>JASJET010000031.1:1532500-6535000 GCA_034092305.1 Diaprepes abbreviatus
AAAGCTAACTCTCATGCAAGTCTTTATTTTTATAAATTCTAAATTGTAGGTTCTAGAATATTGTTTTTAAACATAGACAAAATTGTTAAATAACCAAGTTGTATGTATAATCGCATATATATCCTCATAAGCTCAAAAAGCTTTTATACTAATATCAATTTGCAGTTATTCAGTAACATTTCCATATTTATAAGATATTCTAATACAAGCACTGATCAATTTATTACCCATTTATTTATTTACTCATATTGATCTTGATAACTCTATACTAAAGAATAACCAAAATAACAAGCAGTTTATTTCTGCAAAAACTCATTCATAAAGTTATTAGGATTTCTGCGACCTTAACTGGCGCTATAATGAATGGATTACGAGACTTAATTAGCTTAGCTATTACACCATAGGCGTGCGCTTTTTGTTAGGCCTTGTCGGAAAATATTTACATAATTTTGGGACTACTGTTATTTATATTAAAATTATATATCGCCACCTGAATGCAAGAACTAGGTAACTCGAAATTTCTCGTATCTGAGTTATATATTTTACCTTATATTAGAAACCGTATAAAATAAAATGTATTAAGTGGGTAACTTGTTGGAATAAAACAGAGACATCTATTGATCTATGTAAAAAATAGTTAAGAAAACCAGACAGATTTTCTTGCAAATTTTCGAACACTCCATTGTGGTGTTAACACGCTACATTTTAAGCTGTATACGTTTGTTTATGTTTGATAGTTGCAGCAGTTCAGGTGTTTACTGTGTTTACAATGAAAAAATAATGTCTCGAGGGCAGAAATTAGTGCAGTTAGTGCGTGAAATGCAATCAGAAGTAGAAAGTAAGCGATATTTTGTATTGAATTTACTTGCCGGCTTTTCTAGGCAAGAAAATCCGGATTACTGAACAAATTTGCAATTAAAGGAAACAAAAATAATACACGAAACAACTGAATAACAAAAGAAAAAATACAACGCCTTTAGTCTGCTTCTTCCTTTTCTCTCCTTCCATGAAGTATGTTTGAATAAAAGTAGTCTTGACTTAAAGCTGATAGTTTCAGAGAAAACAAAGACAATAGGTCGTTATATTTAGCATCGGCAATCGGTGTTTATGTCTAATGTGAGGTTAAGTTATTTATTTTTAAACTGATCATATCGTTGCTGAGAACTGAAATACTTAGCACTTTGCATTTATTAGGATTAATTAATGAAATGTTACAATACTGGGTGTTATGTTTCTACAGGTGTCCTCGTGTTGTGTTGAATATTCCTTTTTACAACAAATATTTTGCTAAAATTAAACGAGTGAAATTTTTTTTAGATAGGTCTCATATATTCCATGTCATAAATAAACGCATTGGTATTTTATTAAATTTTACTATAAATTTACATTTTTTTTCAACCATAATAAAGGGCTTAGTACGAATAGTTGATAATTCTAATAACGTCGTTTTCATTTTATTTTAGATCTAAACGATAATAAAATTAGACTGGATCAAAATGAAACTGTCAGAGCAGGTTTCAATGGTAAAGGTAGGCTTTTAATAAGGTTACAGTACGTTTATTTTTAGATTACGAGTATTTTTTAAAATCGTAGGCTCATTTAGTTGTACTTATTTTTAAAATCAAATGCTAATCAGGAAATAATAGGCACTGAAAATGCCTACAATACGTTGTTCAATCACACTTCCAGCGAAGGTAACTTTTCTCCTTATGGATCTGAGTACCATTCTAGTAATGACTTCAAGACTCTGAGGCAGCAAATATCGGTAATAAATTGTCAGGAGTGGAAGAGCACCAAAAAACAACCGACAACCCCCGAAGAAAAAAAAAGGCAGGCAGCGAGTTGGCCGAGAAATATTAGAAAACAAGTAAGAGTTGAAGGAAAAGAATATATTTCAACAACAGGAGTGATGGTACCAGCCGCCCAGATAAAGCTGTCTTGCATTGAATATTGTAGGCTGAAATATTGTATGACCCTGAAAAACAGAAAATCACAATTTTTAAGGCTTACTATAACATTGCTGATTACGCACGACAGCGGTATTTCATACGTACAAACACACATAAGCTTACAAAACAAACAAGAATGATGCATCAGAGTTCAGGAGGCTGTACTCAATAATATACTTCCTACCGATCAATGGTGAAAGAAAAATAGATGTAACCGTATGTTCTAGAAATTAAAATGGGTGTTGTAGTGTTGCTGTTTCTAATGGAAGGAGAAAGGGAAAGATCTTTACCTTGGATCGCGCATTAATCGAAGGCATTAAGGCTCACATTATGAGTTTTCCTTGTGTTTCATACCATTACTGTGGAGAAGGTACTAGAAAAAATACCTGGACCCGTCTTTAAATCTGGCGACCATTCAGTGATGTGAGAAAAACGGAAAGTCAAAGGCAAAATTATCCGCATACCGTAACGTTTTTAAGGACAATTTTAATCTGGGGTTTCAAGTAAAATTTGAACAAGTATGTCGTTGCAATGTGTATGTACGTAGTTCAAGTTATTAAAAACTTAAAGGTTGTCGACCTTAAATTTTTGACGTCAGGCCATAGGGAAATGGAATTTCCATGCACTCGGCCATTGGTACAGAGTTTAAGCACGTCGGCAAAGCATTATGGCCAGATGACTGGAAGACAATTGCACGAAATGAGGGAAAAAAAGGAGATTATGTCTCACAAATATGAATGCAAAGAGTCTTTTGCACCTGAACATTTCAGACGTGTGGACTGTAGAAAAAAAAAGTGTTGCGTAGGTTTTTAGCAAATGTCCTCTTACCGAGCTACCGACACGGCCATCCAATTGCCGATGCTAAATATAACGACCTATTGTCTTTGTTTTCTCGGAAACTAGCAGCTTTAAGTCAAGACTACTTTTATTCAAAATTACTTCATGGAAGGAGAGAAAAGGAAGAAGCAGACTAAGGCCGTTGTATTTTTTTCTTTTGTTATTCAGTTGTTTAATGTATTATTTCTGTTTCCCTAGACACAAAAATTAAAATATTATTTTATGATTTCATTTACCAAAAATATTCTAAAAGAATATCTAAAATTATTTTTGGCTATATCTCAGAACCAAGAATACCGCGTTACCCAGTTCTTACAATCGCGTAACGAAATATAGTTGTCGGTATTAACAAAACTGACAATTTTTAACTATAGATGTGTTTTCGGGGGTAGATTGAGAAAATGAAAACTGAATTTTACGTTTTTTAGAGATTACTTCTTAAAATATACCTACTTTAAATGTTGGGTTTATTTCCATTTTCCTCTTTTTATTGTTATATTTGTCCATTTCTTTGCTAAACCACCCCTTTTCTACTCTAGAAACGTTAACCATTTTAGACAATTACATTGATTTTTATGCAATTATTGTGTTTAAATATAAGGCAGCCAATCATATCACCATCTCAAACAATAATTTTTAATAAAATTTTTAAAGTTTTCATAACGCTAGAAGGGCGATTTTTGTGATTGTAGCACAAAAATGGATAAACAACGATAAAGAAAAGAAAATGCCAAATAAACTAATAACTTTTAGCTTGTATACATATATATTTCTAGTTTAACTAAAACTAACTGGAAATTTGATTATACTAACAACTCTAACAGATTTAAACAGAAAATCAAAATAATAATAATAATAATGCCAATATCTCAAAAATTACAAAAAATAACGCTGATATTTGAAAAAACTCCGAAACCCCCATAGAGGAGACAACTCCTGAAATGATGAAAAAATTCATAATAATATACTGGAAGATCGCGAATTAAAATTGTCCGAGATAGCGGAGACTAAAAATATCAAAAGAACGCGTAGGTAATATTTTAATGTTTTGTGTATATAAAAGCACTGCGCTAAATGGGTTTCTCGTTTGCTAATGCCTGAGCAAAAGTTGGATGGAAAATTGTTTCCTGAGGAATGTTTGCGTCGATGATACTATAGATGATACTTGGGTCCCTTACTATACCCGGGTAAAACAACCCCAAGATGGCATGAAGAGTTTTGTCAGCTAACATTGTCTTTTCTGGGATGCAAGAGGAAATATTTTTATTGATTACAATGAAAATGATAAAACTATCGATGACGAGTACTACGCAAATTGATTGCAGCGTTTGAGGGACGAGGTAAAGAAAAAACAACCACATCTGCCAAAAAAAAATCTGGTTTCTCCATGACAATGCACCAGCACATTCATCAGTCGTTGTAATGACTAAAACTAACGAATTAGATCCAATTGTTTGTTCATTCACCTTATTCGGCAGATCAAGCACCCAGCAACTACCACGCGTTTCTTAACCTTAAAAAATGGTTTGGTGGCAAAGATTTTAGAGCAACGACGCAGTTAATGGTGCTGTAAACAGTTACTCTGAGGAGCTTGACGTTTCGCATCATAAATAAGTTATAGCTAAATTACAGCACCTATACGAAAAATGCATTAGCCTCTTTCGGGATTATGTTGAGAAATGAAACAAAATAAAATTAAAGAAATGTTTTTTTTTTTATCAAGCCCGGGGTTTATCAGCTTACCCTCGAATATTATACGACTCTATAAATTCATACAACCGTTACATAGGGTGCCGTTATGGCTGTATTGTACAGCGGTGCCAATAGAAACACGGCCATTTCTTATTTGAAAATCTCAAATGCCTATTTATGTAATATGCAGGCAAATAAGCTACAATTTAATGTAGATATCAGTAATAAGGATTTTATTTTGCGATTTATATTTTAAGCCTCTCGCCTTCCTCGAACACTTCGAATAGAGTTGCCATGGCATCGATGATGACATGGATATCTTTTTAAATCAAATTGTATAATTACAAATTTGATACAGGTGATTTTTTAAAAATTTTGGTTAATTTGATCCAGTCTTTGCCACACTCTAAAGCGTTACATGAAAGAATTTTAATCACAAAGCAGATACATTCTCTGATTACAACAATTATTAACGGGAATTTAGAAGCCAGTCATACATTTTTATAAATCTTGGATTTAATTCAAACCAAATATTATTGTAAAAAATATAAAAGTTATGATACCAATTAGTATTTTTAAGTAGTTGATTTTTTTTATATTTTCTGTAATACATCAATAAATTATATCAGTCATTCCCTTTTTGCTACTCAATTATTTTTGTAAATTAACATATGTGAAGCTCACTACTTTTTGTAGTTTTTCAACCAATTTAAATAAGAGTCAATGGAACCCTAGCTAGTATATTTCATGTTTCGATAGTTTACAGTACATAAATTGTATATCCACAAACTGTGTGATTTATGCATACCTATGTTGTACATAAACATAATAATTCAAAAGAAAAAAAAATTTCTGAGACAGCTGCAACAAAAAATTAAAGTTTTCAAAATTTTAGAAAGAAACTACTATCAAATAACTATAAATTTCTAGCTTGCTTACGAATAAAAAAAGGATTTGAAAATTAAATAAAATATAGAGAAATCTTTACGATCATACTATTAAACTAAAATACGAATTCGTTCATTGAAATAATACGAAAGCAACGCTATCCAATATTTGCACTTCTAACCAATTTACATTCGCCAAAACACGACAAAAATTGATATGTTTATTATCTAAGAAATTGCACAGAAAGTAATCGTAAAATTAAAATAATTATTTTTTTTATGGCATTTTTAAACTTTTGATAAAACTATTTATATCTTTAAAATGACAATACAACTATTTTCTAGGCATTATTGGAATATACAGGGTGTCCAAGATAAGGATCCTAAGCATGGGGATCTCGGAAACAGTTGGAGATACGAGGTCGGTTAAATTAGAGTAAAGTTGCGCAATTTAGTGCTAAATTAAACGCAGTTAAAAAAATTTAAAAATTTCAAACACTTCCGGAGATTTCCGGAAAAAAACGAAATTTGGCAAAATCGTTTTTAATTTTTGCAGGCTTTATTTAAAGAGATATCAGAAAATAAAAGGTAGATTCTCATTGCCACTTTTTATTTTTTATAATATGGTCTAAACAAAATTTAAATCCGACGTTTCGTTTCTGAGATATACTTGAAACGCTGTATATCTTTAAAAATTTAGTAATTGTAACGGTTTTTAGTTGCCATACATCAAAAAAAAATGTTCCTCATAAATATAACTAGGGTCGTTCATTTCGATTTTCTGTCCTCCTCTCGGAGTAGAGAAAAATAAGTTATTTTTACAATTGAAACAACATTTATACTTATTTCATAATTTTTAACATGTTTTATTATCTAAAATTTTATAATTCTTCAAAATATCCCATTAATATTTGTATAAAAATATGAACGTTAACACGCTTATCTACTCCGTATCTACTCCAGACATAACATAAATCGGAAAAAACTGATGATTTTCCCTCCTTGTTTCTCTTAATAATAATGAAAGAGATAAAAGATATCACAGGTCAGGAGCAAGGAACACAAAAGAAAGCCGCTGTTATGTACATAACCTTGCCTCAGACTAACTGTGTCTTTATTTTGTCCTTCTATAATAACGGCAAACAATATTATTAAAGGCATTTTTGTCGACAACGTTGCGATATTTTTATTATATTACGATATAAAATAGTTTAGACACTTTGTGCCGCTATTTAATATTGTAGTGTTTAGTGTTTGTGACTTTAAACATTTGATAGCCTATAAATTTTAGACTATCGTTATTATAATAAAAACACTTTACTAGTGCTTGTTTTTATTGGATTTATTTAGGTTTTCTAACTGGATATGGATGTACATATGGATAATTTTAATCAGCTTGATATACCGGTAAGTAACTAATAAAGAGGTTTTTCTTTCGAAAACGTTAAGCAACATTCTGTAGAGCTTTATGAAAATACACAGTATTTCAAACTCATGTGTACACTATGATTAGTTAATACAGCTTGTACAGAATGTAATTAGAAATATTTAAAATATTATAACAAAGAATAATACAATAGCTGAAAACAAGGGAAACTGTTCCTTGAAACATATGCCTGAAATGCTTAATTTTGGAAGAAAAAAATAACAAGATGAACAAAATAGTACACATGCACAAATTTTTTAGTTATTTTTACAGGGAACGTTTTAGATTTCTAGGTATTTATTGGATTTAGTGAAGATTTAGGAGATTATTAGAGTACTTTAAGGTAGTTTTTGGAAAAGAAAACAAAATCGTAGCTCCATTCTTAGTATAATGTACTCTCTAGTATACAGGATCCTATCATTTTTCCAACCTATAATCTATATGAAAGAGGCCACTTTTAGCGACTTACATTTGTGTTTTAGGATATGGAGAATCACCCTTCTTCTTCAAGTATGCAGAGTCCTAAATTCCGCCACATAAGAAGCTGTCCTATAGCCCAAGATTGGATTAAATTTACTCACGATTATGTTAAAAGGAAGCTGCCTAATTGTAATCCTATAGAGGTAAATTTGGGTTATGCTTATTTTTATACCTAACTGTTATTAGTCGCACTTTTTAGAAATTGAATTGTTGATTTTAAAAACAACATAGTTGACTCCAGCCCTACTGTTATTTATTTTCTACTACATAACATTTTTTTGTCATATTTGTTTCTAACTTTTGTTTTTTAAGTGATTCAGAAAGTGTTTAAAATGTTTGTCAGTTTTAGTAAAACATACTTCTGACTACAAAGGAACAATACCCTGAAAATAAAATGTGAAACCTTAGTGACTGCACATTTGTCAATAAAATTATATCAATATACATGTATAAAAATATTAGTAAATTTGTTCACCCAGAACTTCCTTCATCATTAATTTGATGTGCTTTAATTGCTCAGTTGAACTCGTATAACAATTTTTTTTAAGCCAAATCACTATTTTTGATTTTAACTTAAATTTCCACCCATGTGCCGACTTATTCTGATATAATTATACATATTCAGTTGATATGATTATTAAATTCCATTACCCAAGAATCCTGAAAACGTATGACAGTGTAAATTCAAAATTAAACTTCTCCATCTACCAACAACCTCTTGTTCGTAAAATATTAAATGTTATAATTCAGGTAAGCAAGTACCTTAAAAATATTTTGAAAATACGGATAAATCCCATGGAATATATTAACTTCCATTCTTTTCACTTTGTCTTGTTACAGTATTGTTTCATCTAATTAGTTTTTGTTTACTTTTCGTTTCCGGAATATATATTTTTCAAAATTTTATATAGCTGGTATAATTGTCAATAAGAGAAAAATTACTTTTAGAATTCTTAAGTTTAAATCTAGTTTATGTGTCCCCTAATCATTTATCCAAAAATCACTTTAAAAATATTTGTTTATAGTATGAAATATGTACATTTAAAAAATTTTCCTTACAGGCTAATTTACTAATTAAAACAAGTAGCAAGGGAAGATCTGGGTAATCAACTTTATGAATTTTTAAAATTCAAATTAGAAATTAAATTGCCATTTTTTTTTATAAAAATTTAAAACAACTTAGGAAACTGCCCAATGCTTACACTTATCCCGTACAACTGTGAGAACTTTCCTAAATGTCCCAATAACGACAATAAAGGAAACAAGAAAAAGGAAGAGACCAAAAACTGAAGATACGCCGGAAGCAACAAAATTACAAATTAGAGATGAAATATATATGATGTATTCTGAGGGTAAGTATTTCTAAAAAATGTTATATGTTATATTTTATTCTAACTTGTTTTGTTTACATTTTCTAACCCGTCAAGGTGTATGTATAATGAAAATATAAGTTTTAAAAATAAAAAAACCCAAAAAAATATTTGTAATGAATACAAAAAGTAAACCTAATTTTACTAAATTAAATAGAATATCAAGATTTCGTCATTTCTTCATAACAATTTTTTATTTGTGAAGGTACCTCATTAACAGTCTCAATATTGTTGGAACGATTAAAGGCAAAAGAAATATACCATGGAGCAAGGACAAGTCTAGGCATATTACTAAAGCAAATAGGATTTATCTACAGGTAAACAATCATTTACATACAACAAATAAATGTTAGATACAAATATAAAGCAGTTGCAATTGGGTCAAAATAATGACCGTAAGATACTGTCAGATGACAACTTAATTTAAATATTTTTATATCGGTAAATGTAAAATATAAAGCGTTAATTTTTTTGTGTTTTTTATAGGACTTCTTGAGGGAGCAGGATTTTTCACAGGAGACCTGTGTAATTTATTTTTGGAGGATACACATTTCATTTTTATTTATATATTTATATAGGAAGGATGACCCACGTAGAGCTTTAATGGAGAAACCACAAATTCAGAAAATGAGAAGAGACTTTCTTGAACAGTACTTAAAGAACGAAGAAAAAGGGGAAAATAAATTTGAGCCAGTCTTTATAGACGAGACATGGATTTTTCAAAATGGCACCCACAGACGATCATGGCAGGACGATAGCACTCGATCAGTACGAAAAATATCTGGGGAGGGATTTAGGTAATATATCTGTTATTTGCACTACACAATTTGAATTTTTTTCATCTATAACAGGTTGCAAAAAGCTTTATTTAAATAATCCTTGGATCATTTCCTATTAGCAGGATGTTAAATATTAAATTTTTACTTTAATACTTTATTTCCTGGGGAGATTGAGAAATTTCTTACTTTAATTTCTGTATGTTTTATCAAACAAGTTTGAACTTTTTTAGGAAAAATTTTTACTTAATATGATAAAAATGTTTCCTTAATAAATGAAAGTTAACCAAATAATTTAATTTACATTTTACAAAATAATAATGATCATCTTACTTTGATACAGGCTTTCCAGAAATCCAAAAAAAAAATCTTGTGATTTCTTAAGCGGCTTTATAAAAGAATTTGATATAAACATATATCTAAAATATTTCGTTTTCAAAATACAGGGCGTTAAAAATTATGAAAAAAAAATATATTATCAAAATATAAAAACTGCTTACAGGTATTTTGCTGAAACGTGAAGTAAATCTGTATCGCGAAACTAATATTTTTATATTAAAATATGGTACGTCAGTGTTCTTGCCTGAGTTCTCAGGCGAGTCAATGCTTTGCCAATCGAAACTGCTGAAATGGTATCATGTTTTATTGTGCTAAAAAAAGCCGATTTGAAATAAGTATTATACTTATTTAATTGCACACTCCTCACCCATAATTTGTACAACATAAAGGTGCTTAAAAATAAACCAAAAATGGGTATAATACAGTATATTTTTAACAATACATTATATTTCTAAAAAATAAACAGATGAAATAAATTTTCCAATTTCAAGGCATTAATGACATAAAAATTGAGAAAAATAAATTAATTTTGATATTATCCTTTAACTAAGACCATCAACACATGCAATATTCCGTGTTCTATTTACGTGAAATGAAGATCCCTGAAGATGTTTCGAGCAATCTAGGTAAAAAGTTGCATAACAATTCAAATTTGACTTGGTCTAAACTCAAGAACCACTATTTCTCAATTGACCAAAACCATGAAAGCTTCCGTTGGTTAAGACCAATTTGTGTTTCTGCAAAATATTTCAAATAATTTGTACTGCCACATACTACTCTACTTTTTTTCAGGTACATAGTACTGAATGCAGGAAATGAAAATGGATTCGTTGAAGATGCAATGCTGATTTTTAAATCAAAGTCAAAAACTGGAGATTACCATGGAGAAATGAATTCGGAAAACTTTGAAGCTTGGTTAAAAGATTTTTTGCCAAAACTGGAAACACCTTCTTTAATTGTTTTAGATAATGCTTCCTATCATAGTAGGCAACTTCAAAAATGGCCAACAAAGGGTTGGAACAAGGATGCTATGAAAGCGTGGCTGAAAGAAAAATATATCAACTTTGGAGAAGATGCTACAAAAGATACTTTGTGGTCTTTGATATCTCGGGTACCAAAGCCTGCAAAATGCTTTGTAGTAGATGAGCTAATAGAATCTTCTGGACATAAAGTTTTACGCTTGCCTCCATACCATTGCCATTTTAACCCAATTGAAATGGTATGGAGTCAGGCAAAGAGAAATTATGACCAACTGATTCTACAAGTTAAAGAACCAATAGAGGCTTGGAAAAAGACGTTAGGAACAGTGACAAAACAGAATTGGGCTAACTATGTGGAACACACAAATAATATTATTAAAAAGCAGTGGGAAATTGAAAAGAAAATTCGAGTTCCTTTACAGCCACTTATTATTCATGTTGGTGAGAGTGATAGCGATTCCTCAGAATAAGAGAAGTCATTTTGACCCTTAATCCTCTTTTCAGTTTTTGATAATATGTGGATGTACAGACATTTTTAATAATTTTCTTTTGTGTTTTTTTTAATCTCTTTTGGCATTTTCATACATAAAAATTTCACCACTTCTAAAGTATTCTCATAAAATTCTTTTTTACATATTTTCTAAATTTTTAACTTAAATTTTTTATTGGCATTTTTTAAGCACTTCTTTTCTTTTTCCATTTCTATATAGGATATTTTTTTCTTTTGCCCATGGCATTATATAAAACAAGAAAGAGTATGGTATCATTTTTTTTATATTTATTATATATAAATAATCAATCTTAATTATAATTAGTTCATTTACGATTTCTATTTTTTTATGGCAGTATTATTTTCATATATGTGTTACTCTGTTTCAGTGAACTTGATGCAACATAGGGGCCCTAGATTTTGCCTCAGATCTAGATGCCCCCAACCGAGCCCCTTTCATTATTTTACATGTTTATATGCTTATACATTTATGTGTGAGGATGTTGCATGTGGAATCTTGAAATGAGGTCAATAAAAGACTCAGAGCCATGAGTCGTGCGATGTATTAAATCTTACCTTTTGGGGCACCCATTTTTTTAAATTTGTTTATTTATTTTTAAGAAAACTAGCTATTTAATGAAGAAGAAACTAATTAATTATTTATATTTTTATTCAATATTTTTGTAGCTTGAATACCTTAGTTTTTGCAGTCAAAGATCATAAAGTTACAATAATTTAATATAAAATACTTATCATTTCTAGGATATTGTATATATACCTATAATTTTTGAAAATAGTGTTAGGTATATAAATAAATAATTAATCTTAATTGTAATTAGTTCACTTACGATTTCTATTGTTCCATGTCTGTATTATTTTTTATGCATGTATTACTCTATTTCAGTGAACCTGATGCAATATTGGGGCCTTAGATCTGGATGCCCTGGACCGAACCCCTTTCATTATTTTACACATTTATATGTTTATAAATTTATCTGTGAGGATAGGGCATGAGGAATCTTGAAATGTAGTCAGTAAAAGACTCGAAGCCATGAGTCGTGCGTTGTGTTAACTATTATCTATTGAAGCATACATTTTTTTTAAATTTATGTATTTATTTTTAAGAAAACTAGGCTATTTGATGAAGATGATTAATTATTATATAATTATTTTTATTCAATATTTTTGCAGCTTAACTACTTCATTTATTGCAGTCAGAAATCATAAAGTTAGTCATTAAGTATAAAACACTGAATAATTTCTAGAATATTGTATACTTACCCACTGTTTCTAAGAATACTATTTTTTAGTTCCGATTCTATTAGAATAGTCAATTTATTTTTAGTTTTCAGTTAGACTACCCTAATATTGTTATACCTAACTGGAGTATTATAATAAAAATAGAACTTTATCAACAAATTGCGTATAATTTTTTCTGTTACCGAAATAGTTACCAATAATTTAGAATATAAACGATTTACTTTATAAAATAAATAAATAAAGCTTTTATTGTCATAAATTTCATAGGTGAAACATGCCAACAACATAGGTTCACTTATAAAAGTGAACATACACATAAGCACTCCACACTTGTACCTTCAGACATCAGCCTACTAATCCCAAAATTAAAAAGAGTGTGTTTAAAATTTTTAGTACAATAGTTTCTACAATTTCAAAATTATCAGCTAACAACATATTAAAAAGGCAATGCTTATTAAAGAATGTACTAATACGTAAAGTAAATTATTTTTAGCAGTAGTACATCTCTTAGTGTAGTAATATAAAAGAGGAAATTTTAATCCGCTTTTAAAATCTCTCATACTTAAAATTTCACTTAAAATATCAAACCCATTATAAGCACATAAACTCCTTCATTAAATAGCCCTATACAAATGGGATATAAAATTATCGATATGTCTAAACAGAAGGAAAAACTTCGATTTTAAAATTTTTGTGTATAACATTTTTCTTTTTTAAGGATATTTAGTTTGCGAAACTTGCTTATAAACTATTCGACAAATTTCTTGTTAAAAAAAAAAATAGTAGAATGAGCCACTCCGACCCTGTTACAGTTCTCAAAAAAACAATGTCACTAGTTTGATGCATATGTCAAATTTTGACGTAAAGATATACAGCGGTTCAACTAAATTCACTGATGAATATGAATCAGATTTTTGTTAACCACTTCTTCGTCAGCGTCATAGTCCCAGTAAATTTTCTACTGAAATTTGACTTTTCAGAGGTTTTCTCTATGCCGTTCATCTTGCGATACCCTATCGATAGTGTTAGAAATATGCCCCATTTAAAGCATACTCTGTTACAAATTCTTCTTTACTACTTATGGATGAAATCTTGTGTATCGGCTAGTATCTCTTCATATTTTCGATTCACAAACTTGGATATTTGGTTAGGAAGGCTAACATGTGTTTATATTTTCGTTTTAAAACATCTCTCGTGCTGTTTCTAGGTGACATTGTGAACTAGGCAAGGCCGAATGCTAGCCCTAATAAGGTTTTAACGTATGAAAGTTGACCTTTGTATTTGGCTTGAGTTGAGGGTTAAAGACGATAGCAGACTTCTTAAAAAGTTTCTTTATTTCGAAATTTGTTTTGTCTCTGGTTTTGATTTAAGAATCATTAAGATATATTTTGTTATCAATTTTATAGTTATATGTACTGATTGAGTGTCATGAAATCATTAAACTGAACCCCTTTGGTGGTCTAAGCTTGGGAATGTTAATTTAATATTAAAAAGGGTGTTGTCGACTCATAATCGCATTTGATCCTTAATGGGGTGCCATAGTGCTAAAAGAATACTAGTAGTATATTTACAATCGTATTTGTTTCCTTGTCGTTTAGGATATAAATCTTGATGAATTTAGTGAGTTCGTCTCGTTTAACAGCAGCACAATTTCCCCGTGGATATGCGAAAATGTCAATGTTCTTCCTTTTAAAAGGGGTTTTAGAAGTTTCTGTTATTACGAGTAGTGAGCTCATATTTTACTTTTATGTTTTGAGACGCTTCAAATTTTTTTATAAATTGTTCGGCATCTTTTGTTAAATTTGGCCAATTGTATTTTTCTTTGGTGGGTCGAATTGCTTTGTTTGTGTCCCGTTTTTACCCATATGGTAATGTTTTAAAATCTGACGTATTTCGTCATCTACTGAGTTTTGGACAGTATTTTGGCAGATTTTGAGTCTTAATGTATTTATGAATGAAAAGATCTCGAGAATATACATTATTTCTTATACAGTAGGTCTTCTTTTGGTTGGAATTTGTTTTAATAATGAAATAAAATGCAAAACAAAAGGTCCACGATCAGTGGCGTAACTAAGAGTATGTTTTGTATTCATCTTGATCCTTCATTTTTATTCATTTTAATCAAGGGGCATGAGGGCGCTCCTGGATTGGCTGCGCCCCCCCCCCCCCCCCGCAACGCGGGGTGTGCAGGGTCATTATTTACACCACTGTCCATAACTATTCCAGGATCAAGAAGCAGAAAAATAATAAAACGTGTGCGATCTTTGGTTCTTTTACTGGAAAATATATAATTTTTCTTATAATCAAATTTAATGTTTTCCCATTATTTTATGGGGCAAGTTTTCAAGTTTATTTTGTCAGAAAAAGGTTACTATATTTTTGTTTGAGAATTTGATATTTCGATTTTGGAATAGTCTATTAAAGATTTAATGTCGTATGGTTGGACAATCTGATTCGAGGTTTTCTGTGGATTAATTTTCGAACTTATATTCTTGGTTGGCAGCATAAATTGAAATTTTGCATGGAAATTATGCGAATTTTTAAAATGACTATTGGACTTATCTCAGGTGTTAAAATTTGATGCTGTTTCGCTAGAGGTGAAAGATTTATCAGGAAGATACAAAAAATGAATATTTTCGAGTATCCCGTTGACACTAATAGTGATCGTTAAAAATTTGACATTTTCTTTAACACATACGAGAGCGTTTTTTCTTCGATTTGTGTTAAAAAATTTGTTGTTGGAGATATTTTTTTTCGAGGAATAGTTTTGAAATTAGTGACAAGATTTTCTGATATTATAAAATTGAGACGAAGAACACCGTCGAAGTCGGTATCAAAATTATTAATAAATACTTTATGTGGGTAGTCTTGTTAAAGGGTACAAGGGTTTAATTGCGAGACAAATTGGTACGTTATTTTTTGAAGTGTTACAATTTCGGGAGAACGGTTTGGAAAATTATTTACAGTGTTCAATGTTTGAATTTGCCCCTGGAGTGCTGTAATAAGATATGTTTATTCATATTGTTAGGGTGAAAGAAAATTTTGGTAATCTTCAGAATCGATTATTGGTTCAGAATGTTCTTCAAAGGTTGAAATGAAGGAGACGTATTTAAGGTAGCCCTAGCAGCCCTATATATATATATATATATATATATATATATATATATATATATATATATATATATATATATATATATTGTCTTTATGCACGTCCGTCATTTCAGGAAAGTTATTCATGGAGATCAGATTGTCCGCGGGAACGCCATGAGGTACGTTTCGATCGAACGCGAACGACGTATATGAGCTATGAATGACTTGCGTATCAGGAATTTGGTAATTTATGGTATGTGTTTGTTCCTGCATTACGTGGTCCCCACCATGAAGTGAAGCTTGGATGCCATTTAAGAATTGTTGCATTGGAGAAATTAGTGTTGGGATTTAACTGAGTATTTTCATTCATTTGGTTCATTTCATATTCATTATGCTTGTAGAATCTTGTTAGGTTTGGCGCGACCCTAGGAGGGGCCGCGGAGGTCCCACCAAAACCACCCGGTAAGCCTGGAATACCACCCGCCTCATCAGACCGGAACGAACTGTGAGAGAGGGGATTGGACATGTTTAAATAAATTACTTTTTTCCTCTTAAATTGGAATGTTTTTGTATAAAATACAAAAATCACGGTAGGCTGGGCTTTAATATACGAGAAAAATTAAGTATATGGAATTTGGGTTGGATAAGAACTTGGCCAATATTTACTTTAATGATTTTTTTATTAATTGGACGACAGCTCTTATGGAATTTTTTGCAGTAAAAGTTTTTTAAGACTGGGACTCTTAAGTTTTGTGTTGAAATTAAAATCTACTGTTGGGACTCTCAATGGAATTTCCGAAATTTAATTAATTCCAAAATTTTTTGTGTTAAGCGCAAACTAAGCCACGTTTAATGTCACTACCAGGTTGTCACTAATTTTCTCTTGACCGAAAATTATTGAAGTCGCGGGAATGTCTAAATCGGGTATGTCGCTATCAGGTTTTTACGTGATTTAATTTCTGCAAATTTTTTATTCGTAGTAGTAGGCGCGTGCACACTCCTTATATTATTTATTTTAGTTTCCGCAACAATTTTGAAAAAAAAAAAAATTGGCGTGGAAAGGTCTTTTAGACAAGCTTATTTTTTTCCCGACGGCTCTGGAATTTTACTAAAATTCGCGTTTCACGGTTTTTATTTAACTGAAGACTGTACTTTGAGGTTCCTCCCCTAGAACTGAACTGTTATCAGCTACTAGAGTTTGCCTCTAACGATTTTCCGCCTAACGGACGATGTTTCCTGACCTTACATGTATCGCAATCTTTTAATCTTCTTTTTTGAATTGAATTCTTGATTGCCCTATTAGGACAACCAAGAACCTCTAGCTCTTCTTTAGCCGTCTTAAGTAGAGCGGCCTCCCTCGTTGCATTAGCGTTAACAGCTTAGTGATCCTCTTGATGCCGCAAGGAGCACTCCAGGAAAACCTTTAGGAAATTTAAAACTCCCTATTCACGTGTTGAAAGATTTAATTTTTTCTGGAAGGGAAACAATAATCTCTTGCGAGATAACCGACTAGTGGCTCTCCTACGTGCCTTTCTCTGACGTAGTGCAAGTGCCAGACTACTAAGCAACAGCAGATAATCTCATTTTTCGCTGAGTAAATGCTTTAAAAGACTTAGATACTCGTGTACGCGTATGTATGAACCAGGCAGAACCAAGGTATAACCTGCGCAAGCGTCAAACTATAAAAAGGCGTACACAGGACCAGCACGCTCATTCCAAGTCAAGCAGCCGTCGAGGAAGCATTGCTCGAAAATGCCAGCTGAGATGTTGGCGAAACGACGTGAAGATTTTTTTATTGACGAACTGATTAAAAACCGGAAAAACACCAGTGCACATAGGAATATGGACCTATTTACGCATTTACCGGATTTATTAGGTTAATTTTATTCTTCAGGAAACGTGGAAGTTCGTTTCCGTCGGGATTTATTTATTTTATGAACTTTCGAATTATCAAGTATTTGTGTAAAACCTAACTTTTAACATAAATTGGGGGTTGTTGGTGAAGTTCCGCCAAACCTCCCGACTAGAATGAAAACTCTAGCAGCCTCACCCTTCTTCTTGCTCACCGGTATAAAAACACCCTGTATATTATTTTAGACATTGATTAAGTATAATTTACGCTTTCTAAAAATATGTAATGTGTTTATTTTATTTTGAAAAACAAGGTCAGAAAACGATATTTTCAATAATTTACTTTATTTGTAGCAGTAGGCTATGGCCAATTTATGGAAACAAAAGGCAGTAGTCCAAAACTTCAGTTTTGTCGGATTGTTATTATTTATGAAATATTGTTGTTACGTAGGCGATTTTACTCTTTATTTTTCATTTATAATGGCCATTTATGATAATCGTATGTATGTATGTATGTATGTATATATATGCGTAGAGTTGGGGTCTGTCCACTGCAACCTGGTAGATCTACTGCTGTCCAGTCGTAAGAGTTATTGGATAGAGCAGATCCTCCAGTCCTATTTTCCTCAGGATGTTGGACGGCTTTAAGGTGGGTAGCTTCCATTCTTCGATTTGGTTTGCTCCCAAGAACTGCATCCTAGGGTTTTTTAGAGCGCTGCACTTTGCAAGAATATGAATAGAGGTTTCGTTCTCCTCCTCACAGAATCTGCACTCTTCTCTTTCTACCAGTCCGAATTTCTTGAGGTATCCCTTTAGGTGGTAATGCCCCGTCAGGACCCCTGTCAGAACCCTGAGCTGATTTTAACTGAAACTTATGCATTATTTGAATATCTTCTGGTCGTAGTTCCCCAGAAGTTTTAGTCCTATCATCTGGCACCATTCTCTAATGTATTCAGTCCCTCTTTGAACTATGTCACAGAGTGTATTCTCGAATTTGCCTTTTGCGATTACGACACGTCATCAGCATAGCCCTGACAAGATATGCCGAGGTCAGTCAGATCACAGAGGAGCTGGTCTACAATTAAGCTCCATATAAGAGGAGATGCAACTCCCCCCTGAGAGCTTCATCTGATGGTACAGAGGGCGATAGTGTCCTGTCCTATCTCTGTCTCTGCTATTCTAGTGCTATCCATCTGGATGTCATTCCGTCCACTCCCTTGTTGTCGAGTGCTCTTTTGACTACTTCATGTGGAGTGTTGTCAATAGCCCCTTCTATATCAAGGGAGAAAATAAACGATGTGAGATTGATGGGTCGTAGAGATTTAGGGTGTGTAGTGTCCTTTTTCCCCGCTTTCGGAATGAAGGTGACTCTGGCCCTTCTCCATATTTCTAGTATATAGCCCAGTTTCAGGCTGCTTTGACTGATGCGTTTTATGTGTGGTAAAATCTCTTTCTGCCCTCGTCGGAGCAGGGCCGGGATTATTCCATCAATTCCTGGGGTTTTAAATGGTTGAAAGGTGTTCACTGCCCATTTTCAACGACCGCTACTGCATATGTGTCTGGTCATTGTTGTAGCTTCTCTGGTGGGCCTTTCGTGATGTTCCACCACATTCGCGTTACTAGGCTTGCTCCCCGCCCCTTTTATATCAAGGGAGAAAATAAACGATGTGAGATTGATGGGTCGTAGGGATTTAGGGTGTGTAGTGTCCTTTTTCCCCGCTTTCGGAATGAAGGTGACTCTGGCCCTTCTCCATATTTCTAGTATATAGCCCAGTTTCAGGCTGCTTTGACTGATGCGTTTTATGTGTGGTAAAATCTCTTTCTGCCCTCGTCGGAGCAGGGCCGGGATTATTCCATCAATTCCTGGGGTTTTAAATGGTTGAAAGGTGTTCATTGCCCATTTTCAACGACCGCTACTGCATATGTGTCTGGTCATTGTTGTAGCTTCTCTGGTGGGCCTTTCGCGATGTTCCACCACATTCGCGTTACTAGGCTTGCTCCCCGGAATGTGAGTGTTGTTCTTTCCTCCTCGCTCTCCGAGAAGCTGCCCTCTGGCTTTCTGAGTGCCATTGCTGTGTCGACCCTACACTTCGCCATGACTTTGTGAAGTCTAGCTGTGACAGGTGTAGTTTAAATATCTTCACAGAATTTCTTAAAGCTGTTTCTTTTAGCTTTTTTAATTTCCATATTATGGGTTGTAATCTTCTCGGGTAGCTTTTCCAGAGTCCTCCGTCACGCTTAGTCCTATTAAAAAGGCTGCGCGTTTCGGATTTTAGCTCTGACAGATGATCATTCCACTAAGGTGCATTCCTACAGCTTTTGCTTGTTTGTAAAGGGCAGCTCGATTCATAAGCTCCAAATATTGCTTCATTTACTTCTCTCAGAACGGTTTCCAGCTCCATATGGTGCTTAGCGGGCCCTCTGGTCTGCATGCGTGCTAAGTTTGCTATCAGACTGGTGCTATATTTTTTCCAATCTGTTTTCCTGGGATTTCTTCTGGGGACTGGCTCAGGAGGATCGGTTTCTAAACTGAATGTGATTATTCTATAATCAAAAAGAGAAGGTTCATTCAATACCCTCAAGTTTCCTACTAGGTTTGTTAAGCCTGGTGTGCTTAGTGTGATGTCTAGCACTTCTTTTCTTACCCTTGTTACAAATGTAGGGGTATTTCCTATATTGTTTATGGTAAGATTACATTTAAAGATGTATTCTAAAAGTTCCTCACCTCTTTGATTGATGTCCTTGCTGCCCCAGTGTTTATGATAATTATGAAAGGTATGATATGTTAGTATGTTTTATACAAAGCAATGAAAGTCCTCAAGAAGCTTCTGAATTATATTTCATTAGGTAATGAAAGCGTTATCATTAGGATAACTTCTCATATCTGGCGATCGTTTTTGTTCATGTTAGGAATCCAGAAAGAATACAACATTTTCCAGACATATTTGCTCCTTTAAAAAGAAATATAGTTGAACACGGATCTTTTCCTTTCACCCGCGTCCTAAAACATACGTCAAAGAAGATAGGGAAAGAAAGAACCAAATGTGTTATTTTACTCAGTAGCAACAACTTCATCATCCTGTAGAAAAATAGTGGAAGAAGTTGGTGCAGCAAAATCTGACGCTGAAAAAATTTTGAAAAAGTATAAATACACCCCGGAGATGATTAGCGCCGAGTAACGTTCTCTCAATGGTATTTAGATCAAATCCGCACCAACGATTCTTGTGGCGGATTTGTCATCTGGCCTGACGGATGTTATTTTTCAAGTGCGGGAGTTTTTAATCGTCACAATACGAGGCATTGGTCTGCAGAAAATCACCATTTAATTTTCAAAAGGGTACAACAAGGGCGTTTCGGAGTTGGTGTCTCGTGTTTTATTTTGGGACGACGCATAGCCTACAGGATATATGAAGGGGATCTCACAGCACGTATATACCTAGAAATCCTTGAGGAAATTATTCCAGAACTGCTTGAAAATGTTCCATTGGCCCATTTCGATTCCATTAATCTTCAACAAGGCGGTGTCCCGAGCTACAACTCTGGGCTGTTAAGGCCATTTCTGTACAATAACTTTCTTCAAAGATGGATAGGTACCAATGAGCCAGTGAGATGCCCCCCCACAATCTTTCTATCTTTCTATTTTGGATTTTTTTGTGGGGGTTTTATGAAAAATTAAGTGTATAAGACACGATATGAATCTATATCGGAACTTCGTGAGACAATTAGTTTCCAAACTCTTCATAATAGACCTAAAATTCTTTTAAATGCAATTAGAAGAATAACAAAACTGTGCCGATATTGCATATCGTTTTTAGTTTCAGTGTTTCTTTTTGTTTTTATTACTTTAGTTTTATGAAATAATGTTGTTCTTGTTTCTTTGCAATCAAATTTCAATATTCTGGTGTTATAATAACAGTGTTGTTTAAAGTAAAAAATGTAATAATAATTAAGTGTGTGAAGTGAACTACTGGTTGATTTCAGGACAGATGTCTCCGGAAAAGGTTTTTTTTTGTTAGATATCCAATACCGGGTTATTCCGACGAAAAACTATCGGAAGTTCATAATCAGAGATTCCTCAATAGAAAACGACCAATGTAGATATGACTGTCAAACATCAGAGACAATCCAGTACATTACTGGAAGATGTCAACCGTTTGCCCCAACGGAGTATAAGGAAAAACATGACTCAGCCGCTAAGATACTCCACCAAGAGTTAGTAGATAAGTTAAATCTATTGCAGGTAGGAAATGTGCCTTATTATAAATACAGCCGGAAGCTTATTCTTGAAAATAACGAGTTCAAGTTATATTGGGACCGAGCGATTCTAATGGATCAGACAGTTGCTCATAATAGACCAGAGATTATACTAATAGATAAAATTTCTAGGCGAACTACACTGATCGACATTGCTGTACCTAACAACAACAACCTAAGGCCAAAATACAACGAGAAGATTGCCAAATACAGATATCTGGAGGTGCAAATTCGAAGACAATGGGCAACGAACAGTGTCCAAACGATTCCCATAATTGTATCAACAACTGAAGTGATACCAAAGAACATCCTGCAGAACATTAAAGATCTGGGCCTTAGTGAACATCTGTATAAGCCGATTCAGAAAGCAGTACTCCTTGCAACCGCGCGGACCGTCCGAAAGTTGGTAGGAAATACAGTAGCCACGTCACCTAGGACTCGATAACACGGAAAAGATTCCCACAAAGCTTTATACTTTTGATATGTTTGTATACCTGATATGAGTCAATATTCCCTGGAGGGAGTGCGAAGCCGTTTGGCTTGAAATCATATAATTAAGTGTTTACAATTGAAAATATAGAACAACATTAAAATTAACTTTTAAAATGTCTAATCTTTGGTGTAATTATTATTGTCATTGCATTTGTTTCTTATAAATTGGCCATGGACTGCTGTTACAAATAAAGTAAATTATTGAAAATATCGAATTCTGACCTTATTTTTCAACATAAAATAAACACGTTATATATTTTTGAAAAGCCTAAATTATACTTAAGCAATATCTAAAATAATATATAGGGCGTCCTATTTAAAAAATAATAAGTTTGGTTAATATCTCAAAAACTTAAACTTTTTAGAAAAAAACTGACTGCGCCACTGACTCTACGTAAAAAAATCAATAAAATCAGTTTTTACCTTTAAGATAAAGTAACGCATAACGGAAATACGAGATGTGTCTAAAAAACGAAAATTTTCAAAATCACCCACTAAATTAAAAACTAAGAGAGTGATGACAAATTTGACATGGGAATCTTTCGTTTTGTTAAAAAGTAGGATACTAAAGTAAAAACCGCAACACCATATCTTTGATAATAACTTCTATACCCCCTAAAAGTGTCGAAAATGGCACATCCCGTACAAACGAGGAAGTTAGAGGGACTTCAAAAAATAAGTTGAGGCAATAATGGCCAGAATCTGTTTGAACAAACCCTTAGGAATTTCCATTCTTGGTGTTCGAACACTTTGTTTCGAAATCTGTACACATATCGGATCTTTATCCGCTACCAAACTACAACTAAATTCTAGTTCTGGAACTATCAGTCCTAAACAAAAATGTCTGGACAATTTGATGTTCCACCAGAGCAAAAAAAGCTTGTTGAAGAAAAAGTAAAAAGAAAAGTGTTTTTGCGTAATGAATATCTAAAACAGAAGACAAATCCTTTTCAACATGCTCTTCAAGAAGGAGGAACAGTGGTATGTTATTTATATATAGACCAAAAACCATGGTATTACCTAACATAACTTTGGTTAGGGGAATGAATGAAGTCGGGTTTATATACAGATCCTTATTTTTATTTTTTAATTGCCAAACAAAGTCTTATTTCATACTAATAATTGATAAGCGTATATATACAAGAAGAAGAAATGATATTTCGAGCTAATGTAATTTTAAATTTATTTCAATGTTCTGTGTGAGATTTCATTTATAAAAAAAAAGTTTTCATCTAACAACATCTCTAAGGCAATAAGAAATGGCTCTAATTGCTGTATTATGTCTCTTTTTGCCGCTGATGAATGTGAATTTATAAAACTTAATTAATATCAAAAAGCAGATACTTTGGTGTGTGTCCAATGAATCGGAGGAGAAACACTTTAGTTATTGATATGATATGATACGGCCCCAGGGTAGAATTTTTCCAATTTGGGGACTTATCATATCATATGATTATTTCTTTATTATTTAAGCAAATCTGAATTTCAATTTTGTCTTAACATGAATGCGGCTGTAAGTTCTGTTTTCAGTTTTCATATTGATATTGTAATCAGTTTTATGCCTGTACAGTTTGTATTTTTTTGTATTAATTTATAATTCTAACAAAATTGGATATTGGGAACTTTCAAGGTCAGTATCAAAAAATAATAAATATATGAAATCATAAATTGCATAGCCTTGATTAAGTTTTATTTTAATTTTATAATTAAGCACTAAGTAAAACTAAAAATATGTGTAAGCATTATATATAAGAAACTGTAGAAACTCAACCTTAAATATAAATCATAACCATGTTCAGATTTATTTATATATAAGTATAAATCATAGTAAATTACATATTAAAAATTTTTTTGCATTTATTGTTAATTTCTAATTTGAATCTATAATCTTTTTTTTTTACTTTGTAAATTATTTATGGTTATTACTGAGGTTTTTCTCATAGGAACATAGAAATTAAAATTAGTATTGAAGTGGAACAGTTGGATATGAACTAAAATACATTTAAACAAACAATATGTGTTTTTATGAACCTTTCGTAGATAGTTTTACATGAACCTCTTTGTGGTGAAAATTGTAGTTTCAATATTTTGTAAAAAATCTTTTATACACAAAACTAAAAAAATAGTTATTACTTTTCTAATCAATTGAAATTTTTGGAGTATATTTGAATTTCAACATCCAACTGTTAGAGAAAATGGGACAAATTTTAATCTAGCAATTCTTATAGTTATAAAGAATAAAACACATCAGTTTGTAAGATTAATAATGACATATTTTCTATAATTGTGTATTGCCAAAGTAATAACATAAAAACATAAAAAAAATATTTATTTTAAAAAATATAAAATTGAGTATAAAATTTAGAGGACGAGAATGGTAATCTACAGTTTATTTTTCCATTTTGGGATTATTTGCGCAGAGACCTTTATAAAATAAAAATCTTATAATACAAAAAATTTATTTTTAAGGAACTTTTGTTCATTTCTATTGCTGATTTTTTATGACAAAATTTGGAATTTAGGGAGCGTAAATGTATGGCCTAAAAATCTCAGTAATAAAATTTATTGGAACACAAAGCTTTTTAAATGCTGTGTAAATCTCCAAAGAAAAAGATAAAATCATTCTGAGGTGTAACATTCTGTACTTAAATCATCTAAAAAGTATCTATATTTCCATTTTGGGATTATTTTCGCAGAGACCTTTATAAAATAAAAATCTTATAATACAAAAAATTTATTTTTAAGGAACTTTTGTTCATTTCTATTGCTGATTTTCTATGACAAAATTTGGAGTTTAAGGAGCGTAAATGTATGGCCTAAAAATCTCTAATAAAATTTATTGGAACACAAAGCTTTTTAAATGCTGTGTAAATCTCCAAAGAAAAAGATAAAATCATTCTGAGGGTAACATTCTGTACTTAAATCATCTAAAAAGTATCTAATATTATGAAGGTTTTTAAATACTACTACTCTAAGAATTACTCGAATACTCAAAAAGTAACTAATAGAATTTCCATACTAAATACCTTTTAAAATTTCTGTCTCGGGATAAGACACATGAATGCTTAAAATATAAACATTAATCCTGTAAAGTCTATTTTTTTTTTAAAAAGTTAATCTCGTAGGTTTAATAATCCATTAATGGTCTGAAATTACTGAAATTTTTTGGTGAATGATAAAAGTCATTTAGAACTCAGCTTTTATATGTGCAGAAGTGAAATCTTCCGCGACATTTGTTTTAATTATTCATATTCTTTGGCTCTTATTATTAAATTGGAAAATCCATTTTTTGGGTGTATATATATATATATATATATATATATATATATATATATATATATATATATATATAGAGAGAGAGAGAGAGAGAGAGAGAGAGAGAGAGATAAATAAATGTTTATATTCAACCATATTTTTTGAGGTGATTTTTACGATTTTAACAAAGAAACTGCTTTTGGTGTCTGGCTATGATTTATATGTTAATCTGCGTCAAGAACTAAGAGACGCTTTTTTATTTTGGAAAAACCTTTCTAGGGGTGAAATCACTAGCCAAAGTTGAGAGCCTATAGACGAATTTTTGACATTGCCACCTGTTTGCATCTTTTATTATCATTTATTTAGTTTTATCTCAAAAAATTGCTGGTAGATGTATCAAAATATGAACAATAGATTTTTCTGTTATAAAAATTTTTGAAATTTCAACAACAACTTCTAATTATTTCATCCTTACACATGACACCAAATGCGTTATTCACTATTTACCACCAAGATTATTTCTCAGACCAATTTGCTAATAGCAAATGCAAATAATTGGAAATGTAACAATTGGCATGCTGGCTCTCAACAAAACAAGTATTTGTCGCTTCGATTTTGACAAAGAATACATTCTTAAACACCGAAGACGCTATTCAAGTAATAGTACATATTTTTTTAAAAGAAGTTTTTTGTAAACAAATCTCACGTTGGCTATTTATATATTGACCAATTAAAAATACATTTTTACAATACGGAAATTGGTTTTAGTTTGACCCAGCTATTCAAAGATACAATGCAATGAAAGTAAGTGGATTTGAATATTTTAAACCTTCTGGAAGGAATTCTCTAGTTGGCATTGGTTTAATTCTTATTCCCATGTTTGGTTTTGGATACTTAGTTGACAGTTCTAGAAGGAAACTCGAGGCTTCCTATAGAAGAGGAGAAGTAGCATACAAAGATCGTAGTTTCAAACTTGCATAGATAATGTGTAAAATATATTTTAGTTCTTTCTTGTTTGTAAATAAAGTATTAAAAAATTGATATTAGATTTTTTTTGACTTATTTATGATAGTATCTGTAGTTTGAATCGCTTTATTATCAAATTCTGGGAGGCAAACAGCTCCTTTTCCAGCTATTTAAATTCGATGGGAGGAAAATAAAAAGACGGGCGTTTTTATCACAGTTGCTGTTTGACAATTTTTTTTTTATTCACTGTTGATCCTCGGTGAATCAAGCAAAAGGTAAAAATCCGATCCAGACCTTGGCTTGTTTCAAATTAAGTCGGCATTATAGCTAATTTATTTGTTTTTAGAGCTACATCGCAGAATCTTAGAGATAACAGAACTCTCATTCAGAGATTCTGGTAGTGTAACTTCCAGATAGGGAGGGATACTCCATTGGGTTAATCCTCGATCTTGTAAAGGCGCAGAATAAAGGCCTCATTGCTACTGGCTGGAGAGTTACTCAAAGACTCTCTGACGACCCAGTCGAAAGTGTGATGCTCTCGGTTGACCATCTGTCAATCGAGCATCTTGAAAACTACGGATTTGTGATAAATTACAAATTCTGATATGCAGTACTCGGGGGGAAGAGATCCAACAACGACCGCAACAGAGGCACAATGTCTCTTTAAGGGTCAAACAACTTCTAGTGGCCTAACTAGGGCACCTTATTCTTCTAAAGACAAAGGGGCAGTATGACCCCCCCCCCCCCTTCAAGGGCCTCTGTTCGCCTAGGGGAAGAAGGTGGAACCTAAGAAGTCCAACAAACCTTAATAATGATCACTAAATTTCTATAGATAAATCTACAACATTTAAAAGTAGCAACGATCATGCTACGAAAAACAACTAAATATAGGGCTAATACAAGAGGTCTTGATCATCAGAGGACATATACAAGGACTCAAAACAAATTCATGTAAGTTGCTTTACCACTGTGTTCATGACAAATCATGACTAGTAGTAATATTAATTTCATTCCGATTCCAGAGTTCATCACAAGAGACCTGGTCACGGCAGTAGTAAGAAAGACAACCGAGAATGGAAAGAGGCCGTTAGACATCGCCTCGGCTTACTTTCCTGGCGATTCTGACAAGCACCTTTCCTCTTGCTCCAGAGGAAGTACAACGCATTATTAGATGGTGCCATAATGGAAATAAACATTTCAATTTCTGTTGAGATGCAAACGCCTACCACACACATACAGCACATACATGAATGCAAGAGGTGAGTACCTTCTAGAATCTATCTCTAAATAACACATAATTAATAAAGGTCAAGCCCACTTTTATAACCGCTATCAGGAAAGAGGTTCTTAACTCTTGCAGATCTGTTTATATCAAATTCGATACAAAACTGGCATGTATCTGACGGCGTCTCGATGGCCGACCACCGGCATATAAAGTTCGGACTGGAATCACCGAGCTTACAAGTTATGGAACAGAGAGTACCAAAATGAATTGATTATGAAGCATATATGCTTAGTCTCATCAGAGAGGTTGAACGCTTCAACCTCAGGTGAGGATCCAAGGGAAAAGGGTGGTGGTGGTAGCGAACACCGCTTAAGAGCGTCGAATTTAGAAAAAAAACTGTCCCTACCACCTGCTGCATTAGGAACGTGAAAGTCGCTGACACTCTTCGAACATACCCCTGTAGAATTAACATAAGGTTAGAACTAGGGCCCGGTTGTTTGAACGCTGAATAACGTAATAATATTTTTATTTATATTTGAAAAGTGTTGATAAACAGTAGATATTTAATTTCTTGGTATACATTTACCGATTTTATGCTATCCTTCTCTAATAATTGCATTATTTAAACGAGTATTATATGATAATCGGTACGTCAATTCTGAATACATAAAAGTATCAATGTATGGTTGCCTAAATTATTATTATTGTTATTCTCAACAGGTAAACAATATATAACGGTATTTACCAATAAAAATAAGTTTTTAAATCATCTTTTTGTTAATATTAATTCTAAACTTCGCATTTATAATAATTTTCAACACTTAAAAACACTGAAAAGAGTCACGACAAGCAATTAAATTGAAAAAAAGATAAATAAACATGTTTATGTCTGTCAAACATCAAAAAAGCCTTTCTCCCACCGTCCATAAACAGCATTTAAACAAATCTATTGTTGTTTAAATCTATAGGGAATGATCGAAGCTGGCACTTACCCTTCCGTTGACAACTTTCGCTTGCCATAATATGCGACCCCCCCCCCAAAGAGGTTTGACAGAAAAATGGACTCGCTTCTATCTGCTGCATTAGGAAAGTGAATCTTTCTTGCACCTCATCCCCTTGCTTGCCATACTATACCCTTGTGGCTCCCCCTCAAGAGTGGGGCTGGATCCGCTCTTATTTAACCAAAGACTTGAAAATGATATAATAAAGGTATATAAAAACAAAGGCCCGATTCGGTAAGCATATTTTGTTTACGTTCTTTTTCCTTATTTTTTAAGGACAGTGACATACTTATGTGTTTCTACAGACTGAACGAAGATGAAATATCTTTATTATAACATCCTCTTTCCCTTTACTTTTATAGAATCGCAGCCCAGTTGCTCATTAAATAAGAAATTTTGAGAGATGTGCCCTGGTGGCACCACTGATCTCTACTATGGATCCCTACTCTTGTCGGCTGCTAAAGCCAAAAAATGGCAAACCATGGGCGAAAAAATGCGTTTCTGCACATCGGCGGCAGTCATATTTTTGGATGCTGGCCAGATGAGGGCATGCGCATAAGCGACTACTAGATCGGTTGTTTCGTAGCGCCATCCGTAAACAGCACAGTATCGGCTTAACGCAATTTTTGTGTTTATTTTTGCTTTGCAAGTTACGTGCGATTTAAACGGATTTATAGCGTTTTAAGTGATTTATTTTATTTGTTCTTGTGTTTTTATTTAATATAATGGAATGTGTACATATTTTATTTGATTTATTTTCCTTTTTCTCTATAGGGTAAAAAATAGTGTTGCCTTACAACGTTTTTGGATTTACGTTGTTTTCGTATACCATTAAATTTCCAAAACATGTAGTATGATATATTTCTGGCACTTTCCAAATGATTACCAACAGATAAACTGAATTTTTAAACAGTCAATTCTTAAAAAAAAATCAAAATTCGCACCAAACCATAGAATAGTTTATTCTATCATATGAAAAAAAGTACATTCATCAATATGTCAAGAAATGGTATAATTTCTCCATCTATTACATTACTTACATAAATAAAAACTAACGATTCATTTCAAAATATATTTATTTGGCAATGCAAGTAAGTATAATTATGAATAAAAACATACTTCCTCATAATGAAGTTGGAATATTTTAAAACATACATATATAACTTACAATAATTATAATGTATTATTATTTGGTTATATACATAAAATACTTGAGTACAAGGTTTATATTGTAGCCATAATCGGCTATTGGCTCTATAATTTCTAAGCTCTGTTTGAATTATTTTTCCAAATTGCCAACGAATTTTTTCCAGTAACTAATTTGCACAATGGCCATATTCTTGCATAACTTCATCTACCTTATATTTAACCGATGTTTCCAACCAGCTCAAATGTTTTTTTTTGTTCTGCAGCCAATCTGATTTATAATTTTGTATGTTTGAAGATTGTGGACATGACGTTAAAAAGCGTCGTTCATTATTAATACTGGTTTTGGAAGTAAATTCAGATTAGTTATGTCCGTACTCATTTTATGAAATTGTCATGAATCATGTTGTCATGGAAATCCTCACTTTCAAATCGTGAAATAAAAAATTCATTAATATGTTAACAGAAGCAAAATATTACGAAATAAGTTAGACAAATGTGAATTTCTTTTGTTGATATATTTTTTTTATTCACCCCCAGCAATGACCTTGTTCACTTATTTTATTTGAAATAACATTTTTATCATTTTGTCGAAAAAATTAATGCGATAAGAAAATATATGCTCCGTTCACCATTACGGCAGAAAAATATTAGTATATAAAATTATTTTCAAATCCTGCATATCCATTAAAAAACCCATTTCGTATCAATATTTTCTTAAAAAATTAAAAAAAAAAGACAAGGAAAAGATGGTAATTATTTTTTCATAATTAGAGAATAAATTGCCGAACTTTAAAAATGTTAATTATTCACTCCCACCTCACAACAAGACAGTTAACGCACACAGACGGAAACAATAGATTAGAGAAATAGTAAGATACATTTTTTTCGCAATTTTACTTTCACAGTATAAGAAATTACTAAACTAACTCCCATCGGTACACTGATCGGATTATTCCCTTCTGCTTCAGATATTATTTGTGCCCATATGATATAACTCCCAGAACAAGAAAGTTACATGAGACCGACTTCTTTACTAAAGATTGCAACTTTGATAACTTGCTTCATTTAGACACCATTTATGACTAATTGAACTAACTAAATAGATTTTCGAAGTTCGGTCCTGTCGATGGTCACCTGATCAATTTGTAGTGCGCATGCCGACATCTGGTCTAGGATGTTTACATTTTATTGTCGTAAATTTGCCGTTTTTGGGATTAAGCTTTGCGGATCTATAAATATTTTATCTATGGGTGGCACAAAGAGCTGGTAGAGCTTAAGGCAACTCTTTAACAATGTAAAAAATTCAGGGAATTGGGAGGAATATAATAAAGATCTTCGACGTTTTCTAATGGCATCCGACTCACTTTAATCCAACTCTATAAATGAAGATGAACTACAAAAGGCTTAAAGGGAACATCTCCAACAATTCCAGTAGACGTCTAGCAGGAAAAATCTCCTACTATAACAAAATAAAATGGGTGACTGAAAGCTTTAAACCCTTCAAATCGCCCGTAAAAGCCTTATTACAAAGTGGTCTGGAAGTAATACATTGGCTAATGAATGAGGTTAAAACAATTAATTTGCAGAAATATGGTAAAGTTAAAAGGTTTTTAAAAATTTTAATTACTTGGCTCTAATTTAGGTACTAATGGATTCGCGGAAAATACGTGACCAAGAGGCAGCTGCTAGACGCAGGTGTTTTATTGACGTCACTTTTTGGGCTTCGGATATTTTGTTCTAGATGGCAATATCGGTACGATTTGAAAATATAATTAAAAATTTTAGAAATCCTTACACGAAAATAATTTTAAAACTTATTATAAATTTCCTAAGGTCCATCCATTACATCCCTCCCTCCTTAATTTAAAGCAGGTTTAATTACAATTAATTTTGTTTTTGATTTAATCTAAATCATCAATAGGTTCTAATTATTATATAGGTCAATATCACGATTGAGGCAGATCATGAATAGATAGAACTCTTCGTTCCGTTAAAAGCTTAATGTTTCTTTATTTTTATTTAGCGGGTACGGCGATCTTTACTTAGTCTTCTTAGGTGTTGTTGTTTATAAAATAAGTGAATCCGCTTATACAGTTCGTAACTAAAATTCATTATATCTAATTGCATAATATTTAATAAAACAAAAGATAAAATATAAAATCTTAACAATAAAAATGTTTGATTAATAATATAATCTTTAATAATAAAATAAAATAAATGATTAAAACTATTGAATATAAAAACTTTTTTTTTAATTTTTAAACTTTTGAAAAATTAGTATTATTATTATTTTTTTTTAAAACTTTAAAATGGTACCCTTCTATCAAATATAAAAACACAAATTTTTTTTTTATTCCTGCACTATATAAAATTAAAAAGTCTTTATTCGTTTTCTGTTCGTTTCTTCTGTTTCCCGTGGTCACGACCCTGACTTCGGTGGAAAACAGTTCGTACACCTTGTGTCTCCATGTTGTAGTGGACCTTTTGTGAATTCAGGCGAGGGTCGTCTGCAGCTGAAGATACCTTTGACGTTGGGCATTGTCCTGGCGAGGTGGCTGACTCGGCGCATTTGGAGGTGAGGGTACTTCGGGCATACCCTCAACCAATATGGAAAAGGCTTGGATGGGCTGCCCACATCCATGTCTCATTGTTGAAGGTGGTTGGCGAGGTCGCGTAGCGTTATTTACACACTTATGTTTGTTTTTCGGCACAATTTCAGTTTTATGTTTTTATTTATTCAATGACTTTTCAGTAACCACATAAAATATCCCGTACATCGCACCCGCACTTAAAGTAACTTAGAATTTTATTATAGAGTATCTGATTACACCCACAGGAAGAGTTTTATAACTGTATTAATTTTTATTATTTATATTTTACTTATTTCTTTAAAATATACGAGGTGGCTATCTTATTAATTAATTTAATATATAATCTTTATATCTTTCAGGTAACTTGACTTTTCGCGTTTTCGAGAGCGGTTGCCAATTCCTACATTTAATTCTGGGGGCAATATTTCAGATAATCTGTGTCAGAAAAATGTCCTTCGTTCTCGTCACTTTCACTGCTTTCAGAGGCACTTTCCTCCTAAGCTACTGGTAAAATATTGTCATTTAATTCTTCACCATATTTTAAATATTCATCAATTTCGTCTTGTCTTTCCTCTTCTGTTTTTCCGGCATATTGTTCTTCAAGATTTCTATAGTAATTATCTTCAGTTATATTTTTTTGTCCACAAATATTCCTTTTGCGCGGTTTAAGTCACTCTGTATGTACTTTATGTACCTTTTTCCCATTTACTGCGTTAATTTTATACGTAACTGGTCCCTTTTTCTCAATAATTTGGAAACGATCTGACCATTTTGGAAGTTTTGTCGCCATTGTTTTTTTTTCCGGTTACGGCTGGACTATACAAATAATCTAGGTCTCCTAATTGAAATTTTTTTCTCAATTTTTTGAAATTATATTTTTCATATCTTGCAGTAATACTTTCTTCAATATTATTTTTGGCTATATCATGGGCAGTTTGCATTTTTGCTAACAGTTCGTTCGCGTAGTTTTAATCTAACTCGTATTTTACTTGGTTCTGTCTTATTGTAAGATGTATAGAAAGATCCATGTCACGCCCAAATATCAAAAAGAATGGTGACTCTTTGGTTGCTTCATGTGGCAAATTTCTTTACTGTAATAAGCAATAGGGAAGACTTCATCCTTATTAGTATAGTGCTTACTGACAAAATGACTTATCATGGTTTTAAGGGTTCGGTGTATTTATTCAATAATTCCGTTTGCACTGGGACGATATGGCGTAGTTTTCAGCTTTTTGATTTCCAATAAAATACAGATTTCTTGAAACAGTTTTCCTACAAATTGCGTACCACAATCGGTAAGTAATTCTCGAGGGGTGCCAAATCTGCATATAATGTGTTCCACAAATGCTTTTGCGACGGTTTCCGCTTTGATGTCCGGAAGCGGTATACATTCAGGGTATCGTGTTAGGAAATCTATACAAGTTAGTATGTATTTGTTGTTCTTGTTTGTTATATTTAATGGGCCTACTATGTACATACTAATTCTTCCCCATGGTAAGTATGACACTGGTGCCGGAAACGGTATACATTCAGGGTATCGTGTTAGGAAATCTATACAAGTTAGTATGTATTTGTTGTTCTTGTCCATACTAATTCTTCCCCATGGTAAAACACTGGTGTTGCTTGCATTTCCACGGCCGTATTCCAATAAAAATCATTTTCACTAATTGACGTGTTTTCTGTTGACCTGCATGACCTGAACACATAGAATTATGATAAATTTGTAAAATTTCAGGAATGATAAGCCTTGGAGCAATAACTTGATCATTTCTTTGGTAGACTTCTCTTCGTCGCATTACTAATCCATCACTACTTATATAAATCGTTTTCGGAATTCACAGTGTTTCGAATTTTATTAATTTCAACATCTTCGAGCTGTAATTGTCGGAGTTCCTCTCTGCTCCATATAACTGATGATATTGGCAGTACTTTTTCTCTTCTTTGACCTTCCTGGATGACTGCCATTATATTTTCAACAAGCACCTTTCCTTGTGTTCTTAAACGAGTAAATGAGTCATCATTACTGTTTTGTGTGGTGATACACCTTCAACATCAACTCTCTCGTATCAGTTGACACGTGAATTCCAATAGTATAAATATAAACCTAAAAGGATTACGTTTAAAACCATCTCTATATGATACTGTATATGGTGTACGTTTTGGTTTAAAACCAAATCACATCAAACATTTTATTGATAATTTAAAGGTGCGTTTACGAAATGGAAATATTATCTTAAACAAAAAGGGGAAACATGTAGAATTCGATGGATTACCTGCACTTTATGACTGATTATTTCTAAAAACACACCAAAGGCTAGGTATGGAACAAGAATTAAGTGATAATGTACTTACAACGCACAAGGATATTTTGAAATTTACAAGTGCTATCTACAAAAATTAAAAAAAAATGATGGTTTATTGAAGACCAGATGGGACAAATATTACGAATTATTAACCTCTGATAATGGGCACAAAATTTGGTGGTGGTATTAGAAGAAAACTCTTTAGGAAAAACTACAGTTACTCACAAAAAAGAAATTATCTTTAAAAATATTTCAATATGTATACAGTAACAAAGAGCTGGTAGATCATTTACATCTGTTGTGATGTTCCAAGATGGCCGGAGACACTGAACATGAAAATGAAATTATATCCATCATAAAGGAATTACGAGAAGAACGTATGATACATTAAACCTAATATTTAATGACATTCTTCAGTTCTTCATTCCATCTGTAACCTTTATTAATAATAATAATATGGAGTCGAGCCAAGAAAAAATCAAAATTCTTAATGAACTACATAGAATGTTTAGAAAAAAATTTACATGAAGGCGTACGATAATAAAAGTATACAGTGATTTGTGACAAATTATTTGACTGAAATGCTACAGTATGCTGATGAAACCGATGGTATGTATAAATTGCTTCATTCGTATATGCCAAAGGGATTAAAAACAAGACCGGTATAGAAGTTACTAATGCTATAAAAAGCATCATTTCAGAGGCGTCATATACACCAATAAGCTTGCAAAATGATCAAGGAAAGGAGTTCTATAATAGTAACTTTCAAGCAATGATGAAAAAATATAGTATTATTATTATTCCAATTACATTACGAGGAAAACTGCATTGTTGAGCGAATCACAAGAACTTTTAAAAATAATTTATTTAAACAATTGTCGGCAAGAGGTTCTTATAAATGGATACAGATATTATCATCATTAACAAAAACCTATATCCATTCAAGATATTGTACCACTGGAATGAAACCAGCAGATGTGCAAAAAGGACAGCAAATTAAAACATATTATTATTTAAAAATTGTGCTTAAAGAATTTAAGCTTTCTTAGAGGTTGTTTTTATGAGGCAGAACTACAAAAGATAGTAGAAGAACGACAACGGAAGAAAAATCACTTCGATCAATTATATGTCAAGTGGTTATGGTTTCCGAACCAGTTTAACCCTTGAATAGATAAGTCAGACATTGTATGAGTGTAACTGTTAATTGAAAATGTTTACTAAAGAATAAACTTATATAACAATACAAAATTTTTTATTTAAATCATCATCATAATAATAATACAAAATCATATTATATGTTTTAGGTACAAAATACAACTAAATTACAGACAAGGCCAAGGTCATTTCAAGTTCTTCGTCGTATCCCTCCTGTTCTTTTTCTTAGTCAGTTTTATGCAAGTTAGGATATTAGATTGCTCTCTTTAACCTGTTTTTGTTTTTTTTTTTTTTAAATTTTAAACTAGATCCGGATGGTTCAATTAGTGCAATTAATCAGTCATTTAAACGTAAAGTATTCCTTGAATATCTTTCATTTTTCCTTTCATCTCTTCGTCATTTTTGTATAAAGAAGGCAAAATTTCGTTATTAAATATGGATGCAAATCCTACCGCAAAACTGTAAATCGATTTAAAAATATATCATTTTTAACACCATTATTATCTTTTTAGGTGGTCTCAAATTGGTTATCGATTTTCCCTCAAGATTATAACATCCATCAAGAGTAAATTTAAATCCAATCATTGGTGGTCCACGTAATATATCATTTTTTTTTTCATTAACTTTTTGACGACGAAATTTATCAATTGTGTTCTTCACATGACTTATTTTTTATCTTAACTAAACTGTTCTTTTGATTTGCTCTACTTATACTAAATATTTCAACTGGGAGAAAAAACATAGACTAATGATCTAAATATTTATTTGAAAATTACATTCATTGAATACATAAAAGTTACACATTTTCTTGTTCTTCATTATACAATTCACCACCATCTTCGGTGGTCACATTTGCCTTAGTTTCACACCCCATATCTTCCATTTGAACATAATTTTCAACTGAGTTAGTAAATGCGGTATGTCGATGAGGAATTCTTCTAGATTTTCATCTATCATATCAGTACAAAAATTATTCAGGCCCACGGAACCATATAAGTACTTTTCACACAGGTGCGTTCCTGTGATAAAATTAACAGCATCTGATATGTATTTTGTGTATTGACTTACAGTCGCCTCCACATCTAACTTATGGAACGTTGCAAACTTTAATATATCTTCTTCCATATTATTTAATGTACGGTTCAACCAAACCATGTGGGCATCAATACACTCAATGCAAATTTCGTCTGCAGACATCTTAAATAACAAAAAATAAAGAAAACGTTTAAGTATTCTGATGTGCTATTTATTAAAAATGTATATATTTTTCAACCTAAATAATAACAAACTTATTAATAAAAATTTAAGAGAAACTTAATAAAGCTCGCGTATTGTTACCAGCCAATACTCGAGTACCTTGCCTCAAATAAGTTAAAGTGTACTTCCCATTAGACCCATCCATAATATCTATAATATTATCCGGAATAGTTTCAACCACAGGTTTTGATAAAAATACATCAAGTGTCACGTTATCACTTGCATCATGTAAACAAACAAAGCTTTTTCCCAAACGTGTATTTATTGAAACTATTTTTTTAATAACATAGGCTTTTCCTACAATTAAAGCAGAAAATTTTTCTCTTTTCAATGCACTCAACATCTTTACTAATTATTTTATTAATTTTATCCAAAATTCTTTACTGATACTCATTGTTGTTGAAAAATGTAATAAAATCACCTTAAAATGTAGTTTCACAACAGTTTACGAACATTATATTTTCAGGTTACTATCGCAAATCTCTAAGACTGTTTGAAGCCACTTCTTATTTAATTAACCCTTATAGCGAATTTGCAAGGCCCAATTATATATAGATAGTGGAGTGGCTAAACGACATACACAACAATAGTGGGGGGCGTATTTAAGGTCGAAGATGTAACACGTTTAAAAATGGTAGAGGGAGAACTTCAAGATCAAAATATAATGAAGGAACTGACTACATTTTATATGTTTTATTAATTAACATTTTTATGTTGTTCTCTTATACGTGTAATATAATTATTTAAACATAAATTTCTCAGTTTTCTTAATATTTGATGTTCATTTTTATCTTTTAAAAATTCTTTGCAAATATATATTTGCCAAATTACTGAGTTCAACATGATCCATATATCTAAAAAATATAATATCCTGAGCCTCCGAATCGTGTACTTTTTATGCATAAAATTCAGAACGGGCTGCAGAAATGAAAAACTCTTCATACATCCCTCTAACTAAAATTTCCCAACTAAATACTACGTCAAACATAAGTTCAACACTCTAATTTAATTTACCACAACCGGATCTTTTATGAAACGAATAAGTTTTTCCAAACATTCACTAAATATCAAGTTTTTTATTTAACAAACAAATTCTAGTAAATTTTATGTTTTGCTGCAGTATTTACATATTACATGCATGTGCAGCCTCTTGATATTCAGAAGCCAAATCAAAATTATACAGTGCCCATTCTGGTCAACTTTTCATTGCATCACTGATATGCTCACTTGCCGTTTCAGTGAACTCATCACCTAATTTTTTAATTGTCTCTCGCGAATCACTATTCATATTTTTTTTTACTTATTTTTTACTCTCACTACACTTTTCTATTGGTGGTGGCGGACCAACTATGTGATTACGATATATTTGTTCATAATGAATGTAACAGGGTAACTTCAACTGTACTTCTTTCTCACACCCATAACGCTCTGGTAGCTTATCCCAAATTTGCTGCAAACTGAGTGAATCTTCGTAACTTCTGAAATATTCGAGAGGGAAAAATGCTAAATCCTTTTCGTCAAAATCACATAAACTTTCTATTACTTTGGTATAAACAGATTACTCTGCCTACTTTACAATTTTATCTTTAGATATTTCTGTATCTGACGTTTCACACTGAATGAATGTATACAAAATCAAACAGTTTTATAAAAAAATTAGCTGGGTCAGAACCATTTCGAGGTTATCCCATATTATTAACAAATATCAAGGTCAAAGACCATATTCAGGTCGACTTCGAGGTCCTTCTCAAGGCCAAGTTCAATGCCAAGCCCAATTTTATACTTAAAATCCAAAGTCGTATTAAAGACTAGTTTAAGGTCACGTTCAAGGCCAAGCTTATAGTCAAGCTCAAATTCAAAACCACTCTCAAGGTGAAGTCTGAGATCAAGTGCGACGCCACTTTCGCGGTCGACTTCAAGGTCAAGGCCGATGAAGCGGGGCCTAGGGCGAGGAGGTTGGGGGGGGGGTAACACCGGGATCTCATTTCTACACTACTCATGGTCACCGGCATCTCATTTCTACACTACTCATGGTTGCTGTTAAATTCTGTAAAAAAAACTAGTGTTTTTATTATTGTTGGCGAGTTTATGATTATTTTGTGATTGTTCTATGGCGCAAGTTCCGGGGCGTTACCTTTCATACTGTTTCTGATTTAATTAGCTTTGATTTGCAAGGGGATCATCTCTTCGCAGTTTGCGTATGAAAGCATTTTGGTGGCGCTGTGCACTAAATTGCATCTGACCATTGATAACACTGTTTTTCATTAATTTTGCTTTTTTGAAATTCTACCCTGATTTTCTTGTTAATAATCGCATTTACATAAAAAATGTTCTGTTGTTATTTCGGCAAAATTACCAGCTTAAAGTTATTATTATAACAGTTTTATGATGCTCTCAATACTTTTGAGATGATATATCTCGGTACCTCTATGCCGTTTTTTACTTTTGTTTTTCGTCCTGACCAAATTTTTCAGAATTCCTCATTCTTTAGAAAAACAGGGAGTAATACGGAACTGTTTTTAATCGTCTAACTATTTTGATGTTATATTCTTTGAGGGTAAAGAATGGATTTTCATGTACTCTAGAAATATTGTGATCTTACCAGGATCTATTTTTTGGAATATAATAATTTTTAAATATCGAAAGAACTCTGAGCATTCTAGAGGATAAATGGTGTAAATTATTATTTGCTTGGTTATTAATTCCGTTACCTGCATTTATGTAAAATTTGTTTTTAATTCCATTATTAAATTTTGGTAAATTTGGTGAATCTTTATTTTTGTTTTATTTTTTGTTTGGATTTTTAGCTTGTCTTTTTTGTTTGATAGTTGTTTTTTGACTGTCGTCTGAGTTTATATCTATATCCGTCAGAATTTTCAACATTGTTGCCCAATTCCATATTTAGGTCATTGTTGTAATTATTGCCAAGGAAATTAGTATTGGTTCAGGTTAGTTAACTTTTCAAATCTGTTTCTTTCGCTTTCTTGCTTTTTCTACTCTTTTTCTTATTTTCCTTCTCGTTTTGTGGTCGTGTTTTCTCCACCAATTTGTTACTATTTCTTGTCTCTGCTCGGCACAACCTCGTTCTATATAATATCATTCTTCTTAAATCGTTGATTTATTCTTCCCCTTCCGTGTCAGTTATCTTGTCACGTTTTGGACTATCACCCGTCAATCTATAGTATGCACTATTTAACCACACGAGCTTCTTCAAATAACATATTGAAATTCACTACTGGTATTAAAAAAGAGCCCTTGATGTAATAAGATTGTATTTCAGTATGCTACCTTAAGGCCTCCAATAAGATAGATTAGTATCATTTTTTTATTAATATTAGTCATCAAGTTTTTGGAGGGAGGCGGATTTCAGCTATTTACTATGTTGCTACAACTATAGTTGCCAGCTTCGCCAAATATCTTGATGCAGGTAATACTTTGCATTGCGGTAGCCGATAAATGCTAGTTTCTTATATCAGTTGCCGGCAATCTAGTTACTGGGTGTAAGGTTAAAAAAATTACATGGTATAAAGGCAATACAACCTATATTAGAGGCTATTACTGACGAATTTTGAAGTAGTTTTGATTGGAGTTAGTCCAGGTTCTTAAGTGCGATCAAGTGAGAAGCAGACGTGGATTATATTTTCAATGAATATTTTAAAGTGACAGTGAAATTATTTTATACACTATGAGAGTTGGCTTCACAATCACTATATAAGCAATTGTGCATTTACTAGCAAAAAGCCTTGAAGGGAAGCTAGAGCGCCTTTTGCATTAATTTTCAAAATAAAATTTTTGCCTACTTTTTATTGAAACATTTTGTGGTTCTAGAACTGATACCGGATATGTAGGTTTCCAAATTCACATCAGAATTACTCCAAATTCTCCATGGTTTTAAGGCTCACACAATACCCAAATTTTAGGATCTGTCTTCAAAATGTTTTTTGTTGTTTTTTGCCGTTTTTAATTTATAGGTTATAATAAATTTGTCTACTAAGGACACTTTGAATTTTTTATTTCTTTATGTACATGTAAATCATGTTATAGACAACTGACTTAGTCTTAGTCTTACTAAGTATATAATATAAACTTAAAGAAGGTCGAATGTAATCTATTAATAATATAAGTGCTATAAACAGCTAAATGATTATACAACGTATTCCTAACATATGTCATTTTAAAATGCATGAGTGTAATATATTAAGAATATCGAATTGTTATGTGGAATCAAAACAAATTAATAAATAACATGAATGGTTTTGTGTTAGTTATGCCCAAATATTCTAATTTACACAATAGGATACATTCCATATGTAGCTATGTTACACTGATTATTTCTATTTCGAATCATTTTAAAATATCCATTTTCACCCCATTGGGAACCCCAGGAATTCTTTATGAGCCAGTAATCTCTTCCACTTTCTGAACCATAACCAACTACAAGAACACCATGGTTTACTTGTCCATAAGCGCATTCATCATCTCTAAATACTCCTCCAGCATAAAACTGCAGGTTTGTTGCATCCATAGCTGCAGATATAGGTCCGATACTTGAAACTGCTTGCAGTAATGAGTCTTCAGTTGGTGATATTGTTTGGTAACCTGAAATATTTTTAAGTTATTTTTAAATGAAATGCCTTATGTTTGTTGATTTATAAAACGAAGTAATGGACGCCACCGAATAGTAAACGATCAGTGGTTCTGAGTTACATTCTTTCTGTTTTATCACCGTGGTCATAGAGTAGTGTTTTAACCGATAACTCGACCGTTTGAGTTTCATAATTGTTTTCAAAATAAGAAATAATTTGTAGGTTTAAGTTCGGATTTCTGCTTGTTTATTCTTTTTCGTTTAATTTTAGTTAATAAAAATAGACAATTCTCAACGATTCATATTAATCGCAGTGCTATCCTTTAACTTCTAAATACGTTAAAATACCTAAGTGACGTTATTGGGGACCCTAATTTCATCCCACTTCTGGACGTAAAACAATGTAAAGTTTTTGGAATAACAGAGGTGTATTTTATTTTCTTAATTTTAATTTTTCTTGGTCATTCTTTAATACTATATATTGTATATTCCTTTAATAAAAAATTAAATGGAATGTGAACAAATAATATATACATACTCAGCTCGAGGTCGAAGGATTTTGAATAATTATTAAAAAATGTTTTTGTTTCATTCTAGATATTTAATATTATATTTAAATAGTTTTATAACTTTTAAACCTCTTAAAAACTGATAACACAAATATATAGTCTCGGCACATCCCATTTAATTCAATTAGTGAATTCAGAACCAGGGTCGTCGAAATAAGTAGTAAATATTGTTCAATAATGTAACTATATTTGGCAGGTTAATTACACTTTTTTATTTAATGTTAAATTTGATATTATCGTTTTCACGTTATTAGCCATATCACAAAATTATTAATTATCTTATTAAGATTTCAAGCCAAACGGCTTCGCACTCCCTCCAGGGAATATTGACTATAAATCAGGTATACAAAGATATTAAAAGTATGAAGCTCTGTGGGGACTCTTTCCATGTTATCGGATCATAGGTGACGTGTCTATATTTTTTTACGAAATTTCGGACGGTTCGCGCGATTGCAAGAAGAACTGATTTCTGAATGGGCTTACATAGATGCTCATTAAGGCCCAGGCCCTTAATATTCTGTAGGTATCACACACAGTTGTTAATAGAATTATGGGAATCGTTTGGACTCTGTTCATTGCCCATTGTCTTCGAATTTGCACCTCCAAATCTCTATATTTGGCGATCTTCTTGTTTTATTTTGGCCTTAGGTTGTTGTTGTTAGGTACAGCAATGTCGATTAGCGTAGTTCCCCTAGAAATTTTATCTGTTGGTATAATGTCGGGTCTATTATGAGTAACTGTCTGATCCGTCAGAACCGTTCGGTCTCTATGTAACTCGAACTGGTGGTTTTCAAGAATAGGCTCCGGATTGAATTTGTAATAAGGCACTTTTCCTACCTGCAATAGGTTTAACTAATCGGCTAATTCTTTGTGGAGTATCTTTGCGGCTGAGTCGTGTGTTTCCTTATGCTCGGTTGTGGCAAACGCTTGGCATCCTCCAGTTATGTGCTGGATTATCTCTGATGTTCGACAGCCATATCTACATTGGTCATTTTCTATTGAGGGATCTCTGATGATGGACTTCCGATAGTTCTTCGCCGGCATAACTTAGTCTTGGATAGCTAACAAGAAGCCCTCCGTTTCCGGAAACATCTGCCCTGAAATCAACATATAGTTCGACGCTGAGTCGTCGACATTGTCCTGACTGACCTCATTTGGATGCCGTCCATAAAGCGGTTTCTGTAGTTAGGTTTGTAACTTCGCTTAGTCTGTTTGGTGGTGAGAAGCGGGTGCCTCGCATATTGCTCTATGTAGTGTAGGAGAGTCCGCTAACCCGTTTAATTATGAACGTTAGTTTATTATTTGTTGGTTCAGCTGCTTACCAATATCTATCAATCCTCTTCCTCCTTGATGTCTTGGAAGCATTGTACGTTCAATGGCACTCCGAGGGTGATGTTTTTGTGCTTTTGTTAGGAGTGTTCCTATTTTTCTTTGCAGGTTTTGGATGTCCGTCCTGCTCCATTTTACAATTCCAAAAGAGTAGCTAAGTGCAGAGCAAGCATACGTGTTGAGGGTCTTAAACAAATTTCTATTATTTAGGTTAGTTTGTAATACCCGCCTTACCCTCCTGACAAATTCGGTTGTCAATTCGGCTTTCATAGCGCGATGGTCAATTCTTTTAGCCTGTTTCATACCTAGGTATTTGTATGTTTGTTCTGCTTCCATTGCAGTTGTAGTTTCACCGTTCTACATTTCAAATGCTCCTGGTTGCATCTTACCTTTAACGGTGTTCCAAATACGGCACTTGTCAAGTCCAAATTGCATTTCGATATCCCCGGAGAACTTCTCCACAATTTTAATCATTTGTTCCTGCTGGTTTTTGGTAGCTGCCATCAGTTTAAGATCATCCATGTATAGAAGGTGATTCACTTCTACTACCTCTTCGTTGTTATTTCTAATACTAAAGCCGTATCTTGTTGAGTTCAAACAGCAAGATAGTGGGTTTATTGCAAGGCAGAACCACAATGAGCTAAGTGAATCGCCCTGAAAAATTCCCCTTCATATCGGAATTGTGTTAGTTTCAATGGTGTCGCTGGATGACACTTGCAGATGGATCCTAGTTCTCCAGGTAGATATGATGCATTCTAAAAAGAAACAGAATGAATATCGACCCTATATTCTCAGTATTGTTGTGAACCACTCATGCGGCACTGAGTCGAAGGTCTCCTTATAATCCACGTAGGCAGCAAAGAGATTTCTTCGGTTGGTACAGGTTTGGTTACATATAACAGAGTCAACAATCAATTGTTCCTTGCATCCCATTGCTCCCTTCGTGCATCCTTTGTGTTGAGTTGCAATGATGTTATTTTGTTCACAATGTATGCGTTTGGTCAAGCAGGAGTTGATCATCTTATACAGAGTGGGCAGGCAGGTGATTGGCCTATATTTAGCTCGATAATGTGTGTCGTGTTGGTCCTTTGGCAAGAGATACGTAATACCTTCGATCAAGAAGAATGACATTTTTGCTGGGTTAAGAAAAACATCATTAATAAGATTGATTGATGGTGCATGCACCAAAACTTCTTGAGTCAGTAGTTCTGGATCCCGTCGAGGCCTGGAGCATTCCAATTATGAGATTCCTTGATTATTCCTGAAATTTCCTCGGTGATAAATGACTAAAACTGCATCTGGCTGTAGTCTTGGCAGCTTTGGTGTTCTTCATTGATCCAGCCTGCTGCGATGTTACAATTGGCGGGTGTGGAAAGTTGGTTTCCCTAGAACTCTTCTATCTGCTGTCTATTGGGATATCTATTATCTGCCATATTAAGTGGAGAGTTTAGCTTACGGTAGAAAGTCTTATCCGATCTTTGGAACAGCGCATTGTTACGTTTTCGGTTATTGCTGGTCTAACAGATGCGTAAATTGATGAGTACAGCGTGTTTGTAAAATATATCGAATAAAGAACAGTAATAAAATAGCTTTAAAAAAGGTATGACACTAACAAATATACGAGAACTTGGAGAATACTCTGAATTATACAACAGGCTAGGGTTGAGAAGCCCACACACCACACCCTAGTGACTTACTGTGTAGCCTATTATATCTATTCCTATTCTATGTGAACAGGCTGTTGTTGTCTTCATCAGGCTTAGCAGCCTGTTCATTAGTGTGTTCTCTAGGTATAGATATTCAGGATTGATCGATCCTTGAATGAATCTTCAGTAGGTCAGATTTTAGATGTGGTAGAACTTCATGTGAAGACAAACATGTAACTGTTATGACTCAAGAGAACATTGATCCACTACCTGATCTTGTTTTACAAGACACACGATTGATGGTAAGGCACTTAATGTGAGAAAGGCATTTGTTATATTATACTATCTCATATATTAACAAAACACTTAGATATGAAAAAGTTGTTGGCAAGATGGATAACTCGGATATTAACGATATCTTAAAAATGAACTAGGGCAGTGATTTAAAAGCTTCTTTTAGAGAGAACAGAACGTCTCGACAGATCCGTAGCGATGGGTGAAACATGGGCCTATTACCATAATTTTGAAATTCTCAGTGAGTCATTTTTGTTTATTACTTAATTTATTATGTTTATTGTGCCTAACTTATATAAAATTTCATTGCAAAATAAACATAGAGGGGAGTTAACAAAATGTGAGCTTTTCTATCAGGATAACATGCCAAATCACACATTTTTTATTATGATGGCGGCTATTGCGGAAGCTCAGTTTGAATTAATTCGACATCCACTTTATTCAGCCGTTTCCATTTGGATATAAAGTGTATGAAGTTGTCTGTTTTCACTATTTTTAAAGAATGTTTTACACTTGTGAGCAGTTCTTAAATTTCCCTCCTCCCCATTTCTAACATCTTTGTTCTTAACTTTTAAAATATTAAATTGTCTTGTTATTAGGCATCATTTTCATTTTGATAGACTATTTTTTATTTAGCTCACTCTTAAGAAGCATTTTTTATATTGAGAGTAAGAGTTTCTTGCAAAAAAGTATTCATGCTATTCATTTTTTTGTATATAGTGTTTGGAAAATACAATAAACTAAAATAGTACTGAATTGTAAGCTTATGGAATTTTAAGTTTTTAATGTATATGATAATAAATTTAAAATATATTATTGCTGAGTTAACATTCTGTAGGTGAGCTTTGCAGGAACAAAATTAAAACGTTGAAAAAAGGTGTGTCAAGGACTAAAGAACTAACCGATTTCAAATATTACAAATTGAGTACTCTATTTCACCCTTCACCTCATAAAAGTTCCTTCGACCTACCAAATACCTCGTATAAACTTATAATAAAAGTGGTTTACTCAATTATATTTATATTAGAATATATAAGTTGATATAGAAGTAGCTAGTTTACTAAAGGTTTTCCGATTTACCTTGAATAGATATTTGATAGGCGCCTATACCCTGCTGACATTGTTGTTGTTGACCCACATATGGATAAGCATTATCAGAAGTTATAGAATTACTTCTGAGAAACTGATATGCGTTTGCCATCCAACCACCAAGGCATGCATTATTTGTTTGATCTCTGGAACAGTCCATGAGATTTTGTTCACTGAAGGATACCAAGGTTCCAGTTCTAAGAAAATATTGCCCTTCCAAAGCTCCCACCTACAAAATAGGTAAATATGTTTTATAAAAAAATGAATACTTTTATAGATATCTATTTCGTAGTTAAAATAATTTCGAAAATATTTAAAACATTTGTTAGCATATTTCTTTTTATTGTTTCGCTATTTATTACAAATTACTAATAAATCAGCAACTAGAAAACCAGAAGAACTTTGACCAATTTGGGATATTTACTTTTGGAATTGAACACTATATTACTTCGTTTTTGATAATTGCTTCCTAAACTTATTCGAAGTTTCTACCAAAAATACTGTATACTAGTACTACTACATACAATTGAAATGTGGCCTGTTATAGCTGGCACTAAGGATTTAAACTTGACTAGCAATATATAATTAATAGTAATATCAAATATAATTCGCTGTTGATAGTTTATTACCTCTACCATACTTTTGCTTATATTAAATTTCATAGAGGCCATTGCATGTCTGTATTCCATTTTTTGATTTTGAAACCTATAATGATGTCCCTAACAAGTGATTTGTGTTTTAATCTTAAAACTATTTAATATTTGGATATAATTTATGAAATCGTATATTTTCTTTTAGTTCGTAGTGCTTACCGCACTGAAAGCCCAACAAGAAGCGCAACCGCCTTGATCCTTGACGGGGGTAACTGCACCCTGATTCCTCCAATCCATAAAGGAATTAATCTGTCTAGTTGTTCTGTTAGTTCTTTCATTTTCCCTTTTAACTCGGCCGCTGGATACGCTTAATCTCAAATAAGTTCTAACGAATTCTTCTTTTGTTAGATCTGCAAACTTGTTGATGGCAACTTGATAGTTTATTAAACCATTTTGAAATTTTCTAGTGAGATCTTCTATTGTTTTCAAATTGTTTTTAAATATGTTAAATCTAAGTAGGTCTTCTTCTGGAGAAAAATGTTTGAAGTTATCTAGCTAAAATTTTGAATTGATATATTAAAATTTTATACAGTATTAATAGTTCACAGTTCAGTAAAAACCTAAAATGAATTGATACCAATTCATTTTAATTTGTACATTAAAGTTTCAGAAGAGCATATCTAAAATGATAAGTACTATTATTTTTTTGCTTTAAAACTAATAGTCCACAGGACGTAACCCCTATTTCAACATGATTACCATTCTTCTGAAAGTTTGTGAGCAGCTTCATTTCAACGAGTTCGACAACCTTTTTATTTGCGAAAATTCTCGTTTACGCTGCGTTTTCGAAAGCGGAAAACTGACAATTTCCTTGCGTCGAACTAGAAAAATGGCTTATAAAATTTGTCGGACAATATGATCACCTTATTGTACAAATCTTAATTACACAACTGTGAAAAAATCAGCTGGTTGGTAATAAAAAAAACACGTATAAGATGTTTTAACCCAAAAAATGCATATACGCGCAACGCTTTTTTTATACGATTGAAAGATTTTTAATATTTATATATATATATATATATATATATATATATATATATATATATATATATATATATATATATATATATGTACTGGTGTCTTTCCGGTTTTCAATACGTTCGTCAGTAGAAATATCTTCACGACGTTTCGCCAACATCTCAGCTGGCATTTTCAAGTGATGCTTCCTTGACATCTGCTCGACATTCTAAGTGACAGTTCCTTTTCTTTTCCTTGGTCATCAGTTAGGCGAAGGGATCTTGGTATTAGGGTACGCCCTGTATGCAAACTCCTACAGGAAACCAAACGAGCGAACGGATTTATTCCCGGATTAATATTGAATCACATGTCCCCATCCGTGAAACACTACGCAACAACATATATATATATATACAATTTCCTAGTTAAACGTTACTTTATAGTTTGGAAGAATTGACATCTAACGGTTACATGCACTATAAAAAACCTCACATTTATTTTAAGGTAATGTGCTGGAAGCAAATTTCATAAACAGTTTATTAAATACATTTAATGTTAATGCATCAAATTTAATAATTTTTGTATTAAATCTAATGTAATTATACATTAAATTTGATATGTTTCAGTGTTTGAAATTTAAGGTAACATTTAATTAAATTTAATGTACAAAGCTTTAATTTCAAAGTACAAGTAATTTATTTACGATTTAAGGTATATTGATTTAATTAGTGTATATTAAATCTAAGGTTATTTTTAACAATGTGGGCAAATTATATTATTAAACAAGCGCGAATCCAGGCAAGAGCCGCATATATATATATATATATATATATATATATATATATATATATATATATATATATATATATATATATATATATATATATAGTATAAGTAGTCACCTCATCTCAGGTGTGATAAGATTTAAATACGAAAATGTTAAACAAAAAAGGACATAAATAATTAATTAATTAATGCATTTATATAGTAAGTGTAGATGGCAGGGCAGATATTAGTTAATAGTATGTAAGAATTTGTATATGAATCATGTTTTAAAAGGACATTAAATGCCTATGAGTGAAAGGTTGGACATTAGTGCATTTAAAGAAAGAATAATAAACATATATCACTCTAAAATACATGAATCAAATAAATTAATAAACAACAGATATTTTTAATAATGTGTGAAGTGTTATTGACCAGAGGTATTTTAAAACAATATAGTGAAATCCACAAAGAGAATCTTGATCGCGCATTTTATAAATAGTGCGGGTAAAGATAATATTAGTGAGAATAAAGGTCAAATAATAATCATTTAGTGAAGCATAGAGACTATTTATCAATAATTATTTATAATATTTTAGTTTCAACTTATTTCAACAACAATATTTATAAAAACTTTGTTAAAAATATTGTAAATCTGTAAGAATAGTATAAGAAAATGTAGATTATAAGTTAATTTAAAAAAGAAACTAGAATAAAATAGTACCTAATTGTAGGTAAAACATTGTTAAATATGATTATAATATTAATAAAACAAGAATTGTCAATTTCAGCAAGTTACAATTAAAATTTAAATGTATATGTAAAATTATTTTAAATGTTATCAAATTTTATTTCTCAATTTTATATGCTAAATAATAACTAAAAGTAAAGTGTAGATATATCAAAATATCAGGAAAAGTCATCAAATGTAATATTTATTTCACAATACCAATAAAATATCAAAATTTTATCATAAATTGACAATTAGGAATCCATTTTGGTTTTGTATTTCAAAGCTTAAAATTCCATCTAGTTGCCAGTTCACGTCAGATGGCCGACCAATTAGAAAAAAATTAAAACAAAAATTTATACTACGTCACCGCTGACTATAAAAGCAAGAATTCATTTTTTTTTAAAGTGCTGGTCAATCAGTTGTACAGTAAACATCGTTAGTCTTATTCGTAAAAAGTAACATAATCTTAAAATTTTCATTTGTTATTTTAAAAAATAAAAGAAGGAGTGCATATTAATCGGTTGTAGTGTAAACATCGCTAGACTTTTTCACTAACAGTAACATAAATTCAAAATTTTCATTTGTTATTTTATAAAAAAAAATGAAAGAAGACAGTACAAATTAATATGTGGTAGAGTTAACATCGCTGGTCTCATTCATTAAAATTTTGAGAAGGTAAGAAACATAGAGTGTGGGTAGGGAATTTCTGGAGATTGAAAGCCAATTTTAAAGGAAGAAAAAGAAGTTTACAAAATTAATAAATAAATAATATCACTGAGCAAGCAGCTGTGAAAGATATTTAAAAGTTACAATATTTGGCAAAAGAGAAAGGATTTTTAAATTTTTTAAAAAAAAGGAAGAAATTTACAATGTGGATAAAAAAAATTCTGGAGATTAAAAGGTATTTCTCTAACGTGTAAGAAATAGAAATTTTAGACTTGCTTGAAAATAGTTTGATAAAATAGATATATACTAAACTTATAAAGTATATTTGTAGTTAATAATAATATAAATTGTTTAATTTGCTTTGTAACAATATCACTCTTAATATTAACGGCGCATACAAATATTTTCAGATTGTTTAAAATAAAATTACATATAATAAGACACTAGTAATTTTTAACCGTTCGGACATATGCCAGATTTAATAATCTTAAAGCCAATAAAAGAAAACAGTGCACATTAAATAATATTAATAATTTTTAATTAGGAATAGATAAGGTGATTTATAAATTGTACATAAAACTGCACCCACCGACATAATTGTATTATTTTAATAAAGTTTGTACTTGTGTTTATGAATCATTGGTTTGACTTTTGTAATAATAATCATAATTTAATCTGAACTCGCCTGAGAAAGAGAAAATTGACATCAATTACTGCCCTTGATTCATTGGCATGAACAGCTCGGAGCTGTACAGGTGCAAGAAACGCTCGCTTTATTCAAGTGGTGTATTATGCCTCGGCGCTTGTCAGATCTGCTTTCCCCTTACCCCTCAAGCACCAATAAAAATATTTGGTGTATAAAGCCCTAGCAGCTATCAGTTATCATTTTTAGATGCTATTTTTGGGTAAAAAACATTTTATACTTGAAATGGAGACACAAAAATAAGATTATTTCACAAGATATCGGACTTACTTTCATAGTTTTTTTAACGAATTGCGAAATATTTATGGCCGAAAATGCCATGATTCCAGACAAAACTTAAAAGTAATAAGTAATAAAATAATATTTTTACCTTTTTGTCTTCAGTATGTTTTGCTATATTAAAAACACAAATTCCAAAAAAAAAAATAATTTGTAGGTTATTTACCGTTCAAATTAACAATTTTTTCAGATTTGCTCGGAGCTACTCAGGGCTTGAAGCACCTGAGCTTAAAACTCTTGAATCGAGGGCAGTAAATGTTTTTTAAACATTTGAGAGTGGGTCCACACGATAATAAAAATCTGGACGTAAGCGTAGCGTAATTAGATATATGTCAAATTTCAAGCATTGTGATTTGTTAGATTTAAAAAAGACAAAGACCGAAGATTTCCCGCCTAAATCCGCCTTTTCCAAGGTCATTACGCCAAATGATGTTTAACTTTTCAAAATATTTGCAATCGAAGCAACAAATGAGAATATCGAGGGAATGTTCTCATTAATGGAAGCGTAGTGGACTAAGGAGAGAAATAGGCTTTCTATATTGTTATAAGCTTTGCTTTTCGCTGCCACCCATGTTATAACTTTGCTGGTTCTGCTTTTGGTTTATCACTGGTTTCGATGAATTCAAATAAATCTTCTAATATTACTTTTAATATTTTATTAAAATGTTCACTAAATCATGAGGTAACAACAGTTTTTCTTCTTACTTACTAATTTAATGTCACTATTGTAATTTTTTAATTTTAGTTCCTCTTATCTCTATGTTCATGTCCTAGTTACATTCTATTTCTGTATCTGAATTATTATTTTACAGTCATAGGCGCACTAACAAATATACTGAAATGAAAAAGTGTGTATTTATGAGACGATGACAATATGAACCGAGCTAATGGTTTCTGTAAAAAGTAAAGTTTCAGAGTTTCGGAGATTAAGGCATGCTTTTGTTTCAGCCTATTAGAATATAAATTTACTTAAGATATAACTTCTTCTTAAGAGAGTATTAAATATTAGACTATAATTATCTATTAATACATAAGAGTAACTTATGTTAGGCCCTTTTTTCACAAAGAAACTTATGTGTCTTGCCATTAAACCGTTGAGTTTTAAAGCTTTTCTTCATTTATATATATATATATATATATATATATATATATATATATATATAATATAAGACAATTACAGACTTTCATAATTAAAAGAAAGAACTATCGTTTAGACTTGATGAAAATTATCCTAATTTATTAATGCTAATAGAAACTTAGTTTATTTTCATAGATAATTCATTATAAGAATTATAACTAGACTAGACTTTAACCCTGGATGAGAAGGACCCACATTCAAATTGCCATTGCCCTTCGTGAGTCGAAAGGGAAAATTTTATGGAATAGATAGGGAGAGTCTTAACGGTAGACATGTCCAAATAAGTTCGCCTCCCGTTTTTCCTGGTAAAAAAGATAATAACTCTGATTTTAAGAACGTTATTGAAGGTAGTGAAAAACGTGAACAAGATAGAGTAAAAGGAATAAGGGTACACGGCATTCCTGGTATAGATTCGGATGTGATTGAATTCTCTAAAAACCGTGCCGAGGGGAAAAAGAAATATTAACAAGAATATGACAACACTCGGAAAAAAGGAACGTTTGTTGTACAACAACCCAAATATATAAAGAGACGATACTAAAACGAATTAATGAAAATTTATCATAAAATAGTCCACACAATTGAAAATAATATTAGTGAAAAAACCACAATTGAAAACAAAAAAAATATGTTTTACTTTTAGATTAGATTACCAATGGATGATTTTGATTTGTCATCCTTAATTTTAACTAATTGTTAAATTTTGAAGTATGAACAATTCATTTTAATTCTGTAGTGTTAGAGTGGATTTAATCGAAATTTTTAATGTTAGCAGTTAATTTTTAGAAGTATGAATCGACCATAAAGGACGAATAACATGGGCTATTTCAACAAATTTGAGGAGTTCAGAGTTGGAACTAATTTAATGATTAAGGCTGCATATAGTCTTCAAGATGAATAATATATCTCGCACTATTTCTAACTTCTGGCATTTTCTGTTATGCTAAGATAATATGTGACGACCCTAATAAGTTTTGCGGTTTTGGGTTAGTACTAAGTTTTTTCATGTATTTTAAAAATATTTTTGCGATTTTTTACCCACATAAGTTTTAATTAGCTATTTTAGTATGGCAAGATAGAGCAATTTAAATAGTCTGAGTTTACATGAATAGTTTGTAATTTATAAAAATACTCTATGGAGAAGTTAGGTTTTCTGATTCTCACGACGGGGCAGACAAAGGTGGAGAAAAATACACGACTTCTAATGTAAATATCGATAATTTTGGTAACAAGTGTGAAATGAAAAATCTTTCAGTAGGCAATGTTTTTGATTATGTTGAAATTAGACTCGATTTAACAGAACCTAGTAATACAGGATCAACAGAAGAACATAGAACATTGCCAAAAATTTAGATATTTGGGAGTGAATATAACCCAGAACGGCACTAAAGATGAAGCGATAATGGACAGGAATATTCAAACAAGGAAAACCATTAGTCTATTAAGTAACATCCTATGGGATCAACAAATATAAAAGTCAAATAAACATCGATTATATAACACCATTGTTAACAGCATAGTAATATAGTAATAATAGTAAGGTATGGCCGCTCAAAGATCAAAAAGAGTTTTAGAAGCAACAGAGAAGGATTTTTGGAGACAGGTGGAAACTCAAGAATGGAAAATAGAAATGACAGAATCAAAGCGGTAATAGGAGTTAAACACAATATTTTAAAATATGTCAGAAGATATAAAAATAAACTAACTGAAACGGTACGAACATATGCAACGTATGGACGAAGTTCGGTTACCAAAATAAGTTATGTATTACTAGTGTTTTAGTACCTGGATCCATTTTTTGTAGACACTTTTGTCCAAGTTTACAAAATAAGCGTTTGTCTCGGATATATGTGACGGATTCAACACTTGTTCACAGTAACAAATCGCCACAAACAGAATGATGGTTAGAGAAGTCAAAACACTGTTCCTATATGATCGGCGTTATAATTCTTGGTCTAGAATCAGCAAACACGATTTCCACCTTGCTGACAATTTTTCCATTCTTAAACTGTTGACATGATGCACCTTTTTTGTCCTTGTGCCAGCAATTTCAGTTTCCTTCGTCTATTTCAGTGGGCTCTCATTCATAATGCTTTTGTAGACTTTCTGAACTTTTTCGGTTGAGGCGTATATTAATCTCCCAAAACAGGTTTTTTGCGATTGCAAATGAAAGAGCAGACTGCCCTAATGTAGCGTATTCACCTTACTCTCTGTAGGAGATAAATCTTTGACAAAAAATTATTTTATTACGTCTTGCACATAGGTTTTTTCCCTACTTGGAAAACAAAAAATCTCAAGGTGGTATTGTAACGATAACGCTGAGAGGGATATCTCTAGGGGAAGTCGGAAACTACTAAATACATTCTCTCATATGATGTAAAAATAATTATATTAATTGATATATTAGTCGCTTCGGTCAGAAAAAAGAAGAAAACAAATGTTAACAAAAGATCACTACCGTCCACGGTTTTAATGAAATATCTATATAAGAACCATTTTAAAGACGCAATCTTACGGAAGAGGAAACTGTGGAGTATGTAAAAATCTAAGCTGCTGGGATTGGCTTAAAAGGGCACGCGAGTCATGTGCAATTTTAGATATTCTCATTTTTCACTTGTAAATATTGTGAAAAATAGTTGTCACTCTTTAAATACCCATTTTAAGAAGCCGGTTTCCCAAGGTGAGAAAAATATAAGCTCTAGAAGAAAATATAAAGTTAAAGTACAAGTAATGTTGTCAAAACTTTATAAAATATCTTAAAATATTATGAAATATTAAATTTATTATATTCTTTTTCCTTGAATTTGCGTTTTAGTGCATATTAATAGAAACATTTCTAATGAAAGATGTGTCTTGGGTTACTTTTTCTTTCATATTTCTCATTATACATGGCGGACGATTGTTGTTTTATTTCCGGTTGAAATTTATGACAAAGACATTTTATATATGTACAGAGCAGACGCTGACAATCTGTATATTTTTTAAGTTGAAAAAAAAGTTTAATTGAAGTTTTATCATTTGAAATTTTAATATAACAAATAACACACCTTTTTAAGTATATAAAAATGCCAGGCATTCTGGTTAGTTCTTACCTATTGCCTATTTTATAGCGCCTCGAACAGTATTTGAAAAATACTATATAATAATAATTATGGCGAGGCAGGTAATTTCGATGGTTGCAATATTGTAAAAAGTTAATTCATGTATGTACAAGAAGTAAAGTGGCCTAGATTGCTTCGCTGGGTTGTCGGTATGTGTTTTGAACACCGAAAAATCTGCTCTATCCGAATCAGTATAAAATATTTTGAACAAATCATGCACCAGTTCTCATTCTATCACGTTTTAAGTTTTCGCTAGTTTTTATATTATCAACAGAAGATTTCAGGTTCTAGAATTATTTAATCATAAAGTCCTCCAATATCGAATTTTTATATTTATCAATAGCTAGATAGTAATTGATTTCCAGTATCTTTTATGGATCAAAATAACACACTAACTCGTTCTTGCAGTCATGCAGACATTGCATTACAAAGTATTAGAAGACTTGATGGGACTAGAATTCTATTTATTTAAAATTATAGAAATAATAACAATATTGATGTGTAACCTGGCATCGATCTGATTCAAAGACGGCTTAATGCATTGGCACCGTCTTCCAACGTCTCCACCAGTGGTTCTAATCATCTTCCGATGTCGGAGATGGAGTATCTGCAAGTTTGCCGCCTATTCTTTGATGACAATACAGAAATTGGGTTTAATGTCATTCCCATTTCTAAATATGGAATTTTATAAAAGTAACTTATCCATAAATTTACAGGTGTGCTGCATATTCGCTTCTGTTTTAATATAAGTAGCGATTGAATAAATGAATCAGTAAAAGTGGTGATGTTTGATCTTTGATGCTTAGGCCTTGATTAGTCCTTTATATCCTATCATGCCTAGCAGTTATTCGAGGTCGATCGCCTTAGTGAATCTAAGCAGCTTCCTTACCTGAACTTGCCAGATGGCTTCGGATGATAAAATTGTATTTCCAAAATATCTTTGTCTTAGTCCGTTAAGTGCTGGGTACTCCAGACATTATTTGTACACCGGATCATCCGTGATATCAATCTTATTAAGATTATCTCACAGGTGACAATATCCTCTCAATTACCCTTCTACAATTCGTAGTTCTTTGCGCTTCAAAAAAATTCGAGCATTAGGATCAATTATATGTTCCTTGGCAGACTTCATTACAGTGGCTTCAGTAAATTTGCTTTTCAGCAAAGCTTTGGTTTCCTTTTATCAAGAGTAATTGGAACAGGCCAAATTGGTTGGTATCTGTAAAGTTCAGTTTAAACCCGGAATCCACTCGAACTTGATTGTGTAACCGTTCTTTACCAAATTATCAAGTACATCCTTGCCCTCTGACACTAGTGATGGAGTTACAAGTATTAATTCAAAAGGGTGAGACTCTCTAATTCCCGTGCTCCTACCGAACACTTCAGCTCCTTCATCCATCGAGATCCGTTTGCACACCACCAACATCCATTTCTTGGAAGAGTTTGCTCTTCCTCCTAATCCTCTCTGCTAGGCAAAAATATCTTAAAAGAGTGGTTAGATTTCAAACAAGGCGCCATGTAGTCTGTTTGCATTGGGAGTGATGAGAATCTTTTCAACATGCACTTTTGGCCCTAAGGAGAGCCGTTATTTCTATCTCTGAGATGTTTCCGACTTCTGAAATGATAAACATCCTTTAGAGCCTTGTTCTGTATAAAAAAGTAGAGAAGAGGAAATTCATTACAAGTCCCAATATCCTAGTTGGGCACATTTTTTTCCTAGCCATTCTTTGAATTTTGTCTAGTTGAAAACTGTGTTTACGCTTGATGTTACTAGATCACCATAAAATAGCGGCGTATGTTATAATCATAGTTTATATCCAATATATCACTTTCCGTGTCAGTCCCCATGTGCACCCAAAGGCTCGCTTACAAGTCCAGAAAGCAAATATGGCCTCCTTGGCTCGGGTTTCAATATGATCAATACTGCTTAGTCGTGAGTCCATAATTACTTCTAGGTATAACTTATCTCTTGTATTGAAGGGTGTCATTTTCTCTCTTTTATATAGAAAACCAACTCGGTCTTGTCCAAATTCATTCCGAGGCTTTTCTTTGTGGCGAATAGCGGGTTTTCCTTCGCAAAGAATGCTATTGATTTAAAAATTTAGAACCTGGATAATTACAGCTCTGGTAGTTTATTATCCACTAGTGCCAATTTTGCCATTTTCATTTCGATACTTGCACACACATTCTTTATAGGCAAAGAGTTCTCAGACGTCATCGATTCTCAATTCTTTTAGTAATACTATGGACGAATAAAACTTTTTTTTAGTCTATGGTAATACTGTATCAGATTTTGATCTCCTAACTTAGTTTCCATAAGTTCTTTTAATTATTGTTTTAGAATCTCCAAAACTACTAATAAAGCGTTCTTGAAGGGCATCATATTTATTGAAAAAAAAAGCAATTTAGTAATACAATATGGTCTTTGTCCTAAAATTGTACTATCTAGAGCAGCTATAACTGTATAATATTTTAAGGTGTAATTTTGACTAGCTTAGTTTTGGGTATCCATTTGTATAAACCATTGTTGGTGGTTATTTTTCCAAAATGATGGTACTTTGATCTAACTTTGTTCAGTTTTGTTATTGCAGTCGTATCATCAAAATACTTTGTTGGTGAATGTTATTATTATCTATTTCAAGGTCACGAATTTTAGTAAACTAAAGCCTTATTTTCTGAGACAATGTAACAAATGAATTTTTTTCTAACTTTTAAAGCCATTAATTTTTTTAACGATTTATTGCCTCTGCTAGACATCACACCCTACAAGTATTTTATACTGGAATCAATGGCCTTCAGAACATAAAAAATATATTCATTTTCCAGTAAGTACTCGATAAAATATTGAAATCTAAAAATATGTTAAATATTTTCTTTATGCATGAGCTTACATATCAAAAATAAGTATTAAAAAGATAATCGATAACTTATATTTTATACTACTTCAAGGGAATAAAAAAATCCGTCAAAATTTGAACTTTCCATTGTAAATTTTTCGTAAAGTCTACACTTATGCGTATTTTATGTGGCTTTTGATTAAAGAACTTGCGTCTTTGACTACAGTTTTCTTAAAAAAAAGCAATGATTGACTTGGTGAATGGACCAGTCAGGAAAACTTCCGAATGTTATGTCAAATAGGAAAACTTTCGATGATTTGTCAAAAATTTTTATAATTTTCAAGTATTTTTCATCAGCAGATATTTGTTTTAAAGTATAAAAATTTATTTTAAAACTAATTTTGCTATTACTTTAGAAGATGTCACAATTGACTAGTACCCGGTGCGAAATGACCACCATTGACTAATTGTAGGATCCTGTTTTAATTGGGAACAATTATAGTCCGTCGAAAAAATGTTGCAATGAAATTTTTTTTTGTAGTTTTCATGAAAATAATCTGTTAAGAGATCTTAAAAAATGGCATTACTTTACCATTTTCAGATATTTTTGATACTTATATAAAGCAATTTTTTTACTGTTTACTTAAATATGTATTTTTATATATATTTAAGTAAATATATTTAATTTTTATTAAAAACTTTTTTTAAATCGATCTGGTCAACCTGAGTTAACTGAATTCTTACTTGAGATATGTTTAACTTTTATTTGCCGTTATGTAGGGTTATAGTTTCTTACCTTAAAATGCATCCATTTATTTGCAATTTCCTCTGCATTACTCACAATGGTCTTAAAATTATCTACTATAGGTGGTATAGTTGTAACTAATTTTGAACTCAGTTGCAACATTACTATAATAATCAGCAAAATTTTCATTATGTTTGTTTAATTTTGAAGGTAGGTACTGTTACTAGAGTTGCTTCGATGGTATCAGATTTACAAATAATTTGTCAATAATTTTAGTGTAAGTGGTAAATTGTCAACTACTATTATAATAAATTCACCGGAACCACGGTTATAATACTAAATGATTTATTTCAATAAAAATTATTATTCTTTTTTTATTAATTGTACTCAAATGTAAATCCCTGGGCAAAACCTTTTTGTAGTTTATTACCCTTATAGTTATGAGTGGAAAAATTCTTTTTGCTTACTTATTAGTTATTATAAGGATTTTTGTTATAGGACAATAAAATAAACTAAATTGAACAACGCTTTAAACAGTAACACAAATTGCGATTCAGCCTATGTTGCTCAATATGGTGAAAAAGAGTAGGTGATAGAAAGATGATTTAACCATAACAAGGTTTCCTCATTTGATGACTAATAAATATAATTTTGTTTACTGAACTATTTGGAAAATAAAATGTTGATATATAAACTGTTAATGTTTGGAAACATATAGGGTGTCCGGAAATAACATCAGGAAACTTAGAAAGATTTTATATGATAAAATACAAGCAAGAACATCATTTGGAAATATTTTAATATGTCAATGGCTTCCTAGTTACAAATGAATCAAGTTAAATTTTTTATTTCGGTTTCAATTCAGGTTTAATTTATTCATGATAGCTCAAATTCATGCTGAAGACTAAATTTAATGAGTGGTTTCACTTACAGGTAAAACTGTTTCTCCAATTTGATGCCAGAGGGCGCTTTGCCTAAAAATCAAAGTGTATTATATTGACATATTTGATCAAAATAAAGACACTAGACAGGTGACAAAAACTCAAGCAATTAATGGACTGTATATCTATGTACCAGATGTGACCCTAAAAAAGAGCTGGAAAATATTTTCAAGTTTCTAAGATGGACGTTCGGGGGCGTGATCATCTTAGGTAGACCAAAAAACCTTTATTGTAATCTTATTGAACAAAAAGTCTTTAATGTAATTTTTATCAGTTGTCAATTAAAGTAGTGAGGAACGTTCAATTTTTTGTTCAACCGGATTTAATTAATTAGCTCTCGTTTAAAAACGTGTCTGATATTTAGAGTTATAAACTATGGTTACATATCATTTACCGATGTTGCAGGAGGCCGTTGCTTTAAAAATTGTCTTATTTTGCGATATCTTTCAAAAATTTTAAATGTATATGCATTTTTAAACATTATTATAAAAAGAAAACCTAAAAAAATGACAAAAACCAAAATTTCAATATACAGGTATTTTTTCAAAGCGTAGATATTAGAAAAAATATGAATAAAAGACGAAGACGTACAAACTTTTTTAAAACTTGATGTTTAAATCGAGTTTCAAAGTTCTAAATGATGTTATGTAGCCAATTTGTTGCATAAACTAAAATTTAATATTACAAATTTTCTTTATTGTAATTTATTTTTATAATAACATAAGACTATTACATCATTTGTGTTAATCAAGTAGGCAGCTCCAATGTGAAGAAATACGTTGCTATTTAATCAAATTTTCATTTTATTAAATACTCACTTGAACACATAATTCCAATCTCCTCCTGTTTGATGATAGTGACATTTCCACTTTCACCATTGGTATGCTATGAATAGCGTTTGTTATCTGTTCAGTCATATCTCATCATGTCTCGTGACGAACAAAATATTTTATCTGCTCCATAGATATCATTCCAGACAGGTGACTTCCAACATAAATCTGTAAATTTTATTTTAATACAAGTGAAAAGAGTAATATCATTTTTATCAAATATTCCTCAGCTAATCTGTTGCTTCTGCATATAAATAATTCCTTGCAAGCCACTACAATAGACTTCTTCTTCCAATCCAGCTGGAAATATCCAATCAAAAATTTCCTGCAATAGTACTAGTTGATTTCTCCTTCATTAATAAATGTTATTTCATTCGTCTTCATTTTAAAGGGTTATTTTTATTGTTTTGAATGGATTAACTCAATTACTTAGTCCGTATTAATTAAATAATTATAAAAAATCAAGGGAAGACAAAGAGGATCTGGTAACATGGTCCCGGTGGGATTTTTGGGCCTCGTCATACTTACATGCTATCGCCCGTCCGATGCTTCATTACCTACTTTTTTTTAATCAGATATGAAGGATTCTATTGTACTTCCGTACCCACCTTTGTCGAGACTTGTCTTACCTGATTTTTTATTAGTCGTGATTGTTAGGAGGTGAAATATTGTATATTGAGATGACTCATGAGTTTGGATTCCATATCAGCAACATGATGTGAATGCAGATAAATTTTAACATTGATATCTAAATCACTATCCTTGTTGGGATTTAATTTTGGTCCTAGGTGTTATCGGCTTTTAAGCCAAACGGCTTCGGACTCCCTCCAGGAATTATTGACTCATACCAGGTATACAAAGATACCAAAAGTATGAAGCTTTGTGGGGACCCTTTCCATGTTATCGGGTTCTAGGCGACGTGGTCTGCTGTATTTGCTGCTTTCTGAACCGGTTTATACAGAAGATCACTTAGGCCCAATCTCTTGATGTTCTGCAGGAGGTTCTTCGGTATCACTCCAGTAGTTGATAAAATTATGGGAATCGTTTGGATGCTGTTCGTTGCCCATTGTCTTCGAATTTGCACCTCCAGATGTCAATTAGTATAGTTCGCCTAGAAATTTTATCTGTTAATATTATATCTGGTTTATTATGAACAACTGTTAGAACAGTTCGGTCCCAATATTGCTTGAATTGGTTGTTCTCAAGAATAGGCTCTGAGTTGTATTTGTAGTAAGGCACTTTTTCTACTTGCAATAGATTTAACTTATCTGCTAACTCTTGGTGGAGTATCTTGGCAGCTGAGTCGTGTCTTTCCTTATATTTCATTGCGACAAATGTTTGACATCCTCCAGTGATGTGCGGAATTGTCTCTGATGTTTAACAGCCATATCTACATACTACGTTTTCTATTGAGGGATATCTGATGATGAACTCTCAATAATTCTTCGTCGGAATAACCTGGTCTTGTATAGCTAACAAAAAGCCCTCCATTTCCGGAGACATCTGTTCTGAAATTAATCAGTAGTTCGGCGTTAATTTGTCGACATTGTCCTGATTGACCTCATTCAGATGCCGTCCATAGCCAGGCTTGTAACTTCTCTTGGTCTGTTTGGTGTTGAGAAGCAATACCCTCAGCTGTAGCGGCGTTGAATCGTCCGCCTCGTGTTGTTATTATTAGAAATATTATTGTTGTATATCCTTTTTTTCCTTCTTCATGGGTCCTTCCTGAAGCCCGATGCACCTCGGCCAATATAGGCCTATTGTGCTCACCTTTGATTTACAACCACGTTGTTAACTTAGCCTCCCAAACCAGTCCGTACAAGTCAGCTAAGGAGTGAGTTAGTATTTCATTCAGTTTCAAATTTGCTGACCAGAAGGTTTGTTGTCTTTTCCAATCTAGTGATTCGCAATCACATAGAGGTTCACCATATAGTCTGCAGCTTAGGTCGGTGAGGTTCATTTTATTCAGGTGAACTTCGACGGCCATGTGTCCCGTCATTATGCCTGTGATTAACCTTAACTGATTTCTGATCACTAACAGTAGTTTCCTTGTTAATTTCGGGCCAGTATTCCCAATAAATTGCGTACTATTATTTAATTTAATTAATCCCTGTCTGACTGTCCAATGATTTTTGTACTCTTTTTTGATCCATTATTTAACAGTGACGCACACCGTGGAGCAGGTTTTGGATCAATATATTGAGATGATGAACAACTCTCGCCAGCTCATCAGCTTTCTCATTTCCATGTATGCCTTCATGTTCTGGTAACCGCTTTAAGATTACTCTCTTGTTCATGGCCAGAGTTGTAAGTTTACTCTGACATTCCCAAACCAGTTTAGACGATACCTTTTGACCTTTAAGATCCTTCAGGTATGGCTGTCGGAATGAATGTAGATTTGCTTCCATTTGTAAGCTATAAAATTGCATACATTTTTCTTTGGAATACTATTGGGTATTTTCCTAAGGGAAAAGCAATTTCACTTCTTGGTTGTAGCCTATCTATTCCAGCTCCGGTATCTTCTATGGTTTTTGAACCGTCAATGTAGGAGACAAGTGTCCCAGAAGATGACTCTGATTTAGCTTGTTTGCTTACTCTTCGATCGTCTATAGTGACCTTGAACGGTATCTTGTAGCGGTAGTCCGAGATCATATGGTCAGCGTTCATTTCCAACTCAGAGCCCCTAATTTTATTTCATATAATTTTATATTCTGTCATCAGCATTTGTGCTGTTGGTATTGATTGGTGTAGCTGGTAAAGCTCCGTTCTTGCTTCTCACTAAATATAGTGGAGGGAGCTCTAGAACGCACTCCATTGCTGAGGTAGGGATCGATTTTACACCCCATGTTTTCCTGCACAGTTTTCTAATAGTCATAAAATGTGTTTCCGATTTTCTTATAATCTTTTTCACATGCTTATTCCAGATCAGTCTAGAGTCCAAGATTACCCACAGATATTTAACTTTCTGGGAAAGTAGTATTGTGTTTCCTTGTAGGATAATGGGACCGAGGTCATCTAGTTTCCTTCGTTTTATGAAGGGGTCTAGGACGGTCTTTTGGGAACTTATATTTAGTCCTTCCTCGTCCTACCCATCTTTCTACAACCCGGAGAGAATGTTGCATTCTTTCTTTCACAGTTATATTAAGTTTATCTTGAGTTAAAATTACCAAGTCATCAGCATATTCTAGTACTGTGTGACCCTCCTTTCCCCGAATTTGCAAAAGCCCATCCGTTACCAGGTTCCAATGCAATGGAGAGAGAACTCCCTCCTTCGGACACCACCAGTTACCTGCACCATTGGCGTTTCTCCAAACAGTTCTGTATAAACAATCCTGTCTTTTAACATGTTTTCTATCCACGTGCAACAGATCTCTTCTAAGTTGATATTCCTTATTGCCGTGGTCATTCATTGAAATGACTTGTGTTATCAAACGTCCCTTCTATGTCTAGAAATGCTCCTGGAAGCACTTCTCCGTTTTCCAGCGTATATTCCACTTTGCTGGCCAGTTCGTGAAGCGCTGTCTCTGTAGATCTCCCAGTCCTATAAGCATGCTCGTTCTGATGAAATGGACTGTTTACCATTGTATCGTCTCTAACATGCATATATAACGGCTTCTCGGCAGTTTTGAGAATAAATGACATTAGACTTATTGGTCTAAATGCCTTTGCTAATGAATAGTTGGGCTTCCCAGGTTTGGGTATAAATGCTACCCCGGCTAACCGCCATATTTTTGATACATATCTTAGGGTTAGAGTAGCCCTTAATCTGTAACAGAGTTTGCTAATTAGCAGGTTTAGGCCTTCCTGTAGCATTGTCGGATAAATCTCGTCCGGTCCCGGTGATTCATATGATTCAAATGAGTTTATAGCACACTTTACCTTTTCGTGCCTTTTTGGCAATCTGACAGTTCTCCTTAGTGGCTTTAGCTGCACTATTCACCGCTTCACCAAGTTCCCAAGTTTCTCCAAGAAAGTGAGTCCGAGACAGCTCGGTCATCGGTTTCTTCTTGGTACAGGTATACTCTCCAGTATTTGTTATTAGAGAGTTTATTGGTGTCTGCGCGTCCTTCAAGAGCACCTTTCAGAGTCTGTCACATTCTGGGGTCTTCTCAAACTCCTCACAGTGCTTTCTCTATGATACCATCTTAGTCTTGCGCGAATTCTTGTCGAATTTAGTCAGGGATGTTCTATATTCCTCCCAGTTTCCTGATATTTTTTCCTTATTTCAGAGTTTTCTAACTTGTTCTCTCTTCTTCTTCTTCTACTTGTATGAGATCTGTTGATCTGTTAATTCCGGTCGTGCCTCCCTATCATTTCCTGTGATGTCGACTGCCAGCTATCTCTCCATCTTTTCGGTGGTCTTCCTGGTGGTCGGTTTCCTGCTGGTTTTCCCTCTAGTACTATGCGGGGTAGTCTGTGTTCGGACATCCTTTTTACGTGGTGATACCATTCCCGTCTTCTTTGTCTTCCCCATCTTACTATATCCTGTATCTCGCATTGCTCTCTGACGTCTATATTTCTTACACGATCTCTTCTGGTTTTACCGACTATCATCCTCATTACCCTCATTTCAGCCACCCGTAGTATACTTTTCGTTTTACCAGTGTCTTCTCTCGTCTCTATTCCATATGTCATTATGGGTCTTATGCATGTTTTATAGATCTTAATTTTGCTGTCCATTCGCATATATTGATTCTTCCATACAAATTCTCTTAGGCATCCTGTGGTTGCTGCGGCTTTGTTGACTTGGCATTTTACGTCCTTTATAGGTTCATGACTGCTGGATATATTTACGCCAAGGTATTTGAACTGCATCACTTGCTCTATGGGTCTGTCCTGGATTACTAGTTTGCATCTAATGGGTTCCTTACTGATGGTCATACTTTTCGTTTTTTCGATGGAGATATTCATATTAAGTCGTTGTCCCACTTGGTATAATTTAAAGAGCTGTCTCTGCAGATCGTCTTCGGTTTCTGCGAGGATTGCGGTATCATCGGCATAGCCCACCAAGCTGATACGTGTGTTATTTATTCTGTACCCGATGTTTAATGTTGCCACTTCTTCTATGATTTTATCCATAATGAGGTTAAACAGGAAGGGGCTGAGACTATCTCCCTGTCTGATTCCTCCGGGCGTTGGTATGCTACCTGAGGTGTGTTGTTCTGTTTTAATTTGTGTTGTATTGGCAGTGTTCAGATTGCAAATTGTCTTTACTATATTGGCGGGTATTTGTTTATCAATAAGCATTCGAATGGCGTCGCCTAGTTGGACTTTGTCGAATGCTTTAGTGAGGTCGACGAAACAGACGAATGCTGGTGTGTTATATTCTATGGCCTTTTCTTTAATTTGTTTCATGATAAATATTGCGTCCGTAGTCGATCTGCCTTTTCTGAACCCTTGTTGCTCTTCCCTATTAACTATTAGCTTTTCTAGCTTCTCTTTTATTATTCCTGTGAACAGTTTCATAGTTGTGCATAGTAAAGTTATTCCTCTGTAATTTTCGGGCAATGTCTTTTGTCCCTTTTTTAATATAGGAATTGTTACGCTCGTGTGCCAGTCGTTTGGAATTTTCGCTGTACTCAGGATTTTGTTAAATAAAGTGGTAAGTTTTGTTACAAGTTCCGGGCCACCATATTTTAATAGTTCGTTAGGTATTCCATCTGTCCCAGGTGCTTTTCTGTTCTTTAGCTTTCCTAGTCTTTCTCTTGATTCCGTCTCTGAGACGGTTGCGTTTGATGCTGTCCGGTATTCTATTTCTTGTATTTCTTCAGCGTTATATAGTGTACCAAAGTATTCCTCCCAAGTTTCTATTGCGACTCCTTTACTTTGAACATACTCATTCACCGGCTTCTTTCTGTTCTTTAACATTTTCCACACCTTTCTTTGGGCGCCATGTATATCATGATCCATATCGCTTGTGAATTTATTCCAATGCTCCCTTTTGATGGCCTTAATACGTGAATTGACTCGGTTTCTAGTTTCTATATATTCTGCGTGTTTTTGTTGGTTTGGTGTGCTTTTGTATGTTAAGTAGCTTTTTCTTTTTAATTCTGCGAGGTCCTTTACTTCCTGGCAAAACCATGGTTTGGTGTTGTTTGTTGAATTTATGTTTATTTTTCTCTTTCCAATGGATTCTTCAGCCGCTTGATGTATGGTATTTTTAATTTTTGTCCAGCAGGTCTCCACGTCATATGCGTTACAGTCGAACTCCTTCAGTTTGCCTGTTAGTCTGTTTTCATACAGTTTTCGTGTGCTATCCGACTCTAGAGATTCTATGTTGTACTTTTCGATAAAGACTGGTGCTTTTCGGACTTTGTGCGGTCGTTCCAAGACTAACCTGCACAGTACGAGATTGTGGTCTGTTCTCAGGTTAGCGGAAGTCAGGGTCCTTACGTCAAGTATTTGTGTTGGCATTATTCCTTTATTGGTAATTATGAAGTCAATCATTGACTTTTGACCTCTGGTATTCATAAATGTGTACTTATGTTGATCTTTGTGTGGGAAAAAAGTATTAGTAATTCTCATTTCGTTTCTAGCACAGAAATCTATTAAGAGCTCTCCGTTTTCGTTAGTTATAGGTTCATTGTATTTCTGTTTAACGCCTGGAATGGTTTCATCTCCTATTCGAGCATTTAGATCTCCGAATATTATTATTTTTTCATTCTTGTTTATGTTTTCTATAGAGTCTTGCAGTTTTTGGTAGAAGTTTTCTGATTCCTCTATAGGTCTTGATATGTCCGGGGCGTATGTGCTAATAAGATGTATTATGGTTTGCTTTAATGTTAGGGATACTTTAAGTATTCTATCGTTGATATATTGTATGTCCTCAATGCATTGTTTATAATTCTCGTGGAGCAGTATACCGACTCCCGAATGGGCTCTTTCATGTTTGGCTTTCCCACTGTGAATTAGGATGTATCGGCCAAATTGAGATGTTCCTTTTCCTTTTCGTTTTGTTTCTGATAGTCCGCATATGTCTATTTTATGTTTTTCCATTTCCATGATTAATTCTTGATCTTTCCCATTCCATGAGGTTATATTCCAGCATCCTAACCTAGTGACATTGCGTTTTGATTTCCATGATCGTTTATTCCTTTTCATAGCGTGTGTCGTCATCGTATTGATCAGTCCTGGTTCCGAGGCCGCGTCTTCGGTTCTGTGAGCTCCATGTTTCTTTTACATCGAGCAGGTAGCTAGCCTCACTCGATAACCCTCCTTCTTGTTTTCTCCTTGCCTCTAATTCTGAGCTCCACCACGGGTAGAGTTTTATGCGATCTGTGGACTATGTGCTTAATAAGTTTAGACTGTGGCCTCTTTGAGTTGTTCGGCCATCAGTTCCGCTAGTTCTAGGTCTACGCAATAGTTATCACAGTTTGTTCTCCGCGAGTTTCGATAATCTGTTTCCATTTTATACACGTTATTTCAAACCGGATGTATCTGTGGTCAGTCAAATACATGCCAATTTGTAGTAAAGTTACCGACATATGTCTTACTTATTGTTAGATCTATGACCTCCTGCCTTTACGTGGTGACCAAGGTAGGATCATTATCCTTATTCATTATGTCTAAATTATTTGTCATTATGAATTGGAAAATTGACTTACATTGGCATCATACCCAATGACCAGGGGCAATCCATTTCCTCGACAGTTTCTCACTAGGTTTACCAATTCCAACAAGAATAATGATTTCGATATCAATGATATAATTTATATACATTCACATAATATTTCTGATAACAGAATTCAAACTCATCAGTCACATTAATATATATAATTTACCTCTTTTCAAACTCTAACCCTTCACATCTAATAAAAAAGCAGGTAATGACGCATCTGACGGGCCAGGGGAAATTAAAAAAGACCACGGAAATTAAATGTGCACTAATATACTGCAGAACATGCGACAGGAAAGGGCGGAGGGACATAATAATTGGATCAGCATTCTTTTCGTATGATGACCTGAAAGAACCACCAGCAAGCGCATTGGTAAACCTAGTGAGAAACTGTCGAGGAAATGGATCGCCACTGGTCATTGGGTGTGATGCCAATGTAAGTCAATTTTCCAATTCACAATGACAAATAATTTAGACATAATGAATAAGGATAATGATCCTGCCTTGGTCACCACGTAAAGGCAGGAGGTCATAGATCTAACAATAAGTAAGACATATGTCGGTAACTAAACAGATTATCGAAACTCGCGGAGAACAAACTGTGGTAACTATTGCGTATACCTAGAACTAGCGGAACTGATGGCCGAACAACTCAAAGAGGCCACAGTCTCAACTTATTTAGCATATAGTCCACAGATCGCATAAAACTCTACCCGTGGTGGAGCTCAGAATTAGAGACGAGGAGAGGACAAGTTAGAAAACTCTTAAATAAGGCAAAAATATCAGGAAACTGGGAGGAATATAGAACATCCCTGACTGAATTCTACAAGAATTCGCGCAAGACTAAGAGGGTATCATCAATAAACTCTCTAATAACAAATACTGGAGAGTATACCTGTACCAAGAAGAAACCGATGACCGAGTTGTCTCGGACTCACTTTTTTGGAGAAACTTGGGAACTTGGTGAAGCGGTGAACAGTGCAGCTAAAGCCACTAAGCAGAACTGCCAGATTGCTAAAAAGGCACGAAAAGGTAAAGTGTGCTATAAACTCATTTGGACCGGACGAGATTTATCCGACAGTGCTACAGCCCAAACCTGCTAATTAGCAAACTCTGTTACAGATTAAGGGCTACTCTAACCCTAAGATAAGTATCAAAAGTATGGCGGTTAGCCAGGGGGGCATTTATACCCAAACCTGGGAAGCCCAACTATTCATTAGCAAAGGCATTTAGACCAATAAGTCTAATGTTATTTATTCTCATAACTCTCGAGAAGCCGTTATATATGCATGTTAGAGACGATAGAATGGTAAACTGTTCATTTCATCAGAACGAGCATGCTTATAGGACTGGGAGATCTACAGAGACAGCGCTTCACGAACTGGTCAGCAAAGTGGAATATACGCTGGAAAACGGAGAAGTGCTTCTAGGAGCATTTCTAAACATAGAAGGGACGTTTGATAACACAAGTCATTTCAATGAATGACCACGGCAATAAGGAATATCAACATGTTAAAAGACAGGATTGTTTATACAGAACTGTTTGGAGAAACGCCGATGGTGCGGGTAACTGGTGGTGTCCGAAGGAGGGAGTTCTCTCTCCATTGCCTTGGAACCTGGTAACGGATGGGCTTTTGCAAATTCGGAGACGGGAGTGTCACTCAGTACTAGAATATGCTGCTGACTTGGTGATTTTAACCCAAGATAAACTTAATATAACTGTGAAAGAAAGAATGCAACACGCTCTCAGGGTTGTAGCAAGATGGGTAGGATGAGAAAGGACTAAATATAAGTTCCCAAAAGACCGCCCTAATGGAGGAAACTAGATGACCTCGGTTCCATTATCTTACAAGGAAACACAATACTACTTTCTCAGGAAGTTAACAAAAATATATATATATATATATATATATATATATATATATATATATATATATATATATATATATATATATATATATATGTACATACCGGGTGTCAACGAATCTATTAGACAAGTCATAATTTATAGAGTATTATGTGTATCAAAATGAGAATTGGTACCGGTAAATGGTATGTGAATGGAAGAGTTTTCGCATATTTTCCACTTTCCGGCCACTTCCGGTTTCACCGGAAATGGCCCCGGTTTTGCATTTTTAAATGGAACATCCTGTATATTTTAACATTTTTGGATTTCTGAGACAATTCTAGATCAGAATGTGACATTCTAAAAACTTTTTACGTCTACTTCATTTTTTTAGAGCCACTTTTAAAATTGAATCTAGGTGGCCATGATCGGACGCAAACTAATCTAAGGGCCTTAGGTGATGTCAAAAAAATACAATCGCAAAGTTTTAGTTACTAGTATGAAAGACAGGAATAAGACAAGTTGACAAAATTACGTTTTCATTTCTAACTATTAATTTTCAAATGGCGACCCCTTTTTGACAACTACTTTTCGAAAAGAGCATTCTTTGACGAATCTAACGGTACTAATTTATTTGCGATTGGATTAGACATAAGAACAGAAATTAAATATTATTAAGCAAAATACTGGATAATTAATTTACTTATGACAAGTGCGCCATGGACAGCCATGATGCATAATAATTTGCAACTGTTTTTATCAAGTCTTCTTTGGAAAACAAAACACTAACTTAAGTAGATAATGACAGTGACATACGCTCTAAGAACAGACGTAAAAATTTCTTAATTTTCGTTAAATTTAGTTTAAATTTTCGTTAAAATAATGTATACTCAAAGTGAAAAAGTGGATATGTTATTAATATTTGGAGAGTGTCATAGAAATTCAAGGAATGCTGCCGAGTTGTATGCTCATAGATATCCGAATCGACAACATCCAGCCCATCAGTATTTTCCGTATGCCGAGACTCGTTTTAGGCAAATAGGAAATCAAGAGGCGGAACAGAGGTTTATCATAAATGAAGAGACTGAGATTAACGTACTTGCTATGGTTGAGGTTGATAAAACAGTTTCGTTAAGAAAAATTAGAACTGCAGATAAGTTATGAATCAGGAAGAAAAATACTGAAAAAGCATGGATATCGAGCATTTAAATATCAGTTACATCATCATTTGTATACTGAGGATGGCGATAGACGGGTAGTGTTTTGTGATTGGCTGCTTTAAAATCATAGAGTTAACCCAAATTTTATCGATTTTATTCTATTTTCCGACGAATCCCGATTTACAAATAATGGTATGTTCAATAAGCAAAATACTCGATACTGGGCCCAACAAAATCAACATGAAATTAGAGGGCAATTTTCAAGAAAGATTTGGCGTCAATGTCTGGGCTGGTATCGTTGGAAACAGAATAATTGGGCCAATATTGTTTCAAGGTCAGTTAACAGGGGTTAGATACTTAGGTTTTCTTCAAAATAAAATCGAAAATTATCTCAATGATATACCTTTAGCAGTTTTACGGCGAATTTACTTTCAACAAGATGGAACACCGCCTCACAATACTAGAGAAGTTCTTAATTATTTAATAGGGCATTTTAATAATCGAATTATTGCAACCAATGATCCGGTACGGTGGCCAGCCCACTCACCGGATCTTACTGTGCTCGATTTCTTTGTCTGGGGATATGTTAAAGACAGGGTTTACTATGGAGCAGCCCCAGCTACTCTTGAAATATTAGAAGAAAGAATTTTACGGGCATTTAGAAGTATAACGCCCCAAATGCTACAAAACGTGTTGAGAGAAACAATTGAACGAGCTGAAATGTGTCATGAAAAAGAAGGAATGCACTTTGAACATTTACTACACTAAACTTTTTAACAAATTCAGCTACTGTACTTTCAAATATTTTAAGTGCGTCGTCTAAATTATTAGTTTATTTTGTTAGTTTTTTGTTAGTTTTGTTAAATTTTTAATCCAATTCCTGTCTTTCATACTAGTCACTAAAACTTTGCGATTGTATTTTTTTGACATCACCTAAGGCCGTTAGATTAGTTTGCGTCCGATCATGGCCACCTAGATGCAATTTTAAAAGTGGCTCTAAAAAAATGAAGTAGACGTAAAAAGTTTTTAAAATGTCACATTCTGATCTAGAATTGTCTCAGAAATCCAAAGATGTTAAAATTTACAGGGTGTTCTATTTAAGAATTCAAAACCGGGGCCATTTCCGGTGAAACCGGAAGTGACCGGAAAGTGGAAAATATGCGAAAACTCTCCTCTTCACATAACATTTACCTGTACCAATTCTCATTTTGATACACATAATACTCTAGAAATTATGACTTGTCTAATAGATTCGTTGACACCCGGTATATATATGTATATATATATATATATATATATATATATATATATATATATATATATATATATATATATATATATATCCTAGTGTACCACCGACAATTTGACATTTTATGACTCAAGTAACCAAGACGAACACCACAGACACGGCGTTAGAGTTATGTTTGATAAGGAAATTAGTAAAAGTGTCACAGTGTTCGTAGCATACTCGGATAGGAGAATGTTGCTAAAGATTAGTACAAAATCGATCAACATAAACATAATCCAAATATATGGTCCTACTTCTGATAAATCGAATGATGAAGTAGAAAAGTGTTGTAGTGGTATTAGAACCATTGAAACAAACCTCAAATTTGAATTTTATACAGGGTGATTTCTATGCCAAGGTGGGCAAGAGAAACTCAGTGGATGAAATAGTCGGTTCATTTGGCTTAGGAGACAGGAATAGCAGGGGTGACAGACTAATTCAGTTTTGCTAGGATGAACAATTTAAAATTTCAAATACCTGGTTCTCGCTGCCACCGAGAAAACTATATACATGGAAGTCCTCACAAGATCAGGTTGAATTATATAGTTCAAAATTAGACATACTTTATTTTAATAAATAAGATACTTACTATAGGTGTGTCGAAGACACTCACATACCCGGGAGCTGATGTGCTTTCAGATAATGTCCTCTTACTAATGAGTCTTAAACTAAAAGTTGCTCTAACAATACCCAAAGGAAAACTAAGGAAATTAAACGTTGCTTAACAGAAATGGGAAACAGTTAAAACGGAGCTTAAAGTGAAAATAAATGATAAGCTAAGAAAGTACAAATAATTCGGAACTAGCACCTGTAGAAATGTGGAATAATACTGAAGATATAATGAGAAGCGCTGTGACCGAGGAATTGAGGTACTGTAAAAGGAACTTCAAGAAAAAATGGATGACGGAAAATATCTTGGAATTAATGAAACAACGACGTAACAACAAAAACAGTAATATCAACGAATACAAAAGACTGAACACATTAATACGGAGAGAAATTAGAAAGGCACGATACACTGGGAGAACATAAAAAGTTAAAAGAAGCCGCTGGAGTATATAGAACACAACCTTCAGTACTGCTCATGAATGACAACAATGAAAGCATATTAGAAGCGGTAAACAAAAACAACCTGTGTAAAGATTACGTGGAAGCCTTATTCATGGATGACTCACGACAGGAGCTCGAACAGAGTCATATACAAGTAATATTGTCAAGACCACCAATAACAATGGATGCTATCAAAACGCGCTTAAAGAAGCTAAGAACAACAAGGCTGCTGGACCTGACAGGCTGCCGATTGAAATTGTGAAACTAATTGACAATGACAACATCGTGCTTCTATGGAAAATATTTAACAACATCTACGATACCGGACAATTTCCAGAGAGCTGGCTGAGATCTGCTTTTATCTCTCTCCCCAAAAAGAGACACGCTCGCTAATGTGAAGATCACAGACTTATGTCTTATGGACCACACTCTTAAGTTATTTCTAAAAGTTATCCTTAGCAGAATTTATTGAAAATGTAAGCAGAACATAAGCCCTAATCAGTTTGGCTTTGGGAATGGGTACTCGAGAAACGGTTTTCGAAATACAGGTTCTTGTACAAAACTATCGAAATGTAAACAAAAATGTATGCCTTTGCTTTATTGATTACGGAACGGCTTTTGATCGCAAACGACATAAAAAACTCATGAGCATCCTGAGAACAACAAATGTAGATGAAAAGAACCTAAGATGTATAGAAAACCTGTATAACTAGACAGCAAATCACGTCGAATGATATTGGCATATACAGAGGCATGCGACACGGATGCGTACTGTCGCCACTGTTATTTAACCTATATTCAATGAAGCTCTTGAAGATAAAGAGATGGGAATAAAAGTAAATGGAGTATAGACAATATCAAACAACATCGAAGATGATGTCAGTAGGAAGAAAAACACTAAACTCGAAATAGATAACCAAAAAATAGAAATAATAAATCAGTACAAGTATTCAGGGAGGGTAAAACGTAATGGAACAAATATTAATTATCTTATACTGTTCAACGTGAAGTATATTTCACTAAATTAAATAATCACCCTGTAAACAGATTTTAACCATGGGATCTGAGAGAGTATTTATATTACCACCCAAGGAAGTCTAAAGGAAAAATAAATCAATTATCCTGCTTAAGCCTCAACTCAATTTTATTACTTTTGAGTCGTTTAAATGTTTTCTTAAAAATATATACACCCAGACAATTTAGGACGACATAAACTTAAAAGATTGTATCTTCTTTTAATATTTGTAAATAAATCTGTCGAAGAAGTCCTACCTTGCTTATGTAATTAAAACAGAAGAATAAGTGCTGATGGTGATGTGTTTTTTTACAGATGCTATCTTATTCTTTTAGTTATAGAAAAACATAGAATAGACCCTTTTGCATAAAAAAATAAGCTCAAGATGCTCCGATCTAGATAACTTCGGGAATTAACCGACCTATGGATTACTAATACCATCTACAGAGGAGGACCTATACTTCCGGGAATAAATAAATCCCTGCAGGGTGTACGTCTGAGAGATATCAGCGGGCACCGGGGGAATGCAAGTTTTAGCCTTTTAGGAAATAATAAACTTCAGTTACGATCTGAAATTTGTAGCGGTGGTATGGTTTCGAGTAAATTTTCTTAAACAATTACGTGACGCGATTAACCAATGTTAGAAAGTTTTTATTTTTGTTTTTCCTTTAATTTGGGAAGTTAAGAGAATATCCGGTGCTATTTTACTTGGGAAATTAGCGCCTTTAATACTGTTTGTTTAAGCAATATAAATAGCTGTTTTTTCGCCTTGATATTCTTTTTTTTGTTTAAAATTTTAGAACGACCAATAGGAGCAATCATTCTAGTATTTCTATATTGTTATTCATTATTAATTATAAGTTGCTCACTGTAAATAACTTCCAAAGTGCTTTTGCCATTGTGATATTTATTTATAGGTTTTTAGAATAGCTATAAATATGGAACAGCAGTACGATTGCAGACGGAACGGTCATACGCTACCCAAAATAATCCTTATGCAGGAGTCAACGATCAAATGCTGTTATATAAAACTTGGTGACAGCGGTGGGATGTTAATAAGAAATAATTTTTGCTTTAAAAACTTGATAAATAAAATTTGCGTAGTTGCAAGATTAATGTTTTAACAAAAAGAACCAACGCGTAGTAGCTATTTTCTATCAATCAGTAATTTTGACCTGAAAATGTTTTTTTTTAAACATTCATGAGATTAGCTAATTTATAACTCTCATCATTACATTAAATCAAATTTTCTTTTCTTTATTTCAGTTTAATTAAAAAATTAATATTTTAAGTAAGAGTATATAAAATCTTGGTTAGAAATTTGCTAGGAAATTTAGGATTTTCAATTTAGATAAAAGCACAAAACCACAATAGATTCAGGACATCAGTTACACATACTTGCATCCTAATTTCTTTTCTCACTTGTTGTGAAATAAATTATTATTATTATAATTTTAATAAAGTGTAACTGTTGCTTATTTTGTTTAAAAATATTCTTGCTAAAGCTAGATATTGTTAGAAATCAAATATATTTATTTTGGTGATTATTTTTACATTTAATTATTTTTACTGAGAGCACACTAATACCTAGTAACTTTGCAGATAAAAATATAAAGTTATTTTAAAGTTAGAAGGGTTAAAAGGTAGTTTTGATTTGGTAATATTAATTCTGGGAAGAAACAACTGCAAGAGTCAAGTTTTAAATAGTTTGAGACTAAACATATTTTCAGATTGTAGCTCTATGATAAGTGCAGAATCCCGATAATGTAGTATTGTAGTCGAAACAATTTATTCTTCCACACTTGTCTTTTTTGCATATTGATAAGATTTAAAATTAGTACCCAGAACTGCAAGTTAACTTAAAAATCATTGTATTTATATTATTTATTTTAGCTAAACTCCAATGTTTCAAGAAATGTTTGTTTTAAAGAACAATTATTAATTATTCTAACGGTTTAAATTTGAAAAGAGAGGGAACAAAATTGTTCTGACAATGTATTAGTTTACATCTATAGGATGTTACGAAATTGGTAAAAGTGAATTATTAAATTATTGTCGTATTTTAGATAACATATATTAAATTTATATGTGTTTAACTATGAATTTATGCAAATTGAATATTAATACCGATTTATAAATAATTTTTTATTTTCAGTTTTTATATTGTGAAATATTATGTTAAACTTTTTTTTCAGGTATTTCAAAAGTTATTCTATCATATAAGATGGCAGCATTTCTATTTAGCAAAGTTTTGTTTTAACTTGGTTATTAATTTTATTTTATATGGTTAGCAGCTTTTAGAAGCAACTTCAGGAGGACAATGAAATTTAATGATGGATTTGTTTCCTGATTTAGAGACTGGCGATCAGTTTTATTAGTTTTATTTTTTTTTCCTTCAGGCGCAATAAGACAGGTTACATGTCGTAGTATTTTTTCTTTTTCGTCACAGGAACAGTGTTGGTGTGGCCTGATTAAAGGAAAATCGTACGAAGATGCATAATTTATACAGTTGTTATGAGTATCTTTCAGGTGTTAATTGAGAGTTAACAGGGCGTCATAAATTTATATTTTATTAGTCGCATATAATTATGTACCTGTTACAGATAATTTATATCTGTTTATAGCTGAATATTTTTTTGTGTTGTTTTACAGTTTATTTCGAGCTATTATATTATTTTTTTTTTGCAACAAAGGTAGGTTGCATGCGAATATTTATTTGCATTTGTATTTGAAAAAGTTATAAAATTTTGTATATTTGTAACATCCTATATATTCTCTGCAGAAAAACTTTTACTTTTTACCTGTAGTGTAAGCTAGACAGAAGAGACACTTTATTTTTGGTATTATTGCCGTAATGGGTTACTGCTAAATATATTTGACACCATTTATTTTTTAAATGATGGGGTAAATTTATAAAAGAAAGAGTTAATTAGGGGAACCCGGAGTGATTATTATTTGTGTAATAAATTTTATTCGTTGAGTGCATTTTATTTTGAATTTACATACATATTTTTGTCTAGCATTTGACTTTTACAATTAATATCGTTTTATCGCGAGGACATTTTTCACTTTTGTTTAAAGAGAAATTAGTGTGTGTGAAATTTTAGAATCGCCATCAGAAGTATGAAGTTATGCTCTCGGTAATCGGATACTGTGACCGAGATTTATGAACGTTGAAGTTTTGACCTGAAGAACAAAAGAAAATTTAAGAGAAACAAGGGTATAATATTTTGCTAACTGTGATCGAGGTAACAGCTAGACTTTTTTTTATTCATTGGGCGTGTGTGACATTAGATCAGAGATATTGTGATTGTCGATTTATATTACGTTATTTTTTTTGGGTTTGTTTGTAATACGTGAATTGTATTAGTGTGTCGGTTAGCATCGCGTTAATTTATTTTTCTTTGAAAATTAATAAAATAAAAAAAATATAAGGGGTGAAGAATAGTTTATTTATGGAATTTTAATGCGGTTCTGTGTCGATTTGTCTTCTTTTGAGTTTAAAATGAAGAAGAGGTAGTGGGGTGTGCTATATCTAGATATAAAAAATATCTGGGGGTGATATACCGATGTAAGTGCGTAACGGTGTTTAAACGAAACTATATCCAGGTGTTAAAAATTATGTTTGGGGGATATAACGGTGTAAGAACCTAACAGCGGTTAGACGAAGCTATATTCGGGAAAACAGTCCACGAATATAACAACATAGAAATAGGCAATTTATTGAATACGTCGGAATACGACAGATGCAATAAGGCTTTTACTGGAGGCCAGGAGGGACAGTGAGAATATAGAAGTGTAGAAGAATTGCGAAGGCAGATTGAGGAATTACAGGCGAAAGTGGAGAAAGAGTTAGTAATAATGAAGCAATCTAGAAAAGAACAACCAGTGGTCGATGACTCTGAGTAGGAAACTAGGTTATGAGAGTTTAGATTTTTCTACTTAGACAATTTGAAGACGATAAGACCGAAATAAATAATTTGGATACTATTGATCCTTATACTGTAGGAGCTGTGATTTCGACTTCTAGTCGACAAGGTTGGACGGAAGCCGAAACCCTAAAATTTAACATTAAGAAATTGAAAGATATGGCAAAAGAGGAGTTCTATGCTCTTAGATGGAGGCATAAGCCCAAGAGAGTTGACAAAATGATTATTTGAATAAGACGAGTGGTTGGTACCTATGTATGTCAATTAAAAGGTAGGAAAGAGTTAGCACGTTGCATCAAAAAACCAGACGAAGCTTTGGGTGCTTACGACCAACAATTACAAAGACTTTCGTTAATAGCGTTTCCTAAAGAAAATGCTAATACAGTTTAGGTGGCGTATAGGAACAAAGTTTTGTAAAGCAGTTTATACAGGTAAATATTTCCAGATAGCTGTTTAGTAATTTATACCAGGATCGGTACTCATCATCTGTGCGTTATGTAGATGGAACTATAAGTGCTATACCTAAACTGTTATTACCAAATAATCAACAATCCAGCGAAGATAAAGTATGACTGAAACAAAATAGAAAGACAACAAAGGGAGTCAGAAAAATGCATCTTCTCATAAACACCATAGAGAAGCATTGTTCAGAAATAACAATCATAACAAGTAGGACATATGGCGAATAACTGTCCATCGCCGCTTACTTGTTACAACTGCAAAAAGAGAGGGCACTTCTTAAAACAATGCTCTTTAAAAGGCAAGACAATGTCAAGGAAACTTCTAAAATGACCCCTTTCCCATTATTTGTAGAAAATTGAGCATAGCACTCGCCATCAATGGAGAGCAGCTTAGTTGTATTTTGCTTAAGATTAAACTTGGCGAGCCGATAAGTTTTCTAGCAAATTGCGACACAACTGAGTCACTATCTTACTTGTTAAAGAAAATATCCAATCGTAGCATTCATATCTTAGGTATTAACATTAAGAACGTAACCAGAAAGAATAATAAATGTTGGCAAAACTGAAGTTTTATTTACATCGGGAAAGTTTCTGTATAGAAAGAAAATAGATCAACCTTTTATTACCTATAGTAACAACTTAAATTTTCCAAATTCAAAATGGAGTTTTTTTGGAAAAATTCCAGCTTGTAATTACCTTGTCTGAGGAAGTTGGGCTTACAGAGATATAGCTTAATCTTGCTGAATAACTATCTCGTACGACCCTACCATACTATCGTTTAGGCGGTAATGCTGGTGAACTAGTCGCCTTTGAGTTTTGCACTTTGTTGCAGTTTTAGCACGACGGGCAGAAATACTGGTGCTAGTGATGGTGAGACGGTCTAAGCGAGACAAGGCTTGATCGTGGAGTTTTTTTAATACTAGTTAAAAGTGGTACCACGTAAGAGTGAGGCATACAAGTCTAGATTCCAGGTTTACCATGCATGACATATCTCTATACAACAATTCAGAGTTGGAAAAAAATCCTGAAGTTGTCTAGAGATTAACTTGATATTCAATAGTTTGTAATAGTTTGAGGGCAGCTCTTGATTTAATAATAGTAAAATAATTCAGCGGTCTAATACTTCTCACTAGCCATCAGAGTAACAAGATAGTTAGTAACTCGAAGCAACCGACTCTTGCAGGACTGTTAAATACTTTGAAACTTAACTCATTTCAGGGCTGTGATTATGACGTTCGCGGACGCGCGGGCATTATAATTATAGGCCATTAAATCATATAATTGTTGACATTTGCATGACTATCAATATTGTAAAAATCAATTTTCCACAACCAAACAATGAAAAGTATAGTTTTCTCTTCATTCTTATTGCTATCTATTACCCACACCATTAATAATTCCACCAGCATTTAAAATTTGGTAGATGTAGGGCGGAGTTTACAGCGATCTCTCACTAAGGCTGCTTTTTCGAGTTTATGAGTTAAGTCTATGTGTAGCCAGCATACAGTACATTATGACAATGTATATTACCGTTTACAAAATGCCGCAATAGTGGAATGTTATAGTTCTTGGGACATTATGAGATATCATCACGAAGGAAGATGTCAAAGGTTGTAAAATGTAACGTTTTTTTAGCGAGTTACGGGATATCTTCAAGGAAGAAGATAAGCGAAAGTAATGTGTTGTTACAGTTTATAGGAAGTTATGGCCACATATTCGAGGTGGAACTACGGAGTCTGTGATCATAAATTCGACACAGGTGATCATTCACCGATCGCAAGAGCGCTTTACCGAAATTCGTACGTGTTGCACGATGAAATTAAGAAAAAGATAAATGTAATATTAGGAAAATTACATTATTAAATCTCCTGTATCTTCTTACAGCGAACTAGTGGTTTTAGTGAGCAAGAAGTCAAGACCGAACCAGAAAAGCTTAGATCATATATAATTTTTTTTTTCAACTTACTAAATTATACTTTACTTTTTGGTCTTCAGTCCTAGTATACTTGATAGTATAGATCCACAGGAAGAGTTAAGTATTTGCTGCAACAGACATGACTAAAAGCTATTGGCAGGTTAAACTTGACCCAAGGAATAAGGAGTAAATAGCATTTTCAGTCCTTGGTGTTGCTAAAAATATATTCGAATGCCTTTTGGATCAGCTAATTCTCCGTTTACCTAGCAGCGATTAATTATATGTGTAATTTGCTGACAGACTTACATTGTGATGTTTATTTGGATGACATAATGGTATTTATAGAAAGCAATATTAAGCAGCACATTGCAAAATCAAATGAAGTTTTTTTTAAAAAAAAAATATTCACCGAGCAAGATTAACATTTAATTCAATCCGGAAAGATCTGCTTTTATGAAAATGAAAGTCCATGATTGGATTTTTTTTTTATTTGAAAAGAAGGAGTCCGGTCCTATTCTGAAGAGGTAGAAATTTTTAAACAGTACTCTTATTCAGCTACCGTTATCGGAATTCGATCTTCGATCACTGCTAGAATTAGTTGAGTGTTAAAAGGATTTATAATCGATTTTTCACAATATTCAATAACACTTGCGAATTTTGCCAAGAAAATTGTCAAATTATTATTATATGAAACGAGGACTGCTAAGAATCATTTTACTATCGTAAGAACAACTTTACTCGTGAATTAGTTTTAAAATACCTAGATATTAATGGACAGTTTTCTTGCCCATGGAAAGTTCCGATTTGTGACTTGTCGCCATTTTTTATATCAGGTCCACGATGGTCAAAAGTCTCTTATTAAAGATTTCAGTAGACAATTAAAAAATATATATGTATAGTAGAAATATTAAACTTCGAAACGTGAATGTTTGGCTTTTATGTACATAATTATACAGTTTAAGAGTCACTTTTGAGGACAATAATATACGATCACCAAAACTATACTTTAAAGGTTCAAGATAGGACACTGAGTATGCACACGATCCAGCTAGGATTGTAGAAGCATGCAACCAAGAAATCGATAAGGCCATAGTGAATTATCAAATTTAGCGGTGTAACGGAAGAAGTTAAGGTACGGAAGTAAAATAAGTTCAGGTTTTAAAAATAAAAAGTAAATAAGTACCTAAATGAGTTTGGCTATTTTAGAAATTAAGTGATTAGTTAGAAAATGTTATTGTACATTGTAGCTTATCACAATAATAAATATTTTTGAAGTACAGAAATGAGTGACACAGAAGAAGCAAGAAATTGGAAGAGATGTAAAGCCAACAAAGGTTATTGTAATCCCAGAAGGTGTCAAGTGTATTTGAGTATTGTTTTCTTTTGTTTTTATAAGTGATTTATAATTTTTTTTTCTGAAGTTCTTAAGTGTTTTTTTTTGTCGGAAATATACCTGGAGGTTTTAGAACAAGGAGTTCCTTTCATGATAACGCTGAAATTTAGTCATCCAACTGTACTGGCAATGTTTTGATGAACAAGTTCTCCCTCTTATAGAGTCCATGCGAGAATCCAGGAACTTCAGTGAAAGCGACACGGCAAACTGATCCAGTTGGTCCGGGATTCCAATACTTTCACTGACTAGCTCCCATGATGTGTTTGCTTGGAGTGACATGGAGAAGTGGAAATGGTCAACATTAAATTCAAAAGCCAATAAAGTAGTACCAATCAACAGCGAGGAGATTTATGAGGATCAACCACACTGATCCTCATACAAGGAAAATATTTTCCAATTTCGAGAAGTCGAGTCCATGCACTTCACGTAAGCTGCAACAGAGGAAATATGGAACTACTCATCAATGAGGGATTTCGTTGCACAATTATGGATAGAGAACAGCCTAACCAATAGAATAACGTGGCAATCAGGTAGTAGTATCCACTACAAAATTCGGGGCAAAAAGAAGTTCAGAACACGAAGGGGACCATGCAGGGGCTAGATAAAGACTAAAAAGGACGTAGCAGTGAAAGTGAAAAGCGGTACGTTTTTTGACTAGTGGAAAAGCGCCTGCTTGTGGAAAAGTGAAACTCGATCGCAAAAGACGGCATTTAGCAGAACTGTTTAAAGAGACTTTCCTGATGAAGCAAGAAGACCACTGTGGATTAGTTTAAGATTTATTGTATCAATCTACAAATTGATACATTGCAGAGTAGTTGAGATTTGTATTCTTTTACTTTCCTTTTGTGAGAAAATGTTCAATTTAAGGGAGAGGGTGAAATGTGATGGAACAAATATTAATTATCTTATACTGTTTAACGTGAAGTATATTTCCCTAAATTAAATAATCACCCTGTAAATAGATTTTAACCATGGGAACTGAGACAGTATTTATATTACCATCCAAGACAGTCTAAAGGACAAATAAATTAATTATTGTGCTTAAGCCTAAACTCAGTTTTATTTCTCTTGAGTCGTTTAAATGTTTTCTTAAAAATATATAAACCCAAACAATTTATGACGATATAAACTAAAAAGATTGTACCCTCTTTTAATATTTATAAATATATTTGTCGAATAAATTCTACCATGGTTATGTAATTAAAGCCGAAGAGATAAGTGTTGAGGGCGATCTTAACATGTGGTTACGATAAATAATAGAATGTATTAAAATATTGAACGATTTTCCAATTATTAGGAATTAAAAGAATAATCAAATAAACTCACTATAATATGATATATTGTTTGACAACATTTACAAAGAATTAGTGTAACTACTGTTTTTCCCGATTGCAAGAAAGAATGATTTAAATACCGGCAAAATGAATAAAAGGGCATTCAAGTTTTTTCACAGATGCTATGTTATTCTTTTAGTTATAAAAAGAATAGAATAGTTATATTAACCCTTTTATATAAAAAATAAGATTAAAATGACCTTCACAAGTTTCTAATTTTCGCTACGCCTCGAAAACATTCCGACGAACTAGCCCTTCGTATCGTAAATGTTCCCGTTACAAAGTACTTCCTGAATTATCTCGACTACTGTTTCGACTTTTTGCTTTTTGAAACTAAGGTTCACTTTCTAATGACCGGCGACTTAATACTTGACTTTCGGCAGATAACTTTTGGCTAAAGAAAAAAATAACTGACGTCCCATGACTTCATGATGAACTTTCCCTGACGACTGAATTGGCAACTAACTGACTTTGACTCTAACAACTAACGTCTACTTAGATTAATTAGCTAAAAATTCCAATTTGTGTTTATACCCTATATTGACGTAATTTTTTCCTTCTTCTCACTGCAGGAATGCTATCGTAACAACAGCTGGCTAATGAATTTCTGAGGTTAAAACAACTAATTCGTAGAAATATGAAGAAGTTAAAAAGTTTTCAAAAATTTCTAATAACTTTGCTCCACTTTAGGTACTAATGGATTCGCGGGAAACATGTGACCAGGAGGCAGCTGCTAGGCCCATGTGGTTATTTGACGTCGCTTTTGGTTTCGAATATTTTCTTCTAGATGGCAGTATTGGTACGATTTGAAAATATAATTAAAAATTTTATGAATCCTTACACGAAAATATTTCTTAAAATTTATAAAATTTCCTAAGGTCTGACCTATTACATAGTGATGTAGACATTTTTATAAAAGATAACAAATATTTTACCCTAGTAGATTCCGGAGCCGTTGTATCCCTTGTAAAACCCGATATTTCCGAGGGGTTCAAAAGAAAAGTTAGTGATAATAGTTTAGTAGATATATAGAATAATGCCATCCCGACATTAGGAGAAGTTGTTTTGCCACTGACTTTTTCTTGTGGAGTACAAGTACCCCACAACTTTAAAGTAATGGAATCCGGTTCTTTTGATGCAGATGTGCTTTTGGGGATTGGCTTTTGCTTAAAAATAGGTTGAAAATAGATTGAGGGAATGGATTATTTTTACATATTTGAAAAAGTGATAGAAACGCGCACGGAGAAACAGTTTTCACAAGCTGATTTTATGGTTACTTCAGCTGACTAAGTTTTAAGGAACTTACTTAGAATAGTTGATACTACTATGAAAGAAGTTAAGGAGGTTCTTAAAGAATGGAAAACTGTGTTTAGGACCTACTATACGGAACATTCCTCGTTACCACCAATGACGATGGAATGCAGTGTTCAGACGATTTGTGGTCGTCTGGAAATTGATGCCAACCAACTTTAATTAAACTAAGGAAACTAATATTGGAATTTTTAGATATTTTTAAAGTACCTGAACAAAAACTAACGTGTACTTCTGACGTGACACATACGAGTTATTACTGAAGATGTCCAATCCAAAGAATACTGAAGGAAGAAATTCAGAAATTAGTAGATGATGGAACCATTGCTAAATGCCAGTCACAGTGGGATTTTCCAGCAATATTGGTGGAGAAAAAGAGGCACCCAGGTGAACAGGTTCAGTACAGATTGTGCATAGATTATCGTGACCTTAATAGTGTAACTAAGACTGATACTTTCCTCTTCCAAATATTCATGAAACTATTGATCGCCTGTCCGGCTTCAAGTGGTTTTCAACGATGGATTGAACTTCCGGATACTTCCAAGTTACCCCTTCACTACTGCTTTTTCAGAATGCCAGTGGGACTAAAAATGCACCTGCTACATAGAGTTGCTTAATGAACCACATTCTTGGGAATTTTATATTAATCGGTATACAACTTTTCCAAATTTGTTGACACAGAACAATTTAAAAAAGGATGTTAAATTATACATAGAAAGATATCATTCCTGAAATATACATAAAACTAACCCTGTGTTACCTACAGAAATGCAGAAAATCCAGGACCGAGTAGTCCATGGTTAAGAATTAGTTTGAACATCATCGGTCCCCTAAACCGGACATAAAGAAATAACAAATATATCTTAACTTGTATTGACTTGTTGACACGGTATCCAGAATGCGTACCCTTGGCTGATATTAAAACAAAAACTGTTGCTAGAGCCATTGTGGAAAATAGTACCCTACGGCATGGCACCTCAAGAGAATGATTAACAGACTGTGGCTCACAATCTGTTGGCAGACTTTTTCAGGAAATATGGAAAATTCTATAAATTAGGAAACTGAAACCTACACCTTACCATCCGGCAGGAAATGAAATTATAGAACGAATACATATAACTAAGGTCGCAAATTACCATTTGGCTATAAATATTGCACCCGAAGTATCAAACATTCATAGCATAATGGACAAGATATTTGAGGCGCCATATTGACCTTCACCTTTGTCGATGTGCTTTTTGCATACCACTAGCATATGACAACATATTCCGATCAGGAACATTATGGGTCAACACCACCCTAGCCACTAGCTATGACACCTTTATTCCAACCAGTACCCCACCCCATGGGACCTGCAAATGTTCTACAAATAGCCTCTTCAGCTGGTCTATCAACTTCTTTTATGGATAAGCGTAAGCCAGAAGAAACCCAGTTACCAGACATTTCGACCATTTACCTTATGGGGCCGTTGAATGCGGTAAATAGTCCACACCCTTTAATACCAATTACGGAGGACCCGTACTCCCCCCATGGTGCAAGAAAAAGAAACTACCGACGGCACACCGCCACCGGAGATCAGTGGTATACTACAGTATTTTACCGAGGGTATTGCGAGCACACAGAGAAGAACCAACTAGTGAAGAAGCGAATACCTCAGTCCAAAAGTAGTAGTAAGATTTAATAACATTTTGAACTGAAATACTAACATAGATTAAGCATTTATTTCTTTTGTGATCATACAAAATATTTTTTATGAAGATTAAGCCATGTTGCTTGAAGGACGATATTTCTTTAATTTTAATAGATAGGAATTTTTAGTTAGAGTACTGTTAAAAGTGCGTTTATACAAAAAATAAATATACTTAAAACAAGTTTCTAAATTTTAGAATTAGTAACATTAAAAGTAATTTTATTACTCTTAAGCAATTGTAAAAGTTGACACTTGCTTTAGTGCTACGATTACGGTGTATTTTCTTAAATGAGATAAACCGACGCAGTGACGTCCTTGCTAGACCGGGATGTAACGATTTAACGCCATTATAAATTTCAAAGGTAAACAAATCCCAGTGTTATTTACACTTGATAATTAGAATTTTGTTTAGTCTGTAGTTTGATACACTGTCCTACATCCTTGTATACTGGGGTTACTTAAAAGGATAACTGATAAAAAGAAAATAAATTAATTTATTTCTTTTTAAAGTGAGTAGGGGGTGATGTGATGAACCCAAATAAATTCTATAATTTATTAGGAAAAAAATACAATTTTTGTAATGTAAGAGCTCAAGTTTTCTTTTGTTTTAAAATAACACTTTCATTTCTCCAATTTAGACCAGAACTATATTAATTTATTTTAAGTAGAATTGCATTAGAAATTAAATTTAAATGCAATATGCCTTTGTTAATAAATAACACAAGGAAAATAAATTTTTCCAAGTCAGATTTAAATAACAATATTAATAAGTAAATAAAAAGAAAAGGAATTAAAAATCTAATTAAATTAAAAAAAAATAAAATTAAAAAAAGGCTTTATTTACTTAAAAAAACATAAACAAAATATTTCTATAAGTTATTCACTATCAAGTTATAATAAAATTTTGAAATAATACTTAAAAAAAAAACAACAACAAATACCCCAGCTTTGAATTATTGTTACTTTTTCACTTACACTACTGTTCACTATTTCTTTTTTTCACTTTAAAAAACTAAACGGACGAAAAATGATTAACTTTTAAAACCTCAGTTCGTCCCCATTTTTTGCAATTATACTCGTTATAACTAGTTTTGTTTATTCAGGTAGCCTTTTGCACACGTTACTACAGTTATTTTTCACACAGCTGGGTTTTTGGATGGTCGTCGCGATCATTACTAATGGGAAACTAATCTAAACTTTAATAAATTGATCTAGGGAACATGACAAAAATTCAAAAGAAAATTTAATTTTAGTCTATTTAAAATAATTTCTGCCAAATCAAATTCATCCAGAATTGAAATCAGATGTTAAAAATATTGCAGAATTCATATCTATCAACTATTTTTGCTTACGTGACTTAAGTATGTGGATGGGACACAAGAGAGGAGTATCATAAAATTTAGTATATTTGGGATAGGCAAAAGCATTACATCGATATCTTTTTTTTAGTAAAGGTTGCCTTAAAAAATAAATGGTAATTTGAAATATCGATCTTTTAAAGAATTTTTAATAAAAGTAAATTTATGAAGAACATCCCTACGTATTTTGCACAAGGAACTACAGTAACCACCAGTGTAAACTATTTTCTTTATGTCAGTTGTCACACAAATTTAAATTTTATTACTTTTTGACGCAAATTTTGACTTATAAAAGGAGGGCTCTTAGAGAGGAAGAGTTAGTTGTGAAACGGCATCGAAACGCGAAAAACTAAATTTGTGGAAAAGTAGTCGCGAATAGTCAAAATTAGTTGGCAAGATATCCTATCGGGCATAGGAGGTTTATTCGGTGCAAAACTTAATAAACGTTCCCGGTACTCGAGGTTTTGTCTGACTGTCGGGAAATTTATCAAACTAACAGTAAGTGTCAGCGGAAGATTATTGTATAAAGATTAGTGTAAAGAATTTTTTTTGTTAGTTGTGAAACGATTTTGTGGCTCTAAATCTAGTTGTTAATAAATTTAGTGAACAAAACAGAAACGCACGTGTTTAAATTTTATTTTTACAAGTAATAATAAATAAAAGGATAAAAATCAGATAAAATAAAAACATTGATTGGTGTAACAATCCTATTGCTATGAACCTACCCAACTAAATTGTAGCAGACTACGAGTGGAAAGGCCCAAATACAGTAATTAACAAAAGGCAGATTCTATTATAGGCTGTATTCAGTAAAAATTTTTCATTTTTTTTGTCACCTTCGATGGTTTAACACCAGTTGTTCTATGTTTTTGGTTATCATAAGAATCAATAATTTTCTTAAGTTGATCACTCGATTTGATGAACCTTGAGTACAAAATTCTTTTCATATCATACTTTTAAGAGTTCTATTGATAAGTTCAACAATTGACACTTTATTATGTGAAGTTTGTATTTTAAACACATTTTCAAATACCTTGGCTACTAGTAGTTTTAGTTTTTAGTCCATAAGCCCATACATATTTTGAAAAACAATAAATGACATCTAATCTGTACTTACAGATATTATTTTCCTTTTTATATTCTTTCATATTTACCAAATAGGGTTCCATTAGGTCTAGTAAAGATTTTATGATAATTTTTCGTCGTTGAAAATTTTTTCGAGCTGGTTTGTGAATATCTTCAACTATTTGTCGTTTTATGTCCGTAATAAATTTGGATATTATTATGTTATATTTGTTTCACATAATTCTTTTCGTTTCTGTGGCTAGTATTGTATTCTATCTCAGAAGAAAGCAACAACTGTAATCGTTCAACAAGCTCATTTGAATCGTCCTAATGTACATAATCAATCGGATTGTCTGAAGTTTCCATAAGTAGTAGACCGTCACCTATTTTTGGTTTTGCTTTATATTCTAATAAAGGTACAATACTTTTTTTATATTTTACATTTTTATTTGGAATTTAATGTTAATTTATAGCATTTGATTTCAAGAGAATATTTGCATAGTTTTTTGCATCATCTTTTATTTATACAGTTGTGACATTTTGATTAAACAGTAAATCATATAGTCCAGTGGTGCCTTTTTAAGTTTGTCCAGCAATTACTAAATTTAGTCCTTTAAAATCGATTCATTTATTACCAATGGAAAACTTTTCAATTTCTTTGTCATATTTGATGCGAAATTTTCCATCAGAATTACTACTATTAGGAACTTTAATAAATTTTTTAACATTTTTCAAAGGAAGCTTATGAAATTGTTAGTAATGGTAAGATATGTATTTTTCATTTATCGTTTTATTTACTTGTTCTTTGTTTTTGAGCTTCTTGTTCGACACCCTTAATCATTAATTTTCTAAGATCATCATTAGGATCTTTTTTAGGTTTGTTTATTTTTTTCATTGAAGAAAAACTTAGTTTTCTTTTCATATTTGGAAATTTTATAGGGGTGGAAAATTTTCCTTTTTTTCGGTGTAGATTTGAATTTATCAGTCAACATTTTTACCATTTTAAGATTCGAAGAAGAAGTTGAAGGAGTTGTTTCAAATTTCATTTATTTTGTATCAATTTCATTTGTATCCACATCTTTATCGTTATCATCGTCGTCTTCATTTTCATTATAACTTTTACTATCACTGTAACTAGAAAAATCATGTTTTATATGTATTCTCCTTTCAGGCAGAGAAAAGGAAAAAAATATATACAAATAGTTTATTTTCTGCAAATACCACTCTGGTCCTCTCTCCATACGCGTTTTGATCACCTTATGGTCTCATCAGTGGAGCTGTATCGGATCGAGAACAACATTCGCAGGAAATAACTGATATATGATATATAAATTCCAAGGTATGTCGGTAGGATATTGCAACCTGCCACCTACCGACCTCGATGTCAAACTGAAAAATATCGCCAGTTGAACGACATCTATAAATCACCAGAGTAGTTTGAAATTTCTTAAAAAATCAAAATTTCAGTAGGAAAAAAAATCTATCTGCCGTTATTTAAATAGTTGTTATTCTCCTTTCAGGCAGAGAAAGGGAAAAATATATACAAACAATGTATTTTCTGCAAATACCACTCTGGTCCTCTCTCCATACGCGTTTCGACCACCTTATGGTCTCGTCAGTGGAGCTGTATCGGACCAAGAACAACATTCGCAGGAAATAACTGATATATGATATATAAATTCCAAGTTGTGTCGGTAGGATATTGCAACTGCCACCTACCGACCTCGATGTCAAACTGAAAAATATCACCAGTTGAACGACATCTATAAATCACCAGAGTAGTTTGATATTTTATAAAAAATCAAAATTTCAGTAAGAAATAAAGAAATCTATCTGCCGTTATTTAAATAGTTGGTATATATGGATTCTCCTTTCAGGCAGAAAAAAATATATACAAACGGTTTATTTTCTGCAAATACCACTCTGGTCCTCTCTCCATACGCGTTTCGACCACCTTATGGTCTCATCAGTGGAGCTGTATCGGACCGAGAGCAACATTCACAGGAAACAACTGATATATGATATATAAATGCCAAGGTATGTCAGTAGGATATTGCAACCTGCCACCTACCGACCTCGATGTCAGACTGATAAATATCGCCAGTCGAACGACATCTATAAATCCCGGAGTAGTATATTATCAAGAAAATATCGATAGCGACCATCGTTGATTTTATTATCCTTGAAAATGGATAAAAATGCAAATGATCCTTTCCAACAATATGCACATATTTCTTTAAAATGGTCAAATGGCATATCTGTGTCAATATGATCTGTATATCTGTTAAAATGTAAATCTAAATCATCCTGTTTGAATGAGATTACAACATTGGCATTATCTCTTATTAGATGTTTAGATATTTTTGAATACGTTTGACAAAAATAGGAACAATTATTATTATCATGAGGTCCCATACTAAAATACTCTCGAATAACATCTTATCACATGCAACGTCATCAAAGATGAAAACAGAATTAGTTCTTGCTTTAGAAGGTGGTATTATAGTTTCATTATTGTCAAACTACTACTTGGGAACTAACAAACATCATTGTCACGTCAGAAAATAGTCATATACAAATGTCGTAAACACACTCGATATATTTGGCATAAATAAATCATTTGTGTCGAGTAAAAGTAATAACGGACCGAATAACAGATACAAAAGATAATTTCTTTATTTTGGGATTTTTTTTGTAAAAAAATACTGACTGTTGACATTAAGATAAGTCGGAAGTAATCCGAGAAAGTAATGCAGCTTTAAATCCCTAAATTTCAAGTTTTCTAAGCAGTACTTTATGATTGACACAATCAAAAGCTTTTGTGAGGTTACGGAATGTCGCTGCTGCAATTTCTTTATCTTTAACCAGATTTAAAACTGTTCAAGAAGAATGCAAATTTTTGTAGAATGTGAGTGGGTCATTAACGCTTTTCTACCTCCTCTACAGCATGTCGACCTATAGAATCTTTTGTACGTTATCCTACTCTAAGCGCGGGATATTTAGACTTTTCACGAAGCCCATTCTTTCTTTGCGAAAAAACTACTTTATTTCTTCGGGCGTTAAGGCGACCTTCCAGAAATGTAAGCTTGTTGCAGAACAGTGCCATGCATTCGCACAGCAGGTGTTCTACTGTTTCGGCTGCATGTTCGCAGAAACGGCAGATTTCTTCCACATCCATCTTTTTGAGATGGTATCTCAGAGGGCAGTTGCCTTCTGAAAAGTTTTGTTATTCGAATATTCCTTTTCTGAGATTGAGAAACATTATCATCCTATTTGGAGATGGATTTTTAAACTTCATTGCTTGCCTGAGACTAGGCGTATTATTTCACCTTAATTTTATCTGATTTTATCCTATATTCGGGGCTCCTATTTATGTGGCTCTTTTTGGTAGTCCATAGAAAGGTTTAGGGCAGAGAATAGGAGTTTTTGCTTCCTTATTTGCAAGTCTGTCTGCTTCTTCATGTCGCTTAATTTCCTTATGACTTGGCACCCACATTAGGGTTACCTTGTTGTCTCTTGCTGCTTTGGGGCTTACTTACAGTCCCTAGTCAACTTAGACTCGTAGATATTTGATCTGAGAACTTTTAACGCTGCTTGGCTATTTGACATTTAAAAAGGTGACACAGCATTGTTTGTACTTCTGATATAACCAAAATAATTTTTACTCAGAAGTATATTTTAAAAAAAATGTGTGTATTTATAGAGAACTTGGTTTTGTTCCAAATATTCTACAGATTATTTTTCTCATTTCATCATTTTAATCTTTTATTAAATCTGACGGAAAAAGTTAATTTCTAAATTTACGGCTGCCTTACCTATGGATATTAATAGCCATTTTTTATACCTAGAATATTAAAAATAAAATAAAACAAATCAATAAGTACTACAAAAAACTTTATTTTCGATAAATAAATACGACAGTGGCAGTGAAAAGGTTAAATAAAAACTTTTTACAATAAGTATTTGATACTTCTATTTACATAAAAATAATTTGTTTATCTAATTACGTTTTATCAACATTTTATAAAATTGTTCTAAACGTACTTAGCTACTTTTTTATGCAGTACAAAAAAAAATAAAATTATAAATTGGGCAGTTTTTATAGGTAGTTTTTAAGTGGCACTTTAAGAACAAGTAACCTAAAATAAATGCTAAGTTTGAAAGAGTCTTTAATCAATATTTGTTAATTTTTAAATATCCTATTTGTCATTTATATAGAAAACTGAAACTCTATATTTTTATATTTTTGGAATATTATAAAACTAAATTACCCACTATTTAACAACACATAAATGGTTTTAATAAAAAACGAAAATTAATCATGTTGAATATAGTATTTAACTACTTTCTTTATCATATCATTCACTGTGTTCACAATAACAATGCTGAAATAGTAAGCTTAATAGAGATTTAATTTGATATTACCACCAACACTTTTCGCACACAACTCATTAAAATAATTGTCTAAAACCATTAGATGAAATGTAAACAATATTAATGTTTAATATAAGGTTAATAATCGTAATTAAGAATTGCACCATGATTTTCAAAATATAGTTTTAGCTATAATTCAATATATGTTATTATAAATTTAATCTGGCAACTGCATATCGCAACCTTTGAAGAATGCTGTCATTATTAAAATATTATTCATTCATAATTTTATTCAATCTGCATTCTACCTCCACAAAAAATGAAATGCAAGATTTAGTTAAACTTTCTAGGTAAAAATCTACCTTTTTATCAAAATACAAATTAGTAATATTTATATATTAATATAGAATGTATGATGAAGAGATCCACTGAAGATGCCTGTATTGATCTCATGAACTTTATTTACAAGGGAACAGAATCCAGCAAAGTTATAGTAGTTAAGCTTTTTGATTTAATTATGGTGTTTGACACTATTCAGAGGGAAAAATTGGGAGTTACAATTTGAAAATTAGGAACAAGGGGTAAATTAAATGACCATTTAATATAAAATAATTGTTAATTAAAATAACACATGTTCGGAATCGAGTATAGGACCACTTTTATTTTTATTTTGTACTATTGATCTCTTAGATAAAATAGCTTGTGAAAAACCGATCCCTTTTGCTCATGATACCTCAGTAATAATTTTTGCAGAAGATTCGAAATGACTGTTATTGGTTTATTCAGGAAGGTTTGTAGTAATATTTTTGTAGTGCAAGTTTCAAAAATATTTATCGCCTCTAAGTGATGAATTAATTTTAATTTATTTCTTATATTAATGATGAAAATATATATTGCAATTTATTTCTTATATTAATGATGAAAATATATATTGTAATAGACTATATTTGTAACTTTGACAACTTCATTCCTTGTTGAGGCTGTGAGTAGTAAAATTTATTTTTTTTAATTAAATTTAATTTCAAGAAGAAAAAAAAATTGTGCTAATGAGAAACAGTACTCAAGTGATATTATTTATATATATACATATATATATATATATATATATATATATATATATATATATATATACATATGTTATGTCGGAAACCCGAAAACCTTCGATTACATATATACATATATATATATATATATATATATATATATATATATATATATATATATATATATATATTGTTTTTAACTCAGTTTTTGTCCGTACAAATATCAAGCCTTGGAAACTCAAAAGAATAGAATAAGATGAGACAATTGATGCCTTTTATAAAAGAAAACATTTAAGTGGTTTTCAGTTTTTAGCCTTTTTCAAAATAATTGTATTTTCATAAGTTCATTCCAAACTGATTGTGGAAACGGATTTTTAACTGATACAGCCACCCAATATGTTATAGCAAATTAGGAAAGGGTTTGGAAACTGATATAATTATATGTATTGTGCTTAATTGAGATTTCGAAAGGGTTTATGGAGAAATTTTGTAATTCTGATAAAAAGTGTATCGATGTGTATATTATCGACTATTAAATAATATTACAAACAAGTGTTTGGTAGATATCTTGAATAAAAATTAATATTCAATGTTTAATTTGAAAATATCATTTCTAAAATTGCTAAAGTAATTATTTTAAAACAAAAGGTGTTAATTTAAGATTAATATAACCATATTTTTTATGGTTTGGTAATTCTGCATACTTCAAAGTTATGCGCAATATATCGTTTAATAAGTCTAATTAATGTAATGTTAAATTTTTTTAATATTAGAATGTTAAATTTTATTTTTAATTTTTATCTCTGCTGTAAAGGTCAAGATAATTTTTGTTACCTCGACTTTTAATGAATATGAAACATATGATATAAATCAATTTTTTTATAGAACTAATTAAATCACAAAAAAAATAGCAACCACAAAATAAGTAAGTTGATATACACACCTAAGAATTTGATAATGATTAATCAATCAATTCACGCAATTATAAAAAATAGCTACTTTAAAAAGCCTAAATTTAAATAAAATTTTAAAACCAATACTGACTTGCTATTTAATTTGCAACAAATCACGAGATATTGCTGCATGAGAAGTTAAAATTGATAAGACTTAACAACTATGGTTTTAAAGGAAATATTTTTTGCAGTATGAGCAAGTAATTACCAGTAACTAGATCGGTCTTCGACTTATACGTACTCTACTTTCTTTGAACATTCAGCTTTTATTTTGAACACAAGACTTAAACTTAGCACTTTATGTAAATTGATTCATTGGATTTAGACTAATGGATAACTGGGCGTGTTAGCAATACCACAATGGTTATTGGTGTCTTTAGCCATTTTAATGTATCCACCCAAGCCCCATTGAGGTCCATAGGAGTTTTTCACTAGCCAATATTTTTGTCCATTAGGTTCTTGCCCATACCCCACAATAAGTACCGCGTGGTTCATGTCATCTAGAGTGTTTCCACATTCGGGATCGTAATATACTCCATCTGAATAAAATTGAAGTCCGTCTCTGCTTGCATCGATGGCTACAGCAATCGGGCCTAATGTTGCCACAGCAATTTCAAGACCTTTTTCGTCAGCCTCTGCAAGATCAACGTATCCTATAACAACAAAAAATTATTGTTTGACGTACTGCCTGTAGAAAATATTTATGTTTAACGTAGGCCTGTGCATAGAATACTTGAAAATGCTCGTTATCCCTTTTCAAAATATACCTTTGCACTAAATTCTAACTTAACCATAATTTTAATTATAAATTATTTAGATAATTACAATATTAAAACCAACCTGAACTGATACCATAAAATATGTTTGTTATTAAAGAACAGAAGGAATAAAAAATGTTTTACATAAATAGTCGGTTATTAATATTAAAACTCGTAAAATTCATAACAATTAGAAATTTTGTCAAACAAATCGATAGTGTAGATTGTTAATCCCAAGGGAATGATAAATATGTAATATTATCTTAAAAATTATGGCTAACGCAGGGAAAAATATACGTGAGCTAAAGTTAAACGAGGTTAGAACTGAATTAAAAGAAAGAAATGAAAAATGGTACTGGGAAAAAACAGACTTGCTAAGTTAATTGGAGCCGGAATTAAATTCTAGTTATTTCACCGACAAAATCGTGAAAATCGAATTAATTACAACGCTTAACCGTAAACGGAACATACTTTAAATTATTAGGAAAAATGAATGGCCTAGAACAAAAAATTAATTGCTTATTAATACAAAACACAAAATTCATATGCATGAGTTAGGATAAGGACGTTCATGGGAACTTATCTTAGTTTTTAAATCACCTCCTGTTAATATATATCAAATGTTTTCTCGTATACATCAACAAATGGCTCTTGGTTTAACGGAACTTGAAGAAGTTTAGAAACTATCTTTATTTTATGTACAGAGAAACTAAATCCGTTAACTTTAAAAAAATTTTAAACTCTAGTCAGATTTGGATTGCCATATTTGGCAGACAATTTTCTCACGACACAGTTTTGGTCAATAATGACAAGGTTAGATTTTCAAGACTGGTAATGAATCAGGGAATAGCTTGGAACGATCACGTTTGTACAAAGCTTAATAAGACTTAGTTTGCACTGTTGCAGCTCCGATATGATTTAGACAGAGCCGTACTCCACCAGGAATATTAAGCGATGATCTAGTATGGCTTACTGTAAAAGCTTCTAGATGATATTTCTATCTAGAATAGGGTCATTTTCAGGTAGGCCTCGTTACAGTATTATATTACAGTATCAGGTGGTATTGTTGGCATTAGTAGATTTTTCCTGATCCAGAAACATATATTAAGATTAATTTTTAGTGTTAAAAAGAAGAACTTGTGAACTATTCTTTATAAATAATGGCATCTTAACTTTATTCAGTCTGTATTTTTGTAAATGCTATTGGTATATCATAAATAATATTAAAGCTTTTGGAGTGGGCTCAACTAATCCTGACTATTTGACATAACATGGTAATAATTTACTTGTTCAACAACATCGTACAATAATTTTTAAAAGCAATTTGTTAACGATTTAATCACAGTCTTTTATTCGATGGATCAGATAAAACTGTTTCAATGGACAGAAAAAATCATGACGTCAAACGATTTAAAACAATGGAAACCTAATTTTACTCTGAATTTGACATTTTTATTTACTAAAAGATATCTTAGGAAAGTATTAACAAGCAGGTTCAGTGACAAGGTTTAACGTTTAAATCATATCTACTTGTCATGGAAGTTATACCTTCTAGTTTGTTTTGCTTAAAATATTGTTATGATTTGTATTATATATGTCAATAAACAAACCTTTATAGAGGTAAAACGCCTTGGAGTCTATAAAAGGAATAGGTGTCTCGTGAAAACAAAAAAATTTTTCATTTTCGTGGGTTTTAATTTAAAACTTTTAATTGCAAAATCAGTTTTGAAGTTAGAGCATGTCATGATCAATTAGGGGATTTAAAACTCATCTTTACAGATGCAAAAGGAAATATAAAAATTTTTCAACAAGGAATTTAATATATTAATGTCATTTTAGCGGTGAAAATACAAATTTTAGTAATTATATTGATTGTGGTAAAACTTAGAGATAACCCCTTGGAATATATAAAAGGCCAGGTGTCTCGTGAAAACCAAAAAATTTTCTATTTTCGTGGGTTTTAATTAAAAACCTTTAATCGCAAGATCAGTTTTAAAGATAGAACATGTCATGAACAATTAAGGGATTTAAAACTTACTTTTAAAGATGCAAAATGAAATATAAAAATTTTTTAACAAGAAATATAATATATAAATTTCATTTTAGCGGTGAAAATACAAATTTCGGTAATTATATTTATTGAAGTTAACCGCGTTTTATTGTTAATCTGCTGAACTATACCAAAGATTATCATAGCTATAATAATCTTTGACTATACACTATAATGATTACGATTTTAAACACATGCATTCTTCACTATACAAGTGACTTTAGTGTTTTATTTTTTAACAAATAGCCTCCATAGACTTCTAAAGAAAATCCAGGAAAACGCGTTATTATGACAAATAAAAAATATATTTTTTTAAATAAACAATAAACTGAATGTCATGGACAAGGATTTTTTCATGATTTACCTATTTCTAATAGCCATCAGGCAATAAATTTAATTAAGAGATACAACTATTCGATAACAACTTTATAATAAAATTATGTAATGTTCAGAGATGAATAAAATTAATTGATTTTGAAGAAGTGAGATTCTTTAGCTAAAAAGTTTTATAACTCCTATAAAAGACTTTTGTTTATACAAAATGATGTGATGGTAAAATAATCGAACAAACATAAATTTTAAATCACTTCATGATACTACACTAAGTAGATGGAAGTATAAGCAGACTCAAATATAATCTTTACCTTTATTTTATCAAATTTTAACTATTTTTAAACTATTTGTTTAACTTTGTATCTGATGATTTTTCTTTTTACAATTTATACCAGTAAAGATAAATAAATTAAAAATTAGAAAAAAAGTCGATACTATAAACCCGAAAACTAGATTCTGATTGTGTGTGACTGTGAAGCTAATCACTGCTTCTTTTACTCGCACTATGATATTCTGTTGTGTATTGAAGTGCGGCTCATATCTCTGAATTAGTTTGTTTTTCTTTTTTTTTTATCATTTAAAAAGTAACGGCATGTAGATATTAAATAACGATTTAAAGCATTCTTGAATCTATTTATTTGTACAGTGTTTAGAATATCCACTGTGGTTATACATTTTTACACATCCATATGAAGCTGATCTTTGAAAAACTGTTATTCGATGCCTGTAAGTCATGGGTTAGTTGCTGGACATGTTGATTTAATGGTTTGTAACTCACTTTTTAGCCGCTTTTAAAGCCCTTCAACCACATCGGAAATCTGTTAAAAAACAATTTTAAAACCTTTATGCCAATGTAGCATATAATTATATATTTATGATTAAATACGATTAAAATTGGTGGATCTATATTTTACCGTTTTTAATTTTCACCAAAATTTATATTTGTTTGTTTTGAAAATTGTAGTTAAGGTCACGTAACTATTATATTATAAACTATAAATGAAAAGTAATTTTACTTTAATTTCTTTTTGCTTCAGGAAAGAAACTGTACACTTTAGAAGGCGATTGAAGTTTGAAATTGCGTAATTAAAAGATAGAGGCAATACATTACGTATTTTAATGCATTTTTTAATATTACAATTAAGTCTAACCACTAAATTTATATTGGAATTGCCACGAAGGAATTGAATATTTAAATAGGAAAACTCGGATAAACCAAAATATGGTTATCAATGTTCATTTAGGCTAACATTTAGCTTATTTTCATCTACACGGTTTTAGGGCATTGGTAATTATTCGAAATGAAAACACCGAATTTTTTACTGATTTTTTGTATAATCCCAATTCTGGTGTCGTAGAACACGAACCTGGAGTTCTTTTTTAAGATCGAACATAGCTTTTCAAAAAAAATTCACTTTCATCATATTTTCTGATCTAATACTTTAAATTTTGCTACATTCATTAAAACGCTTTTGCATATTTCGAGAAAAATTGTACCTAACGTTTTATTAAAATATATCAGAAAAACCTAATGTTCTTTGAACATGGTGGACAAATTCGCGAATTGTTGACAGATATTTAACGATCATAAAATTTTAATTTTTCTAACAGCAATTCAATAATTCACTCTATTTTTTTTCTTTTAAAATTGATTATTAAATAACAGACAGATTGATTTTTGAAAAAAGATTAACAGAAATAAAATATCAGTGATGTCACTTAGTGGTACATCAGGTTGAAACCAGTGAAGGTGTTCCGAAATTTCGTCGATGTAACTCAAATTTCTTAGACACAAAGCGTGTACAATATATTTTTAGTACGTAGAGCAAATCTATCCTCCCTCAAACAATAATAAGTATGAGCCAGGTTTGTTTAAAATTATACAGTATGTATTTACGTATATAAAACAGCTTGTAGAAAGCAAGACAAAAATTAAGAAAACTTATTATTTCGGTACGTCCGTTCCTCTGTACGTCACAGCCTTAGAGTTTCGTTAGTTTTTCATTTAAAAAATTTGGTAATGAAAATTATTACGATTAGGTTACCTCCATTAATTTATGAGATATGAAAAAGAAATATTTAAAATAAAATCTCAAAATGTTTCAATATGCTCTCTAAAATGTTATCATTTGCCATGAAATTGTACCGGAACATGCTTTCAATTAACTTAAAGACAAATATGCAATGAAGTTGCAGAAAAAATTGACAACGCCTGATACTGATCATTTTTTATATGTTATTATTTTTGTTTTACTTTCTACAAGCCATTTATTCATTCATATTTGAATGAAAATGAACTAACTTGGTTTGTGCTTATTGTTGTGTTACTGAAACTTGAATTTGACCTAAATACTTAAAAAATACATCTCTTAAATAAATTTTTGACTATATAGCCAGAAAAATGTCGATCAAATTTCAAAACGTTTCCACCAATTTCAACCTTTACCTTCCAAATGAAATTTAAAAACCACGTCAACATGACGACACCTCCTTTCGTAACAGATAATCTGGGTTATTAAAATGGAGGGCAAATGTAAAAATAAGATGAATCGACAATCTGACAGTTTTTCTTAGTTTTTATTGAGATTTCACATTTTTTCCGTAGTTTTTAATGTGAATTTTGTTCAAAAAATCTTCAAGTACTGTGTGTGTGTATTTTACTAGGAGTGACAAAATTTGAAAGTAGAGATCGGAAAACACGGCTTATATGGGTGAAAGAGAAAATAATTTGCTTCTGAAAAACTATTTACGCCCGCCAAAAAACCTCGGATTCTTATTCTACAATCCAAAAATAGGAGGTATTCACAAAAATCGGCGAAAAATTCAGTATTTCGAGTATTCCGAATAATTACCAACGATATAAACTAAAAACCAAGTTTGTATCATCCATTTTAAACCATTGTTGTTACAATTTAATTTAATTGATGCAAATCGTGGTTTTAATTAGGATATAACTCAAGTAAATATGTAATTTTAGCAAATCAAACGTAAGGAAATGATATTATATAAAAACAAATTATACTTACTACAAATAATAATAATATTTTATTACTTGTTAGGCTGCATTTACCGACAGCTCGCTTCATCACCGAATTATAGACGAGCGAATATTAAATTCTTTAAAGAAATTTTCACGAAAATATAAGCTTATTTGAATTTATAGGCAAATGGGACCATTTCTAAAGCTTGGGGATGAAATATTGCGGTGAAAAGAAATTTTAAAAAATCTGAAAAGAAATTGACGCAAGTTCTTAATACCAATTATGAAGTTAATTATGTAAATAAATTATTACAGGTAAGAAAAATCATGATTTTTTTATTATATATATATATATATATATATATATATATATATATATATATATATATATATATATATATATATATATGAAGTAAAATGCGGACAGTAAATGCAAACTTCGTTCCATCATATCCTTTCCGTGTTAGAGGTTGAACAGTTTGAATAAATTGCTTACAGAGCACAATTATCCTATTCCACAACCATCGAGATGATGGCCTACCTGTACCACCATATCGAAAAGAAAGACAAAACTTACCCTCCCCGCTACAGTGATACGGCAAAGGTGCATGTTTCGTCTCTATTAGACTCATCAGGGTACCGACATTGACCTGTTTGTGCAAAGAACAGATCAGAAGGAAGTCTGCAACACTGAATGCGGCTTCGCCGACCTTCCGCCGGATGGTGTATATATGTTTGCATTTACTGTTCGCATTTTACTTCATCTATACACGGAGTTGCACATAGTTGAACGTTTGCTGAATGTTATTTCAGAACTACAACGGCATAATGTGGATATATCCACTGCTATTGCATCTCACACGGAGGAATCCGTGAAAGCTGAATAAACAGTGGAGGCTTTTACTTGGTAGGAATCCATTACAAACTAGTAGTGATAGACAAAATAACTGTATTTGTCGACATTTCTGAAACATTATAATTTAAATCTTATAATTTACAAAGATAGTGACGCGTCTCGCTAGACAATGCAGCTTCTTCAGATTTACTTATGCAACTAAAAAATTTGTTTCTATATTTAAATTTTATGACCTACATTAATTATAGTTAACAATTTTTCCGAAAATACCTCTACTTAGAAAATCCCCAAGAACCCTTATTTTCTTGTTATTAACATAAATTTAATAAAGGTGGCTGGTTTGTTTCTAATTGATCATTCAAAAGTATACCAGGGTTTTTTAGTTTGTTAATTTGTAGACTTTTTATTAGATTAAGTTTAATATCTTTGTTTTCTCTATGTAAGATTTAAAAAAAAAATGCTAAATCTAAAATAAAAAAAGACAAAAGTCGGGTTTCTATCAGTTAAACTGCGGCGCTTGCTCGAAAGTATATATAAGTTAGACAGGTAGGTCTTTTAAAACACTTTTTTCGAAACATAAAAATAGCTATTTGAAAGAAAAAATAGATTCGACATATGCAAACCATTTTTTAACAGAAAATTGTACATTTCATTATGGCGTCTATGGCAGCGCCATGTTTGATGTCTGGTTTCAATTTTTTCTCTAGATTAGCATTTATTGTAGTTGCTAGAAGGTTTTATGGCTTAATATTGATATTTAAACTATATTTTATAAAATATATTATGGAATAACTAATTTCTACTGGTGGATCTAATATTTCATCCAAATATTAGAAAAACCCTCACTTCTATTTATCGCAGAACTAATAATTTTTAACGATGAAATTTTTTTTTAATTTTGCATACAAGAATACTTGTAATTACCCGCAATTGATTTTGAGTTAAATTTACAAGTTTTTACATAAAAGATGGCAGTTCCAATATAACAGTTTGAAATTTCGTAAATTTTCTATTTTTTTTTACAAAATTTTTATTATAAGGGTGTTTTAGGTTACTGACATATTAATTTTTATACAGATTTTGAAAATTTCGATATTCAGGATGGCGGTTAATTTGGCGTCGAAATATTATGAAAATAAAATTTCTATTTAGTTCGGCACATAAGGATACTTGTGGTTATTCGTAATGAATTTCTATATTCGAGATGGCGTATTGTGTATGGAGACTGAAAATTCTAAAATGTCTGTGTTTTGTTTACAATATTTTTAAAGTAGGAGTTTTCTCGATTAGGGATAACAAATCTTTATTGAGGTTTTAAATATGTTTACATTTTTGGTCGCTTAAATAGGTGGTTGCTTTAATGTAGTGTTAAAGATTTGTTGTAATAGTTTTATAGTGGGAGATTTTGCAATCTTTAATTACAAATTTGATATCAATGTCAACAGAAAAAATTTAGAAAAAATATGTTAATATGCCATCTTTATTCACAAAACTAAGTTTTCACTTACGACCTTCGATTGACATATTGAATCTATTTATTGATGATATTAATTCACGTATACTATTGTCGTAGTGTAAAAAATATTGTATTTTAATCTTTGATGATTAATAAAAAGTTGTCATTTTCTGATAACATACTTAGGTTTTAACTTTAGATTTGAATTATCTTATTGACAGTTATTTATACTATATTTTCATTTATTAATTATGCAATACAAAAGACAAATTTTTTTTTCTGAAAGTTAGTTTTAAAATAGTATTTTTCAAGAATTATTTTGTGTCTGATAATTAAATACAATCTGAATATTTAATATTTTTTGAAACTTACATTTTACTTTTAAAGTAAAAAAAAAAAGAAATAGAAACATAAGTTAATTTTTTTATTTAACGTTAACTTTAATGTTTGCATTACTTAAGTTCCTTGGAAGGTTAAAATCTTAGTTAAAAAATTGTTTGAATGTATACTGTAATTTACGTCAAGTTTGATAGTTATTAATTTTGAAATAAACATTACTAAGTTTTCTTTTTCTTTTTGTATAAATTTGTTCCATATTTTGTAATTTATCCCTGTTTTATAGTATTTTAGTCATGGATCAGAAAATAAAAACGGATAGGTGTGCCAATCCAAATTGTTTTGCAAACAAAAAAATGAAGGAAATCTTATTTAGTATGTCAACCGATAGAGTGGAAATGAAAAACAAAGTTTTAAGTGTAGAAGAATTCCTAGATGAGTTTGATAACCAATTGATGAACCCGAAAATAGATGATTACATTCAACACCAACAATTATCTGTAAAAAATTAAAGAATGAAAAAAAAGAGTTGTGCGACTTTTCTGAAAATTATGTTTTTAATGTTTAAAATGCAGTCTTGGAATTTCATTATAATAATAATCAAGCTTCTATTTATACTGTAGTATATTACTATCGAGAAACGGAAAACGTATGCCATAAGAGTTTAATAGTTCGTCCTGATAATTTTAAATATATAACATATCAAGTTTAATGAACCACAAAAAAAATTTTGATTTTGGAAACTGAGTGGCATAACTATGCTACAGCTCATAGTAATACATCACTTTATGTGTTTGAAAGTAGCGTAGAAATACAGGCTAAAAAAGCAAGCATACGAGCCTCATGAACCCAAAATATCATAAATGTCCATCAGCTGTATGACTAGGCTAAAAATTATTTTCCTAATATCACCTTTTTTATGCACACTAAGAAACATTATGAAACTATTACATGCAAATTGAAAGCTAGATCTAGTAAAGCTGTAGTTATTTCTCACATTCAAAACAATCATTGTTTTATATCGTTGTCAGAAAATAAATTATTATTAAAAGGACATTCTTATCAATCTGAAGGTAATACTTCTGAGTTTTAAATATTTCATTTCAAAAAATTATTGAAAATAAAAATATTGTTGTGTGACAAAAATTAATAATAATTTTGTAACTATAAAAATTTATTTCTACTACTGAAGATGAAAATTACCCTTATTAACATTAACATTTGATCGCCATATTTAATCCATCATCTTGAGTACAAGTATAAATAGGCATTTTTTGTTATATTTTTATAGAATATAGATCAAATATCAGTATTAAGAAATAATATCTTTTAGCAACTAAAAAAAATGCTAATCTAAACAAAAAATTGAAACTTCACTTCACACGATCATTCTCTATGAATTTTTTTTAATTTAAACCGTGTGAGATGGAATGACATATGTGTATTTATATATATATATATATATATATATATATATATATATATATATATATATATATATATATATATATATATAGCATGGCATTATGCGTTTTAGAATTAGAATTAAAAAAACCACTTATAAATTTATTAGTTCCAAGAATTTCTTAATTTGCAATATAATATTTCATTTTTTTAAAACCTAATATAAGAAAGTATTAAATTATTGAGTATTTTTAACACTGTTTGATCAACCAAGACCTCTAAATGGAATTTTTAACGCAGCCATATATTTATATATATAGATATATAGATAGATAAATAAGCTAAAATATATGCGAAGAAAATCGGGTTTGTCAATAAATAAATAGGTACATGACTTCTTTTAAATAATGACCTTCACTTTTTTTATATCTTCTGATTAATTCATTAAAAATCCTTGATAACAATGGTTAATGAAAATAACCGATATTATTAAATGAAGCCATAGCATAACTAACAATAATTCCATTATTTTTAAAATTATGAAATTATTTGATCTATTTTGGAATTTACAATTTTCTATTATTATTTTGTATGTTTTTACTGTTATGAAATGTAAAATACATTTCATTTTAATGTCAAATAAATTTAGACAACCTTGACACTTGGTAAATTCCCAAACAAATTGGTATCCGTTCCTTTCTAAAATGACGAACACTTGTTGGAATTATTAAGGCCACAAAACATGCATATCATCCCCTTTTTGTAAATACCTTAACTTTAGGATTTAAATTATTTTAATGAGTACTAGGTATGTAACATTTTGCTTAAATTAATAATTGTAATTAAGAATGACTAGAACAGGGGGAAATATGTATAAATAATTTTTGAATAGAAGTTTGCACCGAAAAAAGGTAGTAGACGAACCTAATATGGTCCCTTATTTGTTAATTAAATTGATATAAATTGAGAAAGAAAAACAATTACCACACGAATTGCATACAATACAATATTTTTTCTACAAGTTTAGTATCTAATTATTCAAAAATATTTGTATGACTAATTTTAGCAGCAAGCATAAAGTATATCTATTTTACACCAATTTTTTTTGAAGTAATAATATAATAATTAAAAAACGAAATTTAAGAAAGAAATAACAAGTTACTGGCCTCAAAATACAATAATTGTTTTCAAGCCGTGGAATCAAATTTACCGGTTTTAAATAGTATTTACTTTTGCATTTAAGTGAGTTTGATTATTTTTAGTCATTCTTCGAAATCATTTGACATTTCAATCATCAATAAATATCAAACTTTGGAGTTGGATTAATAATGCATTCTCATTACTAATTCACAAATATTTTTGGTTTTTGCAATTTAATAGATTTCTTCTTTGTAAATTATGTTTTCTGTTTTTACATAATTAGCAACTGGCGGATATCGTCAAAAAATATTTAAGCATTTTAACTTAGTTAAAATTGTTATTTTTATGAACTAAATCAAAGACCAGAGCAGTCAAATTGCGACATAGAAACACTGAATATTTGACCAATGTGAGAAAACAGTATTTACTCTTTAACAACGTTGTACGTATACTGTTTGCAATGTGAAACAGAAAAAGGATGTTTTGGAATATTAGGTTAAATCAAAAATATTTTCATTAATTTTCTCATTACAGCCTCTAAAGTTTTAATACTTTTTCTGTGTTTTAATAATTATAAATATCTGAAAACAATCCCGTAATGTGATTTTAAATTGTACTAGGAAAAAGAAAATAATTTTACATAGGGTAAAAGTGCATATTATATCTTGTTCATCATGTATTTTTTAAACTGAAATTTTGAGATTCTGAATTGTTTTCTGCGACATTTGAATCAAAATTGTTATTATAAGGGATTAAAAAAAACGAAGCAGTTTTAAATCGGATCTAGTTGCCATGGAAGTTAGAGCCTCTAGTAGGCCAGTTTTGTTTTGTTTATTTTCTTTCTGAGTGTGTGTTCATTGTTGAAAGTTTTGTTCACTGTCACTAATTAGATAACTTATTTTATTTTATATGTACATGTAACATAGAAGAGGAAATGTACTATTTGGATTTACTCTGTGATGTACTGTTTGAGATAAATAATGTGTGATATATCGTTGAGATTAAAATATTGTTGTAATTTGTATTGTATCAACACACGAACTTTTATATAAACTCTAGTATTTTGCTAATAAAATAAAACCCTTTTTTTATTTTTAAGGTTCAGGCTGGCTTGACTTATTGTCGCACTTTTCAATTTAAGCATTCTATTGTCAACAATACCAGTTTTAAACTTAGACCATATTAGTGAATTAGGAAGTAAACGATAAACTAGTCTTACGTATGCAATGACATAAAAAAATTGTTTGTGTAGAACGTTTTCAAGACATAATTGATACGATTTAGAAGGTATACATTAAAAAATGCAACAACTAACTGCAAAGCATTTGAAATAAACACATTAGCTTGGACAAGGAGTATTCCATATCCCTTACTACGCGTAAACTTGAGCAGATAGATAGTTATTATAATTTATTTTACAAAGTGTGGGAATGTACCTGAAGAAAACTCAATGAGTGCGTTATACGCAATATACTTTCGAGATATAATCAACTTCACTTAAGTTTTTGGTAAATTCTAATAGAATCCTAAATAAGTAAAAAAGTGGTTGAAAAGAGTATATTTCGCAGCGTTAAGATAATATTAAAGACGATGTGAGTTATTGTCCTAGAACTTCTCAAATTGGTATTAGGGAGGTTTTTGAAGGTGTGAATTATGAATTGAAAACTATTTAAAAAAAAATTCAATATGGCGGACTAAAAATTTAACATCTCTTCATTTTGTTCAAAATTTGATGCTGGGTGTTTTCTGAGAGTGCAAATAACGAACTTAAAATTATTTTTAAAAAAATTTGATATGACAGATGCAATATGGTCGACTAAAAATTTTATATCATGTACATAATTGATATTGGGTGTTTTTGCGGGTCTAGATTAAGCTTAGATTAAGATTTCAAAACTATTTATTTTGAAATTCATTATGGCGGATCCAATATGGTGGGTTGAAAATTTTTCACATTTTTTTAAAATTGGAATTAGGGGGTTTTCGAAATCATAGATTACGAATCTGAAGTTAATTGTTTACAATTTATTAGGGAGGACTTATTACGGGGTTCTTGGTGCGTATATTAGGCATCTTAAATTAATGTCTTCGAACTGAATATGCAGGATAAAATATGTCGGACTAAAAAATTTACATGTCTAAAGTTCTTTCAAGATCGGTATTTGGGGGTTTTGGGGGCCTAGGTTAAGAATCTAAAATTAATTTCTTAAAATTGAAGTATACGGATTTACTATAGCAAACTAAATATTTTTTGGTACAATTTTATTCAAATGTGAGATTTGGGGAATTCTTAGAATGAAAGTTCTCAGAATCAAAGCATTTTTTGTTGTTCAATTTAGTGTGATCTACAATTATGGATAAAATGAGTGCTCTTTTGTGACCTTAAAAACTCAACTCAATTCAAAACTCGACATTGAAAAATAAACGTTTCATAAAAAAAATAAACCGACTTCTAAAAAAGCGCTAAAAAGTGAAAAATAACATACATTTTTATAAGAAATAGAAATTTTTAAAGTCGGCGTCAAATTATTACCAAATGAAACAAATACCTACTAATACGAGATACTTACAAGTTATAGTGAAAAAAGAGTTACAAATAAAGTATTTTTCAATCTTTTTATGTGAATTACATTTTGTCTATAATTTGGCGCCGACTTCAAAAATTTCAATTTTATATAAAAATTTATATTGTTATTGTTTTGCTTTTTAGCACTTTTTTTTATAAGTGGTAAACGAATATTGTTCTGATACCATTCTTCTTTTTTTAAAGGGTTTGATAAAAGTTGTGCAATTTTTATTATTAAATTTTGATATTTCTTTACAAAACAGTCCTAATAAAGTCATGACATGCGTAAGCGAATGGAGAATTTTCAGTATATTGTTGTATATTTGTTTTTCTTAAACTTATCTCTCCGGAGAGTTTTCGGTGCATCAAATAAAGGAGAAAAAAATCTTGTTCCTTTCATCCAAAACGCACTATTCTCTTCACATATTTGAAGTACCAATTCGAAAAAAACAGAAAGTCAAAAATAGTTAAAACAAGAAATAACGAAACAAAATTAGGTGTTTTCTACTCTTCCTATAACACTGTGCTAAAAACAGACAAAAGTTATTTAGAATCTCTTTATGCAGCTTTCGCCATATTTGAGCTTCATACTTCCAGAACTTCGATTTTAAACTAAAATAAGCTCTAAACCGACTAAATAATAATAATATATTATGTACTGCTATACAGACTATTTTTCACATATTGTTAAGTATAAATTACATATAACAAACCGAAAATAGTTTATTGTTAATAGGAAATAGTTAATATTCTCAGATAAAAATTGCATGTTGACTTTACCATTTCTACATTGACGTGAAATTGTAATTGATTCGCATCATTGCTTCACTTTTTAAATTCATCAGAGGAGATGTTTGTCATATTGAACTTTGTAACAAATTGCAACCAAAACAACGAATAGGCTATTTTTATAAAAATTCATTGATTAACTTGCTAGAACTTCTATGATCTTTGAGGTCAACTTGATTTTCAACCAAGACGTATAGAAGATGCCAAATGAGATTCTGGCGAAACGTCTACAAGTTTCTACAAGACAAACAAATGAAAGAATGTACTCCCGGATTATTACCGAATCATATATATATATATATATATATATATATATATATATGATATATATATATATATATATATATATATATATATATATGATATATATATATATATATATATATATATATATATATATATATATATATGATATATATATATATATATATATATATATATATATATATATATATATATATATATATATATATATATATATATATATATATATATATATATATATACTTTGACTGATATGTGCGCATGTTGCGCTCCTTTTCAGTACAAAACAAGAGAACTTGAATTTTGTTAGGATTTTCCAATTATACACTGCAAAAATGTTTATTAAGTGAGTATGCCTCAACAAAAAATGGAAGAACATTTACTCTTTTGGTAAAAGTTGACATGACACATTTTCGACGTCACCAAAAATTTCAGCCGAATGAATCTGTTGTTTATTTTCATTCTTCTGTGCCTACTTAGTATTTAAGATTCAGAAAATAATTTAAGAAAAGGTTTGTTGTTTTCTTTGCCAAAATATAAAAAATGTTGGGAAAAATTTGAAATGCATAAACGGGTAATTCGTGATCTAAACTTTAATAAATTTACCTTGAAAAAGTAACGCATAGAAATAAACCTTTAAATATCTGGCCCATAACATTTAGAAAAGAAATGATCTGACGAAAGGTAATATTTAATTATTTTAAGCATCTCGTGTCTAGTCTCGCGACTACTATTATAATTTATCTTTGAAAATTTTAAATTTTAATGGGTACAAATACTACGCTATTTTAAAGTTGCCATTTTAATTCTGTACGTATAAAAATACAATTTACGTGGACATTTTTTTATCCCTGTAACAAAATTGATTTACAATTCTTTAAGAGGTTCCAAATTTTTCTCGTCAAAATTTTAACTAATAACCAGTAGCCACGGGTCATTATAATAGAATTAGCCCCTGAAAGCGAATTCTTGTCTAGGAGAGCAGACTTTCCGAGAATAAAGGTGACTTTTTCTTAAATTTATTCTCTTCCAATTTTTAGGAAAACGAATCCATTATTCTTTTTTCTTGTACACTTTGTAGGATATGAAAAACTTATTACTTATTATTATTTTTCTAGTCAGCAACTTTACAGGGTATGGGAATACTTTTCTCTCTTTTAGGATTTGGGTTATTCGTGATGTAATGTATATCAATAACCAATAAAAAACAAATTAATAGTATAAATAAACAATCGATGATTCTTGGGTTTAGACCTTGTCAAATTGGAAGTATTATCCGACGTTTCGCCTACGATTGTACTAGGCAGAACATAGTGTTCTAATCTCCTAGAATAAATATTCTTGAAGATTTCTCGTGCAATCGTAGGCGAAAGGTCGGATAATAATTCCAATTTGACACGGTCTAAACTTAAGAACAATCTTTTTCAACTTGACCAAAGTTGTGAAACTTTTCGTTCTTTAATCAATACTGATACTGTTGTCAACATAAAACAAACATAAAACGAAACGAAATGGTGAAGTGGCTTACGATTTTACATTTGTTTGATATGTATAGGATAAAAAAACTGAAAAATAAACAAAAGTAAATATATATTGCTTTTTAAATTAAATATATGAAATTTATTCCTTAAAAACAATGTGCAGGTATGTTTTTTCTTGCCTTAACACTTTTTAAACGGCTTCTTAAATTTTCAAGAATCCCGGATACAGCTTGTTACGAATATTGAAAATTGAGGAAATCTCTTAAACTAACTCATAGGTTATAATCAGAACACCCGAATGCAGTAAGATGGAGCCCCACACATTATATCTCTAACGTACCTGATAAAAAAATGATCCCCAACAAACTTATTTACAAGAAAAAAAATATTGCTTGAACACCTAGAAATCTAGATCAGTCATCAGGGAATGCATTTTTATAGGGCTACTTGAAGAATTGGATGTTTGTTAATAAGGCAAAAAGGATTGCCGAATTAACAGAAAATATTCGTAATAAGATAGCTGGAGTGTAAATGAAAATTTTAAGTCGGTTAGAATGATGTAGGGCCTGTCAAAATTATAAGGTTTTTGGCATGGGCACTACTCATCTCCAACGATAAGTTCGTCACCACGCACTTGATGCTAGTGTGTCCGAAGGTAGATCTAGTCCACCAGACATTGTTTTGTTCCACCATGTATGCCTCTACCCTCACCTCAGCCTTGATTATTTTATCTAAGGGGAAAGGCGAAAGTTTAGTAAGGTTTTCATGACAGTTTTTGGAGTGTTTCTCATGGATGCACAGACAGACCACTCCCTGGAGTTTGGAGAGTTTTAGAATGATTTTTGTTCACCATAACCGAGCCATAGATTATCATGGGTTTTATATCCGCAGTATACAACCAGTGTACAATATGTGGTTTTAATTTTCACGTTTTGCCTACAGCTCTGTTTGCTGCCATGATGACCATTTTGTCTTTGGTTGTAACTGGAAGTATGAATTCCAGGTAATCTGTGGAGTTGTGTTTTAAACAGAGTTGGTAGTTATAATCGTCAAGCTTCCTTCTCTTTGTGAAGAGTATCAGTGTAATTTTTCCAGGATTTACCCGAAGGTATTCTCTAATGCACCATTCCTCTACCATAGTCAGAGCCTCCTGCATAAGTTCCGATAATGTTTTAGCATATTACTCAACGATGAGTATGACTAGATCGTCAGCATAATCCTGGGTATAATAACCTTGATCGTTGAAGTTACCCATGAGTTCGTCGACCACCCGATCCTACAGGAGGAGGGATAGAACCCCTCCCTGTTGGCCTTTAGCTACCGACACATCTACGGTTTTTTTTAAATAGATTCGAATGTGCTCGTCTACCTTGGAACATGTTTGTTATCTATCTGTATAAAGTTTTTTTAATGACATGCAAAAATGCTCAGGGTATAAAACGAGAGCATCAAAGATCTTGTCGAGAAATCGACCTGGACAAATTTCACGACTGAGGATATCACTTACCATATTTTATTTTAAAAATGTGAAAAACTAAAAAATAATTATTTATTTACGTGAAAATCTTCCTTACCAGTACACTGAGCAACAACATTTTCTGGTCTAAACCTGCATTGTTGATCATCCTTTTCTTCATAAGGATAGGATTCTTCTCCATCTATGCCTCCATTTTGTCGTACATACTCAAAGGCAGGATCGATTAATCCACCCATACATCCGTCATTACCATATGGTCTAGTACAGTCCACGAAATTTTGCTCGCTAATATCTACCAGCTTACCAGTTTTTCGGAACCAGTGTCCTTCAAGAGCACCTGCCTACAATACAAAGATTGTTTAATGACTTTTTACAAGAAAAAATATTTAGCCTTATACGCAACTAGAAATATTGTCTAATTTTTCTAAGAAAGAGTTTTTGACTATTTCAAAATATTTCTGTGGAAAATGCTACGATTTATTGACTAAAATTATGGAACCAATTGTAACGGATTGTATTTTCTACGATCTAAGACTGATATTGTTTATATTTATTTGTTCATACATAAAAAAATATAATACTTACAGCGGCAAAAGCCCAACAGCTTGCACAAAGTCCTTGAGATTTAACTGGAGTCACAGCTCCTACTTGTCTCCAATCAACGCTAGCCGGAATAACAACATTAGCGCTGGGAATGTATGTAGTGGGAGTGGGAATTTTTACTCTTGGTAGAGTAGTTTGATTGAAACCGTTCAATAGTTTGTTAAATTCGTGACTGAGCAAATCTCCAAAAGGATTAAGTTGTTGAACATAATTTACTTTTCCTTTGCTGTATTCTTGGTTAAACCTGGCTATTTTAGCACGATTTTCAATGAATACTTCTCGCCTGAACGCTTCAATTTCTGCCGTGGGGTAAATCTTGTTATAAGTTAACTAAAATAGAAAATAATAACAAATTACTCTTCGATAATCCAGATAAATTAGCAAAATTCACTGTAGATAATTAATCTTCACGATAAGTAGAAATAGACTTTGATTCGTTTGTGTATCAGACTTGTAGTTTCATGTTATTTTGTCGATATGGGTCCAAAATCTCACCATTTTTAAAAAGTTGGGTCCTAGTATTTAATAACATTTAAGAATGACATTAATGCTAGTCCTGGATCCTAGTTTGACTTATAGGCTACGAATAAGTTATAATTTGGCGAAAACTATCTGCCTCTTTAAATTTTGCCACATCAGTGAATTTATGAAATAATAATATAAATAGTTTATTCTATTTTGAAAAAACTCTAGATTTAAGTGAAATTATGAAATAAATACAGGATTTACTAAATTTGCCTAACTCCAGATGGAATTTCATTCTGTTTTCGAAAATAATATATTTTTTCCCAGTTGTACGAATGAAGGTCATTTCATTATACTAATATACAGGGTGTCCGGAAAAAGGAGGCTAATCCATTAACCATGTATTTTTTGGGTCAAAAAATAGGATTTTCATTAGGGCATTTGTTATTTTAGCTACTTATTCAAAATACATTGTGTGAATAATTAATTTTAAACAGTTTTGTCGCTTCCATAAAATTTAAGCGTTTTTTAATATATTGAAATTAGTCTTATTTTTATTTATTAAAGGCCATATTTTGTGAAAATTGAGTTAAAACAATTAATAAACAATTGAATAATAGGATAAGTTTGTACTAACCCGTCACGTCATTTTTTTTCGGACTCACGCGTATTGGCTTGACTCCTATTTTTAACCGACTTCTAAAAGAAGGAGGTTCTCAATTTGTCGACTATGTTTTTTTTTTTATGTATGTACACCGGTTGCTTCGGAACGGCGGTACCGATTTGAATGAAATTTTTTACGTTATGTTTAGAAAGTTGCTGCGGTGGTCCCATAATTTTTTGGACGAAATTGTGTAGTAAAATCCAAGATGGTGCTGACAATATCAGGCCAAAAAAAATTATTTTGTCCGATTTTCTCCAAAATTGGTATGGGAGAATTTTTGGCGTCGTACACAACGAATCTGACATTACTTTTAAAAAATTCAATATGGCGGATCCAATATGGCGGTCAAAAAAAATTTAATTTTGTCCGATTTCCTCCAAAATTAGTATTGGGAAGTTTTCGAGGTCGTACATAACGAATCCATTTTTTTTTAAATTAAATATGGCGGATCCAATATGGAGGACAAAAAAAATCAATTTTGTTCGATTTTCTTCAAAATTGGCATGGGGGAATTTTCGGGGTTGTACACAACGAATATGAAATTATTTTTAAACAATTTAATATGGCGGACCAATAAGTCCGCCAAAAAAATTAATTTCGTCCGACAGCTGTGTAGCGTGAAGCCTTTTCTTTTAAATGCGGCACCTCCGCCTTTTTTCGCTTTAGAAACTGGCTGGTTATATTGATTATCGGACAGATCATCAGTTGACAGAATTCGAGTCAAAAATCTTAACCTAGTTAATGCAATTCATCAAGTTCAAGATTTATCCTTTTCAGATCCTTTGCATAAATCTCGTTCACAACTGTAATGCTTGTAATCATATTCTGCTTCAGAAGATTTAAATCTGATAAGCTTTCTTAATTTCACTCCAAACTATAAGTTATAGGCGAAAACATTTTTTTAAATTTAATTTTTGACATCCTGTATTTTAAACAAGAAACATCAAAATGAAAAAAAAACTAGTGAATTCCTATTTTTTTTTGCCTAGGAATATACGGTTAATGGATTTTCCTCCTTTTTTCGATCATCCTGTATAAGCTCGGACTAACAGTAGACTCACAAAATTACAGGGCTGAAGCTTAATATCTTGCCTAGGTCTGTAATGAATTTATAGAACATCAACAACATGTCTTTCTCATAAATAGATCATTACAAATTAAATTAATAAAAACAACAGATTGTCACTTTCTTCAAGGATTAGTTTTAGGTTAATTCTGTCTATATAAACTTTTCCAAGGCGTTCAATAAAATCGGCTTGAGAGTACTGACTGATAAATTATATTCTTTAGAATTTAAAGGTTTTTTACCGGAGCTGATTAAAAGTTTATTATTGGAAAGAATTTAGCTGTCATATTGTTCAAAGATCTTTCGGGTGTCCCACAGCCATTACAATGTGGTCCTTTATTTTTTTCTTTCTTTATCTTCGTTAATAATATAGATACTGTTTTATGAATAGTCAATTTTCAATATTTGCAGATGACTTTTTAAGCCAGTTAAATGTTGCAATGATTCCAATTTAACAGATTTGTAAATGGTGTATTTCTAATGACTGGAACTTTAATATGTTAAAGTGCTATTTCACTAAATTTTTCACAGGCGATCGTTTCAGGCTGATTTAGGATTATTTTAGAAATTAGTTTTCTGCCTTACATATTGCCTGGAAATACTGACTGCTCTTAACTCTTAGAGTGAATTTCATTTAACATTTGACGACGTACGGGATCCTCTAAGTTATTGAAGATACTTTTTTACGCAACAAGCTGTGGTTATTATAGTCGAGTGATGGTGATATATTTCAACATTCATTGAGTTCAGTTAAAATGTAATAAATTATTTGATTATATAAACGCTTGCAAATAATTTTGAACCATTCTTCTTTGAGAACAAGTTGGTTGCCCTAAACAGATTTGACAGCCTCTTCACTATTGCCCTCTGAGTATAAGCCTTCAGAATTGATCGATCCTTGAAGGTGTTTCCAGTAGGTTAGAGCTTTGCATTCGAAGATGATGTGTGAAGCTGTTTGGTCCTCTTTGTCACATAGTCTCCATGTTACTTATTCATTATAATTGTTCATTGTATGTAGATGTTTCCTTAAGTTGCAGTGGTCGGTTATTAGTCCTGTTACCACCCTAATCTGTCGTGTACTTAAACACAAGTTTTCATGGCTTGCTAAATGGTTTGCTCAGCAATAGTTTATGGGCTTGTGGTTCGCAATGTGGTTCCAGCGTCGTTAATGGTTTTTTTATGAGGACATCCGCTAAAGAATAGCAGCCTTTTGTCTCGCAAGTTTGTCCATTTTTCCATTGCATAGGATATCCTTGTGTCCTGGTACCCACGCAAGAGTAACATTGTTGTATTTTACTAGAACGATAAGGTTTTGAAATCAATCCCATACCTGTTTTGATGTTATATGGTAACATGCGAACACTTTCAGCGCTGCCGGAGAAGATAAAAACGGTCTTGTCCCTTAACCCTGTCTAATGTTGATATATTATTTATATTAATATTTAACATTTAAAATTGGTATATTGGAATTATGTATCTAATATATAAATTGTAAAATTAGAGGTTCATCTGCATTTAAATAACCTACCATTACACTATAAATTTCTAATCTTAACCATTTGAAAATCATATTTTAGAGACCATTACTCTCTTTGGGCCGATAATATAATCTTACTTGAGAAGTTTAGCCCCTATATCACTCATAATCATTTTAAAATTGTCAATTTTCACGGGTAACTTCCTTTGATTTCGGTATAATTTAATCCATATGCTCTTATGACACACAAATTGGATTATTTTTTATTGTTGTCGAGTTTGGCCCAGTACGTCAGGATTTTTAATAAAGTAGTTAAAATATTTAGAAAACGACCTGAAACATTTGCTGACCCATTCCTAAACCAGCTATTTCGATCGGCTTGAAACCCTGTTATTCACTACACCCTAATTTTCTAATCCAGGAACCCAATAACTTTACGAGGCTATGATCTGAACTAAACCTATGATCCTATGACTCCTTAAACCAGCAAATCTAGAAGTGAAAAATCAGAAACTCGTCTAGCACAGGATACGTTGCATATGTTCCTTAAGGTACCTACAGTCCATCAATTCACAAGATAACCTTGAAACTCTTTTATCTCATAACCTAACAACACAGTAAGCGTAGAAAATGAAATAGAAAAACTCATTAAGTGGAAAATCCAAACCTCAATATTTGAAATTCACCATTTTATAAGCCTCTAATCCATACCTGAATAAAACCGTTATCTGATTTAGTAAATATGAAAAAAAAACCATATTGACATGAGATCCTATTACTTAATCCTATAAATATAAAAACTCAAAATCCAAAGATCTTATTGCCTAATTCAATAAATATGAAACCCCATTACATAATTCTATAAATATGAAATCACATAACCGATAAATACCACTACCTTATCTTATAAATATAAAATTCCATAACATATAAATTCTGTAATCAAATATTGCCATAATTTCATCATATAATTGAAATACCATAATGATATTATATTATTAACTAATCATTTCGTCCTCGGGATATCGTCTTATAAGATAATGAGCCTCGCCACTCGGGGCTGTGTTCATTTTCTACAGTTACTGGGTTATGGAGCAATGGATTTATTGGATTCTGGAAGGTACTTTAAGGCTGGAATCCATCGAAGGCACAAAAGATTTGCAAACGTTTCCAAAACTAAATCAATCTTGCGTGGATACATAAATAGCGCATGAACAAACATTGGCGCCAAATGTTTTTGAATGTTTGCTGACGTTTTGATGGTTGTCGGTATTTCAAAGGGAATTGCAGTAAATGTGCCTATCGTATACGTTGAGTGGAGATGCGAGTTCAAACTAGTCTAGGTATGCAGTTTTGATCACACACTGTGGAACAAGTATAAATGTTGGCAAATTAAGCATTTGCAAACATTTATTCAGTGACAACACAATGTTCACAAACGACAGAAAATATTCGAAAACAGATGTTTGCTCCCTGTGACTAAATACCTATTAGGTGGATTCCCGCCCACACATGCAACGAATCCTGTGCTAGACGAGTCTCTGGTCTTTTTTTCTGGATATACAAGTTTAATGAGTCATAGGGTTATTGTATTCCTGAGTTTGGAGATTGCGATATTATAGGTAACGAAGTTTCAAGGTGGTTGAATAACCTACTTTATAGATAAATGTGTTGATCAGCAGATGTTTAATGTCGTTTGTAAGACATTTTACCCTACTTTACTAAAAATCCGAATGTGCTGGGGTAAAACGGATGACGGATTTATGTTCAGTGACACAAAATCCATATAGAATACATTGTTTAAGGTAGGTCAAACAAAAAAAAAATGTGGTCCTGTGTTGTTGGTAATGATGATTCCAGCGAAATGCTTGGAAATTTGTTGCAACCGGTCATCGATCGCAATTTCTTTCTTCTCTCTCGGTCGTCAAATTTTGTAATCCATGATAATTTGCTCATTTTGTAAATTGTTCATTGTAACAAAATTCCGAACAAATGACAACTTACACTATAACAAGTGACTGGCTAAGCACTAAGTAAATTTTGTAATGAAACTTCAATCTTGAGTTTGATCCAATTACGAAGTAGCAATAACGCAATATAATAGTTTTGTAAACTTTTACTAGAACTAAATAAGTAACAGTTTGAAAGAAACAGGGATTCTTCATAAATAAAACTTGACTAAACTTCTCACCTTATAGCTAATATCTTACCTTAAACGCACCCCATTCCTCTTCAATTAATTTCTCTAAGCTAACAGGAGTTAACTTCTTAATCTGATTTTCAATATATAGTGGTTCTTGGAATGCCTGCAATGAAAATCTTGGACCCTGCCCTTCCAGTCCTACACTTCCCGAAATACCTTGACCATTTAATCCAATACCTCCTGAGACGCCTAGCCCCCCAACTCCGACATTTCCTGAGATACTTTGACCCCCCACTCCAACATTTCCTGAGATACCACGACCTCCTAGTCCAATACTGCCGGAAATGCTATGTCCTCCGAATCCAATACCTCCTGAAAGACCACGTGATCCTATACCAACGTTTGCAGCAGCCGACACTGGAGGAAGTGTTAAAAGGGGAGTTTTCGCATTACCAGAAAATAAGCCGCGGGAAGTACGATTGCGGGATTTGGATTTGGCTCCTGATGAAACCACAAAAATGGTTGCAAGAAGTAGTAGTAATTTCATGCTTTATTCAGTATCTAATATCTGAAATAAAAAAATGGGTTTAAGTTTTTTTTTAAATTAGATTTAAGGTACTAAAAGTAGTTTATTGATTACATTTCAAGCAACTTTATAATACTTTAATATTATCAAAACTTTTTACTACGTAATTCTTTATTATCCAGAAAAGATCTTTAGAGATAGGTGATAAAATGTTAATAGTTTATTTATTCTTGGCAATTCGTAAAATATATGACGTAGTCAGTGGATGACTGTCGAACGCACCTCTGATTATGCCTGGTGAAATCCAACTGTGTAAGTTATATTGTAAATGTACAAATTTACATTATAAAAAAATTATCAAAAACGGTAAAAAGGAGCACTTTGTTACGAATTAAAACTTAAATATTTAATTAAAACATATTATTTATGCCGTAATTAACCGATAAAAGGTATATTATAGATATAATCACATTTTGGAGTTGAGCGACCTGATTTAGTTGCTACTCAGTTTTCGCTAGCAGTAGTTCTCAAACAGTAGCTCTCATGCGGCTCATGGTAGCCAAGCATTTATTCAGTCTCTCTGTCATAGCATCCGCTCATAGAAGCAGCCATAGGCCTGGTATAGAGTGAGTCAGAGTTCGTTGGAAGCATCTCTCATCGTGGAGCTTTCAACTGATTATTTATCTCTAATAGTGTAGTGCGGAATTTTTACCAAATAAATAAAATAAAGTCAGGGGAGTTTTCGGGATCGCACATGACGAAAATAATTTTTTAAAAATTCAATATGTCGGATTCAATTTGGCCGACGAAAAAATCGATTTTGTCCGATTTTCTCCAAAATTGGTATAGGGAAGTTTTCGGGGCCTCACATAACGAATCTGAAATTATTTTTAAAAAATTCAATATGGCGGACCCAATATGGCGGACAAATAAATCTATTTTGTACGATCTTCACCAAAATTGGTACGGGAGAGTTTTCGGGGTCACACATGACAAATCTAAAATATTTTTAAAAAATTCAATATGGCGTATCCAATATGGTGGATAAAAAATTAATTTTGTTCGATTTTTTCAAAATTGATATGGTAGCACATTACGAATTTGATATTAATTAAAAAAAATTAAATATGGCGATTCTAAGATGGAGGATTAAAGATTTTACATCTCTCGATTTTGTCAGTATTGGGGAATTTTTGTTAGTGTTAATTATGAAATTAAAATATTTTTTGAACAACTCAATCTGGAGGATTCAATATGGTGTCCTAAAAATTTTACATTTTTCGATTTTCTCCAAAACTAATATAGAGGGTTCTTGAGAATGTAAAATATGAATTTAATAGTATTTGTTCTCGATTCAATATGGCAAACGCAATATAGCTCACTAAAAATTTTACATTTTTCGATTTTGTTCAAATGTGGAACTGAATAATTTTTGAGGATGTAAATAGCGAATATAAAATTATTTTAAGAAAACCTAATATGTCAGATGCAATATGACCGTTTAGAAATTTTAAATTTCCGGATTTCATCTAAAATTGGTACTAGGGGGCTTTGAATGGTTTAGATTTAGATTAGATTAAGACGTTAAAATTATTTTTTTGAAATTCAATATGGCGGATCTAATATGGTGGGTTGAAAATTTTACCTTATTCGTATCTTTTCAGATTTGGTATTAGGGGATTGGAGGGTGGTGTATTACTAATATGAAGTTAATTTTTTACAACTATTAGGTTGATAAATCAAATAATTTTTAGTGGTTCATTTTAGAGTGATTTACAATTATGGATAAAATGGGTACTTTTTTTGCCACCTTAGAGTCATTGCGAGGTACACTAATCTCGATTAGCACTTAGTTCAAATAATTTATGAATATCATAATGAATTCAAAACTTAAAATCGAAAAATAAAATTTTTATAAAAAAATTGAACCGACTTCTAAAAGTGCGCTAAAAAGTGAAAAATAACTATAAATTTTTATATGAAATTGAAATTTTTGAAGTCGGCGCCAAAATATTTCTAAATGAAATAAATAACTACTAATATATACCCATTATGGTAATAAAGCAATTACAAATAAAGTATTTTTAATCTGTTTATGCGAATCACATTTTGTCAGGTATTAGTTTGGCGCCGACTTCAACAATTTCAATTTCATATAAAAAATTATAGTTATTTTTCACTTTTTAGCGCACTTTTAGAAGTCGGTTCAACTTCTTTATAAAAATTTTATTTATTGCAGAAATGGATAGTGGCGAAAATCAAATATCAGAATAGCAGAACAACTCGCCAGGGGTAAAATTTCGCGGAAAATGTTTCGGACAAAAGATGTAGGCTAACTCTCTTTGTGATGGTGACCTTGAATTTAACTTTGATAATCACCTTTAGGGTCATTTTGAGGTCAAGTTGATTTCTACCACAAGTGCTTTGACCTCTAAAGATCATTTCAAAGTCAAACATTAGAACGGAAATAAAACTTATACAGGGTGATTCAAAAATCGATCACGAAACTTAAGGGGGTGATTCTACTTGACAAAATAAGGGTAGAGCTTCATATAATTTTTTTTCAAAATGTCATTCGTTTTCGAGTTACAAGCCGTCCAAGTTCAAGTTTTTATTTTTTGTTTTTTGAATTACTCGCTTACAGGAAAACCGATTTGACTAATATTTGAAAGATAGGCTAAGTCTTCTGCGCTTCATCATTTTAGTAACAATTCACATTGATTGTTTGCCGCTAGAGGGCACTTTACCTACATTGAAAATTGTTTTTTTGTCATAATTTTTTAGTGTTGACAGCTACAGTAGTTTTTGGCATAATTTCTGAAAGACTGATGCCAGGCCTTTAAAAAAGGTGCTTTTTATTTACATCGCTAAACCCAATGGTTTAGACGTAAATCACCCTTAAAAATTAAGTGGTAAATTTACTTTTCTCATTTCATTACCACCAGCTACCAGGTAAATAGCTATCAAAGTATACTAGAGCTGTCAGTTTAACATCAAATAAATTCGCTTTTTAAACTATTTAATTTATAATCTTAAAATAACTAATAATGGCTAATCACCAATATTCAAATATCGAATATTGTGATATCCATTTTTGTTATGGAAAAGCAAATGGTAATGCAGAGTTGGCAAGAAGATATTATATGGAGAGTTATCCGGAAAGAAATATCCCTCATGCTCAAACATTTTCCAGTGTGCACAGGAGGCTTGCGGAATGTGGTTCCTTTAAAAGTTATAATGGAAATAGGGGAAGACCTAGAACTGCTAGAAACGTGCAACAAGAAGAAAGAGTGCTTGAAATTATTGAAGATAATCCAGGTATTAGTACTAGAAAAATTGGGAATGAAGTGCGGCTCTGTCAGGCTAGTTCATGGAGGATACTAAGAGAAGAACAACTCTACCCGTTTCATTCAAAAAAGGTGCAGGCTCTTTATGACGATGATCGGCCGAGACGGTTGGAAATGTGCAATCAGATCCTAGCTAAGTATGAACATGATAATCGATTAATTGGCGTCATATTATTCACTGACGAAGCTGGTTTCACTCGTGATGGCATAACAAATCTACACAACATCCACACATATGCTTACGAGAACCCAAACAATGTGGTAGAAACGAAACATCAGCGTAGATTTTCACTAAATGTGTGGGCAGGGATAATAGGAGATTACCTTATTGGTCCTCATTTCTTTGATGGCCCATTAACTGGTGACGTATACTTAGATTTTATCCAAAATCGTCTCCCATTGTATCTGGAAGATGTGCCATTGGAAGTAAGGGCCAACATGTGGATCCTCCAAGACGGAGCTCCGCCCCACTTTAGTATACGTGTCCGACAGTATTTGAATGCAACGTATCCTGAGCGATGGATAGGACGAAGTGGACCATTGGCATGGGCAGCGAGGTCACCAGACCTTAATCCTATGGATTTTTTCTTTTGGGGTCATTTGAAACAATTGGTGTACGATATTCCAGTAATCAACGTCGAGGATCTTCGCTTCAGGATAATCGAAAAGTGCCAAATTATTAAAGAAACACCAGAAATTTTTCATCGAGTTAGGCGACATTTTTTGAAGAGTGTTAGGAAATGTATGGAAGAAAATGGGGGACATTTTGAGAATCTTTTTTAGTTTGTTTAGTACTGTTTCATTAATTTTTATCAATTAAATGTATATCGCAATAATCCATAATATGAATATTTACTGATTAGCCATTATTAGTTATTTTAAGATTATAAATTAAATAGTTTAAAAAGCGAATTTATTTGATGTTAAACTGACAGCTCTAGTATACTTTGATAGCTATTTACCTGGTAGCTGGTGGTAATGAAATGAGAAAGGTAAATTTACCACTTAATTTTTAAGGGTGATTTACGTCTAAACCGTTGGGTTTAGCGATGTAAATAAAGAGCACCTTTTTTAAAGGCCTGGCATCAGTCTTTCAGAAATTATGCCAAAAACTACTGTAGCTGTCAACACTAAAAAATTATGATAAAAAAACAATTTTCAATGTAGGTAAAGTGCCCTCTAGCGGCAAACAATCAATGTGAATTGTTACTAAAATGATGAAGCGCAGAAGACTTAGTCTATCTTTCAAATATTAGTCAAATCGGTTTTCCTGTAAGCGAGTAATTCAAAAAACAAAAAATAAAAACTTGAACTTGGACGGCTTGTAACTCGAAAACGAATGACATTTTGAAAAAAAATTATATGAAGCTCTACCCTTATTTTGTCAAGTAGAATCACCCCCTTAAGTTTCGTGATCGATTTTTGAATCACCCTGTATATCAAGTTTTGCTGAATAATATCCAGAATCAAAGGTCTACAAAACAAAAATAATTACCAGCAATCCGATACGGTTTGTGAGAAGTCGTAAGTATTGTTGACCGTCAGTAATAAAAAGCTCAAATACACCATCACGATAAAGTCTTGTCTACACATTTCAATTCTGAGGTGTATGTGTATGTGCCTCAATCAACCAATGAGGATATTCATTACTCCAATGTCGAACATTATGATAGTTTATCTTACCTTTAAGTTTAAAATACAAAAAATTACTTTAGTTGACAACTAATAACTAGTGATCGACAATGACCAACGTTTATTTTAGTTGACCGCTAATACCCAACTATGACCAATGTTAAATCGATCCTTAATAAGCCACAATGGCAAACATTTATTGCTTTTCATTACTAAAATATCGACAACTCAAGTTATTTCTCAGTTAGTAAAAATTCACAGTGGTTGTTCCTACAATTCTTTCCCGGATGCTTGAAGAGCAATAGCGTTTTGTTCTGGTTTTTGATCCATATATTATATATACCATTGGGTAGGAAATTTTCCCTGCCATTTATTTCTCTAATATAAGAGGAGTTTCCATTAAAAAAATTACTTTGACCTTTAAATGACCCTGAAGGTTATGATCAAGGTAAAAGTCAATGTCACCATAAAATGTGCCGTTCGACTTCTTAAAACCTTTGTATTAAAAATTTTTCTTATAACTCTTTGTTTTTAAGTTATTTAACCGTTCCACCCTGAATAATGATATGCCATCTAAAGAGATGGAATGCTTGCATTATCAATAAATTTTTTAAAAGTAAAATAGTATTAATAACATATTAATTTCTTCCGGTTATATTTGAGATATAATTTGGTAATAATTTTGATAGATTATAAAATGGTGACTGTATGTAAGACACAGTTTGGTTTTAAAGGTTCGTCTTGTTTGTGAAATTTAGGAAGGCCATTTATTTTTGGTGTATAAGCATTGTAATTTCTTTGCAACTTAAAAGTTTTTATGAAGGCATTATTATTATTATTTTTTTTTGGTATAACAAAGTGGCGTTACTTTTAATTTTGTTGTAAGTGACAAAATCACTCAGTCTCATTATCAACAGTGTTCATAATTATCGTTTTTTTTTGTTTTTGTTGAGTTCTGGTTTTGTTTATATTTTTCTTTATATATTTTTGAAATTTATTTTCTTTGTCATTTTTGTATCTTAGTTATATCTGGTGGTCTGTTACAACATTTTCAAGTTCTTCTCTAATAGTATCTTCTTTATCATTAGCTTTGTTTTTTATACGCGTTTCAATAGATGGAATATACTCATTTACACGTATTTGTTTTCTTTTTGAGACTTCAAGAGAGAAATTTGGTCCCAGCGACCCGACTTCAGCTACATCCGTCGGGCTATTAGTGTCGGATATATTTTCTATATAATTCGATAAACTATCATATGTCTTATTTTAAAATTCTTGCTTCTATATTAGTTTTTTTTGAAATCTCTGTTTATTCTTGTTATGTAATTTTTCACATTTATTCTTTTCAAAAAATAAAAACCTACCAAGAATGTTATTAGACAAGATCATATTTATACATTAAATTTTTTGTTGTATAAAATTGTTTAGTATATTAATTGTTTTTTTGTGATAAATTTAAAATATTTTATCACTTATTGTATGTTTAATTTCATTATATATGTCGGTTATTCTATTTCTTAATCTGTCGTTAAATAATAGCATCTGATTATTATTTTGTATGATTTACTTGCATTGTAAATTTTACAATGTAATAAAAATAAACTATGGCAGGCCCGAATGGTGGTGCTCGTTGGCCGGTATTGGCTCACGGGCCGAAGTTTGGAGACCCCTGGTTTATACTCCCTTTTCGTAAACTCTCCCCTTCGTCTTTCTGCTAGAGACCAATGACACCGATAGCAAGAATTGCCAGCGTTACACCTGATGTGTGGTCCACTGTTACTTCAATGAGAATTTATTTTAAACAATTTTTTTTTTACCGTCCGGATTTTTTCCCGGTAATTTAAAATATTATTATTACATAAGTATGATTTAGAACCCAAATCTAACTCGTGCGTTTCCGGCCAGAAATAAAATAAAATATCCCATACAAATTGCACTATTTTGATGGTTTTGACAACTAAAGTTTGCGTAGTTCGACTTGCATAATAGACAGTTTAATTTTTAAACAACATAGGCTTAATAGCAAGGCGGTTTTAAGTCTCCTGACACAAGACTTAAAATTTACTAATGTTTTTATTAAACGATCATATTACATCAATAATAATCATACAACTGTTAATCAGAAACAAACTACATTATATAATCTATACAATCTATAATTAAATGGTATTCACATTGATAGCATCAAACTGTATAACAATATAATGAAGTAGAACATAAATATGATATTATTTTGTTTAATTACAGCATTACATTGCAATATGGCTATTACAACTAAAATTCGCATAGTATTGTAACTTCCGACAAGTTTCAATACTGAAAACTAAAATATTTTGCTGGAGGAAATTATGGCTCAATCGTAACCAAATCTATCTATCATTTAATTTGGCAATTTATTATATATTCTTTGACAAGCAAGGGTTCTCGGATAATTAATGTGTTACTAATCATTAGTATTCATCTTTGTATATATTAAATTTAGAAAGATTATTTCTTATACATTTCAATTTTATTGCATACAAATTTGACATCTTACGTATATCTACTTATGAAAAAAGGAAGTCGAAAAATGTACGCACTTATGAGCATTCTTGATATTTCTCAGAGCCTATGCTAGTGGCAAATTGAAATTTGACAGCGTTAAAGAGGTAAAATATGAAAATCATAACTCGTAATCTTAGGGATGATTTTTGGAGTTAAGCAAATTACTTTTTCTATTTGTTTGTTTGGGGTATCAAATAAAATGTGTAATCTAAATATATAAGTACGAATAGCATAATATGATGAATTATGAGATATACGTGAAGGAGTACCACTGCAAGGAAAGGTAACAGAGATTGACAGTGTCTCGAACGAAGGCAACGAACAGAGGCAGAGAGTGTGACCCGTCAATACTAATAGTGATTTCGTTAATATAAATTTCCTTGTGTCTTTTAAAATTCTTAGAAAATATCGTTTAGTTACAAATAAATCAATGGTGTTTCAGCATTTTTCGACATTTTACTCCAGAACTTTAGAAAGGGTGTTCTGTATTTTTATATATTTTGTTTATCCTAAGAACGAACAATTAAAGTTAAAGGCATAGGCGTATCGGGAAAAACAGAAGTTTAAATACATAAATGGTTACAAATCAAATTCAGTTTATTACTAAAATTTTGTTTACAGTTCATGTCAGTCTATGCTATGCAACTGGTTCTTGCGTCCATGCATAAGTCGTCATGAATTCTTCAATTAGTGGTTTTGAAGATGTTATTTGAAATTTTCTCAAAGATTGTTAAAATGTAAAATTAAAAAAATGAAACATGTCCCAAAAAATTAAAATCCAAAATTTTACCAAAAATTTGTTTTCAAATTTCAAATTTTTATTTCACTAGGGAAAAATATTTAAAATGAGAATAAATAAACCTTAAATATACATTTTAATATACGATGTTACTATAAAGGAAACCATCTCATACACTCTTTATAATATAATTCAATAGTTACAATTTTTCTTTTTCAGACCAATAAAGGGAAGGTAAACAGTTTATTTTCTGCAAATTCCACTCTGGTTTTCTCCCCATGCGCGTTTTAACACCTAATGGTCTCATCAGTAGAGCTGCAACCAATGAAGATTAAAGTTCACAGGAAACAACTATCTTCCCTATTTCAGGACATGTCGGCAGGATGTTATGCATTCTGACACTTTGGATTCTACAATATTAATAGTCAAACGGCATATATATATATATATATATATATATATATATATATATATATATATTTATATTTATATATGTACATATATATATATATATATATATATATATATATATATATATATATATATATATATATATATATATATATATATATATATACCGGAGTTGTGAAAAGCTTGAAAATTAAATCGTTAAGATTTTTTCAGTTTTATCCAATTTTCGGAATAATATATTGTCGATATTACATAAAGTAGAACATCTTAAATTTGGGAGAAGCCAGCAGAGAGTATTTTTGTAAAAAACGATAAATAACAAACTTGCCAGTTAAGGAAATAGGTTAAACGAAAAAATATAATTAAAATGAATGAAGTTTTAATAAAAATAATGCTTTTGTTTTATTATTATACATATATATTTATCTAAAATCTTTACTCAATTTGCTTTGTCTATGTAATCATTGCTGTAATAATTGTCCTTCTGGGTTTACTAGACATATCTCTACACAAAGATAAACAATACATTCCGAGTAGTGAAGTTATAGTAAGATTTAAATATTTTTGATATACATGATATATGATACACATGTGCACTGTTCTCACGACTCTTAAAACAACTGGTAATTGCATGTAATTAACATTTAATATAATCTGAAAGATCTATCTATCTGTGTAGAATATTTTACTTTGAAAAAAGTAACCCATGAAACACCATTGAAACAAAATTTGGCAATATTAAAAATATGGACAAAATCATCACATTTTAAGAAAAATGCTATTAACACTCTTATTAGCAGTTAAATTTATCGTCAGACACTAAATTTTAACAAGAACAAAATTTTCAGAAAAATAATAAAAAAAATTAGACATCATATGTATTTTTATATTTTGCTACTTTCTTTGATACATAATCGTTACCTTTTTGGCATATATTAGATTCAGAATTTGTTTTTACGTAACATACTAAAACTTTCGAAAACAGTATATTAGTAACACAAACTCAAATTTATTAAAAATATCGAGGTCAAATAATTTTAAGTCTGCGAACAAAAAATTGCAATTCAATTTCTTTAAATGTAAAGTTCAAAATAGTTTTTTTTTCTATTGACGGTGATGAGACTTTTTTTGTAAATATATACTCTTTATTGAGTCAATTTCTATCTCTATGAGTTCTTGGAGATATTGATGCTTTTTTCTGTTTTTCACTTACTTGATATTACTGATAGATATTGCATTTGAAATCAGAAATTAACGTTGTAACCAAACGATTCGACCAGTAGTTATGAATATACTTAATATACTCATCTCAGTTTAATAGCGCAAAAACCGTAAGGACCTTTCCTTTTCTATGTCAAACGTTAACTCATCAAACGATTAGACCGAAATAATAGAAGAAAGATAGATTCAGATAGGGAAGAATTTACATTGGTAGGAATTTATTTCGGTTAATTTCGTCTGTTGCGTCACCACTTTTATTCATATGCATTGATATTCTTTAAGTATCAACTCGTTTTAATGGGCTTAGATGGAATATTGCTCATATATTTTTGCTAGATCCTAGATCTTTTCTTTTTATTCTTGTAACTTCCCCTTCAAGGAGTTTTCTTGATAAATGGTTAACAGTATGTGTTAAAAGACGAAAAATAATTACATTAATTTTTATTTATAAATGATACTTTTTTGCCAAAAATTCAGTAGATAAAAATCAGTTAGTTAAATAAACAATCTACATCTTACTAATTCTATAATGTCAAAATGTACACACATAATAAGCTGTCGTAAAGATCTTATTTTTAATTGGATATAAAATAATAGAAATTAAGAAATCACGCTACAGGCGCAGAATCAAGACCGCTCACTATCAGGGTCGGAATGGAAAAGCCAGATTTAGAGTTCGTTTATTTCAATTAGAATTTAGTGTCTACTTTTTTATGTAACATATATTTGTCTTGTTTCTTTAACTTGCCCCACGAACTTATTAAAATGGAAAAATCCAACGAATTTGGCGATTATTTTACATTTTGGTAATAATATATAACATACTCGGTAGATTTTCAATTGACTGTGTGAATGTTCATTAGCTTAAACAACAAACAATTATGTAACATGCTAAATTTAACATATTATATTTATAGTATATTTCTATATTTTGTTAACCTGTCGGAAAACAAACTACCACTACATTTCAGGAACATCAGAATCTGGAAGTTTTCCGAAAACATTTGCAATAAGGCTTTATATCTTAAAAGTTTAATTTTTCTACCTATAGTTTGAAATTTACAACATTGCATATTGGAGATAGTCATCATAATGTGTTAAATAAATTAATGCCCATAACTTTTCTAAATTTTTAAATATTTTCCATCAGTTAAATTCATTAAAGAAATATACCATATGTTACGTATTCTTTACTACAAAATGCCTTCAGGACAAAAAAATATTTTTTCAAAATATTTTTAAAAATACGTAAAAATTGACATTCATGGTTTTCACCCCTAAAAAAACTTGAATATTCTTTTTGCATTTATGCGATTTCAAATAATACACCCTGTATATTATATTTAATTTGTATTGTAATTAGTTTCATTGAGTATTTTCTACACCTAAATAAATTAGTCGATTTATAAACAAAAATGTTAGTTTTTAACCGACTTCTATAAGAAGATTGTTTGAACGCTGAATAACGTAATAATATTTTTATTTAGTGTTGATAAACAGTACATATTTAATTTCTTGGTACAGACATACCGATTTTATGCTATCCTTTTCTAATTGCAGTATTTAAACGAGTATCATATGATAATCTGAATATATAAAGTATGAATATATGGTTGCCTAAATTATTATTATTGTTATTTTCAATATGTAAACAATATCTAACAATATTTATCAATAAAAATAAATTTTTAAATCCTCTTTTTGTTAATATTAATTGTAAACTTCGCATTTATAGTAATTTTTAACACTTAAAAACACCGAAAAAATTACAACAAGCAATGTTGTGGAACAGAACATCTCACCACCGCTTTTCGCCAAAACTGGACTTAAATAGAGGTCCAAGTTTGTGGAAAGTACAAGGATGTCTGGGAAAGATACCGGTGGATCCTACTGATGAGGCTACCACCGATATTGGGACGAAACATCCATACATTTACTACGGTGGTCGAAAATTGATCGCTAGCTACATGTCCCTACCACCAGGGGCATTGCTAATTGCGACATGGCACCCGAGCAGGGACGGCGGCAGACGAGGGTCTTAACCGCCGTGGGCTTTGATTAAGCCTAACCCGGCCATTGGAAGACCACCGAGGATGTTCGTTCCACTTCCTTTTCAGGCCTGTGCTTTCTAACGGCTTGGACTGTCCGACAGTTTAAGCCGGAAAGCAAATGCCTTAGGGGGGGCATGTTGTGGAATAGAACATCTCACCACCGCTTTCCGGCAAAACTGGACTTAAATAGAGGTCCAAGTTTGTGGAAAGTACAAGGATGTCTGGGAAAGATACCGGTCGATCCCACTGATGAGTCCACCACCGGTATTGGGACGAAACATCCATACATTTACTACGGTGGTCGAAAATAGATCGCTAGCTACATGTCCCTACCATCAGGGGCATTGCTAATTGCGATAGCAATTAAGCCGAAAGAAAAGAAAGTAAACATGTTTATGTCTGTCAAACATCAAAAAAGCGTCTCCCCTCACCGACCATAAACAGCCTTCAAACAAATCTATTGTTGTTTAAATCTAGGGTATGATCGAAGATGTACACCGATTATTCCGAAACGGCGGCACCGATTTGAATGAAATTTTTTACGTTACTTTCATGAAGTTGCTGCGGTGGTCCCATATTATTTTGTGCAGTAAAATCCAATATGGCGCTGATATTATGTCGGCCAAAAAATTAATTTTGTCCGATTTTCTCCAAAATTGGTATAGGGGAATTTTCGGGGTCGTACATAACGAATCAAAAATTATTATTAAAACATTCAATATGGCGAAAAAAAAATGATTTTGTCCGATTTTTCCAAAATTGATATGGGGGAGTTTCTGGGATCGCACATTACGAATCTGAAACTATTTAAAAAAAAATTAAGTATAGCGGATCCAAGATGGCAGATTAAAAGATTTTCCATCTCTCGATTTTGTCTAAAATCAGTATTGAGGTATTTTTGTTAGAGTTAATTACGCGTTTAAAATCATTTTTGAAGAACTCAATCTGGTGGATCCAATATGGCGTCCTAAAAATTTTACATCTTTCGATTTTTTCCAAAACTGATATAGGGGATCCAATATGGCGAATCCAATATAGCGGACTAAAAATTTTACGTTTTTCGATTTTGTTCAAAGGTGGGACTGGATCGTTTTTGAGGATGTAAATAGCGAATATGAAATTATTTTAAGAAAATCTAATAAGTCAATAGCAGTATGACGGTCTAAAAATTTTAAATTTTCGGATTTCATCTAGGGAGCTTTCAAGGGTTTAGATTTAGATTAGATTAAGAAGTTAAAATTTTTTTTGAAGTTCGATATGGCGTAACTAATATGATAGGTTGAAAATTTTACTTTAATCGCATTTTTTCAAATTTGGTATTAAGGGGTTTTCGGGGTCGTATATTACGAATATGAAGTTAATTTTTTACAACTTAATATGGCAGATATAATATGAGAGACTGAAAATTTTATATTTTTCCAGTTTTGTGTAAAATTGATATTGCGGAGTTTTTGGAGCGTATACAAACTCAAAGGACAGGATAAAATATGTATGGCTAAGAAATTTACATCTCAAGTTCTTTAAATATCGGTATTGGAAGGTTTTGGGGGCGTATATTACGAATCTAAAAATAATTTAAAATTTAAGATAGCGGATTAACTATGAGACTAAATATTTCTTTGACACAATTTCATTCAGAACTTGTATTTGGAGAACTCTAAGAATCAAAAAATTTTTAGTTGTTCATTTTAGGGTGATTTACAACTTTGGATAAAATGGGTATTTTTTGCCACTTTGGAGACATTGCGAGGTTTACTAATCTCGATTAGTACTTAGTTCAAATAATTTATGGATATCATACCAGTTGACAGAAGCAATCTCAATAGAACGCGGAGTACGGCAAGGATGTATACTGTCCCCGATGCTATTTAATGTTTATTCTGAGCATATCTTCAAACTAGCCTTGGAAGAATGTAATGAGGGAATACTAATCAACGGTGAACGTCTGAACAACATCAGATACGCAGACGACACAGTGGTATTCGCAGACAGTCTGGAGGGATTGCAGGTGTTGATGACAAGCATAACTGAAGTAAGTAAGCACTATGGGTTAGATTTAAATACAAAGAAGACAAAATATATGGTCATCAGCAAACGCCCAATCCTAAACACACAACTGACCATCAACCAACAAACAATTGAAAGGGTTGAAAGCTATACATACCTTGGCACCAATGTAAACAGTCAATGGGATCACTCATTGGAAATAAAACAACGTATAGCAAAAGCCAAAGCAGCGTTTACAAAAATGAGCACCGTCTTCAGGGGCCGTGATCTGCCGCTGAAAACCAAGGTCTTCATACTACAGTGCTATGTTTTTCCAGTTCTGCTCTACGGAACAGAGGCTTGGACGCTCTCTGAAGCGTCCATTAAAAAACTTGAAGCGTTCGAGATGTGGTGCTATAGGCGCATCTTAAGAATCTCCTGGGTCGACCGAGTCACAAATAATGAAGTCCTGCGCGGAATGGGAAAGGAGTGCGAAGTGATCAAAACAATTAAAAAACGCAAATTGGAATACTTAGGACATATTATGAGAAATGAACAGCGATATAACCTCCTGCAATTAATTCTGCAAGGGAAGGTGTACGGCAGGAGGGGGCCAGGACGAAGACGAATCTCTTGGCTCCAAAACTTAAGAAAATGGTTCAACATGAGCACGACTGGACTGTTCCGCGCAGCTGCCAACAAAGTAAGAATAGCCATGCTAGTCGCCAACATTCGGAACGAATAGGCACCGCAAGAAGAAGAATACTGAATTCAAAACTAAAAATCGAAAAAGAAATTTTGATAAAAAAATTGAACCGAGTTCTAAAAATGCGCTCAAAAATGAAAAATAAAAATAAATTTTTAAACTAAAATTTTTGAAATTGGCGCCAAATTGTTTCTAAATGAAACAAATAACTGCTAATACGATATAAGTACACATTATGGTAAGAAAACAATTACAAATAAAGTATTTTTAATCTATTTATGCGAATCGGATTTTGTCAGGTATTAGTTTAGCGCCGACTTCAAAAATTTCAATTTCATATAAAATTTTATAGTTATTTTTCACTTTTTAAGGCATTTTTAGAAGTCGGTTCAATTAAAAAAAAATATTAATATGAATATGCAGAATCATATTATTTTAAATATAAAAAAAATGACTAGGAGGAAAAATGCACAAATTTACAAAGTACAAAGGGTTATCCAATTTAGTTATAACTTAAGTTACTTAACATCTGTGGGTTAGTTACAGAAGTAAACAAGTTTGGTTTCAGTGATAGCAACAAGATTTTAAAACGAAAATTATACCGACACATCAAACTCATAGCAGTGTTTTTGAAAGGCTCATACAAAGATTTGATGAAATAGGAAATATAAAATACCTTTATGGATTCGCGAACGATCGGTCGAACTGTGCGCTTGGTAACAAACATAACCTACGTTCTCGGTGATTCTACTAACTTTCCTTGTCCTTTTTTTTTCCTAAAGTGGTAAGCCAATTTCTATAAATACATTAGTTGATTTTATAGTACAAAATGTATAAATCAATTGGGGGAGGGAAAGACCCTCCTCCAATTAATAGCGAAAAATATTCACAGCAAGAAATAATGGAGGTAATAGGTACATATGATTTAAACGACGTATCCGTGGAACATCAAAAAAAATGTTTAAATAAATAATGAAGGCAAAAAAAAGCAAACAATTGCTATAAAAAAGATGATAAGGACCCATTTATTGTTTTTATTGAAGCCTCAGAGAAATCCGGTTACAATATTGGTAAATACAATCATTTGAAAATTGCAAAAGAAATATTTAATCTAAAGCTGTCCAATATTAAAAAATTCTTGTCGAAAGGCAAAAACAGTATATCAGTGGAATTTAATAACTGGGAAGCAGCTAATAACTTATTGAATAATGACAATTTGAAAAATAAAGGCTACAATATATATATCCCATACAATTACGTTACTTGTAAAGGCATCGTCAGATATATAGATACCCAATTAGATATGGATGAAGTACTAAATGCAATAGATTTCCCAAGGAAGATTATCAATGCGAAGAGAATGAACCGCAAAGTCATACACGAACAACAAACGGAGTATGTTCCTACGGGGACAGTGTTATTTACTTTTGAAGGTACAATAGTGCCTAAATTTATAAATACATTTAATGTTCCCATGCGCGTCATTACATATATACCACCTGTTACCATCTGCTTCTCTTGTTTTAAATATGGATACACTAAAACCCAGTGTAGGGGGAAGGAAAAATGCTCAAATTGTGGAAGAGAAAAACATACTGCATGACAAACTGTATACATTGTCAAAGTAAAGAACATAAATCGCATTCAAAATCATGTCCAGAATTTACCAGACAAAAAAAATATCAAATCCATTATGGCATATGAAAACATCCCCTGCGTAGATGCTCAAGAAAGATTTCCGAAAACTACCCAAAATAACAATAGATTTGTATCGCTTTCTCAGGAATTCCCACCCATTTCGAGTTCACTTCACTTCAAACATAACCACAGTTAATCAAAGACAACAGAACTATCAACAATATAATGCAAATAATAAAAGAACATTTACCCAAGCTTTGGGAGCAGTTCCCAAGCGGAAAACAATGGAACAAGGAGGATATGATAAGGCAGCCCATAATAATCAACTCTTCTATTCGAATAGTATATTACCGGAAAACAGGTCACAAAATATAATTGAGAGCGAACTTACCCATAACACAGAAGTTAGACCTATAGAAACTCCATAAAAACCTCAAGAACCTTTAAAAAATTTAAATGATAGTGACAAAAAAGACTCTATGCAAGAAATGTATAATTCCTATTCACAACTTCCAGAATTATATAAACAAAAATTAAGAGACCTTATATGGTCAAACGAAATTATGAAATCAAAAGAACATGATAGAGATAAAGAACAATCAGACAGCCAGCCATATAATAGAGTTAATAGGAATCCTAATTATTAAAACCATGTCTAGAGTAATACAATGTAATATTCGTAGTTTCAACTCAAATTTATATTATAATTGTATAATTAAAGATAGTAACAATTATCAGTAATATTTTCTGTTACAGCTGACCATCTCTCTTCACCCTCTTTACTTTCATTTACCTGGGTATATGTTATCCGAGGCGACATTTCGGGGTGTGTAAGTCGCTTCGCTTTCGCTCCGAAGAGTGAAAAGTTTGCTCCTTTGTTGTGTTGTCCAGTACTAATTTCCAACACCAATCGTTTGCAGCAGTAAAAGTGAAAAAAATAATAATAAAATAAGTTAAGTAGTAGTCGATGGTTTTCGGGGGTACGGACCCGATTATCCGAGAATCCTCACCGTAAGTGCCCACAAATCGGAGTTCGTGTAACCTATCCAGAAGGGTGGCTCTGGCTCTAGTTACGCGCCGAACCGTGGGACGAGCTGGCGAACTATCCCTGATGAACGCCATTTTGGGAAAGCAAGCAAAATACCTTTATTGACATTTGATGTTTTTCCGACGAATACCGAAATTTTAAGGTTATAGTGAGTTCGTTGAACTCTTACTGGTTCTCAACAGGAAATAATAAAGTTTGAATAAAGAGTAACTCTAGAATTAAAATATAAACACGATAATTATTACAAATCACATAAAATCCATGAAAATCACTTAATTAAATTTTCAAAGTCACTACAAGCATTTAAGCGATTTTCAAAGGATACCCTAACGTCTCTTAACGAATTAAAATTAACATTATTTTATACATTTTACTCCATGTTTTATTTTGTATTCGAAGGTGTTTGATAGAGTAAATTTTTCACAAATCCCTATAGAAAAAAGTCAATTTTTGTTATATCACTTAACCTAGGTGGCCACGCAACCAGTCTTTCGTTCATATTCCAATGTTTCTGAATTTGAACATTACGCAAGCTATGAATATTAGCGTATTATGAACCCTCGCATCATCATGCATGAACCACATTCAGTTACGAACATTAATAGGTAATTGATATAATAATGGTTTAAGATCTCTCAAAAACTGAAGATATCGGTCTGCAGTAAGCTTTTCTTTAAAAGAAAAAAAGCGGAATCATGACAACATTTCCAATAATTCCACTCCAGACGCTCAGAGACCATCTAATTTAACTGTTCGTGTGAATATAGTGGGTATTTTCAGCATAATGAAAATCATGTCATATATGTATTTATATTTTTATGAAATGTTGCTTCATCGGTAAACAACAAAAAGTTCTGAGTCTCTTTGAATTTGTGGTTATGCAAATAATTATTCACCTTTCATGATAATCATTCCACAATTTTTGACGAAGCGGTTTGGATGAAAATTATTTTTCTTCAAAATATCTAAAATAAAAAATAACACGCCAATATTTTTAAATATAAAATAATACTCTGAATTATTAAAATAAATAGAGGGAGTCAAATATGCTTCTGTTTTTGGAGAAAAGTTACCATAAATATTGAATGGCTCTATATAGACACAAATATCCATATATTGAGTGAATGGAAAAAATAGGGTAACTTGAAAATAAAATGTTTCGTTTAAAAAATATAAGTTTGGTTTATTACAAACCTATGCACAATCCTGTACATCTAGAAATAATTTTAGTTTGTAGCTCTCGGCAGTGTCTATAACTTAGATGTTAAATATTTTTTTATATGCATTTAACAATACAAAATCGCAAATCTATAGCTCCAGATTATAAAAATTGACAAATTCATAGCAATCAAAACCAATTTAATTATGTTTACAACTATTAGGTTACCTTACATTAAAAAGCAAATTTAAAGATTTTCCTAGAAGCCATTTCCTCCTTTTTTTTAATATTTTGAATATGATATTCAAAAAAAAAAGTAGAACAAATATTAAAATATAACTTAAACTTGTTTAATTTAAATTTCGACTGCCAAAAGATGGTTAACAAGGTCGTGAATAGCGAAAGTGAAAAACAGTTTAGATCGGTTAGACATGACAACATAACCAATCACAGAAGATATACCATACTGAACAAATTGCAGGTTTTTCACTCTTTTGATGTTCACGAACTTGTGAACTGAATTTTAAAAAATTCAAAACAATTCAAATTAAAAGTACGTATGTGTATTTGCCGCGGTAAAAAAAAATGGGGCAGCTTTAAGTCTCGGTTTGACGGTAGTATAAAAAGTTGACTAAGGCGGAAAACTGGTGTTTGCACGTCTAATTCCTGTTTTATATTCTATTCCGTCATGTACTAAGTATTTCCTTTCAACTGATTTTACGCGATTGTGGTTTTTACTATTTTTTTCTTTTTATGTACCTAATATTAACCTTGAATATAAATACATCTATACCAGTAAAAAACAAAGTTCAAGTGGCAACTGCCTATGAAATCGTGAACGTATAATTGTTAAAAGAAGTGCTTTCTCTTTCTTTTTGATTCTTGGCCGGTTGAATGGGAAAAATATTTATTTATAATATTGTGACCCTAATCTTACTCGCTCTGATATCGTACTATAAACTACTTAAAAATAAATACGAACATTAAGTAATCATGAAATTTTAATAGTTGATCATTTAGTTTTCGCACATATTTCAAGGAAATAAGTTTTATTACTTTTGTGAATAATGTTAAAATTATATTTTTATTGCTATATAATATCACATTCAAGAGAAAATTCTTTATACAGTTAGCATCGGAGATGACTCAGTAGATAAATATTCTAGAGGACAATGAAACTGTTGATCGTGTTCTCAGAAAGTGTTTGGTACCCAACAGGTTAAAAAAGGCATTTTGGAGATACAATACTCAAAGAAATCAACCAAGTTTGAGTAAAGAGACTGCTTGGCTGCGCAACAATGATAGGCATCGAGTGGCTGGCGGTCATGATAAAATGTAAAGAGTCCAAGGAGATCTAAGAATTGAAGATTGATGATCACGACTTTCACTCATTCATTCAATTATTTACCCAATCATATTTATATATTTAATACGAGGGTAGCCGTTTATATTTCGGAAACAACAAACAAAATCAAACAGTTTTATTACTTTTCAAAATATTCTCTATTTTTGCATGCGTTTGAACCAAAGTGAAAAGTATTTTTGCCACTGTGAAAATGGTATCCCTAAAACATGATTCTTTTGACATAGAAAAATGTTGACCACGCACTTCATGTACGGGAAAAGAAACAAATCATTGGGTGCCAAATCAGGGCTGTATGGCGGATGACACATCAATTCTACGTTTTGAGTGCTCAACAAGTCACTTGTTTGAGCTGATGTGTGAGAACTCTCCTTGTCATGGTGGAAAAGATCCGTTATCTCCGGTTTGTTTTTTCAATTCACCGAAGACTTCCTGCAATCGAATAGTTGTGTATGATTCAGAATTGACTGTCCCACAATTTTCTAAAGACACGGTTGCGACATGGTCAGTTTTTCGGAAAAAACAAAAACCATTTGCTTTGAAGCGATTGGCGCGCATGCAGCTTTTATTGATTTTGACTCAATATGGAAGACCCATACGATCAACTGCTGTTAACTTTCGGGCTCATGGGCGATCTTTCACGATCTTTTAAATATTATTTGAGGCACTGCAATTTTATTTTTCCACGCGAGCTTTTTTTTAAGCGATTATCTAATTATGAACGACTCAACGCAAACATAGCTTCTCACGGTCAAATGTCCATGCAACGTATTATATTATATAGTTATTAATGCCTAGAGATCCTTCAATCTCACTGTGTCCGTGTGCGAACGACGGCCAGGTGTCGAAAGTTGTGAAAAATAATCGTTCGAAAATGTTCACGAGTTAATTTTATTTTCTAGCCAAGATGAAATTTTGAAGTTACTCTAGACAACTCAAATAGCGTCCGTATGTCAAAGCGTTCTGAGTAGTTTATAATGTTTATATAAAAGGCCGCGTCCCGAAATATAAACTGCTATTCTAGTAGAACTGTTATTTAATAATTCATATAAATTATTTGCGTGCCTTATATTAATTCAAACTATGTTTTTTCAGTCTGTGATATTTTGCAAAGTGTAATAAAAATTGCAACTCATCGTTGCCGTCGCCAAATTAGACTATTCCAGAAATTGTCTTCCATTTTCTTTGCTAATCATATTTTTTATTACTTTTATTTATAGTGCGTTAATTTCACCTTATTATCCACAAATTGGCATTTCTCACACCTAAATTGAAGAAATAATATATTAACAAAATTAAAAATAATTTTCCTTGTCCTCAAGTTACGCGTTTTCGCCTTTATTCAGTTTGAATTATTAAAAAATTATGTTTTAGTCTATTGAGAGAATCCATAAATCATAGAAATCTAAACAAAGAAAATAGAAAATTCTCGCGTATTGCGGTTATATTTTTAAAAAATTTTTGTCGCTCTTACTTTTCTTTTAAGTTATGTTAGGTCTCGAGAAATCCATACTTGTTTCCTGTTTTACATTATTATATACAGACAAGTTTTAATCAACCATGTGGTATATTAAATGTTATATTCAATCATTTTTCCAGCAATCTTTAAGCTTTTCTACTAAAAAATGTTAATGAATACTTGTCAAAATATACTCTGATTACCTAATAACCAGGTAACTAATCATTTAATACGCAGGAGATTAATGGCTAATTAATATTTAAGTAGAGCTATAAATAAATTATAACACTTTCATTTATAATTGCTGGTAAAGTTTCCTAGTCAAATAATTCTGTGTATGGATATATTTTAAGTCGAAAAATAAATATAACTTCATGTGGACGATTTTTAGCACGAATTCTGTCTTTGAGACCTTGGAGAATATAGCCGTATTTTGAGAATTTAAACGCTTTCATAACAGAGGCTTTGGCGAGAGTTTGACTAATTTGAGTAGTAAGTAACATCTTTCATAGCCATTTCCAGTGATGGAATGTCTGAAATTTATTCTAGGCATTGTTGATCATCCAGAAAAGTCTTAAATTTGATCTAGTTTCTAAAAGTTTTATTAGCGAAACCTTCGCTTTTACGGGAAGACAGTCTGACATTAGCTCGTGAAAAACTAACGGGCTGGACAATCTGTCTGTGTTCTTTGCCAAGAAAATATCTAAAACCTCAGGATGACAGGAGCCTGGTTTATCTGGCGTTATAAGTTCAAAGGTGTTTTGTAACGAACTATTTTCAAGAACAAGACTTTTAGTATTAGTGGTCCTGGCACCCCAGTGTGTATTTTCTTTTGCGTTAGAATCACCTCCTACAATGATTGCATCTATAGTTGTTGAAAATATTGTCCAAATTTTGGGTTTTTAAGTTTGATTGAATTGAAGGTACGCTCTATCTCGGTATCTGGCTTCTGGATAGAGTACGCTTCTATGTGTTTTTTGAGCGGCTTATATTAAAAATAATAATAAAATCTTCTGTAAACCCAGTACTGATTTACCTCATCAAATGATACTCTTCAGTCTTAAGACAAAACCGTCTATAAATTTAAGCTAGCATTATGTTGTTTTGTGGATAATGCATATCTTCTCAATTGTTAAAAAAAAAATAACATTTCTTGAAATCCCTTATTTTATTTACTAAGACACGGCCAGTAAGATTATATTGTCCACGTTTTAATAATAATAATTATGCAGCTGCACATAACAGATCTGGTCTCATTTTACTGGATAAAACATTCAAGCGAGCATCACTAATAAATGTCGTCATCACTAACAACAACCATCTAAGGGATATGCATAATAAGAAGATCGCCAAACACAGACCTGAAGGTACAAATACGCAGGCAGTGGGAAATAAATAGCGTCCGGATGATCCCCATAATTCTATCAACAAACGGTGTCGTACCGAAAAGTCTTCTGTTTAATATCATGGGCATTAGCGAACATCTGTATAGGTCCATGCAAAAAGCTATAAGAACCACTCGAACTGTCCGGAAGTTTAGGGGAAAATCAGAGAACCATAACATTATCTAAGGCACGAAAACATGCAAAGGGCCTTACACATAGCTCGGGACACAAGGAAGTGTAACAGACCTTTAGCTAAGTGTATGGGTTGTAATAATAATAAGGAAGAAAAAATACTACCGGGAGCATTTGAGATGCAGACCAGTCAAGTTATTGCGGCAGTGGACGTGAAACCGACCTTTAAGTACTTGGGCATGAAACAGGTACAAATAATTGACTAATGAACTATGAGGACCGAATTAATCAACAAGTTCATAAGACGAATGTGGCTGGTACTGAGGACCAACCTATACAGTAACAATTTATTTAAGGCGCTCAATACCTATGCACTCAGTTTTAGAATTGTAAAATGGAGCAGGAAAGTCATAGAAAGTTTGCAGAAGCAAATTAGAACACTACTGACAAAGGCACACAAACATCATCCTCGTAGTGCTACTGAGAGAACAATGCAACCAAGATACCATGAAGGAAGAGAATTGGTGGATATTGGAAAGTAATTGGATCAATAATTAGCTAACCTACGCTCATATTCTCGCAGGCTAGCAGAGTCTTCTATGCTACGCTGGGCACCGCTGCGGTTGAGGAACCAGAAACTAATTTCTCATCACCAATCAGACCAACAGAAACTTCAAGTCTGGCGACAGGCTTCATGGATGACATCCAAAAGAGATTAACCAGGAAAATGTCGACAAATTAGCTTTTTGCACATTTGGTATGCTCTGAATAAATGAGTAAAAATAGTTAACGTTTACAACACAACGGGGTCTCTACAAGAAGCTTTTAAAAGAGATGTTTAGTAATTTGATCGGATTATAATATTAATTAACATTCTTTTATTTTTGGCCAAATGGATTAAATGAACTGTCAAACTTAAAATAAAAATATTTTTATTTATAGATTTTATTTATATTTTAATAATTCTATATAAACTCATTATATACATGTAACTTAATTTCTTATTGACTTTCATATACAGAGTTGGGCAAATGTTTCGGAAAGGTTTAATTAAGGGCGAACGGAAAGTAATAGTGGATTCGGTTTTTTTTTAACCTATAGAACTAAAATTCTCCTATTAAATTAGACATTTCATATACTGGTGACGTCAACGGCTGTCAAATGATGATATTGTGTATATATTTTTTAAATGGAACATCAGTGATGTTATTAGTTATTTTAAATCCCCAAAAAAGTTAAGAATACTTTTCATATACCAACCCTTTGTGTAAATTTGACTGTTTCAAATATATTGACAAATAAGTGTATAAGAATACAAAACCTTTTCATAGAAAAATAATAAAAAATAATAATTTAAATTAAGAACTATTCAATTAAATGTCCTAATTGTTTTTCTTCAGCCACGTGTATCAAAGCCTTTCAAAAAATTGGGCGAGCACGTTCCGAAAAAATAAATGAGAAATATGCACTGCATTTGAAATTATACTTTCAAGGTCTCTAAAGAAAATAACTTTGTACTTTTGACTACAGCATTCAAATGGCTCCAAGACAGAAAACTAAAGGAGTTAGATCGGGTGACCTAGGAGGTTATTCAATAAGCTCTCTTCTGCCTATCCACCTTGCAGGAAATGTTTCAGTTAGATAGTCTCTAACGTGTCTACGAAAAAACGCTGACGATCCATATTTATGAAGCCAAATGTTATTTCTTAATATCAGGTCATGGTGTGTGGTATAATTATATTTCGTAGCAAATTTAAGTAAGAATTAGCCATAAAATTTTCGCGAAGGAAGAAGGGTCTTATAATGTGGGTTTCAACTCAAATGATTAATTTTTAAGGATGTTACGTATAGTGTTCCATCATCCAATGAGGATTATGGTCATATCAATACTGGCAGTTGTGCCTGTTGACGAAGCGATTGAGACAGAATGTGACCTCATCAGAAAATAAGATAATGTTTACAAAATCAAGTTGTCGAGCTATAATGTCAATTATTTCTTGACAAATTGGCATACGTCTTCTGATAGTTCCTGATGCAACGTTACTTTATAAGGGTGGATTTTATTTTCTTTGGAAATTCATACAATGAAACTTTATGTATTATCGTTTACAAGAGTAACACACACAAATTTGTCATTAGTAGATATTTTCTGACTTTGGAAGTTTTTTTTGCTTTACTCTTATGTGCAAAATTATGGAATATCCTATGAACAGTATCTGCAATTGTATGAATCTTAAGATATTTTTAACATGCATTGTATTTTTAACAAATCATTTTAAATCATGTTTGGTCTATGATCACACGTAGGTATATCTACAGGGTGGTCCAATAGTGTGGTAAAGTCTAATAGCTAATAAGACTAAGAAAAAATATATGCTATAGTAATAGATAGAAAAGCATTTAAAAAGTTAAAGGAGCATTTGGAAAAAATAGGAAATGTGTCTTATAAAAAAATAAGAGAAGAAATCGTTTTTTAAACTATTTTTTAATTAAATGATTTAAAAAATAAAAAATTCCTACTTCCATGTCGCCCGGTATAACCAAAAATAAGTCTGGAATATGGACATATTAATCTTCTATGTCGTGAAGTATGTGTCCCTGTTAAACACCTATGTTAAATCATTTTTTCAATATCTCAAAACCTAGTGAAAAATTTGTTTTTTACTATTAATATCAATATGATTTTGAATAAAATAACACTTCGTGACTGGCTGCATGGCTGATCAGCCAATGCCAATAAATAAAAAAAAATCTTCTGTTTCACCTTTATATAAAATATTTTTTCTTACTTTTATAATAATGGATTTATTATATTTTGCCCCACGATTGGGCCTCCCTGTATGTGTAAATAAATATTTTTATCTAAATTATGCAATTTCTTTATTTCTCTTAGGATCAATTATTTTATCAATATTCAGAATTTTATATAAAATTAGAAAATTCATTTTCTCCGTTACCTTTCGACTGTTTTCATTTATTAAGAAATTTCAGGTGGTATTTCATTTATATTAATAAAAAATAATATTTGTTGAAAGTTTCGGAAGTTTTTTTTTAATTTTCTTTTTAACTCAATAGTTGATTCTATCTTCATCTATGTATAATATTTTTGGTTGTTTCTACATGTCGATGTATCTGAAAGCTGTGATCAGATATCGAGAATTTAAATTGAAATTAGTTTAAATGTACATATTCTACAACTTACACAGAGAACTCCGGTGCAAGAAGGCATTCTGTTATTTAAATCTTCTCTTCAAAAAATCTTTTCATATGATACGCAACTTTTGACTCTATCTATGATCAGGCTTAACCCAACACGGAGCATCAAGAAAAAATATCTGAAAACTTAGACTGAAAGGAAAAATCGAATTCTCACCAAGACCATAAAAAAGAAATGAAATTTAAAGTATTTAAATGGCTACAATAGTTAAGCATGGCAAAACAAGAAGTATTGTAACTTTGAACAGGAAACATCAGGAAATGATGAAGAAAGACTTTTTGTATGAGATTCATACACGTCAGGAGGACTTTGGTTATCTGAAAGAAGAATCTAGAAGCATTTTTTTGAGAATAAAGAAAATAGAAAGCCAGATGTTCATGAAATTGGAGACTATGTATTCTTTGTTGGACGTATTGGGTCATTAAATGAAGAGGGGATTTTATCCAACAATCATTAAAAATTTGAGAAAACCTAAAAAATATATCTCAATTTACATGCTTAAAGAAAAATTTTTTAAAAAATTGAAAAAAAAAAATTAAAAGAAAATTTTACTAAGTTCGTGAATATCCCAGTATTAGTAATCTATTGATGGTTTATTTTCTTTATTTTAAAAATATTTAATGTTTTTAATTATTGTAATTATGTATTTTAATTAAGATTAAGACGTTGTACTACATAGCAAAGTAAGAATGATTGAATAGTAGTTCCATAAAAAATAATCATAACCAATAACTTAAGTTAATAATTTGAGAGATTTGGTTTATTTTCGAAATTAGTTATAATTAAAGTGTTGTCTAGTCACAGTGAGGCTGTACTGATCCTATAAAAAGGAATAAATAAAGAGTTTTTATTTTATATAAAATAGCAAAATTTTAAATGGAATTAAGACTAAGAGATGACAGGGGAATGGCAAAAATACCCACCATAATAAGTTGACATTAATTATGTGATGTCATGTTTTTGCAGATTTTTTTAAAGTGACAGTAAACAAAAAGAGGACCTAGGTACAACGAATTCCCGTAAATGAAATAAATTTAATAGAATTTATAAGTTACAAAAGAACTCACATGATTACTACTGATGATTATAAATTTCGAACAATATAAGCTCGATTGGCTTTATCTGGCGCTAAATTGTAAAATATATACTCTGAATTTCCTTATTATATTCCATAGTTGAGCCACTTAAAAAAACGATTAGAATATTAAAGTTTACTGCAATTTTCTTAAGCAAGACAGCGAATAGCTATTATTTTTTTCTCATTGGAGACATTTACTATCTGTTAAAAGAAATGACTTTTATCATCATTATCATCATTATACAGCTGCTTCTCGTATCCACTGCTGGACGTAAGCCTTCTCTAAACGTCTCCAGATAACTCGATCTTCAGCCTATCTCATCCAACATCCTTCGATCTCCTTGAAATCGTCTCCCCATCGGGTCGGTGGTCTTTCCCTACTTCTGTTATCTTCATGCGGTCTCCACTTTAACAATCTCTTGGTTTGTCTGTCATCCTTAAGACTTGCTATGTGCCCTACAAATCTCCACTTTAAATGCTATATTTTTTTTTATAATGTCCTGTATGTCTGTTCTTCTATGTATTTTCAAATTTTTCGTGCTACAGAAAATTCTGATAACTAACATAGATCTTTCCCTTTTGCGTTGAGCGATTCTTAAAACATTTGCATTTGTTTTGGTGAGAGTTAAAATTTCCGATCCATAAGTCACAACAGGAAGTACGCATTGGTTATATATTTTTCGTTTGAGGTTGATGGGAATTTTGGCACTAAACTTAGTTTGCCATATGCAGCCCAACCGAGGCCAATTCTTCGTCTGTTATATTTTCATTCAACATATATATATATATATATATATATATATATATATATATATATATATATATATATATATATATATATATATATATATACAGCAATTATTTCCGTACGTTCTATAGGTAGCATACCTAAAAAGTAAATCGCCATATAAAATGCTGCAATTATCATGGACCTTAAAATTTTACAAGGTGTATTGGGTTATTTTTGTTTAGATTGTCGTAGTTGGGATTCCTATTTAGAGTCGGTATTACGTATTTATTTTTGAGAGACTTTCATTAGCAGTAAAGGATAAAAATTTATTCATTTTAATTGGTTAATTATGATATTCTTAATAAATGAAACTTTATGACTTGACTGATGTAAATCACAGAAAATTTTTAAAAATATACTACTTACATATCTCTCGATCTCCAAATTCAGTAGTCCTAGTAATTATCCATCTCTCTGCACTTTAATAAAATCAAATAAACGTTCAAAAACTTCAACCGAAATTTTCTATCTTTAGCTTTGAAAATTAACAAAATCATCAAATCAATACTACCCACCTCTGTTTTAGGTCAGGGACAATATTTTAATTTATTTTTTTTCAGTAAAAGTTTCTATTTTTACTCATAAACATTTTTTAAAAATGATTTAAGTCATTATCAGGATGCAAAAAGTTACATAATTTAGTTATAAAAGATAACAAATTTAACAGTCCAATTTACAATAATTTTAAATAAAAGCAATTTGTTTTTGTGAGACAACTATTTCTCTTACCGATTCCAAAACTTCATTTATAGCTTTTAATCCTGAATTTTCATACATAAGCATTTATTTGTTAATGCGCAGCACAAATTATGAAAATTTTATTAGTAAAACAAAACTGGCCAACTAGAAGATTTAACTCTCATGGCAATGAGATCTTAAACCTTCTTAGTGAATCTGACTAAATTTTATATAAACTACTGTTTCCGTTACAACTTTCTCGATTTATTAAAAAGTTTTAGGTCGCCTTTTACTTATATTAATAAAAAGAATATTTGTAGAAAAATCACAACTTTGGATCATTTTTAACCTACTTCTAAAAGAAGGAGGTTCTACATTCGACCGTTATGTATCCGGAATGGTGAAACTGATTGAAAATTCTAACTAAATTTATTTTATTAATTTTTTCTGTGATCTCGATACACCATGACAACTTCAATATTTCCTACGAGTAAAATTACGCCCCCTTTTGTCACATGAAGTGTTTCTAGGGGGGGGGGATACTCCATAGATTGAGAGTCAGTGTAATTATCTAAATCTTTTGACTTACTATATGTTCATGTATGTATGATATTTTCGACGTATTGTTATTGGTAAACTAAAAGAATGTAGGCAGGTATATACACTGTTGAAGAAAAACAAAAATCATTGACTTTAAGTTTTTTTTTCTAAGCAAATTTAAACATGGTCTTCTTATCTATATAGAATTTAGCGTATTTTTGTATAGTTTAGAGTTTAAAAATAAAACTGATGGTATTTTGCTGCAATTTCTTTTCTTTGAAAATATACAACAGTTTTCCTACAGGTAAATTTTGAGTATTTTTTCAGTCATGCATCGTTACTGATACCGACAGAGTTATTCAAAATATATTCAAAATATATAAAGCTACTGTAATTTCGATGATAGAGACTTATTTTTTATATTTGAATTAATAGCGTATTGCGAAATAAATAGTAAACGCTGAAAAACAATTTTTACAGCGATACAGACATTAAAAATTAGTTACATACATACGTGTATAATAAAATATCACAGAACATTTTCTCTTCCTGGAGACAAATTCCCTTTTTTTTTGTGATCAAACAAGACGAACAAAGTTATTATCTATTAAAAAAAGCATTTCTGTGACAAGGGAATTCATAGTATCGATCTCTTTTTTTTTTCATTTCTTTAAAAATATATAAAAGTTTATCTTTTGAAAATATTCTAGGTGCAAAACGTTATTTTGGCAATTTCCTGTGGGTGTACAAAGGTGAAAGGCACCTATTAAATAAATTGCCGTAGAACATGTCGCAACTGTCATAGACCTTAACGTTTAAAAATTTATTGGCTTATTTTTGTCACTGAACAACCTTTATTGAAGAACAATATACAAAACTCAATGTCAAAATCATGAGTGCATTAGTTTGCTTTATTTTAAAGGTCACTCCATTTAAATTTTAAATTAATTTTTAAAGCACAGTTTCATCAAATTATCAGTATCTTCCTTAATTTTGTGACATTGAACTTTTACGCAATGTCCCATATTTTGAATATTTTAAATAATTTACCTAGAACTTAGACTTAAAAGCCTTATTAATTATATTCTTAAAATAACATTGTATAATTAATCTAAGTAATTCATTAAATAGTAATTTAATAAGTTGATGCTGGTAGCCGTTTCTATGTGGTAGTTAATCATCGTCGGGAAATGTTTAAAAATGATTTTGTGAGTTGAAATTGCAGTCACCGTTTTCTAAATAAATTTACTGGTATAAAACATAGTAGTTCCTTTTTAGTAATTTAATAAATGCTTTCCCAGAGGCCCTAGGTCAATACGTTGTCGGCAGACGCTGTATCATATTTTCTAGCATTTTATTATGTTTAGTATCAAGTCTTTTCCTTGTTATTGTACTAGTTTATTGATTGGGCCTCTAATATGGTCGATCCAAGATACTGATAAGGCTTATTTTCAAGCATGGCTATTCCACAGACCCTTCTAGGGAAGAGAAGCCTCATTTGATGTGTAAAGAGAAGACAGTAAAATTATCAGACGACACACTGACCGTTGAACGCAAGTCCCAACGGTATTTGCAGCGAATTTAATTTATATTTTAGTTATGAGTATACTCTACAGTTTGTTTTATGTTTTAGTAAATAATAAATTCCCATCGTGTCACAGGATAAACAGAACAATGTCATACACCGGTGTAGTATTTTAAAGAAAAATTCTGCAAAACGCAAATGTCTTGTTTACATAGATAAATACTAATTTTGAAATTCCACAAAACAGGTCTGGGACTGTCTTCAAAACCTTATTGCTCTAGCAAAACCCAACAAGGTCACGGTGTTAGGGCACAAAGGCGTCCCAGGCGATGAAAAAGTGGACCATTTTGCAAGACAAGGGTCTGTTACCACATTTATTGGACCAAAACTATTATTTGAAATTACAAAGACTGCTATTCGTGGGTGATTATCCTGGTAGATAAATCAACAATACCACATCCAATGGAACCATATTGCGGGCTACAGGCACAGCTATTGCTGAGCGGACCACCGGCGAACTAGGCCGCGAAATTCTGAGTCTAAGCAGAGTATAGATCCGGCTGGTTACAGGACTTATAACTGGCCATTGCAGCTTAAGGAAACAACTACATACAATGGGCATTTTTAATTAACCTTAAACCTTATGTCGATTATGTGATGAAAGAGACGAGACGACCTCACATATAATCTTCGAATGCGAAGCTTTAATCTACTGGAGATACCTTCAGGGATCAATTAATCTGGAGTGTTTATACTCAGAGGACAAATCAGCGAGTAGGCTGCTAAACCTGACCAAGGCAACTAACTTATTTATCTAGAACAGATATAACAGTTCCACTGCAGTGTAAGGGTTTCTTCACCCTGGCCTGCTATGTTATATAAGCAATCAATCAAACAATCAATAGCACTGCATGACACAACAAAGAAAAATCAACATAATTATCCACACCTGATGTTGAAAATAGGCAAAGTCAGTTAAAGTATCCATGTTAGAATACTTTTTTTAAAACTCTTGAAGCACAATTGACTGAGTTTAATTCAATAAAATATACTCCATTTCCCGTGACGCTTCTCATTTATAAAACATACGAAGGGGAATTTTTAGTAAAATATAATTAAATATTAAAGAAACAACAAAAAATAAGTAAATACACACAATTTAATATTTTTTGAACATTTGTAAGTTGCATTTACGTCATGAAAATTTGGATGCTTAACGTCAGATAATAATTTTTGTGTCTTAAAACATGTACAAATTAAAGTTTTATTGCTCTGTTGTACAACATATCTATGCAAAAAAAGGATTTTCTACATACATTTAGCTGAAAGATAAGCACATAAACAGTTTAAACGCAGAACCTAATCTAATACTCAAACTTTCAGACATTAAACCTAATTTTGAATTTCTTTGTTCCACCGTACAAGCACATATATCTCATTGAGGGTATTTTTCAAGTTTTGTATTCATTCTTTTTTATAGGTAAAGCTATCAGTTTTAATAATGTATTTCTGTAAATGTTTTACGATTATGTTTTAGTTTTTCGTTAAGAACCGTCATTCGGTATGGAAAATAAATTTTAAGAATCCAATTTTACGATTTCATATACTATTTCTAATGAGTACATAGGGGGTTCGCCAATTTATTCTGGTTTTTAGACGGGGTTTGCAAGTAGAAAAAGTTGGGAAACCGTTTTAGTGAATTTAGCAATTATTTTTAACAGCATTATAAAAAGCGATTCATAAAACCACAACCATTAAAAAAGAACGAAATTATCCAGCTTGGGTAAAAATGCTGAAATATTAAAGTTCAACAGTTATAATTTAACATTTTAAAGAACATTATTAATTTTCGCAGTATATAAGCGGTAATAGCTCGAGGGATAACTTACACTTGACCGTTTTTATCTTTTATTTTAGAGATTCTTGTGTAATTAATTTATAATGATGAGTATTGATGGAGGTAGGTGTTTTTACATTGAATAGTTGATTACGAAAGCACTATTAGTGCGTAGATACACTCTGTCAAATGTTAGGGTCAAAATATGTTATAAGTTTTGTTGCTGGCATTGATATTGTTTTGGTGACAGATAATTATTTTTATAACTCCAATGAAATGTCATTATTATGAGCTATTTATTGATTAATATGTCTAATATATTCTGAATAATTTTATATTTTCCACCAAGGTGACTGATTAAAAGTTTTCAACTTAAACAGCAGTAGTGTCGGCAGTCAAAAAAAATTAAAACAACCTTTCAGTTTTAGATATCAATAGTGTTTTTTTTTATTTCCTGCATATCTGTGTGTCTCGGTATATGTGTGTGTGTATTTGCGTTTTGCGAAGATATATTAGCCATGATAATATCTAGAACCTCGCCTTTGAACTTACATAGTGCGTAGAGGATTTTTAAAAATTTTATAAAAGAGAGTATCGTATTGTCATTTCTTTGAAATAAGGGTACCTGCTGTTAAAATTTTTGATCAGTATTGGAGTAGTAATTGATGGGAGTTTAACCCCAGGGCATAAAGTCGAAGCGCCAAGTTATTCATGCATTACTTAGGAATAGGAGATATCTTAAGCTTTCTAGATCTTATAATATTCAAAATATTCTTCACAGAACATGTGACAGAGGATTCCAACTGTTATGAGTTACAGATTTTTTTTTATATTCATCACCATGCTTACAGACTTTATTATAAGAGATGGAACAAAACTTTAAATACGAAAGTTTTGGGATTTCTTCCATATTATCTCTTAGATTTATTTACAAAAACATTGACGGATCGTAAAGTTGAGAAACAAAAGAAACTTTAATTTTCTAAATGTATATTCTCTGCTAGAATGAAAGTTATATTCCTCCTGATATTAAAAATGTATAATAATTTAGTGTTTGGATTAGCCGTTATTTAAATATTTAAGTTTAAATTATTAATAAACTAATATAAAAAACAAGGAGGCCTAGAAAGCAAATGCTTTATTGTAATTTTCATTGTGACATTTTAATATGGTTTTAAATACTTATTATATTGACATATCATATTGCCTAATACATGTTTTGACATGGGCTATTCGGAAGAAGAAAAACATTAGGTAATTTATCTTTTTTATTCGAATAATAAAAATATAGCCAGAGTACAACATGAATACCTTAATATATATACTGATCGTCGAGTACATCTACTAGTACAGTAAGATACACTGTCACAAAATTTAATGAAATGGAAAGTCTTAGGCGAAAAATCAAAACCGTAGTTAGAAATGAAGAAAATGATATAAATATTTTTCTCTATTTTCATTCTAGTATTGTAAAACAAATTATTATTAGTTGATGTAATTTTTAGAAGATCTATTTCCGATGCAATTTCAATAAATCTTGGTATAAAATTTACACTATACCCTTTTTCTTCTGCTTATCAGCCTATCCCCACCCACTCCTGAATGTAGGTCTCTTCCATATTTTTCCATTGCTACCTTCCCATAGGAATTCTCATCTAACTTCTTCCAGCAGTTCTCTGGATGTCATCCCGTCATCTGCTTTGAGATCTGCCAACACTCCTTTTGCTCTCTCTTTATCGCTATGCTGTTAATTTGTATGTCCATCTCTTTGTGCTCTGTCTTGCAATATGGCCAGTCCATCTCCACTTCAGCTGCGCCGCTATATGTATATATATATATATATATATATATATATACATATATATATATATATATATATATATATATATATATATACATATATATATATATATATATATATATATATATATATATATATATATATATATATATATATATATATACATATATATATATATATATATATATATATATATATATATATATATATATATATATATCATCAGCAAACCCTAGATGGTTCAATCGTGTTCCGTCTATATTAATTCCCTTATCTTGCCAGTCTAGGTCCTTAAACACATCTTCCAATGTCAGTCTTCATCTATTGTGACTTGCATATAAGCTTTGTCAGAGCTGAATATTTCGAGTCAACCCTAGTGCTGTCCAGTGCCCCGAGAATAGCCCACGATTCAACAGAGTCAAACGCTTTCTGTTAATCAATGAATGCCAGATGTCGGGGTATGTTATATTCTGTGGTTTTTTCGATAAGAGTATGTATTGTTTGGAGATTATCTGTTGTGCTAAAGTCTTTACGAAACCCGGCCTGCTCCGGAGTTTGGTGGTGGTGGTGATTATTTTTGTAAGAAGTTTGTACAAAAGGGACAGCAAACTTTTCAATATTATTCTGTCCCCCCTTCTGTACAATAATATGATTTCTGCATATTCCCATATTTGGGGTATTTTTCCATGTATGAAGTACTTGTTTAATCGAATTCTTAAGCTTTTTCTCAGCTGTTCTCCTCCCAGTTTCAACATCTCGGTGGTTATCCGAACTTCACCAGGCCATCTCCTATTTTTCATTTGATCTAGTGCTTTTGTTAGTTCAGCGTTATCTATTTCGGGTATGCCTTCTGAATTTACATTTTATTACTTCTTTTCTTTAGTAATGAGGACCCTGAACTTTGAACTATGAAGCTTTTTTTTTTAAATCTTGAATCATCGCTATGATTTCCTCTCTGGTATTAACTAATTTTCCTTGTCTGTTTTTGAGTCGAGAGATTTTTGTTCTGCCCTGGCTAATTGAGATCTCTACACATTAATTGATTTGTTAGCCTCTATCGTGTTATTAATAAGTTTTGTGATAGGTTGTGTTAAGTCTTTTCTTATACTTTTATTTATTTCCTTATTTATTTCTCTATAATCTTTTTTATGAGGTTTTTTGGTATATGGGCTAATTCTACCACTTTTTTCTTTATTTTTGAAACATAGTTCCTTGGTCGCTATTTGTATGCTATTGTTTATGTGTTCTGTTAGTTAATTAATTCCTGTTTGTTCTTGGTCTTCTTTACTTTTTAGTTTATTCTTTATTATGTTTGGAAATCCTCTATTTTCTTTTTGTAGTATCTCACTTGCTGGAATGGATTGTTTTCTTATTATTTTAATCCTTTCCCCTCTAGTGTTAATTGTGATTGCTGTTCTAATCAAACGGTAGTCACTATTGGGTCAAACTGGTTGAGGTACAGTGACATCTTAACAAATGGCCTATTCGTTCATAATGATGTAGTCTATTTCGTTTTTTGTACTGTCAGTATAGAATTTACGTGAAGAAAATGTGATGAAGCGGTTGCATTATTGCTTAGAAATGGTTCGCCATATTTTTTCACCACATCTAGAATATTCAATAGAAAGAATAAACACTGGGCAACTTAAAACCCTCATAAAATACAGGTCGTAAAAATACAGGGTCGGCAATCAATTCACGATTTTTATGGCATGTTGGCGAATAAGATTATTAGGTCATTTATTTTAAATGTAAATTTAAATAGTGAGCGATATTTAAATTTATTTGAAAATAATGTAGAAGATCATTTAGAGAATATCCAAGTTCACCAATACAATAACCTGATTTGGCAACCGGCTCACAATGTGATGCCAGTTACTCAGTACCTTAACAACCGATATAACTTGTAATGAAAAACCCCAAAACAGAAATATTAAGGGAAAAAATTAAACTCACCAAGACCACAGAAATTTTATTTCAAACTGTATTAATAATAAAGTGAGAGAAAATATTTTTGAATGTGTTGATAATGATATTGGGTGCTCTATATTTTATTAAACTAAAAAATATCTACTTGTTGATCTTATCACTATTACTACTGTTATTAGAATTATTGTCCAGACAAATTATCTGATGTTTGTCTTTTATTGAATAACCCATCTTTAAATGTTTTCTATGCCAGTTTAAAAACGTACATAAGTCAATATAATAAGTATTCGAAACCATATTAAAATGTCACAATGCAATTTAAAATAAAATATTTGTTTCTAGCCCACCTCGTTTTTTCTATATCAGTTTATTAATAAGTCAAACTTACATATCTAAATAACGCCTAGTTCGAACACTAACTTGTTGCACATTTTTGAAGTCAGGACAAAAAGAACTTCTATTCTACCAGAGAATATACAAGGTGTTTAAATTAAAAAAATAAAGTTTCTTTTGTTTCTCAACTATACGATACATCACTGTTGTTTTAAAACAAATCTAATAGATAATATGAAAAAAATCCTACAACTTTGGAAGTTTTTTCCATCCCTTATAATAAAGCCTCTAGGCATGGCGTTAAATATAAAAACCCCTTTACACAGAATTATTATATTAAACATTTTTAAATTAGTAGCAACATTTATTTTAAAAGTGATATTCCTGTCCAAAATTTTGCATAGTTTTTAATTGAACTTAAGTTTTGTTATCATACCATGCTGAGAAATTTTAAACAATGGTTTTTATTTATGTATATAGAGTAAGACTTTAACTAAGATAAATTCGACAATAAAAACGCAAACCATTTTACAGAAAAATTTAGAAACACCAATTTAGATTTATATTTCGGATCACTTGTTTTAAGTTTAAAATGAAATAATATGTTTTTATGAGTTTTATGGTAACTAAATATTAAAAAAAAATAGTTAAGATAAATTATTCAAAGAATGTTAAATTGTCTATCTTTCCTTTTGCGGATTGATATTTTTTTTTTATTTCTTAATATTTACCTCTAGAGAATTTGATAGCATGATCAGCAGGGTCGCTTAATCTAAAATAAATTATAAATTTTAGGAGAGATTAGTTGACCGAATCGAATGACAGATGGCACAACAAAATTAATGCCATGCCAATATTTTTCGAAGATAACCAATGAGTGCCTTGAATATACTTGAGAAATATCTAAATCCAACTTTGGAAAACCTATTTTACTATTAGGGCCGGGCTTCCGTGACGATCGAATATGATTTCAACAAGACGAAATACCGCCATATAGAAGAATCATTACTGGACCCCAAAGTTTAGTAGCAAAAATGATAAATGTATCACGTTAAAACGTTAGCATAGTCCCAAAGATTTGAAAATCGAAAATAGATTTAGGTACTTAGTTATGGTGCATGCTCCAGGCAGATTATTGCTAAACTGTTAATAAAAATATTAAAGAGAAAATAACTATTGTTTGCTTATTTTTAGTTCTTCACGTTTTTATCCGTTATTGGTTTTATTGTTAGTTTGCCTAAAGTTGGTATTTTATTCGAGTGCCAAGCTCTAACCTACTGGAGACACTTTCAAGGATCGATTAATCTTGAAGGTTTATATCCAGAGAACAAACTAGTCAACAAACTCATAAACCTGACAAGACAACCAACATGTTTACATAAAACTTATATAATAGGCGACAAAATAAGTCACTAGACTCTAGTGAAAAAACTTTTCAACCCTAACCTTCTATAAATATTTTAACCCCCTATTCATTAGATCCTTAATTTTCATCGAATCATTTTTTTAAATTCAGTATATTCTATAGCATTTATGTTTTCTTCTTTCTTTAGTTTCTGCGTTTTAGCTATCAATTCCTTTCTTAAGCCATTAATTTTGTCTGATTTTCTTCTTCCGTTTTTAGCTAGTTTTAGTCCCGCTTGCACAAGGTGTGCATTTGGGTTCTTATTAATTGCGTTGGCATTTATTCTTTGTTCGTTTGGCTGTATGATAGTAATTATTGGAATTTTTCTATATTCTTGTTTGTAAAATCATCAAATTATATAATGGCGTCGAACTTGTACTGTTGATTTACAGCAAGAGATTGATTTGAGGCAAAAGTGTGATTAGGTGGCTGGAAAAATCTCCAGATTTTAATTCATTGGGCTTTTTTTTATGGAATCACCTAGGAGTTTTTGTAACAAAGCTGATCAATAATAATGAGGTTAAAGAACGTATTAAACATGAGAGCCATAACTCCGTAAATAGTATATAATGCAAGAAATAATTTTTATTTTCACTTTTGGTTGTGCCAACCAACAAATATTGAACATTTATAATAATTTTGAAACAAAAAATGAATTTTGGATTATTCACCTCTATCGCTTCAAAATTAAAATATGTATTAATTATTTTATGACCTATTAAAAAATATAAGTAGTGAACATAACCCGATTCGCTCGATCCCCCCACTCCTCGACCTTGACCTTGACCTTGCTTCACCCCTCTTTGGCCCCGCCCACATGTCCTTGTCATTGACCTTGAAAGTGCACGTGTGCTTTGGCCTTGGCCTTGTGTTCAAGGTTGTGTGTGTGACCTTGACCTTGACCTTGGTCGAGACGACCTTGACTTTGTTGAAGGTCATCTTGGGTGTGTGACCTTGAAGTAGTTATTTGTGCATTGTAATAGTGTGGGATGATCTTGAAATGATTTTGACCTTGCAAATTGTTCTATAAATTGTGTGAGTCTACTTGCATTCATTCAGTGTGAAATGTCAGATACGGAACTATCTAAAGAAAAAATTATAGAGCAAGTCGGCAGAGTAATTTGTTTATATCAGAGTAATTTAAAAAGTTTGTGTGATTTTGAAGAGAAGGATCTAGCATTTTTTCCTCTCGAATATTTAAAAACTTGCGTTGATACGCTGAGTTTACGGCAAATTTGGGATAAGCTGCCAGCGTCATATCGGTGTGACAAGGAACTACAGTTAAGCTTACCCTGTTACATTCACTATGAACAAATATATCGTCATCATATAGATGGGCCACCACCAGCAATAAAAAAGTGTCGTGAATGTAAAAATGAGTGAATAATATGAATAGTGCTTTGCAAGAGACAGTAAAAAAATTGGGCGATGAGTTCACTGAAACGGCTAATAATTATTTCAATGATGCAATGAAAAGTCGAGCAGAATGGGCGTCGCGCTATTGTGATTTGGCTTATGAATATGAAAAGGCTGCGAATGCATGTCGTAAATATTGCAGCAAAACAATAAATTTACAAGACTTTGTTCGTGAGATAAAAAAGTTGGGGTTTAGTGACTGTTTGGAAAAACTGATTAGGTACATTGCAGATCCGGTTGTGTTAGATGAAATTAGAGTGTAGGACTTAAGTTTAACGTAGTAGTAGTAGTTAATATGGAAAGTTTAGTGCGAGAAATGTACGAGGAATTTCTAATTTCTGCAGCCTGTTCGGAATTTTACGCATATGAAATGCAAGATTCGGAGGCTCAGGACTTTAGTGTATTTTTTAAGTATATGGACCATGCCGAAGTGTGTCTTTTAGCTAGTATAGTTTGTAAGAATTTTCTTAGAAATAAAAATAAACAATTATTATTGAACAAATTAAGGAAATTAGGTTTAGGTGATAATGTTAAACGCATAGAAGAATGGCAGAAAAAAATCAATGAATAAAGTACATAAAATGTAGTTATTTGTTTCATTATATTTTGTCCTTGAAGTTATCCTTATACCAATTTAAATGTGTGTGACGTCATTTGACCTTGAATACTCCTCCCACTATTTCTATCGTTAAGCTACCCCCACCATTGTTACAATTCGACCTTGAAACCCCGCTATAAAGGTTCGTGGGAGAAGAAGTGACTTCAAACAGTCGCAGATATCAGTGGCATAAACATCAAATATTGTGTTCGTGTAGTGTTCTGAAAGTGCTTTTATATTCACGGTAATTTTTGGATTTATATACCATTTTTTTCAATAATGAGTATTGCAAAAGAAACTCTAGATGAAATTAATGAAATGTTTAGCAAAGATTTCGAGGTTTTAGAGAAAAAAAAGGTTACCGAAATGATTGTAGGCAAAGTGTATAAAATTGTAAAGATGGTTTCAATGACTACACGATTTGGTAAAACTCTTTTAGTGGCTTTACACGATGACGGTGATAATAGCACATTTGAGACTTTTTTACCAAAACGTGTGGCCGAAACACTACCTGACGATATTGTAGATATTATGAGTAAAACTAAAGATAAATACACTCTAACTTATTTGGGGCAGGGCACTAGAGTTTTTGGAAACAATACTCGAACATTATTACGTTTTGGCTCATTGGAGTAAATTGTATGTAAATTGTTTGAAAAAAAGGATGTAATTAAATTTAAAATATAGTTGCACATGTCAGAATACTTACGCGTGTTCATTATTTCTGTTAAAGATGTCTGCTGATGCGACGACGACGACGACGACCGCCAACGAATGTGTAGATAGATACATATTTTGGTTGGGGAGAGAATTAAGAAATAGGGCTCACGATATGTTAGATAGCGTAAATGATTGGTCGCATATTGATGTAACCAAAGATCAATATAAGAACGAGATCAGGGATACAATCAATTTTATGGCTGGGGCACACTTGTGCGACAAATTTTTATATGGTTCCATAGACATGGATACATTTTGTGCTGAAATGGTTGAAGAAGAATTAAAAGAATACCTCGTCAATATTCCACATTTACCAGGTGAGCTTGCTGCAAAATATGAATTGGTTTCTGCAACAGCAACAGCCCAAGACGTTGACGATCGAAATAGTGTCGGATGGGATAGAATTTTGAGCAACGAAAACGAAGACATGGAAAATTAATTTTTTATAATTTTTGTATTTGTGCAATTAAATAACTGTAAATAAATATCTATTACAATCACAGTTTTATTTTATTTCTTTTATAAATATACCAACCCAGTAGATCATAGGCAGTGTTTCTTTTTCTCAGCTGAAATATTTAATATAAGTAGGGCAAATAAAAATAAAATAGTTTAGTAAAGATTGAAAATGAGTCGAGGAAACAACACAATTGATAAATTTGGTCGTCAGAAATATAATGAAAAATATCATATATTATCTGGGCCACAAGGGATTGGTTTTAAACTTACAGCGGATGGGCAGTATGATATGGGTGGAAAAATCATAACCAACTTAGGCGAACCTAAAGATGATGACGATGCTGTGACAAAACACTTTGTTAATAGAAAGTTTTACAATTTTGCAGTTGTAATATGTGACATATTTAACAAGGATGTCCTCCCCATGATATACAAAAATAATAGTGAGCTTAAAACAAAAATTGAAGTTATGCAGAAAATACTCTATCATCAGCCTTTAAATGACTCATTAAGCGCACTGTCGTACGACTCGACTTCAAAAAAAATCTAAAAAAAAGCAGGTTAAAGAATAGGAGAACGCACTCCGAGTGGCATAGCCTTGAAGATAACGTCGTAGTCGTCGGTGAATTGGACCTTCCCTCCAAGAATATTGAAATGTTATTTATGTGTATGATGTTTTATTGTCATTGTTTTTAATAATGAAGATTGAAATAAAAAACTTTATTTTACAATATATTGTTTATTTATTTTACATTTTAAATAAAAAATATAGTCATACAATACGTTATTTAAACAATATTAGCTTTATCTATCCAAGAGTTGAAGTGGTTGGGAAATCCTAGCCATTTGACAAATAATTGTTCGATGTGATTTTTCTTGCGTTGTCTAAGGACCTTTTCTACTAGATAAACGTCAGGACTGCTTGTTTTTTGTAGTTCTGATTCGTAAAAACACCCTCTTATAGGCTGACCTTCTAACGATTCCAACAAGTAAGTAGGTGGATTTGTAACGTTAACTTTTACAACTTTAAACAATTCGGTTGACCAAGAGGGCGTATATCCTTTCTCGAATAAGCTTTTGTACTTGCTAATACGCACAATGTCACCCATGGAAAACTTAAATTTTTTAGGTACAATTTTTAAATAATCATATGCTTTAATATGTGTTTTTTCTTGCACGTCTGCAGGCTTCATTCCAATGGTGCGATGTTTCGAATGGTTATAGGTTTTTGTTACTGCCGATAATATATGTATCCATTTGTAAGATCCTCTTGTCGAGAATTGTTTATATAAATTATTTTTTAAAGTCCTTATGACTCGCTCAACAATTGCAGCTTTCTTTGTGCTGTAAGTGGAATAATGATTTATATTATATTTTTTCATCAGGGCTTGAAAGTTTGTATTATAGAACTCCTTTCCTTGATCACTTTGCAGATTTGTTGGTGTATATGATGCCTCTTCAATGATGCTTTTCATCGCATTAGTAACTTCTATACCAGTCTTGTTTTTTATGGCTTTGGTATAGACAAATTTCGAGTAACAATTTATACAGACCAAAATATAACGATAACCATCGTTTTCATCAGCATACTGTTGCATTTCAGCCAAATCAATTTGCCACAAATCTCTGTATCCTTTTATTATCGTGCGCCGTCTTACAAAATTTTTTCTAGCCGTTCTATGTAGTTCATTAACAATCTTGATTTTTTCTAGACTGGGCTCCATATTATTAGTAATACTAAAGGTTTCAGATCGAAGGAAGAACTGAATAATATCATTAAATATTGAGCTTAATATATTATATCTTCTTCTCGTAATTCCTCTATGATTGACATAATTTCATTTTCGTGTCCAGTGTGACCGGCCATTTTGGAACTCCACAACAAACGTAAACGATCCACCAACTCTTTAGCTTTGTTCCAGTAGACATATTGAAATTTTTTCGAAGATAATTTCTTTTTTGTGGGTAACTGTAGTTTTTCCGAGAGATTTTTTCTTGTAATAGTACCACCTAATTTTGTGCCCATTATCAGAGGTTTAATAATTCGTAAATATTTGTTCCATCTGGTCTCCCGTAAACCATCACTTTTTTTAAAATTGTTGTAGACAGCATTCGTTGATTCCAAAATTTCCTTGTACGTTGAAAGTACATTATCACTTAATTGTTGTTGTTCCTTGCCTACACTTGGGGGTGTTTTAAGAAATAACAAATCATAAAGTGCCGGTGATCCACCATATTCTGCAATATTTTTCCCTTTTTTGTATAAGACAATATTTCCATTTCGAAAACGCACCTCTAAATTACCAATAAAATTTTTGTTATGATCTGTTTTTGAACCAAAACGTACACCATATACAGTATCGTATAGAGATGGTTTCGAACTTAATCCTTTCAGGTGTGCGTTTAAAGTATCGGAAGTTGTGGTGTCAGCGGATGCGAGAGATGTATTAGTTGATGTCGAGGGTGTATCAAACACCGATTGGCTAATATCTTCTTTTGAAATGCGATGCTGCTGCTGCTGCTGCTGAATAGGTGTGGAGGTTTGAAAGGAATGTGTAGGTTGGGGAAAACCTGATATTTGAGTCGACTGCACTGATGTACTGAGACTATGTGACTTTGTAGCTGGATAATATTGTTGCTGTTGTTGTTGCTGCTGCTGCTGCTGCTGACGTTGCTTAACCACATCAGATATAGTTGTCAACGGCTTAGAAATGGGTTCGTAAAACTTTTCCAATTCCACAACATTAAACTCTTTAGCCGCTTTAATTTGTTTAAATTTTTTTCTGACGGCATTGGTAGCTTCCACTAGTTTACGTTTTAAGTCGATCGCGTTATTCATGATGTTAACAAAGGACGTTTCAACAATCAAATGAGCGTTTTCTCTTATTATTACAGTAATATATAGCTATCAAATCCTTTGCGGTATCTTCCCGATTTCACATCACTGTCTTTATCAATTACTAAAAATCCATACTTATTATCCCAACATTTTGAGCACATTTCTTGAAATTGAGTAAAAGTTAGATCCGGTGAAACGTGGTCGGAAAATATGTGTTTCATATTCAACTCATCTTGTTTAAACATAATAATAAAATTGGCGTTGTCTCGCACAAGCTGTTTAGGCACTCGCGAATATGTTTGCGCTAGGTAAAAGGAGTCGATATTTTTATGACGTCCCATGCTAAAGTACGATCTTATAACATCTTGTTTTTCACATATAACATCATCAAAGATAAATATAGAGTTTGGTTTTGCATCGGACGGTTCCACAATATTACTGGAATCACTAAAGGCATAGTAGCCTAAACCTTTGATGGGCGCTAAAATTTTCCTTAAATACTCATATTTCGGTTGATACAGAGATTTCGAGTAAATATAGACATTTTCGAAACGTAGCCCAAGGGGGTGTGTAAGCAGCGAAATCATGACATTAGTTTTTCCACAATTGGATGGACCAATTAACAGGCCGCGAATAGAGGAAGGAAGTAAAGGACCGTGTCTCTTCATTATCTTCTTTTCAAATCCAAGTCCGACTTTTTCATCGAGATTGTCAATAGGAAGTTTTTGTTTAAGATCGATAACGCGCATCTTAGGAAAATTTGATATTTTATAGGCAATTTTTCACAAAAACTGTCATTCAGATGCCGAGCGTCAAACGAAGTGGACGGTCTCACGTTTCCAACAAAACTGGATACGGTATTGTGAATTCGTTAATAAATAAATTACCATTCGAGGTACACATTCCTGGTTATCAATATTGCGGACCCGGAACAAAAGTAATAAAACGTGTAACAAGAGGTGATCCAGGCATTAATCCTTTGGATGCCGCATGCAAAAAACACGATTTAGCCTATTTACATAATAAAGACAACATAAGTGCGAGACATCGAGCGGATTACGAGCTCGAACAAAGTGCTTGGAATAGAGTAAAATCGAAAGATTCCAGTTTAGGTGAAAAAACAGCAGCTTGGTTAGTTACAAACATTATGAAAGGAAAACAACGTTTTGGTATGGGTGTACCATCATCATCATTATCAACAAAAAAAACATCTAGTAAAGGCACGCGTCATACAAAAAGGAAAGGTGTTAATAAAAATCGACATGTTCGGAAAGCCAGTTTCGGAACAGCTATTCGACAAGCAGTTCGAAGGGAATTATTAAAAGCCGGAAGTAAAAATGTGTTGGAAAAAAATGTCATGAATGCATCTAAAATAGCTCTGTCGGCAGCACGTAGATCGGTAAAAGCGGCAGGTGGCAAAAGGAAGGTTCGTACACCGAGAATAATACCGATTCCTAAAACTGGTGGAATATTACCATTAATACCAATTTTTGCCGGGTTATCAGCTTTGGGTTCATTAGCCGGTGGGGCAGCGGGAATTGTGCGCGCCATAAAAGCAGTAAAAAAAAGCAGCGAAGATAAAACCGGTGCCGGCCTGTATTTAAAATCGAAAGGAAATGGTTTGTTTCTAAAGCCATATCGTAAAGGTATGGGATTATTTTTAAATCGTAGATCAAAAAACTAATTGAATCCCTACCTCGAAGACCACTATCTAACATCGATATAGAAAAATATGCCAAAAAGAAAAGAATAGGACACTTTCGAGGCGTTTATATGAGGGATTTATTACCTAGACAAGGTCCTCGACGTTACGAAGCAGCAATAGTGAATTTGGATAGTACGCGTGGTGCAGGGACTCATTGGGTAGCTTATAGAAAAAATAATTCTAAAGTAACATATTATGACAGCTTCGGCGATTTACCCCCACCGATCGAATTGGTACGATATCTACAAACGGGATCGGAACCATCAAAAATTATTTACTATACATACGATCGTCAGCAGGATTTTGGAACAGTCTGGTGTGGACATTTGTGCTTAAAGTTTCTTGTCGAATCATCAGCGTAAAAGATGTCATCATCATCATCGTCACCATTAACACCGCAAATGGATCGCAATAACTATACTAAAATGTTGCAATCACTGAAAGCATTTCATCTAGCCGGTGGATTAAGGAAAATGACCGTGAAACAGTTAGAAAACATGCCCAAGGAAGTAATGATTGCATTAGCCCCAAATGAAATTCCATTCGTTTGGGAAAAGTTGCCGGAGCACCTTAAAAGCGATATCGATATATTAAAATATCAGTGCGGTTGCAAACATTATTTCAGCAGCAGCAGCAGCAATTTAAACGAGGTTATGACTGATGAGGATCTTACGGCTAGAAAAATATTTTGTTGTTATTGCAAAATCAGCGATGTGCGCATAAAAGCAGAAAATAGCATAAAAACATCACTATCTAATGCAGTGAGAAAAGGTGTGACGATGAATCTTTTTAAATGTTGCCGCTAAGAATAAAACCGAGATGTGTGATGTTTTAATGGTTAGTCATGTCTTATACGTTCACACTAACAGGACACTCGAGCGTCTTAAGCGCCGATTTTTATCCACCAGTCGAATTAAATAGAGAAAACAAATATGGTCTGGCATTGCTGGGATTTTACACATACAATTCAATTTTTAATGTGGACGAAAGCAACAATAAGTTTGCCTACATGAAGGAGGGTTACACCACCGAGCCGATACAATTGCAGATTCCACCTGGGGCCTATGAAATAGATGAGATAGGTAAAGCTATGTTGGAGGCTTTGAGGATTTCAACTGAAGAAAAGAACGATGGAATCTTTTACTTGGTTGCTAATAATAATACGCTGAAATGTGAACTGAAATCCCAATATACTATAGATTTCCGGGGAGAGGCGAGTATCGGTAAAATGTTAGGATTTAATCATACAGTGTTAAAAAGAGACAAAAAGCACGAATCAACCGAGATGGTGGAAATAATGAAAGTACGCATCATACGCGTAGATTGTAATATAATTTCCGGAGCATATATGAATTCGGTGGAAGGTCATACCTTGTTCGAATTCGATATCGACGTGGAGCCCGGTTACAAAATCAGTAAAGAACCACAAAATAATATTTATATGCCGTTAATGCCGGCAGGACGTCAGTTTATCGACAACATTACTCTTCGCATCTTGGACGATAGCGGTGATCTAATCAATTTTCAAGGCGAGAAAATAATCGTGAAATTGGAACTGAAGAAACTTTCATAGAAATGGGTTTTTGCTTCAATCGTCAATTGTGTGTGCTGTCGACTAAGATGGGGGAACCGCCGAAACATAATAAAAGTAAAAGAAGAGTTAACGTCAAGGTTAGTCGTCGTCCAGACGTTAGATCACAAACATCTCAACAGTTATCTGCCGAAGACTATAAATTTTTAAAATCAATCGGTCTTAAAGTGCGAAAATGATTTCCACCACCAGCGATAAAATAGAGGTTTTCTCCGAGCCCATCTTGGACAATTCCATTATTAGTCTAGAAGAGCATACGTATAAACCATACGGATCTCCATCATTCAACAATTCGGATGAAGTCCGTATCCCCATTAATTTTCAAGATATTATACTGGATATCGCCGAAAGTTACATATATATCGAAGGAAAATTTAAACCCATAGACGCAACGAAAAGATGTTTTTTATCAAATAATGCCCTCGCATTTTTGTTCGATGAAATTCGCTACGAGATGGGAGGTGAACAGGTCGCCGTGGTTCGTAAACCTGGAGTTACGACGACATTAAAAACCATGGTTTCATTCGGAAGTTTGCAACAAAGATCTCTCATGACGTGCGGATGGGGTCTCGACGAAGCAAACCAAGATATCGTAGACACGGCAAGTAACGTATTCTCCGGGAAATTACCCTTAAAATATCTTATGGGATTCGCCGAAGATTACGCAAAAGGTGTTTTCAACGTAAAACAAGAGCTTATTATGATTATAGCTCGCACTTTTACCAATTGTTACGTCGGCGAAGTAGAGGCAGAAATTAGTATCGACAAAATCGAATGGAAAATTCGTCACATCATTCCAGACGACAAGCAAAAATTGAAAATACTGTCTCGCATTAATAAAGGAGGAAACAATGCCAGTATTCAAATGGCATATCGTAAATGGGATCTGTACGAATTACCAGCTTTAAGGCAAACATCTTCCGACGTATGGGCCTTGAGAACGAGTACAAGTCTGGAAAGACCGCGCTATATAATCGTCGGGTTTCAAGACAGCAATAATTGCGACAAGAAAGAAAAAAACGCAACCCAGTTTACCCACGCCGACGTATGCGACATTAGACTGTATCTGAATTCAACCGTTTATCCATACGAAAGATGGAATTTAGATTTCGCCAAGAAACTGTACGCAGCAGCCTATTACAATTACGAAAACTTCCAAAGCAGCTACTACGGGCGCGAGATAAACGATCCGATGATAACGTTCGCGGAATATATGAAAAACCCCGTTTTTATTATCAATTGCAGTCATCAACCAGAGGCGATTAACTCATCGACAGTGGATGTAAAATTGGAGTTCCAAACGAGAAAGAATAAATTCCCCAAAGACACTAAAGTGTACGCATTAGTTATTCACGACTCATTTTTTAGTTATAATGTATTAAACGGTTCGGTGACCAATAAATCTATATTTTAATGTATCTATTATATGTAACACAAAATAATGTTCTTGAATCAATAAATTTGTAATGAGTGAAGTAGTAGTTTTATATTTATTTGAAACCCAACCAAAAAAAAAGCTGGCGGAAAAGCCCGCTCTTTAAGAAAAGAGTACGGGAATTTAGAAAATGGTGGTTTATTAAGTGGAAAAAAGAGCTTAAATCACACAAGAAAAAATTTTTAAGGCAAAATATGAAAACAACGATTTAGAAAATTTGTAGGAAAGTAACGGTTAGGAATAGGGAAAAAAGTTATAAGAAAAAATTATAGAGGAAATCGAGTACTATAAGTAAGCATTTTTCTCGATAGTAAAAACGTAAAAAAAATTTTTTTCAAAAAAAAATTGAAAAATGGTGAATGCGCGCCAAAGTTGAAGTTTTGGAGCAAAATGATATTAGGAAATTAGAAAGAGAATTTTTTTCTACATATGGTAGTACTTTTCAAAATTCGGAAAGATGAAATTTTAAGAAAAGGGTTATAGTAAGTTAGTAATTTGGATTTTTTAAAGCGCTGTAGCTCGGGAACCGTTCAAGATAGAAAAAAAATAAAAGCACTTTGATAGCCCAAAATTTTGAGGAGAATGCGATGGTGTAAAAAAAATTATAATTTTTTTTTTTTTTGAAAATGCTGAATACGCGCTAAAGTTGAAGATTTAGAGAAAAACGGTATTGGGAAATTAAAGAGAGAACTTTTTTCTACATATTGTAGTATTTTTGAAAATTCGAAAAAATGAAATTTGAAAAAAAGGGTTATAGAAAGTTAGTAATTTGAATTCTTTAAAGCGCTGTAGCTCGGGAACCGTTCAAGATAGAGAAAAAATAAAAGCACTTTAATTACCTAGAATTTTGAGTAGAATACAATGGTGAAAAAAAAATTTGGAAAATCTTAAAAATGACAAAAAATTTAGACGAAAAAATTGAAATTCTCGAGTTATGAGGCTAGGGCCGCCGAACGGGAGTATGTGGAAGTTGTAGGGGGAGGTTTTTTTTTTTTTTTTTTTTTTTTTTTTTTTTTTTTTTTTTTTCTAAGTCCAGGTTAGGGGGGTAGTTTGTGTCCATACCAGAGATACGGTGAGTTATAAAATCATATTATTCTCAAACTTATATAATGCATATATGCACTCCACCTTACCCCCTCCAACTTTTTGAATGTATATAGAGGCCGGTATTAGAATTATTTCATCATTACACATTCGATCGGCAAGATGGAAGATATACCAAAAAGGATCATTGGCATTGTCAGGCCATTCGTGCCCGGCAAGATATGCAAGTGTGAGGAGTGCGGGGGTACCGCACCAGGAGCGGCACCTTCGGCACCGCCTGCAACGCCGACACCACCAGCGACGACGACGGTGCCGCCAATGAGAAGACCAAGGGCTGCACCTAGGTCGGTGTTAATATCGTTGGGTATTACTCCACGGTAGACACCCCACCCTCCCCCCAGGCCCTTTTAGGGCCACAAAAACGGTCCTTTTCAGGACCACATTATATTTTGATCGTAGTTTAGTAATCGTCACTTATGGGGCGAGATATTCGTTTAACGACGATTTGTCTCGTAGCTTAAGTGCCAAGTTATATGCTTGAGAACCTATGAAAATGTTAACAGTTCAAACAAGGTTTCTATTATTTTTTTTTTGTAATGTATTCTTCACAAAATATTAAGAATAAGTCTTATTGTCTAAACAAATCTAATTCCTTATTTAAAGTTTTTGAAAAAAATCAATAATTCTATAAGCTCTCACCAATACATAACATTTAGAATCCGTTGGTGGGGTGGGGGTAGTTCTATATATATGAGACTGGGTCAGTTACACAGTCATATATTCATCAACCCTCATACGATAAACATGGAGGAAGAAAGACCCGCCAGCCGAGGCTCATCCATCTTTAGTGATGACACCGTAGCCGACAACGTTGGAGACCTGCAAGTCTTCGACGACGACGACGAGGTGGATTTTGAAATTGACGTCCTACGTTGGGACGACTTGGATGAGCCGATTCCGCTAGTATATGACCATGATCCGGGTCTAGTGGAATTAGACGACGCGGGTGATTGGGTCTTACAAAGACTCGAAACTCCGTCGCCGCAGCCAGAGCCGGACTCGACGGAAGATGCGGTGCTGGAAATTCCAGCATCACCAACACCCGACGACCCACAAGGCCCCTGCGATTCGTCAAGCTGGTGGTCGACCAGCGAGGATGGGGCACCATAAGCCCCACACTCTCCCTGGCCCTTTTTAAGGGCACACAACAACGGTCCTTTTCAGGACCACAAAATACTTTGATCGTAGTTTTAGTACATATTAGTACTTTGTTACTAATATTGTATGTATAGAATATACAATATTAGATACAAAGTATTAAAACTTTAAGTGCTGGTGGAACCCAGCTAAATCGTTCGTTCGTATTTGAGACCACAAACAACTTTTGGTCTCAATACGTAATATGACATTTGTTTTCACCCCCCACCATTAATTTGTCTCTATATATACGACCATCAATACTTATTACAATCATTTTAGTTCAACATGTCAGGGACTCAACAACAACAACAACAACAACAACAACAACAACCCATCCAATGCCCTGTGGTAGATTCTACCACAGAGAATTGTTTGGAGTGGGAGCCGAACGATCCTAGATGGGATGAACTTTGGCGGTTCATCATCGAATACACAGAGGACAGCACCGCCACCCCCGCTGATGATGATGACGGGCCGTGCGACTCCACAACTCAATAAAAGAGTCGCATGTTTTAAAACCAAACGGTCCTTTTCAGGACCACAAAATAATTTGATCGTAGTTTTAGTTGGTTATAATACTTTGTAACCAATATTTTATGTTTTTTTCATAAAAACATACAATATTGAGATACAAAGTATTAGAAGTTCTGGCGACAGAACCTTAACTTCATAAACCGAACCATGTTTTAGCATACTTGTAAATATTATCAGAAAATATTTACAACTATTGCTATTGCGTAGTTTTAGTGGATTATTCACTTTTTTTTTTTTTTTTTTTATTACCTAATATTATGTGGGACAGGGCCTATATGAAATAACACACAAAAATAAATTTTCAAGTCATTTTTATTCTCATTATAAAATATAAAAAATTTGATCAAACACTTTTTTATTAACTACAATATATATATATATATTTACAAACTTAATACTATAAATTAAAAGCTAATATCTACAACTACCTAACACCTACTACATAATTTATTAAAGTCCTCTAATTGTCTTTTTAACCGCGCAGATTTCACCTTTTTTATCTCTAATTGTTTTTCAAGTTCTATAATGTCACTGGCACACTCGTTCACTTCATTCACTAAGCGTTTTTTCATGGCATAAATGTCAGTCAATTTGGTCTTCTGAGAGTTGGTGAAGTCTTCGACCCACTCCGGTTGTGATGGCTCGGAAGAAGACGCGGTTTTATTTGGTGAAGACGATGACGACGACGACGACGACGAAGCAGCGGAAACTTCATCGCCTTCAAAACACCGCTTAAACCGCTTCTTCATGGGTTTCCGGCACCCCAATATCGGCGACAGTGGTGCTGGCGCTGGGGAAGACTTCACCTCCGACACTATTACATTCTCGACGCTGGCCGGTGTTGGTGGCGTTGGTGGTGTTGGTCCATCGGGGCCTTCTATGACTTCCACTTCTACTGACAGTGGCTCTTGCGGTGCTGTTTTTAGGAAGTCGGGTAATGGAACAGGGGTGGAGGGACGCTTAAAGTTAAACTTTTTCTTCTTCCCTTGTCCCACACCTTTAATCGCCGAATAAAATGTTTTTTTATCGGCGATTTCCGACTTCCGCATAGTCAAGAGCTTTTGCAGTTTCGACGCTTTCGGAGAAGATTCCCTAGGCCGCGATGCTTTTCGCACAACCACATCACTAATCACATTAATTTTTGGCTCTTTCTCCTCCGTCCAGCATTCCAGGAATTGCGCTGCCGACTGAACTAACTCCTCGTCGCGACCATCGTTGAGGGCTCGGTCTTCGGCATCTTCATGCTCCACGCCATTCCAGTTCTCGAACACCCCCGGACTTAGCACCTCTAAACCACTCATGTTATCCAGCATGCCTTGCTGTGAACCGCAGCTCACGTCAAGAGCATCTAAAAGAGACCGTACACTAGACATTTTCGAGATTCAAACTCACACAATTAACTTTTTCTTAGCACTGTACTGTTTGCTGTTCTGACGAACTGTGAAGAGCTCGAGCCAGCAAGTCTGCTTTTATGCCCATTTCCCCCACTACACCGCCTTTATTCCTTTTGTTCGATGCATTAAGTATAATATTTAAACTTGTCAGATGCAAGGCCAAGGCCAAGGCCGACGTAACCGGCAATACCAGGGTCGTTTTCAGGGCTGTAATTTTCATGGATTTTTTTTTTGTCCCTGTCAAGGTTATTTTAAAGAAGCATATAAATATAGTACTAAACTTGTTAGATGCGAGGCCAAGGCCAAGGTTAAAGTACCCGTCAATGTCAGGGTCGTTTTCGAGGTTGTAATTTTCAAGGATTTTTTTTTGGTCCTGTCAAGGTTATTTTAAAAAACAAGGACATTAATGAACGTGCCATCCAGAGAAGAAATTGGGTCATAGAAGAAGCTTACCTGTACAGAAGAAATTAACATGTATTTTATTTCTTAATTTTTAATTTTTTTGTTTGTTATTTTTTTTATTTTTTTTTTAATAATAAAAAGTAAACTCAATCTTTTGTTATATTTTAATTTTTTTTCAATAAAACAATAGTAAAATGAATCTGTATGTGTATTTATTAAACATCACCTAAAATACGTTTTGCAATCCATATTTTTCTGCAGAGTCCGTTTATTAATGAAATAGAACCATATATTAGGGTGAAATCTAATGGTTTCAAATCAGTCTCACATAACAATGTCAGAAGTAAACACTATTGATAAGTTCGGTCGCAAAAGAAAATTTAAGGATTTTAACTTTATGCGAGGTCCTTCAGGAATAGGTTTTAAACTTACACCTAATGGAGATTACGACATGGGAAGCAAAAGATTGTGCTATTTAGCAGAACCTCTTGAAGGAGACGATGCGACCACACGAAATTATGTTGATAATAACCTTGCTCAGTGTGTGCAAGATACGCAGAAAGCTTTACATGACTCAACAATTGTTATTAAAGATATATTCAGAAACCAACTTGAAGGTTACGTACGCAAGAAATTAATTGAAACCGGTCAAGAACTTAGAGGATACATTGATGATACTGTTATTGCAATATATGAACTTAGGCAAGACGAACTGCGTGATGAACTTAACTCTAGAATGTTGAAAATTGAAAAGACTATGGAGGATCTTGTCAGCAAACCTGTTTCACATTAAACATTTACTCGTAGACCTGTGCGTTTAATTTACTATTAGACAAATTTTTCAACAATAACTTTTACAGTTTGTTATTTGTCGACACTTCATTATATTTATAATTTTAAAATAAAGGTTCAATAAAAAAGCAATCAATCAATGAATACATGTTTTTTATTTAAAAAAAAAAAAAAAAAAAAAAAAAAAATTACAATACTGTCGTTACATATTAATGTTGTATGTTTAATAGAAATAATAAAAACAATACAAATAATGAAATATGGATTTTCCAGATTACGTGCTGTCCTGACTTAGAAATGATTCCAACACGGTGACTAAATTTGCTAAGTTTTCTTCCGGGTCTGTTTTGTAAAAATCTATGTCTGTATGCCCCCAAGGTAGAGTTTTGGTTGAACTGGGAATTACATAACGTTTATCATCGCTATGTGACAATGCTACTTTATTTATTATGTTGGTATAAATGTTATGTAATTCACTTCTAAATGTCTTCATCTTTCTTAATATCAAACCACCCCGTTCAACAATTCTTTGGTAGTCTTCCTGATGAAGGTCTTTCTCGATAACACATTTTTTGATACCTTTGGCTTTTTTTAATTCATTATTAATGGACTTTACATAATAAGCCTTCGCGCCGGTACCATAAAAACTTATTATCGGATCACCAGGAAACTCATCTTTCATTCTACCAACTACAGAATTACTTTTAATTATGTTGAAATTATTAATTTCGGGGTAATTTGATGTATCGAATTTTTCGGGGTTTTCTGATATAGTTTGATAAAAGTTTTCCGTATACACTTTTAATATAAGCGAGTCAGTATCGGTGTAAAGTAACGAAGCATCATCGCCAAACTTGGATTTAATAAAATTATAATAAAAATCGTATATTACAGTCTTTGATATATCTAATATGGAAAAACCGATATAAATTGGTTTATTGTACAATATTTTAACTTTATTCATATGTATAGCAACAAAGTTCTCGGTAAATATCGAGCTACTATTGAAATTGGGGCGGGATATTAGTGCTCTAGCTCCATTTCTGCCTACACTGTTCTCCCAATGTGTTACTAATTTTATATCCTTTCGATTTTCCACATTTTCCATAGTTTTACCAAATATCGCGTTATTTTTTAATTTAAAAGTGTCCTTCGCAAATTTTGTGGTGGCCTTGTTACGTAAATTGGTATTAAAATCAATATACGATTTTAGCCATTTTGATTGCTCAAACTGTAATACTCGATGGGTTTGCATTACCACTAAGCCGTTGGCGATGGCTTGTTTTAAAGTTCTATAGTGTACAATGTATTTTTTTTTATCTTGTAAATTGGGAATTAATTTCGGTAATTTAGCGTTTTCTGTTGGCGGTATGATATTTTCTACTAGAAATGGAAGATCAGAATGTGCATCATGCAACTCAGTCGGATAATGCACATCCACTTCCAAAACGTAGCCATGTAAACTATCATCACCAACAGCCATAATATTTAAATCCAGAATTTCGCGCTCGCTTAACCATCGAAAACCACCATATGGTAATGCTTGTGACATACTATGACCATATAGATTTGTAGCATCAAGGTATGTTATAAATGAAGAAGGTTTTGTTGGGTCATAGTCTGGTAAAAAAATATTATTAGCGATGTGCTTCCTTTCTGTACACTGGCTTATGCCGCCGCGTATACCTTTCTTAAAAAAATGTATCATGTCTATATCAGTTAAGAGCTCTAACTCTACCTTAGTCATACGTAGCATACAATCAAATGATAAACTTGGAAGGGTATAGTAATGTGCTGGATCAAGTTTATCGAATTTTAAGCAATTATTCCGAAATTGCTCAAAAACATCACACAATAGCAACACATCTGATTTTAAATACACGTCCGAATAGTCCCCCAAAGTTTTACACCCAAACAAGCGCCATACTTCTTTTGCTCTTCTATAGCTTTCATCGCTAATATGTTCTTCCCGTAAATTATCATAAAATTCATCTTTACTTGGAAGACATGTATTTTCCATTTTTTCTATAGAGTCAATAAAGCTATAGGGAAAAACACCCTTTTGACGCATCAAATTAAATTGGTTGATATTTGAAAAATGTTTCCGCGTTTCAATAAAATCGTCGTCGTTTAAACCGCTGCCTAAATTTTCCAAAGACGTTGACAGAAATTTAAAACTATCAATAAATCGCAACTTTAAATATTTCCTCTTGACTTTTCCACATTTACTATCAAAATAATCGTGCACATAAATGCTTTTGGTAAATGATATGTACTTTTCCTTACTTTGAGCCAAAACACCAATTTTATCCCCATATTTACATAACTCTTTTATAAATAAATGGCTGTCGTAGCCGCTTAAGTTATGAAATATGATAGGGATAAAAGAGGGTAATTTATAATTTAAATTACAAACGGAATGTGCAGCACCAAATCTTTTTGCACCAGTTATGTGACAGTGGTCTCGTACTTTAATCTCACCCTCTTCAAAAGGGCCTTCACATATACCACATATTTTAGCATCATTAAACTCCCTTTTTTCTTCAGGCGTTAACGGTTTCATAGGCTTAATGTCTTTTAAATATGTGTTGTATAGAGCCCTTAAATCACACTCGATACGATCCACAAAGACTTGAGCTGCATTATTCCCCCGAAATAGCTCAAATTTCGAAAGTGAGTCGTCAAAAGAGCATTTAATTAAATAAGCAAAAGAATATGGTTCATGTTTAAAACTTTTTACAGTGTAAGAATTTTGTGGGTTTGGTTGTACCGTTTCAATGGGTTTTAAAACAGATTCGAAATCTGCATAAACCACGAATGGAACGCGCATTTGCTTTTCTATACCCTCGAATTTTAAAATATTTTCCGGCACACTCTTTCCAAATTTATCGATTTTTAAATCCACTGAGGGTGTTTGCGTGAAAATGTGGTTACAATCGTAGCTTTGATGTAAAGTTAAAGCTGACGGTGTACTAAAATAAATGAGGCAACCATCACAGAAATATATTTTATGTTGTTGACAACTAATTTGACTTGAAACTAAACGTGATAAATCCCGAATCCAACAATAATGACTCTTTGAACAAGTCGTATCACAAAAATGTTCACCGCCATCTTTACTACTACAGTCTTTTGTAATTAACAATAAATTTACATGCCTATCCAACTTTTTTGACGCATACCTCAGTGGACCAATAACTTCATGTATTATTTCATTATTTTCATATTTAGATTCCAGACCGTATACGTTAATTGATATGTTGTTCATTTCCTCAAATTTTTTAATGTCACGTAATTTTACTGGAAAATCCATACCTGTTACATTTAGCACTCTAGAAAAATGGGGGTAGGATGTCTTCTGTGAAGGCTCTGCTGTTGGAGGAAACAATGCTGATGTTACAGCCCACGCAAAGCAAAATTCGTCCTGGTTAATCACATTGACGACAGCTCCTTTCTTTTCAATAGAACACGGCAACTTGATGTATGATGAGCCACCCATAGGCATATACTTGTTGATACCAACTTCCAAGTATAAAATTCGCACAAGAGCCCATCCTATAACAAGAAAAATAATATATAAAAATCAGTTTAATATATCGGGTTTTGATTTTTCCATACCTGAATCTTTCTCCTGGAACTCTGTCGCCTGCGTTTTTATTAATTCGGTGAAAGAATGGTAAACGGCATCCAAATCACTTTCTACACTAATTATTTGATTAGCAGTGTTGAAGGATTTTTCACTGAATATTTCTTGTGATGGAAGCATGTACTCGCCAACAGCTGTCATGTTAACTTTTAAAGCATGATGCACACGCAATAAATTATTAACAAGTTCCACCACCTTGGATTTAATGTCTGCAAAGAACATTACGTAATCGGAATGCTCCATATCACTGCTAACCCGATAGGTTGCAATTCTCCTTTTGAAGGCACATTCAACGAGTTGCACACCATGACATACCGGCAAACATGAATTATTTTTATGTTGTTGTGTTCGTTTATGCACCGACATATGATTTATTGGAACATCTACATTACATGTAGCGCAATTAATTAGCGGAATCGTCGATGTATACTCTTCAATTCGGAGCCGTTTTCCTCCAGGCACTTCATTAAATCTCGCCGCACACGATTCTCTTTGATGACGTCTCATATTATAAATATTAGTAAACTTAGAACCGCAATTTTCACAAACATATGCCATGATTTGTCAAATATTAACACATGTACTACCTATACAAGTCAGAGCCAACTGATGAATGAAACTGCCCCATACATTATATAAAACCATTCAAGGTCACCCCCAACCACGTAACATATCTTCAAGGTCACACACCCAAGATGACCTTCAACAAAGTCAAGGTCGTCTCGACCAAGGTCAAGGTCAAGGTCACACACACAACCTTGAACACAAGGCCAAGGCCAAAGCACACGTGCACTTTCAAGGTCAATGGCAAGGACATGTGGGCGGGGCCAAAGAGGGGTGAAGCAAGGTCAAGGTCAAGGTCGAGGAGTGGGGGGATCGAGCGAATCGGGTTATGTTCACTACTAATATATATTTTTGACATAATGTTTGGAAGATATTTAAGAAGAAATTTTATATGATTCTATTGAAATTTTTTATGTTGGATCATTTCAGGTTAAAATGAAAGTAATGTCTACATACTAAAAACAGAAATTTCTTCTTACTTTAAGTATCGAATAAAGATGATTAAACTTTATTTTAGAAGCAAAACCTCATTTTGAATTTTTAATACATATATATATATATATATATATATATATATATATATATACATATATTCTTTTCTAGATATCCTAGTGGAAAGAAAAAAGGATGGCTTGCTTTCGCATACTGTCTACAGAAAACCCACCACCCCGCCCAATTATTTGCAGTAGTGAAATCACTTATATTTCGAGCGCAGTCCCTTACAGATCAAGAAAATTACCACAAAGAAATGAACATACTGCGGGACGCTCTAACAAAAAAACGGTTATAAAAAAGAACATATAGACAAGGCTCTTGGCCACGAAAAATCACAAAAACAAATAGAATAGCTCCAAAGTTTTTATTCCTTATGTCAGAGGCACCACAGACAAAATCGCAAAACTTCTCAACAGACACAACATTGAAACCATTTTCACCACAGATCGTAAAGTAAAAGATCTTGCCAACACCTAAAGAAAAACTCCCTCTAGAAAACCAGGGAGTGCACAAAATTCCATGCGGAGAATGTAGATCATCTTACGTAGGCCAAATCAACTGTAAAAAAAAGTGCCAGAAGAGACGAACACATAAACGCTGTCAAGCAAAAAACAGCTTCTTCTGCACTCCCCCAACACTTTTTAAACACAGGACAAGATAAATTTCTCAAGAACGAAAACGTTATCGAGATATGAAAACCTACCCACAAGAGTTATTAAGGACAATATCGAAATTGTAAAGAGGTCCAACAACTTAAATAGCAGAGATGATAGCTAGCAATTGCCTAATACAGTAGAATCCCGATTATCTGGATCAAACAAAACCAGGGGTATTCCGTATAATCGAAAATCCGGATAATCGATCTCAAAGTCAAATCAAACAATATTTAAGTTTTAATCAATTTTTTTTATGTTACGGGTTTTACATAAGTCGTTTAAACAATACGATATAAAAAAATTACGAGCTATAACGATAATGAATTACATAATACCCATGTAATTTAAAATTTTGATTGGAATAACTTGGTATTGATCTTTGACGTAATGAATCACATCTTTTCATTGCAACCAAGTCCCTGATGTGGTTCAATTGTAAAAACTGTATGGAATCGGTTTGTCCTGTCTTTCAAACCACTTAAAAGCAATATCTAGAGCTTCAAAAGCTTCTGCGTGAGATGGTACTTGACATACCTCCCGAGTTTCAGTCTCTTCTTCATCTTCTCTCTCGTTACTGTTCAAATCGTCAATGATTTCTTCATCAGTTAATATTTGGAATGCAGGCTCTTCACTATCGCAGTTCAGCCACTCCTTGATATTCTCTTCATCGCACCCCAGAATTTTCATTGCTTCTGTTACTTCTTTGAAACAATCATCGTACGGTTTAATTGAAGAATTAGATGGAGTTAATTTTAATAATTTATTCCATGCCCTTTTTAATGTTTGCGATTCTACAGAGTTCCACGCTTCTACCAGCACATAACAACAATCTTTTATATTAATTTCCTTAAAAAAACTGTAACATCGTTTCTATTTCACTCTTGTCTGTTGACAAAAGACGACGCAGTAGCTGCTTTCTGTATAAACGCTTTAAAATTTCAATGACACTTTGGTCCATAGGTTACAGTATCGATGTTACGTTAGGGGGCAAAAACGTAACTGTAAACTTCCCATTTTCTCCACTTAGTGTTTCAGCGGAACAACACCAATACATCACTCTCTTTTCCCACGTCCTTTTGAAATTTCTTCACCTCAGGAATAAATGTATTTTCATGCCAAGCAAGAAAAATATCTGTGTTCATGCACGCTTTTTGTTGGTTGGAGTAAGTTAAGGTGATTTTAAAATTTTTGACACAGTGTAGATATTTTGATTTACCAATAAGTAGCAGTGGCAATCGATGTGTTCCTTTAGCGTTCGCGCAAACCATAACTGTAACTCTGTCCTTACTTACTTTGTGCTTTGGTGCTGCATTTTCACGACGCAATGCTAATGATCTGCTTGGTAGAACTTTCCAATTAAGACCTGTTTCGTCCGCATTGTATACAAAATCTAAATAGTATTCTTTTTTATCTAGAAATGTCTTTAACTCATCTACAAAAGAGCCGGCTAAAGCAACGTTAGCAGACAGTTTTTATTCTTGAATCTCCAGTTCTCGAATTCCATGTCTAGATTTGAATCTTGCTAACCATCCACAGCTCACCTTGAAAGAAGTATCACCCCCCAGTTTTTGATTCAAATTCAATGCTTTTTCCCATAAAAGAGTTCCAGATATAGACTGGCCGCATGCTCTCTTTTGTTAGAACTAAGTAAAAACTGCGTTCTCCAGAATTTCATTTTGAGATTTTATCATGACTTTATGTTGCGAGCTTCCATCTTCTTTCTCAAGCGCGCAGGTGAATTTCATTATGGAATCAGAATTCTTTTTAATATCTATTATCGTAGAAGTTCCTACATCATATATTTGCTCCAATTTACTGCCAGATTTACAATTTTTTATACTCCCAATTATCTTCACTTTGTCTTTAAGAGACAACACTACTCTTTTTCGCTTGGACATTTTAGATTTTCAACGCAAAACATAAACAAAAATAAAAGACAACCTATCAGTTGAACGCTATTAAAGAAAATGAAAGAATAACGAACACTATCGCGCAAACAAATGAAAGCGGGAGTACACGGTCGGAACGGGGAAAAATCGTCGTAATATGTCTCATTGTGCGATCAAAACATTTTTAAATCGGCAATCAGAGACGAGACAAATGAGTTCGGATAATCGGATGTTCGGATAATCGATGTTCGGATAATCAGGATTCTACTGTACTTGAAAAAATCTGCTTACGAAACATCAACTAGTAGTAGGAAGTAAAGAAACGGATTACAACTCGGCAACACGACCCCAAACACTGGCCGATGACGCACAGCAGGTCTCGCAACCTTATTGGCCAGAACCATCCGACCAACGAACGCGCCCCGCGTACATACGGGACCGACAGCATCCGAGTCGCAAGCGTTAGTTCTACCGCAAACGCCGTATAGTGAGCTTTGAAAATGGTGAATGAGATTTCACAGAAACGTCAGCTGCCTTACAGTCCTGAGCGGGACTCAGCACATACACGGGATACCCGAAAACCGTCGATTACATGCACACACACACACACACACACACACATATATATATATATATATATATATATATATATATATATATATATATATATATTAATTTTCAAGAAAAGAACAAAATTCGATTAAAATATATTCTAATTCTTTTTAAAGATAAAATTTGGTTAACTCCCATACTGTTATATTTACTTATTTGTTATTGTTGTGGTTTATTTACTGTATTTATTGATATTATTGCTTATATTTACACAAAGAAAATATTTCTTAATCTTAAATTTTTGTTTTCAAAAAAATAATTAATGTCACTTTTTAAAAATTGGTATTTATTTTAATGAAATCATGATTAATACAAATATTTGCATATGCAAATACCTAGACTATTTTTAATAATAGGATATCCCTGTATCAAAATTTGTATCAATCAATTAACCAACAAATAATTACATTTTTTAACTATTTGTAGAACTATGTCAATGAAGCAATAATAGGTGTCTAATATAAAAAAGTAATTATTCAAATGAGTGGAAATCCTCAACTACTTCTTTTATTCTTTGCCAAAGAACTTAATCTGGTAATTACAAGGCCATCTATATAAAAGATCCTAAGAAACATGTAATAGCTTTAAATCGGACTATTATTACTATACAATTTTTTTCTTCTTTATTCGAAATAAACCTTACCTCAAAACCTTTTAAAGAAGTTACTTAATAGTTTGTTGTGTTTCTAAGAATATTGACAAATTTAATTTATTTTTGTCAAATTCCCATAGTTTATTTGCTTAGAAAGGCCTCTTGAATATGTTTTCTATCAAAGACGCTTTGAACTTTGTAAGAATTTTCATTTTAAATAACGAAATAATTCTCTATTTAACTCCGTTTTCTAGATAGGATCAACAGTATTTCCGTGTGGACAATGTAAAATTATCAATAATTGAAAAATCATCAGCTTCAAGCTGACATATTTTTCACTCAAGTTTCGATTTTCTCAATAAACAAATGAAATTTAAGTATATGTTTAAAATGGGCACTATATGAACACAGGAAAAAAGGAAAGCCTAAAAAGAAATAGATTCAGGGTAAAAATTAGCCCATTATCTATTAACATTCAATATATTTGATTTTTCCAAAAAAAGTCATTCTTATTAAAAAGTTTTGTTTGCCTTCGCTTTTCAAAAGTAGTGATCAAAATCATGATAACATATACAGGATGTTCAAAATATTAAAAAATGTAGAATTAACCTTAAATAAAATACTATTATTCGGAATTTTTTTACAAATCTTATTTAACTAAGTTGTTCCGAAATAGAAAGGTATTTTAGTAAAAAAAAAAGTTAATTTTATCTTTAATTATTTTTCAGTTATGTTGCGAAACCTTAAAAATAAGTTTGAAATGAAAAGATATAGATTCCATATGTTGACCTCCTACTAGTACACATTTTCTAATATTTATCTAAATTTACACAGATGCAATCATATCTGCATTTATAGTTGCAACAGCTTTTATAACTTTTAATAGGCTAATGCCATTAAAATCATTGCCAAATTAACCTGTTCAACCGAAAAGAGAAATATTTTTGAACAAATTTTATTTTTTAGGATAAAGTAATTTTAATTTTTTTTTATTAAAGTAAGCATTTAGGCTTTGTTTCTATTGCGGAACAATTTATTTAAATAAAATATGTAAAACAGTTACAAATAAGACTATTTTATTTAAGATTAATTCAATATTTTTAAATATTTTGAATAACCGTATACTTTATCATGACCTTGAAATCCGACGGCAAGCAAAACCTTTCATTAGAAATGTATACATTTATCTATATGCGGTCTTTGTCCACATAGCCGAGAATACGACCATTAAGAAAGAGGGACACACAGTATATTCTCTGCGAATTCCACTCTGGTTCAATTTCCATACTAGTTTCGATCACCTAATGGTCTCATCAGTGGAGCTGTAATGAACCGAGACAAAAATGCACAAGAAAAAACTTTTTACTTATAATCCCCATATCGGCTGCCTATTACCCGCAGAACTTGATGCCTGACGGTTATCTTAAACAGTACAAATGAACATCTGAATATACCCCGGAGCTGTACAAAATTATTAAAAATAATCAATTTCACGGTCTGTGTATTTGAAAAAGTTATTTTATTCTCCTTACGAAAAGGGGATATATATATATATATATATATATATATATATATATATATATATATATATATATATATATATATATGTGTGTGTGTGTGTGTGTGTGTATAAATATATACAGTCCTTTCGTAAAGTAGTGGATAAATTCAGTATAAACTAAATAGCTACTTGTGTGGAAAACCACTGGGACCATCGACTTTTATTTTTAGTTTTGAGTTTTTTTTGCGTGATACCGAAATCTACAGGGTAACTTAAGAGGGAGCTCAATTGTAAACCCCATTTTTTATATCAGAATCAGAAAGAGCACATTTTTTTACATTCGGCATGGTAAATATCGATGTTGGTTACATAAGGAAATTGTTGAGAAAAATTTGGTATTATCCAAATTAAATGTCCAAACTAGACCTCATTAACAACTAACAATAGCCAAGTCGATAAATAAATTCTTTCTGTACATTGCCGGGCTGGATCAAGTATACCTTAGTTTTTAAGTGGCCTCGCAAGAAATAATCAATGGGGGCCAAATCTGGTGATCTGGCTGGTAGAGTAACAATTACACAGCCATATAGATATACAAAACTATAGATTTCAGAATCATCTAAATCCACACTTATTAAAAGAAGTTCATTCTCAATATCTGCCAAAAATAAATGTTTGGGAAACAGATTTCCCGAAAAACTGATTAAGAGAGAAAGTTCTATCGGATGGCCAGCTAGGTCTCCGGACCATTAAACATAAGATTTTTTATGAGGCCACTAAAATCCACAGTATATAAAAACCAGTTTGCGAATATTGAAGATTTGAAACAAAAAAATGACGGCAGAGTGTCTAGCCATATTAATACCTGACAAAATGTGATTTGCTTAAAAAGATTGAGAAAAATACTTTATTTGTAATTGCTTTCTTACCGCAGTTTGTATGTATCTGGTGTTAGTAGTTATTCGTTTCATTTAGTAGTAATTTGGTGTCAACTTAAAAAACTTCAATTTCATATAAAAATGTATTTTGTTATTTTTCGCTTTTTAGTACATTTTCAAAAATATGTTCAATTTTTTTTATAAAAATTTTATTTTCCAATTTTTAGTTTTGAATTCGTTATGATATTCATAAATTATTTGAACCAAGTACTAAGCGAGATTTGCAATGTACTTCTCAATGTTTTCAAGGTCGCAAAAAAGTACCCAAAGTTGTAAAACACGCAATATTGAAAACAAAATTTCAATTCTGAGAATTCTCCATATTTCAGTTTTAAATGAAATTGGATCATACAAATATTTAGTTTGCTGTAATAAATCCGCTATATTCAATTTTAAGGAATTAAATTTGGATTCGTAATCCACGCCCCCAAAAACCCCCAATACGGGATGTCCGGTAAGTACCTCCTAATTTCTCGGGAGCATACAGGGGAGATCAAAATAACCCTACTTTTTCATAGAAAAAAATCCTAATGTGCCCCTTAACGGAGATACGGAACTCTAAAGAGGTACCCAGTAATTTATCTTATCGGCTCTAAGTTTTTAACAGACTTGTATAATTTACTGAAATTTTAATATTTTATATAGGTCATAAAGACTCATTAAACCGTACTACAGTAGATGTTTTAGATCATCAGAGAAGTCAGGAACGAACTGGCAGCCATATTCGTTGGGCATAACTTTTGACAGGTATCATTTTACAAAGCTGAAAACTGATTTTTTAAATAATTTTGTCAATCTTCTTCAAAAAAGGTACTCTTAATTTATTTCAATAAAATTAGCGGTTTTCGAGATATATCGGTTTTTATGCAAAAAACTCAAAAGTTACTAATGCTAAACACAAACAGGTAAAAATAAAATACGCAAAGTATGTTGATATGCTTTAATTTATGGGGAAGCGCTGTCTGATTCTTCGAAGACAAGAAGATGTTATGCTGAAAGATTTTCAGCTCAAACATTGTCAAGTCCAGAAACCTTTCATAGGGTTGATCGGGCCTCAATTAATTTACAATGTTATTAAAATGCAAAAATAGTGAAAACGTTTAAATGTTATTTTGGCAAATATTCAAGATGGACTTCACGTACTTCAATACATTTTTTTACTCTTCGAATATCTTCCCGCTGCACTGCAAATAATATTCTGGCATTATTTCGGACTCTTTGAAAGATTTCTGGACAGACAGAGCTGGAAATCTTTCAGCATAACATTTTCTTGCCTTCGAAGAGTGAGACAGAGCTTCACCATAAATTAAAGCACATCAGCATACGCTACGTATTTTATTTTTACCTGTTTGTGTTTGGCATTAGCAACTTTTGAGTTTTTGGCATAAAAACTGATTTATGTCGAATACCGCTGTTTTATCGAAACAAATTAAAAAGAACCTGTTTTGAAGATGAATGATCAATTTATTTAAAAAATCAGTTTTCAGTTCTGTAAAATGATATTTGCCAAAAATTATGCCCAACGGAGTGTAGATGCAAGTCTGTTCCTGACTTCTCTGATGATCTAAAACATATATTATAGTACGGTTTAATGAGTCTTTGTGGTCTCTATAAACTATTAATATTTCATTAAATTATACAAGTCGGTTCAAAACTTAGAGCCGATAAGGTAAATGGCTGGGTACTCCTTTAGGGTTTGTAAGAGGCGCTTTAGGAATTTTTTCTAATGATAAAGTAGGGTTGTTTTGACCTCCCCTGTATGCTCCCGAGAAATTAGGAGATACTTACTGGACACCCTGTATTTAAAAAACTTGATTATTGTAAATTTTTCTGTTCGACGTATTTTATCCTGCATATTGAGTTTGAAGAAATTAATTTAAGATCCGTAATATGCGTGCCATGAATCCCCCAATATCAATTTTGGACAAAGTCGGAAAAATATAAAATTATTAGTTCCCCATATTGTTTCTGCTACACCGTTTGAGAACCACCTTCTTAGAATTCGATTAAAAATAGATCTTGTTCTAGCCGTCGTGACAGGATAAATAGCACCGTATAAATATCGTATCTATAATATTAATGTTACATTAAAGTTTATAATTTTTATTCATCTTAAAAAAACATTTATACAACTTCCTTTTCTTTACTTGCCATTTTTGCGCGAAACTGACCCACTGGGTCAGCTCTTATCGCTCACCGCATGATGACTAAATGCTATTACACCACACTGAATTCAGGCCCTTAAGGGTAATTTGCGTCTCATTTTATCACTTCATTTTAATAAAATTATAGAAATTAATACAAATTAATAGGTAGGAAATGTTTACATAAAAAGCTTTGTTTCAACTAAGTTGTTTCAAAACATATTTAGACAAGTAGCAATACTATTTCTCCTGCTGCCTTTAATTTTAAAATCTAAACTTAATATAAGTTTTGTCCTACAACCAATATACTTAGGATAATTCTGATGTAGGGGTGGATTAAAAAAATCCAACTAATAAGAATGAGACCTGTATACATTTAAAGTGCAAGCTATACTTATAACTCTCACAAGATTTTTTTACTAATTTGTGGAATTTCGCGGATGGTCCTCCGGCAGTCGGGTAGAGATGCAAAAACATGAAGGACGTAATAAAAACCATGCGTATGTTAAGTGCACCAACTGTAAACCGCGTCCGTCATATATTTGCAGTTATGCAACATTGTTGGTGCAAAAAAAACTTTTAACAACTATTATTAATAAAACGATGTAATTTTTGGTGAAACCTGGCTTGAAAACTACGAATTCCAAAGTAAAGTATGCGTCTTACGATTACGATCCGGGAAGAAAAAAAACTGTATGCAGAAAAATTACTCGCCAGAGTTACTGAAACCCTGAAAAATGAACGTGCTAACTGGTGACTCGATACCTGAAGATAACGTACCGCCAAATCAAGCCAAGAGAGGTATGGATTATTTAGTGGAAACGAAAATCTAATTACTGAGTAATCCTTGCAATAATCTGAACTGCCATGTGACTTTGTACGTTTCCCTTAAATTAAAAGGCACGCATTTATCAGCCAACGTCAAACAAATCGGTGAATTAGAAGAGATGTATGTACATTCTCACGGAAGTGGACAAAAAATAAATAAGGTGTGAGGTCGATAAAACCTGAGTAGTTACCCAAGTACAAATACCTTTAGGCAATGTCAAAAACCGATATCAGCTCTCCAAACACATTCAAGATTGACGATCTAAAATTATCATTATTCAAAAACAGCAATGAAAGAATGATCACAATGTGAAGTAATTTTAATAACATTTAGTTACACCTTTGAAGAGTGACTTAAAATTACTTATTCGCATATCTTCAAAACGAACCGCATATCTTCAATCTAAAAATCGAGATTATTTATACCCTAGTAATAAAGCAAATGATAACTCTATTTTTTAAACTTCAACTTCTGTACAATTAGGTAAAATAGAAACATCGGTCTGTAAAGATTAACAACGTTATATAAAAGATCAGTATACTAAGATACACAATTTGTTATATCTAAATTCTGATCTAAAATATTTCCTAAATATTACACTTATGATACCTAAGTCCTAAGTCTATCTTCATTATTAGTAATCTGTGCTAATAATGACTAATTTTTTGTAAGTACTAACTTTAGTCTTAAGCATTATAATGCAGAAATTGATTTTTGTTATTATTAAAAAAAAATAATTTTTTAGATTTTCAAAATATTTGTCTACCATTTTTTGTAAAAGGGCGCCTAGGAACTCCTCAATCATTTTCTTATAATGCAAATAGATTATCAAATTAATCGTTGTACATGACTCACAGAAACCTAGATACTGTACTCGATGTTATTTTCTCATATAAGAAAAATTAAGTTCAGAATATATTAAAGCATTTTGAGTGTCTGTAGAAATTTGACGAAAATAAAAATCTGAAACACCTTAAAGCTTTAAATTTAGTTTTTAAGGAAAAACCATATTAGGACAATGTTTGGATATTTGTCATATATCAGTAAGCAGATTAACTAAAAATGTTTAATTTTTAAATCTAGTCGCCATGGAAAATACATATTTTAGTTGAACAGCTTTATTTTGGCTATGACATTCTTACAATTGATTAAAAAGTTAGACTATGCTAGTGAATTAGAGAGCAAATTCTTGAAATAAAACACGGGATTTCGTGTTGAAAAAATGTGTGCAGGAAAATGCGAAATGTGTGTAAGAAATGTTTAAACTTGCACATTTATTTTACCAACAATAAAAATGACAAAAAAATACGCCTAAATTTTCTTGTTTGTCTGTTTAACCACCAGAAAAACTATATCCATATTGGGATGTCAGACTCAATTCGAATATCCAAAGTTAAATATAATATTTGGAAAACAAATGGAAAGCCAAATAAAAAAATATTTAATCCTGGAATTAGGTAGGTCGCAAATTTCACCGATTTCACTATATTTATGCGTGAATAACAGAATACAGGAACTTTTATCCCATGGGTACTTTATCAATGTCTAACTGCTACTTATTTAAGGCAGTTTAAATTTTCATCAATCATTAGGTAAGCATAAAAGCAAACGGGATGTAGTTTAAAAGGGGTAACTGAGAAGTCGCAAAATTTTTTGTTCATTTAAAAACTTGTGTAATCTATTCATGATAAGTTCAAATTATAAAATTTAAGGCATATTTGAAACTGAATTTATTCTGTTCATTTTGAGTAGAGGAATTAAAAATTTTCATATATTTAAATATACATGTAAGCTGTAAACTATTTATAGATAAAAGAGAAAAAGAAAAAAATATAATATATAATAAATACAAAATTTCTAAGATCTTACGTTGAACAAAATGGGATTAAACTATTAAAGAGAACCTGTTCTACGAATAATATAATATGAATATGTTAAGAAAATTCATAATTCTATTAAATAAAATTTGTATATATTAAAAATCTTTTACCTACCTTAGCAAGAAAAACCGCTCCACTAAAAAGCACTCAGATGAAATCACTACTATATATTACCGCGGTACCACGAAACAGTGCGGGAGGAAATGGATTTTAAACAGAAGAAATTGCTTGAGCGATGAGAAGACACTAAATTAAAATCAACAAACTACACTTCTTTTACCACTTTGCTACTCTGACGTAGGTTTTTTTAAGTACCGAAGAACCTATTTGCGGTGATTTGATGACTGGGTGATCTTCAATATTGTTAAATTTTTTTTTGGTTTGCATGTTATTAACAGTTTTAAATGTTAATGCATTTTAATGTCAATAAGTAATTAATTTTATACATGTTAAAAAATTAGTAAAAAAAAAAAATAAAAATTTTAAATATCTTAAACTGATAAATAAAATATTAATAAAACAAACAAAGCTACTAACAAGGAAGGTATCTCAACTCGACGCCTCTAATTTCAATATTTTTTTGATATATTGTAGGCTACGATGAAATAAGAGATAAGGAATTTCTTTATCTGCGGAAAAACACTTTAAGGGGTAAATCTGCCCCCAAAACTCACCCTTGAAAATTGATTTTCCAATATATTTTAGGTTCTAACTGGGATCTTGCAATGAAACAAATTGCGTATTACTTCTGATATTAATAGGGTTGCAACCCCTATTTTTTACATTGAAAAATTTACTTTTTTGTGTATTTGGATAAAAAAATTCAAAATGAGCTAATGAAAATTAGAAAAAATATATCCGGTAATTAAATACAAAAACAAAGTTGACCACTTCTAGATTATTTTCTTAAACCACCTTTAAATGAAAAATTACTGCCCAAAAAAAGATTTGTCAGTATGCTTCAGTTTCTGACTGATATTTTGCAAATAATCAAATTCCATGTTCCTTTTAACGCAAAACTAAACTGTAATTTGAACCCTAAAGGTTGCAACCCTTACGGTCAAAATTGCTTCGGCCAGCTTATTTTTCACATTTAATGGTTGTTTGTTGGTTATTGGCAAAATATCAATTAAAAATTGAAGCATATTAAGGAACTTTTTTTGGAGGAAGAAATTTTCATTCACAGGTAGTTACAAAAAATTATCTTGAAAAGGTTAACTTCTTTTTTGCATTCATTCAGTAAAAGTACTTGTTCAAGCTCATTTAGATTTTTTTTTTAGAAATACACACAAATGAGTTTGAATTCTTAAAATAAAAATGACGGATTGCAACCCTTACGGTTCAAACTACATCAGATAGTTTACTTTTGCGTTAAAAGTAACATGCAATTTGATTATTTGCAAAATATTAGGCATAAGCTGAAGCATACTGAGGAACCTTTTTGGGAGTAATTTTTCGTTTAAGGGTGATTTAAGAAAATGATATAAAAGTGCTCACCTTAATTTTTGTAATTAATTAACGAATATATATATATATATATATATATATATATATATATATATATATATATATATATATATATAATATATATTTTCATTAGCTTATTTTTATTTTTTTTTATTTTTTTTTATCCAGATATACACAAAAGAAAGTAGATTTTTCAGTGTAGAAAATAGTGGTTGGAATCCTTATGCTCGAAACTGCATCAGTTAGTTCCACATTAACATCAGAAGTAATAAGCAATTTGTTTCATTGCAAAATTCCAATTAGAACCTGATATATATTGAAAAATCCATTTTCTAGGGTGAACTGTGGGGGCAGATTTCGCCCTCTTATAGTGGTTTTCCGCAGATAAAAAGATCCCTTGTCTCTTATTTCATATCAAAAAATTATTGAAATTGGAGGCGTCGAGTTGGGATACCTTCCTTATAAAAAATTTTATATTAGTGGTTGTTCCCAAAGACAGAATTGTTTATCACTGTTACCCATATCTGGTTTCAGGTTATGTCAAATTTAGCATTTAGAGAAGGAAATGAAAATAAAAATTTTCAGTTTTAATTTTTTTATAAACGAAAATTAAATGACATTAATTTTATTTTTATGTCGTTTATTGGCCTACCCTTAACTAAATATAATATTTAGAAGCACTGTAAAGAGGTTATTGTGTGTATGGTTTAGTATAATACCGTCTCTTTTTTAATAATAGGCTACTTAAATAGTTCTAACAATGAAAAAAATCACATCTGGTTTCAAGTTTGGCCTAATTTAGCCATTGGAGGAGTAAATAAAAGACAAATATTTTTCAGTTATAATTTTTTTATCAACGAAAATTATATGGCACCTATTTCATTTTTATGTTGTTTATTGGCATACCCTTAACTAAATGTAGTATTTAGAAGCTCTGTAAAGAGGTTATTTATATATAGTTTAGTATAATACCGTCTCTTTTTTAATAATAGGCTACTAAAATAGTTCTGATACTGACAGATTCAAGTTTTAAACGATAAAGCTCCTCGTGTTTTTTCATTTAGGGCCATAAATATCTTTATAGTAAATAAGAAATTTAAATGTTTATAATAAGAAAACTGGCGAACATGCTGTGGTATGAACACTGCAAATCTTTTACAAAAATCATTTAATTACTTGCTTTACCTTGAGCAGTTGCTTCACCAGTGGTAAAATTCCAGCTGTTCTTTGTATTTATTTGAGTACTGTTTTAAAATATCACCTGACTTACCATTAGTGTTTTAAAAGAAAATTTTCTGCAGATGGTTGGAAACTATTTAATTTTAATATAAATAATACTCTACCGGACCCCTGTTTCAACATGGTAAACACTCTTCTAAAACTTCGTGAGTGACTTCACTTTGATAACTATTTTATTTGCGAACATTCTCATATAAGCTGCTTTTGAAAATTTGCCAGCCTCGGACTGAAGAAATGGCGCATAATATTTGTCGGAGAATATGACAGCTGTTTGTTTGAAAGTCATAGACAACGATGTTTCTTGCGAAGTAGTAGATATTCGTTGAACTTTCATTGTCTTAATTTTATTGTTGAATATCTCTAGCTGTTTTCAGTTGAATTTAAACAAATTCCTAAGTTACACAGCTATGCCTACTAAAGGCAAATGCAGTGAAGTGTGACCGAGAGGAGTGCAATCATGCAATGTCTCTTATATCTAAAGTGTATGTAACTAGCACCTTCCAGTGGAAAACTTAAAAAATGGTTCATAAATTCTTATTCCTAACCCATAAAACAATACGTTAAAGTGTTCTTAAAATATGACTTATGTCATCAATAAAATTTTCATTGTGGAAATCTTTTATTTCTTTAATAAGTAACATTTCGAAAAAAAACTGATATGAAATAACGGTCTATTTCAAATACTTTTTTCGTTTTTGTTTAAAGCTTTTCGTTTTTGAGATATTTGGAAAAAAACTGACAATCAATTATTTGGTTTTTTGTTATTACTATTTATTTGTCGACTATTAAACTATATCCTTATTAAGACATTTTTTAGTGTGAAGATTTTAGTCATCGTGAAAATTGCTGATCATGTTTTACCTTCGACTTAGTAACATTACCTTTCATTTTTCTTATGGGCGTCTTCTTCAATTTTTTTAACCGACTTCCAAAAGAAGGCTAAAATATGACTGATCCAAATGAAAACTTTTGAATTTCTCGATTTTGTCCAAAATCTGTATTGGGGGGTTATGTAGATTAAGAATTCAAAATTATTTTTAAAAAATTCAGTACAGCGGATTAAATGTGGCGTACCAGAAATTTTACATCCCTTGATTTTGCCCAAAATTAATATAGGGTGGTTTTTGAAGGTGTAAATTACAAATTTAATAATACTTTTGAAAGTTCAATATCGCCGACCAAAAAATTTACATCCCTCGAATTTGTCCAAAAATCGGTATAGGGACTTTTTGGAGGTGTAAATTACGAATTCAAAATTATTTTAAAAAAATTCCATATGGGGCATCTATTTATAGCGGACCAAAAATTTAACATCTGTCGATTTTGCCCAAAACTGATATTTGCAAAATTATTTTTATAAAATTCAGTATTGCGTATCCAATATAACGGACTAATTTTACATCCCTCAATTGTCTTAAAAAATCAATATAAAAAACTAGAAATTTAACATTTCGCGATTTTGTTCAAAATTGGTTCTAGTGGGTTTCTGAGAGTGTAAATAACGAATTAAAAATTATTTTAAAAAAGATCAATATGGCAGACGCAATATGCAACCTAATAATTTTATAATTCCGGAAAATTGGTACTGGGAGATTATATTAAGGGTGTTATATATATATATATATATATATATATATATATATATATATATATATATATATATATATATATATACGGGTCTGAAAAATCCACACCAGAAACTGGACGTTCCTTAGGTAAAATAAAGAAAATACTATATTATTCATCAAATCAGAATGAGACAGAAGAATAAGCATCGTAAGCATCGACATACGTGTAAATTACCAGTTTGGCCCTCGGATGAGGGGTAATCCAATGCTGGCGCGCTGAGAATGGGCGGCAGCATACGCCATGCCTTAGCGCAACAAGAGGTTCCAAGTTATTTGCTTTCATTCGGCCGTCGAAGCGTAAGTACCGTGTTACGCGCCAAATTTTTTTGTTACAATGGTAGTTTATTCCACGGAACAAAAAGAGCACATTATTAAGTGGTACACTATTCTGGTAAATAATCGGCAGATTTGTATTTATGTGCGAAAATCATCTTGTTCCTTGAAAATTTAGAATTTCGGAAATTATTAAAAAATTTGAAACAACCGGTTGTCTAGAAATTTGTAAAAAATGCACTGATAATAATGAGGAGCAACCGGTTCCTCAAATTACTGAAGAACGAGCAAATCGGGGAGACTGACGTTTGTAGATTAGCAGAAATTCATTTTCCTTGCAGTAGTACCGTAATTGCCTAAGAACTTGATATGAACGCTCGAACAGTTTGGAATATTTTAAAACTAATAGGGTTATAACCCCTGAAGTTTTGGTAAATACGCGAACCATATTTTACAATAGACTGGGTTATTGTCTCGCTCAAAGTGGAGGCCTGTTTGAACACCTTTTGTAGACTTTTAGGTGTTTTTGTTGATTTAAATTGAATTTAATTATTTGTTTATTTATTTACAATTACTGAACGTGTTACTTTTATTTTTTACCAGAATAAAAGTTTATTTTTGAGAATGATTTTTAATTTTAAAGTGGTCTATTAGCTTAATTACTTAGATATTACCGTTACGTTTCACTAGTATTTTTATTAGAATAAATGTTTATTTTGAAACAGAAATATTAATTTTCTTTTCGCTCAACGCCCAACAAAAACTATTTTTTTTTGTATTTCGACTATTTAATGTATTTAAAACAATCAATGTATCAAATAGACATTAAATATTCCAAATTCCATCGATTACGTTATAAGTTTAGACGAAAAGTAAGTACACCCTCTCATTCGTTTCAAGGTACTGCTCGTCTTCGTGTTGCACGGAAGTTAGCGGGGATAATATTGCGGTAGGCGTTCCCTACGATCTTCTGTCCGAACTAATCTGAAAGAAGTTAGACGTGCTTGGGTTAGAATTTGAGAAACGGCCAAAATTTAGTTAAGAAATTTAAAATAGAAGTTTGGCTATAGTAACGTTTCTGTTAAACCTCGGTAATATGAACGGCCAGTCTTTTCTTTCTAAAGTTTCATCTCAGGTCAAAGGCAACTGTGTTGTGGTTGCGTCGCGCCCAGTTATATTTGTGCGCCGCTCTTCTATTTGACATTGGATTGTCGAGAAACAAATATCAACTATTACAAAATTGGGCTAAACAGAAAGCCAGTAATATATTTTCGCCGTACTCTGGTGTGTAAAATACAAAAAAAAGCATGTTATCTACATGACGAGTATCTAACTTTTACTAAATCAAAAGCCGAGGTTAAATTCCAAGGCTTACTGGATCATACAGTGGGTCGAATTATATTGCTTAAAATTAGACGCCCTTGAACAAATCGATAAATTAGATTTGTAGATATGAGTTTCATTTGTAAATGAGGCTTCGATGGAACGTCAGGTCAGAGCTAGTACAAAATGAAATTCACTGATCCAACTATTTCTGATACAAACTTATTCCTAACCTCTCTTATTCCACTTCAATTAGCAGGTATTAACACGCAAACTCAACAAGAACTGATTGTGTTGTATATTCCAAACCCTCGTCTACTATGAATTGCGGGCCTCTGAAATTTGGATTTATTAAGAAAACCGAACAAAAGTCTATAACGAAAATAGAAAATTATGAACTCGAACCAGACAACTTGCACCATATAATAGAATTTTATTTGCCACCCGAGCTTCAGTACAGTACAACTTATCTATGACGATGATAGATGGCTAGGTGAATGCTTCGGCTGGAGCGAAATCGGCCCAACGTTGTTACCTCTGCCAAACAACATCTCAGTTCAACAACATTGATACTGTGTCTCAGTAAATACAGAGTATTTCAAGCTTCAGCCATTATAACAAGAGTAAAGTGAAAACTGATCCTCCGGTTTCCCGTCACTTTGCAAACTATTGGAAGCGGACATTAAACGGCAATAGAGAAGTTTTGGGAATACAAACTTCAAACAGCAAGATTATTTTTCAAAGGATATTCTTGGTACAACATTCCAACAGGAATCCACAAATTATTTACTCCATTGACCAGACATCATAGCATTTGCAATATTACCGATAGGTAAACTATCGAAAGATGCACAAAAATCAACGGACAGGTCTCCAAACCAAGAGAATAGCTCCAAGGCTTTGTTCCTTATGTAAGAGGCACCACAGACAAGATCGCAAGAATTCTCAGGAGACACAACATTGAAACCATTTTTACCATAGACCGTAAAGTAAAAGATCTCTTGCCAACACCTAAAGAAAGAATCCCTCTAGAAAACCAGGGAGTGTACGAAATTCCATGCGGAGAGTGCAGCTCATCTTACGTAGGCCAAACCAACCGTAAAATAAGCGCCAGAAGAGACGAACATATAAACACTGTCAAGCAAAAAAACAACTTCTTCTGCACTGGCCCAACACTGGTTAAACACAGGACATAAGATAAATTTCTCGGGAACAAAAATGCTATCGAGATGTGAAAACCTGTCCACAAGGGTTATAAGGGAGGCTATTGAAATTGCAAAGAGGCCCAACAACTTAAATAGCAGAGATGATAGCCAACGTGTGCCTAATACTTGGAAAAATCTGCTTACAAAACATCAACCAGTACCACTTAGTAAGAAAAAGATTTCAACTCGGCAACGCAACCACAAACACTGGCAACAGGGCCGATGACGCGCAGCAGGTCACGCCACCTGGTTCGGAACCATTCGGAAAACGAACACGTCCGACGCGCACACGGTACCGACAACACCGGAGTCGCAGGCGTCAGTTCGCTCGTAGACGCCATACAGTGAGCTTTGAAAATGGTGAATGAGATTTCACCGAAACGTCAGCTGCCTTACAGTCCTGAGAGGGACTCAGCACATACGCGGGATTCCCGAAAACCTTCGATTACACATCACACCCGTGAGAATATCCGACATAACATATTTATATATATATATATATATATATATATATATATATATATATATATATATATATATATATATATATATATATATATATATATATATATATATTTGATACTTATTACACACAAATAACTATACCTAAGTATAATTGATTTGTACCAAATTTTTTTATTTTCAATAAATATTACTCAATTACACATGTTCAGATGAAAATATAATTATTATCAGAAAAAGTCAAACCAATGATTCAAAAACACAAATACAAATTTTTTTTAGAAAAATACAATCATGTCAGTGGGTGCAGTTTTTTATGCAAAATTTATAAATCACCTTATCTAAACCTAACTAAATTATCAAATATTATTCAATATGCACTGTATTCTTTTATGGGATTTAGAATTATTAAATATGACAATATTGTATAAATGCCTAAACGGTTACAAATGATTAGCGTCTTAAAATATGTGATTTTATTTTAAACAATCTAAAAATAATTTAGTATGTGCCGTTATTATTGAGAGTGATCTTGATACAGTGAAAATTAAACAATTTTTTTATTATTAACTATAACTATTCATAATAAGATTAGTATAAATCTATTTTATCAATTTATCTGTAGGCAAGTCAAAAATTTTTATATCTTACACAATAAATAAAGACCTTTTAAATCTCCAGAAAATTTTTTATTATCCACGTCTTATATTTCCTCCTTCCTTTTTTAATAAAGAAAATTTACAAATCCTTTCTCCTTAGCCAATTATTTAAATATTTTCACATCTGCTTGCTTACTGACATAATTTATTTACTAATTTATTAGACTTCTTTTCCTTCCTTTAAAATTGACTTTCAATCTCCAGATATTTTTATATCCAAGCTCTATGTTTCTTCCTTTTACTTTAAAATAAAAATTAATGAATGAGACCAGCAATGTTTTCTTTACCACAGATTAATCTGCACTGTTTTTCTTTTAATTTACTTATGAAATAACAAATGAAAAAGTGTTAGGTTATGGTCCCATTAATAAAAAAGACTAGCGAATTTTACAATATAATCGATTAATAACCACTTCTTTCACTTTTCAAAATAACAAGTGAAAATATTGAGGTTATGTTACTTTTTAAGAATCAGACTAATGATGTACCGATGATGGATCTGTACCCCTTTAAAAAAATCAATTTTTGCTTATATAGTAAGTGGTCACGTGATATAAATTTTTGTTTTAATTTTTTTCTGATTGATCGGCCATCTGACGTGAACTGGCAACTAGATGAAATTTTAAGTTTAGAAACACAAAATCAAAATGGATTCCTAATTGTCCATTTATGATAAAATTTTATTATTTTATTGATATTATGAAATAAATATTCTATTTGATGACAATAAATTATGATATATGTAAATTTTGGTCTTTTCCTGACATTTTGATGTATCTAAACTTTACTTTTGGTTATTATTTACCATATAAAATTGATAAATAAAATTGGATTACATCTAAGAAAATTTCACATATACATTTAAATTTTAATTATAACTTGCTAAAATTGATAATTCTTGTTTTATTAATATAATTATTTTATTTAACAAAGTTTTACCTATAATTAGGTACTCTTTTATCCTAGTTTCTTATTAAAATAAACTTATAATCTAGATTTTTTTATACTATTATTACACATTTACAATATTTTTAACAAAGTTTTAACAAATACTGTTGTTGTAATACGTAGAAACTAATATGTTATAAATAACTATTGATGAATAGTGTTTATATTCACTAAATAGTTATTATTTGACTCTTTTTTTACTAATATTATCTTTACCCGCACTGTTCATAAAATGGGTGATTAAAATTTTCATTTTTGTGGATTTCATTATTTTGTTTTAAAATTCTTTTTTAGTCACTATTTCTGGACAATAACACTTCACTCCTTATTCAAAATATCACTTATTTTTTAGCTTATAAGATTCATGGCTTTCTGAGTCAGATATTTTTATAATTCTCAATTTATATGCATTAATGTCCAACCTTTCACACTATTTTTTATACATTTTATTATGTTATTACACAATTATTGGCATTTTATGTCCTTTTAAAACATGATTCAAATATAGATTCTTACATACTATTAACTAACGTCTATTCAACCATCTGCACTTAGCACATAAATTCATAAATTAATTATTTATGTCCCTTTTTGTTTAACATTTTCATAATCAAAAACTTATCACACCTTAGAAAAGGTGCCTACCTATACAATATGTATGTATATATATATATATATATATATATATATATATATATATATATATATATATATATATATAAACTCTAAATTTGGATTGATTTTTTTATCTGGCTAAGAGCTACCAAGCCCCACCAACAATAACAATTAAGGTATCCCGGCTGCAAAACAATGGTTCCAGCTTGGTAGTACCTGGAAAGGTGTGCGGTCGGGAATGTGAAATAGTATTAGACACTGGTTCTACTCACACCATTGTAAAGCCGAACATCTTGGCTCATTGTAAAATTGGTCTTCCGGAGAAGCATTATGTCCTGCAAACCTCCAATGGGGAAGTAATATCTGTGAAAGGGATACATGTAGCCAAAATAACCCTGGAAAGCATTACTTTCAAACATTGTTGCTGATATTTTGGATGAAGTAATACTCGGTCTAGATGTCATGGAACACCAGAAGCTTGTCCTTGATCTTCCTCAACGAGTACTGCGAACTAGAAATGAAGAAATTGTTATGAATATACCAAAAAATGGTAACGTGTCGATCCGGAAAGTTGTACTTCTTGAAGATGCGATGTTACCCTCTAGTTCAGAATGTATAGTAAAAGTAAAGGTTGATGGTTCCGAAGAAGATGAAGTAGTTTTAGTTGAACCAAGTCAAGATTGCTCGTTGTATGCAAAAGGGATTCTTCCTGCTAGAACACTAATCCAGAATAAAAGAAGCCATACATTTGTCAAGATGCTAAACTTGAAGGATTATCCTCAGCAGATGAGAAAAGGTGACAAGATTGCTACCTGTCAACCTGTCGACGTGATAGTTACCGGTATCCCGTTGCAACCTGAAAAATTACCTGCTAGTCTACCTAAAGTACTTCAAAACCTGGTTAGTAAGTCAACACCTTTACTGAATCAAGTTCAGGTGGCTAGACTAGAAGATCTTTTAAGAAGAAATCAGGATGTTTTCCCTTTATCAGATAGCGACTTGGGAAGGACCAATATAGTCGAGCATAAAATAAATACTGGTGAAGCAACTCCAACTAAACAAGCTCCAAGGAGAATACCATTAACAAAACGTGACGAGGTTGAGAAGATGCTTAAAGACATGCAGGATCAAGGCATTATAGAACCTTCCCAAAGTCCTTGGACATCCCCAGTTGTACCAGTTAAGAAGAAAGATGGCTCAACTAGATTCTGTGTTGACTTTAGACGGCTTAATGACGTCACAAAGAAAGACAGTTTTCCTTTGCCTCGTATTGATGATACTCTAGATACTTTAACTGGATCAAAATGGTTTTCCACATTGGACTTAAAAAGTGGCTATTGGCAGGTACAGCTTCAACCAGAGGATAAAGAAAAGTCCGCTTTTTCTACTGGAATGGGGTTATGGCAATTTAATGTTATGCCATTTGGTTTATGCAATGCCCCAGCCACTTTCGAACGTTTAATGGAACGAATCTTACATGGACTAACGTGGAAAACATGTCTTGTCTACCTAGATGACATCATAATTCTGGGAAAAACATTTGACAATCATCTGAAAAATGTTCAAGATGTATTTCAAAAACTGAGAAGTGCACAATTAAAGCTCAGTCCGAAGAAGCTGGTGTACGAACCGATCCAGAGAAGACAGAAGCCATTCAAGGTTGGCCAATACCGAAAAATAAGCATGAACTGAGAAGTTTTCTAGGTCTCTGTACTTACTATAGAAGATTCATAAAAGGATTCGCCGATATTGCAAAACCTTTGCATCGACTGACTGAAAATAGCAACAACTATGAATGGTCCGCAGACTGCGAAAACTCTTCTAATGAATTAAAAAAAGCACTTTGTAATCCTCCAATACTATCATATCCTGAGCCTGATCAGATGTTTGTTGTGGATACGGACGCTAGTAACTCCTCTATAGGTGGAATTTTGTCCCAGATACAAAATGGCCAAGAAAAAGTGATTGCTTATTTTAGCAAAGTACTCTGCAAAGCTGAGCGTAATTATTGTATAACAAGAAAAGAACTACTCGCCATTATAAAGACATTGGAACACTTTCACAAATATCTATATGGCCAAAAATTTCTCCTCGGAACAGACCATGCATCATTAAAGTGACTTTTACAATTTAGAAATCCTGAAGGTCAAATAGCACGATGGTTACAACGCTTGCAAGAGTACGATTTTAAAATTGAACATAGAAAAGGCTTGAACCACAAAAATGCAGACGCTTTGTCAAGGAGACCATGTTCAGAAGAATGCAAGCACTGTAACAGACACGAAGAGCGAGAAAATCCTGACGATTTCTATTGCCGAAAGACACGACTACAATGCTCTTTGGATTGGGATCCCAAAATCATCTCCAAAGAACAATAAGAAGATCCAGATCTTAACCTTATCATTAAATTAAAGAATAATAATTCAAATCGACCCACTTTTTAAGAAATCTCGTCAAAATCTCAAATAGTGAAAGGTTACTGGGCCTTATGGGATTCCTTGACTATGCACAATGGTCTTTTAAATAGAGTTTGGGAGAGCTCTGATGGCAAAGACTACAAATACCAGACTGTTTTATCCACCAAAAGGATTCCAGAAGTACTGCAAGCTTTACATAATGGTGTAGGTGGCGGACATTTAGGGGTTATGAAAGCTCTTGAAAAAGTTCGAGAGAGGTTCTATTGGCTGGGGAGCCGCGCAGATGTAAAAGATTGATGCAAAACATGTACCGACTCTGCTGCCAGTAAAGGACCGAGAACCCGTAGTCATGGTAAAATGAAGCAGTACAATGTAGAAGTACCTTTTGAAATAATTGCTATAGACATAGCAGGGCCATTTCCTATTAATAAATCCGGAAATCGCTACATGTTGGTAGCTATGGATTACTTCAGTAAATGGCCAGAAGTCTATGCGATACCAAACCAAGAAGCCACCACCGTTGCTGAGATGTTGTTTGAACAGTGGATTTGTAGATATGGGGTGCCAAGAGAGATACACTCTGATCAAGGCAGAAATTTTGAATCTGACGTTTTTACGAACCTTTGCAAGCTTCTGAAAATCCACAAAACTAGAACAACACCCCTTCATCCACAGTCAGATGGAATGGTTGAGAGATTTAACAGAACGCTGGAGAATTACATAAGGATACAAGTAAATGAACAACAAGATAACTGGGATAAATGCATTCAGCCATTGCTACTAGCCTATCGTTCAGCTGTTCAGGATGCCACTGGAAAAACACCTGCTAGCATAATTTTTATAAAAGAATTACGTCTTCCAGTCGATTTGCTTACTGGACGTCCACCCAATTCTGAAGCAACTTGGGAAGACTACTGCAACCAAATTAGTAAGCGGCTGCAGGTCTTACACTAAGAAGTCCGTCAAAAGTTATAAATAGAAAGCGACAGAATGAAGACCCGCTATGACCTCAAGGTCAATACTGGTGGATTCATGGTTGGTGAAAGAGTTTGGTTGTACAATCCGAAAAGAATCAAAGGGCGTTCACCAAAGCTTTAAAAGTCATGGGAAGGTCAGTACAACGTAGTGACTCGACTAAACGATCTGGTGTATCGAATTCAGAAAAGCCCTCATGCGAAGATGAAAGTCGTGCATCTGGACAGATTGGCCTATTATCGAGATCAAGATGGTTGATCGGGACGATCAAGGCTTGGAAGGGGGGGCAATGTTACGAACTTTATAGTGATGTACATTTCATAGTATTAGTTTGCGTTCGTAGTTTGTAGGGTTTTAGGTATATTTTCTAATGTAACGAACTTTGTAGCGTTTTATATTTCTTAGTATTAGTTTGTGTTCGTAGTTTGAAGGGTTTTAGGTATATTTTCTAATGTAATGAACTTTGTACCATTTTATATTTCATAATATTAGTTTGTGTTTGTAGTTCGTAGGGTTTTAGATATATTTTCTACGAGTTCATAATTTATTTAAGTAATTTTACCTTCCTCACGAGACGACTATGAAAGAAGGTCTAGAACTTTTTAGAGAATTCGATTTTCTTATTTTTAACATGGAACGCCTATGACAGAAGGTCTAGAAATCGCCAGATTATTCTTTTTTCTTATTTTGATTACCCCATGTAGTATGGAAATCCTTCTAGAGAATTAGGGAATCTTCCGGTATCGACCAAAAGGGTATATAAAGGGTCCAGATCGGCTTTCTTAATCAGTATATTTTGAGAGTTTGTCGACGCAAGTTGAATTAATTTGACAAGTGTCAAAAGTAAGGTTGACAATAAAAAGTTATTAAAATAATACATTGTGTGTAGTTTGTTTGAAGACCAGCCGTCCGGAACAATATATATATATATATATATATATATATATATATATATATATATATATATATATATATGCAATCGAAGGTTTTCGGGCATACCGTGCATGTGCCGAGTCCCTCCCAGGACCGCAAGGCTGCCTTGCTTTATATATATATATATATATATATATATATATATATATATATATATATATATATACTCTATTTTTGGATTGATTTTTTTATCGTAAAGTTGAAGGTTGAACATTTGATAGGAATAAAGATGTATCTTTTACCGAAATATGCCAAATACATAAATAAAATGACGTTTTTTCGAAAACGGTTAGTATTAGTAACATGAATGAAGAGTACTTAATTTTAGTTAATAGTTAAAGGTATGTAAAAAACGTTGTCCAAAGTTCTATGATACAGGGTGTAAAAAAAATGGGATCATGAGTGTCACAGCTGATACCTTTCTGCAGCTGTATTTTCTTGGATAGTAATTTAAAGGGTCTTATCTGATATACATCATATTAAAAAAAATTTAAATATACCTGCTGGTTTAATAATTATCTGTAAAAAACTTGATTCCATTGCAACTTTACTTCCATATCTCCAAAGAGGAGGCTTATACGAAAAAAGTGTATATGAACTTATAATATTCCTTTTACGTGTTTTTTTTTCATATCCGGGAGATTCCCCACATTTTCCTGGACACCCTGTACATGTATAAAACTAAAATTTAACATTTATTAAAAAACAAGTTAAAATTTTCAAATTTCCAATCCGGTTCTGTACATGATAAAAAGTGCAAATGTAGGTACGTAGATAAATATTAAACTTTTTTTTTTAATTTAGATTATAATTAATTTTTACTTAGCTCTTCTTCTAGTAAAATTTTTAACATTTCATGGCCTAATTTTGACTATAACAAAATAAAAAAAAAATCGAGGACGTAATTGCAAACCATTCTAAAAATTGTAAAATGAACAGCGTTTAATGTTCATTTTATTTATTTATGATTCAAAACAAATAAAAAGGACATTTTTAAAATATCATAAGAGTTAACTATTTAATAATAGCTTAAACGTTGCGCAGATATATCAAGTGTCAAGTGATTCTTAACATATACTCAAGGCATCTTCACATTGGTGTTATAATCGGTTGATAATAGTCTTAATAATGAAGTTTTAAAAGACTTGCAAGGATAAGCCTTTTCTGCAGGCTCTAACAGGTTAAACTTATTACAAAATAAGTTGGTTTGGTTATGAGGGCCACATCTCACAGAATTATATACAGTTGGTCCAGCGAGAGAATACGTCATCAGTAATATTCGTCTGAACTAAATCCAAATTAATTAGGCAATACAACGCTTACATGTATAAAAACGTGCCTATTTCACCGACAAACGAAACTAAATAGTATATTGAAAATTCACTTATATTTTCGGATTCCCTGTCAGGAAAAGAGAAAAATTAAAACTTATATTATAACAGAGAGTACACTTTTACTTTCTTGAGTAGTTGAAAATATTAGTGAAATAATAATAATAAATAGAATTATTGAAAAGAATAAAATTATCACAAAGCGCACAGAGGCGGAATTAGGACCCCTTTCTTAACCAAGAGAATATTAAATTAAAGACAATAAGGTTTACCTACAAACACTTGAAATAAGCACAATGTGAATACAAGTCTGAACAATGACTGTCAATAAAACAATTTTTTGTTTGAAATTAAAAGGCAGGTCTAAAAACTGTCATTGATATGTGCGTAGATTGATAACGCATGGGTATTCTCTCAATGGAGCAACTCTTTATATATATATATATATATATATATATATATATATATATATATATATATATATATATATATATATATAACTACACATGTGCTGTATTTCTGAATGTATTCCGTTTTTCGTGATCAGATGTTTAAAATCATCGATGTCAATTTTCTCTTTCTCAGGTGAATTCAGATAAAATTATTATTATTATTATTATTATTTTTAGAAAAGTTAAACCAATGATTCATAAACACAAGTAAAAACTTTATTAAAATAATACAAATATGTCAGTTGGTGCAGTTTTACGGAATATTTATAAATAACCTTATCTATTCCTAATTAAAATTTTCAATATTATTTAATGTGCACTGTTTCTCTTTTGTTGGATTTAATATTATTAAATCTGGCAACGTTGTATATAATGTCGGAAAGTTAAAAATCACTAGTGTCTTATTACATGTAATTTTACTTTAAACAATCTAAAAAAATATTTGTGTGTGGCGTTAATATCAAGAGTGATCTTGTTACGGTGCAAATTAAACAATTTATTTTATTACTAACTACAAATATTCATTGTAAGGTTAGTATATATATATATATATATATATATATATATATATATATATATATATACAGGGTGATTCAAAAATCGATCACGAAACTTAAGGGGGTGATTCTACTTGACAAAATAAGGGTAGAGCTTCATATAATTTTTTTCAAAATGTCATTCGTTTTCGAGTTACAAGCCATCCAAGTTCAAGTTTTTATTTTTTGTTTTTTGAATTACTCGCTTACAGGAAAACCGATTTGACTAATATTTGAAAGATAGGCTAAGTCTTCTGCGCTTCATCATTTTAGTAACAATTCACATTGATTGTTTGCCGCTAGAGGGCACTTTACCTACATTGAAAATTGTTTTTTTGTCATAATTTTTTAGTGTTGACAGCTACAGTAGTTTTTGGCATAATTTCTGAAAGACTGATGCCAGGCCTTTAAAAAAGGTGCTCTTTATTTACATCGCTAAACCCAACGGTTTAGACGTAAATCACCCTTAAAAATTAAGTGGTAAATTTACTTTTCTCATTTCATTACCACCAGCTACCAGGTAAATAGCTATCAAAGTATGCTAGAGCTGTCAGTTTAACATCAAATAAATTCGCTTTTTAAACTATTTAATTTATAATCTTAAAATAACTAATAATGGCTAATCAGTAAATATTCATATTATGGATTATTGCGATATACATTTAATTGATAAAAATTAATGAAACAGTACTAAACAAACTAAAAAAGATTCTCAAAATGTCCCCCATTTTCTTCCATACATTTCCTAACACTCTTCAAAAAATGTCGCCTAACTCGATGAAAAATTCCTGGTGTTTCTTTAATAATTTGGCACTTTTCGATTATCCTGAAGCGAAGATCCTCGACGTTGATTACTGGAATATCGTACACCAATTGTTTCAAATGACCCCAAAAGAAAAAATCCATAGGATTAAGGTCTGGTGACCTCGCTGCCTATGCCAATGGTCCACTTCGTCCTATCCATCGCTCAGGATACGTTGCATTCAAATACTGTCGGACACGTATACTAAAGTGGGGCGGAGCTCCATCTTGGAGGATCCGCATGTTGGCCCTTACTTCCAATGGCACATCTTCCAGATACAATGGGAGACGATTTTGGATAAAATCTAAGTATACGTCACCAGTTAATGGGCCATCAAAGAAATGAGGACCAATAAGGTAATCTCCTATTATCCCTGCCCACACATTTAGTGAAAATCTACGCTGATGTTTCGTTTCTACCACATTGTTTGGGTTCTCGTAAGCATATGTGTGGATGTTGTGTAGATTTGTTATGCCATCACGAGTGAAACCAGCTTCGTCAGTGAATAATATGACGCCAATTAATCGATTATCGTGTTCATACTTAGCTAGGATCTGATTGCACATTTCCAACCGTCTCGGCCGATCATCGTCATAAAGAGCCTGCACCTTTTTTGAATGAAACGGGTAGAGTTGTTCTTCTCTTAGTATCCTCCATGAACTAGCCTGACAGAGCCGCACTTCATTCCCAATTTTTCTAGTACTAATACCTGGATTATCTTCAATAATTTCAAGCACTCTTTCTTCTTGTTGCACGTTTCTAGCAGTTCTAGGTCTTCCCCTATTTCCATTATAACTTTTAAAGGAACCACATTCCGCAAGCCTCCTGTGCACACTGGAAAATGTTTGAGCATGAGGGATATTTCTTTCCGGATAACTCTCCATATAATATCTTCTTGCCAACTCTGCATTACCATTTGCTTTTCCATAACAAAAATGGATATCACAATATTCGATATTTGAATATTGGTGATTAGCCATTATTAGTTATTTTAAGATTATAAATTAAATAGTTTAAAAAGCGAATTTATTTGATGTTAAACTGACAGCTCTAGCATACTTTGATAGCTATTTACCTGGTAGCTGGTGGTAATGAAATGAGAAAAGTAAATTTACCACTTAATTTTTAAGGGTGATTTACGTCTAAACCGTTGGGTTTAGCGATGTAAATAAAGAGCACCTTTTTTAAAGGCCTGGCATGAGTCTTTCAGAAATTATGCCAAAAACTACTGTAGCTGTCAACACTAAAAAATTATGACAAAAAAACAATTTTCAATGTAGGTAAAGTGCCCTCTAGCGGCAAACAATCAATGTGAATTGTTACTAAAATGATGAAGCGCAGAAGACTTAGCCTATCTTTCAAATATTAGTCAAATCGGTTTTCCTGTAAGCGAGTAATTCAAAAAACAAAAAATAAAAACTTGAACTTGGACGGCTTGTAACTCGAAAACGAATGACATTTTGAAAAAAAATTATATGAAGCTCTACCCTTATTTTGTCAAGTAGAATCACCCCCTTAAGTTTCGTGATCGATTTTTGAATCACCCTGTATATATATATATATATATATATATATATATATATATATATATATATATATATATATATATATATTTATCCACGTTCTACGTTTTTTCTTTTTTTTTAAACTTAAAAATCTTTTCTCCTTTTGCCAACTATTGTAAATTTTTTTCTTATATATCACTAATTTAGTAACTATTTTTCAGAGCTGCTTGTTTAGTGATATTATTTATTTATAAATTTAGTAAACTTCTTTTCCTTTTTTGAAAATTGTCTTTTAATCTCCAGAATTTTTTTTATCCACGTTCTATGTTTCTTCCATTTTCAAAACTTTTTTTTTTTAAATAACAAAGGAACAATGAATGAGACTAGCGATGTTTACTCTACAACGGATTAATGTGCACTGTCTTCTTTTATTATTTTTTTAAATAACAAATGAAAATTTTTGGGTTATGTTACTTTTTACGAATAAGACTAGCAATGTTTACCCTACAACTGATTAATCTGCACTCTCTTAAAAAATGAATTTTCACTTTTATAGTTAGCGGTGACGTAGAATAAATTTTTGTTTTAATTTTTTTCTGATTGATCGGCCATCTGACGTGAACTGGCAACTAGATGGAATTTTAAGCTTTGGGTTATGTTACATTTTACGAATAAGGCTACCGATGTTTACTCTACAACTGATTAATCTGCACTCTCTTAAATAATAAATTTTCGCTTTTATAGTTAGCGGTGATGTAGAATAAATTTTTGTCTTAATTTTTTTCTGATTGATCGGCCATCTGACGTGAACTGGCAACTAGATGGAATTTTAAGCTTTGAAATACGAAATCAAAATCGATTACTAATTCTCAACTTATGATGAAATTTTGATATTTTATTGATATTATGAACTAAATATTATATTTGATGAAAATATATTATGAACTATCTAAATTTTGGCATTTTGATATATCTACAATTATTTTTCATTATTATTTAGCACATAAAATTGATAAATAAAATTTGATTACATCTAAAAAAAATTACATATACATTTAAATTTTTATTATAACTTGCTGAAATTGATATTTCTTGTTTTATTAATATTATAATCATATTTAGCAATGTTTTACCTACAATTAGGTACTATTTTATTCTAGTTTATTTTTAAAATTAACTTATAACCTATATTTTCATATACTAGTCTTACAGATTTAAAATATTTTTAACAAAGTGTTTATAAATGTTGTTGGTGAAATGAGTTAAAACTAAAATATTATAAATGATTATTGTTAAATAGTGTTTATATTTCACTAAATGATTGTTAGTTTACCTTTATTCTCACTAATATTATCTTTACCCGCACTATTTATATAATGGTTGTTCTTTGTGGATTTCACTATACTGTGTTAAAATACCTATTTTAGTCACTGTCTCTAGTCAATAACACTTCACACATTATTAAAAATATCTATTGTTTATTAGTTTATTTGATTTATGCCTTTTAGAGTGAAATATGTTTATTATTCTTGCTTTAAATGCACTAATGTCCAACCTTTGACTCTAATTTTTATACATTACGTGTCATTATAAAATTATAGGCATTTAATATCCTTTTAAAACATGATTTATATACAAACTCTTACATACTATAACTAATATCTATTCGACAATCTACACTTACCACATAAATGCATCAATTAATTATTTATGTCCTTTTTTGTTTGACATTTTCTTAATTAAAATTTCATTATCATCAATCAGCACAATCTTGTCCACTGTTGAACATAGGCCTCTCGTAAGTTTTGCCACTTATTTCTGTCCCGTGCCGCTTGCATCCAGTTTGATTCTATGCGCCTTATTCGTCAGTCCATCTGGTAGGCGGGCGGCCTCTTCCTCAGTAAGCCTCCTGTCTTGGTCTCCATTCCAAGATTCTTCTTGTCCATCGATTGTCCTTGTTCATAGCGACATGTCCAGCCCAGTTCCATTTTAACGTTGTAATTCTCCTGACTGCATCTGCAACACCCGTTCTTTGTCGTATTTCTGTATTCGATATTCTATCTCTGATGTTAACTCCCAGCATAGACCTTTCCATGGCCAATTTTGTCACTCTCAACGTATTTACGCTTTTTTTTGTTAGTGTTAGCGTCTCTGCTCCATATGTCAAAACGGGGAGGATACACTGGTCAAACACCTTACTCTTCAAGCAAACAGGGATGTTCGATTTAAGTATATTAATCAGTTTTCCAAAAGCTGTCCACGTCAGCCCTATTCTTCTAAGTATTTCGCATGTTTGGTTATCTCGGCCTAAATGGATTTCATGTCCTAGGTATTTGTAGGTGGTGATTTGTTCGATCTTGTGGTCTCCTACGGAGATATTGTCGTTTAGTACAAGGTTGGTCATAAATTTAGTTTTCTCACAATTTATTTTTAGACCAACATCACTTGACAGTCTGTAGAGCTATTCCAACATTCTTGCTGCTTTATCCGTGCTATCCGATATGAGGATAAAGTCATCGGCGAATCTTAGGTGATTAAGGTCCTCCCTGTTTATGTTCACGCCCATATTTCCATCAAAAGAAATCTGCTTGTACATATATTCCAAGACAGTGTTAAACAATTTTGGTGAGATTGTATCTCCCTGCCGAACTCCACGCTCTATTCTGAAGGTGTTTGTGTCTTTGTGGAGTCTGATACAGGCTGTGGCTGTATCGTATATGTTCCTGATTAACGAAATGTAGCGGTGGTCGATTCGGCTGTCTACAAGCGCTCTCAGCATTTTATATTGGTCTATGGTATCAAATGCTTTTTCATAATCAATAAATATAAGAATAAGTGGCTTATTGTATTCTTTGCATTTTTCTATCTGGGACTTAAGAACTTGTAGGTGGTGATTCGTACCATAACCTGAGCGAAACCCAACCTGTTCGCAAGGTTTATAACTATCTAATTTATTTGTGAGTCGATTTGTTATTATCTTTAGGAATAACTTATACATGTGTGAGAGCAAACTGATTGGGCGATAGTTTTTAGATCTGAAATGTCCCCTTTCTTATGCATTATTACAATTAAAACTTATCACACCTGAAATAAGATGACTACTTATACAATATATATATACAGGGTGTCCAAGATAAGGATCCTAAGCATGGGGATCTCGGAAACAGTTGGAGATACGAGGTCGGTTAAATTAGAGAAAAGTTGCGCAATTTAGTGCTAAATTAAACGCAGTTAAAAAAATTTAAAAATTTCAAACACTTCCGGAGATTTCCGGAAAAAAACGAAATTTGGCAAAATCGTTTTTAATTTTTGCAGGCTTTATTTAAAGAGATATCAGAAAATAAAAGGTAGATTCTCATTGCCACTTTTTATTTTTTATAATATGGTCTAAACAAAATTTAAATCCGACGTTTCGTTTCTGAGATACCATCATGAACTTTCATTTTTTATATGGAACAAAAAAAAGTATCCCATGTATTTGATAGCATTTTTTATTACAAATTCAACGATGTATCACCCTTGCATATCAAATACGTAGTTCAAGTACTTTCCATAAGAGCTCCATGAGAGCGAGAGAGAAAGGTATATCAGTTTTATAAAAGCCAATGAACTACACACTTGATATGCAAGTGTGATACACCGTTGAATTTGTAATAAAAAATGCTATCAAATACATGGGATACTTTTTTTTGTTCCATATAAAAAATGAAAGTTCATGATGGTATCTCAGAAACGAAACGTCGGATTTAAATTTTGTTTAGACCAAATTATAAAAAATAAAAAGTGGCAAGAAGAATCTACCTTTTATTTTTTGATATCTCTTTAAATAAAGCCTACAAAAATTAAAAACGATTTTGCCAAAATTCGGTTTTTTCCGGAAATCTCCGGAAGTATTTTGAATTTTTAAAATTTTTAAATTGCGTTTAATTTAGCACTAAATTGCGCAACTTTTCTCTAATTTAACCGACCTCGTATCTCCAACTGTTTCCGAGATCCCCATGGTTAGGATCCTTATCTTGGACACCCTGTATATATATATATATATATATATATATATATATATATATATATATATATATATATATATATATATATATTATTGAAATATTTGATCTGGTTATAAATAAATATTAAAGGAAATTAGCGATATTCGACAAGATGATAAGAACTTAAACTTTATAGATATTATTGCTACATTTTATAGGGTGATATCCAGTTCTACCTACCCACTAAATTTAGGTATTCATTTTATAGACCAAGCATTTATATGTAAGACAATACAATTTTAATAGAAAAACGAATTTAGATAGTTCATATTTCAAGAATCTGATAATGTTAATATTAATGCCTAGATTTTGAAAATTTTGGAAAAACAACCAATTATATAAATTGTAAAAATGATAGATGCCCTTGCGTTATATTACAAGAACAATAGTTTTTATGAATTTGTATCAGATGTTTGCTGTCATATCTCAAACATTTTTACTAATAATGTATATTTAACAATGGTATATCATATACTTAAGAAAACTAAGAAATAATTACCGACAAGAGATGAAGAAATAAAGAATGATAAAAGAATAAACCGATAACATCACAGTGATAAATATCTTAAAAATTCACCGATCAAGAGATTTCTTAAAGTTATGCCAGTAGCTCAAAAATCGTATGGTAAACTTCCTTTATGGAAATACTTTTATCTCCATTCCAAACAAGTAAAATTTTGAAGCATTGTTTCAGTTTAGATATTCTGCACAAAAAATGAAGAAATGGACATGAATCGCATAGGTAACTACTAGTGACTTGTTTGACTAGACTTCTTAAAAAAATATTAACCTTCACATTCACTTAAATAATGATGACAAGTAAACAAAGTATTGAAATATTCCAAAAATAACCATTAAAGTTATATTATTTAGTAATAGTAAAAAATCGCAATAACATTAAAAGACTTTTGAAGCCTGCTTTAAATAAAAATAAAGTTCATAGGATGTAAAACTTAGACAAACATACTCGTGAATATCTAATTACACGGTACGAAATATGCCCAAATTACCGAGACAAATTTTATTATTTTATTATAATAGAAATATCTAGAATAATAGGATACTGAGAAATTTTTTTGGATAGACCAGAGGTTCTCTAACTTTTCTTCGGTTTTCCGTAGACCCCTATATCTTTCTAATATTGAATTTTTAAAGTATAATAACTTAAATATGTTTTTGGCAGGCGAATCGGAAATAATATGGAAAAATAAAAGTAACAACAGACACGTTTTTCAAAATTTTTTTCGTCACGGTGCAGCGAAACGGGCGCCGCCGTGCTGTGCGCTTTATCACCAGATCAAACTTGACACAGGGCTACGCAATCTGTTAGGGTTTATGGTAAAAGAATATTTGAGTTACAACTCATACCGTTTTTAATTAAAAAAACATAATACGTAAATTAAATATACAAAAAAATCATTCGTTTTATTCTACTCTTAAAATGTTATAACAGGTGGAAGATGATGCGCAGAACGCAAAAATCGCTCCTGCTTCTATTTTTTCTTACGGCGCATTGTTGTGACTTGCCATAATCCTTGACGATAGTTATGAAATACTTTTAATGGGAAAAATTTCAATATTTGGCTTCAAATTAGTAATGGTTTAATCTAGTACTTTTTTTGTAAAAAAATTGGCAACCGCATTGAAACCCCTTTCCACGACGTATGAAGATGGAAAAATTATCAAAAACTTTCTGGCGATCTTCCATAATGCGTGATAAATAGCAGGTACGCCTGTCTGATGTCTATTTCTAGACTGAACCTTAAATTGTTCATTGGTATTTATTCCAATCAGTTCTTCTTGTAAAATAATATTTGATTTGTCAATTCACTGTGGTATATAAAAGGTCAAAACATCACTAAATTTGATTTTAAACTCTGAGTACAGGGCACTTAAATGTTGAACATAGGCCAAAACGTTATCATCTTGGCAGAATGTCTATAACAAGTTAAAAAAACTGTAAAAATTTTCAGCATCCAATGTTTTACATCATAAGAACAATTCTGGTAAGAAAAGCTGTAATGATGGATTTTGTTTTTACTAAATTTGGACAATCATCTAGCAACTGGAAGTTAACCTCATTAAATTTTAAAAATAAATCTGTTAAATAGACAATGTTTGGTTTTTGTAAATGGTAACTTGGCATCAAACAACTCTAAAAGTCTCCGAACTAAAAAAATCTTGTCAAACATAAGTCTTTCCAGAGCCAGAGTCATTCATAAGAATCTTTCTAGATGAACAAGTCTGTCTGAGTCCATAGAATTCAATCGAATGAGGCGTTCTATTTAAGGCTAGAGAACGAAATGTGTTCGACTTTTAAGTTAGTTGCTGTATTTAAAACGTCCACAGTTTAATGGTCGAACCAAGTTCTTACAGATAGGTGACGTTCCTGTAGTGAGGCAGTGAGGCTGCGTGATATTTGTATGAGCTCGTTTGTGGAGTTTTGAGCTCTATCTATATATTTTCTTATTGAGTTGGTAATGAAAACTGAAAGGATTTCTGATTCAAGTAAATGATGATGTTCCTTATGTAGAAAAGAGCTCCACAGATCATTCGGAGGACTCAAATCTGCTAAATCATGATCTAACCATGGTGATCCGTGTGGAAGGGCCAAAGGACAAGATAGAACAGATAAATGGCTTGGAAATTGGTGGCTTAAGCTTTAAATTCAGCTTGATGTTACGATTCGGCAGAGAATAGAGAGCTATCAAAGAAGTTTAGGCTTTACCAAAAGGGTGATTGGTCTTGAGGAGCCAGTTGAGTCTCCTATCTAAGACTAGCCCTAAGTATTTTGAGTAATCGTTTTCCTAAGGAATCTGAGTATTAGAGATGGGTAGTCGATTGTCTGGAGTCGCAAATCTAGCTCCAGTAAACATTACTGCCTCAGTTGTGTCAGGATTTAACTCAATTTTCCATTCGATCATCCATTTTTCCAGTTTATTTATATGCCGTGGTAATCTCAGGATTATTAGGCAAGATGACCCTGAAGACGTCGCAAAAGTTGTATCGTCAGCGAATAAATATAATTTGCCATATTGCTATTTCAGAATATACACAGTATACAGGTTGAATAGACTAGGGACAGAAAGGTACCCTGAGGAACCCCCGCTCTAATCGGCCTTATAGTAAATATAGCATCATCTGATCTCTAGAAAACTTACGACCAGTCTTACAAAATAGTAGGGGATCCTACCCTTATAAGCTTGCTGGTCTTGAAGAATAATGCGCCCTTATGGATCTTTCTGTTAAATCCCTGCGTTATGAACGATGCCAGTCTGGTAGTCTGCTGAGAGTTACTGTGACTCCCTCTGAATCCGAATTGCTACAGAGGAAACTGGTAAAATTACTCTTTCAGCGTCCTTCAGTATCACATAACTGCGAAAATAACCTGGAATTCAGGGCGTTGCTCCGAATTTTGTTAACTGCTTTTTATGACGAATTGAAGAGATTTATGTAATCTGTCTCTGATATTTTTAACAACTAAATGTTGTCTATGGATGATGCAGTGAATTTTAATCATAATCATAGCAGGTGCTCCATCTGGTGCTGATATTATTTGATAAAGGAACATTCGCTTTGTTATGGTTTTCCGACGTCTCACTACGACAGGAGAGAGTGGTGCTTGAATTATCATCGTCGTCATCATCGTTTCTTCTCCTGCAAGGGGTGGTATTGTATCCGGTGGTGGCGGTGGTGGAGGTGTCGCTGTATCGGAGCCCACATTTATTGTCACATTTACCGACAGTGGCTCCAGGGCTTTTAAAATATCGGGCGTAGGCGCTTGCTCGGTAAGGTGTTTGAAGGTAAACTTCTTTTTGGTAATCGGTGCTTCACACGGCACCGTGGTTCCAGTCCCTGGTACGATTGGTATCGGGAGAAGCTTCTTCAGTTTGATGAAGATGGCCGACTTGGATGCTTTCTCTTTGGCACGACTACAATATCGCTTATAATTTTCACATTGTCTTCTTTCTTGTCAGTTCTTCTTCCATCGACTCGTTCAAATTTAAAGCATTGAAAAGTGAATTTTGGCTTTCATTAGAAGCCATTGCTAAGGATTATTATTTTTTACTTTACACAAAGACACTGACACTAAACCTGATGTGCTGTTCTGACGAACTGTGAAGCATCCGATCCAGCTAGACTGCTTTTATACCCTTTCTCCACCATCATCACTACAAACACCACCATTAACCATTTGTCCCTATTGACCTTTTCAAGGTTATTTCTTTCACGCTTCCGTCCAGCGTGCAGCGGTTGTAAAATTATTTTTAACAGCACATTGTCTGTTGACGTACAATCTTGTTGAGCACCCGAAATATACATATACAGGTAAATTTTGTTCTAATTTTCTTTCCTTCTATTGGCGAAATGATGCTAAATACAACTTTAACTACAGTGACTTTTTCGGAATTCAAATTTGCGACCTGGGTCAATTACTGCACGCTACATACGAAGAAGAAATTGGCTGCTAAAAGAAGTTCACTCAAACCAAATAAATGATATTATTTCAAATGTGTTTTTTTTTGCATTGTTCCATTTTTGTAGTAAATCAATTATTAAAATAAAATCATATAATAGGACGAATAGTAAATATTTCACTCCAGCCTCAATTAACAATGTCAGACGTTAACACTACTGATTATCACAAAAAATTTTAAAGATTTTAAAGTTATGCGCGGACTTTCGGGACGGGGATTTAAACTTACACCGGATAGAAATTACGACATGGAGAGTAAAAGATTATGCTGTTTAGAGGAACCTGTAGTAGGAGATGATGCAGCCACATGTAATTATGTTGATAACAATTTTGCTAAGTGTGTTCAAGATATATTGCAAGCTGTTCAAGACTGATACGGTCAAAACACATATTGAAGCTTACGTACACAATAGAGTAATTGAAACTATTCAAGAACTTACAGAATATATCGATGATGTAGTACTTTTATTATATGTCAATGGACAAGACAAATTAGAGCTTCGTGTCTAGAGAAACAAGTTTAATCAATACATATTATATTGATATTTAAACGATGTATTTGGGGTTTTTCAATAGGTTTAATAAAAAACAATCAATACTAAATAAATGTTTTTTACTTAGCAGGAAAATATATTTTACTACTTTAACATTATTTTTCATATATCCTTAAATTAATTTCTATACTATACATTAACAGCTAATAGAGTGACAATGTAGCCTTTTGGGCCTTGTTAATATATAGATTTTCCAGTTTATTATTTATACAAAATCTTTTACAAAAAGGATTTCATGACTTGCAACAACATTTTCGCATTATCTTGCAGATCTCGTTTGTAAAAGTCTGTGTCGGTATGACCCCAAGGTAAAGTTTTTGTAGATGTTGGAATTCTTCTTCTTCTTCTTCTTTAGGTGCCGTCTTCGTTCCGAAGGTTGGCGATCATCAGAGCTATACGTATTTTCGAGACTGCTGACCTAAACAGCTGGTTATTGCTGCAATTATACCATTCTCTTAGATTTTTTAACCAAGAGTTTCATCTTCTTCCTACAGATCTCTTTCCCATAATTTTTCCCTGCATAATAGTTCTCAGTAGTTGATATCTTTCTCCTCTCGTAACGTGTCCCAGGTATCGTAATTTTCGTTTTTTAATTGTAAGTATGATCTCCTTTTCTTTATTCATTCTCCTCAGTACTTCAGCGTTTGTGATTTTCTCCATCCATGATATTCTTAACATTCTGCGGTATATCCACAATTCAAAGGCTTCTAACTTGTTAATATCGATCTTTTTAAGCGTCCATGCCTCCATTCCATAAAACAAAACTGACAGTACGTAACATCTTGCCAGACGAACCTTTAATTCAAGACTCAGGTCTCTGCCACAGAACACTCTCTTCATTTTCGTGAATACGGCTCTTGCTTTCTCTATCCGGATTTTGATTTCTTCAGAGCTATCTTGTTTTCATTGATGACGGTGCCTAAATAGTTGTATTTTCTGACGTGTTCTATATTTTGACCCTGTATGCGTATATCTGGGACATTTTAGGTTGATTTGGATATTAACATGCATTTTGTTTTTCTTATGTTTAGTGACAGTCCATATTCTTCACTGACTATTGCTTCTCTATTGACTAAGGTCTGGAGATCCTCGAGTGTTTCTGCGATAAGTACTGTGTCATCGGCGTATCTGAGGTTGTTTATTAAAATTCCATTTATTTTAATACCAACGAATTGGTCAATAAGTGCTCTATCATTATGTCCTCAGAGTAAAGATTGAACAAGGTCGGTGAAAGTATACACCCTTGTCTCACTCCTCTTTTTATTTCGACTTCTTCAGTCGTCTCATGCTCCACTCGCACTACTGCTTTCTGATTGTAATAAATATTCGATATAATTCTGTCTCTTTTATCGAGGTTCTTTTCCGTCAATAGACTGATAAGGTGATCATGTCTCACTTTGTCAAAGGCCTTATTGTAGTCTATGAAGCACATATATACATCCTGATTTATATCAAGGCATCTTTGAGACATGACATTCAGTGCAAATAACGCTTCTCTCGTTCCGAGTCCATTTCGAAATCCAAATTGGGTATCGCTAATATCTATTTCCAGTTTTTTATGTATTCTAGTGTGTATAACTTTTAGAAATGTTTTCAGTATGTGATTCATCAGGCTTATTGTGGGATAGTCGGTGCATTGTTTTGCTTTTCCTTTTTTTGGAACAGTTACAAATGTGGATAAAAGCCATTCCTGTGGTATTATTCCTGTTTTGTAGATATGATTAAAAAGCTCCGACAATCGACACTTCCTCTATGAGCTTGAGGACTTCCATCGGTAGTTCGTCTGGACCCGGAGCCTTTCCATCCCTCATTCTTCTTAGTGCATACATTACTTCCTCTTTGGTTATATCTGGGCCTTCATCCTCTTGTATGCTGTTTAGATTAGGTTCATGTCTTTCATCTGTAAAAAGTTCATTAACATGGTTCTTCCATACCTCCAATTTTTCTTCCAGTTCTGTTATTATTGTTCCGTTTGTGTTATATAATGTGTTGGGTTGTTTGCGTTTTTGTGTGCCCGCAAGTTCTTTCACTTTTTTATGTATATTAAAAATGTCATGTTTCATCTGTAGATGTTCTATTTCCTCACATTTCTTTTTATAGAAATTTTCTTTGGCTATTCTGATTTCAGTTTTGATGACTTTTTGTATTTGTTTATAGCTTTGTTCACACTTGAGAGTTCTTCGATCATCCATTAGCTGAAGGATCTTATCAGTCATCCATTCTTGCTTTTGTTTTGATTTTTGTTTAGTCAGAATAGTCCTTGCGGGTGTCATCAACGCCGCTTTTAAGCCCAGCCATTTGTCATCAGTGCTCTCTATGTTTTGATATTCGCCATTTGCGCACAGTATATTTAGATTGTTGTTAATATTTATTTGTAACTCCCGTTTGATTTCTGGGTTACATAAGCGACTCACATCTATTTGATTGGTTTTTCTTTTGTGCAATAGTCGTTTTAATTTAATGTGTACTTGTGCTATTAGAGGATTATGGTCTGAATAGACATCTGCGCCTGGGTAAGCCTTAACAGATTTTACCGAGTTTCTGTATCGTTCGTTTATCAATATGAAGTCTATTTGATTTCTAACTGTTCTCTGATTATCATCTTGTGGCGATTTCCATGTGTAGAGTCTTCTCTTTGGCAGCTCAAAGAATGTTGGAATTACATGATGTATATCATCGTAATGTGAAAAAGCAATTTTATTTATTACTAGACTGTAAACATAACCTAATTCACTTCGACAAGTCTTCATTTTTTTTTAATATTAATCCACCCCCTTCGACTATTTGACGATAATCCTCTAAATGAATACCCTTCTGGATAACTGATTTTTTTTTTATCTCTTTGGCCTTTTTCAATTCCTTATTTACTGATTTTACATAATAGGCTTTATCCCCGGTACCATAACAACTAATTATTAGGCCATTTGAAAACTCATTTTTCATTCGACCCATAAGTTACTGATTTTGAAATGTCCAATATGGGAAATCGTATATATATATATATATATATATATATATATATATATATATATATATATATATATATATATATATATATATATATATATATATTGGCTTGTTATAAGTTATTTTTACTTTTTCCATGTATAAAGCTAGAAAATCTTCTGTAAATATGGCCGTGATATTAAAGTTGAATCGAGAGAAATTAAAGCTCTTGCCCCAACTCTTCCGTTACTATTTTCTCATTTTTTTATTAATCTAATATCTTTTCGATTTTCGACATTTTTTATTATCTTCCAAAAAACGGCATTTATATTTCGCTTAATAAAATCTATGTATTTCTTCAGCCACTTGGACTGATTAAATTTCTAACCCAGGTGCGTTCGCATTATCATAGGACTGTTTTCTATGGTTTTTGTAATGAACAATGTATTTCTTTTTATCATTAAGTTTTGAAATCAGTTTCGGCAATTTTGCTTTTTCAGCAGGTGGAGTGATGTTTTCAATTAGAAATGGAAGATCAGAATAAGCATCTGTAGTTCTGCTAAACAATGTACATCTACCTCGAAAACATATCCATATGGGCTATCATCATCAACATCGTATTTAAATCTAATATTTCGCGTTCTGACAGTCATTTAAAACCACCGAATAATGTCTGGGACATACTATGACCATACAGATCAGTGGCGTCCAGATAAGTTTTAAATGAAGAATGTTTAGTGGGGTTATACTTAGGCAAATACTTGTTCTTTGCAATATGCTGTCTTTCTGTACATTAACTTATTCCACCTTGAATACTTTTCTTGAAAAAGTGAATCATATCGATATCTGTCAAAAGCTCCAGCTCCAGCTGAGTCATGCGCAACATGCAATCGAAAGATAAACTTGGTAGAGTATAGTACTGCGCAGGATCCAACTTATAAACCGACAAGCACGTATCGTGAAATTGTTCGAAAACATCAGTTAATAATAACACGTCAGATTTTAAGTATAAGTCCGAATATTCTCCTAAATTCTTACACTGAAACCGGTGCCACACTTCTTTAGCTCTATCATATAATTCGTCAATGACATGTTCTTCCTGTAACTGACCATAAAACTCACCTTTAGTTGGAAGATTTAGGCCATTCAATTTTCCCAACGATTCGATAAAATTGTATGGAAAACAACCTTTTTTCGCATTAAATTAAATTTAGCAACATCGGAAAAATATTTACAAGATTCCCTAAATTCATTTAAATTTAACCCATTACCTAATTTTCTAACGATGTCGACAAAAATTTAAAACTATCAGTAAATCTCAGTTTCAATTTTTTTTTTATTCTTCTAGTTTTATTTTCGACATAGTCATGCATATAAATGCTTTTTGTAAATAATACATACTTTTCTTTGCTTTGAGCTATAATATCAATATTACCCCCATATCTACATAGTTCTTTTATAAACATATGGCTGTCGTAACCCCTCAAATTGTGGAGGATGATGGGGACAAAATTAGGTAGTTTATAATTTAAATTACTAGTAGAATGTGAGTGACTGAGGACGTCACTGCATCTGAGCCAGGTAAAACACAGAAATAATGAAAGTTTATAATTAAAATTAAAATTTTTAAAATATAACCTTCAATCGAAAGATTAAACTTTAGGCTGACATTTGCAGATGTGGTTGCCTGTAGGTTGGATAACAGGCGGTGACAAGTTCAATCCTGTAGGGTGGATAGTGGTGATATTCTATCCGGTAAGGAGGATAGTAGTGAAATTCTACCCGGTAGGGTAGACAACCATCAACAATTTTATCCGATAAAGTGCACAGCTGTAATGTTTTATCCGGTAGGGAGGACCCTATGATAAAGACAGCAATGCCTAAAATAGTGTCGTATACATAATAGAAAAAGCAAGAGAATCAATTAACTACCACCAATATATCAAAAAATATTTAAATTAAAAATTTTTCAAATCACACAATAATCAAAATAAGAGAAATATTATCAAAGGTAAACTTTAAGTTAATAGCAAACGAAATATTAAAACTAATTAGCAAAATTAAACAAAATATTAACTTAGAGTAGTCGCTATTGAGCTCGAGTTACATAAGAGTAATAATATGATAATATGCACAAGTAAAATTACCAGTATGGCTTCAGGTATTCACCAAAAATAATCCAGCAAAAGTGTAATAACGTGTCTATTTAAAAAAATAATTACTTATGAAAAAATTAATCAACAATTAACAAAATAATTAAAGATAGCGATAATATAAAATACAATATTTAGGGTCAGAGATCAGTGAATGCTCTGTTCTTTAACATTAAATAAATTGACTTAATCTGGCTAAGATAAACACAGAGTTAATATTTTACAAGGTATAAACAATAGTAAAAAAAGATACTAAGTATAATCAAAATAATACCAGACTATTATGTGAAAAGCCAGGATATGCAGTTTGATACTGTGCTTTTAATTAAACTACAAGGCAAAACAATAGTAAAAAAGGATACTCCAAGTATAAATACAAAAATACCAAACTGCTATGTGCAAAGTCAGGTACCGCTTGACATTAACCTTTAAATAATAAATAAAATTAGATGAGCTGAAAGAATTTATAATTTCACTTTATAAGCCAGTCTCTAATACCTAAATATTGCAGTCGAATACACAATAACAATATTGCTGAAAGTTACTAGGCCGTGAGCATATCACGATGCTAAATAACTCTAAATTTGCCAAGAATGGGGCTCAAAGAAAGCATACAATACAACATATTATAGTATAACTACTAATAGATTAATTTGACTAAAAATTGGGAACATCGTGATACGTCCAGGAGGCAAATACATAGCAAAATATAGTGCAAACTACAATTGATAATAAAAGCACTGTCAAAATTAACTCCTACTGATAACAAAGGGAAACATTAGGCACTGCAATGTACCAGATATTAAAAACCCAGAAAATTACAAAAATTATTAATCGCTATTCACAAAGAAAAGAATCCATCATTTTAATAATATTCTAAAATGATTGAGTGAGCTGGAATAGTATACTATGTTTGGTTTAAAATTATGCTTTGATTTGACTCGGTAAAAATCAGTTTCGAGCTGATATCTTCCAAAATTTAGAAATCCATGCAGGATTGTTTGAATAATTGCTAATTTAATGTTGCTTACCAGATTTTCTGGAATCTAGACTGATTCCTGGTTAAAACGTGCCTAAGATTAACACAATTCTTGTTTCCAGGTTGTGCCTCAATAAAACAGCCAAAAAACGCCAAGCAGGTCAGAAAATATTCAAACCAAACAACACTAAACTGCTATCGAGGCACGATAAATAAAATTCCAGTCCCAAATTCTACAGGAAAGTTGTAAAATAAACGGGATGGAAATTTTCAGTCTCTTCTTGCTGATTCTAATAGGAAAAAGTGAAACTGACAAGCAAATGCCCACCATTTTATAAAGAAGCCTGAAGCTTACGCTGTATAAGCTTCTTTTTTACCCACATAAGAGAGCTAGTTAAAAAGAACGTTAAACGAGTAGCAACTCGACAGAAGAAATGACAGTTCAAAATAGTGGGCTTAAACAGATTTGTTAACTAATTAATCGTTGACATTTTCGGCTCTAATCAAATGGGAATTCATTGTTTATTTCTAAATTAGGAAATATATATTTTCTGTCAGTTATTAGCAACACGGTGTTAGTTGCCTATCCAAATATTCTTCCAAAATTACCACAGAAATAGCAATTTAACATGCAACGGCTTAAAAGGATACGAATTGCCTAAACGTCAGCTGGACAGTGGGAACTAACCTCACTAAAAGTTACAACAAACTTATGAAATTATTTAAAATAAAAAAAAAAAACAGGGAAAAAGGGTATAAGAATTGATAAATGTAAGAATCTTATTTAAATGACCGGCAAGAAAATTATATTTAACCAAAAAAAGGTAAATACAAATTTCTTATTTAAACATAGACAACCTAGTGCAGTGACGTAAAGTCAATGACCTATAAATTAAGCTAGGAATGAAATTAAATTAAGGCTGTATGTCTTATAGGCAAATTACTGAATGATAAAGAAAATAATCGAGTTGGGAAGAAAATCTGCAAGAAAGTGAAATTTGGAATGGCTCGAGATACAGTAAAGCCTAAAAATGCAACGAATATTATGCTGTTATACGAAAGATATATAAGAAATACTTAATGAAAATGATATTGTATTGCCAAAACGTGAATATTTGTTAAAATAATATAAGATTAACCAAATTAACCATAGTAAACTTAAAATGAAATTTTAACCGTGACAACAAAACAACAAAAATACAAAATTAACGACAACAAAATGACATACATAGTCCCCGACTGGAGAGCGTGTCCTCAACCCGTTTCGCGCTAAGTCGACAACACACACAAGCAGCGGATCACCAGCGCGATAGAAAGGTAACACAATAAGATAAAGAAAAAGATAAAAATTCCTCTGGTCAACTGTGAGAAGACACCAATGAAAACCGGTTTTAACTCGGCTTAAATCTAGTAGCTTTACCAAATGGATCCGTTTCAAAATTAGAGGTTATTTTTTCCAAGAAACAAGAAGGAATCCTTTATTTACTTTTGGGGCCAACAAAAAAAAACGAAACTTTAAAACTGATGACGATTGGAATGATGGAACCATCACTATATCACAACCGGCAATGAGCGGCTTTGCCTCTGAAGGCTGAACCGAGTTTACTGCTGGAAGAGGCTTTAAAGCTCTAGAATCCAATGACAGTGATTCGGATTCTAATAACTGACTGAATTAATTCCAAAAAGAAAAACAAACGCGGTGACCAAGCAGCGGAAGTAAAGCAACTGAAGGTCAACTTTATTCCAGCATTTGGAGGACTTTTATTTCCACCAGTACTTGCTGCAGAACTATTCTTTACCAATTGAGCGTGAACCGCCGAACAAGTTTCACGCCAAGCCGGCGATCCACACCCAACCAGTTGTCCACCCTGCAGAAACCTTAAATCGGTTTCAATCCGATCTATAAAGACTTTTGCTGCATCACTCCAACGATATAGCTCAAATTTGGAAATAGAATCAGCAAAAGAACATTTTATTAAACATGCACATTAGTATGGCTCATGTTTTAAACCTTTTATAGTGTAAGAATTTTGAGGGTCCTGTTCGACTGTATCAACGGATTTTAAGATCGACTCAAAACCAGCGTATATAACAGAAGGTACTAGTATGTGTTTTTCTAAATTTTCAAATTTTAATATAGTTGCCAAAACACTCTTTCCGAATGTATTTTTCTTTAAATCTATTGAGGGTATCGATGAAAAGACATGCTTACAATCACTTTTTTGATGTAATAATAAAGCTGACGGTGAAATAAAATATATTAAGCAACCGTCACAAATATATAACCTACCATGATGACTACTTGATATTTGACTTGAAACTAAACGGGACAAATCCTTTATCCAACAGTAGTGACTTTTTAAACATCTTGAGTCTCTTTAAAGTTCACTATTGGCATCTTCATTATGGCAATCTTTTGTTACCAACAACAAATTTACATGCATTTGTAGCCTTCTTGTAGCATACCTTAATGGACCGACAACCTCATATTTCATCTCGTTATTTTCAAAGCTCGATTTTAAACCGTAAACATTTATTGAAATAATATTAAGTCATTCAAATTTTGTAATATCGCACAATTGAACTGAAAATTCCATACCTGTTACATCCAAAAACTATGGCAAAATGTGGGTATGATGTTATCTGAGAGGATCTTGCGGCTGGAGGAAATAACGCTGGCGTTACAGCCCAAGCAAAACAATATTCATCCTGATTCACTACCTTGATAACTGCCTGTTTAAGCTCAATAAATTTTGGTAGCTTCACATAAGATGACTTGCCTAGAGCTGAATATTTGTTAATATTCACTCTCACATATAAAATTTTCTTCAACGCCTAACCTGCAATAGAACAAAAAATATTTTCAAATCTTATAATATTTTCGTACTTTAATTTCTCAAAATATATTTATTATATTATGTTTTTTCCTCGCTTTTACAACGTTGCATACCTCAATCCTTCTCCTGGAATTTGCTGGACGGCACCTTTAAAGCCTCTACCAAGGATCGGTATACTTTTCGCTCACCATCTCTATATGATGGTAGATAGTAAAGACCGACAGCAACCATATTGATTTTAATGAATGTTGAGCCCTTAATTTTTGCGCTATTAAACTCCACACTTTTGATTTGACTTTATCAAAAAATATTCCATAGTTCATGTGATTATTGTCGCTACTTATGCTATACGATGCTATTCTATTTTTAAAAGCACAATGTTTTCTAATGGGCCGACATATGTTTTTTTGGCACACTTACGTAGCATAATTTTGCGTCGTTGACGTTGACATCATGAGCTCTGCGCTTGCAAAACAATATTTCCTTTCATGCCTTAATAAACTATAACTACGGGTAAAAGTGTTTTCACACTTTTCGCATACATAAGACATCGTTCCTATCGTTATGGGTTATTCATACCTTATTGCATCAATACAAAACCACACTACACCACCACCAGCATCACAAGCCTTTATACAAAAATGTTCAAGGTCAAAACTATTTCAAGATCATCCCACATTATTAATAACTAAAATTCAAGGCCATGTCAAGAATAAGTTCATGATAGCGTTCAAGATCAAGTTTACGGTTACGGTCAAATTCGAGGGCACATTCGAGGTCCAATTGCGATTACGGGGCCAAGGTCGAGGGATGGGGGTGACAAGGTAATGTCATTTTCACTCTATTCATGCGTCAAGAATTTACGGTTACGGTCAAATTCGAGGGCACATTCGAGGTCCAATTGCGATTACGGGGCCAAGGTCGAGGGATGGGGGTGACAAGGTAATGTCATTTTCACTCTATTCATGCGTCAAGAATTGAAAGAACTTATGATGAAAAACCAAGGCGATATGAAACCAGAACTAATGACAATCCAAGACGATACGAAACAAGAAATAAAGACAAGCCAAGATGATATAAAAAAGAATTGATGGCACTGAAAACAAATCAAGAAAACATGAACCAAGAATTGAAAGAAGACATTAAGGAAAATCAAGAAAGTATGAAACAAGGACTAAAATCAAGCCTGGAGGACAACAGAAACTTAAGACAAGTCAAGAAGATATGAAACAAGAACTGAAAGAACACATTAAAAAAAATCATGAAGATATGAAGCGCATAGAACAAGAAATGCAACAGAAGATTAGCAGTCAAGAAGATATGCCGCTACCAGCAATAACTAGAGTTCACCGGAGAAGGCAGGTGCTCTTGTTCTAGCGTTATGAGGTGAAGCTATGATGGTTTTACGTAACATTCTCGAAGAAAAACAGAATGATAATTAGTTTGTTGTTACTTTTCTTAAAATGCACTATGGGTAAGCTCGCCTCCAAGAAGTTTATAAGGCCCAACTTCAAGGAAGATGACAAAAATATAATGAAAATCTTCAAAAATATTAGGCGGATATATTGAGACTAATAAATTTGACTTACCCAACATATCCAGAAAAAAAAAGCAAGAGTTAGCAGTAAATAGTTTTATCAAAGGTTTACGCGACCCAGGAACAAGTCAAACTCGAAGACTGAAGAAAATTTCCGAGGCTCTTATTTATGCTCTTTAGTTTGTAACAGCCAAACAGATCTCAAGGAACCAAGGAAAAATCATAGGATTTAACGTTTCCCCGATGATCGCAAGACTAACGAGGAAATCTTCATGAGGCTAATGAGGGAGATACAAGAATTTTTAAACAAATAAAAAACACGACAACAAAAAACAACTTGCTATAGCAGAAATAGAATTCGTTGTTGGAAATGCGGCCAAGAAGGGCATGTACAAAGCCGTTGTCCTAGCAGTACTGCTCCTGATAGTGATCCTGATGGCTGTTGGCTTCATATTGCTGACATAAGGGATGAAGTTGGAAGGAACGACTTGAAGAAAGTCTTTGCTTCTTACGATGAACTTAAGGAAGTCTGGCTAACTAACAAAACCTCCTGTTTTGGATTTGCTGTTTAAAAATATAAAAAAGATGCTGCAATTGCTTATGCCAGACCAAGAACAAGGAGTCACGGGCGCCGGCCCTATTCGAATTACATGCGTTGTTACCAGTGCGGATACAACGATCAATTCTACCTAGTTTTCTCGGAAATTACTGCTGATCGAGGCGATAGCAGAAAGGACCGTTAAAGATACAGAAGGAGTACTGGCGGCGACTGTGGAGAAAGAAGAGAGAGCGACTTCAATCGCGAATAGGACTACGGAAGAAGAATATCCTATAGGTAATCCTCAAGAAGGTACAGCGACGATTACAAATAGAAAACGACAGAATGAAGACCCGCTATGACCTCGAAGCCAATACATAGTGGATGAAACAGTATGATTGTATAATCCGAAAAGAACCAAAGGGCGTTTACCAAAACTTCAGAAGTCATGAGAAGATCTATACAACGTAGTGACCCGACTAAACGATCTGGTGTACCGAATTCAAAAAAGCGATCATGCGAAGATAAAATCGTGCATTTTGATAGATATCAAGAAGGTTGATCGAGATGACCAAGACTTGGAAGGGGACAATGTAACGGACTTTATAGCAGCATATATTTCATATTATTAGTTTGTGTTTCTAGTTTGTATGGTTTTAGGTTCATTTTCTACGAGTTCATAATTTGTTTAATTAATTGTTGTTAATTTTCTCATGAGACTATGAAAGAAGATCTGGAACTTTTTAGAAAGTTCTATTTCCTTATTTTTGACATGGAATGCCTATGAAAGAAGATCTAGAAATTGCGAAATTATTCCTTTAGAAGATTTTTGGAATTTTCTGGTATCCGCAAAAAGGGTATATAAAGGATCCAGATCGGCTTTCGTGGACAGTTTATTTTGAGAAGTCGATGATATAAGTTGAATTGTTTGATAAGTTATCAGAATAGTGAAAATAAAAAGTTATAAATAACACAGTGTGTATAAAAACTGGTCGTTCGGAAAAATATTTTCATATTATATTACAATTGTCAGATAATTTATTTATAAAATCTGCAATTGAATAATTGTTTAAAAAAGTTAAGTAAGATATAAATAAATATTTACGACCATAGAATTAGTTTAGTAAGTTACCGTTTTTCTGCTTCGGACCGTTAGAGGAAAAGATAGTTTATTTTCTATAAATTCCATTCTTGTTCTCTCAATACATGTTTTGACCACTTAATGGTCTCGTCAATAGATTTGTAACGAACTAAGAGCAAAATTCACAGGAAACAAATCTCCATTTCGAGATACGTTGATAGGATGTTAAATCTGCAGACATCATCGATTCCAGACTTTTAAATATCGATATTAAAACGACATTTATACAGGCAACGGAGAAAGAACCACAGTGGAATTTGCAGATAATAAACTGTCTATATTTTCCTTTATCGGTTTAAAGGAGAAAAACTTATTTAATTTTTAAGCTTTTCATTAGTCCGGTGTATACAGAGTGACTCTGAAAAGTCTGTACAAAATGCTAGCGCATATTTTTAATTTAAAATATGTCCCCCTAATTTACGAACATATTCTAACTTTAAAACCGGTGCAAGGTGACAGCAGAGGGTTTAAATTGACAAGTATAACAATAAATCGCACAAATCTTGATTTTTAACGATACCAGAATAAAAATCGTTTATAAATATTACCTAATCGTCAAAAATTGAAACTTTTGTTTGTTTTCAGGAAATAATCATTTCTTTTACCGATTCGAAAGCTTTATTTCTAAGTTTTTATCCTTAATTTTCCTATATAAGCGTTTATGTCTTGATATATTTGACACAAATTACAACAACATTATAAACAAAACACAACTGACCAACTAGAAGATCATGGCAACTAGATCAGGTCTAAGACTTAAACCTTCTTAATGAATCAGGTTATGAGTGTCTAGCCCAATTTATCTTAGTCCAAAAGTTGATAGTTCCGGAAATTCGGTACGTCAGAGTTATTATTTTTTGAAACTTTTTTGTAAATATTTTTCTTAAGCTTGATTCGCATTAAATTTGGTCCTTGAGGTTTTTTTAGGATGAGAAATCAATATCTGATGATAGTTTAATTGTATATTGCAGAGGGTGTCAACAGTAGCATTTCACCTACATCTAAAACTTTATAACTCATAAAAGTTATACTTTATAGTTGTCGCTTCGACCAGCCAATTCTGAGAAAATCGAATTTAAAAGTTTTATTGCTGCGTATTGAGATTCGTCGTAGACCACCTTCACACTATATCTAAGATTAAGGCTGGTCCAAGAATTTTGGAGAGTGTTTAAGAACCAACAAGCCGATACAACACATAACGACAAGTTAACAATGATAGGTATCTTCGTTAGGTACAAAAAATTATTGTCATAAGATTCGACCTGACAAACCTTTATCGTTTAATTTAACTATTTATCTTTTAATTCCTAAATTTTTCTCTCTGGCCGAACAATATACTAATACAAAAATGACCGATATGATATTGATTTAATGTTATTACCAAGGAAATGATTGGGAGTCAGTGAGAGTATACAAAGATTTTCAAGTAAACGTGTACCAACCCACCAAACATTTACTGTTGTTGAAAGGCGTCTTCAAGATACCGACAGTTTTGCGCCTGCAACGATTTATTATAGGCGGAATCTTACTGCTAGAATACCGCAGTTAAAGGAAATCCGACTCTGAGTACCAGACACATGATGTCAATTTTCATGAAAAAAATAATTTACCGATGAATGTTGCTTTACAAGAAGGAATATAACCAATTTACATAATAATCACGTTTATGTTGATGACAACCCGCATGCTGTGAAGCTTGTGCAACGTACGGACAGGGGTCATTGACAGAATTATTATTGGTCCTGTCATCTTACCACCTCATTAAAGAGGTTTGAGTTACATAGAACGCCTAGTAAATTTACCAAATAGATTGAATAATCTGCCAGTGATTACAAGATAAAATATATGGTCCATGCATTATGGTGCATCCCATACCTCACATTAAATAAAATAATTTAAATTAAAACTTGCATCCCATACCTCACATTAAATGAAATAATTTAAATTAAAACTTTTATAATCGATAAATCAGCAGAGGAAATTATGCTCCTGTAAATTGCCTCCCTCTCAGCGGATTTGACGCCTATCAATACTTTTTATATGAAACTCTTAAACACATGGTATACTGTAGACCAGTAATCATTAAAAAAAAAGTATGGGTATAAATACAAAATTCAGTACACTTTACGCTTAGATACATAGATAATGGAAATGGTGTAGTTCAACTTTCTCCGTAGACTTAATATTTGTGTACATGGAAACATTTATTTCCAAGACCAGTCCTAAGTCTGTAAGGGGGGGCTAGGACGACTAAGTACGTAATAAAACATTTAAATTCGATTATCTCAGAAACGGTTGCCCGAAGCAACACCGCATAACTTTTTTGGATAAAGGATGTCAAGGAATAAGAATTTTTAATTAGAAATTTAATAAACCGAGAAACAAAAAAGTTATGAAGCTTAGATGCAGGCGAAGTTCTGCTGGTAACGCCTACTGCAATGTATATTAAAACTGCAATCATATCTTGATTTCTTATCTCAAATAACCTCAAAGTGCCAAATTTAGTTCAAATCAAGCTATTATTTAGATAAATATTTACAAAAAATTGTAAAAAATAACAACTCTAACACCCCGTGTTTCAGGAACTATCAACTTTTAGACAGATAAATTGGGCTAGATCACCATATTTTAGCCTCGGCAATTTACGCTAGCGTTTTGTACAGCCCTTTTAGAGACACCCTGTATATAGATGTCCTTTGAGTGTTGATATTTTACATCAAAAATATCTGTAGGTTTGATTTTCCGCCGACGTGTCTTAAAATGGAGATTTTTTTATAGACAGTTGTCTTCTGTGAATTTTGCTCTTGTTTCATTACTGATCCACTAACGAGGCCACTCGGTGGTCGAAACTAGTATGTAGAGAGAACTAAAATAGAATTTGCAGGAAATGAATTGTATATCTTTTTAACGGTCTGAACGAGAAAAATGGTAAGTTCTTAAACTGAATAACTAGTTATATAAAAAATACTAATTAAATTTCTATTGTGTTAATTTTAGGTAATAGAATAATTATATTAATACCATGATATTTTCAACAAATGACTGCAAAGTTTATCTTCACAATATGTTAAGTTATTTACATTATTGCCATATTCATAACATTGTGAGAATATTTATTTTACAGTATCATCAATTATATGCAGTTTGTCCTTTAAATTTGCTGTATAGGAAACAAATTTTTTAATATTTTGAATTAGTGATTAATTGCTGTCTGCTAAATAAGATGATGCTAACGATATTTGTTTTAATTTATTGGTTTGTAAACATTTAAGCAATTTTATTTAAATATCTTTAGTAGGAAAGACAAGCATAATTAATTTTTTGATTTTTACCCTAAGAATTATGGACATTGATCCTAGAAAATAACTTTAAAAGACAAAAATGTCTCCAAATTATAAAAACATTATTTATTTCTGCTGGTCCAATTTCCACTTTCTGTAAAAATCGCCAACTGAAGTGAAGAGGCAGTTACATATCTGATTTTTTATATATATATATATATAAATAGAATAAATTTTGGAGCATTTGAACTTAAAAATAACGCAATTAGAATAAAGATAACGAAATTGTTGTTAAATTTTTAACTATTAAAACAGACAAAAAGTTTCATTTCAAAGTAAAAAAAAGTATAATCCTAAAGAATTTTGGAATTTACTCGAAAACAAGACGAAACAATACTTAATATATCGTGGGTCTAGGGACCTTGAATACTTTAATACCTTATACAGGGTTGTTAACTTTGGTGGTATCCTATATATTTTTATTTTGTTTTATGGTTATTGATAAATCCTTAGTTTAAGTTAAGCATATCATTCAATAGTTTTTAAGATATTTCATCTTTTTCTATTCACTAGACTGTGAAATTTTTAGCTCTAGTCACAAAAGCAATGAAAAGCTAGACATAACTCACAAACGAGGTAAATTTAGTTAATCATACTAATAAAATATTAAGCTTCTAAACAAAAAAAAAACATTTTTTATCATACCTAAAATCCAAATATTTCTTAATCAAAAGATTAATTTATTTACAAAGATCACCTGATTAACATTTACTAATTAGCTAATATTCAAATAAAAATCCTTCTTGTATTAATTATTTCTCCTATATATTCCCTTACTGTTGATAATATCAGTGTGGTTATTGTTCTGCAGATGTGCCGGATTTTGTTTTGCATATATTCTTATTGAATGAATTCCGATCATTTAAACATCCCCATCAAAAAAAGTACAACGAGGTAATGCCATAACATCTAAAAAAGAACGAAAACTTTCACGGATTGGGTCAAGTTGAAAAAACTGACTAATGCTTTGAGAGGCAACGGATATTGAGCTGAAGATATAAAACAATCTATTAATAAATTTAAAAGCACAACTCCTCAACAAAATGTCATAAATATACCTCCTATGGACAGTGTTGTCTTACCTTACATAGACGGAACCACCAACAAAATTGCCAGATTGCTTCGAAAATCAAATATTCAGACAATTTTCAACACATGTAAGAAAGTTGGACAATGTTTGAAGTCTCCAAAGGGCTCAATTCCATTTGAAACAGAAGGCGTTTACAAGATATCTTGCTCTTGTGGTAAAGTGTATGTAAGTGAAACATCACGGTCTATATCCACTAGGCTTAAGGAATATGAAAGATGTATGAAAAAGAAACAAATTGTACAATCTGCAGTAGCTGAACATCAGCAATGCTCAGGTCACACTTTTAATGTAAAAAAAAAAACTAAAGTACTAGCATCAGTGTCTGGTTTCTTTAAACATAAAATTAGAGAATCAATCGAAATTTGTAAATATCCAAATAATATTAATAGAGATGCAGGTTACATCACACGTGGAAATCGATTGTAACGCTGGATTACGGTTCGCTGAGCACCAATCAGGTATAAATACCGGGCTGTTGCTCCTCGATAGTCATTCAGTATCCTAATCTCGTGGAGTAAAGATCCCTGAAGATACCTCATGCAATCGTAGGCGAAACGTCGGATAATAATTGCAATTTGACACGGTCTAAACCCAAGAACCATAATTTTCAACGTCACAACATCTAGTTGGCCATTGGCTAAAACTCCATTCCCAATTCATTTTGGTAGATAATATTGGCCAAGTATTGCCCCAATTTCACGATGGTAATGTAGACGTACACTGTTTTGTTGTAAATACTTTTTACTAATCTAGTTCCAATACTATATTAACAACTAAATTTTTTTACAGCTAAATCACAATTATTTAATTACTACTTCTTAATATCTTCACTATTAATATACAACTCTTTGAAAACTCATGTCCTGTTCGTATTTATATACCTATAGAACCTCCTAGAAACAACAAGAAATATACTAGTATACAAGCTGAGAACTATCTAGAAATATAATGACTCATCCATATAATGTCTTTCGGCACAATATAATAAAGATGACTCATTGCATCGGAATATTATGCTTCTACGAGGGAGTATCAATAGGTTATTTTAATCCTTCGTAACACTGTCCCCTCCTAATTCTGATCATCTCGATCAGCTTTGATATCTCCGTGATATGGCTTCCATCTGTGAAGAAGTACTACTTTCATTTTGGTCTTGGGACTTCGTTGAATTCTATAAATAACGTCACTGATTCGTTTCAGAACAGTATATGGTCCTTCTCATGATGGCATCAACTTAGGCGATTTGCTCTTCTTTCTCTGTGGATTCCATAAACAAACTTTATCACCTTGCTGGAACCGTGTCGAATTTGCCTTGATGTCATATGAATTGACTAATGCCTTTGCTGCCAGGTATTTACAGGGTTTGTTGGACTGCTAAACTCATCCGACGTTGCTTTCAAAATTGTCGTCGAGTCTTCCGTAAATGATTTTCTCTGTGTTCTCTTTTATTGTGGTTTTTTGTTCAGTAATGCCTCTGATTGGTTTGGTATTTTAATTCTTTGAGAGAATAACTTATTCGGTGCCAAACTTTAGAATGTCGAAAAAAATCCATGTTGTTGAATCAGACCCATTCCTAGAACAAATTCATCTTCTATGACGGCAAATAATACCAAACGGTTTAATTTTAGACTTCCAAGTTGAAACTCAACTTGCATTTTTCCAATCACATCAGCTGCTTCTCCAGTTACAGTTGATCTTTTCTCATCCGAGCTGTATTCCAGTCTGGGTCAATGTCAAAAGTGACTCTCGGTATAAAAATTCTTCCCTCTGTTCCATTTTGTTGCAGTGCTTGTATACTTCCTTACATGGTCTTCTTGACAAGGTATCTGAGTTGTTGTGCAGTCTTCCTGATCTATATTTGATATTAGAGATGCATTGTTGCAGTTTTTCGTGGTTCTCTTCATTACGGTCTCTTGATAGTAAACTAGAGCTTAATTGCATCTGACAGTTCCATCTTATATATTCAGTTAGTCCACATCTGTAACACTTTACGTGCGTTCTTAATTCCACCCGACAATCTCTTCTTATGTGTCCACGTCATCCACATCTGTAGCACTCGATCTGGTTTCTGCTATAATATGAAGTATCACTTATTGTATGTTTAAATTTAGAATTGGACTGTTGTAGTTTTCCTGGTTTTCTTCTTGCGATTTTTGGATGGAGAACTAGACTTTAATTGCACCTGACAGCCCCATCTCATGTGTCCAGTCCGTCCACATCTGTAGCACTTTGTGTGCTTTCTTAATTCCAACCGATAGTCCCTTCTCCTGTGTCCAGCTCGTCTACATCTGTAGCACTCGATCTGGTTTTTGCGATAACGTGATATATCATCTCGTGTTCAGTTTTTCTTGGTTTCTTCTATAATGTGAAGTATCATCTTCCGTGTATAGTTTCTTAAAAATTTTAGATAACATTGGCACATTATAAGCTGTCTCTATCTCTAAAGTCGTGTCCAACGCTTCACTGTAAAAACTAAACTTGCTTATACGCAACATAAGCTGTATTTCCTGATCTATGATATCATTAGTAAAATACTATATTGTAGGTTATTCTCGGAATGCTTCTATAATTCCTGGGTAAGCAATATGAACAAGATGTCAGACATCTGTTTCATAATCTTGCAAACTTTCTCCATTTATCCAGTTATTTGCAGTAGCGGCACCTTCAAGTGGTCGTTTGTACATAACCAAGATGTTTAACCGTTATAAGTTGGGGGTTTGATGTTCTGTTCGGTGGTTATTACTTTAACAGAAGGGCCGTTCGTCTTTATTTTATTGAATTATCTTTGAACATTCTTTATTTTAGAATCTATAATATCTACTTTTGATTCCATCTCGTCTACTATTTCTTTCACGTCTTGTCGTACTTCTCCTATATCTTTTCATAGAGTTGATTCTATACTATTTATTTCTACTATGTCTTTTCGCACTTCGCCTATCTCTTTCTTAAACTTTTGCGTTTGTCCTTGTATAGTTTGATTGAATTTTTGATGTCGTTGTACGATGATTTGTTGCATCCATTTGCAAAGTTTATTTTCATTTTAATGCGACGTTGTTCTTCTTGTTGTTTCTCTTCTTGACGACGTTCTTCTTCCTCTTGCTTTTCTTTCAGACGACATTGTTCGTCTTTTAGGCGATGATTCTCTTCTTTTTATTTTTCTTGTTTGTGACGTGCTTCTTCTTCCTGTTTTTCTTTTTGGCATCGTTCTTCTTCTTCTTGTTTGTCTTTAAGGCGACGTTGTTCTAAAAGTTCCATAAAATCAGGCAATGTTTAATTTACTTGTTCTATTTTGGCTGTCTGCTGTCTAGTGTTAGTCATATAAGCTTCTAGAATATTCTTGAAACTTGTTCCTAAAGTTTGTCTTGATGATAAATCCGATGGTAATGTTCGTTTTTCACTCTCTTTTAGTTTTCATATAGAATGTTCTAGACCTTTGTCGAAAATTTAGTTCTAGGCTGCTTTCTTAATGAGATATCCGATGGTAAACTCCGTTTTTTTGCTATCTCTTTTAGTTTCCAAATAGAATGTTCTAGAATTTTGTCGAAAATTTGGTTCCAGACTTCTTTCTTAATAACAAATCCGATGGTAAAGTCACTTTGGGTTTCGAATCTGGTTCTGGAACTTTACTGAAAATTTTCTTATCTCCAGACTTGATAACAAATCCAACAGTGAAATCAGTTTTTCTCTATCTATTCTAATTTTCAATTGAATTTTCTGGAAGCCCGGTGATTATCCTCACTTCTGACACCCTTTGTTGCGATTTTATCTTTTTAAAATCGCTCACTGTGTCTGCAGAATAAAACACAATACTATTCATTAACTTTACTAACTACTAAATCCTTTTACAGCTAAATCACAACTATTTAATTACTACTACTTAGTATTTTCACTATTCAAATACAACTATACAACTTTTTCGGCACATTATAATAAAGATGACTCATTACATCGGAATACTATACTTCTACGAGGGCGTATCAATAAGTTCTCTTAGTCCATCGTAACAATATTATACTACACAAAAAGTGTGAGTTGAGTTCTAGAGGCGTATTTATTAATTGGCCTTTCATGTATGTATCGTGTAATTCATGGTACAATTCCATCTAGTAATGGTAATACTTACATTTTCTTATTGTTCCATTTGTTGTATTATGTGATATTTTTTTACTTGTGATAATTTTTATCTAACTTTAAAAATCCATAAACTAATATTTTCCCAATCTGTTCTATTATATATATATATATATATATATATATATATATATATATATATATATATATATATATATATTAGCTGTTAAAATAAATTTTTGAAATAGTTTTTTAAAATATGTATACTATATTTGCAACTTACTAGTAATTTAGTATATTTGTTTAAAATGATTTATAATTGTAATTATCTAGAAAAGGTTTAGTCTAAAAATTACTAAAAATTCATATTTGTTAAATGCCATTACTTAAATGAATTCTAATAATAGAGCTTACGCTACCGTTTCGAATACGAGAATAGTTGATTGCAACACACAAAAACAAAGAATACTCAAAATGAGTTTACAGATATTCTTAAAAATATATATTAAATTTGAAACTGGAACTATCTAATTTAAGCAAATATATTTAATACGATTTATGCCAAGTACTTACTATGAAAAATATAAATTCTTTAAAAAATCTTCTAAATGAGTAAATAAAATTAGCCTGATAATATGCTAATATTACTCACTTTAAATATAATAGACTAATTCAAACCAAAACCCGGATCTTCTCATATTGCGTACATATTCCATTCTAATTGAGAATTTAAAATTCTCATTACATTCGGAAGCAACCGATAATTACCGATCCGATGCCTATAGATGACTGCCTGCCATCCGCAGAGCACACGACAATCGAAAGTGGATGGATGACCTTGATTTCTGTCGGTGCGAATTTAACCGTTTTGATTGTGAATATTTTGAAACTCTTTTTGTTGAAAGTGCAAGGAATAATAATCTGGAGGCGACATTAACTTATTGGAGCTTATCCCAAGAAATTATAAAGCAATTTCAAAAAATATTTAATTAACTTAAATAATGGAAAACTAGTAATGTAATGTTTGCTACATTTGGCCGCTTAATGGTTTACATTTAAGAATAATAAAATGGCGAAGGATACTTCGGTATTTATTTACGTTTAAATTTTATGGATCTTGGTATCTATTAAACATATAAGTAAAACAATAAAATCATTGTAAGCCCGAGGGCAAGCAAAACATTTTGATAGTAAATTTCAAAAGGTTAATAATAGAAAGTGAATGCAAAACTTAAAAAAAAATTATTCCTTAAAATATACCAAAGATTTCATGATTGATAGCTAATTTTTGTCACATATTTTTTTTATAGTAGGTTACAATGGGATGAATTCAACTTGTTAGAAGCAAAAATCTATTTCCAACAGAACCCTTGAGAATATATTATTGTGCTCCTATAAAAAAAACTAGAAAATCCTTACCGTAAATCGATCGAAACAAGGGGGTAAAGTCGTAAACCATGCCAGAAATATATTATTTCATTCCGATGACAGGAAATCACAAAAATCAGTGAATAGTGAGGAAAGCATGGTTCCTCTATCAGTATATTTGGAAGGTTTATTTGTTTTGTTTAGACAGATTTTATGTTCAATAAATTAAAATTAATTTGTAATTTTTAGAGACCTATTCTGAATAAATTATATGGCTCCACCAGAACATAAAATTTGGCATACATCTTTATAATGCTGAAAAGTAACAATGGAAGTGAGAACAAGAAGCACTTACTACATTTAGAGTTAAATATTTTTTTGAAAACGTGGTCTTTATTATGTAATTTGAAAGCTCCTGTTTTGGTAAGCTAACCATATTCCTTTCTTATGTAATTTAAAATTTATTTTTTGAATCATATGAAGGTATTGCATAACCAATATTCAGTATGTTTTAGAACCTCAAACTCTATATTTAATTTTTTTTTAATTTTATTTTTAACCGGAACTGATTAGTTTTTGATATTTTCATTTAATTTCAGGTTAATCTTGATTTTAAGAAAAAATATAATGGTTTCCCAATTAGCCTTCAAATTAAATTGAAAGCCTTTTTGACAAAATCATAAACTATCAAGAAACCAGATATCGAAAGATTCACTAACAGTTGGGTTAAAGGATGAATTGACAATGATCAATAAAGAAGCTATATATTTTTATATTTCTGAAGAAATTACAAAATTCAGTGTTAACCATAAAGTAAGAAGTATATATAAAACCTTTTTATTATTGGTTTCTAATAATTTTTTCTTGATAAAAGGCTTTGCACAAAGAAAAACTAATTTAAACTAGTCTAAAGTACTACCAGATATACACGATGCCCGAAAATCAAAAATGTGGATCGAAAACACTAAAAAAATAAATATTTGACTTGTTTGGGATGATGCCATGAAAACCAAGAAGAAAATGTAAAAAAAGCTTTATAAAAAAGTGAATTTTTGAAGTTGACTGTGTTTTTAACCGACTTCTAAAAGAAGGAGTTTCTCATTCGTCGACTATGTATTTTTTTTATGTATGTACACCGATTACTCCGGAACGGCTGCACCGATTTGAATGAAAATTTTTACGTTATATTCAGGAACTTGCTGCGGTGGTTCCATATTTTTTAAAATAAAATTGGTGCAGTAAAATCCATGATGGCGCTTACAATATGGCGGCAAAAAAATTAATTTTGTCTGATTTTCTCTAAAATTAGTATGGAGAAATTTTCGGAGTTATACCCAACGAATCTGAAATTATTTTTAAAATACTCAAAATTGCGGATCCAATATGGCGGACAAAAAATTTAATTTTGTCCGATTTTCTCCAAAATCAGTACGAGGGAGTTTTCGGGATCGCACATGACGAATCTGAAATTATTTTTAAAAAATTCAATATGGCGGATCCAATATGGCGGATCCAATATGGCGGACAGAAAAATCAATTTTGTCCGATTTTCACCAAAATTGATACGGGAGAGTTTTCGGGGTCACACATGACGAATCTAAAATTATTTTTAAAAAATTTAATATTGCGTATCCAATATGGTGGATAAAAAATTAATTTTGTCCGATATTTTTTCAAAATTGATATGAAAGCAAATTACGAATTTGATATTATTTTTACAAAAATTCAATATGGCGGACCTAAGATGGAGGATTAAAAATTCTACAACTCTGGATTTTGTCTAAAGTCAGTATTGGAGGATTTTTGTTAGTGTTAATTCCGAAATTAAAATATTTTTTGAAAAACTCAATCTGGCGGATTCAATATGGTATCCTAAAACTTTTACATTTTTCGACTTTCTCCAAAACTGATATAGACGTTCTTGAGAGTGTAAATTATGAATTTAATAGTATTTTGTTCTGGATTCAATATGGCGAACGCAATATAGCTGACTAAAAATGTGAAACTGAATCGTTTTTGAGGATGTAAAGAGCGAATATAAAATTATTTTAAGAAAATCTAATAGGTCCAGATGCAATATGACCGTTTAGAAATTTTAAATTCCTGGATTTCACCTAAAATTGGTACTAGGGGGCTTTGAATGGTTTACATTTAGATTAGATTAAGACGTTAAAATTATTTCTTTGAAATTCAATATGGCGGATCCAATATAGTGGGTTGAGAATTTTACCTTATTCGCATTTTTTCAAATTTGATATTAGGGGGTTGGGAGGTGATGTATTACGAATATGAAGTAAATTTTTTAACTATTAGGTTGATAAGATACAATATGAGAGAATAAAAATTTTACATTTTCCGGTTTTATCTAAAATTGATATTGCGGGGTTCTTGGGGCGTATATAAACTCAATATGCAATATGAAATATATCAGGCTACGAAATTTACGTCTCAAATTCTTTAAATATTGATATTGGAAGGTTTTGGGGCCTATATTACCAATCCAAAATTAATTTGAAATTTAAGGTAGTGGATTTACTAGGATAAACTAAATATTTGTTTGACACAATTTCATTGGTATTTGGAGAACTTTAAGAATCAAAGAATTTTTAGTGGTTCATTTTAGAGTGATTTACAATTACGGATAAAATGGGTACTTTTTTGCCACCTTGCAAGGTACACTAATCTCGGTTAGCACTTAGTTCAAATAATTTATGAATATCATAATGAATTCAAAACTAAAAATCGAAAAATAAAACTTTTATAAAAAAATTGAACCGTCTTCTAAAAGTGCGCTAAAAAGTGAAAAATAATTAGAAATTTTTATATGAAATTGAAATTTTTGAAGTCGGCGCCAAATTATTGCTAAATGAAGTAAATAACTACTAATATATACAAATTATGGTAAGAAAGCAATTACAAATAAATTATTTTTAATCTGTTTATGCGAATCACATTTTTTCAGTTATTAGTTATTTTTCACTTTTTAGCGCACTTTTAGATTCGATTCAATTTTTTTATTTTTAATATCCCCATATATGCATTTGCCATATAAGACATACCAATTTTTATATATATATTATAAATACATATATGTGCATAAAATAGGCCCAAAAATTACATATTTTCGATGCCTTTCAATAGAAACTATAGGTTACAGTAACCATTTTCGTATAAAGTGAAGGAAAGTAACGAATTTAAGTTGTTAAATTTGTATAACGTTGAGTCTGACATGACAACAGCTTATCGAATTATTAAAGACGACATGTATATATCCAATAAATGGGTAAATAAATTGATTTATCCTTTAGTTGAGTGAATTAACTTTGGAATCTATTAATGAATAACAACTTCGTTACCAAACACATTGTATATGAAATTAATGGATATATGATTTTCAATTTTACTATATTTGATTAGTTATAAGGACTTTTTTAAACAAGGAATCTAAATAAAAAATGTCTTGTATACTTATTTCTGCAAAAAATATGTATGCCTTTATGTGATTCTACATTTTGTTATTTTAAAAATTACAATCATTCAGATTTATTAGCTATTTTTTAAAACAAATACTATTTTCAGGCTGCATCTTCGTTAAAAGTATGTTTGAGAAATATCGGATTTTACATATTTTATAATTTCTAGGTGTTTAAATGATCTGTGTGCATTATAAAGATCATTATGTATATGACAGTGACATTAGTTTTTTGATGGTATAAATGAAGATCTCTTAAAATGACAAATAAAATCTTTGGCAATTCTTATAAGAAATTCTGTTGTAAGTTTTTTGTATTTTTTGTGTCGTTAGTCATTTATTTATTTAAATTTTTGTTAAATAAAACATCTACATAATTGTGGTAACCCGTTTTTTATTTTATCTATACTTAACTCATATTTTTAATTCCGTCTAAAGGAACCTGCTAGTTTAGGGAAAAAAAATCATTTTTCGATAATATCTGATTATCATATTTTATTATTATGTCCTTAATTTAAAATTGAATTTAAATCGACTTCTTCTTGTAACATTCCGAATTAACTGATGAAAATGTGTTGTATAACATATAATAAATATATTTAATATTATAAGAATTATTCATATTTAACTTACTATTTATGTGATTTTAGTAGTGAACATAACCCGATCCTCTCCATCCCCCCACTCCTCGACCTTGACTTTGCCCCCCCCTCTTTGGCCCCGCCCACATGTCCTTGTCATTGACCTTGAAAGTGCACGTGTGCTTTGACCTTGACCTTGTGTTCAAGGTTGTGTGTGACCTTGACCTTGACCTTGGTCGAGACGACCTTGACTTTGTTGGAGGTCATCTTGGGTGTGTGACCTTGAAGTAGTTATTTGTGCATTGTAATAGTTTGGGATGATCTTGAAATGATTTTGACCTTGCAAATTGTTCTATAAATTGTGTGAGTCTATTTGCATTCATTCAGTGTGAAATGTCAGATACGGAACTATTTAAAGAAAAAATTATAGAGCAAGTCGGCATATATCAGAGTAATTTAAAAAGTTTGTGTGATTTTGAAGAGAAGGATCTAGCATTTTTTCCACTCGAATATTTAAAAACTTGCGTTGATACGCTGAGTTTACGGCAAATTTGGGATAAGCTGCCAGCGCCATATCGGTGTGACAAGGAACTACAGTTAAGCTTACCCTGTTACATTCACTATGAACAAATATATCGTCATTATATAGATGGGCCACCACCAGCAATAAAAAAGTGTCGTGAATGTAAAAATGAGTGAATAATATGAATAGTGCTTTGCAAGAGACAGTAAAAAAATTGGGCGATGAGTTCACTGAAACGGCTAGTAATTATTTCAATGATGCAATGAAAAGTCGAGCAGAATGGGCGTCGCGCTATTGTGATTTGGCTTATGAATATGAAAAGGCTGCGAATGCATGTCGTAAATATTGCAGCAAAACAATAAATTTACAAGACTTTGTTCGTGAAATAAAAAAGTTGGGGTTTAGTGACTGTTCGGAAAAACTGATTAGGTTCATTGCAGATCCGGTTGTGTTAGATGAAATTAGAGTGTAGGACTTAAGTTTAACGTAGTAGTAGTTAATATGGAAAGTTTAGTGCGAGAAATGTACGAAGAATTTCTAATTTCTGCAGCCTGTTCGGAATTTTACGCATATGAAATGCAAGATTCGGAGGCTCAGGATTTTAGTGTATTTTTTAAGTATATGGACCATGCCGAAGTGTGTCTTTTAGCGAGTATAGTTTGTAAGAATTTTCTAAGAAATAAAAACAAACAATTATTATTGAACAAATTAAGAAAATTAGGTTTAGGTGATAATGTTACACGTATAGAAGAATGGCAGAAAAAAATCAATCAATAAAGTACATAAAATGTAGTTATTTGTTTCATTATATTTTGTCCTTGAAGTTATCCTTATACCAATTTAAATGTGTGACGTCATTTGACCTTGAATACTCCTCCCACTATTTCTATCGTTAAGCTACCCCCACCATTGTTACAATTCGACCTTGAAACCTCGCTATAAAGGTTCGTGGGAAAAGAAGTGACTTCAAACAGTCGCAGATATCAGTGGCATAAACATCAAATATTGTGTTCGTGTAGTGTTCTGAAAGTGCTTTTATATTCACGGTAATTTTTGGATTTATATACCATTTTTTCAATAATGAGTATTGCAAAAGAAACTCTAGATGAAATTAATGAAATGTTTAGCAAAGATTTCGAGGTTTTAGAGAGAAAAAAGGTTACCGAAATGATTGTAGGCAAAGTGTATAAAATTGTAAAGATGGTTTCAATGACTACACGATTTGGTAAAACTCTTTTAGTGGCTTTACACGATGACGGTGATAATAGCACATTTGAGACTTTTTTGCCAAAACGTGTGGCCGAAACACTATCTGACGATATTGTAGATATTATGAGTAAAACTAAAGGTAAATACACTCTAACTTATTTGGGGCAGGGCACTAGAGTTTTTGGAAACAATACTCGAACATTATTACGTTTTGGCTCATTGGAGTAAATTGTATGTAAATTGTTTGAAAAAAAGGATGTAATTAAATTTAAAATATAGTTGCACATGTCAGAATACTTACGCGTGTTCATTATTTCTGTTAAAGATGTCTGCTGATGCGACGACGACGACGACCGCCAACGAATGTGTAGATAGATACATATTTTGGTTGGGGAGAGAATTAAGAAATAGGGCTCACGATATGTTAGATAGCGTAAATGATTGGTCGCATATTGATGTAACCAAAGATCAATATAAGAACGAGATCAGGGATACAATCAATTTTATGGCTGGGGCACACTTGTGCGACAAATTTTTATATGGTTCCATAGACATGGATACATTTTGTGCTGAAATGGTTGAAGAAGAATTAAAAGAATACCTCGTCAATATTCCACATTTACCAGGTGAGCTTGCTGCAAAATATGAATTGGTTTCTGCAACAGCAACAGCTCAAGACGTTGACGATCGAAATAGTGTCGGATGGGATAGAATTTTGAGCAACGAAAACGAAGACATGGAAAATTAATTTTTTATAATTTTTGTATTTGTGCAATTAAATAACTGTAAATAAATATCTGTTACAATCACAGTTTTATTTTATTTCTTTTATAAACATACCAACCCAGTAGATCATAGTCAGTATTTCTTTTTCTCAGCTAAAATATTTAATATAAGTACGGCAAATAAAAATAAAATAGTTTAGTAAAGATTGAAAATGAGTCGAGGAAACAACACAATTGATAAATTTGGCCGTCAGAAATATAATGAAAAATATCATATATTATCTGGGCCACAAGGGATTGGTTTTAAACTTACAGCAGATGGGCAGTATGATATGGGTGGAAAAATCATAACCAACTTAGGCGAACCTAAAGATGATGACGATGCTGTGACAAAACAATTTGTTAATAGAAAGTTTTACAATTTTGCAGTTGTAATATGTGACATATTTAACAAGGATGTCCTCCCCATGATATACAAAAATAATAGTGAGCTTAAAACAAAAATTGAAGTTATGCAGAAAATACTCTATCATCAGCCTTTAAATGACTCATTAAGCGCACTGTCGTACGGCTCGACTTCAAAAAAAATCTAAAAAAGGGAAAGCAGTTTAAAGAATAGGAGAACGCACCCCGAGTGGCATAGCCTTGAAGATAACGTCGTAGTCGTCGGTGAATTGGACCTTCCCTCCAAGAATATTGAAATGTTATTTATGTGTATGATGTTTTATTGTCATTGTTTTTAATGATGAAGATTGAAATAAAAAACTTTATTTTACAATATATTGTTTATTTATTTTACATTTTAAATAAAAAATATAGTCATACAATATGTTATTTAAACAATATTAGCTTTATCTATCCAAGAGTTGAAGTGGTTGGGAAATCCTAGCCATTTGACAAATAATTGATCGATGTGATTTTTCTTGCGTTGTCTAAGGACCTTTTCTACTAGATAAACGCCAGGACTGCTTGTTTTTTGTAGTTCTGATTCGTAAAAACACCCTCTTATAAGCTGACCTTCTAACGATTCCAACAAGTAAGTAGGTGGATTTGTAACGTTAACTTTTACAACTTTAAACAATTCGGTTGACCAAGAGGGCGTATATCCTTTCTCGAATAAGCTTTTGTACTTGCTAATACGCACAATGTCACCCATGGAAAACTTAAATTTTTTAGGTACAATTTTTAAATAATCATATGCTTTAATATGTGTTTTTTCTTGCACGTCTGCAGGCTTCATTCCAATGGTGCGATGTTTCGAATGGTTATAGGTTTTTGTTACTGCCGATAATATATGTATCCATTTGTAAGATCCTCTTGTCGAGAATTGTTTATATAAATTATTTTTTAAAGTCCTTATGACTCGCTCAACAATTGCAGCTTTCTTTGTGCTTTAAGTGGAATAATGATTTATATTATATTTTTTCATCAGGGCTTGAAAGTTTGTATTATAGAACTCCTTTCCTTGATCACTTTGCAGATTTGTTGGTGTATATGATGCCTCTTCCATGATGCTTTTCATCGCATTAGTAACTTCTATACCAGTCTTGTTTTTTATGGCTTTGGTATAGACAAATTTCGAGTAACAATTTATACAGATAAAAATATAACGATAACCATCATTTTCATCAGCATACTGTTGCATTTCAGCCAAATCAATTTGCCACAAATCTCTGTATCCTTTTATTATCGTGCGCCGTCTTACAAAATTTTTTCTAGCCGTTCTATGTAGTTCATTAACAATTTTGATTTTTTCTAGACTGGGCTCCCTATTATTAGTAATATTAAAGGTTTCAGATCGAAGGAAGAACTGAATAATATCATTAAATATTGAGCTTAATATATTATATCTTCTTCTCGTAATTCCTCTATGATTGACATAATTTCATTTTCGTATCCAGTGTGACCGGCGATTTTGGAACTCCACAACAAACGTAAACGATCCACCAACTCTTTGTTCCAGTAGACATATTGAAATTTTTTCGAAGATAATTTCTTTTTTGTGGATAACTGTAGTTTTTCAGAGAGATTTTTTCTTGTAATAGTACCACCTAATTTTGTGCCCATTATCAGAGGTTTAAACATTCGTAAATATTTGTTCCATCTGGTCTCACGTAAACCATCACTTTTTTTAAAATTGTTGTAGACAGCACTCGTTGATTCCAAAATTTCCTTGTACGTTGAAAGTACATTATCACTTAATTGTTGTTCCTTGCCTACACTTGGGGGTGTTTTAAGAAATAACAAATCATAAAGTGCCGGTGATCCACCATATTCTGCAATATTTTTCCCTTTTCTGTATAAGACAATATTTTCATTTCGAAAACGCACCTCTAAATTACCAATAAAATTTTTGTTATAATCTGTTTTTGAACCAAAATGTACACCATATACAGTATCGTATAGAGATGGTTTCGAACGTAATCCTTTCAGGTGTGCGTTTAAAGTATCGGAAGTTGTGGTGTCAGCGGATGCGAGAGATGTATTAGTTGATGCCGAGGGTGTATCAAACACCGATTGGCTAATATCTTCTTTTGAAATGCGATGCTGCTGCTGCTGCTGAATAGGTGTGGAGGTTTGAAAGGAATGTGTAGGTTGGGGAAAACCTGATATTTGAGTCGACTGCACTGATGTACTGATGTGACTTTGTAGCTGGATAATGTTGTTGCTGTTGTTGTTGTTGTTGTTGTTGTTGCTGCTGCTGCTGCTGACGTTGCTTAACCACATCAGATATAGTTGTCAACGGCTTAGAAATGGGTTCGTAAAACTTTTCCAATTCCACAACATTAAATTCTTTAGCCGCTTTAATTTGTTTAAATTTTTTTCTGACGGCATTGGTAGCTTCCACTAGTTTACGTTTTAAGTCGATCGCGTTATTCATGATGTTAACAAAGGACGTTTCAACAATCAAATGAGCGTTTTCTCTTATTATTACAGTAATATATAGCTATCAAATCCTTTGCGGTATCTTCCCGATTTCACATCACTGTCTTTATCAATTACTAAAAATCCATACTTATTATCCCAACATTTTGAGCACATTTCTTGAAATTGAGTAAAAGTTAGATCCGGTGAAACGTGGTCGGAAAATATGTGTTTCATATTCAACTCATCTTGTTTAAACATAATAATAAAATTGGCGTTGTCTCGCACAAGCTGTTTAGGCACTCGCGAATATGTTTGCGCTAGGTAAAAGGAGTCGATATTTTTTTGACGTCCCATGCTAAAGTACTATCTTATAACATCTTGTTTTTCACATATAACATCATCAAAGATAAATATAGAGTTTGGTTTTGCATCGGACGGTTCCACAATATTACTGGAATCACTAAAGGCATAGTAGCCTAAACCTTTGATGGGCGCTAAAATTTTCCTTAAATACTCATATTTCGGTTGATACAGAGATTTCGAGTAAATATAGACATTTTCGAAACGTAGCCCAAGGGGGTGTGTAAGCAGCGAAATCATGACATTAGTTTTTCCACAATTGGATGGACCAATTAACAGGCCGCGAATAGAGGAAGGAAGTAGAGGACCGTGTCTCTTCATTATCTTTTTTTCAAATCCAAGTCCGACTTTTTCATCGAGATTGTCAATAGGAAGTTTTTGTTTAAGATCGATAACGCGCATCTTAGGAAAATTTGATATTTTATAGGCAATTTTTCACAAAAACTGTCATTCAGATGCCGAGCGTCAAACGAAGTGGACGGTCTCACGTTTCCAACAAAACTGGATACGGTATTGTGAATTCGTTAATAAATAAATTACCATTCGAGGTACACATTCCTGGTTATCAATATTGCGGACCCGGAACAAAAGTAATAAAACGTGTAACAAGAGGTGATCCAGGCATTAATCCTTTGGATGCCGCATGCAAAAAACACGATTTAGCCTATTTACATAATAAAGACAACATAAGTGCGAGACATCGAGCGGATTACGAGCTCGAACAAAGTGCTTGGAATAGAGTAAAATCGAAAGATTCCAGTTTAGGTGAAAAAACAGCAGCTTGGTTAGTTACAAACATTATGAAAGGAAAACAACGTTTTGGTATGGGTGTACCATCATCATTATCAACAAAAAAAACATCTAGTAAAGGCACGCGTCATACAAAAAGGAAAGGTGTTAATAAAAATCGACATGTTCGGAAAGCCAGTTTCGGAACAGCTATTCGACAAGCAGTTCGAAGGGAATTATTAAAAGCCGGAAGTAAAAATGTGTTGGAAAAAAATGTCATGAATGCATCTAAAATAGCTCTGTCGGCAGCACGTAGATCGGTAAAAGCGGCAGGTGGCAAAAGGAAGGTTCGTACACCGAGAATAATACCGATTCCTAAAACTGGTGGAATATTACCATTAATACCAATTTTTGCCGGGTTATCAGCTTTGGGTTCATTAGCCGGTGGGGCAGCGGGAATTGTGCGCGCCATAAAAGCAGTAAAAAAAAGCAGCGAAGATAAAACCGGTGCCGGCCTGTATTTAAAATCGAAAGGAAATGGTTTGTTTCTAAAGCCATATCGTAAAGGTATGGGATTATTTTTAAATCGTAGATCAAAAAACTAATTGAATCCCTACCTCGAAGATCACTATCTAACATCGATATAGAAAAATATGCCAAAAAGAAAAGAATAGGACACTTTCGAGGCGTTTATATGAGGGATTTATTACCTAGACAAGGTCCTCGACGTTACGAAGCAGCAATAGTGAATTTGGATAGTACGCGTGGTGCAGGGACTCATTGGGTAGCTTATAGAAAAAATAATTCTAAAGTAACATATTATGACAGCTTCGGCGATTTACCCCCACCGATCGAATTGGTACGATATCTACAAACGGGATCAGAACCATCAAAAATTATTTACTATACATACGATCGTCAGCAGGATTTTGGAACAGTCTGGTGTGGACATTTGTGCTTAAAGTTTCTTGTTGAATCATCAGCGTAAAAGATATCATTATGGTTACCATTAACACCGCAAATGGAACGCAATAACTATACTAAAATGTTGCAATCACTGAAAGCATTTCACCTAGCCGGTGGATTAAGGAAAATGACCGTGAAACAGTTAGAAAACATGCCCAAGGAAGTAATGTTTGCATTAGCCCCAAATGAAATTCCATTCGTTTGGGAAAAGTTGCCCGAGCACCTCAAAAGCGATATCGATATATTAAAATATCAGTGCGGTTGCAAACATTATTTCAGCAGCAGCAGCAATTTAAACGAGGTTACGTCTGATGAGGATCTTACGGCTAGAAAAATATTTTGTTGTTATTGCAAAATCAGCGATGTGCGCATAAAAGCAGAAAATAGCATAAAAACATCACTATCTAATGCAGTGAGAAAAGGTGTAAAGATGAATCTTTTTAAATGTTGCCGCTAAGAATAAAACCGAGATGTGTGATGTTTTAATGGTTAGTCATGTCTTATACGTTCACACTAACAGGACACTCGAGCGTCTTAAGCGCCGATTTTTATCCACCAGTCGAATTAAATAGAGAAAACAAATATGGTCTGGCATTGCTGGGATTTTACACATACAATTCAATTTTTAATGTGGACGAAAGCAACAATAAGTTTGCCTACATGAAGGAGGGTTACACCACCGAGTCGATTCAATTGCAGATTCCACCTGGGGCCTATGAAATAGATGAGATAGGTAAAGCTATGTTGGAGGCTTTGAGGATTTCAACTGAAGAAAAGAACGATGGAATCTTTTACTTGGTCGCTAATAATAATACGCTGAAATGTGAACTGAAATCCCAATATACTATAGATTTCCGGAGAGAGGCGAGTATCGGTAAAATGTTAGGATTTAATCATACAGTGTTAAAAAGAGACAAAAAGCACGAATCAACCGAGATGGTGGAAATAATGAAAGTACGCATCATACGCGTAGATTGTAATATAATTTCCGGAGCATATATGAATTCGGTGGAAGGTCATACCTTGTTCGAATTTGATATCGACGTGGAGCCCGGTTACAAAATCAGTAAAGAACCACAAAATAATATTTATATGCCGTTAATGCCGGCAGGACGTCAGTTTATCGACAACATTACTCTTCGCATCTTGGACGATAGCGGTGATCTAATCAATTTTCAAGGCGAGAAAATAATCGTGAAATTGGAACTGAAGAAACTTTCATAGAAATGGGTTTTTGCTTCAATCGTCAATTGTGTGTGCTGTCGACTAAGATGGGGGAACCGCCGAAACATAATAAAAGTAAAAGAAGAGTTAACGTCAAGGTTAGTCGTCGTCCAGACGTTAGATCACAAACATCTCAACAGTTATCTGCCGAAGACTATAAATTTTTAAAATCAATCGGTCTTAAAGTGCGAAAATGATTTCCACCACCAGCGATAAAATAGAGGTTTTCTCCGAGCCCATCTTGGACAATTCCATTATTAGTCTAGAAGAGCATACGTATAAACCATACGGATCTCCATCATTCAACAATTCGGATGAAGTCCGTATCCCCATTAATTTTCAAGATATTATACTGGATATCGCCGACAGTTACATATATATCGAAGGAAAATTTAAACCCATAGACGCAACGAAAAGATGTTTTTTTTATCAAATAATGCCCTCGCATTTTTGTTCGATGAAATTCGCTACGAGATGGGAGGTGAGCAGGTCGCCGTGGTTCGTAAACCTGGAGTTGCGACGACATTAAAAACCATGGTTTCATTCGGAAGTTTGCAACAAAGATCTCTCATGACGTGCGGATGGGGTCTCGACGAAGCAAACCAAGATATCGTAGACACGGCAAGTAACGTATTCTCCGGGAAATTACCCTTAAAATATCTTATGGGATTCGCCGAAGATTACGCAAAAGGTGTTTTCAACGTAAAACAAGAGCTTATTATGATTATAGCTCGCACTTTTACCAATTGTTACGTCGGCGAAGTAGAGGCAGAAATTAGTATCGACAAAATCGAATAGAAAATTCGTCACATCATTCCAGACGACAAGCAAAAATTGAAAATACTGTCTCGCATTAATAAAGGAGGAAACAATGCCAGTATTCAAATGGCATATCGTAAATGGGATCTGTACGAATTACCAGCTTTAAGGCAAACATCTTCCGACGTGTGGGCCTTGAGAACGAGTACAAGTCTGGAAAGACCGCGCTATATAATCGTCGGGTTTCAAGACAGCAATAATTGCGACAAGAAAGAAAAAAACGCAACCCAGTTTACCCACGCCGACGTATGCGACATTAGACTGTATCTGAATTCAACCGTTTATCCCTACGAAAGATGGAATTTAGATTTCGCCAAGAAACTGTACGCAGCAGCCTATTACAATTACGAAAACTTCCAAAGCAGCTACTACGGGCGCGAGATAAACGATCCGATGATAACGTTCGCGGAATATATGAAAAACCCCGTTTTTATTATCAATTGCAGTCATCAACCAGAGGCGATTAACTCATCGACAGTGGATGTAAAATTGGAGTTCCAAGCGAGAAAGAATAAATTCCCCAAAGACACTAAAGTGTACGCATTAGTTATTCACGACTCATTTTTTAGTTATAATGTATTAAACGGTTCGGTGACCAATAAATCTATATTTTAATGTATCTATTATATGTAACACAAAATAATGTTCTTGAATCAATAAATTTGTAATGAGTGAAGTAGTAGTTTTATATTTATTTGAAACCCAACAAAAAAAAAGCGGACGGAAAAGCCCGCTCTTTAAGAAAAGAGTACGGGAATTTAGAAAATGGTGGTTTATTAAGTGGAAAAAAGAGCTTAAATAACACAAGAAAAAATTTTTAAGGCAAAATATGAAAACAACGATTTAGAAAATTTGTAGGAAAGTAACGGTTAGGAATAGGGAAAAAAATTATAAGAAAAAATTATAGAGGAAATCGAGTACTATAAGCAAGCATTTTTCTCGATAGTAAAAACGTAAAAAAAAATTTTTTCAAAAAAAAATTGAAAAATGGTGAATGCACGCTAAAGTTGAAGTTTTGGAGCAAAATGATATTAGGAAATTAGAAAGAGAATTTTTTTCTACATATGGTAGTACTTTTCAAAATTCGGAAAGATGAAATTTTAAGAAAAGGGTTATAGTAAGTTAGTAATTTGGATTTTTTAAAGCGCTGTAGCTCGGGAACCGTTCAAGATAGAAAAAAAATAAAAGCAATTCGATAGCCCAAAATTTTGAGGAGAATGCGATGGTGTAAAAAACATTATAATTTTTTTTTTTTTTTTGAAAATGCTGAATACGCGCTAAAATTGAAGATTTAGAGAAAAACGGTATTGGGAAATTAAAGAGAGAATTTTTTTCTACATATTGTAGTATTTTTGAAAATTCGAAAAAATGAAATTTGAAAAAAAGGGTTATAGAAAGTTAGTAATTTGAATTATTTAAAGCGCTGTAGCTCGGGAACCGTTCAAGATAGAGAAAAAATAAAAGCAATTTAATTACCTAGAATTTTGAGTAGAATACAATGGTGAAAAATTTGGAAAATCTTAAAAATGAAAAAAAATTTAGACGAAAAAATTGAAATTCTTCGAGTTAGGAGGCTAGAGCGCCGAACGGGAGTATGTGGAATTCGTAGGGGAGGGTTTTTTTTTTTTTTTTTTTCTAAGTGCCTCCACCTCCCACACCCACCCGCCGAGGAGGGCGAAAAAATCGATTTTTGATGGTTTCAGAGCGATTGCGCGGCTCATTCACCATTTTTTCGCAATTTTTGAGATTTCGATTTTTTTATTTGCGGTGACAGAAGTTCGGAATTTTTTTTTTTTTGGATTCTAGAGAAAATTTCTCACAATATATGTATTTTTTCAATTTTTTATCGTCAACCGTTACGACGCCAGAGCCCATCCAAAATGAGATGAAAAAATTTTTTTTATATTAGCGAATCGGGAAAAATAGTGTGATATACTTCAACTCTTCCTTATTACGATTCCGTCAAAACATTTTCAAAATTTTCCTTACCTTGCCTGAAAATAATTAAAATATATGCATAATTTGCATTTTGTAGCAAAGTAATGGTTAGAAATATCAAAAAAATTTATTTGAAAAAAATGTAGAGAAAGTCTAGTACTATATGCTAGAAAAGTGGAGGGGGGTAGTTTGTGTCCATAACAGAGATACGGTGAGTTATGAAATCATATTATTCTCAAACTTATATAATGCATATATGCACTCCACCTTACCCCCTGCAACTTTTTGAATGTATATAGAGGCCGGTATTAGAATTATTTCATCATTGCACATTCGATCGGCAAGATGGAAGATACACCAAAAAGGATCATTGGCATTGTCAGGCCATTCGTGCCCGGCAAAATATGCAAGTGTGAGGAGTGCGGGGGTACCGCACCAGGAGCGGCACCTTCGGCACCGCCTGCAACGCCGACACCACCAGCGACGGCGACGGTGCCGCCAATGAGAAGACCAAGGGCTGCACCTAGGTCGGTGTTAATATCGTTGGGTATTACTCCACGGTAGGCACCCCACCCTCCCCCCAGGCCCTTTTAGGGCTACAAAAACGGTCCTTTTCAGGACCACATTATATTTTGATCGTAGTTTAGTAATCGTCACTTATGGGGCGAGATATTCGTTTAACGATGATTTGTCTCGTAGCTTAAGTGCCAAGTTATATGCTTGAGAACCTATGAAAATGTTAACAGTCCAAACAAGGTTTCTATCATTTTTTTTGTAATGTATTCTTCACAAAATATTAAGAATAAGTCTTATTGTCTAAACAAAAAAAAAAAAAAACAAATCTAATTCCTTATTTAAAGTTTTTGAAAAAATCAATAATTCTATAAGCTCTCCCCAATACACAACATTTAGAATCCGTTGGTGGGGTGGGGGTAGTTCTATATATATGAGACTGGGCCAGTTACACAGTCATATATTCATCATCCCTCATACGATGAACATGGAGGAAGAAAGACCCGCCAGCAGAGGCTCATCCATCTTTAGTGATGACACCGTAGCCGACAACGTTGGAGACCTGCAAGTCTTCGACGACGACGAAGAGGTGGATTTTGAAATTGACGTCCTACGTTGGGACGACTTGGATGAGCCGATTCCGCTAGTGTATGACCATGATCCGGGTCTAGTGGAATTAGACGATGCGGGCGATTGGGTCTTACAAAGACTAGAAACTCCGTCGCCTCAGCCAGAGCCGGACTCGACGGAAGATGCGGTGCTGGAAATTCCAGCATCACCAACACCCGACGACCCGCAAGGCCCCTGCGATTCGTCAAGCTGGTGGTCGACCAGCGAGGATGGGGCACCATAAGCCCCACACTCTCCCTGGCCCTTTTTAAGGGCACACAACAACGGTCCTTTTCAGGACCACAAAATACTTTGATCGTAGTTTTAGTACATATTAGTACTTTGTTACTAATATTGTATGTATAGAATATACAATATTAGATACAAAGTATTAAAACTTTAAGTGCTGGTGGAACCCAGCTAAATCGTTCGTTCGTATTTGAGACCGCAAACAACTTTTGGTCTCAATACGTAATACGACATTTGTTTTCACCCCCCACCATTAATTTGTCTCTATATATACGACCACCAATACTTATTACAATCATTTTAGTTCAACATGTCTGCGACTGAACAACAACAACAACAACAACAACCCATCCAATGCCCTGTGGTAGATTCTACCACAGAGAATTGTCTGGAGTGGGAGTCGGACGATCCCAGATGGGATGAACTTTGGCGGTTCATCATCGAATATACAGAGGACAGCACCACCACCACCCCCGTTGATGATGACGGGCCGTGCGACTCCACAACACAATAAAAGAGTCGCATGTTTTACAACCAAACGGTCCTTTTCAGTACCACAAAATAATTTGATCGTAGTTTTAGTTGGTTATAATACTTTGTAACCAATATTTTATGTTTTTTTCATAAAAACATACAATATTGAGATACAAAGTATTAGAAGTTCTGGCGACAGAACCTTAACTTCTTAAACCGAACCATGTTTTAGCATACTTGTAAATATTATCAGAAAATATTTACAACTATTGCAATTGCGTAGTTTTAGTGGATTATTCACTCTTTTTTTTATTACCTAATATTATGTGGGACAGGGCCTATATGAAATAACACACAAAAATAAATTTTCAAGTCATTTTTATTCTCATTATAAAATATAAAAATTTGATCAAACACTTTTTTTTATTAACTACAATATATATATATATATATATATATATATATATATATATATATATATATATATATATATATATATATATATATATATATTTACAAACTTAATACTATAAATTAAAAGCTAATATCTACAACTACCTAACACCTACTACATAATTTATTAAAGTCCTCTAATTGTCTTTTTAACCGCGCAGATTTCACCTTTTTTATCTCTAATTGTCTTTCAAGTTCTAAAATGTCACTGTCACACGCGTTCACTTCTTTCACTAAGAGTTTTTTCATTTCATAAATGTCTGTTAATTTGCTCTTCTGAGAGTTGGTGAAGTCTTCAACCCACTCCGGTTGCGATGGCTCGGAATATATTAACGAAGAAGAAGCGGTTTCATTTGGTGAAGACGATGACGACGACGACGAAGCAGCGGAAACTTCATCGCCTTCAAAACACCGCTTAAACCGCTTCTTCATAGGTTTCCGGCACCCCAATATCGGCGACAGTGGCGCTGGGGAAGACTTCACCTCCGACACTATTTCCTTCTCTATGCTGGCCGGTGTTGGTGGCGTTGGTGGTGTTGGTCCATCGGGGCCTTCTATCACTTCCACTTCTACCGACAATGGCTCTTGTGGTGCTGTTTTCAGGAAGTCGGGTAATGGAACAGGGGTGGAGGGACGCTTAAAGTTAAACTTTTTCTTCTTCCCTTGTCCCACACCTTTAATCGCCGAATAAAATGTTTTTTTTATCGGCGATTTCCGACTTCCGCATAGTCAAGAGCTTTTTCAATTTAGAAGCTTTCGGAGAAGATTCCCTAGGCCGCGATGCTTTTCGCACAACCACATCACTTATCACATTGATCTTTGGCTCCTTCTCCTCCGTCCAGCATTCGAGGAATTGCGCTGCCGACTGAACTATCTCTTCGTCGCGACCATCATTGAGGGCTCTGTCTTCGGCATCTTCATGCTCCATGCCATTCCAATTCTCGAATACCCCCGGACTTAACACTTCCAAACCACTAATATTATCCAGCATGCCTTGTTGCGAACCGCAGCTCGCGTCAAGAGCATCTAAAAGAGACCGTACACTCGACATCTTCGATATTAAAACTCACACTATTAACTTTATCTTAGCACTGTACTGTTTGGTGTTCTGACGAACTGTGAAGAGCTCGAACCAGCAAGTCTGCTTTTATGCCCATTTCCCCCACTACACCACCTTTATTCCTTTTGTTCGATGCATTAAGTATAATATTTAAACTTGTCAGATGCAAGGCCAAGGCCAAGGCCGACGTAACCGGCAATACCAGGGTCGTTTTCAAGGTTGTAATTTTCATGGATTTTTTTTTTGTCCCTGTCAAGGTTATTTTAAAGAAGCATATAAATATAGTACTAAACTTGTCAGATGCGAGGCCAAGGCCAAGGTCAAAGTACCCGTCAATGTCAGGGTCGTTTTCGAGGTTGTAATTTTCAAGGATTTTTTTTTTTGGTCCTGTCAAGGTTATTTTAAAAAGTAATACATAATTAGAGTACCGCGATTGAAAAGTACAACATATTCAAACATCATGTTGCCAACTGATGAACAACCTAGTGAAGCAGCCAAAACATACAGTCATATACCAAAAGCTTTTTATTTAACTTGTCATCATTGTAAAAGACTAGGTATCTGCTGGCGAAATGATCTTACGTACGACTTCAACTACATTGACCTTTTCAGGGTTAAATTTGTACAATGCGGCTTTTGTGGACTAGTTTACTACCAGTTCAAGGACATTAATGAACGTGCCATCCAGAGAAGAAATTGGGTCATAGAAGAAGCTTACCTGTACAGAAGAAATTAACATGTATTTTATTTCTTAATTTTTAATTTTTTTGTTTGTTATATTTTTTATTTTTTTTTAATAAAAAGTAAACTCAATCTTTTGTTATATTTTAATTTTTTTTTTCAATAAAACAATAGTAAAATGAATCTGTACGTGTATTTATTAAACATCACCTAAAATACGTTTTGCAATCCATATTTTTCTGCAGAGTCCGTTTATTAATGAAATAGAACCATATATTAGGGTGAAATCTAATGGTTTCAAATCAGTCTCACATAACAATGTCAGAAGTAAACACTATTGATAAGTTCGGTCGCAAAAGAAAATTTAAGGATTTTAACTTTATGCGAGGTCCTTCAGGAATAGGTTTTAAACTTACACCTAATGGAGATTACGACATGGGAAGCAAAAGATTGTGCTACTTAGCAGAACCTCTTGAAGGAGACGATGCGACCACACGAAATTATGTTGATAATAACCTTGCTCAGTGTCTGCAAGATACGCAGAAAGCTTTACATGACTCAACAATTGTTATTAAAGATATATTCAGAAACCAACTTGAAGGTTACGTACGCAAGAAATTAATTGAAACCGGTCAAGAACTTAGAGGATACATTGATGATACTGTTATTGCAATATATGAACTTAGGCAAGACGAACTGCGTGATGAACTTAACTCTAGAATGTTGAAAATTGAAAAGACTATGGAGGATCTTGTCAGCAAACCTGTTTCACATTAAACATTTACTCGTAGACCTGTGCGTTTAATTTACTATTAGACAAATTTTTCAACAATAACTTTTACAGTTTGTTATTTGTCGACACTTCATTATATTTATAATTTTAAAATAAAGGTTCAATAAAAAAGCAATCAAGTAATGAATACATGTTTTTTATTTAAAAAAAAAAAATTACAATACTATCGTTACATATTAATGTTGTATGTTTAATAGAAATAATAAAAACAATACAAAAAACGAAATATGGATTTTCCAGATTACGTGCTGTCCTGACTTAGAAATGATTCCAACACGGTGACTAAATTTGCTAAGTTTTCTTCCGGGTCTGTTTTGTAAAAATCTATGTCTGTATGCCCCCAAGGTAGAGTTTTGGTTGAACTGGGAATTACATAACGTTTATCATCGCTATGTGACAATGCTACTTTATTTATTATGTTGGTATAAATGTTATGTAATTCACTTCTAACTGTCTTCATCTTTCTTAATATCAAACCACCCCGTTCAACAATTCTTTGGTAGTCTTCCTGATGAAGGTCTTTCTCGATAACACATTTTTTGATACCTTTGGCTTTTTTTAATTCATTATTAATGGACTTTACATAATAAGCCTTCGCGCCGGTACCATAAAAACTTATTATCGGATCACCAGGAAACTCATCTTTCATTCTACCAACTACAGAATTACTTTTAATTATGTTGAAATTATTAATTTCGGGGTAATTTAATGTATCAAATTTTTCGGGGTTTTCTGATATAGTTTGATAAAAGTTTTCCGTATACACTTTTAATATAAGCGAGTCAGTATCCGTGTAAAGTAACGAAGCATCATCGCCAAACTTGGATTTAATAAAATTATAATAAAAATCGTATATTACAGTCTTTGATATATCTAATATGGAAAAACCGATATAAATTGGTTTATTGTACAATATTTTAACTTTATTCATATGTATAGCAACAAAGTTCTCGGTAAATATCGAGCTACTATTGAAATTGGGGCGGGATATTAGTGCTCTAGCTCCATTTCTGCCTACACTGTTATCCCAATGTGTTACTAATTTTATATCCTTTCGATTTTCCACATTTTCCAAGTTTTACCAAATATCGCGTTATTTTTTAATTTAAAAGTGTCCTTCGCAAATTTTGTGGTGGCCTTGTTACGTAAATTGGTATTAAAATCAATATACGATTTTAGCCATTTTGATTGCTTAAACTGTAATACTCGATGGGTTTGTATTACCACTAAGCGATGGCTTGTTTTAAAGTTCTATAGTGTACAATGTATTTTTTTTATCTTGTAAATTAGGAATTAATTTCGGTAATTTAGCGTTTTCTGTTGGCGGTATGATATTTTCTATTAGAAATGGAAGATCAGAATGTGCATCATGCAACTCAGTCGGATAATGCACATCCACTTCCAAAACGTAGCCATGTAAACTATCATCACCAACAGCCATAATATTTAAATCCAGAATTTCGCGCTCGCTTAACCATCGAAAACCACCATATGGTAATGCTTGTGACATACTATGACCATATAGATTTGTAGCATCAAGGTATGTTATAAATGAAGAAGGTTTTGTTGGGTCATAGTCTGGTAAAAAAATATTATTAGCGATGTGCTTCCTTTCTGTACACTGGCTTATGCCGCCGCGTATACCTTTCTTAAAAAAATGTATCATGTCTATATCAGTTAAGAGCTCTAACTCTACCTTAGTCATACGTAGCATACAATCAAATGATAAACTTGGAAGGGTATAGTAATGTGCCGGATCAAGTTTATCGAATTTTAAACAATTATTCCGAAATTGCTCAAAAACATCACACAATAGCAACACATCTGATTTTAAATACACGTCCGAATAGTCCCCCAAAGTTTTACACCCAAACAAGCGCCATACTTCTTTTGCTCTTCTATAGCTTTCATCGCTAATATGTTCTTCCCGTAAATTATCATAAAATTCATCTTTACTTGGAAGACATGTATTTTCCATTTTTTCTATAGAGTCAATAAAGCTATAGGGAAAAACACCCTTTTGACGCATCAAATTAAATTGGTTGATATTTGAAAAATGTTTCCGCGTTTCAATAAAATCGTCGTCGTTTAAACCGCTGCCTAAATTTTCCAAAGACGTTGACAGAAATTTAAAACTATCAATAAATCGCAACTTTAAATATTTCCTCTTGACTTTTCCACATTTACTATCAAAATAATCGTGCACATAAATGCTTTTGGTAAATGATATGTACTTTTCCTTACTTTGAGCCAAAACACCAATTTTATCCCCATATTTACATAACTCTTTTATAAATAAATGGCTGTCGTAGCCGCTTAAGTTATGAAATATGATAGGGATAAAAGAGGGTAATTTATAATTTAAATTACAAACGGAATGTGCAGCACCAAATCTTTTTGCACCAGTTATGTGACAGTGGTCTCGTACTTTAATCTCACCCTCTTCAAAAGGGCCTTCACATATACCACATATTTTAGCATCATTAAACTCCCTTTTTTCTTCAGGCGTTAACGGTTTCATAGGCTTAATGTCTTTTAAATATGTGTTATATAGAGCCCTTAAATCACACTCGATACGATCCACAAAGACTTGAGCTGCATTATTCCCCCGAAATAGCTCAAATTTCGAAAGTGAGTCGTCAAAAGAGCATTTAATTAAATAAGCAAAAGAATATGGTTCATGTTTAAAACTTTTTACAGTGTAAGAATTTTGTGGGTTTGGTTGTACCGTTTCAACGGGTTTTAAAACAGATTCGAAATCTGCATAAACCACGAATGGAACGCGCATTTGCTTTTCTATACCCTCGAAATTTAAAATATTTTCCGGCACACTCTTTCCAAATTTATCGATTTTTAAATCCACTGAGGGTGTTTGCGTGAAAATGTGGTTATAATCGTAGCTTTGATGTAAAGTTAAAGCTGACGGTGTACTAAAATAAATGAGGCAACCATCACAGAAATATATTTTATGTTGTTGACAACTAATTTGACTTGAAACTAAACGTGATAAATCCCGAATCCAACAATAATGACTCTTTGAACAAGTCGTATCACAAAAATGTTCACCGCCATCTTTACTACTACAGTCTTTTGTAATTAACAATAAATTTACATGCCTATCCCACTTTTTTGACGCATACCTCAGTGGACCAATAACTTCATGTATTACTTCATTATTTTCATATTTAGATTCCAGACCGTATACGTTAATTGATATGTTGTTCATTTCCTCAAATTTTTTAATGTCACGTAATTTTACTGGAAAATCCATACCTGTTACATTTAGCACTCTAGAAAAATGGGGGTAGGATGTCTTCTGTGAAGGCTCTGCTGTTGGAGGAAACAATGCTGATGTTACAGCCCACGCAAAGCAAAATTCGTCCTGTTTAATCACATTGACGACAGCTCCTTTCTTTTCAATAGAACACGGCAACTTGATGTATGATGAGCCACCCATAGGCATATACTTGTTGATACTAACTTCCAAGTATAAAATTCGCACAAGAGCCCATCCTATAACAAGAAAAATAATATATAAAAATCAGTTTAATATATCGGGTTTTGATTTTTCCATACCTGAATCTTTCTCCTGGAACTCTGTCGCCTGCGTTTTTATTAATTCGGTGAAAGAATGGTAAACGGCATCCAAATCACTTTCTACACTAATTATTTGATTAGCAGTGTTGAAGGATTTTTCACTGAATATTTCTTGTGATGGAAGCATGTACTCGCCAACAGCTGTCATGTTAACTTTTAAAGCATGATGCACACGCAATAAATTATTAACAAGTTCCATCACCTTGGATTTAATGTCTGCAAAGAACATTACGTAATCGGAATGCTCCATATCACTGCTAACCCGATAGGTTGCAATTCTCCTTTTGAAGGCACATTCAACGAGTTGCACACCATGACATACCGGCAAACATGAATTATTTTTATGTTGTTGTGTTCGTTTATGCGCCGACATATGATTTATTGGAACATCTACATTACATGTAGCGCAATTAATTACCGGAATCGTCGATGTATACTCTTCAATTCGGAGCCGTTTTCCTCCAGGCACTTCATTAAATCTCGCCGCACACGATTCTCTTTTATGACGTCTCATATTATAACTATTAGTAAACTTAGAACCGCAATTTTCACAAACATATGCCATGATTTGTCAAATATTAACACATGTACTACCTATACAAGTCAGAGCCAACTGATGAATGAAACTGCCCCATACCTTATATAAAACCATTCAAGGTCACCCCCAACCACGCAACATATCTTCAAGGTCACACACCCAAGATGACCTTCAACAAAGTCAAGGTCGTCGCGACCAAGGTCAAGGTCAAGGTCACACACACAACCTTGAACACAAGGTCAAGTCCAAAGCACACGTGCACTTTCAAGGTCAATGACAAGGACATGTGGGCGGGGCCAAAGAGGGGTGAGGCAAGGTCAAGGTCAAGGTCGAGGAGTGGGGGGATAGAGAGGATCGGGTTATGTTCACTACTGATTTTTTTAGAAAAGATATTTTTTTATTTTTATACTATACATTCTTATATAATTTAAATAAAATTAAATGTGATCATATTTACTCCAAGTTTCGTTTTGTTTGATTTTAGAATATGTAATCTTAATCTAAAATCATCTATATTCGTTGCAATAACTTCTTATTTTCCAATGGAATGGAAAAATGTTAAATTTTGAATTATGTAATCTTAATCTATGATCGCGCATAGTTTAATATAATCATTTCATAATGTCAATTGGATAAAATAACTTTTGTTTAGAAGAGAATTTTCTCAAAATGAGTATATTTTCTTTAATTTGAGTAAACTTTTTTTTGTATGAAGTTAAATCCTAGTTCAATTTATTTAGAAAGAACTCTGCACACATTCTCGACAGTATTTGTTATAGCATAATCTTGACAGGCGAAAACAAATTTCTAACATAAAAACTTAGAGTAGATCACTTAATTAATGAAGAAAAAAAACTGTATTCTAAATCTGTGTGAAAAATATGCAGATATTTTCTTTTTACTCGGTGACCACACAAACAGTATAGAGTATGAAACTATCTAATACCGAACCAAAATCAACAAAAACATATAGATACTCTGAAATACATAAAAACGAAGTAAATAACCAAATTAACATGATTTTAAAACAGTGCCTTATCCAACCTCCTACCTCATCTTAATTAAATATCCTCCACACAATAAAAATAGTGCGTGGTAATCGATTATATATTAACTAGGTCATACCAAATATTTTATTACTCTTGATTTGTCATCTGACTTTCAGCAAATCCCATTTGCAGAAAAGATAAAAACCAGGTGTTAGTATGTGACAGAATTTGATCATAGACTCCTGAAAATGATATATTGTGAAAGCATTAGCCATTCCATCTATAATCATCCTGCTGTCCCATATTAGCAGCTATTTTAAACCCTCTATAATTAAATTTTACAGTAACAAAGACACACTGGAAGTCTGGACTTCCATCTTGCATCCAGTTCTCAAAACTACGGTTACTTACTTACCACAACCATAACTCAGAACTTCAGCACTCAGGCAAGGCTGCTAATTAGCTACATAGATGACATCTCTTGTTTACAGCTCTCGCAGTAGTACATCCACGAGTTTAGTCGAGTGAAGGTTCTTAATTGAACTAAATAAAACAAGTTTCTCAAAACACCTAATCTATTAACAAAAATAAACAGAAAAACGAATTCAAAAATCGCGAAATGATCGACTAAAATAACACACGATATTCCCTTAACTTTCCAAATTAAATGAAAAACAAATCAAACAAAGAAAGCCCTCATTCCCGCCAAATATACACGTCACGTAATTTACTACGACACTGATCTTGAAAGACGGTACCGACGATTTCTAGAGTGGAACTGAAGTTTAGTATTTCATAAAAGAACGTCCTCAAATCTTACACCCCCTATCCCTCTTTTTAGTAGCTTTTTCTATCATACACCCTGTAACTGTCAATTTCATTCCCTTAAAGTTCGAAGGTTTTGGGTCTTCTCGTACTGAGGGCGTTAGCTATTCTATACCGGATGCTTGATTCCCGAATTGATCTTTGAGCATGTTAATCTTAATTTTTATATAACTAAAGGAATAAGATAATATAGCATCTGTAAAAAAAACTTGAGTGCCCTTTTATTCATATTGCTGGTATTTAAATCATTCTTTATTGCAATAAGGAAAAACAGTCGCTATATTAATTCCTTTCATAGGTAAAACGTTATATTTCAGTACAATGAGTTTATTTGATTATTCATTTGTTTTCTAATAATGGGAAAATCGTTCAATATTTTAATGCATTTTAACGGTATTTGCATATACCATATGTTAAAAACCACCCTCTGCCTTTATCTACTCATTTACATAACCAGGGTAGGATTTCTTCGACACATTTATAGACAAGTCTTAGAGAGGGTCTTTAAGTTGGTCGTCATAAATTGACTGAATTTATATATTTTTAAGAAAACATTTAAACGACTTTTAGATAATAAAGTTGAGATTGTACTTAAGTATGATAATTGATTTTTTTTTCCTTTAGACTTTCTTGGGTGGTAATAAAAAAATATTCTATCGAGTTCTCACGGGAAAAAATATATCCACAGAGTGATTATTTAATTACTCATTTTACCAGAATATACTTCACGCTAAACAGCATAAAATAATTAATATTTGTTCCATTCCAAGTACACCCTTAGATCATTTCGAGTTTAATGGAATGCTATTGACATATAATGATAGGTTTAAAGATTTAACCGGACAAGTGTAAATTATTGGGTAAGGAAATAATTTGTAAGGTCCTGAGAAATTTAAGGCCATAAATAACTTAACTACTCCCAAGGATCAAAAAGCATTAAAATATTTTTAAGTTTCCCAGGAATCGTTAAATCGCTTACTAATATTTTTAAAAAATCCCTTTTTTCTGAACAGACGAGTGCCAAGAATAATTCAATACATTCCGTACAGTTTTACTCAATTTTTTGAAAAAAAATTATTGGATCCTCTTTGTATAATAATTAAGTCAGGTATTCACCTATGGACTTGTATGTTTTGAGATATCGACTTAGAACAGTATGGGCCTGAGAACTATATCGGGCTTTTAAGCCAGTTAATTGTCAAGTAGTCAATCTCTGACGTAGGGGTAACGTTGGCGTTAGGTTATGTGATTGTGCGATGAGTTGGTTGGTTGAATGTGTGGCACGATCATGAACTTGACATATAAAACTGGACTGCTCATGCATAATACCTCCCTTATAATAAAAATGACCCCACCATGCTCCGTGCCATTACGTGCAAATAATTGGTTTGGCAACTATGTTTTTATTATGTCGGTGAAAGTGTATTTTTAACATGAACTGAATACTTTTCATTTTGACAATAATTTATTTTTTGATTTTGCTGTTTTATGCATTTTATTACACTTTATGTAACGTTTTACTGAAAATTTCAAACAGGAACGTGAATTTTAAGGTTTTTTTTGGTATTTTAAAAAATGCCATCCTTCATCGTAAGACGTGCAAATACCTCATCTGGTAAATTGGAATTTATGTAAATGGTAAGTTATAAAGCACTCAATAATAATTATTTAAAATTTTACCTTAGCATCAAATTGTAAATCTGAGGGTAACAAGTTTAATCTTGTGGATATGAGGTATGATAATTTTTAAATGTTATATATTTTAGTTTTCTAGGAGAAAAGAAACTTCAAATTGAAGGGCTGAAGAAAATTAGTCATGATCATAATTATTTTATATACCAGATGAGTAACTCTATCCAGAGCATTTTTTCTCGAAATAATTTTATACAAGAAAATCAGCAAAAAGTTTGTGGTGTGCTTCCTACAAATAAACTGCCTGAAAAAAGCTATGAAGCAATGTTTGATGTAAACATCTTGAAGCAACTAAACTTGGACTTAATAACATGCACCGGCTCTACAAAAAAAAGTCCTGAATTAAATGTGCATTAACTAACAACAATATCGTTTAATCATGAAGTTAATGTTCCACTGACATATAAAGCTGAACATCGAAACTGGTATGCTGTTAAAATTTAAAATGATTATACGTTTAAAAACCAACATCAAATATTAAAATAGAAATAAATGATTGCATATAATATGAATTTTTTTAAAATTATTAAGCATGTTTGGAAATCACATAAATTTTACTTTTATGTATTTGTTTTGTCTAAAAATAAGATAATAACCTTTTGTTTGAATATGTTATTAATTAATAAAACAAAAATTCTTGATTTTAGCTCAGATAGGAAATTTGTGTCATGAAAATCCTTTGTCAAAGTAGTGAGAAACTGCGATTGATTACCATTTCAAAAATTCAACTCTAGGAAAGGTCAATTCCAGATCCTCAAACAGTTAAGTAAATGAAAAGTATGACCAAGTGTAAAAATTAAAAGTTGCTAGTAAATCTTTATGTATATATTTAGATTAAAAATGATTGCATTAATGTAAGAATTCTCTTGTATTTACAAGCTTTTTTATATTTAAAGTGTCTTAATAAATATTGTTTTGTTTACAATTAAATATAAACTGCTTTAACACTATCCCCTTTAGAGTTTATTTTTTTTATAAAAATAGTTTAGTACATATTGTTGCTTTACTTCCTTTAATTTAAAGCTCCGTTATTATGAAGGAAATGTCAACATTATTATGAATGTTGTTAACCCTATATAAATACCTAACATATCAGCTCCCCAAAAGCATCGAGGAGAAAATAATTTTAACAAAGACCTAATCGAATCTATTTTTAAGTGATGAAACTGTCTTAGTTTGGAATAAATTATGTGGACATTTCGATACCTTACATTAAACAATATACTATATTAATTCATGATATAAATTTTTTAAAAATAAATGCCTTAATACTTTTTTTCGTTAACTTCTTATACTCTATGTCCGAATAAGGATGTAGATTATACTAGTTATTTACAAAAATACTCACTGATTTCCACAATCTTTTCTAAAACAGATATTTAAAAAAAAATTAGCCTCGATTTGTTTTTGGCGCATATTTCACATTTTAGCTATTTTGCTAAATAACAATTTTATTGTAAAAAATAAAATATCTAAACAGTCATAGAAAAAACATTTCATGCTTATTATCTAAAAATAATAAAATTGTTACATATTTACGCTGTTCCAAAGATGTTAAAAAAATAGCTTTATTGGAGTAGCTTTAAACAGAAAAATTATAATTTTGAGGAAACTAAAAGTAGAAATTAGAAACAATTATCCTGATCTTTTTTATTGAATTTACTCAATTAACCTGTCAAGTAAAACAAGGAAGAGCGATTTATTGTTTTATATATAGTATAGAAAGAGATGGTTACTGTCTAAACCTGTTAGTTAGAATAATAGAATTGACATTCATACATGACACATTCACGCCAATGTAAGAAACTAGCAGGGAATTCAATGTTGCCATACAAATCATTGCACCTAATGGCAACCAATAAGGGGGGGGTGAAAAATTATTTTCATAAGCAGTCCAGTTTTACATGTCATGTTCGTGGGCATGATCCATATACTTAGATATACTTTCGCGAATAAAGGTGCTAAATGTATCGCAATTGAGATCATGGTGAATTGTGTTCCTCTCAAAGTATGGAGCTCCACAGATCATACGCAAGACTTTGTTCTGAAAGTTCTCTATTCGCCTAAATCGAGACCTGCCCGTAGTGATCCAGGTCGGAGCACCAAAGGACAGGATCGAACGTATAAACAGCTTATAAATGGTAAGCTTGTTTCTGAAATTAAGTTACCTATTTCTATGTAAAAGCGAATAGGGAGCTAACCATGACGTTTTGGCCTTTGACAGAATATAATTTGTGTTAAGCAACCACTTTAGTCTTCGATCGAAAACTAGCCCCAAATACGAGTATTTGGCATTGTCCCTCCAGGGAATGCGAACATTAGATATGGTCAGCCGATTGTCCGGATTTGTGAAACGTTTTTTAGAAAAAATGACTGCCTGAGTCTTGTTTGGGTTAATTTTGATTTTCCAATCGGCTATCCATCTCTCCAGTTTGTTGATGTGGTGCTGTAGCCTCAACACTACATAGTGCAATGAACCTGAAGAAGTCGCAAACGCAGTATCGTCAGCAAACAGAAATAATTTACTGAAGTTATCAGTAGGAATGTCAGCTGTGTATAAATTAAACAGGGTTGGCGACAGAGGTGATCCCTGCGGTACTCCTGCTCTGATATGTTTAATTTCTGACATTGCATCATCCGACGATACTACGAATGTTCTCCCTTCAAGAAAACATGAGATTAGTCTTACTATGTAACTTGGAGTTGTTGTGGAGTTATCATTTTAACAACTAGCCCATTGTGCCATACCTTATTAAAGGCCTTGCTAATGTCAAAGAAGATTGCACCCATGTGGAATCTCTGATTGAATTCCTGGGTTATCATCGACGCCAGTCTGGTAGTCTGCTAGACGCTGCTATGGCTGCTCCTGAAGCCAAACTGCTCCGGAGGCAGAATTTCCCTCTCTGTTATAAAATCAGTGATGCGCTCTATTGTTTTCCCCAGATTAGAAAGTAGGCTAATAGGCCTATAACTATCAATATTGGTGGCCCTTTGGCCTTTCTATTTGATTAGAATTACCTTAGCCACCTTCCAATCTGTGGGAAAGTGCCCTGATCGAATAATGGCGTTGGCTATGTTAGTGATAGCCGAGAGGGTTCTGTAAGGAACGCGTTCCAAGGCCGCGTTCAGTAGACCATCCAGACCCGGCCCTTTTTTGACTATTAAGCCTGAAACAATCCTCTTGACTTCATCAATTCCAACGGCAGGTAAGCCCAAGTCAATAAATTGGACTGATTTGAAAAATTGGATAGTACGGTCAATCCTTTGCTCTTTTGCACGATCGATACTGGAATTGGGACTAAACTGTTCGAAAAGTTTATCAGCAAACCCATTGGCTTTATCTTGAGGGTTTATGAGCGTGTCACCTCCGTTAATGATGTGTGGTAGTTGTCTTTTAGAACCCTTCGTTAGACTTCAAGTCATTTTAAAAAGACTGCCATTTGGGTTTGCAGAATTTCTAATTTAGATTGCCAGCATCGATTGTACAAATCGATGAGCTCTCTCTTGATCTGCTCAGATTCACGGTTCGTCAATCTTTTGATTGCAAGATCACCAGTCCTGTAAGCTCTCTTCTTGAGCCTGTTCTTTTCACGGATACGCTCTTTGAGGTCTGGTGAAAGTTGAAAACACTTTTGTGACAGAGGATCTGGCAAGAGCAGCGGTTATCAGAAATGTGAAGTTGCTTACACAGTCCTCCAGGGACTCAGTACCCGGAGCAAAGTCCAGATAATCGGCCTCCTCGAGGATCTCCTTGAACTTTACCCAATTAGTAAAAGTCAGGTTAGAAGCATCCTGTTTAGTTCTTGGGTCACTATACTCGATAGCTACGAGAGCATGATCAGATGTCATCCCATGGTAAACCCAGGGCCTTGATAACCTGTCAGTATTCCTCGTCACACAAACGTCCAGTTTTTCAGGTAAACTATATGGGCCAAAATGAGTTGGTTCATCAGGCGGAATAATTTCCAGCAGATTATCCAAAGAGGCGTTTTCGAAAACTAAACCTTTCGCATTGGTGGTCCTGCAATCCCAGAAGAGGTGTTTGGCATTGAAATCTCTTCCTACGAGAATGGATTCGTCGGTATCAAAAATATTTTCTAAATTTTGACGTTCTATGGCCGCTGCAGGGCTCGAGTAAATAGATCCAAGAATAAGAGGTCTATTCCTCATTCTTATCCTGACAAATGTTCCTTCCAGAACATTGTAACACCACAACCAAACATTATAATTTGGGCACGTAAATCGTTGCCTTTTTAACAAGGTTTCCTGTATTAAAAGAACATCGATCCCGTGTCTCTCGACGAAATTGATTATTTCCAACTTTTTGTCGGATATGCCGTTGACACTGAAGTGGCAATCTTCAAGTAGGAGGGATTAACCATCAGAGTTTGGAATTAAAAGTCTCCGTTGAGGATTGCATTGTCTGCATTAAATTTTGTATCTGGGCAGTAAGAGATGTCTGATTAGGAACTTCAAGCTTCCTATTATTTTGTGAACCCCATACAAATATTGGAGGAGCAGGAACATTCTGATTAGCCCCTGTATTCGTAACAGGTAAGGGCCTGGTGGCCGTTTTAGTTGCCTTGGATGTTTTGAGCACCCTGTATAGTTGGCCGGGTATTCACCGCCACAGTTGGCACACCTGGGTTTTTGACCAGGTGCCAATTTGCAGGTGTATGTTAGGTGTGCCTTTGCGCATTTTAGGCACCTAGATTCCGCAATACATTTAGACTGCGCATGTCCAAAAGCTGGCACCGATGGCACTGGGTGTTGTGGATTTTTGATTTGTATGCCTCGACTCTGACAGTGATGCTCTCGAGCGTTCTGAGTTCGTAAATATGCTTCTGATCTTTTGGTAAAGCCACAAACACCAATGGCATTGGTGACTTATCTTTGTGATACCAACGTATCACACTTTGAAGTATAAAGCCCAATGCCTCAAGGGCACTACCTGCATCAATTTGTCTGCAGGAAAACTAACTGTGTGGAAAGGTATTTGATTTGATTCAAAAAATTTGGAAATTTTTTGGTAATCTTCTGACGTTGGGGGATAGAGCTTTATGTCTTCAGACACATTCTGTACACGTCCGAAGTTCATGTTATTATTTTTCATGATGTTTGTTACATCATTGTATATGGATTTTTTCCTGAGAACGATTGGACGTATTCTTACCTTGTTTACCTGTACCTCGGACGTGCTTTTTTGAGATACGGTATACTTAGGTATTTTTTCATTAACATTAGATTGAGAAACTACTTTGTTAGTTGTGTTATTGATGTATTGTTAATGTTAGAGCTACTACTGCTCATTGGTAGTGGCGAAAATTCAGACTGTGAGTCTCTTTCAACCGGTTTATTTCGTCTACGACGTTTCTTTCGTGACACTGTCAAAAACTTGTCATTTTTTGGCTGAATTTCGCTTACTGGCCATCGAAAGGTCAGAGATTGGGTTAACCTGAGCATTAGCAACGAGCTTTAAAGCTGAAACATTAGCATTCGGCTTAAAAATAGTCTCAGACTCATATCTGTTAATCCTTGCCATAAGCTGTTCATTTAACTAGATAAGTGACTGGAGCTGACTACTGAGGATTGCTGCACTAGGAGTTCATCGAGTTGTTTTTTCTGGTCTTGCATGCCTTTTTTCAGTTCTTCATTCTCTTGAAATGTCTTCTCTAACAGAACTTCTAACTTCTCTTTTTCATCTCTTAGTTCAAAAAAAATGCCGGTAGGTTGGGATCGCAGGCGACTGGGGGAGGACAGCAGTCCTGTGTCGTCCGACTCCATGCCGAACAACGAGGAAAAACGTTTATAAACTCTTCAATAACTTTTGATAATCCTCTGACAACTTAAGAGAGACTGACAGTGACAACGACGTTTCCACTTTGAAGGTTCAAAGCAGACTAAAAAAAAATTATACTTACCATAGAGGCCTCGAAATTTGCTGTCGGTGTTGTGCTTATTCAAGGAAAAATGGGAGAGAAATTATCCATTGCCTATGCCAGCCGTAGTCTTAATTCCGCTGAACAAAACTATTCTACCACGAAAAAAGAGTTACTAGCAACATTATAAGGCATGAAGTATTTCCATTGCTAACTTTATGGTAGAAAATTTATTATAGTGATGGATCATAAACTTGTCACGTATTTATTTAACTGTAAATATTCAGGCAGTCGACTAGTTTGTTGGCGACTTGAATTAAATTAATTTGTTTACAACATAATATATAAACCTGGGAAAATAATTCGAATGGCTACGCATTGTCACGAAATATTAATATCAACATTATATCAAAAAATGACGATTATCAACATTTCATAGAATTCTATTATAAAAAGTTAACGATAACTCCACCACTCTATGACTAAAATATTTTCCTAACGTCGTTTATTTCATCATCTGATTTGGACGAAAATAACTTTTTTCACAATCTTTAAAGGATAACTTTGACTTTAATGGTAACCTCAACACAAATTTCATTTTATATTCTAGTTACAAATTGCAAAAGGTTAGTAAATTGTGCTATCTAATGTTTGCAAAATATTTTCATTTTGATAAATTAATTTATAAGCATATTTTCTATTCTGTTCTTAATTTAAGGACAGAATTAATAAGTAATGATATAAAAACGATAAACCTACCAGACATCATAGTATGTTGTAGTAATTAAAAAAAGGTCATTTACTACGAAATCATATATTATTTATTCAAGGATACCAAAGTTAATATAAAATCTTCAATAAGGAAAAATTTCGTCCAAACAAGCGTAAAGAAATCGAACAAATCCTGAAAGAAAATCACAACTAAAAATAAGCAGGACATTTTGGATTTGTCCGAACATGTAAAAGAATAAAAGACAATTATAAATGGAATAACATGAAGAGCGACATAAAAATATATCAAATAATTTGCTTCTTGTCAAATTAACAAAAGCAAGTAAAGCACTCATGGAAATTACGTCTACAATCCAGAAACCTTTATAAAGATCGGCAATGAGATTGGGGCCATATTTAATCAAATATCTTATTCGGTACTCCAGAAATAATACTATCTGACCAGGGCAGCGATTTTATGTAACAAGCATGAAATATTTTCTTGAACTGTGTAAAATCAGACACTTAATTAACAGTCCGTACCATCACCAGACAAACGACCCTCTGTAAAAGTCACACCATACACTAAAGAAATACATAAAACACTAATATTAATGACACACAAAATAATTGGGATGTGCATATGTATTCAGCTACAAATAGTACCCTCTTACAAATTATTATTTGGTCACACGACAGTTCATCTTAACACATTAACTTAGGATCCCGAATTTAAATGCACGTATCACCATTATATAATTAATTTGAGACATTAAATCAATATAACAGAAATACAAGCTAGAGATAATACAATAAAATATAAATATCAATTGATCGTCTTGGATTAAATAAATCACCCAATTATAAGAGACAATTTAAAATAACAGGAATATTTAATAATAAAAATGTTCAAATCCAAGTAGGAAAAAAGATTATTAATTATCATACTAATGTAATAAAACCATTTATTTCAGACTAGTAAGATGATTACTATGCACTTACGTCTCTTATTCCTGTTAATGCTGCCCTCACTATATCTACAAAATTGCCGTTCAAATTATTTACATGGTCAAATAGGATCATATTGTAACGAAGGACTAAAATAACCTTTTAAAATAATACTTCGATGCGATAAGTCATCTTTATTATCATATAGATGAGTCATATTTCTAGACGGTTCTCAACTTTTTGGTAGTATATTTTTTGTTATTTCTAGGAAGTTCTATAGGTATGTAAACAGGGATAGGATATGTCAACATGTCTAGGGGTCCACAGAAGGATGATAAGTTTATTATCTATGAGTCCCCTTTCATGGAGATATTTAATTTCTCTAGACAAGAGATGTTTTGGATGGTATGAAGAGATGTTCTGTATGGGGCTATGTGAATCAGTGGCAATAACCCATTTTTTGTGCGGAGATGTATTCGAAGGCTCTATAAATGGCATATAATTCAGCTGTTAATATGCTGGCTGTTTTATGCATTCGAAAAGTTTCTTCTGCATTAGAGGAGTAATATGTTGCAATGGTCTGAGTGGCAGTTTTAGATCCATCAGTATAGATGACGTTGAAATTATTAGATGCTGTTTGAAGTACGATAATAGAAATTATCCTATTATCCTATTATCCTAGTTAAAATTTCTCAAAATGGTGTGGTTTATTCAAACTTATTACAAAATTTCTCTGCTGCAGTAAGAAACCTAGGAATCTATCATATTTTGCTGTATTAAACCATTTAATACCAAGATAAATCCTAACAGTCTAGTTACGAGAATACAGCTGAGCCAATTCACAGAGGAAGAAAAAAGAGGAGCCCTATCTCGTATGAAAAACTTTATGGCTCAAACTGTTCCATAGACTACAATCTCCTTTGAATTAAAAGGTCGTCTATCAATGTCAGGATCTTCCTTTAATACGAACTGATTTTCTTTTGTCATTTTTTCTTCTTATTATAATTAGCTATGCACTTATATGTGCTCTTATACATCCCACCACTAACAAATCATTTCTCGGTGTAACCTTTGACCAGTTACTGAATTTTAAATACCACATTGATAAACTTAAAAACAAATGTATTTCTGATCTCAAAATTATCAAAATGCTGGCAGGTATTACTTGGGGCTCTGACCTACACTCCCTTATTAAAATTCATCAATCCTGTATACTTCCCAAACTCAATTACGCCTCCTGTATATATAGCTCCGCTTCTCCATCTTATCTTTCAAAGCTTAATCCCATACACATTACAAGTGTTCGACTGGCTATAGGCGCCTTCCACACTAGCCCTATTTCCAGCATTATGTGTGAAGCTAAAATTTTGCCCATAAATTATATTAGAGATATACAACTTTTAAATTATGCTCACACTCTGCTTTTTAAACCTTTCCTTCCTATATCAAACTGTTTCATAGAAATCCCTTTCCTTGGATAACTTCTTCTAGTAAATACCCTCCTAGCTCTAACCTAAGATATAACAAATTCAAGGAACGCCTGCAAATTACCTTGTCCCCATGCTTCAAATCACAAAATAACGGCTATACTTTTCCTCCGTGGAATATGTCCCCGAAATCCGATCTAACGCTCACAAAGTATGACAAACTGAATACCCCTCATCTCTTAATCAGGAAAAATTTCAACCTCGTACTTCAAACAACATCTAATAATTTCAACGTCATCTATACTGATGGATCTAAAACTGCCACTCAGACCATTGCAACATATTACTCCTCTAATGCAGAAGAAACTTTTCGAATGCATAAAACAGCCAGCATATTAACAGCTGAATTATATGCCATTTATGGAGCCTTCGAATACATCTCCGCACAAAAAATGGGTTATTGCCACTGATTCACATAGCCCCATACAGAACATCTCTTCATACCATCCAAAACATCTCTTGTCTAGAGAAATTAAATATCTCCATGAAAGGGGACTCATAGATAATAAACTTATCATCCTTCTGTGGACCCCTAGACATGTGGAAATACCTGGGAATGAGAAGGCAGACTCTCTTGCCAAATATCCCCTTCATCCCCTCCTTGTAGATCCAATCTTCTACATTAAGGATATCAAAACTCACATCAATAAACTTTTCCATAATCTGGCTCAACTTGAATGGGATCTAACCTTGGACGATAACAAACTGCATATAATATATCAGGTAACCCAACAAACATGCTAAGTAAAATATAAAAAAAGTGTGTGTGTGTGAACCCATATGTTGAACATAAGTATGTACACATATATAAACAAACAGACATCAAAGAAAAGTAACCTGAATAGACGCTAAAAGACTTTAATTGTCGATGCGCCAATAAAACATATCTCTCTCTCTCTCTCTCACCCTGAAGGAGCTTGAACTTGATAACCAGTTTAGGCAATTGACTCTTAAAATATTAACTGTCGGTGTTATTTTAAATGTACATATAAATTTTTAATGCACAATAACTAATGATCCGTCTAATGACAGAGAAATTTGAAGCTATAGTCTTAACAAAAAAGTCAAACATAGTTAGAAATTTGTTGAAGTAATTTTTCTTATGACCTAAAACTAAATAAGAACTTGTAAACGGGCGTCCGTTTAGAAGTACAAACATTTTAAAATTGTATTCTATACTGCTACTCACAAAGGCGCTAGAATACCAATATATTTTTATATGGAATAACCTTCGTATTATTTTCCAGTTCTATTAGCTAGGATATCTCAAAATACCATTTTAAGCATTTCGACATGTTGAGCATATAGGTACAAGTTACAAGAAAACGTGTCCAGAATTAGGTGCTGTTGGTGTATCTTTTGAAATAAATGTCATTGACGTAGAAGGGTCATTTACCTCTAAGTTGAAATCCATATTTATGTATTATTTCATTATTAAGTTTATAGGTATGGATCACCAAAATAGACTACACGCTAATTAATGTAGAAACTTTGATCCTGAAGTACACCATGTTTTGGGAATTCAAAATAATAAAATAATTCTGATAAGTTACGAATCAAATGGTCTGGTTGAGCGGTTTAACTAAACTTTGAAAAACTATCTCAGAAATCAAGCGAAGAAACAAAAGAGGATAGGGATCTTTTCCTTTACCAATTTTATGGAGAATATGTAATTTATTATATGTATTTAAAAGCCGTAAGAATTCCACTATTTTTGAAAAATTGTTACTTTTTTATGCTTTTAGAGATTTTATTTGACTGTAGGTATTTTATAGCCCAATATCAGTAATTTTAAAATTGCAGTTGTTTCCGGTGAATCTCTATTCTGGTTCGATACAGCTCCGCTAATGAAATCATAAGATGGTCGAAAAGAGTATATGGCAGATAATAACTGTCCTGTCCTTTGCCAAATGTGCAGCTGTTGTAAATGTACTCAAATATGAAAATAATTCTTTAAATCACATCTATTATGACAAATAGTAAAAAAAGTTTTAATATTAAATACAATCCTTTATAGTTTTCTCAACACTATACTTCTTATTTGTATCGTTACTTTCAGCGTCGATTTATTCCTTATCAAAATATATTTTAAAAAAATCACATTAATTCACTCTTTCAGAAAAGTTAAAATACCACTGTAAATTGATCTTTTTTAAAATAATTAACACTCAATTTAAATACATCTATTATACTCGATTAAATGTTTAAAAATCGTATTAATTAATTACTCTTGGAAAATCATCATTGGGAAGATGTAGTTGCAAATGCCGAATGGAAATTTTGCAGCTTGAATTCTAAACCCCTAGTTTAAATCTAGCTTGAAATCAGCCACTTAAATCTAGCCATTTCAAAAAGCAAATACATATTTTTCTAAAAAATATTTAAAATTTTTGAATTGGTAAATTGTGTTTTTTTTATTAGCAAAACGACCTTTAGTATGGGAAAAGTCCTGATTCAAAACAAATCAATAAATGTTAAAAAAGGTATAATGTGACAACTAATTAATTATTTATTAGTTTTATAGAATTATGAATATTTAAATTAAAATAATGATTCAAGTTCCAACTGAAAACATACAGCTGAATGTCATGGACAACATTTTTTTTTGTGATAAACCTTTGATGAAACAATGGGACTACTTTTTAACAACTTATAATCTTATTATGTGACATAACTGGCGAAATAATTCTTATTGATGGACTGGTTCCTTGTCAGCTTTAACCTATGAAATTTTTACTTTTAGAACGGTTTTATTTTTACCAAGTTGACAAGAATGTCATCAATAAACATAAACCCCCACGTAATTCCGAGTACAAACTTAAGCATTACTTTGCTTCAATTATTATTTTCAAATTTGATTTTAATTACAAGTTTTTTTTAAATTAATTTAAATAAGTTAAATGTTAAGATGTCACCTAAATTTAAAAAAATTATTACCTACTCTAAAAATAAGGTTTTAACCACTAATTTCATTGCGATTTTTGTGTTAAGTAGACACAAGTCGTTTAAGTCACAAGTAATGAGTAACTCTCTCAGCAAGAAGCAGTGGAGCGAGATTTAGTCTGTACCAAATTTTATAAGCTTCCAAAAAAAAAAATATAAAATTAATAGAAAGTGTTACTGAACCCATAATTTATCAGTTGTGAAGAAAAATAATTATATTTGGTTTTCTGGATCGAGCAAATAAATATTTAATTATTCTCGAAAATCCTCGCTGATATCGCTTCATCGTCTATTCGTGAAAACTCTAGATATTATCAACTAATTATTCATAAAAATACTTCTGAATGTCACGTTTTTTTTTTATAATTTTCTAATGCACAAGATTATAAGCAGTAACAAATCTAACAAGTTCATTTTGTATTGGTAATTATTTTTAGTCTTACAATTAGTTTTTGGGAATAAATACAATATTTATATGAGGTGAGTATTGTAAATGAATGCATGTATTAATTATTATTTTTAATTACAGCTATTACAGAATTGTTAGTAACGTTTTTATTTTTATATTTATTCTCGCATTTTGAACCACTAATTTTTTTATTGGAGTTTTAAGAAATTTGTAAAAACTTAAATATTTGTCTGCTTTTGACCAACTTCCGAAAATTAGATATTTAGGAACCGAGCAAGAAATAATTGTTTTTGTTTTACAATTTTTGGAGGAACAACAAGAAGTGAAGTATATGGAAACAATTTCTAAATATTATTCCGATCCAGCATCTTCCAGTATGACATCAGAATTATAAACCACGAATCTAGAAAAAAGTCATTAAATACACACTGCTAGTGATAGTTCCTTACTGACTAAAAAAATTGAATCCTATTATCACAATAGCGATAAAAAATGTTCCCATAACTAATGACTGGAAATAACTTTTACAAAGCTGTAAAAAAAAGTAAGACCGAATCTGATAAAGAAGAGAATCCAGTACTCACAAGTGTTTTCCATGATTTTGACCTTTCTGAAACAGGAACATTGTCGTCGCTAACTATCGTATAAATGAAATATAGATCAATACATCATTACAATTTACCTCTAGATGAAACAGAAAGAATATTTAATGAACACTTGCTTGTTACAATGCTGTTCAAAATAGAACTAATTAAGAGAAACTGGATAGCTTATCATGTTAATTAAATGCATCATTTTGTTTTAGGAGCCTCAGAGTATGATATAGCTTGTATCATATAAAATGTATTAAAAAATGTTGCGACTTATAACTGGACGTTACAGTGTGTCCCAAAGAGGTAATGAATTTATTACAATATCAGAATGTATGAGAGGTAACGAAACGGTTAAATAAGGAAGGTTTCAGTATTGATGACAATTTAACGCAGTTTGCGGAGTAATTTTAGTTGTTTGAATTTTTGAGATATTTTCAAAAAATTGATATACTCAATTTTTTTAAACTCTACTGGAACTTTTTCATTTCTGAAATTTTATAAATAGATGAAAACATTATTGAAGCCAATTTTTATGAATAATATACCTCTTTCATTAATTTACACGTTTCAATTTTCTCATCAACTTATTTTTGTTTTTGGCGCCATATTGATTTAAACCGTTTTGAAAAAACCTGTTGGATATTTTGAAGAAAAAGTTACCTACATTAATTTTAAAACCATTTAGCAACACTCGATGAGAAAGCGGAATTTAATTAAATTGTAACTTCGGTTAGATTTAAAAGAAAACGAGAAAGAGACATAAAAATAAAAAACATGGCACAAACATTAGTAGACGAAATTATTTCATGTAATAATATGGTATGACATTTTGAACTGTAGTTAATGCATTATGGTTTTAAGATATGTAATGAATTATTCTAATGAAATAGGAAAAACAAACGTTTATAACTGATCAAAAAAACTGCCCATCTCCATTTAGACTGCGCAATTTTTGTTCGTTGTCTGATAGTTCAGGTTATTTGTAACTATCTTATGTTAATCAATGACAAAATACCTTAGTTTGATATTTTTTTTATTAATATAAACTTACTAATTAAGATAACAAATGATTTTTCTATTTACAGTTTGTACTATAATAAATTATAAAAATTTTTCATTTATTTTCAATTTTTTTTTTAAATGTAGATAAATATTTATATTATTACCGTTCCATCATAATAGTTTCTCCGGCACAAAAATAGATTTCTCTCTATGATTGATATTTTTAGACCTTGATAGCAAAATAAAGTTTCTAAGATATTAAAAACCAGATCCACTCAGACCCAATTTAGTTCCATAGAAATTAGACCTTCTAATTGGCAATTTTGTTTTGCTTATGGATTTATTATAATTTATATCATATATGTCAACAAATAAAGGATAAAAACCTAGAGAGCCTTGAAATCGGTGAGAGAAATAGATGATTCCCGATGTAGAAGGGAAATAGGAACAGAGTATCATCCCCCCCTCCCGTCTGACCTTGACCTTGACCTTCATAGCTCGCATGAGTGTTGATGTGTCTTTAACTTTGGCCTTGACAGAAGCCAGGTGCGCGATTATGATTATTTTGCAACTTTTGTCATTTGTCCGCGAATATTATAGATGGAAACATGGAAACTGAATTTTATAGATGGAAACAGAGAAATATTTGAAATTATATCAAAGCAGGCATCAATCGCATAAAAATAACGTGTTTTATTCTTATAGAGTTTTGAAATTGCATTTTTAAGCAAGGTATTTTTTTCTTTTTTGCCATTTCTAACCAATGACTATTCCAAGAAAAAACTCTAGATCAAATTAATGAAAAGTTCGGCAAAGATTTCGAGGTTTAAGCATGGAACTAAGTTACTGAAATGGTTATAGAGAAAGTTTCTAAAATTCAAAAAATGGTTTTAATGATTAAATGATTTAAGAAAACTCTGATAGTAGCCTTACACGGTGCCAGTAATAATAAAACATTCGATAATTTTTTGCCAAAACGTGTAGATAAAACAATGTCAAATAATACTGTAGATATTATTAGAAACAGCAGAGGGAAATATACTCAAACGCATTTGCACAAAGTACCATAGTTCTTTACAACAACACTAGAAGTTTTCGTTCATTAAAGAATTTGTATATTGTGTTTGAAAAGGATATTATTAAATGTTAAAATTTGTTAACTTGTCAAAGTACTTACACTTTATCACTATTTCTGTTAAAGGTGTCTGCTGATGCCATTGTCAATAAATGTGTAAATAGGTATTGGACGGGAAGATAATTAAGAAGTATGGCTCGCTGTATTTTAAATAGTGTAAATGGTTGGTCGAAAATTGAAGCAACCATATATCAATATAAGAAGGAGATCAAATAAATCTTATGGCTAGTGCATATTTCTGTGATGAATAAATGTATAGTTTCATTGGTATTGATACATTTTATCCAAAATGACTAATATATATTATAAATAATTTTAAAAATATTTCGATATTCCACGTTAACTTGGTGGTCCATTTGCAAAACATAAATTGGTTCCAGTAACAACAACCAAAGATGTTGATGATCGAAATAATGTTGTATAAATAAATCATTGTAACTCGTCACAGTTTTGTTTTACTTAATATGTAACTATTCTAGTCCCGTAGATAATAGTTCAGCCCAATTTAAAAAGATGATGAAGATTATTTCTTAAATAACACAATTCTTTGTGATATATAAGTAAATGGCATATATAAAATAAGTTAGTTTTAAATCAACTTGGGACAAGGTAATAGCACAAGTGATAAATTTTGGAGTCAGAAATTTGTTGAGAAAAATTGCATATTACCTTAGTCACCAAGAGTAGAATCTAAGCTGACTGACGACGGAATATACGATATAGAAAAAAAGATCTTAATTAACGTTGCATTGCTACGTGAGCCTGTTCAGTTTGTTATTTAGGGCTACGTTCTTAAACAAATTCACTCACTCTGCATACGAATAATGGATAATTTCAATTAATACTTCATGGATTATATGAAGAAAAAGTGGACTATATTACTAAATTAGAAAAAATATGTGGTGATCTTGATTTTAGAATATTTAACATTCAGCAACTCATCGAGAGATGAGTTATTCATTAAGTGAATAAAAGAGATAGTGAACTCGATGACAGAATAATTAAATTAAAAAAAAACGTGATGACTTTGACATTAAAATGTTTAACGTTAAGAAAACTATCGAGGAATGGGTTGCGAAATCTGTGAATAAAAGAGCGAAATCCATGAAAAAATTACTAAATTATAAATATTACGTGATGGCCTTGATTCTAAAATGCTTAATATTGAGAAGGCTATCGAAAATTTGATTAAGGGATCGGGATATCAATCTTAGTTCCAGAGTATTGAATTAAGTGTGCTATAATAAATGAAATCGGGTATTGTATAACATGATATCATTTGTTTAAAATAAAACAAAAATATTGTAAATATGTGTTTCTTTTATTACCAATTGTAAGTATAAAAATGTATCGTACCAATTTTAATTATGATTACAAGTATACTATATCTGATTTAGGTATCCAAGAGTTGAACTTGTTAGGAAAATATTTTTTATTGATTACCATTCGTACATTCTAATAGATTTGTAGGCGGATTTAAAATACTAAATTTTATTACTTTATAAGAATTTTAAAAGTTTTGTCGTAAAAAGTGCTTCCTAGACCACTTTTCAACTTGATTGATTTGTAAGGAGCTTCTTTAATAACATTTTCTATTCGTGTTGTTTTTAAGCGATTTTCTGAAGATGTATTTGAATTAACAATTTATGCACATAAGAATGTAACAATAACCGCTATTTTCAGCAGTATATTGCTACATTTTAGCTGGATCTTTTTGTCACAAGTCTCGGTATCCTTTAATGATGGTGAGACTTCTTGGAAAATTATTCCTTGTTGTCTTATAGAGTTCATGACAATTTTTAGTTTTTCGTTGCGAGGCTCCATGTCTCCCAGTCGCCCAAACAGTGATACATTCATAAATTATACATTCCTCACAAAATTCTTCTATGATATAATTCCGTTGTCTTAGGTTTATTATAATAAATAAAATTTGGTGAGGAAGAGAAACGTTTTTTTTTTAATGGCGCTTTAGTAGTTTTGATTGAACTTTTCTTATTTTAATTATCTTTCATCTGTCTACATTTTCTGTACTTTTTAACTATTTACTCTTTAAATGAATATTTTCCTCTATGATGCTTCCGTAGTAATTTCAAAAGTCAATTGATACTCTATATCTATTATTAGGAATATATATAGCTATCCAATTTCTTACGATATCTTCCAGAATTTAAGTTAATATTCTCGTCAATAACTAGCAATACATACTTATCGTTCCAGCGCTTGGAGCATATTTCTTGAAGTTTTTAGTAAGTAGTTTAGTGTAACATGGGCCGAATGTATGTGGTGTAAATGAGTAGAGAGCAATACCCGTTTCCTTCCATCCACCCACTCTTAGACCCTGACCACGCCCACATAACTTTGGTCTCGACCTTTTTATTCAATATTGCATAGATGTGACCTTGACCTTGAGAGATGTTATGTGTTCAATATGGTGTATGATCTTGATCCTGGCATTACCCAAAGTCGCCTTTACCTGGCTCATGCGAGCTTGAAGTTGTATAAAAGTCTAGGGCGACATTGAATATTTTTATAAATGGTGTAGGAGGACTTCCATTCATCAGTTGCCTCTGATTTACATTGATAGTACTTGTTTAATTATTTGACAAATCATGGCATATTTCTATGAAAAATGTCATAAAAGAGAATCGTGTGCGGCGTGATTTAATGAAAAACGAGGGGGAAAACAACTCCGAATTGAAGGGTGTACATCGGTACCTCCAGCAGCAATGAACACAACATAAAAATAATTCATATTTGCCGGTATGTCGTGGTGTGTAACTCGTTGAATGCGCTTTCAGAATAGAATTGCAAGGTTAGTAGTGACAGGGATCATTCCGACTATTTAATGTTATTGCAAACATTAAATCGAAGGTTTTGCAACTGATTAATAATTTTTTAGGGATGCATTACGTTTTAAAAATTAACATGACAGCTGTTGGTATGGATATTCTTCCATCTCAAGAAATATTTAGTGGGACAGCATTCAATACAGCCAAATAAATAATTATTGTAGCAAGTGATTTGGATGCCATTTAACATTTTTTCACTGAGTTATTAAAAACGCAGGCGACAGATATTCAGGAGAAAGGTCCAGGTATGTAAAATCAAAACCCGACATATTTAACAGATAGTTTTATAAATTTTTGTCTTGCTCTAAAATAGCCTCTTGAGCGGATTTTATACTTGGAAGTCAGCATCAACAAATATATGCCTGTTTGGTCGCTCAACGTATATTAAGTTTCCGTACGTCATGGAAAGAAAAGGACCTGCCATCAATGTCATATACCAGGACGAATGTTGGTTTGCGTGGGCTATTAGCATCGTTTCCGACAGCAGCGACATATTCACAGATAACATCCTACCCCCATTTCTCTAGTGTGCTAAATTTAACAGGTATGGATTTTCTAGTAAATTTACATTATATTAAAAAATTTGAGAAAATAAACAACATATGAGTTAACGTAAACGGTTTAGAATCTAAATACGAAGATAATAAATTAAATACGAAATTATTGGTTCACAAAGGTATGCGACAAGAAAGTTAAATATACATATGAGTTTATTATTAACTACAAAAATGTAGTAGTAAAGACGGTGGTGAACATTTTTTGATACAACGCCCTTTTAAGGATGATGAGGATAAAGTAAAAGATCTTTGTTACATAACTAGTATAAAAAGATTTCGTGCTGCATATTTTGTTTGTTATTTAAATTATAAATTACCCTCTTGAATCCCTATCATATCTTATAACTGAAGTGACTACTAAAATCATTTTTTTATATGTTTATAAAAATATGGGCATACAATTGATGTTTTGACTCAAAGTAAAGAAAAGCATTTATGTAGATGATTATTTCGATAATAAATGTAGCAAAGTAAAGAAAAAATTTTCAAAGTCGCTGCTTATTAATAGTTTGAAATTTTTGTCAAACTCTTTGGAACATTTTGGCAACGGTTTAAACAACAACGATTTTAATAAAACGAGTAAATATTTTTCAGATCCCAAGCAATTTAACTGGATGCACCTAAAGGTTAACTTTTCTGATAGATGGATTCAATAGAAAAAATGAAAAATACATGTATTTTAACTAAAGATAAATTTTATGATAATTTACGTGACGCACAAATAAGCGATGAAAGCTATAGACGGGCAAAAGAAGAATGAAATGTAATAAATTGTATGGCATTCCCTTTTTTTTGTTACATACCTTACTGTTCTGGAATCCGATTATCAAAAAATGTGGCTTGTCCAGAGTTGTACTTATTCGTAAGTCCCAGACGGCCCACGAAGTTTGACGTAGTGCCAGTATTCGTAAAGATCCCATCAAGCATTTACACACTCGCAATACTTCTACCTTTATTAATACGTGAAAACATTTTTAACTTCTGTCGATCATTCGGAATAATATGGTGGATTTTTCATTCGATTTTATCAATTGTTATGTAGGTATTTACATCACCGATGTAACAGTCGGTCTCTTACTCTTACATTAGCATTTTTAGACTTAATTCGTTTCCTAACGCTTTGTTCCAGCTCGTAATTTGCATTGTGTCAACCACTTAAATTGACTGGAATGTTTAAATAGGCTAAATTGTGTTTTTTGCGTGCAGCATCCAATGGGTTAATTTCGCATGACATCTAATTGATTGTTAAAATGTGCTGCAGTTTTTTTTATACAGATGCGTGTTGTCAAACTTAAACATGAACTTTCTATTGACAAACTCGATAAAAAGGTGGGACTTTGACAAGAAAACATGTAGACTACGAAGCACAGCCATTTGCTCTCATCAGCTATTCGTAGACCGTTCATAGCATAATCGAATTGTAGAAAAACAAAAGTAATGATTTCATTATAAATTCATCCTTTGGGGTTGCAATTTGAAAATATTTTTATTTATTCAAAATCACTGCATCAACCAAAATATGAATTCTTGAGAAAACTATTATTGTAAATCAAATGTCTTAGTTATTATGCTTTTAGTGGTGAGTGAAATATTGTGGAACCATCGTATGCAAAACCAAACTTTATATTTATTTTTGATGATATTGTGTGAGAAACAAAATGTTACCAGATCATATTTCAGCATGAGTTGCCATTAAAATATCGATTCATTTTATTTGGCGCAAATTTATTCAAAAGTTCCGAAACATATATCCTGGCCATATTTCACCCGACCTCACTTATCAAAAATTTCAAGAAATAAGCTCCAACTGTTGAAATGGTAAGTATAGTTTTATCGGTATTGACAAGCATAGTGACCTAAATTCTGGAAGATATCGTAAAGGATTTGATAAATTTTCATAGTAACAGGTAGGCAGTATCATTTCACTTTGGAATAGTGCTGCGGAAACATCATGAAGGACGACATTCAGTTAAAAGATAAATTGGTGGAAGCTACAGATGCTGTGAGAAAAAAAGTTAAGCAGATAAAATATAATCAAAGAAAGAGTCAACTGACTGAAAATTTTATGGGCCGGTAACAAAACCTCTAATATCTATATCTAATTTGATAAAGCAGAAAAGCAACAGTATACCACAAACTACTCAATTAAAGCCGCAAGTTAGGACTAATAAATTAAAGGGGCCGGCAGAAACTTTTACTTTAACTGATCCATGGGAATTTTTTGAAACATCCACACCTATTACATATCAACAATAAATCACAACTTGGAGGAGTACACCAGATCTTGCAGCAGTAGAGCATTTATAGCAAGTTATTCAACACTACCCTCTTCAAACAAGTCTCCGGAACAATCATATGATACGTCATTGGTTTCAGGCAAATCTGCCAATAATAAATCATCTCAAGTTGTTCTTTTTACCATTTTGGTGCAAAAAAGGATAAAAAGAAGATGTTTATTGGCAACTTCGAAATACGTTTTTTTCAAAATAAAGTATCATTGTCTAATTCAACGAAAATATAGCTAAATTTCAAGGAACAAATAGTCTTTACGATGTGTTGTTTTCAAAAATCCCGAAAAGAGTATATAAAGAAGATCGAAGAAATCCAAATTAGAGATGCTCCGCGAAAATTCGAGTTCGAGTCGTCAAGTTCTGTTCTCGAGTTCGAGTCGTATATTCGATTTTTCGAGTTTTCGAACAACCTTAAATTTTCAAATAAACGCGAATACTCGAATAAACTCAAATATTCAAATTAGAATTTTCAAACAAACTCGAATTTTCAAACAAACCCGAATGTTCAAACAAACTCAAATTTCAAACAAACTCGAATTTTCAAAAAAAAAACGAATTTTCAAACTCAAATTTTCAAACAAACTGAAATTTTGGAAAAAACTTGAAAATAAAAAAAAATGAATAAAAGATTCATATGATTCAATCAAATAATCCAATACTGCAGCCTTTGTTAATAAGTAATTGAATTCATTAACACTCAGATGCAAAAATGTTTATGTAGACAAATTAAAAATTTTTTAATGATTATTATAAGTTAAATGTCTTAATTTGTCTGAACATTTCGACCATAAGTTTGTGGTCCTCTTTAGAATACTAAAAACAAAATATTAGTATAGAAGTTATCTGGGAGGTTGTATAAGAAAATAAAAGTTCAGTTATTAACTTTAAATAAATTCTACTAAATGGAAGAATTTACCTGAGTCCCTGTATATAAGGATTTGGACCGTTGAAATGTACATCTTATGTCTATCCAAAAATAGTCACATATCAGGGAAATATAAATCCGTTAACATACTTAAATTTGAGCTCAGGTTTATTACTTTTGGGGTAGTTAATTTTTTCTAAAAAAATAACAAGATAAACTTAGTCACTTTATGTGATACAAATCTGAACGGTTCTACCCTCTTGAAGATTTTAATATAAATCTGTCAAAGTAACTTAATAGTCTTAACATCCACTTCGTTAGGGATCTAAGGTTAAGCGCTAAAGATATATCCAACATATGGCCGCCCGTGAGAGAGCTTCCTAATGCAATATTAGTATTTGTTATTATGTACAAAGCTTGCGTTTGTTGCCCATTTTTTTCCAATCGACGAAAATAAGAACAAGAAAATGCAAAAATGATTAAAACCTAAAGGTTTTTTTCACGGACTTTTATTATAAGTGTAGAATAGTTACCAATTACATTTGTATAAAATAATTATTAGTTATGAGCTCTGGCCTGTTTTAATATTAAAAATTCGAGGCAAAAAATTACAGACGCTCAGAAACGAAAACTATCCATCGCGGTCGGGGATGCATCGCCAAACTACGTTCTACTGGTGGAAAATCACACATGTCGGAACGAGGGCGACTAAAATAGGGGAGGTTCTAAGGGATGAAAGCTAAATTTGATTTTCAGAAATTAATTAACATTAGTTACGATTTAGAATCCGTCTAAGCCACTTTGGCGTGTGTTTTATTGTTTTACCAGTGTGAGAAGGTTTTTCTTTGCTGTTTTTTTTGCTGTTTTTGTCTTATATGCTTTTTTTTGAGATTCCAGACAGCATTTCAAATAGAAAGGGGAAATTAATTTTATTCTCTATCGGAGAAAGGAGTTCACTGCCCTAATTATTTTTAATTAAACAAGTTAATTAGGGATTTTCTTTCATTTCTAGTAGCTTTTTTTATTCGGACAAAAATAAAATTAATTAACACCTTTTTTTAAATTTTTGGATAGGAATTTGTTAGGAAATTAGGGTTTTCAGGTAAAATTGATACAGGCACAAAACCAGCGCAGCTTCACCGAGGACATCAGCTGCACATATATACTAAATAAGAGTTTGTCATTTGTTGCAAAATAATTATTTTTAATTTTTTTGTGTGTTTTGCATTTCTGCTCTTTTGGATTTTAAATTTTAGTAGGGTTATAACGCGATAATATGGAAAATAAAATATTTGTGTTTTTAAAATATATATTTATTTATCTATTTTTGTGTTTTGTCTAATTTTTATTTTACTAAGAATACATCTATGGTAATTTTGCAGAGATAAACACATAAAATAAAATATTTATTAATTAAATGTAAAGTAATATATGCTCGCTTATTTTAATGTTAAAATGGTAAAAGGGTTTGAAAGTTGTGGTCATTACCCGGAGCGCTCAACCCTCCTACTCCTTGATCTTGACATTGACCTTGCCCCCTTTTGGTACCGTCCTTGACCATGATATTCGGCATTGTTTTGATATGACCTTGACCTTGCAAAATGTTATGTGTTCAAGGTTTGCATACTCTTGACCTTGGCCAAGGTCAGCTCGACTTTGCTAGAGGTCATCTTGGGTGCGTGACCTTGAAGTTACGTGACGTAGTTTAGGGAGACCTTGAATAGTTTTATATATGGTATGGGAGCAGTTTCATTCATCAATGGTCTCCGACTTGCATAGGAACTACTTGTATTATTACTTAAAAAATTATGGCATATATCTGTGAAAATTGCGGTTTACCAATAGTTATAATATGAGGCGTCATAAAAAAGAAACGTGTGCGGCGAGATTTAATGAAGTGCCAGGAGGAAAACGGCTCCGATGAAAAGCGTGCCTCGGTGATTTCAGTAATTAATTGCGCTACATTAATATGGATGTTCCAGTAAATCGTATGTTAGCACATCAACGAACACAACAACATAAAACTAATTCATGTTTGACGGTATTTCATGGTGTGCAACTCGTTGAATGTGCTTTCAAAAAGATAATTGCAACTTATCGGGTTTGCAGTGATATGGAGCATTCCGATTATGTAATGTTTTTTGCAGACATTAAATCGAAGGTGGTGGAACTTGTTAATAATTTATTACGTGTGCATCAAGCTTTAAAAGTTAACATGACAGCTGTTGGTACGTATATGCTCCCTTCACAAGAAATGTTCAGTGAGTAGTCCTTTAACACTAATAATCAAATAGTTACTGTAGAAAGTGATTTGGATGCCGTTTACCATTCTTTCACTGAATTAATAAAAACGCATTCGACAGAGTTTCAGAAGAAAAATTCGGGAATGTAAAAATCAGAACCCGATATATTTAACTGATTTTTATACTTTTTTCTTGTTATAGGATGGGGTCTTTAGCGAATTTTATGCTTGGAAGTCAGCATCAATAAGTATACGTCTATGAGGGGCTCATCATACATCAAGTTACCGTACTCTATTGAAAAGAGAGGAGTTGTCGTCAATGAGATAAATCAGAACGAATGTTGCTTTACATGAGCTGTAACATCAGCATTGGTCCCAGCAGCAGCAGCGCCCTTACAGCTAACATCCTATCCCCATTTCTCTAGAGTGCAAAATTTAACAAGTATGGATTTCCCAGTAAAATTACGTGACATAAAAAAATTTGAGGAAATTAACAACATATCCATTAACGTATACGGTCTAGAATCTAAATACGAAAATATTAAAATAATAGATGAAGTTATTTTTCTACTGAGGTATGCGTCAAGAAAGTTGGATAGACATGTAAATTTATTGTTAATTACAAAAGACTGTAATAGTAAAGATGGTGGTGAATATTTTTGTGATACGACTTATTCAAAAAGACTTAGTTTCAAGTCAGATTAGTTCTCAAAAACATAAATTTATTTTTATGATGGTTATCTTATTAATTTTAATGCACCAACAGTTTTAACTTTAGATCAAAACTACGATTGTAACCACATTTTCACGCAAACACCCTCAGTGGATTTAAAAATTGATAAATTTGGAAAGAGTGTGTCGGAAAATATTTTAAAATTCGAGGGTACAGAAAAGCAAAATGCGCGTTCCATTCGTGGTTTATGCAGATTTCGAATCTGTTTTTATAACTGTTGAAACGGCACAACCAAACCCACAAAATACTTACACTGTAAAAAGTTTTAAATATGAACCATATCCTTTTGCTTATTTAATTAAATGCTCTTTTGACGATTCAATTTCGAAATTTGAGCTATTTCGGGGGAATAATGCAGCTTAAGTCTTTGTGGATCGTATTGAGTGTGATTTAAGGGCTCTATATAATATATATTTAAACACATTAAGCCTACGAAACCGTTAACGCCTGAACAAATAAGGGAGTTTAATGATGCTAAAATATGGGGTATTTGTGAAGGTCGTTTTTAAGACGATGAGATTAAACTAAGAGATCATTGTCACATAACTGGTGCAAAAATATTTATTGCTGCATATTCCATTTGTAACTTAAATTATAAATTACCCTCTTTTATACCTATCATATTTCATAACTTAAGCGGCTACGACAGCCATTTATGTATAAAAGAGTTATGTAAATATAGGGATAAAATTGATGTTTTGGCTCGAAGTAAAGAAAAGTGCATATTCTTTACCAAAAGCATTTATGTACACGATTACTTTGATAATAAATGTAGAAAAGTCAAGAGGAAATAATTAAATTTGCTATTTACTGACAGTTTTAAATTTCTGTCAACAAAATTTAGGCAACGGTTTAAACGATGACGATTTTATTGAAACTCGGAAACATTTTTCAAATATCGAGGAATTTAATTTGATGCGTCAAAAGGGTGTTTTTCCCTATAGCTTTATTGATTCTAGAAAAAATTAAAAATACATGTCTTTCAAGTAAAGATCAATTTAATGATAGTTTACAGGAAGAACACATTAGCGATGAAAGCTATAGGCGAGCAAGAGAAGTATGGCGCTTGTTTTGGGTGTAAAACTTTGGGGGCCTATTCAGACATGTTCTTAAAATCAGATGTGTTGCTATTGTGCGATGTTTTTGAGCAGTTTCGGGATAATTGTTTAAAAGTGGATATATTGGATTCGGTAAACTATTATACCCTCCCAAGTTTATCATTTGATTGTATGTTGCGCATGACTTAAGTAGAGCTAGAGCTCTTAGCTGATATAGACATGATAAATTTTTTTAAGAAAGGTATACGCAGCGGTGGTGTACAGAAAGGAAGCATATCGCTAATAATATTTATTTACCAGACTATGACCCAACAAAACCGTCTTGGTTTATAACATATCTTGATGGTACAAATCTATACGGTGATAGTATGTCACAAGCATTACCATATGGTTTTCGATAGTTAACAGAGCGCGATATACTCAATTTAAATATTATGGCTGTTGGTGATGATAGTTTACATGGGTACGTCTTGAAAGTGGATGTGCGTTATTTGACTGAGTTGGATGATGCACATGCTGATCTTCCTTTTCTAGTGGAAAATATCATACCGCCAACAAAAAACGCCAAATTGCCTAAATTAATTTCTAATGTACAAAATAAAAAAAATGCGTTGTGCACTATACACCTTTAAAACAAGCCATCGCCAACGGCTTAGTGGTAATGCAAACTCATCGAGTATTACAGTTTAACCAATCACAATGTCTAAAAACGTATATTGATTTTAATACAATATTACGTAACAAAGCCACCACCAAATTTGCGAAAGACACTTTTAAATTAAAAAAATGATGCGATTTTTGCAAAAACTATGGAAAATGTGGAAAATCGAAAGGATATAAAATTAGTAACGCATTCGGAAAAGAGTGTAGGCAAAAATGGAGCTAGAGCATTAATATCCCTTCCCAATTTCAACAGTAACTCGATATTTACCGAAAACTTTGTTGTTATACATATGAATAACGTTGGTATAAAGTAGTATACCATAAACAAATTTATATCGGATTTTCCATATTAGATATATCACAGACTGTAAAATATGATTTTTAATATAATTTTATTAAATCCAAGTTTGGCGATGATGCTTCGTTACTTTACACCGATACTGACTCTCTTATATTAAAAGTGTATACAGAAAACTTTTATCAGACAATATCAATAAACCCTGAAAAATTTGATACATCAAATTACCCCGCAATAAATAATTTCAACATAATTTAAAGTAATTCTGTAGTTGGTAGAATGAAAGATGAATTTCGTGGTGATCCGATAATAAGTTTTTATGATACCGGCGCGAAGACTTATTATGTAAAGTCCATTAATAATGAATTTAAAAAAGCCAAAGGTATCAAAAAATCTGTTATCGAGAAAGACCTTCATCAGAAAGACTACCAAAGAATTGTTGAATTGGGTGGTTTGATATTAAGAAAGATGAAAATATTTATACCAACATAATAAATAATGTAGCATTATAACATAGCGATGATAAACTTTATGTAAGTCCCAATTCAACCAAAACTTTACCTTGGGGACACGCAGACATAGATTTTTACCAAACAAATCCGGAAGAAAATTTGTCAAATTTAGTCATTATATTGGAATCATTTTTAAGTCAGGACAGCACGTAATCTGGAAAATCCATTGAATATACAACATTAATATATAATGGCAGTCTAGTATTTTTTTTTAATAAAAAACATGTGTTCATTACTTGATTGCGTTTTATTCAACCTTTATTTCAAAATTATAAATATAATGAAGTATTGACAGTAAATTAAACGCACAAGTCCACGATTAAATGTTTGAATTGGAACAGTTTTGTTGACAAGATCCTCTATATTCTTTTCAATTTTCAATATTCTAGAATTAAGTTCATCACGCAGTTCGTCTTGTCTAAGGTCATATATTACAATAACAGTACTATCAATGTATCCTCTAAGCTATTGAGAAGTTTCATTTAATTTCTTGCGTACATAACCTTCAAGTTGGTTTTTGGATATAGCTTTAATAACAATTGTTGAGTCATGTACAGCTTTCTGCGTATTTTGTACACACTGAGCAAGGTTATTATCAACACAACTTCATGTGACCGCATGGTCTTTTTTAAGAGGTTCCACTAACTAGCACAATATTTTGCTTCCCATGTCGTAATCTCCATCAGGCGTAAGTTTAAATCATATTCCTGAAGGTCCGCGCATAAAGTTAAAATCCTTAAATTTTCTTTTGCGCCCGAATCTGTCAATAATGTTTACCTCTGACATCGTTATTTGAGACTAATTTGAAACCATTACATTTCACCCTAATATATGGTTCTATTTTATTAATAAACAGACTATGCAGAAAAATATGGATTGCAAAACGTATTTTAGGTGCACACACAGATTCACTTTACGATTGTTTTATTATTAGGAAATGAAAATATAACAAAAAAAAAATAAAAAAAATAAAGAAATAAAATGCACACGCTAGCAGGACCACGTTTAAGTGACGACCGACCCATTCACCTTTCGCGTAGTGAAGTAGCATGCAAACGAGAGAACCGGCCTTTATCGCGTGAGTGGCTCCATCAAGAAAACATCAGTGGTCCGCTCGCTTGCATGCGACTTCATTACACAAAAGGCGAATGGGATGGTCGTCACTTAAAACGCGGGCAGCTGGTTATGAAGGTCCAAAATGTGGCGCGAAGCACGACTTTTTATGGCGCGAAGCGTTGTTAAATAAAACCAACGTGATTTGTCGTGTATTTTAACCGTTTGAACAGTATGTTGAACATAACTAACAATTGCTCACTAGCTTACCCCCTCCAACTTTCTTGAATGTATATAGGGGCGGTATTCGAACTATTTCATCATTACACATTCGACCGTCTGGATGGCAAATACTCCAAAAAATATCATTTGGATTGTAAGGCGATTCGTGCGAGGAAAATTATGTACGTGTACGGAGTGCAGGGGTACCACACCAGCACCAGTACCGACGGCACCGCCAGCAACGGCGACACCGCCAGTCCGGCTTTGGTGGCACGAGGTCCAGGTGCAGCAAGAAGAAGACCAAGGGCTGCACCTAGGCCGGTGTTACTATCGTCGAGTATTACTTCACGGTAGACACACGACCCTTCCCTTAGGCCCTTTCAGGGCCACAAAAAAGGTCTTTTCGGGACCACATTATATTTTGATCGTAGTTTAGTAGTCGTCACTTATGGCGCGAGATATTCGTTTAACGGCGATTTGTCTCGTCTCGTAAGTGTCAAGTTATAGGCTTGATAAAGAGGTCATCGTTTAATCCCTGACTTATGAAAATGTTAACGTACCAAACAAGCTTTCTTTTAATTTTGATTTCAATGTATTCTTCACAAATGGTAAAAATTAGACTTCGACGTGGGCTTTGAGATTGACGTCCTACGATACGACGACCTAGATTAGCCGATTCCACTGCATTATGACCACGATATTGGTCCTGTGAAGTTGGACGACCTGGGTGACGGGGTGCTTCAGCGGCTCGAAGACGACAGTCCGCAGTCAGAGCAGGACTCTACGGAGGACGCGGTGTTGAAAATTCCAACATCGCCGACGCTCGAAGATCTCCAGGGTCCTTGCAACTCTTCGAGTGGTCTGTCGATGAGGATGTGCCACCATACGCCTCACACCCTCCCCGGCCCTTTTTAAGGGAACAAAATAAAGGTCCTTTTCAGGACCACAGAATATTTTATCGTAGTTTTAGTTCATTTTGGTACTTTGTTACTAATATTTTATTTATAGAACCTACAATATTTGATACAAAGTATTAAATTTTAGGTGCTGGTGGAACCCTGTAAAATCGTTTGTTTGTATATGAGGCAACATACAACCCTGGTCCTAATACATAATACGACGTTTGTCGTTACCCACACCACTAATTTGCCTCCGGCCACCAATACTTATTATAATCATTTCAAATCAAGATATCGAACGAACAACAACCAATCCAATGTCCGGAGGTGAATTCGACAACGAACAGTTGTCTTGACTAGGAACTTGATGACCCACGGTGGAATGCCCTGTAGGATTTTATTATTCAATGGGCTGACAATAGCAACACTGCCAATGACTGACCGTGCAACTTTACAACACCATAAAGAGTCGCATGTTTCTCTGCACAACAAAACGGTCCTTTTCAGAACCACAAAATATTTTGATCGCAATTTTAGTTGGTTATAATACTTTGTAACCAATATTTTATGTTTTTCTCATAAAAAACCTAGAATATTGAGACGCAAAGTATTAGAAGTTCTGGCGACAGAACCTGAACTTCTTAAACCGAACCATGTTTTAGCATAGTTGTAAATATAATCAAAAAATATTTACAACTATTGCTATTACGTAGTTTTAGTGGATTATTGACACTTTTTTAACACCTAATATTATGTGGGAAAGGTTTTATACGAAATAAAACACCAAAAAGTATATTTTTAGGCAATTTTTATTCTATATGTAAAAATATATATTTATAAAAAAATATTTGTTAAAATATAAAAATTTCGTTTAACAAACATATTTTTTTTATTAATCAACAAAATATATTTACAAACTTAATACTATAAATTAAAAACTAATACTAACAATTAATTAACACCTACTACAAAATTTATCAAAGTCCGCTAATTGTCTTCTATATCGTTCACCCGCACTTTTTCTAACTGATAATTGTGTCTGTAACTCTAATAATTGTTTTCAAGTTCTATTATCGTACAGTCATTTTCGCTCACTTTAGTAATTAAATATTTTTTATGTCCGACAGTTTGGTCTTTTGCGAGCTGGTAAAGTGTTCAACCCACTCCGTTTGAGATATCCCAGAACATTTGGAAGAAGCAGTTTCGTTTAATGATGAAGGAGATGAAACATCAGATGCTTCTTCACCTTCATAACATTTCTTAAGCCGCCTCTTCAATGGTTTGCAACATCCCAATATCGGAGACAGTGGCACATCATTCTTTACTGGTGAAGACTTTATCTCCGACACTTCTACTACACTGGCTGGTGTTGGTGGAGTTGGTCCATCGTCGCCTTCAATTACTTTTACTTCGACGAACAAAGGTTCTGTCGGTGGTGGTGGAGGTGATGGCATTGACAAAAAATCGGGTAATCTTTGGTTTTTTTGGAAGTAAATTTCTTTTTCCCCTGCCTCACATCTTTAATCGCCGAATAAAATATTTTTTTATCGGCGATTTCCGACTGCGGCATAGTCAGTAGCTTATGTAATTTTGAGGCTTTTAGAGAAGATGTCCGATTTGGTCGCGACGCTTTTCGCTCAATCACATCACTCAGCACTTTTATTTTCGGCCAAGTTTGAAGAAATTCAGCCGCTGACTGCACCAACTCCATCACGACCATCATTGAGGACTTTGTCTTTAGCATCCTCTTGCTCCCAGTGCCTATCCTCGAACACCCCCAGACTACTCATGTTCTCCAACATGTCTTGTTGAGATCCACAACTTACATTAAGCATGTCCAAGAGTGAACCTACACTTCGCACTGTTCGTTATTTCTTACCTTACTGTAACTTCATGACATGAATTTACGCCACATATATCCTGACCATGTTTCACCCTACCTTACTTATCAAAAATTTCAAGAAATGAGCTCCAACTCTTGAAATAGTAAGTATAGTTTTATAGGGACTGACAAGCATCGTGACCTAAATTCTGGAAGATATCGTAAAGGATTTGGTACATTTCCATAGTAACAGGTAGGCAGTAACATTTTATTTTCGATTTGTGCAACGGAAACATCATGGAGGACGGCATTCAGTTAAAAGATAAATTGGTAGAAGCTACAAATGCTATGAGAAAAAAATTTAAGCAGACAAAATATAATCAGAGAAAGGGTCAACTGACTGAAAATTTCATGGGCCGGTCACAAAACCTCTAATATCTATATCTAATTTGATGAAGCAGAAAAAAAAGGAGCAAACTACTCAAATAAAGCCGCAAGTTATGAATACTAATCTAAAGGGGCCGGCAGAAACTTTTACTTTAACTGATCCATGGGTATTTTTTGAAACATCCACACCTATTACACATCAACAAGAAATCACAACTTGAAGGAGTACATCAGATCTTGCAGCAGTGGAGCATTTATATACAAATTATTCAACACTACCTTCTTCAAACAAGTCTCCGGAACAATCATATGATACGTCATTCGTTTCAGGCAAATCTGCCAATAATAAATCATTTCAAGTTATTCTTTTTTCCCGTTTTGGTGAAAAACAGATAAAAAAAAGATGTTTATTGGCAACTTGGAAGTGCGTTTTTTTTTTGGAAAATAAAGTAACATTGCGTAATCAAAACCAAAATATAGCTACATTTCAAGGAACAAATAGTCTTTACGATGTGTTGTTTACAAAAATTCAGAAATGAGTTTATAAAGAAGATCGAATAAATCTAAATTAGGGATGCTGTGCGAAAATTCGAGTTTGAGTTATCAAGTTTTGTTCTTGAGTTCGAGTCGAATATTCGATTTTTCAAGTTTTCGAGCGAACTCGAATTTTCAAACAAACTCGAATACTCAAATAAACTCGAATATTCTAACTAGAATTTTCAAATAAACTCAAATTTTCAAACAAACTCGAATTTTCAAACAAACCCAAAATTTCAAAAAAACTCAAATTTTCAAACAAACTGAAATATTGGAAAAGCGTGAAAATAAAAAAAATAATAATAAAAGATTCATATGATTCAATCAAATAATCGAAGTACATACTGCAACTTTTCTTAATAGGTAATTGGATTCATTAACACTCAGATGCAAAAATGTTTATGTGGACAAAATAAAAGATTCTTGTTGATTATTATAAGTTAAATGTTTTAATTTGTCTGAACATTTCGACCATAGGTTTACGGTCCTCTTCAGAACACTAAAAACAAAGTATTGGTATAGAAGTTATCTGGGAGGTTGTGTAAGAGAACAAACGTAAGTTCATTTATTAACTTTAAATAAATTCTACTAAATGGAGGAATCTACTTGTGTCCCTCTGTCTAAGGATTTGTTGAAATGTATATCTTATGTATATCCAAAAATAGTTATATATCAGGGAAATATAAATACGTTAACATACTTAAACTTAAGTTCAGTTTTATTACTTTTGGGGTAGTAATTTTTTCTAAAAAAAAACAAGATAAACTCAGTCAATTTATGTGACGCAAAATCTGAACGGTTCTACCCTCTTGACGATTTTAATATAAATCTGTCAAAGTAACTTAACAGTCTTAACATCCACTTGGTTAGGGGTCTAAGGTTAAGCGCTAAAGATATATCCAACATGTGGCCGCCCGTGAGAGAGCTTCCTTTTACTTAAACTGAGCAAATATTCCCATCATAAGAAAACAAAAGAATATTTAAATAAAATCACTAAAATGCAATATTAGTATTTGTTATTATGTACAAAGCTCGCGCCTGTTGCGCACTTTTTTCCCCAATCGACGAAAATAAGAATAAGAAAATGCGAAAATGGTTAAAAACCTAGGGGTTGTGTGCATACTCACACGGACTTTTATTATAAGTGTAGAATAGTTACCAATTACACATAATTATTAGTTATGAGCTCTGACCTGTTTTAATATTAAAAATTTAACTCATGGATGACTTACGCCATCTATGAACCAGAGGACCAAAAACTTACAGACGCTCGGAAACGAAAACTACCCTTCGCGGGCGGGGATGCATGGCGAAAGTGCGTTCTATTGATGAAAAAGCACATATGTCGGAACCAGCGCGACTAAAACAGGGGAGGTTCTAAGGGATGAAAGTTGAATTTGATTTTCAAAAATTAATTAACATTAGTTACGATTTAGAAACCGTCTAAGCCAGTTTGGCGTGTGTTTTAGTGTTTTACCAGTGTAAGAAGGTTTTCCTTTGTTGTATTTTCTGCTGTTTTTGTCTTATATTCTTTTTTTTTTGAGATTCTAGACAACATTTCAAATAGAATATTTCACTAAGTGGAATATCAGAACGACCTATAGAGTTTGTAATTTTAAGTTTCTTTTTTAATTATATTCTAAATTTACTCTTAAGTTCATCATTTGTAAATACCATTTTATTTTTCTGTTATTTGTTAAATAGAGATAAGTGTTTTGAGAAACTGGTCTTCCTTTTATTGATAAAAACCTTCTTGTGGGTAAACGTACGGGCGAGCACTTGTGTACCAAGAAGCATCAGAAGAATCCTGCTTTGGCCAATTGACAGCAGTTTCTCTGAAACCTGCAGTTGTGTTCCTAGTATTGGTAAGATATAACTAATGGTAGTCTTTTAGAACTAAACTTTAAGAAAATCCATCCACCACACTACAAGAGTGCCTTTGTCGCAGCGGATTCATTTAATCTATTTTTTTTTTAGGTTTATAGAATAATTACAAAGTAATATAGGCAGTAGTAAATTGTGAGCGGACGGCCACAAGCTACCTAAAACAATCCGTTTGCAGTAGTTTACAATTGAATACTGTCACATAAAATTGGGTGTGCAGCTCAAGGATATGAATTAAAATTAATTTTGGTTTTATAGAGGGTGATATATAAAGTTAGCGTTAATCGACAATTTTTACTTGAAAATTCAATTTTTCGTCTTGTTCAAGGTCACCTTGACTTTACTGGAGGTTATCTTGGGTGTGTGACCTTGAAGTTATGTGATGTAATTTAGAACAAACTTGAATAGTTTTATATATAATATGGAGGCAGTTCCATTCATCAGTTGTCTCTGACTTGCATAGGTAGTACTTGTATTATTACTTAACAAATCATGGGATATGTATGTGAAAATTGCGGTACTAAGTTTACCAACAGTTATATTATAAGGCGTCATAAAAAAGAATCGTGTGCAGCGAGATTAAATGAAGTGCTAGGAGGAAAACGGCTCCGAATTGAAGAGCGTGCATGCATTGTGGATGTTCCAGCAAATCATATCTTAGAACATCAACGAACACAACAACATAGAAATAATTCATGTTTGTCGGTATATCATGGTGCGCAATTCGTTAAATGTGCTTTCAAAAAGAGAATTGCAACTTATCGGGTTAGCAGTGATATGGAGCATTCTGATTATGTAGTGTTTCTTGCAGACGTTAAATCGAAGATGGTGGAACTTGTTAATAATTGATTGTGTGTGCATCATGCTTTAAAAGTTTGACATGACAGCTGTTGGTATGTACATGCTTTCATCACAAGAAATATTCGGTGAGAAATCCTTCAACACTGCTAATCAAATAGTTACTTTAGAAAGTGATTTGTATGCCGTATACCATTCTTTCACCGAATTAATAAGAACGCAGGCGACAGAGTTTCAAGAGAAAGATTCAGGTATGTAAAAATCAAAATCCGATATATTTACTTGATTTTTGTAGTTTTTTTTTTGTTATAGGATGGGCTCTTTGGCGAATTTTATACTTGGAAGTAAACATCAATAAGTATATGCCTATGAGTGGCTCATCATACATCAAGTTGCCGTACTCTATTGAAAAGAGAGGAGCTGTCGTCATTCTGATAAAACAGGACAAATGTTGGTTTGCGTGGGCTGTAACATCAGCATTGGTTCCGGCAGCAGCAGCGCCTTCAAAGCTAATATCCTATCCCCATCTTTCTAGAGTGCTAAATTTAACAGGTATGGATTTTCCAGTAAAATTACGTGATATTAAAAAAAATTGAGGAAATGAACAACATATCCATTAACGTACACGGTCTAGAATCTAAATACTAAAATAATAAAGTAATAACTGAAGTTATTGATCCACTGAGATATGCGTCAAGAAAGTTGAATAGACATATAAATTTATTGTTAATTACAAAAGATTGTAATAGTAAAGATGGTGGTGAACATTTTTGTGATACGACTTGTTCAAAAAGTAATTATTGTTGGACTAGAGATTTATCACGCTTAGTTGCTAGTCAGATTAGTTCTCAAGAATATAAATTATATTTTTGTGATGGTTGTCTCATTAATTTTAGTGCACCACCAGTTTAACTTTAGATCAAAACTACGATTGTAACCACATTTTCACGCAAACACCCTCAGTCGATTTAAAAATTGATTAATTTTGAAAGAGCGTGCCGGAAAATACTTTAAAATTCGAGGGTATAGAAAAGCAAATGCGCGTTCCACTCGCGATTTATGTGGATTTCGAATCCATTTTAAAACCTGTTGAAACGGTAGAACCAAACCCACAAAAGTCTTGCACTGTAAAAAGTTTTAGACATGAGCCATATTCTTTTGTGATTTATTTAATATTAGCTTGAAGTACACAATTTCAAAATTTGAGCTAATTCGGGGGAATAATGCAGCTCAAGTCTTTATGGATCGTATTGAGTATGATTTAAGGGCTCTATATAATATATATTTAAAAGACATTAAGCCTATGAAACCGTTAACGCTTGAAGAAATAAGGGAGTTTAATGATGCTAAAATATGTGGTACATGTGAAGGCCCCTTTGAAGACAATGAGATTAAATTAAGAGATCGATGTCACATAACTGGTGCAAAAAGATTTGGTGCTACACATTCCATTTGTAATTTTATACCTATCGTATTTCATAACTTAAGCGGCTATGACGGCCATTTATTTATTAAAGAGTTATGTAAAGATGGGGATAAAATTGATGTTTTGGCTCAAAGTAAAAGAGAGCACATAACATTTACTAAAAGCATTTATGTACACGATTATTTTGATAATAAATATAGAAAAGTCAAGAGGAAATATTTAAAGTTGCAGTACATTGTTAGTTTTAAATTTCTCTTAACTTCTTTGGAAAATTTAGGCAACGGTTTAAACGATGACGATTTTATTGAAATGCGGAAACATTTTTCAAATATTGAGAAATTTAATTTAATGCGTCACAAGTGTATTTTTCCCTATAGCTTCATTGACTCTATAGAAAAAATGAAAAATACATGTTTTCCAAGTAGAGATCAATTTTATGATAATTTATGGGAAGAATACATTAGCGAAGAAAGCTATAGGCGAGCAAAAGAAATATGGCACTTGTTTGGGTGTAAAACTTTGGTGGACTATTCAGACGTGTATTTAAAATTAGATGTGTTGCTATTGTGCGATGTTTTTGAGCAGTTTCGGGATAATTGTTTAAAATTCGATACATTGGATCCGGCACACTACTATACCCTTCCAAGTTTATCATTTGATTGTATGTTGAGTGTGATTAAGGTAGAGCTAAAGCTTTTAAATGATATAGATATGATATTTTTTTTTTAAGAAAGTTATGAGCGGCGGCATAAGCTAATGTACAGAAAGGAAGCACATCGCTAATAATATTTATTTACCAGACTATGACCCACCAAACCATCTTCATTTATAACATATCTTGACGCTACAAGTCTATATGGTCATAGTATGTCACAAGCATTACCATATTGCAGTTTTCGAAGGTTAACAGAACCTGAAATACACAATTTAAATATTATGGCTATTGGTGATGATAGTTTACATGGCTACGTCTTGGAAGTGAACGTGTATTATTCAACTGAGTTGCATGATGCACATTCTGATCTTCTCTTTCTAGTGGAAAATATCATACTCCCAACAGAAAACTCCAAATTGCCGAAATTAATTCCCAATGTACAAGATAAAAAAAATACATTGTACACTATAGAACTTTAAAACAAGCCATCGCCAATAGCTTAGTAGTCATGCAAACTCATCGAGTATTACAGTTTAACCAATCAAAATGGCTAAAAACGTATATTGATTTTAATACCAATTTACGTAACAAAGCCATCACAAAATTTGCGAAAAACACTTTTAAATTAAAAAAATAACGCGGTTTTTGACAAAACTATGGAAAATGTGGAAATTCGAAGGGATATAAAACGCATTAGAAAAACAGTATAGGCAAAAGTGGAGCTAGAGCATTAATATCCCGTCCCAATTGCAATAGTAGCTCGATATTTACCGAAAACTTTGTTGCTATACATATGAATAAAGTTAAAATATTATGCAATAAACCAATTTATATCGGATTTTCCGTATTAGATGCACCAAAGACTGTGATGTGTGATATGATTTTTATTATAATTTTATTGAATCCAAGTTTGGCGATGATGTTTCGTTACTTTACACCGATACCGAGTCGCTAATATTAAAAGTGTATACAGAAAACCTTTATCAGACCATATCAGAAAACCCCGAAAAATTTGATACATCAAAATATCACGAAATAAATATTTTCAACATAATTAAAAGTAATTCTGTATTGGTAAGATAAAGGGTGAGTTTCCCGGTAACTCGATAATAAGTTTTTATGGTACCGGCGTGAAGGCTTATTATGTAAAGTCCATTAATAATGAATGAAAAAAAAGCCAAAGGTATCAAAAAATCTGTTATCGAGAAAAACCTTCATCAGGAAGACTACCAAAAAATTGTTGAAAGGGGTGTTTTGATATGAAGAAAGATGAAAACAGTTAGCAGTGAATTACTTAACATTTATACCAACATAATAAACAAAGTAGCATTATCACATAGCGTTAATAAACGTTATGTAATTCCTAATTCAACCAAAACTCTACCTTGGGGACATGTATACATAGATTTTTACAAAACAGATCCGGAAAAAAATTTGGTAAATTTAGTCATTGTGTTGGAATCATTTTTAAGTCAGCACAGCACGTAATCTGGAAAATCCAAATTTTATTATTTGTATTGTTTTTTATTAGTTCCATTGAACCCACAACATTTTTATATATATATATATATATATATATATATATATATATATATATATATACATATATATATATATATATATATATATATATATATATATATATATATATATATATATATATATATATATATATATATATATATATATATCGGTAGTCTTGTAATTTTTTTTAATTTTTTTAAATAAAAAACGTAATCATTACTTGACTGCTTTTTATTCAACCTTTATTTTAAAATTATAAACATAATGTAGTATTGACACATAACAAACAGCAGAGTTATTGTTGAAAATTTATTTAACAGTAAATTAAACGCACAAGTCCATGAATAAATATTTAAAGTGGAACAGTTTTGTCGACAAGATCCTCCATAGTCTTCTTAATTTTCAACATTCTAGAATTAAGTTCATAACGCAATTCGTCTAACTTCATATAATGCAAAAACAGTATCATCAATATATCCTTCAAGTTTTTGAGAAGTTTCAATTAATTTCTTGCATACATAACCTTTGAGTTGGTTTTTGAATATATCTTTAATAACAATTGTTGAGTCATGCACAGTTTCTGCGTATCTTGCACACACTGAACAAGATTGTTATCAACATAACTTCGTGTGACCACATTTTCTTCTTCCAGAGGTTCCGCTAAGTAGCACAATCTTTTGCTTCACATGTCGTAATCTCCATCAGGTGTCAGTTTAAATCCTATTCCTGAGGGCCCACGCATAAAGTTAAAATCCTTACATCTTCTACTGAACCGAATTTGCGACCGAACTTATCAATAGTATTTACTTCTGACATTATTTGAGACTGATTTGAAACCAGTACATTTCACCCTAATATATGGTTCAATTTATTAATAAATAGACTATGCAGAAAATATGGATTGCAAAACGTATTTTAAGCGATGTTTAATAAATACACATACAGATTCACTTTACTATTGTTTCATTATCAAGAAATGAAAATATAACAAAACAAAATAAAAAAATTAAGAAATAAAATATAAGAGTTAATTCCTACTCTACAGATATGCTTCTTGTATCACCCAAATTCTCCTCTGGATAGCGCGTTCATTAATGTCCTTGCCCTGGTAGTGAACTAGTCCAAAAAAATTACATTGTGCAAATTTGACCCTGAGAAAATCAATGTAGTTGAAATTGTGTGTAAGATCATTTCGCCAGCAGATACCTTGTCTTTTACAATGATGACAAGTCAAACGAAAAGATTCTGGTATATGCCTGTATGTTTTGGCCGCTTCACCAGGTTGTTCATCAGTTGGCAACGTGATGTTTGAATATGTTGTAATTCTTCAAAGGCTGTACTATATTTATGTGTGACTTTTTGAAATAACCTCGACAGGAACAAAAAAAAAATTCTTGAAAGTTACAACCTCGAAATCGATCTTGGCATTGCCGGTTACGTTGACCTTGGACTTGGTTTTGCATCTGACAAGTTTAAATACAATATTTGATGCATCAAACAAAGGAATAAACGTGGTGTAGTGGGGCAAATAGGTATAAAAGTAGACTTGCTGGCTAGAGCTCTTCACAGTTCGTCAGAACAGCAAATAGTACAGTACTAAGTGAAAGTTGAAGTTACAGTAAAGTAAGAAATAACGAAAATGTCTTCAAGAGCGCAAAGTGTGTGTTCACTCTTGGACGTGCTTAAGGTAAGCTGTGGATTCCAGCAAGACATGTTGGAGAACATGAGTGGTCTGGAAGTGTTAACTCCAGGGATGTTCAAGGATTGGCACCTGGAGCAAGAGGATGCTGAAGACAAAGCCCTCAATGATGATCGTGATGAAGAGTTGGTGCAGTCGGCAGCGGAATTTCTTCTAACTTGGAGTGAGAAGAAGGATCCGAAAATAAAAGTGCTGTGTGATGTGGTTGTGCGAAAAGCGTCGCGATCAAATCTGGTATCTTCTCCAAAAGCCTCACAATTACAGAAGCTACTGACTATGCTGAAATCGGAAATCGCCGATTAGAAAACACTTTATTTGGCGATTAAAGGTGTAGGGCCGGCGAAAAAGAACTTTACATTTAATAAACCAAAGACGCCCGCACTATTACCCGATTTTTGTCACCGCCACCACCACCAACAGAGCCTTTGTCCGTCGAAGTAAAAGTATTGAAGGCGACGATGGACCAACTCCACCAACACCGGCCAGTGTAGAAAAAGTGTCGGAGGTAAAGTCTTCACCAATGAAGACTGATACGCCACTATCTCCAATATTGGGATGTCGCAAGCCATTAAAGAAGCGGTTTAAGCAATGTTATGAAGGTGAAGAAGCATCTGATGTTTCATCTCCTCCATCAATAAACGAAACTGTTTCTTCACTAAATGAAACTGCTTCTTCAAAATGCTCTGGGACATCTCGACCGAAGTGGGTTGAAGACTTTACCAGCTCACAAAAGAGCAAACTATCGGACATGTTTAGAATAAAAAAGATTTAATTACTAAAGTGAGTGAAAATGACTGTGCAATAATAGAACTTGAAAAACAATTATTAGAGTTACAGAACAATTAGCAGTTAGAGAAAATGCTGGTGAACGATATAGAAGACAATTAGCGGACTTTGATAAGTTTGGTAGTAGGTGTTAAGTAGTTGTAAGTATTAGTTTTTACTTTATAGTATTAAGTTTGTAAATATCTCTTGAAGATTAATAAAAAATGTATTTGATAATAGAGATTTTTATATTTTTACAAATGTATATTTTTACACATAGAATAAAAATTGCTTGAAAATATAGTTTTTGGTGTTTTATTTCGTATAGGACCTATTCTGCATAATATTAGGTGTTAAAAAAAGTGTCAATAATCCACTAAAACTACGTAATAGCAACAGTTGTAAATATTTTTAGATTACATTTACCACTATGCTAAAACATGGTTCGATTTAAGAAGTTCAGATTCTGTCGCCAGAACTTCCAATGCTTCGGATCTCAATATTGTATGTTTTTTATGAAAAAAGCATAAAATATTGGTTACAAAGTATTATAACCAACTAAAAGTACGATCAAAGTTTTTTATTGTCCTGAAAAGGTCCGTTTTGTTGTGCGGGGAAACATGCGACCATTTATGGGTTGTAGAGTCACACGGTCTGTCATCGGCAATGTTGCTATTGTCAGCCCATTGAATAATAAAATCCCACGAGGCATCCCTCCGTGGGTCATCAACTTCCCAGTCAAGACAACATTCCGTTGTCGAATCCAACTCCGGATATTGGATAGGTTGTTGTTCGTTCGACATGTTGAATTGAAATGATTGTAAGAAGTATTGGATGCCGTATATATAGATATATATTTGTGGTGGGGGTAACGACAAATGTTGTATTACGTGTTGGGATCAGAGTTGTATGTGGTCTCGAATACGAACGAACGATTGAATAATAAAATCCCACAGGGCTTCCAACCGTGGGTCATCAAAATCCCAGTCAAGACAACTATCCGTTGTCGAATTCACTTTCGGACATTGGACTGGTTGTTCTTCGACCGACATCTTGATTTGAAATGATGATAATAAGTAATCGGTGACCGTATATATAGAGATAAATTAGTGGTGGGGGTAACGACACATGTCGTATTACGTATTGGGACCACAGTTGTATGTTGTCTCATAAACGAACGAATGATTTTGCCGGGTTCCACAAGCACCTAAAATTTAATACTTTGTATCCAATATTGTATGTTCTATAAAAACAATATTAGTAACAAAGTACCAACTAAAACTACGATCAAAGTATTCAGTGGTCCTAAAAAGGACCGTTGTTTTGTGCCCTTAAAAAGGGTCGGGGAGGGTGTGAGACTTATGGTGGCATATCCTCATCGACAGACCGCCAGCTCTAAGAGTCACAAGGACGCTGGGGATCTTCGGGCATCGGTGACGTTGGAATTTCCCACACCGCTTCCTCCGTAGAATCCGGCTCTGGCTGCGGACTGTCGTCTTCGAGGAGCTTAAGCACCCAGTTCCAACATTGTCCAACTCCTCAAGACCAGGATCGTGGTCATAATGCAGTGGAACTGGCTCATTTAAGTCATCTCATCGTAGGATGCCAATCTCAAAGTCCACGTTGAAGTTCTCCAGGTCCTCAACATTGCCGGCGACGGTCTTTTTGCTAATTATTGAAGAGGCTCTGCTTGATCTTTCTTCTTCTATGTTAGTTGTCTCAAAGTCGAAGTAGATATGACTCTGTAACTCGCCCGGTCTCAGTTATACAGAACTACCTTTACCCCACCCGCACGTTCTAAATGAAGTATGTTGGTGAGAGCTCATAGAATTATTGATTTTTTCAAAAACTTAAAACACCAAATTATATTTTTTTGGGTTAGAAAATAAGAATAATTCCTAACATTTTGTGAATAATACGTTTAAAAAAAATTAATAGAAACTTTGTTTGGACTGTTAACATTTTCATGGGTCAGGGATTAAACGATTACCTCGTTCTCAAGCCCATAATTTGACATTTAAGCGACGAAACAAATCGTCGTTAAATGAATATCTCGTCCCATAAGTGACGACTACTAAATTACGATCAAAATATAATGTGGTCCTGGAAAGGACCGTTTTTGTGGGCCTAAAAGGGCCTGAGAGAGGGTCGGATGTTTACCGTGGAGTAATACCCAACGACAGTAACACTGATGTAGGTGTAGCCCTTGATCTTTTTCTTGGCGGCACCTGGACCTCGGGCTGCTGAAGCCGTACTGGCGGTGTCGCCGTTGCTAGCGGTGTCAGCGTTGCTGGCAGTTCCGTCGGTACTCGCGTTGCGGGCGGTGCCGAAAGTGCTAGTGCTGATGCGGTACCCCTGCACTCCGCACACATACATGATTCTCCGAGCGCGATTGGCCTTACAATCCCAATAATCTTTTTGGAGTTTTTTCCATCCTGACGGTCGCACGTGTAATAATTAAATAATTCGAATATCGCCCCTATATACATTCAAGAAAGTTGGAGGAGGTAAGGTGATGTGTAATTGTTAGTTATGTTCAACATACTGTTCAAATGGTTGAAATACACGACAAATCACGTTGGTTTTATTTGACAACGCTTCGCGTCATGAAAAGTCGCGATTCGCTCTATATTTGAGACCCCCTAGCCAGCCGATTCCAGCTGGACCGCGTTTAAGTGACGACCGTCCCATTCGCCTTTCGTGTAATGAAGTCGCGTGCCATTGATTTTTTCTTGGTGGAGCCGCTAGCGCGCTATAGGCCGGTATGCCACGCGAGTGGCTCCGCCAAAAAAAATCAATGGTCCTCTCGTTTACATTAGACTTCACTGCGCGAAAGGTGAATTGATCGGTCGTCGCTTAAATGTGGTTCAACTGGCGTCGGCTGGCTAAGGGGTTTCGTGGTGTATTTCAACCGTTTGAACAGTATGTGGAACATAACTAACAATTGCACCTCACTTTACCCCCTCCAACTTTCTTGAATGTATATAGGGGCGATATTCGAATGATTTCATCATTACACCGTCAGGATGGCAGATACTCCAAAAAAAGTTATTGCGATTGTAAGGCCATTCACGCCCGGAAAATTATGTACGTGTGAGGAGTGTAGGGGTACTCCGACGGCACCAAATGAAGCCAAGAAAAAGACCAAGGGCTGCACCTAGGTCGGTGTTACTATCGTTGAGTATTACTCCACGGTAGACATCCGCTCCCCTAGACCCTTTTAGGTCATTTTCAAGACCACATTATATTTTGAGAGTAGTTCGGTAGTCGAGAGATATTCCTTTAACGACGATTTGTATCGTCGTATATATGTCAAGTTATAGGCTTGAGAGTGAGGTAATCGTTTAATCCCTGACCTATGAAAATGTTAACAGTCCACACAAGGTTTCTATTATTTTTTTTTTTAATGCATTGTTCACAAAATGTTAAGAATTAGTCTTATTTTCTAAGTCAAAAAAATCTAATTCCGTGTTTTAAGGTTTTGAAAAAATCAAGCTCTCACCAACACACAACATTTAGAACGCGCTGGTGTGGTGGGGGAAGTTCTATATAACTGAGACCGGGCGAGTTACACAGTTACATCTACTTCGACTTTGAGACAACTAATATGGAAGAAGAGAGACCCCCCAGCAGAGGCTCTTCATTATTTAGCGAAGAGACCTTCGCCGGCAACGTTGAGGATCTGGAGGACTTCGACGTGGACTTTAAGATTGACTTCCTATGATGGAATGACCTAGGTGAGCCAATTCCACTGCATTATGACCACGATCCTGGTCTTGTAGAGTTGGACGACGTGGGTAAGTGGATGCTTCAGCTCCTCGAAGACGACAGTCCGCTACTTCAGCGCCTCGAAGACGACAGTACGCAACCAGAGTCGGACTTTACGGAGGACGCGGTGTTGGAAATTCCAACGGCACCGACGCTCCAAGATCCCCAGGGTTTTTGCGACTCTTCGAGCTGGTGGTCTGTCAATGAGGATGTGCCACCATAAGCCTCACACCCTTCCCGGCCTTTTTAAGGACACAAAACAACGGTATTTTTTAGGACCACTGAATACTATGATCGTACTTTTAGTTCATATTGGTACTTGTTACTAATATTGTATTTATAGAACATACAATATTGGATACAAAGTATTAAATTTTATGTGCTGGCGGAACCTGGCAAAATCGTTCGTTCGTATTCGAGACTACATACAAACCTGGTCCCAACACGTAATACAACATTTGTCGTTACCCCCACCACAAATATATATCTATATATACGGCAACGAATACTTCTTACAATAATTTCAATTCAACATGTCGAATGAATAACAACCTATCCAATATCAGGAGTTGGATTCGACAACGGTTGTCTTGACTGGGAAGTTGATGACCCACGGAGGGATGCCCCGTGGGATTTTATTATTCAATGGGCTGACAATATCAACACTGCCGATGACGGACCGTGTGACTCTACAACACCATAAAGAGCATGTTTATCCGCATAACGAAACGGTCCTTGCCTGGACCACAAAATTCTTTGATACTAGTTTTAGTTGGTTATAATACTTTGTAATCAATATTTTATGTTTTTTTCATAAAAAACATACAATATTGAGACGCATAGTATTAGAAGTTCTGGCCAAGACTGAAGACTGAACTTCTTAAATCGAATCATGTTTGAGCATAGTGGTAAATATAATCTAAAAATATTTACAACTATTGTTATTACGTAGTTTTAGTGGATTATTGACACTTTTTTTAACACCTAATATTGTGCGGGAAAGGTCCTATACGAAATAAAACACCAAAAAGCATATTTTCAACAACTTTTATTCTATGTGTAAAAATATAAATTAGTAAAAAAATATTTGTTAAAATATAAAATCTCTTTTATCACACACATTTTTTTTTATTAATCTTCAAAAGATATTTACAAACTTAATACTATAAATTAAAAAGTAATACTTACAACTACTAGACACCTGCTACAAAACTTATCAAAGTCCGCTAATTGTCTTCTAGGTCGTTGACCCGCATTTTATCTAACTGCTAATTGTTTCTGTAACTCTAATAATTGTTTTCTATTCTATTATTGCACAGTCATTTTCACTCACTTTAGTAATGAAGACTTTTTTATTCTAAACATGTCCGATAGTTTGCTCTTTTGCGAGCTGGTAAAGTCTTTAACCCACTCCGGTTGAGATGTCCCAGAACATTTGGAAGAAACAGTTTCGTTTATTGATGGAGGAGATGAAACATCAGATGCTTTTTCACCTTCATAACATTGCTTAAACCGCGCTTTAATGATTTGCGACATCTCAATATCCGAGACAGTAGCGCATCAGTTTTCATTGGTGAAGACTTTTCCTCCGACACTTCTTCTACACTGGCCGGTGTTGGTGGATTTGGTCCATCGTCGCCTTCAATTACTTTTACTTCGACGGACAAAGGCTCTGTCCGTGGTGGTGGTGATGACGTAGACAAAAAATCGGGTAATGGTGCGAGCGTCCTCGGTTTTTTTAATGTAAATTTCTTTTTTACCTGCCCTACACCTTTAATGGCCGATTAATTTTTTTTTATCGGCAATTTCCGATTTCGGTAGTCAGTAGCTTCTGTAATTTTGAGGCTTTTGGAGAATATGCCCGATTTGATCGCAGCGCTTCTCACTCAACCACATCACTCTACACTTTTATTTTTGGCTCCTTCTTACTCCAAGTTAGAAGAAATTTCGCCGCCGACTGCTTCAGCTCTTCATCACGACCATCAATGAGGTCTTCAGCATCCTGTCGCTCCCGGTGTTAATCCTGGAACATCCCTGGAGTTAATACTTCCAGATCACTCATGTTTTCCAACATGTCTTGCTGGGGTTCACAAGTTACATTAAGAGCGTCCAGGAGGGAACCTGCGCTGTTGAAAACATCTTCGTTATTTCTTACTTTACTTTAACTTCAACTTTCACTTACTACTGCACTGTTTGCTGTTCTGACGAACTGTGAAGAGCTCTAGAGAGCAAGTCTGCTTTTATGCCTATTTCTCTCACTAGACTACCTTTATTCCTTTTGTTTGACATATCAAGTATAGTATTTAAACTTGTCAGATGCAAGGCCCAAGGCCAAGGCCATCGTAACCGGCAATGCCGTCGGTTTCGAGGTTGTAATTTTCAAGGATTTTTTTGTTGTGTCAAGGTTATTTTTAAAAGTAATACATATAATACAGCGTTTGAAAAATTACAATATATTCAAACATCATGTTGCTAACTGATGAAATGGCCAAAACGTGCAGGCATATATCAAGATCTTTTCGTTTAACTTGTCATCGTTGTAAAAGACAAAGTATCTGCTGACGAAATGATCTCACACACAAATTTCAACTACATTGACCTTCTCAAGGTTAAATTTGTAATATGTGCTTCTTGTGGACTAGTTCACTACCAGGCAAGGACATTAATGAATGCACCATCCAGAGGAGAAATTGGGTGATACAAGAAGCATACCTGTAGAGAAGAAATTAACTTATGTATTTTATTTCTTTATTTTTCTAATTTTTTTTTGTTATATTTTAATTTTTTAATAATAAAACAATAGTAAAGTGAATCTGTGTGTGTATTTATTAAACATCGTCTAAAATACGTTTTGAAATCCATATTTTTCTGCATAGTCTGTTTATTAATAAAACAGAATCATATATTACGGTGAAATGTAATGGTTTCAAATCAGTCTCAAATAATAATGTCAGAAGTAAACACTATTGATAAGTTCGGTCGCAAATTCGGTTCGGTAGAAAATTTAAGAATTTATTTATGCGCGGGCCCTTAGGAATGGGATTTAAACTTACACCTGATGAAGATTACGACATGGGAAGCAAAAGATTGTGCTACTTAGCGGAACCTCTTGAAAGAGACGATGTGGTCACACGGAATTATGTTGATAATAACCTTGCTCAGTGTTTGCAAGATACACAGAAAGCTGTGCATGCCTCAACAATTGTTATTAAAGATATATTCAAAAACCAACTTAAAAGTAATGTTCGCAAGAAATTAATTGAAACTTCTCAAGAACTTAGAAGATGCATTGATGATACTGTTATATGAACTTAGACAAGACGAACTGCGTGATGAACTTAATTCTAGAAGGTGGAAAATTGAGAAAACTATGGAGGATCTGGTCGACAAAACTGTTCCACTTTAAACATTTATTCGTGGACCTGAGCGTTTAATTTACTGTTAAACAAATTTTTAACAATAACTTTGCTGTTTGTTATGTGTCAATACTACATTATATTTATAATTTTAAAATAAAAGTTTAAAAGCAATCAAGACTCAATTTGTCAAATTTTCTTCGGGATTTGTTTTGTAAAAATCTATGTATGCATGTCCCCAAGGTAGAGTTTTGGTTGAATTGGGAATTACATAAAGTTTATCATCGCTATTGATAATGCCACTTTATTTATTATGTTGGTATAAATGTTATTTAATTCACTTCTAAATTATTTCATCTTTCTTAATATCAAACCACCCCGTTCAACAATTCTTTGGTAGTCTTTCTGATGAAGGTCTTTCTCGATAAGAGATTTTTTGATACCTTTGGCTTTTTTAAATTCATTTTTAATAGACTTTACATAATAAGCCTTCGCGCCGGTACCATAAAAACTTATTATCGGGAAACTCATGTTTCATTCTACCAACTACAGAATTAGTTTTAATTATGTTGAAATTATTTATTTCGGGGTAATTTGATGTTACAAATTTTTCTATGTTTTCAGATATTGTCTGATAAAAGTTTTTTGTATACACTTCTAATATAAGCGAGCCAGTATCGGTGTAAAGTAACGAATCATCATCGCCAAACTTGGATTTAATAAGATTATATTAAAAATCATATATTACAGTCTTTGATATACCTAATATGGAAAATCCGATATAAATTGGTTTATTGTATAATATTTTAACTTTATTCATATGTATAGCAACAAAGTTGTTGGTAAATATCGATCTACTATTGAAATTGGGACGGGATATTAATGCTCTAGCTCTACTTTTGCCTATACTGTTTTCCCAATGCGTTACTAATTTTATATCCTTTCGATTTTCCACATTTTTCATTGTTTGTTCATAAATCGCGTTATTTTTAGTCTTTCGCAAGTTTTGTGGTGGCTTTGTTACGTAAATTGGTATTAAAATCAATATACGTTTTTAGCAATTTTGATTGGTTAAACTGTAATACTCGATGAGTTTACATTACCACTAAGCCGTTGGCGATGGCTTGTTTTAAAGTCCTATAGTGTACAATGTATTTGTTTCTATCTTGTGCATTAGGAATTAATTTGGGAAATTTGGCGTTTTTTGTCAGCGGTTTTTTTCCACTAGAAAGAGAAGATCAGAATGTACATCATGCAACTCAGTCGAATAATGCACATCCACTTCCAAGACGTAGCCATGTAAACTATCATCATCAATAGCCATAATATTTAAATTGAGTATTTCACGCTCTGTTAACCATCGAAAACCGTCATATGGTAATGCTTGTGACATACTATGACCATATAGATTTGTAGCATCAAGATATGTTATAAATGAAGATGATCTTGTTGGGTCATAGTCTGATAAATTAATATTATTAGCGATGTGCTTCCTTTCTGTACACTGGCTTATGTCGCAGCATATAACTTTCTTAAAAAAATTATCATGTCTATATCAGTTAAGAGCTCTAACTCTACCTTAGTCATGCCCAACATAAAATCTATGATAAACTTGGAAGGAAATAGTAATATGTTATGTTAAATTATCCCGAAACTGCTCAAAAACATCGCACAATAGCAACACATCTGATTTGAAATACACGTCTGAATAGTTCCATAAAGTTTTACGCCCAAACAAGCGCCATACTTCTTTTGCTCGCCTATAGTTTCCATCGCTAATGTGGTCTTCTCGTAAATTATCGTAAAATTGATCTTTATTTAGAAGAGATGTATTTTTCATTTTTTTTTTATAGAATCTGAGTTTCAATAAAATCGTCATGGTTTAAACCGTTGCCTAAATTTTCCAAAAACGTCGACAAAAATTTAAAACTGTCAACGAACCGCAACTTTAAATATTTCCTCTTGACTTTTTCACATTTATTATCAAAATAATCGTGTACATAAATGCTGTTGGTAAAAGATATGTAGTTTTCTTTACTTAGAGCACAAACATCAATTTTATCCCCATATTTACATAACTCTTTTAAAAATAAATGGCTGTCGTAGCCGCTTAAGTTATGAAATATGATAGGGATAAAAGAACGTAATTTATAATTTAAATTACAAATTAAATGTGCAGTACCAAATCTTTTTGATCCAGTTGTGTGACAATGATCTTTAATCGCCTTCAAAAGGGCCTTCACATATAATACATATTTTAGAATCATTAAACGCTCTTAGTTCTTCAGGAGTTAGCGGTTTCATAGACTTAATGTATTTTAAATATGTGTTTTATAGAGTTCTTAAAACACACTAAACGATTCAAGACTTGAGCTGCATTATTCCCCCGAAATAACTCAAATTTCGAAGTCGAGTCATCAAAAAAGCATTTAATTAAATAAGCAAAAGAATAAGGTTCATGTTTAAATCTTTTTACAGTGTAAGAATTTTGTGGGTTTGGTTGTAGCGTTTCTACAGGTTTTAGAACATATTCGAAATCTGCATAAACCACGAATGGAACGCGCATTTGCTTTTCTTTACCCTCGAATTTTACAATATTTTCCGGCACACTCTTTCCAAATTTATCATATTTTTCACTGAATATTTCTTGTGATGTAAGCATGTCCGTACCAACAGCTGTCATGGTAACTTTTAAAACGTGATGCACACGTAATAAATTATTTACAAATTCCACCACCTTTGATTTAATGTCCGCAAAAAACATTACATAATCGCAATGCTCCATATCACTGCTAACACGATAGGTTACCATTCTCTTTTTGAAAGCAAATTCAATAAGTTGCACACCACGACATACCGGCAAATATGAAATATTTTTATGTTATTGTGTTCGTTGATGTGCTAACATATGATTTACCGGAACATACATATTACATGTAGCGTAATTAATTACTGGAATCACCGATGTACGATCTTCAATTTGGAGCCGTTTTCCTCCTTCATTAAATCTCGCCGCACACGATTCTCCTTTATGACGCCTCAAATTATAACTGTTGGTAAACTTAGTGCCGCAATTCGCACAGACATATGCCATGATTTGTCAAGTAATAGTACTATCTATGCAAGTCAGAGACAACCAATGAATGAAACTGCCCCATATCATATATAAAACTATAAATAAAACTATTCAAGGTCGCTGTAAATTACGTCAGACAACTTCGAGGTCATACACCCAAGATAATCTCCAGCAAAGCCAAGGTGGCCTTGAACAAGGTCTAGGTCAAGGTCGCACAGACAACCTTGAGCACACAACATTTCTCAGGGTCAAGGTCATATCGACGCAAGTTTGAATATCATGGTAAAGGGCGAGGATAAAGAAAGAGCCAAAGGGAGATGGGACAAGGTCAAGGAGTGGGAAGATTGAGCGCTCCGGGTAATGACCACTACTGTCGCGCAATTTAACTAGAAAATTGATACCTGTTACAATATTCATCCTGGTTCACTACGTTAAGAACCGCCCTTTTAACCTCAATGAATCTTGGTAGGCCCACCCTGCAAACAAAAACAAAATATTTAAAATCTAACAAAATGGATGGTCTCTTCTTTCTAATAAATTTATTCCAAATGCTCTTTTCTACATTTTTCACATACCTGAAGCTTTTATCTGAAATTCACTTGCTTGAACTTTCATCGCCTCCACAAAGGGACGGTATACTTCGTCTAAATCGTTTGGTACAGTGACTATTTCATTGGCTGCAACCATGTTGATTTTTAATTTTTGTTGTACCCTTAATATTTCACCTATTAGGTTCAACACTTTCCATTTAATTTCATCAAAAAATGTTGAGTAGTCCACATGATCGTTGACACTACTTATACGATATGATACGAGTTTGTTTTTAAAAGCATTTTGTATAAGCTCCGCACCACGGGAAACCGGTATATAACATTTACTTTTATGCTCTTTGATGGACAGACGTTCGATTTTTTGGTACAGCTACATTACACGTGGCATAATTCTGCATTGTTGATGTTGACGCATCACTACCAACTCTTTGACCAAGTTCATTTCTAAATCTTGCCACACAAGATTCTCTTTTAAGCCATAATAAAGAATAAGTATGAGTAAATGATTTACCGCTCTCCCTCACACAGTATTGCGTATTCGGTATCACTGTTATAAGCTTTTTACACTCTGCTGACTATGAGAATATAAAATAACACTCCGCCATATGGATTTATAGATGAAAAAATTGTAAGGTCGCAATTTTCACAAGGTCATCCTATAATATAAAACACATACCAAGGTTAAGGTCAAAGCCAAGCTCAAAGTCAAGTTCGAGGTTAAGGTTGAGACCAAAGACAAAAATCACAGTTAAAGTCAAGGTTCAAGGTCAGTGTCAATTCAAGGTTAGGGTCAATGCCAGGGTCCAAAGTCAAAATCGAAGCCAAGGTCAGGGTCAAGGTCGCAGTTAAAGTCAAGATCAAAATCGAGGTCAAAGTCGAGGTCAAATTCAAGGGCGAGGTTGAGGTCAAATTCAGAGTCAATGTCAAAGGCGGGGTCAAGATCAAGGTCAAAGTCGAGGTCAATATCATTACTAAGGACAAGGTCTGTGGGTGACACAATTTTCCCATCTGCATACTACTAACATACTCGATTAAAAGTCTAAAATTCCTCTAGAGACATGACTAACAATGATGATTTTTCGATATATTTAATAAGGACAAGTCCGAGATCCCTTAGTCCTTCGTTACATTACCCCGTACTAATTCTGATCGTCCCGATCAGTTTCGATACTTTCGTGGTATGACTTCAACCTGGAGAGATGTGCTACTTTCATTTTGGCCTTCGGACTTCCTTTGATTTTATACACAAGGTTGCTTTCTCAGAACAGTATATGGTCCTTTCCATGCTGTCGTCAACTTAAGTGGTTTGCTTTTCTTCCTCTGTGGGTTCCATAACTAAATCCTGTTATCTTACGGGAATTATGTCGAATTTGCCTTGATATTATATCTTGTCTTCTTTCTGTCTGTGGCCACATCCATGAGTTCTCTAACTTCTCTTGTAAGAATCCACCCAGTCTTCAATCTTCATACTTTCACCACTTAAGGATCCGAATATTAAGTCGCAAAGCAATCTAAGTTTCCTTCCAAATAAGACTTTGGCTGGGGTAACACCGACAGTTTCATGAACTGCGGATAGTTGGTCCATTAAGAAGATTGACAAAAAATTGTCCCAATCTTTCTGATGAATATCCACAACTTTTCTGATGTATGTCCACAATATTTAAGAGGTGCTCTTCAATGGTCGTATTAAATAGTTCAACTATGGCATCTGACTGAGGACGTAAAACTACTGTCTTCGTTTTAAGAATGCTAAGTAGTTTGCAAAGCTATTGAAAAAGCTGAGACTCAAAATTACGTCCTTGGTTAGACTGTAACTCCAAAGGAATTCCAAATCAGCTGTGCACATTGTTGGCTAAGACTTCGGCTACAGTTGAGGTCCCCTGGTCAGGGATGGCAAATACCTCAGGCCGTTTACTGAAGTAGTCAATAGCACCCAAGATGTATTTGCTGTCTTTATTTGTTTTTGGAAATAGTCCAGCTATATCAATAGTATCCATTCGAAAGGTATTCCAACATTATACTTCTTCATGTTTCCTATAAATCTTCTGCTTGGACTTTAGCTAGCTGCACATTTAGAGTACTGTCTACACCATGATTTTTCTTCTCGACAGTAGTTAACGCAGTAAAATCTTTCTCAAAATTTGTTAAAAGTTTTGTTAACTCCTAAATGAGCACCAGACTTTCCATTGCAAATTGCTTCTAAAACCATTTAAACTTTGTTTTTGGGTACTGTCGTAGAAACGGGACATATCGGTGCATATCACCGGTATGTTCCGATCAAAAATAAGTACTAATACAAGTTTCAAGTATATAGAAAGTAGACACAGGGGTGTCAAGGGTGTCTGGGTAAGGCGTCGACGGACCCACTGATGAGTCCTACCGTCGACGTCGAGGGCGAAACATCCTATTTTAGTGGTATTATTAGAGCGTATTTCGCGGTGCATAGCACGGCCCGGCGCGAAATACGACAGTACTACTAATCGAGTTTTGATTTCCTTGTAATCGGCACTTTCCCGGGATGTTTTCAATAGTCGGTCTTCAATCAATAACGAGTCCCCCTGATCCTAAAGTGCCTTAAATGTAAGTCCTTTATCCGAGATATCTTTCCAACTAGTATGCCTTTCATTATTTTCTTTAAGAAGAAATGGCACCAGATCATTGTCTTCCAGTTGGTCTTTTCTCATCTGAGCTGTACTTCACTCTATATTAACATCAAAAATGACTACCTGAATAGAAAACCCTTTTATTTGTTCTGTTTTGCTACAAAGATTGCATTCTTCCTTCCATGGCCTTAGTGACAAGGAATTTAATTTCTAATTTTTTAATATATATGACTACAGTCTCATGCATGTTGTATCATTTTAATATATTTCTGACTATATGACATCCCCCATGTCAATCTGGTGGTAGCCTAAAATTGGACTAGAACACAAGATAGCCTTTAGTTTCCGGAAAGCTTGATTACACTTAGAATTTCATTGATAAGTAAATTTATGCAAGGGTGAAGCGATATTGGCAAAACCTATAAATCTTCTGTAGTATGTGCATAACCCGATAAAGCACCTCAATTCATGTTTGTCAGGTGGTCGGGGCCAATTTTTTATTGTTTAAATTCTTCTTTCATCCATGCGGATTTCCTTTGGTGATAATACTCGTCCAAGAAATTTAATTTTTTGTTGATTCTGTAAGACTTCGTAATAATATTTGCATTAATCGCTCAAAGGTGGCAGAAGCATTGCAGGGTCCAGTTACCACCCATTCTACTGGTTTGCCTCCTGTATTAATTATGACATAGTTAGGAAAAATATTCGCTTCTCGTCTTAATATATCATCTGAATTGACTAATACCTTCACTATTAGGTATTTTCAAGGTTTATTGGAATATTGAACTAATCCGACGTGGCTTCCAGAACTCTTCTAATCTCCCGTAAATAATTTCTTCTGTACCCCCCTTTATTCTTGTTGATTGTTAGGTAATAAATCTGATTGGTTGAGTATTGTGATTCTTTAACAGAATAAATTCTTCGGTGTCAAACTGTAGGAAGTTAAGCTTGTTGTCGAAGAAAAACCCATATTAACGAATCAGGTCTGTGTCGAGACTAAATTAATCTTCTATATAGGCATTTAACATCAAATGGTTTAGATTTAGCCTTCCAAGTTGAAGCCCCACTTGCATTTCTTCAGTTACAGTTCTCAACGTTACTTTTCTGGACAACGGTAGAATTTCAAAACTATTAACGAGATTTGACTTTATTAGAAATACTGCTGCACCAGTGTCAACAATTATGGTAATAGGTGTAGCATTGACTTTTCCTTTGATTATAAAACTGTCGACGGTCTAGACTACGAATAGAAAAAATTCAGAGGGCCTTCTTGATATTGCAATTTTTCTGGTTCTATTTTGTGCGGTTTCTGGATGGTGAACGAGATCTTAATCACCCCCGACAGTCCCTTCTCATGTGTCCAGTTCATCCACATGTGTAGCATTCGATCGGGTTTCTTCCATAACATGAAGTATTACCTATTATGTTTAGTTCTACCTGGTTTCTTCTGTCACATGACCTATCACTTATTGTGTTTAGATTCTTAAGGATTTCAGAATGTTTGGTTCGATGAATCCTAGTTTTCCTCTATGATGACGACTCTCATTTATGGCCTTAAAACATTATAGGTTGCTTCTATTTCCAAAACTTTCACCAACGCTTCACTACTATAACTAAACTTGCTTATACTTGACATACGCTGTATTTCTTAATCTTTGATTCCATCAATAAAACACTGGATCGTATGCTCTTCTCGGAATCCTTCTGTAGCTCCTGGGTAAGCCAGATGAACAAGGCGTCGGACATTTACTTCATATTCTGGCAAACTTTCACCATTTCTCTGATATCTTGGCTTGAGTTATGACTAACATAACTGGCGCCCATGTTGATCTCCAAATTTTCTTTCCAATGCAACACTAAGGATTTTATAGCCTTTTTGTTGGGTTGTAGGAATGATTTGCCATAACTTCAGCGCCGATCCATGAAGTATAATTACTAATGCACTAGCAATTTCTTTGAAGTTCCAGTTATTTGCAGTAGCGGCAGCTTCAAATTGGCATTTGTACATTATACGAAATGTTTGACCGTCGTAAGTTGGTGGTTTAATGTTCTGTTCTGAAGTTATTACTTTACCAGAAGGACCGTGCTTCTTTATTTTATTGAATTCTGCCTTAAATTCCTTCATTTTAGATTCTAAAATATCTAGTTCTTGGCATACTGTTGATTCTAACCCGTCTACGATTTCTTTCACTTCTTGTCGCACTTCTACTATGTTTTGTCGCAAAAGTGATTCTATACTACTTATTCCTTGGTGTACTTCTCCTATGTATTGTCGCACTTCACCTATCTCTTTCTTAAACTTTTGCGTTTGTCCCAGTACAATTTATCGAATTTTTGCTGTCCTTGTACAATGACCTCTTATTTCACGAACTTGGTTTTATATGTCAAGTTCGTGTCATTCGTGTCTTATTTCCGATTATTAAATATTAAAATTAATTTTATACACACACACATATATATATATATATATATATATATATATATATATATATATATATATATATATATATATATATATATATGTTTATGCGGCTTTCACGGAAACATATATACGCCATCCGGCGGAAGGTCGGCGAAGTCGCGTTCAGTGTTGCATACTTCCTTCCGATCTGTCCTTTGCACAAACACGTGCATGTCGATACCCTGATGAGTCTAGTATAGACGAAACATGTATCTCTGCCATATCACTGTAGCGGGGAGGGTAAGTTTTGACTTTCTTCTCGGTATGGTGGTACAGGTAGGCCATCATTTCAATGGTGGTGGAATAGGATAAATTGTGTTGTGCAGCAATTTATTTAAATTGTGCAACCTTCAACACAGAAAGGATATGATGGAACGAAGTTTGCATTTACTGTTCGCATTTTACTTTATATATATATATATATATATATATATATATATATATATATATATATATATATATATATATATATATATATATATCCTAGGATTAACCATTGGGGTATTAAGAACTTTGAGGAGAGACACATAATAGTTTTGATAGAAAATAAAGTTGATAAATGGTTTATTCTGGAAATTATTCTACATATTCCAGTGTATTATGGGTAAAATGTTACTGATGAAAGTAAGTTTTAAAATTTTTAAAAAAGATCGAATGTAAAAATTTTCCAAACTAAGCCAAACTAATCTAAAAACAACTCATTGGCGTAAATAATTTATAAAAATATACTACTACACTTATATGGACGTACCTTGTACTTTTGGGTTCCGCCTTAATATTTCAATAGTTCTTCCAAATGTCAAACCAGTCAGCGCCAACCAAAGTATGCAAAAGCATCCTAGATAACAGTTAGCAAATCTGATTAGCGCTGATTAGATTCTGATTGTTCTGTGAACGGAGCTAAAAAGTCTCGGAACGGACACTTATCGGGTTATTTTTCCAATTGTCGAATAACTATCCGGTCCCTAATTTCTGGAAACATAACCCTAATTTGTCAAATTTTGTTAAGCTTTGTTTATCCCCATATTTTATATGTATATGTTTATCATACAAAAATTAAAAAAGCATAGTAGTAATCTAACTTTCTTATTCTGGAGTAGCAGTTACCTATTAGTAATACCAAAGTAGCGAACCAGGCGAAAAAGCAAAAGCGTAGTATATATAATTCTATAAAAAAAATTATCATGAGTCTTGGCAGTAGAAATCGTTTAAGTATTTTAGATAAACCTTTAAGCAGAGGCAAAGGTGAGATCTCGCTCAGCTGTTTTGCATTACTGTTTTCAGAAGTGGTTCAGTATTGTCAGAATAAATCTCAGACACTTCCAGAACTACAAAACAGGTAATTTGTTTTGATCATCGTTTTATCTGAAAAACTATTTGCTTTAATCTTAAAAAAGATTTAATTAAGAAGGGGTGTTATATTTATGTTACTCGATAATTCAGTCCAAACTTGAGGATTTTAGCTATTACCATGGCTGAGATCTCTTCATGAAATAAAAAAAATGTTGATGTTCTTATAGGATACCAACCTAATTAAAACCAGGCATAGCCTAACTTTTCAAAAATAGGCTTTTAAGCTTTGAAACAAAAAATTAAGATGTGTCAAACTCGTAAATGCCCTTTCTGCATCTCGGGTTAAAAGTAGTGGGCACTAACAACAAAAGCACAGTGAAATTGTTTTTACTTGAGCAAGGGTAAGTATTTTAATAAGTTATTTTTTCCAGATATGTTCCACTTTTTTGAAAACATTCAAAATATCTAGTTATTACTGAAACAAAGTTTGTTTAATAATAACTTTGGTAATTGTCTGAAATAGTAAGAACACCTAATTTTTTGTGAATTTGTTTATTTTTTCACTTATTTATTCAATACAGTATCTAAAGCTGTGTCTTTTCGAATGATGAGGACTGAAATGCAAACATTTTGTTGGATTTATTTATATATTTAAATATGTATCAGCTGAATTTGTTTGAACAGATAGTCCATTAAAAAAAAATATCCCCTTTTTATAAACATTTTCTCCATTGCCCAACTTGGTTTGTCTTAGGTCGCTCTACTGCCACTAATCTGTTGGCCATGAATAGATCTTGGTGAAGGCATTGGAGAAACATTGTCAGATGGAAGCTATTTATACTAACTTCTTCAAGGTTCGAAAGGGTAGATCATCAGCATTTATTGATGAAGCTAAGTTATATGGGAGTTCAAAGAGTTTGATGATTTTCAATTTCAACTTATTCAATCAGTACCGTGTTTTACAACACTTACATTCGTCAGTAAATAAAATAAAAAATACTACAAATACATTTACATTTAAAATCTTAATTAAAAACATTACACATGGAGCTTAGGCTAGGTTTGGTTTAAAATTGTGATTAAAATTTGTAATGAATAAATTCGTCAAAATTATAAAATGCATTTTGGATTAGAATTTGTTTTATTCTGTATTTAAGAAGAAAGTTATATCTCTCTCAATGACAGAGGCAAAACTTTAAAGAATTTTATTGTTAGACAACCAGGCCATTTCTGACACCTTTCTAAAGGAAAAAATGGGGGCACCAAGTTGTCCCTTTGCCTTGTGTCCCAGCTGTGGACCCCACTGTGCGTTCTCAAACTGTCTTTGTATTTTTGACATACAGTAAATTATCCAGTATGTATTGCGAAGGCAATGTTAAAATTTTCAGTTCCGAGAATACTACTCTACAGCATGATATTGAGTCTGGAGTGCCACAGCATGTATAATTGAATTTTATAATCTCAAGGAGATGTCTTTTATATGCTGATGACCTGAAAAAGTTGTTGAGGGGAGGACTATGTAGCCTTGCAGTCAACTAGATACTCAGTGGTGTGACGACAATCTCATGCAGCTTAGTTTAACAAAATATCCTGCCATTATTTTCTCAAAGAAAAAGGAATACATAAATCATAATTATACATTTCAGAATACAATGCAGGCTCACTCAGATCATGAAAAGAATCTTGGGTGATATTGGATCAGTCTTCATTTTGATCTGCACTTTGATAGTAGAGGATGCTTTGAGTTCACAGTCATTTCAGTGAACCATACCATAGAATAAACTATGCATTTAATACCCCAATATCCAGACTAAGTAGGGAAATAAATTCACTGCCTGGGAACATTGACCTGTTTATCCTATCTCTGAACTCATTTAAAGATTGTATTAGATAATATTTAAGTAATTAAATTTTATACATAATTAATAGATTGTTCTGGGGTACTGATAGTGTAATTATTTTCAGTCAGATGTTCTTATTCTTTTTAGTACTCATATGATGTGCGATATTTTGTGATTGTTTCATTTTAAATTTTTTATTCTGATAGAACATATTATGTCAAATGTAATATGTACGCTTTATTGCCGTTAATAAGTCATTATTATTACTATTATTTTATAACTATGGCCAACTTTTATGGCTGGTAGGGAACGATGCACCAGAAGAAAAAATAAATGCTGAAGCGATTTTTGTATTTCAGCACGTCCCCCACATGCCATAAAACTTGAAGAGTAGAATAAACGGATTGCTTTTTTGGGTGTTTCATTTATGTGAGAATGTTACATTTGATTTTGTGTTGTTTTAACTAATACTGATATGAGTTGTAACTCGAAGCATTTTTTTATTTTATTATTTTTCGCTCCTAAATTGAGTAACTTGATGTCAAGCCTTAACCTGGTGATAAAAATCCCAATGCGGTGGTGCGCGTTGCGCGACACCGTGTCGTAGATATGGAAAACGTCAATAGTATCTGTTACATTGACATTTTTCATACTGTCAACAAGCCGCGTTGTGCGTTCAATCACTAGACTGAGGCTTCAGCTGTCAAAACTACGTTTAAGTTGATAAAATTGTAAAATTTCAATATTGGAAATATTTGTGGAGGGGGTCTTTAGAACAGAAAAAATTAGCTTGTGTTCAACTGGAAAATAGTTTTGAAACCTCTGCATTAGATAAAATATTTGTCTTTGTCTTTCATTTATTGTTAAGATTTTTTAGAAAGTATTAACAGTATCAATAAATTAATATATAGGTTTCTACTAAAATACATGTATCAAACAATTTCATAACAAATATGAACACATGATAAACAAAAATTAAAATTAAAACCAAAAATACGGTTTTAGAAGCTTAACAGTCATATAAGTATTTACTAATTATGTAAAATGAGTCTGCTAGAAGAGAGCACCTCAAGAACTTTTTATAAGCGCGAAAAGTGTCCTAAGACCTAATGTGATTTGGAAGTTTATTAAAAATGTAACTACCAAACTAACAAGGACTCGAAATTAAAACCTTGTATTTCTTAATTGTGCATATCAACAATTATCAGAAATTCCGCAATATCTTTCCAACTTGGACTGTGACGAAAATGTTCTCCAAATAATTATTTTTTGGCGAAACAAATTTAGATAAGTAGCCTAGCCCCAACATAATGTACTTTAAATGGCTATAGATCATCAAAGCATAGAAGACATTGATGAATTGTTTTTTCAAGATACGCACTACGTGATACAAATATATGTCCTATGTGAACTGACTATTAACATATAATCCCAAAAAATTAGCTTGGTCTATTCTTGTTATTTCGATACCATTCCTCTCAAGAACAAAGTTATAACGTCCTTTATAAAAAGCCTTATATTCTGTTTTGCATTTATTAATCGTTAATATTTTCTGGCAGCACCAATTTTTGAATCTTTAAGGGGTTTGGTTTGAGAATATCAAGTTTTGGGTTGGAAAAAACTAACGAAGTGTCTGCCTATAGCACAACCATGGAATTATCATTCGGTTCAAGATGAGTTACGGCACGGCTGCCACAGGAGTTGATTTATTGCTCTTAAAATTATTATACAAATGACTGAAATCGCAATAAGTGCCAGATTTACATAAGGTGGCAATAAATTTTAAGGGGGCCCACAAGCGTGAACCGAAGGGTAAGGTTATCAATTTAAAGAATGGGTGGGCGTTAGAGACCTAAGATGTTTTGCGATGAATTAGCAGCCCTATGAATAAAACGAAAAAAAAAAATCAGTTTGATTTCTTGTATACCATCAAAAATTATATAATTTATTTGATGTCCTACATTATACAGTGCTCGCAGTAGAGTCTTCATCTTATGAAAAAATTTTTTATTCTTTTAGTTTTTAAAAATGATTTCTGTAGTTTGTTTTTACATAATTAAAAACCAAAAAGTAACCTAAAATATCCCATTAGCTTCAATCCTCCAATGTTATTTAAAAAATCTAAGTGTCTGAAAATGTCAATATTTGTCCAACTATAAACAACTGTCATAAGAAAAGGTATCTATATTTCTATTTATATTTTAAATCCAAAGTTTGGTTTAAATATTTTATCTTTAATTTTTCCCCATAGTTTGCCAAAAAGCACTATTTTTTTAGTGTATATTTCTCTTTCAGAGAAAAACTGATGTAAGAAAAAAAAAACTAATTTCATTTAAAGGGACTGAGAATATTTGTTATCTTTTATTCTAAAGAAAATATACTTTGTTATAAAGAAGCAAATAAAATTTTCTCTATTTTTACATAGTGGCTTCAGTTTTATCTGATATCTGAGAAAAATAAAGACTAGAAAAGGTACAGTGTTTTTTTTTCCAAAATTAGGAAAAAACTTTTCCATAAATAAATTTGGTTTATATTTTGGGAAGTAAGGACATTTTTGGGCGTTTGAAATTTTTAAATGACTTCGGATTCGATAAAGCTTGTTTTGTCTTCGAAACACAGATTAGATACCGAATTTATGTCAGAGACCTCACAGCAAACCGTTATCTAGAAATTTTAGAAGATGTTAAACCTAAATTGCTAAAAAATGTGTACTTATAATATATATATATATATATATATATATGAAGTCTAGAATATAATAAAAATTGCTTTGAACTCTTCAACTATACTTTATTTCAAGGATCTTTGAAAACTTCTAAACAATATTCAAGACGTTGTACCTAAGGTATTATTATTAAGAAGATATGTAATCAATATTCATAGCCTACTGGGAAAATAAAAATCAAAATTTTAGATTTATAAGTGAAATCAAATATCAACTATTATACATTTTTGAAAAGCTTGAAAAAATATAAATTGAATTACTACCTATCTTTCTAATTGTGGTCAGGTGGGAGAGGTATCTAATGACGTTTGGGATTTCGTGATTAGCTTCGCCCATAGAAAGAAAGATACTACTCATCGAAACGCTTTGTCTCTTTCTAAAGCATGATCCAATGCTCTTTTATAGGATCCGCGCCTATTATTTTTATATTATGTCTATGGTTTGAGTTCACAAATGCGATTTAAAAATTTCAAACTCCGAGAATATAATTACTTGCAGAAATATAAGGAAAAGTTATTTGTGTTTTTATGGATATTTTAAATCCAAAGTTTAGTAAAAAAAATTACCTTTTATTTTTTCCTATATTTTGCCAAAAAAAATCCTAACTTTTCTAGTCTATATTTTTCTGGTATTCCAGGTTAAACGGCAGCCACTATGTTAAAAAGAGAAGATTTTATTTTCTTTTTTATAATAAAGAATATTTTCTTTAAAATGAAATATTTCATCAAGAAAACGGAAGCACATTCTTGTGACGTATACTAAAGATGTTTATATTTTAGTCATGATGAGCGACAATACCACTCATTTTACTTTATGCACCTAAAATTCCATTTTTCAATAAAATTTTCCCTCAAATTTATAAAATTTAGTAAATATGATTCTTATTATTAAACTTCAAAAATTTTATAAGTAGGTTTAAAAATCAATTTCCAGTGTAATGATTTTTTTTGGAAAATGAACTTCTTCGTTTTAAATTAAATTAATGTTTCCTCTTTTTTTACATTGGTTTTTACCTGAAATTCGAGAGAAATATACACTAAAAAATAGTATTTGTTGGCAACATATGGGGAAATAATAAAAGATATTTTTGATTTGAACAAAGCTTTGGACTAAGAATATATATATATATATATATATATATATATATATATATATATATATATATATATATATATATATACTTTTTCTTATGCATTCATTTATATTTGGACAAATATTGATATGTTCGGACAGTTCTAAGATTTTTTAAATGACATTTGTGGATTGAACCAGGTCCGAAATTTCCGTGTGCCATCGTTTCCTCAGTGTTATTGTGAAAAAGTTTTGTATCTATGCTTTTGTATTGGATTTTAATTTTAACTCAGGAAACTGCTTTCCCGAGCCTTGAAAATGCCTTTAAAAAAAGCGAATCGACGGCAAAAAAAATGCTTTTCTCCGATTCGCGATCTAAATCCCAACTAATCTTTGCTGAAATAATTATCACCGTGGGTAACAAACTTCTTTCCAGAATTATTGTTGAAATATGGATTCAATATTCAAAGCCTACTGCGAATTTTAGTCCGAGTTTTCAACAAAATTTTTGATTTATTAGTGAAATCAAATATCAATTATTATATATTTTTGAAAAGCTGGAAAAAATTGTAATCGAACTGTCAAATAATATACGGGTTGAGAATAAAACCAAGCACGCCAATAGATTTTACGTAAAAAATTCTACAATAACCTGTTCTTGCTTTTTAATTAGCTTGATTGATTGATTGATTGCATGACATAGCAGGCTAGAGTTGAAAAGCCCTTACACTGCAGCCTTCAGACTTATTGTATTGCCTGCCATATCCTTTCTAGGCGAACAGGTTGGTTGTCATGATCAGGTTTAACGGACTGCTCACTAGTTTATCCTCTGGATATAAGCCGTCCGGATAGATTGATCCCTAAAGGTGTCTCCAGTAAGCCAAAGCTTCGCACTCGAAGATGATGTATGATGCCGTCTTGTCCTCTTCATCACATACTCTACATTGTGGTTCTTCGTTGATATACTCATTGTATGTAGATGTTTTTCAAGCTGCAGTAGCCAGTTATAAATTCTGTCACCAGCTTGATTTGTTGTCTGCATAGACGCAGAATTTCACGGCTTAGTTTGCTGGATGATCTGCTCAGCAGTAGGTTGCTGTGCCTGTGGCCCGCAAGATGGTTCCAGTAGGTCTGGTGTTGTTGATTTGTCCACCAGGATAGCTACCCACGAATAGCAGTCTTAGTAATTCCAAATACCGGCTCTGGTCTAATAAATGGAGTGACACACCCTTGTCTTGCAAGTTGGTCCGCTTTTTCATTGCCCGAGACACCCTTGTGCCCTCATGTTTTGCCAGAGCGATAGAGTTTTGAAGACAGTCCTAGACCTGTTTTGATGTTACTTGATAACACGCTAAAGCCTTCAGCGCTGCCTGACTGTCAGAGAAGATGAGAACGGTCCTGCTCCTGTCACCCTTTTTCAAATTCTCCCGGAGACAGACATCAACAGCGTGAATTTCTACCTGACCCGTCTGTGTACCAGACGAGGTTTCTTGGTTGATTCACTGTTCCATCACTGCGCGCCTTCCAGCAAGCTGAATGATGTAGGGTCTGTCAAAGTGTGTCAAATTCGCTTACGTGTTAACCAAGATACGAGGTGGACTTGTAAATGGTAAATTCTCAATTTCACCCGGTATCTTAAAAACAGAGAGGCCTATGACAGTTTTGCATTTTTTGTTTAACAAAAAAGTAGCATAGGTTCTCGAAAATTGCAAGGCTATCTTTAATAATAATCGAGATACCCTGCAAAAATGTAGGAAATAGTACACCCTGTACATATTTATTATATCGCACTTGTTATACCCTTTTTCCTAAGTTAAAAATTAATGTTTAGATATAAGATTACTTTTTCTTTGTTTGAATTTACAATAAAAATAAATATCCATCATACGATTTTATCCTAATTAAATAAAACCATCAAGATCGTTATTTTTTTAGGTTGCATGAACTAGGTCGCAGAGTTGGAGTTAAATTAATCGATTTATATTTTGTACGGGAGCGTAATGGGAAACGGGAAGTTAAGCTGCTGAGCATTTTATTGTATGTTAAATCTGCTTTTTGGAAGGTATGTATGCTATTTAATTACAGTTTTATTTCTTTATTTTTATATATATGTTCAATTCGTAATAATCTCAACAATCTATTTGGGATAATAAAGTGAAATGATTTAATATAGAGCGGGGACCAATTAATGAGAAATACTCGAGACAAAAGTAATAATTTTATTTTAATGCGGTTCATAAGACACCAATTTTACTTGTTTCTCAAAATTTTTTCAGGATCACTTCAAAGTCAATTTTTACTGTCATTGTTCTTGTTCTCTCAACACTTATTAGCTACATGCAAAGGGCAAAACAAATTTGGCGATAAGCGATAATTACCTTCTCCCCGTAATTTTTAACAGGTAGTCAAGAAGGTTCAGTACCTTGTAAACGTTCTGATGGTAGAAACGCGGGAAGTATTTTCATGTCATTTATTTACTTTCAATACTTTCATTCATTCTTTTTAAGAACTTTTGCAATTGGTAGAAAAAATGGCTGTGACCCCTTTAATACGATTAGAGTTACAATAAAACAGCAGAACACAAAAACGTCTCAAATAAAACGGTGGTTGATGCTCTTAAATAGATACAAACGAATAACCCTTATGAAAATGTTCCGGGACTTCAAAAATCTAGCAAAATAATAAAGATATTTAAGTTATGGTCAAAAAAATCTTTTTATGAATCAGAGCCGAAAAAAACTGCCTGCGGAAGTTAGTATTTCTTCTCCAACTATAAGAAGTAGCCTTGATGAGGTTAATTTGTTTGGCAAGGCAACAAGAAAACACTTTTTAAAAAAACAAAAGCGCCAAGCTATACTAAAATTCACTGGGACCATAACGATTGGAGTGTAAGTGACTAAGAGGAATCGTGTTGGAAGTGACGGCAGAGTATTCATAAGCCCAAAACATTAAAAAAATAACCCAGAGTGCACCACTACTTGAGAGTTGAACAATTTAAGCGTGTTTCGGTGCTTTTTTGGTGTCTCATTGTCGGTTAAATTCCGATTTTTTAATGTGTCCTAAGAAGTAAATATCCAGCATCAATTTTGAAAACGATGGGCCAGATTTGAATACAAAGGCAAGGAAGGGAAGTCGTTGGGGCCCAGCAAGATCAATCACAAAAAATGAAATAAATAAAATAATTGGCATAGCTGATGAAGCCGTAATATTAAGAAAAAAATATTTTTAAAGCAAGAAATTCGATTTAAGAGACACCGCCTAAATTTTTAGAAGATTTAAAAACAAAAGGCCTAGATCAAATCCTATCCCGGAAATTCTGAGCAGATAGAAAATTCAGGAAAATAGGGATATTTCTTTTGGGAACAAGGAGTTTGGGTAAAATGATAATAATATGAAAGATTCTATTAATTCAGAAGAATCGTCATTTAAAATGGTAGAAACTGTTAACAAATGCATTGGAGCTAATTAATGAGTATTTGGAGTCAATACAGTGGAAGATGGCAAAAAGATACAATAATTCACGTTTACAATGCACAAGATAATGACAACACTGGTCTACAAAATTAGTTTAGTAAAAACAGTAACTCACTTGGGTTAGATTACATTAGAGAAAATAGTCCAGAAAACTGTAGTGATACCATACAAAGCAAAAAGTCTTTTCTGAAACGGAAATAGACAAATCTGCTCAATCACAGACTAAAAACAAGCATAAAAGTAGTAAAAATTTAAAATGAAAGGGATTGCAATCGAGTTTTGAAACAAATCATACATTCTATTAACAGTCAAGTAGATGCCTTTCTTTACTGGTCATCATGTAGCCCTGGCCTAGATCCCATAGAAAACCTGTAGGGTAACCCCAAAAGGGAATTAAGGACAGAAAAAATTACCAATTAAATTAATTATATGAAATGAAACTCTCATATATAGCCAATTCATAGAAGATGCAGGACAGTTATTCAGAACTAAGAATTTCTGACGAAAGATCAGACTTTGAATTGCCTGTTAACTAATGTATTTAGGTTTAAAAATAGTTCCTTCATTATAAGTTTTTTGTCAAAATTTATGGTTCTAATTAGTTGTCCAATAAAATTATAGTATATTTCACAAAAACTTGGCCTTGGTTTTAAATGCGTTATGATAAAAAAATATCTTGTTTTATTTATTAGATTATTTATCAGAAGACAACCCATATACTAAATAAGAACTAATATGCTTTAATAACCTATCAATACTTTAAGTTTTATTTATTTTTCACATTGTATAGTTGGCCAACATTTAGATGCTGAAGGCATGTGAAAACGCTGCAACAACCTTAGTTTCGTGAACTCACTGATTTTAACGCTTTGGTGTGTGTCATTATATTTTTAAGGTTAATGTTTAATCCTATTTGTGGTTTATCTTTTTTATTTGTCATTTTCTTATAATATATTATTGTATTAAAAAGGAAGCAGCAAAGTAAATTTTTTGTTTACTCTTTTGTTGCTCGTTTGTTAAATATGTATCATAAACCTATCGTTGCGGACACAAAAATAATTGCCAGGGGAGAGGAAATAGTGTACTATAAATTTTGATGTTTTCAACATTTTTTTTAACAAAATATCGCTTAAGTTGTAAGATTTTTTTGTCAGTCTATAAAAACTATAATGTCCTAAAGAAAAAAATTCAAAAGGAGGACGAGCCTTGTGGAGAATTTATCCTTTAAGTGTATTGTTCATGACCTTATTTTGCTAATCTACTATAGTAGTTCTAAAAAATGCGCTGTTTTGGGTAATTTTATTGAACTTTAACTATTTTCATAAAAAAAGTATTGATCCTTCTACCATTAAACAGCAATAAGAGTTTTTTAATTTACTGAAACTCTTGATCTGGCCTAGAAGGCTTATTAGATAATGCAATATTCAGGCATCCCAACTGAATTCAGAGTAGTGTAATAGCATTTCGAACAGTAACGAACCTAATTAGGACGATCGGTCGACGCCGATCTCTTACTCAGTTAAGACACTAGAAAACGTGTAGTCTAATAGAATTTACGATACTTAATCGATGTACGACGAGCGACAAGAGCTGATATATCGTTCATGTAGTGACTGGTGATGCTCCAAAAGGACAAGAAAAAAAAGGAAGTTTATTAAATGTTTTCGGTATTTATATTTAAACAAAAATATTAGATACGATGGTTATAATATGACCTTCGTCCAGAACTTCCCTTTTTTTATTTCCATATAACTAGCTACTATGGCTAGAACAAGAACTATTTTTACGTACTTAGAAAGCACAAATGCGTACTTGATGATCACTCTCCAACGGATTTAGGATCCTGATTCATGAAGCTGTAATCGACACTCTCTAAATTTTTCCCACTCCGACATCCTATCTAGGAATCCTGAATATCATGTAGTCTAATATCTATAGAACAACATGTAATTTTTTTTCTGAGTCGAATTTATTTATAACAGTTAAAAGTTATTATAGTGCAAACGTTCCCAATATAGCTATCAAATCAGTTTTAAAATAAGTAATTATGATATAGTTAGTTCCTTTTCTCTAAGAAAAAAGTATCTGCATTTTATTTGTAAATCATTTGCTCTGGTCAGTTTCCTAGACCTGAATCCTGGGTTCGGCTATGGTGATATAAAACGTAAAACTTGCAAACTTGTCTGCCATCAATGAAATTATATGTTAACATCCCAAGTGAAATCCGAAATATAGAGCTCTGTAAATTGGATACGTAAAATTTTGTCACGTCGGATATGCAATTTTAAATTGCTAAATTTTAATCGTTTATTCCTAATATACAATTTAGTTTCCATATTAGATACAAGAGTTCTGTACAAACATATCTCTCACTTAATAACTAACTTTCAGTATTTTCTAATAAATGCCTTAACCATAACTTGAACTGTTATGTACAATGTTGTTTACTCCTATACAGGATGTTTTCAAAGTTGAGCCATTTATTTTAATGGCTGTAGAACTCGTAAAGAGAAATCGATTTATCAAAAATCGTTTGTAAAAAAGTTTGCAAATAAAGAAATTATTAAAAATTATTTTAAAAAAATTGAAAACTGTAATACAAACCTTATTTCATGATATTTTTAACCACTGAATTGTAAAAACTTTGTTTACTATACAAAAAGTGCTCAAAATTGTCACCATTTGTTCGGTTAACGCAAAGTCTTGCTCGACGTATCCATAAGTGATTACACGCGTCAAAAACAAAAACCTGGTTTCCACGGATAACATCACACGCATTTTTAATGCGCTTTTGTAGTTCTTCCACAGTATTCACTTCCCCGTTGTCATAAACTAACCGTTTTAAATAGCCCCACAGAAAAAAATCGGGTCCATTTCGCCCTATCCATCTATTAGGAAACACATTATTATGTTCGTGAACTTCTCGTCTGAAATGTGGCGGAGCCACATATTAGGTCTCACATTAAAGGAAGATCTTCTAATAATTGTAGCAGAATGTTTTGAAGAAAGTCTAAATAATTTTCACTTGTCAGTCGATTTGAAAAAAAAGTAAGGCCCTATAAGCATGCCATTTACCACACCAGCCTAAATATTTACTGAAAATCTGTGCTGAAGACGACTTCTTTTTATTGCATGTGGATTTTCTATTGCCCAAACATGGTTGTGGAAATTATTTACTTCATTTCTTGTAAACGTGGCCTCATCGGTAGCCAAAATAAATCTGGTAAAATGGTCATTTATGTTGTACTGATGTACTAGCTAGTGACAAAATTAAACTTTTGTAGGATAAGCTTCTGGTTGTAACGCCTGTATTCGTTGACAATAGTACGGATAAAGTTTTCCTTGTCGTAAAGTTTTCCTTGTCGTAAAGTTTTCCTTGTCGTAAAGTTTTCCACACCTTACTGTGCGCAACTTCTACAATTTTTACGTTTTCGACAATTTCTAACATTTCTTTCTCGATCTCCACCATTTCGCGTGGAGGAAGTCTTCCAGCGTGACCTCCTCGTTGTTCCTTTAAATACTAGGTGTCGTGAAGTCATAACTAAATTTACAAACATCCGCTCGGACGGATGGTTTCGTAAAGGAAATCTCTTCGCGTACAAACGACTTGCTATGGCTGCATATTGTTGGCACTCTCCGTAAGTTAATATTACGTCCACTAGATTATTGGTTTCATAATCGTGTGCCATTTTTATTGCACAAAATACTCACAAATGAAAAATATCACGCACTACTGTACGAATTATTTAGCACTGGTCAAATCGAAAATCGCACTCAAAACCGTGTAACAATTATATACAAAAAATAGACATACCCAGTATCAGTAGTAAACAACGTTTTTACAATGCATTTGTTAAAAATATGATGCAATAAGGTTTATATTTCAGTTTATAAATTTTTTAAATAATGGTTAATAATTTCATTCTTTCTCAACTTTTATATAAACAATTTTTGGTACATCGATTTCTCTTTACAAATTCTAAAAGCTGTTAAAATAAATGACTCGACTTTGAGAATACCCTGTATACTTCTTATTAAAAATAGAAAGCAATAAAAAGATGTGTCTTTAAACAGTTTTTTAGGAATCCTAAAGAAAAATACTTGAACGTTACTATTACGTAATTGTATTATAACGTAAACGTATGTCATAATTTAATATTTCTTTTAAAAAAGTTTATCGGCTAATCGAGTTTCGTATTTATTGTGGATTTAATTTTCCGCAAGACTGCAAAATTTGAAACAATTTGCCCCTCTCATAGTCTACAAAATCAATGTAAAAATTATAAAAATGCAACATGTAACATACGTTATATGGGACGAGCCATATGTAGTGTCACATAATCATAGATAGCTTAAAAACTTTTCTAAATGTTTTTCTAAAAAACGAACGAATTATGCTATAGAACATATAACATTATAATATAATACAAGATGAGATAATTATTCTTTCGGTTAATGCACAATTGTCACATAATAATAATATTTTGAGCGAATTGTCGCTTGGAACTAATGAAGAAGCGGCACCGCTATTTGTGTTATCGGCTTTTACACATTACATATAGGATATACGTACCTCTTGGGGGACTACGAAAATACGGTATTAGATCCAAATAAAGGTTAAACAAAGATAAACTTAGTAGGTGACTTATTATCTATCGGGTCCCACGTATATATAAACACTGGTACCGAATCATCGCTTTGTTATTCATACACGATTCGCTCGTGTGAGAATGTAAAATCAACGTCAAAAACTCCTGACAGAAGTAAGGAACGTGTCCTACGAAAGAGCATTGAATCGCGATGCATTAAGCTACGATTATATCCGATGAAACTACCTTAAACAGTACTAATTTCAATATACCGAGTAGTCAGCATTGTACGAAAAAATTTTATTTAAAGTATCTGGTTTAAAGATAGCCGTTTGTAGCGAAATCACTGTTTATGTGCGATATTTGAATATAATGTTTTAAGGGGGCATCCCACTTTAGACGCTCTAAAAATGGCAATTTTGGCGATTTTTTTAACGATTCCTATTTGGATATCAGTGTAATTCTTTTTTATATATAAACAGGAGAGCTTACAAAGGGAAGCAAATCCTCATTTACTCTGACAGCCAGGCAGCCCTAAGGGCCCTCAAGGGCCAAAAGGTATCATCGAGGCTGGTTTGGGAATGTCGGAGCGAGCTGGAAACTCTGACAAAAGACAACAGAGTTATGTTAAAGTGGGTACCAGGACACGAAGGCATACATGGAAATGAAAAAGCTGACGAACTAGCTAGAGCAGGGTCAGCATCTCAATACATAGGTCCAGAACCGGCCTTTGGGGTGCCGCGGTGTGCAGCACGAGAAGCAGTCAAAGAATGGATCAAAAGAGAACATAAAAACCACTGGATGACCAGACAGGGTTTAAACCACAGCAAGCTATTTATTGGGAATCCGGACCCGAAACTGGCAAAGAAACTACTACAAATGAGTAGAAACCAATTAAGGACTATTACAGGTATAATGACGGGACACATGGCCGTCAAAGTACATCCGAATAGAATGAATCTGTATAACGGAAACCTCGGCTGCAGACTGTGTGGACAAGCCGAGGAAACGGTGAAGCATATCATATGTGACTGTGAGTCACTGGTGAGATTTAGACAACAAACTTTCGGGTCAGTAAAATTGGAACCGGGAGAAAAACTCACTCACTCCTTAGCAGGACTGTACAGATTGAGCCAGGGGGCTAGGTTGACAGAGTGGCTGTAATGTCTAGGGTGAGCACAATAGACCTACTCTGGTCGCAGTGCATCCGGCTTTAGGACGGACCCGGGAATATATAAAAAAAAATTCTTTTTATTCTATATTAATACACTAAACGAAAAAAAACTTTTTTTTATTGATTTTATATGTTTCATAAAAAAAAATATAATTTAACATGACGTGTCAAAAGAAGATATGTCGGTAGCGTTAGAAGTTTAGTTGTGCTGGTCATTTCAAACAAGACAACAAAATAGCTTCCTAATCACTATGCTTGTTGGCTAGTCGATAGTAAAATTATCAATTTTCATGCAAAAATAACGAAATGGCAAGTGTTTAGACAAGAAATTGTAAAAACGGATGCCAGCAAAAATAGTTATTACAAATCTTTTGCTTTAGTTTTATTACTGGACATAGCCATACAAGTCTAGAATACGTGGTTAAAATTTGGAGAGGATCGGTCAAATGGTTTTTAAAAATTCCTTAACACCATTTTGTTTCGATAAAAACGAGTTTAAAGTTTTTTTTATGAAAAATCAGCGATGCCTTCTGCTTCTGTGTACAGCTCATATTCTTGTGATCTAGCATCTCTCCGTTTGATTTTTAACTCCCTGGAAGCTTTAAAACCGCAGCGGTCATAAACGATCAAGGCCGCGCACGCGTCCAAGAGGGGGAGCACACGCACGCTCAATCAAGCGTCGGAAACCCATTCAATAATGCTCTCAAAAATATAGAGGGACTGCTTGGTTCTTTATGAAATGTTCTGAGAACATTCTCGAATGTTTGTACTTTTGAAAAACATATTAAAAAAATCCATTTTTTTAAAGTTGATTAAATGGGATGCCTCTTAATAAATTTTACTAATAAAGTATATTCAAATATATATGTGTTGTATTTCAGAAATTCAATAATCTTTGCAATATAGTTTTTAAAAATTTTTGCCATCCCTAAAAATATAAAGGCGTGAAAAGTATTTAAATAAATGAAATTGCACATGAACTGTTAGGGTATAATATTATGATTTTGCTAGAAACATTAAGGTGCTCGGACAGATGGGTATAAAAATAACAATTCTTTTACGCAGCTATTAAATATATAAAAAAGAACATTTTAAACATATACACAGTATTTTTATGAATAATTTGAAAAAAAAAATAAAAAGCGACGTAGATAATGAGCCTTCAAGTAGGATATTTTTTGAAAGTTCGTGCTGATGGTACAATTTTTTTCTCTGTGAGGTATGGTCAGAAAAATAAAAAAAAATCTTATTTAGGAAGGTAATAGTTAAGATGTATCATAAGGAATTTTTTTTTGTAGAATTGACAGATATTTGAAAAAAAATCTGTAATCGGAATTTGGTGTTTTAAAAGTATATAAAAAATGGACGCCGCATCTAATCAAAAGAATCCTATGCTGTGTCTTAGATAATATTAAGAATATCTGGTATAAATTTTATCGAAATCGGTTAAGTAGATCTTGACATATCTTGTCCACAAGTTTCAATAGCAAAGGTTTGACGAAAACGCAAGAGAAAAAAAGTACCGTGTCAGCGTCTCAAAACCAAATGTTTTTTAAAATTATCTTCACTCTGCTATTTCTGGACCGCACAAGAGATCTTCAATTGATGCCGCGATATCCTCGGACTCCTTTTGAGCAGCTCTTTTTAATTTCCTGGCCTCTAGTCTCTTGTTGGACTTTCATGTTAGCTATAGATTCTCACTGAGAATCCAAGTTATCGGATAATAGCAACGCGCTTGCACCAATTGTAAGGTTTGTAATACTCTTCTAGTATATTCATCATTAAATAAACTAGTTACGATACGAGATGCAATCTGCAAGCGCCATTGTAATGCACTTTTGGAGCCTTAAATTAATTGCTAGTATTTACACATTCGTTGCTATTCTGAGGGTATCCCTGATTAACATCAGTTAATATATTGTTTACTTCTCCCATTACTTTTATTACAAGAAAGGTATTTTTATTCTTATAAGGATCCACAGTTCTAGGGGCCTTCGCTTTCTGATTCAACATACGGGCACTTATGCTGTGGCTTTTTATCAGTGAATATTTTATGGAAATAAGTTGCCCATACTGCACTTTTTATTGTTGCAACTAATGTGTTTATACTCCTTCTAATTACCGGACCGTAGTAAACTGTTCAAACTCATCAATATGCTTAGCTGTCGACGTCCCTTTGCTTAATCACTTTTGCATAGGACCTATGCATTCTTTAAAAAAAAATAAATTTTTATATGGCTTTGAATCAACAATTCGTTTATAAGTCTTATTATCTTTATCGCCTACGTAAACCATAACAAACGTTATAAGGACGATCAACTGCTTCTCGACTACCTTTTTTATTTATCAAGAACTAGTCGTTTCGACATTTCAAGAATTGTATTCTATTAAAAAATTTTACAAATATAATTTTTATAATAAACGTATCGATGTGTACACTATTGCGCCACAAGGCAAACTAATTCTATAACGTTAAATGTTTAGAAAGTCTTAATTAGTTTCAACTTTATACACCTGAATTATTTTCATCTTTTGAAATTCCTCAAACTAATTCTTATAATAAAGGACTGATTCAAAATATCTAATATAAAGGAATATTCAACAACTCCTTGTCAAGGCTCTGACCGGTCCGCTCTGTACCTGAGTTTCAGGCCGACGCCCTGCCATGTTCACTACTAATTGCTATAACTTCAGAAATAATTTGTATTTTGAAATGATTAAAGGCTGAAAACATTTCTAAAAGTATAAGCAATTTATCTAGCCAAAAAAAATCGATTTGGTGTAATCCCTTAATATAAATATATGTCAAAGAAATCTGAAAGTGTTAAATAGTTTGATGTAATTAAGATGAATTAGCTAAACATTGTAATTTTTTTAAATTCAGAGGCCAAATGTTTCATATCATATTTATAAAAAAAACTTTTATAAATATATGTGATGCCTTGGATGAATTGACTTACTCAATATGCCTTATATAATATAACTGTGTAATCGCACTAATTCGATCTCAGCTTGTTCAAGACTTATTTTTTTATTTTGTTTTTCAAGGCCCTCTTTGGAAAAGAAGCTGATAAACTAGAGCATTCTAATGATGATGAAAATACCTACTATTTAATGGAAAAAGAACCAATAGTAAACAGATTTATTTCTGTACCCAGAGATAAAAGTAGTCTAAACTGTGCTGTATTCATTGCTGGAATTATAGAAGCTGTGTTAACAGGAACTGGATTTGTAAGTATATAAAAATATGAAAAAATATATGAAAATGATATCTAATTCTGACACAAATATCTGCAGTAAAACTAGCACAAAAATGCAGTGTGTGCTCTACTAGTGGTTTAAGAAATTACTTTATGATTAGCTTATCTTGTGTCCTAGGTGAGCGACCTAACGCGGCGAAGTCGCAAATGCGTTTGTGCGTCGGCTGCGTCTGTGGCGTTTTTGCGCAAGAGTGTCCTCCTTGCAGTGCAATCGCGGCGAGTTTGATAGTGTGTTCTAGATGTGGGATTTAACACAGTTCTAGCGCCTCACGCGGCGAAGGTACAAGTGGCTCTGTCAATAAGCGTTCGTCTTTGTTAGCATTATAACAGATTCAGGTACTAATTACCCATTCGAATTTCTTTTATTTTTTAAATAATAAATTTTGTTAAAATGTCTGTAATTTGTTGTTTCGAATTGTAAAATCAAAAATGATGATCATGCTGGTTAATTTAGCCCTACGAAGATATAATTTATATCTGCCATATTATAGAACAAAATGTTCAGAAACTGCTACAAAGGTCCATTTAGTGTTTGGTTACAAGTCAAATTTCGAAGTGCTCACTGGCAGTAAGACAGCAATAATAACCGTAAGCATAAAACTAAATTGATAAGCTTTTTAATAATGAAGTATCTTGGGTTGAGGATTAATTATAACCTGAAAAATAAAATTGAAACAACTAAAAATATACGTAGAGTATATTGAAAGATGATTTTATTTCAAATCAATAAAATGTCTAAACCCTTTCTTTGACATTTAATATATGTATTTTGTTTAATTGCAAAAGAAAAAATAAAAAAAAACAAAAAGCCATACGCTTTATCAACTGAGTCACTTGCACCTTGAATACGTAGCACCTACAGTTCATAATTAGGTTACGCCTGAAGGGGACTTGTTTTAACCATAGACATAAAAGTTAACTATATATACTGCGGATCCTATAGAAGTAAGTTCACGCTTAAGAAGAGGCAGAGCGTTTTGGATGAGTAGTACCTCTCTTTCTAATGGTGATGCTAAGAACAATGCTCTAAACGTTATTGGGTATCCCTATCACCTAACCGCCATTAGAAAGAGATTTATCACTCATCGAAAATACTATGTCTCTTTCTAAGCGTGAACCAACTTGCTTCTATTGAATCCGCAGTCTATATATTTAACTTTTTTGTCTATGGATTTAATTAGCCAATCCGTGTGGTAAGAAAAATATAGCAATCCAAACAATTATTTTCTGTCTCGTGAACTACCGACATTTCCTCGCGCCTGGTATATGCTCAATGATTTCCACAACAAGAAGAAACAAGGCTCATTTAACTACCAATTAACTTGTGTCCGAATGGTGCCATATATTAAATAATAAATAAAAATATTATACAGGTTATTCATTTAATTCTTTTTTGATTTTTAAAATTTTGCACTATTCCGGTTAATGCATAGATGTTGTTTCCACTAGCGATATTTTTCAATCGGACATCGAAGTCGGCAGATTTTTTATGTTCTGCGGACATGTTTCTGAATTTATATTTTATATAGCAGTTGTTTCCTGCGAATGTTGCTCTCGGTTCGATACAGCTCCGAGACCATGAGGTGGTCGAAACGCGTATGGAGGGAGGACTAAAGTTGTATTTGCAGGAAATAAACTGTTTCTATATATTCTCTCCTTTTTTTCTGCATGAAAGGAGAATAACATGTAGATAACTACTTAAACCGGATAAGTTTCATTTATTTCTTACTGAAATTTTGATTTTTAAAATTTCGCACTACTCCGGTTAATACATAGATGTCGTGTCGACTGCCGATATTTTTCAGTCTGACATCGAAGTCGACAGATTTTTTATGTCTTGCCCTCATGTTTCAGAATTTATATTTTATATAGCAGTTTTTTCCTGCGGATGTTGCTCTCAGTTCGATACAGCTCAACTGACGAGACCGTGAGGTTCGACACGTGTACGGAGAAAGGACCAGACTTGTATTTGCAGGAAATAAACTGTTTCTTTATATTCTTTCCTTTTTCTTTGCTTGAAAGGAGAATAACCTTATTTTAGTTTCTCAGTATATTTTTAAAATTTCACGTTTACTTAAAATTAATTTGTTAATATTTTTATTGAATATTACCAATTTTCGAATTGTAGCATATGATGGTGCAAACAAATCTTCCTGTTGTAAGATTTTATGCAGAGAGCTAAAGTGGAAACCCCCTCATAAAAATGGTACGAGAAGTTCCTATGTCCGCTAACGTTTTACTAATGTTTAAATTTTTTTTTTGTTTATTATTTAGCATCTTTCAAAATAATTTTAAACTATTGGATCTTTTGTATTAAAATTTCCATCGTTGAAAATCTCAGAAGGCATATTTTGCTAGAAATTAATTTTGATAACTTCCAGACACTTGATATTAGCATTAATATTTTATGAATCTAGATTTTTATTCTCTGTTGAATAATACACGACTAATTTTTCTTGACGTCTTTTTATCTAGATCAGGACTTGACAAAAAAAAATTTAAAACACATAATATTTTTTAAACTGTTTTATCTTTTAATTGCTCCCTAAATGAAAAAGTAAAATATAGATTATTTTTCCTTAAAAATATAATAGTGTGCTAGAAAATCCAAGTAAGCTAATTTTTTTTTAACACACTGTATTTTAATAATGAAGAGTCAGCGGACACATGTCGTCTATAACATATTTTTATAGTGCTCTTGAATGGAGAAGCCCCTTTTAAGAAGTAGTGAAACATACATTACATGTTTTAAAGATTATGTTATATCCGATAGTATGCGAGGATAAGCTGATAAGTTTCTAGCCTGACATAAAAATGCTGCCAGTAGGTCTAATTTCTTCCTGGCATTCTACAATACTATCGTTCACTAGCTTGTTTATCAAATTTTAAGTTAGTAGTTTGTTGTATCTGTGTTCAAACGGTCGGGAAGAATATTATTGGGATTATATCTAATAGTAACAAAACTTGATTGCGACAGATCCGATTTCGACATAAAATAATTTTCTACAGGAAGAAAATTAACTAAAACCGATAGTGACCAAGTTTAACGGATCTAAGAACACTAAACGTGCCTTAGTTTGCAGTTAACAAAAAATTTTCGGATTTTATTAATTGGGAAATTTGCTTAAGAGCATTAACCCCAAATTTTAATTTGACGAAGTCCTTAAAAGCCCCAACACAAAAAATTTTATTACGTAAAACTGTACAAGAGCTTACATTTAATTAATAAATGCTATTTAAAGTAATTTCTGGCCCAGTTCTCATCGACTGATCAAACCCATACTCCAAATACTTAATTTTTTCTCGTAATTAAGTACAATAACGCCCAGCCCGCCGTGATTTTCGTATTTCTATTCTAAAAATTCCAAATCAAGGAGAAAATAAATCAATTATCACAATGTCCAATCCCCTCGCTCATCATTCCTTCAGGTCTAATGAGGCAGGTGGCGTTCCTGACTTCTCAAGTGGTTTTGACGGAACCTCTGCGGCCCTTCCTGGAGTCGCGCAAGACCTAATTGACATAACAGATCTCTACATTCAGGATGAATGTAAAAACACTCGAATAAATCTTAATTCTCAGATCACTTCCATGCAACAGTTTCTAAATCAAGTTGAATCTCCACTCCATAGTGGGGACAACACCATAATTCTAACTATGAAATCTCTGAATTGCAAGTAAACAATAGATCGTATGCTGCACCCGCGTTCAACCCAGACCTGTATCACGACATTTTCGAGGGAAATTCGATCTCCAATAATATTTTTCCCGACCGCTCGAACGCAGGTATACTATAAGGTTTTTTATTCTAGGTTGACAGCTTGTTGAAAAAGGCGCCTTTGTTATTTTCATAACCTGAACTAACCTCAAAACATGGTCTGGTAGACTTGATTTGAGATTGTCATTAGTGCTATAAGTGGATATTTTGAGGAGGTCGATGAATCGCGATGTAAATTTGGTATAACAACATTAGAATACTATTATCAATAGTGTATTAGCCTTTGTGGAGAGTTAGTGGAAAAACACAAGTAAAAAGAATCCAAAAAATTGTGTTTTCTTTGTTAGGCTGGAAACTTATCAACTCAATCAGCCCTCGTACATAACAGTAACGGAATAATATTTTAACAAAACGTTGGTTACTTAAAATGTATTTACCTAACATGCTTTTCGATTTTAAAAACGACCGAAATTAGTTTATTGCAATTTTTGAATATTCCAACTTAAAACTAATGTACTTCTTTTTAGCCCGCTAAAGTAACTGCTCATTGGCATAAAGGAACCACCTACATGATAAAGTTTGATGAATCCGTTGTTGCAAGAGATAATCAGTTGGAAGAAAGATAAGTTATATTTTAAAACAATTATTTATATATTTCTACTGATACATAATATTGTTAATTATTACTAGTATTATTATTTAAATTTGTTACAGCAATTGTTTTTTTTTTAATTTTTATGTTGTAAAAATATTTTCTATTTTGATATTATACTTTGATGACTTACTGGATATTTTATTAGTTTTTATTTGGTGTATTGCACAGCCGCCTCAAGGTCCCACACGTAGTAAACAAGAATACTCTTAATAATACACTCCTATGAATTCATTCACTTTGAGAAAATCTATATTATTTCTGAATTTACAAGTTAAATCAAACTCTAACTGACCGATTTCTATTCCTGCTCATTGAACATTCAATAAAAGCGTCAATATTCGACACGATTCATGCATATTTAGATATTTTTAGTCTTTAAAATTATCTCAAAACTCTGGGAAAATTAAATCGCACTATTACTAAGGCTTAATAATTACCAGTCTCTTTTTCCCCAGATATAACAATTTTTATAAACATTTATTTATCAAAATAAGAATATTAAAATAAGGTTGTGTTTTCAAAATAATCACATATCATTGTTATCTAAATTAATAGAATGTAAATCAAATAAAAACTTAAAATCCGTAGTTTTGTTAGACTGTGGAAGTTTATTTGGGTAAATGGCCACAACCTACGATAACATGTCTTATCACACAAATATCATTAATTATACAAATACTATACACTTAAATTAGTATGTTTAAACTTACAACAGGCACGTAATCAAAAACTTCATTTAACCTGGTATGTCAAAAATTATTAAAAAGTTTTTAGTTACCTCTTGATTCAATATTTTTTTATTACCCTAACACTATATTCAGAACAGTTTAACAAACCATTCAAAAATCTCATAGTGAAGTGATTTTTTGGAAACTGCGGACGAGGGCGATGTAACAAAAACAAATTGTTACATTAATTACATAGGTGTATCCGAATCCCATCAACAACCCGTCAAGTGCATGCCAGACATACATCATACTACGATTCCGTAGCAATTATTGGCGATTAGTTTTTCTTTGTAATTCGTTGCACGTCTTGTCTTTGGGTTAATTCAAAACATGCACCCGTAAAGTTTGAACTTTTATTGGAAAACATATTGAATGACTAGGGAATAAATTTAATTTTTTTTTCGTATTTTTTCGATTACTGAACTTGCTTTAACGGTACCACATTGCATTGAGTTTTTTCAGAAAGATGACTAAATAAATAATGTTATATGACATATTTATTTTCATTTTTGAAAGTCTATTTAATAATACCCCACTCGATGAAGAAACGAAAAAAAAAAATTTCACCCAATCTTTCCACGCATCTATTTTCATATTAATTGGTAATATTGACGTGAATATGCGTAATTTATTTTGACGTAAAAAGAAAAATTCCTATTAAAAATATAAGCCAATGACGACGCACAAAAATTCAGTAAATTTGTTAGCGAACTAAAAATAATTCCTTCTGTTTTTCCACAATATCAATAACTGTTAACACATTATAAGAGATTTTTCAAATCTGGTAATAAACATGGATTTTGGTTAAAAAATACCAATATTTTCGCTCTGTAAAATCGATCAATCAATAATAGCTGATCAGCCTAATGCTTGGCATTACACGGCAAAGGGGGAGAGAGAAGGGCTAGTATGGAGTCGTGCTCGATCCTAATCACAATGGCCGGCACGTGCTCCGAAGTTATGCGATCGATCGGAGCAAGAGAAATAGCACCACCCCATATTTGTGTAATACCACAATGCATTGCATGCTGCCTCCAGTAGGGTATGCTTGAAGGCCTAATGCCAAAAAAAAAATCGAAGGAGAGATCTGCTGTCTACTGTATATTGAGTGGAGCTAACGTATTTACCAATATCAAGGAGATATTAAAAGGTGTCTTCATTTTGGACGTGAAACTTTTTTTTTATTTTACATAAATTTTTTAACTTGATATCCAAAATGAGGCTATTCACTATATTGTAACATTTTCTTAAAAGACTACTTAGATTTTTTCCACAATTTTATATTTGTTTTATTCCGAAGTAAAAGTTATTTTTCTGAGGAACATAACTGAAATCAAATCAATAATAGTTTTTTTTTGATTTATAAGATAAATATGTAACAGTAATATTTTTGATTGCATGGTGAATAATCACAAGTCGAGACAATAGCTAACTTAAGTTTGGTCCTAATTAGCGTTTTTTTTTCTCTGCTGGACCTAGACCAGGACTTTAATATCATTGTATTAATTTATAAAAAAATATATTTATTAGTTGTGTGAAGTGTTTAAGCCTTTATATCGATTTATACTTTTCAGAAAAGTCAATATGATTGTACATAAAATTGTTGGATAGAGGCATTGTAACAATATAAGAAAACATTTTATATAAAAGAGTTTAGCCTATATCCGCGAAGTCTTGGAATAATAAAAATTAAATATGTAATTTTTGGCTTTTTAAAGTAACTTATATTGCATCCAAATTTTTGCAGATTTTAAAGAAAAAATTTTATTATGTACTGCAGTGGCGGCATTTCCTTAGGTTTGCAGGTTAAAATAAAACACTAATAAATATAAGTACAAATATTTTATTTAATTTCTACTGATAATTTAATGATTAAATTTAAATAAATGTTTTACCTAGATTGTACACGAACAGTAGTCAATTATTGAAATAATTTAACTTACTTCGCCTAAATGTGTTTTCGTATTTGTATGTATTACAGTATTACGCCTGGAAACGTTATCGTTTTGCTGGTATGCAATTTTAACGCAACCCAAGCTAATCTATTGGAGCGTATATAGAGTTGCCTATCTAAGACGTGGAGATTAATTTCGTCTCATAAGCTTCATGTAGGTTGCAAGTCTACCTCTACTAGAAAAATTTCTCTTATGCAACCCACTGGACGAGCATTTGAACTTTTGCTTCTAGTCATACGTGGCACTGCCAGTATAAAGTAAAGCTTTCTTCTTCAAGCAGCAGTTACACCATTCTTTCGTTCAAGTTAGAATACAACCGTGGTGTCTATTATGTCGGTATTTCTATGCGTGATGTCTACCGGTATTTTAATTTTTGTGAAAGTGACTATGATCAAGATATTTTGTCACATTTTAAAAATATGAAAAATGTTTGGCGAGAAAAAAAAACATCCAAAACTATGCAGACAAATACAGTGATCGATTTCGATTTCCGAATTCAAAGGATTACGAAGGAATTTACCAAAACCATCGTTTATGTGTTAGACATTTTTAAGAATCGCTTGTAAGAGATTTTGGAAAAGCATTTAAATATAATAGTAAGACCAAGTGAGCGCTTTTTTATTTTCTAGAAAACATTAGTGTTTAGTCGAATGGGGTACAAGCAATTAAGCATGCTGCATACGTGCATTGTTATTGCACATCCATTCCATTTGTTAATGTTAAACGCTGCATCCGCCAATAAAAATGTCCGCATATTTTTTTTGCAGTTTACAAGGGATTTGTTCTTTTTTTCAAAGAGTCCCTGAAGAACCGCAATACTAGATTAAATTGTTAACAACGTATACTTCGTTTGGCCCCAACAAGACGCAATTTTGAATTCTAGGGTTGTTTGTACCGTTTTCGAATACAAAGACAGCATTCTAGAGACAATGAAAAAAATCTTAGATGATAGAAGAAACGGTAGTACCACGAACCCAACCATCAAAATATGTCAAAATTCTCAAAATCAATAGTTTCCTTTTGTGTTTAAACTTATTTTACAAAATAATGTCTCACGTTGATATGTTATTTGGTAAGTTTCAAACAAGACAAATTGACGCTATTATCGCAAATAAAAATATATTATTATTTGAATCAAAATTAACAGAAATTATAAATAATATTACTTCAAACGACGTTGTACCATCTTCATCTACTTCAAAACGATATAAGCTCGATGATTCCGCGGAGTTTTCTCGGGAAGCAAAAGAAGTTTGTGATATAATTATTTGTCAAGCAAAAGAACGATTTAGCTTTACAGGTCACTTGGTATCTGCTAGTCTTTTTTTTTTCGAAAAGTATGTCGAAGGGAGTACGTACATGTTTTCCCGAACGAAAATTTAAGGATACAATATATGAAACTGAAGAAATTAGATCAATTTCGGGACTTCTTGTACTTTATGACTATCTTTCGCAAAACATCGAGCTAAGTGAGACATTTAGTGAAGTCCTAAAACTTTAAAAATTTTAATTACTATTCCGATGGCATCGGCTGAAGCAGAGCAGTGCTTTTCTAACCTAACCTAGGAACGTTTTTATGGAATACTGTGAGCCAAGAAAGACTTTCTGCTTTGGCAATGCTTTCTAAAGAAAGGGATCTTATCGAAAGCATACATGATTTCAACCAGTGAGTTGTTAATAAGTAATACCGAAGATCAGCATATGGATTTTCTTGATAAATAATTCACACAGTAAGTTATACGTGCATTTTGTTTTGACTGCTTGTTTCATACTAACTTAATTTTTAAAGACTTTTATTTTTTCATCCACCGGTGTCTATGACAAGTTTTATACATATCTATGGTTTTAATGTGGCATTGGAATTGCAACCCGTACTTTTTTAATGCACTAACCGCCACTGATGTACTGTGCATATTCAAAACCATTTGCGACGAACAGAAAATTTTTAGTGGCTCATTTTAGGGTGATTTACAATTTTGGATAAAACGAGTACTTTTTTGCCACCTTGGAGTCATTGGGAGGTACACTAATCTTGATTAGTAGTTAGTTCAAATAATTTATGAATATCATAATGAATTAAAAACTAAAAATCGGAAAATAAAATTTTTATAAAAAAAATTGAACCGATTACTAAAAGTACGCTAAAAAGTGAAAAATAGCTATAAATTTTTCTATGAAATTGAAATTTTTGAAGTCGGCGCCAAATTATTTTTAAATAAAATTACAAATAAAGTATTTTTATTCTTTTTGTGCGAATCATATTTTGCCAGACATTAGTTTGGCGCCGACTTCAAAAATTTCAATTTCATAGAAAAATGTATAGTTATTTTTCACTTTTTACCGCACTTTTAGATGTCGGTTCAATTTTTTTATAAAAATTTTATTTATTATAAACTTTAATATTTTTATTACAGAAAACGATATAACATAGGAGGTAAAATAATTTCTAGAGTTCATTTGAGGGTCGAATGTCCTCATGCCATGGATTGGTGTACGTTATTTTATGACAACTAAGAGTGATGGAGAAAAACTTTTTCGACAAAACTTTCAGGAAATATAACGATGGATCTTGAAGTAACCTTAAATTTGATCCTTACCTCCGAGATCATTTGAAGGTAAACCTCAGAATTTGAAATGAGACCTTTTATTTTTGACCCCACAGATGGAAAGATCAGTGAATTCTACATCCTCATATGAACTTGATGTTGAAGTGAAAGTCAGGTCATAAAAGTATTGGAAATAGTGACTCGTACAAAGTTGTAGGATTTCACCCGGGTAATCTTATGATGATGTTAAATTTGAGTCTTTCCATACTTTGGAGTGCTCCGCACTTTTTAACACGAGAATAATGCAGATTGGCAAATTTCACGTCCGCTAAGCCAATATTTTGTTTTATTTTTCTTTTTATATTACACGGACAAGAACTATATATATATATATATATATATATATATATATATATATATATATATATATATATATATATATATATAAGTTATATATAATATAAAGAAATTATGCACCACGAGCGTAACGAATAGTTGACACTTTTATGTATTGTCTTATGAATTTTATATAATCTTTAATTGCAATTTTAAGAGAGCAAAAAATAGAATTTATTGTAAAATTGACATGTTTTTATTATCACTACCATGTTCCGAACATGACTGAGTGAAAAAATTGAGCTCAAAAATTTCCAGTACTTGTGTACCACCACTTCCTAACCTAAGGGTACAATTCCTATTTACCAAGCATAACGCTATCTGAAAGTATATCAGATATAAACCTAGCATTTTAGAAAGTTGTTAAATATTTCTCAGTGAAACTATTCCAATTTGTTTGTAGAAATCATCAAGAAGAAATAGATTAATCAGCCTAAATTAGTTTTAGAATCTCATGTTAAAATTTATTAAATATGTTTGGTGCAATCGTAGTAAAAATGAAAAATACGGAGCATTGGACCGAAGAGAAGAAAATTGTTTCAATTGGATATGACCATTAAAGTTTTAAATGGTTTTCCACTAAGAAAACATTTAACACTGAGAATACTGGTTTCATTCCTATTGTAACAAAAAAGATATCGTGTACGATTATGTTAATTTCATCAGAATTATCGCCACTCCATAAAAGAGTAGTATCATGAGCAAATATAATAAATTTTTCGCGAATCATTAGTATATAATAAAAACCAGAGATGTGATGTGAAAGTGAAAAATTAAAGAAATTGTCCAATTTTTCAACAAACCTAGTTCCGAGCGAAAACCCAAAGATAAAGAAAAACCAAATAGCGCTAGTCACGGAATATAAATATCTCTGTCACGAAGTCGCGATTGTCAGTGACAATATAATAAATACCAGGATGAGCGATTGACGGTGGACACGTAAAATTGTAGACTGGAGACCTTGGTCTTACAAACGAAATAGAGACCATCTACATGATGGATAGACGACATCAAGAGGGTCTCTGTCAATTAATTGCAAATTGCTCAGGACAGACAGGCCTGAAGAGTACAAAGGGAGGCCAATATCCAACAATGGATACAGAGGGTTAAATGACGATGATGATATAATTTTTGGATCGCAATGTACATCTTATTACACATAAAACTGTACATTATAAATTACCTGGCATTGTTATCTTGAAAGGTAAATGACGTGTCATTAAAAAATAACATCTTTTGGCAGTGACGTCTGTAATGTTGAAATTGACCATATATTTTCCAAATTAACTTTTGGGGCTGTTCGGGTAATCATTTAAAAATAAAATGTGCCATATAGACTCTTTTCATGCAAGTATAGAATTGTTTGTTATTTTAAATAGCGTAAATCTTAAAAGTTTCTCTTTTAGAGTATAAAATACTTGAAAAAATTGGTGAAGGATCATTTTCAGAAGTTCTGAAGTGTCTCCATAAGGCAACTGGAACATTATATGCTGCTAAACGTCTAAAAAAATATTATAAATCGTGAGTAATGGATATTATTTTAATAGTTGAATAAATCTTATTCTTACGTTAATCGTATAGATATACTGTAGTTACGTTATTAAATATTGGCTAAAGGGCTGGTGCAATGTATATCTGTACTTGTCCATGTGTTAATAATTTATATTATTAAAATACCGAATTATCCGAAATAGCATGAAAAAAAACGACTTAGTTTAAATTAGGACCAAATTGCTGATGAGAAAGAACCTGTATTATGTTTTTCTTTCTATTTAATTTTTGGAAACTGGCACCAAATTCTTCATACGTTTTTTCTAATAAAAAAAAATCAAAAGAAAACCCTCAAATATTAAAAATAAGTAGCATATGTATCCTCAATTTTGTTTAGTCCAATGTATTAGAAAAACAAAACATCGTGTGTTATAAGATATATATATTTTAATAATGTCGCGCACAAATTCGATTAAACTTCAGACATAAAATGTCCTAACACATCAGCTAATTTATTCTATTATCATTTTTTCACACTTTGTTCGTTTGTACAGAGTGTCCCAATCAAAATATATGTCTGTATATTATTGTATTCTTGAGGTTATATATTTTAAAGATATTTCTTCAAGCTATGGAAATGACACAGTCTACAGTTTTGACCTAAAAAAGATTTAAGCATTATTGTATGTTTTATTTTAATCAATGAATATTCATTTGATAAATGGGCTGAGGAGCTGTAATTGTAAAGTTACTTTATTTCAAAAATTCCAAATACTCTTATTTTACGTCAATTATCAAAATTTTTAAAAAATGATAAGAGCTTTTTGAGCAAAGAATGATATCTACAAGATAATATTATCTCTAGTTTCAAATTAAATATGGTCACTTTAATTTTTGTCGATTTACAAAATGATCTATTTTATTATTTTAAAAAGTAATTTGTTGGGACAAAAATGGTGTTTTTTCGTATTTCAATTTGTTAATTTATTAGCCAATAAAAAATTTGAAGATACCAACCGTACGTGTAAGGTAAAACGAAATAAAAATAAAATGGCAAAGATACGATTGAATGATAAAATTTTGCAACAGAAAGTGGGGAAGGATTCTTATGCATTATAAAATCTTAGGTCTCATTGATCTGTTAGAAGTTCTCGAACCAAAATTGTCATAATTAGTGTTTAAAATCATAAATAATCAAAAATATTGACAAAAAATATTAAAAAAAAAATATTTGCCAAATATGATTAATTCCTGGGATTGTGCCAATATATTGCTAATATACATAAATACCAACTTTAAAGTCCCGCTAATGGCTCTGCACGGCACAACACTATATCAAGACTAAGCCGCATCCGCAAACCCTACGCTGCAATTTTAATAACAAATTTACTATTAAATTTGTTTGTGTGATGAATCTATAAAACCCCTTTACATCAATTTATTTTCCTCACGTTAGGATAACTTTTTACTCCTTCAGCATATTTCTGTAGCTTTCTGTCATCCCCTCTAACTTTCTTGGGTATAACACATAAAATATGCCTAAAATGTTTTAAAGGTAATAAAAATGAAATAATATATAGGTCTTCTATTAAAAAATATATTAATGTATCATAACTTATAAGTAAAACATCATGTATACATAGACCAAATATCAATTCAATCAATTATTGGTATAAATAATTGCTATATAATTTTTTGTCCGATATTCTAAATTTTGTACTATTTTACTTCCGCCATCTCAGTTAATATTAATGTTGAATGTATTAGTATGTTAGACTTTCATACATTTTTAGACCACCAGCTTCCAACTCTCAAAAAATAAAATTTGATGCGAGCATGTTAATAAACAACAACCAAACGGCAGAATAGTGGCATTGATAAATATACCAGTGCCATAGCCGTGGTAAAATATAAACTTAATTACGTAAACAAAGCTTTTATCTAACAAAAAATACTAAGAGGAAAAGTGGAAGGAAAAATTTTATTGTATTTAATTTTAAAAAAATGTTTATTCAATAAGCACAAAATAATAGTAGGGTTTTGGAAATAATAAAACTTTTACAGAGTTTACGAATTTTAAGGGAAAAAAGGTGAATATATTCATTTTTATATTTAAATTATACTGCTAATAAATATTGTTTTTGGTTCTAATCAGAATTATGGAAAAAAACACTGTACTCAATACAACAGAACTCATAAGACGTCTGGTTTTGATAAGTTGACATATTTGTCCTGTTAAAATGATGGCAAATGCTAGAAAATGGCAACCCATTCTAGAAACACGCGGTGTCAAATCAAAACATCTATGACCCAGTACACTTATTTAATACACTTTCGAATCCTTTTGCAAACAAATTCGAGATATTGTAGGCGGAGATGTTTACCCAGAACAGTTAGATGTCGTCTGCAAACAGTAAAAAGCCTCCGTCTAAATAAAAGAAACACGTCGACGTTTACGGTTTGCCAGGTGATATCTGGAATGATCAAAGTGTGGTATTATGCCATTTGATGCACAATATTCTGGAATTTGATGAGAAGAAAACTATTCTTTTTAGTAATACAAGATTTAGAAGATATGTAAAATGTTCCCAAACTACATCATCCTAGATTTACCACAAAAAATGACACTGTGACGCGTTTTTCTATAGGCGGGGAGCAGAGGAGCAGGTCGTGCTCTACGTATCTACTTCGTTTACGGCAGCGGAAAATCGGTCAGTGGATATTTCTCGTGCAGACAGTCATCGGTCAAATGCTCAGCGCAGGGGTATCGGGTCGACGGTATCTACGTATCTTCGGGATATCCCTGCTCTCTCAACTGATCAACGGTTTGACTGCCTGAAGGTCAAAACATCCACTCGGTGGTCGGTTCTCGGGCGCCACCCTCGGGATTCATGTGGTCGAGGGTACACTTATGCACCGGGCAGCTTGTTACAGTGGAGAAACGACAAGGCAGGGGTCAATTGTGCGTATTAGTGCTGGCTGCCGGCTGCCAATTGTTACATGTAATGGTAAAAATGGGACTAGGTAAGAAAACAAACATGGCCTAAAACTAACTTACAATCTAAGATGTACAACAAACTAACAATTACACGGTCTGGAGGACAAGAGTATGTTTTGAGAGCTGATCACGATTGTTCATACTGGTCGGTTGCGTTAAAGAGGGTAACCCGGCGGTATCATTCACGCCGCTATTCACGTACCTCGTACTATACTGTTGCGACGCTATTCACGACGGCTCGTACGCAAATTATCGCGCCTAGTATCTAAAATCCGCGTTCACGGTTCACGGCGCTTCGTATTCAAATTCAATCGACGGCGGTATACACGGTATGTAACAATAACTCGCATCGTTCGGCGATAGCGGCGTCTCTACACGGCGACGGTGATCTCTATACGCGGCGGCGTCGGGGCGACAGTTGTTAAGCGCCCTTGTCAACGGACATCGGAGGGCACCTGGCGGTAACACACATTCCTGGTCAATACGGAAACAAAGATAATATTGACGGCATTTAGTGCGTGTGTGTATCGGTGACGGTAGGAAGGAACGAAAGGAACTGACGTTGCCCGTTCTTATAAGGGTCCTCGACCGCGTCAGCAGGATGGAACGACATTGCCCGTTCTTATAAGGGTCCTCGACAATGCCGATCAATAGCGGTAGGAAATTAGGAAAGGAACCGACACTGCCCGTTCTTATAAGAGTCCTCGGCAGTGACGGTAGGATGATACAACATTGCCCGTTCTTATAAGGGTCCTCGGCAATGCTGGCCATTAGAGGGATAGGATGTAAGGAAGGAAGTGTATGGTAAAACACCATATACACACAAGCCTAGCTTCACCTACATTGCTAGACCAGGAAGGCGCGGTCCGGCAGGCGACCCAGTCCAGTCCGTTTGGACTGTTGACCCGGGTGGAGAACGTGTAGTTCTCAGCGAAATAATGGTCTGCTCGGACTTAAATATACGGCTCGAGCTCCCACTACGTTGACGTGTGACGGCGTGCGGTGATCGCGCATACAATACTGCTGTATACGGCGCGCGATTACCATGGTCGGACGCTCTGAAAATCTCGGAAAATGATATTTCCCAGCATAGCGCGGTAAATCTAATTATATTCCGGTAACTTTAAGTAATCTTTTCCCGCAAGAATCAGATTTTTCGGATGTAAAATAAATAAATTAAATCCCGGCGAACATACTCATGCCCAAAAATATAGTAACTTCGTTACAACATACACGGAGGCTTAAAAATAATAATATGGGTTTATTTGTTTATATTATGGAGTGGGTCCTATTTTTTACTCAAAATTGTCCAATATTATTGTGGATATTTTGCCGAAAATTTTGCTGTGGACCTTTATGCATGACAATGACTTGAAGTATTAGAGTAAAAAATGTAAGTGATTTCTGGAAGAAAAAATTTATCCTGGAGGGGTCAGCTCGAAGCCCCGATCTGATCCCACAGTTAAACTAGTGAGTAATATTATGACTGCATAACTCGTGCAAAATCGTAGGAACAAAGAAGAGTTTTGACAAGTTAGCAAAACTTTTGGCATGCTTTGTCTATTACGAGAGTCAGGTCCTATTAAACTTTATAACTCGTCGATTTGAAGTCATTATTGTAACTACACAATCAAATATTAAAATGATATTTTCAATATAGAAATATTTTTTGATAACACATGACCATAAATCGGTTTTTCTTTATGGATCAACGTAACACAAAGTACTCAATATAAATTTTGGAACACTGAATCCTTGTCCGTTTTAGCCCAGCATATAAAATGGGATAAAACATCTCAAAAACTACATCAAACATCAGCTATTTCATAAACTTCTCTCTAATGGAAGAGAAAGGCCAGAAACTCGTCTAGCGAATGATACATTGTATGTGGTCCCTAAGGTACCTTCTCAGGATAACCCCAAAACACAATAACCCCAATTCCCATAATTCAACAATCGTAGAAAATGAAAAAACTAAATTCTTAGGCGGAAATTCCAAGCGATGTAGGCCTCAACATGTGCTGCTTACTACTTTCTAAGACTATTAACACATAATTGAAAAACCTGATCATCTGATTTTTTAAATATGAAACTTCATAACCGAAAGACCCTAAAACTTGGCACCCTATTAGCTAATCTCGATAAATAATATTTAATCAATAAATAGCATTACCCAATCCTATTAAGATAAAATCCTATTAGGTAATCCTGTAACATATGTTACAACACCATAACCGACACATCATGACGATTTCACCTTGTATATCATTTCGCATTTCGATATTTAACATATTCTGCAACGACTTTTGGGTTTTTTTAATTATTGAAATATGGTCTTATACAAGCGTAGACCTTAGGGAGGGTAGAAGCGATCGCCCCTTCCCAAAAAGCTTCAAATTCAGGAAAATAGGTGCACCCTCCTTCGTCGACAATTCGCTTTCGCCTGCCAGACTATTTGATTGCCCCTCCCCCCAAGAGCTTCGAATTCAGAAAAATAGACGCACCTCCTCCGTCGACAACTCGCTTTCACCTGCCATAATATGTAATTGCGCTCTTGTCCCCCCCCCAACAGCTTCGAATTCAGAAAAACAGGCGCACCTCCCCCGTCGACAGCTGGTTTTCACTTGCCATAGTGTGCGATCGCCCTCCCCCAAGAGCTTCTAACTCAGAAAAATAGACCCGCCTCTGCCTGTTACATTAGAAACGTGAATGTAGGTCGACAACTCGCTTTCGTTTTGCCATTTCGTGCCCCCACCCCGTCCAAAGAGATTGGTCAAATTCAGCTCTGGTTTTGTAACGTAATGATCGTCGCCACTTGGAACAGGTGATGAATTTCCCTTTTTTTACCTTCTGCCGTTACGGGGTTGCAAGGCTATTAGGTTATGAGTTTTGGGATTTTTAAGTTTTGGGTTAGTCTTATGAATTGGTGTATTGAAGATGACTTAGGTTTCACATATAATGAATGTTTTGGTTGGTAGGGTTATTGGATTATGTGATTTTTATTTAGGTGATTGAATTGACCAAGCTAGGCGGCATACAGGTGATTGCTTGTTTGTGCATCACAGGGGCTATGAAATCGATCATTGTCGCGATGGCAGTGCAGTGCATTCTGGATCTCCCTCCACTATATTTAGTGATTCAGGGAGAGGCAAGAATAGATCTTCACTGACTGCACCACTCAATACCAACAGCCCAAATGCTTATGGCAGGACATAAAATTTATGTAGCAAAATCAGGGGCAGAGAAAGAGACACAGACCACATAACTTCGGGCTACCGCTATAACATACCGTTCGAGGCCACTTTAGAGCAGCGTTTCCCAAGCGGTGCTCGCGACCCCCAAGAGTTTGCGAGTTATATAAAGGGGGTCGCGAAAAAAACAAAAAACAATCTGTAACGCGACGAATCGCTACGTCACTGGGGATGTGAGTACATTTTCGAACGAGCCAGCAACTTCTATTTTTCCCGAATGCGCACGAAAGAACGAGAATAACGTCTGCCAATATAGAAACACCGCAGTCACGTATAAAGAAGAGTAGAGTCGAACTGAATCGTATAATGAGCTTAAGAACTTCGAGTGATTTCAAAAAGATAAATGAGTTAGTAGTTAATGCATTATGTGTATATAACTATTATTAGTGTAAGCCAGTTAAGTGGTTTCTTCTTGTGTAAATAAATTATACAAATACCCAAACTTTACAAATCGCCCGTGTGAACGTCGAATGTGAAAGCAAATGTATCGTTGGTTAAAAACGGGTAGTTTCGTCCAGTTTGACGAAAGCTAGATGAGCAATCAATTGCTTCTACTTCAGTCAATGATTTGGAACCAACACAGGGCGGCAGTTGTAGTGAGCTACCGTCTCGCCAGACTGAAAGCAAAGCAAAAATAGGCAAGCAGAGTGAGAACAAAGGAAGAAACGAAAATATGACAGTGATTATTTGCAAATGGGTTTTAATTTTACTGGGGAGGAGTCAGAACCTAAACTGTTTTGTGTAATCTGAAATGGAATCCTGGTCAACAGCAAGTTCTTCATAGACACCTTGAAGCAAGACCAGAGCACAAAGATAAAGTTGTTGAGTACTTTGACAAAATTGGCAATAAAAAATCTAGTGTTTTTTTTCTTTTCTGGCAGATTTAACCGAAAATAGTAAAATGGCTTTCAAGGCATCATTTCGAGTTAGTTACCGAATTGGAAGGTCTGGACAAGCCTATACAGTGGCAGAAAATTTGATTGGACCGTGTGCTCAAGACATCACGAAGTGTATGCTAGAAGAAAAAGCGGCAATGAAAATTGATCTTATTCCCTTGTCAAACAACACAGGGTCACGGGCAATTAATAATTTGGCAAATGATGTGGAAAGTGGACTTTTAAAAAGAATAAAATTGAATTATTTAGCTATTCAGCTTGACGAGTCGACTGATGTAGCAGATGCTGCAGTATTGCTTGTCTATGTCAGATAAATTTTTAAGAATTTTATTCAAGAAGATATATTATTTACAAAACCATTGAAAACTTATACGACATGTGCAGCAATTTTCTATGTTTCTATGTTGAAAAAATTAAATAAATTAATTTAATTGGTCTTTTTCTTTGGCCGTGCACTGATGCATTCCTGCAGAGTTATCCAGTACTTTAAGCGACTTTGTAAAAATTGTAAATTTTATAAAATCGCGTGCTACAAACTACGCGTATTGTGAAGATTTGGGAAGTTTCCACGTTTCTTTACTACTTCATATAGAAGTTAGATAGCTTTCTCGTGGTAAGGTTTTCACCCGCTTGTTTGAATTGAAGTCTGAAGTTCAAGCATTTTTTCTTGACCATTCATTTCATTTGTCCACTTGTGTGTCTGATATTCTTTGGCTGCAAAGACGTACATACTTGGCCAACATTTTTCTTACTTAAATGATTTAAATCTGTCTTTACATGGCCCAAGTATCACCATTTTCAATTTGCATTATAGAAAAGCAGCCATGCTAAAGTTCAACTTGTGGACTCAATGTCTGCAGGTGAATTGCAATTGCAATTGGTTCTCTCAGCACCATTTTAGTAGTGAACAATACCAGATTTTTTATCTCCCCATCCTGACCTTGACCTTACACACGCCCATATGACCTTGTCTTTAACCTTAAGCACGCACGCGCACGGCGACCGTGACCTTTAGAGTGGCTATTTGCGCATTGTTGGGTGCGACCTTGATTTTAATCAAGGCCATCTTGGGTATGTGGCCTTGAATTGGTTATTTGTGCGTTGTTTGGCGTGACCTTGACTTTGATCAAGGCCACCGTGGATATATGATTTTGAAATTGTATGTCAGAGTTTGGGACGACCTTGAATATTTTTATATATGGTATTGGGGAGGGAGTTTCGTTCTTTAGTTCAGTTACAAAACTTGAGAAAATGAACAACATATCAGCGCGTATGGTTTAGAATCCAAATACGAAGATAATAGATTGAAATATAAAATTATTTGATTCACTGAGGTATGCGTCAAAAAAGTCGGCTAGACATGTGGATTTCTTGTTAATTGTAAAAGATTGTAGTAGTAAAGATGGTGAACATATTTATGATACGACTTGTTCAAAAAGTCGTTATTGTTGAATTAAGAATTTATCACTCTTAGTTCCACATACTTGCATATATTTTTTAATTTTTGGACAATTTTAATTGCTTTATTATGCTATGACTGTGTGTGACATAACCTCACTTTTATCTTTTAAGTTGTTATTGTAAAAGTTGATTGTTTATAATAGTATTAATGTATACATTGTTTTAACCGTTTTAATTTTAATTTGGGATTGGGCTGCGCTGGCGTTGGAGACTGTTCTCCAAATGGCAAGGTTAAGGTATGCCCTTTGACGAGTGAGTGTGGTTGGTGAGTACTGAGAAAGCTTAGTTACTGACCATATTATCTTGTTTCTAGAATCTGAGCCCTGAGGATGGTCTAAGTAAGCCCGAAAGCGCTTGGCCGATAATTCAAAATATACACTGAAATACACAACACCATCTCTCCTTTCTTGATTTCTTCGGTGTACAACCTGTTAATAACTTATTATTATTAGCGACTAAGAAATAGACTCCATCATTATTTTCTCCAGTTGAATTCTTCAAAGCCTCCAACATAGCTTTACCAATTTCATCTACTTCATAGGCCCCAGATGGAATCTGCAATTGTATCGGTTCGGTAGTGTAGCCATCCTTTATGTAGGCAAATTTATTGTGGCTTTTATCCACATTAAAAATTTAATTGTATGTGTCAAATTCCCGCAATGCAAGACCATATTTGTTTTCTTTACGTAATATAAAAATCTGCACTTAAGACACTGGAGTGTCCTGTTAGTGTCAACATACAAGACATTACTGACAAGTAAAACATCTAACATCTCGGTTTTTATTCTTATCGGTAACATTTAAAAAGGCTCATCCTCATATCTCTTCACACTGCATTAGATAGTGATATTTTTATGGAATTTCCTGCTTTTATACTCACATCGCTGATTTTACAATAATAACAAAATATTTTTCTAGATGTAAAACCTTCGTCACCCATGTCCCCATTTAAATTTTTGTTGGAATAATGTTTGCAACCACATGGATATTTTAATATATCAATATCGTTTTTGAGGTGCTCCTTCAACTGATCTCAAACAAATGAAATTTCATTTGGGGCTAATGTAATCATTACTTCCTTGGACATGTTCACTCTATCAGTTTCACAGTTATTTTCCTTTATCCATCGGCTAGACGAAATGCTTTCAGTGACCGCAACATTTTAGTACAGTTATTGCGATCCATTTGTGGTGTTAATGGCAGCGACGATGACCTCTTTTACGGTGATGATTCAGCAAGAAACTTTAAGCACAAATGTCCACACTCGTTTGAAAATATTACTGGCATTCGATCGGCTTGGGTAAACTGCCGAAGCTGTCATAATATATTACTTAAAAATTGTTTTTTCTATAAGCTGCCCAGTGAGTCCCTACACCAGACCTATTATCCAAATTCACTGCAGCTGCTTCATAATGCCGAGGACCTTGTCTAGGTAACGAGTCCTTCATATAAACACCTCGAAAATGTCTTATTCTCTTTTTCTTGGCAAAATTTTCAATATCGATGTTAGATAGCGATCTTCGCGGTAGGGATTCAACTAGTTTTTTGATTTATAATTTAAAAATAGTTCCATACCTTTACGAAATGGCCTTAGAAATAAACCATTTTCTTTCGATTTCAAATACAAACCGGCACCAGTTTTATCGCCTCTCCTTTTTTTTTTCAGCTTTTACGGCACGTACAATACTCGCTGCCTCACCAGCTAATGATCCCAAAGCCGATAGTCCGGCAAAGTTTGATATTAGTGGTAATTTGCCACCCGTTTTAAGAATGAGTATTATTTTCGGTGTATGAGCCTTCCTTTTGTCACCTGCCGCTTCTCCTGATCTACGTGCTGCCGACAAAACTATTTTAGATGCACTCATTAGATTTTTTTTCAATACATTTTTTCTTCTGGCTTTTAATAACTCCTTTCGAACAGTTTGTCTAATAGCTGTTCCAAAACTGACTTTCGGAACATGTCGACTTTTATTGACACCTTTCCTTTTTGAACGACGTGTGTCTTTCCGATGTCTTTTTCTTGTTGATGATTGTGATGATGATAATGGTACTCCCATGCCAAAATGTTGTTTTACCTTCATAATCTTTGTAACTAACCAAGCTGCTGTTTTTTCACTTAAACTGGAATATTTCGATGTTACTCTATTCCAAGCATTGTTCGACCACGTAATCAGCTCGATGTCTCGCACTTATGTTGTCTTTATTATATAAATAGGCTAGATCTCGTTTTTTGCATGCAGCATTAAAAGGATTAATTCCCGGATCACCTCTTTTTACACCTTTTATTACTTTTGTTCCCGGTCTGCAATATTGATAACTCGGAATGTGTATCTCGAATGGTAGTTTATTAATTATTGAATTCACAATACCGTCTATAGTTTTGCTAGAAATGTGAGACCGTCCATTTCGTTTGACGCTCGGCATCTAATGACAGTTTTTGTGAAAATTTGTCTATAAAATATCAAATTTTCCTACGATGCATACTATCGATCTTAAACAAAAATTTCCTATTTGACGACCTCGTTGGAAAAGTCGGATTTAGATTTGAAAAGAAAATATTGAAGGGATATGGTCCTCCACTTCCGTCCTCTATTCATGATGTGTTAATTGGACCATCCAATTGTGGAAAAACTAATATCATGATTTCACTCCTTACATATTCCCTAGGTTTACGTTTCGAAAATGTCTATATTTACTCGAAGCCACTGTATCAACCGAAATATGATTATTTAAGAACAATTTTAGTACTCATCAAAGGTGTTTGCTACTATACTTTTAGTGATTCCAGAAATATTGTGGAACCATCCAAAGCAAAACCAAACATAATATTTATTTTTGATGATGTTCTATATGAAAAACAAGATGTCATAAAATCATACTTTATCGTGGGAAGTCAAAAAAATATCGACGCCTTTTATCTAGCGCAAATATAATCGCGGGTGCCTAAACAACTTGTGCGAGACAATGCCCATTTTATTATTATGTTTAAACAGGATGAGATGAATATGAAACATATTTTCTGGTTACGTTTCACCAGAATTTAACTTTTACACAATTTCATGAAATGTATGCTCAAAATGTTGGGATAATAAGTATGGATTTTTAGTTATTGATAAAGCAAGTGATGTGAAATCGGGAAGATACGGCAAAAGGTTTGAAAGCTATATGTGAAATGTGAAATCATGTGAAAAAGACTGATTTGATAGTTGAAATATCCTTTGTTAACATCATGAATGAGGCGATCGACTTAAAATGTAAATTAGTGGAAGCTACCAATCCCGCTAGAAAAAAGTTTAAACAAATTAAAGCGGCTAAAGAATTAAACATGGTATTAGAAAAATTTTATGAACCCATTTCTAAGTCATTGATAACTATATCTGATGCGGTCAAGCAAGGTCAGCAACAACAATATTATCCATGTACAAAATCACAGAGCCTCTGTACATCAGTGCAGTCGACTCAAATATCCGATTGTCCTCAACCTGGACATTCCTTCAAACCCCTACACCTATACAGCAGCAGTATCGCATTTCAAAACAAGATATACATCTCACGCACCAGTTGACACTACAACTTTCAATAGTTTCAATGCACACCTAAAAGAATGGAAGAATGGTTAAACAATGGATCAAAAGAGAATACAATAATCACTAGGAATTGAACAATAGCAAGCTTTTTATTGGGAATCCTGAACCGAAATTAGCAAAGAAATTACTCCAAATAAGCGGGAACAAATTAAGGGCAATCACAGGTATAATGACGGGACACATGGCCATCAAAGTTCATCTAAATAAAATGAATCTGCACAACGAAGACCTCAGCCAGCTGCCGGATGTGTGGTCAAGCCGGGGAAACGATAAAGCACATCACATGGGATTGCAAGTCACGAGATCAGAAAAGACAACAAACGTTCGAGTCAACAAACTTGAAATTGAATGAAGTACATATTCATTCCTTAGCGGACTTATACAAATTGGTTCAAGTGGCTACGTTAACAGAGGGGCTGTAAGTCAAGGGTGAGAATAGGCCTCTACTAGCTGAAATGCTTCCGTTTTTAGGACTGACCCATGAGAGAAAAAAAAGGTAGTTGAATTACCAAGTATAGGATGTAATTTGTCTTAAAGGTTACCGGAATAAATTTATGAATCAGCAGCTGTTTCACGCCGTTTTTCCAAAAATGTTACTGAAAACCTTGTGTTGGGCCAAAACGGAAAATGAATGAGTGTTGAGCAATCTAAAATTCATAAAGAAATACCATGTGTTACTTGAATCATTCAAGAAAAAATTTTTGTGGTTCTGTGTAATATATAGAGTAAAAGCTAAAAAATATATATTTATTAAACAATATTAGTATTGATATCGTAATTTTTCATTTCGTTAATTTCCCTATGTTCACGTAGAAAAACTTTTAATTGATCCTATGTAAGTAGATTTAATACAGTTATAAAAAATATGTAATATTTTAGGGAATCCTCCATCTTAACATGTGCAGAAATTGTAGCAGCTCAGAAAGTTCCATTCCATACAAATATCTTAAATATGTTTGAGTACCACTAGTAAGTCCTAGGATTTATAGAAATGCATATTCAACCAAATATACAGTGATTCGTTTTCAGGACAAGTTACATTCGTTTTTGAATTAATGGATATGAGCCTTTATGACCATTTAAGGGCCAAGAAAAAGTCGGAAGTTAGGCCCAAGTAAGTTATCTAATTTATACATTAAACAACGTAAATACAAAATAAATAAAAAAACTAACGTGTATATCCAATAATAGGTTCATTTTTTGGCGAATTAGAAAGGAAAATATGAAGTTGGGTCCATATTTAAAATCCGACGGAGGAAAGTTTTTTTTTTATCAAGAAAGAACCTACCATAAAATACTAAAAAGGAAGAGATGACAAACAAAATTGTAAATTTAAGAGATTTTCCATTATAGGCTTTGGATGATAATAATATTTAAGTCACGATTAATTTCTTACGCTAAATTTCTTGGTTGACTCAATTTGATTCCATACTGGATACCTAATTGCCTAAAATTATTTTAGTGCATGGTAAACTATAACTTCTAGCCAAATCTATATATTTTGATAACCAATAATATGATTTTTCATCGATTTCTAAAAAGTTGATTCGGGTGTCATTGCAGGTTCGGGACTATTATTTATGCATTGTTACAGTATTTTTTAGATTTCATTTTTGTTTTTGTGACTTTTTTATACCCAAAACTGTTCATCTCCGTATATACATTCATACGTCTTAAAATGCTCATGGGCGTTTTGTCCTTATAGGCTATATAAATTTAATAATGAATATTTTGCTGTCTTACCATTTACAGTCAACCTGTACATTTTAGGCATTTTCTTGTCTACAGATATAGCTGTATTCTACTTTTCGGTTCTCTGTATTTATTCTCATTGCGATCGACTCTAAGGTTAAAATAATTTTAAATTTTAGCACTTTTGTTACATAATCAAGTAAAATACCAAGTAAATAATAAATAAAATGTATACAATGTTATAGTTCCCGCATACCTGAAGGTAACTAAAAGTAGAGAATAAAACCCGGTTGTGGGTTTCCCGTCCTCGCGCCCTGCCCACCCCCTCGCCCTGAATGCAATGACCATGATGCACATGTGTGCGTTCTTGTAACACTTGCCTAGTCAAGGTCAAGCTAAAATACATTGGAACCGTATATGTCGGCTTGTGCGGCCGTCCCCCAGTCTTGAATGCAGTCATCTTGACGCCCACGTTTGCGTCTTTGTAACACCTGCATATGCAAGGTCAAGTTAAATACATTGGAAGCATATATATCGTGCTCCTGCCCCCTTGTCCCCGCCGCCTCACCATTTGTATGTTTCGTCGCTGCTTGATCGCACACGTGTTCATCAACTAAGACGAACAACCCTTTCAAGGTCGAGTAAACATGCATAAGAAAAGTATTCTAATTGCTCGTGCTTTTGCCCTCCTTCCGCCGCCGCCACCACTTGTACTGTCCCAATTTTGATGCACCTGTATTCTTACGGTCGAGCTTGTTGAAAAATGACGTGCACGAGGGTGAATAAATTAAAATGCAAATGTGTTCGCGCCCCCTTTTTCCGCTGTCACCTAGCCTAGTATCGAAATTTAATATATAACTCACATTGTTCTTTTCCTGTCTTTTTTGTAAGTATTCACTTTTCAAACAATAGCATTAAAACATCTTTCGTTCCTAAGCTGCCCATTCCTTTCATCATCGATTATCTTGACTGGCCCGTTTTTACTGGGATAGTCAAGTACTAAGAAGTCTATGCTTTCGGTCCTATATTTGTTTTATCATATAGTAAAAAAATTATATGGTCATTTTTTAACTTAAGACTTTCTTAAATATTAATACAATTTTGTATTATATATATGATTAAAATAATTTTATGACAGCTCTGAAGAAATCAACACACAATATATTCTTATTTAAGTGTATAAAACTACGCAAGTAGCAGACGTTTTAAAAAATAAATTCGAAATTCTTAGCAGTCAGTGGCATCGGGTTTTTTGTGACTTTACCATAAATAATTTTTCCTAAAGAAAAGAGAATATATTTTTGGAAAATCAGATGTTGTTAAGTACATTGGTGGTATATTTCGTTAATTATTGTAGATATCCTTCAAAAAGTAATCTGTTGTCCTTGACTCGAATTAAAAATACTTAATTTATATGACATTGAAAATCTTGAAGAATAGCTGCACCCACAGGGTCTAGAACAAACTTTATTATTTTTTCTCTCTTTTGATTTCTGTCCTTAGTAAAATATAATGCTTTTTAACTCGGGATTCTTTAATGTTATTTCAATTGCATATTGTATCTGTATTTGATCTTGGCTGCTGTGAACCATTTACCTGTAATATGTGTTACCAAATAATTTAGTGGTATTTTTCCTAATTATTTTAAATATTTCATAGTGTATATGACTGACTTCATAGCTGCTCTAAAGAAACGAAATATCGGAAAATAGTTTATTTGAGCAGACTTTTTAAATATCAATACAATTGTGTATTGTATATGAATGATATAACTCCATGTAAGGGTGGCATATGTGAGTGTCCTTTTGAGGATACTGATATTAAGGCCAGGAATCACTGTCACATAACTGGAAGAAAAATTGGTGCCACACATTCTCTATGTAATTTAGATCTAAAGAAACGAGTCATTAGAGAATATTCTAAATATTGGTGATTATGAAGTATGTAGAAAAAAATTAAAAAACTACTATTTCAAGTTATATCCGAATAAGGCATATTCACGGATGTGATATGAATGACATAAACCGATGACTGCTCTAGATAAACCAGTTATTAGACAATATTCTAAAGATTAATGATAATTTTGATTATATACAGAAAAACTAAAAAAAAACAGTTTCAAATTATATCCAAAACAAAATATATTTTGTAATATTTTATACCTTCTTATTTTATATAAAGGAATTTTTTTTCAAATTTATCTATTTTGTTTATAAATATGAAGATTCTTAAATATATATTAAAATTATTTACGCATAAGTTAAATTACAGAAAAGAAGGTACTCCGTTTTTAAAAATCTTAAGGAAAATGGGAAAAACTAGTAAAATTATACCTATTATTCTTATAAATAAAAACATAAAGTATATTCTTTCTTGTTTTCTGAAAAGTAAAAATCGCCTGTCTGGGTATAACTCATAGGTCAAAAATACAGCTGCACTCCCAAGATTGAACATCACATATGGTGATTATTAATATTTCACAGTTCTCGTTCTACAACGATTCAGTTCACTTCTATTACTTTGAACAGTGGAATTGGTGCAAGTGAAAAACCAAAAATGTACTACACGTGTGGCAAATTATTCACTTGCAGTTACAATTTAGTTACAATTTGAAGCGTCATTAAAAAAAAAGAGTCTTGTATCACATTATATAGTGATGACACTTAGAAGCAAATAAGCGGAGTCGACTTGCATCTTCAGCATCAACATCAAATTGGGCAGGAGAAATTATGAAAACATGCGATGTGTGCAGCATGTCTATGCCACTTATATGTCTTTTGCTGACGAGATGAAAGTGAAAGCAGCTGATTTTCAGGAGAACGTTTTGGGTATGTGTAATGAAATATAATAGTAATAAAAATATAATAACATACTTTATTGTCAATTAAGTTATTTACATAATAATGTAATGCCAAAATACGATGGGTAGAAGAACAATTTTTTAAATACACAATTAATATACAAAAATTGTAAACAATATTACAAGATAAAATATAGAGACAAAATTAATATTACACATTAAATAACATTACTTAATATCACAACATTCAATACTAATCACTAAAATTAAACGAACTCTCCACTAGTGCACATACAGCTATGTTATGTGCTACTAGAAATCAGCTGGAACAAATGAACAAAATTGTAGAGAAGTTCTCCGGGGATATCGAAATGCAATTTGGACTTGACAAGTACCGTATTTTGAACATCGTTAAAGGTAAGATACAACCAGGAGCGTTTGAAATGCAGAACGGTGAAACGATAACTGCAATGGAAGCAGAACAAATATACATATACCTAAGTGTGAAACAGGCTAAAAGAATTGACCATCGCAGTATGAAAGCCGAATTGACAACCGAATTTGTCAGGAGGGTAAGGCGGGTATTACGAACTAACTTAAATAGTAGAAATTTGTTTAAGGCGCTCAACACATACGCTTGCTCTTCACTAAGCTACTTTTTTGTAATTGTAAAATGGAACAGGACGGATATCCAAAACCTGCAAAGAAAAATAATAACACTCATCACAAAAGCACAAAAACATCACCCTCGGAGTGCTATTGAACATACAATGCTTCCAAGACATCAAGAACGAAGAGGAGCAGCTCGACCAACAAATAATAAATTACGTTCATATTTCCCCAGGTTAGCGGACTCTTCCACACTACATCGAGCAATATGCGAGGCAGATGATTCAACGCCGTTTCAGCTGAGGGAACAGGATATTGTTTCTCATCACCAAACAGACCAAGAGAAGTTACAAACCGCTACAGAAACCACTTCATGCACTGCATCCAAATGAGGTCAGTCAAAAAATGTCGCCAACTCAGCGTCGAACTACTGATTGATTTCAGGACAGATGTTTCCGGAAACGGAGGGCTCCTTGTTAGCTATCCGAGACCAAATTCTCTGATGAAGAACTATCGAAAGTTCATCATCAGAGATCCCTCAATAGAAAATGACCAATGTAACTATGGCTGTCGAACATCAGCGACAAACCAGCACATAACTGGAGGATGTCAAGCGTTTGCCGCAACTGAGTGCAAGGAAAAACACGACTCAGCTGCTCAGATACTCCACTAGGAGTTAGCAGATAAATTAAACCTATTGCAGATAGGAAAAGTGCCTATAGCAAATACAATCCGGAGCCTATTCTTGAGAACAATTAGTTCAAGTTATATTGGGACTGAACGGTTCTGACAGATCAGATGGTTGCTCATAATAGACGAGACATTATACTAACAGATAAAATTTCTAGTTTAACTACACTAATCAACATTGCCATACCTAACAACAACAACCTAAGGTCGAAATACAACGAGAAGATCGCCAAATACAGAGATCTTGAGATGCAAATCCGAAGACAATTGGCAATGAACAGCGTCCAAACGATTCGCATAATTTTATCAACAACTGGAGTGATACCAAAGAAACTCCTGCAGAACGGGGCCTTAATGAGCATTTGTATAAGCGGATTCATAAAGCAGTTCTCTTTGCAACTGCGCGAACCGTTCGAAAGTTCGTAGGAAAAATAGTAGACCACGTCACCAAGGACCCGTAACATGAAAAGAGTTACTATAGAGCTTCATACTTATGTTTTCTTTGTGTTCCAGATAATAATGTATTGTTAATTGAATTATTTACTTAGTAATGTAATGTCAAAATACGATGGATAAAAAAAACAATTTTTTAAATGCACAATTAATATATAAAAATTATAAACAATATTACAAGATAAAATACAGAGACAAAATTAATATTTTAAATTAGATAACATTGCTTAATATCATAACATTAATCACTGAAATTAAACGAACTCTCCATTAGTGCACATAAAAATGCTCGTTGTTTAGAATGTTCTCTAATGACTTGTTTCTTTAGATCTAAATTACAAAGAGAATGTGTGGCACCAGGTATGTGACAGTAATCCCTGGCTTTAATGTCAGCATCCTCGAAAAGGCACTCACATATGCTACCGTTACATGGAGTTATATCATTCATAAACAATACACAATTGTGTGATGCAATATTTAAAATAATTAAGAAAAAATACCACTAAATTATTTGATAACACCAAATTTTCCAAGAAAAATGAGGTTTTACGCTGTTGAATAAAACAGATATTACTCCCAAGTTTATATGACATTACAAGTAAATTATTCAATGCAGCCATGATCCAATTGATATACAATATGCAATTGAAATGACATTAAAGAAAGCCGAGTTAGAAACCAAAAGAGAGAAAAAAGAATAGAGTGTGTTCTAGACCTTGTGGGTGCAGCTATTCTTCAAGATTTTCAGTGTCATATAAATTAAGTACTTTTAATCCGAGTCAACGGCAGCAAGTTACTTTTTGAAGGGCATCTAAAATAATTAACCGAAGATACCACCAATGCATTTAACAACATCTAATTTTCCAAGAAAATATTCTCTTTTTTTTAGCCAAAATTATTTATAGTAAGAAGACACAAAAAAAAACCGATGCCACTGATTGCAAAATATTTCGAATTGATTTGTTAAAAGATCTGCTACCTGCGTAATTTTATACACTTAAATAAAAAAAATACTGTGTGTTGATTTTTTCAGAGCTGCCATGAAATTATTTTATTTCTATAGAATACATAATTGTATTAATATTTAAGAAAGTCGTAAATTGAAAAAGGTCCATATATATTTTTTTTACTACATGATAAAACAAATATAAAACCGAAAGCCTAGACTTCTTGGTACTTGACTATCCCAGTAAAAATGGTTTAGGAATGTAGAATGCTTTTAAACTGCTTTGTGAAAGGTGAATACAAGCACAACAGAGAAAAAGAATAAATTTAAAATTTAGACACGTGTGCTGGCTGCGACGATGATGAAAGAAATGTGGTAGTTTAGGAACGAAAGATGTTTTAATGCTATTCTTTGAAGAATGAATACTTGCAAAAAAAACAGAAAAAGAACAATGTGAGTTATATATTAAATCTCCATATTAGACTAGGTGGCAGCGGAAAAAGAGAACACGCACGATTTTGCTTTTTAATTTATTCACTCTCGTGCACGTCTTTTTCCAAGGAGCTCGACCGTAAGAATGCAGATCCATCAAAGTTGCAACAGTACAAGTGGTGGCGGTGGCGGAAGGAGGGCGGAAGCATGAGGGATTTTCCTACGCATGTTTACTCGACCTTGAAAGGGTTGGTCGTCTTAGTTGATGATCGCGTCTGCGATCAGGCAGCGACGAGACATGCAAACGTTGAGGCGGCAAAGAAAAGGGAGCGGAAGCACGAGCAAACATATACGCTCCCAATGTGTTTTAACCTGACCTTGCCTATGCAGATGTTACAGGGACGCACACATGGGCATCAAAGTGACTGCATTCAAGGACTGGGGGCGGTTGAGAAAGGCAGCCTGAGTCCCCCAACTGGGTTTTATCCTCTACTCTACTGATAATCATACGAAATTATAATTAATTCATTCCCGAAGTAAATTTCTTATACTGCATATTGATATTAAAAATAAGGTGTTTTTCTGATTTTTCACCGACTTCTAAAAGAAGGAAGTTCTCAATTCGTCGACTATTTATGTTTTTTTTATGTTCACACCGATTACTCCGGAACGGCTGCACCGATTTGAATGAATTTTTTACGTTATATTCAGGAAGTTACTGCGGTGGTCCTATATTTTTTTAGATGAAATTGGTGCAGTAAAATCCAAGATGGCGCTTACAATATGGCTGCCAAAAAAATTAATTTTGTTCGATTTTCTCCAAAATTGGTATGGAGGAATTTTCGAGGTTGTACCCAACGAATCTGAAATTATTTAAAAAAAAAAATCAAAATAACGGATCCAATATGGCGGATAAAACATTTAATTTTGTGCGATTTTCTCCAAAATTGGTATGAGGGGGTTTTCGAGGTTGCACATTACGAATTCAAAACATTTTTAAAAAATTCAATGTGGCAGATCCAATATGGCGGACAAATAAATCGATTTTGTCCGATTTTCTCTAAAATTGGTACGGCGGAGTTTTCGGGGCCGCACATGACGAATCTAAAATAATTTTAAAAAAATTCAATATGGCGGAGGAAAAAAATCAATTTTGTCCGATTTTCTCCAAAATTGATATAGGGGAGTTTTGCGGGGACTCACATAACGAATCTAAAATCATTTTTAAAAAATTCAATATGGCGGACAAAAAAATCAAGTTTGTCCGATTTTCACCAAAATTGGTACGGGGAAGTTTTCGGGGTCACACATGACGAATCTAAAATTATTTTTAAAAAATTCAATATGACGTATCAAATATGGTGGATAAAAAATTATTCTTTTCCGATTTTTTTCAAAATTGATATGATAGGACATTACGAATTTGATATTATTAAAAAAAATTAAATATGGCGGATCTAAAATGGAGGATTAAAGATTCTACATCTCTCGATTTTGTCTAAAGTCAGTATTGGGGGATTTTTGTTAGTGTTAATTACGAAATTAAAATATTTTTTGAAAAACTCAATCTGGCCGAATCAATATGGTGTCCTAAAAATTTTACATTTTTCAACTTTCTCCAAAACTCATATAGAGGGTTCTTGAGGGTGTAAATTATGAATTTACTAGTATTTTTTCTGGATTCAATATGGCGAACGCAATATAGCTGACTAAAAATTTAACATTTTTCAAATTGGAACTGAATTGTTTTTGAGAATGTAAATAGCGAATATAAAATTATTTTCAGAAAATCTAATGTCAGATGCAATATGATCGTTTAGAAATTTTAAATTTCTGGATTTCATCTAAAATTGGTACTAGGGGGCTTTGAAGGGTTTAGATTTAGATTAGATTAAGACGTTTAAATGATTTTTGAAATTTAATATGGCGGATCCAATATGGTGGGTTAAAAATTTTACCTTAGAGCCGTTTTACACACACAATAATTATAGCCAAAATTTATCTCATAATTATGTTGAAAATTTTCATAAAACTAATTTGCTGTTTTACACATCAAAGAATTATTGCTAAAATTTTGGTGAAAATTTTCGGCATAAAGATATAGAACATGTTTTATATTTTTATGACTAAAATGAAGAAAGTGCGCGAAAATCGACGCAGAATAAAATTTGTGAATTGACAGCCCACGTTTGGTAATCAACCTAAACTTAATATTAACTCATTGTTTCTTGCACAAAATATCCCTTATTTTGGGGTTTCTTGAATATATATGGTCGGAAACTTTCATATTTATGACATTTTAAGGTTATCCCCACAGCAAGTTAACTTTTTAACTGCTGGAACGTCGCATGTGATGAAAATGCGCATAAGCATTGACAAAATTATCACCAAAATTATATTCAGATTTCTTGTACGTATCACACAGAGTGGTATTTTATTTTAAAAATTATCTCCATAGAATTTTTGGTAAAAATTTGCTGAAAATTTTTGTTATAATTTTCGGAATAATTCTCGTGTGTGTAAAACGGCTCTTATTCGCATTTTCTCAGATTTGGTATTAGGGGGTTGGGGGTGGTGTATTACGAATATGAAGTTAATTTTTTACAACTATTGGGTTGATAAGATACAATATGAGGGACTAAATATTTTACATTCTCCGGTTTTATCTAAAATTGATATTGCGGGGTTCTTGGGGCGTATACAAGGGTTTTGAGGCCTATATTACCAATCTAAAATTAATCTTAAATTTAAGATAGTGGATTTACTATGACAGACTAAATATTTGTTTGACACAATTTCATTGGTATTTGGAGAACTCTAAGAATAAAAGAATTTTATAGTGGTTCATTTTAGGGTAATTTACAATTATGGATAAAATGGGTACTTTTTTGCCACCTTGGAGTAATTGCGAGGTACACTAATCTCGATTAGCACTTAGTTCAAATAATTTATGAAAATCATAATGAATTCAAAACGAAAAATCGAAAAATAAAATTTTTATAAAAAAATTGAACCTACTTCTAAAAGTGTGCTAAAAAGTAAAAAATAACTAGAGATTTTTATATGAAATTCAAATTTTTGAAGTCGGCGGCAAATTATTGCTAAATGAAATAAATAATTACTAATATATACAAATTATGGTAAGAAAGCAATTATAAATAAAGTATTTTTAATCTGTTTATGCGAATCACATTTTGTCAGGTATTAGTTTGGCGCCGACTTCAAAAATTTCAATTTCATATAAAAATTTCTAGTAATTTTTCACTTTTTAGCGCACTTTTAGAAGTCGTTTCAATTTTTTTATAAAAATTTTATATAAGTATCATCATAGGTACCTTTTCTAAATATATACTATACTAAAAGTATACTAAATATATGTCAGAAAAAAGAAACCGCTTTTATTTTGATAAGTAAACAATATATTCTTGTTTGCGTTTTGCGGCGTGGCTGTACCACCACAGAACTACGACGCCAGCGCTTTCATTTCAGTGTTACTCGAAACCTCGTAGTTAACGCCAATAAACCAAAATGAGCGAGAAGTACGCAAAGCGCTATGCAACATTACAGAGTTGCAAAAATTTCTACAGGACTAGCAGTTACCCGCCGCGGCTTCACTCGCTCATTCGATGGAATTATAATTTGAGTATGTATTGTAATTACATATTTCATGAACACAACTTTATAAAATCTTTAAATAAAAAACTTAATATTTTGTAGAAAGTATCAAAGAATGGAGTAGCCCCTGGATTAGCGCCCCCCCCCCCCCCCGCACCGAGATGTCTGTGGGGTCGTTATTTACGGCACTGGTTATCTGGCAAAATAGTAAAATTACCCCTTAACCCTTTTCAGTCGTACAAAAAAGAATTTCGAATTATGCAGAAATTACTTTTTAGATAATCATACGTTGAATATGTGAAGTCAAAAATTATATTCGCATCGTGGGGGGGGGGGCTGCGCGCGCGCGCACGTTTTTGCATTATGTTCAGGCTCTATATCATTTTGGCTGAAATTGGTTAAGTAAAATCTTAGAAGGCGTTTATAATATGGCGGACAAAAAAAGAATTTTGTCCGATTTCCTATGAAATTGGTATGGGGGAACTGTCGGGGTCGCACATAACAAATTACTTTTTTTAATTCAACATGGTGGTTTTGAAGGACTAAATCACTAATTTAAAATTATTTTTGAAAAATTCAATTTGACGCACTAAAAATATTACATTTTTTGATTTTGACCAAAACTGGCACCATGGGATTTTCGAGGGAGTAGGTAAAGATTAGATTATGAATTGTTTTTAGAAATCTAATATGGCGGATCCAAAATTTTACGTTTTTCAATTTTTTTCAAAATTTGCATGGTTTCGAGGACAGATTAAAAATCCAAAGTTATTTTTTTTTAAATTAAAGACGTCAAATACAATAGGGAAGACTAAAAATTTTAAATTTTTTCGGTTCTTGATGGTATAAATTACGACTTTAAGATTATTTTCTTACAATTTACATTTTTCGGATTCATCCAAAATTGGAATTAGGGAGTTTTCGGTGACATACTTTACGGATAAGAAGGTAATTTTTCAAACTCAAAGATGCTGGATAAAATATGTCCAACTAAGTTCTTTTAAAATTGGTGTAGGGTTTTTTTGGGTAGATTACGAATCTAAAATTGATTTAATAAATTTCAAGATAGCGCAATTACTGTAACAAACTAAATTTTTGTTTGGTCCAATTTCATTCAAAACTGGCATTGGAGAATTCTCAGTATCAAGAATTTTTTTGTTAAATTTAGTATGATTTACAAAAACTTCATATTAAATGTACTTTTTGTGACTTTGAAAGTTTTGCGAGGTCAACTACATCAAATTAGTCCAGCGAGTGAATACCTATGCGTCATCAATAATATACGTCTGAACTAAACTGAAATTAATTAGTCAATACAACGTTTATGTTCATAAAGACGTGTCTGTTGCACCGATGAACGGAACTAATTAATATATTGAAAATTTCGTTATATTTTTGGATTCACTATCAGGAAGAGGGAAAAATTGCCAAAGAGGCGGAATTAGGACTCCTCTCTTAACCGAAAAGAACACTAAATATAACACATACAATAATGGTATAAACCATAAGAAATTATTTACAATTTTTTCTATAGCCCTTTTGAACGCAATATTTTAGGAAATATATTTTTAAAGTTGAAAAATAACAGCGATATAATAATCCTTAAAAAAAAACATAATACAAAATACCAAAAATATTTTTAATCATTTATTATTTATGTACATAAGAGGCAAATGCCCAAATAGTACAGTGAACAAGAAATTCATCTGCAAATTCAAAATAACATCAAATTGCAATGAACAAATATATGTAATAAAAATGTTACACTAATCAAACCTTGGAAAAGACTCAGAAATAAAATAATTACATATCAAACCAAGAGTAAATAATAAAAGATACACATTTCACATTTCGTCTTAAAAAAACTACTTCGTTTGAATAAAAAGTATTGCGATTTTCCATAGACTTTTAAAGAAAACGAGCTCTTGCAGGAGCAACGCGTGATCTCTCTATTAATATTCTTCTTTTGTCATGTTTTTTTGTATTTGAATCTCAGTTCCTTAAGCAGAATACTTAAAGATAATTTACCCATAGATGCAATCTCTTTGTTGGTGAGTTCAGTATTCAAGCTTTTAAAACTCGAAATACTCACACAAATGAAACACAAGCTACTGTGCTTGCCTGTAAAGAGCTCCACTACGCATTATCCAAAAGGACAAATCGAATCTCATTTCTAATTTTTAATGACTGATTATTAGAGTTAATTAAAATACTGTAAAAACGTTTTAAAATTACATACGAAATGTCGGACGTTTAGACACAGATCTGAAGGTTAGAAATATTTAAGCGCCTAGGTTTAGATTTTTAATAAAAATAATACTTACTAACGGGTAGCAAATTATAAAACAATAATTAATAGCTTTTATGTAAAACAATCTTCTGTTTTAAATTCACTTAAATGATCAAAATTGCTCAAAAACACAATATAAATAAAACTCAGAAGGTTGACTGTCAATAACATAATATTTTTGACTAAAGTCAAAAGAAATTTTGTATTCATACAACGAAATGACTTGTTTGTCTCTTTCTATCTTACTCTACACATAATGTCAGATCTTTTGCGACGTATGGCTTGGATGGATTGGATGTTTTATTTCTGTCCTTTTATTATTTATATACAAATTAAGATGAACTCAAGAAGTCTGTGATATGTTCATAGATTGAAGCTCTCACTGGACGAACTGTATGTCACTTAGTATTTAATTAAAGCAGTTTGTGGATATCGGGATGAGTTTAAAACTAAAAATCGAAAAATAAAATGTTTTTAAGAAAAAATTGAACCGCTTTCTGAAAAACGTTAAAAAGCGAAATTGCACTGATTTTTATTGATGCAATCTATCTATTTTTTCAATATTAAAGTTAATTCCTAACACTTTTATCTAGGGGTTTATCGGAACAAAAAGCAAAAGAATATCTTTACCAACTTTTACGAGGATTAGAACATCTTCACAGAAACGGATTGTTTCACCGAGACGTTAAACCTGAAAACATTTTAATAAAATTTCCATCCATAGACTCATCTCGCCTATTGAGACTTAAGAAGGTAAGTGAAGGTAAGTCCCACAATACGTTGGCCAAATTTGCAAATTCTGCTTGCCAATGATTTTATACAATTAATTTATCATTTAAGTGCTTTTTTAATAACGTAAATCTTCTAAATCAGCTATGATCAAACTGTATCCCACAAAACTTTTGGACTCCGCACAATGGATAGGATATTTTTAATGCCTCTTCAGGAATTCTCGAAACTATACTACTGCTCACAAAACGCTCTTAAACAATATATTAGTAACAAGGAGAAGCTGCTATTAGCAATTTCTCTTTGTTACAGGTTTTTTTTTACATTACTGATGAAGACGGAGGCTAACCAAACGTCAATACACGTAATTTTTAAAAAAGTGTATTTGACTATAAAAATAATTGCCGAAAGAAGCCAACAAAAGAAATTAAAAGATGCCAAATCGCTTAGTTTTGAAGGAACAACTGAAAAAATGAACCTGAAAAAATTTAGGTTAATATCGTTAGCTTTTATCAATTTATGAATTGTTTAATTATTTATTTAAACAGATTATAAAAATTATTCATTACCAATTTTTATTTGCTGTAATAATTTTGTTATATTTTTTCAAAGTAAAAATTTTAAAATAGATCTGCTTTTTATACGAAGTTAAAATTCAGTAACAGATCGAGAGGATTTTAGGTAAAATTAAGTCGTTTAGTGGTGTGCTGTCCTAGAAAATTTGCCACGAGACAAATAAATTTTGCTATTCCACATTTCGTATGGCAATTGAAAATTTGTAGGAATAATAATTTTTTTAGAGCAAATTAATGATATTTACAGATATAATTAAAAAGCTCAGTTGTACAAATCACATCGGAAAATATAAGGAAATAAGATGATTATTCAATTTAGTTATTTGACTACTCTTGTGTCCATGTTGTAATGAAAATAGAAAATATGAAACATATCTATCAAAATTTCTAGAAAACGCGAAATTTTAAATATTAACTAAAGTATTTTTAAGGTATAGATAATGCCAGGAAATATACTATAATTCAGGCGCGTTTCCAAGGGAGGGTCGGTGGCGGCGATCACCTCCCCCCCACTAAGAGCTTTGAGTTCAAGAAAATAAACCAGATTTTGCCTCTTATACTAGGAATGTGTGTGCTGTTGCTATCTTCCCCCTCCCGTCATCAACTTGTCTTTTCTTGCGATCGCCCCGCCCTCCCCCCCCCAAAAAGCTTCGAATGCAGAAAATAAACCCGATCCTGCCTTTTACACTAGAAATGGGAATGTTGCTGGTGTCTCCCCCCCGTCGACAACTTGTTTTCGCTTGCCATATTTTACTTTTGTGATATCACCCCCCCCCCCAAGAGAGAGGCTGGATCCACCCTTGCTTTGATCTTAGCATGATAGTATTACTATTCTCCTAAGAATTATAAACCTTTATTTGTTATAGTATGAAATTATCAAGTTGGCAGACCTGGGCTCTGTAAGAGGAATTTATAGTATGCCACCCTATACTGAATATATTTCAACTAGATGGTATCGGTCACCGGAATGCCTGTTAACAAATGGTAATTATGGTCCAAAAATGGATGTGTGGGCTACAGGATGTGTTTTTTATGAAATGATAACGTAAGGAGGACTAAAATATAGTTGTTAATTTAATATCTTGTCTGATAATATACCGGGTGGTTATAAAATTATTTACTATAATGCAGTAATCTGCTAGTAATCGCAAAATAAAATTTACACAGTCATGAGGCACAATATGCCACCCACTTCGAACCAAACATTAATTTGTCGCTCACTTTGTAATTTTAAATAAAATACCATTTGTGTATCTCAATTTTTAAATTTTACGCCAAATTCACATTACGAAAACATTTTCTAAAGTAGAATAATTTTAAACTTTTAATCAATTTTGCAGAGAAACTTAAAACAACAAATTTTTTTGTACTAATTTTAAAACAATGTTTATTGAATTAAATTCCAATAACTGTTTTACAAATTCGCCTGCTTATAATGTCCAAATCCCAAATTGTAATTAACTGCCGTGCTTTTGAATCTAGAAAGTAATAAAATAATGAATTTGTAACTATTTTTATTTAGGACTTGAGGCTTAACACTTACTAAAAAGTATTTATTAAAACATTTTTTATAAGATCATATTGAGTACCACCATAGAAAAAAATGTATGAAAATAAAACTTAATTTAAAACAATGTATATCTTACTAAGAGGGTTATTTTTTTTTTCATTTTTCATTCGTAAGTAATTTGTGTCATGGTTATGATTGATTGTTAAACAACATCATATAAAAAACTAAATAATTAATCAACAATTGATGCTAACATTATCCAAAAAAAAACATATTTTGTTCAACTATCGAAAATTCATAAATTCGATTAACTCTGTGGCAAAATTACTCAAAATGATGTTATAGTTCCTCTCCATTATATTCATCTAAGTTTTAAAAATATCCTCTTCCACTAAGTCTTAAACAATTTGATCCATTAGGAAGGTAGGTACCTGAAGTGTTCGGCTCCGATTTTAATAAAATTTCAATTAGTGTAGAGGGTACAAAAATAAGAGACACGTATTTTTTTTATCTGCGGAGATTCCTTTTAACGGGGTGAAAGCCGCCGCTAAAGTTCACCAATAAAAACAGTATTTTTGAAATATCTCAGGCTCTAAGTGAGATATCTTTACAAAACAAAAAGAAAATTACTTGTTGTTCGAAATGATGTTATTTTTTATAATGGTAAACCATTTATTCGCGAGCGTAATTTAATTTTTAAAATTACGAAATTTAAGTTTTTGAAAATATTTTTTTCTTCCCAATACCATAAGTAACACGGGTTTCGGTGTTTCTTAAAATAATTACTAAAAAAGGATGAGCCACTTCCAAATACTTTTATTCTTAAATTTCAAGTTCTAATTGAGATATATTTACAAAACAAAATGGAAATTACTTGCTATTTGAAATTGTGATAAACTAAGGCATTTTCATCCCCAAGAATATCATCCCTTATTTTTTATAAGGGTAAACCATCTATTCGCGCATGTAATTTAATTCTAAAAATTACGAATCTTAATAAGATTGTTTGAAAATATTTTTTTCACGAAGACCACAAGTAACTTAAGTTCACGGGTTTCCGGGTTTCTAAAAATCACTAGTAAAAAGGTAAGCCACCCCCAAATACTTTTTTCTTAAATCTCAAGTTCTAATTGAGATATCGTTACAAAATAGAATGGAAACTACTTGTTATTTGAAATTGTGATGAACTAAGGTATTTTCATCCCCAAGAATATCTTCCTTATTTTTCATTAGGGTAAACCATATATTTGCGGTCGTAATTTAATTGTAAAAAATAACGAAATTTAATGGAGTTGTTTGAAAATATTTTGTTCACGAATATCATAAGTCACTTAAGTTAACATGTTTTAGGGTTTCTAAAAATAAACTAGTAAAAGAGGGTGCGCCACCTCCGATTACTTTTTTTTACATCTCAAGTTCTAATTGAGGTAACTTTACGAAACAAATTGGAAATTACTTGTAATTTGAAATGAGCGAAAATACTATAGTTTAACTTCCTCGAGGATATCATTCGAAGTATGTCATTTCATATATGTATAATTATTTTTAAAATTTCCGAATTTCAGTTGATATCAACGTTATAGAGCTTACCGAAATTTTTTCTTTTAATTACTAAGAAAATATAAACTAATTTCATTGGTTAAACATTAAGGCTGTAAATTATTATAATTCATGACAAATAGTGATTTATAATTCGGTAACGTTCATTTAATAGTTTAACATCATGTTGAATAACAGGTAATTTTAATTTTGGTTTGTAGAGATATCTCAACTAAAACTGTAGATATTAGAAAAATGTATTTGGGGGTGGCTCACCCTCTTTTACTAGTTTATTTTCATTAAACCAAAAACACGTCAACTTAAGTTACTTATTATATTCGTAAAATAATATTATCAACAAATTTGGTTTAATTTCGTAATGTGTAGAATTAAATTATGTAAATGAATTACAAGATTAACCTTCATAAAAAGTTAGGGATGATATCTATGGGATATAACCTCACTTTAAATAACAAGTAATATCCACTTTGTTTTTTAAAGGTATCTCAATTAGAGTTTGAGAGTTAAAAAAATATATTTGGGATGACTTACCCTCTTCTACTACTTCATTTGGTGAAATCCCAAAACATGTCAACTTGAGTTAATCATGGTATTCGTGAAAAAATACTTTGAAACAATTTCATTAAATTTCGTAGTTTTTAGAATTAAATTACTTGCGCCAATAAATGGTTTACCGTTATAAGCAATAAGGGATGATATCTTTGGGGTGAAAATATCATAATTTACATTATTTCGAATAACAAGTACTTGTCATTTTGTTTTGTAAAAATATCTCACTTAGAATCTGATATATTTCAAAAATATTGTTTTTAAGGGTGAACTTTAGGTGCGGTTTTCATCCTGTTGTAATGAATCTCAGCAGATAAAAAAAATAAGTGTCTCTTATTTTTGTATCCTCTACAACATATTGAAGATTCATTAAAATCGGAGCCGCACACTTCAGTTATTTTTTCTGTAAGTATCCCACATTTCAAACGAAAAACGAAAGTTCGCAGTCTTTTGTTCTAAAAAAATAATCATAACATCACAGTTAAAAAATTCCCAAATTATGGAATTTTGATGGCCTAGTATATGTTACCTTGCAACAAGTGTTCGATCAGTATAACGTTATTGTTGAATACTATTAGTTTCACAGTTGTATAAGGGTTGATGCTGAAGTTAAATTTACATTTTTTTTTGTTGTGTAGATATGGAAAAATTTCTTCCTTAAAAGTGATGCAGCTAGTTGCGTTGAACAGAGTTAGTGAACAAAGACCTTAAGATTTTCAAACCCATTGTAATAATAAGGATAAGGGGATTTTAAAATATTTTTACTGTTCCTTTGGTAAAAAAATACGATTAATTTATTTTTAGGTTACTACCGCTGTTTCCTGGAAGTAATGAAATTGATCAGTTAACGAAAATTCATCAAATAGTAGGATCACCAACAATGCAGTTTTTAAATAAATTAAAATCTAGGTAAGCTTACAAATCTATCAAGAAATTGGCAGCTACATTTTCTGTACAAACAGTAAAATAATTAATAAAAGTCTAAATAATTATTCATATTTTACAATGAGCTCATCTTAGGAATTTTTTAGTAAAAAATTTGCTTAAAGCTATTAAAAACTTTCGTCACCTAACTTCCAGTTTTTTTATTGATATGCTCTAAACTGAAAGTCAATTTTTTAGATTAATAGACGCAATTTATTTGCGTTATTAACTTTAATAAACTGCCCATATTTAAATATATATACTTTAGATCTAGAAATTGTATCGTATTTCCGAAAATAAGAGGAACAGGCGTGGATTCTTTACTTTCACAAACTACCAGGCAAAGTAGAAGTATATTGGAACTTATGATCGAATATGATCCAGATAAAAGAATAAATGTTCGAAGACTTTTGAAAAATCCCTACTTTGATGATATAAGGTATTACTCAATAAAAATCATCTAGTTTTTTGGTTTCTGTTTAAAACAGTTGTAGATATAAATTTGAACCAACCATGGAGGGAACTGGAACGAACCTACAAAAACTTAATTCATGGTATAAGTCACCAGAATATGGAAAAAGAAGTATTGGGGATACTTCTTTAAGTTCACCATCTGTAAGTATATTATATTCTGTAATTACAAGAATTATTTATTTTTATTCTTGTATTGCTGTATACTGTTTATTATCGAAAAACGATGTATCATTATTTTGTAAACAGTTTAAACAGAAATTGTTGTTGCCTGTAAATAAGGAAATACCTTCTATTTAACCATACCTGTAGTTATCCGATTGTTTAATTTATTTCATTATAGTCTAAGGTGCGACCGCCGAAAACCGTTGTTCATTCGAAATAAGAAGTAAAATATATTTTTCTACTTTATGGATACTATTTAAACATTAAACTACCGGTCTGGCGTAACTTGTCTAAATTTTTTTGTTAATTTATTTTCTATTTTTTTGTAAAATTGATATATAAGACATAAGGGTATTTTTTTTTTTATTTGATAGCGTATGATCAGTAGAAAATAAAAATTTAAGTCTCTCTATTATTGACACAATTGTTTACCATACCACCCGTAAAATATTTATTCGATAGATAAATTTTCTGTATAAGATCTAAAAAAAAAATAAACGTCAAAATTTTTTAATAAAATTTGTTTGATACGTTAATACTTGGCCAAAATCCGGCCAGACCAAGATTAAAAGGTTCACTGCTACTTCTTAAGCGGGAATTTTTTCTTTTTTTTTTATTTATCCTGTTAATTTTTTAATGTCTTAATATTTTTAAGTATTTCTAATATGACAGTAACTTTGATTAAACAAAAGATTTAAAAAGAATTTGATTTTTAGTCATTTTGAATTCTTTTTAACCCTTCAAATTCTTCTAAATACAATTTCTTTTGTGCGATTAGCGTGTGAGAAATCATTAATAATCCATTTATTTTTACAGGGTGTACAAAAATGTCCTTTTGACTCTCCTTTAGTTTTGAAATATCTTGACAAAATATTTTTTTAATTAACGATTATCATGTAGTACCAAAAAGAGCACAAGAATTTTATCTTATCAAGGATTCACCGTCATGAACATTTTTTCAGGTTACTTAATGAATTGCTCATTTCACACAACACATATCAGAATAGTTTTACAAAACTGAGTAAATGTTTCACGAAATTCTTCTGCAATTTTGGAAAAAAAATTACCCTTATAATTGATTACAAATAAGTTCAATATATACATTGTAAATTCAAATTTATTGGATACAGTCGTTATTCATTTCATCAACGTATTTTTAGTCACTATTAATAATCATCATTTTCCTCATAGCAACTAATTTGCCATAACATTTCAAATGATACCCTGCAGAATTTTGTAATTCAGGTATTAATATTAGATCTCTGTATTAAAAATGTTTTTTTCTTATTTCAATATATAAACTACATTTCTTGAATACATCATCAGTAAAGGATAAAATTTCAAAACATTTAATTTTTCTTATTCAAATAAAAATCACGACGTAAAACATTAGCTTTGAATCGACAGTTTTGACAGTTAAAAATCGCGCTTAAGAAGTAGCAGCGAACGACCTAATAAATCTTGGTCTGGCAGGATTTTGGTCAAGTATTAACGTACCAGACCAATTTTATTCAAAAGAGGAACAAAAAACGAAAATTTTGACGTTTGATTTTTTCTTATATCTTATACAGAAAATTTACCGATCGAATAAATATTTTAAGGGTGGTCTAGCAAACAGCAACAAAAATGGGGATGCCAGGCTTAAATTTTCTACTGATCATACGCTATCAAATAAAAAAAAATTACACTTATATTTTATATATCAATTTTACAAAAAAATAGCTTTAATTAGTGACACCAGCATACCGTTTCTCTGACAACTTCGACATCAGTAGTGGTCATTACCCGGAGCGCTCAATCTCCCCCACCCCTTGACATTGACCTTGACCTTGAACCGCCCATTTTGGCCTCGCTCTTGACCATGATATTCGACTTTGCGTTGATACGAATTTGACCTTGAAAAATGTTATATTTTCAATGGGGTATGTGTGATCTTGTTCTAGACCTTGCTCAAGGTCGCCTTGTCTATGCTGGAGGTCACCTTGGGTGTGTGACCTTGAAGTTAAGTAACGTAGTTTGGGGCGACCTTGAATAGTTTTATATATGGTATGGAGGCAGTTTCATTCATCAACTGTCTCTGACTTGCATAGGTAGTACTTGTATAATTATTTGACAAATAATGGCATATGTCGGTGAATATTGCGGTACTAAGTTTACCAACATTTATAAAAGAGAATCGTGTGCGGCGGGATTTAATGAAGTGCCAGGAGGAAAACGGCTCGGAATTGACGAGCATGCATCGATGATTCCAGTAATTAATTGTGCTACATGAAATATGGATGTTCCAGGAAATCATATGTTAGCTCATCAACGAACACAACAACATAAAAGTAATTCATGTTTGCCGGTATTTTATGGTGTGTAACTCGTTGAATGTGCTTTCAAAAAAAGATAATTACAACCTATCTGGTTAGTAGTGATATGGATCATTCCGATTATGTAATGTTTTTTGCAGACATTACATCAAAGGTGATGGGACTTGTTAATAATTTATTACGTGTATATCACGCTTTAAAAGTTAACATGACAGCTGTTGGTACGTAGATTCTTCTATCACAAGAAATATTCAGTGAAAAATCCTGGATTCCGTTTACCATTCTTTCACCGAATTAATAAAAATGCAGACGACAGAGTTTCAGAAGAAAGATTCAGGTATGTAAAAATTAAAACCCGATATATTTAACTGATTTTTATAGTTTTTTCTTATTATAGGATGGGCTCTTATGCGAATTTTATACTTGGAATTCAGCATCAACAAGTATACGCCTATGAGTGGCTCATCATACATTAAGTTGCCGTACTCTATTGAAAAGAGAGAAGCTGTCATCAATGTGATAAACCAGGACGAATGTTGCTTTGCGTAGGCTGTCACATCAGCATTGGTTCGGCCAGCAGCAGCGCCTTCACAGCTAGCATCCTATCCCAATTTTTTTAGAGTGCTAAATTTAACAGGTATGGATTTTCCAGTAAAATTACGTAACATTAAAAAATTTGAGGAAATGCACAACATATCCATTAACTTTTACGGTCTAGAATCTAAACACGAAAATAATAAACTAATAGATAAAGTTATTGGTCCACTGAGGTATGCGTCAAGAAAGTTGGATAGACATGTAAATTTATTATTAATTAAAAAAGATTGTTATAGTAAAGATGGTGGTGAACATTTTTGTGATACGACTTGTTCAAAAGGTCATTATTGTTGGATTAAGGATTAATCACACTTAGATTCAAGTCAAGTTAGTTCTCAAGAACATAAATTATATTTTTGTGATGGTTGTCTCATTAATTTCAGTCCACCATCAGCTCTAACTTTACATCAAAACCACGATTGTAACCACATTTTACGCAAGCACCCTCAGTTGATTTAAAAATTTATAAATTTGGAAAGAGTGTGCCGGAAAGTATTTTAAAATTCGAGGGTATAGAAAAGCAATTGCGCGTTCCATTCGTGATTTATGCAGATTTCGAATTTGTTTTAAAACCTGTTGAAACGGTACAACCAAACCAGGAAAATTCTTACACCGTAAAAAGCTTTAAACGTGAACCATATTCTTTTGCTTATTAAATTAAATACTCTTTTGACTCCTCAATTTCGAAATTTCAGCTATCTCGGGGGAATAATGCAGCTCAAGTCTTTGTGGATCGTATTGAGTGTGATTTAAGGGCTTAATATAACACATATTTAAAAGACATTAAGCCTATGAAACCATTAACGCCTGAAGAAATATGGGAGTTTAATGATGCTAAAATATGTGGTATATATGAAAGCTCTTTTGGATCAAAGTAAAGAAAAGTATATATCCTTTACCAAAAGTTTTTATGTACACAATTATTTTAATAATAAATGTGGAAAAGTCAAAATGAAATATTTAAAGTTGTGGTTTATTGACAGTTTTAAATTTCTGTCAAGTCTTTGGAAAATTTAGGCAACCGTTTAAACGCTGACGATTTTATCGAAACTGTAAAACATTTTTCCAATATCGAGCAATTTGCAGCTTTATTGACTCTAGAGAAAAAATTAAAAATACATGTCTTCCAAGTAAAGATCAATTTTATGATAATTTACGGAAAAAATACATTAGCGATGAAAGCTATAGGGGAGCAAAAGAAGTATGACGCTTGTTTGGGTGTAAAACTTTGGGGAACTATTCAGACGTGTCTTTAAAATCGTGCGATGTTTGAGAGCAGTTTCGGGATAAGTGTTTAAAATTCACTAAATTGGATCCAGTACACTACTATACCCTTCAAAGTTTATCAATTGATTGTATGTTGCGTATAATTAAGGTAGAGCTAGAGCTCTTAACTGATATAGACATGATACATTTTTTTAAGAAAGGCGGCATAAGCCAGTTTACAGATAGGAAGCACATCTCGCTAATAACATGTGTTTACCCAACTATGATCCAACAAAACCATCTTCATTTATAACATATCTTGATGCAACAAATCTATATGGCCATAGTATGTCACAAGCATTACCATATGACGGTTTCCGATGACAGAGCGCGAAATACCCAATTTAAATATTATGGCTGTTGGTGATGAGAGTTTACATGGTACGTCTTGGAAGTAAATGTGCATTATCCGACTGAGTTACATGATGCACATTCTGATTTTCCCTTTCTAGTGGAAAATATCATACTGCCAACAGAAAACGCCAAATTTCCGAAATTAATTCCTAATATACATGATAAAAAAAAATCATTGTACACTATAGAACTTCAAAACAAGCCATCGCCAACAGCTTAGTGGTAATGCAAACTCATCGAGTTTTACTGTTTAACCAACTAAAAACGTATATTGATTTTAATATCAATTTACGTAATAGAGCCAGCACAAAATTTGCGAAAGACACTTTTAAATTACAAAATAACGCGATTTTTGCCAAAACTATGGAAAATGTGGAAAATCGAAAGGATATAAAATTAGTAACACATTGGGAAAACAGTGTAGGCACAAGTGGAGCTAGAGTATTAATATCCCGTCCCAATTTCAATAGTAGCTCGATATTTATCGAAAACTTTGTTGCTATACATATGAATAAAGTTAAAATAGTAAACAATAAACCAATTTATATCGGATTTTCCATATTAGATATATCAAAGACTGTAATATATGATTTTTATTTTAATTTTATTAAATCCAAATTTGGCGATGATGCTTCGTTACTTTACACCGATACTGACTTGTTTATATTAAAAGTGTAGGCAAAAACTTTTATCAGACTATATCAGAAAACCCCGAAAAATTTATTACATCAAATTAATTCGAAATAATTAATTTCAACATAATTAAAAGTAATTATGTAGATGGTCGAACAAAAAATGAGTTTCCTGGCTACCCGGTAATAAGTTTTAATGGTGCCGGCGCGAAGGCTTATTATGTAAAGACCATTAATAATGAATTTAAAAAAGCCAAAGGTATCAAAAGATCTGTTATCGTGAAAGACCTTCATCAGGAAGACTACCAAAGAATTATTGAACGGGGTGATTTGATATAAAGAAAAATGAAATCATTTAGAAGTGAATTACATAACATTTATACCAACATAATAAATAAAGTAGCATTATCACATAGCCATAAAAAATGTTATATAATTCCCAATTCAACCAAAACTTTACCTTGTATTCATTACTTGATTGCCTTTTATTCAACCTTTATTTTAAAATTATAAATATAATACAGTACTGACACGTAACAAATGGCAAAGTTATTGTTGAAAATTTGTTTAACAGTAAATTAAACGCACAGGTCGACAAGTAAATGTTTAAGGTGGAAAAGTTTTGTTGACAAGATCCTCCATAGTCTTATCAATTTTCAACATTCTAGAATTAAGTTCATCACGCAGTTCGTCTTGTCTAAGTTCATATATTGCAATAACAATATCATCAATGTATCTTCTAAGTTTTTGAGAAGTTTCAATTAACTTCTTGCGTACATAACCTTCTTATATATCTTTAATAACAATTGTTAAGTCATGCACAGCTTTCTGCGTATCTTGCACACACTGAGCAAGGTTATTATCAACATAACTGTGTGTGGCCACATCGTCTCATTTAAGAGGTTCCGCTAAGTAGCACAATCTTTTGCTTTCCATGTCGTAATCTCCATCAGGTGTAAGTTTAAATCCTATTCCTGAAGTTCCGCGCATAAAGTTAAAATCCTTAAATTTTCTTTTGCCACCGAACTTATCAATAGTGTTTACTTTTGACATTGTTATTTGAGACTGATTTGAAACCATTATATTTCACCCATATATTGTTCTATTTTATTAATAAACAGACTATGCAGAAAAATATAGATTGCAAAATGTTTTTTAGGCGATGTTTAATAAATACACTCACAAATTCACTTTACTATTGTTTTATTATTAAGGAAAGAAAATATAACCAAAAAAAAAAATACATAATTTAATTCCTTCTGTACAGGTACACGTATGTTTCTTGTATCACCCAATTTCTCATCTGGATGGCGCGTTCATTAATGTCCTTGCCCTGCTCGCGAAGTAGATGTAGTTGAAATTGTGTGTGAGATCATTTCGCCAGCAAATACCTTGTTTTATACAATGATGACAAGTTAAACGAAAAGATCTTGGTATATGCAAGTATGTTTTGGCCGCTTCATTAGGTTTTTCATCAGTTGGCAACATGATGTTTGAATATGTTGTAATTTTTCGAACGCTGTACTATATTTATCTATTACTTTTTAAAATAACCTTGACAGGGACAGAAGTCCTTGAAAATGACAACTTCGAAAACGACGTTGGCCTTGCAGGTTACGTTGGCCTTGGCCTTGGCCTTTGTTACAGTCTTGTTATTTTACGTACAAAACTATAAATAATTTTACCAATAATACCAACAATAAAGCTAATACTCACCATAACTTAATCCTTTATTTTCATCAAGTAGTCTCTTTAACAAATATTAAATAAAACCTAAGTTTATTCACCTGTCGCATCAAAAACCGGTATTGTAAAAAATTCAAGTGTACCTGGAAATGCATCAAACACTCTACTTTTGCTACTTTCATCAAGGGTGTAGTTAATCTTAGTTAAGCGTTAGTAGAGAGAGTCTGGGAGAAGCCTTGGTTGTGAAAACTGGCAGAAACCTAGAAAGCAGACTTTTTGCTGATTTCATAAGAGTACAATAATACATTGATTCCTATTTGCAGCTAAAAACCATAGTTTAGTGTGTTAAGGCATCATTTGCCAGATATTGAGGATAAACAAAGTTTTTATTGTATTCGTTTTTGGTTAAGTACATCGTAATGAAAGTGATCACATCTAAGAAGTCAACACACCATCTTTGAAACTTTTAATATTTGATGCATCCTTAAAGACAATCAGGTACATGCCACAAACAATTTTTATTATACTGGGACTTTGCATTCGTATCTAAGATTGGATTTGCATGCCAGAGCCGGCATATAACACACCACTGCTCCCATGGAGGCCATCGGCTATCCAGCTTGCCGAAAGTGTTTGGATTTAGTGACAAAACTGCCTTTCAGATATTAGAACTTCATAATAAACAGTTATATTACCGATTTTAAAGTATACTTTCATTTTTCCCCTGTGATTGGGAACTAATAAGACTTTCTGCGTGCAATTACAGGACATTTTATATTTAATTTCATTTAAAATATCTTGTAACCTGAAAGTATACGTATACACTAGGTAATTTAAAATATCATTTTAATATACACACACATCTTAATTGTCCAACACTTTTAATTAGATTTAAAAAACATAATTTTAGTCTTAGTCGGCCTACTAGCTAGTTTATTCTTTCAAAATAAATATAAACATTTTAACGAAAACAAAAGTAAGGTTACTCAAGCTAACCGACTTGGCGTTTGGCGCAGATGACGTCATACTAGTAATAGTGTTATTGTTCATTGTTTCTTGTTTTTTTTTTTAAATATAGCAAATAGTCCCATATTTCCTCTAGATTATGTTAAAATACACATAGTTTGTAAATTAGAATCTTTTTTTTACTTATTGTTAAATATAGATATTAGTTCTTTTTGGTTTCGGTGTTTTATTTTTGAATCTGCCCATGATAACATCATGGCTTCTTCTTACCGACGGGCATAAAAACAGGTGGCGCTTTGAATTTATATAACCCCCCTAATTTCCGTCATGCTAGCCTAGGCATTGCCCTAAAAGAAGAAGCGATCAGCGCCAAAAAGATAACCACCTATATCGAGGCATTTTTAGTAGTTTAATTTAATTTTAGCATTCATTTTAATTTTAATTCTTTCTTTCTCGTGTCGTAGCACCTTGCATGTGACAAGTTTAAATACTATACTTGATGCATCAAACAAAAGTAATAAAGGTGGTGTAGTGGGGGAAATAGGCATAAATTCAGACTTGCTGGCTAGAGCCCTCAATGATGGTCGTGATGGAGAGTTGGCGCAGTCGGCAGCGGAATTTCTTCAAACTTGGAGTGAGGAGAAGGAGCTGAAAATAAAAGTGCTGAGTAATGAGAAAAGCGTCGCGGTCAAATGGGACATCTTCTCCAAAAGCCTCAAAATTAAAGAAGCTACTAACTATTCCGAAATTGGAAATCGCCGATAAAAAACATTTTATTCGGCGTTTAAAAGTGTAAGGCAGGCGAAAAAGAAATTTACTTTCAAAAAACCAAAGACGCTCGCACCATTACTCGATTTTTTGTTAACGGCATCACCACCACCACCGACATAGCCTTTGTCCGTCAAAGTAAAAGTAATTGAAGGCGACGATGGAACAACTCCACCAACATCGGCCAATGGAGAAGAAGTATCGGAGGTAAAGTCTTCACCTGTGAAAACTGACGCGCCACTGTCTCCGATATTGGGATGTCGCAAAATATTAAAAAGGCGGTTTAAGCAATGTTATTAAGGTGAAAAAGCATCTGATGCTTCATCTCCTTCATCTCTGAGACATCTCAACTGGGGTGGGCTGAAGACTTTACCAACTCGCCAAGGGACAAACTATCGAACATGTTTAGGATAAAAAAAGACTTGATCAGTAGAGTGAGTGAAAATGACTGTGCGATAATAGAACTTGAAAAACAATTGTTAGAATTACAGAAACAATTATCATTTAAAAAAAAGTGCGGGTGAACGATATAGAAGACAATTAATGGACTTTCATAAGTTTTGTAGTAGGTGTTAAGGAGTTATAAGTATTAGTTTTTAATTTATAGTATTAAGTTTGTAAATATATTTTGTAATTTTATAAAAAAAAGTGAGATTTCTATATTTTAACAAATATCTTTTTTTATAAATATATATTGTAATATTAAGAATAAAAATTGCTAGAAAATATACTTTTTGGTGCTTTATTTCGTATAGGACCTAATATTAGGTATTAAAAAGGTGTCAATAATCCACTAAAACTACGTAATAACAATAGTTGTAAATATTTTTTGATTATATTTACAACTATGCTAAAACATGGTTTGATTTAAGAAGTTCAGGTTTTGTCGCCAGAACTTCTAATACTTTGCGTCTCAATATTGTATATTTAAAAAAAAAACATAAAATATTGGTCACAAAGTATTATAATCAAGTAAAACTATGATCAAAGTATTTTGTGATCCTGAACAAGACCGTTTTGTGGTGTGGCAACAAACAAACAATCAAAATATGTATTTATCTACACGTTCGTTGACGGTTGTATCAGCAGACATCTTTAACAGAAATGAACACGCGTAAGTATTCTGACATATGCAACTAATTTATAAATTTAATTATATCCTTTTTTCCAAAAACTCTAGTACTTTGCCCCAAATAAGTTAAAGTGTATACCCCTTCAGTTTTACTCATAATATCTACAATATCGTCTGACAATGTTTCGGACACACATTTTGGCAAAACAGTCTCTAATGTGCTATTATCACTATCATCTGTAAAACCACTAGAAGAGTATTACCAAATCGTGTAGTTATTGAAATAATTTTTACAATTTTATACACTTTCCCCATAATCATTTCGGTACCTTTTTTCTCTCTAAAACCTCGAAATATTCCTGAAAATTTCATCTAGAGTTTCTTTTGCAATACTCATTATTGAAAAATGATATAAACATTACCGCGAATACAAAAACACTTTCAGAACACCACAGGAACAAAATATTTGATGTTTATGCCACTGTTTGAAGTCACTTCTTTCCCCACTAACCTTTATAGTTAATTTTCAAGATCGAATTATAACAATGGTGGAGAGTGGCTTAACGGCAAAAACACCAGAAATGGTGGGCGGGAGTCTTCAAGGTCCAATGACTTCACACTTATAAAATAGTACGACGAGAAATTCAAGGTCAAAATATAATAAAACAAATAGCTAGATTTTCTCTACTTTCTTGATTGAAATTTTTTCGTGGTTCTCTTATACGTGTAATATAATCATTTAAACCTAAATTTCTCAATTTTTTAGTAATATTTGTTCGTTTTTATTTATTAAAAATTCCTTACAAACTATACTTGTTGAAATACACACTTCAGCATGGTCCATATATTTAAAAAATATATTAAAATCCTGAGCCTCCGAATCTTGAATTTCATATGCGTAAAAATCCGAACAGGCTGCAGAAATTAAAAACTCTCCATACATTTCTTAAACAAAACTTTCCATATTAACTACTACGTTAAACTTAACTCCTACACTCTAATTTCATTTAACACAACCGGATCCTCAATGAAACTAATCAGTTTTTCCAAACAGTCACTAAATCCCAACTTTTCTATTTCGCAAACAAACTCTAGTAAATTTAATGTTTTGCTGCAATATTTATGACATGCATTGGCAGTCTTTTCATATTGAAAAGCCAAATCACAATAGCGCAACCCCCATTCTGGTCGACTTTTCGTTGCGTCATTGAAGTAATTACTTGCCGTTTCAGTGAACTCATCGCCCAATTTTTTTACTATTTCATATTTTTCACTTATTTTTACACTCACGACACTTTTTTATTGTTGGTGGTTGCCCATCTATATAATGACAATGTATTTGTTCATAATGAATGTAAGTTCAACTGTAGTTCCTTGTTGACCGATATGGCGCTAGCAGCTTATCCCAAATTTGTTATACACTCAGTGAATTGACGTAAGTTTTTAAGTATTCAAGAGGAAAAAATTTCTCGTCAAAATCACATAAAACTTTTTAAATTATTTTGATATAAACAAATTATTCTGCCGACTTACTCCATAATTTTATCTTTAGATATTTCCGTATCTGATATTTCACATTGAATGAATGTAAATAGACTCACACAATTTTATAGAAGAATTTGCAAGGTCAAAACCATTTCAAGATCATCGCACACTATTACAATGCACAAATAACTACTTCAAAGTCACACACCCAAGGTCACCTCCAGCAAAGTCTAGGTGACCTTGAACAAGGTTAAGGTTACACACACAACATTGATTACATAACATTTTTCAAGGTGATATCAATGCAGTGTCGAATATCATGGTCAAGAGCGAGGGCCGGGTGCAAAATCAAGATCAAGGTCAAGGAGTGGGGATTGAGCGCTTCGGGTAATGACCCCTACTGACATTTTTCTCTTTTAACTATCTTAATTTCTTATTAAATATATTTCGCATTTTACGATATACGCGTGGGAAAAATCAAACTGATAAAACGATTAATGGAGTTTAGTAAACATCTAACTAGTTTTTCTATACCTTAGATATTCGTACTGATAATATAATCCAATTGATACGTATTGGATATAAAAAAAATTTAAAAGGAGGGTTATCGTCATTTCATGTACCATATTATTTTGTGTACAAGGTATACATCATTTTATTCTGCAGTCTTTATTACCATGTCGACTGAATATTTTCATAAACTGATCTTCAATTATTATTTTATTTTAGTCATTTATTTAGAAGTTTGCAGTATATACAAGTAATTTCGTCTTGGTTCTCAAAGTACTGCGATCTGCAAGGGGTCTACGGGAATTAACCAAGTTGATTATATTTCGGCAGATCGTAATCAAAACTTGGGCGTTCCGTAAATATCATAACGTAATTAACATGGATTATACCTATACCCTTACATAATACTTTAATAGAATAGACAAAGAAATGACCTATTTATATGTTAAGTATATTTCATTAAATTATTTTGTAAGTACCTATTCGCTTTGTGGTCACACTACTTATAACTTATAAACATTTGCGCTTTTGATAGCAACACATGCCTTCATACGCGCGATAAGAAACATGTCTAGACTTGAACTAGAGTTGGAAGAAGGCGGCGTAGACTTTCACCGGCTTATTTGATTCGTCTATTAGTAATAGGAGTGTTATCCGACCGGATTTCCCCGGATTTGTTCTAGTTTAGAAGGCGTTCGGGGAGAGTCCGGGCGGTGCTTCATTTGTAGTCCGGGTTTTAGGTTACTAACATATTTACCGAGATTACAAGATGTACAATTCATCAGCATAGCTACTGATGCTAGTTTTCACTTCAACGCAAAATTATTTCCACTTATTATTCAATATTTTGATGAAAAAAAAAACGAAATCCCTACAAAGCTCCTCGAAATAGAAAGCACGGAAAATGAGACATCTGCCACAATTACTGAACTAATTATACAACAACTTAGCCAGCATGATCTCTTGTTTAAGTGTATTGCGTTTGCTGGAAACAACTGCAACACAAATTTCGGTGCAATAGAACGGCATGGAATCAACAATGTTTTCCATAACTGAAACAAAGTATGAATCCCAACGTACTTGGTGTGGGTTGCACATGTCATTAACAACGCAGTACACCACGGATGTGATTTACTGCCAGTGAACGCTGAATCTATCATCTTAAAAATTTATGATTTTTTTTCTACTTACACAGTACGAATCGAATCCCTTAAAGAAGTCTGCGACACACCTGATTTAAAATACAAACAGCTCCTCTATCATTCCAAGACGCGTTGGTTAAGCCTATTTCCAGCTACCGTTCATTAAAGAACTATTTTGAAAGCTTAGAAAAGCCACCGGTTTTATTAAAGTTTCTTAAAACTTTAACAGCCAGATTCACTAAGAAAATTTAAGACTTAAACCCGATCTAGTTGCCGTGAAATTTAAATCTTATAATCGACCCATTTTGTTTTGGTTATGATATTGTCATAATTAATATTACGTATGTAAACAAATAAATGCTTATATAGGGATATTAAGGAAGAGAACCTGGCAATAAAGCCTTGAAATATGTAAGAGAAATAATTGTATCCAGAAAATACAGTTTCCCATTTTGGCCGGTTCAGTAATAAAATAAAATGATTTTCTTATACTTGTATTTTTCGGGTTTAAATCTTGCTTGACTTATTATTGCTCTTGTCAATTTAAGTCCTCTGCTGTCAATTTAAGATGGTGTTAAAGCTAAACCATGTTAGTGAATTCGGCTGTAAGATTTGATTCTGTTAAAAAATTAAACTTTTGTTTTATTAAAGAAATTAAAAATGTAGGTAAAACTGCCGATAGTTTCTTAAAACTTTAAGAATATTTTGTTTCATTAAAAGTGTAAATTTTTGTTTTATTTAAATACAAATACAAATACAAGACAGCTAATTGTTTGTTCAAAACTTTAGGAAGATTCTGATTTGTTTCTTTAGAAAACTAAATTTAGTTTAAAGTTGTATGAGAATTTAAAAAAAAAGTTGATTTATAACAATTAAAACTATTTTTTCTTTTACTGAGTAACTTTAAAAAATCACTGTCGGCATCACCATGCTATTTTTAATGCGATCAACTGAGTGATAGTTAAGGTTCGCGAAATATGACAACAATGCGTTTTAAACTTTTAGTCCCTGCCCTGTTAATTGAACGGCAAAATTTTAAATCATTCATTGCATTGACGTAATATAAATCAATTATTGCATGAAATATTTATAACGCCGCTTTGTCGCTTTGATGACCGGTATTAAATGAGTCACTAACAGAAATTATGCACTTTAGGTATGGGTATGATATTTTTAACCTTCTTGCTTTTATTGTGTTCAAATAAAAATTAAGGAAAAAATTTTATTAACGTACATTACAGAAGCATAAAACTTCAAAATATTAATATTATAAGAACATAAAAGAATGTCTAGGTATACCTTCGCATATGGTCTTAGATAATATCGAATATACAGCCGATGCGTTCGCTAAATATTTCCAATCAATGTTCTCTGATGATTCCGCAATAAATTCAGATTTTTAAAATTTATATTAAAATAAGCAATTTGTGATAATAATATTTTTCTTTGTCTTCAGAAAATAACAGTTGCAGATATGTTTAGTTATTTAAAAGCATTAACAGCCAGATTTACTAAAAAGGTTTAATACTTCGACCTAATCTAGTTGCCATGGAAGTTAGGTCTTTTAGTTAACCAGTTTTATTTTGCTTGTTATTCTTAGAATTGAGGATAAATAACTAGAAATAAACCCTTGGGATGGGCAAGAAGAATAGTTGTCTTAAGGAAATAAACAAAATGTTCAATTTAAAAATCCTGTCACCCGGTAACAACTGTACTCTTTATTCAATTTATTTAATAGTATTTTGTCGCCTGGCACAAATTTCGTTTAACTTTAAACATACCAGCATAAGGAACATCTAAATATATAGTTCCATCTTTCTGGCACCCATAGGGGCCACGCTAGATCTTCGTCTTTCCACTGTGCCGTTTCAATAAATGGCTCTATCCTATGTTGATGATTATAGAAAGTCCATGTATATTAAGCGCCTGCTCTGTTGCCAGATGTCGAAATAATTAATATAGAAAGGAAGAAGTATTCGAAAAAGATTAAAGTAAAAATAAAAAGGTTTTTAGAACAAGTTAAATAATGATGCATCGTAAGAAGCTACATTTAAGGGTAAAAACTTATTGAATTGGATCCATAGCATTTTATACAAATTAAATTACTATTTGAAATAGTATCATCAGTAGTATCACATACAGAATACTATTTACCCATATTATTGTATACAGAAATTTATAATATTTCCAAACTTTTTCTCCATTTTCACTATAATTTAAAATAAATTACATTATCTAAATAAAGGGTTGATTTTATGCAAATCGTATGGTAAATTTCATAGGTCACAATAAGCTGCAATGAAAAGATTATGAGAACAAACTTGATATTGCTCGAAGGGTTGGATAGAGATTTCAAATAAAGTAATAAACTGAAATTTAGTATGATATAAATTTATTGATTTTTTTTGTTTATGAACTACCCTATATGTAAGCCTAAACATATTCATATTAAGGGGGTAAACTACTTTTGGAAAATCAAAAAAAAATTTTTTTTTTTGGTTTAACTATACCTAATATCGTAAATATCATTGGAGTAGCTGTTCGCCAATGTGTCGTGTCATTTGAACCTTTAAAGAGTACGCTACAACGCGTATTTTTCAGCATGGCAGATGAAAAAATTATATTGAATTTATCCATGTTTTTTCAGTACTTAAAACTTTAAACGCTTTTTTCTCGAAACAAGAAATTTCAAGCCGATCGAACCGATATCTCAAACAATTTTTGTTCGGTTTACTTGACATTTTTAATATTTTTTCAAAACTATTTTCTTTTCAACAGAATGTATGATTTTTTGATATAGCAGAGTTCAATTGCTATTAACAATTTTCGAGCCATTTTTTACGTTTTTTCACATTTTTTTCCTCAATCAATTAAAAAAAAATTCTACGTATTGTCAAAGCTGTTATCATACTTTATCAAAATGTTTCATTTCATAATTGTAACTTTAAAACTGCAGGAGTTATTGGTTCCGTCACGCAGCGATGAAAAAAAGGCGCCTCTGAGAAAAAAAAGGCATTTTTACCAAATGCTTTGAAAAAAATTCCCAAATTTGCTAAATTTTTCGGCCTCTAGAGTGGTTTACCTCCTTGAGATAAAACTTATCTCCTAAAGATTAGAAAAAATGGCTGAAACAACAGTTAAGTTACCAATAGTAACTTAAAATTTTGTATTCAGTAAAATGCAACAAAAAAAATTTAAGAGATGAAAAATATTTTGTTAACCAGGTGAACTGATTGGAATAAAATACATAACCAATAATCTACAATTTTAGGTAAAACACAAAATTATTAAAAAAGAATGTAATGCAGATGATATCCGGCGAAGAGGAAGTCACGGTAGCACCAAAAGCGATAGTAAAGGAAGTTTAGCATCAACAAAATCTCTAACACCGTCAATCGAAATACCTTATTATGCACCTCGTAAATCAAAGGAGACTAGCAAACATAAAATATCTTCAATGCCTTTAGTGAATTATAAAATATCGAGTTATGTAGAAGATAATCAGGTACCATCTGCAGGATCTAATAAAAGTTATGGGTTGTCCAGAAAAAGCAGCATCAAAAGAAGCGTGGAAATTATTTTGAAAGCATCTAGGTAAATATTTTTAAAATTAAGCGTATTAAGGATGCATCATATAAAAAATATACATGGTGTTACTTAAGGTTCCTTCCCCATGAAGTAATTTCTGGTTTCACCTAAGGTAAAAAGTTTCTGTTACTGTATCTTCTGTTCTTAAATAAGCTATTGAAAAAAACTCAAACTGTTATTTATTTATCAATATTTATTTTGTTCGCTTCAAATAATTTCCCATTCGAGACGATTCGCATATGCTAATGTTTTTTTTCATTCTTCAAACGTCCTCACACAGCGAATTTCTTTGTATAAATATATCCAATGGCAACTTGAGTTTCGGAAACAAAAAAAGTTGTACTGTGTCATATCTGTCGAATACGATGCAAGGAGAATAATATTTTTGTTTTTGATAAAAAATTTCTTAACGGCTAATAATAATAATAATTCTCTTGGTTTTTGACTTGCTTCGACGTTCTCTTTTTGGTTTTTACTCTTCTCTCGGTTTTCATTCCGATAACTATTGCATTGTTTCCATGTCAAATTGGTACATTTCATCGCCCACTATTAATTAAAATAAAATTAGTATATCTAAAAAACGTATAAAATAGAGATTTGGCAGAAAGTGACTATTCATCTATTTAAATGGATTTTGCACGAGTCTGCTATCTCTCCTGGTTCAAAAGTAAATATATGTTACGCAAAATAGTGAATATGTTCAAAAAAAGTCAGTTTTAGAAATGAAAATGAAAATTACACTAAAAAAATATTGTTTCCTCGCAATAATTATTTAGTGCACTACTACATAGGAATCATCATTTTCTTAATCATAAGCCCAGCGGCGCAATTATTTATAACCTGAAGATTTGAGAAGTCCATATTTAGAAATATCGAACACGTATTTGGTAAGAACAGTAAATTACTGTAAATATTCTCCCAGGTAGATGCTCAGAGCATTTAAATGTTACTGATTTACATCGATAATACCAAAGCTAGGTTTACGCTATATATAATTTTATAGAACTTGTAAAATAACATATCGATAAGATACTTTTCTAGGCCCACTGGGCAATGTTAGTATTTCGGTTTTTGAAATAAAAGTATTATTATTTATGCCGTGTGTTGATTTGATGTGTCGACGCTTACTTTAATAATTTGACGATAGTAGCATTTTTATTATTAAATACAACTGAAGATACTGGTTTGTCCTTATTTAGAAGTTTATCACTGAGACGACGTCATTTTGCAATTGCATTGAGAACACGCGCATTCGATCAGTAAACTTCAGAGTATTATAATCAGCCGAATGCGGGAAATCGCGGAAGTTTAAAAAAGTTGGTTGGGATTTTCGCATTTGTAACCCCAGTAATTTTGCTTAAATAAAACAAAAACTGATGTATATTTTCATTATACCAGTTGGTAAACATTATTATCAAAATTAGCGTAAAGTTCAAATGATACATCAGTAACAGTAACTACTTGATTTCAAATTTAAAAAGTTAACACAAATTTGTGTTAAAATACATTTTTTGTGATCGTATATGTTGGTATTTCAAATCGCAGCTTTTGATAATATTAAACAAATATTATCATGCTTTTACGAATTATTATACCATGTAAATATTTTTTTCAGCAAACTCATCATTTCATTTTAACACAGAACACTGGAAAAATTACATATACTAATAAAATATTGCCATATAAATCTTGAATTAGTTTTAATAATGTTGTTCTTTTTTAGGAATTCAGAATCAAACAAAACTCCAACGTCAAAAGGAAAAGTTGATTCAGCCAAACAACATTTGAAACCTAACCACAACACAACTACAACAAAAACTATCATTCGCAAAATGGATTTACAGTCTGAAAGTGTAAAAGTAAAATCTAACTCAAAAAATTCTCTTAAGAACAATAAACAACGTTCATAAATAGAACTACTTTTTTTACAGATTTATTTTGTAAATCAGAAAATTATAACAAATTGAAAACCTAGAAATGTAGAGAGATCAAGAATAATGTTTTCAAATTCTCTTAGCATATTAACATTCAGCCCTAATTTAGACTAATATTTCTGATGCTTTTCTGTTCTTTACTCATTTTGCTTTCCTTGTGCACTAATTAAAGGCACGCAAATTGTGTAAAATTTTGACATACGATGCGAAACAGTGAATGCAAACTTCGCTTCATCATATCCTTTCTATGTTAGAGGTTGCACAGTTAGAATAAATTGTAATAAAACACAATTCATCCTATTCCACCACATTTTATTTCACTTACATACGGAGTTGCATATAGTTGTACGTTTGCTGAATGTGATTTCAGCACTACAACAGCATAATGTGGATATAACCACTGCTAATGCATCTCACACGGAGGAATCCGTGAAAGCCGTATAAACATATGTAAGTCATCCGAAGACAGGTCGGCGAAGCCGCGTTCAGTGTTGCATGCTTCCTTTCGATCTGTCCTTTGCACAGCCAGGTGTATGTCGGTACCCTGATGAGTCTAGTGAGAGACGAAACATGCATCTCTGTCGTATCACTGTGGCGGGGAGGGTAAGCTTTGACTTTCTTCTCGGTATGGTGGTACAGGTAGGCCACTATCTCGATGGTGGTGGAATAGGATGAATTGTGTTTTATTACAATTTATTCTAACTGTGCAACCTCTAACATAGAAAGGATATGATGGAGCGAAGTTTGCATTCACTGTTTCGCATTTTATTTCATATATATATATATATATATATATATATATATATATATATATATATATATATATATATATAAATATATATATATATATATATATATATATAAATATATATATATATATATATATATATATATATATATATATATATATATATATATATATATATATATGATGTACCTCTGCCGTATCACTGTAGCGGGGAGTGTAAGTTTTTGACTTTCTTCTCGATATGGTGGTACAGGTAAGCCGTCATCTCGATGGTGGTAAAATAGGATAAATTATGTTTTGTAGCAATTTATTCATACTGTGCAACCTCTAACACGGAAAGGATATCATGGAGCGACGAAAGGATACATATATATATATATATATATATATATATATATATATATATATATATATATATATATATATATATATGTATATATATATATATATATATATATATATATATATATATATATATATATATGTATAAATGACACAACACATTCCACATTATAAAGCAGGGATATAAAAGACTCAAAATTAAAAAAATAATTTTTATGAATACCTTCTTTTGAAGAATAGCCTACTTATAAAGCAATTGAAATTAAATTATCGAAGAGTTGAGAGGTATGTCAAAATTTTACACAATTTGCGTGCCTTTAATTAGTGCACAAGGAAAGCAAAATGAGTAACGAACAGAAAAGCATCAGAAATATTAGTCTAAATTAGGGCTGAATGTTAATATATATATATATATATATATATATATATATATATATATATATATATATATATATATATATAGTTCGGAAGGCCGGTATTTATACATAACTGTTTTGCTTTAAAACCTTTTATTGTCACAATTTTGATACTTGTCAGAATAATTCAAGTTACATTATGCTAAACTGTCCACGAACGCCGATCTGGATTCCTTATATACCCTTTTTCCGGATACCAGAAGATTACGGATCTTTCTAGAAGGGTTTCAGACTATATGTTGCAATAAAAATAAGGAAAAGGAGAAATCTAGCGATCTCTAGACCTTGTGTTATAGGCGTTCCACGTTAAAAATAAGGAAATCGAATTTTCAGACCTTTTTTCATAGACGTCTCCTGAGGAAATAAACCTAAGACCCAACAAACTATAAAGACAAATTAATACTATGAAATGTATAACGCTACAAAGTTCAGGTTGCCCCCTTCCAAGCCTTGATCGTCCCGATCAACCTTCTTGATTTTGATAATGGGCCAATCAGCCAAGATGCACGCCTTTCATCTTCTCATGAAGGCTTTTCTGAATTTAGTACACGAGATCGTTTAGTCGAGTCACTTCCTTGTACGGACCTTCCCATGACTTTTGAAGCTTCGGTGAACGCCTTTTGGTTCTTTTCGGATTATACAACCAAACTTTGTCACCAACCATGAATCCACCAGTATTGGCTTTGAGGTCTGTCGCGTTCAGTTAGTGCAGTATTCGTAAGTTGCTTCAGAATCGGGTGGACGTCCAGTAAGCAAATTGACTGAAAGACGTAATTATTTTCCAAAAAATATGTTAGCAGGTATTTTTCCAGTGGTTTTGTTAATGATTGAACGATAGGCTAGTAAAAATGGCTCAATACATTTATCCCAATTATTTTGTTGTTCATTTACTTGTATTCTGACATAATTTTCCAGCATTTTATTAAATCTCTCAATCATTCCATCTGACTGTGGCTGTAGGGGTGTTGTTCTAGTCTTGTGGATTTTCAGAAGCTTGGAAAAGTTCGCAAAAACGTCAGATTCAAACTTTCTGCCTTGATCAGAATGTATCTCTCTTGGCACCCTATATCTATAAATCCATTGTTCAAGCAATATTTCAGCAATGGTGGTGGCTTCTTGATTTGGTGTCGCATAGACTTCTGTCCATTTACTGAAGTAATCCATAACTACCAAAATATAGCGATTCCCGGATTTACTAATAGGAAATGGTCCTGCTATGTCAATTGCAATTCTTTCGAAAGGTACTCCTACATTTTACTGCTTCATTTTACCATGGCTATAGGTCCTTGGTCCTTTACTGGTAGCACAGACCGTACACTTTTGCACCAGTATCTTACATCTGCGCGGCTCCCCAGCCAATAGAACTTCTTTCGAACTTTTTCATGAGTTTTCATAACTCCTAAGTGTCCGCCACCTACACCATTATGTAAAGCGTGCAGTACTTCTGGAACCTTTTTGGTGGGTAATATGGTCTGATATTTGTAGTCTTTGCTATCAAAGCTCTCCGAAACTCTTTTTAATAGACCATCGTGCATAATTAAAGAAACCCATAAGGTCCAGTAACCTTTTACTTTTTGAGATTTTGATGATATTTCCTGAAAAGTGGGTCGATTTGACTTATTATTCTTTAAATTGATGATAATGTTAAGATCTGGATCTTCTTGTCGTTCCTTGGAGATGATTTTGGGATCCCAATCTAAAGAACATTATAATTGTGCCTTTTGGCAATAGAAATTGTCAGGATTCTCTCGCTCTTCGTGTCTGTTGCTTGCATTCTTCTGGACATGATCTTCTTGACAAAGCGTCTGCATTTTTGTGGTTCAAGCCTTTTCTATGTTCGATTTTAAAATCGTACTCTTGCAAGCGTTGTAACCATCGGGATATTTGACCTTCAGGATTTTTAAATTGTAAAAGCCTCTTTAATGATGCGTGGTCTGTTCGCAGGGGAAATATTATGGCGAGTAGTTCTTTTCTTGTTACACAATAATTTCGTTCAGCTTTGCAGAGTACTTTGCTAAAATAAGCAATCACTTTCTCTTGGCCATTTTGTATTTGAGAAATAGAGGATTTACTAGCGTTAGTATCCACAACAAACATCTAATCAGGATCAGGATATGACAATATTGTAGGATTACAAAGTGCCTTCTTTAGTTCTTTAAAAGCAGTTTAGCAGTCTGCGGACCATTCATAGTTGTTGCTATTTTCAATCAGTCGATGTAAACGTCTTCCAGTATCGGCAAATCCTTTAATGAATCTTCTATAGTAAGTACAAGGACTCTGAAAACTTCTTAGTTAATGCTTGTTTTTCAGTACTGACCAACCTTGAATGGCTTCCGTCTTATCAGGGTCGGTTTGTATACCCGCTTCGGTGACCCAGGTATTTCACTTCTTTCTGAAAAAATTGACATTTTTTCGGACAGAGCTTCAATTGTGCACTTCTCGGTTTTTACAATACATCTTCGACATTTTTTAGGTGATCGTTCTAGAATTATAATGTCATCTAGGTAGACCAGGCATGTTTTTCAAGTTAGTCCATGTAAAATTCGTTTCATTAAACGTTCAGAAGTGACAGGGGAATGGCATAAACCAAATGGCTTAATATTAAATTGTCATAGCCCCATTCCAGTAGAAAGGGCGGACTTCTCTGTATCCTCTGGATGAAGCTATACTTACCAATAGCTACTTTTTAAGTCCAATGTGGAAAACCATTTTGACCCAGTTAAAGTGGCTATAGAGTATCATCAATACGAGGTAAAGGAAAACTGTCATTCATTGTGAGGTCATTAAGTCACCTGAGGTCAAGACAGAATCTAGTTGAGCCATCTTTCTTCTTAACCAATACAACTGAGGACGTCCATGGCCTTTGGGAAGGTTCTATAATGCCTTGATTCTGCATATCTTTAAGCATCTTGTTTACCTTGTCACATTTTGCTAACGGTATACTCTTTGGAACTTGTTTAATCTGAATTGTTTCCCCAGTGTTTATTCATTGTTCGACTATATTGGTCCTTCCCAAGTCGCTATTAGATAAAGAGAAAACATCCTGGTTTCTTCGCAAAAGATTTTCCAGTCTAGTTACCTGAACTTGATTCAATAAAGATATTGATGTATTAACTAGGTCTTGGAGTACCTTAGGTAGATTAGCAGGTAATTTTTCAGGTTGTAACGGGATATCGCTAACTATAATGTCGACAGGCTGACAGGTAGCAATCTTTCACCTTTTCTGATCTATTAAGTATAATCCTTAAAGTTCAGCATCTTGACAAATATAGTTCTTCTTTTATTCTGGACCAATGTTCTTGCAGGAAGGATTCCTTTTACATACAAAAAGCAATCTTGAATTGGTTCAACCAAAACTACTTCATCTTCGGAATCATCAAACTTTACTTCTACTATACATCCTGAACTTGGCGGTAACATCGCATCTTCAAAAAGTGCAACTTCCCGAATCGACACTTTCTCTTCTTCGGTAGATTCATAACAATTTCTTCATTTCTAGTGCGGAGTACTCGTTGAGGAAGATCAAGGACAAACTTCTGACATTTCATGACATCTAGACCTAGTATTATTTCGTCCAAAATATTAGCAACAATAACTACATGTCTGGAAGTGGTGGTTCCTAAGGTTATTTCTACTTCACTACCAATTTTATATTGAACCACGATGTTCGGCTTTACAGTGGTGTGAGTAGAGCCAGTATTTAATACCATTTCACATACCCAACCGCACACCTTTCCGGGTACTACCAAGCTGGAACCATTGTTTTGAAGCCAGAATACCTTAATTGTTATTGTTGGTGGAGCTTAGTAGCACCTAGCCAGCTTTCGCCCCTTTAAGCCGGCTACTGAGAGTTTTCCTGATTCTGATCGCTGTTAGGAGCAGTACTGCCAGTACAGTGGCTTTCTACATGCCCCTCTTGGCCACACTTCCAACAACGAATTCTATTTCTGCTGTGGAAGATTGTGTTTTTGTTATCATGTGTTTTTTGTTTGTTTAAAAATCTCCCTCATTACCTTCATGAAGAATTCCTCATTGGTCTTGCGATCATCCTGGGAAACATTGACTCTTCTTATAATTATTCCTTGGTTCCTAGAGGTCTGTTTGGCTGTTTCAAACTGAAGGGCATAAGCAAGAGCCTCAAAAATTTTCTTCAGTCGGGCCACTCTTAGATTTTTGCTTGTTTCTGGGTCGCGTAAACCTTCGACAAAACTATTTACTGCTAACTCTTGCTTTATTTCTTCCGGATATGTTGGGTAATTCAAATTTATTAGCCTCATTATATCCGCCCCATATTCTTACAGACTTTCATTGTATTTTTGTCTTCTTCCTTGAAGTTGAGCCTTATAAACTTCTTGGAAGGGGGCTTTCCCATAGCGCATCTTCAGAAAAGTAACAATAAATTCGTAATCATTCTGTTTTTCTTCGGAAATATTACGTCAAGCCTCTATGGCTTCACCTCGTAGTGCTAGAACAAGAGCACATACCTTCTCCGGTAGACTTCAATTATTGCCGGTGGCAGCGGCTTCGAATTGACGGACATAGGTAAGCCAAAGTACTTTGCCGTCGAAGGTAGACGACTTCATCATACTAGTCGCAGAAACATCTACCTTAATTATACCTGTACTGACTACCTTCTTGAATCACACATGTAATTGTTGCATCTGTTTCTAGATTCCAGTCACCTAATGTAGTACTCCTCCATGTACGTCTTCTCTAATTTTGTTCTTCTGTTGCATTTCTTGTTCTATGCGCTTCATTCATATCTTCTTGACGTATCTTAAGTTCCTGTTGCATGTCTTGTTCTATACGATTCCATATAGTTTTGATTTTTTTAATGTCTTCTTTCAGTTCTTGTTTCATGTCTTCTTGACTTGTGTTAAGTTCCTGTCCTCCAGGCTTGCTTTTAGTTATTGTTTTATATCATCTTAGCTTGTCTTTAATTCCTGTTTCATATCATCTTGGTTTGTTCTTAGTGTCAATTCTTGTTTCATATCGTCTTGGCATGTCTTTAGTGTCACCAATTCTTGTTTCACATCATTTTGGCTTTTCTTCATATCTTCTTGATTTTTCGTCATCTTTCAATTCTTGTTTCATCTCCCTTTGGCTTGTTTTCATGTATTGTATCATCATCAGTATCTGATTTAAACTAGTTTGAAGTTGCTTTTCCATTTTTGCTTTCTGTCTTCCAGTTTCTATTCTGGATTTGATCGCACCTCTGACACCAATTTGTTCCGGACGGCCGGTATTTATACACAACTGTTTTGCTTTAAAATCTTTTATTGTCAGAATTTTGACACTTGTCAAAATAGTTCAAGTTGCATCAGTAGTGAACATAACCCGATTCGCTCGATCCCCCCACTCCTCGACCTTGACCTTGACCTTGCCCCACCCCTCTTGGGCACCGCCCACATGTCCTTGACCTTGAAAGTGCACGTGTGCTTTGGCCTTGGCCTTGTGTTCAAGGTTGTGTGTGTGACCTTGACCTTGACCTTGGTCGAGACGACCTTGACTTTGTTGAAGGTCATCTTGGGTGTGTGACCTTGAAGTAGTTATTTGTGCATTGTAATAGTGTGGGATGATCTTGAAATGATTTTGACCTTGCAAATTGTTCTATAAATTGTGTGAGTCTACTTGCATTCATTCAGTGTGAAATGTCAGATACGGAACTATCTAAAGAAAAAATTATAGAGCAAGTCGGCCAGTGGCGGCGCGTTCATAAGTGCTGCGGAGCTGCAGAACACACATAATTTCGACAAATTATATATTTTTTAATGTAGTGTATCCCTAAACTAAACAATAAAAATATTAAATTATTTCTCTAATAGCATTGGCAAAATGGCAAACAAAACACCGCAAGTTTTCCGGCCTGAACACTCGAGCGTAGGGCCGCCGCTTACGAGCCCGCCGCGGATTTGGGTTCACAGCTAATGATTTCTGAAAACAAAGCGAGTGATTGGTTTAACGCTGCACGTGGCTTAATACGGCGATTTATGGAAAATTTGCGGCTGCAGGACGGCAGCACCCAGCAGTGGTTTTGTAATTTTATATGCGCGCGGCCGGCTATTTGTTTTGTCCTGTTGTTTTATTTAGTTTAATTATAATGAATTCGATCGAGTTTTTGCAGAGTCATAGTTTTAGCTCTTTGGCATACGAGGACAAAATTAAAATTAAAGAACTTGGTCGATCGACACCACAATTAAACATTGAAATTAGCGGTTCAAGTCGAAGCAAAACATACAAACGCCAGTTTAATGACACGGTTTATAACAATACAAAGTGGTTGTGCGGTTGTGACAAAAAACACGCGCTTTTTTGTTTCCCTTGTATTTTGTTTGGAGGTGACAAATCGTGGACAGTTACGGGTTTTAGAGATTTGGGACATTTAAGCCAAAACATTAAACGGCACGAAGGAACACAGAAGCATATTTCCAATACGGTAAGCCTGGCATTATTAGGAAACATAAACATCCAAAAGCAATTGGATAATGCCTACTGGATTAATGTAAAACGGCACAACGAACAAGTTGATAAAAATCGTTATGTGCTATCGCGTATTATTGATTGTATAAAATTTTGTGGAACGTTTGAGTTAGCCCTCCGTGGCCACGATGAAAGTGACGAGTCTGATAATCCCGGAATCTTTCGTGGATTGGTGAATTTTAGTGCAGATCTTGACAACGTTTTCCAAAAACATTTAGAATCTGCTACGTTATTTAAAGGTACATCAAAGGACATGCAGAATGAACTATTACAATGCATGCTGGAGGTATGTAGAGAAAAAATCTCTGATGAAATAAATGAATCAAATTATTTAGCAGTTCTGGCAGATGAAACTAGTGATGTTGCCTCAAAATTTCAAATGGTGGTCGTTTTACGATATGTACATCAAGGAAGCCCAGTTGAAAGATTTTGGGGTTTTATAAATCCTGAGCAACATGACGCTCAATCTTTAGCAGCCTGTATTAAATCCGTTATAGATCCATTCTTAACGAAAGATTTCAACAAGCTGATTGCACAAACCTACGATGGCGCTGCTGTTATGAGTGGCAGACATAGAGGAGTACACACAGTAATCAAGGAAAAATATCCCCAGGCACATTTTGTTCACTGTTACGCTCATCAACTCAACTTAATAATGGCCCAGGCAGTGTCTCAAGATACAAAAGTGCGGGTATTCTTTTCAAATGTAGATGACGTTGTAAATTTCTTTTCGAATTCTCCTCAAAGAATGGATGTGTTAAACGAAGTAGTAGGGAGAAGATTACCACGCGCCGTTCAGACTCGGTGGAATTTTAAAAGCAGAGCAATAAACGTTATTTATGAGCACAGAAATTCTTTAATAGAATGTATGCAAGAAATTCAACGGAGGTTTGCTAATAGAATAGTCGTAAGTCAGGCAGTTGCTATAGAACGTTCGCTTAATGATGAATCATTTCTGTTTTGGCTAAATATTTTTCATCATGTTATGCCGCATGTTGACATTTTATATAACCAACTACAAACAAGGAAAGCCGATTCGGTAGAAATTAAAAACTGCGTCGATACTTTTGAAAAGTGTATCCAAGAGTTGAGAGATAATATTGACGGGGTAATAGACAGAGGAAATCTTCTCAGACAGGATTTGGAGCCCACTGTTAAACGAATTTGTCTTTCAAAAGAGAACCTTCGTGCGGCAGCATTAGAAGTTTGCGACACAATAATTCATACTGCCAAAACTAGATTTGATTATGTAGATCATTTAGCAGTCGCGACGTTATTTACATCTGAATTGTTCGAGAAGTTTTCAAAAAAATTTCCAGATGGGATATTAAACTCTGTGCTAACTATGTACCCTTTATTTGAACTAGAACGCCTAAAGACTGAACTGTCCATAATTTACATAAGGCCAGATTTTAGGAATCTTAAAGGGGCAGTAGCATTTTTAAATTTACTTACATCTAACAATTTGGATGAGTCTTTCAAAGAAACTGTCAAGTTATTACAAATAATTATAACTATTCCTATGACAACGGCAGAGGCAGAAAGATGTTTTTCTACTTTAAAAAGAGTTAAAACTTTCCTACGCAATACCATGGGTGAAAGTAGATTATCCGCACTTTCTATGCTGTCAATAGAAAATGCCTTTATTAGAAAAGACCCCAATTTTAATGAGAAAGTAATTGAGAAGTTTGCAAGAGCTAAACAAAGACGTATTGATTTGATATATAAAAAGTGAACTTTAGATTTTTTTAAACGTTTAAATTTTTGTTGTTGTTTTTCGTTTTTTGACATTTATTGCCCCTTATATTCAATGTGCTACCAGGTTACCACCTGCGACAAAAGGATTGCATGTTGCATGTTTGTACCTTGTACCAGAGCTTAGAAGGAATACAGGTAGGTCTAATAATTCTTTTTTTGCTTTGCGTATTTCGCGTATTTTCAATGCAGAACACACCCTTGAACATCCCACACGCCGCCACTGAAGTCGGCAGAGTAATTTGTTTATATCAGAGTAATTTAAAAAGTTTGTGTGATTTTGAAGAGAAGGATCTAGCATTTTTCCCTCTCGAATATTTAAAAACTTGCGTTGATACGCTGAGTTTACGGCAAATTTGGGATAAGCTGCCAGCGTCATATCGGTGTAACAAGGAACTACAGTTAAGCTTACCCTGTTACATTCACTATGAACAAATATATCGTCATCATATAGATGGGCCACCACCAGCAATAAAAAAGTGTCGTGAATGTAAAAATGAGTGAATAATATGAATAGTGCTTTGCAAGAGACAGTAAAAAAATTGGGCGATGAGTTCACTGAAACGGCTAGTAATTATTTCAATGATGCAATGAAAAGTCGAGCAGAATGGGCGTCGCGCTATTGTGATTTGGCTTATGAATATGAAAAGGCTGCGAATGCATGTCGTAAATATTGCAGCAAAACAATAAATTTACAAGACTTTGTTCGTGAGATAAAAAAGTTGGGGTTTAGTGACTGTTTGGAAAAACTGATTAGGTTCATTGCAGATCCGGTTGTGTTAGATGAAATTAGAGTGTAGGACTTAAGTTTAACGTAGTAGTAGTTAATATGGAAAGTTTAGTGCGAGAAATGTACGAGGAATTTCTAATTTCTGCAGCCTGTTCGGAATTTTACGCATATGAAATGCAAGATTCGGAGGCTCAGGACTTTAGTGTATTTTTTAAGTATATGGACCATGCCGAAGTGTGTCTTTTAGCTAGTATAGTTTGTAAGAATTTTCTTAGAAATAAAAATAAACAATTATTATTGAACAAATTAAGGAAATTAGGTTTAGGTGATAATGTTAAACGCATAGAAGAATGGCAGAAAAAAATCAATGAATAAAGTACATAAAATGTAGTTATTTGTTTCATTATATTTTGTCCTTGAAGTTATCCTTATACCAATTTAAATGTGTGACGTCATTTGACCTTGAATACTCCTCCCACTATTTCTATCGTTAAGCTACCCCCACCATTGTTACAATTCGACCTTGAAACCCCGCTATAAAGGTTCGTGGGAGAAGAAGTGACTTCAAACAGTCGCAGATATCAGTGGCATAAACATCAAATATTGTGTTCGTGTAGTGTTCTGAAAGTGCTTTTATATTCACGGTAATTTTTGGATTTATATACCATTTTTTTCAATAATGAGTATTGCAAAAGAAACTCTAGATGAAATTAATGAAATGTTTAGCAAAGATTTCGAGGTTTTAGAGAAAAAAAAAGGTTACCGAAATGATTGTAGGCAAAGTGTATAAAATTGTAAAGATGGTTTCAATGACTACACGATTTGGTAAAACTCTTTTAGTGGCTTTACACGATGACGGTGATAATAGCACATTTGAGACTTTTTTACCAAAACGTGTGGCCGAAACACTACCTGACGATATTGTAGATATTATGAGTAAAACTAAAGATAAATACACTCTAACTTATTTGGGGCAGGGCACTAGAGTTTTTGGAAACAATACTCGAACATTATTACGTTTTGGCTCATTGGAGTAAATTGTATGTAAATTGTTTGAAAAAAAGGATGTAATTAAATTTAAAATATAGTTGCACATGTCAGAATACTTACGCGTGTTCATTATTTCTGTTAAAGATGTCTGCTGATGCGACGACGACGACCGCCAACGAATGTGTAGATAGATACATATTTTGGTTGGGGAGAGAATTAAGAAATAGGGCTCACGATATGTTAGATAGCGTAAATGATTGGTCGCATATTGATGTAACCAAAGATCAATATAAGAACGAGATCAGGGATACAATCAATTTTATGGCTGGGGCACACTTGTGCGACAAATTTTTATATGGTTCCATAGACATGGATACATTTTGTGCTGAAATGGTTGAAGAAGAATTAAAAGAATACCTCGTCAATATTCCACATTTACCAGGTGAGCATGCTGCAAAATATGAATTGGTTTCTGCAACAGCAACAGCCCAAGACGTTGACGATCGAAATAGTGTCGGATGGGATAGAATTTTGAGCAACGAAAACGAAGACATGGAAAACTAATTTTTTATAATTTTTGTATTTGTGCAATTAAATAACTGTAAATAAATATCTGTTACAATCACAGTTTTATTTTATTTCTTTTATAAACATACCAACCCAGTAGATCATAGTCAGTGTTTCTTTTTCTCAGCTGAAATATTTAATATAAGTAGGGCAAATAAAAATAAAATAGTTTAGTAAAGATTGAAAATGAGTCGAGGAAACAACACAATTGATAAATTTGGTCGTCAGAAATATAATGAAAAATATCATATATTATCTGGGCCACAAGGGATTGGTTTTAAACTTACAGCGGATGGGCAGTATGATATGGGTGGAAAAATCATAACCAACTTAGGCGAACCTAAAGATGATGACGATGCTGTGACAAAACACTTTGTTAATAGAAAGTTTTACAATTTTGCAGTTGTAATATGTGACATATTTAACAAGGATGTCCTCCCCATGATATACAAAAATAATAGTGAGCTTAAAACAAAAATTGAAGTTATGCAGAAAATACTCTATCATCAGCCTTTAAATGACTCATTAAGCGCACTGTCGTACGACTCGACTTCAAAAAAAATCTAAAAAAAGCAGGTTAAAGAATAGGAGAACGCACTCCGAGTGGCATAGCCTTGAAGATAACGTCGTAGTCGTCGGTGAATTGGACCTTCCCTCCAAGAATATTGAAATGTTATTTATGTGTATGATGTTTTATTGTCATTGTTTTTAATAATGAAGATTGAAATAAAAAACTTTATTTTACAATATATTGTTTATTTATTTTACATTTTAAATAAAAAATATAGTCATACAATATGTTATTTAAACAATATTAGCTTTATCTATCCAAGAGTTGAAGTGGTTGGGAAATCCTAGCCATTTGACAAATAATTGTTCGATGTGATTTTTCTTGCGTTGTCTAAGGACCTTTTCTACTAGATAAACGTCAGGACTGCTTGTTTTTTGTAGTTCTGATTCGTGAAAACACCCTCTTATAGGCTGACCTTCTAACGATTCCAACAAGTAAGTAGGTGGATTTGTAACGTTAACTTTTACAACTTTAAACAATTCGGTTGACCAAGAGGGCGTATATCCTTTCTCGAATAAGCTTTTGTACTTGCTAATACGCACAATGTCACCCATGGAAAACTTAAATTTTTTAGGTACAATTTTTAAATAATCATATGCTTTAATATGTGTTTTTTCTTGCACGTCTGCAGGCTTCATTCCAATGGTGCGATGTTTCGAATGGTTATAGGTTTTTGTTACTGCCGATAATATATGTATCCATTTGTAAGATCCTCTTGTCGAGAATTGTTTATATAAATTATTTTTTAAAGTCCTTATGACTCGCTCAACAATTGCAGCTTTCTTTGTGCTGTAAGTGGAATAATGATTTATATTATATTTTTTCATCAGGGCTTGAAAGTTTGTATTATAGAACTCCTTTCCTTGATCACTTTGCAGATTTGTTGGTGTATATGATGCCTCTTCAATGATGCTTTTCATCGCATTAGTAACTTCTATACCAGTCTTGTTTTTTATGGCTTTGGTATAGACAAATTTCGAGTAACAATTTATACAGACCAAAATATAACGATAACCATCGTTTTCATCAGCATACTGTTGCATTTCAGCCAAATCAATTTGCCACAAATCTCTGTATCCTTTTATTATCGTGCGCCGTCTTACAAAATTTTTTCTAGCCGTTCTATGTAGTTCATTAACAATCTTGATTTTTTCTAGACTGGGCTCCATATTATTAGTAATACTAAAGGTTTCAGATCGAAGGAAGAACTGAATAATATCATTAAATATTGAGCTTAATATATTATATCTTCTTCTCGTAATTCCTCTATGATTGACATAATTTCATTTTCGTGTCCAGTGTGACCGGCCATTTTGGAACTCCACAACAAACGTAAACGATCCACCAACTCTTTAGCTTTGTTCCAGTAGACATATTGAAATTTTTTCGAAGATAATTTCTTTTTTGTGGGTAACTGTAGTTTTTCCGAGAGATTTTTTCTTGTAATAGTACCACCTAATTTTGTGCCCATTATCAGAGGTTTAATAATTCGTAAATATTTGTTCCATCTGGTCTCCCGTAAACCATCACTTTTTTTAAAATTGTTGTAGACAGCATTCGTTGATTCCAAAATTTCCTTGTACGTTGAAAGTACATTATCACTTAATTGTTGTTGTTCCTTGCCTACACTTGGGGGTGTTTTAAGAAATAACAAATCATAAAGTGCCGGTGATCCACCATATTCTGCAATATTTTTCCCTTTTTTGTATAAGACAATATTTCCATTTCGAAAACGCACCTCTAAATTACCAATAAATTTTTTGTTATGATCTGTTTTTGAACCAAAACGTACACCATATACAGTATCGTATAGAGATGGTTTCGAACGTAATCCTTTCAGGTGTGCGTTTAAAGTATCGGAAGTTGTGGTGTCAGCGGATGCGAGAGATGTATTAGTTGATGTCGAGGGTGTATCAAACACCGATTGGCTAATATCTTCTTTTGAAATGCGATGCTGCTGCTGCTGCTGCTGAATAGGTGTGGAGGTTTGAAAGGAATGTGTAGGTTGGGGAAAACCTGATATTTGAGTCGACTGCACTGATGTACTGAGACTATGTGGCTTTGTAGCTGGATAATGTTGTTGCTGTTGTTGTTGCTGCTGCTGCTGCTGCTGACGTTGCTTAACCACATCAGATATAGTTGTCAACGGCTTAGAAATGGGTTCGTAAAACTTTTCCAATTCCACAACATTAAACTCTTTAGCCGCTTTAATTTGTTTAAATTTTTTTCTGACGGCATTGGTAGCTTCCACTAGTTTACGTTTTAAGTCGATCGCGTTATTCATGATGTTAACAAAGGACGTTTCAACAATCAAATGAGCGTTTTCTCTTATTATTACAGAAATATATAGCTATCAAATCCTTTGCGGTATCTTCCCGATTTCACATCACTGTCTTTATCAATTACTAAAAATCCATACTTATTATCCCAACATTTTGAGCACATTTCTTGAAATTGAGTAAAAGTTAGATCCGGTGAAACGTGGTCGGAAAATATGTGTTTCATATTCAACTCATCTTGTTTAAACATAATAATAAAATTGGCGTTGTCTCGCACAAGCTGTTTAGGCACTCGCGAATATGTTTGCGCTAGGTAAAAGGAGTCGATATTTTTATGACATCCCATGCTAAAGTACGATCTTATAACATCTTGTTTTTCACATATAACATCATCAAAGATAAATATAGAGTTTGGTTTTGCATCGGACGGTTCCACAATATTACTGGAATCACTAAAGGCATAGTAGCCTAAACCTTTTATGGGCGCTAAAATTTTCCTTAAATACTCATATTTCGGTTGATACAGAGATTTCGAGTAAATATAGACATTTTCGAAACGTAGCCCAAGGGGGTGTGTAAGCAGCGAAATCATGACATTAGTTTTTCCACAATTGGATGGACCAATTAACAGGCCGCGAATAGAGGAAGGAAGTAAAGGACCGTGTCTCTTCATTATCTTCTTTTCAAATCCAAGTCCGACTTTTTCATCGAGATTGTCAATAGGAAGTTTTTGTTTAAGATCGATAACGCGCATCTTAGGAAAATTTGATATTTTATAGGCAATTTTTCACAAAAACTGTCATTCAGATGCCGAGCGTCAAACGAAGTGGACGGTCTCACGTTTCCAACAAAACTGGATACGGTATTGTGAATTCGTTAATAAATAAATTACCATTCGAGGTACACATTCCTGGTTATCAATATTGCGGACCCGGAACAAAAGTAATAAAACGTGTGACAAGAGGTGATCCAGGCATTAATCCTTTGGATGCCGCATGCAAAAAACACGATTTAGCCTATTTACATAATAAAGACAACATAAGTGCGAGACATCGAGCGGATTACGAGCTCGAACAAAGTGCTTGGAATAGAGTAAAATCGAAAGATTCCAGTTTAGGTGAAAAAACAGCAGCTTGGTTAGTTACAAACATTATGAAAGGAAAACAACGTTTTGGTATGGGTGTACCATCATCATCATTATCAACAAAAAAAACATCTAGTAAAGGCACGCGTCATACAAAAAGGAAAGGTGTTAATAAAAATCGACATGTTCGGAAAGCCAGTTTCGGAACAGCTATTCGACAAGCAGTTCGAAGGGAATTATTAAAAGCCGGAAGTAAAAATGTGTTGGAAAAAAATGTCATGAATGCATCTAAAATAGCTCTGTCGGCAGCACGTAGATCGGTAAAAGCGGCAGGTGGCAAAAGGAAGGTTCGTACACCGAGAATAATACCGATTCCTAAAACTGGTGGAATATTACCATTAATACCAATTTTTGCCGGGTTATCAGCTTTGGGTTCATTAGCCGGTGGGGCAGCGGGAATTGTGCGCGACATAAAAGCAGTAAAAAAAAGCAGCGAAGATAAAACCGGTGCCGGCCTGTATTTAAAATCGAAAGGAAATGGTTTGTTTCTAAAGCCATATCGTAAAGGTATGGGATTATTTTTAAATCGTAGATCAAAAAACTAATTGAATCCCTACCTCGAAGACCACTATCTAACATCGATATAGAAAAATATGCCAAAAAGAAAAGAATAGGACACTTTCGAGGCGTTTATATGAGGGATTTATTACCTAGACAAGGTCCTCGACGTTACGAAGCAGCAATAGTGAATTTGGATAGTACGCGTGGTGCAGGGACTCATTGGGTAGCTTATAGAAAAAATAATTCTAAAGTAACATATTATGACAGCTTCGGCGATTTACCCCCACCGATCGAATTGGTCCGATATCTACAAACGGGATCGGAACCATCAAAAATTATTTACTATACATACGATCGTCAGCAGGATTTTGGAACAGTCTGGTGTGGACATTTGTGCTTAAAGTTTCTTGTCAAATCATCAGCGTAAAAGATGTCATCATCATCATCGTCACCATTAACACCGCAAATGGATCGCAATAACTATACTAAAATGTTGCAATCACTGAAAGCATTTCATCTAGCCGGTGGATTAAGGAAAATGACCGTGAAACAGTTAGAAAACATGCCCAAGGAAGTAATGATTGCATTAGCCCCAAATGAAATTCCATTCGTTTGGGAAAAGTTGCCGGAGCACCTTAAAAGCGATATCGATATATTAAAATATCAGTGCGGTTGCAAACATTATTTCAGCAGCAGCAGCAGCAATTTAAACGAGGTTATGACTGATGAGGATCTTACGGCTAGAAAAATATTTTGTTGTTATTGCAAAATCAGCGATGTGCGCATAAAAGCAGAAAATAGCATAAAAACATCACTATCTAATGCAGTGAGAAAAGGTGTGACGATGAATCTTTTTAAATGTTGCCGCTAAGAATAAAACCGAGATGTGTGATGTTTTAATGGTTAGTCATGTCTTATACGTTCACACTAACAGGACACTCGAGCGTCTTAAGCGCCGATTTTTATCCACCAGTCGAATTAAATAGAGAAAACAAATATGGTCTGGCATTGCTGGGATTTTACACATACAATTCAATTTTTAATGTGGACGAAAGCAACAATAAGTTTGCCTACATGAAGGAGGGTTACACCACCGAGCCGATACAATTGCAGATTCCACCTGGGGCCTATGAAATAGATGAGATAGGTAAAGCTATGTTGGAGGCTTTGAGGATTTCAACTGAAGAAAAGAACGATGGAATCTTTTACTTGGTTGCTAATAATAATACGCTGAAATGTGAACTGAAATCCCAATATACTATAGATTTCCGGGGAGAGGCGAGTATCGGTAAAATGTTAGGATTTAATCATACAGTGTTAAAAAGAGACAAAAAGCACGAATCAACCGAGATGGTGGAAATAATGAAAGTACGCATCATACGCGTAGATTGTAATATAATTTCCGGAGCATATATGAATTCGGTGGAAGGTCATACCTTGTTCGAATTCGATATCGACGTGGAGCCCGGTTACAAAATCAGTAAAGAACCACAAAATAATATTTATATGCCGTTAATGCCGGCAGGACGTCAGTTTATCGACAACATTACTCTTCGCATCTTGGACGATAGCGGTGATCTAATCAATTTTCAAGGCGAGAAAATAATCGTGAAATTGGAACTGAAGAAACTTTCATAGAAATGGGTTTTTGCTTCAATCGTCAATTGTGTGTGCTGTCGACTAAGATGGGGGAACCGCCGAAACATAATAAAAGTAAAAGAAGAGTTAACGTCAAGGTTAGTCGTCGTCCAGACGTTAGATCACAAACATCTCAACAGTTATCTGCCGAAGACTATAAATTTTTAAAATCAATCGGTCTTAAAGTGCGAAAATGATTTCCACCACCAGCGATAAAATAGAGGTTTTCTCCGAGCCCATCTTGGACAATTCCATTATTAGTCTAGAAGAGCATACGTATAAACCATACGGATCTCCATCATTCAACAATTCGGATGAAGTCCGTATCCCCATTAATTTTCAAGATATTATACTGGATATCGCCGAAAGTTACATATATATCGAAGGAAAATTTAAACCCATAGACGCAACGAAAAGATGTTTTTTATCAAATAATGCCCTCGCATTTTTGTTCGATGAAATTCGCTACGAGATGGGAGGTGAACAGGTCGCCGTGGTTCGTAAACCTGGAGTTACGACGACATTAAAAACCATGGTTTCATTCGGAAGTTTGCAACAAAGATCTCTCATGACGTGCGGATGGGGTCTCGACGAAGCAAACCAAGATATCGTAGACACGGCAAGTAACGTATTCTCCGGGAAATTACCCTTAAAATATCTTATGGGATTCGCCGAAGATTACGCAAAAGGTGTTTTCAACGTAAAACAAGAGCTTATTATGATTATAGCTCGCACTTTTACCAATTGTTACGTCGGCGAAGTAGAGGCAGAAATTAGTATCGACAAAATCGAATGGAAAATTCGTCACATCATTCCAGACGACAAGCAAAAATTGAAAATACTGTCTCGCATTAATAAAGGAGGAAACAACGCCAGTATTCAAATGGCATATCGTAAATGGGATCTGTACGAATTACCAGCTTTAAGGCAAACATCTTCCGACGTGTGGGCCTTGAGAACGAGTACAAGTCTGGAAAGACCGCGCTATATAATCGTCGGGTTTCAAGACAGCAATAATTGCGACAAGAAAGAAAAAAACGCAACCCAGTTTACCCACGCCGACGTATGCGACATTAGACTGTATCTGAATTCAACCGTTTACCCATACGAAAGATGGAATTTAGATTTCGCCAAGAAACTGTACGCAGCAGCCTATTACAATTACGAAAACTTCCAAAGCAGCTACTACGGGCGCGAAATAAACGATCCGATGATAACGTTCGCGGAATATATGAAAAACCCCGTTTTTATTATCAATTGCAGTCATCAACCAGAGGCGATTAACTCATCGACAGTGGATGTAAAATTGGAGTTCCAAACGAGAAAGAATAAATTCCCCAAAGACACTAAAGTGTACGCATTAGTTATTCACGACTCATTTTTTAGTTATAATGTATTAAACGGTTCGGTGACCAATAAATCTATATTTTAATGTATCTATTATATGTAACACAAAATAATGTTCTTGAATCAATAAATTTGTAATGAATGAAGTAGTAGTTTTATATTTATTTGAAACCCAACCAAAAAAAAAAAGCTGGCGGAAAAGCCCGCTCTTTAAGAAAAGAGTACGGGAATTTAGAAAATGGTGGTTTATTAAGTGGAAAAAAGAGCTTAAATAACACAAGAAAAAATTTTTAAGGCAAAATATGAAAACAACGATTTAGAAAATTTGTAGGAAAGTAACGGTTAGGAATAGGGAAAAAAGTTATAAGAAAAAATTATAGAGGAAATCGAGTACTATAAGCAAGCATTTTTCTCGATAGTAAAAACGTAAAAAAAATTTTTTTCAAAAAAAAATTGAAAAATGGTGAATGCGCGCCAAAGTTGAAGTTTTGGAGCAAAATTATATTAGGAAATTAGAAAGAGAATTTTTTTCTACATATGGTAGTACTTTTCAAAATTCGGAAAGATGAAATTTTAAGAAAAGGGTTATAGTAAGTTAGTAATTTGGATTTTTTAAAGCGCTGTAGCTCGGGAACCGTTCAAGATAGAAAAAAAATAAAAGCACTTTGATAGCCCAAAATTTTGAGGAGAATGCGATGGTGTAAAAAAAATTATAATTTTTTTTTTTTTTGAAAATGCTGAATACGCGCTAAAGTTGAAGATTTAGAGAAAAACGGTATTGGGAAATTAAAGAGAGAACTTTTTTCTACATATTGTAGTATTTTTGAAAATTCGAAAAAATGAAATTTGAAAAAAAGGGTTATAGAAAGTTAGTAATTTGAATTCTTTAAAGCGCTGTAGCTCGGGAACCGTTCAAGATAGAGAAAAAATAAAAGCACTTTAATTACCTAGAATTTTGAGTAGAATACAATGGTGAAAAAAAAATTTGGAAAATCTTAAAAATGACAAAAAATTTGGACGAAAAAATTGAAATTCTCGAGTTAGGAGGCTAGGGCCGCCGAACGGGAGTATGTGGAAGTTGTAGGGGGAGGTTTTTTTTTTTTTTTTTTTTTTTTTTTTTTCAGTCCAGGCCCTTTTAGGGCCACAAAAACGGTCCTTTTCAGGACCACATTATATTTTGATCGTAGTTTAGTAATCGTCACTTATGGGGCGAGATATTCGTTTAACGACGATTTGTCTCGTAGCTTAAGTGCCAAGTTATATGCTTGAGAACCTATGAAAATGTTAACAGTTCAAACAAGGTTTCTATTATTTTTTTTTGTAATGTATTCTTCACAAAATATTAAGAATAAGTCTTATTGTCTAAACAAATCTAATTCCTTATTTAAAGTTTTTGAAAAAAATCAATAATTCTATAAGCTCTCACCAATACATAACATTTAGAATCCGTTGGTGGGGTGGGGGTAGTTCTATATATATGAGACTGGGTCAGTTACACAGTCATATATTCATCAACCCTCATACGATAAACATGGAGGAAGAAAGACCCGCCAGCCGAGGCTCATCCATCTTTAGTGATGACACCGTAGCCGACAACGTTGGAGATCTGCAAGTCTTCGACGACGACGACAAGGTGGATTTTGAAATTGACGTCCTACGTTGGGACGACTTGGATGAGCCGATTCCGCTAGTATATGACCATGATCCGGGTCTAGTGGAATTAGACGACGCGGGTGATTGGGTCTTACAAAGACTCGAAACTCCGTCGCCGCAGCCAGAGCCGGACTCGACGGAAGATGCGGTGCTGGAAATTCCAGCATCACCAACACCCGACGACCCACAAGGCCCCTGCGATTCGTCAAGCTGGTGGTCGACCAGCGAGGATGGGGCACCATAAGCCCCACACTCTCCCTGGCCCTTTTTAAGGGCACACAACAACGGTCCTTTTCAGGACCACAAAATACTTTGATCGTAGTTTTAGTACATATTAGTACTTTGTTACTAATATTGTATGTATAGAATATACAATATTAGATACAAAGTATTAAAACTTTAAGTGCTGGTGGAACCCAGCTAAATCGTTCGTTCGTATTTGAGACCACAAACAACTTTTGGTCTCAATACGTAATATGACATTTGTTTTCACCCCCCACCATTAATTTGTCTCTATATATACGACCATCAATACTTATTACAATCATTTTAGTTCAACATGTCTGCGACTCAACAACAACAACAACCCATCCAATGCCCTGTGGTAGATTCTACCACAGAGAATTGTTTGGAGTGGGAGCCGAACGATCCTAGATGGGATGAACTTTGGCGGTTCATCATCGAATACACAGAGGACAGCACCGCCACCCCCGCTGATGATGATGACGGGCCGTGCGACTCCACAACTCAATAAAAGAGTCGCATGTTTTACAACCAAACGGTCCTTTTCAGGACCACAAAATAATTTGATCGTAGTTTTAGTTGGTTATAATACTTTCTAACCAATATTTTATGTTTTTTTCATAAAAACATACAATATTGAGATACAAAGTATTAGAAGTTCTGGCGACAGAACCTTAACTTCATAAACCGAACCATGTTTTAGCATACTTGTAAATATTATCAGAAAATATTTACAACTATTGCTATTGCGTAGTTTTAGTGGATTATTCACTTTTTTTTTTTTTATTACCTAATATTATGTGGGACAGGGCCTATATGAAATAACACACAAAAATAAATTTTCAAGTCATTTTTATTCTCATTATAAAATATAAAAAATTTGATCAAACACTTTTTTATTAACTACAATATATATATATATATATATATATATATATATATATATATATATATATATATATATATATATATATATTTACAAACTTAATACTATAAATTAAAAGCTAATATCTACAACTACCTAACACCTACTACATAATTTATTAAAGTCCTCTAATTGTCTTTTTAACCGCGCAGATTTCACCTTTTTTATCTCTAATTGTTTTTCAAGTTCTATAATGTCACTGGCACACTCGTTCACTTCATTCACTAAGCGTTTTTTCATGGCATAAATGTCGGTCAATTTGGTCTTCTGAGAGTTGGTGAAGTCTTCGACCCACTCCGGTTGTGATGGCTCGGAAGAAGACGCGGTTTTATTTGGTGAAGACGATGACGACGACGACGACGACGAAGCAGCGGAAACTTCATCGCCTTCAAAACACCGCTTAAACCGCTTCTTCATGGGTTTCCGGCACCCCAATATCGGCGACAATGGTGCTGGCGCTGGGGAAGACTTCACCTCCGACACTATTTCATTCTCGACGCTTGCCGGTGTTGGTGGCGTTGGTGGTGTTGGTCCATCGGGGCCTTCTATGACTTCCACTTCTACTGACAGTGGCTCTTGCGGTGCTGTTTTTAGGAAGTCGGGTAATGGAACAGGGGTGGAGGGACGCTTAAAGTTAAACTTTTTCTTCTTCCCTTGTCCCACACCTTTAATCGCCGAATAAAATGTTTTTTTATCGGCGATTTCCGACTTCCGCATAGTCAAAAGCTTTTTCAGTTTCGACGCTTTCGGAGAAGATTCCCTAGGCCGCGATGCTTTTCGCACAACCACATCACTAAGCACATTTATCTTTGGCTCCTTCTCCTCCGTCCAGCATTCCAGGAATTGCGCTGCCGACTGAACTAACTCCTCGTCGCGACCATCGTTGAGGGCTCGGTCTTCGGCATCTTCATGCTCCACGCCATTCCAGTTCTCGAACACCCCCGGACTTAACACTTCTAAACCACTCATGTTATCCAGCATGCCTTGCTGTGAACCGCAGCTCACGTCAAGAGCATCTAAAAGAGACCGTACACTAGACATTTTCGATATTCAAACTCACACAATTAACTTTTTCTTAGCACTGTACTGTTTGCTGTTCTGACGAACTGTGAAGAGCTCGAGCCAGCAAGTCTGCTTTTATGCCCATTTCCCCCACTACACCACCTTTATTCCTTTTGTTCGATGCATTAAGTATAATATTTAAACTTGTCAGATGCAAGGCCAAGGCCAAGGCCGACGTAACCGGCAATACCAGGGTCGTTTTCAAGGTTGTAATTTTCATGGATTTTTTTTTTTTGCCCCTGTCAAGGTTATTTTAAAGAAGCATATAAATATAGTACTAAACTTGTTAGATGCGAGGCCAAGGCCAAGGTCAAAGTACCCGTCAATGTCAGGGTCGTTTTCGAGGTTGTAATTTTCAAGGATTTTTTTTTGGTCCTGTCAAGGTTATTTTAAAAAGTAATACATAATTAGAGTACCGCGATTGAAAAGTACAACATATTCAAACATCATGTTGCCAACTGATGAACAACCTAGTGAAGCAGCCAAAACATACAGTCATATACCAAAAGCTTTTTATTTAACTTGTCATCATTGTAAAAGACTAGGTATCTGCTGGCGAAATGATCTTACGTACGACTTCAACTACATTGACCTTTTCAGGGTTAAATTTGTACAATGCGGCTTTTGTGGACTAGTTTACTACCAGTTCAAGGACATTAATGAACGTGCCATCCAGAGAAGAAATTGGGTCATAGAAGAAGCTCACCTGTACAGAAGAAATTAACATGTATTTTATTTCTTAATTTTTAATTTTTTTGTTTGTTATTTTTTTTATTTTTTTTAATAATAAAAAGTAAACTCAATCTTTTGTTATATTTTAATTTTTTTTTTCAATAAAACAATAGTAAAATGAATCTGTATGTGTATTTATTAAACATCACCTAAAATACGTTTTGCAATCCATATTTTTCTGCAGAGTCCGTTTATTAATGAAATAGAACCATATATTAGGGTGAAATCTAATGGTTTCAAATCAGTCTCACATAACAATGTCAGAAGTAAACACTATTGATAAGTTCGGTCGCAAAAGAAAATTTAAGGATTTTAACTTTATGCGAGGTCCTTCAGGAATAGGTTTTAAACTTACACCTAATGGAGATTACGACATGGGAAGCAAAAGATTGTGCTATTTAGCAGAACCTCTTGAAGGAGACGATGCGACCACACGAAATTATGTTGATAATAACCTTGCTCAGTGTGTGCAAGATACGCAGAAAGCTTTACATGACTCAACAATTGTTATTAAAGATATATTCAGAAACCAACTTGAAGGTTACGTACGCAAGAAATTAATTGAAACCGGTCAAGAACTTAGAGGATACATTGATGATACTGTTATTGCAATATATGAACTTAGGCAAGACGAACTGCGTGATGAACTTAACTCTAGAATGTTGAAAATTGAAAAGACTATGGAGGATCTTGTCAGCAAACCTGTTTCACATTAAACATTTACTCGTAGACCTGTGCGTTTAATTTACTATTAGACAAATTTTTCAACAATAACTTTTACAGTTTGTTATTTGTCGACACTTCATTATATTTATAATTTTAAAATAAAGGTTCAATAAAAAAGCAATCAAGTAATGAATACATGTTTTTTATTTAAAAAAAAAAAAAATTACAATACTATCGTTACATATTAATGTTGTATGTTTAATAGAAATAATAAAAACAATACAAATAATGAAATATGGATTTTCCAGATTACGTGCTGTCCTGACTTAGAAATGATTCCAACACGGTGACTAAATTTGCTAAGTTTTCTTCCGGGTCTGTTTTGTAAAAATCTATGTCTGCATGCCCCCAAGGTAGAGTTTTGGTTGAACTGGGAATTACATAACGTTTATCATCGCTATGTGACAATGCTACTTTATTTATTATGTTGGTATAAATGTTATGTAATTCACTTCTAAATGTCTTCATCTTTCTTAATATCAAACCACCCCGTTCAACAATTCTTTGGTAGTCTTCCTGATGAAGGTCTTTCTCGATAACACATTTTTTGATACCTTTGGCTTTTTTTAATTCATTATTAATGGACTTTACATAATAAGCCTTCGCGCCGGTACCATAAAAACTTATTATCGGATCACCAGGAAACTCATCTTTCATTCTACCAACTACAGAATTACTTTTAATTATGTTGAAATTATTAATTTCGGGGTAATTTGATGTATCGAATTTTTCGGGGTTTTCTGATATAGTTTGATAAAAGTTTTCCGTATACACTTTTAATATAAGCGAGTCAGTATCGGTGTAAAGTAACGAAGCATCATCGCCAAACTTGGATTTAATAAAATTATAATAAAAATCGTATATTACAGTCTTTGATATATCTAATATGGAAAAACCGATATAAATTGGTTTATTGTACAATATTTTAACTTTATTCATATGTATAGCAACAAAGTTCTCGGTAAATATCGAGCTACTATTGAAATTGGGGCGGGATATTAGTGCTCTAGCTCCATTTCTGCCTACACTGTTCTCCCAATGTGTTACTAATTTTATATCCTTTCGATTTTCCACATTTTCCATAGTTTTACCAAATATCGCGTTATTTTTTAATTTAAAAGTGTCCTTCGCAAATTTTGTGGTGGCCTTGTTACGTAAATTGGTATTAAAATCAATATACGATTTTAGCCATTTTGATTGCTCAAACTGTAATACTCGATGGGTTTGCATTACCACTAAGCCGTTGGCGATGGCTTGTTTTAAAGTTCTATAGTGTACAATGTATTTTTTTTTATCTTGTAAATTAGGAATTAATTTCGGTAATTTAGCGTTTTCTGTTGGCGGTATGATATTTTCTACTAGAAATGGAAGATCAGAATGTGCATCATGCAACTCAGTCGGATAATGCACATCCACTTCCAAAACGTACCCATGTAAACTATCATCACCAACAGCCATAATATTTAAATCCAGAATTTCGCGCTCGCTTAACCATCGAAAACCACCATATGGTAATGCTTGTGACATACTATGACCATATAGATTTGTAGCATCAAGGTATGTTATAAATGAAGAAGGTTTTGTTGGGTCATAGTCTGGTAAAAAAATATTATTAGCGATGTGCTTCCTTTCTGTACACTGGCTTATGCCGCCGCGTATACCTTTCTTAAAAAAATGTATCATGTCTATATCAGTTAAGAGCTCTAACTCTACCTTAGTCATACGTAGCATACAATCAAATGATAAACTTGGAAGGGTATAGTAATGTGCTGGATCAAGTTTATCGAATTTTAAACAATTATTCCGAAATTGCTCAAAAACATCACACAATAGCAACACATCTGATTTTAAATACACGTCCGAATAGTCCCCCAAAGTTTTACACCCAAACAAGCGCCATACTTCTTTTGCTCTTCTATAGCTTTCATCGCTAATATGTTCTTCCCGTAAATTATCATAAAATTCATCTTTACTTGGAAGACATGTATTTTCCATTTTTTCTATAGAGTCAATAAAGCTATAGGGAAAAACACCCTTTTGACGCATCAAATTAAATTGGTTCATATTTGAAAAATGTTTCCGCGTTTCAATAAAATCGTCGTCGTTTAAACCGCTGCCTAAATTTTCCAAAGACGTTGACAGAAATTTAAAACTATCAATAAATCGCAACTTTAAATATTTCCTCTTGACTTTTCCACATTTACTATCAAAATAATCGTGCACATAAATGCTTTTGGTAAATGATATGTACTTTTCCTTACTTTGAGCCAAAACACCAATTTTATCCCCATATTTACATAACTCTTTTATAAATAAATGGCTGTCGTAGCCACTTAAGTTATGAAATATGATAGGGATAAAAGAGGGTAATTTATAATTTAAATTACAAACGGAATGTGCAGCACCAAATCTTTTTGCACCAGTTATGTGACAGTGGTCTCGTACTTTAATCTCACCCTCTTCAAAAGGGCCTTCACATATACCACATATTTTAGCATCATTAAACTCCCTTTTTTCTTCAGGCGTTAACGGTTTCATAAGCTTAATGTCTTTTAAATATGTGTTGTATAGAGCCCTTAAATCACACTCGATACGATCCACAAAGACTTGAGCTGCATTATTCCCCCGAAATAGCTCAAATTTCGAAAGTGAGTCGTCAAAAGAGCATTTAATTAAATAAGCAAAAGAATATGGTTCATGTTTAAAACTTTTTACAGTGTAAGAATTTTGTGGGTTTGGTTGTACCGTTTCAATGGGTTTTAAAACAGATTCGAAATCTGCATAAACCACGAATGGAACGCGCATTTGCTTTTCTATACCCTCGAATTTTAAAATATTTTCCGGCACACTCTTTCCGAATTTATCGATTTTTAAATCCACTGAGGGTGTTTGCGTGAAAATGTGGTTACAATCGTAGCTTTGATGTAAAGTTAAAGCTGACGGTGTACTAAAATAAATGAGGCAACCATCACAGAAATATATTTTATGTTGTTGACAACTAATTTGACTTGAAACTAAACGTGATAAATCCCGAATCCAACAATAATGACTCTTTGAACAAGTCGTATCACAAAAATGTTCACCGCCATCTTTACTACTACAGTCTTTTGTAATTAACAATAAATTTACATGCCTATCCAACTTTTTTGACGCATACCTCAGTGGACCAATAACTTCATGTATTACTTCATTATTTTCATATTTAGATTCCAGACCGTATACGTTAATTGATATGTTGTTCATTTCCTCAAATTTTTTAATGTCACGTAATTTTACTGTAGTGGGAATAGGGGGCTCCTAGTTGACCCCCCCACCACTTTTTTGATTGGTCAGCCAAGAATGACCTTGTTTCTGATTGGCTGCCCAAGTTCGCCCCCTATTCCGATTGGTTTCATAAACTCCGCCTCTTTTTGCTCCACCTCCTACCTCCTTCCTAACCACCACAGTAGTTGGAGGGGAGCTGGTAGCAGTTGGAGGGGAGCTGGTAGCAGTTGGAGGGGAGCTGGTATTTTAAACGATCGAATCTGAGCGAACTTCAGTCATTCGTGCGCGATGTCAAATAGCGACCAACAACAACAACAACAGCAACTCATTGAACGTGTAGGCCAAGTAATAATTTCCTACCAAAAACACGGAAAAAATCTTACCGATTTTGAAGATCAAGACTTGGCCTTCTTTCCCATCAACTACTTGAAAACATTCGTCGATTCACTTAGTTTACAACAAATTTGGAACAGGTTGCCGGAAAATTATAGAAGTGACGAAGAATTGCAGCTAAATTTGCCGTGTTTTAAACACTATCCACTATATCAACACCACATAGACGGCCCGCCATTATCAATTAAAAAGTGTTGTAAAATTAAAAAATAGTGTGAACAAGTGAATCGAGTTTCATCGGACAGTCTTCGAAATGGATCAGACACATGTATATTTAGATTCTGCTTGTGATGAAACGATCCAGTCAATGTACAAAGATGAAACAACTCATTTTAACTTGGCTGGAAGAGGAAAGTTTCACGCAAGACAGGATTCTCTGATCACTATTGATCGAAATAATTTCGAAGACGACGATGAAGATGAAGAAGATGATGGGATAGAGGATAATGGCGTTCCAAACGGGTGTGGAGAAGAGGGGCTCGTGAAAGTGGCAAAAATAAATGCAAGTGATACATTGACACCAAATCACCTTACGCGAGAAGTGTGCGTTTTTCAATCTTATGTCGTAATTATTTCATCTTCTGGCGGTGCATATAATTTATGTTGTGAATGTTACTATATACATGCTTTAAATTGCCCAAATGGGAAAAATAATTTTGTTAATAGCCACTATAAACGATCCTTTATATGTTGCGAAAAAGATCTGCAATGCAACACGTGTGAAAACGATTTATTCATAACAACTCCTTCACAAGCATGTATAATATGTAACAAACCAGAACTAAAGAATATGCAAAACCATCTAATCGAAAAATCAAATTTTAAATAAATTTATTTCACTTGCACTTATTCATGCACTATGGCGTTTTTAATATTAAGTTTAAGTTTAAAATATTTTATAAGAATTTAGATTTTGTTCTGCTAAGTTAAATAAATATAAGAAACTATGTAAATAAATATAAGGGAATGATGTGAATAAATAAGAATTTGTATTTATTCCCATTGAAAGAAATTATAATTTTGTTCTTTCAGTGTAGAATAATTCTTTTCAAATAATATGCACAACAACCCTACCGATAAATCAAATTTAAATAAATGAATTTGATACTCCACTTGAATTTATTCATGCACCCTAGTAGTTTTTGAATATTAAGTTTCAAATGTCAACTAATTTAAATAAGATTTCATATAAAATATAAGTTGTAAGATATAAGTTATAAGATATATATTAAGTTTAAGTTAAATAAATATAAGGGTGCCATCTAAATAAATAGAAATTTGTTTATATTAAGATTTGAAGAACTAATGATTTTGTTCTTTCAGTGTAGAATAATTTTTTCTACATAATATGCACAATCAATCCTATCGATAAATTGAATTTTAAATAAATGAATTTGATACTGCACTTGAATTTATTCATTCACCCTAGTATTTTTTAATATTAAGTTTAAAATGTCAACTAAGACATTTAAATAAGATTTTATATATAAGATAAAGAACAATTAGGTTTAATTCCCTGACAACAGACTATGATTTATTCTTCCATGTTAAAAAAAAAACCTAGTTTTCATTACTATGCTTGTAAAAAAATTATATTCATCCTATTCATAATAATTCTTTCAAGTTAAAGAAACTTGGTTATTAGGTGTGATTCTGTATAAGAAATAGAAAAAAATAAAATATTTTCTTCAACGACTTTGTTTTTTATTATTCCTATATCCAAAATACAAATATACATATATACATAAATACATATTTATAATTTATACCATTTTGGGTTGCCAATTGCTGCTGTCTGCCAGAGGTTGCTGCTGCATGCCATAGGTTGCTGCTGCATGCCAGAGGTTGCTGTTGTCTGCCATAGGCTGCTGCTTTGCCATCGGTTGTTGTTGTTGTCTGCCAGAGGTTGCTGCTCTGCAAGAGGTTGCTGCTCTGCAAGAGGTTGCTGCTCTGCAAGAGGCCAATTTATAATTTATAATTTATTGGCCTCTTGCATTTTCGAGGGTAACTCTGCCTTCGCTGCTGCTGCTGTTGTTGTTGCTGTTGTTGTGTCTGCTCCTGATGCTGTTGATGTTGCTGTTGATGTTGCTGTTGCTGCTGTGGCCTCTTGCATTTTCGAGGGTAACTCTGCCTTCGCTGCTGCTGCTGTTGTTGTGGCTGCTCCTGATGCTGTTGATGTTGCTGTTGATGTTGCTGTTGCTGCTGTGGCCTCTTACACTTTCGAGGGTAACTCTGCCTTCGCTGCTGCTGTTGTTGCTGTGGTTGTGGCTGCTCCTGCTGCTGCTGCTGTTGTTGCTGCTGTTGTTGTGGCTGCTCCCGCTGCTGCTCCCGCTGCTGCTCCTGCTGCTGTTGTTGCTGCTCCTGCTGCTCTGCCATAGGTTGTGGCCGATCTTCTTCCATAGGCTGTTGTTGCTCCATCATCAAAGGTTGAAGATCCATTGCTCGGTCTGGATCCCACTCAAAGGCGATAGGCTCGGGATCCAGGTCTGGCTCAAACATATTGATAAATTCTTCATCTAAATAGTCAACCTCTGATGGTGGCGGCCACATCACCGTGTTCTCGGAATTTGGACTCTGACGATCCATCAGATTAATTTGATTTTCCAAGAATCCCAGAAAGTCTTGTAGTGTTATAATTATGAACGTACTCATTTTGAGACTTTAAACTTAATGAATGCTAAGTCAAGACGCTGTAAATCCTTATATACAATACTGAAATACCACTTTTCCTACCTCCAGCGGCAAAACCAGTCCGAAGAATGAGAAGAAGAAGAAGGCAAAGATAGCGTGAACTCGAGAGAGGTCGTTCAACGGTCGTAAGTTGTTTTGTTCTTAAGAAAATGACGAGTAAAGAGGAGAAGAAGAAAAAAAAAAAAGTTGTTTTTTGGAATAATATAAAAAACGAAAAAAAAAAAAAAAAAAAAAAAAAAAAATTAAAAAAAAAAAAAAAAAAAAAAAAAATTAAAAAAAAAAAAAAAAAAAAAAAAATTAAAAAAAAATGTTTTTTATATTATTCCAAAAAACAACTTTTTTTTTTCTTCTTCTCCTCTTTACTCGTCATTTTCTTAAGAACAAAACAACTTACGACCGTTGAACGACCTCTCTCGAGTTCACGGTCTCACGGTTCCCGTCGTACCATGCAGTGCCACGCCGTACCAGCCGGTACCAGGCTCTTGGCTGCTTTAAAAGGCGGCTGGGTACGAAGCGTCTCTTCAGTTTACATCTCGCTATTAGCGTACGCTTGTAAAATTATCGAATCGATTTTAATATATCTTGATAGTCGGATTTATTTCGTGTGACGTAGTGACATATTATTAATTTTCATTTGGTTTGTATTGTTGATTTCATATTTTTGATTTAATATTTTTGACTTAATACTTTGGATTTTTAATTAATTTTTATTTCATCTTTTAAAAGCCAATCTTTGATTGATTTTTTCATTTTTGTGGATTTTTTTTATTGATTTTTTATTGATTTTTTGATTTTTTTATTGATTCATAATTTTTTTATTTTTTAATTTATAATTTAAAATGTCATTTTTAAATGTAAAAATTGAAAACATCGACTTAACAGCCTTCGATTTAAACGACGCTTGCCTTGTGCATGATTTGATTGATTGTTCATTTTGTGGGCTAAGCGACGAGGAGCTAGATATTAAATTTAGGGAAATTGATATTAATACATTTAACAATTCATCTGAATCTGGCGATTCTTCCGAAATTGGTGAAAGCGATATTTTGACACAGCTCTTAAAAGTTTTGGATGAATCTATTATCCCTGATATTCCTCAAGAACCTCTTGAAACAATTAATTTCGATGATTTAAATAATGATATATTAAGGAAAAATTTAATTAACAATTCTGAAATAAATGAGGGATATAATTTGGAACAACTTTTAGATATATTAGAAGGGGGTGAAATTTGTGAAAATAGCTCAGGGCAAAATTTAATTAAGGGTGATCAGGAGACTTTTGGGAGCTGTGAGGAACAAAATAATAAGGGGGTTTTAAACAATAATAATAATGGGGTTGGTAACGAGGGAGCTTTAAATAATGATAAGAGGATTGGCATTGGGGGTTTTTCGAAAAATAATATGGAAGAGGTTTATCGCCCCCACTATTCGCCAATTTCAGATGCATCGTCAGATTCATCAGAGGATTCCAACGACAGCGTTGAGACTGTTATAAACGTCTCAGCCAAAGCTCAGCATAATTTTATTAAAGTGTTGGATCAAAATTTAATTGAAGGGTTGGATCAAAATTTTATTCAGGGGTTTGAACAACCATCCAAATTTGGCTATACCAGAAATACAGTAAATTCGGTAGATGTTTTTGATTTGAGTTGTGGCGAAATTGTGGGGGACATTGAGGTATATACTTATACTGAAAATTTTGAAGATGAGCAGCCTCAATGTCCCTTAATTTCTTCCTGTAATCAAAATCAATTTTTGAAAAATCCTTCTGGCCTAAATTTAGAACAAAGTTCTGAAAATTTGATTGAAAAAAATTTACCCAAAAAACGTTCTTTATCAGAAACAAATGATTGTTCAGATTTAAAAAAGTCAAAATTGGACGGTGATATTTCTAGTTCCCAAACTTTAGGGGCACAAATTTCAAAAAATTCTTTACCAGTCGCTGTAACAACAGCTCCGAAAATCAATCCAACAAATAAAGTCGCTATTGGAGAATTAGATAAGTTTCTACATAAGAAAACTAAGCCGAGCTTAAATAGGAATGAAACAAGGTGTGCCACATCTAGATTTAAGTCAATGGTTTATTCCTATTTAAACTTAGATAATATATGTAATAATTTATCTAATTCGACTTTAAAAGACGTTAAAAATTGTATTCAACGACAAGGCGATCTTCTTTTAAATTTGGGAAATATATTTTTTAAAAAAAATCCATGTTTTTCTTCAAATTAAAAAGTGAATCCAAAAGTTAATTCAAAAGTAAATCCAAAAGTTTTCTAAATTGCGCGAGCTGAAAAAATTGCTAATTATTCTATGTCATTGGGTCTTGATAGATCAAAATTGTATTTATTTAAAAGCGACACGGCCCTAACCGATTCCATTTTAAAATGACTCTCCTTTGCACACACTGCTTAAGAGAATTTAAAAGAAAATCACATATTGTACGCCACCTTCGAGAAAATTTTGTCAATAACGAAAACACCTTTAACTTGGAAGATTATATAATTAATCGTAAGTATTTTTTTATAACATATTTAGCTATAATTTTCCTTTTAATTTTTCTTTTTATTATTAATAAAGGTTTACAGAGGAATTAAAAAATAATAATTGTTTCAGTTGATGAACTACTTTCAAGACCTCCAATGCGATTTTGCCAAGATTGTGAAGTAAATGTCAAATCTAATTCCTGGAGCACACACTTGAGGACAAATATTCATAAAAACAGGAGCTGCATAAAATATGGAAATGGAATTGACATTATCAGGAGTGCATTTAAATGTCGAATAGCTTCCTACAGAATATATTCGCAGAATTATCACATCGACATCAAAAAGTTTCAGCAAGATGTTGGTAATAAAGTGCAAACATTAATACGCCAGCGTCAACAGGAATTTACATGTGCTAAAGTAAATTTGGAATTATTTGGAATATATTATTCTCCAACTTTAACCTCTACTTCAATTAAGTCATTTAATACACCGTTCTTCATTGTAACCCATACAACTGATCTACAACAGCTTTACGATGATTTATTCAAGATTATTGAAACCAAAGCAGATGAATTGCCGGAAAGAGACTCAGGTAATTATTATTTAATCTCAAGAGCTAAGTTTTCTTAATCTCAAGAGCTAAGTTTTCTTAATATCACTTGTACATCTCTAACAAATATTATTCAGAACTAATTTTTTAATTCCTATTACAGGGTGGGCTCTACAAAGAATTCTGCATTTGGAAGTCAACATCAATAAGTACAACCCATTGAATGCCTCCTCCTACATTAAGATGCATCACTTTTCTAAATCAATAGTGAATGTGATGAATGAGGACAATTGCTGTTTCGCCTGGGCAGTGGTTTCAGCAGCATACCAGCCAACCGGTAATCCTCGAAAGACCTCATCATATCCAGACTTCAGAGACGCTTTCGATTTTACAGGTATTGAATTTCCAGTAAAATTATTAGATATAAAAAAGTTTGAGGAAAAAAATAATTTGTCCATAAATGTATATGGAGTTGAAAAATTTTTAAGGGATAATAAAAAGGTATATGAGATTGTCGGTCCTTTACATTATAATAATGAAAAGAAAAAATTACATATTAATTTGCTTTTAATAAGTTCTGATGATGGAAATAACCACTACTGTTGGATAAAGGATTTAGGTTGCTTGGTATCCAAACAATTATCAAAAAAGAAAATAAAAAAATACTTATGTGATGGATGCCTTCAATATTTTGGAACATATGAAAAACTTAACACACATTTAGAACGTGATTGTAGTTTTGTTCGAATTGAGCTTCCTTCAGATAATTTGATTTTGGATAAATTTGGCAATTATATTCCTGCAAATATATTAAAGTTTCAAAATATTCAGAAACAGTATAAAGCTCCTTTTGTTATTTATGCCGATTTTGAATGTTATTTGAAAAACATTGAGTGCCAACAATCTACACCTGATTCGACAACCTCATATACTATTAAAACTGCTGAACATATACCCTATTCATTTGCTTATTATATTAAATCATCATTTGATGAGAATGTTGTGTGTCTTAAACTTTATAGAGGTACAGATTGTGCTATAAAATTTATTGAATACATTGAAAATGATGTAAAAGAAATTTATAAAAAATATTTAAAATATCAAGTACCATTGAAAGATTTATCATCTGTGGAACAGATTGAATATGAAAATTCTAGCATTTGTTATGTATGTGAAAAACCTTTTTCAAAAGGAAATTTCATAAAGTGTAGGGATCATTGTCATATTACAGGTAAATATCGAGGAGCCGCCCACTCAATATGTAATTTGCATTTTAAACCTCCAAAATATATACCAATAGTATTGCATAATTTAAAAAACTATGATTCTCACCTATTTATTAAATCGCTTTGCTATAATAAAGAAAATATTAGTGTTATAGCTCAAAATAAAGAAAAGTATATTTCTTTTAGTAAGGAAATTTTCGTTGATGTGTCAGAAAAGCGGAAACCAGTTGCTTTGCGACTACGCTTTATAGATTCTTTTCAATTTCTCCCAGAGTCTTTAGAGTCACTATCACAAACTCTACAAGATTCACAATGTTTTGAAATTAAAAAGTTTTTCTCAAATGCTGATGAATTTCGATACATTAGACAAAAAGGGGTATTTCCATACTCTTACATAGATTCCAACGAAAAATTAAATGAGAAATCTCTACCATTGATTGATAAATTTTATAATAACTTAACCGATGAAAATATCTCTCCTCAAGACTACAGTCGTGCTGTAGAAGTGTGGAATCTATTTAAGTGTTCTACAATAGGGGCTTATTCCGATATTTACTTAAAATCAGATGTTTTACTTTTGGCTGATGTTTTTGAAAATTATAGATCCACATGTATTAAAACCTATAAGTTAGATCCTGTTAATTATGTCACTAGCCCTTCTATGTGCTGGGATGCAATGATGAAATTAACTAATGTAGAATTAGAATTATTAACGGAACCAGATATGCTTCATTTTTTCAAAAAAGGTGTTCGTGGTGGGGTTAGCACTTGTTCCAAACGCAAATCTGAAGCAAATAATCCATTCTTAGAAAATTTTAATCCTGAAAGACCTACAACATATATCGCTTACTTAGACGCCACAAATTTGTATGGTTATGCTATGAAACAATATTTGCCTGAAAAAAATTTTGCTTGGGTACCTAAGCTCGAAATAGAAACTTTAAATATATCCGAACTTTCAGATACATCATCTATAGGATACATATTTGAAGTTGATTTAGAATATCCAAATTATTTACATGATAGTCATAATGATTTCCCATTTTGTCCTGAACAATATACACCACCAATTTCAAACCACTCAAAATTAATTCCAAACTTACATAATAAATATAACTATATCATTCACTACCGATATCTGAAACAATGTCTACAATTTGGACTCAAAATCATAAAAATACACAGAGCAGTTAAGTTTACACAATCACCATGGTTAGCGGAATATATAGATTTAAATACAAATTTACGAAATTTATCTAAAAATAAATTTGATAAAAATTGTTATAAATTGGCAAATAATTCAATTTTCGGTAAAACCATGGAAAATGTTGATAGGCGAGCAGATATTAAATTAGTATCTCAATGGGAAAGACAGGGTAATAAATTTAGTGCCGAAAAACTTATTTCTAAACCTCAATTAAAGGATTTTAAAATTTTCTCTGAAAATCTAGTTGCTCTTCAACTTCAACAGGTTTGCATTGAATACAATAAACCAATTTATGTTGGGATGAGTATTCTGGATATTGCAAAAACAGTAATGTATAATTTTTATTATGGGTATTTAAAAGTAAAATATGGTAATAATTTAAATTTATTATATACGGATACTGATTCCTTAATTCTTGAAGTTCAGACCCAAAACTTTTATGAAGATATGAAGCTAAATCTGGATAAATTTGATACTTCTAATTTTTCTGAACAAAATATTCATTGCATGCCTATTACAACATCAGTTGTTGGTAAATTTAAAGATGAGTACAAAGGGATTCCCATTGAAAGTTTTTATGGAACTGGTGCTAAAGCATATTGTATAAAATCCAAAAATAGTGTAGATAAAAAAGCAAAAGGCGTTAGTAGATCATGTATAAAAAATCAATTAACATTATCAGATTATAAAGATGTTGTTGAGAAAGGTGACAAAATATTCTGCACCATGTATGTATTCAAGTCAGATATGCATAATATATACACTAATTTGTTAAATAAATTGGCATTAACAACTCATGATGATAAAAGATATTGTATACCAAATTCCACAAAAACTCTTGCATGGGGACATAAGGATATTTTGGAAACAGATTTTTTTGATAAAGATATGAAAATGATGTATGATACTCTAACTTTTTTAAGTTCTGGAAACGAAAATGGATCTAAAAATAAAAAACCGCGATTAGAATTAACTACTCCTAGTAATTTTTCATCTTTATAAAGACATCATTTTATATGATGATAAATTATGTAAGTCGTTTTTGAAGCTTTAAAAGTTGGAGGGGGAACTGAATCCAAAAACATATATATTGTATAGAAATACCATTATTTGTTAGTAATATTACAACAATGACTGCTGCATCTTTAATAGTTTTAGTTTCCCTTGTTGGAAATGTGATATATGTAAATTACATTCCTAATACAGTTAGGGCTGATATATGTATAAATGCCCTCAAAAATGAAACCGACTGCTACAAACAGATGAAAATGACATATCTTGTTGGAAATTCACACTTTTTTACCTATAATGTAACTGATTCTGCTTTGTGTGAAAATACATACATTAAAATTAAATATTCCATGACAAACAAACCATTACAATATTCAGATTGGATTCCTTTCAATAATAAAAAAGAAGAATCTTGTCATTGTGTCTGTTGTTATATATTTGTTATTATATTTACAGCAGCAATATTTATTTGTACATGTTTAATTTTATTGTATTTCATGAAAAAATATCTATAAAAATATTTAATAAATGTTAAAAAAATAATATAAATTTTGTTTTTTATTGATTCTCGTTAGTATAAAGACATTTAAAGTTTATCCCCTCCTCTTAAATGGAGAGGGAAAATAAGTTTACCCCTCCACTTGAGAGGAGAGGGAAAATGTATAAAATTTAGGAGCAAACGGATTGATAGTTAGTTTTTTGAGAGCAAGCAGAAAGCCAGTTAGTTTTTGAAATACATCATTTAAAATGTTCAGTAATCAGAGTAAAAATATATTTGAAAATTCACCATTAAAAAAGAAAATAAAAAAAACAATTATAAATTCTACAAAATATAATTTAAATAATTCTAACTCTAAATATGCTGCGATTGGTTTGTGGGTGGAAAGTGATTTTCTACCATGCATTGAACTTGGTGGTAAAAATGGTCAGTCTGTGATATTAAATGAAGATGATTGGAAGAACTTATTGCAATATCAAGGAGTTATAACAAATTATATGTTTTCACCAAATGTTTTCAATGAACCGATATATTTGCAAAATTTATCTATTCATTTTGAAAAGATTGGTGAATTACCAATAGTGAAGATTGTGAAAAGCTGTGATTTTACTTACTATGGAAATGAAACTGTGTGCAGACTATGGGAACAAATTCCACTTATAGAATATAGACTAAATGTTTTACAAAAACAAAACTTTCGACGTTATTTCAACGTTTTTAGAAATAACAATTTTTACGACGGAGATTCTTTTGACAAAATATCCTTTCTCCAAAACAAAATCTAAATAGTGAAAATGTGTGTTCCATGCTGGAACTGCTGTTGAATCATCCCGAAGAACTAGAACAAAAATTAAAGTCTAAGCACTATTATGAAGAAGACAGTATCTATTGATGAATCAAGAAACCAAATTCATCTGATGGTTGCTTGGAACTTCGCCTACAGAAAAGCTCGTATGACTTCTGAAGAGTTTATAAATCAAAAACATTTTAGAAGAAGGATTAAATTGACTGAAGAAATTTTAAATCCCATATTAGACTCTGATTATAGGAATATTGTATTTAAAAAAATGTTTATGTAATAAGCTTATTTTTAAATAAAACAAATATATATAAAAAATCATTTTTTTTATTACAAACATCAATTATTATTACAGCATTAATTACTATTACATCACATCTCTCTTGAAGATCCAAGAGTTATAAGATTTATCTAATCCTAACCATTTTACAAATACTTTGTTTCCTTTCTTTCTTAACACTTTTTCCACCAGATATACATTTGGGTGTCTTACTTTTTGAAGTTCTTCTTCATAGAAACCTCCTTGAATATCTATCCCATTTCCATCTTGAATCAAATACGTTGTTGGATTAGTAAGCTGGATTTTTTTTATTTGAAAAATTTCGTTTGACCAGTTGGGCGTGTAACCTTTAGAAAATTGTTCGCGAATCTTGCTTATTCGTACTCTATCACTGACACGAAATTTTGGTGATCTGGGATCCACAGTTTTCCTATGAGTATAAGCTGATTTCAAGATTTCCATTTCATTCTTTTTGTTAACTTCGTTTGGTTTTTTTCCGATTGTTGAATGCTTAGTGTTATTGTATTCTGTAATTATTTCTTTAAGAAAGCTGATCCATTTATAATTACCTAGTAAACTAAACTTTTTCCACATTTTGTTTTTTATCGTTCTATTTACTCTCTCTACAATACTAGCTTTCATATTAGAAAATGTGTTGTAATGATTAATTTTGAACTGCTCCATAAGTTTCTGAAAGTCTTGATTAAAGAATTCTTTACCCTGATCAGTATTCAGATTTGTTGGGGGAGTTTTTAAAGTTAATAGAATTTTTTTCATTGCAGCTGCTACATCTTTACCAGTTTTGGATTTTACAGGTTCTGCCCATACAAATTTAGAAAACACATTTATTACCATTAAAATATATCTTAAACCCCTATTAAATTTCGCATATGGCTGCATTTCTATCAGATCAGCTTGAAATAGATCATTAAGCCCTTTTACAATTGTTCGTCTCCTTCTATATCGCCTTCTCGCCGGTTTATGTAATTCATTTACAACGTCTTGCTTAATTTTACTCATTATTAATTTATACCTTACTCTCGAAAATAAATCCCACAAATAACTTTACCTCCTTCTAAACCGTTTATAAAAGCCCTTTATCGCTGATGTTGTAAAATATAAAAAAAAATCATCTCAGTTTTTTTTAGTAAGTTCTTTAATTTTATTTTCCATTGCTTCAAATGATTTTTTATTTTCATTTATAATTTCTTTTATTGACGAATTTATTTGGGTGATGTTGTTAGTAAGATCAGAAATTTTTACATTAAATTTATTTTCCATTGTTTCAAATGATTTGTTATTTTCATTTCTAATTTCTTTTATTGACGAATTTATTTGGGTGATGTTGTTATTAAGATCAGACATTTTTACATTAAATTTAGTTTCCAAAAGAACATTTGATAACGTATAATCTTTTTTGAAACCACCTAATGTTGAATTCATTTCTTCTCTTGCATAATTCATTGTATCATTAAATTCTTTTCTAGAAACTTCAGCAGCTCTTTGAACTAATTCGTTTAAAGATTTTATTTCTTTTGTTAATTTATCTTCTAGATTTTTTATATCTTTTCCTAATTGAAATTCTGCATTTGTAATATCTAATGTCATTTTCACAATTTTTTTTTCTATATTTTTTATGTCTGACACTGTCTTTTCAGCTTTGTGTAGTATATCTGTATAAGATGTTTCAAGTTCTTTTATGAGTAAAGAAGTCTCCTCGATTTTTGAACTATTATTTTTAATTTTAATTAATACATCCTTTTTAGAAACTTCTATTATAGCTTGCACTACTTCTAGTAAGGATTCTAATTCTTTTTGTAATTTCTCATCGATTGCCTTTGTAAAATTTCCCTCGTCAAAAGACGTTTCAGATTTGGTTTTCAGATTGTTTAACTGCTTTAGTATATCCTCGATTTTTTCATTATCTTTTGTAATTTGATCTTTGAATTTTGTTTCAATTTTTTCATTTTCGTTTTGAAAATCCTCCTTCAATTTGTCTTCTAAATATTGTAAATTTGATTTATATGCATTGATTTTAATTTCAAATTCTTTAATTTGTTCTTTAAATTCATTAACTTTGTCGGTATCTTTTTTGTGAATTAGGAAATGAGTGTTCATTGATTTTTCAAGATTTTGTGTATTTTTATCCATAACGTCATGTATTTTCTTAAAATTCCTTACTTCTTCTGCTACTCTATCATTAAGCAAATTAGTAAAATTTTGAAACTTTGATGTAATTTCCTTGGAAATACTGTTCTTAACATTGTCAATTGCTGAAGTATCCTTAATTATTGATTTAATTGATGTAATTTCATTTTTTATTTCATTTTCAAAATCATCAACTTTATCATATTTTAACTTCACTACGTCAAAGTCATTTGCATATTTAGAAACTTTCTGAGAAAATTTTTCTACTACATCATCATTTCCATCAACAGTATTTTTCAAATTAATTATCTTGTCATTATATTCAGGAATAACTTTATCCTCAAATAACTTAATCTTTTTTGCAATATTTTGTATATTGTTATCATATTCATTTATTCTCTTATTTAAATTATTAACATCGCTTTTCAACCCGGGATCTAAATTTTGAATTAATTTGTTTTCAATATATTTGACATCGCTTTTAAAAATTTTTATTATTTTCTCTTCAACATTTGATAATATTTTATTTTCTAGTGATAATAATGTGTTTAGAGCAGATTTTTTTGAAATATGACGACCAAATTTATCGATGGTCATTTTAGAAATGTTTAAAAGTATCTATTATGTCCTTTTATATAATAATATTCGCTTCTCTTAGTTCTTCAATAATGGAAATAATTTCATTGTTATGACCAGTGTGTCCCGCAAGCATGGATGCTACCAATAGTCGAAGTCTCTCAACAAGTTCGTTTACATTATCCCAATATATGTAATCTGTATTAGGTTTATTAACTTTTAAAGTTATACCAAATCCGGTTTTTTTTGAAGACACTCGACTTTCTCTATATGGAGCTTTGCGTCTTTCAAAAAATCCCTGGACTGCTTGTTGAGATTCGGGATTTAGAGTTTTAGTTTTTGTAATTCCTTTGCTTTGCAAATAAGGTCCTATTATAGAAATATATTTATGTGATCCATTCCCCTGCACCTGCTCATTTGGATCATTATTTCTACGGTATGCATTGGTTCTTTTTAAAATATCCATATAATTTTCCAAATCTTGTTTTTTATACCCTATTGGTTCTTTTTTAAATAATAACTCATATAAACCTGGTGTACCTGTATAGGTTATTCCTTCAATTTTGATGTTTTTACCAATAATTTCGACAGGTTTTTGAGTTAAACCCAAAAAGAATTTCTCGGTTTCCAAATCATGAACTATTCCATATTGGTGATCAAACTCATGTTCAACATCTTTTACACCGCTATCAATATATTGGCGAGGTAATTCATCAAATCCTAATAAATATTCTTTATATAAATCTGTATCAACAAATGTTCTAACTGTTTGCCGTGTTTGTTCCAGTATATCTGAAAGATTTCCTATTGTGGAGTGTGAACCTGAAGAAGGGTTTGTTTCTGCAATAATACTTGTTTGTTGTATAGATGGCATTTGACTTGCTGAAGCTAAACTCGCGTCCCAGTCAATAATCGATGGTATTTCTGTAGGAAGGAGTGGAGTTTTTCCCGTCTTTCTTTTTTCTGGTGTTGATGTTCCATATTGTAATTTTCTCTTTGGTGTTAGTGTTTGAATTGATCTTTTCTGTGGTGTTTCATAAATTTTTTTAATTGGTGTGTGTAGCTCTTCCTTTATTTCAACAGGTTCAATTTTACCAATCGTTGAAATTAATTCTTGTAAGGGTTGAGTTATCGGTTTATATGTTTCCTCCAATTTAGTTTGCGCCTCAAATTCCGCATTTTTTAAACTCTGATATTTTTGTTTAACAGCTTTTCTTGATTTAACTAGCTCTCTTGCTAAACGTTCATCCATGATTGGTATAATTTACCATCAAACGTTTATTTTTATAAGTAAATATATGAATCAAATCCTTTTCGATATCGGCCAGATTTCACATTAGAGTCTTTGTCTATTACTAAAAATCCAAATTTATCTTTCCAACATATTAAGCACAACTCATTAAATTGGTTTAATGACATATCAACATTAACATGATCATCATAAATATGTTTTAAGTTTGTTCGATCTTGTTGAAATATAACAATTAAATTTGCATTGTCACGAATTAATTGTTTCGGAATAGAAGAATATGTTTGACATAAATAAAAACAATCAGTATTTTTGTGTCTTCCGAAACAAAAATAGTCCTTTACAACATTCTGATTACAACACACTATATCATCAAATATTATTATAGAGTTTGGTTTAACTTGTTTTGGTGAAACAATTGTTTCTTCATTTTCAGATTCATAGTATCCAATTTTTTTCAAAGGTTTAAAAAGTGTTCTCAAATATTTATACTTTGGTTGATATAAGGATTTTGAATAAACATACAGATTTTCAAATCGCAAACCATTCGGATCTTCAATCAAACTAATAATAACATTGGTTTTGCCACAGCCTGACGGGCCAATAATTAACCCTCTTTTACTATTTCCCTCAAACAGTTTTCCATGTTTTCTAAAACCATTCACTGAACTTTCATGATCCTTAATTGTTATAGAGTATGGTTGTTTCTCAACTCTCATTTTATATATAAAACAAACTATTAATATTCAGTATTGTGATGTAACTGGTTAGTTATCACTAGGATTGCAACTATATATAATGTTTCCATCACATAATAAACGAATCATTTACAAGACAAACAGCAAAAGGAAAGGAAGTGGTTTAGTAAACTCATTAATAAATAAATTACCCTTTGAATTGCATATTCCTGGTTATAATTTTTGTGGACCTGGAACAAAATTGGAAAAACGATTGTCAAGAGGTGATAAAGGTATAAATTTATTGGATGAGGCTTGTAAAGAACACGATATTGCTTACTCACAATCAAATGATATAAAAAGAAGGCATTTAGCTGATAAAGTATTAGCTGACAAAGCTTTATCAAGGTTCAAAGCTAAAGATTCTAGTTTTGGGGAAAAAACTGCTGCACTAGGAATTACTGGTGCTATGAAAATTAAAAGAAAATTAGGTATGGGACTTCGAACGAGAAGAAAGTTCAAGCGAAAAACTCGAAAAGGACGAGGACTATCATTATCACAGGTAATTTCAAAAGCTAGAAAAGGAATTAAGGGGAAACGTTTTAAAGACCTAAATGAAAGTATTCAAACTGCTTTAAAAGCTATTAAAAAAACTGGTAAAGTGTTACCTCCAAAGAAAAGGGTAATTCCAATCCCAAAGACTGGCGGATTTCTTCCACTTATACCTTTATTTGCTGGTTTGTCTGCTCTTGGTGCTCTTGGAGGAGGGGCTGCAGGTATTGCTAAAGCAGTAAATGATGCAAAAGCAGCCAAAGCGAAATTAGAAGAATCTAAACGACACAATCAAATGATGGAGTCCATTGCGGTAGGAAAAAAAGGAAGTGGACTTTATTTAAAACCCTATAAAACAGGATGTGGATTATACTTGAAACCTTATTCAAAAAACTGCTAAAACATATACCTCGAAAAGCACTTACAAATTACGATTTACTTAAATACGCTAAATATTTACAAATTCCCAACTTTCGTGGTATTTTTATGAGGGATAAATTACCAAAAAAGATAAAGTTAATTGAAAGTGCAATTGTCAATCTAGATAATCACAGTGGTGTTGGTACTCACTGGATAGCATATACAAAAAAAGGAAAAAACATAATATATTTTGATAGTTATGGTAATTTGCGACCCCCTTCTGAATTAATTAAATATTTTTATAGCGACCAAAATAATAATATTGTTAATTATAATTATAACAGTTATCAAAACTTTAACAAAACAAATTGTGGTCAATTGTGTCTAAAATTTCTTTATAACCATATGTAACACCTAATTTTAGTTTATTATTAAACATATTTTTAAAGTAAAATGTCATATAGTTTTGTTCTTAGCGGCAATTCCGCTATTTTAACATCAGAGTTACATCCTCCAATATATTTAGATGAAGATGTTGAATATGTTATCGGTCTTGTAAATTTCGAAACATTTAATGCAATTCCCAATATTGATGTTGGGAATAATGTATTAATTCATGATGAAAATTTAGAAATAGCCATACCCCCAGGTAGCTACGAATTAGAAGACATAACAGATTTTTTAAAAAAACACTTGGATGAGGATAAAATTAGTTTTAGTCTTTATGCAAATAATAATACTTTACGTACACATCTTAAATGTTCAGCCCCCATAACTTTTCGTGAAGGAACTATTGGTAAATTATTAGGGTTTAAAAATGGGCGATTGGAAGCCAACATTGAACATATATCAGATTTTCCCGCAGAAATAATTAAAGTAAATTCAATAAATATAGACTGCAGTATTGCAGAGGGATCATATTTAAACGGGAAACCTGTTCATATAATACACCAATTTTTCCCGAGCGTTGCTCCAGGGTTCAAAATAATTGAGTCACCTCAAAACGTCATATATTTCCCAGTCACCGTTAAAGTAATTGATAAAATAGCCATTAAAATAATAGATCAGGAAGGTGATTTGGTTAATTTTAGAGAAGAAACCATAACCATCAGACTACATCTTAAAAAAGTAGATTAAAGATGGTAATATTATATAACAATAAATCTGCAAACTTTACTAGAAAATTTAATAATAAAAACATTAATAAGACAAGAAAGAAACCAACTTCCTTTAGTAGGAAATCAAACTTCCAAAGGTTAACACCTTCTAATAGAAAATTTCTTCAAAGTTTGGGTTTTAAACTTAAATAAAAATGGATTATTTAAATGTAAGAGAAAATGTATTGGTTGATGAATCAATATTAAGCTGGGAAATTCTTTCTTTCGATCCTTTTAATCCTACAAAACTCGGACCAAATGATGAAATCAGAATTGCTTTGCAACAAACAGGAAAATATCCTTTACCTTGCAAAAGTGAAATTTATGTGGAATTGCAAGTAACTAAAGAAGATGATTCCCCTTTAGCTAATACTGTTTTAATTAATAATGCTCCGGCATTTTTATTTAAAGAATTACGCTATATTTTAAATGGTGTTACTATTGACTCCGTTCGGGATATTGGTATAACTTCAACTCTTAAGGGATATATTTCATTTAATCAAAATGAAAGTGCTAAATTGGAAAATGCCGGTTGGTATCCGAAAACAAAATCTAAAGAAAAAATTATGACTGATGACAAAGGTAATGTTTCATTATGTATACCATTAAAGATGTATTCAGGATTTTTTGAAGATTATAATAAGATTATTCTTAATTCACAACAAGAACTTATTCTAATAAGAAGTAATGATGATACAAATGCATTATTATCCAGTAATGAAGATGAAAAACCCAAAGTTAAAATTACCAAGTTGTGTTGGAGAGTTCCTCATCTTACTGTAGCGATTCCGCAAGAATTAGCACTTACCAAAATTATTGACAAAAATAGTGATATACTAATAACCTTCCGAAGCTGGGAATTAGTTGAATATCCAGAGTTATTGGAAACTACGAGGCACAACTGGCCCGTAAAAACATCTACAAAAGTCGAAACGCCACGTCATGTTCTAATTGCTTTTCAGAAAAATAGACGTGGTAATCTAAAAATGGATATGAGTAAATTTGATCATTGTAATTTAAGAAATATGAATGTCTTTTTAAATTCAGAAAGATATCCTTACAATGATCTTCAACTTGACTTTGAAAATAATAAATTTGCTACTCTGTATGAAATGTTTACAGACTTTCGTCAAGGGTATTATAACTCTCCAGTGGAACCAATTTTTAATCCGAAAGAATTTAAAGAAAATGCTCCTATAGTTTACATTAATTGTTCACATCAAAGAGATTTACTACAAACAGGTCCAGTAACCATGAGAATTGAATTTGAAACCAAGGAAAAAATTCCCCCTAAAACAGCGGCATATTGTGTCATAATTCATGATAAAGTTTTCAGTTACAATCCATTAACAAAAATTGTGAAACAGTTGTAATACAATTTCCTTAAGATAAAATACTCTTTTTAAACAAACCGCTACTTACGCTTAAGAGCGCACGCGTCAATTTTGATATTTATTAACGTAGCCAAACCAGAATTCTTCATTTATATAATGTCTTACGAGATTTCAGTTCGAGTATTAGATTTTCAACTTCAGTTGCAGAAATTAAAAAAACAAATAAGTGAATATCAATTAAAAGTAGAAATGATCAAGAAATTCAAATATTTGAAAATATGAAACTTATTCTAGATCTTCAAGGATTCAAAATTGAAAATAATAAATTTATTGTAAAGGAATTAGCAGCGTACGATGGGCAAAAGACAAGTCATTTTATTTTCAAAGCTCCATTTCCGATGGGTCATTTACCATCCTATTTACACAAACAAGCTCTGTGGTTAATAAAAAATTACCATTGCATTGAATGGTGTGAAGGATTTACACCATTACACAAATGTGGAGATATCATAAGAGATTTAAGCGCTAAGGTGGACTATGTTTATGTAAAAGGGGAAGAAAAGGCAGATTTCGTAAAGAAGTATTCCATGAAACCAGTTATCGAGATTGATGAACAACCCACCCTAAAGAAAATGGATCCTTGCTGCTTTTATCATCAAAAAATACCATGTGTATGTGCATTATCAAATGTTTATTACCTTTACAACAATTTTTTTATGTAATAAAAGACTTGATTACAAATTATGTGTTTTATTTTCTAACATTGTTTTAATACATGAAATATTATTATTTAATCCTAGTTCTTGAAGTTTACATATTAAAATATCTATATTTTTATTTTTTAAATATTCGCTACAACATTTAGCTGCTAGTAAACATAATTCCGCATGTTCCATATAATTTAAAAACACTATAATATTCTGCGCTTCACTTTCTTGACCTTCATATGCATAAAACTCGGAACAGGCTGCGGACATCAAAAACTCTTCATACATTTCTCTTATTAATAATTCCATAATAAATCCTACACTAAAACCTCCCTGTTTCTCAATATCTCTTTATCTCTCTCTTCCTCTTCCACGATTTCTTTTAATATATCAGGATCTTTTATATAATCCTTCAATATCCTTAAAAAGTAACTGAATCCTATTTTCTTTATTTCATGAAAGAACTTCGGCAAATTTTGGGTTTTTCTATAATTTAAACAGGCTTCTGCAGCTAATTGGTATTGGAAGGCAGTCTCATAATATACCTGTGCCCACTCGGGGTGTGTTTTCCTTAGCATTGCATTCTTTAATTCGGAATTTTGAAGTTTAGTAAACTGTTTACCTAATTTGATTATTTCATTTTGCAAATCACTGTTCATAACTACCACTTATTTTTAATTTAACACTGTTCTTTATTAGTGGTGAATCTTCTATATAAGCTTAAGACTAGTTGTAAATGAATGTAGCTCGCTCAGATTCAGTCCTTTAAAATACCAGCTCCCCTCCAACTGCTACCAGCTCCCCTCCAACTACTGTGGTGGTTAGGAAGGAGGTAGGAGGTGGAGCAAAAAGAGGCGGAGTTTATGAAACCAATCGGAATAGGGGGCGAACTTGGGCAGCCAATCAGAAACAAGGTCATTCTTGGCTGACCAATCAAAAAAGTGGTGGGGGGGTCAACTAGGAGCCCCCTATTCCCACTACTGAAAATCCATACCTGTTACATTTAGCACTCTAGAAAAATGGGGGTAGGATGTCTTCTGTGAAGGCTCTGCTGTTGGAGGAAACAATGCTGATGTTACAGCCCACGCAAAGCAAAATTCGTCCTGGTTAATCACATTGACGACAGCTCCTTTCTTTTCAATAGAACACGGCAACTTGATGTATGATGAGCCACCCATAGGCATATACTTGTTGATACCAACTTCCAAGTATAAAATTCGCACAAGAGACCATCCTATAACAAGAAAAATAATATATAAAAATCAGTTTAATATATCGGGTTTTGATTTTTCCATACCTGAATCTTTCTCCTGGAACTCTGTCGCCTGCGTTTTTATTAATTCGGTGAAAGAATGGTAAACGGCATCCAAATCACTTTCTACACTAATTATTTGATTAGCAGTGTTGAAGGATTTTTCACTGAATATTTCTTGTGATGGAAGCATGTACTCGCCAACAGCTGTCATGTTAACTTTTAAAGCATGATGCACACGCAATAAATTATTAACAAGTTCCACCACCTTGGATTTAATGTCTGCAAAGAACATTACGTAATCGGAATGCTCCATATCACTGCTAACCCGATAGGTTGCAATTCTCCTTTTGAAGGCACATTCAACGAGTTGCACACCATGACATACCGGCAAACATGAATTATTTTTATGTTGTTGTGTTCGTTTATGCACCGACATATGATTTATTGGAACATCTACATTACATGTAGCGCAATTAATTAGCGGAATCGTCGATGTATACTCTTCAATTCGGAGCCGTTTTCCTCCAGGCACTTCATTAAATCTCGCCGCACACGATTCTCTTTGATGACGTCTCATATTATAAATATTAGTAAACTTAGAACCGCAATTTTCACAAACATATGCCATGATTTGTCAAATATTAACACATGTACTACCTATACAAGTCAGAGCCAACTGATGAATGAAACTGCCCCATACCTTATATAAAACCATTCAAGGTCACCCCCAACCACGTAACATATCTTCAAGGTCACACATCCAAGATGACCTTCAACAAAGTCAAGGTCGTCTCGACCAAGGTCAAGGTCAAGGTCACACACACAACCTTGAACACAAGGCCAAGGCCAAAGCACACGTGCACTTTCAAGGTCAATGACAAGGACATGTGGGCGGGGCCAAAGAGGGGTGAAGCAAGGTCAAGGTCAAGGTCGAGGAGTGGGGGGATCGAGCGAATCGGGTTATGTTCACTACTTGCATCAACGAACTCTCAAACTAAATTGTTCAGGAAAGCCAATCTAGACCCTTTATATAACTTCTTCCGGATACCAGAAGATTACGAATCTTTCTAGAAGGGTTTTCATACTTCGTGGTGTAATAAAAAAAATAAAAAGGAATAATCTGGCGATTTCTAGCCCTTCTGTCGGAGGCGTTCCATGTTAAAAATAAGGAAATAGAATTTTCTAAAAAGTTCCAGACCTTCTTGCACAGATGTCTCCTGGGGAAATTAACAAAGGTAAAATTTATTTAAAAAATTATGAAATCGTAGAAAATAAACCTATATATATACATATGCCGGACGGCCGGTCTTCAAACAAATTATACACACTGTATTATTTGAATAACTTTTTATTGCCAACCTTACTTTTGACACTTGTCAAATTAATTCAAGTTGCGACGACAAGCTCTCAAACTACACTGACTGCGGAAATCGATCTGGACCCTTTATATACCCTTTTGGTCGATATCGGAAGATTCCCTAATTCTCTAGAAGGATTTCCATACTACATGGGTAATCAAAATAAGAAAAAGGAATAATCCGGCGATTTCTAGACCTTCTATCATAGACGTTCCATGTTAAAAATAAGGAAATCGAATTATCTAAAAAGTTCCAGACCTTCTTTCATAGTCGTCTCCTGAGGAAATTAACAAAGGTAAAATTACTTAAATAAATTATAAACTTGTAGAAAATATAATGCTACAAGGTTCATTACAGTAGAAAATATACCTAAAACCCTACAAACTACGAATACACACTAATACTATGAAATATAAATCGCTACAAGGTTCGTTACGTTAGAAAATATACCTAAAACCCTACAAACTACGAACACAAACTAATACTAGGAAATGTACAACGCTATAAAGTTTGTAACTATATATTTTTAGTGTATGGTCTGACACTAAAATATGACGTTTTCTACTGGTATCGCGACCGGCTCTAAAGTAGCGTGTGTTATAAAACTGACATCACTTGTAAACATCGTTTCTGATTTTTTATTGTCATATAATCAGTTAATCGCATGTATTTGGAAGCTTTTTTACGTTTCGTTGCGTGAACGATTTCGCCCGGAAAAAAATATTTTCAATTACATACATACTAATACAATAATAATAATAATAAAACTACTTATAGTAATAATTTTTCAAGTGACTTGGTTACTATGGCAATTATAATTTGACTATTTTGACTATTGACAAACTTCCGTCACTCTTTAAGAAGTCGACTAAAATAAGATCAACATTCTGAATTTCTAAGCTTGTATATATATATATATATATATATATATATATATATATATACAGGGTGAGTCAACGATTGGATGAAGTAGGTTTGTGCCTTTTCGGTGAAATTTACAAAGAAACTATATTTATTGTTTGATACAGTTTATTTTTACGCAGATTTTAAAAATATTTAGGACTCTACAGGGTGAGCCAAAAAACTAGGACAGCATAAAGTTGTATTTTTTTAAATAGAACACCCTATATACGAATCGTATTTTCGATTTAGCTTATAATTTTAAATCTTTTTTATTAAGGGTTTACTATAACAAAACTTTATAGTTTCTGAGATAATTAAGTTTAAAGAAAAAAAGTCACATTTTCAAGCATCAATTCAATCCTAAATAACGTTTTCAATTTTGTGACAAATATATTCAAATTTGGAATTTAGCAAGGCCAAGGACAAGTTAACATAATTTTTACCTAATATTTGGAATAAAAGCTACAGGGTGTTGAACACATCGGCTCAAATTTGAACAAGTTTAAATGAATAAATATCTTTTTTTTTAAATGGTACATCCTGTATATTTTCATGTTATTTAATAGAGTAATAAAAACCCTAAAAGTTTTGTTCAATATATCCTATACCTATTTATAATAGTTTTTGAGATATTTCAGTTTTTCTTATTTTCCATACTTTTTTACAGAAATAGTCTTCATTATCATAGTAGCCATGGCAAAAACAATGTAAAAGAACATTTTTCTGTGTCAAATTTATAACCGCAATCGCTTCTTTTGGTTTTTTGTAGTGTAGTTTGGTTTTTTTTGCAAAAAACCGTTTCCCAGTACCGCCTTTATTGACCCGTGTCGGCGGTCCTTAGACACTTGTTGTCGGTACGTATAAAATAAGGTATTTTTCCACGAATAGTGGCACTTTGAACCGCCAGACATCGCTCACGGCGTTCTTCGGAAGCAGCTTTATTGACCGGCGCCGAAAATCCTTTATCACGTGTGGTCGGGTCATTACATATGAAATAAGGTATTTTTCCACGAATAATTCTGTAAATTTAGTCCTATTATTTTTAATTATTACTTACAGGGTGATTTATGTAGGTTTTTATTCACGCATGCATTGTGGTTAGATTCATTTCTATTTGTTGACCGTGCAGTTATTAATTAGATTTTACTTTTTTGGGTTTCGGTCATAGTATTACTTTATAAGAAATTAACACATGAGTAGTATAACAGATGTGTAAAAAATATATTAAAAAAAACAATATCAGTTCTCTATATTTATATTTATATTAAAATAACAAAAAAGTTAAATGTAAGTTAATTAAGTGAACCGTCTACCCGAGCATCTTAAATTATCCTTTAGCCCCCTGGTGCAAGGGTTCCTTTTTGTCGGGTGCCGTCGGCAGGCCCCGCCAGATATCGTCAGGGGTCGTTACATATGAAATAAAGTATTTTCCCACCAACAATTTTGTAGATTTATCCCCATTATTTTTAAATATTACTTAAAGTGTAATTTATGTGAGTTTTTATTCACGTATGCATTGTGATTAGGCTCATCCGTCTATTCGACGACAATGTCAATATACTCTAAACCTTTGTTAGGTTAGCTTAAGCTGTATTACCACCAACCTGGAGGTTACCGTCGCAGTCGAAAGCAACATAAATACAATATATTTGATATGTGAAATGTGACCGTTACAAATAAAGATATTTTAAAATGAATAAATGTCTATTCTGGCATTGTAAATTATCTTTTGTTTTCTGGTGGTCGGGTATCTTCTTGTCGCGTGCCACTAGCAGGATAGGTCTGCTTTTTCCAGGAGGTAATAAATGTTATATTCTAGGTTTATTTTCTACGAAAAGATTTAAGCTTGTTATTCTTATACGGTAATTACGTGTAATTTCTGCTGGATTACTTTTAGACCTAGATTGCTGTTTTAATATACGATATTTCGAAAATGATGTTTAGATTTTTATTGTTCAGATTTTTAACGAAGTGGTTGTAGAGCCGCTGAATGATATAAGTTTAGAAAGAAAATCATGCGTGTTCGTACGTATGTATGTATGTATATTTGTGTAAAGTACATGTTTCTCTGTCGTTATGGAGGATTAATTGATGGATTCGTCTGTTACCTTGTGACAATATTGCATTTTTTTTTTCAAATGTAATATAAACAAGATAGATAGGTATACTTACTTAGTTATTTGTCACATATATTGAAATATTTTGTCATTACTGTCGTTTTATAGTAACAACTAAATCTTCAGACGCTATGATTTACTAAGTTAGTGGTTATACATATAAGCACAGGATAACATATGGTGCATAACTATTTCAATTTTTACAATAACCCTCTATATTCTCGGTTTTTTTTTTAGTCTTGGATCTAAGAAAGGTAATCTAATTTATTGGTTTACAATATCCTTAATAACGAGGAATTTCCCAGCTCCATCCGCGTGTAGAGAGCTTTTTTAGATAATGTCTATAGGTCAGGTTATAGGAAGGAAGAAATATAATTTTCTAGAAAAAGTAAAATAACTTTCAGGCCCTACCGCTCATTTTAATAAATATACAAAAAACATATGTCGGTGGTAGCTTGAAAGAAAAATTTTAAAATTGATAAGGGAATAAGCGACTTAAATTATTGATTACTTTTTAGATATTCCCTATATGAAAAGTCTGCAGAAAAGGTATAAAAGTTGATTTTAATATAATTTTTTCGATTGAATACATAAATTTAGAGGTTCACACTGTTCGTACTAATCATTCTTGTTAAATAAATATACGAAAACACATGCATTGACGTTAAGTTGAGAGAAAAAAATTTAAAAATTTCAAAGGGATAGGTAAGTGAATTAAAATATTGATTGCCCTTTTTTTAGGTATTATTTATACAATAGGTTATTAAACATGTTTTTTTCCATTGGATACCCACAAAGGTAGATGTGAAGGCGATTTGAATAGGTTTTTCTTCAAAACATCAAAACATGTTACATTAAACGTAAGAAATAAAATCGAGGCACTATTTTCTTGGAGCTAACCTGAGGCTTGGTATTCTGTGAAACAATGGTCTTAATATTCAAGGTATGGATAGCCGTTTTTTTTTTGTAAAGGGTAAATTCTATTGTTTTAAACAAGGCCTATGTTTTTTTTTCTAAAGAGTGGAGCTAACCTGAGCTCTACTTCCTTTGATATATGTCTGTGTGGGTCATGGTGTGTGTGTGCATGTGTGCGTGTATGTGTGTGTCTTAATGTTCACGGTATGGGAAGCAATTGATTTATGAAGGTTAGGATCTACTGTACGGGATTTGTATAATTTGATTGGGTATAAAGCATGCATATCGATATTAGATTTCCTATTATGTATTGAGGTTTTATCGGGATTTTTATTACCGGAACAGGCATAAATTATTGTACTAATATTAAAATCAGGATTGTTTAACTTCTTACTTCCTACTTTGTCCATCATTTCGAATGATCTTGATGTTGTCCTTTTATTGTCCTGATGTGTTTTATGCGATTTATTGTTTGACTTGTTTAAACCGTCACGGTGACGGTCGCATTAAATCAACACTTTGTTACTTGTATGGAAGAATGCTAAAGTTAAAGAAGACTCTGTAGAGTTATACAATGAGAGATAATTATTTAATAAGTAACTAAGACTGGTTTATATTTTCTGAAAAGGGTACCGTTGCGGTTTAAGTAGTAAATAATATAATTTTAATTAATTACCTAACCGAGTTTATTTAAAATTTTGTTAAAAACAGTGATACATGACATATTTTACAAACTTAGTACTAAAAATAGGACAGTATCCCTTAGAGCTTAATAAAATACGCCTTGTCCTATTTTAGATTACTCATTTTTTAAAAGTATACATGTAGTAATGTTTACGAATAGGAAGTTGCCGTGTAGGTACAAATTCAGGTGGTTCATTTGGAAAAATCCCTGGCGAGTTCTATGAAGACTTTCTTCTAATAATTGATGTTGAAAAGTCCATTCTAGCAGAAGAATAATTAAACTGTGAATGAGAATATTGGTGGTGAATTTAATGTAACTCTTCTTAAAGATCTTCAATAAAAGTCAGTTAGCTTAAAAATGACAGCTTAATTTCTTACTCTGTTTTTGTTTCTTTAGTAGATTTGTTTTGTTATTACAGGGGTGTCGATGTGTTATTTCTGTATTATCAATGTGTTGTGCTTTATTATTACCGTGTTTTATTGCCTTTCATTATATTATGTTGTACTGCAATAACAGACAGGTTATAAACGCTAAAAATCGACTAGAATAAAGGGCGGAAAACCTCAGAAGCACAAACGTGAAGGTTAACATTATTTTTTCACAAGAATAAAGAAAATACGTTTAAAGAAAACTTCTGATTTTTATTCTGAAAGTGAAATTTTGGCTTTAGAAAAACAATCGAAATCCCCTTTTCAATGATTATTTCGCTTTTAGCACCATAATCTCCTTGCTTTTCTGGAGAAGTTCTAACAAAAGTACCGAAAATATAGGTTTTCCAAAATATTGTTCCAAATAAAATTAATAATTTTAGAGAAATTTCCATATTTAAATATTTTGAAAATAGAGAGTTAAATAAAGTCTAAATATGCGAGAAAATCTTATTTCTATGGTTATTTTGCCTTTAGCACTATAATATCCTTGTTTTCCTAGAGAAATTCGAAGAGACAGGTTATTTGAAATAAATAAAATACAAAACAAAACTAATAGTCTTAGAGAAATTTCCTTATTTTCCTATAACATGAATTTCGGGAGGCGAATTTGATACCAGTCACTCGTTGTTGGCTTTCTATCTAAAATCATGATCAAGATCTTATACTTTTTTACAAAAAGGAAGAAATACGGGAAATTTGTTTCCTTATGGGCGAATATGACGGTATGACTACGAAAATCTGCAACAGTTGTGATTATTTATTATATTTTGAATATAGAACAGGATTATAGAGTAAATAAATTTGGAACATGGTCGAAATTTCTTATTTCTTTGATTTTTCACCTTTTGCATTATATTCTTCTTGTTTGCCTAAAGAAGTGTTGACAAAGGTATGGAAGGTATAAGTTATCTGAAATAAGTATTATACAAAATAAAACTAATGGCCTTAAGGGAATTCCCTTATTGTCCTTTAACATGGATTTCGAGAGAGGAATTCTTTCTTAAATCATGTCAAGATCTTGTATTTTTTTACGAAAAGGAAGAAGTAGGGGAAATTTGTTTCCTTATGGGAGAATATTTGTATCAAATCATAAAAATTGTCTGAACATATTCAAAAAATGTACATTTGCTATAAAATTGGTTCTGGAACGGCGATCATATTTAAGTTTTTAAAATTAAATATTAATTTCCAACAGTGTCATTTTTCATTACATTTTGAATATAGGACAGCATTATAGAGTAAATAAATTTAAAAAATAATCGAAATTTCTTATTTCTATGATTATTTCACCTTTTGCGTTATAGTCTCCTTGCTTGCCTAGAGAAGTACTGAAAAAGGTATCGAAGGTGTAAGTTATCTGAAATAAATATTGTACAAAATAAAAGTAACAGTCTTAGAGGAATTCCCTTATTTTCCTATAACATATATTTCGAGAAAGGAATTGATACCAATCACCCATTCTTGGCTTTGTTTCTAAAATCATGTTCAAGATCTTATACCTTTTACAAAAAAGAAGAAATAGGGGAAATTTGTTTTCGTATGAGAGAATATTTATATCCAATCATAAAAATTGCCCAAAGATATTCAAAAAATGTTCATTTGCTATAAAATTGGTTTTGGAACGGCGATCATATTAAGTTTTTAAAATTAAATATTAATTTCTAAGATATTTCGGCAGTATGACTACGAAAATCTCTAAAAGTTGTGATTTTCCATTATATTTTGAATATAGAACAGCATTAGAGAGTAAATAAATTTGAAAAATGATCGAAATTTTTTATTTCTATGATTATTTCGCCTTTTGCATTATAATCTTCTTGTTAGTCTAGAGAAGTACTGGCAAAGGTATCGAAGGTGTATGTTATCTGAAATAAATATTATACAAAATAAAACTAATAACCTTAGGGAAATTTTCTGATTTTCCTTTAATATGGATATCGAGAAAGGGATTGATACCAATAGTCCATTGTTGGCTTTCGTTCTAAAATTATGTTCAAGATCTTGTACTTTTTTACAAAAAGGAAAAATAGGGGAGATTTGTTTTCTCATGGGAGAATATTTGAATCCAATCATAAAAATTTTCCGAAGATATTCAAAAATGTTTATTTGCTTTAAAAAATGGTTTTGGAACGGCGATCATATTAAGTTTTTAAAATTAAATATTAATTTCTAAGATATTTAGGCAGTATGACTACTAAAATCTCCAATAATTATGATTTTCTATTATTTTTTGAATATAGAACAGCATAATAGAGTAAATAAATTTGAAAAATGATCGAAATTTCTTATTTCTATGATTATTTCGCCTTTTGTATTATAATCCCCTTGTTTGCCTAGCGAAGTATGGGCGAAGGTATCGAAGGTATATGTTATCTGAATTAAATATTATACAAAGTAAAACTAATAACCTTAGAGGAACTTCCTTATTTTCCTATAACATGGATTTCGAGAAAGGAATTAATTCCAATGGTCCATTCTTGGCTTTCTTTCGAAAATCATGTTCAAGATGTACTTTCTACAAAAAAGAAGAAATAGGGAAAATTTGTATGCTTGTAAAAGAATATTTGAATCCAATCATAAAAATTCACCGAAGGTATTCAAATTTTTAAATTTGCTATAAAATTAGTTTTGGAGCAACGATCATGTTAAAGTTTCTTTTAAATAAAATATTAATTTCTATGATATTTAAGCAGTATGATTATATTTTGAATATAAAACAGCATTTAAATAAATTTGAAAAATAATCGAAATTTCTTATTACTATGATTATTTCGCCTTTTGCATTATAATCTCCTTGTTTGCCTAGAGAAGTACTGACAGATATAGCAAAGGTGTATGTTATCTAAAAAATATTATACAAAATAAATCTTAGAGAAATTTCCTTATTTTCCTATAAAATGAATTTCGAGAAATGAATTTGATAGAAATCGCTCCTCGGCTTTTTATCTAAAATCTTTTTTAAAATCTTGCTCTGTTCTTACAGCTATGAAGAAATAGAGGAAATTTGTTTTCTTGTGAGAGAATATTTGAATCTAACCATAAAAAGTATCAGAAAATACTGAAAAGTTTTTAATTTGCTATAAAATTAGTTTTACTACGTCGATCATATAAGAATTTTTCGAATTAAATGTTAATATCTAAGATATTTCAGTAATATAATCACGAAAATTTCCAAAAGTTGTGATTTTCTATTATATTTTGAATATAGACCAGCATTATAGTGTAAATAAAGTTGAAAAATGATTATTTCGCCTTTAGCACTATAATTTCCTCGTTTTCCTAGAGAATTTCTAACAAAAATCTTGAAAATGCAGGTTATTTCAAGTTAGTTTCGGGAAGCTAATTTAATACAAACAGCTCCGTTTTCCGCTTTCTATTTAGAGCTATGTCCAAAATCTCCTGCTTTTCTTACAGAAATAAAGAAATAGGGGAAATTCGATTTATTATGGGAGAAATTTGTCCAAAAATATTCAAAAATTGTTCACTTGCTATAAAATCGGTTTTGGAATAGCGACCGTATTAAAGTTTTTAAAATTATATATAAATTTCTAAGATATTTTAACAGTATGATAACGAAAACCTTCAAAAGTTGTAATTTTGAATACAGAAAGGTACTATAGGGTAAAAGAGTCGAAATATGAACGAAATGTTTTTCTTTGGAGAACCAAGAATGCTTTTTGTAACAGTATCAATAAAGAAAGTATTTATGTCGCTGATCAGTTAGGCATACGTATTGTTTTGTCGAATTTGGGGAATTTTTGATCAGATATTTATTGAAATTCAGTGTGTTTTTGCCGATTAGCTAATTTTGGCACATTTCAAACAAAATGCATAATTGCTATCTGAAATTGTGCAGAATGGAGCTGAACTGATTTCTTTGAATGTTGGTTATTAATATCTGAGATTTTAGACCATGATTCGTACATACCATAAACTTATATACTCAAGTTCTTGCCTTCCATTGGGGTGATGGAGTTTCTTCCAATATTGGCATGACGTAACATCATATCTTGCTTTTTTTCATAATATATATCGCTTGAAAGTTCGAGAAAAATATAATTAAACGTAGAGAATTATTGTTTTATTTTCGGGCAAGCTCTGCCACCGAAAACTTGGTGGGTCTATACTATAGTGTGTTACGTGTACTGTTTTCGGTATGTAATAAAAACTTAAATAGCTTTCTATATGATACCTGTTAGACATAAAGTCAGCGCAATGAAGAACTGCAACTACAATTAAAATCTTTCGTGACCCTAAATAGACTCACTTGTTTGTTCGGTAAGACTTTGTATTTAATTACACAACATAAAAGCGTTCTGAGGCGTTAAGATCCACAAGTTGCAAGTTGGTAAAAATGGGTAAACTCTCCAGTTGAAATTTGACATTTCGATTATATTTTGACTTTCTTTGCCTCATAATGTTGTTCTATATTCAAAATATAATTAAATATCACAACTTTTGGGTATTTTCCTGGCTATTCTGCAAAAACAAGTTGGAAATGGATATAAATATCCATATTTGAAAAGCTTGATCATCGCTACGAAAGAGTTTTATGGTAAATAAACAATTTTTTAGTATTTTCGGATGATTAATTATGATTAGATTTAAAATTTTCCTTATTCCTTCATTTTTGTAAGAAAACTACAAGATTTTCGACATCGTTATGTATGGAAGAACAAAAATAGTCGGTTTGTGTTAAATTCGCTTTCCGCTTAAGAAGGAAATAAGGAATTTTTTTTTAGATTATTAATTCTATCCGGTATAATATATCAAGAACCCTGCATTTTCGATACATCTGCTAGAGCAAGGAGATTATAGTGCTAAACAAGAAATAATTATTGAAATTAGACATTTCGTTCATATTTCGACTCTTTTACCCTATAGTACCTTTCTGTATTCAAAATTACAACTTTTGAAGGTTTTCGTTATCATACTGTTAAAATATCTTAGAAATTTATATATAATTTTAAAAACTTTAATACGGTCGCTATTCCAAAACCGATTTTATAGCAAGTGAACAATTTTTGAATATTTTTGGACAAATTTCTCCCATAATAAATCGAATTTCCCCTATTTCTTTATTTCTGTAAGAAAAGCAGGAGATTTTGGACATAGCTCTAAATAGAAAGCGGAAAACGGAGCTGTTTGTATTAAATTAGCTTCCCGAAACTAACTTGAAATAACCTGCATTTTCAAGATTTTTGTTAGAAATTCTCTAGGAAAACGAGGAAATTATAGTGCTAAAGGCGAAATAATCATTTTTCAACTTTATTTACACTATAATGCTGGTCTATATTCAAAATATAATAGAAAATCACAACTTTTGGAAATTTTCGTGATTATATTACTGAAATATCTTAGATATTAACATTTAATTCGAAAAATTCTTATATGATCGACGTAGTAAAACTAATTTTATAGCAAATTAAAAACTTTTCAGTATTTTCTGATACTTTTTATGGTTAGATTCAAATATTCTCTCACAAGAAAACAAATTTCCTCTATTTCTTCATAGCTGTAAGAACAGAGCAAGATTTTAAAAAAGATTTTAGATAAAAATCCGAGGAGCGATTTCTATCAAATTCATTTCTCGAAATTCATTTTATAGGAAAATAAGGAAATTTCTCTAAGATTTATTTTGTATAATATTTTTTAGATAACATACACCTTTGCTATCTCTGTCAGTACTTCTCTAGGCAAACAAGGAGATTATAATGCAAAAGGCGAAATAATCATAGTAATAAGAAATTTCGATCATTTTTCAAATTTATTTAAATGCTGTTTTATATTCAAAATATAGTCATACTGCTTAAATATCATAGAAATTAATATTTTATTTAAAAGAAACTTTAACATGATCGTTGCTCCAAAACTAATTTTATAGCAAATTTAAAAATTTGAATACCTTCGGTGAATTTTTATGATTGGATTCAAATATTCTTTTACAAGCAAACAAATTTTCCCTATTTCTTCTTTTTTGTAGAAAGTACATCTTGAACATGATTTTCGAAAGAAAGCCAAGAATGGACCATTGGAATTAATTCCTTTCTCGATATCCATATTAAAGGAAAATCAGAAAATTTCCCTAAGGTTATTAGTTTTATTTTGTATAATATTTATTTCAGATAACATACACCTTCGATACCTTTGCCAGTACTTCTCTAGACTAACAAGAAGATTATAATGCAAAAGGCGAAATAATCATAGAAATAAAAAATTTCGATCATTTTTCAAATTTATTTACTCTCTAATGCTGTTCTATATTCAAAATATAATGGAAAATCACAACTTTTAGAGATTTTCGTAGTCATACTGCCGAAATATCTTAGAAATTAATATTTAATTTTAAAAACTTAATATGATCGCCGTTCCAAAACCAATTTTATAGCAAATGAACATTTTTTGAATATCTTTGGGCAATTTTTATGATTGGATATAAATATTCTCTCATACGAAAACAAATTTCCCCTATTTCTTCTTTTTTGTAAAAGGTATAAGATCTTGAACATGATTTTAGAAACAAAGCCAAGAATGGGTGATTGGTATCAATTCCTTTCTCGAAATATATGTTATAGGAAAATAAGGGAATTCCTCTAAGACTGTTACTTTTATTTTGTACAATATTTATTTCAGATAACTTACACCTTCGATACCTTTTTCAGTACTTCTCTAGGCAAGCAAGGAGACTATAACGCAAAAGGTGAAATAATCATAGAAATAAGAAATTTCGATTATTTTTTAAATTTATTTACTCTATAATGCTGTCCTATATTCAAAATGTAATGAAAAATGACACTGTTGGAAATTAATATTTAATTTTAAAAACTTAAATATGATCGCCGTTCCAGAACCAATTTTATAGCAAATGTACATTTTTTGAATATGTTCAGACAATTTTTATGATTTGATACAAATATTCTCCCATAAGGAAACAAATTTCCCCTACTTCTTCCTTTTCGTAAAAAAATACAAGATCTTGACATGATTTAAGAAAGAATTCCTCTCTCGAAATCCATGTTAAAGGACAATAAGGGAATTCCCTTAAGGCCATTAGTTTTATTTTGTATAATACTTATTTCAGATAACTTATACCTTCCATACCTTTGTCAACACTTCTTTAGGCAAACAAGAAGAATATAATGCAAAAGGTGAAAAATCAAAGAAATAAGAAATTTCGACCATGTTCCAAATTTATTTACTCTATAATCCTGTTCTATATTCAAAATATAATAAATAATCACAACTGTTGCAGATTTTCGTAGTCATACCGTCATATTCGCCCATAAGGAAACAAATTTCCCGTATTTCTTCCTTTTTGTAAAAAAGTATAAGATCTTGATCATGATTTTAGATAGAAAGCCAACAACGAGTGACTGGTATCAAATTCGCCTCCCGAAATTCATGTTATAGGAAAATAAGGAAATTTCTCTAAGACTATTAGTTTTGTTTTGTATTTTATTTATTTCAAATAACCTGTCTCTTCGAATTTCTCTAGGAAAACAAGGATATTATAGTGCTAAAGGCAAAATAACCATAGAAATAAGATTTTCTCGCATATTTAGACTTTATTTAACTCTCTATTTTCAAAATATTTAAATATGGAAATTTCTCTAAAATTATTAATTTTATTTGGAACAATATTTTGGAAAACCTATATTTTCGGTACTCTTGTTAGAACATCTCCAGAAAAGCAAAAATTGTTGAAATTATATTAATAAGCACAGCCTTACTTTTAAAAATAGGAGATTATGGTGCTAAAAGCGAAATAATCATTGAAAAGGGGATTTCGATTGTTTTTCTAAAGCCAAAATTTCACTTTCAGAATAAAAATCAGAGGTTTTTTTTAAATGTATTTTCTTTATTCTTGTGAAAAAATAATGTTAACCTTCACGTTTGTGCTTCTGAGGTTTTCCGCCCTTTATTCTAGTCGATTTTTAGCGTTTATAACCTGTCTGTTAATGCAGTACAACATAATATAATGAAAGGCAACAAAACACGGTAATAATAAAGCACAACACATTGATAATACAGAAATAACACATCGACATCCCTGCAATAACGAAACAAATCTACTAAAGAAACAAAAACAGAGTAAGAAATTAAGCTGTCATTTTTAAGCTAACTGACTTTTATTGAAGATCTTTAAGAAGAGTTACATTAAATTCACCACCAATATTCTCATTCACAGTTTAATTATTCTTCTGCTAGAATGGACTTTTCAACATCAATTATTAGAAGAAAGTCTTCATAGAACTCGCCAGGGATTTTTCCAAATGAACCACCTGAATTTGTACCTACACGGCAACTTCCTATTCGTAAACATTACTACATGTATACTTTTAAAAAATGGGTAATCTAAAATAGGACAAGGCGTATTTTATTAAGCTCTAAGGGATACTGTCCTATTTTTAGTACTAAGTTTGTAAAATATGTCATGTATCACTGTTTTTAACAAAATTTTAAATAAACTCGGTTACGTAATTAATTAAAATTATATTATTTACTACTTAAACCGCAACGGTACCCTTTTCAGAAAATATAAACCAGTCTTAGTTACTTATTCAATAATTATCTCTCATTGTCTCAGAGTCTTCTTTGACTTTAGCATTCTTCCATACAAGTAACAAAGTGTTGATTTAATGCGACCGTCACCGTGACGGTTTAAACAAGTCAAACAATAAATCGCATAAAACACATCAGGACAATAAAAGGACAACATCAAGAGCATTCGAAATGATGGACAAAGTAGGAAGTAAGAAGTTAAACAATCCTGATTTTAATATTAGTACAATAATTTATGCCTGTTCCGGTAATAAAAATCCCGATAAAACCTCAATATATAATAGGAAATCTAATATCGATATGCATAGTTTATACCCATTCAAATAATACAAATCCCGACAGTAGAACCTAACCTTCATAAATCAATAGTTACCCATACCGTGAACATTAAGACACACACACACGCACACATGCACACACACACCATGACCCACACAGACATATATCAAAGGAAGTAGAGCTCAGGTTAGCTCCACTCTTTAGAAAAAAAAACATAGGCCTTGTTTAAAACAATAGAATTTACCCTTTACAAAAAAAAAACGGCTATCCATACCTTGAATATTAAGACCATTGTTTCACAGAATACCAAGCCTCAGGTTAGCTCCAAGAAAATAGTGCCTCGATTTTATTTCTTACGTTTAATGTAACATGTTTTGATGTTTTGTAGAAAAACCTATTCAAATCGCCTTCACATCTACCTTTGTGGGCATCCAATGGAATAAAACATGTTTAGTAACCTATTATATAAATAATACCTAAAAAAAAGGGCAATCAATATTTTAATTCACTTACCTATCCCTTTGAAATTTTTAAATTTTTTTCTCTCAACTTAACGTCAATGCATGTGTTTTCGAATATTTATTTAACAAGAATGATTAGTACGAACAGTGTGAACCTCTAAATTTATGTATTTAATCGAAAAAATTATATTAAAATCAACTTTAATACCTTTTCTGTAGACCTTTCATATAGGGAATATCTAAAAAGTAATCAATAATTTAAGTCGCTTATTCCCTTATCAATTTTAAAATTTTTCTTTCAAGCTACCACCGATATATGTTTTTTGTATATTTATTAAAATGAGCGGTAGGGCCTGAAAGTTATTTTACTTTTTCTAGAAAATTATATTTCTTCCTTCCTATAACCTGACCTATAGACATTATCTAAAAAAGCTCTCTACACGCGGATGGAGCTGGGAAATTCCTCGTTATTAAGGATATTGTAAACCAATAAATTAGATTACCTTTCTTAGGACCAATACTAAAAAAAAACCGAGAATATAGCGGGTTATTGTAAAAATTGAAATAGTTATGCGCCATATGTTATCCTGTGCTTATAGGTATATCCACTAACTTAGTAAATCATAGCATCTGAAGATTTAGTTGTTACTATAAAACGACAGTAATGACAAAATATTTCAATATATGTGACAAATAACTAAGTAAGTATACCTATCTGTCTTGTTTATATTACATTTGAAAAATAAATGCAATATTGTCACAAGGTAACAGACGAATCCATCAATTAATCCTCCATAACGACAGAGAAACATGTACTTTACACAAATATACATACATACATACGTACGAACACGCATGATTTTCTTTCTAAACTTATATCATTCAGCGGCTCTACAACCACTTCGTTAAAAATCTGAACAATAAAAATCTAAACATCATTTTCGAAATATCGTATATTAAAACAGCAATCTAGGCCTAAAAGTAATCCAGCAGAAATTACACGTAATTACCGTATAAGAATAACAAGCTTAAATCTTTTCGTAGAAAATAAACCTAGAATATAACATTTGTTACCTCCTGGAAAAAGCAGACCTATCCTGCTAGTGGCACGCGACAAAAGGATACCCGACTACCAGAAAACAAAAGATAATTTACAATGCCAGAATAGACATTTATTCATTTTAAAATATCTTTATTTGTAACGGTCACATTTCACATATCAAATATGTTGTATTTATGTTGCAATCGACTGCGACAGTAACCTCCAGGTCGGTGGTAATACAGCTTAAGCTGTAGCCTGTTGTTAGGTTTAGAGTATATTGACATTGTCGTCGAATAGACGGATGAGCCTAATCACAATGCATACGTGAATAGAAACTCACATAAATTACACTTTAAGTAATATTTAAAAATAATGGGGATAAATCTACAAAATTGTTGGTGGGAAAATATTTTATTTCATATGTAACGACCCCTGACGATATCTGGCGGGGCCTGCTGACGGCACCCGACAAAAAGGAACCCTTGCACCAGGGGGCTAAAGGATAATTTATGATGCTTGGGTAGACGGATGAGTATAACCACAATTAGATTTAACTTTTTTTGATTTCGGTCATAGTATTACTTTATAAGAAATTATCAAATGTTTTTTCTGACGTTTCGGTTTATTTTATTGATTAAACCATCTTCAGAGGAGAAATACTAATGTTAACAGGCGGTTCACTTAATTAACTTACATTTAACTTTTTTGTTATTTTAATATAAATATAAATATAGAGAACTGATATTGTTTTTTTTAATATATTTTTTACACATCTGTTATACTACTCATGTGTTAATTTCTTATAAAGTAATACTATGACCGAAACCCAAAAAAGTAAAATCTAATTAATAACTGCACGGTCAACAAATAGAAATGAATCTAACCACAATGCATGCGTGAATAAAAACCTACATAAATCACCCTGTAAGTAATAATTAAAAATAATAGGACTAAATTTACAGAATTATTCGTGGAAAAATACCTTATTTCATATGTAATGACCCGACCACACGTGATAAAGGATTTTCGGCGCCGGTCAATAAAGCTGCTTCCGAAGAACGCCGTGAGCGATGTCTGGCGGTTCAAAGTGCCACTATTCGTGGAAAAATACCTTATTTTATACGTACCGACAACAAGTGTCTAAGGACCGCCGACACGGGTCAATAAAGGCGGTACTGGGAAACGTAATCGGTGATGTCTGGTTCAAACTACCATTATTCGTAGAAAATCATTCATTCATACATAACGACCTCGATGACACGTGCCAAAGGACTGCCGGCACGTGTCAATAAAGCCGCTTCCGGGAAAAGCGTCTGGCGATGTCTCGTCGGTCTAAAGTGCCCCTATGCCTACTTACCACAGTAAAGTGGTTAAGGTTAATTTTAATAAAGAAATAAACATCATTAAACAAATAGCAGTTAACAGTGGTTTCCAGCCACAAATGACAAAATATTAAATAATAAACTGACAAAATTAGCAAATAGCGAGATTTACCCTCGACAAAATATTAATAACAATAAAAAGATTCATTCAAATGTATCACATACTTTGGTAAACCTTCAGAAATTGTCTGAAAATATATTAAATCGGAAAACACAAACATCGCTTACAGAACAGTAAACAAATTATAATGTTATGTAGAACAAACAGGAAGATGTTTAAAAACACAAATATTGGAACAGGAAAAGTCGTTATAAAACAAAAAAGGAGACTTCATTTGTTACAAGAAAAACATGACTTTAATGATAAGTTTAAAATTTTACATGTTTTAGATAAAAGTAAAAAATTATCTTGTTATGAAAGCTTAGAAATAAATAGAATTGAAAATACTGGGAAATCCTTAAACAGCCAATTAGAAAATAAATTCGTTCCATTTATGAAACATGTTCAACACCAAAAACATTTATGTCGTAAAAGTAGGAACCAAAATTAAACCATTTGTATATTATTTTCTCTTTTTAGTATAAAAGTAATGCCCGAAGAAGCTATAGTATAGCGAAACATGTCGTACAATATACTAATAATTTTTTGGTTATTTTTAACATCTTAAGGTTAGTTTTTAACTAAGTTGATATTTGACACAGGGATTACGCTTAAATACTTCTATCATTCTGTTATAAAAATGTTTCTCTACTGTGTCACCAAAAATTTATCTATCTTATCTGAATTTTTATCTATCATCGTAAGATGTATTTTTATTAGCGCAAAACCAATTTTTTTTAAACCTTCTCGAGCTTGTATTTTTGTTTCGTAAATTCAAGCTTAATCTTGCTAAGAATCCCGAAATAAATCGGTTTTCAATGTCCGCGTTTCTTATTGATTTAAGACGCAACAGCAATAGTAATTACGTTTTGCAAAACAAGTAATAGTAAGTAGATTGCTTCAAAACAAGTATGGGTAACTAGTCGCAATCAGAAAAACAGTAATTGGCGAACTAAAAGAATTTTTATCGCGACGTCGATTAAGATGTTCCGTTGTAAAAGTGTTTAACTTTTTTAAGCGTAAAGTCTTTTTCTTTATTATTATTTTACTTATGTTATGGTTTTGAGTATGGAAAACTCAGGTATTTATTTGAAAGCATTCGCGATCTCTAGTTGCTAGACGCCGTTCCATCGCAATCTCTTTTATGTATACGGAGTATACGCAGTCTTTGGCTGAACAAAGTGAATCTGGGGTTCCTTCTGGACCGAAACCTGACCTAGGAGTTCGTAAGCAGATACTCCTTTCGTCCGCACTCTAATTTAAAAAAGGGGAAATCCCAGAGACTATTTAATCCGACCCTATTCTTCAGAAATATTTCGCTTTCAGCTATCGAAGTGCAATGACAGATTTCTCAGAGAATGTCGGAAATTCCCAAAAACGGTTAGGGATGTTAAAGACGAACTTCCATGGTGCACGCGCCCAGCTTATTTTTCGTAAGTTTATTGATTCTTCTAGATATTCTGGAAGGTCTGTGCTGCCGTCAGAAACATCGTCGTTGATCTGAAAGAGAAAGAGATTCTTTTCTAGAGGGTTGTCTGAAGTCTTGAAATCTTCGACAAGAATTAAATTTTGGCCAGTGAAAATGATTTAAAATCTAAATTCAGTTATGAAAACAGCCTTTAGAGGTCAAAACTCTGTCCACAAGGACGATAAGTTGCTATAAACCAGCGGTCCTTCGTTACCGCCTGGAATTCCCTGCTTCCTTGTTCCGTGTTTGTCTGCATTGATCGTCTCGATTCTTGCGTAATTTTACGTTGAATGGCTTCTATCTACTGTCGTTGCTGGAACAAATTTTTTATTGTATAGGTTCCGTAACGACACGCCTCAAAATCAAGTGATGTTACTAATAAATTAGCTTGGCATTTCTAAGCAAATTTCGAAGTGTTATTTCGTCGCCGAATATAATAAAATTTCCTTTTGAGATTGCTTGAGCTCTACGCAGATTAATTTAATGTAATATTTATCCTCATTTTTTCTTGTTTTTTACTTTTGAGAACGTGCATTTTCAATATTATAAAAGGATTAAGGCTCTGAAAGAGTTTTTGGAGTACAAACTAGCTTCATTTCCTCTGTCACTATTTACAGAAAAATGGACTCTGAAAAAACACGAAATGGGACAGTAAATTTACAAGTATTAATACCTTACCAAACAATATTTTATATGTCGTTGATAGTGAATTTTTACTACATAAGGTCATTTGGCAAAAGAACGATACAATTGAAAAAATTGCAAACAAGTATTTGAATTATGTTCGAAGGCATTATGCAACTAATAATTTAGTAGTATTTGATATATATCCAGAAGTGAATGGCACCTCAATTACAACGACAGTATTTACTTTCACTTCGGTGGGCGCGAAACAAGCCGAATGGTCACGTCATACAAAATCTGCAAACACCCTACGTTTGAATATCAAGACATTAGCAAAATACCGTTTTCGCGAGACAAATTTTGATCCAATGAAAATAACAAGAAAAATTTAATACAAACTAGTAGTATAGAAGGCGGGGTACCGTGACACTGTGATGGTATCAGTCCCTTTTCAGCCCTTTACCATCCAAAGAAGTGCTGAAATCCTGCTGAAACCCTAACCAAAAAAGCCTTATTGCCGAACAACGTAACGCAATAGCCTAAGAAGTGCCTGAAATCCTCCTGAAACTATCTAAAAAGGCCTTATTACCGAAGAAGTCTTGAGAAAATCCTCTCCAAAAAGACCTTATTGTCAAAGACGTGTCACAGTAGCTTAAGAAGGACTAAAAGAGTCCTTAGCCAAAAAGGCCTTATTTCCGAAGACGTATCGACAATGACGTCATTAACCAGAGACTGTTGAGTTGACCTCGAGCAAAAATTTTAGTTTGGTCTAAAATGGTGCAATCGGTAAAATAAATTTGCAAATCGGAGGGGAATATTGGATGAAATAAAACGAATTTTATATATTTAAAAACATTTATATTATTTTAAAAAGAAATTAGACAATTTATATGTCACAATACTTTTTTGCATGTTTTATTGTTACGTTTTCTACAGGAGGTTAGCTTGACAACATATCGATTCTTCTGGTCTAGAAGTAATTATTCTCTTTCTTAGCAAGCATTGAGATTATCAAAGAGTTTATTTTGTTGCCTTAAGGTTTGTATAAAATTGTTATTGCACTGATCCAACGATAGAAGAATTTATTAATATCCAGTAGAAAATAACTAATATTATTTTTTGTATTTGCCAATTCTTGTTTGGTTTCTCCAAGTAGAGTGTAAGCTGTAATTTTTTTGGTTTCACATATATCGGTTTCTTTCATTTCAGGAAGTAAGGTTGCTTCCAGTTCAACGTTTTTTCTTGAAAGGTTGAGAGTATTGGTGTAATTGATGGAGGATGATAGATTAGCTGCTTTGTTTCCACATTCTTTAATATATTTTTTATATAGTTCGTTGAAATTTATATAGTTATCAAGTTCTTTTGAACATAGTATGTATAGATTTAAACTTGTATTATACAGTACTCAGTTTATTGTTTTTGTTTAAGGTATTATTTTCAACAGAAATAACACTATAAAATGGTAAAATTATGCGCAAAAAATATGCCCAAGAGATGTTTCCCGTTGCGAGGTTTCAAACGTACTAAATATGTATTATGTATAATGGGTTTCTATATAATGTTTGCCCCATTAATCCAACTATTGTGTTTATCAGTGAACCCAAACCATTTAACAAATACTTTTTTTGTAATTGCTGTTTATGGAATGCCCTAAGTACGTTTTCATTTTGCATATTCTTCAAGAGATAAGTGGTTGGGTTTGTTGATTGAACTTTGCGTATAATAAATACCTCAGGAGACCAATTTGGATCGTATTTTTTATCAAATACACCTCTTAATTTAGAAACACTTACATAATCACCAACTTTAAGTTTAGCGTTTAAATCACTCATTTTTATTTTGTTGTAAACAGTTTGAAGTAAAAATTGTTCATTTTTGATAGTAACATCTGTTGGTTTCATTTTAATGGATCTTTGTTTTGTGCGAAATTAATTCATTTGTAGTTTCCTTATATATTAAATTCCTTCCACATCCAGTTTTTTAAATTCCTATTAACTCTCTCCACTATGGATGCCTTTTTTTCACTGAATACACTATAGTGGTTAATATTGTATTTTTTTGTGAGTTTCTCAAATTCTTTATTGTAAAATTATTTGCCCATGTCTGTTTGAATGTTTTTTAGAGTCCTGCAATAAGTCTTTAGGAGTTCTCCTTTTCCAAAACAAAAGTCATTACAAAATTTTCAGCTGGGAAGCTCAAAATCACCGACATTCGTGACCGAGTAAAAGTTATTCTTATTGAATACATGACGAAGGGCACAGTTATCTACTATAATACGTTAACAAAATGGTTTTTTTAGCACCTGTTAATTTCGCACGTTGGCGATCATCATGACAATCATGTATTTTGTTTTTTGCAACACGAAATAAATCTATGGTCATCGTAGGAAACCTTATTCTTAAATCTTTAAGCGACGAAATGGTTCATCCATCGGGATCTCTCGTCCTAGGATGTTTCCTCGTATAGTCACTTGTTATAATCCATACCGTTCACTTACTTTCTCATTAGTTACTAGTACTTCGGTTTTCTTGTTTCGATGGTTGTAATAATATCAGCTTGTCTTTCACTCGGTGAAATATTTCTTCATTTCTTAATATAATTCACCGATGAAATCTTAAGTATATGTCGATACATCCATAACTCTGAAGCTTCAATTATTTTTGCTGAAGCTTCGGTTAATGTAGAAAATTCCATACCATAAATCAGCACAGAAAAACATTACTTCTTAAAAGTCGATCTTTGATCGTTAAACTGAGATATCTATTTAATCTTTTGAATTGCAGTGCTCCTCGTGATTTAGTTCTTTTAATGGATTTTCGATTCAGTGATGGTATGTGGTTATAGCTAATTATATAGTTTTATTTTCATTCAGGTGTAATTCATTTTCCACACTAACATCTGCGATGTTGTTTAATAAGTTCTATAAACCTTCCAGGTTATCCTAGAATATGACAGTAACTGTAGCAAAACCGATGTTATTTAGACTCTCACCGTATACCAAAATTCCTTCCTCTAGTTCATCTAGTGCTTTTTTAAATATCTGTTCCGAATAAGTACTGAAAAGAAGGAGAAAGAGGACGTATCCCTGACATACTTCCTTTATTATTTCTATTGGGTCTGAGAATTCCCTATCTGCCTTGTGATAGTTTATATAAAGCAGATATATATATATATATATATATATATATATATATATATATATATATATATATATATATTAGTATAGGAAAATGTCATCTCTTATACTCGAAGCATCACGAAATCTAAATTGAGTTTTACCAAAGATTATTATATAGCGTTTTACCAAAGATTATTATATAGCGTTAGCTATAATAATCTTTGGTTTTACTGAGTTGGTTTTCTACGAATTAGTAAATTCATCTTTATATCATTTTAAGAAATAATTTAAGAAGATAGCCTATTTTATAGTCTGTGCGTGCGTTGTTTTCGTCGGTATAGCAATAAACGTGTGTATGCTATTAAAAATTATTCTCAGCCACTGAACACAATCATTATTGAGTTTCTTTAACAGATCCGCATAAATGCATTCTGGGCCTAGAACTTTTGGTCTTTCGATTACATAATAGAGGCTCGCACTTTTGTCTGTGTTATATATAATTGTCCTACATCGGTATTTGTTATGATGAGAATTACTCTATTGGCATTAAATACTTCAGATATGCACTTCTTCCAAGTGCATATTTCTGGTTCATATAGACCTACTGCTTCTGTAACTTTTCGATATAGGTTACAAGTGTCATATTTCTTTCCTGTTCTCGATTTAGATAACAAATTTCATTGTCTTTATCATCATCGTCCAGCCCAGGGCATCCATTGTTGGAAATAGGCTAGCGTCCCTCCCTCATCCTGGTCATGTAGCATATCCAGTTCCAGTGAAGTCTAGTTATCCTTTCTATGATATCAGTAACTCTTGTTCTTCGTCTTATTTCTTCGTTTCTAACTCTGTCCCCAATAGTCAATTTCTGCATAGTAGACATTTCGACTGTGGGCTGTTTTCTAGGTCAATGTGTGAGTTTCTGCACCGTAACTCACATCTTTTTAGACAGTTTGGAATATCACTTTTGAATACATCAGTAGGCAAAGGGGCACTTTAGACCGCCAGACATCGCCAGACGCTTTTCCCGGAAGCGGCTTTATTGACACGTGCCGGCAGTCCTTTAGCACGTGTCATCGAGGTCGTTATGTATGAATGAATGATTTTCTACGAATAATGTTACTTTGAACCAGACATCACCGATTACGTTTCCCAGTACCACCTTTATTGACCCGTGTCGGCGGTCTTTAGACACTTGTTGTCTCAAATAATTGCACTTTGAACCGCCATACATCGATAATTGGTTTCTTCGGAAGCTGCTTTTTTAACCGTGTCATCGAGGTCGGTACGTATGAAATAAAGAATTTTTCCACGAATAGTGGCACTTTGAACTGCCAGACATCCCTCACTGCGTTCTTCGGAAGCAGCTTTATTGACCGGCGCCGACAATCCTTTGTGTGTCTTCGGGTCATTACGTATGAAATAAGGTATTTTTCCACGAATAATTCTGTAAATTTAGTCCTATTATTTTTAATTTTTTACTTACAGGGTGATTTATGTAGGTTTTTATTCATGCATGCATTGTAGTTAGATTCATTTCTATTTTTTTTACCGTGCAGTTATTAATTAGATTTTACTTTTTTGAGTTTCGGTCATAGTATTACTTTATAAGAAATTAATACATGAGTAGTATACTGGCAAAAGCTAAATATAACAGATATGTAAAAAATGTATTAACAAAAACAATATCAGTTTTCTATATTTATATTTATATTAAAATAACAAAAAAGTTAAATGTAAGTTAATTAAGTGAACCACCTGTTAACATTAGTATTTCTCCTCTGAAGACGGTTTAATCAATAAGATAAACCGAAACGTCAGAAAAACATGTGTTAATTTCTTATAAAGTAATACTATGACCGAAATCAAAAAAGTAAAATCTAATTGTGGTTATACTCATCCGTCTACCCGAGCATCATAAATTATCCTTTAACCCCCTGGTGCTCGGGTTCTTTTTTGTCGGGTGCCGTCGGCTGGTCCCGCCAGAAATAAAGTATTTTCCCACTAATAATTTTGTAGATTTATCCCCATTATTTTTAAATATTACTTAAAGTGTAATTTATGTGAGTTTTTATTCACGTATACATTGTGATTAGGCTCATCCGTCTATTCGACGACAATGTCAATATACTCTAAACAGGCTACAGCTTAAGCTGTATTACCACCGACCTGGAGGTTACTGTCGCAGTCGATTGCAACATAAATACAATATATTTGATATGTGAAATGTGACCGTTGCAAATAAAGATATTTTAAAATGAATAAATGTCTATTCGGGCATTGTATATTATCTTTTGTCTTCTGGTGGTCGGGTATCTTTTTGTCGCGTGCCACTAGCAGGATAGGTCTGCTTTTTCCAGGAGGTAATAAATGTTATATTCTAGGTTTATTTTCTACGAAAAGATTTAAGCTTGTTATTCTTATATGGTAATTACTTGTAATTTCGGCTGGATAACTTTTAGGCCTAGATTGCTGTTTTAATATACGATATTTCGAAAATGATGTTTAGATTATAATTGTTCAGATTTTTAACGAAGTGGTTGTAGAGCCGCTGAATGATATAAGTTTAGAAAGAAAAACATGCGTGTTCGTACGTATGTATGTATGTATATTTGTGTAAAGTACATGTTTCTCTGTCGTTATGGTGGATTAAGTGATGGATTCGTCTGTTACCTTGTGACAATATTGCATTTTTTTTTCAAATGTAATATAAACAAGACATATAGGTATACTTACTTAGTTATTTGTCACATCTATTGTAATATTTTGTCATTACTGTTGTTTTATAGTAACAACTAAATCTTCAGACGCTATGATTTACTAAGTTAGTAGATATACATATAAGCACAGGATAACACATGGTGCATAACTATTTCAATTTTTACAATGACTCGCTATATTCTCGGTGTTTTTTTCTAGTCTTGGACCTAAGAAAAGTAATCTAATTTATTGGTTTACATTATCCTTAATAACGAGGAATTTCCCAGCTCCAGCCGCGTGTAGAGAGCTTTTTAGAAACTGTCTATAGGTCAAGTTATAGGAAGGAAGAAATATAATTTTCTAGAAAAAATAAAATAACTTTCAGGCCCTACCGCTCATTTTAATAAATATACAAAAAACATATATCGGTGGTAGCTTGAAAGAAAAATTTTAAAATTGATAAGGGAATAGGCGACTTAAATTATTGATTATTTTTTAGATATTACCTATATGAAAAGTCTGCAGAAAAGGTATAAAAGTTGATTTTAGTATAATTTTTTCGATTAAGTACATAAATTTAGAGGTTCACACTGTTCGTACTAATCATTTTTATTAAATAAATATACGAAAATACATGCATTGACGTTAAATTGAGAGAAATAAAATTAAAAATTGCAAAGGGATAGGTAAGTAAATTAAAATATTGATTGTCCTTTTTTAAGGTATTATTTATACAATAGGTTTTTAAACATGTTTTTTTTCCATTGGATGGCCACAAAGGTAGATGTGAAGGCGATTTGAATAGGTTTTTCTAAAAAACATGTTATATTAAACGTAGGAAATAAGATCGAGGCACTATTTTCTTGGAGCTAACCTGAGGCTTGGTTTTCTGTGAAACAATGGTCTTAATATTCAAGGTACGGATAGCCGTTTTTTTTGTAAAGGGTAAATTCTATTGTTTTAAACAAGGCCTATGTTTTCTTTTTCTAAAAAGTGGAGCTAACCTGAGCCCTGCTTCCTTTGGTATGTGTCTGTGTGGGTCATGGTGTTTGTGTGTGCATGTGTGTGTGTGTGTGTCTTAATGTTCACGGTATGGGTAGTTATTGATTTATGAAGGTTAGGTTCTACTGTCGGAATTTGTATTTGTATTATTTGAATGGGTATAAAGCATGCATATCGATATTAGATTTCCTATTATGTATTTAGGTTTTATCGGGATTTTTATTACCGGAACAGACATAAATTATTGTACTAATATTAAAATCAGGATTGTTTAACTTCTTTCTTCCTACTTTGTCCATCGTTTCGAATGCTCTTGATATTGTCCTTTTATTGTCCTGATGTGTTTTATGCGATTTATTGTTTGACTTGTTTAAAGCGTCACGGTGACGGTCGCATTAAATCAACACTTTGTTACTTGTATGGAAGAATGCTAAAGTCAAAGAAGACTCTGAGACAATGAGAGATAATTATTGAATAAGTAACTAAGACTGGTTTATATTTTCTGAAAATGGTACCGTTGCGGTTTAAGTAGTAAATAATATAATTTTAATTAATTACGTAACCGAGTTTATTTAAAATTTTGTTAAAAACAGTGATACATGACATATTTTACAAACTTATTACTAAAATTAGGACAGTATCCCTTAGAGCTTAATAAAATACGCTTTGTCCTATTTTTGATTACCCATTTTTTAAAAGTATACATGTAGTGATGTTTACGAATAGGAAGTTGCCGTGTAGGTACAAATTCAGGTGGTTCATTTGGAAAAATCCCTGGCGAGTTCTATGAAGACTTTCTTCTAATAATTGATGTTGAAAAGTCCATTCTAGCAGAAGAATAGTTAAACTGTGAATGAGAATATAGGTAGTGAATTTAATGTAACTCTTCTTAAAGATCTTCAATAAATGTCAGTTAGCTTAAAAATGACAGCTTAATTTCTTACTCTGTTTTTGTTTCTTTAGTAGATTTGTTTTGTTATTGCAGGGATGTTGATGTGTTATTTCTGTATTATCAATATGTTGTGCTTTGTTATTACCGTGTTTTGTTGCCTTTCATTATATTATGTTGTACTGCATTAATAAACAGGTTATAAAGGCTAAAAATCGACTACAATAAGGGGCGGAAAACCTCAAAAGCACAAACGTGAAGGTTAACATTATTTTTTCACAAGAATAAAGAAAATACATTTAAAGAAAACCTCTGATTTTTATTCTGAAAGTGAAATTTTAGCTTTAGAAAAACAATCGAAATCCCCTATTCAATGATTATTTCGCTTTTAGCACCATAATCTCCTTCCTTTTCTGGAGAAGTTCTAACAAAAGTACCGGAAATATAGGTTTTCCAAAATATTGTTCCAAATAAAATTAATAATTTTAGAGAAATTTCCATATTTAAATATTTTGAATATAGAGGGTTAAATAAATTCTAAATATGCGAGAAATTCTTATTTCTATGGTTATTTTGCCTCTAGCACTATAATATCCTTGTTTTCCTAGAAAAATCCGAAGAGACAGGTTATTTGAAAAAAATAAAATACAAAACAAAAGTAATAGTTTTAGAGAAATTTCCTTATTTTCCTATAACATGAATTTCGGGAGGCAAATTTGATACCAGTCACTCGTTCTTGGCTTTCTATCTAAAATCATGATCAAGATCTTGTACTTTTTTACAAAAAGAAAGAAATACGGGAAATTTGTTTCCTTATGGGCGAATATGACGGTACGACTACGAAAATCTCCAAAAGTTGTGATTATTTATTATATTTTGAATATAGAACAGGATTATAGAGTAAATAAATTTGGAACATGGTCAAAATTTCTTATTTCTATGATTTTACGCCTTTTGCATTATATTCTTCTTGTTTGCCTAGAGAAGTGTTGACAAAAGTATGGAAGGTGTAAGTTATCTGAAATAAGTATTATACAAAATAAAACTAATGGTCTTAAGGGAATTCCCTTATTGTCCTTTAACATGGATTTCGAGAGGGGAATTGATACCAATCGTCATTCTTGGCTTTCTTTCTTAAATCATGTCAAGATCTTGTATTTTTTTACAAAAAGGAAGAAGTAGGGGAAATTTGTTTCGTTATGGAAGAATATTTGTATCAAATCATAAAAATTGTCCGAACATATTCAAAAAATGTTCATTTGCTATAAAATTGGTTCTGGAACGGCGATCATATTAAGTTTTTAAAATTAAATATTAATTTCCAAAAGTGTGATTTTTCATTACATTTTGAATATAGGACAGCATTATAGAGTAAATAAATTTGAAAAATAATCGAAATTTCTTATTTCTATGATTATTTCGCCTTTTGCGTTATAGTCTCCTTGCTTGCCTAGAGAAGTACTGAAAAAGGTATCGAAGGTGTAAGTTATCTGAAATAAATATTATACAAAATAAAAGTAACAGTCTTAGAGGAATTCCCTTATTATCCTATAACATATATTTCGGGAAAGGAATTGATACCAATCACCCATTATTCTTGGCTTTCTTTCTAAAATCATGTTCAAAATCTTATACCTTTTACAAAAAAGAAGAAATAGGGGAAATTTTTTTTCTTATGAGAGAATATTTGTATCCAATCATAAAAATTGTCCGAAGATATTCAAAAAATGTTCATTTGCTATAAAATTGGTTTTGGAACGGCGATCACATTAAGTTTTTAAAATTGAATATTAATTTCTAGATATGTCGGCGGTATGACTACGAAAAGCTCTAAAAGTTGTAATTTTCCATTACATTTTGAATATAGAACAGGATTATAGAGTAAATAAATTTGAAAAATGATCGAAATTTCTTATTTCTATGAATATTTCGCCTTTTGCATTATAATCTTCTTGTTAGTCTAGAGAAGTACTGGCAAAGGTATCGAAGGTGTATGTTATCTGAAATAAATATTATACAAAATAAAACTAATATCCTTAGAGGAATTTCCTTATTTTCCTACAACATGAATATCGAGAAAGGAATTAATTGCAACGCCCATTTTTGGCTTTCTTTCTAAAATCATGTTCTAGATCTTGTACTTTTTACAAAAAGGAAAAAATAGGGGAAATATGTTTTCATTTGGGAGAATATTTGAATCCAATCATAAAAATTGTCCGAAGATATTCAAACGTGTTCATTTGCTATGAAATTGATTTTGTAACGGCGATCATATTAAGGTTTTAAAATTGAATACTAATTTCTAAGATATTTCGGCAGTATGACTACGAAAATCTCCAAAAGTTGGGATTTTCCAGTATATTTTGAGTATAGAATAGCATTATAGAGCAAATAAATTTGAAAAATGATCGAAATTTCTTATTTCTATGATTATTTCGCCTTTTGTATTATAATCTCCTTGTTAGCCTAGAGAAGTACTGACAAAGGTATCGAAGATATATGTTATCTGAAATAAATTTTATACAAAATAAAACCAATAACCTTAGGGGAATTTCCTGATTTTCCTTTAACATGGATATAGAGAAAGGGATTAATACCAATAGTCCATTGTTGTCTTTCTTTCTAAAATTATGTTCAACATCTTGTACTTTTTTATAAAAAGGAAAAAATAGGGAAGATTTGTTTTCTTATGGGAAAATATTTGAATCCAATCATAAAAATTGTCCGAAGATATTCAAAAATGTTTATTTGCTTTAAAATTGGTTTTGGAACGGCGATCATATTAAGTTTTTAAAATTAAATATTAATTTCTAAGATATTTAGGCAATATGACTACTAAAATCTCCAATAGTTGTGATTTTCTATTATATTTTGAATATAGAACAGCATTATAGGGTAAATAAATTTGAAAAATTATCGAAATTTCCTATTTCTATGATTATTTCGCCTTTTGTATTATAATCTCCTTGTTTGCATAGAGAAGTACTGGCGAAGGTATCGAAGGTATATGTTATCTGAATTAAATATTATACAAAGTAAATCTAATAACCTTAGAGGAATTTCCTTATTTTCCTATAACATGGATTTCGAGAAAGAATTGATACCAATGATCCATTCTTGGCTTTCTTTCGAAAATCATATTCAAGATCTTGTACTTTCTACAAAAAAAAAAGAAATAGGGAAAATTTGTTTTCTTGTAAAAGAATATTTGAATCCAATCATAAAAATTATCCGAAGGTATTGAAATTTTTAAATTTGCTATAAAATTAGTTTTGGAGCAACGATCATGTTAAAGTTTCTTTTAAATAAAATATTAATTTCTATGATATTTAAGCAGTATGACTACGAGAATCTGAAAAAGTTGTGATTTTCCATTATATTTTGAATATAAAACAGTATTTAAATAAATTTGAAAAATGATCGAAATTTCTTATTACTGTGATTATTTCGTCTTTTGAATTATAATCTCCTAGTTAGCCTAGAGAAGTACTGACAGAGATAGCAAAGATGTATGTTATCTAAAAAAATAATATACAAAATAAATCTTAGAGAAATTTCCTTATTTTCCTATAAAATGAATTTCGAGAAGTGAATTTGATAGAAATTGCTCCTCGGCTTTTTATCTAAAATCTTGTTCAAAATCTTGCTCTTACAGAAATGAAGAAATAGAGGAAATTTGTTTTCTTGTGAGAGAATATTTGAATCTAACCATAAAAAGTATAAGAAAATACTGAAAAGTTTTTAATTTACTATAAAATTAGTTTTACTATGTCGATCATATAAGAATTTTTCGAATTAAATGTTAATATCTAAGATATTTCAATAATATAATTACGAAAATTTCCAAAAGTTGTGATTTTCTATTATATTTTGAATATAGACCAGCATTATAGTGTAAATAAAGTTGGAAAAAGATTATTTCGCCTTTAGCACTATAATTTCCTCGTTTTCCTAGAGAACTTTTAACAAAAATCTTGAAAATGCAGGTTATTTCAAGTTTATTTCGGGAAGCTAATTTAATACAAACAGCTCGGTTTTCCGCTTTCTATTTAGAGCTATGTCCAAAATCTCCTGCTTTTCTTACAGAAATAAAGAAATAGGGGAAATTCGATTTATTGTGGGAGAAATGTGTCCAAAAATATTCAAAAATTGTTCACTTGCTATAAAATCCGTTTTGGAATAGCGACCGTATTAAAGTTTTTAAAATTATATATAAATTTCTAAGATATTTTAACAGTATGAAAACGAAAACCTTCAAAAGTTGTAATTTTGAATACAGAAAGGTACTATAGGATAAAAGAGTCGAAATATGAACGAAATCTCTAATTTCAATAATTATTTCTTGTTTAGCACTATAATCTCTTTGCTCTAGCAGATGTATGGAAAATGCAGTGTTTTTGATATATTATACTAGATAGAATTATTAATCTAAAAAAAATTTCCTTATTTCCTTCTTAAGCGGAAAGCGAATTTAACACAAACCGACTATTTTTGTTCTTCTATACATAAAAATGTCGAAAATCTTGTAGTTTTCTTACAAAAATGAAGGAATAAGGAAAATTTTAAATCTAATCATAATTAATCATCCGAAAATACTCAAAAATTGTTTATTTACCATAAAACTCTTTCGGAGCGATGATCAAGCTTTTCAAATATAGATATTTATATCCATTTCCAACCTATTTTTGCAGAATAGCCAGGAAAATACCCAAAAGTTGTGATATTTAATTATATTTTGAATATAGAACATTATGAGGCAAAGAAAATTAAAATATGATCGAAATGTCAAATTTCAATTGGAGAGTTTACCCATTTTTACCAACTTGCAACTTGTGGATCTTAACGCTTCAGAATGCTTTTATGTTGTGTAATTAAATACAAAGTCTTACCGAACAAACAGGTGAGTCTGTTTAGGGTCACGAAAGATTTTGGTTGTAGTTGCAGTTCTTCCTTGCGCTGACTTTATGTTTAACAGGTATCATATAGAAAGCTATTTAAGTTTTTATTACATACCGAAAACAGTACACGTAACACACTATAATATAGATCCACCAAGTTTTCGGTGGCGGAGCTTGCCCGAAAATAAAACAATAATTCTCTACGTTTAATTATATTTATCTCGAACTTTCAAGCGATATATATTATGAAAAAAAAGCAAGATATAATGTTACGTCATGCCAATATTGGAAGAAACTCCATCACCCCAATGGAAGGCAAGAACTTGAGTATATAAATTTATGGTATGTACGAATCATGGTCTAAAACCTCAGATATTAATAACCAACATTCAAAGAAACCAGTTCAGCTCCATTCTGCACAATTTCAGATAGCAATTATGCATTTTGTTTGAAATGTGTCAAAATTAGCTAATCGGCAAAAACACACTGAATTTCAAAAAATATCTGATCAAAAATTCCCCAAATTCGACAAAACAATACGTATGCCTAACTGATCAGCGACATAAATACTTTCTTTATTGATACTGTTACAAAAAGCATCTTTGGTTCTCCAAAGAAAAAACATTTTTAGTAGAAATAACGACAAGCAGCCAATTTTTAGATTCAGAGAAGTAATTTACAACGATGTACGGAATGTTATAAAATATTAACAACAAAAAATATACAGAGTCCTATGACACAGAAACATTTGTTGATCTCGCTAGCATGAAAGTTATTTCTACTAAAAATGTTTTTTCTTTGGAGAACCAAGAATGCTTTTTGTAACAGTATTAATAAAGAAAGTATTTATGTCGCTGATCAGTTAGGCATACGTATTGTTTCGTCGAATTTGGGGAATTTTTGATCATATATTTATTGAAATTCAGTGTGTTTTGCCGATTAGCTAATTTTGGCACATTTCAAACAAAATGCATAATTGCTATCTGAAATTGTGCAGAATGGAGCTGAACTGGTTTCTTTGAATGTTGGTTATTAATATCTGAGGTTTTAGACCATGATTCGTACATACCATAAATTTATATACTCAAGTTCTTGCCTTCCATTGGGGTGATGGAGTTTGTTCCAATATTGGCATGACGTAACATCATATCTTGCTTTTTTTTCATAATATATATCGCTTGAAAGTTCGAGATAAATATAATTAAACGTAGAGAATTATTGTTTTATTTTCGGGCAAGCTCGGGCAAGCTTGGCAATATCTATATTTGAAAAGCTTGATCATCGCTCCGAAAGAGTTTTATGGTAAATAAACAATTTTTTAGTATTTTCGGATGATTAATTATGATTAGATTTAAAATTTTCCTTAATTCTTCATTTTTGTAAGAAAACTACAAGATTCTCGACATTTTTATGTATAGAAGAACAAAAATAGTCGGTTTGTGTTAAATTCGCTTTCCGCTTAAGAAGGAAATAAGGAAATTTTTTTTAGATTAATAATTCTATCTAGTATAATATATCAAAAACACTGCATTTTCCATACATCTGCTAGAGCAAAGAGATTATAGTGCTAAACAAGAAATAATTATTGAAATTAGACATTTCGTTCATATTTCGACTCTTTTATCCTATAGTACCTTTCTGTATTCAAAATTACAACTTTTGAAGGTTTTCGTTTTCATACTGTTAAAATATCTTAGAAATTAATATATAATTTTAAAAACTTTAATACGGTCGCTATTCCAAAACGGATTTTATAGCAAGTGAACAATTTTTGAATATTTTTGGACACATTTCTCCCACAATAAATCGAATTTCCCCTATTTCTTTATTTCTGTAACAAAAGCAGGAGATTTTGGACATAGCTCTAAATAGAAAGCGGAAAACCGAGCTGTTTGTATTAAATTAGCTTCCCGAAATTAACTTGAAATAACCTGCATTTTCAAGATTTTTGTTAAAAGTTCTCTAGGAAAACGAGGAAATTATAGTGCTAAAGGCGAAATAATCTTTTTCCAACTTTATTCACACTATAATGCTGGTCTATATTCAAAATATAATAGAAAATCACAACTTTTGGAAATTTTCGTAATTATATTATTGAAATATCTTAGATATTAACATTTAATTCGAAAAATTCTTATATGATCGACATAGTAAAACTAATTTTATAGTAAATTAAAAACTTTTCAGTATTTTCTTATACTTTTTATGGTTAGATTCAAATATTCTCTCACAAGAAAACAAATTTCCTCTATTTCTTCATTTCTGTAAGAGCAAGATTTTGAACAAGATTTTAGATAAAAAGCCGAGGAGCAATTTCTATCAAATTCACTTCTCGAAATTCATTTTATAGGAAAATAAGGAAATTTCTCTAAGATTTATTTTGTATATTATTTTTTTAGATAACATACATCTTTGCTATCTCTGTCAGTACTTCTCTAGGCTAACAAGGAGATTATAATGCAAAAGGCGAAATAATCACAGTAATAAGAAATTGCGATCATTTTTCAAATTTATTTAAATGCTGTTTTATATTCAAAATATAATGGAAAATCACAATTTTTTCAGATTCTCGTAGTCATACTGCTTAAATATCATAGAAATTAATATTTTATTTAAAAGAAACTTTAACATGATCGTTGCTCCAAAACTAATTTTATAGCAAATTTAAAAATTTGAATACCTTCGGATAATTTTTATGATTGGATTCAAATATTCTTTTACAAGAAAACAAATTTTCCCTATTTCTTCTTTTTTTGTAGAAAGTACAAGATCTTGAATATGATTTTCGAAAGAAAGCCAAGAATGGGTCATTGGTATCAATTCTTTCTCGAAATCCATGTTATAGGAAAATAAGGAAATTCCTCTAAGGTTATTAGATTTACTTTGTATAATATTTAATTCAGATAACATATACCTTCGATACCTTCGCCAGTACTTCTCTAGGCAAACAAGGAGATTATAATACAAAAGGCGAAATAATCATAGAAATAAGAAATTTCAATAATTTTTCAAATTTATTTACCCTATAATGCTGTTCTATATTCAAAATATAATAAAAAATCACAACTATTGGAGATTTTAGTAGTCATATTGCCTAAATATCTTAGAAATTAATATTTAATTTTAAAAACTTAATATGATCGCCGTTCCAAAACCAATTTTAAAGCAAATAAACATTTTTGAATATCTTCGGACAATTTTTATGATTGGATTCAAATATTCTCCCATAAGAAAACAAATCTTCTCTATTTTTTCCTTTTTATAAAAAAGTACAAGATGTTGAACATAATTTTAGAAAGAAAGACAACAATGGACTATTGGTATCAATTCCTTTCTCTATATCCATGTTAAAGGAAAATCAGGAAGTTCCCCTAAGGTTATTGGTTTTATTTTGTATAATATTTATTTCAGATAATATAAACCTTCGATACCTTTGTCAGTACTTCTCTAGGCTAACAAGGAGATTATAATACAAAAGGCGAAATAATCATAGAAATAAGAAATTTCGATCATTTTTCAAATTTATTTGCTCAATAATACTATTCTATACTCAAAATATACTGGAAAATCCCAACTTTGGAGATTTTCGTAGTCATACTGCCGAAATATCTTAGAAATTAGTATTCAATTTTAAAACATTAATATGATCGCCGTTACAAAATCAATTTCATAGCAAATGAACACGTTTGAATATCTTCGGACAATTTTTATGATTGGATTCAAATATTCTCCCAAATGAAAACATATTTCCCCTATTTTTTCCTTTTTGTAAAAAGTACAAGATCTAGAACATGATTTTAGAAAGAAAGCCAAGAATGGGCGATTGCAATCAATTCCTTTCTCGATATTCATGTTGTAGGAAAATAAGGAAATTCCTCTAAGGATATTAGTTTTATTTTGTATAATATTTATTTCAGATAACATACACCTTCGATACCTTTGCCAGTACTTCTCTAGACTAACAAGAAGATTATAATGCAAAAGGCGAAATATTCATAGAAATAAGAAATTTCGATCATTTTTCAAATTTATTTACTCTATAATCCTGTTCTATATTCAAAATGTAATGGAAAATCACAACTTTTAGAGCTCTTTGTAGTCATACCGCCGACATATCTTAGAAATTAATATTCAATTTTAAAAACTTATTAAAAAATATGATCGCCGTTCCAAAACCAATTTTATAGCAAATGAACATTTTTTGAATATCTTCGGACAATTTTTATGATTGGATACAAATATTCTCTCATAAGAAAACAAATTTCCCCTATTTCTTCTTTTTTGTAAAAGGTATAAGATTTTGAACATGATTTTAGAAAGAAAGCCAAGAATAATGGGTGATTGGTATCAATTTCTTTCCCGAAATATATGTTATAGGATAATAAGGGAATTCCTCTAAGACTGTTACTTTTATTTTGTATAATATTTATTTCAGATAACTTACACCTTCGATACCTTTTTCAGTACTTCTCTAGGCAAGCAAGGAGACTATAACGCAAAAGGCGAAATAATCATAGAAATAAGAAATTTCGATTATTTTTCAAATTTATTTACTCTATAATGCTGTCCTATATTCAAAATGTAATGAAAAATCACACTTTTGGAAATTAATATTTAATTTTAAAAACTTAATATGATCGCCGTTCCAGAACCAATTTTATAGCAAATGAACATTTTTTGAATATGTTCGGACAATTTTTATGATTTGATACAAATATTCTTCCATAACGAAACAAATTTCCCCTACTTCTTCCTTTTTGTAAAAAAATACAAGATCTTGACATGATTTAAGAAAGAAAGCCAAGAATGACGATTGGTATCAATTCCCCTCTCGAAATCCATGTTAAAGGACAATAAGGGAATTCCCTTAAGACCATTAGTTTTATTTTGTATAATACTTATTTCAGATAACTTACACCTTCCATACTTTTGTCAACACTTCTCTAGGCAAACAAGAAGAATATAATGCAAAAGGCGTAAAATCATAGAAATAAGAAATTTTGACCATGTTCCAAATTTATTTACTCTATAATCCTGTTCTATATTCAAAATATAATAAATAATCACAACTTTTGGAGATTTTCGTAGTCGTACCGTCATATTCGCCCATAAGGAAACAAATTTCCCGTATTTCTTCCTTTTTGTAAAAAAGTACAAGATCTTGATCATGATTTTAGATAGAAAGCCAAGAACGAGTGACTGGTATCAAATTTGCCTCCCGAAATTCATGTTATAGGAAAATAAGGAAATTTCTCTAAAACTATTACTTTTGTTTTGTATTTTATTTTTTTCAAATAACCTGTCTCTTCGAATTTTTCTAGGAAAACAAGGATATTATAGTGCTAGAGGCAAAATAACCATAGAAATAAGAATTTCTCGCATATTTAGACTTTATTTAACCCTCTATATTCAAAATATTTAAATATGGAAATTTCTCTAAAATTATTAATTTTATTTGGAACAATATTTTGGAAAACCTATATTTCCGGTACTTTTGTTAGAACTTCTCCAGAAAAGGAAGGAGATTATGGTGCTAAAAGCGAAATAATCATTGAATAGGGGATTTCGATTGTTTTTCTAAAGCCAAAATTTCACTTTCAGAATAAGAATAGGTTTTCTTTAAATGTATTTTCTTTATTCTTGTGAAAAAATAATGTTAACCTTCACGTTTGTGCTTCTGAGGTTTCCCGCCCCTTATTGTAGTCGATTTTTAGCCTTTATAACCTGTTTATTAATGCAGTACAACATAATATAATGAAAGGCAACAAAACACGGTAATAACAAAGCACAACATATTGATAATACAGAAATAATACATCGACACCCCTGCAATAACAAAACAAATCTACTAAAGAAACAAAAACAGAGTAAGAAATTAAGCTGTCATTTTTAAGCTAACTGACTTTTATTGAAGATCTTTAAGAAGAGTTACATTAAATTCACTACCTATATTCTCATTCACAGTTTAACTATTCTTCTGCTAGAATGGACTTTTCAACATCAATTATTAGAAGAAAGTCTTCATAGAACTCGCTAGGGATTTTTCCAAATGAACCACCTGAATTTGTACCTACACGGCAACTTCCTATTCGTAAACATCACTACATGTATACTTTTAAAAAATGGGTAATCAAAAATAGGACAAAGCGTATTTTATTAAGCTCTAAGGGATACTGTCCTAATTTTAGTAATAAGTTTGTAAAATATGTCATGTATCACTGTTTTTAACAAAATTTTAAATAAACTCGGTTACGTAATTAATTAAAATTATATTATTTACTACTTAAACCGCAACGGTACCCTTTTCAGAAAATATAAACCAGTCTTAGTTACTTATTCAATAATTATCTCTCATTGTATAACTCTACAGAGTCTTCTCTGACTTTAGCATCCTTCCATACAAGTAACAAAGTGTTGATTTAATGCGACCGTCACCGTGACGCTTTAAACAAGTCAAACAATAAATCGCATAAAACACATCAGGACAATAAAAGGACAACATCAAGAGCATTCGAAACGATGGACAAAGTAGGAAGAAAGAAGTTAAACAATCCTGATTTTAATATTAGTACAATAATTTATGTCTGTTCCGGTAATAAAAATCCCGATAAAACCTAAATACATAATAGGAAATCTAATATCGATATGCATGCTTTATACCCATTCAAATAATACAAATTCCGACAGTAGAACCTAACCTTCATAAATCAATAGCTACCCATACCGTGAACATTAAGACACACACACACACACATGCACACACAAACACCATGACCCACACAGACACATACCAAAGGAAGCAGGGCTCAGGTTAGCTCCACTCTTTAGAAAAAGAAAACATAGGCCTTGTTTAAAACAATAGAATTTACCCTTTACAAAAAAAACGGCTATCCGTACCTTGAATATTAAGACCATTGTTTCACAGAAAACCAAGCCTCAGGTTAGCTCCAAGAAAATAGTGCCTCGATCTTATTTCCTATGTTTAATATAACATGTTTTTTAGAAAAACCTATTCAAATCGCCTTCACATCTACCTTTGTGGCCATCCAATGGAAAAAAAACATGTTTAAAAACCTATTGTATAAATAATACCTTAAAAAAGGACAATCAATATTTTAATTTACTTACCTATCCCTTTGCAATTTTTAATTTTATTTCTCTCAATTTAACGTCAATGCATGTATTTTCGTATATTTATTTAATAAAAATGATTAGTACGAACAGTGTGAACCTCTAAATTTATGTACTTAATCGAAAAAATTATACTAAAATCAACTTTTATACCTTTTCTGCAGACTTTTCATATAGGTAATATCTAAAAAATAATCAATAATTTAAGTCGCCTATTCCCTTATCAATTTTAAAATTTTTCTTTCAAGCTACCACCGATATATGTTTTTTGTATATTTATTAAAATGAGCGGTAGGGCCTGAAAGTTATTTTATTTTTTCTAGAAAATTATATTTCTTCCTTCCTATAACTTGACCTATAGACAGTTTCTAAAAAGCTCTCTACACGCGGCTGGAGCTGGGAAATTCCTCGTTATTAAGGATATTGTAAACCAATAAAATAGATTACTTTTCTTAGGTCCAAGACTAGAAAAAAACACCGAGAATATAGCGGGTTATTGTAAAAATTGAAATAGTTATGCACCATGTGTTATCCTGTGCTTATATGTATATCCACTAACTTAGTAAATCATAGCGTCTGAAGATTTAGTTGTTACTATAAAACAACAGTAATGACAAAATATTTCAATATATGTGACAAATAACTAAGTAAGTACACCTATATGTCTTGTTTATATTACATTTGAAAAAAAATGCAATATTGTCACAAGGTAACAGACGAATCCATCACTTAATCCACCATAACGACAGAGAAACATGTACTTTACACAAATATACATACATACATACGTACGAACACGCATGTTTTTCTTTCTAAACTTATATCATTCAGCGGCTCTACAACCACTTCGTTAAAAATCTGAACAATTATAATCTAAACATCATTTTCGAAATATCGTATATTAAAACAGCAATCTAGGCCTAAAAGTTATCCAGCCGAAATTACAAGTAATTACCATATAAGAATAACAAGCTTAAATCTTTTCGTAGAAAATAAACCTAGAATATAACATTTATTACCTCCTGGAAAAAGCAGACCTATCCTGCTAGTGGCACGCGACAAAAAGATACCCGACCACCAGAAGACAAAAGATAATATACAATGCCCGAATAGACATTTATTCATTTTAAAATATCTTTATTTGCAACGGTCACATTTCACATATCAAATATATTGTATTTATGTTGCAATCGACTGCGACAGTAACCTCCAGGTCGGTGGTAATACAGCTTAAGCTGTAGCCTGTTTAGAGTATATTGACATTGTCGTCGAATAGACGGATGAGCCTAATCACAATGCATACGTGAATAAAAACTCACATAAATTACACTTTAAGTAATATTTAAAAATAATGGGGATAAATCTACAAAATTATTAGTGGGAAAATACTTTATTTCTGGCGGGACCAGCCGACGGCACCCGACAAAAAAGAACCCGAGCACCAGGGGGTTAAAGGATAATTTATGATGCTCGGGTAGACGGATGAGTATAACCACAATTAGATTTTACTTTTTTGATTTCGGTCATAGTATTACTTTATAAGAAATTAACACATGTTTTTCTGACGTTTCGGTTTATCTTATTGATTAAACCGCCTTCAGAGGAGAAATACTAATGTTAACAGGTGGTTCACTTAATTAACTTACATTTAACTTTTTTGTTATTTTAATATAAATATAAATATAGAAAACTGATATTGTTTCTTTTAATACATTTTTTACACATCTGTTATATTTAGCTTTTGCCAGTATACTACTCATGTATTAATTTCTTATAAAGTAATACTATGACCGAAACTCAAAAAAGTAAAATCTAATTAATAACTGCACGGTAAAAAAAATAGAAATGAATCTAACTACAATGCATGCATGAATAAAAACCTACATAAATCACCCTGTAAGTAAAAAATTAAAAATAATAGGACTAAATTTACAGAATTATTCGTGGAAAAATACCTTATTTCATACGTAATGACCCGAAGACACACAAAGGATTGTCGGCCCCGGTCAATAAAGCTGCTTCCGAAGAACGCAGTGAGGGATGTCTGGCAGTTCAAAGTGCCACTATTAGTGGAAAAATTCTTTATTTCATACGTACCGACCTCGATGACACGGTCAAAAAAGCAGCTTCCGAAGAAACCAATTATCGATGTATGGCGGTTCAAAGTGCAATTATTTGAGACAACAAGTGTCTAAAGACCGCCGACACGGGTCAATAAAGGTGGTACTGGGAAACGTAATCGGTGATGTCTGGTTCAAAGTACCATTATTCGTAGAAAATCATTCATTCATACATAACGACCTCGATGACACGTGCTAAAGGACTGCCGGCACGTGTCAATAAAGCCGCTTCCGGGAAAAGCGTCTGGCGATGTCTTGTCGGTCTAAAGTGCCCCTTTGCCTACTTACATCATTTAGGGTCCCATATGTCGCCTATGTTTAAGTTATTCTTCTTTGTAGTTTTGCCATTTAATTATATGTATATATATATATATATATATATATATATATATATATATATATATATATATATATTTCGCTCGGAACTAGGTTTGTAATAAATTGTTGGTCCAACCTCGAACAAATATTAATTATTTTATACTGTTTAGTATGAAGTATATTCTGCTAACATGAGTAATTTTAACTCTGTGGATAGATTTTTTCCATGAGAACGGGATAGTATATATATAATCTCAACCTTATTATCTTTGAGTCGTTTAAATATTTTTTAAAAATATATAAACTCGGAATTTATGATGACATAAACCGAAGATGGACCCTCCTTTAAGATTCATCTATAAATCTGTCGAAGAAATCCTACACTGGTTATGTAAAAAAAAACCGAAGAGATAAGGGCGAGGGAGGTCTTACATATGGTATACGAAAAACCGTTAAAATGTATTAAAATATTGAACGATTTTCTCATTATTAAGAAACAAAAGAATAATCAAATTACTCACTATAATATGATATATTGTTTGACCGAATGTAAACGGAGTTTGTATAATATCTGTTTTTTTTTCTATTCATAAGAAAGAAAAAGTTAAGTACTTCTAGACCACTAAAAGAGTGAATAGTTTTTTTTTATACGGAAGTTATTATCGACCCTTCTATTTATAGGAAAACCTAGAATAATTTCATTAACTGTTTTTATATAAAAAATAATATTAAGACGCTCAGAGGCTACTTCGGGAATTAGGTATCCGGTATAGAATGGCTAACGCTCTCTACATTTCATGAATCAAATTGACATTTACAGGGTTGCATGGGGTGATATGGGTGCTAACGAGATCCGCGGGGGTACAAGTTTGACGTTTTAAGAAATACTAAACTTTCGTTACAGTCTGGAATTCATTGAAGTCGGTAGATGGTTTTAAGTACAGTGTCTTAGAAAATTACGTGTCGTTTATATTCGGTGGGAATGAAGGTTATCTTTGTTTCATTTTATATTTTTTTTGGGAAGTGAAGGGATTATCTTTTGTTATTTTATTCGAGAATTTAGCTACTTTAATACTGTCTGTTTAAGTACTATAAATAGCATTTTTTCCGCGTTTTTATTCTTTTCTTTGTTTAATATTTTAGTAGGCTATTTATACATTTTATCTTCAAAATTGGCTTTACATTTTTACTAATAGAAAGGCCATTAAGAGCAGTTATGTTATTTAATTTGATATTGTTATTTGTTATTGATTTAAGTTTTTCACTGTAAATAATTCGTTTTTCTATTTATTTTTGTTAATAGGTTAAGTGTTTGAGAAACTTGTTTTGTCTAATATAATTAAAAAACCTTCACGCGAATTAACTTGCGGTAGTGCCGTTGTGAGAGCTTGAAATTAAGAGGCGTCACCTCACCAATTAGATAACAGCTTTTTCTGAGTCCTGTATTTGAGAGTGATGGTACTGGTAAGCTTTTCATAACCCGTAGTTCTCTAGAACTAAAGCCTCAAGAGAGAAGAAAAACGATCATACTTCCAGGGTGCCAATATCTTTGTAATAATTATTTAAAACGGCCTTACGTTACCAAAATATCTTATTTGCAGAAGTCTACCATCAAGTGTTGTCACAATCTCTTATGGCTTTTATTACTCCCATATTTTCCGAGATAACGACTATATCGTCGGCGAATCGCAGATGTGAGAGCATGTCGCCTTAAACTTCATTTATTGGAATGCACTATATGATGAGCAAAATAATATTGTCACGAGATACAGGACTTCATAACCACTAATAACATCAAACAAGATCATACTGCGCGCACTGACACGCACGACTAACGCTGATGACCGACATCGTTCGACTATTTACGCCGCGGCTCGTCTTCCGTCGCGAAGATCACAGCATTGTCAAACGCCGCGAACCGTTCGCGGCGCTAGTAGTGCTACCGCGAATTGCGCAGAACAGAAATTGGAAGTCTAATTCACATGATCATTCAACTAATCAATTTATTTTCCAGTGAATCTTTTTGTTCAGTCGCCGATTAATCGTAAGTTTAAGAATTCTTATTTTATTTTCCTCTGTAACCTCATAGTACCCTAGTATATTTTTCTTCATTATGACCAGTATTTCACGGTGCCCTCACAGATGCTTTGCGGACCCCTAGAGCTCCGCGGAGCACAGTTTGACTATGGCTGTATTAAACTGTTTTGATGCCTATGGTTGGTAAACGTGTTGAGCTTGTATGGGTCACAGCATTTGCCAAATTTCCAACAATTATGTCATCAAAATGTTATATTTCATATTCTTTTCAGCTAACTATGGTTAATACTTGACTTTTTATTATTAACCGACGTCTAAAAGAAGCAAGTTCTCAATTCAACCGCTAGGTATTTTTTTATGTATGTACATGGATTACTCCGGAACGGCGGCACCGATTTGAATTTTATGTTCAGGAAGTTGCTGCGGTGGTCCCATATCATTTTGGATGAAATTGGTGCCGTAAAATCCAAAATAGCGCTGAAAAGTAAAAAATTTTGTCCGATTTTCTTCAAAATTGATATAAGGGAGTTTTCGGAGTAGCACATAACGAATCTGAAATTATTTTTAATAAATTCAATATGGCAGATCTAATATGGCGAACAAAAAATTATTTTTTTACTATTATCTCCAAACTTGATACACAGAAGTTTTCTGGGTCGCACATAATGAATCAAAAATTATTGTTAAAAAATTTAATATGGTGGATCCATTATGGCGGACAAGAAAATTAATTTAGTTCGTTTTTCTCCAAAGCTGGTATGGGGGAGTTTTCGGGATCGCACATAACGAATCTGAAATTATTTTTAAAAATCGACTTCCAAAAAGCGAAAAATAATAATATAAATTTTTATATGAGATTGAAATTTTTGAAGTCGGAGCCAAATTCATATCTGGCAAAATGTGTGAATCATATCAAAAAATTGAAAAATATTTTATTTGTAATTGCTTTATTGTCGTAGCTTGTATGTATCTCGTGTTAGTAGTTATTTATTTCATTTAGTAATGATATGGCCTCGAATTCAAAAATTTTAACTTCATATACAAATTTATGTTATTTTTCTCTTTTTAGCGCTTTTTTTTTAAGTCGGTTCAATTTTCTTTATAAATGTTTTATTTTTCGATTTCTACTTTTAAACGAATTATAATATCCATAGATTATTTAAACTAAGTACTAAGCAATATTTCCAAGATTGCAAAAATGAGCCCATTTTATCCAAAGTTGTAAACCACACTAAAAATTATTTGATTCTGAGAATTCTCCAAATACCAATTTTAAATGAAATTGTATCAAATATTTAGTCTTCTGTAGTAAATCCGCTATCTTGAATTTGAAGAATTCAATTTTAGATTCGTATTCTAGGCCCCCTCGAACCCCAGTAGCGATATTTAAATAACTTGAGATATGTACATTTTTTAGTCCGACATCCTGCATATTGAGTTTAAAGAAACTAATTTAATATCCTTATTTTGTATCTGCCATATTAATGTATAAAAATTTAACTTCAGATTCGTAACCTACATCTCCGAAGATCCCCTAATACCAATTTTAGAAAAAAGGGAATAACATAAAATATTGAACCCATCCTATTGGATCGGCCATAATGAATTTATAAAGAAATTTAAATCCTTAATCTACACCCTTTAAAACCCTCTATTACCAATTTTGGACATAATCTGGAAACATAAAATTTTTGTCATATTACTTCTGCCATATTGAATTTTTTTAAATTAATTTTAAATTCGTAATTTACACCCCCAAAAATCCCTAATATCAATTTTGGACAAAATCGAGAGATGCAAAATTTTTAATCCGCCATATTGGATTCCCCATATTGAAATTTTAAAAAATAATTTTAGATTCGTTATGTGGGACCCCGAAAACTCCTCTATACCTATTTCGGAGAAAATCAGATAAAATTATTCTTTTTCCTACCAAATTATAAGTGCCATTTTGGATTTTACTGAACCAATTTCGGCCAGAATAATATGGGACCACCGCAGCAAGTACATGAATAAAAGGCAAAAAATGTCCCTTAAATTGGTACCGCCGTTCCGACATACATACATAAAAAAAATACATAGCGGTTGAATTTGGAACTTCCTTCAGTTAAAAAAGAAGTTCTCTGATTAAAGTACTGCTGGTTGAAAAAAAATAACGCTTTAACTAAAATCATCTACATTATTAAAAATTATGCAGTATATCAACACTCGAATCTACGTTGTTGATATCCCCGTAAAATCTTAATAATTTTATAGTTTATAAAAATTTTTATTCATACTAAATAAAACAATAGCTCCAATAATCCATATTCTGTTACTTACACTCTCTGGAAATATTCTAAGTTAATTTTTTTACGAACGTGGTCGGAGTTATTTATAAGTAAAATGAATTCAATCACATTTTATTCAATTTGTTGGAATCTGATCCAGTTTCACGATACACGTAGTAAATGAAAAGTGTAACATTTTTTTTTGTATCTCATGACCTAAATTAGAAAGAAGCCAATTAGTAATTAACTAACAGTAAGGGGCTTTGGTTTGATCGATATATCAAATACCTTCTTCCAAAACTAATTGGTATTTTGAGTCATTTTGACTTTCGTTAGCCAAGAACTGAATTTCACGGGCTAATTACATCACAGTATGCGAAGTTACTTGTTTATATATCGAGGAATTTTTGGATGTTATGACCACACCATATGGGAATGTCTGGTATTAACCCCTTATTGCGAAATATTAGCTCTCAAATCCGTCAAATGTTCATACCACTGATTATTACTCACGATATTTCCCGCTAAATGACTGAACTTAAGTTGCCATATAAACTTCATCAGTGGAGACTTCATTGATTCTTCTAAAATGGGTTTAAAAGTTGTTTTGCTGTAGAGCGGAAAGGATCTGTCATATGTTCCTGTAGTTCATGCAGTAAACAGAAAATAAACTTATGACAACACTCAGATTTTACTCAAAATTTAAGATAACAAGAACGTGAATGGCAGATTTACGCTGATTTGAAAGTAGTAGCAATACTTATACGACTACAAGGGTAATATAAAAAAAAGGAAGAAGGGGGAAACCCACCACCCTCATCCACCGCTGCCTTCTGAAGGAAAAACGGCGGTGCCCCCGCGACCTTTGTCTTACGAGCAAATAAACCCTTCTTTTTTTTTCATCTTCCTTTTTTTAATCTTTCTCTTTATTTTTTATTTTTCCTACAACATTACTAGAAAACAAAGTCACAGCTAAGGAGATGGCCCTTCTGTAATCGGGCTAACCCAGGAGGTACCAAAAATCCTCCTAGTGGGTACTGGAAGTAATATTGCTTTTTTGCGAATGAGACAGTAGTGTCAAAATTAAACATTGATTCCTGAAAGTTCTGTACTAGGTCAAAAAACGTGTCATATGAAGTTTTGATTGACTAGCAAAATTTGTATTTACCTCAATACCACATAAATTCAAGCCTTTCATAGATTTTTGTGGAAGCCTTATATAGAGAATAAATTGTTTTCCTATAACTAAAAGCAAAATTTCCATATTTAATTAAGGAGTTTTCGTTGAACGTCAGGTAAGAGAGCCTTTTATAACCGCCAAGAATAACTCTAAATAGTATTGGAATAATAAAATGAAATACATCCTTCTAAAATATTTGTAGTAATTTTTGGAAAAATAAATTATCCGAAAATTAGTTTTACATAGAACTGCGGTCATCCTACAAAGCCATAGCGTGGAATATATCATTGAAACTACATTTTCTGCACACTCATTTGTACTTTTTATCAGAAAATTTAGGTGCAATGTTAGATGAACATGGAGAAATATTTCGCCAAAACTTTGTTCAAATAATGAATGTTACAGCGGAAAATGGAGCGCGAATATAATGAGTGACAACTACTGAGAGAGTCCAGACTCTAAATTTAGTAGTTTATTTTACTTAAATTTTGATTAAATAATATGACAATACGCAGTATTTGAAAGTGTTTTATTTTTTTTTAATAAAAAAAATTATTTTTAAATTCTCTATCCTTCCATCTGGGAATTCGCGAACAAAAGTATTTCAGAACTTACCGAAATGCGCTAAAAGTGTAGGGATTTACCGAAAATAAAACCGTATGAGTGATTTATGACGTTGCCATATCAGTTCTGGTATCGTAGCCTAAATTTTTATCAACCCGTTAAGTTGTCGGTACCGGCCAAGTCTCAGAGCCTCGGTGGGCTGATTTTCACCCTTAAATAAGTGAACATTTTAGTGTAGTGATGTTGATCCGACGAAATTTTGCCTAGCAGAGGTGCAGTAAGAAAAAGTGGTGACGAAACAGTACACTACAAAATATACTACCGGCACTGGCCAAATATTATCAATTATTATGTATATTAGCAAATATTGTAAACAGAATATTTTTTCCTGGCATATAACGAAAATTAAATTTTCGGAAATTTTCCGTTTTTTACAGTGTTCCTATAAAAAAACGAAAAAAAAAAAACAATTGTTTTCTCGACGCTTAATTTTTCTGGATATTTTAAATCACTAGTATTAGCCAAAATTGAAATTCATATTGTGATCGACACAAAATACATGGAAATAAGAAAGCATGTAAGGGAACAAAAGTTTATTGTGATTTTTAATTATTTTAACATTTATTAACTCTAAATACAATTCTACTAAATGGAAGAATTTACTTGAGTCTCTCTGTATAAAGATTTGGACCGTTGAAATGTATAACTTATGTCTGGCCAAAAAATAGTCACATATCAGGAAAATATAAATCCATTAACATATTTAAATTTAAGCTTAGTTTTATTACTTTTGGTGGTTAATTTTTCTGAAAAAAACAACATAAACTTAGTGAATTTATGGGACACAAAATCTAGACGGTTCTACCCTCTCGAAGTTTTTAATATAAATCTGTCAAAGTAACTTAATAGTCTTAAAATCCACAACGTTAGGGGTAAAGGTTAAGTACTAAAGTGATAACCACATGTGACCGACCGTGAGAGAGCTTTCTTTTACTTAAACTGAGCAAATTTTCCCATCATAAGAAAACAAAAGAATATTTAAATAAAATCACTAAAATGCAATATTAGTATTTGTTATTATATACAAAGTTCGCGTCTGTTACCCATTTTTTCCCCAATTGACGAAAATAAGAATAAGAAAATGTGAAAATGGTTAAAACCTTGGGGTTTCTATGGGTTCTTTCACGATCTTTTAGTATAATTGTAGAATAGTTACCGATCACATTTGTGTAAAATAATCATTAGTTTTGAGCTCTGGTCAGTTATAATACTAAATTAAATTAAATTTGACGCATGGAGGAGTTATGCCATCTATGAACCAGGGGACCGAAAACGTACAGACGCTCGGAAACGAAAACTAACCTTCGCGCGCGGGGCTGCATCTCGTAAGTATGTTCTATTGGTAGAAAAGCACGCATGTCGGAACCAACGCATTTAAAACAAGGGAGGTTCCAAAGGATGAAAGTTGAATTTAATTTTTAGGAATTAATTAAAGTCAGTTATAATTTGAAAGTCGTTAGATCGATACCGCGAGTACCAGTGCCGTAGAATAATTACGTCACGAGTATAATCGTCGGGAATGAAGGTTTTCTTAGTTTGATTCGTTTTTCATTTTATTTTGGAATTTAAGGGAATATCGTATGTTATTTTAGACGAGCGTTTCGCTATTTTATTAGTGTTTGATGAAGAAATAAAAATAGCTGTTTTTTCGCGTTTTATTTCTTTTTCTGCTTAGTGTTTTAGTAAGCTACGTGTTTTTTTTTTCAAAATTGGGTTTTAGATTTTTGGTTAATAAAACGGCCAATAACAGCAATTATGTGAGTTACTTCGTAATTGTTATTTATCAGTTTAAGTTTCTCATAGACTACATGTTTTGAGAAACTTGTTCAATTTTAACCAAAACCCTTCACGCGAATTAACTCGCGGGCGCGCTATTGCGAGAGGTACAAAATAAGACCTGTCGTAACCGTAGTTGTTTGGTACTTAAGCTGCAAGAGAGAAGATGTACGTCCAGACTTCCAGAGTGTCTTTATTACTGTAAAGTTTAATTATAGGTTATCAAAATAGTTACTAATTAATATGAGACAGAAAAAAAGGTTTTAGATGAAATGGTTAACGCTACCACAATATATCATTTGCAAGAGTCTATGATCGAATTCTGTCACAAGCATCTCCAAGCAGGAAAACGTTGTAAAATGCAAAACAGTGAAAATATATACTTACGGGGTCTGGAGTCTTCGTTGACAACTAGTTCGTGTGCAATTTATAAACGTACATTTTAGCCAAGATTATAGTAGCTAACGCTCTATAATAATCTTTATTTTAATTAATAATATTCTATTTATTGCAGTCTATCTTCACTTGTTACATTTATTTTCTAAGAATAAACAAGTTTCATTCCCAACAAATTATACTGGTCTACAAAAAATGGGGTCATGATTGTTATTGGGCCGCTGAGGGTCATTTTCGAAGTAATGTGCTGCATAGGATCCGAATTAGACTTGGCCCATCGTGTCAGGATATTTGTGGTTATGTATCCAAAAAATAATTTTTTGGCTAATTTTGAGGTTATCTGCAGAATGCATACAATTTTTTTGGTCTTTTTTTCTGGTTCTATCATTTAATGCTCTCTGACCTTTCAAAATAAGGTATTAAGCGGCCACCTACAAATGTTTCTCGCAAAGTTACGGCCATTTGAGGTGTAGATTATTGGTTTTTAGAGACTAATATCGTCTTCTGAAAATTTCGTTGCCCCCATTTTGAATCCGCCATCTTGGAAATGAAAATTTCAATTTTATGACTTTATATTTGTACTCAGCGACCCCAAAAATCACCAAATATAAATTTCGAGAGAACTGTATACGATTAAAAAATATATGCCCCAAAGAGTTAAGAGAGAATGCTTATGACGTGGGGATATATTTCAAAACTTAAAACGGCCGTACATTACAAGAAAGAATTGTAGGTGACCCTTCAGTAGTATTAAATGATGCAATTAGAAAAAAGACCAACAAAATTTTGTGTATCCTATAGATAACGGCAAAAGTAGCCAAAAAAACATTTTCTAGTACTTAACCTCAAATATCTCAAAATCCTGACGTGACGAGCCAACTATAACCCCGGATTCACATTTTAAGCAGCAATTACTTGGGAAATGGTCCCCAGGTGCGCAACAACAGAACCCTGTAGACCTGTGTTATTTAAGACCTACTCGACCACTGAAAGGAAGTTTTGAAAATAACACAAGAAAACTTTAGTTTTACTATTTATTAAAAAATTTATATACATATAGTGTAAAATATAGCACATAAGAATATTTTTTTAAACAAGTATTCCTTAAAGCTGGAATTATTAATGTTAATATTTTCTTGTTATTTTTGAAGCAATAGCCTTAGTTAAAGTAGCTAATAGGATATTAACAATTCCATAATAACAAAATAATGACATATATCATTTTATTTCTTATATCTAACCTAACTGCCTGTTTATTTGCAACAATAGCATAAACATTTTCTAATCTATACAAAAAATATTAAATGTCATAAATATAAAACCTATTAACATAACAGCACTAATAGTTAAATACTCAAAAATTATACCAGACATCAACGAGATACGGACTCGACCTGTCTTGTAAAAAATTATTTTAAATTTGAAAGTATGTCTAGCATATTTTGAGTATTCAAAACTTTAAGGTATCCAGTTTAACGAGAAGCACAATCATCCTTTTTTTTTAACACAAAATTAATATTTCTAAAATTACTTTATGTTTTCGGGAGAAACTTCTTTAAATAAATATCATAAAATTTTTACTCTAAATCTAATTGAAATCTTCACGAAAAATTATTGTTTTCTTTGTACTTCCAGTTAAAACTGGAACGAAAATATTAGGACACTGATAGTTAATGTCTCACAAATTAAATTTAAATAATTATATTAGATTTTTCCAGTTGTATACCAAAACAGTACAATTTATGACCAATATAACATTTTCCTCGCCATTTTCTCGGAAAATATTAAAAATAGATAGGCGTGTTGTTTCTCATAACTAACTGATTTTAATAGTCAATAACTTATTAATATTTTCCAAAAATTAGAATATAACAATTACTAATTGTCACTGATTAACAAAACTAAGAAACACTCACTGTTCTTTATTTTGTTAATAAGAATATTATGAACAATGTTCCCAAGTAGTTAAAAGAAATAATGAATTTTTATTGCAGGAAGAAAAAATAGTAAACTTTTTAAAAATCCTACAACATTCTATTGCAATGGCTTTTTACGATATACACATATATTAACTAAAGGGTAACTGATAATAAAAGTTAAGTACAGAAATTTCTTTTAACTTTTGACGCATTATAGTTAAATTTTCGGTAGTTAGTACCGTATTTATTGAGATTATTTTAGAATAATTATTATGTTAGGCAAAATAAATGATTTTCCCTTCAATTTTTAAACAAGTTCTACAGTAATTCAGTGAGAATTTGACTTTATATATTCCCAATGTTACACTTTTTGGAAGGAGTCTCCACGAAAGCGATCCACTATCAGAAACAAATTAATATAGAGATTTGCACGTATCGCTATCGTTCTCGCGAAACGTCTATCTAAGACGGCCAATCCTTCCACCACTGAATAAAATATGTCAAATATGTGGAATAACGATTACCAAAAAACAGAAAGGTTTTTATCAGAACTAACTTTAATGGTAACCATCAGCCACATCGAGGGAATTACAAAAAACAAAGAACAACTACTGTCAAAACTCAAACTCAAATGCACGGACTGTCATGTACTAGGCATCCAAGAAACCTATAGAAACAAAAATCCTCACAGACACCATATCCCTGGTACGGTATCGCCATCATTACCAAGCCGGACCTTACTATCATCTCAGTTCACACAACAATTTGTAATCATGTAAAGATAATCACTGTAGAAAAAGGAACACACTAAAAAACTTAGTGCTGACTTTTCTCAACCAGAGCAACAGAGCAATGTTATCGCATACTAGGTAGCACACCAGCTAATTGCAATGCGAAAAACCCAAAAGTATAAAATCCCAAAACCATCTGGGAAAAACAACGCTAAGGTCAGTTTATTGGCAGTCCCTTTTACGATGAAGGAGCTCAACTGTGGAATAAATGGCATACAAAATGGAAAATTATCTTGTGTAGAGCAGCTATTTAATGAACAAATAAAACATTTGGACCAAATATGAAACTTTCTGAACAATTGCCCCTCGGCCTATAAAATACCTGAAATGTGATGTAAATCAAAAGTCGTTCCCCTTTCAAAATCTAGAAACGACACAGAGGAGCCTAGCTGCTATTGTCGATCTCCCTCCTGTGCCACATTTTCAAGCTCTAGGAAAGAATGATCCTGCAGCGGATTCAAAAATACACTGACTCGAAGTTGAGCTCTCAATAGGTAAGTCGTGTTTAAGTCAGGTCCTCAATCTCACCGAACATATAGAGGAGGGTTTTGAGAAAGGATATATCACAGGATTGACATTGATCGATCTTACCACCATCTATGATACTGTTAACCATGAAATCTATAACACGGTAAAGGTTTACTACCTAACTCAGATAATTAGCTCAATGTTGCAAAATAGAAAGTTTTGCGTGACACTTCAAAAGGAATAGAGTAGGTGGAGAGAATAGAGAAATAATCTGCCCCAAGGAGCGTACTGGAGTAAATCCTATTCAATATATCGACTAGTGACCAGCCTATTACCAACGGCGCCGAACACTTTCTGTACGCCGATGAACTGGCGATTGCCATACAGGACCAGTCAAAATATTACAAAAATAATACCTTAAAGCCAAACCCTGGAAAAACTCGAGTCAGTTCCTTCCGCCTGAATAACCACAGAACAGGCAGGAAACTACAAGTCTCATGGAAGGGTAAAGAACTGGAATACACATAAACTCCCAAATACATCGAAATAATACTGGGCATAACAATCTCATATAGATTTCACTGCCATAAAAACAGACAAAAATGACCACTAAGAACAACCTTCTGAAGAAGTTTGCCGGAAATAAGTGGAGTACGAGTTTCAAGATACACAAAAGAACGGCTCAAGCCCTAGGCTTTTCCCCGAGGAGTATGGAGCCGATATAAACATGCAAAATAAGTCGATATAGCCTTCAATGATACCGTTACACTAACTGTCTAAGGCGGCCGGCCTCATAACTCCTGTCAAACTCAAACAGATATTGAATATGTCGAAAAGCTCAAACAGATCTTCGCCGAGCTACATATACTCTACGGAGCATAACAGTCTATAAGCCGTGACAAAACTAAAAAGAGCTTTCTTGTTCATGTAATAATCGGGCCCCAAGGAGAATGCCCATTCTGTGAAGAATCCGATTGGAGGACCTGGAGAATGCTCAACAGGCGTAGGAAGACAGGCAGACCTGCTGTTATGCAAGTACACAAATATACCCTTGATGCTTTATGGCTGGCTAATAGTGACGCTCGTGACGTGGCCCGTTATTGAACTGGAAAATTATAATTCAAATGCGAAAGAGTAAGTAAGTATATTACTTTATTTTTAATAATTTCAGTATATATACGCCTTTTAAATATTAGCCACCCGATCTGAAAATTAACTTTTTTGTTGAATTTAGGAAAAAAATTGTTCTACAACTAATGTTACAAAAACAGACAAATATGTAGTAAATCCGATAGGCGATAATATGAATTTAATTTTGGAGATGTGGAATTTTAAAATAGTATAAAATTATAAATTTGCCTTAAAGTTTTGTATGAAATAAAAAAAAAATATTAAAAAAACCTAACCTTTCCATTCAAGTATTCCATAAGATTTGTATAACCCAGAGTGTACTAAATTTGTTCAAAATAATTTAGAGTATGGGGGTATATCAAAATTGACGTTGTTTTTGTCCGCAACCTAGACCGTAAATGAAAATTCATTTTTAAAGTATTAATTCAAAAATTAAAGAAAAATAACATATTGATTGACGTAAATGGTAATTAAATTTTCAAATTTTGGAATGTTTTATCTAACCGAGCGATAAATGGACATAACTCTGGTCTATGACGCGAACAAAGGTAATTAAAATAAGGTCATTATTTAGACTTTAAGTTTCAAAATCAATAATCTTATAAATTTAATCTAACTACTTCACTATTTCATAGTCCATTAAAATAATCAAGGTTTTAAATATGTTAATTTCAGTATTGATAATATGAAAAATGATTTACTCAATTCAACTGTCGCTTTTAAATAATATTATTACTTTGTTTCCCAAAAATTAATTACAGAATACAAAATAAATGGAGATGAGTTTCTGTCGTACATGGATAATTAGAGTCAAAAAATAAATTTGATTAAATCAGAAATTCACGTATAGAAAGTAAAAATACAACAGAATGAGCATTTATGAGTAAACCTACTTTAGAATTAGGTCGGATGTTAATTGTTAAAACATTTTAGAGGAACTTTCTCCATTTCAAAATATAAAATAATTTTTTAAAAAATAGACGAATATGACGCTTCAAATTTCAGTTTATAATTTTAAAATTTGATGTTATTGCCTAAAAACTTTGGATTTTAAAAGTGCTATTGAAATTAACATGTCAATATAAGAAACATAATAATTCAATATTTTTGAAATAAAATTTTCCGGGTATGTCTTTGTAGGAACTTTTTTCTCTGTAAAATATTTCAACTTTTTTTAGTCTTAACTCGAAAGTGAATTTGTTCACGAATATTTGAACTCGCTCCTTGTAATTTTAAAAACTGAAATATTGTTATACGAATTTTGTTTGTTTCCATATAACATCAGAACATAATTCCTCACAGATATTATTCCAATCCTTGTGTTGTTAATAACCCAATCACCAAACTGCCTGCACCATAACTTGAAGGGTAGTCCACAAAATCCAAGTCCAGGTGAGTAACGGTTTTTTAAAAAATAGAAACGTTAAAAAAAGGTGACTTTTGGTTTTTTGCTTGTATTATGGAAAATACTTAATAAATCATATCAGTTTCAATAGACCGTTTGTAGATAATTAAAAAAGCTAAAAAATAGGTTTTTTTATAGAACCGAGAAAAGTCGGATAAACGCTCAAAAATTACTTTTTTAACTTCATATCTTTGGTAATTTATAATATTAGACGAAGATTTTTCGGAAAATGATATTTTATTATGTGTACTTTAAATATGCTCGCATTAATATTTTTTGCCTAATTGCAATATTAATAATTTAGAGCATTTTTTTCACAAGGCCACCTTATTAACCTGATAGGTTCGATTTGAATTTACCAAATGGTAGAGATTATGAAGTAAAATTTTTCTATTTCAGATCTTATAAATATGTTGAAATATGCTAAAAATGCTTCCGAATATAGCAAAATACATATAAACTCGCATCAGAAGCCGAACGAAGTAAAGGAAGTGAGAGGTTACAAGCAGCAGAGGAGAAAAGAGCCGCAGGCTGCACACGCCGGGCGTTACGACCATATTTTATATGTGGACATGTATCACATAACAGACTTTTAAGTAGATAAATATGTAAATAAACAAATATTTTTATTTATTTTTATCTCAAATAAATTTTGGTGTATATTTAATGTCATTTTATTTAAACGTGGTTCAAAGTATATATAAAAGCTATCGTATGTGTGCATATTGTATATATTTTTTTATTTTATATTGTGAATATCTGTTATTTTAGGTAAATGCAATAGCAAATAAATTATTAATTATTATTATCATGATTGAAAAATGTATATATCGAGTAAAAAAATTAATGAAAAATATAAACAATGCAAATAATAAACCTAAGTTTTACGTTATTTTCGTAGAATTTCATCTTCAATAGGTATACCAATGAAACGTGTAAAAAAAAACAGAAAAACTGGTTTGATGATCTCTTCTTTATTTTTGGCGACTGATTTCATATATAATTTGAACCATATTTAAATAAAATATTTTTAAATATATCCAATAACTTATTTAAAATATAAATAAATAAATGTATCCGTTTATTTTTTCATTTATCTATTTATAGATCCGTTATGTGATGCATTTCCACATATGAAATATAGTCGTGGAGTCTGGAGTGAATAGCTCGCCTGTCACTGTTATCTTTTCCGCTGCTTGCAACAAACACTGCTTCGCTTAGCTTTGGACGTGAGTTCACGCTTACCACGCTATGTTGGGAAGCATTATTAGCATATTTCAACAAATTTAAATAAAAATTATAATTAATAATTTCTGTTTTCAGATTCCGTTTGGTAAATTCAAATCAAATCAGGTTAATAGAGAGACAATGACAAAAAAATTATCTAAATTATTTATATTGCATTTATGCAAAAACTACTAAAGTGACAAATTTCATCTCCCTCTTGTTTAAAGTACACATAATAAACTATCATTTCCCGAAAAATATTCGCTTAATATTGAAAATTACCAAACTTTTTCAAAAAAAAATATTTTTTTTATTCAACTTTTTTCGGTGAAACATCATTCGATAGGGGTCTATAAAATTTCATTCATTATTTTCCATAAGATAAGAAAAAAAATCAAAGAAAAGTCACCTTTTTTTCGATTTTTATTGTTTAAGAAAATTCCAATGCTCAGTTGGAGTTGGATTTGTGTTTTAATTATCTATGAACTGCCATTTAAGTCGTGGTTTAGGCAATTTGCTGTTAAATTTTTTTTGCATGAAAAAATCTTTGGTCTATAATAAATGTCCAAAATACTTTTTTTTATGAAACGGATATACGGCATTGTTGTTAATGCTTTATGAAGAGACAATAATTTATAAATGAATGAGGATACTAATAGCATAATTTAATATATAAAGGCTACAACTAAAATAAGTTATGTAATGAATCTTGTTATGCCGTTACAATTCGAAAACAAATTAAAATTAGATAATATTTGAATTTTTTAAAATAATTATTTAATAATTATGTATAGAATACATTCATATATTTTGGGAAGTTTCTCGTGACTCGCCCTGTATAAACTTTGGGTACGTGTGTATTATGAAGTTAAAACCGATTTAATCAGTCATATGGAGCTTGATACAAAACCATTTATTTTAGATTGAATTTTCGGTTGAATTAAATCGTCAAGTCGATTTTTTTTAGGAGAAAAGATGGAGTGACCAAATTCACTTTTAGAATAAACAGGTAATTTTAATGCAATGATATTACTTATGAATTTTTTTAATTGACGTTTGTACGGACTAAAACTACAAAATAATGAAGGTGAACAAAGCAATGGCATGCAAAGCAGTGTAATTTTTTAAACAGATTTAATATATTTCACTGATTTAATTCCATTTAAACCATAATTACGTGTAAGCTTAGTACGAAGTTAATATATTGGGCCAAATATATTTATATACCATTTTTCACCACAAATGGTATACATCGTTTTCGCTTTCATATTTGACTTAATCTATCTGCCAGACAATTATAATTTATTTTTCATTATACAATCACATAAAATACTGTAGAGGATTTTAAAACGTTAAGTCAACAACTATATTAATTTAGGAATTCAAATATTTTCTTTTTTTTTTCAGTATTTTCCAGTTATTAGAACAAATTTTATTAACTTCCAACAAAAAAAGAAATAGATAATACTTGTATATTTACAAACAACTTTATGGGATGTTTTTGATCAAATTTTTAGGGTTTTTTTAACTAGTAAAACTATGTTTATTTGAAGGTTGTAGACAATGTTGAAAATTGATTAGAATGTAATTGTCGAACTTTTGTTTTTTTGTACGACATTTCCATTAGACTGTATCTCTAATCGTGATCAAGCATAAACTGAATGTTTTGTTTTAAGACAACAGCTTATATAAGGACTGTGTCCATAAAAGCGCTAAGTTTCGCTTCACTGTACACACCTCAATGGTTTAATGTTGTAAAGTAGTGATTGTCAAAGTTTAGGTATCCAGTGTGTGTAATGTTCCTTAATTCTTCCTTCTAATTAACCTTATTTTCTCCGAGATTTCCTTAATATACGGAATTGTGAAGAAGGAATTTGTTTCTTCCTGTTCAGTGGTCTTTCTTCTAAGATTAGTTCAGGTTAGTCATCAATTAATTTTAGAAGATAACCATTCTGTTATAAGTCAGACTTAGTATTTGCTACCCTTGAACGATTTACGATGACATTAAGGAAGGACAATTAATCATTTAACTCTTTTTCCCCGGTAAAATTAATTGTAGGTCAAATGAAGTTTAGTTGTGTCAAGAAATCATCCATCAAATTTACCATGGAATAAAATTTTTATAAAAAATTGAACCGACTTCTAAATATGCGTTAAAATGCGAAAAGTAACAATTTGTTTATGATATTTAAATATTTCAAATCGGCGCCAAATTATGTCTAAATGAAGCCAATAACTACTAATATGAGATATATACAAACAGCGGTAAGAGAACAATTACAAATAAGGAATTTTTCAATCCTTTTATGTGAGTCACATTTTATCAGGTATTAGTTTGACGTCAACTTCAAAACTTTCAATTTTGTATAAAAACTTACATTGTTATTTTTCACTTTTTAGCGCATTTTCGGAAGTATTCTCAATTATTTTCTATAAAAATTTTAGTTTTAGTTTTGAATTCGTTATATATTTATCTCCATAAATTATTTGAACTATGTATTAAGCGAGATTAATGTACCTCGCAATGTTTCCAAGATCACAAAAAAGTACACATTTTACCCAAAGTTGTAAACCACACTAAATTTAACAACTAAAAATTATTTGATCCTTCTCAAAAATCTCCAAATACCAGTTTTGAATGAAATTGTATCGAACAAATATTTAGTTTGCCATCCGTCTATCTTGAATTTAAAATTAATTTTAGATTAATAATCTAAACCTCCCAATGCTAATATTTAAAGAAGTTGAGACGTAAATTTTTTAGTCCGACATATTTTATTTTGATATTAAGTTTGTACGCTCCCCAAGAAAACCCGAATATCAATTTTGGGCAATATCGGAACAATGTAAAATTTTAAGTCTCCCATATTGTAGATGCCATATTAAGTTTGGAAAACTTCAAATTCGTAACCTACAACTCTGAAAACCTCCTAATACCAGTTTTGAAGAAATAATTTTAACCTCTTAATCTAATCTAAATCTACTTCCTCGAAAGCCTTTCACTAGTAATTTTGGATATAATCCGGAAATGTAAAATTTATAGACCACCATATTTCATCTGACATATTATTTTTTTTAAAATAATTTTAAATTCGTTATTTACACCCTCAGAAATGACCCAATATCAATTTTTATTACGTCCTACTGGAGCTGCCATATTTAATATTTTAAAAATAATGCTAAATTCGTAATTGACACCCTCAAGAAGCCAATTTTAGTGGAAATCGAGAGATGTAAATTTTTTTGGGACGGCATATTGAATCCGCCATATTAAATTTTTCAAAAATAATTTTAAATGTGTAAATGACACTACCAAAAATTCCCAATATCGGTTTGGGACAAAATCGAAAAATGTAAAATTTTTGATCTAATTACTTAAATATAATTTTAGATTCGTTATATACGACCCCAAAAACACCCATATCAATTTTAGAGAAAATAATATTTTCTATCCGCAACACTGATTTTTAAAAAATAATTTTAGATTCGTTATGTGCAACTCCAAAATCTCCCCATACCAATTTTGGAGAAAATCTGACAGAATTAATTTTTTGTCATATTATAAGGGCAGTCTTGTATTTTACTGAACCAATTTCATCCACAATGATATGGAACGACCGCAGCAACTCCTAAATACAAATAAAAAATTTTATTCAAATCAGTGCTGCCATTCTGGAGTAATCGATGTACAGACATAAAAAATACATAAAGGCCAGATTTAGAACCTCCATCTTTTAGAATTCGGATAAAAATAAGAATATGGTCAATTACCCTTCCCGGATGCCACGTTTAACCGTTTAAACGAAATTATTACAACATCAATATTCAGAACTCCAACACATACTGGACAATATCTCAACCATGCATCTAATCATTCTATTGTGATAAAACAAGGAATTATAAGCAGCCTTTAAAACTTCGCAGTATTTATATGTAACAATGCAAATTCATTGAGAATATGAAAAATATTAAGCCTTATTTTGCAACAAAATCTTTTAAAGTTAATTGGCAATGTTATAACTAAGCTTAGACCAAAGACCACTAGACAGCAAGAAACAAATTCCTTCTTCACAGTTTTGTATATTAAAGAAACCTCGGAGAAAATAAGACGAATTTCCAGCAGTACAACAAACACAAAAATAAAAGCAACTGATAAGAAAGAATGTGTTTACAAAGTTCCATGTGAGTGTGGTAAAATGTATATTGGACAAACCAAGCGGCCACTAGAAGTTAGAATTAAAGAAAATAAAACCCATACACAAAAAGGGGAAACGTCGAAATATGGTATTGCACAACACGATATGAAATGGCTTGAAACTGCAGCAATATATATATATATATATATATATATATATATATATATATATATATATATACACATATATATATATATATATATATATATATATATATATATATATATATAGAGAGAGAGAGAGAGAGAGAGAGAGAGAGAGAGAGAGAGAGAGAGAGAGAGAGAGAGAGAGAGAGGCTGAATGTGAAAAAGAAAAAATTTATAGAATCAGCTAACATTAAAAATAATAATGGAATCGTCAGTAAACCCAATGTTGAGATATCTGATCTTTTGCAACATGAAATCATTAAAGTATGTACAGTGAAATAAAAGTTCGCACTTCAGTGGACACACTCCTTCTATTAGCTCGTAGCCTTAAGACAAAACATTCAGTTTATATTTGATGACAACTAGAGTTACAACCTAATTGAAACGTCGTACAAACCAGCAAAAATAAAGACAATGCAAGTTCGGCAACTACATTTTTGTTATGTAAAGTTATACTTGTGAGAAATAAAGACAGAATTGAAAAAATACCTTTTTATAGCCACAATTTAGGTGGAGCTTAACTTGCTCACGATATATAAGCAAAAGAAAAAATTGTTCAGCGTATTTAATTAGTAGCGTACATATGAACTTGCTGTAGATTTTTAATTAAAAATATGATACACCACCGATATAAATTAAATTATTCTCAGTTCAAAAATATGTCAAGTACCAGAATATTATTATTGTATGTGTGATGAAAGTCCTTGCAATTTTATATTGTAGAAATAATATATATTTTTCAAATTGTTGCTGCTTAAGCCAGTTTTTTACAGTTTAAACATATTTAGTACTATCTATCTATCTATTTATCTATATATATATATATATATATATATATATATATATATATATATATATATATTTCTCTAAAACATCTAACTTTAACAGATCTAAAAATTGATTTTTATGAAAATAGTTCATTAAATTTTAATGCGTGACATTCTTTAATATCTGTAATAGGTACGTGTAATAAACAAGTTTCAATATCGAAAAACTGTCACTGTTTAAAATGTATTGAACTTTTCAGTATATCTTATATAACACAAGTGACTTAAAGCTTACTTGTTACTAATTCGCTGCTGATCATCGAGGTTTTGGTAATTCTAATCTTTAGTAATCCAGGGTTTACCGTTTGATATCTGCAAAACAAAAGTAAAGGATTAGGCTAAACGGCTAAAGCAATTTTTACTATAGGTGACTAATGATGACTTTGAAAGTGTGTGTTAAAGTGCACAGTTTTTCTTCCGGTCGCATTCAGTTTAAAAATTTACTAAATCTTTGCAACTACATCAAGATGTAGTTTTCACTTGTATATTATCGAAGCTGGGTTCCAAATAATCGAATTTTTTAAGAATTGATCAAAGTACAGAAAGCGATGAGATTAAACCAAACTAACTTTAGGTCTTAGATGTATGAAGTTGCTAGTGCAAAACAGAATCAGTTTAATGTCCTTGGAACATACATTATTTAATATTATATAAAATACAGGGAACAACAATCAGTGATTTCGAACCCGATAAAAAACATAGTGGAATTTAAGTTATTGTAAAGTAGCTCATTTTTGAGCTCGTGTTTGATGCTTAAAAATGTATCAACATGCATAAGACGAGGGAGATGCAAAAGACCGTTTTCTACGTGAAGTATAAAAACACTTTATTTAGATCAAGTGTGATACTTTATTATATTCAGAAGTTAAAGAGCTGTTGGAAGCTTGGATCCTAATAAAACGATTCTTTAAGAATTGGTCAAAGTACAGAAACCAATGAGAGTAAACCAAACTAAATTTAATTTATAGATATGTGAAGTTATTAGCGCAAAATAGATTCAGTTTTTGTGTAAATAAAAAACACGTTAATGTCCTTGGAACCTACATTATAACAATTATATTACAATTCAAGGAAAAACAAATTGTCAGGGTCTCGTAAACGATAAGAAAGATAGTGAAATTTAAATTATGGTAAAGTGGTGCATTTTTAAGTTCATATGTATTATGCGTAAAAAATTCTCAACACGTATAAGAAGAGGGAGATTTGTTTTTCTACATAAAGTATAAAAACACTTTACTTAGGTCAAGTGTGATACTTTGTTATATTCAGCAGTTAAAGAGCTGTTAAAAATACAGTGAAAGAAACAGATCCGTATTATACAAAAATAAAAATAATGAACAGAGAAAATTTGGGAACACCACTTTCTAAAGAAAAAAAAATGGGTAATGTGCATGTAAAATTTTTTCTTAAACTTTTCAAATAAGGTTGGAAAAAATTAATAATTTAAAGCATAACTTATTGGGGTGTTAAATTTATAAAGTTTTCTAACTTTTATTATAGTATTAGAATTAATTTAAAATATTTACGATTCGGTAATATGACTAATTTCAACAGAAATCCTTAAGTTTATTTTCAAACGAAAATACAGGTCTTGAGACTTACTTCTTTGCTTGTGCAATATATATATATATATATATATATATATATATATATATATATATATATATATATATATATATATATATATAAACATTTAATTTGCTAAAAAAATTTTTTTCTTAAACCATCTTTTTATATAAATGTATGGTAACTTCTTTGGATTAGGTTTCAAAATTAATACTACTATTCTGTGCTTGACGTTTCACCCAACGTAGTGGGCTTTTTCAAATGTATAATCTAAAATAAAAACAAAATACAACTAACATGGTCACAAACGCACATTCACAAGACTTAGAATTAACACTCAACGGTACAATATTACCAAAAATATTAATTTATAAAATAATGTGAAATTAAAAATTAAAAATTAAAATTAAAAATTACAAATTAATCCCAGATACGCACCTCAATTTACCTTGGCCATGTTTCTTAGTGAACTATATGACGATTCCTTCAGTTACTGTCAACTTAATATTTTTTTTTATTTGGAAACCTTTTTACTCAGGTGGTTTAGTTTATTAGGTTAAAATATATTTGGCTTAGGTTTTTGATATCTTGTTTGTCATTGATTGCTTGTTTTTCTTTTTTTATATGTAGTATTTCCTTTATTTGAAGTTTATGGTAGTTTCTTTCCTGGGTTAGAATCTTTGTGTTTGAAAAATCAAATTCATGTTTAAAATTTGTCCCGTGTTTGTGTAATGCTGTCGTTGCGTTTTTTGTGTATTTATGTCCGTTGAATCTGCTGTCTAGATATTGTGTTGTCATTCCAATATATTTCTGTGGACAATTTAGACATGGTACGGAATAGATAATGTTAGATTTCTTTTTATGGATCACCTTACTTTTTAACTTTGTAAATAGTGGTTGTATGTTTTGTGGCAAACTATAATATCGTGCTGTTTGAGGATGTATGTAACTTTTTCTGACAATGAATTTATGTATGGTATTGCAACATATGTTTTTAGGTTGTTATTATTATTATTTTGTGTAAGGGCGTTCTTATTATACAGTTTGTAAGTTCGTTGTTTTATTATTCTGTTTGTGAGTTTTTCGGGGCAATTATTATCAGTTAGGATTTGTCTGACTTTCTTTAAAGCTTCTTGACGGTATTTCGGAGAAGTTAGGGTGAAAGCTCTATCAGCCAAACCTATTATTACGCTGATTATTTGGGATTTCGGATGATGTGATTGATAGTTTAGGTAGCGTCCCGAGCATGTATCTTTTGTGTACCACATGGTCTCAATCTTTTTATTTTCATAATTTCGAACTAGTGTGAGTTCAAGGAAATTTATTTTTCCATTTTGTTCGACTTCTGATGTAAATTGCATCTTTTGGTGGAAATTGTTGAATGCATTTATTATGGTGTCAATTTCATTTTCGGGGACAGCTGCTAAAAAGAAATCTAACATTATCTATTCCGTACCATGTCTAAATTGTCCACAGAAATATATTGGAATGACAACACAATATCTAGACAGCAGATTCAACGGACATAAATACACAAACAACGCAACGACAGCATTACACAAACACGAGACAAATTTTAAACATGAATTTGATTTTTCAAACACAAAGATTCTAACCTAGGAAAGAAACTACCATAAACTTCACATAAAGGAAATGCTACATATAAAAAAAGAAAAACAAGCAATCAATGACAAACAAGATATCAAAAACCTAAGCCAAATATAATAAACTAAACCGCCTATTGCAGCCCTTATTGTTTGCAACACACTGTATAGTCAATATTGATAAAATTATTTATAAATCAGAAAAAACTGAGTGAGAAGGTTTCCAAATAAAAAAAAAATATTAAGTTGATAGTAACTAAAGGAACCGTCATATACTTCACTAGGAAACATGGCCAAGGTAAATTGAGGTGCGTATCTGGGATTAATTTGTAATTTATAATTTTAATTTTTGATTTTTAATTTCACATTATTTTATAAATTGATATTTTTAATAATATTGTACCGTTGAGTGTTAATTCTAAGTCTTGTGAGTGTGCGTTTGTGACCATGTTAGTTGTATTTTGTTTTTATTTTAGATTATACTTTTGAAAAAGACCACTACGTTGGACGAAACGTCAAGCACAGAACAGTAGTATGAAACCTAATCCAAAGAAGTTACCATACATTTATATATATATATATATATATATATATATATATATATATATATATATATATATATATATATATATAAAGTTTTACTGGTATTTTAATAAAAATATCTGCAAAATGCTTATTACTTACCTAAACTTCCTTTCTCTCAACCGGGATATGACTGCCGGTTTAATTTTGGCAACTCCATTTTCACTGTTCTTTCCTCTGCCCGTAATTATTTGAAGATATTCTATATCTTTTAAGGAGCTTAATCGCAACAAATTTATATTTCTGTCTAAGAACATATCAAGTGACGGAATAGCTTCTCTAACATAAAGAAAATGCAAGTCTAATATGTTAGGATCCTGAAGTCGTCGAGCATGTTCATCCAGAAAAAGTTTGGCGGCTATGTGGTTAGAAATTTTTCCACATGCCATTTGCTTCATGGCAAGACCTGAATAAAATTTAGCCACATCTGTCATGCCTCGTCGATAATATTTTTGAGTTTTTTTATGTACATGTTTATGTTTCTTAAAGAATTTCACTGCTCTTTCTCTATAAATGACAGCTGAACAAGGTTCATTAACCTAAAATATAAAACAACGTTGAAACCAAATATTATTATTTCTATAAATATATTTTCTATATAATAATCATATTAAAATGATCTGACAAACTGAAATACCAAACGATAGATATGTGGCGGTCGTTTTATTCAAAGTTGCTCAACTGAAATGCTACAGCAATAAAAAAAAAGTACCGAAAGTTTCGACTTAAGACCCCAGAATTGCACTTTTATATTTTGTTTAATACTAATACATGTAGAAATATAGAAATATATGTTTGAATCCTTTTACATGATATCTAATGACAAAAAGCGGTATAAATTTTTCTAACATTAACAGGAAAATTAATTCGTCTCGCAATAACTACTTTATAATTTTTGCTGAATTCAGATTTATCATATTTTCCGAGATAACGAATGCCTTTTTCATATTAACACTGTAACAAAACTTTGACAGATATATTTGCAATGTTGCCTAAAAAGAAATATGCTAAATAGAGACATCTGTTTTTCGATTTTTTTAACTGTTTTACTTAATATGCCGTTACGGAACAGTTTTAAAAGTATTAGAAAAACTGAAAGGTAAACACAGAACAATAAAATATCCAGGTTATTATAAAAACCTTATCCATTTTCAGAAAAAAAGAACGTTTACTTAAGAAAACTTAGATTTGTAACATATACAATATAGGATCCGCAAAAAAATATCAAGGTTGAATACCTTCAGTAATTTTATCTTTCATGAACTTCCCACATTTCTTTAATCATAGAGTTATTTATTGACAGGCTTTTAATATTATCAATAGGACTTTTGTTTGAAGGGTGTAGAAAATGTTGAAGATTGACTAAAATTTGGTTATCGGACTTACATTGTCTTAATTTTTATTTCTTTTTACGACGTTTCGAATAGGTTGTATCTCTAATCGTTATCAAGTATAAACTGCAAGTCCGACAACCACATTTTAATCAATAGGACTATTAACATCGTTAATATTGGTACTTACTGTAAGTGTTTCCACAGTATCTTGGTAAACATTATCATGGACGTGCAGTATATCAACCAATGTGTCCTTATCAAGAGATGACAACATACTGCGTAATTGTTCTTCTGTCAATTTTGTTGAATGAATATCACCAGACAGTTCTGCCCATTTATCGGCATCTTGCTGCCTCTTACTGGGCTCATTCCGCCCTATGTTAATTTCAGAACATTTTATAGAACGTGACTGTGATATAGCTTCTAAAATCGCAGCTTTTTCTGCGTGCTCTTCCTTTTCTTGTAGACTTCTAGCGAAGTCTACATTTTCTTTCATCAAAGCTTCCATTATGCTGTTTTGGGCATTCATTTGCTCACATACAGATTCGATATAAAAAGTGTAAAGATCTCTAGCCAGTGTTACCGGAATTTTAACGATAGTTTGAAAACTCTTTAGATCACTCAAATTATCTTCAAGTTGTTTAATAAAATGGTCTCCTAGATTGACTTGAAGTATTTCTGGATCTTCGGTCTGGTTTTGTTTGATAGATTGTCCTTCACACTCGGTTTTACATTCATTTGAAGTATTAGGATTCTCTGGGTTAAGTTTTCCAAATCTGAACTTTTTAATTCTTAAAAGTTTTTGTGAATAATGGTCGTCGCTGATGCATATAGCATTTTCTATTATTTTTTTTATATACTGTGCTTCATTTGATGCCGAACTATTATTTTTGCGTTTCAGCTTCCTATTTTTGGGATTAGTTCGTTCAGCATTCATTTTAAAATTATCCATTTATAGAAGACTCGTTAGACTCAAATCTACTTTGGTTCGTTATTTCAAGAAGCTAATTGAACGACTGCTGAAATAAAAAAAATAAATTACTATATTATTATGCAGCTATTTTTATCATAATTTTTATAAAATTCAAGCTCTGAATTACTTATTAGCTTAGTTATTCATATACGTATTAAGGTCCAAAAATTCCCCGTTTACCCACTTTGGAGTAGTCAATGACGAGAAAGTTTAAGGTATTTGTTAGTCCAGTTTATTACTTGCCGACAAAAAATTATAATTCAGTTACATTTAGTTGTTCAGGTATCATTTAGTAAACATAGGTGATTGAAAAAACTTCAAGATGCTCAAAATCGAGTATTATGATTCGGTTTTTGAATAAAAAAGAGAAAATGCCATCCTAATTTTCCAGTTTAGACACTGGTAACTATTCACCATCGTACCCCATTGTAAAAGAATGTACAAAACAGGTTCGTTTAGAAAGATAATCAATTGCAGACCAACCATGCTTTGGCCAACCATCTGAGGCAATACGAACGAAAATATCAATTTAATGGGGAAGGAAGACCACAATGTTAAGAATCTTACAACTATCTTTGTATAAATAGAGTTAGTGCAGGATGGCTTCAGAAATATTTTGCGGTTTTCTAAAAAAAAAGAACGTGTGAAATGTGGTTTACAGGCATGGAATTCAACGATTCTGATCTGGACCCTAGTGACTTAATTATTCGCAAAATGAAAATCTGACTCGAAGGGAAAATTTTTTTCTTATTTAGTACTCATTTTAGAATATAAGTAGAAAACTTTTGGACTTAACGACGTATGTATATATTTTTTAAGAAGTTCTAACAAGTAGCTCAATAAAATTATGTCTGGTATTTAATATAAAGAGCCTTCTAAAGCCTTATTAAAAGCTTCCGTAAAAACCATTATTAATGCAATTATCTATAGTGTCAACAGGACCTTAATAATTAAAATATAATAGAATAGGTACTACAAGATCATTATTTTCTACATTAAGGTCCAAATTATTAATACACTCTCTGCACCAAAGGCACCGATATTGAGGAAATTGACTGGGTGTAATACACCCTACACTTTTTATTGTGTCATTCGGTAATTACCTTAGACGATCAGCGCTGGTGTGGTCCTATTTTGTTTTTAACTGGATTTTAATCTATGAAAGATCATTATTCTCTATGAATTTTACTTTGGTTTTCTCTTAATACGCATATCAACTACCTAATGATCTCATCAGAGGAACTATATCAAACCAAGAGCGAAATTCGCAGAAGAAAAATGCCTGCTTAAAATCACCGTTCCGTGATTTACCGACAAGATATTTAATATCATAAAATCATCGAGCGATGCTTATAAAAGCTTCAGAGCTGTGAATATTCAAAACTCATATGGAGAGTGAATCCTGGTGAAATTCGAGGAAAGAATTTTCCACAACCAACTTTTTTACTGAATTATTTCAAACAATAATGATTAGCAATTATCCAATAACAAAACCGCTTTTAAACCAACTTAAAATAGCATATTGCAATGGACTGCTAACTCAAATTGCAGTTATTCTCATATTGCTAGCTACTTTTTTTAAAACCAATGTCAATAAAAATTCGAAATTTTATATTTCCGTCACAAGTAACATTTTCGTTCCATTCAGTTTCTCGTATAGTAACGCCTTTAATTTTTTGTTCCATGTATTTTGTATAAAAAATATAAAAAAATAAAGCTTGAAAAACAAAAACGCAGCTACAGAAACAAAACAAATCGGAAGTATTAGTGTGTAAGTTCGTAAAAGATCTGTTCAAAATATTTCATATCCGTTCAAATTTCCTATTAAATCGTTTTATATATGTATGAAACAGATACACACTACCTGACATAGCGATCCCTGTTGCTCTTCTGGTCATATTTGCGTAAAATACTTTTTCACGTCTTTTACTAGATTAAGACCGTCCCAACCGTCTGGATGTCATTATTTATTATTTTCATATGTTTTGAAAATGCATCTTAAGTTCTACTTTTTCACTTAATGAGATATGTAATTTAATGTATTAAAATTTCAAGAGTATATTTCAATTTAACTTCTTTCTGCACGTTCAAAAATATACAGATGGCAGAGACCAGGGTTTGTCGGCATCTGTATTGTACAAAAGCAGAATATTTTTGTAAGAATCTGCCATTGGTATAAAACATTGTGATCAAATCATTCACCAACTCTTGTCCTATTGAACAAGATGGCATTTTTGGCCCTTTGGACATGTGCAGTTATTTCCTTTATCCTTCCATAAGTAAGTCATCATAGATTTTAGCACGTATCGTTAAATCCTACCTATAGAGAACATCATAAGACACGTAACATTCTGGTAGTTCCAATCGACTTCTAAAAGGACGTATGTTTTTTTTATGTAAGTACGATTACTCCAGAACGACCGAATCGATCTAAATGAAATTTTGTGTGTTATATTCAGGAAGTTGTTGTTGTGGTCCCATATGATTTGGCGGAAAGTAAGATCTAAGATGGCGCTGATAATGTGGCGGACAAAATAATTTGTTTTTTCAAATGTTCTGCAAAATTGGTACTGAGAGTCCTCGGGGTCGTAAATAACGGTTCTATGATTATTTTTAAGAAACTCAATATGGCGGATCCCATGTGGAGGACTAACAATTTTAAATTTTTTGATTTTATTCAAAATTGGTAGAGGGGGGCTTTTGAAGGCGCAAATTACGAATTTAAAATTATTTTTAAAAAATCCAATATGACGGATCCAGTATGGCGTAAAAATTTAACATGTCTCGATTTTGTTCAACTGCTGGGGATTTCTGAGACTACAAATAACGAATTTATAATTGTTTTAAAAAAGCTCCATATAACAAATGTAATATGGCGGTCTAAAAAGTTTATATATCCGGATTATGTCCAAAATTGGTACTGGAGGGTTTACGAGGGTGTAGAATACGATTAGACTAAGAGTTTAAAATTGGGTTGAAAATTTTACGTTATTCACATTTATTAAAATTGATATTAGGGGGTTTTCGCAATTGTAGGTTACGAATATGGAGTTAATTATTTGCAATTTAATATAGGGGACTAAAAAATTACATTTTTTCGATTTTGTCCAGATTGATATTATTATTATATTATTATATTAAGGGTCTTAAATTTATTACTTTAATATCAATATGTCGGATAAAATATGTCAGACTAAAAAATGTATGTCTCAAGTTCGTCCAATATCGGTATTGAAGGTTTTGGGGACCTAGGTTACGAATCTAAAATTAATTTCTCAAAATTAAGGATAGCGAATTTAATATAGCAGCCTAAATATTTGTTTGATACAATTTCATTCAAAACTGGTACTTGTCGAATTCTCAGAATTAAAAATCTTTTTGTTGTTCAGATTAGTGTGGTCAACAACGGTCTTTTTTGCGAGCTAGAAACTCAACTCAATTCAAAACTAAAACCTACTCTAAAAAAGCGCTAAAAAACGAAAAATAACAATATTTGATGTAGGCGCCAAATTATTGCTAAATGAAACAAATATTTACTAGCATGAGACATATACAAGTTACGGTAAGAAACCAATTACATATAAAATTTTTATAAAAAAAAATTGATCCGACTTCTAAAAATGCACTAAAAAGCGAAAAATAACAATATAAATTTTTATATGAAATTGAAATTTTTTAAGTCGACGCCAAAGTAATACCTGACAAAATATGATTCGCATAAAAAGATTTAAAAATATTATATTTGAAATTGCTTGCTTACAGTAGTTTGTCTAACTCTCGTATTAGTAGTTATTTTTTTCATTTAGATATAATTTGGCGCCGATTTGAATATAAAAGTTTATATTGTTATTTTTCGCTTTTTAGTACATTTTTAGAAGTCGGTTCAATTTTTCATAATAATTTTATTTTTCGATTTTTGGTTTTGAATTCATTATGATACCCATAAATTATTTGAACTAAATACTCAACGAAATTAGTGTACCTCGCAATAATTCCAAGGTCGTAAAAGAGTACCCATTTTATCCAACATTGTAAAGCATATTTGAAAGGAAGAACTAATAAAATTTTTATAAAAAAAAATTTATATTTCATATTCATATTGCATATGACATATTAGATTTTCTTAAAATAATTTTATATTTGCCATTTGCATCCTCAAAAACGATTCAGTCCCACATTTGAACAAAATCGGAAAATGTAAAATTTTTAGTTTGCCATACTGAACCCTGAAAAAATACTATTAAATTCATGATTTACACCCTCAAGAACTCCCTATATCAGTTTTGAAGAAAATCGAGAAATATAAAATTTTTAGTCCGCCATATTAAACCCTGAAAAAATACTATTAAATTCATAATTTACACCCTCAAGAACTCCCTATATGTTTTGGAGGACACCAAAAAATATAAAAATTTTAGGACGTCCAATTGAATCCACTAGATTGGGTTTTTCAAAAAATATTTTAAATTCGTAATTAACACTAACAAAAAGTCCCCAATACTGATTTTATACAAAATCGAGAGATGTAGAATTTTAATCCGCCATCTTGGATCCGCCATATTTTTTTTTAATAATGTCAGATTCGTAATGTGCGATCCCAAAAAATCCATCATATCAATTTTGTAAAAAATCGAACATATTGAATTTTTTAAAAATAATTTTAGATTCATTATGTGCAACACCGAAAACTCCTCCAAACCAATTTTGGAAAAAATCGAACAAAATTGATTTTTTTCATCCGCCATATTGAATTTTTTTAAAATAATTTCAAATTCCCCCAAACCAATTCTGAAAAAAATTGGAAAAAATTAATTTTTTTTGTGCCGTCATATTGTCAACGCTATCTTGGATTTTGCTGCACCAATTTCATTCAAAAAAATATGGGACCACCGCAGCAACTTCCTGAAGATAACGTAAAAAATTTCCGGAGTAATCAGTGTAAATAGATAAAAAAAAATTTATAGTCCACGAATTGAGAATCTCCTTCTTTTAGAAATCGATTAAAAAATCTTTGATTCTAAGCATTCTCCAAATACCAATATTAATTTTGGAGAAAATCGAAAAAATGTAAAATTGTTAGTCCTACATATTATATCTGCCACATTAAGTTGTAAAAAAGTAATTAAAAGGTAAAATTTTGAACCCAACGCAGTAATTCCGCCACATTGAATTTCAAAAAAAAAGTATTTTAACCCCTTAATCTAATCTAAATGCAGACCCTTGAAAATCCCCTACTAACAATTTTGAATAAAATCCGGAAATGAAAAAGTTTTAGAGCGTCATACTGCATCTGACGTATTGGTTTTATTAAATAATTTTAAATTCGTTATTTGCTCCCTCAGAAACGACCCATTACCAATTTTGAACAAAATCGAAAATATTGAATTTTTAGTCCATCATATTGGATATTTTAATAATAATTTTAAATTATTAATTTACACCATTAAGAACACCTCGGTACCAATTTTGGAAAAAATGTAAATTTTTTTAGACGCCATATTGAATTTTTCAAAAATAATTTTAAATTCGTAATTAAAACTCCCAAAAATTCCCTAATACCTGTTTTGGACAAAATCGAAGACATGTCAAATTTTTAATCCGCCATACTAGATCCGCTATATTTATTTATTTTTTTTAATAATTTCAGATTCGTTATGTGCGACCACGACAATTCCTCCAAACCTGTTTTTGAGAAAATCGGACAAAATTGATTTTTCGGCCGCGATATTATCAGCGCCATCTTCGATTATACTGTACCAGTTTCGTTTAAAATGTTATGGGGCCACTGCAGCAACTTCATGAACATAACGTTAAAAATTTCATTCAAATCAGTACCGTAGTTCCGGAGTAATCGATATACATACTTAAAAAATACATAGCGGCTGAATTGAGAACCGTCTTCTTTTAGAAATCGGTTATAAAGTATTTCTCAATTTTTTTATGTGACTCACATTGTGTGAGGTATTAATTTGGCGCCAACTTGAAAAATATCAATTTTATATGAAAATTTATATTGTTTTATTTCGCTTTTGGCACTTTTTATAAATCGATTCAATTTTTTTATAAACGTTTTAGTAAAACTAACTTTCTAGGTTAAAATTTAAGGTTTTAAATACCCTTTTGTAGTTCTGACTGATTTTGAAATCTTAAGTCTAGTGGGGTTTTAGTTTTCACCCCTATATGTTACTATTTAATCGTGTGTCTTAATTATAGCTATTTTTCTTAAATTACTCTAAAGATACAACTCGCATTGAATTCTACATGGTTCTAAAATAGATAATGACTAAGTTACACTTTTTCTAAAAAAATTCGATTTTTTCAATTCTTTTTTTGTTAGAATTTCGGCCTTTTTGTAGCTTTTTTTTTACTTTTTGATTTATAGCGTCGATATCTAAAAAAATCTTAAAATATTGAGGTTTTTCTTGTCTAACACATATCATAAACTTTAGTGAACAAAAATTACCAAATGTTTAAAAATTTAGAAAATAATTATTCTATAGTGAAACAAAACTGGAAATATTTTAAATGACTCGTTATAAGAAAAAATAAAATAACATAAGTAAGTAGGGTTACTTGATGGAAATCCATATTCAACGATGAATAAAAGAAGAATATTTGTCAGATTTCCACTATATTTAACTTAAAAACTTGGCGCTAACAGTAGCTTCATCAGAAGTTCTATTTTAAATGACAAAATATTTGGTTACTTGAAAAACTTATACATAGATTTACAATAATGAATATATGCAATACCCTTAATTTACATTTTATTACCTATTATTTGAATTATTGAGAAATCCACACTGGTTTTTGTTAAAAGATATTTAGCAAGGGTGAGGTATTGAAATCTGTTTGGTCGTTTAACAGATTACTTGTGTTCTTTAATCGATTTATTTCTATGGTTCTAAGAAATTTAGTTTATAACCTTTCCTTTCTACATGGAGAATTTCCAAATTATCGTCTAATTGATGATTTTGTTCTATTAAATGATTTGCGTTTGAAGAATTGTTTTTATTGTGTAAAAAATTTTAAAGATCCTTTAAAAAAAAATGATTCAAGAACACAAAAACAATTTTTTACCAAAAAAAAAATCCTTCATACGCAAATCTAAATGATAGAACAAAATCCTCAATTAGAGGATAAATTTGAAATTGTCCATGTAGAAAGGAAAGGTTATAAACTAAATTTCTTAGAAGCCATAGAAATAAATCGATTAAAGAACACAGGTAATCTGTTAAACGACCAAACAGATATCAACACCTCACTCTTGCTAAATATTTTTTAACAAAAACCAGTGTGGATTTCCCAATAATTCAAATAATAGGTAATAAAATGTAAATTAAAGGTATTGCATATATTCATTATTCCAAATCTAGGTATTTTTTCAAGTAATCAAATATTTTGTCATTTAAAATAGAACTTCTGATGAAGTTATAGTGTTAGCGAAACGCGTCAAGTTTTTTAGTTAAATATAGTGGAAATCTGACAAATTTTCGTTTTTTATTCATCGTTAAAATAACATAGTTATTTTTATTTATATTAGCTATTTGACTGACTCCGGAGTCTCTCATCAACGCAAGCACTCAGAAATCAAATCCAACGGTTTATATACACATAACTCAGCAGCTTTAAGTAAATGTTTGCTACTTATACAAATTTCAGAACGTTTCTATAAAAGATAAGAAATTTCATTTAGAATTTCCACTGTATTCAAGATCAACATTTTAAAACTTAAAACAAGATGTTTCGCGACACGGCCGCTTCGTAAGAAGTTAGACTCTAAAAGAAAGAATATTTTTTACTTCTCTAAAAGTATATAAATTTACAGTTTTTTTTTTTATTTTTAGAATATTTACCTTGAATATAGTGAAAATTTTAATATAAGTAAAATTATGGATCTCTACCAAGTAACGCCTGAACCAATTTTATTAGATATAATAAATTTAAATCACTAGTTACCTTCGCGCTGTTGAATAAATATTTCCAAAAGATGTCAATATTTCATTGATGGCCTATTGCAGTCACAAAAAATGTCAATTGTTCTCACGTCACTTTCGTTAAACTTTAAAATTAAATAATGCACCAAAACTATTTATAACAAACTATTTCAGCAGATTATTTGCTGGATATATAACAAATACTAAAATAAACTACATTTGCAAAATGTTTATATACCCTTCTTAAGCAGGTAGCCCTTTACCCCCTCTCCGATTAAATAAAACTATTACAAATAGATTTTTATTATACATTTGTTTTCATAAAGGGTCTTTAATTTTTCCTATGCTATCATTAACCTTCTTATTTCAAATGGATGGTTTTATAACACCTACCTTCACCCACCTACAAGTAATTTTAAAAATTACAGGCAATTCCAGATTTGTACAGGTGGCTTCTTCAGCAATAAGGTCTTTTTGGTCAACAACCACTGGATCTGTGACGTCATTGACGATCACTTCTTGCTTCTTGTAAAATTTTCAGGAAAAATTCCCTGAAAATTTACTTCTTGTAGAAATCTTTGGGCTCTTCCATCCAAGTATCAACCTCGTGAGTTTACCTACTTACTACTCTCGATTCAGAACATATTTTGTCTAAAATGCCCCACACCTAAAATGAATAGTTGCCGAAATATGGACATCTAAGAGTGTTATTTTGATACTTTGGCAAGTATAGAATTCTAACAAGCACAAAGTAATGCTGAATGATCTACTTTATTATAAATCAATAACCATTGCAGAAGATAGGTTTAATAATATATTTGGAAAATATGCGATTTTTATGGCATCTGATCAAATATTGCTAGAATCCAAATATTATCAAAAAAAAAAAAACTAGCAAGGTAACTATCTAAAGTCTCCAGTTCCGATTTTAACGAAACTTCAATATGTGTAGAGGGTCCAAAAATAAGAAATACAGGTTTTTTTATTTGCGGAGATTTATTATAACGGGGTGAAAACCGCCCCTAAGGTTCACCCCTAAAAACCGTATTTTCGAAATATCTCAGATTCTAAGTGAGTCATATTTACAAAATAAAATGGAAATTACTTATTATTCGAAAGGATTCGTAGCATATCATCCTTTATTTTTTTTTTATCAGGGTAAACCATATATTTGTGCAAGTAATTTAATTCTACAAATTACGAAATTTAATAAAATTGTTTCAAAAGATTTTTTCACTAATACCATAAGTAACTTAAGTTGACGTGATTCGGGGTTTTTAAAAATAAACTAATTAAAGAGGATGAGCCACCCCAAATACTTTTTTTTTTTAATTTCAAGTTCTAACTAAGATATTTTCACAAAACAAAATGGAAACTACTTGTTATTTAAAATGATGTTGAACTATGGTATTTTTACCCTCATTGATATCATCGCAGGTAATTTAATTCTAAAAATTAAGAAATTTAATAAAATTGTCTGAAAATATTTTTTTGACAAATACCACAATTAACTTAAATTGACATGTTTTGAAGTTTCCAAAAATAAACTAGTAAAAGAGGGTGAATTACCCCCAAATACTTTTTTTTTAATATCTCAAGTTCTAATTAAGATATCCAAAATGAAAATTACTTGTTATTCGAAGTGATGTTAAAATGAGGTATTCTACCTCCCAAGGATATCATCTCTTATTTTTTATTAGGATAAACTAGATATTTATGCACTTAATTTAATTCTAAACATAACGAAATTTAATGGAATTGTGTGAAATTAGTTTTTTCACGAATGTCCTAAATAACTTACGTTGACTTGTTTTAAAGTTTCTAAAAATAAACTAATAAAAGAGGGTGAGTCCCCTAAATATATTTTTTTTAAATCTCAATTTCTAATTGAGATAACTTGGCAAAACTAAATTGAAATTACTTATTATTTGAAATGAAGTTAAACTATAGTATTTTCACTCTCAAGGATATCATTTCAATGATGTCATTTCGTAAATGTTTTATTATTCTTAAAATTACCAAATTTTAGTTCATACGAAAGTTACAGAGCCTACTGAAATTTTTTGTTTTAATTAATAAGATAATTAGAAATCACTATATATCGTGAATTATAATAATTTACAAATCTATGTTTAAATAAGAAAGTAGAATATTTATTCATATAAAACAATATTTTATTGGACTTATTGTAATATTACGAATTATGTATATGTTATGCAATAATCGACATCTTCAAAGAAGTATTTCAAGCATAACTATTTTTTACACCCTGAACATCGAATTAGATTACTGCAGCCTTCTATTTCACAATGCGTTGCATATGGTATAACCTCACTTCAACTAACAAGTAATTTCAATTTTGTTTTGTAAAGATACCTCAATTAGAATTTGAAACTCAAAAAAAAAGGTGTTTGGGGGTGACTCACTCTTTTTTACTATTTCATTTTTTAAAACCCGGAAACATGTCAATTTGAGTTAACTAAGGTATTCGCAAAAAAAAATATTTACAAAATTTTTCTTTGAGATTTAAAAAAAAAAGTATGTGGGGGTGGCTCACCCTCTTTTTCTAGTTAATATCAATTTGAATAATAAGTAATTTTCATTTTGTTTTCTAGAGATATCTTAATTTAAAAAAAAAAGTATTTGGGGGTGACTTACCCTCTTTAATTAGTTTATTTTTGGGAAACCTTGTAACACGTCATCTTAAATTGCTTATGGTATTCGTGACAAAAATATTTTCAAACAATTTAATTAAATTCTTAACTTTTAGAAATAAATTACTTGCGCAAATCTATGGTTTACACCTAATAAAAAATACGGGATGATATCTTTGGGGGTGAAAACACCATAGTTTAACATCATTTCAAAGAATAAGTAATTTTCATTTTGTTTTGTGGAGATATCTCACTTAGAACTTGAGATATTTCAAAAATACTGATTTTGGTGGGGAACTTTAGGGGCGGTTTTCACCCTGTTATAATGAATCTCTACAGATATTAAAAAAACATGTATCTCTTATTTTTGTACCCTCTACAACATATTGAAGTTTCATCAAAATCAGGTACCTTTCTTGTAAAATTATATTTACATTCTTTTTTGACATGCGTGTAAAACAGTACACCATAATCTTAGGACTATTAAAAATACCCTAAAATTTGGATGAAATTTGCGAACAACTATCCTCAAGTTTGACAGTTACAAGAAAAAAGCATTCAATTAATGATTTATTTGTAATTTTTCCCAATAAACAAATTACCATTTTGATGAATTTGTGCTTTCTGCATATACTACAGTAAAGCTATTTGCAGTTAAAAGCAATTTTTTTTTACTCACTTGTTTTCGAAAATGAATGTTTTTCAGTTACAGCTTTTACGAAACAACGTGTTTTTACAATTCTCCTAGACGATTGAAATTTTCAAAAATGCTATAATACATCGTTTAAGAACATGGATTTCAAGTCAAAAGCCTTTCAGATAATTTTTTACTTGTAGTATATTGTTAAAACCGTAAAGTCGAATACATGAAGCATTGAGATGACAAACACAAAAACATTTTAAATTGTTACATTTTAATAGTATTTTTAATCCGATTTCTAAAAGATGGAGGTTCTCAATTCGTTGACTATGTATGTTTTTTTTATGTATGTACATCCGGAACGGCGGCACCGATTTGAATGAAATTTTCTACGTTATGTTCAGGAAGTTGGTGCAGTGGTCCCATATTTTTTTGGACGAAATTGGTGCAGTAATATCCAAGATGGCGCTGACAATATGGCGGCCAAAAAAATTAATTTCGTTTGATTTTCTTCAAAATTGGTATGGGGGAATTTTTTGGGATCGTCCATCACGAATCTGAAATTATTTTAAAAAAATTCAATATGGCGGACTAAAAAATTTAATTTTGTCTGATTTTCCCCAGAATTGGTGTGGGTGAGTTTTCGAGGTTGCACATAATAGATCCAAAATATTTTAAAAAAATTAAATATGGCGGACAAAAAATCAATTTTGTCCGATTTTCTCCAAAATTGGTACGAGGGAGTGTTAAGAGTCGTACGTAAATAATCTAAAATTATTTTTAAGAAATTCAATATGGCGGATCCAATATGGCGGACGAAAAAATCACTTTTGTCCGATTTTCTTCAAAATTGGTACGAGGGAGTTTTCGGGGTCGCATATAACGAATCTGAAATTATTTTTAAAAAATTCAATATGGCGGATCCAAGATGGCGGATTGAAGATTCTACATCTTCCGATTTTGTCTAAAATCAGTATTGGGGTATTTTTGTTTGTGTTAATTATGAATTTAAAATATTTTTTGAAAAACTCAATCTGGCAGATTCAATATGGTGTCCTGAAAATTTTACGTTTTTCGGTTTTCCCCCAAACTGATAAAGGAGGTACTTGAGGGTGTAAATTATGAATTTAAAAGTATTTTTTCAGGATTCAATATGGCGGACTAAAAATTTTACATTTTTCAATTTTGTTCCAAGGTGGGACTGAATCGTTTTTGAGGATGTAAATAGCGAATATAAGCCTAGAAATTTTAAATTTCCGGATTTCATCCAAAATTGGTACTAGGGGGCTTTGAAGGGCTTAGATTTAGATTAGATTAAGACTGAAAATAATTTTTTTGAAATTTAATATAGCGAATGCAATATGATGGGTTGAAAATTTTACCTTAATCGGATTTTTTCAGATTTGGTATTAGAGGGCTTTCGAGGTCGTGTATTACGAATATGAAGTTAATTTTTTACAACTATTAAGTTGATAAGATACGAGGGACAGAAAATTTTACATATTCCGATTTTGTCTAAAATTGATATTGTGGGGTTCTTGAGGCGTATACAAACTCAATATGCATTACAAAATATATCGAGCTAAAGAATTTATATCTCAGGTTCTTTAAATATTGAAAATTGATATTGTGGGAATCTTGAGGCATATACAAACTCAATATGCAGTATAAAATATATCGAGCTAAGAAATTTACATCTCAGGTTCTTTAAACATCGATATTAGAAGGTTTTGGGGCCTATATTACCAATCTAAAATTAATGTGAAATTTATGATAGTAGATTTACTATGACAGACTAAATATTTGTTTGACACAATTTCATTGATATTTGGAGAACTCTAAGAATCAAAGAATTTTTAGTGGTTCATTTTAGGGTGATTTACAACTTTAGATGAAATGGGTACTTTTTTGCCACCTTGGAGTCATTGCGAGGTACACTAATCTCGATTAGTACTTAGGTCAAATAATCTATGGATATCATAATGAATTCTAAAACTAAAAATAGAAAAATAAAATTTTTATAAAAAAATTGAACCGACTTCTAAAAGTACGCAAAAAAGTGAAAAATAATTATAAATTTTATTAATAAATGATTTTCGAAATATTAATTTTTTTATTTTATCGTTTAAACAAATAATGAAAAACTTATTTTTTTATTTAAATTAACGACTTTTTTGTGCACTAGAAATTTCGATTGTTTTAGTTTTTGAGTCGATTTTTTAAGAAAATACAACCATCCCAACTTAATTGTTTGAAATTTTAAAATAATTACCAAAAATTGTGATGATAAAATTTTTGCCTGTTTTACTTATTGTCATTATTAATTTTAAAGTAAAAATTTGGTAATAAATTAAGCAACGCCAGTTAACTTTATCAGCAAATTTTAAAAATGCTTAAATTGTTTAGTCGTTAACTTAAAATTTTTTATGGTAGTTTCCATCATTTGTCCAGCCTGCTATTTTCATAAAAGACTTTGTATATTTACGAACCAGAAATTTCTATACGGGCTCGAAGAAGTTTCATATGTAAAATACAGCTTTTCAGCAAACTTCTTTTCTAAAGTAAATAACGTACGTATCTACCGATCTCAATATATATTTTTTAATATCTTAAAATACAGTCCACAAAGATGGAACCAAAAAAAATTGGAAAAAAATTCAAATTAAATTAAAATAAAGATTGAACCTTCTTCAAAGAAAAACTTTAAAATATTGTAACTCTTTTATTAAAATTTGAGCCAATTTAGTACCAAATAAAACAAATAAATGATAAAACAACTTAAATACAAACTGGCTACTAATTCGGCGTCGACTTCAAAAATTTGAATTACAGATCCAAATTTATAAATTATTTTTCGATTTTTAAGACTTTTTTGAACAGATTTTTTTTTTCGATTTTTAATTCAATTTTGATTTTTTTGTAAACCCGGCTAAATTGAACAAGAGCAAAAATGTAGTTCAACATACTATAATCGTTATACCAATTTTCGAAAAATTCTTAATATATTCCCCTCCAGAAACCCTCATAGCAATTTTGGATGAAATCGGAAAATGTAAGATTTTTAATCCACAATTTTTAATTTAAAAGAAAATCATGTTCTTAAACCCCTCCACACCAACTTTGTAGGAAAATGTATAATATTAATATTTTCCATCGCCATATCCACCGTCTTAGATTTTAAGCCAAAACTACCGCAGCAACTTCCTGTTATATGTTAACGATGTATATTAATATTTTGTATTATGTTCAGGAATTTACTGCGGTAGTCCCATGTAATTTTTGGCTGAAATATATTCATTAAAATCCAAGACGGCAGATATGACGGTGGAAAATATTAATATTGGTGTGGAGGGGTTTAAGAACCTGATATGTACATATGTATGTAGCAGTCATGAGAGTTTGAAACATACTTTTATGTACTCATTTTTTTTGTAAAAAATTAAGGTTTTATATTCATTTGAAGAGCTACTTATATAATAAAACACAAATTTATGACAAAATATTTATCTTTCACTGACTAGTAAGGTAACCGAAGTATCCGGCCCCAATTCTGATGAAACTATAACATGTTGTAAAGGACATGAAAATAAGGGACACATATTTCTTTTTATCGTGGGAGATTCATTTTACAGAGGTGTAAACTGCCCTTAAATTTCACCCCCAAAAACAATTTTTTTCCAATATATCAAGTTCTAATACAGATATTTTTACAAAACAAAGTAAAAGTTACTTGCTATTGGAAACTATGGTAGTTTCATCTCTACGCATATCATACGTTATTTTTTATAAGAGTAAACCTGCATTTCGTTTAGGTATTTTAATTCTAAAAATTATGAAATGAAACGGAATTCTTTGAAAATATTTTTTATGAATAACATAAATTCCTAAAGTTGACGTGTCACAGAGTTTTCGAAAAATACTAATAAAAAGGGGAAGTCACCCCAAATTCTTTTTTTATATCTGAAGGTCTAGTCGAGATATCTTTACAAAAAAAAAGTTTTGGCTTAGACACCCTGTATTACTTTTATTCCGAAACCTATAATAAAATACTTAAACTGGTAAGAGTGTTTCCATTTGTTTTATTGTTGTCAATTTCTACCTATTCAGCAATTTTCAGGTTTTGGTTCCTGAATCGGTGAACTTTCGATAACAATTATTCAGTGTACCTGCCGTAATCAAAGGGGCAAATAATCTTAAAAGACACTGTGGTGTCGGATCACTCAGGTAGGTAGAACGTACGGGTGCTTATAATGTACTGTTAATGATGTAATTTGCCAATTCTTGGTATTCACTTGATATTATAATGATATTGAGGATGTCAGTTGAACTAAAATTTTAGCATTAAGAATGTGTACGTATTGAATTTAAAAATTAATTTAATCAAGAGTTTCCGCGGTTGAGAATTATTATTGATAGAAAATTACTCACTTTTCGTGAATTGAAAGCTTTATAAATGGATGGTACATTTTCATATTGTACGAAATATTTTCTCGACTTATTTACCACACATGGCTTGGAAAACGGGCATTATGTCCCTTTAGCACAGTGTTTCTTAATGGAAAAGATGACACTAATGTATAGAAATTTATTTTCTTTAATAAAGTCCAAAATAGTTGAAACATTTCAGTTATCCTTAGAGTCATTTGAAGTAATCGTGGATTTTGAAAAAACAATGCGTGCTTTGTTGGATACTTGGACTATTGTAAAAATTAACAGTTGCTGTTTTCACTTGCATCAAAGCTGGTTAAAAATATTCAGTCTCTGGGTTTGGTACGGGAATATATGGATAAAGTTTCAGAAATTGGAAATTGGTTGAAACATATATTTCGTTTAACTTACTTGAATACAGAAGAGGTTGAGGATTGCTTTGTTTTCATCTGAAAGCGAAATACTCGATAAATATGCAGATTATTTACTAGAAAATAATATTATTCATGACGCTCTAATTCCATCTAACATGTAGGCTAATCAGAATCCTATTCCAAGAACCACTAATGCCTGGGAATCTTTTTATTCCAGGATTAATTTTTCTGTTTATTTTACACACCCGTCTATTTTTATTTTTATTAAGAAGTTAAAAGAGTTTCAAGTATACACTTATATAAAAATAAATAGTTTGCACATACTAACAATGATTTAAGATACTCTTTTAAAGTCTTTGTAATTTTTGCAGAAAATTGGACAAAAATTCTCTTTGCTGCGTATATGTATGTTAGGTTTTATAAAAGTTGTATCATATCATTCGTATAACAACAAATAGATTGTTGCGTTGTATATATGTTATTTTTATTAGTTGCCTTTAATTCATAATCTCTTTAACCATTATTTTACTACTGTTAAATTTCTTGGATGTTAAAAATACCGGTAAAATTGTAATGTATTTTTCGCTGTCGTCTCGAAAATTCCCCTTATTTCTAAGGTGGTAGAATGGGACCAGATATTTATTAACATAAAAATAAATAATTACCAAATTGCCCTAAATGTAATAAAATGTTTTAAATAATGTAATGTACATGGTGGCTCACATATTTTTGTCTACACAGAGTGTTTAATTTTTCATATGCAGTCACCAAATTTCTGAGTTTAAATAAAACCTTCTTTCTTTTTAAATATTTAGATTTAAAATCGATTTTAGAAATATTTTATTAAATATACAATATACACAAACAGAGCTGAGCAGTATTTGTTTCCTTAAATACTTTTTTCTTTAAAAACTTTCAAATGCTCGGTATTCATAAATCTTCTAAAAAATCTATATTTGAGTTAATTGGTTATTTCAGAATATTTACAATAATATTTTTAAATATTACCAACAAAAATACAAAAAATTTCCGGATAGTATTTGCTATAAAACTAACGAAATGATAGGCAGGGTGTCCAGAAAATATATATACAATGTTTGATGACAGATTCTTCATGTCAAGATAGGTCGATTTTAGTTACGGACTTTAATAATTTTTGGTGTGTGGTCTATCATTATAATAAGACATTTTCTAGTGGTATAGCGACCGGCTATAAAGTAGTGTAAGTGTTTAAAAGTGACGTCACTTGTAAAAATGGCTTCTGATTTTTTATATCATCAATGTTATGATAACCTAAATATTTGTATCCGATAATCACATGTATTTGGAAGCTTTTTTCCTCTTGAAGAATTCTGCATTGGATGAACTATTTCACCGGTTAACTGTAATAATAACAAATACCTGTAAAAATTATTCTTTGAGTGATTTTGTTGTTATTGCATTTAATAATTTGACTATTGACAAAGCCTATTTTACTATTAAATACGGACAACTGCAGACACTTCGAGAAGGTTGACATGGTCATGGTAAATAGGTTTTATGAAGGACATGGGCGTCGAAGTGTTAAGGTTTACATGAAGAGATTTGCTAACCGCCTAATACCAAACCATCAAACATTTACCAATATTGTGGGTCATCTCCGAGCAACGAGCAGCTTTGGGAAAAAATTGAAGGTAGGGGTCGTATTCGAACAACTCGGACTGTCGAAAAATAAAAGGAAATTTTGGAAAGAAAAACCAAGTTTTAGTACCCGCCACTTAGAATGTGAGTTGGATACCTCTAAAACTATTGTAAATGATATTTTAAAAGAACAGTTTTACATCCATATCACGTCCAAAAGATTCAGAAACTTTTTTCCCCAGACACCTTACATTTTGTAAATTTATTCCAAACAAAAGAATTCGTGATATAAATTTTCGTAGAAAAAGTTTGTACAGACGAGGGGTGCTTTACAAGATCTGGAGTTCCCAACCTGCAGAACAAACATGTTTATGCGGATGAAAATCTATATGCCATTAAAGTTTTGAAAACAAATATTTGGGCAGGTATTATTGATCACCACCATATTGGTCCTGTTGTGATTCCAGACAAGATAAATGGAAATATTTATCTAAATTTTTTTACTACTAGTTTTTCTAAAAAATTTGCCTATTTTACTTCGGCAAGAATTATAGTATACGCATGATACTGCCCCATCCCATTTTTCCGTTGCTGTTCAGCAATATTTACACGAATATTCCAACCGAAGTAAAAAACTTTCAAATACATGCGATCATCCTATAGAAATATCTAGTTTGTCATAACGATGCCATAAAACATCCGAAGCGATGTTTACAAGTGACGTCACTATCATAGCACACACTACTTTATGGTCGGTCGCTATACTACTAGAAAACGTCATATTATAGTGCTAGACCATACACCAAAAATCATTAAATTCAGTTACCATGTTTTCAAGAAATTTGGGAAAATCTGTATTTTCTTAAAACTTTGACGTCTTCTACGGCCTAAACGAAGCAGTATCGGATATAACTAAGTTGGCTTAAATCGACCTATTTTGACATCAAGAGTCTGTCATCAAACCTTGTACACGTATTTCCCGGATACCATGTATATCATTTCTTTAGGTTTCTAGTAACACAAGATATCAAGAATTTTTTTGTATTTTTATTGTAAATATTCTGACAATAATTAACTACTCGAGAAACGGTTAAATGTTGTGTACTTCTGAAAAATATTTGCAATTAGAAATGCAAATATAGATTTTTTAGATGTATAAATACCGAGTATTTGAAAGTATTGAAACAAAAAAGTATTTAAGGAAACAAATACTGCTCAGCTCTGTTTAGATGTATTGTATATTTGATAATATATTTTCTTTTAAATTCGAATATTTAAAAATAAAGAAAGTTTAATTTGATGACAGCACATGGAAAATTAAACACTCTGTATAAACAAAAATATGTAAGCCACCTTGTACATTATATTATTTAAAACATTTTATTACATTAAGGACTATTTGGCAATTATCTATTTTTAGGTTAATAAATACCTGGTCTCATTGTACCAGGTAATAAATAAACCTTAGAAATAATTGGAATTTTCGAGACGACAGCCATAAATCCGTTATGTATTTTACAGGTACTTCTAACATCCAAGAAATTTAACGGTAATATACTAATGGTTAAGGAGTATGGATTTAAAACAACTAATAAAAATAATATATATACAACGTAACAATTTATTTGTTAACACAACTTTTATAAAACCTAACGTGCATATTTGTTGCGAATGGAATTTTTGTCCCATTTTCTCCAAAAATTACAATTTAGCCTTTCCTGCAGTATATTTAATCTTTGTTAGTATGTGTAAACTATTTATCTTTATATAGGTGTATACCTGAAACTCTTTTAACTTCTTACTAAAAATAAAAATAAAAATAGACGGGTGTGTAGAATAAATAGAAAAATTAAACCTGGAATATAAAGATTACCAGACATTAGAAGTTTTTGCAATAGAAGGATTTTGATTAGCCTATATGTTAGGTGGAACTGCAGCATCATGAATAATATAATATTCTAGTAAATAATCTGCATATTTATCAAGTGCTGCGTTTTTAGAATTGTAGGATATTAATTCAAATCCTCAACCTCTTCTGTGTCCAAGTAACTTAAACCAAACGTACGTTTTAACCATTTTCGAATTTCTGAATCTTTATCCTTACATTCCCGTACCAAACCCAGAGACTGAATGTAGCATTTCAACCTTAAGCTTTAATAACAAAGTGTGAACGTTAAATTCAAATGAAATAACCGAAAAAGATAATTAAATATTAATGTAGTACTTCACAAAAGTCTTCAGAAACTAAATTAATAACAATATAAAAATAAATGTCAAAATTAACGCTGAGATATTTAATATTTCGTGGAGTCTCCATTAGCATTTATAATGATCTGTAACTATATTTGCATAAAAAAATTAAATTTTCAGTAACATCTGCTAACAGTAGACCACGCCTTCTCCAAAGCTATTTTAAGGCTGCGTTTGTCTGTTATTGTCGCTAGTATTTCTGGAACTCATATGTGCCGAAACAATTCTTCCTAGATGGGTTCAAATATTTTAGAAACAAAATTGACCAAAAAAAAATAGGTATTTCCCCAATAAAACTCAAATCTTTTGTGATATAACCTTTGATTATTACTCCAACATTTAATTTAATAACTGTAAAAGAGCAACGCTGTGTAGTAGTAAAATTTAATGCGGCCTTCTCAAATGTTACCGTTTGGATTTAAAGTTGCCGTCTCCGTTCGCCGACAGATGGTACGCGGTTACCTACACCACTGCGCAGACATGCTGAGGTCTTCACTCTACTTTGACAATTGTTTTTAATATATTTAAATAACTATGTTAAAAAAATCATCTACAGTAAAGAAAAATAAAACCTTTTAACTATCGACTTACTAGTAACATTTTATAGCAATATAATGTATATTTATAATTTTTTTATTTAGAACAAAAAAGTACGTCGTTTTCCTACAATTAATTAATAAAAAATCTCTATGTATGAACAAATTGACCTATCTCAGCAACGAAATAACCTTTATAACTGTACAAATATCCATTTTTTCACTATCATGAGGCCTTTCTTTTAAAAGAATAAAACCAAAAACAAAGTTATTTTTGTAGTAAGTATGGCATAAATAATAGACCATAATTTGATTTTTTCGCATATATGCAGTAACTGTTGAATTAAATGAGTTACGCCGCTCAAATTGCAGGTTTTTTAATCACCTACAATCTACTATTTAAAGTTTTTTGACCATAATCCATACCTGAGCTTCGATAATTAAATAACATATTTTGACATTCTCAAAGGCTCGTGATTAATTATTGAACATCTATTGGCAACTATCGCCAACTATCATGACTAGTCTTCTACTTACCTCCTATATAATCTCCAATAGTTGATTACCTCTTATCCAGAAGTGTCTGAAAATTATTTTACCGACTGGTGTTATATTTCTTTTTCATTTTGTATTAGCGTAATAATGAGATGAAAAAGGCTGCATGAAGATTCCGCTGCAAAAACAAGGGAGTTATAATTTATTGTTTTAACTTTTAATTCAATTACTCCTTTGATTCAACGTACTGATCATTGTAAATCTATGAGATAGAACTTTTGGTATTAGACACTTTTTAATAATTTTTTATAGAAGAGCTGTTAATGTCCCGACAGAGGAAAAAGGGGACCAAAAAGAAATCACTATTTATGGATGAGGAAGATTCTGAATCGTGTTGGTATCGTTCAAAAAATATTTAAGAAAAATACAGTTGCCACCCTTTTATTAAAATACATTGTATTATTTTTTATAATAGTATTATTATTGCTGCTATATACACCTCATTTCATAGAATGTAAAATATGACGTTTTTTGACTAAAAATGGAAATAACTAATTTTAATTTATTTTAATAATTAATTAGGGTAGAAAGATATATTATTTTTACACCTACTAAAAAGTAAAATTTACCCATGCTTTGAAAAATTTATATTCATTTATTAATCTTCATTAAATCTATTTTTTGCACAACGAACAGCGTTATTGATATTATTTATACTGTTGTGTCATGTTTTTCTATCTAGGCTAGTAAAAGGACTATACCAGACGAAAACTAAAATCTCTGCAAATATGTTAAAAAAGTATGACTATATCAAACATTATCTCCAGACAACTAGATCTGAATCTCTTGCATGAAATTCCATCACTAAGACCAATCTTTCGATAACCCTTTTGTTAATACTTAAGCACCTTCAATTGTCCATTCAATTTATACCACAGATTATTTTATCTTATATGCGACAAAGGGTATATTCCCAAAACCAAATTTTGTGACCTTGCTTCTCTTGCGACACTGGGAGAAAGTCTTAAAATTAGAAAGATTACTGCTACAGATTACACCGCCCAACAGCATGTCTGTTGCATGTATTTTACATCATTCTAAGCTAATCTTCGACGTTATTTTCAAATATATTATCAGTTTTTTATATCAGCTTTAATTTATGAATTATAAGGAGTGGTGTTTGTTTAGAAAAAATTCTCTCACCGTACCGATATATTTTATTTTAAAAAAACTACAAACTCTTGAATTTTCTTTTATATGATTTTCTACTGTTTTTGAATGACGAAGTGCTACTCTGAACTCAGATTCGGACACTTCCTTGAAATATACTTAAAACATCCACTGTCTAGCTTTAGTGCTTTAACATATTGTTTCATCAGCCCAAGTTTAATATGCAGAGGTGGCCATATACTACAATTTCGTTCCACAAGAGGTACGTTTATAACATTACGGCTACCTGGAACTAGTTCTTCCCTAGAAGGTCATTCTTTTTTTGTCCAATGTTCAGATTTAGCTCTGCTATCCCATAAACCTATAAAACAATGATATTTGGATAGCCCCTTGTCCTAAAAGGAAATTAACCATCTTAAGATCAATGCAGAGTACCTATTTATATTCATTATCTTTATCTTATTCAAGACTAATGCTATTGTAGGGTATTCTTCCTTAACTTTAGTTAAATATGCGATCAAAACTTTTTTAGGGTGTAGATAGTACCGATAAATATGATCTTTTGAACTCTTAACACGCCAGTTCATTGAAGATTGGAACTTTAAAAAGGTTCACTTCTTAGTGGCCCATAAACTTAATTCCTCAACACAGATTTTGCATACAATACTGGACACCCAATGTGTTTCCAAAGGAATATCAAAACACTCCAAATGTGCTTGTTTTACAAAGTCTGACACACTAAAACGAAAATTTTGAATAACATATTCACCATATATGTAACAAAAACAATTTGGATCGTTAATGCAAACCCTTTTCGACGAAGACATGATAGACCTTACAAAGACTTACGTAAAACGAGAGAGTAATAGATATAGATAACGTAAACAGACTCAATATGAAGGTAATAACGAACGAAGTAGCCGCATCTAAAAAACTCGAGCTGATACAATAAAATTGAGCCTAGAAGTATTGTCAGGAATAATAAGAACAAAAAAGTGATGTGATATTCCAAACTAACAAAATTTAACAAATGATTAACATATGTTTAATATTTGTCTAGATCAGGGGACTTCAAATTACGGCCCGGGGTTACAACACCGGCCCGCGAACATCACCATTCCCGTACGTTATAGTGTACTTTGCCAAATTTACAATGTAAAGATATTATACAAAATAATAATCAGACGTTTTTGTTTAACCACTAATTAAGAAACATAATAGCTGGCGTATAAAATAAAACTGAACATTTTAAGTTTATATAATGATATGAGATTTATCCTAAAAACTCACAATTAGTGACATACATAGATAATTCACATAATGAAATTGAAGATTATAATTATGGTTATTAAGATTTATGTATTGTTTACAGTTGTGAATCAAGTTTACTAGTGGAAATTATCAGTAGCAACTTCAAATGCTCATGAGTTAATTTGAATCTGTAGATATGTTTTGTATATTTCTTTTTGGAAAATGTTTCTCCACACAGAAAAGTTGTGCCGAAAGCGGAAAAAAAAACACCATCAAATTTATGCAACTGATTAAACTGTGTAAATGAAAGATTTATAAAATACTAGCAATGATAATTCTAAATATTTTTGTTTAAAAATATTGCTAAACTGCAAATCAATCATTTCCAGTTGAAGTTCTAGGGTCAGGGTTTTATATCGGCGTTAAAAGGATTTTAAAAAATCCTGATACCGTTTCAAATGCGACCGATTCTAGAAAACTAGATTCAAAATTTATTTTTAAAGCACCCAAATCTTCATTTGCGAAATCTACCAGAAATGGAGTCTCAGTTTGCCAAATGAATGTTTAACATTTAGTAAAATGCGTGAAACATTTTTTGTTAAATTAAGATGGAAACAAAACAATTTTTTGTCGAGTGGACTTAATATATGTGTATAAATCAGGCAGAAGCTGGTTTTCTTCTTGTAATTTTAAATTGAGGTCATTCATATGTTTAGTTAAATCTGTATAAAATAATAACTTCCATAACCACTCATTGTTTTATAACTCAGATATAGGACAATTCCTTTCGAAGTTTTCTGTAGCTAAGCCAGAGTACTGTAATGTAACGATTTTCTTCAAGTTTTTCAAAGAACTCGCGGAATTGACGATGATAGAGCGCATGTGGTCTGATATAACTAGATTTAAAACTTCTTACATATCCAAGCATTTTCAGCACAAGAACTGTTGATGAATGTACGATTAATGGTTTTGAGCCACCGTCTTTTTCTACGGCCCTTGACACGAAAGCGTTTTACCACCATCAATAGTGACATATTTCAAGGTTTTGATGAGTCCTTATAGAAACATTTTTCCTGTATTTCTCGACTCGTATTCTCGCATATTTTTGTAGATTTGTAGATTCTATAGATATGTAAATAGACATAGGGTATGAGTTTTAGTTAGTTTGTATTGGAATGTGAAAGAGTTAAGAAGTATAGTAGTGATTAAAGGGTTGTTTTTTAATAGTGAAAAGTGAGCGATTTAAGGAGAGAAAATAGTAACGATTAAGTCAAAAGTAAGGATAATCACCGAAATTTCAGAAAATTATATGGACAAACCATAAGAGATAAGGAAAAACGGATTTCACTGGTGGATTTGTTATCAAGTAAGAAGATAAGATTAATTTTTAATAAAGTTCTAAAACATGGTTTTGAAACTCAAAAAAATAGCGAAAAACGGACTTCATCATAGAATTTTTCATTAAGAAATAGACCTAGAACCGAATTTTCGACGAAGTTTTACAAAATTCCATTTGGAAATTAGAAGAGATAATGAAAAACTTAATTCACCATCAAAATTGTCATCAATAGAGAAGCTTAGGACCGAATTTTCCACAAAATTCTAGAAAACCCAATTTTGAAATTAAAAGAGATAACGAAAAACTGACTTCACCATCGAATTTATCATCAATAAAGGAGCTTAGAAGCGAATTTTTAACAAAGTTCTAGAATATTCTCTTTGGGAAGTATATTTTTAGTGCTATAGTGAGTCATGACAAAGAATCGTAAGAGGAAAAATATTATAAATTGAAATCTAAAAATTATTATAAACGGATTTTATTAGATTGTTAGAAAGTTCCATGTGAACATGTATTTTTCATCATCTTGTATTTATTCACTAGTAGTTATGTGTTATTAGACTTATTTTATATTTCAATAATTTAGTATTTTTCCGAGCAACTCCTTCTTAAAGAAATAAACACAGTAGGCATTTGTTGCAACTGTCCTTGAACACTCATCAAAAAAAAATCTGTCTCGTAAATTTTGGCGAATATACAGAAGAAAAACCGAAGTGAGTTTTTCAATAGTGTTTACCTAAAATATTAATATTTTACAGAATTGTTTGACCAAATGGATTACAATTACATTCTTGGCACCAACTAAGTGGTCCTTTGACGCATCGATGAATGCATCCTCAAGGGAACGTCTTATATAATATTTGTTTGAAAGGACAGGTAGTTCAGCTAGAACGTTTTCACATCTTATGTAGATTTCGTACATTCATTTATGCTCTAATAATAGATATACAAGAAATCTATAGACAAAACTTAGTAAACCTGGATCAACTTTATTTACAAAATATTTTATGGAAAAAAAATTCTAATGATAAAAGCAGTGTTTTGACTATTAACTGTTAGTTATGGAACAAATTTCGCTGCCTAAGTAACTAGTCGCTGTCAAGTTGAGTTAGAAAATGAATATGATATATTCCGATATTTCCTATTCGATAAACAACAAGACTTCGATGACATATTATGGGGTTCACATTCTGTTGAGAAGTTGTCTTCATTAGAAGAACAGTTAATTCATTTATTAATACTAGGTAATTTTAATTTGCATAAATAGGTTCGAAGTCTTTATGCAGAAATTTAAAGCAGAAACGGAATCAAAAATTTATCAATAAATTTCGGAAGGCAATCCGAACAAAGTTTTAGGAATTTCATAGAATCCTAATATCGATTGTTTCATGTAATTGCGTAAGTTCTAAATAACGTGTTTCTCCCTTACTCAAGTAAATCTCCATAGATTACAATTATGCGCATGTGTTTTATTAGTTCCATGAACTCACAGCATTAGGGAAATATTCAAAAATTCTTATAAAATTAACACTATAAATCTATGGACTGATTCTCAAGTTTCTTTAGCTTGATTGAAGTGGCATCCTAGCAAATGGATTATTTTCATCTCGAATAGAATTTCCATAGTTCAGGAATATACTTCTAATTGCACTTGGAGGTATATACCATCCAAGAATAATCCTTCGAGTTATGTGTCTCGTAGTCTAAATGCTAAGGAACTTATTGATTTTGCGCACTGGTGAAGTGGTCCACAACATTTACAAGACCAGACTTTAAACTTAAATTCCTTTAGTTCTAGCGTAAATATTCAGAATATCCTAGAACAAAGAAAAACCAATTTAACATTAATAATTTTGGAAAATCCGAATGACTATTTTATAGAAATTTTTGAGAAAATTCAAATTTCGTAAAATTACAACGGTTGTAGCCTTTTATTTATTCATAATATGTTTACAAAAGATCAAAAATTTTCTGGAGTTAATGAATTAGAAATTTCATTGATTGCAATAATAAAAATTATGCAAAAAAAACATTCCCAGGAAATTGAAGCTTTAAAAGGAAACAAAATCCTACTTAACAAGAATCAGATATGCGTACTGGCGGGACACTGTCTAATGCGCATGTCCCTTTCTCTCAAATACATCCTATTTTGCTACCTTCTAAGTATGATATAGTCAATATTGTGCAAAGATTAGAACATGGCTAATTATTTCATGTTGGTCCTCAAACCGTTTTATCAAATTTTCAATTACGTTACTGACCTCTTAATGGGCTACGAGCCATAAAACGTTTTATTCATAATTGAGTTAAATGTTCTCACTTTAAAGCTACAAATGCTCAACAAATTATGACCGATATGCCAAAACGCAGAGTAGGTTTTGCAAGTCCATTTTAAGGGTAGGAATAGATTTTGATGGTTCATTTCTTATAAAAACATCAAATTTGAAACGTGCTCCCAAAATGAAGCCTTACATTGCTATATTTGTATGCATAGTAACTAAATATATGCACATAAAGTTGGTTACAGGATTATCCACTTAATATTTTCTATTAACATTAAGATGTTTTATTGCTAGATGTGGCAACCCTGCAATTATATATTCCGATAATGCAACAAATTTTAAAGGTTCGAGTAACCATTTGAAAAAATTGTATGCCTTTTTAAGGAAAGATAGAATATCTTTTCATTTAAAGATTTGTTGGCAAAGAATGAAATTCAGTAGAAGTTCATATCGTCTAGATTTCCACAATGAGGTGGATTTTGGGAGGCCGCAATAAAAAATGCGAACCGTCATATCATCCGTATAATACGTGATATACCCTTAACATTTCAAGAATTTAGTAGCGTATTGACACCAATTAAAATATATTAAATTCAAAACAATTAACTGCACGTTCAAATGATCCCAATGATTTTAGCCCCTTAACTCCGAGCCATTTTTTAACCGACTTCTAAAAAAAGGAGGTTCTCAATTCGTCGACTATGTATTTTTTTTTATGTATGTACTCCGATTACTCCGGAATGGCGGCACCGATTTGAATTAATTTTTTTACTTTATGTTCAGGAAGTTGCTGCGATAGTCCCATATTTTTTTGGATGAAATTGATGCAGTAAAATCCAAGATGGTGATGACAATATGACGGCAAAAAAAATCAATTTCGTCCGATTTCCTCCAAAATTGGTGTGAAGGAATTTTTGAGATTGTACCCAACGAGTCTGAAATTATTTAAAAAAAAAATCAATATGGCGGATCCAATATGGCGGACAAGAAAATTTAATTTTGTCCGATTTTCTCCAAAATTGGTGAGGGGGAGTTTTAGGAGTCGTACATAACGAACCCAAAATATTTTTGAAAAATTCAATATGGCGGATCCAATATGGCGGACAAAAAAGTTAATTTTGTCAGATTTTCTCCAAAATTGTTTTTGGGGTCAAAGATGATGAATCTAAAATCATTTTTAAAAAATTCAACATGGCCTATCCAATATGGCGGATAAAAAATAAATTTTGTCCGATTTTTTTCAAAATTGATATTTTGAGGTTTTGGGATCGCACATAACGAATCTGAAATTATTAAAAAAAAATAAATATGATCTAAGATGGCGGATTAAAGATTCAACATCTCTCGATTTTGTCTAAAATCAGTATCGGGGGATTTTTGTTAGTGTTAATTACGAATTTAAAATATTTTTTGAAAAACTCGATCTGATCGATTCAATATGGCATCCTAAAAATTGTGCATGTTTCGATTTTCTCCAAATCTGATATAGGGGGTTCTTGAGGGTGTAAATTACGAATTTAATAGTATTTTTCCAGGATTCAATATGGCGAACTAAAAATTTTACATTTTTTAATTTTGTTCAAATGTGGGACTGAATCGTTTTTGAGGATGTAAATAGCGAATATAAAATTATATTAAGAAAATCTAATAAGTCAGAGGTAATATGACGGTCTAGAAATTTTGAATTTCTGGATTTCATCTAAAATTGGAACTAGGAAGCTTTGAAGGGTTAAGATTTAGATTAGATTAAGACGATAAAATTAATTTTTTGAAATTCAATATGGCGGATTCAATATAGTGAATTGAAAATTTTATCTTATTCGCATTTTATCAGATTTGATATTAAGGTGGTTTCGGGGTCGTGTATTACGAATATGAAATTAATTTTTTACAACTATTAGGTTGACACGATACAATATGAGGGAGTGAAAATTTCACATTTTCCGATTTTGCCTAAAATTAATATTGCAAGGTTTTTAGAGCGTATACAAAGTCAATATACACTATACAATATATGGAGCTAAGAAATTTATGTCTCAAGTTCTTTAAATATCGATATTGGAAGATTTTGGGGCCTATATTACCAATCTAAAATTAATTTGAAATTTCAGATAGTTGATTTACTATGACAGACTAAATGTTTGTTTGAAACAATTTCACTGATATTTGAAGAACTCTAAGAATTAAAGAATTTTTAGTGGTTCATCTTAGAGTGATTTACAACTTTGGATGAAATGGGTACTTTTTTGCCACCTTGGAATCATTGCGAAGTACACTAATCTCGATTAGTACTTAGTTCAAATAATTTATGGAAATCATAATGAATTCAAAACTAAAAATCGGACCGACTTCTAAAAGTGCGCCAAAAAGTGAAAAATCACTATAAATTTCTATATGAAATTGAAATTTTTGAAGTCGGCGCTAAATTATTTCTAAATGAAAGAAATAACACACAAATATATACAAATTATGGTCGCAAAGCAATTACAAATAAAGTATTGTTAATATGTATGTGAATCACATTTTCTCAGGTATTAGTTTGGCGCCGACTTCAAAAATTTCATTTTCATATAGGAATTTATAGTTATTTTTCACTTTTTAGCGCACTTTTAAAAGTCGGTTAATTTTTTTTTATGAAAATTTTATTAAATTCAAGCAGCTTGACCTCTTATCAGGGAAACGAAAATTCTTAGATGTTTCTGACAACGATCTTTCCATTTATCAAAAATATATTAAAATTAAATACAATTTCAGAAAAAAGTGGTCAATAGAATACCTTAATAGGTTACAAAAAGGCCTAAATGGTTTGCCGCTTCGCAAAATTTGAAGATTAATCAGATTGTGCTTGTTAAGATGACAACTTACCTACAGTTAAATGGTCCATGGCACGAATTGTTAAAATTCCTGAGAACCTTGACGGTAAAAATTTGGGTAGCTAAAATTAAAACTCAAGATGGAATTTTTGTCAAATCCACTACAAAACTATGTCCACTTCCTGATAATGACTATATTTGAAAGAACAAAGTTTTAACTCCTAATTAGGCGGGAATATGTTGGAAATTTACTCTATATGGAGGATTTTGTTTTTAATATTCTTATTGATAGAGGACACATGTATTGTTTTTGAATCATCTTGTATTTGTTGATTACTAGTTAAGTTAGATTTATATTTCAATAAATTAATATTTTTAGTGCGACTATTCCATTTTCCGGATCGCAGGTTAAGGTATATTACCTAACAACCCCTTTCTTAACGAAATAAACAGTAGACAGTTGTTTACTATTTTTCATTGAACAGTCATAAAAAAATCTGTCTCGTAAGTGTTTGCGAATGAACAGAAGAAAAACCAAACTGGGTTTTTCAGTTGTATTTAAGTAAAACATATTATTATTTCGCAGAATTGCTTGGTTAATTGTATTACAATTATATTCTTGGCACCAGTTAAGTGGTCCTTTGAAAATATATTGATTTGTTAATAAACAACCAGATCTATCGAAGCAGATGTTTACCTCAGCTTAAGAATTGCAACATAAACTTCCTGTCTAGTAGAATTTCATTTGGTCCGGAAACATTTAAAGTAACAAAATTTTTGAACATAAAATTAGAAAACAACGTTGAATAAATTTATTCAGAATTGGACTGGGATAATGTCTCCGGAAGCAGCAAATATTAATTCCGGTGCAAACGAAAATAGACATTATTTTGATTAGACAGTTTTAATAAATCCCTTTTTAGATTTCAATTTATATTAGTATTCCTCTTATGGTTAGCGAACCACTCTATTCACCTTAAATATTACTCACTACCTGAAATTTTTTATACAAAAATCAAAATGGAAATTTTAAGAAAAGGCTAACTACAAATAAAAATTGTTTATTAATTCAAACACTAAAAAGGCAAAATAATTTAACATAAAATAAAATTATTTAGAATTTTCTATATTTATTTTTATAAAGAAGATTTATATTTAAAAACAGTTTAGATATTGGGTGGTCGATTTGTTATAGACTTATTCCTTATTTCAGAAACTATAGAAGTTACATTCCATTCCAAACATCAAACATTGTATTGTATGTAAATGTCTTCGAAGTGAATATTTAACTAAAACAAATTTTTACAATAATATGTGTCCGGCAAAAAGTAAGACTACGTTAAAATGCATGTCAAATATATATAAGTAAACTTTTAAGCACTTATCTATAAATTGATTTTTACTAGAACTTTAAAACACTGTCAAGCTTACCTAGTTATGTCCAGCATTGGTATGTAAAATAGGGAAGATACTGATATACCCATGAATTAGTGTGGTTCTTAATAAATAATAAAAAGGGATGCTGTGTTATGTTTTAACCATTCAAAATCTTCATTTACGATGTCGTCCCCTTCACAATCTACAAAAAAGTAATAAATTGAAATTTAAGGTTAATAAGTATTTACTGCAGCCCTATGAAATAAATTATATATATATATATATATATATATATATATATATATATATATATATATATATATATATATATATATATGAAGTAAAATGCGAACAGCAAATGCAAACTTCGTTCCATCATATCCTTTCCATGTTAGAGGTTGCACAATTTAGATAAATAAAAAAATAAACAATTCATGTTGTGCCTCTACTAGACTCATCAGGGTATCGACATGCACCTGTTTGTGCAAAGGACAGATCAGAAGCTAGCATGCAATACTGAACGCGGCTTCGCCGACCTCCCGCTGGATGGCACATATATGTTTATGCGGCTTTCACGGATTCCTCCGTGTGAGATGCAATAGCAGCAGCGAATATATCCACATTATGCCGTTGTAGTGCTGAAATCACATTCAGCAAACGTACAACTATATGCAACTGCGAGTATAGATGAAATAAAATGCAAACAGTCAATGCAAACTTCGGTCCATCATATTCTTTCCGTGTTAGAGGTTGCACAATTTAGATAAATTGCTACGGACACAATTCATCCTAGTTCACCACCATCGAGATGATGGCCTACCTGTACCACCATATCGAGAAGAAAGTCAAAACTTACCCTCCCCGCTACAGTGATACGGCAGAAGTACATGTTTCGTCTCTACTAGACTCATTGGGGTACCGACATGCACCTGTTTGTGCCAAGGACGGATCGAAAAGAAGCATGCAACACTGAATGCGGCTTCGCCGACCTCCTGTCGGATAACGTATATATGTTTATGCGGCTTTCACGGATTCCACCTCTCGATATGGTAGTACAGGTAGGCCATCATCTCGATGGTGGTGGACTAGGATGAATTGTGTTCTATAGCAAAAAAATTATGCATCCTCTAACACGGAAAGGAAATGATAGAACTAAATTTGGATCTACTGTTCTGAGTTTACTTCATCTATAGACGAAGTTGCATATAGTTGTACGCTTGCTGAATGTGATTTCAGCACTACAACCTGCATAATGTGGATATATCCACTTCTATTGCATCTCACACGGAGGAATCCGTGAAAGCCGCATAAACATATATATATATATATATATATATATATATATATATATATATATATATATATATATATATATATATATATATATATATATTATATTCCGCAAAAACAAATGGTGAAAAAGTTATTATCAGTTAAATCTCATTGAAGCTCCTATATTTCTTATTCGCTATTTTTGCTTAAAATTACTCACTCAAGGGTTTTTGAGGTCGCAGAGAGCGGATATGCAATGAGAATTTTAATTTTCCAATATCCGAGATTGCGGATTCGACAATTAAATTCCCAGCTAATTGTATTAAGACTTCATGTATCTGGAACTACTGTCAAACTTGTCAACCTCAAAGTATCACTAACTTCAAGACTAGACAATTTTTCTTTTAATCCACTCAACATATCTTCCAACTCGATTTCTCTTTGCGGCTTAATTTAAGATTCAGGAATATTTGGTTCAGTATCATGATTATCATTATCAAACCTTTCATGCAGACTTGATGAATCATTCGAATGTTCGTCCATTCGAGGATGCTTAATTTCCCTACATGCTATACAAATTCTAGCACTATCTGACAAGCTCGAAAAAATTTGTTTGACAACACTCGAAACATGCCGAATATCTTTCCCTTTGTGGCCGTTCACATTATAGGGATTGCAACACCTATCAGCATGAATATTGGACATATTCCAAATTATACAAATTGAAAATTTTAAGGAACCAATTCAAATATTAAACGAGAAGGATCAAAAATAAATTGTTGTCCTGTTGAAAACTTTCCCTCTCTAGACAACCATTGACATTACAGATTACAGCTACGTTCGCTTGATGCGATACTTACGAAGAATGGCAAAAACTAAGCTGGTATTTTCATCGAATGAAATAACTCACAGCACAAATCGGCGAATGATAACTCACCTTTTTTCACTTTTAATCTATTTTAACTCCTCAGCTAGATTTTCTTCAGAATCAACATATAAAAGAAAATAATTCAGATGTAGAAGATCAATATTTCAGTTTTAGTTACTAAGGAAACCTCGAAAACAATTACAAAAAATATATTACGAGATAACATAACTTTAAAATAGCTGTTGAAACATTTTTTATAATTAATGTAATAAGAATATTACAAATAAAAGTAAACATCTCGCCCAGGCTATATGGGTTCGAAAGCTTCGGTTATCAGTCTAATGAAAAAAACTCGGTCCGCTCGCTTGTCTGCTGTGTTGGAAACCTGGATCCTGCTGCATCTAAGTTATGTGGACCACAAAAAATACAAAAAAAAACACAAGTGATGCTAAATCCTTTTGACAACCTCCTCGACGGTGCATCCTGGGTTCGGCTAATATCAGAGGTAATTTCCGACCAGGGATTTTTGGAGATAGCTGAGTAAAAAGCGCTCATTTCGTTTACTGGAGGATTGAATTTTTAATTGAAGATTCACTTAGCGATCCCAAAAGGGTCTTAATAATTCGCTTTTAAAAAGATTAAGGTCCATCATTTTGAATCTGCCATCTTGTACATTGAAAAAATGAAATTCTCTTTATAGATTCGTATTCAGCGACGCCAAAACCCCCCGAGTAAGTGTTTTCAGAGCAAATATTAGTTTTAAAAAATAAGAGTCCACCATTTTAAATCCGTCATCTTGGATATCGGGAAATTAAAATTTTCATTACATATTGACAGTTTGCGGCCCCATATTCTTTCGAGTGAGTAATGTTATGTAAATAGCGAATGGAAAAATGGGAGCTTCAAAGGGATTTAACTATTAGTAACTTTTTCGCCACGTATTTTCGGTTTTTCGAAATTTTCAGGATGATTTGATTTTATGAAGTAATTTTGCCACTTGCCATTCGAAGGCTGTTACTTTTCTGATAATTTGATATTTTTTTGAAAATTTTTAATCGAATAGAAAATGAGCAGCAGGGTTGTAAGTTTGGGAAATAATTCCCCACATATAATTTGTATCTGTATCTATATTAAATTTCATAATCTTTTTTCAACCAGCACATATATTTTCTTTCAGATTAATTGAATTTTTGTAATAAATTTAACACAAATTGGTATACGACATTTATTCGGTCTTTCATTAAATATAATTATTTTACAATTTTTTAAAAACTTATACTAAGTAATGTAGAAATTAAATGATATTAAGTAAATTTTTAGTCAGCAACTGTTATTTTGCTTAGACCATTGTCTCTTCCTTATTTTATTTAAACACCCTATATTAATTGAACTTTTGTAATAAATTTATTACAAATCTGAATACGACATTTATTCGGTCTTTCATTAAATATAATTATTTTACAATTTTTTAAAATCTTATACTAAGTAAATGTACAAATTAAATGATATTAAGTAAATTTTTAGTCAGCAACTGTTATTTTGCTTAGACCATTGTTTCTTTCTTATTTTATTTAAAACACCCTATATTTTAAATCATTCCCAAATTCCACTAAACGTTCTAGACTTTGACATGTATAAATTTCTTTTGGGTATACTTATCTCTGAAAAGTGACACTTTCTACATTTGAATTGTATGGTAATTAGAGGATGCTAAGTGAAGCACAGTAGATGATGAGAATGAAAATTGGCAAAAGCTATTACTATAATCTTAGCTTTATCTGTTATTTGTTAGCTACATACGTCACTTAAGTCTAATACGCTTAGCGTAAGGTTTTGCTACAACTTTATTCATATCACCCAATGGACATGATGTTAACCTTTTATTCTCCAGTCGCATGTTTAGCTTAGCAGTAACCAAAAAACTGGACTCCTTATCACTTTCGGTTAAACAATTAAGAAATAAAAGTACGAATCTGTATTAATGTGCCCTAATAAAAAAAATAGTAGAATCCCAAAAAGTGAACGTGTATCATTCTTCAGCGAACAAATTCAGACATAAAAATCATCTGGACGACACCGGTGCTTTCTGGAATTTTCAGATATACCCAAAGAGTTGAATAAGCTGATTTATTTATTTATATACCACTTATACAAATGTATGTTAGGTAATCGTGAATGTTATTTTGTATTTTACCATTCTCTAATTAGTAACGAGAAATGATTTTTCATTTAAACATGCTATACCTCAAGACTAATTTAAAATGATTTCTAATTTTTGAAAATGACCAACAGTGATATTCTCAACGATAATATTTTACTAATTTTATTTATATAATTGTTAAATTTGCTAGGGTTAGTGTCGATATTGTACAATAAAGTAAAGGATTGAAAATAAACAACGCAAAACTTATCGTTTCACAATAATAAAAACCAGGAAGAAATGGTTTCGGTCGACTTCCATCTTTCGTCTCAAAAGGGAGTTCCAGTTGAAGCCGACAGGGGACATTTTGCATAGAAACTACCACTAGGTGGAGTGCTAGTACCTGATTCTTACCGGCTAAAACCCCCCTGACTGAAGGTTCCACGTTGTGTAGTCACTACTGTTTGCATTTAATCTTCAGTGTTTCTGCTCCAAGCATCGGTGTACTCTCATTGATTTGCATTCTCTTACATTTCACATACAATGTAAGATTGGATTCTTAATCTAGTATTTCAATTAATAGTCTCTTACCTATGTTGTTGTGATATGTAGTCTTGGTCCTGGATTTCGCATATTCTATGATGTTTCGCCCAGTCGACGTACCCTGTCTTGGTCTTAAGTGTCATCTTTCAACGTTTCTCCTTTCTTTCTTAGCTGGTTTCTGCTTCTTATTCTAGATGTGTTCTATGTCCTAGTTGTTTATAGCTGGTGTTTAGGTTTTTTGTATTTCCTGCCGTCCACTGCAGGGTCGTAATCTACTACTTTTCTAGTGAGCGCGTTGTAACGTCCTTCAGTCTCAGGGGGTACATCTCATTTCCCTGCGAATTCGCTGATTTTTGACAAACCATCTTCAGTGTAATATTCTCCTGTGCTTCTAATTTTTTAAGATGCGCCTCAGCTGCATAGCCCCAAGCTACTGCCCATAAGTAAGGATAGACCTTAGTACAGCCTTGATTGTCAATCTATTACCTTAAAAGACTATATATTATTTTCTCACTTCCAAGAAAGAAGACAAAACATAACCAGGCATTTAATTCACGACTCAAACTTGAACAAGTTATCGACCTTGATCTAACCAATGAAAGGCTACGTGCGCCATATTTCCCCTCGCAACACTGTCAAAGGAGAAAATTAGTTGGGAATAATAAATAAGTTGTTGTTTTAACTACAGAATAATTTTTATTAAAAATCTTGAATTTGTAATTGTAAATATGGTTATTTAGTTGTAACCAGTTTGTATGAAACTTGCTAAAGCTTTTAAATATGCCATATGGGAGAAAAATTTAAAACGAACGAAATATTTAATTTTTCTTAACTAAAATATAAATAACTTTTTTCTTTAGCTTCTTAAGCAGTTGTTTAATGTAAGGACCGCTAAAGAAAATTACGTTTTAGCTTTCCCAATAAAAAAATACTTAATTTGGGCAATGTAAATCCACCAACTAAAACAAATTAATCAACCATATGAAGTAAATTTTGAGAGTGTACGGTCGAATGCTGTTTACTTTCGAGCTTATACTCGTAGATCCAAGACTCATCATCTGCCACAATCTTATAAATTTTTTTTAAGCACCACGGTCGTATTTTTGGAGCATTTCCTTGCACCAATCTACACCGGCTTTTTTCCAGTGATTGTCAAATTATGGATCCGACGCGAATATAGCTTCTTCACGGCCAAATTTTCATGCAATATATTATATACGCTGGTGTTACTAATCCTTGGAAATGCCTCAATCTCACAATATATCATAGGATGATCTTGCATTATCAGTTTATGCACAGCATCGATATTTTCTTCCACTATAACCTTGTTTTGATCATCTTCATGCGACTTGTCTGGGAGCAAAAGACTGCTAGGATGGAATTCATTAAACCATGCGATATGCTTCATTGCCATATAAAAAATTAGATTTATCGATGCACTCTTGTCGAGAAAAATCACGTAAAAGTTGTAAAAAATAATCGCATGAAAATGTTTACGAGTTAATAACATTTTTTGACCAAGATGAAATCTTGAAATTACCGTCAACAATACAAACAGCGTTTGTTTGTCAAAACATTCTGTGCACGCATACCGCCCAAAGCGTGAAATTTTGCAATGGCTACTTAGCCACGCCAAATATATATATATATATATATATATATATATATATATATATATATATATATATATATATATATATATATATATATAACACTTGGTTCTTCGTCAACTCTTTCCAAAATTTTCTCTTTTTAGTTCGACTGTTCTAATTATTCAAATACAACCCCTAACTAATTTTTTTTCAAAGCTGCCTGTTTTTCGAAGATGACATTCAATATTGGCAAATGATGATTTGGTATTCGGCTGTTAGCTAATCTCTTCATGTAAATACTAACACTCGACGTCCATTTCTTTCACAAAACCGACACATCAGGGGCATGTCAACCTCTTCGGGTTACGTATAGTTGTCCATGTTTAATAGTAAAATAGTCTTGTAAATTTAGAATGTTGATCTTACTTTAGTCGACTTCTTAGGCAGTTACGGCAATTTGTCAATAGTCAAATTATTAAATGTCATAACAAGAAAGTCACTCGAAAATTAATTGGTGTATGCATGTAACTGAAAATATTTTTATTTTGTCGATACCGCTTATTCAATGACCATTTTTCAAGAGATAAAAAAGCTTCCAAATACATACAAGTGGCATCACTCTTATAACACTTAAACTATTAGAAATCGTCATATTATAGTATTAGAGCACACCCCGAAAATCATTAAATTTAAGAAAAATTTGGGAAAATTCAATGTTTTCTTAAAACTTTGACGTCTTCTACCGCCTAAACAAAGCAGTATCGGATATAACTAAGTTGGCTTAAATCGACCTATTCTGACGTCAAGAGTCTATAATCAAACGTTGTAAATTACAGAATAATCGTCCCACTAAAAATGTTATGAAGTATACCTCGGTGTAACCGTAGACTCACAACTATCTTTTATACAACACTAACAAAATATGCGGTGCCAAGCCTCAATTGTATACTTTGTTAAATTAAAATTCCGTACCTTCACCGCAAAATAAGCGCAACTTATACAAACAAATAATTAGAACAGTGATGGCGCTTGGAGCGCGAATATGGTGCTCAATAAGCGATATTCAATATACCAGGTACCAGAGGATACAAAATAAGCTTTTACAGCTGAAAAACAAATTGACATATATATATATATATATATATATATATATATATATATATATATATATATATATATATATATATATATATATATATATATATATATATACAGGCGCGGATCCAGGAGGGGGGCGATCGCCCCCCCCCCCCCAAGAGATTTGAGTTCAGGAGAATAGACCCGATTTTGCTTCTTATAATATAGTTTATTCAAGAAGTAGAGAGTGTAATAAATAATTTTTTACCCTATTTTTCTCCGCAAACTACCTTTAGTCCGGTGTCTTTGGCAAAATCTGTTAGACACATATATTTTTCATAGGAATGGGTTAGAAATTTTATAATCAAAAATACCGATATATAATAATGGAGTATTTGGGTTGAATAACAATAGATATTTAGAAGTGTGAAGTGTTAAAAAGAATTTTAATGCTTGTCATAGACGTCGGAAGGAGGTTTATTTTATCACTAAGTATTTATGGCATGGAATATTATTTCGGTAATAAACTTAAAATAAAAAGTTTTTATAATATTATTTTATTTTTTATGATTTTTTAATAATTCAGATACATTAGAAAATATAGACAATTTTGACATATTTAACACAAATCACAACTGTATTTTTATTATTTTTAATTTTGGCATAGAAACCGTTTTAAGCACGTTCAGACTAAAACGTAGCTTTTTTCTCTCAAAAAATTCTAAGTTATAATTTAAATACATACAACATACCCATTGTCAAAAATACAAGAAGTTAAACATATATAAAAAAATAAATTCGTCCATATAATATTAATTTTTTTTTTGGGGCTATCGGTCATTTTATTATTAATTAAAAACATTTTTAGGACATTTGACGTTTCAGTTTATTTATTTCTTAAACCATCTGCAGAATTACAATTAAACACTTAACAGGGATTCAAGTGTCATTAATTTTCATATGTTACTGTTAATTAATTTTTATATGTTACAGTTAAAATTAGACCTACTTATTTTTATTTCTATTGCAATGATATCTTAATTTAATTTACTTTCTTATATGGAAGTCCGATAGCCCCAAAAAAATAAAATTAACGTGTTAATTCTACACGCTTAAGAAAAAGACACATATACAATAATAAAAAAATTATGGATAATTGGAATTAAATATATATAAAATTAAAGAGTGGAACACACTAAAATAAAAACATATAAAAAAATAAAAATATATATAAACAACATAAAACAATAAAATATAACAAAAACAAAAATTTAAATAATAAATTGTGTTTACACTGGTAAACATTACGTATCTAATTCGTAATCAAAGTCAGTGAAGCTATCTTCGCTCAAATTAATTATAATTGGTTCCTATATCTCACCGATCATGAGATCGAATTTCCACGTTTTGTTTTATTCTTTTATTATATGGATTTTTCCCAATTTTCCGCAATAACTTTATTCAAAAAAATCTTTCAAGTTACTAGTTTTCTAAGTTGTGTTATTTCTAGCAACTCTACCTTTTACTTGAGAGATATATTTTCCTTCTCCAACGGACAGTTTCTATCTGGTTTTTCCCAGCAAAAATTAAGTTCTCTGAGCAATTTCCAGAGCTCAGTTCTTTTAATTTCAGGTAAATCTCGATCTTTATTGATTTTAGTTAGAATTATGTCGACGGTTGAGATCTGCTTCTCATAATAAAATGTATTTACAACTTCTTTTGTTGCAGTTTTCATCTCTTCTTCCAACGAGGTTAATCGTCTGCCTGTGATCGAATGTGGCTTAGGAGTATTGACAATTCCAGTCGTTTTTGCTCCTTCAGTATTCGGTACATAGTAGATTTTCCAACTCCTGTCATGTTGGAACACATCTCAACAGAGCTTTAAACATTGTTATCTAGATACTGATATCTTAAGGCATCATAAACATTCATCGTAATACGTTTTTCGTTGAGGAAAAAATGCCTTGATTTAACGATTTTGGCATAAATAAATAGGTGGAAACCATATCTTTTGGGTATCTCACTAATTTCAAATAATATATAAAAACAAGCGCAAACAAGATAAATTACTAAGAATACATTGTAAAGTGTACTTTGCTCACTGACAGAAATTAAATTGAATTTTCAGAAATTTTATTGTTGCAGTAAGTTTATAAAAGCTTATAATATTTAAATATAATTAGATTTATGGCACTGCTCAGTTACCTGCGGCAATAGAACAAGTACGTTGGAGGTGTCGGTAATAGTTTTATTACTCTCTCTAGTTCTTGAATAGAGTATAGGAATGTGTATACTTGCAATCGCCCACCCCCCCCCTTCCAAGAGCTTTGAGTTCAGGAAAATAGAACTGATTCTGTCTTTTATATTAGAAATGTGTATGCTGCTGGCACCCCCCCCCCCCTTTGACAACTTGTTTTTCTTGCGATAGACGCCTTCCAAGAGCTTTAAGTTCTCTTATACTAGGAATGTGTATGCTGCTGGCATCCCCCCTCTCCAAGAGCTTCAAATTCAGAAAAATAGACCCGACCCTGCCTTTTACACTAGAAATGGGAATGTTTCCGGTATGTCCCCACTCCACCGACAACTTGCTTTCGTTTGCGACACTGTACATAAACCATTTTACTTCAGATTGCTATTATACTCGTAGTATCAAGAATATAGTAGTAATATACGTCAAAACCACCTGAACATGGGAAACAGTATGTAAGAATACCAGTAAGTATGTGGTCTCGCTGCCCTGCTTCTTGGGTGAATTGCACCCCTTTAAGGCTTTTCCTCCTTTATGGGTGCCCACCCCGAATCTTGTCATCCGAAACCCATCAGCTGATTTTAGGGGTTTGTGACGTCATGGGTGAAAAATATCATCTTGTTTACATTGATGATTTTTTCACTAGGCTTACAATTTCTAGTAATTTTTTGTTTTGTACTTTTGGATGCCTAAACTCACTATCACGGTCAACAAACATCTCCAAGGAAAGAAAACATCTTTTAAACAATGCAATATTTAAAAGCGTTGTATTGTATGGATGTGAAACATGGCAGATAAATAAAACTTTAGAACGTAAACTGCTAGCTCTTGAAATGGACTTTTGGCGAAAATCTGCCGGAAAGTCAAGGATCGAACGGATAACCAACGAGAGAATTAGAGAGATTATAGGCGTAAAGAAAACTATTCTCGATGAAATCGAACAACGTCAGCTGGTATGGTATGGACATGTGGAGAGAATGACGGACGAACGTCTACCAAAGCAAATCCTAAAAAGGACACCAAATGAAAAAATAAAAAGAGGAAGACCAAAAGTTACCTGGATTAAGGGCATTAACCGAGCCATGTCCGAAAGAAACTTACTTCCAGGGGAATGGGAAGACCGAAAACAATGGAGACTGGGAACCGGAAGGCGTAGAACGCTATGAAACCGGATATATATATATATATAATATATGTATATATATATATATATATATATATATATATATATATATATATATATATACATATATACATATACATATATATATATATATATGTATATTTATATATATATATATATATATATATATATATATATATATATATATACTTTTGGTATTTGTTTATATTATAGAGACGCCAAACGCCAATGTTGTGTTTGTGTGTTTTGTGTTTTATTTGTCTTATAAACTATTCTAACGTTATGTTTTAATAAAAAATGGATATCGAAGAATTAGTATTCATATCAATTATTTGCGGAGCAGCAGTTCTTCTGTTGCCTAAGCAACGTCGGTGGTGGGTTCGCTCTTGGCTGCAACAGAAAAACAAAGGAAATTTCACTAATATATGTCTATGACATCAGGCTGACAATCATGTATTCATCATTCAAGGCTCAGCACCCCGACTTTTCACCCACTGCCGTGATGCACAAGTGTGAACAGAAAAAGTCGCAGGTATTTCAGCAATGCCATGAAACTCGGAGTGGACACCCGAAAGTGAGAAAAGGCCTTTATAGTCCACTCTGCCTGAGAAGTAGAGCAGCAAGATCATAAATAAACAGAATATCAAATCTTAAAGTATAATGACAAAATAGTAAAATGAGAATCATAATTATATATATTATAACCAAATTTTATAAAATTGGTAACTTAGCGCCTTTTGAAAGCTACTCGTACCTGCTTAAGATTGAATTTTTTTCAGTTAATTTCATCCCAGACAACACTACTAAACTACAAATAGATCGTGGCAGCTACAATTATCTTACAGTTCAAAAATCGACAAAAAGCAATTTAAGGTCACCGACGACTTGCAAAACTATTTTAAACTATATATGAAAAAACACGTGAAAGGAATACTGCAAGTTCATAAAAACTTTTTTCATATAGGCCTCCTCTTCGGAGATATAGGCTCCCAAAAAGCTGCAATGAAATCAAGTTTTTTACTCATAAATATTGAACTACCAGGTACATTTCAACTCTTTTAATATGATGTATACCAGGTAAAACCCTTCAAATTACTATCCAAGCACACACTCACAGTTGCAGGGACGGACTAGCTGTGACATTCATGTCCCCATTTTTTTTTACGTCTTGTATGATAAGAACTTTAGACAACGTTTTTTACATACCTTTAACTATTGACTAAAAATTAATTAATATTCATTCATGTCGCTAATCTTAACTGTTTTAGAAAAAGCGTCATTTTATTTACATCATTTATTTGATATATTTTGGTAAAAGATTCATCTTTGTTCCTATCAAATGTTCAACCTTCAACCTTATGATAAAAAAAAATTTGATTCAAAATTAGAGTTTACCTTTTTAGTTAAAAACGTCTAAATCTGTGAATTACAGATCGACCTATGTTCGCAAAAAATCGGCACCAAAAACAAAGTATTGTTGTTGCAAACGTTGCTAGTTACGAAACAAATAAATAGCTTGCATTTTAGAACTTGTCAACTGCCACATCGCTGACACATTGATTCTTCACTTGTTTATTAATTTACTGACTTTTGGATTTCGTGATGAATTTATTGTGATCTGTATCTGATGTAAGATCTTGCATCTTGCAAGGCTTTGAATGTCATTAGGTTATATCACGACAGATATCCTAATCGTACTCTTCTAGACCAGAAAACATTTAAACAAATTGACTAAGTCTAAGGGAGAATGATAGACGAATCCATTTAATAAAGTAATATTATTAAATTGCTTACAAATTTTAGAAAATTTTGAGAATGGAGTATTGATGCTGATCGGGGAAAAACAGTACGTACGCGCCAATTAGAGGAAAATATTGTAAATGCTGTAGATGACAGTCCTTCAACGAGTGCTCAAAAATTATCAACACACTTTAATACCTCGAAAACAATAATACATGAAGTTCTTCAAGAACAACTATTATATCCATCTCATTTAAAAAAAGACATGAACTGATTTCTGAGGATTTTCCCTATAGAATGCAGTTTGCAAACTAGCCATTGGATCACCAATGAAATAATGTAAACTTCATTAGCACTATTCTCTTCACCAATAAAGTAGGGTTTACCAAAAATGGTATCATAAATTTACACAACTCACATGTATGGGCTGATGAAAATCCTCATGCAACTATTGTTTTACATCATCAACATCAGTTCCAATCAATGAATATCTGAACAGAAATCATTGGCAATTTATTGATTGGACCATTCGTATTGCCGGCACGACTGAATGAAGAACTTTATTTGGAGTTCCTCCAGAACGCTTTTCGCGATTTAGCAGAGCACTTTTTACCACTTGATACCCGCCGAAATATGTGCTACATGCATGATGGGGCACCCCCTCATTTCAGCTTTACTGTGCGGGAGCACCTGAATAACGTCTGTCCAAACCATTGGATAGGTAGAGAAGGCCCTATTGCCAGGCCTTCTCGATCTCCCGACCTAACGCCGTTGGATTTTTACCTGTGGGGACACCTCAAAACCTTGGTGTATTCCACTCCAGTCGATAGTAGGGAGAATCACGTTTCATTGTGATCAAATAAAGAGCAATGCTGACTTAATGTGGCGTACAGCAGTCCTTAATTTCTCGTGCCCGCGAATTTATTAGACTTCACGACGGCATGTTGAACCCTCGTACGACATCCTCTATATGAAGCATTTACACCTAAGCCAAAAATCGGCTGCTTATATCGGATTACCCCTGGTTGAACGACTGATTGATTGATTGAGTGATAAGGCAAGGAAGGGTCGAGAAGCCCTTACACTGCAGCCTATCAACTTGTTGGACCATGCTGTCGCCCCTGCCTCGTAGGAACATTATGCATGGCAGTATGATATTCTGTGTTTTGTAATATAAATATAATGTATAGTGTGACACCATAAATGTAAAGGACCATGTAAAATAATCTAATAAATAATAAAGGATTTTGAAATTAACAATTTCTTTTTCTAATTGTTTATGTCTATAGTAAATAAAAATTTGTCCTAATATTCATTATTCTGAATTTAGTTGGCTCGTGGTTGTATGTGGTAGATTACAATGCCAGGAGAGATTTTAAGAATTTCTCGCCTTAAATGAGTTTATATTTGATTAATCGAAATTGTATCTTAAGGCTAGACGAAAATTTTCGAGGTCATATTTTTTATTCATTCATGTTTAGTAAATTTTACTGATAATAAAAACACATGTCGCCAAACGACAAACTAGTTCAGTTTTTTTTAAATCACGAAAACATTAGTTATCTTGGTCAAATTACTTTTTTAGATTCTCTAGCTAATTTAAAATAAAAAATATTTTTACTTTGTTTTCATAAAATAATATTTTTCGGGATTTGAATTTTTAATAATTAAACAGTCACAAACTTACACATTTAAAAATTAAAAACAGCTCCTGTTATTATTTTTTTATCCTTAAACATTACATACAATCACAAAATTGCAAATTTAAAATTATTACGAAATGAAGGGAAATAATAAAATGGAAAAATAGCCAGTTGTTTAGATAAAATGAACCTTATTAAATATAACTGAAAGAAACATTATAAGCAGCAAATGACATCAATATGTATATTTTTATAACTCCTTGTTTACTGGTAAACTTAATGGTTCAAAAATATTTTTATGAAGAATCGTTTCTAATTATTATTATTTTAACCGGACAAATTTTAACTATCTCCTACTTTTCATATTTCTTTATTAACCCTATTAACGCCAAATTATGAGATAAATTAATTTTTAATATTTAATAAATAAATAAATCAGTGAACTTGTATAAGTATATATTTTGAAAGTATAAAAAAGAAATTTTAATTTTCTATTGATTTATTGGTACTAAAATTAATTAACTATATAAAAATCCCGAACAAAAATAACTTTGTTCCAAAAGAAAATAATAGAAGATCTAAAGAAACCGGCAAATAATTCTTTCAAGACAAATATATTAATTTATCATATCGATGCAGGGAAAGAGTCCTTGAGTTCATAATCAAAAAAAAAAAAAGATATAATAATAAATTTAAAAAAAAATCAAGAATACAAATCACCCCCCCAAAAATAATATTCTACAAATTATTCTTATAAATAAAATATTAGAATATTCTGCCATAAAAATTATTGCAAATCCTCCTCTTCTATACTCAACATTAAATCCAGACACCAACTCAGACGCAAAAATAAAAACCAAATATTCTACTGAAATTTTCCTAACTTAATAATATCATAACTTAAAACCATCAACAAAAAGGACAACAAAATTAATATTAAACTAAGCTCATAAGAAATAGTTTAAGCAGCAGAACGTAACCACCCTAAAATAGCATAATTAGAATTTGAAGATCAACCAGCTAATATAATGGTATAAACACTCAATCTAGAAATACTAAGAAAAAATAACAACTTTAAACTAAAATTAAAATTAATAGTCAAAAAAGGCATACTTATTCATAACAATAAAGATAAAAATAAATTCGTAATGGGAGAAAGATAATAAAGATTAAAATTAGATATATATGGATAAATCTGTTTCTTAGTAAATAATTTTATTGCATCTCTAAAAGGCTATAATAACCCTAAATATCTTAGCTTATTGGGTCCCTTGCGAATTTGAATATATCTCATAACTTTTCGTTCTAACAATGCTAAAAATGTCACTCCTACCAAGACCCTTACAATTAAAATCAATCTAGAAATAAATATTAAAAATAAATCTTTGAATATCAAATATTATCTGTAAAAATCACTTATATAAAAAGATTCAAAATCTATCGCACTATTCTGCCAAAATAACAATAATATTCAATTTAAAAATTATTAACCTAATGCTTGGTCCTTTCGTATTAAAATATTAAAATTTTATAGAGATAGAAACCAACGTGGCTCACGCCGGTTTAAACTCAAATCATGTAAAATTTTAAAGGTCGTACAGACCTAATATTTTAGCTCCTACACCAAAAATAAATTTTAATCCAACATCGAGGTCGCAACCCCTTTTTTCGATTTGAACTCTTTAAAAAGATTACGCTGTTATCGCTAAGTTAATTTAATCTTATAATTTAAAAAAAAAAGATCATATACTCATAAATCAATGTTTCTAAAAAAAAGTTTATTAATTTTTATGCTACCTTTGCAAGGTCAGATTACAGCAGCCATTTAAATACTCATAGGGCAGGCCCGACCTTCAATTATAATCAAAAAGCTATGTTTTTAATAAACAGGTGAAAAATATATTAGCTGTATTCCTTTGAATAGCCTAAAAAAATACTTCCTATAAATATAAAATTATACTAATTTAATCATTATTTCTAGATCTATAAAAATTAAATATACATTTAAATATAAAATCTTAAAACTATTTATATAAATAATATAATAAATAAAAACAAGTTACAACAGTTACAACACACTCTTAAAATTAAAAACTTATAATCCTAATTAATTTTAAAACTAAATTAACCTTTAAAATCTGTATTAAAAAGCTCATACGCTAAAATATAAAATATTAACAAACATAAAACTAATAATTAAATTTTTATGTTAAACTTAAAAATAAAATTGATTTTTTTTCTTTAAAAACCAGATATATTAATAATCGTATGGCTTTTCACCTCTACAATTATATTTATAATCTTTATGCAACAAGACATAATTATAATCATAACTCTAATTAATTCGAGAAAATAAAATAAATTAAATCTATTTAATAAGCCCTGATACACAAGGTACAAAAACTAAAATCATCTTTTAACCATAATGCACAACCCATTGACAATACTAATTATTTATAATTATAATTATTTATTTCAAGAAGATTAATTCAAGTAAGTACCCTTACAATTAATATACACATAATAATAGTTTTTATTAAAATCATGTTGAATATATGAGCAAGATCACATCAAGTGGACCCCCCATTTTCCACTTGGTCATCGAATTTAGGTTCATGTATTTTTTCATAAAGTAGTCACTATAAACAATTAATTCCCGAAACGGTTTTTGAAAATTTTCATTTTAACAATAATTTTTTTTTGTAATGAAAATTTTGACGACTTTAAATTAACAAATTGGTGGTAAACAAACTATTGGAGATATCTTAATGAAATTTTCAGGATTTATAGTTTAATACTCATACTTTGATGAAATACTTGTAACTTTAAATTATTTATTTATTATCACATTATTAATTAACTTTTAAGTTAACAAATGAAAATTTCACTAAATTCTCCCTCAAAAAATGAAGATTTTTTTCAGTTACATGCATTATACATTTAAGATTCATATTCCGGGAGAAAATTTCACTGCTCAGAATTAGATTAATTATTACAAATTTATTTATCACCCGGTGTTGAGCGCTGTCGGTACAGCGCGCTGCCGCTCATCGTTGACTTCCCTTCAGTGCCAATCAGTAATGATTAATAATAAGTTATATTTTATAATTGAGAATAATTTTATTTAATAAATGATTTTATTTAAACATATTATATTAAACTAATTCATAAATAAACTTTTTTTTTTGATAAAAAAAAATAAAAGGAATCAATTATAAAATTATCCATTTTACAAACTTGCGTTATTTTTTATCGTTTCTTGAAAATTTCAATAATTATAATTATGTCACATCATAAATACTATTGTCAATTAAAAATAAATAAATATATTAAATGTATACATTTATTTTTTTGTAGAAAATATTACTCCATATTCTCATAAAATAAAAAGAATCGCGTTCTGTTATTATCCTCAATTGTTATTTTCATATATATATATATATATATATATATATATATATATATATATATATATATATATATATATATATATATATATATATATTAATATTAATTATGAAATTATTTTATTAGTATGAATTGTTTATTTTTTTGTTATCCATATATTTATTAATATTTTAATTCACTTAAATTGTTTGGAATTTATAGAACTGAAATTGTTGAAGAAAAGAAAAAAAAAAGAAGAGTTTTTAATTGATTTAACACAAAAATGGCCTGAATTATGAGACATGATTTTCTCGCGAAGTCTCAAGCGTCATATTTCACGTAACAAAAAGAATCTGTTGGAGTTGGAGAATTTATAGTTTGTCTCGATTTTGCTGAAAATTATTCTTTTTTTGTTCAAGACGCAATCCAATCTCATCATTGATTCAATAACCAAGCTAAACTTCACCCATACGTGGTCTATTATAGAGAAAATGAAGAAATGAAACATGAAAACTATGTTGTAATTCCCGAAAAAGTTAGTCATGACGCGAGTTCAGTTCACATTTTTAATTCTAAATTAATTGAGTTTTTAAAAAACAAGTTTAGAGCAACTAAAATTAATAAAATTTCATATTTTTCTGACGGCGCAGCTTCTCAGTATAAAAAAGTAAGTATAATTTTGCAAATAAATAAACCACAAGAACGATTTTAATGTTGACGCAGAGTGGAACTTTTTTGCCACATCTCACGGGAAAGGAACATGTGATGGCTTGGGAGGAAGTGTCAAAAGGCAAGCGTATCGTGCTAGTCTTCAACGCGACAATGATAGTCACATCACTAATGCACTCTCATTATTTAAATGGGCCAAAAATGCCTTTAAAAAAATAAATTTTGGTTTCTGTTCTCAAGAGGATCATGATTCTCATAAAGAAAAGTACAAGCTACGACACGAACAATCTGTAACGGTTAAAAATACTCGTCAATTTCATCATTTCAAGGCTTTAAATAATACATCACTCCAGTGTAAAATTTTTTCTAAAAACGAAAAAGTTATTACTAATAAAGTTTTAAAAAAGAAATAACGCGAGTTAGTAAAATGGATAATTTTATAATTGTTTTGATTTTCTTGTTTTTTTGTATATATTTAAGAATTAGTTTAGTGTAATGTGTTTAAATAAAATCATTTATTAAATAAAATTATTCTCAATTATAAAATATAACTTATTATCAATCATTACTCATTGGAACTGAAGGTAAGTCAACGATGTGCGGCAGCGCGCTGTACCGACAGCGCTTAACGTCGGGTGATAAGAAAATTTGTAATAATTAATCTAATTGTATGTGTAATGTATAATGCATTTTTTGAGGGAGAAATTAGTAAAATTTCCATTTGTAAACTTCAAAGTTCATTAACAATGTGATAATAAATAAATAATTTAAAGTTACAAGTATTTCATCAAAGTATGAGTATTAAACTATAAATCCTGAAAATTTCATTAAGATTTCTCCAATAATTTGTTTACTATCAATTTTTTAATTAAAAGTCGTCAAAATTTTCATTACAAAAAAATTATTATTAAAATGAAAATTTTTAAAAACCGTTTTGGGGATTAATTGTTTATAGTGACTACTTTATGAAAAAATACATGAACCTAAATTCCATGACCAAGTGGAAAATAGGGGGCCACTTGACGTGATCTTGCTCATATAACAAACTTTTTAGTGAAAATAAAATACTCTGTCAAGCTCTGATCTGTCCATCCTAGATACCCTTTCCAGTACACCTACTCTGTTACGGCTTATTCCACTTTAGTGCGAAAGCGATGGGCGATATGTACATATTTTAGAGCTTAAATCATCTTATTAATTTAAATAAAATTACCCTCAAATCCGTCTTCATAATAAAATTTCAAATATCATCCGCCTAAATAAATTTAGTGTAACCCATCTCTTGTTTTCTATAAACTACATCTTCACCTGAATTCTTGAAAAAAATTGTTGAACATTCCCCCTGTTTTGAAAATGTTTCACCTACGGCGATATGCAAACTAATAAAATAAGTAAAAAAAATCGTAGACCATCGATTACAGAACAGGTTCCTCTGAACAGACTAAAATAGCGACAACTTCTTTAATTTTCAAAGCCATAACTACTACTAACCAAGTAACCTAAATTTACATTTAGAATAATAGGGTATCTAATCCTAGTCTAATACCTAAACTTATTAATCTCATAAAATCAACATAAATAAACTTCAATTTTAAAAATTTCACCCAATACAACTAAAGATATATTCATATATACTTATTAATTAATTACCGAACTCTTTATTATTGCATTAAAAGTGTAACCGCAACTGCTGGCACAAATTTTGTCAATACCAAATATCTTACTTAAATCTCAAATTACTATATGATTTAAACTTCTTTACTGTGAATTTATTATCGTTAACCCTACTTATTTAAAATAAAGCCTAAACCCCACTAAAATTTGCGTGTAAATCTCAATACTATAAAAAACCCAAGCGAAAAAAACTTTTTTTCGCCATTCCAAATTTTGTATGACATAATTTTGACTAGCTCCGCTAAGCGTATCTCCTTAACTTATTATCCCAATTTTTTTTTAATTTAAAGTCTTCTCTACTAACTCTTTACTTTAAAAAAATTTGAAAAAAATTTTTTTAATTTTCAATAAGTGTAAAGATTAGCAAAAAAAAATAAATTTGACAGGCAAAATTTAAAAATTTACTAAAACTTCAAAAATTTGCATTTTTTAACCCCAAAAAATGCAAATTTTTACCCCACAAAAATTTAGCTTGTAAGATTTTCTTTTTTACCTCCCAAAACTTTTTGTTAATAATATTAATTTTTTTTTAAATCAAAAAAATGGAAATTTCAAGATTTTTTACTTTCTAAGTATTTTTTATCTTAAAAAAATTTATCCTTAAACAAGTCAAAATTTTTGAAATTTTGTTCAAAAAATGGATGTAAAATTTTAAAAAGAGATCCTTAACATTTTTCTCTAAACATAATTCTCTTCAAAGACCTTTTTTTTTAAGTAATAAATCCCGACAAAAAAAATCGCCAAAACCTCACTTTTTTCAACGATTTTTTTACTCGATTTTCATACTCTAAGCAATTTGTATCTTAAATTGTAAAACACATTCGCCTTTCAAAGACTGCTCTCCATCTTTTCTATCTAAAAAAAAATAATTTTTTTAGAACAGCAAGAATTGTCTAAAACGAGATTTTTCGAGAAAAAAAAAATCACAATTTTCTAAAATTTTTAATTTTTTTTTCACACATTTTAAATTACTATGACATAACTTCGATCTCCGGAAAATCCTACTTTTTTGCCTAAAAATTTTAAAATATCCTAAAAAATTTTATTTAATTTACTAATATAATTATATTATATAAAGGATTTTTTTTAATATTTGGGCTATTATATAAAAAAATTATATTTTAATAGTTAATATATATATATATATATATATATATATATATATATATATATATATATATATATACATATATATATATATATATATATATATATATATATATATATATATATATATATTATTTTTTATTGATTAGATTTTAATTTATTATAAGAAATGTATTATAGATGATAAATTATAATGAATTATATAATAATAATAATAAACCAGTTCAAGTTATATTGGGACCGAACGGTTCTGACGGATCAGACAGTTGCTCATAATAGACCAGACATTGTACTAATAGATAAAATTTCTAGGCGAACTACACGAATCGACATTGCTGTACCTAACAACAACAACATAGGGCCAAAGTACAACGAGAAGATCGCCAAATACAGGGATCTGGAGGAGCAAATCCGAAGACAATGGGCAATAAACAGCGTCCAGACGATTCCCATAATACTCTCAACAATTGAAGTGATCTGGAGAATCTGGAAAACCTGAAAAAATTGATCAGTAGTCAGTCATTTTATTAGAACATCAAGAGACTGGGCCTTAGTGAGCATTATAGATCCTTTTAAATTCATATATGTAAAATTAATACTATTAATCTATATTTAGACCCATTCATTATTTTATATTAATATATAAATATTAACAACATATATGATTCATTAAACATTTATATAGATATCCCTCCTTTCAAAATATTTTTTCAGGTTCAAAACCTCTGAAAGGGATTTCCTTGAATGAACTCTTTTTAGTACCGATTTTTGGCAAAATTTAAAAAAAAAAGTGTACAGAAAATGCAAAAAAATGAGGCAAAAAAAAGTTATGTCATAATAATTTAAAATTAGTGTAAAATTAAAAAATTTTGTCAGTGAAATGCCTGATTAAGAGGGTTACCTTGATAGGGTAGATAACGTAAAGTAAATTTACGTTCATTACCTAAAACACAATACCTTTGTTTTTTTTTCAAAAATTTTTTGAGAAAATTTTTTTTTTTTAAAACTATAATAAATATCCCCTAATCTCTTAAAATTTCAAATTTTAACAATTTAGCTATAACCCCTATAGTTAAATAAATTTTACACTCATTTTCAAAATTTCAAATTTTAAAAATTTAACTATAAGCTCCTATAGTTAAATAAATTTCACCCTCATTTTAAAAATTTCAAATTTTAAAACCTTACCAATTTCAGAGTTCATTAGACACTTTGCTAGCTTTAGTACCAAGATAAGCTTAGCTAGAAAAGCCTTTCTTAGCACTAAAACCTTTGTAATTTCAGAGTTCGTGAGATACTTTGCTAGTCTTAGTGCCAAGATAAGCTTAGCTAGAAAAGCCTTTCTTAGCACTAAAACCTTTGTAATTTCAGAGTTCGTGAGATACTTTGCTAGCCTTAGTGCCAAGATAAGCATAGCTAGAAAAGCCTTTCTTAGCACTGAATTCTTAGCAATTTCAGAGTTCATGAGACACTTTGCTAACTTTAGTGCCAAGATAAGCTTATCTAGAAAAGCCTTTCTTAGCACTGATACTTTAGCAATTTAAAAGTTCATGAGACACTTTGCTAGCTTTAGTGCCAAGATAAGCTTAGCTAGAAAAGTCTTTCTTAGCACTGAATCCTTAGCAATTTCAGAGTTCATGAGACATTTCGCTAGCCTTAGTGCCAAGATAAGCTTAGCTAACAAAGCCTTTCTTAGCATTTAAACCTTAGCAATTTCAGAGTTCATGAGACAAAAATTAAAATTATACCTTATCCCTCATTTTATAAGGAAATAATTAATAATAATAATAAGAATTTCTTGGCTCGATATATTTTATACGGCATAATGAGATTGTACACGCTCCAAAAACCCTGCAATATTAATTTTAGGCAAAATCAGAAAATGTAAAATTATCAGTTCATAATATTGTAGCTTGTCAACCTAAAAATTGTAAAAAATTAACTTCATATTCGTAATACACGACCCCGAAAACACCCCAATACCAAATCTGATACGATGCGAATAAGGCAATATTTTCAACTCACTATATTGGATTCGCCATATTGAATTTCAAAAAAGTAATTTTACCGTCTTAATCTAATCTAAATCTAAACCATTCAAAGCCTCCTAGTACCAATTTTAGATGAAATTCAGAAATTCAAAATTTCTAGACCGTCATATTGCCTCTGACATTTTCTTAAAATAATTTTATATTCGCTAAATACGATTCAGTCCCACATTGGAACAAAATCAAAAAATGTTAAATTTTTAGTCGGCCATATTGATTACTGAAAAAAATACTACTAAATTCGTAATTTACACCCTCAAAAACCCTCTATATCAGATTTCGAGAAAATCGAAAATGTAAAATTTTTAGTATGCCATATTGAATCGGCGAGATTGAGTTTTTCAAAAAATATTTTAAATTCGTAATTAACACTAACAAAAATCCCCCGATACTTATTTTAGATAAAATCGAGAGATGTAGAATCTTTAATCCGCCATATTTAATTTTTTTTTTAAATAATGACAGATTCGTAATGTGCGATCCCAAAAACCCCCCTATATCAATTCTGAAAAAAAATAGGACAAAATTTATTTTTTATCCGCCATATTGAATTTTTTTAAAATAAATCCAGGTTCGTTATGTACAACCCCGAAAATTCTCCCATACCAATTTTGGAGAAAATAGAACAAAATTGATGTTTTCGTCGGTCATATTGGATCCGCCATATTGAATTTTTTAAAAATGATTTTAGATTCGTCATGTGTGATCTCGAAAACTCCCTGTACCAATTTTAAAGACAATCGGACAATATTGAATTTTTAAAAAAGATTTTGGTTTCGTTATGTACGACCACAAAATCTTCGCCACACCAATTTGGAAGAAAATCAGACAAAATTAAATTTTCTTGTCCGCCACATTGAATTTTTTAAAAATAATTTCAGATTCGTTGTACAATCACGAAAATTCCCCCATATCAATTTTGGAGAAAATCGGACAAAATTAATTTTTTTGGCCATATTGTCAGCGTCATTTTGGATTTTACTGCACCAATTTCATCCAAAAAAATATGGGACCACGGCAGCAACTTCCTGAATATAACGTAAAAAATTTCATTCATACGATGCCGCCGTTCCGGAGTAATCGGTGTACATACGTACAAAAAAATCAATAGTCGACGAATTAAGAACCTCCTTCTTTTAGAAGTCGGTGAATAATGCTCCACTAAATAATCTAGAATGTGGCACACTAGTTCGTTTCCATGATCAGGTATTCCCTTCGTTTTTACTACATAATTCACTACCGCATTTCTAAGAAAACTGGTAATTTTATGGGTATAAGTATATTAAAAGAAGACCTAGGTGCAACACAGAATTATTTATTTTGACATTAATTTACAAATTCAATTTCTACTAATTTAGATTTGCTAAAATTATTTCAATTGTCAAATTAACAAATTATTATCGGTCATGATTTGCTTTTCAGTAAAATCTTTTCACACGCTGGAAACTGGGTATTTTTATATGGGTCAATTTAAATGTTTTAAAAATTCAAAAATATATTTTTGAATTATAAAAAAAAAATAAATTTAGAATAGAAACTTTCACAGGCATTTGTTGTACGCCGGAGGAATGGCCTATTTTCTGTCCACATCTTAAGAAAAAATCTGCGTCTTAAGAAATATAGTTATCCACCAAATAGTCTGCAAACTGTTGTAGCGATTAGTATCCCGCTGGCTTTATTTCATACTCAACTATTTCTGCTGAATGTAAGAATAAAAATCTAAATGTATGCCTAAGGTATTTCCTAAGATCGGTGGCCTTCGAATAGATGGTAGCTAGTTGACCTTTTTGAATTTTTCTGAAATTTATAAGTTTATTTGGAAGTGGCACATAATGTCCATTTTCAAGGCCGTAAAGCAACAAGCAAAAAAGCAACTTAGTAAAACATTTTGAGCATAATTTAAAAATTCCATCAACGTATACTACTTCTAATTTATTTAAACATGTTAGATTGGAAGCTTAAGGAAACAATGAAATTGTTCCCTGGAGCATTTTTAAATAAAAACTGCCTTTTTGTTTTGTATGGAGTTCAACGAGTCATGCACTTCTTACATGCAACTAAGAGGCTTAAGAAAAACTTGCTTTTCAACAATGTAAATATTATTTCTAATGAAATGCAAATATCCTACAGTAAAGATACTACTGTCAGTTCTTTTAATTTCAGTGTAAATCAACTTCATTGTTTTTTCGCATACATTGTCCATTGTTTTAGACTTGATAGTTACTTACTTTCTGCCTGTCGGATCTGTTTTTAATAAACTTTCATGACTGTGCTTATTAGTACACTCAACGACGTTATATATATATATATATATATATATATATATATATATATATATATATATATATATATATATATATATATATATATATATATATATATATTTACAGTATTTACGAACGTCTTAGAACACAGTGTAGCAGTGTAGGCCAACGTTTGATATTTCCTGCTAGCATTTTATGGCAGTTGAATTTGTAATTGTTAATTACTAACATACGCTTGCCTTTTTGTACTTAATATTGCACTTACTTCAGATCTCCCCATACTGTATTAAAGAACTGTAAGAATCAGAATACCAGAATAACTAGAGTAAAATTATTAAGATTCTAAAAAATTTAGTGCGCCAGCGAATTTACATACAACTTTTTTTCTCCAGGGTACTAAAATCTGACCATTGGAGGCATCTAATATATACTCATCCAGAATGATGGCGTATTTCTCATAACACTGCAATTTTAAAGCTCCTAGTTTGCAAGAATCTTAGTTTAATCATAGACAATCATTTACATTTTGAAAATTACATTTCTTCCCTAATCCATATACTAGGAATAGTTACCCTTTAATCTTGATACAATTTTCGTTTACCCATTCTAAGAGCTAAAATTAACAGGATAGTTTACCACAGGTGTTACAACAAAACCGATCATATACTTATTTTATTGTCAACTAAATTATTTGGTGTTTTTCTAAATATATTGAATTTTAATAGTTTTGTCTACTTGCTGCTGTTAATCACAAATTACAAATTTTTATTTTATGTTCATTAGAATGAACTTGCTTGATATTAGATAAGGCAGTCGGATTACGACGTAATCTTTGTCCAAATTGCAAACTATGTCTTGATTTACTTGAAAAGAAATTAGAAGTTCTGAATTTTATTCATTAATATTTTATTTCATTGTAATCTTGTTTTCACGGGAACAAGAGAAGAACGCTTCCAGCTACACCTTTTAGTGTTAGTTCAGAAATTATATCTCTTAGGAAACCAAATTGCTTATATAAAAATTTATTTCGATGCTTGAATGCTCGTCAGCATGGTATATTTGTAGTTCCCCGATATAACTGCATACTTTCAATATGGTTTTACTTACGACGCGAATAATACTTCACCATCATATAAAACTATCTACTCTAGTGTCTTTTAAACAGAAAGTCAAATTGTAAATAAATCGCAAGAGAGGCCGAACATAAATCACATATAGATATTTGCATTTGTCATTTACTTTTCCTCTCGTTTATTAACAGTTTTTTTATTTCAATATTCAAAAGGATTGAGCTCTGAATGAGACCTTCCCAATTACATAGCATTATGACAGGTTCCATTCAAAATCATGCAATGAAATATATTATTTTCGAACCCAAAAGAGTGTACACGTATTTTGTTTTTTCGAAAAAAAAAACATTTTCAACGAAGTTATCGAAATTTTAAAGTTGAGCTTAGAGCTTTTACAGTGAAGAAAAATAAAAGTCTTTTTTTATTCAAAATTGTATATTTTTACGACCAACAGGGATAATTTGATTTTCTCTTTTAATTAAGGTCACATGGGTCATAAACTTTCAGAAAAAATGTAAAAACTAAAAAATTTTCAAAACCAACCAAATGGCGGCCGTTTTCCGAAAAAAAGGTAACGCGATTTTCTCAAAAACTACTTTTTTTGATGATTTTTTTTTCGAGGATTCTTTATTATATACTTCTTCAATTACAATTGTTCTCATGAATGCTAAAATGCAGAGGAGACAATAATTTTTTTCAATTTTCAATGATATTTTTTCAAAAAAAAATTCTTTCTCCTACAGAAACCAAAAAGTGAATACGTATTTTTCCATTTTTCCAAAAAATCATTTTCAACGAAGTTATCGAGATGTTAAGGTTGAAAGCGCTTTTGCAGTGAAGAAAAATACAGCCTTGTTTATTCGAAATTTTATATTTTAGGACTAACTGACGAAATTCAATTTTTTCTTTAGATTGAGCTTATATGAGTCATAAACTTCAAGAAAAAAAAATGAAAGCCGAAAAATTTTCAAAATTAACAGACTGGCTGCCATCTCTCGAAACAAAATCAAGAAGTTATTACAGTTTCCTGTTATATGCTTCGTTATATAATTATCATTTTTGTAATCTTTTATATAATTTATTTACCAAAAAGGTTTCGTAAGATTATCAAAAAGGTAGAATAATATGAGCAAATACTTGGAGTAATTGTTTACTAAATCGATTACAACTTTAACACTGAAGCCGCACCTAGTACAATTCAAAAGATACGATAGTGGGTTCGTGAAAAGGCAGAATCATAATGGGCTCAATGAATCTCCTTAAAATATTTAACTTTGTTCTGGAATTGTGTCTGTCTTGATGTTGTTGCTGGAAGGTGTTTACCTTTGAATCCTAGTTCTCCAAGTTGACATGAGGTGTTCTAAAAAGGACACAATAAATTTTCAGTATAACGGCCAGCCATGTGGCACTCAGTCTTTTTGGTAGTCCATGTAGGCGACGAACAGGTTCCATCATTTGGTGTAGGCCTGATTGCAGATGGTCGATAATAAGTTGCTCCTTGCAACTCATTGCGCCTCCGGCATATCGTTTTTGCCAAATTGCAGTGGTATTGTTTTGCTCGCAGTGTGCATGGAAACATTGTGTTAGGCACAATGTTATCACATTGTACCACGTGGAAAGACTGGTAATTGGCCAATATTTAGCTGGATCTGGTGTATTATGCTGATCCTTTAGCAAGAGATACATGACTCCTGTAAAAAAACAATTGCATGTTATTGTTATTATTATTATTCCTTAATGAATTTGAAACATCTTTTGAAATTTGGATTTCTAGAATGTTAAAGCGTAAGAAAATTATTTAAATATAAAAAAAGTACGTATTTTTAAAAAACTAGCAAATTTAAAGAATTTCTACGCATCTATATTGACTTATATTTTTAGTACCAATTCTTTTTTCATAAAATAACTTCCGTATTCTACTTCAATATCATCATTCAATTAAAAGTTAAAACACCTTCAAAAACTTGTCTAGTTTTCTTCTGATTTGGTTTAAAAAATAGGGTTTAAACTGCCGATTCCCCATGAGTACCATTCACTCACTTCTTTTTAAAATTCTCTACTAAATAATATTGGTTACAACATTGATTCCCAAAGTGGTCCATATGGATCCCCAGGGGCTAATTGTGACCTACAAGGGATTCACGTCGACGGGAAAAAAATTGGGAATAAATGAGAACTAAATGGGAGTCCACGAAAGTAAATCATATTTCAGCAGATCATCACTACAATTTAGGCGTTCCGTAAATGTCATAATGTATCTAACAAAGATTGTACATATATACTTACATAATAATACGTAGAACAGACAAAAGAATTACGTGTTTATATAATAATTAAGTATACTTCATTCAATTATTGTGTTAGTAACTATTGACTTTGTGGTCATACTACTTATAACTCATAACAACTTGGGCATTTCATAGCAACGCACTGCGCTTTTAAAAAGAAAAACAAAATTTCATTTCAGTAAGAAATAAATATATCTATCTGCCGTGTTTAAATAGTTAGTCCAATCTGTTTTTAATAAACTTTCATAACTCTAGTTGTCACTACACTCAACTACGCTGTTATAAATATTTACAGGTTTTACGAACGCCTTACAAACAGGCGCGGGCGATCGCCCCCCCCCCCTCCAAGAGCTTTGAGTTCAGGAAAATAGACCCGCTTTTGCCTCTTATACTATAGTTTATTCAAGAACTAGAGAATCTATTTTTACCCTTTTTTCTTCGCAAACTATCTGTATTCTTTAGTGCGATATCTTTAGCCAAATATATTCGACACATATATTGTTCATAGGAATGGGTTAGAAATTTTATAATCAAAAATACCGATCTATAATAATGGACTATTTGGGTTGGATAACAATAGATATTTGGAAGTGTGAATTGTTAAAAAGGATTTTAATTCTTGTCATAGGCGTCGGAAGGAGGTTTATTTTATCACTAAGTATTTATGGCATAGAATATTATTTCGGTAATAATTAAAATAAAATATTATTTTATTTCTTATGATTTCTTAATAATTTACATACATACATTACAAAATATAGATAACTTTGCCATATTTAACACAAACCACAACTTTATTTTTATTATTTTTAATTTTGGCATAGAAAGCGTTTTAGGCCCATTCACACTAAAACGTAGCCGTTTTCTCTCAAAAAATTCTAAGTTATAATTTAAATACTTACAAAATACCCATTGCCAAAAATACAAGAAGTTAAACATATATAAAATAATAAATTCGTCCATATAATATTAAAAATTTTTGGGGCTATCGATCATTTTATTATTAATTAAAAACATTTTTCGGACATTTGACGTTTCAGTTTATATATTTATTAAACCATCTGCAGAATTACAATTAAACACTAAAAAGGGATTCAAATGTAATTAATTTTTATATGTTACAGTTAAAATTAGACCTACTTATTTTTATTTCTATTGCACTGACATCTTAATTTAATTTACTTTATCCTCTGGAAATCCGATAGCCACAAAAAAATAAAATAAACATGTTAATTTTGTACGCTTAAGAAAAAGACACAAATACAATAATAAAATAATAAAAAAATTACGGCTAATTGGAATTAAATATATATAAAATTAAAGAGTGAGACATACTAAAATAAAAATATATAGACAAAATAAAAATACAACGAAAACAAAAATAAATAATAAATTGTGTTTACACTGCTAAACATTACGTATCTAATTCGTAATCAAAGCCAGTGAAGCTATCTTCGCACAAATTTATTATAATTGGTTCCTCTATCTCACCGATCATAGGATCGAGTTTCCACATTTTGTTTTATTCCTTTATTATATGGATTTCTCCGAATTTTCCGCAGTAACTTTATCCAAAAAAATCTTACCAAAGTTCAGTTAAATTACTAATTTTGTAAGTTGTGTTATTTCTAGAAAATCTACCTTTTACTTGAAAGAGATATTTCCTTCTCCAACGGACAGTTTCCGAGCTATTTATAAGAACAGATTTCCCATCTGGTTTTTCCAGCAAAAATTAAACTCTCTGAACAATTTCCGGAGCTCAGTTCTTTTAATTTCAGGTAAATCCCGACCTTCATTGATTTTAGTTAGAATTTTGTCGACGGCTGGGATCTGCTTCTCATAATAAAATGTATGTACAACTCCTTTTAGTGCAGTTTTCATCTCTTATTCCATCGAGGTTTTTCGTCTGCCTGTGATCGAATGTGGCTTGGGAGTACAAACAATTCCAGTCGTTTTTTCTCCTTCAATATTCGGTGCATAGCAGATTTTTCAACTCCTCTCATGTTGGAATACATCTCAACAGAGCTTTTAACATTATTATCTAGATATTGATATCCTAAAGCATCATAAACATTCATCGTAATAAGTTTTTAGATGAGGAAAAAATGCCCTGGTTTAACAATTTTGGAATATAGAGGTGGAAGCCATATCTTTTGGGTATCTCACTAATCTCAAATAATATATAAAAATAAGCGCAAACAAGATAAATCACTAAGGACACACTGTAAGGTGTACTTTGCAAACTGACAGAAATTTAATTGAACTATCAGAAATTTTATTGTTGCAGTAAATTTATAAAAGCTTATTATATTTAAATATAATTAAATATAATTAGATTTACTGGAGTCCTCACTGGAGCAGGTACGTTGGAGGTTTCGGTAACAATTTTATTACTCTCTCTAGTGCTTAAATACAGTATAGGAATGTGTATGCTTGCGATCGCCCTCCCAAGAGCTCTGAGTTCAGGAAAATAGACCCAATTCTGCCTCTTATAGTAGGAATGTGTATACCACTGGCATCCACCCCCCTGTCAACTAGTTTTTTCTTGTAATCACCCCCCCCTCCCCTTCTCCAAGAGCTTTAAATTCAGAAAAATAGACCCGACCCTGTCTTTTACACTAGAAATGGGAATGTTGCTGGTGTCTCCCCCCCCCCCCCCGTCAACTTGCTTTCGGTTGCCATACTGTACTTTTGTGATATCACCAATTAAGATAAACACCAACCATTTTTTTTTTCAAATTAAGACCGGTAGGCCAATTCACAATACATTCTAGGAAATTTAATGCGAAAGCGAATTTGCATGTGCCTTTTTTCTCCGGGGTATTAAAATCTGACCAACGGAGGCAACTAGTTTACACTCATCTAGAATTATCACATATTTCTCATAATAATGCAGTTTTAAAGCTCTCCGTGGTTTACTAGGATCTTGGTTTAATCATAGACAACAATTTACATTTTGAAAATTACATTTCTTTCCTAATCCTTGTACTATGAATAGTTACCCTTTAATCTTGATACAAACCTTGTTTACCTATTCTAGGAACTAATATCAAAGATTATTATAGCTAGCGTTAGCTATAATAATCTTTGCTAATATTAACAGAATAGTTTACGGCAGGTGTTACAACAAAATATACCTACAATACACTTATTATATTGTCAACTAAATTATTTAGGGTTTTCCTAAGTATACTGAATTTTAATGGGTTTTTCTACCTACTGCTATAAATTCCATGTTATGGTTTTATATTAATTTGAAATTCTCTCTGAACCAATATTATAAAATTTTTATAAAAAAATTGAACCGACTTCTAAAAGTGCGCTAAAAAGTGAAAAGTAACTATAAATTTTTATATGAACTTGAAATTTTTGAAGTCGGCGCCAAACTAATACCTGACAAAATGTGATTTGCGTAAACAGATTAAAGATACTTTATTTGTAATTACTTTCTTACCATAATTTGTATTTATTAGTAGTTATTTATTTCATTTACAAATAATTTTGCGCCGACTTCAAAAATTTAAATTTCATATAAAAATTTATAGTTATTTTTCACTTTTTAGCGTACTTTTAGAAGTCGATTTAATTTTTTTATAAAATTTCTAAACTAAATACTAATAGAGATTAGTGTATCTCGCAATGACTCCAAGGTGGCAAAAAAGTACCCATTTTATTGTAAATTGTTGTTATGTTGTAAATCACCCTAAAATGAACCACTAAAAATTCTTTGGTTCTTAGAGTTTTCCAAATACCAGTAAAATTGTGGCAAACAAATATTTAGTCTGTCATAGTAAATCCACTATCTTATTTTTCACACTAATTTTAGATTGGTAATATAGGCCCCAAAACCTTCCAATATCGATGTTTAAAAAACAGAAGATGTAAATTTCTTAGCTCGATATATTTTATACTGCATGTTGAATTTGTATACGCCTCAAGAACCCTACAATATCAATTTTAGACAAAATCGGAATATGTAAAATTTTCTGTCCCTCATATTATATCTTATCAACCTAATTGTTGTAAAAAGTTAACTTCATATTCGTAATACACGACCCCAAAAACCCTTTAATACCAAATCTGAAAAAATGCGAATATGGTAAAATTTTCAACCCAATATATTGCATCCGCTATATTGAATTTCAAAAAAAATATATTTTAAGTCTTAATCTAATCTAAATCTAAACCCTTCAAAGCCCCCTAGTACCAATTATGGATGAAATCTGGAAATTTAAAATATCGAAAAAATATAAAATTTTTAACCCGCTATCTTGGATTTGCCATATTGAATCCTGAAAATATACTTTTAAATTCATAATTTACACCCTCAAGAACCCCCTATATCAGTTTGGGAGAAAATCGAAAAATGTAAAATTTTTAGGACACCATATTGAATCTGCCAGATTGAGTTTTTCAAAAAATATTTTAAATTCATAATTAACACTAACAAAAATACCCCATTACTGATTTTATACAAAATCGGAAGATGTAGAATCTTTAATCCGCCATCTTGGATCCGCCACATCGAATTTCTTAAAAATAATTTCAGATTCGTTATGTGCGACCTCAAAAACTCCCCCGTACCAATTTTGAAGAAAATCGGACAAAATTGATTTTTTCGTCCGCCATATTGAATGTTTTTTAAAATAATTAGATTGGTTATGCACGACCCTGAAAACTCCATTGATTTTTTCGTCCGCCATATCGAATTTTTTAAAAATATTTTGGATCCATTATGTGCGACCCCGAAAACTCCCCCACAACAATTTTGGAGAAAATCGAACAAAATTAATTTTTTTGGCCTCCATATTGTCAGCGCCATCTTGGATATTACTACGCCAATTTCGTAAAATAAATATGGGAACACCGCAGCCACTTCCCGAACATTACGTAAAAAATTTCATTCAAATCGGTGACGCCATTCCGGAGTAATCGGTGTACATACATAAAAAAACATACATACTCGACGAATTGAGAACTTTCTTCTTTTAGAAGGCGGCTAAATAAGGTGTTGATAGCGATGTTTGATTAAGTTCCATAATTGATAAATTATTTATCAAGCCTTGAAGTCTGTATTGTAACAAATATATTTTAGATTTGTATTAAAATTAATCGAATCGTTGATTTTTTCTGACATGCCTCAATGTATGTATCTTAGGTTATTCGACATCTCTTCTTCAAAAAACAGAATAGATCTTCAATGCCTTTAGAATGCGTCTTAGATTTTTGGAAATTTGATTATATTTCTGAGATATTTATACGGTTTGGTCGGTTAAATTTAGAAAAACGTTTTATTTTGTTAATTTCATTTTAAAAGTTTTTTTGTACTTCTCAAATTTAACAAGTCAGTGGCCTAGTGCCATAAGTAACTATACAGTACATAGTAAGCATACAAATAACAGCAATTTTAGTTGCGAGCTGTGCAGCATTTTCAGCCCAGACATCACGTTAGTTAAGTGATTTGGCACCCACCGACCGTTTTTCTGGTATGCACCAATAAACTTGCTTGACATTATATTAGGCAATCGGGTTATGGCATGATCTTTGCCCTGAAATTCAAGAGATGCCTTAATTTACTTGAAGAGAAATTAGATGTTCTGAGTTTTATTTATTGATATTTTTTTATTGTAATCTTGTTTTCACGGGAAAAAGAGAAGAACGTTTCCAGGTACACCTTTTAATGTTAATTCAGAAATTATATCTCTTAGAAAACCAAGTTACTTATATGAAATATTTTTCGATGCTTGAATGCTCGTCATCATGGTCTATTTATAGTTCCCCGATATAACTGCATACTTTCAATTTAGATTTACTTACAACGCGAATAACACCATTTTTTTCTGGGATCATTTTTTTATATGCTTCTTTAGATACAATTGTTTTCATGGGTGCTAAAATGCAGGAGAGATATAATAATTTTTTCTTCAAATGATCGATTCCATTACTAATCATGCAAAGTGATTTTTTCAAAAAAAAATGCTTTCTCTGTGAAATATATTGTTATAGAAACAAAAAAGTGTATATGTATTTTGCCGTTTTTCCAAAAAATCATTTTCAACGAAATTATCGAGATTTTAAAGTTGAGATTAGTCCTTTTGCAATGAAGAAAAATACAGCCATTGTTTTATTCAAAATTTTATTTTTTTATGGCTAATTGATCAAATTTAATTTTCTCTTTTGATCGAGGTTACATGAGTAATTGTTCAAAATTATCAAAATGGCAGCCGTTTCTACCAACAAAATCAAGCCCTTTTTTACAGTTTTCTGTTATATGCTTGTTATATAATTATCATTTTTGTAATTTTTTTATATAACCTATTTACCAAGAAAAGTTTCGTACGATTATCAAAATAGTAGAATAATATGAGCAACTAATTGCAAGAAGCAAATTGTTTACTAAGTCGATTTTATGTACAATTTGAACATGTTGCTACTTCTAAAATTTGCTCATATTATTCTACTTTTTTGGTAATCGCAAGAAACCTTTTTTGGTAAATAAATTATATAAAAAAAATACAAGAATAAACCATATAAAAGGAAAGCGTACAAAAACTTTATTTATTTTGTTTCGAGAAAAGACCCCCATTTTGTTATTTTTTGAAAATGATTTTTCCGCAAAATGCCAAATACGTGTAAACTTTTCTGGTTTCTATAATGATTTATTTTACGAAAAAAGTATTTTATTTTTTGACAATTTTCACTGCATGATTTTGAATGGAATCGGTCTTATAAAGGTATTACCTAAATCCTAATTCCTTGATATCAAGCAGAAATCTTTTTGATATTACGCTCGATATTGATAGAATTCTGATGTTCGTTCGAACATACAGTTGGATCGCAGTACAGCTTAGACCAGTTACTCTCCATAATATATTTCGGGCTGTATTCGTATTATGACACTTTCTTTTCCCGCGGAAGTTTTAACTTAACTGCTAACTCTTCATGAATAAACTTAGCTACTCTCAATATACTCAGATGTGGCAATTGAAAATTGTCGTTGTGGAGTAGAGGAATTCTGATGATTTATTTCAGATAGATTTTCATTGCGGTAACCTGGTCTTGAAAGGCTAATAAGAAGTTTTCAATTTCTGGAGACATTTGCTCTGACTTCAACCAGTAATTCGACGTTAACTGACATTTGTTAGTTGACTTCATTTGGGTGTCCATGAAGGGCCTTCTGCAGCAAGATTTGAAGCTATTCTTGGTCTGGTTAGTGATGAGGAACCAGTACATGTAACGTAATCGTGTTAGAGCGTCTGCCTCGCAAAATATCTATTGTAATACAGAAGAATCTGCTAACCTATCATTATACACTTAGACAAACGACTCTCGCACTCCTTCCAGAGAACATTCACTCATACTAAATATACTCCAATATTATAAGAATGTAACTTTGTGTACTCATTCCCCACTATATGCGTTTCTATACTTCCAGGTCTTTATATTTGGCGATCTTCTCATTATGCTTGTCCCTTAGATTATTGTTATTAGAAATTGCAACTTCTATTAGTATTACTCGCTTGGATGTTACGTAAACACAGTGCGATCCCAGTACAGCATGAATTGGTTATTCTCCAGTATAGGTTTTGGAGTCTCATGTCACTCCCGGTAAATGCTTGGTCTCCTTCTGGTATGTGCTAGATTATCTCTAATGCTCGACATCCATAACGGCATTGCTCATTCTGGCTCGAGGGGTCTCTGATTATGAATTTCAGCATTCCTATGTCCACGGAAAACTCCTCAACAATTTTGAGGATTTATTCCAGCTAATTTTTGCTAACAGTCATCAATTTAAAATAATCCTATAAAAGCTAGTGTAGTCTTACCTCTTAACGATTGTTTTTAATCCTGAAGCTGCATCTGAATTCATAAGGCGCGATAATGGGTTCATGGCGAGTCAGAACCACAATGGACGCAATGGATTTCCTTGAAATATTCTCCTTCGTATTAGAATTGTTTCTATCTCGGTTTTGTTGCTGTTTGAATCCTTGTTCTGCAAGATGACATGAAGTGTTCTAAAATGGACACAATATCTAAATCGACTCTATATATTGTCAGTATAACTGCCAGCCTTGTAGCACTGAGTCGCAGGCTTTTTGGGGATCCACGTAGACGGTCAAAAAGTTCCATCATTTGGTGCAGTCCTGATTGCAGATGACCGAATCAATAATAAGTTACTCCTTACAACCCATTGCACCTCCGACGAGTCGTTTTTGCTAAATTGCAATGATTTTGTTTTGCTCGCAGTGTGCATGTAAACATTGCGTCAAGCAGGATGTGATCACATTGTACCACGTGGGAAAGTAGGTGGCTGGTCGATATTTGGCTGGATCTTGAGTATTGTACTGATCCTTTGGCAAGAGATACGTGACTCCTGTAAAAAATAATTGCATGTTATTATTATTATTATTGTTCCTTAATCGATTTGAAACATTTTTAAAATTTGGATTCTATCGAATGTTAAAGGGTAAGAAAATTATTCAGATATCAAAAAGGTATTTTATATTAACTAGCAAATTTGAAGAATTTCTACGCATCTATATTTTTAATAGCAATTTTTTTCACATAAAATAACTTTCGTATATCTACCTCAATATCAGAAAACCTTAAAAACTTATTTAGTTTTCTTCTGATTTGGTTTGAAAAAAAAATAGGGTTTAAACGGCCGATTCCCCATGAGTACCATTCATTTATTTCATTTTAAAATTCACTAAATATTATTGGTTACAACGTTGATTCCCAAAGTGGCCTATGTAGATCTACAGGGGTTGAGTGCGACGTGCAAGGGATTCACATCATCAAGAAAAAATTGAGGATGAATGAGATCTAAATGGGTGTCTACCAAAGTAAATCCTATTTCAACAGAGCTTCACCAAAATTTAGGGGTTCTGTAAATGTCATAATGTACCTAGCAAAGACTTTATCTGTGTACTTACATAATACTTATAATAAGAGACAAAAAATTACCTATTTATATAATAATTAAGTATATCTCATTAAATTATTGTGTAAGTAACTATTGACTTTGTTTTCACACTACTTATAACTTATAAAACTTGCGCATTTGATAGTAACGCACCGCGCTTTTTTAAAAAACCAAAATTTCAGTTGCCTATATGTATCCTTCTTTCAAGCAGAAAAAAAAACGAAAGAATATATAGAAACAGTTTATTTCCTGTAAATACAACTCTGGGTCATCTCTCTACACGCTTTTCGACGACCTAATGGTCTCTTCAGTGGAGCTGTCTCGAACCGAGTGCAACATTCGCAGGAAACAACTGTCATATAAATTCTCCGATATGTTGGCAATATATTAAAAACCTGCCGACTTCGATGTCATACTGAAAAATATGGCCGGTCGAGCGACATCTTTACATTCATCGTTGTAGTGCGAAATTTTTTAAAAATCAAAATTTCAGTAATAATTAAATATATCTATCTGTCATGTTTAAATAGTTGTCTATATCTATTCTCCTTTCAAGCAAAGAAAAAGGCAAAATTTCTCACTACTTCGATGAATATATAGATGTCGTTCGGCTGGCCATATTTTTCAGTCTGACATCGAAGTCGACAGGTTTTTAATATCCAGCCGATATATCTGGGAATTTTTTTTTCATATAGCAGTTGTTTCCTGCGAATATTGCCCTCGGTTCGATATAAATCCACTGACGAGACCATGAGGTGGTAAAAACGCGTATGGAGAAAGGACCTATAGTTGTATTTGCGGGAAATAAACTGTTTCCATATATTCTTTTCTTTTCTCTACTTGAAAGGAGAATACATATAGACAATACATTGAACTCATATGCGCGATAGTAAATATAAGTAGTGAACATAACCCGATTCTCTCGATCCCCCCACTCCTCGACCTTGACCTTGACCTTGACCTTGCCTCACCCCTCTTTGGCCCCGCCCACATGTCCTTGCCATTGACCTTGAAAGTGCACGTGTGCTTTGGCCTTGGCCTTGTGTTCAAAGTTGTGTGTGTGACCTTGACCTTGGTCGAGACGACCTTGACTTTGTTGAAGGTCATCTTGGGTGTGTGACCTTGAAGTAGTTATTTGTTCATTGTAATAGTGTGGGATGATCTTGAAATGATTTTGACCTTGCAAATTGTTCTATAAATTGTGTGAGTCTATTTGCATTCATTCAGTGTGAAATGTCAGATACGGAACTATCTAAAGAAAAAATTATAGAGGAAGTCGGCAGAGTAATTTGTTTATATCAGAGTAATTTAAAAAGTTTGTGTGATTTTGAAGAGAAGGATCTAGCATTTTTTCCTCTCGAATATTTAAAAACTTGCGTTGATACGCTGAGTTTACGGCAAATTTGGGATAAGCGCCAGCGCCATATCGGTGTGACAAGGAACTACAGTTAAGCTTACCCTGTTACATTCACTATGAACAAATATATCGTCATTATATAGATGGGCCACCACCAGCAATAAAAAAGTGTCGTGAATGTAAAAAATGAGTGAATAATATGAATAGTGCTTTGCAAGAGACAGTAAAAAAATTGGGCGATGAGTTCACTGAAACAGCTAATAATTATTTCAATGATGCAATGAAAAGTCGAGCAGAATGGGCGTCGCGCTATTGTGATTTGGTTTATGAATATGAAAAGGCTGCGAATGCATGTCGTAAATATTGCAGCAAAACAATAAATTTACAAGACTTTGTTCGTGAGATAAAAAAGTTGGGGTTTAGTGATTGTTTGGAAAAACTGATTAGGTTCATTGCAGATCCGGTTGTGTTAGATGAAATTAGAGTGTAGGACTTAAGTTTAACGTAGTAGTAGTTAATATGGAAAGTTTAGTGCGAGAAATGTACGAAGAATTTCTAATTTCTGCAGCCTGTTCGGAATTTTACGCATATGAAATGCAAGATTCGGAGGCTCAGGACTTTAGTGTATTTTTTAAGTATATGGACCATGCCGAAGTGTGTCTTTTAGCTAGTATAGTTTGTAAGAATTTTCTAAGAAATAAAAACAAACAATTATTATTGAACAAATTAAGGAAATTAGGTTTAGGTGATAATGTTACACGCATAGAAGAATGGCAGAAAAAAATCAATGAATAAAGTACATAAAATGTAGTTATTTGTTTCATTATATTTTGTCCTTGAAGTTATCCTTATACCAATTTAAATGTGTGACGTCATTTGACCTTGAATACTCCTCCCACTATTTCTATCGTTAAGCTACCCCCACCATTGTTACAATTCGACCTTGAAACCCCGCTATAAAGGTTCGTGGGAAAAGAAGTGACTTCAAACAGTCGCAGATATCAGTGGCATAAACATCAAATATTGTGTTCGTGTAGTGTTCTGAAAGTGCTTTTATATTCACGGTAATTTTTAGATTTATATACCATTTTTTTCAATAATGAGTATTGCAAAAGAAACTCTAGATGAAATTAATGAAATGTTTAGCAAAGATTTCGAGGTTTTAGAGAGAAAAAAGGTTACCGAAATGATTGTAGGCAAAGTGTATAAAATTGTAAAGATGGTTTCAATGACTACACGATTTGGTAAAACTCTTTTAGTGGCTTTACACGATGACGGTGATAATAGCACATTTGAGACTTTTTTACCAAAACGTGTGGCCGAAACACTATCTGACGATATTGTAGATATTATGAGTAAAACTAAAGATAAATACACTCTAACTTATTTGGGGCAGGGCACTAGAGTTTTTGGAAACAATACTCGAACATTATTACGTTTTGGCTCATTGGAGTAAATTGTATGTAAATTGTTTGAAAAAAAGGATGTAATTAAATTTAAAATATAGTTGCACATGTCAGAATACTTACGCGTGTTCATTATTTCTGTTAAAGATGTCTGCTGATGCGACGACGACGACGACGACCGCCAACGAATGTGTAGATAGATACATATTTTGGTTGGGGAGAGAATTAAGAAATAGGGCTCACGATATGTTAGATAGCGTAAATGATTGGTCGCATATTGATGTAACCAAAGATCAATATAAGAACGAGATCAGGGATACAATCAATTTTATGGCTGGGGCACACTTGTGCGACAAATTTTTATATGGTTCCATAGACATGGATACATTTTGTGCTGAAATGGTTGAAGAAGAATTAAAAGAATACCTCGTCAATATTCCACATTTACCAGGTGAGCTTGCTGCAAAATATGAATTGGTTTCTGCAACAGCAACAGCCCAAGACGTTGACGATCGAAATAGTGTCGGATGGGATAGAATTTTGAGCAACGAAAACGAAGACATGGAAAATTAATTTTTTATAATTTTTGTATTTGTGCAATTAAATAACTGTAAATAAATATCTATTACAATCACAGTTTTATTTTATTTCTTTTATAAACATACCAACCCAGTAGATCATAGGCAGTGTTTCTTTTTTTCAGCTGAAATATTTAATATAAGTAGGGCAAATAAAAATAAAATAGTTTAGTAAAGATTGAAAATGAGTCGAGGAAACAACACAATTGATAAATTTGGTCGTCAGAAATATAATGAAAAATATCATATATTATCTGGGCCACAAGGGATTGGTTTTAAACTTACAGCGGATGGGCAGTATGATATGGGTGGAAAAATCATAACCAACTTAGGCGAACCTAAAGATGATGACGATGCTGTGACAAAACACTTTGTTAATACAAAGTTTTACAATTTTGCAGTTGTAATATGTGACATATTTAACAAGGATGTCCTCCCCATGATATACAAAAATAATAGTGAGCTTAAAACAAAAATTGAAGTTATGCAGAAAATACTTTATCATCAGCCTTTAAATGACTCATTAAGCGCACTGTCGTACGACTCGACTTCAAAAAAAATCTAAAAAAAGCAGGTTAAAGAATAGGAGAACGCACTCCGAGTGGCATAGCCTTGAAGATAACGTCGTAGTCGTCGGTGAATTGGACCTTCCCTCCAAGAATATTGAAATGTTATTTATGTGTATGATGTTTTATTGTCATTGTTTTTAATAATGAAGATTGAAATAAAAAACTTTATTTTACAATATATTGTTTATTTATTTCACATTTTAAATAAAAAATATAGTCATACAATATGTTATTTAAACAATATTAGCTTTATCTATCCAAGAGTTGAAGTGGTTGGGAAATCCTAGCCATTTGACAAATAATTGTTCGATGTGATTTTTCTTGCGTTGTCTAAGGACCTTTTCTACTAGATAAACGTCAGGACTGCTTGTTTTTTGTAGTTCTGATTCGTAAAAACACCCTCTTATAGGCTGACCTTCTAACGATTCCAACAAGTAAGTAGGTGGATTTGTAACGTTAACTTTTACAACTTTAAACAATTCGGTTGACCAAGAGGGCGTATATCCTTTCTCGAATAAGCTTTTGTACTTGCTAATACGCACAATGTCACCCATGGAAAACTTAAATTTTTTAGGTACAATTTTTAAATAATCATATGCTTTAATATGTGTTTTTTCTTGCACGTCTGCAGGCTTCATTCCAATGGTGCGATGTTTCGAATGGTTATAGGTTTTTGTTACTGCCGATAATATATGTATCCATTTGTAAGATCCTCTTGTCGAGAATTGTTTATATAAATTATTTTTTAAAGTCCTTATGACTCGCTCAACAATTGCAGCTTTCTTTGTGCTGTATGTGGAATAATGATTTATATTATATTTTTTCATCAGGGCTTGAAAGTTTGTATTATAGAACTCCTTTCCTTGATCACTTTGCAGATTTGTTGGTGTATATGATGCCTCTTCAATGATGCTTTTCATCGCATTAGTAACTTCTATACCAGTCTTGTTTTTTATGGCTTTGGTATAGACAAATTTCGAGTAACAATTTATACAGACCAAAATATAACGATAACCATCGTTTTCATCAGCATACTGTTGCATTTCAGCCAAATCAATTTGCCACAAATCTCTGTATCCTTTTATTATCGTGCGCCGTCTTACAAAATTTTTTATAGCCGTTCTATGTAGTTCATTAACAATCTTGATTTTTTCTAGACTGGGCTCCATTTTATTAGTAATACTAAAGGTTTCAGATCGAAGGAAGAACTGAATAATATCATTAAATATTGAGCTTAATATATTATATCTTCTTCTCGTAATTCCTCTATGATTGACATAATTTCATTTTCGTGTCCAGTGTGACCGGCCATTTTGGAACTCCACAACAAACGTAAACGATCCACCAACTCTTTAGCTTTGTTCCAGTAGACATATTGAAATTTTTTCGAAGATAATTTCTTTTTTGTGGGTAACTGTAGTTTTTCCGAGAGATTTTTTCTTGTAATAGTACCACCTAATTTTGTGCCCATTATCAGAGGTTTAATAATTCGTAAATATTTGTTCCATCTGGTCTCCCGTAAACCATCACTTTTTTTAAAATTGTTGTAGACAGCATTCGTTGATTCCAAAATTTCCTTGTACGTTGAAAGTACATTATCACTTAATTGTTGTTGTTCCTTGCCTACACTTGGGGGTGTTTTAAGAAATAACAAATCATAAAGTGCCGGTGATCCACCATATTCTGCAATATTTTTCCCTTTTTTGTATAAGACAATATTTCCATTTCGAAAACGCACCTCTAAATTACCAATAAAATTTTTGTTATAATCTGTTTTTGAACCAAAACGTACACCATATACAGTATCGTATAGAGATGGTTTCGAACGTAATCCTTTCAGGTGTGCGTTTAAATTATCGGAAGTTGTGGTGTCAGCGGAGGCGAGAGATGTATTAGTTGATGTCGAGGGTGTATCAAACACCGATTGGCTAATATCTTCTTTTGAAATGCGATGCTGCTGCTGCTGCTGAATAGGTGTGGAGGTTTGAAAGGAATGTGTAGGTTGGGGGAAACCTGATATTTGAGTCGACTGCACTGATGTACTGAGACTATGTGACTTTGTAGCTGGATAATGTTGCTGTTGTTGTTGTTGTTGTTGTTGTTGCTGCTGCTGCTGCTGACGTTGCTTAACCACATCAGATATAGTTGTCAACGGCTTAGAAATGGGTTCGTAAAACTTTTCCAATTCCACAACATTAAATTCTTTAGCCGTTTTAATTTGTTTAAATTTTTTTCTGACGGCATTGGTAGCTTCCACTAGTTTACGTTTTAAGTCGATCGCGTTATTCATGATGTTAACAAAGGACGTTTCAACAATCAAATGAGTGTTTTCTCTTATTATTACAGTAATATATAGCTATCAAATCCTTTGCGGTATCTTCCCGATTTCACATCACTGTCTTTATCAATTACTAAAAATCCATACTTATTATCCCAACATTTTGAGCACATTTCTTGAAATTGAGTAAAAGTTAGATCCGGTGAAACGTGGTCGGAAAATATGTGTTTCATATTCAACTCATCTTGTTTAAACATAATAATAAAATTGGCGTTGTCTCGCACAAGCTGTTTAGGCACTCGCGAATATGTTTGCGCTAGGTAAAAGGAGTCCATATTTTTATGACGTCCCATGCTAAAGTACGATCTTATAACATCTGGTTTTTCACATATAACATCATCAAAGATAAATATAGAGTTTGGTTTTGCATCGGACGGTTCCACAATATTACTGGAATCACTAAAGGCATAGTAGCCTAAACCTTTGATGGGCGCTAAAATTTTCCTTAAATACTCATATTTCGGTTGATACAGAGATTTCGAGTAAATATAGACATTTTCGAAACGTAGCCCAAGGGGGTATGTAAGCAGCGAAATCATGACATTAGTTTTTCCACAATTGGATGGACCAATTAACAGGCCGCGAATAGAGGAAGGAAGTAGAGGACCGTGTCTCTTCATTATCTTCTTTTCAAATCCAAGTCCGACTTTTTCATCGAGATTGTCAATAGGAAGTTTTTGTTTAAGATCGATAACGCGCATCTTAGGAAAATTTGATATTTTATAGGCAATTTTTCACAAAAACTGTCATTCAGATGCCAAGCGTCAAACGAAGTGGACGGTCTCACGTTTCCAACAAAACTGGATACGGTATTGTGAATTCGTTAATAAATAAATTACCATTCGAGGTACACATTCCTGGTTATCAATATTGCGGACCCGGAACAAAAGTAATAAAACGTGTAACAAGAGGTGATCCAGGCATTAATCCTTTGGATGCCGCATGCAAAAAACACGATTTAGCCTATTTACATAATAAAGACAACATAAGTGCGAGACATCGAGCGGATTACGAGCTCGAACAAAGTGCTTGGAATAGAGTAAAATCGAAAGATTCCAGTTTAGGTGAAAAAACAGCAGCTTGGTTAGTTACAAACATTATGAAAGGAAAACAACGTTTTGATATGGGTGTACCATCATCATTATCAACAAAAAAAACATCTAGTAAAGGCACACGTCATACAAAAAGGAAAGGTGTTAATAAAAATCGACATGTTCGGAAAGCCAGTTTCGGAACAGTTATTCGACAAGCAGTTCGAAGGGAATTATTAAAAGCCGGAAGTAAAAATGTGTTGGAAAAAAATGTCATGAATGCATCTAAAATAGCTCTGTCGGTAGCACGTAGATCGGTAAAAGCGGCAGGTGGCAAAAGGAAGGTTCGTACACCGAGAATAATACCGATTCCTAAAACTGGTGGAATATTACCATTAATACCAATTTTTGCCGGGTTATCAGCTTTGGGTTCATTAGCCGGTGGGGCAGCGGGAATTGTGCGCGCCATAAAAGCAGTAAAAAAAAGCAGCGAAGATAAAACCGGTGCCGGCCTTTATTTAAAATGGAAAGGAAATGGTTTGTTTCTAAAGCCATATCGTAAAGGTATGGGATTATTTTTAAATCGTAGATCAAAAAACTAATTGAATCCCTACCTCGAAGACCACTATCTAACATCGAAATAGAAAAATATGCCAAAAAGAAAAGAATAGGACACTTTCGAGGCGTTTATATGAGGGATTTATTACCTAGACAAGGTCCTCGACGTTACGAAGCAGCAATAGTTAATTTGGATAGTACGCGTGGTGCAGGGACTCATTGGGTAGCTTATAGAAAAAATAATTCTAAAGTAACATCTTATGACAGCTTCGGCGATTTACCCCCACCGATCGAATTGGTACGATATCTACAAACGGGATCGGAACCATCAAAAATTATTTACTATACATACGATCGTCAGCAGGATTTTGGAACAGTCTGGTGTGGACATTTGTGCTTAAAGTTTCTTGTCGAATCATCAGCGTAAAAGATGTCATCATCATCATCGTCACCATTAACACCGCAAATGGATCGCAATAACTATACTAAAATGTTGCAATCACTGAAAGCATTTCATCTAGCCGGTGGATTAAGGAAAATGACCGTGAAACAGTTAGAAAACATGCCCAAGGAAGTAATGATTGCATTAGCCCCAAATGAAATTCCATTTGTTTGGGAAAAGTTGCCCGAGCACCTTAAAAGCGATATCGATATATTAAAATATCAGTGCGGTTGCAAACATTATTTCAGCAGCAGCAGCAATTTAAACGAGGTTACGGCTGATGAGGATCATAAAGCTAGAAAAATATTTTGTTGTTATTGCAAAATCAGCGATGTGCGCATAAAAGCAGAAAATAGCATAAAAACATCACTATCTAATGCAGTGAGAAAAGGTGTGAAGATGAATCTTTTTAAATGTTGCCGCTAAGAATAAAACCGAGATGTGTGATGTTTTAATGGTTAGTCATGTCTTATACGTTCACACTAACAGGACACTCGAGCGTCTTAAGCGCCGATTTTTATCCACCAGTCGAATTAAATAGAGAAAACAAATATGGTCTGGCATTGCTGGGATTTTACACATACAATTCAATTTTTAATGTGGACGAAAGCAACAATAAGTTTGCCTACATGAAGGAGGGTTACACCACCGAGTCGATACAATTGCAGATTCCACCTGGGGCCTATGAAATAGATGAGATGGAAATAATGAAAGTACGCATCATACGCGTAGATTGTAATATAATTTCCGGAGCATATATGAATTCGGTGGAAGGTCATACCTTGTTCGAATTCGATATCGACGTGGAGTCCGGTTACAAAATCAGTAAAGAACCACAAAATAATATTTATATGCCGTTAATGCCGGCAGGACGTCAGTTTATCGACAACATTACTCTTCGCATCTTGGACGATAGCGGTGATCTAATCAATTTTCAAGGCGAGAAAATAATCGTGAAATTGGAACTGAAGAAACTTTCATAGAAATGGGTTTTTGCTTCAATCGTCAATTGTGTGTGCTGTCGACTAAGATGGGGGAACCGCCGAAACATAATAAAAGTAAAAGAAGAGTTAACGTCAAGGTTAGTCGTCGTCCAGACGTTAGATCACAAACATCTCAACAGTTATCTGCCGAAGACTATAAATTTTTAAAATCAATCGGTCTTAAAGTGCGAAAATGATTTCCACCACCAGCGATAAAATAGAGGTTTTCTCCGAGCCCATCTTGGACAATTCCATTATTAGTCTAGAAGAGTATACGTATAAACCATACGGATCTCCATCATTCAAAAATTCGGATGAAGTCCGTATCCCCATTAATTTTCAAGATATTATACTGGATATCGCCGAAAGTTACATATATATCGAAGGAAAATTTAAACCCATAGACGCAACGAAAAGATGTTTTTTATCAAATAATGCCCACGCATTTTTGTTCGATGAAATTCGCTACGAGATGGGAGGTGAGCAGGTCGCCGTGGTTCGTAAACCTGGAGTTACGACGACATTAAAAACCATGGTTTCATTCGGAAGTTTGCAACAAAGATCTCTCATGACGTGAGGATGGGGTCTCGACGAAGCAAACCAAGATATCGTAGACACGGCAAGTAACGTATTCTCCGGGAAATTACCCTTAAAATATCTTATGGGATTCGCCGAAGATTACGCAAAAGGTGTTTTCAACGTAAAACAAGAGCTTATTATGATTATAGCTCGCACTTTTACCAATTGTTACGTCGGCGAAGTAGAGGCAGAAATTAGTATCGACAAAATCGAATGGAAAATTCGTCACATCATTCCAGACGACAAGCAAAAATTGAAAATACTGTCTCGCATTAATAATGGAGGAAACAATGCCAGTATTCAAATGGCATATCGTAAATGGGATCTGTACGAATTACCAGCTTTAAGGCAAACATCTTCCGACGTGTGGGCCTTGAGAACGAGTACAAGTCTGGAAAGACCGCGCTATATAATCGTCGGGTTTCAAGACAGCAATAATTGCGACAAGAAAGAAAAAAACGCAACCCAGTTTACCCACGCCGACGTATGCGACATTAGACTGTATCTGAATTCAACCGTTTATCCCTACGAAAGATGGAATTTAGATTTCGCCAAGAAACTGTACGCAGCAGCCTATTACAATTACGAAAACTTCCAAAGCAGCTACTACGGGCGCGAGATAAACGATCCGATGATAACGTTCGCGGAATATATGAAAAACCCCGTTTTTATTATCAATTGCAGTCATCAACCAGAGGCAATTAACTCATCGACAGTGGATGTAAAATTGGAGTTCCAAACGAGAAAGAATAAATTCCCCAAAGACACTAAAGTGTACGCATTAGTTATTCACGACTCATTTTTTAGTTATAATGTATTAAACGGTTCGGTGACCAATAAATCTATATTTTAATGTATCTATTATATGTAACACAAAATAATGTTCTTGAATCAATAAATTTGTATTGAGTGAAGTAGTAGTTTTATATTTATTTGAAACCCAACAAAAAAAAAGCTGGCGGAAAAGCCCGCTCTTTAAGAAAAGAGTACGGGAATTTAGAAAATGGTGGTTTATTAAGTGGAAAAAAGAGCTTAAATAACACAAGAAAAAATTTTTAAGGCAAAATATGAAAACAACGATTTAGAAAATTTGTAGGAAAGTAACGGTTAGGAATAGAGAAAAAAGTTATAAGAAAAAATTATAGAGGAAATCGAGTACTATAAGCAAGCATTTTTCTCGATAGTAAAAACGTAAAAAAAAAAATTTCAAAAAAAAATTGAAAAATGGTGAATGCGTGCCAAAGTTGAAGTTTTGGAGCAAAATGATATTAGGAAATTAGAAAGAGAATTTTTTTCTACATATGGTATTACTTTTCAAAATTCGGAAAGATGAAATTTTAAGAAAAGGGTTATAGTAAGTTAGTAATTTGGATTTTTTAAAGCGCTGTAGCTCGGGAACCGTTCAAGATAGAAAAAAAATAAAAGCACTTCGATAGCCCAAAATTTTGAGGAGAATGCGATGGTGTAAAAAAAATTATAATTTTTTTTTTTTTTGAAAATGCTGAATACGCGCTAAAGTTGAAGATTTAGAGAAAAACGGTATTGGGAAATTAAAGAGAGAATTTTTTTCTACATAATGTAGTATTTTTGAAAATTCGAAAAAATGAAATTTGAAAAAAAGGGTTATAGAAAGTTAGTAATTTGAATTCTTTAAAGCGCTGTAGCTCGGGAACCGTTCAAAATAGAGAAAAAATAAAAGCACTTTAATTACCTAGAATTTTGAGTAGAATACAATGGTGAAAAAAAAATTTGGAAAATCTTAAAAATGACAAAAAATTTAGACGAAAAAATTGAAATTCTTGAGTTAGGAGGCTAGGGCCGCCGAACGGGAGTATGTGGAAGTTGTAGGGGAGGGTTTTTTTTTTTTTTCTAAGTCTTGAGACTGGGTCAGTTACACAGTCATATATTCATCAACCCTCATACGATGAACATGGAGGAAGAAAGACCCGCCAGCCGAGGCTCATCCATCTTTAGTGATGACACCGTAGCCGACAACGTTGGAGACCTGCAAGTCTTCGACGACGACGACGAGGTGGATTTTGAAATTGACGTCCTACGTTGAGACGACTTGGATGAGCCGATTCCGCTAGTATATGACCATGATCCGGGTCTAGTGGAATTAGACGATGCGGGTGATTGGGTCTTACAAAGACTCGAAACTCCGTCGCCGCAGCCAGAGCCGGACTCGACGGAAGATGCGGTGCTGGAAATTCCAGCATCACCAACACCCGACGACCCACAAGGCCCCTGCGATTCGTCAAGCTGGTGGTCGACCAGCGAGGATGGGGCACCATAAGCCCCACACTCTCCCTGGCCCTTTTTAAGGGCACACAACAACGGTCCTTTTCAGGACCACAAAATACTTTGATCGTAGTTTTAGTACATATTAGTACTTTGTTACTAATATTGTATGTATAGAATATACAATATTAGATACAAAGTATTAAAACTTTCAGTGCTGGTGGAACTCAGCTAAATCGTTCGTTCGTATTTGAGACCGCAAACAACTTTTGGTCTCAATACGTAATACGACATTTGTTTTCACCCCCCACCATTAATTTGTCTCTATATATACGACCACCAATACTTATTACAATCATTTTAGTTCAACATGTCTGCGACTCAACAACAACAACAACAACAACAACCCATCCAATGCCCTGTGGTAGATTCTACCACAGAGAATTGTCTGGAGTGGGAGTTGAACGATCCTAGATGGGATGAACTTTGGCGGTTCATCATCGAATATACAGAGGACAACACCACCACCCCCGCTGATGATGACGGGCCGTGCGACTCCACAACACAATAAAAAAGTCGCATGTTTTACAACCAAACGGTCCTTTTCAGGACCACAAAATAATTTGATCGTAGTTTTAGTTGGTTATAATACTTTGTAACCAATATTTTATGTTTTTTTCATAAAAACATACAATATTGAGATACAAAGTATTAGAAGTTCTGGCGACAGAACCTTAACTTCATAAACCGAACCATGTTTTAGCATACTTGTAAATATTATCAGAAAATATTTACAACTATTGCTATTGCGTAGTTTTAGTGGATTATTCACTCTTTTTTTTTATTACCTAATATTATGTGGGACAGGGCCTATATGAAATAACACACAAAAATAAATTTTCAAGTCATTTTTATTCTCATTATAAAATATAAAAATTTGATCAAACACTTTTTTTTATTAACTACAATATATATATATATATATATATATATATATATATATATATATATATATATATATATATATATATATATATATATATATATATATATATATATATATATATTTACAAACTTAATACTATAAATTAAAAGCTAATATCTACAACTACCTAACACCTACTACATAATTTATTAAAGTCCTCTAATTGTCTTTTTAACCGCGCAGATTTCACCTTTTTTATCTCTAATTGTCTTTCAAGTTCTAAAATGTCACTGTCACACTCGTTCACTTCTTTCACTAAGCGTTTTTTCATATCATAAATGTCTGTCAATTTGCTCTTCTGAGAGTTGGTGAAGTCTTCGACCCACTCCGGTTGCGATGGCTCGGAATATATTAACGAAGAAGAAGCGGTTTTATTTGATGAAGACGATGACGATGACGACGACGACGACGACGAAGCAGCGGAAACTTCATCGCCTTCAAAACACCGCTTAAACCGCTTCTTCATGGGTTTCCGGCACCCCAATATCGGCGACAGTGGCGCTGGGGAAGACTTCACCTCCGACACTATTTCATTCTCTACGCTGGCCGGTGTTGGTGGCGTTGGTGGTGTTTGTCCATCGGGGCCTTCTATGACTTCCACTTCTACCGACAATGGCTCTTTTGGTGCTGTTTTTAGGAAGTCGGGTAATGGAACAGGGGTGGAGGGACGCTTAAAGTTAAACTTTTTCTTCTTCCCTTGTCCCACACCTTTAATCGCCGAATAAAATGTTTTTTTATCGGCGATTTCCGACTTCCGCATAGTCAAGAGCTTTTTCAATTTCGAAGCTTTCGGAGAAGATTCCCTAGGCCGCGATGCTTTTCGCACAACCACATCACTAATCACATTTATCTTTGGCTCCTTCTCCTCCGTCCAGCATTCGAGGAATTGCGCTGCCGACTGAACTAACTCTTCGTCGCGACCATCATTGAGGGCTCGGTCTTCGGCATCTTCATGCTCCACGCCATTCCAGTTCTCGAATACCCCCGGACTTAACACTTCCAAACCACTCATGTTATCCAGCCTGCCTTGCTGCGAACCGCAGCTCACGTCAAGAGCATCTAAAAGAGACCGTACACTCGACATCTTCGATATTAAAACTCACACAATTAACTTTTTCTTAGCACTGTACTGTTTGGTGTTCTGACGAACTGTGAAGAGCTCGAGCCAGCAAGTCTGCTTTTATGCCCATTTCCCCCACTACACCACCTTTATTCCTTTTGTTCGATGCATTAAGTATAATATTTAAACTTGTCAGATGCAAGGCCAAGGCCAAGGCCGACGTAACCGGCAATACCAGGGTCGTTTTCAGGGCTGTAATTTTCATGGATTTTTTTTTTGTCCCTGTCAAGGTTATTTTAAAGAAGCATATAAATATAGTACTAAACTTGTTAGATGCGAGGCCAAGGCCAAGGTCAAAGTACCCGTCAATGCCAGGGTCGTTTTCGAGGTTGTAATTTTCAAGGATTTTTTTTTTTTTGGTCCTGTCAAGGTTATTTTAAAAAGTAATACATAATTAGAGTACGGCGATTGAAAAGTACAACATATTCAAACATCATGTTGCCAACTGATGAACAACCTAGTGAAGCAGCCAAAACATACAGTCATATACCAAAAGCTTTTTATTTAACTTGTCATCATTGTAAAAGACTAGGTATCTGCTGGCGAAATGATCTTACGTACGACTTCAACTACATTGACCTTTTCAGGGTTAAATTTGTACAATGCGGCTTTTGTGGACTAGTTTACTACCAGTTCAAGGACATTAATGAACGTGCCATCCAGAGAAGAAAATGGGTCATAGAAGAAGCTTACCTGTACAGAAGAAATTAACATGTATTTTATTTCTTAATTTATAATTTTTTTGTTTGTTATTTTTTTTATTTTTTTTAATAATAAAAAGTAAACTCAATCTTTTGTTATATTTTAATTTTTTTTTTCAATAAAACAATAGTAAAATGAATCTGTACGTGTATTTATTAAACATCACCTAAAATACGTTTTGCAATCCATATTTTTCTGCAGAGTCCGTTTATTAATGAAATAGAACCATATATTAGGGTGAAATCTAATGGTTTCAAATCAGTCTCACATAACAATGTCAGAAGTAAACACTATTGATAAGTTCGGTCGCAAAAGAAAATTTAAGGATTTTAACTTTATGCGAGGTCCTTCAGGAATAGGTTTTAAACTTACACCTAATGGAGATTACGACATGGGAAGCAAAAGATTGTGCTATTTAGCAGAACCTCTTGAAGGAGACGATGCGACCACACGAAATTATGTTGATAATAACCTTGCTCAGTGTGTGCAAGATACGCAGAAAGCTTTACATGACTCAACAATTGTTATTAAAGATATATTCAGAAACCAACTTGAAGGTTACGTACGCAAGAAATTAATTGAAACCGGTCAAGAACTTAGAGGATACATTGATGATACTGTTATTGCAATATATGAACTTAGGCAAGACGAACTGCGTGATGAACTTAACTCTAGAATGTTGAAAATTGAAAAGACTATGGAGGATCTTGTCAGCAAACCTGTTTCACATTAAACATCTATTCGTAGACCTGTGCGTTTAATTTACTATTAGACAAATTTTTCAACAATAATTTTACAGTTTGTTATTTGTCGACACTTCATTATATTTATAATTTTAAAATAAAGGTTCAATAAAAAAGCAATCAAGTAATGAATACATGTTTTTTATTTAAAAAAAACAAAAAAAAATTACAATACTATCGTTACATATTAATGTTGTATGTTTAATAGAAATAATAAAAACAATACAAATAATGAAATATGGATTTTCCAGATTACGTGCTGTCCTGACTTAGAAATGATTCCAACACGGTGACTAAATTTGCTACGTTTTCTTCCGGGTCTGTTTTGTAAAAATCTATGTCTGCATGCCCCCAAGGTAGAGTTTTGGTTGAACTGGAAATTACATAACGTTTATCATCGCTATGTGACAATGCTACTTTATTTATTATGTTGGTATAAATGTTATGTAATTCACTTCTAAATGTCTTCATCTTTCTTAATATCAAACCACCCCGTTCAACAATTCTTTGGTAGTCTTCCTGATGAAGGTCTTTCTCGATAACACATTTTTTGATACCTTTGGCTTTTTTTAATTCATTATTAATGAACTTTACATAATAAGCCTTCGCGCCGGTACCATAAAAGCTTATTATCGGATCACCAGGAAACTCATCTTTCATTCTACCAACTACAGAATTACTTTTAATTATGTTGAAATTATTAATTTCGGGGTAATTTGATGTATCGAATTTTTCGGGGTTTTCTGATATAGTTTGATAAAAGTTTTCCGTATACACTTTTAATATAAGCGAGTCAGTATCGGTGTAAAGTAACGAAGCATCATCACCAAACTTGGATTTAATAAAATTATAATAAAAATCGTATATTACAGTCTTTGATATATCTAATATGGAAAAACCGATATAAATTGGTTTATTGTACAATATTTTAACTTTATTCATATGTATAGCAACAAAGTTCTCGGTAAATATCGAGCTACTATTGAAATTGGGGCGGGATATTAGTGCTCTAACTCCATTTCTGCCTACACTGTTCTCCCAATGTGTTACTAATTTTATATCCTTTCGATTTTCCACATTTTCCATAGTTTTACCAAATATCGCGTTATTTTTTAATTTAAAAGTGTCCTTCGCAAATTTTGTGGTGGCCTTGTTACGTAAATTGGTATTAAAATCAATATACGATTTTAGCCATTTTGATTGCTTAAACTGTAATACTCGATGGGTTTGCATTACCACTAAGCCGTTGGCGATGGCTTGTTTTAAAGTTCTATAGTGTACAATGTATTTTTTTTTATCTTGTAAATTAGGAATTAATTTCGGTAATATAGCGTTTTCTGTTGGCGGTATGATATTTTCTACTAGAAATGGAAGATCAGAATGTGCATCATGCAACTCAGTCGGATAATGCACATCCACTTCCAAAACGTAGCCATGTAAACTATCATCACCAACAGCCATAATATTTAAATCCAGAATTTCGCGCTCGCTTAACCATCGAAAACCACCATATGGTAATGCTTGTGACATACTATGACCATATAGATTTGTAGCATCAAGGTATGTTATAAATGAAGAAGGTTTTGTTGGGTCATAGTCTGGTAAAAAAATATTATTAGCGATGTGCTTCCTTTCTGTACACTGGCTTATGCCGCCGCGTATACCTTTCTTAAAAAAATGTATCATGTCTATATCAGTTAAGAGCTCTAACTCTACCTTAGTCATACGTAGCATACAATCAAATGATAAACTTGGAAGGGTATAGTAATGTGCCGGATCAAGTTTATCGAATTTTAAACAATTATTCCGAAATTGCTCAAAAACATCACACAATAGCAACACATCTGATTTTAAATACACGTCCGAATAGTCCCCCAAAGTTTTACACCCAAACAAGCGCCATACTTCTTTTGCTCTTCTATAGCTTTCATCGCTAATATGTTCTTCCCGTAAATTATCATAAAATTCATCTTTACTTGGAAGACATGTATTTTCCATTTTTTCTATAGAGTCAATAAAGCTATAGGGAAAAACACCCTTTTGACGCATCAAATTAAATTGGTTGATATTTGAAAAATGTTTCCGCGTTTCAATAAAATCGTCGTCGTTTAAACCGCTGCCTAAATTTTCCAAAGACGTTGACAGAAATTTAAAACTATCAATAAATCGCAACTTTAAATATTTCCTCTTGACTTTTCCACATTTACTATCAAAATAATCGTGCACATAAATGCTTTTGGTAAATGATATGTACTTTTCCTTACTTTGAGCCAAAACACCAATTTTATCCCCATATTTACATAACTCTTTTATAAATAAATGGCTGTCGTAGCCGCTTAAGTTATGAAATATGATAGGGATGAAAGAGGGTAATTTATAATTTAAATTACAAACGGAATGTGCAGCACCAAATCTTTTTGCACCAGTTATGTGACAGTGGTCTCGTACTTTAATCTCACCCTCTTCAAAAGGGCCTTCACATATACCACATATTTTAGCATCATTAAACTCCCTTTTTTCTTCAGGCGTTAACGGTTTCATAGGCTTAATGTCTTTTAAATATGTGTTGTATAGAGCCCTTAAATCACACTCGATACGATCCACAAAGACTTGAGCTGCATTATTCCCCTGAAATAGCTCAAATTTCGAAAGTGAGTCGTCGAAAGAGCATTTAATTAAATAAGCAAAAGAATATGGTTCATGTTTAAAACTTTTTACAGTGTAAGAATTTTGTGGGTTTGGTTGTACCGTTTCAACGGGCTTTAAAACAGATTCGAAATCTGCATAAACCACGAATGGAACGCGCATTTGCTTTTCTATACCCTCGAATTTTAAAATATTTTCCGGCACACTCTTTCCAAATTTATCGATTTTTAAATCCACTGAGGGTGTTTGCGTGAAAATGTGGTTACAATCGTAGCTTTGATGTAAAGTTAAAGCTGACGGTGTACTAAAATAAATGAGGCAACCATCACAGAAATATATTTTATGTTGTTGACAACTAATTTGACTTGAAACTAAACGTGATAAATCCCGAATCCAACAATAATGACTCTTTGAACAAGTCGTATCACAAAAATGTTCACCGCCATCTTTACTACTACAGTCTTTTGTAATTAACAATAAATTTACATGCCTATCCAACTTTTTTGACGCATACCTCAGTGGACCAATAACTTCATGTATTACTTCATTATTTTCATATTTAGATTCCAGACCGTATACGTTAATTGATATGTTGTTCATTTCCTCAAATTTTTTAATGTCACGTAATTTTACTGGAAAATCCATACCTGTTACATTTAGCACTCTAGAAAAATGGGGGTAGGATGTCTTCTGTGAAGGCTCTGCTGTTGGAGGAAACAATGCTGATGTTACAGCCCACGCAAAGCAAAATTCGTCCTGGTTAATCACATTGACGACAGCTCCTTTCTTTTCAATAGAACACGGCAACTTGATGTATGATGAGCCACCCATAGGCATATACTTGTTGATACCAACTTCCAAGTATAAAATTCGCACAAGAGCCCATCCTATAACAAGAAAAATAATATATAAAAATCAGTTTAATATATCGGGTTTTGATTTTTCCATACCTGAATCTTTCTCCTGGAACTCTGTCGCCTGCGTTTTTATTAATTCGGTGAAAGAATGGTAAACGGCATCCAAATCACTTTCTACACTAATTATTTGATTAGCAGTGTTGAAGGATTTTTCACTGAATATTTCTTGTGATGGAAGCATGTACTCGCCAACAGCTGTCATGTTAACTTTTAAAGCATGATGCACACGCAATAAATTATTAACAAGTTCCACCACCTTGGATTTAATGTCTGCAAAGAACATTACGTAATCGGAATGCTCCATATCACTGCTAACCCGATAGGTTGCAATTCTCCTTTTGAAGGCACATTCAACGAGTTGCACACCATGACATACCGACAAACATGAATTATTTTTATGTTGTTGTGTTCGTTTATGCGCCGACATATGATTTATTGGAACATCTACATTACATGTAGCGCAATTAATTACCGGAATCGTCGATGTATACTCTTCAATTCGGAGCCGTTTTCCTCCAGGCACTTCATTAAATCTCGCCGCACACGATTCTCTTTGATGACGTCTCATATTATAAATATTAGTAAACTTAGAACCGCAATTTTCACAAACATATGCCATGATTTGTCAAATATTAACACATGTACTACCTATACAAGTCAGAGCCAACTGATGAATGAAACTGCCCCATACCTTATATAAAACCATTCAAGGTCACCCCCAACCACGTAACATATCTTCAAGGTCACACACCCAAGATAACCTTCAACAAAGTCAAGGTCGTCTCGACCAAGGTCAAGGTCAAGGTCACACACACAACCTTGAACACAAGGCCAAGGCCAAAGCACACGTGCACTTTCAAGGTCAATGACAAGGACATGTGGGCGGGGCCAAAGATGGGTGAAGCAAGGTCAAGGTCAAGGTCGAGGAGTGGGGGGATCGAGAGAATCGGGTTATGTTCACTACTAATATATCTAGAGTTGAACCAGAGCTGCAAAGAATGCGGCGTAAAGTTGCACGGACTGGCTTAATACGTCCATACTTATTAATATGAATATCAAAGGAAAACAATGTTCATTAGTTTCCTGAATTTTGAGAAGAAAATTGACAATCAAATATTTTCAGAAATAAAAATATACCTAATATACAATTAAAGTGAATCAAAATTGTCTTCTTTGCAAGTCTAGAGATAAGTAAGTACATTTCGTTTTAATAACATTATTCTTTTTTAATTACACCGATAGTCGGATTCGATAATCTAATCAACCGCTTAAACCCGTATTAATTTTTTTTTAATTTGTTAATTATTGTTGGAGGAATTATCAACTAATAAATAATTTGTATCTATTTTTAAAAATCATGTTTTATAAATTTTAGTAGGACTAAGTCCATCTTGATAAAACAGGTAAAGATTTGAAATACTTTCAAACACTGAAAGAAAAACTTCAAAAGAAACCCCCGATGGACGGTATGTTCGCATTAACGTCAAAAAAGACGATGGTGGTTTGCAAGCCTCTTACAATATCTCTCTACTGATAGCAAAATATGGAAATTCGCATACTATCGGAGAAGAGCCCATTTTGCTAGCTATTGAAGAAGTTGTTAAAACTGTTCTTCATAAACCTGCATATGATATACTCATAAGCATGAAATAATTCATAATACTTGAAAGCTTTTTGTTTAATTATCTTCAAATGACTCAGCTATCCAAACAGCTGGACAAATCAGCTTTGCCCGGTATTGAAGCACTATTATTGATACATGTTCGTTTTGTTATGGACCAAGAAATCCACAATGAACTATTCTTTGAGAGACCTCTGGAAACAGACACTAAAGGTCCAATGTTTTAAGAAATTATTTCATGGAAAAAACGTAACAGGTTTGGGTGTTAATCCAACCTGCCTTGGTTGGGTGTTACTGTGGTTTTATAAGTCATTTAAAAAAAATGTACTCCGAGTGTTCAGAATTTAGTAAGTCATCCATCGATATTATTGACTTGTTAAAAAGTTCAGAGTATATGCGTTGAATTCTTGTATAGTGCCTAGCCTCCAGTCTATTTTTTTATATACTTTTTTACTTTTGAATCTATTTTCCCATGACCAGAGCAGCTGCAGATTAAAGGATAGAGAGGGACGAGGTCCTAGAGTACATACTACTATTTTGAACTTTTTTATAACTGTTTTCTTATTAAAATATTGTTGGTCTTTTATCATTATTTTATTAAAATAAAATTTTTATAAAAGAAATTGAACCGACTTCTAAAACTGCGCTAAAAAGTGAAAAATAACTATAAATTTCTATATGAAATTGAAATTTTTGAAGTCGGCGCCAAACTAATACCTGACAAACTGGGATTCGCATAAACAGATTAACGATACTTTATTTATAATTGTTCTCTTACCATAATTTGTATATATTAGTAGTTACTTGTTTCATTTAGAAATAACTTGGCGCCGACTTCAAAAATTTCGATTTCATACAGAAATTTGTAGTTATTTTTCACTTTTTAGCGTACTTCTAGAAGTCGGTTCAATTTTTTTTATAAAAATTTTATTTTTCGAGTTTTAGTTTTAAGTTCATTATGATATTCATAAATTATTTGAACTAAGTACTAATAGAGATTAGTGTACCTCGCAATGACTCCAAGGTGGCAAAAAAGTACCCAGGTTATCCAAAGTTGTAATCACCCTAAAATGAACCACTAAAAATTGTTTGATTCTTAGAGTTCTACAAATACCAGTGAAATTGTATCAAACAAATATTTAGTTTGTCATAGTAAATCCACTGTCTTAAATTTTAAATTAATTTTAGTTTGGTAATATAGGCCCCAAAACCTTCCAATATCGATATTTAAAGAGCTTGAGACGTAAATTTTTTAGCTCGATATATTTTGTACTGCATATTGAGTTTGTTTACGCTCCAAGAACCCCCGCAATATAAAATGCGAATAAGGTAAAATTTTCAACTCACTATATTGGATCTTGAATTTCAAAAAAATAATTTTAACGTCTTAATGTAATCTAAATCTAAACCCTTCAAAGCGCCCTAGTACCAATTTTAGATGAAATCCAGAAATTCAAAATTTCTAGACCGTCATATTGCCTCCGATATATTAGATTTTCTTTAAGTAATTTTATATTCGCTATTTACATTCTTAAAGACGATTCAGTTCCACATTTGAACAAAATCGAAAAATGTAAAATTTTTAGTCTGTCATACTAAATCCTGAAAAAAATACTATTAAATTCGTACCTTACCCCCTCAAGAATCCCCTATATCAGTTTTGGAGAAAATCAAAAATTGTAAAATTTTTAGGATGCCATGTTGAATCCGCTAGATTGAGTTCTTCAAAAAATATTTTAAATTCGTAATTAACACTAACAAAAATCCCCCATTACTGATTTTAGACAAAATGGAAAGATGTAAAACCTTTAATAATCCGCCATCTTGTATCAGCCATATTTAATTTTTTTAAACTAATGTCAGATGCGTAATATGCGATCCCGAAAACTTCCTCATATCAATTTTGAAAAAATTCGGACAAAATTTATTTTTTATCCTTCATATTGGACACGCCATATTGAATTTTTTAAAAATAATTTCAGATTCGTTATGTATAACCGCGAAAACTCTCCCATACCAATTTTGGAGAAAATCGAACAAAACTGATGTTTTCGTCCGCCATATCGAATTTTTTAAAAATGATTTTAAATTCGTGATGCATGACCCCCGTACCAATTTTGGAGAAAATTGAATAAAATTGATTTGTTCGTTCGCCATATTTGATCCGCCATATTGAATTTTTTAAAAATAATTTTAGATTCGTCATGTGCGACCCCAAAAATTCCCCCGTACCAATTTTGGAGAAAATCGAACAAAACTGATGTTTTCGTCCGCCATATCGAATTTTTTAAAAATGATTTTAAATTCGTGATGCATGACCCCCGTACCAATTTTGGAGAAAATTGAATAAAATTGATTTGTTCGTTCGCCATATTTGATCCGCCATATTGAATTTTTTAAAAATAATTTTAGATTCGTCATGTGCGACCCCAAAAATTCCCCCGTACCAATTTTGGAGAAAATCGGACAAAATCGATTTTTTTTGTCCGCCATATTGGATCCGCCATATTGAATTTTTTAAAAATGTTTTGAATTCGTAATGTGCGACCTCGAAAACTTCCCCATACCAATTTTGGAGAAAATCCGACAAAATTAAATTTTTCTGTCCGCCATATTGGATCCGCCATTTTGAATTTTTTTAAAATAATTTCAGATTCGTTGGGTACAACCCCGAAGATTCCCCCATACCAATTTTGGAGAAAATCGGACAAAATTAATTTTTTTGGCCGCCATATTGTATATTACTGAATCAATTTCGTCCAAAAAAATATGGGACCACCGCAGCAACTTCCTTTACATAACGTAAAAAATTTCATTCAAATCGGTGCAGCCGTTCCGGAGTAATCGGTGTACATACATAAAAATATATACATATATATATATATATATATATATATATATATATATATATATATATATATATATATATATATACGCGACGAATTGAGAACCTCCTTCTTTTAGAAGTCGGTTAAAAAGGAAACATATTCTTTCTTGTTTTACATAATGCCATGGGCAAAAGAAAAAAATATATATCCTATATGAAATGGAAAAAGAAAAAAGAAGTGCTTAAAAAATGCCAATAAAAAATTTAAATTAAAAATTTAGAAAATAGGGAAAAAAGAATTGTATGAGAATATTTTAGAAGTTGAAAATGCCAAAAGAGATTTTAAAAAAAAAAACACAAATAAAAATTATTAAAAATGTCTATACACCTACATATTTATTTTTAAAAAATTCAATATGGCGGATCCAATATGGCGGACAAAAAAATAAATTTTATCTGATTTTCTGAAAAATGGGTACAAGGAAGTTTTTGGGATCGCACATAACGAATCTAAAATTATTTTTAAAAAATTCAATATGGCGGATCTAGTATGGCGGATGAAAAAATCAATTTTGTCCATTTTCCTTCAAAATCGGTATGGGGGAGTTTTCGGGATCGCACATAACAAATCTGAAATTATTTTTAAAAATTCAATATGGCGTATAAAATATGGTGGATAAAAAATTAATTTTGTCCGATTTTTTCAAAATTGATGTGGAGGAGTTTTTGGGATTTGACATTATTTTAAAAAAAAATTAAATATGTCGGATCCAAGGAGGCGGATTAAAGATTCTGTATCTCTCGATTTTGTCTAAAATCAGTATAAATGGATTTTTGTTAGAGTTAACTACGAATTTCAAATATTTTTGGAAAAACTCAATCTGGCGGATTCAATATAGTGTCCTAAAAATTTAAAATTTTTTGATTTTTTTCAAAACTGTTATAGGGGGTTCTTGAGGGTGTAAATTATGAATTTAAAAGGATTTCAGGATTCAATATGGCGAATCCAATATAGTGGATTAAAATTTTTACATTCTTCGATTTTCTTCAATGGTGGGACTGAATCGTTTTTGATGATGTAAATAGTGAATATAAAATCATCTTTAAAAAATCCAATATGTTAATTTTTTTTTTCATCCAAAATTGGTAATAGGGGGTTTTAAAGGATTTTAGTTTAGATTTCACTAAGACGTTAAAATTATTTTTTTTTTAAATTCAATATGGCGGATCCTATATGTTGGATTGAAAATTTTACCTTATTCGCATTTTATCAGATTTGGTATTAGGGCGTTTCGGGGTCATGTATTACGAAAATGAAGTTAATTTTTTACAATTACTAGGATGATAAGATACAATATGAGGGACTGAAAATTTCGCATTTTCCGACTTTGTCTAAAATTGATATTGCGGGGTTCTTGGAAGTATACAAACTCAAAATGCAGTATAAAATATATCGGGCTAATAAATTTACGTCTCAAGTTTTTTAAATATCGATATTGGAAGGTTTAGGGGCCTATATTACCAATCTAAAATTAATTTGAAATTTAAGATAGTGGATTTACTACGACAGACTAAATATTTGTTTGACACAATTTCACTGGTATTTGGAGAACTCTTAAGAATCGAAGAATGTCTAGTGGTTCATTTTAGAGTGATTTACAACTTTGGATAAAATGGATACTTTCTTGCCACCTTGCGAGGTACACTAATATCGATTAGTACTTAGTTCAAATAATTTATGGATAACATATTAACTTCAAAACTAAAAACCGAAAAATAAAATTTTTATAAAAAAAATTGAACCCACTCCTACAACTGCGCTAAAAAGTGAAAAATAACTATAAATTTTTATATGAAATTGAAATTTTTGAAGTCGGCGCCAAATTATTTCTAAATGAAATAAATAAACTACTCCTCATCCAGCCCTTTGTGGCCACTGCTGGCCATTGGCCTCCCTCATTCTTGTCCATTGTGCTCTATCTGGAGCGATTTGAATCCAATTTGTTGCAATTCTCTTGAGATCGTCAGTCCAACGAGTGGGGGTCTTCCTCTACTTCTTTTGTCTAATTTCGGCCTCCACTCGAGTAATCTCTTCGTCCACCTTCCATCACTGATTCGGGCGACGTGTCCGGCCCAGTTCCATTTGAGTGTGGCAATTCGGAAAATTACGTCGGTAACTCTTGTCTTTCGTCTCAGGTCTTCATTTCTAACTCGGTCACGTAGCGATATATCTAGCATTGACCTTTCCATCTTTCTCTGAGCTATTTGCAGCGTTTTCGAAGTTGCAGTTGTCAATGTCAAAGTTTCGGCACCGTAGATCATGACCGGTAACACAGATTGGTCAAATGTTTTACGTTTTAAAGAAATTGATACATCGCTTTTAAAGATGTCTTTAAGTTTTCCATAGGCTGCCCATGCAAGATTTACTCTTCTCCGTAGCTCGCATGTTTGATTATCTCTTGTGATCTTTATTTCGTGTCCAAGATATATGTATTTTTCCACAAGCTCCACTTCGTTGTCTCCAATATTGATATTTCCACTAGGTACCAGATTGGTCATAAATTTTGTTTTTGATATATTTATTTTAAGACCCACATTGGTGCACACTAGCTGAAGTTCATGTAACATTGTGCATATCTCCTTAAGATTATTGGAAAACAAAACTATGTCGTCCGCGAACCTCAAATTTGTTAATCTTTGACCGTCTACATTCAGGCCTCTTTTTTCCCAATTAAGTTTTTTACAGGCGTATTCTAGTACTACAGTAAATAGTTTAGGCGATTAGGTATCACCCTGTCGGACTCGTCTGCCAATTGGGATATAATCCGTGTTTCTGTGTAGTTTCACCGACATAGTTGCATTTCTGTATATATTGTAAATTAACTTTGTGTATCGATAGTCAATGCGGCATGCTTGTAATGCTTCCATAATTATGTCAAGCTCTACCGTATCAAAGGCCTTATGGAAATCTACAAAAGCCAGAACGAGTGGTCGATTATATTCGATAGTTTTTTCTATTACCGTTTTGATGCTCTATAGGTCATCGTTTGTTCCAAACCCAGTACGAAACCCCGCTTGCTCTATTTGTTGGTAGTAATCAAGTTTTTTCTTAAGTCGATTCGTTACTATTCTTGTTAGGAGTTTATATAGGTGACTAAGAAGGCTTATTGGTCTGTAGATTTCCAAATCATGGGGATCTCCTTTTTTATAAATCAAAATTACCTCAGCATTGTGCTACTTGTCGGGTGTTCTAGTATCCAAAAGGCACATGTTAAAAAGGTCTTTTATTTTCTTAAGTAGACAAACACCTCCGATTTTGATTGCATCAGTAACTACACCATCTTCGCCTGGAGATTTGTTATTCTTAGTTTTTCTTAGGGCTAGTTTTATTTCGTCTATTATAATTTCCAGAATTTGTTCTGATCCTTTGTGGACAATGCCCTTTTTCCTTGTCAATATTTGTGGTACTTGATCTTTGCTATTCTCTTTGTTTTGGATTCTGTATAGTAATTTGTAAAAATCTTCGACTACTTTAAGGATTTCCTCTCTGTCTGTTGAAAACTGACCATTCTTATCTTTCACTTTCATTATTTGTCTTGTTCCCGTTCTTAGTTTTCTTCTCAATACTTTCATACGTTTATTGTTCTCAATGGTATCTTCGATCTGTTCTTGATTGTATTTTCGAGTGTCTTGTCTAACAGCTTTGGATATTTCTTTATTTATTCTTTGTAGTTCATCAGCTTTAATGTCCGTTTCGCTTCTCATTTCTCTTCTTTTCTGCATTAGTTGACTGGTATTTTGGCTAAGCTTCTCTTCTTTTTAGGTTTTAGGACAAAATTTGTTCTAACTTTCTAGTAAGTTGTTAATTTGTTACTTAGGTCGTCAGCGTCAGTTTATTCTCCTAATATGGTATTATTATGGTAAGAAAGCAATTACAAATAAAGTATTTTTAACCTGTTTATGCGAATCACGTTTTGTCAGGTATTAGTTTGGAGCCAACTTCAAAAATTTTAATTTCATAAAAAATCTATAGTTATTTTTCACTTTTTAACGCACTTTTAGAAGTCGATTCAATTTTTTTGTAAAAAGTTTATTACCGGTACTATCTACATCTAAAAAAAAGTTCTGACGAATAGAATGAGCTAAGCTGCGTGGACGATGGTGAGTTCAAGCCATAAAATTTTTGGAATCGGGACCATTCCATCAAAACGAGCTTAATGATTTTATTAGAGACCTTGGAGTGTCGAAAAGTTCTTCTGAATTACTAGCTTCCCGGTTGAAAGAGAGACATCTTTTAACTAAAAAAACTAAAGTTTCGTGTTATCGCACTAGAGACAAAGGCTTACTTAATTTTTTTCGCTGAAGAGGATAATTTTGTGTATTGTACTGATATGTCTGGTTTGATGACTGCCATGGGCTTGCAGAGATATGATACAAACGAATGGCGTTTATTTATCGACTCATCAAAACGTAGTTTGAAGTATGTAATATTGTATAACGGAAATAAACTAGGCTGTCTACCGATCGCATATTTAACCAAAGATAAGCAAGAATACCCTACAATAGCATTAGTCTTGAATAAGATAAAGATAACGAATATAAATAGGTAACTTGCATTGATCTTAAGATGGTTAATCTCCTTTTGTGACAAAAATATCCTCATTATATATGTTTATGGGATAGCAGAGCTAAATCTGAACATTCGACAAGAAACGAATACCTTCTAGGGAAGAACTAGTTCCAGGTAGCCGTAATGTTATAAACATACCTCTTGTGGAACGAAATCGTAGTATATTGCCACCTCTGCATATTAAACTTGATTTGATGAAATAATATGTTAAAGCACTAAAAAAAGGCAGTGAATGTTTTAAGTATATTTCAAAGAAGCGTCCGAATCTGAGTTCAGAAAAGCTCAAAGTAGGCATATCTGACAGCCCACAAATTCGCAAAATGGTGAACGACTCTAATTTCCGCAGTTCAATGTCAGAAATTGAGAAAAACGCATGGGATTCGTCTGTTTGGGTTATTCGAAATTTCGTAGGTAATAGAAAGGGTGATGATTATGTTGAGCCCGTTGAAGAAATTTTGTCTCACTTCCAGCAACTTGGGTGCAATATGAGCATCAAAGTACACTTTCTTCACACCATTTAGATAATTTTCCGGAAAATCTCGGTGACATGAGTGAAGAACAGATTGAACGATTCCACCAAGATATTCAAACTATGAAGGAATGATTCCAGATCGCTGGAAAGAGCATATAATGGCCGATTATTGCTGGATTATTCAGAGTAGCACTTCGTCATTCAAAAACAATGGAAAATCATATAAAAGAAAATTCAAGAGTTTGTAGTTTTTTTAAATAAAATATCTCGGTATGGTGAGAGTATTTTTTCTAAACAAACACCACTCCTTATAATTCATAAATTAAGGCTGATATTATATTTGAAAATAACGTCAAAAATTAGCTTAGAATGATGTAAAATATTGCATGCAACAGACATCCTGTTGGACGGTGTAATCTGTAGCAGTAATTTTTCTAATTTTAAGACTTTCTCCCAGTGTAATTGCTAGTCGCAAGAGAAGCAAAGTCAGAAAATTTGGTTTTAGCGGAAACACTCTTTGTCGCATATAAGATAAAATAATCTGTGGTATTAATAATAAATTGAAAGTACAACTGAAGGTGCTTAAGTATTAAAAAAAGGGTTATCGAAAGGTTGGTCTTAGTGATGCAATTTCATGCAAGAGATTCAGATTTAGTTATATGGAAATAATTTTTGAAATAGTCATACTTTTTTAAAATATTGGCAAAGATTTTAGCTTTCGGCTGGCTTAGTCCTTTTACTAGCTTAGATAGAAAAACATGACACAACAGTATAAATAATATCAGTAACGCTATTCATTGTGCAAAAAATAGATTTAATGAAAATTAATAAATGAATATCAGTTTTTCAGAGCATAGGTAAATTTTACTTTTTAGTAGGTGTAAAAATAATATATCTTTCTACCTTAATTAATTATTAAAATAAATTAAAATTAGTTAGTTCCATTTTAGTCAAAAAACGTCATATTTTACATTCTATGAAATGAGGTTTATATAGCAGCAATAATAATACTATTACAAAAAATAATACAATGTGTTTTAATAAGAGGGTGACAGCTGTCTTTTTGCTAAATATTTTTTGAACAATAATATGATTAATAAAATAATTCTTATCAGGATATTCTCCTTATTCTCGTGGCACTTGGTAGTATGTAAGCGATCAATTACTGACTTTAATGAACTGCATATATAAATGGATACTTTCTTTTGCCAATCAGAAAATAGTGCCTGCATCCGTAATACCAACACAATTCAACAAAATCTTCCTCATCCATAAATAGTGATTTCTTTCTGGTCCCCTCTTTCCTCTGTCAGGACGTTAACAGCTCTTCTATAAAAAGTTATAAAAAAGTGTCTAATACAAAAATTTCTATCTCATAGACTTTATTTTATTTACAATGATAAGTACGTTAAACCAAAAGAGTAATTAAATTTAAAGTTAAAACAATAAATTATAACTCCCTTGTTTTTGCAGCGGGGTCTTCATTCAGCCTTTTTCATCTCATTATTACGCTAATACAAAATGAAAAAGAAATATAACACCAGTCGGTAAAACAATTTTTTCTCAATGAGCTGGGTTATTGTAAAGAGATGGTCAACAGTAGATCTACCTGCTCTAAATCCAGCCTGTTCTTCGGCCTCCATATCTGAGTATTCGCTCTCAATCCTCTTTTTGACTAGTTTCCCATACACTCTCGAGATTATGCAGAGAACCGCAATTCCTCGATAGTTATCACAGACGTCTTTACTTCCTTTTTTGTGTATAGTGGTAATATAGGATGTTTTCCACTCTTCGGGTATCTTTTCTCTGTTTATACATTTTTGGTAGAGGTTTTTCAATTGTCTGTATAACTTCTCTCTGCCGTATTTAAGTAGCTCAGGCGGGATATTTCCGGGACCTGATGATTTTCGGTTTTTTTAATATTTGGCATATTTTCTTGACTTATTTGCAATCTATCCTTAGTGGAGATGCTATGGTGCGTACGTGCACGTCGGAATCAGCTTGTACTGTTTGTTGGTATTCTGCTCTTCCTTCTGCTAACAATTTTGAAAAGTATTCATCCCATTGAGATAAACCAATCGGTGAAATGATATCTTTAGATTTTTCTTGTCGAAGAGAACTCAGTATTTTCCAGCTTTCGGTACTTCTGCTACCCCCCAAATGTGCGTTTGTTCTTGTACAGGTTCTTTCCCAGGTTTTGTTTTTCTTTTGGATTATTGTATTTCGCACTGCACATTTGTGAAGTACTACATTAATAATTTAATTAGCTTTTTCGGTTATCTCATTTAATATTAATGTTCACACTTTATTATTAAGGCTTAAAGTTGAAATGCTACATTCATTCTCTCGGTTTGGTACGGAAATGTAAGGATAAAGATTCAGAAATTCGAAAATGCTTAAAACATACATTTGGTTTAACTTACTTGGACACAGAAGAGGTTGAGGATTGCTTTATCTTTGAATTAATATCATACAATCTAAAAACACAGCATTTGATAAGTATGCAGATTATTTACTAGAAGATTATATTATTCATGATACTCTAGTTCCACCTGACATATAGGCTAATCAAAATCCTTCAATGCAATGCCTGGTAATTTTTATATTCCAGGTTCAATTTTTCTATTTATTCTACACACCCGTCTATTTTTATTTTCATTAAGAAGTTAAAAGGGTTTCAAGTAGATACCTATATAAAGATAAATAGTTTGCACATGCTAACAAAGATTAAGTATACTGCTGGAAAGGCTAAATTGTCATTTTTGGAGTAAATGGGACAAAAATTCTATTTGCAACAAATATATGTTAGGTTTTATAAAAATTGTGTTAACAAATAAATTTTAAGTTGCATATATATATATATATATATATATATATATATATATATATATATATATATATATATATATATATATATTATTTTTATTAGATGTTTTAAATCCATACTCTTTAACCATTAGTATATTACCGTTAAATTTCTCGGATGTTAAAAGTACCTGTAAAATACATAACGGATTTATGGCTGTCATCTCGAAAATTCCAATTATATCTAAGGTTTATTTATTACCTGGTAGAATGCGACCAGGTATTTATTAACCTAAAAATAGATAATTGCCAAATAGTCCTTAAGTAATAAAATGTTTGAAATAATGTAATGTGCAAGGTGGCTTACATATTTTTGCTTATACAGAGTGTTTAATTTTTCATGTGCTGTCATCAAATTTCTAAGTTCAAATTAAACTTTCTTTATTTTTAAATATTCGGATTTAAAAGAAAATATTTTATTCAATATACAATACATCTAAACAGAGCTGAGCAGTATTTGTTTCTTTAAATACTTTTTTGTTTCAATACTTTCAAATACTCGGTATTTATATATCTTCTAAAAAATTTATATTTGCATTTCTAATTGCAAATATTTTTTAAAAGTATACACCATTTAACTGTTGTTCGAATAGTTAATCATTTTCAGAATATTTACAATAAAAATACAAAAAATTTCTAGATATCATTTGTTACTATAAAACTAACGACATGATTCAAACGGTGTCCGGAAAATACGTGAATACTCAAAACGGTGTATATCTTTAAAAATTTAGTAATTGTAACGGTTTTTAGTGGCCATACATCAAAAAAAAATGTTCCTCGTAAATATAACTAGGGTCGTTCATTTCGATTTTCTGTCTTCCTCGCGGAGTAGAGAAAAATAAGTTATTTTTACAATTGAAACAACATTTATATTTATTTCATAATTTTTAACATGTTTTATTATCTAAAATGTAATAATTCTACAAAATATCCCACTAATATTTTTATAAAAATATGAACATTCACACGCTTACCTACTCCGTATCTACTCCAGACAGAATAGAAATTGGAAAATACTAAAGGAGATGATGATTTTCCCTCCTTGTTTCTCTTCATAATAATGAAATAGAAAAATATATCCACAGGTCAGGAGCAAGGAACACAAAAAATAAGCCGCTGTTATTTACATAACCTTGCCTCAGACTAATTGTGTCTTTATTTTGTCCTTTTATAATAACGGCAAAAAATAATTAAACGCATTTTTGTCGACAACGTTGCGATATTTTTATTATATTACGATATAAAATAGTTTAAACACTTTGTGCCGCTATTTAATATTGTAGTGTTTAGTGTTTGTGATTTTAAACACTTGATAGCCTATAAATTTTAGACTATCGTTATTATAATAAAAACACTTTATTAGTGCTTGTTTTTATTGGATTTATTTAGGTTTTCTAACTGGATATGGATGTACATATGGATAATTTTAATCAGCTTGATATACCGGTAAGTAACTAATAAAGAGGTTTTTTCTTGTAGTATCTCTTTCGAAAACGTTAAGCAACATTCTGTAGAGCTTTATGAAAATACACAGTATTTCAAACTCGTGTGTACACTATGATTAGTTAATACAGCTTGTACAGAATGTAATTAGAAATATTTAAAATCTTATAACCAAAATAATACAATAGCTGAAAACAAGGTAAGTACACATGCACAATTTTTTTAGTTATTTTTACAGGGAACGTTTTAGATTTCTAGGTATTTATTGAATTTAGTGATTTAGGAGGTTATTAGAGTACTTTAAGGTAGTTTTTGGAAAAGAAGACAAAATCGTAGCTCCATTCTTAGTATAATGTACTCTCTAGTATACAGGACCCTATCATTTTTCCAACCTATAATCTATATGAAAGAGGCCACTTTTAGCGACTTACATTTGTGTTTTAGGATATGGAGAATCACCCTTCTTCTTCAGGTATGCAGAGTCCTAAATTCCGCCACATAAGAAGCTGTCCTATAGCCCAAGATTGGATTAAATTTACTTACGATTATGTTAAAAGGAAGCTGCCTAATTGTAATCCTATAGAGGTAAATTTGGGTTATGCTTATTTTTATACCTAACTATTATTAGTGGCACTTTTTAGAAATTGAATTGTTGATTTTAAAAACAACATAGTTGACTCCAGCCCTACTGTTATTTATGTTCTACTACATTACATTTTTTTGTCATATTTGTTTCTAACTTTTGTTTTTTAAGTGATTCAGAAAGTGTTTAAAATGTTTGTCAGTTTAAGTAAAACATACTTCTGACTACAAAGGAACAATACCCTGAAAATAAAGTGTGAAACCTTAGTGACTGCACGGTTGTCAATAAAATTATATAAATATACATGTATAAAAATATTAGTAAATTTGTTCACCCAAAACTTCCTTCATCATTAATTTGATGTGCTTTAATTGCTCAATTGAACTCGTATAACAATTTTTTTTAAGCCAAATCAGTATTTTTGATTTTAGCTTAAATTTCCACCCATGTGCCGTCTTCTTATTCTGATATAATTATACATATCATTCAGTTGATATGATTTTTAAATTCCATTACCCAAGAATCCTGAAAACGTATGACAGTGTAAATTCAAAATTAAACTTCTCCATCTACGAACAACCTCTTGTTCGTAAAATATTAAATGCTATAATTCAGGTAAGCAAGTACCATAAAAATATTTTGAAAATACGGATAAATCCCATGGAATATATTAACTTCCATTCTTTTCACTTTGTCTTGTTACAGGATTGTTTCATCTAATTAGTTTTTGTTTACTTTTCATTTCCGGAATATATATTTTGAAGCTCCATTTAGCCCCAACATTTTTCAAAATTTTATATAGCTGGTATAATTGTCAATAAAAGAAAAATAACTTTTAGAATTCTTAAGTTTAAATCTAGTTTATGTGTCCCCTAATCATTTATCCAAAAATCACTTTAAAAATATTTGTTTATAGTATGAAATATGTACATTTAAAAAATTTTCTTTACAGGCTAATTTACTAATTAAAACAAGTAGCAAGGGAAGATCTGGGTAATCAACTTTATAAATTTTTAAAATTCAAATTAGAAATTAAATTGCAATTTTTTTTTATAAAAATTTAAAATTTAAAACAACATAGGAAACTGCCCATTGCTTACACTTATCCCATACAACTGTGAGAACTTTCCTAAATGCCCCAATAACGACAATAAAGAAAACAAGAAAAAGGAAGAGATCAAAAACTGAAGATATGCCGGAAGCAACAAAATTACAAATTAGAGATGAAATATATATGATGTATTCTGAGGGTAAGTATTTCTAAAAAATTTTATATGTTATATTTTATTCTAACTTGTTTTGTTTACATTTTCTAACCCGTCAAGGTGTATGTATAATGAAAATATAAGTTTTAAAAATAAAAAAACCCAAAAAAATATTTGTAATGATTACAAAAAGTAAACATAATTTTACTAAATTAAATAGAATATTAAGATTTCGTCATTTCTTCATAACAATTTTTTATTTGTAAAGGTACCTCAATAACAGTCTCAATATTGTTGGAACGATTAAAGGCAAAAGAAATATACCATGGAGCAAGGACAAGTCTAGGCATATTACTAAAGCAAATAGGATTTATCTACAGGTAAACAATCATTTACATACAACAAATAAATGTTAGATACAAATATAAAGCAGTTGCAATTGGGCCAAAATAATGACTATAAGATACTGTGAGATGAAAACTTAATTTAAATATTTTTATATCGGTAAATGTAAAATATAAAGCGTTTAATTTTTTTGTGTTTCTTATAGGACTTCCTGAGGGAGCAGGATTTTTCACAGGAGACCTGTGTAATTTATTTTTGGAGTATACACATTTCATTTTTAATTATATATTTATATAGGAAGGATGACCCACGTAGAGCTTTAATGGAGAAACCACAAATTCAGAAAATGAGAAGAAACTTTCTTGAACAGTACTTAAAGAACGAAGAAAAAGGGGAAAATAAATTTGAGCCAGTCTTTATAGACGAGACATGGATTTTTCAAAATGGCACCCACAGAAGATCATGGCTGGACGATAGCACTCAATCAGTACGAAAAATATCTGGGGAGGAATTTAGGTAAAATATCAGTTATTTGCACTTACACAATTTGAATTTTTTTCATCTATAAAGGTTGCAAAAAGCTTTATTTAAATAATCCTTGGATCATTTCCTATTAGCAGGATGTTAAATATTAAATTTTTACTTTAATACTTTATTTCCTGGGGAGATTGAGACATTTCTTACTTTAATTTCTGTATGTTTTATCAAACAAGTTTTAACTTTTTTAGGAAAAAATTTTACTTAATATGATAAAAATGTTTCCTTAATAAATGAAAGTTAACCAAATAATTTAATTTACATTTTACAAAATAATAATGATCATCTTACTTTGATACAGGCTTTCCAGAAATCCAAAAAAAATCTTGTAGTGATTTCTTAAGCGGTTTTATAAAAGAATTTGATATAAACATATATCTAAAATATTTCGTTTTCAAAATGCATGGCGTTAAAAATTATGAAAAAAAAATATATTATCAAAATATAAAAACTGCTTACAGGTATTTTGCTGAAACGTGAAGTAAATCTGTATCGCGTAGAATCTAATTTGTTTCGGTTTAAGGAAACACAACTAATATTTTTATATTAAAATATGGTACGTCAGTCTCCTTGCCCGAGTTCTCAGACAAGTCAATGCTTCGCCAGTCGAAACAGCTGAAATGGTATCATGTTTTATTGTGCTAAAAAAAGCCGATTTGAAATAAGTATTATAATTATTTAATTGCACACTCCTCACCCATAATTTGTACAACATAAAGGTGCTTAAAAATAAACCAAAAATGGGTATAATACAGTATATTTTTAACAATGCATCATATTTCTAAAAAATAACCAAATGAAATAAATTTTCCAATTTCAAGGCATTAATGACATAAAAATTGATAAAAATAAATTAATTTTGATATTTTCCCTTAACTAAGACCATCAACACATGCAATGTTCCGTGTTCTAATTACGTGAAATGAAGATCCATGAAGATGTTTCGAACAATCTAGGTAAAAAGTTACATAACAATTCAAATTTGACTTGGTCTAAACTCAAGAACCACTATTTCTCAATTGACCAAAACCATGAAAGCTTCCGTTGGTTAAGACCAATTTGTGTTTCTGCAAAATATTTCAAATAATTTGTACTGCCACATACTACTCTACTTTTTTCAGGTACATAGTACTGAATGCAGAAAATGAAAATGGATTCGTTGAAGATGCAATGCTGATTTTTAAATCAAAGTCAAAAACTGGAGATTACCATGGAGAAATGAATTCGGAAACTTTTGAAGCTTGGTTAAAAGATTTTTGTCAAAACTGGAAACACCTTCTTTAATTGTTTTAGATAATGATCCCTATCATAGTAGGCAACTTCAAAAATGACCAACAAAGAGTTGGAGCAAGGATGCTATGAAAGCGTGGATGAAAGAAAAATATATCAACTTTGGAGAAGATGCTACAAAAGATACTTTGTGGTCTTTGATATCTCGGGTACCAAATCCTGCAAAATGCTTTGTAGTAGATCAGCTAATAGAATCTTCTGGACATAAAGTTTTACGCTTGCGTCCATACCATTGCCATTTTAACAAAATTGAAATGGTATGAAGTCAGGCAAGGAGAAATTATGACCAACTGATTCTACAAGTTAAAGAACCAATAGAGGCTTGGAAAAAGGCGTTAGGAACAGTGACAAAACAGAATTGGGCTAACTATGTCGAACACACAAATAATATTATTAAAAAGCAGTGGAAAATTAAAAAGAAAATTCGAGTTCCTTTACAGCTACTTATTATTAATGTTAGTGAGAGTGATAGCGATTCCTCAGAATAAGAGAAGTCATTTTGACCGTTAATCCTCTTTTCAGTTTTTGATAATATATGGATGTACAGACATTTCTAATAATTTTCATTTGTGTTTTTTTTTAATCTCTTTTGGCATTTTCATACATAAAAATTTCACCACTTCTAAAGTATTCTCATAAAATTATTTTTTACATATTTTCTAAATTTTTAACTTAAATTTTTTATTGGCACTTTTTAAGCACTTCTTTTCTTTTTCCATTTCTATATAGGATATTTTCTTCTTTTGTCCATGGCATTATATAAAACAAGAAAGAGTATGATACCATTTTTTTATATTTATTGTATATAAATAATTTTAATTGTAATTAGTTCATTTACGATTTCTATTTTTTTATGGCAGTATTATTTTCATATATGTGTTACTCTGTTTCAGTGAACTTGATGCAACATAGGGGCCCTAGATTTTGCCTCAGATCTAGATGCCCCCAACCGAGCCCCATTCATTATTTTACATGTTTATATGCTTATACATTTATGTGTGAGGATGTTGCATGTGGAATCTTGAAATGAGGTCAATAAAAGACTCAGAGCCATGAGTCGTGCGATGTATTAAATCTTACCTTTTGGGGCACCCATTTTTTTTTTAATTTCTGTATTTATTTTTAAGAAAACTAGCTATTTAATGAAGAAGAAACTAATTAATTATTTATATTTTTATTCAATATTTTTGTAGCTTGAATACCTTAGTTTTTGCAGTCAAAGATCATAAAGTTACAATAATTTAATATAAAATACTTATCATTTCTAGGATATTGTATATATACCTATAATTTTTGAAAATAGTGTTAAGTCTATAAATAAATAATTAATCTTAATTGTAATTAGTTCACTTCTTATCTGTTGAAGCATAAATTTTTTTAAATTTATGTATTTATTTTTAAGAAAACTAGGCTATTTGATGAAGATGATTAATTATTTATCTTTTTATTCAATATTTTTGCAGCTTAACTACTTCATTTATTGCAGTCAGAAGTCATAAAGTTACAGTCATTAAGTATAAAACACTGAATAGTTTCTAGAATATTGTATACTTACCCACTGTTTCTAAGAATACTGTCTTTTAGTTCCGATTCTATTACTGGTGCCTCATTGCCACTTCCAATCCATCGATTGGAATATTCGTGTAAATATTGCTGAACAGCAACGGAAAAATGGGGTGGGGCAGCATCATGGGTATACTATAGTTCTTGCCGAAGTAAAATAGGCAAATTTTTCAGAAGAATTGATAGTGTATTGTGCAAAGAATTTAGATAAATATTTCCATTTATCCTGTCTGGAATCACAACAGGACCAATAAGGTGGTGATCAATATACCTGCCCAAATATTTGTTTTTAAAACTTTAATGGCATATGGATTTTCATCCGCATAAATATGTTCGTTGTGCAGGTTTGTGACTCCAGATCTTCTAAAGCACTCCTCGTCAGTAAACAAACTTTTTGTACGAAAATTTAGATCACGAATTATTTTGTTTTGAATAAATTTATAAAATGTAAGGTGCCTGGAGGATCAGTCGATAAAAGTTTCTGAATATTTTGGATGTGACTGGATGTAAAACTGTTCTTTTAAAATATCATTTAGAATAGTTTTAGAGATATCCAACTCACATTTTATGTGAAGGGTACTAACACTTGGTTCTTGTTTAGCTCTTTCCAAAATTTCCTTTTATTTTTCGACTGTCCGAGTTGTTCGAATACGATCCCTACCTTCAATTTTATTCCTAAAGCTGCTCGTTATTCGGAGATGACGCTCAATATTGGTAAATGTTTGATGGTTTGGTATTCGGCGGTTAGGAAATCTCTTCATGTACACCTTAACACTTCGACGCCCATTTCTTCATAAAACCGATACACCAGGACCATGTCAACCTTTTATTACATTTAGGGCTATTTGGTAATTATTTATTTTTATGTTAATAAATATCTGGTCCGATTCTACCATCTTTGAAATAGGGGGAATTTTCGAGACGACAGCGAAAAATCCATTAGTATTTTACAGGTTTTTTTTAACATCCAAGAAATTTAACAGTAGTAAACTGATGGTTAAAGAGATTATGAATTTAAGGCAACTAATAAAAATAACATATACACAATGCGACAATTTATTTGTTGTTATACAAATGATATGATACAACTTTTATAAAACCTAATATACATATTCGTAGCGAAGAGAATTTTCGTCCTATTTTCTGCAAAAATGATAATTTAGCCTTTACAACAGTATCTTAAATCATTGTTAGTATGTGCAAACTATTTATTTTTACATAAGTGTCTTGTTGAAACTCTTTTAACTTCTTCATAAAAATAAAATTATTATAAAAAATAGAACAGACTTCTAAAAATGCACTAAAAAGTGAAAAATAACTATAAATTTATATATGAAATTGAAATTTTTGAAGTCGGCGCCGAACTAATACCTGACAAAATGTGATTCGCATGAACAGATTAAAAATACTTTATGTGTAATTGCTTTCTTTCTATAATTTATATATAGTAGTAGTTATTTATTTCATTTAAAAATAATTTGGCGAGGACTTCAAAAATTTCATTTTCATATAAAAATTTATAGTTTTTTTAGCGCACTTTTAGAAGTCGGTTCTAATTTTAACCGACTTCCAAAAGAAGGAGGTTCTCAATTCGTCGACTATGTATATTTTTTTTTATGTATGTACACCGATTACTCCGGAACGGCGGAACCGATTTGAATAAAATTTTTTAGGTTATATTCAGGAAACTGCTGCGGTGGTTCCGTATTTCTTTAGATAAAATTGGTGCAGTAAAATCCAAGATGGCGCTTACAATATGGCGGCCAAAAAAATAAATTTGGTCCGATTTTCTCCAAAATTGGTATGGAGGAATTTTCGGGGTTGTACCCAACGAATCTGAAATTATTTTTAAAAAATTCAAAATGGCGGATCCAATATGGCGGACAAAAAATTTAATTTTGTGCAATTTTCTCTAAAATTGATATGGGGGAGTTTTCGAGGTTGCACATAACGAATTCAAAATATTTTTTAAAAACGAATCTAAAATTATTTTTAAAAAATTCAATATGGCCTATCCAATATGGTGGATAAAAATAAATTTGGTCCGATTTTCTCCAAAATTGGTATGGGGGAGTTTTCGGGGCCTCACATAACGAATCTGAAATTATGTTTAAAAAATTCAATATGGCGGACAAAAAATCAATTTTGTTCGATTTTCACCAAAATTGGTACGGGAGAGTTTTCAAGTCATACATGGCGAATCTAAAATTATTTTTAAAAAATTCAATATGGCGTATCCAATATGATGAATAAAAAAATAATTTAGGCCGATTTTTTTCAAAATTGATATGATAGCACATTAAGAATTTGATATTATTTTAAAAAAATAAATATGGAGATCTAAGATGGAGGATTAAAGATTCTACATCTCTCGATTTTGTCTAAAGTCAGTATTGAGGGATTTTTGTTAGTGTTAAGTACGAAATTAAAATATTTTTTGAAAAACTCAATCTGGCGGATTCAATATGGTGTCTTAAAAATTTTACATTTTTTGACTTTCTCGAAAACTGATATAGAGGGCTCTTGAGGGTGTAAATTATGAATTTAATAGTGTTTTTTTCTGGATTCAGTATGGCGAACGCAATATAGCTGACTAAAAATTTTCCGTTTTTCGATTTAGTTCAAATGTGGAACTGAATCGTTTTTGAGGATGTAAATAGCGAATATAAAACTAATTTCATCTAAAATTGGTAGTAGGGGGCTTTGAAGGGTTTAGACTTAGATTAGATTAAGACGTTAAAATTATTTTTTGAAATTCATTATGGCGGATCCAATATGGTAGATTGAAAATTTTACCTTATTCGCATTTTTTCAGATTTGGTATTAGGGGGTTGGGGGTGGTGTATTACGAATATGAAGTTAATTTTTTTACAACTATTAGGTTGATAAGATACAATATGAGGGATTAAAAATTTTACATTTTCCGGTTTTATCTAAAATTAATATTGCGGAGTTCTTGGGGCGTATACAAATTCAATATGTAATATAAAATATATCGGACTAAGAAATTTACGTCTCAAATTCTTTAAATATCGATGTTGGAAGGTTTTGGGGCCTATGTTACCAATCTAAAATTAATTTGAAATTTAAGATAGTGGATTTACTATTTGTTTGACAAAATTTTACTCGTATTTGGAAAACTTCAAGAACTAAAGATTTTTAGTGATTTCTTTTTAGGGTGATTTACAACTTTGGATAAAATTGGTATTTTTTTGCCACCTTGGAGTCATTGCGAGGTACACTAATCTCGATTAGCACTTGGTTCAAATAATTTATGAATATAATAATGAATTCAAAACTAAAAATCGAAAAATAAAATTTTTATAAAAAAATTGAACCGACTTCTAAAAGTGCGCTAAAAAGTAAAAAATAACTAGAAATTTTTATATGAAATTGAAATTTTTTAAGTCGGCGGCAAGTTATTTCTAAATGAAATAAATAACTACTAATATATACAAATTATGGTAAGAAAGCAATTACGAATAAAGTATTTTTAATCTGTTTATGCAAATCACATTTTGTCAGGTATCAGTTTCGCATCGACTTCAAAAATTTCAGTTTCATATAAAAATTTGTAGTTATTTTTTACTTTTTAGCGCACTTTTAGAAATCGGTTCAATTTTTTTATAAAAATTTTATTTTATAAAAATTTTTTTTTTGCATCCTCTAGTACCTGGCATATTGAATATCGCTTATGGAGCACCATATTCGCGCTCCATACGCCATCACCGTTCTAAATATTTGTTTGTATATATGAGCTTATTTTGCGGTGAAGGTACGGAATTTTTGTTTAACAAAGCATACAATTGAGGCTTGGCACCGCATATTTTGTTAGTATTACTGAAGTATGGTGCATAAAAGATAGTGGTGAGTCCACGGTTATACCGAGGTTAACTTCATAGTATTTTTAGTGGGACCATCATTCTGTAATTTGTGAATCTTTTAGTTATAATCAAGGACGCGCATTAATTGGAGTTTATTTGTATCTTCCATTTATCAAGGAAAGGTTCATTTTGAGTATCCGATATACAGAGTGTCCGGAAAATATGTGTACAACGTTTGATTATTGACTCTTGACGTCAAAATAGGAAGATTTAAGCCTACTAAGTTATATCTGAAACTGTTTCGTTTAGGCGGTAGGAAACGTCAAAGTTTTAAGAAAACATTGATTTTTTCCAAGTTTCTTGAATTCAATGATTTTTAGTGTGTGGTCTAAAATTATAATATGACGTTTTCTAGTGGTTTAGCGACCAACTATAAAATAGTATAAGCGTTATAAAAGTGATATCACTTATTAACATTATTTTTTTAAGTCATCAACATTATGACAACCTAAATACTTCTATCGGATAATCGCATGTATTTGGAAGCTTTTTTATCTCTTTAAAAATTTTCATTGAATGAGCGGTTTCGCTAGGATAAAAATATTTTTAATTACTTGCATACACAAATAAACTCTAATTTTTCGAGTGATTTTCTTGCTATGGCCTTTAATAATTTGACTTTTGACAAACTATTATCACTGTCTAAGAAGTCGACTAAAGTAAGATCAACATTCTAGATTTCCGCTATGCCAAAGATTTTATTTTATTTCTGTTTTTATATTACACGGACAAGAAATTTATTTATTTATTTTCTACTTGTTTTGGCTTTAAAACACACTAAACGGTGCTCTCATATGAGGATCGTTTGGTGCGACACGTGGCTTTCGTTGCCAATCTAGCAGCAAGCCTAGTTGCTTTGTACCGAATAATGCGACTCCTATCATTTGGGCAGCGCGTTTTATGTATTCGATTTTACAGATTTCTATTTTTATTCACCGTCGCGCCACCACATGGCGGTTTTTACAAATTTTGTCAATCTGTGTGGTTCTTGTGTTATCGAGTGAACCATCGAGATGTCGCCTTTGTCGTCCTATTTGCTGTTTTTAATCTTAACTTCAGCTTTATAGGATACAGAGGCGAGATGATGGTTTGTACCGACTGCGGTGGCCTGACGAGTCCCATATTAGGACGAAACAGCGCTGTCGCCATCTGTCGGACCCGGAGTCTTTCCATACTTTGGAATGCTCCGCACTTTTTAACATAAGAATAGTACAGATTGATATATTTCACGTCCGCTATGCCAAAGATTTTATTTTATTTCTGTTTATATATATGTATATATATATATATATATATATATATATATATATATATATATAGAGCCTCTAAATAATGGGAATGTAACAGAAAGAGACGGACAACCCGTTAAGCTCTGTTGAAGAAGCGAAATAAAGCATACTGTTGTATCGTAGCTTGCTTCCTGGTTTCCAGCAAAGTTGGTTTGGTGTCGTCAAAACACAGTGGGTTGAAAGCACGAATTTAATATTAAAAATAAAAATCTGATCCAATATAGCAGACTGAATCTTTAAAATCATGAAAATAAATTCGAATTACGTCTAATGTGGCTCAAAAGCTGTTAAATATGCAATTTAAAAACAAAATAAAATGAATAATTGTATTTCCATGAATAAAATATTGCGCTTGGGTTCAAGGTGCATTTTAAAAATAATACTATTATAAAAAATACATGGATATCGATAACCATTAAAAAGGCGAAAGTACTTTTTCCTCTATGATTAGGACTTCTTAACAAATGCCAACGTAAATAATTTCTAAGTAATATAATATTTACTGATTCACATAAATGACTAAATAATACGACTGTAATAAAAATAATAAAAAGAACTTTTTAATCATTGCGTTCTTTGTTAACAGTTCTTTTCTCATTCCCCAAAACGTACGAATTGTTGTCCGAATCCTTACGCTGTCAAAAAACAGTGTAAGAATCCATCAACACCAAGAGTTTTAGAACACAACCTCCATATTTTTTCTCGACAAGATTTTCGAGCAAAGTCTAGGCGATAGTTTCTTATCAACTTGTCCGTTGATTTTTGTGCCTCTATCCATAGTTTACCTATCGGTAATATCGCAAATGCTATGATGTCTAGTCAATGGAGTAAGTAATTTGTGGATTCCTGTTGGCATGTTGTACCAAGAATATCCTTTGAAGAACAATCTTGCTGTTTGAAATGTGTATTCCCAAATCTTCTCTATTGCAGTTTAATGGCCGCTTCCAATAGTTTGCAAAATGACGGGAAACCATAGGATCAGTTTTCGCTTTACTCTTGTTATAATAGCTGACTCATCACTGTTCTCGAAGAAACGTCGAGCTGTGTTGTCATCGTTAGTGCTTCCTAACCCTTTCTTTAGCATGTCATCAAGAAGTCCTAATCTCTCTCCTTAGAAGCCTGTTGGATGGTAGCCTTTGTCTGTGCTTTCACCTCTTTGTCTTTCTGCTTACGGGCTTACCACTGCTGTGTGTCACGTCGATACGACAAATACAAGCAGCATTCGGAGAATCGAATATATGCGTGTAGAGTTAACAATTGTAGCTTGAAATACTTTGTATTTATTGGGACACAGTATCAATGTTGTTGAACTGAGATGTTGTTTGGCAGAGGACACAACGTTGGACTTATTTCGTTCCAGCCAAAGCGTGCACCTAGCCGTCTATCATAGTCATAGATAAGTTTACTGAACTGAAGCTGGGGTTGCAAAGATAACTCTTTTATATGGTGCAAGCTGTCTAGTTCGAGTTCGTAATTTTCTATTTTTTTTTTAAATACTTTTGTTCGGTTTCCTTAATAAATCAAATTTCAGAGGCCCGCAATTCATAATAAAGGAGAACAGAATCTGTTCTTGTTGACTTTCCTTGTTAACACCTGCTAATTGAAGTAGAATGAGAGAGGCGAGGAATAAGTTTGTATCAGAAATATTCGGATCAGTGAATTTCATTTTGTACTGGCTCTGACCTGACATTCCATCGAAGCACTATTTGCAAATGAAACTCATATTTACAAATCTAATTTATCGATTTGTTCAAGGGTGTTTAATTGGAGCAATATAATTCGATCCTTGTGTGATCCAGTAATCCTTGGAATTTAACCCTGAATTTTAATTTAGTAGAGGTTCAATAATCGTCAAGTGGATAACATGCTTTTTTAATATTTTACACACCAGATTACTGCGAAAATATATTACTGCCTTTCTGTTTAGCCCTATTTCGTAATCGTTGATATTTGTTTTTCGACAATCCAATGTCAAATAGAATAGCGCCGCACAAATGTAACTGGTCGCGACGTAACCACAAGACTGTTGTCTTTGACCTGAGACGACTTTAGAAAGAAAAAACTGAGAGTTCATATTACCGAGATTTAATAAAAACATTACTATAGCCAACCTTCTGGTTTAAATTTCTTAACTAGGAATTATTTTGGCCAGTTTCCTCAAATTCTGACCCACTAAGCCCCTCTCGGGACAGATGATCGTAGGGAACGCCTACGCGCAATATTACCCCCGCTAACTTCCATGCGATACGAAGGCGAGCAGTACCTTGAAACGAATGAGAGGGTGTGTATTTACTTTTCGTCTAAATTTAAAACGTAATCGACGGAATTTCGAATATTTAATCACTATTTGATAGATTGATTGTTTTAAATGCATCAAATAGTCGAAATACAAAAATTTATTTTTTTGTTGACCGTTGAGCGTAAAGAAAATTGATATTTCTGTTACAAAATAAACATTTATTCTAATAAAAATACTAGTGAAAAGCAACGGTAATTTCTAAGTAAATAAGTTAATAAACCACTTTAAAATTAAAAATCATTCTCAGAAATAAACTTTGATTCTGGTAAAAAATAAAGGTAAGACGTTCAGTAATTGTAAATAAATAAATACCTAAAAGTCTACAAGAGGTGTTCAAACAGGCTTCCACTTTGAGCGAGACAATAACCCTGTCTATTGTAAAATACGGTTCGCGTATTTGCCAAAACGTCCAGGTTCCGGTTTGGATGGATTTTCCACACCTATATATATATATATATATATATATATATATATATATATATATATATATATATACAGGTGTGGAAAATGCAAAACAGAAACTGTAAAAAAAGGGAATGTAACAGAAAGCGACGGACAACCCGTTTAGCCATGCTGAAGAAGTGAAATAATGCATACTGTTGTATCGTAGCTTGCTTCTTGGTTTCCAGCAAAAATGGTGTCAGGCAAGGACCTTTCACTGGTTTCGGGTCGTCAAAATACAGTGGGTCGAAAGCACGGATTTAATATTAAAAATAAAAATCGGATCCAACAATAGCAAACTGAAACTTTAAAATCATGAAAATAAATTTGAAAAACATCTAATGTGGTTCAATGCTTTAAAAATAAAATAAAAAGAATAATTGTATTTTCATGACTAAATATTGCACTTGACTTCAAGGTACATTTTAAATACAATACTATAATAATAAATACGTGGATATCGATAATTCTTTAAAAAGGCGAAAGTACTTTTCCCTCTATGCTTAAGACTTCTTAATAAATAACAATGCAAATAATTTGTAAGTAGTATAATATTTATTGATTCACATAAATGAATAAATAATATGACAGTAATAAAAATAATAAAAAGAACTTTTTAATCACTACCTTCTTTGTTAAGAGCTCTTTTCTCATTCTCCAATACGGATAAATTGTTATTTGAATCCTTACTATGTCAAAAAAAGTGTAAGGATCCATCGACGCCAAAAGTTTTGGAACACATCCTCCATATTTTTTCTCGAGAAGATTTGCGGGCAAAGTCTAGGTGATAGTTTCTTATCAACTTGTCCGTTGATTTTTGTGCATCTTTCGATAGTTTACCTATAGGCAATATTGCAAATGCTATGATGTCTGGTCAATGGAATAAGTAATTTGTAGATTCCTGTTGGAATGTTGTACCAAGAATATCCTTTAAAGAATAATCTTGCTGTTTGAAGTTTGTATTCCCAAATTTTCTCTATTGCAGTTTATTGTCCGCTTCCAATAGTTTGCAAAATGACGGGAAACCAGAGGATCAGTTTTCGCTTTACTCTTGCTATAATAACTGGCTCATCACTGTTCTCGAAGAAACGTCGAGCTGTGTTGCCATCGTTAGTACTTCCTAACCCTTTCTTTGGCATGTCAACAAGAAGTCCTAATCTGTCTCCTTAAAGACCTGTTGGATGGTAGCTTTTGTCTGTGCTTTCACCTCTTTGTCTTTCTACTTACGGGCTTGCCACTTCTGGGAGTCACGTTGATACGGCGGAGAATCGAATAAATGCGTGTAGAGTTAACAGTTGTAGCTTGAAATATTCTGTATTTACTGGGTCACAGTATCAATGTTGTTGAACTTAGATGTTGTTTGGCAGAGGTAACAACGTTGGACCGATTTTGCTCCAGCCAAAGCATTCACCTAGCCGTCTATCATCGTCACGAATAGGTTGTACTGTACTGAAGCTCGGGTGGAATAGTGAACTCTTTTATACGGTGCAAGTTGTCTGGTTCGAGTTCATAATTTTCTATTTTCCTTAAAGACTTTTGTTCGGTTTTCTTAATAAATTCAAATTTCAGAGGCCCACAATTCATAGTAGAGGAGGGTTTGGAATTGTACAACACAATCTGTTTTTGTTGAGTTTGCGTGTTAATACCTGCTAAAAAAAGTTTGTATCAGAAATATTCCGATCAGTGAATTTTATTTTGTACTGGCTGACCTGACGTTCCATCGAAGCCCCATTTGCAAATGAAACTCATGTCTACAAATATAATTTATCGATTTGTTCAAGGGCGTCTAATTGAAGCAATATAATTCTATCCACTGTATGATCCAGTAAGCCTTAGAATTTAACCTCGGCTATTGATTTAGTAAAAGTTAGATACTCGTCATGTGAATAACATGCTTTTTTTTGTATTTTGCACACCAGAGTAACGACGAAAATATATTACTGCTTATCTGTTTAGCCCAATTTTGTAATCGTTGATATTTGTTTCTCAACAATCCAATGTCAAATACAAGAGCCGCGCACAAATATAACTGGGCGCGACACAACCACAACACTGTTGCCTTTGACCTGAGACCAAACTTTAGAAAGAAAAGACTGGCCGTTCATATTACCGAAGTTTAATAGAAACGTTACTATAGTCAACCTTCTATTTTAAATTTCTTAACGGCCAAAATAATTTCTAAATTATTTTGGCCGTTTTCTCAAATTCTAACCCACTAAGCTCGTCAGGTTAGTTCGGGACAGAAGATCGTAGGGAATGCCTACGCCCAATATTACCCCCGCTAACCCATGCGACACGAAGGCGAGCAGTACCTTGAAACGAATGAGAGAGTGTGTATTTACTGTTCGTCTAAATTTATAACGTAATCGACGGAATTTGGAATATTCAAAGACTATTTGATACATTTATTGTTTTAAATACATCAAATAGTCGAAATACAAAAAAAAAGTTTTTGTTGGCCGTTGAGCGTAAAGAAAATTGATATTTCTGTTACAAAATAAACATTTATTCTAATAAAAATACTAGTGAAACACAACGGTAATTTCTAAGTAAATAAGCTAATAGACCGCTTTAAAATTAAAAATCATTCTCAAAAATAAACTGTTATTCTGGTAAAAAATAAAAGTAACACGTTCAGTAATTATAAATAAATAAACACCTAAAAGTCTACAAGAGGTGTTTAAACAGGCCTCCACTTTGAACGAGACAATAACCCAGTCTATTGTAAAATACGGTTCGCGTATTTGCCAAAACTTCAGGGGTTATATCCCTATTAGCCCTTTGTATCATGTCCTTACAAAACACCATACGTGTTTTCTGGTCTTTCGGAAAAATTTCTTCAGTTAGTCGCAATTTGTAACAGCGATATTTGTTCCGCTTTAAAATATTCCGAACTGTTCGAGCGTTCATATCAAGTTCTTCGGCAATTACGGTACTGTTGCAAGGAAAATTAATTTCTGCTTAACTACAAACGTCAGTCTCCCGATTTATTCGGTCTTCTCCTTGTTCCTCATTATTATCAGTGCATTTTTTACGAATTTTTAGACAACTGGTTGTTTCAAATTTTTTAATAATTTCCGATATTCTAAATTTTCAAGGAACAGGATTATTTTCGCACGTAAATGCAAATCTGCCCATTATCTCATCCATATCTTTACCAGAAAGTAACACTTAATACCAATACTCGATACTTACGCTTCAACGGCCTGAAGGAAAGCAAATAACTTGGAATCCTCTTGTGTGCTAGGGCGTGGCGTATGCTGCCGCCCGCTCTCACCGCGCCAGCATTGTATTACCCCTCAACCGAGGGCCAAACTGGTAATTTACACGTATGTCGATGCTTACGATGCTTATCTTCTGTCTCATTCTGATTTGATGAATAATATAGTATTTTCTTTATCATACTTAAGAAAAGTAGAGTTTCTGGTTTGGATATTCCAGACCTGTATATGTATACATATATATATATATATATATATATATATATATATATATATATATATATATATATACATACATCAAAAACCACCTCAACATGGAAAACACAGTATGTAAACATACCAACACGTATGTATAATGTGCTCTCGCTGCCCGGCTTCGTGGTTAATTACGTCCCTTTACAGTCCACTCTGCCCGAAAAGGAGAACAGCGAGATTATATATTAACCGATTATCTAATCTTAAAATATTATGACAAAATAGTAATATGAAAATCATAATTATATATATTATAACCAAATTTTATTATATTCGTAACTTAGTGGATTTTGAAAGCTACTCGTTCCTTCTTAAGATTGAAGCTTTTTTTTAGTCATTTTATCCCAGATAAAACTACCAAACTATAAATAGATCATGACAGCAACAATTATCTCTCAGCTCTACAGCTCAAAAATCCACAAAAAGCAGTTTAAGGTCACCGACGACTTGCAAAACTATTATGAACTATACAGGGTGTCCGGAAAAATGTGGGAAATCGGATATGAAAAAAAAAACACGTGAAAGGAGTACTACAAGTTCATGAAAACTTTTTCCATATGGGTCTCCACTTCGAAGATATGGGCTCCCAAAGAGCTGCAAATAAATCAAGTTTTTTACGCATAATTATTGAACTACCAAGTATAGTTCAATTTTTTTTAATATGATGTATACCAGGTAAGACCCATCAAATTACTATCCAACCAAGTGTTGTGAATTACTCACAGCCACAGGGACGGACTAGCTGTGACACTCATGTCCCCCAGTTTTTTACGCCCTGTATGATAAGAACTTTGGACATCATTTTTCACATACCTTTAACTATTGACTGAAAATTAAGTACTCTTCACGTCGCTAATCCTAACCGTGTTAGAAAAAATGTCATTTTACTTACATCATATATTTGGCGTATCTTGATAAAAAAATACATCTTTGTTCCTATCAAATGTTTAACCTTCAATCTTATGATAAAAAAAATTCGATCTAAAATTAGAGTACCTCTTTAGTTAAAAACGTCTAATTCTGTGAATGGCAGTTCGACCTAGGTTCACAAAAAATGTGTGTTTTATTTTATCGGCACCAAAAACAAAGTATTGTTGTTGCAAACGTTGCTAGGTACGAAAGAAATAAAAAGCCTACATTTTAGAACTTATCAACTTTCACATCGCTGAAACATTGATTCTTTACTTGGATATTAATTTACTAATTTTTGGATTTCGTGGTGAAATTAACTCTGAAATAATTCGAAAAATGGAATACACATTTACTGAGTATGCACTTATGCATCTGATGTGTGATCTTGCAATGCTTTGGAAGCCAGGAGGTTATATCACGACAGATATCCTAATCGTACTCTTCCAGATCAGAAAACATTTCAACGAGTTGACCAAAGTCTAAGGGAGAAGGGTAGGCGACTCCATTTAATAAGGTAATATTATTAAATTTCTTACTAATTTTAGGAAATTTTGGAAAAAGAGTACTGATGCTGATCGGGGGAAAACAGTACGTACGCCGCAATCAGAGGAAAATATTTTAAATGCTGTAGATGTCAATCCTTCAACGAGTACTCAAAAATTATCAGCGCAGTTAAATACCTTCAAAACAATAGTACATGAAGTTCTTCAAGAACAACTGTTATATCCATATCATTTGAAAAAAGTTCATGAACTGATTCCTGAAGATTTTGCCCATAAAATGCAGTTTGCAAACCAGCCATTGGATCAGCAACGAAATAATGTAAAGTTCATTAGCACTATTCTCTTCACGGGTGAAGTAGGGTTTACCAAAAATTGTATCATAACTTTACACAACTCACATGTATGGGCTGATGAAAATTCTCATGCAACTATTATTTCACATCATCAACATCAGTTCCAATCAATTAATGTCTGAACAGGAATCATTGGCAATTTTTTGATTGGACAATTCGTATTGCCGGCACGACTGAATGGAGAATTTTATTTGGAGTTCTTCCAGAGCATTTTTCACGATTTAGTAGAGCCCTTACCACTTGAAACCCGCGGAAACATGTACTACATGCACGATGGGCATCACTTTATTTCAGCGTTGCTGTGCGGGAGCACCTGAATAACGTCTATCCAAACCGTTGGATAGGTAGAGGAGGACCTATTGCCTGGCTTCCTCGATCTCCCGACCTAACCCCGTTGAATATTTACCTGTGGGGACACCTCAAAAACTTAATATATTCCACTCCAGTCGATAGTAAGGAGGACTCTTTATGTAGAATCACATTTCATTGTGATCAAATAAAGAGCAATGCTGAGTTAATGTGGCGGCTACCGCAGTCCTGAATTGGTCGTGGCCGCGAGTGTATCAAACTTCACGAAGTCCATGTTGAACCCTGTTATGAAGTTCTTAATTAAGCAGTTAGTTTAACTTTTTATTGAAACTATAGTGACAAGGGAAAATTCCTCTTTTTCATATTCAACCCGACAGAAGTTAGAGTACTAACAATGTAAATAAAATGACGTTTTTTCGAAAACGGTTAGGATTAGCGATATTAATGAAGAGTACCTAATTTTTAGTCAATAGTTAAAGGTATGTAAAAAGCATTGTTCAAAGTTTTTATCATAGAGGGCGTAAAAAAATGGGATCATGTGTGTCACAGCTAGATCGTCCCTGCAGCTGTGAGTAATTCACAATACTTTCTTGGATAATAATTTGAAGCGTCTTACCTGGTATACATCGTATTAAAAAAAATGACAAATCGACCCTGCATCTTAAGGCTAGGCGAAAATTTTCGAGCACATATTTTTTATTCATTCAAGTTTAGTACGGTGATAATAAAAACACATGCCGCCAAACGGCAAACTATTTCAGTTTTTTTTTTAAATCACGTAAACATTAATTATCTTGGGTCAAATTACTTTTTTTTATAAAATAATATTTTTCGGAATATGAATTTTTGATAATTAAAAAGTCACAAATGTACACCTTTTACAATAAAAAACGGTTTCTATTATTATTATTTTATTTTAATCCTTAAACATTAAATACAATCACCAAAATTGCGAATTTCCAGTGTTTCAATTTTAACCAATGTATCTTAACTGGTTATAGCCCTATTTGCCACCTCTCCAAATATCGATGTTGCTCTCGTGGTCACATCCCCCACATGTGTTTTAGCGAGTTTTAAGTAAACGATTTATATTAAGAGTATAATAAATATATTTTGTCCATATTCTCATATATTTTTATATACGCAATGAAAGGAAATAACAAAATGGAAGACTAGTCAGTTATTTAGATAAAATGTACCTTAGTGAATATAACTGAAACAAACATTATAAGCAACAAGTGAAATCAATAGGTATATTTCTTTAACTCCTTGTATCTGGTAGACTCAATGCCCAAACCGTTTACAAAAGCATTCAATGTATACATATACGTTTATACATTAATACATTTAAGTTAAAATAGTAGTCCAGGCCCAGCAAAGAAAAAAAAGAAAATAGGACAAATTTTGAATTGGCCATTGTCTCGTCTTTAATTTTCGCCAAGCAATTAAAAATATCATTATTGTATATTTCACATATATACAATGAACATAAAATAATGATTACGACACATTGCACTGAACAATTTTTTCATAAGATCTTGCAACACATAGTCTTATTTTGGATATTAAATTAAGACACATACAAAATAGAAAAAAGTACTTTAACGTGCAAGATAAACATACGTATTAATAGAACTGTGGTATTGATAAATATAGTGGATTCACCTAGTATAATGTAATCGGCGAATTTCTTAATCGATTTTACGGAGCGAAAAATATCTATAACATTGTTTATCTCATTACCAAAATCTTGGTCATATTTATAAACTCTCTTAATATGTTTATTAATATTTTAAATCACCAATAAACGAGACCTTTGGCTCACGAATAACATAAAGTTAATAATAAAATAAAAACGTAAAGCACTGACTAAATATTAAAAACTAATTACTCAACAATCTCGGACAGAGTTTAAAGACTTAAGAAAATTTGTTACTATAGCTGTTACGGTCCTTCCGTCAGTAATCATTTTGCACCGACCCTAAAAATTTCTGGAGAGTTCTCAAATATTTAAATGTTCATTCTGGTTCTCAAAATTTACATTTATCTAGGTTTGAGACCGCGACTGGAATTAAGCGCTTAAGTTCGGGCGGTTAAATGTAGACAAGAATATATTTTCCACTTTCCAAAAAAACGCGGTCTCTTTTTTTTCACATTAATCAATGCATGTCTCCTAATAAATTTCCGAAATATTAGGAAGCCATTGTACTTCCTTTTCTCAAAACTTGACGATCACAAAATGTCTCTCACTATGTGCAAACTTTGTCAAAAAACAAGTTGGGAACTTTGTGAAAAAAAAATGGCATTCTGTTGGTTTCAGAGGTCACCAAACTGCTCTTTCGAAAATTAGTGATGAAATATTTCGCGCAGAAAATAAGGACCAGACCACTTGTTTAATTCTGCTGGTTTACAATAAAGCGTTTTATATCTTGGATCGTACCATCTTTTTATAGAATTTAAATATTTCGATGTAGGAGAAAACGCTTTACATTTATCTAAACATTATTTTAGTTATAGATCTCAGAGAGTGTAATTTAACAACAATTTCTTTCGTAATCTGTAGGGGGTACACATTGCAACATTATCGGTCGAATTACGTCTTCTGCGCTCCTGACTAGCAAATTCATTGGGCTGGAAAACATGCAACTGCAACTTTCTTTTAACTATTCTGAACTCTAATTAATTACTTAGTGACATTTCTCAGAAACATGGACTAGTAATAAATGAAGGCAAAACCTAACTAAAATGATTTAGAATGTGGTACACTAGTTCGCTTCCATGATCAGGTATCGAAATCCTTTTACTACATAATTCACTACCGTATTTTTAAGAAATCTCGCAATACAGAATAATTTATTTCGACATTAATTTAAAGAAAATACGTTTTACAAATTCAATTTCTACTAATTTGGTTTTACTTAAATTCGATCAATTGTATTATTAACATTAACGGTCATGAATTGCTTTTCAGTAAAGTTTTTTCAGACGGTGGAAACTTGGTATTTTTAAATGGGTCAATTTGAATGTTTTAAAAATTCAAAAAATTTGTGGATTATAAAAAAAAATAAATTTGGAATAGAAACTTTCACAGGCATTTGTTGTACGCCGGACAAATGGCCTACTTTCTGCCCACATCTTAAGAAAAAATCTGCGTCTTATATATGTATGTGCGTAGAGTTGGGGGTCTGTACACGGCGACCTGGTTGATCTATTGTGCCCCCCTACTGCTGCGCAGGCGTAAAAGTTACCTTATCGGTTAGAGCAAGTCCTCCAGCCCTATTTCCCTCAGGAATCTCAGGATATTGGATGGCTTCATGGTGGGTAGCTCCCCTTTTTCGATTTAGTGTGCTTCCAAGAACCGCATCCTAGAATTTTCTACACTCTGCAAGTATATAAATAGAGGTTTCGTCCTCCTCCTCACAGAATCTGCACTCTTCTCTTTCTACCAGACCGAGTTCCTTGAAATGTCCCTGCAGATGGCAATGCCCCGTCAAGACCCCTGTCAGAACTCTGAGTTGGTTTTTACTCAAGCTAATGCATTGTTTAAATCTCTTCTGGTCGTAGTTCCCCAGAAGTATCTTAGCTTGTCTCAATCCTTGCAGCTCCGTCCAATAATTGGATCTCTTGTTTCTTCTTCTATCTTTAGTTCTTCCAGCATTACCCTGCTACTGATTCCACAGAAAGGCTCTGGCCTCAGAAATGGTATCTCAGCCCCTTTCTTCACGAGCCTGTCTATCCCGGTATGTCCCGGTAACTTTTGATAATCGCTTACTGTAACATGAGGCATTTCCCATAGCACTTTATTTAAGGTGACTTTATATTTTTCTTTTCTATCGACTCCTTGTACTATCGCATTTAAATCTGAATGGCTTCTTATTAGTATTAGTTCTTGACGTAAATTCATGATTATTTTGTGAAAATCTTCAGCAAAACCCATTAGTATTTTTAATGGTATACAAACAGAAAAAATTCCTTTACCATCTAGTATAGAAGGATTTTGACTATCGTTCCATCCTGCATTTTGTAGAATTTCACTTTCTATTTTTATAAAAGAAGCATTGCCTTTTATAGTTGTAGTTATGCCAGGATTTCGAACACGATAAATAACCATTCCTCCTAGTTCATATCGAATTTTATCGAAAAGATGAGCAATTCCATTATTGATAAAATGTATATTATCACTAAAAGTGTTGCCTTCTTTCGTTAATTTTCCTTCTATGTACAAAAAAATTTAACTAGGTAAAGTGTATAGGTCTTGAGTTTGTATAGATATTCGAATTACATCGTTATTATTTAGAATTGTAGACGAGTAAGTCTAATGAGTATGATATTGATAACTAATTATTGAGTCATCATACATTACATTTTCTGATATTTTTAATATAATATAGCTTATTTTCTTCTTCTTCTGTATATTTGCTATATATACACTTAATGAAAAATAAAATTTTTCGTATATTTATGTTGATAACTAGCTTAAACTTAAACCAAAGTTTTCGGAATTTTTTAATTTTTCTTCTTCTTGTTTCTGAATTCTAATGAAATAAGAATCTTTTTATTCTCAGGTGTTAGTTCTTTCAGTTCAGATTGAATGAACGTGTCTTTATAATGCGTCTGATCTTTATAAGCATTTAAATATTTTGTACTATTACTAGCAATAGGGAAATTAAAAGAATTGTATTATATTTAGAAAAACCATTGCTATATATTGCGTCTATTATATTTTTTTGAAATGTAAACGTACTGTTACTAATTCTTTTCGAAAATTGATTAAATTTCCATCTTGACCTGTTATTTTAAGTAAAATTTCATCAATATAGCGCATGCTTATTAGTAAGTATATGACATTCGAGGGTTTTCCAACGATTTTATATCTATGTGGAACAGTAGGATAAAATATATGTATAATATGAACCTGTTATTCGTTATGGTAAGTATTTTTGACCAAATTACATTCTCTACATATAGCTTTAACTTTAAATATATCTACAGAATTTTATTTGGTTCAAGTTTTTTATTTGCAAATCCCAATAAACTTCTAATGGAATTTTTCTTAGTAAAATCAATTTTTTTGTTACATTTAATTGCACATTGTAAAGTATTACGATTTTCAACAATAGAAAGTTCAACGTTAAATTTCTCATGTTGTGATGGATAAAATAAACTTGAAAATTGTCTTTTTTCCACTACGTGCTATTGCTTCTTCTTCAACACTCTCTCTTTTGTTGCTGCTGCAGTCTCTTGTTCTTATTTTTTACTATTTAAATTTTCGAAATATTTGACTAAGTAATTATTTATATCAGCAATTTCATATGATCCCACACAGGTAATTCACCTTTCTTATTATTATCGTAATAAAACGTAAAAAAAGTCTCATTGCATATTCTTCATTTAATAAAATAGTAGGATATATTTTTGCTGAAAGATTTGATCCTCTTCCCGATAAAGTAAACATATATTATTATCAAGACAAAACGTTTTATATAAATAAAACAAAATTTCAGTAACATTAAATATTTATTATTAATATAAAAAGATAAAAGAAATTACAATAATACACGGTGACAAAGAAAATTTAAACATAAATGACCACAATTTATAGAATTATACGATTGATATAGGGTATGATCATAAAATATGTGACAAAAACTATTAGAATTAAAGTATTTTTGAGTTTCTAAGGAAAGTTTTAAATTGCCAAAACTGTCAAAGTAGTAAATATTTTGTTTATATTTTTTATATGCTGTCCAATCCATTCCTGGGTCAGAATAATTATCCAAGATAATTATAATTAATAATACTACTTTCGAAATTTTTTTGGGTAGATGATGCTTCATAAAAACTCCTCGAAAATGTGATATTTTAAATTTTTTCGCATACATGGCTAATTCTAAATTATTAAGAGCATGCTTAGGCAAACCTATCGGAAGTTTTTCTATCCCTTTTGGTAAAACAAAGTCCAAAACCAGTTTTATACGGTTTAAAATATAATCCTTCTCCCATTGCTATGGCTTCCATGGATCTATTGTGACGTTGATTTTCTGCTAATTGTTGTTTAGCAGCTCTTGCATCATTTACAGCTTTTGAAATTCCTGCTGCTTCTCCACTCAATACATCTAATGCACTAAGATCAGCAAATATTGGTATTAAAGGTAATATGCCACCTGGTTTTGGAATTTTTATTACCCTTGGTAATGATCGAATTGAACCGTTGTTTTGATTTGCAGTTTTTAGAGCTATTTAAAGAGCACCATCAACACTTTTAAGTTTTTCTTTTGACATATTACGTTTAATTTTTTAGTAATTGATTAAAAACCTGTCATTGATATTTTTCTTGATTTAAATTTTGTATTATTTTTTTTCTTTAAATGACGATCACGATCACAACGACGACGACGACCACGACGATGTTGTCTTTGTGACTTCATTTTTTAAATTTTTTCTTCGTTTAATAACACGTTTTTTTCTTTTGTGAAGTTGATATTGTTGCCATATATCTGTGTGTGTGATTTAGCTATTCCAATGTTAATTATAAACTAACTTATTTAAGCATTATTACCTTGTATAAATATAAAATGCTATTACTGCTGCTGTCTGAAAAGAATTAACCTTATTTTATTTTTTTACCATTTATTATTACCATATATAAATATCATATTACTTTTTTTAAATGCTACCATTGCTGCTGTCTGAAACAGATGAATCTAATTTCATTTTTTTACCATTTTCCATTTCTTTTCCATTGTTAAACTCCAATTTACGTTTAATGGCCTTATTGACTTGTGCTGGCTGTTGTTGCCGTGAAAAATTTAAAAAATCGTATTCTATTTCATTTTCAACTAACTTTTTCCTTTTATTAGTATTCATATTTTCATTTAGTTCGAGTTTTCTTTTTTTCCCTGCAGTAGAACCAGAAGTAGAAGCTGCCGAATTTAACATTTTTTCTTTTAGTTTCTTTTCATGGTAATTATCAACATGTCTTTTGTTCTCTTTTTTTTTGGAATTTTCCTCTTTTTCTGTTGTGATGATTATTGTTGTGAAACATTTTCCTTGCTTTTTTGTAATACTTTTCCATTTAGATTTGGCATTTTTTCCAATAATGTTTCGATTCGTTTTAAATAATATTGCCTAATTCCTATAGTTTCATTAATTATTTTTACACTTTGTTTAATAGAAGCACTATTACTACTACTCTTGGTGTAACGCATTTGACTTATACCTGAAGACTGATTTTTATTTGAAGTAGAATTTAATTTATCTAATATTGATTTCATTTTATTGCCCATGACTAGTTTAATTTTACTATGCATAACTACTGATACACTAGCTGCAGCAAGTTTTGTTTCCATGAAGCATCCGAAAAAGTAATTCATTTTAGAGCTTTTCTTAAGAGAAATTCTATCTGCTTAATGTCGATCAGATAATTCCTTATTCTTAGAATAGGCTATATCATGTTCTTTATATGCTTTATCTAATGGATTAATTCCTCTATCACCACGTAATAAACGTTTTTCCAACTATGTACCTGGTTCAGAATAATTATATCCTGATAAATCCAATTCAAATGGCAATTTATTAATTAAAGAATTTATAAGACCATCTTCTGTGATTTCGTTTTCATCTTCGTAATTTACGTAATACTTCATTTTTTTTGTTGTTATTGTGGTGATGCTTCAACGAATAAAGACAAAATATTTATAAATTAGGTGATTTTAGTCTTTAATAACTAGTCTTAAATATGTTCTTATATCATTAATATGAAGAAAATTGTTAAACAAAAAACAGCACTAAAAGTTGACAATCATGATACAAGTAAAAGCAACAAGATTAAACATGGTAAATTGTTTCCATCGACTATACGATCTATGATAACGGATCCTTCAAATTGTGGAAAAACCAATGTAATGATTAGTTTACTGGAACCGGACTAAAATTTGCAAATGTTTATCTATATTCAAAATCTCTATACCAACCTAAATATATTTATTTGGAGAAATTGCTAAAACCAATTAAGGGTATTGATTATTATGCATTCAGTAATAGTGAAACCACATTCTAGAGCAAGAACTAATTCTGTTTCCATCTTTGATGACGTTGCATGTGATAAACAAGATTTTATTTGAAAGTACTTTAGTATGGGACGTCATAATAATATTGACTGTTTCTATCTTTGTCAAACGTATGCAAAAATACCGAAGCATCTAATAAGAGATAATGCCTATATACTAATCATATGTCATTTGACAGTTTTATAGAAATATGTGCCTATTGTTGGAGACAACGCATTTGGATTGTTATCCAGTTTCAAGGACAATAACATCAACGATGGACGCTATGGATATTTATTTGATAATTATATATATATATATATATATATATATATATATATATATATATATATATATATATATATATATATATATGTATATATATATATATATATATATATATGAAGTAAAATGCGAACAGTAATTGCAAACTTCGTTCCATCACATCCTTTCCGTGTGAGAGGTTGCACAGTTTGAATAAATTGCGATAAAACACAATCCATCCCATTCCACCACCATCGAGATGATGGCCCACCTGTATCACCATACCGAGAAGAAAGTCAAAACTTACCCTCCCCGCCATAGTGATACGGTAGAGGCACATGTTTCGTCTCTACTAGACTCATCAGGGTACCGACATGCACCTGGCTGTGCAAAGGACAGATCGGAAAGGAAGCATGCAAATACTGAACGCGGCTTCGCCGACCTCCCGCCGGATGGCGTATATATGTTTATGAGGTTTTCACGGATTCCTCCGTGTGAGATGCAATAGCAGTGGATACATCCACATTATGCCGTTGTAATGCTGAAATCTCATTCAGCAAACGTACAACTATATGCAACTCCGTGAATAGATGAAGTAAAATGCGAACAGTAATTGCAAACTTCGTTCCATCACATCCTTTCCGTGTGAGAGGTTGCACAGTTTGAATAAATTTCGATAAAACACAATCCATCCCATTCCACCACCATCGAGATGATGGCCCACCACCGATGGTGGTGGAATGGGATGGATTGTGTTTTATCGCAATTTATTCAAACTGTGCAACCTCTCACACGGAAAGGATGTGATGGAACGAAGTTTGCAATTACTGTTCGCATTTTACTTCATCTATTCACGGAGTTGCATATAGTTGTACGTTTGCTGAATGAGATTTCAGCATTACAACGGCATAATGTGGATGTATCCACTGCTATTGCATCTCACACGGAGGAATCCGTGAAAACCTCATAAACATATATATATATATATATATATATATATATATATATATATATATATATATATATATATATATATATATATATATATATATATATATATATATATATATATATATATATGGCAAGATGGCCGACTTTGACAGTGGTGTTTTAATTGCTGAGTTTAATAAATTAAAGAAAAGCGAGCTGATTGAAATTCTTGTTTATCATACGTTACCTGAGAATGCTACTAGTGAAGTGCTTGTAAGATTTATAAAATTCTTGGACGATAAATGGAGCAACCACCGGGAAAATTGTTCTGATTTGATTGACATGCCCAATGATGGCTCGAAAACAGTGGTTAAAAATGTAAACAACCAGGAAATTGAAATTAAATACCTGAAGGAGCTGTGCTTGCAGAAGGATCTAACGATTAGATATCAACAGGAGGTAATTGATTCCGTAAATGAACAAAAATCACTTTTAAATAACCTATTAAATAACGGTAATAACTTTAACAACAATAATTTTAAGTTGACATTGACTCCGCCCAATCAACAGGAAACTATAAATATTGCTTCAGCAGATAAACAGATTCCCTTACGACCATCAACGGTAAACAGAATCAACAGAAAACTGCAAATATTGTTTCAGCAGATAAACAGGTTCCTTTACGAGTAACTCCATCTAGCTCCGATCGCCCTGATATTGCCAAGCAGAACAGCGGCGGCGGCACGGCTGGGGTTAGACGCGAGCGGCCAGCGACTGATCGGTTAGCTGCCCAGAGTAGTCGAACTGATCATGGTGAAACACACGCTGCCGATCCACGTGTACAGAAAAATAGAGAATCTGGTAACGTAGTATCGTTTACGGCCTTGGACGTGTCGAGTGCTGTATTGCATGCACAGACTCGACGAACTATGAGCGATTTGATTTATATGGATAAAGAGAAGAATAAATCGGATTGGACTGTCGTCAATCGTCGAGGTAATACAAGAAGGAAATTTGCAGTGGTTGGGACTGGAGTTAACACCGTGCGTGACTCAAATTTGAAAGCTGTTCCTTGCTTTTCATTTTTCCATTTATGCCGTCTGGATCCTCAAACGTCAGAAGGAGATTTAACCTCATATATACGATCTATTTTTCCGGAGGCAACATGCCAGAGGCTCGAATCTAGATACCCTGAACTTTACGCATCTTTTAAGGTTGGCGTTTTGGAGTCTGGTTCAGAAAGATTCCTTGATCCAAGCATCTGGCCTAATGGTGTAAAAATCAAAAAATTTTTTCATGCTAGAAAGAAGTAACCCTCAAATATCATCGAGCTTTTCTGTCAAGAATAAAAATGACTCTATCTTGCTTTTTCACTTAAATGTTCAAGGCTTGCCTAACAAGATTGACACGCTCTCTTTATTTTTAGATAAATTGTTGTATAATTTTATTTGTATTAGTGAACACTGGTGCACTGCCAGTAATTTGAAATGTATTAAAATTAATAATTATAAATTAATTTCCTCTTTTTGTAGGTCTGATCATGTTCGTGGAGGAGTCTGCATGTACTCAAGAACTGACATGGAGTGCAAAATAGTTAATGTTAAAGATTTTTGTAGTGAGATCAATGCTGAGTTCTGTGCTATTGAGGTCCCTCATCTAAAATTGGTTATTTTAACAGTGTACAGATCAGGTCTGGGTAACAGTAACGTGTTTTTGGATGCTTTCAAGGCGGTGTTAAACAAATTATCACAGTCGTATAATAATATCATTGTAATGGGCGATTTTAATATTGACTTTAGAACAGAGTCCACCATTTTGTCAGAGCTAACTTGTATTATTAATTCCTATGGTATTTTTGCCATAATATGTGACTACACTAGGGTGACCAGTGATTCCTCAACTTGTATCGACAACATTTTGACTAATATTGCTGACGAGCTCTACAGTTCTGGAGTACTGGATCCATGTCTTTCCGATCACCGTGGTCAGTTCATTGAGCTAAGTATGGGGATGGGAATTGGTGTTCCCGAACGGGTTAGAGTAAGGCCTATAACAACTAAGGAAATTGATTCTATTTTGGGCGACTTGAGTGTGATTGACTAGGGCATTTTCTATCAGAATGTCGACTCTGAATGGCTTGCTTGGCATCTGGTTTCGGTTTGTCAGCAGCTGATCTGCAAGCACCTTCCTATGAGAGATGTCTTTACCGATAGGCCTCCTGTTCGGTGGTTTAATGAGACATTAAGAAAAATGAGGGATGAGCTCTCTGTGGTGAGGCTTTTGGGCGATGGGAGCACGGAATTCCGGTATTTGAATAAACTTATGAATAAAAAGTACAGACAGAAAGTTGCTTCTACAAAGAAGGATGCATTTGGAAGTTTTCTGGAAAATTCGCAAAGCAAAGCAAGGGATGTTTGGAGAGTTATTAACTATGAGAGAAATCGATCTTCACATAATATTTCTAGTTCATGGCTCAGCAGAACCAAGAATAGGTGAAGGTCTACTACTCCAAATAATCCTATTGATTATGTACACTAAGACGATCCAAATGAAATTGTCGAACGATTACAATTGTATTTCTCTTCCGAGATAGCAGGCAATACAGGTCATAGAAACGAAATTAATTCCATTATTGAAAAATTACGTGAAGCAAATATTATTGAATAATGTTCCAAAATTTTGTTACAGACATAAAACGACAAATAGTTGAAGAAATTCACAAATCAGCTCGAAAAAACTTTCAACGACGAGAAGTTATCCTAAACTCTTTACTAGACTTAATGGAAGCCGATTTAGTCGATATGAAGGAATACGAAAAGGAACATAATGGTTATAAATAAATTTTAGTGATCATTAATTGTTTTTCAAAATATATATGAGCCTATGGACTGAAAACAAAGACTGCTAAAGAAGTAGCCAAAGCACTAGAAAATATATTTAGAATACAAACTTCTATTCTTCTATATACAGACTATAGTGGTGAGTTTTTGGGCAGAGATGTTCAAAATTTAGTGAAAAAATACAATGTTAAACATTATGTTGTATACAGTGAGAAAAAAGCCTCGATTGTTGAACGTGTCAATAGAACTCTTAAAAGTATGATGTAGAAAGAGTTTAGTATTCAAGGTTCATACAAATGGATTGATCTACTTGAGAAAATCAACTGATCTTAAACCATCGAAAGTGACAAAAAAGCATGAAAATTTTTTTCATAATACAGCCTAATAAAATTAAACTGACATTAAAGCAAAAAATTGCAATTGGCGATCATGTTCGTACTTCCAAATTTAGAGGTGCTTTTGATAAACACTATGAACCAAACTGGTCCACTAAAATATTTATCATCAAAAAAGTTGAACTTGCCAATCCTGTAACATATTTACTTACAGACGACCAACTTCAAGATATCAAAGGAGGATTCTATGAACTTCAATTGCAAAAAATTGAAAAAGTATTAAAACGTAAGGGCAGTAAAGTGTTTGTTAAATGGTTAGGTTTTGATAATAAACATAACAGTTGGATAGATAAAGATAATGTTCAATAATTATGTTTTATATGGAGTAAAAAATAAAACATATATATTTTAGAAAAAATTGTTTTTATTTATTCTGATAATAAAGTCATAGCCGTTATAGTATTTATACCATAAATATGATTTATCAAACAATTTTTACAATATCTTAAAATTTCAACTCTAGGTTTAAAATAATTATGTACATATTTTTTCATTAGACATTTAGAAATTCTACATATAAAACTAAATTCGGAAATTCCCGGTTTTCTCTCTAGTTATTGTTTCTTTCTTCAGTTATTATTTCTAGCTGCTCCATCTCCTGTAACATGCGAAAATTTTATAACTGTATGTTTATAACCGTGCTGATTTACAATTTCCTTTTAATAAATACAAGGAATACAGGGTACATTAGATAATTCAGTTTCTCCTTTACATTTAGGGCATACATATTTAACTCGAACAGGCATGTCTCCCTGTCTCTCTCTCTCACTTCCGTTTCTTTTAAAACTTCACAAATTAAAATGCCATTTTTTAATTTGTAACAAAGGTTTTATAAAAAGAGAATGTTAGTAGTGAACATAACCCGATCCTCATCTTCCCCCCACTCCTCGACCTTGACTGTGACATTGCCCCACCCCTCTTTGGCCCCGCCCACATGTCCTTGTCATTGACCTTGAAAGTGCACGTGTGCTTTGTCCTTGGCCTTGACCTTGTGTTCAAGGTCGTGTGTGACCTTGACATTGACCTTATTCGAGGTGACCTTGACTTTGTTGGAGGCCGTATTGAGTGTGTGACCTTGATGTAGTTACTTGTGCATTGTAATAGTGTGGGATGATCCTGAAATGATTTTGACCTTGCAAATTCTTCTATAAAATTGTGTGATTCTATTTATATTCATTCAGTGTGAAATGTCAGATACGGAACTATCTAAAGAAAAAATTATAGAGCAAGTCGGCAGAGTAATTTGTTTATATCAGAGTAATTTAAAAAGTTTGTGTGATTTTGAAGAAAAGGATCTAGCATTTTTTCCTCTCGAATATTTAAAAACTTACGTTGATACGCTGAGTTTACGGCAAATTTGGAATAAGCTGCCAGCGCCATATCGGTGTGACAAGGAACTACAGTTAAGCTTACCCTGTTACATTCACTATGAACAAATATATCGTCATTATATAGATGGGCCACCGCCAGAAATAAAAAAGTGTCGTGAATGTGTGAAATAAGTGAATAATATGAATAGTGCTTTGCAAGAGACAGTAAAAAAATTGGGCGATGAGTTCACTGAAACGGCTAGTAATTATTTCAATGATGCAATGAAAAGTAGAACAGAATGGGCGTCGCGCTATTGTGATTTGGCTTTTGAATATGAAAAGGCTGCGAATGCATGTCGTAAATATTTCAGCAAAACAATAAATTTACAAGACGTTGTTCGTGAAATAAAAAAGTTGGGGTTTAGTGACTGTTTGAAAAAACTGATTAGTTTCATTGCAGATCCGGTTGTGTTAGATGAAATTAGAGTGTAGGACCTAAGTTTAACGTAGTAGTAGTTAATATGGAAAGTTTAGTGCGAGAAATGTACGAAGAATTTCTAATTTCTGCAGCCTGTTCGGAATTTTACGCATTTGAAATGCTTAGGATTTTAGTGTATTTTTTAAGTATATGGACCATGCTGAAGTGTATTTTAGCACGTATAGTTTGTGAGAATTTTCTAAGAAATAAAAACGAACAAATATTATTGAACAAAGAAATTTAGGTTTAGGTGACAATGTTACACGTATAGAAGAACGACAGAAAAATGTCAATCAATAAAGTACATAAAATGTAGTTATTTGTTTCATTATATTTTGTACTTGAAGTTATCCTTATACCAATTTAAATGTGTGACGTCATTTGACCTTGAATACTCCTCCCACTATTTCTACCGTTAAGCTAACCCCACGATTGTTACAATTCGACCTTGAAAACTCGCTATAAAGGTTAGTGGAAAAGAAGTGACTTCAAACAGTCGCAGATATCAGTGGCATAAACATCAAATATTGTGTTCGTGTAGTGTTCTGAAAGTGATTTTATATTCACGGTAATTTTTGGATTTATATGCCATTTTTTCAATAATGAGTATTGTAAAAGAAACTCTAGATGAAATTAATGAAATGTTCAGCAAAGATTTCGAGGTTTTAGAGAGAAAAAAGGTTACCGAAATGATTGTAGGCAAAGTGGATAAAATTGTAAAGATGGTTTCAATGACTACACGATTTGGTAAAATTCTTCTAATGGCTTTACACGATGACGATGATAATAGCACTTTCGAGACTTTTTTGCCAAAATGTGTGGCCGAAACACTATCTGACGATATTGTAGATATTATGAGTAAAACTAAAGGGACATACATTCTAACTTATTTGGAGCAGGGCACTAGAGTTTTTGGAAACAATACTCGAACATTATTACGTTTTGGCTCATTGGAGTAAATTGTATGTAAATTGTTTGAAAAAAAGGATGTAATTAAATTTAAAATATAGTTGCACATGTCAGAATACTTACGCGTGTTCATTATTACTGCTAAAGATGTCTGCTGATGCGACGACGACCGTCAACGAATGTGCAGATAGATACATATTTTGATTGGGAAGAGAATTAAGAAATATGGCTCACGATATGTTAGATAGCGCAAATGATTGGCCGCATATTGAGACAACCAAAGATCAATATAAGAACGAGATCAGGGATGCAATCAATTTTATGGCTGGGGCACACTTGTGCGACAAATTTTTATATGGTTCCATAGACATGGATACATTTTGTGCTGAAATGGTTGAAGAAGAATTAAAAGAATACCTCGTCAATATTCCACATTTACCTTTTAAGCTTGCTGCAAAATATGAATTGGTTTATGCAACAGCAACTGCCCAAGACGTTGACGATCGAAATAGTGTCGGATGGGATTGAATTTTGAGCAACGAAAATGAAGACATGGAAAATTAATTTTTTATAATTTTTATATTTGTGCAATTAAATAACTGTAAATAAATATCTGTTACAATCACAGTTTTGTTTTATTTTTTTTTATAAACATACCAATCCAGTAGATCATAGCCAGTGTTTCTTTTTCTCAGCTGAAATATTTAATATAAGTAGGGCAAATAAAAATAAAATAGTTTAGTAAAGATTGAAAATGAGTCGAGGAAACAACACAATTGATACAATTGGTCCTCAGAAATGTAATGAAAAATATCATATATTATCTGGGCCACAAGGGATTGGTTTTAAACTTACAGCGGATGGGCAGTATGATATGGGTGGAAAAATCATAACCAACTTAGGCGAACCTAAATATGATGACGATGCTGTGACAAAACACTTTGTTAATAGAAGGTTTTACAATTTTGCAGTTGTAATATGTGACATATTTACAAGGATGTCCTCCACATGATATACCAAAATAATAGTGAGCTTAAAACAAAAATTGAAGTTATTCAGAAAATACTCTATCATCAGCCTTTAAATGACTCATTAAGCGCACTGTCGTACGGCTCGACTTCAAAAAAAATCTAAAAATGGGAAAGCAGGTTAAAGAATAGGAGAACGCACTCCGAGTGGCATAGCCTTCAAGATAACGTCGTAGTCGTCGGTGAATTGGACCTTCCCTCCAAGAATATTGAAATGTTATTTATGTGTATGATGTTTTATTGTCATTGTTTTTAATGATGAAGATTGAAATAAAAAACTTTATTTTACAATATATTGTTTATTTATTTTACATTTTAAATTAAAATTATAGTCATACAATATGTTATTTAAACAATATTAGCTTTATCTATCCAAGAGTTGAAGTGATTGGGAAATCCTAGCCATTTGACAAATAATTGATCGGTGTGATTTTTCTTGCGTTGTCTAAGGACCTTTTCTTCTAGATAAACGCCAGGACTGCTTGTTTTTTGTAGTTCTAATTCGTAAAAACACCCTCTTATAGGCTGAACTTCTAACGATTCCAACAAGTAAGTAGGTGGATTTGTAACGTTAACTTTTACAACTTTAAAGAATTCGGTTGACCAAGAGGGCGTATATTCTTTCTCGAATAAGCTTTTGTACTTGCTAATACGCACAATGTTACCCATGGAAAACTTAAATTTTTTAGGTATAATTTTTAAATAATCGTATGCTTTAATTTGTGTTTTTTCTTGCACATCTGCAGGCTTCATTCCAATGGTGCGATGTTTCGAATGGTTATAGGTTTTTGTTACTGCCCACAATATATGTATCCATTTGTAAGATCCTCTTGCCGAGAATTGTTTATATAAATTATTTTTTAAAGTCCTTATGACTCGCTCAACAATTGCAGCTTTCTTTGTGCTGTAAGTGGAATAATGATTTATATTATATTTTTTCATCAGGGCTTGAAAGTTTGTATTATAGAACTCCTTTCCTTGATCACTTTGCAGATTTGTTGGTGTATATGATGCCTCTTCAATGATGCTTTTCATCGCATTAGTAACTTCTATACCAGTCTTGTTTTTTATGAATTTGGTATAGACAAATTTAGAGTAACAATTTATACAGACCAAAATATAACGATAATCATCGTTTTCATCAGCATACTGTTGCATTTCAGCCAAATCAATTTGCCACAAATCTCTGTATCCTTTTATTATCGTGCGCCGTCTTACAAAATTTTTTCTAGCCGTTCTATGTAGTTCATTAACAATTTTGATTTTTTCTAGACTAGGCTCCATATTATTAGTAATATTAAAGGTTTCAGATCGAAGGAAGAACTGAATAATATCATTAAATATTGAACTTAATATATTATATCTTCTTCTCGTAATTCCTCTATGATTGACATAATTTCATTTTCGTGTCCAGTGTGACCGGCCCTTTTTGGAACTCCACAACAAATGTAAACAATCCACCAACTCTTTAGCTTTGTTCCAGTAGACATATTGAAATTTTTTCGGAGATAATTTCTTTTTTGTGGGTAACTTTAGTTTTTCCGAGAGATTTTTTCTTGTAATAGTACCGCCTAATTTTGTGTCCATTATCAGAGGTTTAATAATTCGTAAATATTTGTTCCAGCTGGTCTCCCGTAAACTATCACTTTTTTTTAAATTGTTGTAGACAGCACTCGTTGATTCCAAAATTTCCTTGTACGTTGAAAGTACATTATCACTTAATTGTTGTTCCTTGCCTAAACTTGGGGGTGTTTTAAGAAACAACAAATCATAAAGTGTCGGTGATCCACCATATTCTGCAATATTTTTCCCTTTTTTGTATAAGACAATATTTCCATTTCGAAAACGCACATCTAAATTACCAATAAATTTTTTGCTATAATCTGTTTTTGAACCAAAATGTACACCATATACAGTATCGTATAGAGATGGTTTCGAACGTAATCCTTTCAGGTGTGCGTTTAAAGTATCGGAAGTTGTGGTGTCAGCGGATGGGAGAGATGTATTAGTTGATGTCGAGGGTGTATCAGACACCGATTGGCTAATATCTTCTTTTGAAATGCGATGCTGCTGCTGCTGCTGAATAGGTGTGGAGGTTTGCAAGGAATGTGTAGGTTGGGGAAAACTTGATATTTGAGTCGACTGCACTGATGTACTGGGACTATGTGACTTTGTAGCTGGATAATGTTGCTGTTGTTGTTGTTGTTGTTGTTGTTTTTGCTGTTGACGTTGCTTGACCACATCAGATATAGTTGTCAACGGTTTAGAAATGGGTTCATAAAACTTTTCCAATTCCACAACATGAAATTCTTTAGCCGCTTTAATTTGTTTAAATTTTTTTCTGACGGCATTGGTAGCTTCCACTAGTTTACGTTTTAAGTCGATCGCGTTATTCATGATGTTAACAAAGGACGTTTCAACAATCAAATGAGTGTTTTCTCTTATTATTACAGTAATATATAGCTATCAAATCCTTTGCGGTATCTTCCCGATTTCACATCACTGTCTTTATCAATTACTAAAAATCCATACTTATTATCACAACATTTTGAGCACATTTCTTGAAATTGAGTAAAAGTTAGATCCGGTGAAACGTGGTCGGAAAATATGTGTTTCATATTCAACTCATATTGTTTAAACATAATAATAAAATTGGCATTGTCTCGCACAAGCTGTTTAAGCACTCGCGAATATGTTTGCGCTAGGTAAAAGGAGTCGATATTTTTATGACGTCTCATGCTAAAGTACGATCTTATAACATCTTGTTTTTCACATATAACATCATCAAAGATAAATATAGAGTTTGGTTTTGCATCGAACGGTTCCACAATATTACTGGAATCACTAAAGGTATAGTAGCTTAAAACCTTGATGGGTGCTAAAATTTTCCTTAAATACTCATATTTCTGTTGATACAGAGATTTCGAGTAAATATAGACATTTTCGAAACGTAGCCCAAGGGGGTGTGTAAGCAGCGAAATCATGACATTAGTTTTTCCACAATTGGATGGACCAATTAACAGGTCGCGAATAGAGGAAGGAAGTAGAGGACCGTGTCTCTTCATTATCTTCTTTTCAAATCCAAGTCCGACTTTTTCATCGAGATTGTCAATAGGAAGTTTTTGTTTAAGATCGATAACGCGCATCTTAGAAAAATTTGATATTTTATAGGCAAATTTTCACAAAAATTGTCATTCAGATGCCGAGCGTCAAACCAAGTGGACGGTCTCACGTTTCCAATAAAACTGGACAGGGTATTGTGAATTCGTTAATAAATAAATTACCATTCGAAGTACATATTCCCGGTTATCAATATTGCGGACCCGGAACAAAAGTAATAAAACGTGTAACAAGAGGTGATCCAGGCATTAATCATTTGGATGCCGCATGCAAAAAACACGAGTTAGCCTATTTACATAATAAAGGCAACATAAGTGCGAGACATCGAGCGGATTACGAGCTCGAACAAAGTGCTTGGAATAGAGTAAAATCGAAAGATTCCAGTTTAGGTGAAAAAACAGCAGCTTGGTCAGTTACAAACATTATGAAAGGAAAACAACGTTTTGGTATGGGTGTACCATCATCATTACCAACAAAAAAAAATATAGTAAAGGCACACGTCGTACAAAAAGGAAAGGTGTTAATAAAAATCGACATGTTCGGAAAGTCAGTTTTGAAACAGCTATTCGACAAGCAGTTCGAAAGGAATTATTAAAAGCCGGAAGGAAAAATGTGTTGGAAAAAAATGTCATGAATGCATCTAAAATAGCTCTGTCGGCAGCACGTAGATCGGTAAAAGCGGCAGGTGGCAAAAGGAAGGTTCGTACACCGAGAATAATACCGATTCCTAAAACTGGTGGAATATTACCATTAATACCAATTTTTGCCGGGTTATCAGTTTTGGGTTCATTAGCCGGTAGGGCAACGGGAATTGTGCGTACCATAAAATGATTTCCACCACCAGCGATAAAATAGAGGTTTTCTCTGAACCCATCTTGGACAATTCCATTATTAGTCTAGAAGAGCATACGTATAAACCACACGGATCTCCATCATTCAACAATTCGGATGAAGTCCGTATCCCCATTAATTTTCAAGATATTATACTGGATATCGCCGAAAGTTACATATATATCGAAAGAAAATTTAAACCCATAGATGCAACGAAAAGATGTTTTTTATCAAATAATGCCCTTGCATTTTTGTTCGATGAAATTCGCTACGAAATGGGAGGTGAGCAGGTCGCCATGGTTCGTAAACCTGGAGTTACGACGACATTAAAAACCATGGTTTCATTCGGAAGTTTGCAACAAAGGTCTCTCATGACGTGCGGATAGGGTCTCGACGAAGCAAACCAAGATATCGTAGACACGGCAAGTAACGTATTCTCCGAGAAATTACCCTTAAAATATCTTATGGGATTCGCCGAAGATTATGCAAAAGGTGTTTTCAACGTAAAACAAGAGCTTATTATGATTATAGCTCGCACTTTTACCAACTGCTACGTCGGCGAAGTAGAGGCAGAAATTAGTATCGATAAAATCGAATGGAAAATTCGTCACATCATTCCAGACGACAAGCAAAAATTGATAATACTGTCTCGCCTTAATAAAGGTGGAAACAATGCCAGTATTCAAATGGCATATCGTAAATGGGATCTGTACGAATTGCCAGCTTTAAGACAAACATCTTCCGACGTGTGGGCCTTGAGAACGAGTAAAAGTCTGGAAAGACCGCGCTATATAATTGACGGGTTTCAAGACAGCAATAATTGCGACAAAAAAGAAAAAAACGCAACCCCGTTTACCCACGCCGACGTATGGGACATTAGACTGTATCTGAATTCAACCGTTTATCCATACGAAAGATGGAATTTAGATTTCGCCAAGAAACTGTACGCAGCAGCCTATTACAATTACGAAAACTTCCAAAGCAGCTACTACGGGCGCGAAATAAACGATCCAATGATAACGTTCGCGGAATATATGATAAACCCCGTTTTTATTATCAATTGCAGCCATCAATCAGAGGCGATTAACTCATCGACAGCGGATGTGAAATTGGAGTTCCAAACGAGAAAGAATAAATTCCCCAAAGACACTAAAGAGTACGCATTAGTTATTCACGACTCATTTTTTAGTTATAATGTATTAAACGGTTCGGTGACCAATAAATCTATATTTTAATGTATAGATTATATGTAACACAAAATAATGTTAAAATGTGGTACTTGAATCAATAAATTTGTAATGAGTGAAGTAGTAGTTTTATATTTATTTGAAACCCAACAAAAAAAAAGCGGACGGAAAAGCCCGCTTCTTAAGAAAGGAGTATGGTAGATAATGGGGGTTTATTTAATTGAAAAAAGAACTTAGATAACGTAAGAAAAGTTTTTGAAGGCAAAATATGAACACAACGATTTAGAAAATTTGTAGGAAAGTAAAAGTTAGGAATAGGAAAAAAAGTTATGGGAAAAAATTATAGAGGAAATCAAGTACTATAAGCAAGCATTTTTCCCGATAGTAAAACTTAAAAAAAGAATTTTTTCAAAAAATATTGAAAAATCGTGAATTTGCGCCAAAGTTGAAGATTTAAAGAAAAACGGTATTGAGAAATTAAAGAGAGAATTTTTTTCTACATAGTGTAGTATTTTTGAAAATTCGAAAAAATGAAACTTGAAAAAAAAGGTTATAGAAAGTTAGTAATTTGAATTATTTAAAGCGCTATAGCTCGGAAACCGTTCAAGAAAGAGAAAAAATGAAAGCACTTTAATTACCTAGAATTTTGAGGAGAATACAATGGTGAAAATAAAGAAAATATAGACCAAAAAATTTAAAAAATCAATAGAAAGGAAGTTTGACCGCCGGACGGGATTAACGGGAAGTTGTAGGGGGCGTTTTCTCTTTATATAAGTGCCCCCACCTCCCCCACCCACCCACCGAGGAGGGCGAAAAAAATCGATTTTTGATGGTTTCAGAGCGATTGCGCGGCCCCTTCACCATTTCTCGCAATTTTTGAAATATCGATTTTTTAATTTGCGGTGACAGAAGTTCGGAAAATTTTTTTTGGATTCTAGAGAAAATTTCCCATAATATATGTATTTTTCCAATTTTTTATCATTAACGGTTACGACGCCAGAGCCCACCCAAGATGAGACAAAATTTTTTTTTTATATTAGCGAATCGGGAAAAATAGTATGATATACTTCAACTCTTCCTTATTACGATTCCGTCAAAACATTTTCAAAATTTTCCTTACCTTGCCTGAAAATAATTAAAATATATGCATAATTTGCATTTTTTGTAAATATGTAGCAAAGTAATGGTTAGGAATATCAAAAAAAATTACTTGAAATAAATGTAGAGGAAGTTTAGTACTATGTGCTAGAAAAGTGAAGGGGGGTAGTTTGTGTCTATAACAGAGATACGGTGAGTTATACATTATATATATATATATATATATATATATATATATATATATATATATATATATATATATATATATATGCACACCACCTTACCCCCTCCAACTTTTTGAATGTATATAGAGGCCGGTATTAGAATTATTTCATCATTACACATTCGACCGTCAAGATGGAAGATACACCAAAGAAGATCATTGGCATTGTCAGGCCATTCGTGCCCGGCAAGTTATGTACGTGTGAGGAGTGCGGGGGTACCGCACCAGGAGCAGCATCTTCGACACCGCCCGCAACACCGACACCACCAGCGACGGCGACACCGCCAGTATGGCTTTGGCAGCCCGAGCTCGTGGTGCAGCCAATGAGAAGACCAAGGGCTGCACCTAGGTCGGTGTTAATATCGTTGGGTATTACTCCACGGTAGACACCCGACCCTCCCCCAGACCCTTTTAAGGCTACAAAAACGGTCCTTTTCAGGACCACATTATATTTTGATCGTAGTTTAGTAATCGTCACTTATGGGGCGAGATATTCGTTTAACGACGATTTGTCTCGTAGCTTAAGTGCCAAGTTATATGCTTGAGAACCTATGAAAAGGTTAACAGTCCAAACAAGGTTTCTATTAATTTTTTTTTATAATGTATTCTTCACAAAATGTTAAGAATTAGTCTTATTGTCTAAACAAAAAAAACAAATCTAATTCCTTATTTAAAGTTTTTGAAAAAATCAATAATTCTATAAGCTCTCACCAATACACAACATTTAGAATCCGTTGGTGGGGTGGGGGTAGTTCTATATATATGAGACTGGGCCAGTTACACAGTCATATACACTTCAACTATCATACGAAGAACATGGAGGAAGAAAGACCCGCGAGCAGAGGCTCATCCATCTTTAGCGAGGACACCGTCGCCGGCAAGGTTGGAGACCTGCAGGACTTCGACGACGATGAGGTGGACTTCGAAATTGACGTCCTATGTTGGGACGACTTGGATGAGCCGATTCCGCTGCTGTATGACCACAATCCTGGTCTAGTGGAATTAAACGGTGCAGGCGATTGGGTCTTACAAAGACTCGACACTCCGTCGCCGCAGTCAGAGCCGGACTCGACGGAAGATGCGGTGCTGGAAATTCCAGCATCACCGACACCCGACGATCCGCAGGGCTTCTGCGATTCGTCAAGCTGGTGGTCGACCAGCGAGGATGGGGCACCATAAGCCCCAAACTCTCCCTGGCCCTTTATAAGGGCACACAACAACGGTCCTTTTCAGGACCACAAAATGCTTTGATAGTAGTTTTAGTTCATATTAGTACTTTGTTACTAATATTGTATGTATAGAATATACAATATTAGATACAAAATATTAAAAGTTTAGGTGCTGGTGGAACCCAGCAAAATCGTTCGTTCGTATTTGAGACCACAAACAACTTTGGTCTTAATACGTAATACGACATTTGTTTTTACCCCCCACCACTAATTTGTCTCTATATATACGACCATCAATACTTATTACAATCATTTCAGTTCAACATGTCTGACACTGAACAACAACTCATCCAATGCCCTGTGGTAGATTCTACCACGGACGATTGTCTTGAATGGGAGTTGAACGATCCCAGATGGGAAGAACTCTGGCGGTTCATAGTCGAATACACGGAGGACAGCACCACCACCACCACCGTTGATGATGACAGGCCGTGCGACTCAACAACACAATAAAGAGTCGCATGTTTTTGCAACAAAACGGTCCTTTTCAGGACCAAAAAATACTTTGACCGTAGTTTTAGTTGGTTATAATACTTTGTAACCAATATTTTGTGTTTTTTTTTAATAAAAACATACAATATTGAGATGCGAAGTATTAGAAGTTCTGGCGACAGGACCTTAACTTCTTAAACCGAACCATGTTTTAGCATACTTGTAAATATTATCAAAAAATATTTACAACTATTGCTATTGCGTAGTTTTAGTGGATTATTCACTCTTTTTTATTACCTAATATTATGTGAGAAAGATCCTATAAGAAATAAAACAGCAAAAAAATATATTTTCAAGCAATATTTATTCTATATATAAAAATATATATTTGTCAAAATATAAAAAATTTGTATTATCACATACATTTTTATTAAACTAGAAAATATATTTACAAGCTTAATACTATAACTTAAAAACCAATACTTAAAACTATTTTATTAAACTAGAAAATATATTTACAAGCTTAATACTATAACTTAAAAACTAATATTTAAAACTAGTTAACATCTACTACAAAATCTGTCAAAGTCCTCCAATTGTCTTTTGTACCGTTCACTCACACTTTTTTTCACCGCTAATTGTTTTTGTATATCTAATAATTGTTTCTCAAGTTCCCTTATTTCACAGTCACTTTCAGTCACTTTTTTCACTAAGTCTTTTTTCATTTTATATATGTCCCTCAATTTCTTTTTTTGCGAACTGGTAAAGTCTTCAACCCACTCCGGTTGAGATGTCCCAGAACAATTCGAAGAAGGGTTTAGTGATGAAGTATATGAAGCATCGGAAACTTCATCATCTTCAAAACACTGCTTAAACCGCTTCTTCATAGGTTTGCGGCATCCCAATACCGGAGATAGTGGCGGTTCAGACTTCACAGGTGAAAACTTTACCTCCGACATTTCTTCACTTACACTGGCCGGTGTTGGCGGAGCTGGTCCATCGTCGCCTTCAATTATGTTAACTTCGACGGACAATGGCTCTGTCGGTGGTGACTACGTTAACATGAAATCGGGTAATGGTGTGGGCGTCTTTGGTTTTTTGAAACTAAATTTCTTTTTCGAGTGCCCAAGATAATTAATCGCCGAATAAAAGGTTTTTTTATCGGCAATTTCCGACTTCCACATAGCCAAAAGCTTTTTTAACTTGGAAGCTTTCGGAGAAGATTTCCTGTTAGGCCGCGATGCTTTTCGCACAACCACATCACTAATGACGTTGATCTTCGGCTCCTTCTCCTCTGTCCAACATTCAAAGAATTGCGCAGCCGACTGCACCAACTCTTCGTCTCGACCATCATTCAGGGCTTTGTCTTCGGCATCCTCTTGCTCCCTGCTGTTCCAATTTTCGAAATCCCTGGACTCAACACTTCCAAGCCACTGATGTTTTCCAACATGCCTTGTTGGGATCCGCAGCTCACGTCAAGAGCATCCAAAAGAGACCTTACACTTCGTGCACTTGATGACATCTTCGATACAACTCTCACTATAATTTTAACTTACTACTGCACTGTTTGGTGTTCTGACGAACTGTGAAGAGCTCGAGCCAGCAAGTCTGCTTTTATGCCCATTTCCCCCACTACACCACCTTTAATCCTTTTGTTCGATGCATTAAGTATAATATTTGAACTAGTCAGATGCAAGGCCAAGACCAAGGCCGACGTAACCGGCAATATCAGGGTCGTTTTCAAGGTTGTAATTTTCATGGATTTTTTTTGTCCCTGTCAAGGTTATTTTAAAGAGTAACATATAAATATAGTACTAAACTTGTCAGAAGCAAGGCCAAGGCCAAGGTCAAAGTGCCCGTCAATGCCAGGATCTTTTTTGGAGGTTGTCATTTTCAAGGATTTTTTTTGGTCCTGTCAAGGTTATTTTAAAAGGTAACACATAAATAGAGTACAGCGATTGAAAAGTACAACATATTCAAACATCATGTTGCCAACTGATGAATAACCTAGTGAAGCAGCCAAAACATACCGTCATATACCAAAAACTTTTTGTTTAACTTGTCATCATTGTAAAAGACTAGGTATCTGCTGGCGGAATGATCTTACGTACGACTTCAACTACATTGACCTTTTCAGGGTTAAATTTGTAGAATGCGGCTTTTGTGGACTAGTTTACTACCAGTTCAAGGACATTAATGAACGTGCCATCCAGAGAAGAAATTGGGTCATAGAAGAAGCTTACCTGTACAGAAGAAATTAACATGTATTTTTTTTCTTTATTTTTTAATTTTTTTTGTTTGTTATATTTTTTTATTTTTTAATAATAAAAAGTAAACTCAATCTCTTGTTATATTTTAATTTTTTTTTCAATAAAGCAATAGTAAAATGAATCTGTATGTGTATTTATTAAACATCACCTAAAATACGTTTTGCAATCCATATTTTTCTGCAGAGTCCGTTTATTAATGAAATAGAACCATATATTAGGGTGAAATCTAATGGTTTCAAATCAGTCTCACATAACAATGTCAGAAGTAAACACTATTGATAAGTTCGGTCGCAAAAGAAAATTTAAGGATTTTGACTTTATGCGAGGTCCTTCAGGAATAGGTTTTAAACTTACACCTAATGGAGATTACGACATGGGAAGCAAAGGATTGTGCTATTTAGCAGAACCTTTTGAAGGAGACGATGCGACCACACGAAATTATGTTGATAATAACCTTGCTCAGTGTGTGCAAGATAAGCAGAAAGCTTTACATGACTCAACAATTGTTATTAAAGATATATTCAGAAACCAACTTGAAGGTTACGTACGCAAGAAATTAATTGAAACCGGTCTAGAACTTAGAGGATACATTGATGATACTGTTTGCAATATATGAACTTAGGCAAGACGAACTGCGCGATGAACTTAACTCTAGAATGTTGAAAATTGAAAAGACTATGGAGTATCTTGTCAGCAAACCTGTTTCACATTAAATATTTACTCGTAGACCTGTGCGTTTAATTTACTATTAGACAAATTTTTCAACAATAACTTTTACAGTTTGTTATTTGTCGACACTTCATTATATTTATAATTTTAAAATAAAGGTTCAATAAAAAAGCAATCAAGTAATGAATACATGTTTTTTATTTAAAAAAAAAATTACAATACTATCGTTACATATTAATGTTGTATGTTCAATAGAAATAATAAAAACAATACAAATAATGAAATATGGATTTTCCAGATTACTTGCTGTCCTGACTTAGAAATGATTCCAACATGGTTACTAAATTTGCTAAGTTTTCTTCCGGGTCTGTTTTGTAAAAATCTATGTGTGCATGCCCCCAAGGTAGAGTTTTGGTTGAACTGGGAATTACATAACGTTTATCATCGCTATGTGACAATGCTACTTTATTTATTATGTTGGTATAAATGTTATGTAATTCACTTCTAAATGTCTTCATCTTTCTTAATATCAAACCACCCCGTTCAACAATTCTTTGATAGTCTTCCTGATGAAGGTCTTTCTCGATAACACATTTTTTGATACCTTTGGCTTTTTTTAATTCATTATTAATGGACTTTACATAATAAGCCTTCGCGCCGGTACCATAAAAACTTATTATCGGATCACCATGAAACTCATCTTTCATTCTACCAACTAAAGAATTACTTTTAATTATGTTGAAATTATTAATTTCGGGGTAATTTGATGTATCAAATTTTTCGGGGTTTTCTGATATAGTTTGATAAAAGTTTTCCGTAAACACTTTTAATATAAGCGAGTCAGTATCGGTGTAAAGTAACGAAACATCATCGCCAAACTTGGATTTAATAAAATTATAATAAAAATCGTATATTACAGTCTTTGATATATCTATAAATTGGTTTATTGTACAATATTTTAACTTTATACATATGTATAGCAACAAAGTTCTCGGTAAATATCGAGCTACTATTGAAATTGGGGCGGGATATTAGTGCTCTAGCTCCATTTCTGCCTACCTTGTTAACCCAATGTGTTACTAATTTTATATCTTTTCGATTTTCCATATTTTCCATAGTTTTACCAAAAATCGCGTTATTTTTTAATTTAAAAGTGTCTTTCGCAAATTTTGTGGTGGCCTTGTTACGTAAATTGGTATTAAAATCAATATACGATTTTAGCCATTTTGATTGCTTAAACTGTAATACTCAATGGGTTTGCATTACCACTAAGCCGTTGGCGATGGCTTGTTTTAAAGTTCTATAGTGTACAATATATTTTCTTTTATCTTGTACATTAGGAATTAATTTCGATAACTTGGCGTTTTCTGTTGGCGATATGATATTTTCTACTAGAAATGGAAGATCAGAATGTGCATCATGCAACTCAGTCGGATAATGCACATCCACTTCCAAAACGTAGCCATGTAAACTATCATCACCAACAGCCATAATATTTAAATCGAGAATTTCGCGCTCCGTTAACCATCGAAAACCATCATATGGTAATGCTTGTGACATACTATGACCATATAGATTTGTAGCATCAAGGTATGTTATAAATGAAGACGGTTTTGTTGGGCCATAGTATGGTAAAAAAATATTATTAGCGATGTGCTTCTTTCTGTACACTGGCTTATGCCGCCGCGTATACCTTTCTTAAAAAAATGTATCATGTCTATATCAGTTAAGAGCTCTAACTCTACCTTAGTCATACGCAGCATGCAATCAAATGATAAACTTGGAATGGTATAGTAGTGTGCTGGATCCAATTTATCGAATTTTAAACAATTATTCCGAAATTGCTCAAAAACATCACACAATAGCAACACATCTGATTTTAAATACACGTCCGAATAGTCCCCCAAAGTTTTACACCCAAACAAGCGCCATACTTCTTTTGCTCTTCTATAGCTTTCATCGCTAATATGTTCTTCCCGTAAATTATCATAAAATTCATCTTTACTTGGAAGACATGTATTTTCCATTTTTTCTATAGAGTCAATAAAGCTATAGGGAAAAACACCCTTTTGACGCATCAAATTAAATTGGTCGATATTTGAAAAATGTTTCCGCGTTTCAATAAAATCGTCGTCGTTAAAACCGCTGCCTAAATTTTCCAAAGACGTTGACAGAAATTTAAAACTGTCAATGAATCGCAATTTTAAATATTTCCTCTTGACTTTTCCACATTTACTATCAAAATAATCGTGCACATAAATGCTTTTGGTAAATGATATGTACTTTTCCTTACTTTGAGCCAAAACACCAATTTTATCCCCATATTTACATAACTCTTTTATAAATAAATGGCTGTCGTAGCCGCTTAAGTTATGAAATATGATAGGGATAAAAGAGGGTAATTTATAATTTAAATTACAAACGGAATGTGCAGCACCAAATCTTTTTGCACCAGTTATGTGACAGTGGTCTCGTAATTTAATCTTACCATCTTCAAAAGGGCCTTCACATATACCACATATTTTAGCATCATTAAATTCCCTTTTTTCTTCAGGCGTTAACGGTTTGATAGGCTTAATGTTTTTTAAATATGTGTTATATAGAGCCCTAAATCACACTCAATACGATCCACAAAGACTTGAGCTGCATTATTCCCCCGAAATAGCTCAAATTTCGAAAGTGAGTCGTCAAAAGAGCATTTAATTAAATAAGCAAAAGAATATGGTTCATATTTAAAACTTTTTACAGTGTAAGAATTTTGTGGGTTTGGTTGTACCGTTTCAACGGGTTTTAAAACAGATTCGAAATCTGCATAAACCACGAATGGAACGCGCATTTGCTTCTCTATACCCCCGAATTTTAAAATATTTTCCGGCACACTCTTTCCAAATTAATCGATTTTTAAATCCACTGAGGGTGTTTGCGTGAAAATGTGGTTACAATCGTAGCTTTGATGTAAAGTTAAAGCTGACGGTGTACTAAAATAAATGAGACAACCATCACAAAAATATATTTTATGTTGTTGACAACTAATTTGACTTAAAACTAAACGTGATAAATCCCGAATCCAACAATAATGACTCTTTGAACAAGTCGTATCACAAAAATGTTCACCGCCATCTTTACTACTACAGTCTTTTGTAACTAACAATAAAATTACATGTCTATCCAACTTTTTTGACGCAAACCTCAGTGGACCAATAACTTCATGTATTACTTCATTATTTTCATATTTAGATTCGAGACCGTATACGTTAATTGATATGTTGTTCATTTCCTCAAATTTTTTAATGTCATGTAATTTTACTGGAAAATCCATACCTGTTAAATTTAGCACTCTAGAAAAATTGGGGTAGGATGTCTTCTGTGAAGGCGCTGCTGTTGGAGGAAACAATGCTGATGTTACAGCCCACGCAAAGCAAAATTCGTCCTTGTTAATCACATTGACGACAGTTCCTTTCTTTTCAATAGAACACGACAACTTGATGTATGATGAGCCACCCATAGGCATATACTTATTGATACTAACTTCCAAGTATAAAATTCGCACAAGAGCCCATCCTATAACAAGAAAAATAATATATAAAAATCAGTTTAATATATCGGGTTTTGATTTTTCCATACCTGAATCTTTCTCCTGGAACTCTGTCGCCTGCGTTTTTATTAATTCGATGAAAGAATGATAAACGGCATCCAAATCACTTTCTACCCTAATTATTTGATTAGCAGTGTTGAAGGATTTTTCACTGAATATTTCTTGTGATGGAAGCATGTACTCGCCAACAGCTGTCATGTTAACTTTTAAAGCATGATGTACAAGTAATAAATTATTAACAAGTTCCACCACCTTGGATTTAATGTCTGCAAAGGACATTACGTAATCGGAATGCTCCATATCACTGCTAACCCGATAGGTTGCAATTCTCCTTTTGAAGGCACATTCAACGAGTTGCACACCATGACATACCAGCAAACATGAATTATTTTTATGTTGTTGTGTTCGTTTATGCGCTGACATATGATTTATTGGAACATCTACATTACATGTAGCGCAATTAATTACCGGAATCGCCGATGTATACTCTTCAATTCGGAGCCGTTTTCCTCCAGACACTTCATTAAATCTCGCCGCACACGATTCTCTTTTATGACGTCTCATATTATAACTACTGGTAAACTTAGAACCGCAATTTTCACAAACATATGCCATGATTTGTCAATATTAACACATGTACTAGAAATACAAGTCAGAGACAACTGATGAATGAAACTGCCCCATACCTTATATAAAATCATTCAAGGTCACCCCAAACCACGTAACATAACTTCAAGGTCACACACCCAATATGGCCTCCAACAAAGTCAATGTCACCTCGAACAAGGTCAAGGTCAAGGTCACCCACACACACAACCTTGAACACAAGGTCAAGGCCAAGGACAAAGCGCACGTGCACTTTCAAGGTCGATGACAAGGACATGTGCGCGGGGCCAAAGGGGAGTGGGGCAAGGTCATGGTCAAGGTCGAGGAGTGGGGGATGATGAGGATCGGGTTATGTTCACTACTAATATTTTTCTACACAAACGCGCCAATCCGAATGATTATAATAAACAAAGCATGATAATTTTATTCGAAGTTCAAAATTTTCTCGATATTTTATAGGAAGTTTTCCCCTCATATTCAATAATGTCATACTATCTACATATATTTGAAAAAAATTAATTGGCAAACATTTTAATTCATCTGGACTACAGTTTTCGATATTTTTGTTTCCGTTCAAAAGTTCCATTCTTCTTTTTCTAAAAAAGGAAAAAAAAATTACGTCACAACCCTTATAAAAGATTAGTAATGTTTAATATTTTCTTCATTTTAAAAATATCACTCAAATATTGTAGTCATACGCTTACAGCAGAAATGTTACGAAATTGTTTCTATTCAATTATAATAATTACCTTAATTGGTATTGGTACAAATGCAACTTCTTGTGACACCTATAAACAAACGTATGAGTATCTCAAAGGTGACTACGATTCCTTATATAACACAAGCTTAGCACTATATCAAGAATGTAGTACTGAACTAGATAAATATATATATATATATATATATATATATATATATATATATATATATATATATATTAATGAATTAATGGTCAATGACTTATGTTTGGAAAAACTTCAAGAATGCGAAAACACATAAATAATAGAAATTGAATTAAATTGCAAAAAGAAAATATTGAAGTTGATTCAACTTTACTTTTACAACAAAAAAAAATAAAATATGTGAAAACAAACTTTCAATCGCTTATTAGTGGCGGAAAAAAATGAAGATATCGCAAATTGGAAAAGCAAAATATCTGGTTTATTACAGATCTATATAATCTAAATAATAATTTTAAACAGTGTCAAGAAAATCTACAAATTCAATTGAAAAAGAAAAAAAATTTTTACCAATCTCAAGTTGCCGAAAAAATGTAAGAAAACTCAAAGAAAAAAGAAATCCTAATTAATAATTTTTTTTATCATATCAAATATTAATTTTAATTTTTAAGAATTTTTTCAGTAAAAACAATTTTTTTGTTATCATTTATTTGTGTGTGTTTTTCAACATGTCCCAATCAAACCCCTATATACATATATATATATATATATATATATATATATATATATATATATATATATATATATATATATATATATATATATATATATATATATATATATATATACATATATATATATATATATATATATATATATATATATATATATATATATACACGTTGTTAATATTCTTGACAAAATGGTGACGAATTCTGAAAGTTACGCTTTACAAATCAAAACTACGAATTACTAATGGTGAAAGCGGTTGACAAATCAAAGACACATTTCACTAATGGTGAATGTGCTAGATAAATCAAAGACATGGTTTACTAACTTAGACATACTTAGGCAACCAAATATATATTAAGTTAAAGTTACATTTCACTAAGGGTGACTGCGCTAGACAACGCTGGTACAGGCTGGCCTACACAAGGTCATCTTCATCTCTCTATATATACGGGGGAAACATTCAATCTTTTCTTTTATTAAGATCATTTTTATCTTAATCAATAAAAAAAATTATTTTAAACAAATTCACGCTACCCTCGAACAATGAGGACTATTTTACATTTACCAATGGATGTTAAAGCCATTTTTATTTAGATAAGTACTATAAAAACATAACAAAATCTTTTTCAACAAATTAACAGCACTCTCGAACAGTAAGGACGATTCTACTATTGCCAATGGATAAAAGATAATTTTTTATTAACCTTCGTATATATACACACGCACATACACACATACATAGACATATATCAAACACTCTCGGTTAGGCAACCAAATATACATTTATTCATATACAAGCAATAGCTACGTTACTTCTTCAGCTTAAGGTCGTTCACTCGTGAAACCGCTTTTCTTAGGAATATGATCGAATTTGAATATATAGTTTACAAAAGTGTCTTTCATATAATTAAAAAAAAACGAAATGTTGTAGTCGTCTTTGAGTCAAAATATTAACAATTTAAATATGCATAATTAACAAACTGGAGGTGACTACATATAACAAAATGCCAATACATTTTGGAATATCTCAAAAACGGTTTTTATCATATTTTTTAAAAACTAATGTAACGTAGATCCAAAAATTATGAATTTTTTAGAAAAAAACCGGAATTTCTTGACCGTTTTTTATAGAAAATACAGATTTTTTTTAAATAAAAATAATTTTAAAACATCTGACGCGTAGTGGGGTACAGTGATTACAACTTGGCAACGCGCGATAATTCAAACCTGTTAGTTAGGTTAGTTCTTCAGAATGTGACATTTTTTTAAATATATTTCTCGATATTTTTATTTATTTTCTCAATGTGGTGGGATGTCAACATAAACTGTATAGGTATGAGACTCTATATGAACATTACGATACACACGTTTACTCTATAGACCATTCAATATAGACATTTGCTGCGCTACCAGATTTATTATATTTAAAGTTATTACTGTATAAGGACGTGTCTGTACATTGAAAGTTAACTTGTGTTGGATACAGTCTCGTACAAAATCAAAATTCTTTAGGCCTGAGAATCTTTAACTTTTGGTACTTACTTAAAGGCTATACTTTTGTCTACGACTGTCGCGAGTGAACTACCTTAAGGCCGATAATTTTGATTCTTTTTAACCAATCTGAACTTTGCAAAATAGAAATCCAAGGCATATTTGGAACAAAGAAAACTGAACCTTATCGGTTTAGAAATAATCAAAAATTGAGATTCTATAAGAGTTTGAAACTGTACAAAAATCATAGCATTTCGCAGAAACAGCCCTGCACAACTGATTCTGTAAAAAGGGCCATTCAAATTAGAAATAAATGGACCAGCGGATTGGAAAGATATTTTCAAGAAGTATATAACACTATTTATTTTAAATGCATGTGAAGGCAAAAAAAATTGGTGAGCATTTAAAAATATACGAAAAATGGGCTAAAAACAACCCATTTCGCAACTTTCAATAGCCATATCTCAGCTACTTGGGCAGCTTAAGAGCTCAAATTCCGCAAGAGTTTATTAATTTTTTTAATAGTACAATAGCATATATTTTTTTTAAATTTTTTTAAAAATGCGCAGCGAAATGATTCAATATTAATCCATTTGATTTCTTGTAGGAACTTGCCAGTTTGTACGATAAACCAAACGGACAAACAGAGCTTATAATATGACGGACAAAAGAATTAATATTATTTTTTAGGTTGGCTTCAAATTTAGAAGCTATAAAAAATAGCTGCAAATTGCAAAAACACTCTCAACTAAAGCACAAAGAAATAGAACATAAATCAGAAGCTATATAAGTAATTCCCTACTGCGATAGAAAAAAATACCAGTTCACTCATAACTAATTCGACTAGTATAAAAGCGACTTAAAAACTGTTCTAAGTAAATCTTCATTAAATTAATATGGAACAGCTTTTGGTTTATTTTGTACTTTTAAGTGACATTTTTTGTGGTCTCTTTATTATTCTAAAAAAGAAATAATTTTTTCGAAAAAGGGTATATGGGGAAAAAACATAAAACTTAATATTAATAAATCAACAAAAGGAACTTTTTACCCCCTACGTTGGCCACCAAAAGCCCTTAACTGAATGCAACACATTAATAAGGACTAAAAAAAATCTCACCATAGAGCCACTGAAATTTGTATTTTTAAAGTTTAAGTACTTAGGTGAACAATTTTATTAAAACAATAAAAAAATACTACTTTCTTTAATTAGACTTATAATCCAAAATGTTTAAGCTTACATTATATTAGAGAATACTAATTATAAGAACAGACCCTACTCTTTTCTAATACGGTTAGAAGTATAACACCATCTCAGATTGGAAAAGAATATAATGATTTAATATTTTCATTACTATTTCGTTTGTTTCTAATACTAAAAATATAGAATTTTTCATTTTTAAATTTCAATAAAAAGTAAAATATAACCCCTAGTATAAGTCAACCCCATCACAAGAATTGGCAATGCAAATAGATTCCCATCTTATGCCGTCAACCTAACACTCAGTTTCCAATATTTGTCTCCCTTTGAAGCGGTCAGTTAAACAACGTTACTTTTAAATAAATCGATTCATTTTTATAGTTACAAATAATCTGAAAACATTCCTAGTCGTCGTGAAATTTCGTGGACTGTCAACTTCAATTTACCCCTTTTCGATCGGTTTTGCTGCGGAAAAATAAAAACATGGCCTGCCGTAAGCGTGGGGTATCTATAGCGATAGCTATTATAATCTTTGGCATGACTCAACAATTGTTATTAAAGATATATTCAAAAATCAACTTGAAGGTTACGTACGCAAGAAATTAATTGAAACTTCTCAAGAACTTAGAAGATACGTTGATGACACAGTTATTGCAATATATGAGCTTAGACAAGACGAACTGCGTGACGAAGTTAATTCTAGAATGTTGAAAATTGAGAAGACTATGAAGGATCTTGTCAACAAAGCAACTCCATAGGCAAATTGGATGGAAACGTCTAGAGAAGCAATAGCACATTTTCTTTAATAACTTTTCTGTTTATTTTCTACGATTACTATATTATATTTATAACGTAAAAAAAAGGTTGAATAAAAAGAAATATCTTACTGAATACATGTTTTTTTATTACTGTGAAAACATACAAGACAAGCATTATACGTACATAATAAAATATGGATTTTCCAGATTAAAAATTGTCCTGAGTAGTGAACATAACCCGATCCTCTTCATCCCCCCACTCCTCGACCTTGACATTGCCCCACCCCTCTTTGGCCCCGCCCACATGCCCTTGTCATTGACCTTGAAAGTGCACGTGTGCTTTGTCCTTGGCCTTGACCTTGTGTTCAAGGTTGTGTGTGACCTTGACCTTGACCTTAGTCGAGACGACCTTGACTTTGTTGGGGGCCTTCTTGGGTGTGTGACCTTGAAGTAGTTATTTGTGCATTGTCATAGTGTGAGATGATCTTGAAATAATTTTGACCTTGCAGATTGTTCTATAAAATTGTGTGAGTCTATTTACATTCATTCAGTGTGAAATGTCAGATACGGAACTATCTAAAGAAAAAATTATAGAGCAAGTCGGCAGAGTAATTTGTTTATATCAGAGTAATTTAAAAAGTTTGTGTGATTTTGAAGAGAAGGATCTAGCATTTCTTCCTCTCGAATATTTAAAAACTTGCGTTGATACGCTGAGTTTACGGCAAATTTGGGATAAGCTGCCAGCGCCATATCGGTGTGACAAGGAACTACAGTTTAAGCTTACCCTGTTACATTCACTATGAACAAATATATCGTCATTATATAGATGGGCCACCACCAGCAATAAAAAAGTGTCGTGAATGTAAAAAATGAGTGAATAATATGAATAGTGCTTTGCAAGAGACAGTAAAAAAATTGGGCGATGAGTTCACTGAAACGGCTAGTAATTATTTCAATGATGCAATGAAAAGTCGAGCAGAATGGGCGTCGCGCTATTGTGATTTGGCTTATGAATATGAAAAGGCTGCGAATCCATGTCGTAAATATTGCAGCAAAACAATAAATTTACAAGACTTTGTTCGTGAAATAAAAAAGTTGGGGTTTAGTGACTGTTTGGAAAAACTGATTAGGTTCATTGCAGATCCGGTTGTGTTAGATGAAATTAGAGTGTAGGACTTAAGTTTAACGTAGTAGTAGTTAATATGGAAAGTTTAGTGCAAGAAATGTACGAAGAATTTCTAATTTCTGCAGCCTGTTCGGAATTTTACGCATTTGAAATGCAAGATTCGGAGGCTCAGGATTTTAGTGTATTTTTTAAGTATATGGACTAGGCCGAAGTGTGTATTTTAGCGAGTATAGTTTGTAAGAATTTTCTAAGAAATAAAAACAAACAATTATTATTGAACAAATTAAGGAAATTAGGTTTAGGTGATAATGTTACACGTATAGAAGAATGGCAGAAAAAAATCAATCAATAAAGTACATAAAATGTAGTTATTTGTTTCATTATATTTTGTCCTTGAAGTTATCCTTATACCAATTTAAATGTGTGACGTCATTTGACCTTGAATACTTCTCCCACTATTTCTACCGTTAAGCTACCCCCACCATTGTTACAATTCGACCTTGAAAACTCGTTATAAAGGTTAGTGGGAAAAGAAATGACTTCAAACAGTCGCAGCTATCAGTGGCATAAACAACAAATATTGTGTTCGTGTAGTGTTCTGAAAGTGCTTTTATATTCACGGTAATTTTTGGATTTATATACCATTTTTTCAATAATGAGTATTGCAAAAGAAACTCTAGATGAAATTAATGAAATGTTCAGGAAAGATTTCGGGGTTTAGAGAGAAAAAAGGTTACCGAAATGATTGTAGGCAAAGTGTATAAAATTGTAAAGATGGTTTCAATGACTACACGATTTGGTAAAACTGTTTTAGTGGCTTTACACAATGACGGTGATAATAGCACATTTGAGACTTTTTTGCCAAAACGTGTGGCCGAAACACTATCTGACGATATTGTGGATATTATGAGTAAAACTAAAGGTAAATACACTCTAACTTATTTGGGGCAGGCCACTAGAGTTTTTGGAAACAATACTCGAACATTATTACGTTTTGGCTCATTGGAGTAAATTGTATGTAAATTGTTTGAAAAAAAGGATGTAATTAAATTTAAAATATAGTTGCACATGTGAGAATACTTACGCGTGTTCATTATTTCTGTTAAAGATGTCTGCTGATGCGACGACGACGACGACGACCGCCAACGAATGTGTAGATAGATACATATTTTGATTGGGGAGAGAATTAAGAAATAGGGCTCACGATATGTTAGATAGCGTAAATGATTGGTCGCATATTGATGCAACCAAAGATCAATATAAGAACGAGATCAGGGATGCAATCAATTTTATGGCTGGGGCACACTTGTGCGACAAATTTTTATATGGTTCCATATATATGGATACATTTTGTGCTGACATGGTTGAAGAAGAATTAAAAGAATACCTCGTCAATATTCCACATTTACCAGGTGAGATTGCTGCAAAATATGAATTGGTTTCTGCAACAGCAACAGCCCAAGACGTTGACGATCGAAATAGTGTCGGATGGGATAGAATTATGAGCAACGAAAATGAAGACATGGAAAATTAATTTTTTATAATTTTTGTATTTGTGCAATTAAATAACTGTAAATAAATATCTGTTACAATCACAGTTTTGTTTTATTTCTTTTATAAACATACCAACCCAGTAGATCATAGTCAGTGTTTCTTTTTCTCAGCTGAAATATTTAATATAAGTAGGGCAAATAAAAATAAAATAGTTTAGTAAAGATTGAAAATGAGTCGAGGAAACAACACAATTGATAAATTTGGTCGTCAGAAATGTAATGAAAAATATCATATATTATCTGGGCCACAAGGGATTGGTTTTAAACTTACAGCGGATGGGCAGTATGATATGGGTGGAAAAATCATAACCAACTTAGGCGAACCTAAAGATGATGACGATGCTGTGACAAAACACTTTGTTAATAGAAAGTTTTACAATTTTGCAGTTGTAATATGTGACATATTTAACAAGGATGTCCTCCCCATGATATACCAAAATAATAGCGAGCTTAAAACAAAAATTGAAGTTATTCAGAAAATACTCTATTATCAGCCTTTAAATGACTCATTAAGCGCACTGTCGTACGGCTCGACTTCAAAAAAAATCTAAAAATGGGAAAGCAGGTTAAAGAATAGGAGAACGCAATCCGAGTGGCATAGCCTTGAAGATAACGTCGTAGTCGTCGGTGAATTGGACCTTCCCTCCAAGAATATTGAAATGTTATTTATGTGTATGATGTTTTATTGTCATTGTTTTTAATGATGAAGATTGAAATAAAAAACTTTATTTTACAATATATTGTTTATTTATTTTACATTTTAAATTAAAAATATAGTCATACAATATGTTATTTAAACTATATTAGCTTTATCTATCCAAGAGTTGAAGTGGTTGGGAAATCCTAGCCATTTGACAAATAATTGATCGGTGTGATTTTTCTTGCGTTGTCTAAGGACCTTTTCTACTAGATAAACGCCAGGACTGCTTGTTTTTTGTAGTTCTAATTCGTAAAAACACCCTCTTATAGGCTGACCTTCTAACGATTCCAACAAGTAAGTGGGTGGATTTGTAACGTTAACTTTTACAACTTTAAACAATTCGGTTGACCAAGAGGGCGTATATCCTTTCTCGAATAAGCTTTTGTACTTGCTAATACGCACAATGTCACCTATGGAAAACTTAAATTTTTTAGGTACAATTTTTAAATAATCGTATGCTTTAATTTGTGTTTTTTCTTGTACGTCTGCAGGCTTCATTCCAATGGTGCGATGTTTCGAATGGTTATAGGTTTTTGTTACTGCCGATAATATATGTATCCATTTGTAAGATCCTCTTGTCGAGAATTGTTTATATAAATTATTTTTTAAAGTCCTTATGACTCGCTCAACAACTGCAGCTTTCTTTGTGCTGTAAGTGGAATAATGATTTATATTATATTTTTTCATCAGGGCTTGAAAGTTTGTATTATAGAACTCCTTTCCTTGATCACTTTGCAGATTTGTTGGTGTATATGATGCCTCTTCAATGATGCATTTCATCGCATTAGTAACTTCTATATCAGTCTTGTTTTTTATGGCTTTGGTATAGACAAATTTAGAGTAACAATTTATACAGACCAAAATATAACAATAACCATCGTTTTCATCAGCATACTGTTGCATTTCAGCCAAATCAATTTGCCACAAATCTCTGTATCCTTTTATTATCGTGCGCCGTCTTACAAAATTTTTTATAGCCGTTCTATGTAATTCATTAACAATTTTGATTTTTTCTAGACTGGGCTCCATATTATTAGTAATATTAAAGGTTTCAGATCGAAGGAAGAACTGAACAATATCATTAAATATTGAGCTTAATATATTATATCTTCTTCTCGTAATTCCTCTATGATTGACATAATTTCATTTTCGTGTCCAGTGTGACCGGCCATTTTGGAACTCCACAACAAACGTAAACGATCCACCAACTCTTTAGCTTTGTTCCAATAGACATATTGAAATTTTTTCGAAGATAATTTCTTTTTTGTGGGTAACTGTAGTTTTTCCGAGAGATTTTTTCTTTTAATAGTACCACCTAATTTTGTGCCCATTATCAGAGGTTGAATAATTCGTAAATATTTGTTCCATCTGGTCTCCCGTAAACTATCACTTTTTTTAAAATTGTTGTAGACAGCACTCGTTGATTCCAAAAGTCCCTTGTACGTTGAAAGTACATTATCACTTAATTGTTGTTCCTTGCCTACACTTGGGGGTAGTTTAAGAAATAACAAATCATAAAGTGCCGGTGATCCACCATATTTTGCAATATTTTTCCCTTTTCTGTATAACACAATATTTCCATTTCGAAAACGCACCTCTAAATTACCAATAAAATTTTTGTTATAATCTGTTTTTGAACCAAAACGTACACCATATACAGTATCGTATAGAGATGGTTTCGAACGTAGTCCTTTCAGGTGTGCGTTTAAAGTATCGGAAGTTGTGGTGTCAGCGGATGCGAGAGATGTATTAGTTGATGTCGAGGGCCGATTGGCTAATATCTTCTTTTGAAATGCGATGCTGCTGCTGCTGCTGCTGCTGAATAGGTGTGGAGGTTTGAAAGGAATGTGTAGATTGGGGAAAACCTGATATTTGAGTCGACTGCACTGATGTACTGGGACTATGTGACTTTGTAGTTGGATAATGTTGTTGCTGTTGTTGTTGTTGTTGTTGTTGTTGTTGTTGTTGTTGTTGTTGCTGCTGCTGCTGCTGCTGCCGTTGCTTAACCACATCAGATATAGTTGTCAACAGCTTAGAAATGGGTTCGTAAAACTTTTCCAATTCCACAACATTAAATTCTTTAGCCGCTTTAATTTGTTTAAATTTTTTTCTGACGGCATTGGTAGCTTCCACTAGTTTACGTTTTAAGTCGATCGCGTTATTCATGATGTTAACAAAGGACGTTTCAACAATCAAATGAGTGTTTTCTCTTATTATTACAGTAATATATAGCTATCAAATCCTTTGCGATATCTTCCCGATTTCACATCACTGTCTTTATCAATTACTAAAAATCCATACTTATTATCCCAACATTTTGAGCACATTTCTTGAAATTGAGTAAAAGTTAGATCCGGTGAAACGTGGTCGGAAAATATGTGTTTCATATTCAACTCATCTTGTTTAAACATAATAATAAAATTGGCATTGTCTCGCACAAGCTGTTTAGGCACTCGCGAATATGTTTGCGCTAGGTAAAAGGAGTCCATATTTTTATGACGTCCCATGCTAAAGTACGATCTTATAACATCTGGTTTTTCACATATAACATCATCAAAGATAAATATAGAGTTTGGTTTTGCATCGGACGGTTCCACAATATTACTGGAATCACTAAAGGCATAGTAGCCTAAACATTTGATGGGTGCTAAAATTTTCCTTAAATACTCATATTTCGGTTGATACAGAGATTTCGAGTAAATATAGACATTTTTGAAACGTAGCCCAAGGGGTTGTGTAAGCAGCGAAATCATGACATTAGTTTTTCCACAATTGGATGGACCAATTAACAGGCCGCGAATAGAGGAAGGAAGTAGAGGACCGTGTCTCTTCATTATCTTCTTTTCAAATCCAAGTCCGACTTTTTCATCGAGATTGTCAATAGGAAGTTTTTGTTTAAGATCGATAACGCGCATCTTAGGAAAATTTGATATTTTATAGGCAATTTTTCACAAAAACTGTCATTCAGATGCCGAGCGTCAAACGAAGTGGACGGTCTCACGTTTCCAACAAAACTGGATATGGTATTGTGAATTCGTTAATAAATAAATTACCATTCGAGGTACACATTCCTGGTTATCAATATTGCGGACCCGGAACAAAAGTAATAAAACGTGTAACAAGAGGTGATCCAGGCATTAATCCTTTGGATGCCGCATGCAAAAAACACGATTTAGCGTATTTACATAATAAAGACAACATAAGTGCGAGACATCGAGCGGATTACGAGCTCGAACAAAGTGCTTGGAATAGAGTAAAATCGAAAGATTCCAGTTTAGGTGAAAAAACAGCAGCTTGGTTAGTTAAAAACATTATGAAAGGAAAACAACGTTTTGGTATGGGTGTACCATCATCATTATCAACAAAAAAACATCTAGTAAAGGCACACGTCATACAAAAAGGAAAAGTGTTAATAAAAATCGACATGTTCGGAAAGTCAGTTTTGAAACAGCTATTCGACAAGCAGTTCGAAAGGAATTATTAAAAGCCGGAAGGAAAAATGTGTTGGAAAAAAATGTCATGAATGCATCTAAAATAGCTCTGTCGGCAGCACGTAGATCGGTAAAAGCGGCAGGTGGCAAAAGGAAGGTTCGTACACCGAGAATAATACCGATTCCTAAAACTGGTGGAATATTACCATTAATACCAATTTTTGCCGGGTTATCAGCTTTGGGTTCATTAGCCGGTGGGGCAGCGGGAATTGTGCGCGCCATAAAAGCTGTAAAAAAAAGCAGCGAAGATAAAACCGGTGCCGGCCTGTATTTAAAATCGAAAGGAAATGGTTTGTTTCTAAAGCCATATCGTAAAGGTATGGGATTATTTTTAAATCGTAGATCAAAAAACTAATTGAATCCCTACCTCGAAGACCACTATCTAACATCGATATAGAAAAATATGCCAAAAAGAAAATAATAGGACACTTTCGAGGCGTTTATATGAGGGATTCATTACCTAGACAAGGTCCTCGACGTTACGAAGCAGCAATAGTGAATTTGGATAGTACGCGTGGTGCAGGGACTCATTGGGTAGCTTATAGAAAAAATAATTCTAAAGTAACATATTATGACAGCTTCGGCGATTTACCCCCACCGATCGAATTGGTACGATATCTACAAACGGGATCGGAACCATAAAAAATTATTTACTATACATACGATCGTCAGCAGGATTTTGGAACAGTCTGGTGTGGACATTTGTGCTTAAAGTTTCTTGTCGAATCATCAGCGTAAAAGATGTCATCATCATCGTCACCATTAACACCGCAAATGGATCGCAATAACTATACTAAAATGTTGCAATCACTGAAGGCATTTCATCTAGCCGGTGGATTAAGGAAAATGACCGTGAAACAGTTAGAAAACATGCCCAAGGAAGTAATGATTGCATTAGCCCCAAATGAAATTCCATTCGTTTGGGAAAAGTTGCCCGAGCACCTCAAAAGCGATATCGATATATTAAAATATCAGTGCGGTTGCAAATATTATTTCAGCAGCAATTTAAACGAGGTTACGGCTGATGAGGATCTTACGGCTAGAAAAATATTTTGTTGTTATTGCAAAATCAGCGATGTGCGCATAAAAGCAGAAAATAGCATAAAAACATCACTATCAAATGCAGTGAGAAAAGGTGTGAAGATGAATCTTTTTAAATGTTGCCGCTAAGAATAAAACCGAGATGTGTGATGTTTTAATGGTTAGTCATGTCTTATACGTTCACACTAACAGGACACTCGAGCGTCTTAAGCGCCGATTTTTATCCACCAGTCGAATTAAATAGAGAAAACAAATATGGTCTGGCATTGCTGGGATTTTACACATACAATTCAATTTTTAATGTGGACGAAAGCAACAATAAGTTTGCCTACATGAAGGAGGGTTACACCACCGAGCCGATACAATTGCAGATTCCACCTGGGGCCTATGAAATAGATGAGATAGGTAAAGCTATGTCGGAGGCTTTGAGGATTTCAACTGAAGAAAAGAACGATGGAATCTTTTACTTGGTCGCTAATAATAATACGCTGAAATGTGAACTGAAATCCCAATATACTATAGATTTCCGGGGAGAGGCGAGTATCGGTAAAATGTTAGGATTTAATCATACAGTGTTAAAAAGAGACAAAAAGCACGAATCAACCGAGATGGTGGAAATAATGAAAGTACGCATCATACGCGTAGATTGTAATATAATTTCCGGAGCATATATGAATTCGGTGGAAGGTCATACCTTGTTCGAATTCGATATCGACGTGGAGCCCGGTTACAAAATCAGTAAAGAACCACAAAATAATATTTATATGCCGTTAATGCCGGCAGGACGTCAGTTTATCGACAACATTACTCTTCGCATCTTGGACGATAGCGGTGATCTAATCAATTTTCAAGGCGAGAAAATAATCGTGAAATTGGAACTGAAGAAACTTTCATAGAAATGGGTTTTTGCTTCAATCGTCAATTGTGTGTGCTGTCGACTAAGATGGGGGAACCGCCGAAACATAATAAAAGTAAAAGAAGAGTTAACGTCAAGGTTAGTCGTCGTCCAGACGTTAGATCACAAACATCTCAACAGTTATCTGCCGAAGACTATAAATTTTTAAAATCAATCAATCTTAAAGTGCGAAAATGATTTCCACCACCAGCGATAAAATAAAGGTTTTCTCCGAACCCATCTTGGACAATTCCATTATTAGTCTAGAAGAGCATACGTATAAACCATACGGATCTCCATCATTCAACAATTCGGATGAAGTCGGTATCCCCATTAATTTTCAAGATATTATACTGGATATCGCCGAAAGTTACATATATATCGAAGGAAAATTTAAACCCATAGACGCAACGAAAGATGTTTTTTATCAAATAATGCCCTCGCATTTTTGTTCGATGAAATTCGCTACGAGATGGGAGGTGAACAGGTCGCCGTAGTTCGTAAACCTGGAGTTACGTCGGCGAAGTAGAGGCAGAAATTAATATCGACAAAATCGAATGGAAAATTCGTCACATCATTCCAGACGACAAGCAAAAATTGAAAATACTGTCTCGCATTAATAAAGGTGGAAACAATGCCAGTATTCAAATGGCATATCGTAAATGGGATCTGTACGAATTACCAGCTTTAAGACAAACATCTTCCGACGTGTGAGCCTTGAGAACGAATACAAGTCTGGAAAGACCGCGCTATATAATCGTCGGGTTTCAAGACAGCAATAATTGCGACAAGAAAGAAAAAAACGCAACCCAGTTTACCCACGCCGACGTATGCGACATTAGACTGTATCTGAATTCAACCGTTTATCCATACGAAAGATGGAATTTAGATTTCGCCAAAAAACTGTACGCAGCAGCCTATTACAATTACGAAAACTTCCAAAGCAGCTACTACGGGCGCGAAATAAACGATCCGATGATAACGTTCGCGGAATATATGAAAAACCCCGTTTTTATTATCAATTGCAGTCATCAACCAGAGGCGATTAACTCATCGACAGTGGATGTGAAATTGGAGTTCCAAACGAGAAAGAATAAATTCCCCAAAGACACTAAAGTGTACGCATTAGTTATTCACGACTCATTTTTTAGTTATAATGTATTAAACGGTTCGGTGACCAATAAATCTATATTTTAATGTATCTATTATATGTAACACAAAATAATGTTAAAATAAGGTACTTGAATCAATAAATTTGTAATGAGTGAAGTAGTAGTTTTATATTTATTTGAAACCCAACAAAAAAAAAAAAAGCGGACGGAAAAGCCCGCTCTTTAAGAAAGGAGTACGGGAGTTTAGATAATGGTGGTTTATTAAGTGGAAAAAAGAGCTTAAATAACACAAGAAAAAATTTTTGAGGCAAAATATGAAAACGATTTAGAAAATTTGTAGGAAAGTAACGGTTAGGAATTGGGAAAAAAGTTATAAGAAAAAATTATAGAGGAAATCGAGTACTATAAGCAAGCATTTTTCTCGATAGTAAAAACGTAAAAAAAAAATTTTTCAAAAAAAAAATTGAAAAATGGTGAATGCGCGCCAAAGTTGAAGTTTTGGAGCAAAATAATATTAGGAAATTAGAAAGAGAATTTTTTTCTACATATGGTAGTACTTTTCAAAATTCGGAAAGATGAAATTTTAAGAAAAGGGTTATAGTAAGTTAGTAATTTGGATTTTTTAAAGCGCTGTAGCTCGGGAACCGTTCAAGATAGAAAAAAAATAAAAGCACTTTAATTACCTAGAATTTTGAGGAGAATACAATAGTGAAAAAAAAATTCGAAAAATCTTGAAAATGAAAAAAATTTAGACGAAAAAATTGAAATTCTCGAGTTAGGAGGCTAGAGCGCCGAACGGGAGTATGTGGAAGTTGTAGGGCAGGTCATTAGGGTTTCTTTTTTTTTTTTTTTTTAGTGTGCCTGCTCCGCGCTAACGCGCTACGCGGCACACCCTCCTCCCACCCCAGTCCACCCATCGTTTTCTGATGGTTTCAGAGCGATTGCGCGACTCCTTCACCACTTTTTCGCAATTTTGAAATATCGATTTTTTTAATTTGCGGTGACAGAAGTTCGGAAATTTTTTTTTGGATTCTAGAGAAAATTTCCCACAATATATGTATTTTTCCAATTTTTTATCGTCAACCGTTACGACGCCAGAGCCCATCCAAAATGAGACGAAAAAATTTTTTTTATATCAGCGAATCGGGAAAAATAGTGTAATATACTTCAACTCTTCCTTATTACGATTCCGTCAAAACATTTTCAAAATTTTCCTTACCTTGCCTGAAAATAATTAAAATATATGCATAATTTGCATTTTTTGTAAATATGTAGCAAAGTAATGGTTAGAAATATCAAAAAAATTTATTTGAAAAAAATTTAGAGGAAGTTTAGTACTATATGCTAGAAAAGTGGAGGGGGGTAGTTTGTGTCCATAACAGAGATACGGTGAGTTATAAAATCATATTATTCTCAAACTTATATATAATGCATATATGCACTCCACCTTACCCCCTCCAACTTTTTGAATGTATATAGAGGCCGGTATTAGAATTATTTCATCATTACACATTCGACCGTCAAGATGGAAGATGCACCAAAGAAGATCATTGGCATTGTCAGGCCATTCGTACCCGGCAAACTATGCAAATGTGAGGAGTGCGGGGGTACCGCACCAGGAGCAGCACCTTCGGCACCACCCGCAACACCGACACCACCAGCGACGGCGACGGTGCCGCCAATGAGAAGACCAAGGGCTGCACCTAGGTCGGTGTTAATATCGTTGGGTATTACTCCACGGTAGACACCCGACCCTCCCCCAGACCCTTTCAGGGCCACAGAAACGGTCCTTTTCAGGACCACATTATATTTTGATCGTAGTTTAGTAATCGTCACTTATGGGGCGAGATATTCGTTTAACGACGATTTGTCTCGTAGCTTAAGTGCCAAGTTATATGCTTGAGAACCTATGAAAATGTTAACAGTCCAAACAAGGTTTCTATTATTTTTTTTTTTTTGTAATGTATTCTTCACAAAATATTAAGAATAAGTCTTATTGTCTAAACAAAAAAAACAAAAAAAAAACAAATCTAATTCCTTATTTAAAGTTTTTGAAAAAATCAATAATTCTATAAGCTCTCACCAATACACAACATTTAGAATCCGTTGGTGGGGTGGGGGTAGTTCTATATATATGAGACTGGGCCAGTTACACAGTCATATATTCATCAACTCTCATACGATGAACATGGAGGAAGAAAGACCCGCCAGCAGAGGCTCATCCATCTTTAGCGATGACACCGTCGCCGACAACGTTGGAGACCTTCAACTCTTCGACGACGAAGAGGTGGATTTTGAAATTGACGTCCTACGTTGGGACGACTTGGATGAGCCGATTCCGCTAGTGTATGACCACGATCCGGGTCTAGTGGAATTAAACGATGCGGGCGATTGGGTCTTACAAAGACTCGAAACTCCGTCGCCGCAGCCAGAGCCGGACTCGACGGAAGATGCGGTGCTGGAAATTCCAGCATCACCGACACCCGACGATCCGCAGGCCCCTGCGATTCGTCAAGCTGGTGGTCGACCAGCGAGGATGGGGCACCATAAGCCCCACACTCTCCCTGGCCCTTTTTAAGGGCACACAACAACGGTCCTTTTCAGGACCACAAAATACTTTGATCGTAGTTTTAGCACATATTAGTACTTTGTTACTAATATTGTATGTATAGAATATACAATATTAGATACAAAGTATTAAAAGTTTAGGTGCTGGTGGAACCCAGCTAAATCGTTCGTTCGTATTTGAGAGCACAAACAACTTGTGGTCTCAATACGTAATACGACATTTGTTTTCACCCCCCACCATTATTTTGTCTCTATATATACGACCACCAATACTTATTACAATCATTTTAGTTCAACATGTCTGCGAGTGAACAGCAACCTATCCAATGCCCTGTGGTAGATTCTACCACAGAGAATTGTCTCGAGTGGGAGTCGGACGATCCCAGATGGGATGAACTTTGGCGGTTCATAATCGAATATGCTGAGGACAGCACCGCCACCACCGCCGTTGATGATGACGGGCCGTACGACTCCACAATACAATAAAGAGTCGCATGTTTTTACAATCAAACGGTCCTTTTCAGGACCACAAAATACTTTGATCGTAGTTTTAGTTGGTTATAATACTTTGTAACCAATATTTTATGTTTTTTTTCATAAAAACATACAATATTGAGATGCAAAGTATTAGAAGTTCTGGCGACAGAACCTTAACTTCTTAAACCGAACCATGTTTTAGCATACTTGTAAATATTACCAAAAAATATTTACAACTATTGCTATTGCGTAGTTTTAGTGGATTATTCACTCTTTTTTATTACCTAATATTATGTGGGACAGGGCCTATATGAAATAACACACAAAAATAAATTTTCAAGTCATTTTTATTCTCTTTATAAAATATAAAAATCTTATCAAAGACTTTTTTTTTTATTAACTACAATATATATATATATATATATATATATATATATATATATATATATATATATATATATATATATATATATATATATATATATATTTACAAACTTAATACTATAAATTAAAAGTTAATACCTACAACTACCTAACACCTACTACATAATTTATTAAAGTCCTCTAATTGTCTTTTATACCGCACACATTCCATCTTTTTTAACTCTAATTGTCTTTCCAGTTCTAAAATGTCACTCTCACACGCACTCACTTTTTCACTAAGTGTTTTTTCATTCGATAAATGTCTGATAGTTTGCTCTTCTGAGAGTTGGTGAAGTCTTCAACCCACTCCGGTTGCGATGTCTCGGAACATATTAAAAAAGAAGAAGCGGTTTCGTTTGGTGAAGATGACGATGACGACGACGACGACGAAGCAGCGGAAACTTCATCGCCTTAAAAACACCGCTTAAACCGCTTCTTCATAGGTTTCCGGCACCCCAATATCGGCGACAGTGGCGCTGGGGAAGACTTTACCTCCGACACTACTTCCTGCTCTACGCTGGCCGGTGTTGGTGGCGTTGGTGGTGTTGGTCCATCGGGGCCTTCTATCACTTTCACTTCTACCGACAACGGCTCTTGTGGTGCTGTTTTCAGGAAGTCGGGTAATGGAACAGGGGTGGAGGGATGCTTAAAGTTAAACTTCTTCTTCTTTCCTTGTCCCACACCTTTAATCGCCGAATAAAAGGTTTTTTTATCGGCGATTTCCGACTTCCGCATAGTCAAAAGCTTCTTTAATTTAGAAGTTTTCGGAGAAGATTCCCTGTTAGGCCGCGATGCTTTTCGCACAACCACATCACTTATTACGTTGATCTTCGGCTCCTTCTCCTCCGTCCAACATTCGAGGAATTGCGCAGCCGACTGAACCAACTCTTCGTCGCGACCATCATTCAGGGCTCTGTCTTCGGCATCTTCTTGCTCCCTGCCATTCCAATTTTCGAATACCCCCGGACTTAACACTTCCAAGCCACTAATGTTTTCCAACATGCCTTGTTGCGAACCGCAGCTCACGTCAAGAGCATCCAAAAGAGACCTTACACTCGATGACATCTTCGATATTACAACTCACACTATAACTTTATCTTACTACTGCACTGTTTGGTGTTCTGACGAACTGTGAAGAGCTCGAGCCAGCAAGTCTGCTTTTATGCCCATTTCCCCCACTACACCACCTTTATTCCTTTTGTTCGATGCATTAAGTATAATATTTAAACTTGTCAGATGCAAGGCCAAGACCAAGGCCGACGTAACCGGCAATACCAGGGTCGTTTTCAAGGTTGTAATTTTCATGGATTTTTTTTTGTCCCTGTCAAGGTTATTTTAAAGAAACATATAAATATAGTATTAAACTTGTCAGATGCAAGGCCAAGGTCAAAGTACCCGTCAATGTCAGGGTCGTTTTCGAGGTTGTAATTTTCAAGGATTTTTTTTTTGGTCTTGTCAAGGTTATTTTAAAAAGTAATACATAAATAGAGTACAGCGATTGAAAAGTAAAACATATTCAAACATCATGTTGCCAACTGATGAACAACCTAGTGAAGCAGCCAAAACATACAGTCATATACCAAAAGCTTTTTATTTAACTTGTCATCATTGTAAAAGACTAGGTATCTGCTGGCGAAATGATCTTACGTACGACTTCAACTACATTGACCTTTTCAGGGTTAAATTTGTACAATGCGGCTTTTGTGGACTAGTTTACTACCAGTTCAAGGACATTAATGAACGTGCCATCCAGAGAAGAAATTGGGTCATAGAAGAAGCTTACCTGTACAGAAGAAATTAACATGTATTTTATTTCTTAATTTTTTAATTTTTTTGTTTGTTATATTTTTTTATTTTTTAATAATAAAAAGTAAACTCAATCTTTTGTTATATTTTAATTTTTTTTTCAATAAAACAATAGTAAAATGAATCTGTATGTGTATTTATTAAACATCACCTAAAATACGTTTTGCAATCCATATTTTTCTGCAGAGTCCGTTTATTAATGAAATAGAACCATATATTAGGGTGAAATCTAATGGTTTCAAATCAGTCTCACATAACAATGTCAGAAGTAAACACTATTGATAAGTTCGGTCGCAAAAGAAAATTTAAGGATTTTAACTTTATGCGAGGTCCTTCAGGAATATGTTTTAAACTTACACCTAATGGAGATTACGACATGGGAAGCAAAAGATTGTGCTATTTAGCAGAACCTCTTGAAGGAGACGATGCGACCACACGAAATTATGTTGATAATAACCTTGCTCAGTGTGTGCAAGATACGCAGAAAGCTTTACATGACTCAACAATTGTTATTAAAGATATATTCAGAAACCAACTTGAAGGTTACGTACGCAAGAAATTAATTGAAACCGGTCAAGAACTTAGAGGATACATTGATGATACTGTTATTGCAATATATGAACTTAGGCAAGACGAACTGCGTGATGAACTTAACTCTAGAATGTTGAAAATTGAAAAGACTATGGAGGATCTTGTCAGCAAACCTGTTTCACATTAAACATTTACTCGTAGACCTGCGCGTTTAATTTACTGTTAGACAAATTTTTCAACAATAATTTTTACAGTTTGTTATTTGTCGACACTTCATTATATTTATAATTTTAAAATAAAGGTTCAATAAAAAAGCAATCAAGTAATGAATACATGTTTTTTATTTAAAAAAAAAATTACAATACTATCGTTACATATTAATGTTGTATGTTTAATAGAAATAATAAAAACAATACAAATAATGAAATATGGATTTTCCAGATTACGTGCTGTCCGCTCTTGTAATGCAATTTGATTATTTTTCAGGATGACAACCTTTCTTCAGCAGGTCGCCTGTTATTTCTTCTTCTGTGATACTTCCAAGTGTTTCTTTTAGTTCTATGGCCAGAAAGTTTTCTTCTTCTGTGTGGTGTATGTGATATTGAGATTTCGTCGTTGTGTATATGATGTTTTTGAACTTAATATGATTATTTTTTAGGGTAGATTTTCATTCCCTCGGGTAATGTTGTAGAGTACTCCAAGAAGACTTGTTCGTGCTTGCATTTCTCATGGACCAATTTGAATTTTCTTTTTTCTCTTATTTTTAGTACACTGTAAAAAGGAAATGGATTAATTTTAAAGTAAATGCGCTGGAAACAAATTTCACAAACGTTTATTAAATGCATTTCATGTAATGCATTAAATTTAATAATTTACATTAATCCAAATTAATATTCCATTAAATTTAATGTAATCATACATCAAATTTAAAGTTTGATCATTACTTTTTAAAGTGACTATGTACCTTAAGTAGACAGCCAATGTTCATTGAATTTGAGATATGTTTTCACATTTTTAATGCACCGACATTAATATGAGTTCAAAAAATTATGAAACCACCAGGAAAAGGTGGACATTCTTTCTATAGGAACCGATAAGTTTTTCCAGCTATTCTTTATCTTTTATTTTTGGTTTATCGAGTTGTTTCTGGAGTGACTAAATTTGCTAAGTTTTCTTCCGGGTCTGTTTTGTAAAAATCTATGTCTGCATGCCCCCAAGGTAGAGTTTTGGTTGAACTGGGAATTACATAACGTTTATCATCGCTATGTGACAATGCTACTTTATTTATTATGTTGGTATAAATGTTATGTAATTCAGTTCTAAATGTTTTCTTCTTCCTTAATATCAAACCACCCCGTTCAACTATTCTTTGGTAGTCTTCCTGATGAAGGTCTTTCTCGATAACACATTTTTTGATACCTTTGGCTTTTTTTAATTCATTATTAATGGACTTTACATAATAAGCCTTCGCGCCGGTACCATAAAAACTTATTATTGGATCACCAGGAAACTCATCTTTCATTCTACCAACTACAGAATTACTTTTAATTATGTTGAAATTATTAATTTCGGGGTAATTTGATGTATCAAATTTTTCAGGGTTTTCTGATATAGTTTGATAAAAGTTTTCCATATACACTTTTAATATAAGCGAGTCAGTATCGGTGTAAAGTAACGAAGCATCATCGCCAAACTTGGATTTAATAAAATTATAATAAAAATCGTATATTACAGTCTTTGATATATCTAATATGGAAAAACCGATATAAATTGGTTTATTGTACAATATTTTAACTTCATTCATATGTATAGCAACAAAGTTCTCGGTAAATATCGAGCTACTATTGAAATTGGGGCGGGATATTAGTGCTCTAGCTCCATTTCTGCCTACACTGTTATCCCAATGTGTTACTAATTTTATATCCTTTCGATTTTCCACATTTTCCATAGTTTTACCAAATATCGCGTTATTTTTTAATTTAAAAGCGTCCTTCGCAAATTTTGTGGTGGCCTTGTTACGTAAATTGGTATTAAAATCAATATACGATTTTAGCCATTTTGATTGCTTAAACTGTAATACTCAATGGGTTTGCATTACCACTAAGCCGTTGGCGATGGCTTGTTTTAAAGATCTATAGTGTACAATGTATTTTTTTTTATCTTGTAAATTAGGAATTAATTTCGGCAATTTAGCGTTTTCTGTTGGCGGTATGATATTTTCTACTAGAAATGGAAGATCAGAATGTGCATCATGCAACTCAGTCGGATAATGCACATCCACTTCCAAAACGTAGCCATGTAAACTATCATCACCAACAGCCATAATATTTAAATCCAGAATTTCGCGCTCGCTTAACCATCGAAAACCACCATATGGTAATGCTTGTGACATACTATGACCATATAGATTTGTAGCATCAAGGTATGTTATAAATGAAGAAGGTTTTGTTGGGTCATAGTCTGGTAAAAAAATATTATTAGCGATGTGCTTCCTTTCTGTACACTAGCTTATGCCGCCGCGTATATGTCTATATCAGTTAAGAGCTCTAACTCTACCTTAGTCATACGCAGCATACAATCAAATGATAAACTTGGAAGGGTATAGTAATGTGCTGGATCAAGTTTATCGAAGTTTAAACAATTATTCCGAAATTGCTCAAAAACATCACACAATAGCAACACATCTGATTTTAAATACACGTCCGAATAGTCCCCCAAAGTTTTACACCCAAACAAGCGCCATACTTCTTTTGCTCTTCTATAGCTTTCATCGCTAATATGTTCTTCCCGTAAATTATCATAAAATTCATCTTTACTTGGAAGACATGTATTTTCCATTTTTTCTATAGAGTCAATAAAGCTATAGGGAAAAACACCCTTTTGACGCATCAAATTAAATTGGTTGATATTTGAAAAATGTTTCCGCGTTTCAATAAAATCGTCGTCGTTTAAACCGCTGCCTAAATTTTCCAAAGACGTGGACAGAAATTTAAAACTGTCAATAAATCGCAACTTTAAATATTTCCTCTTGACTTTTCCACATTTACTATCAAAATAATCGTGCACATAAATGCTTTTGGTAAATGATATGTACTTTTCCTTACTTTGAGCCAAAACACCAATTTTATCCCCATATTTACATAACTCTTTTATAAATAAATGGCTGTCGTAGCCGCTTAAGTTATGAAATATGATTGGGATAAAAGAGGGTAATTTATAATTTAAATTACAAACGGAATGTGCAGCACCAAATCTTTTTGCACCAGTTATGTGACAGTGGTCTCGTACTTTAATCTCGCCCTCTTCAAAAGGGCCTTCACATATACCACATATTTTAGCATCATTAAACTCCCTTTTTTCTTCAGGCGTTAACGGTTTCATAGGCTTAATGTCTTTTAAATATGTGTTGTATAGAGCCCTTAAATCACACTTGATACGATCCACAAAGACTTGAGCTGCATTATTCCCCCGAAATAGCTCAAATTTCGAAAGTGAGTCGTCAAAAGAGCATTTAATTAAATAAGCAAAAGAATATGGTTCATGTTTAAAACTTTTTACAGTGTAAGAATTTTGTGGGTTTGGTTGTACCGTTTCAACGGGTTTTAAAACAGATTCGAAATCTGCATAAACCACGAATGGAACGCGCATTTGCTTTTCTATACCCTCGAATTTTAAAATATTTTCTGGCACACTCTTTCCAAATTTATCGATTTTTAAATCCACTGAGGGTGTTTGCGTGAAAATGTGGTTACAATCGTAGCTTTGATGTAAAGTTAAAGCTGACGGTGTACTAAAATAAATGAGGCAACCATCACAGAAATATATTTTATGTTGTTGACAAGTAATTTGACTTGAAACTAAACGTGATAAATCCCGAATCCAACAATAATGACTCTTTGAACAAGTCGTATCACAAAAATGTTCACCGCCATCTTTACTACTACCGTCTTTTGTAATTAACAATAAATTTACATGTCTATCCAACTTTTTTGACGCATACCTCAGTGGACCAATAACTTCATGTATTACTTTATTATTTTCATATTTAGATTCCAGACCGTATACGTTAATTGATATGTTGTTCATTTCCTCAAATTTTTTAATGTCACGTAATTTTACTGGAAATTCCATACCTGTTAAATTTAGCACTCTAGAAAAATGGGGGTAGGATGTCTTCTGTGAAGGCGCTGCTGTTGGAGGAAACAATGCTGATGTTACAGCCCACGCAAAGCAAAATTCGTCCTGGTTAATCACATTGACGACAGCTCCTTTCTTTTCAATAGAACACGGCAACTTGATGTATGATGAGCCACCCATAGGCATATACTTGTTGACACTAACTTCCAAGTATAAAATTCGCACAAGAGCCCATCCAATAACAAGAAAAATAATATATAAAAATCAGTTTAATATATCGTGTTTTGATTTTTCCATACCTGAATCTTTCTCCTGGAACTCTGTCGCCTGCGTTTTTATTAATTCGGTGATAGAATGGTAAACGGCATCCAAATCACTTTCTACACTAATTATTTGATTAGCAGTGTTGAAGGATTTTTCACTGAATATTTCTTGTGATGGAAGCATGTACTCGCCAACAGCTGTCATGTTAACTTTTAAAGCATGATGCACACGCAATAAATTATTAACAAGTTCCACCACCTTGGATTTAATGTCTGCAAAGAACATTATGTAATCGGAATGCTCCATATCACTGCTAACCCGATAGGTTGCAATTCTCCTTTTGAAGGCACAGTCAACGAGTTGCACACCATGACATACCGGCAAACATGAATTATTTTTATGTTGTTGTGTTCGTTTATGCGCTGACATATGATTTATTGGAACATCTACATTACATGTAGCGCAATTAATTACCGGAATCGTCGATGTATACTCTTCAATTCGGAGACGTTTTCCTCCAAGCACTTCATTAAATCTCGCCGCACACGATTCTCTTTTATGACGTCTCATATTATAACTATTAGTAAACTTAGAACCGCAATTTTCACAAACATATGCCATGATTTGTCAAATATTAACACATGTACTACCTATACAAGTCAGAGCCAACTGATGAATGAAACTGCCCCATACCTTATATAAAACAATTCAAGGTCACCCCAAACCACGTAACATATCTTCAAGGTCACACACCCAAGATGACCTCCAACAAAGTCAAGGTCGTCTCGACCAAGGCCAAGGTCAAGGTCACACACACAACCTTGAACACAAGGTCAAGGCCAATGACAAAGCACACGTGCACTTTCAAGGCCAATGACAAGGACATGTGGGCGGGGCCAAAGAGGGGTGGAACAATGTCAAGGTCAAGGAGTGGGGGGATGAAGAGGATCGAGTTATGTTCACTACTGTCCTGACTTGAAAATGATTTCAACATAATGAGTAAATCGGCTAAATTTTGTTCCGGATCTTTTTTGAAAAACTCTATGTCCCCATGCCTCCAAGATAGAGTTCGGGTTGAATTAGGAATTACATAACGTTTATCATCGCTATGTGATAATACTACTTTACTTATAATGTTGATATAAATGTTATGTAATTCACTTCTAAATGTTTTCATATTCCTTGATATCTAACCACCCCGTTCAACGAGTCTTTGATAGTCTTCCCGATGAAGTTCTTTTTCAATAACAGATTTTTTGATATCTTTAGCTTTTTTTCAATTCATTATTATTGGACTTTACATAATAAGTCTTCGCGACGGTACCATAAAAATATATTATCGGGTCACCAGCAGGAAACTTCTCTTTCATTTTACCAAGTATAGAATTACTTTTAATTATGTTGAAATTATTTATTTCGGGTTAATTTGATGTGTTAAATTTTCGAGGTTTTTTGATATAGTCTGATAAAAGTTTTCTGTATACACTTTTAATATAAAAGAGTCAGTGTCGGTGTAAAATAACGAAGCATCATCGCCAAACTTGGATTTAATAAAATTATAAAAAAAAATCATATATTATAGTCTTTGATATATCTAATATGGAAAATCCGATATAAATTGGTTTATTGTATACTATTTTAACTTTATTCATATGGATAACAATAAAATTTTCGGTAAATATCAAGCTATTATTGAAATTGGGGCACGCAATTAATGCATTAATGCTCTAGCTCCAATTTTGCCTACACTGTTTTCCCAAAAAGTTACTAATTTGATACCTTTTCGATTTTCCACATTATCTATAGTTTTGCCAAAAATCGCGTTGTTTTTTAATTTAAAAGTGTCTTTTGCAAATTTTGTTGTGGCTTTGTTACGTAAATTGGTATTGAAATCAATATACGTTTTGACCCACTTTGATTGATTAAACTGTAATACACGGTAAGTTTGCATTACCATTAGACCATTGGCGATAGCTTGTTTCAAAGTTCTATAGTGCACAATATATTTTTGTTATCTTGTAAATTAGGGATTAATTTCGGCAATTTTGAAGTTTCTGTTGGTGGTATGATATTTTCCATTATGCAACTCAGTCACATCCACTTCCAAGACATATAAACTATCATCAACAGCCATAATATTTAAACTGAGTATTTCACGCTCTGTTAATCATCGAAAACCGCCATATGGTAATGCTTGTGACATACTATGACCATATAGATTTGGAGCATCGAGATATGTTATAAATGAAGATGGTTTTGTTGGATCGTAGTCTGGTAAATAAATATTATTAGCAATGTGCTTCCTTTCTGTACACTGACTTATACCGCCGCGTATACCTTTCTTAAAAAGAAGTATCATGTTTATATCAGTTAATAGCTCTAACTCTACCTTAATCATACGCAACGATCAAAGGATAAACTTGAAAGGGTATAGTAGTATGCCGGATCCAATTTATCGAATTTTAAACAATTATCTCAAAACTGCTCAAAAACATCGTACAATAACAGCATATCTACATTTAAATATACATCTGAATAGTCCCTTGTAGTTTTACATTCAAACAAGCATCATACTTCTTTTGCTCGCCTATAGCTTCCATCGCTAAAATGTTCTCCTCGTAAATTATCATAAAATTGATCTTTAGTTGGGAGACATGTATTTTTTCCGTTGAGTCAAAAAAGGTATAGGGAAAAATACCCTTTTGACGCATCAAATTAAATTGCTCGGAATTTGAAAAATGTTTTCGCGTTTCAATAAAATCATGATCATTCAAACCGTTTCCTAAATTTTCCAAAGTTGACAGAAATTTAAAACTGTCAATAAAACACAACTTTAAATACTTCCTCTTGACTTTCCACATTTATTATCGAAATAATCGTGTACATAAATGCTTTTTGTAAAGGATATGTACTTTTCTTTACTTTGAGCCAAAACATCAATTTTATCCTCATATTTACATAACTCTTTTATAAATAAATGACTGTCGAACCCGTTCATGTTATGAAATACGATAAGGGCAAAACTGGGTACTTTATAATTAAAATTACAAATGGAATATGCAGCACCAAATCTTTTTACACCAGTTATGTAACAATGGTCTTTTACTTTAACATCCCCGTTCTCAAGAGGACCTTCACACATTCCACAAATTTTAGCATCATTAAACTCCCTTATTTCTTCAGGCGTTAACGGCTTCATAGGTTTAATGTTTTTTAAATATGTGTTATATAAAGCCCTCAAATCACATTCAATACGATCCACAAAAACTTGAGCTGCATTACTTCCCCGAAATAGCTCAAATTTCGAAATTGAGTCGTTAAAAGAGCATTTTATAAAATAAGCAAAAGAATATGAGTAGTGGGAATAGGGGGCTCCTAGTTGACCCCCCCACCACTTTTTTGATTGGTCAGCCAAGAATGACCTTGTTTCTGATTGGCTGCCCAAGTTCGCCCCCTATTCCGATTGGTTTCATAAACTCCGCCTCTTTTTGCTCCACCTCCTACCTCCTTCCTAACCACCACAGTAGTTGGAGGGGAGCTGGTAGCAGTTGGAGGGGAGCTGGTATTTTAAAGGACTGAATCTGAGCGAGCTACATTCATTTACAACTAGTCTTAAGCTTATATAGAAGATTCACCACTAATAAAGAACAGTGTTAAATTAAAAATAAGTGGTAGTTATGAACAGTGATTTGCAAAATGAAATAATCAAATTAGGTAAACAGTTTACTAAACTTCAAAATTCCGAATTAAAGAATGCAATGCTAAGGAAAACACACCCCGAGTGGGCACAGGTATATTATGAGACTGCCTTCCAATACCAATTAGCTGCAGAAGCCTGTTTAAATTATAGAAAAACCCAAAATTTGCCGAAGTTCTTTCATGAAATAAAGAAAATAGGATTCAGTTACTTTTTAAGGATATTGAAGGATTATATAAAAGATCCTGATATATTAAAAGAAATCGTGGAAGAGGAAGAGAGAGATAAAGAGATATTGAGAAACAGGGAGGTTTTAGTGTAGGATTTATTATGGAATTATTAATAAGAGAAATGTATGAAGAGTTTTTGATGTCCGCAGCCTGTTCCGAGTTTTATGCATATGAAGGTCAAGAAAGTGAAGCGCAGAATATTATAGTGTTTTTAAATTATATGGAACATGCGGAATTATGTTTACTAGCAGCTAAATGTTGTAGCGAATATTTAAAAAATAAAAATATAGATATTTTAATATGTAAACTTCAAGAACTAGGATTAAATAATAATATTTCATGTATTAAAACAATGTTAGAAAATAAAACACATAATTTGTAATCAAGTCTTTTATTACATAAAAAAATTGTTGTAAAGGTAATAAACATTTGATAATGCACATACACATGGTATTTTTTGATGATAAAAGCAGCAAGGATCCATTTTCTTTAGGGCGGGTTGTTCATCAATCTCGATAACTGGTTTCATGGAATACTTCTTTACGAAATCTGCCTTTTCTTCCCCTTTTACATAAACATAGTCCACCTTAGCGCTTAAATCTCTTATGATATCTCCACATTTGTGTAATGGTGTAAATCCTTCACACCATTCAATGCAATGGTAATTTTTTATTAACCACAGAGCTTGTTTGTGTAAATAGGATGGTAAATGACCCATCGGAAATGGAGCTTTGAAAATAAAATGACTTGTCTTTTGCCCATCGTAAGCTGCTAATTCCTTTACAATAAATTTATTATTTTCAATTTTGAATCCTTGAAGATCTAGAATAAGTTTCATATTTTCAAATATTTGAATTTCTTGATCATTTCTACTTTTAATTGATATTCACTTATTTGTTTTTTTAATTTCTGCAACTGAAGTTGAAAATCTAATACTCGAACTGAAATCTCGTAAGACATTATATAAATGAAGAATTCTGGTTTGGCTACGTTAATAAATATCAAAATTGACGCGTGCGCTCTTAAGCGTAAGTAGCGGTTTGTTTAAAAAGAGTATTTTATCTTAAGGAAATTGTATTACAACTGTTTCACAATTTTTGTTAATGGATTGTAACTGAAAACTTTATCATGAATTATAACACAATATGCCGCTGTTTTAGGGGGAATTTTTTCCTTGGTTTCAAATTCAATTCTCATGGTTACTGGACCTGTTTGTAGTAAATCTCTTTGATGTGAACAATTAATGTAAACTATAGGAGCATTTTCTTTAAATTCTTTCGGATTAAAAATTGGTTCCACTGGAGAGTTATAATACCCTTGACGAAAGTCTGTAAACATTTCATACAGAGTAGCAAATTTATTATTTTCAAAGTCAAGTTGAAGATCATTGTAAGGATATCTTTCTGAATTTAAAAAGACATTCATATTTCTTAAATTACAATGATCAAATTTACTCATATCCATTTTTAGATTACCACGTCTATTTTTCTGAAAAGCAATTAGAACATGACGTGGCGTTTCGACTTTTGTAGATGTTTTTACGGGCCAGTTGTGCCTCGTAGTTTCCAATAACTCTGGATATTCAACTAATTCCCAGCTTCGGAAGGTTATTAGTATATCACTATTTTTGTCAATAATTTTGGTAAGTGCTAATTCTTGCGGAATCGCTACAGTAAGATGAGGAACTCTCCAACACAACTTGGTAATTTTAACTTTGGGTTTTTCATCTTCATTACTGGATAATAATGCATTTGTATCATCATTACTTCTTATTAGAATAAGTTCTTGTTGTGAATTAAGAATAATCTTATTATAATCTTCAAAAAATCCTGAATACATCTTTAATGGTATACATAATGAAACATTACCTTTGTCATCAGTCATAATTTTTTCTTTAGATTTTGTTTTCGGATACCAACCGGCATTTTCCAATTTAGCACTTTCATTTTGATTAAATGAAATATATCCCTTAAGAGTTGAAGTTATACCAATATCCCGAACGGAGTCAATAGTAACACCATTTAAAATATAGCGTAATTCTTTAAATAAAAATGCCGGAGCATTATTAATTAAAACAGTATTAGCTAAAGGGGAATCATCTTCTTTAGTTACTTGCAATTCCACATAAATTTCACTTTTGCAAGGTAAAGGATATTTTCCTGTTTGTTGCAAAGCAATTCTGATTTCATCATTTGGTCCGAGTTTTGTAGGATTAAAAGGATCGAAAGAAAGAATTTCCCAGCTTAATATTGATTCATCAACCAATACATTTTCTCTTACATTTAAATAATCCATTTTTATTTAAGTTTAAAACCCAAACTTTGAAGAAATTTTCTATTAGAAGGTGTTAACCTTTGGAAGTTTGATTTCCTACTAAAGGAAGTTGGTTTCTTTCTTGTCTTATTAATGTTTTTATTATTAAATTTTCTAGTAAAGTTTGCAGATTTATTGTTATATAATATTACCATCTTTAATCTACTTTTTTAAGATGTAGTCTGATGGTTATGGTTTCTTCTCTAAAATTAACCAAATCACCTTCCTGATCTATTATTTTAATGGCTATTTTATCAATTACTTTAACGGTGACTGGGAAATATATGACGTTTTGAGGTGACTCAATTATTTTGAACCCTGGAGCAACGCTCGGGAAAAATTGGTGTATTATATGAACAGGTTTCCCGTTTAAATATGATCCCTCTGCAATACTGCAGTCTATATTTATTGAATTTACTTTAATTATTTCCGCGGGAAAATCTGATATATGTTCAATGTTGGCTTCCAATCGCCCATTTTTAAACCCTAATAATTTACCAATAGTTCCTTCACGAAAAGTTATGGGGGCTGAACATTTAAGATGTGTACGTAAAGTATTATTATTTGCATAAAGACTAAAACTAATTTTATCCTCATCCAAGTGTTTTTTTAAAAAATCTGTTATGTCTTCTAATTCGTAGCTACCTGGGGGTATGGCTATTTCTAAATTTTCATCATGAATTAATACATTATTCCCAACATCAATATTGGGAATTGCATTAAATGTTTCGAAATTTACAAGACCGATAACATATTCAACATCTTCATCTAAATATATTGGAGGATGTAACTCTGATGTTAAAATAGCGGAATTGCCGCTAAGAACAAAACTATATGACATTTTACTTTAAAAATATGTTTAATAATAAACTAAAATTAGGTGTTACATATGGTTATAAAGAAATTTTAGACACAATTGACCACAATTTGTTTTGTTAAAGTTTTGATAACTGTTATAATTATAATTAACAATATTATTATTTTGGTCGCTATAAAAATATTTAATTAATTCAGAAGGGGGTCGCAAATTACCATAACTATCAAAATATATTATGTTTTTTCCTTTTTTTGTATATGCTATCCAGTGAGTACCAACACCACTGTGATTATCTAGATTGACAATTGCACTTTCAATTAACTTTATCTTTTTTGGTAATTTATCCCTCATAAAAATACCACGAAAGTTGGGAATTTGTAAATATTTAGCGTATTTAAGTAAATCGTAATTTGTAAGTGCTTTTCGAGGTATATGTTTTAGCAGTTTTTTGAATAAGGTTTCAAGTATAATCCACATCCTGTTTTATAGGGTTTTAAATAAAGTCCACTTCCTTTTTTTCCTACCGCAATGGACTCCATCATTTGATTGTGTCGTTTAGATTCTTCTAATTTCGCTTTGGCTGCTTTTGCATCATTTACTGCTTTAGCAATACCTGCAGCCCCTCCTCCAAGAGCACCAAGAGCAGACAAACCAGCAAATAAAGGTATAAGTGGAAGAAATCCGCCAGTCTTTGGGATTGGAATTACCCTTTTCTTTGGAGGTAACACTTTACCAGTTTTTTTAATAGCTTTTAAAGCAGTTTGAATACTTTCATTTAGGTCTTTAAAACGTTTCCCCTTAATTCCTTTTCTAGCTTTTGAAATTACCTGAGATAATGATAGTCCTCGTCCTTTTCGAGTTTTTCGCTTGAACTTTCTTCTCGTTCGAAGTCCCATACCTAATTTTCTTTTAATTTTCATAGCACCAGTAATTCCTAGTGCAGCAGTTTTTTCCCCAAAACTAGAATCTTTAGCTTTGAACCTTGATAAAGCTTTGTCAGCTAATACTTTATCAGCTAAATGCCTTCTTTTTATATCATTTGATTGTGAGTAAGCAATATCGTGTTCTTTACAAGCCTCATCCAATAAATTTATACCTTTATCACCTCTTGACAATCGTTTTTCCAATTTTGTTCCAGGTCCACAAAAATTATAACCAGGAATATGCAATTCAAAGGGTAATTTATTTATTAATGAGTTTACTAAACCACTTCCTTTCCTTTTGCTGTTTGTCTTGTAAATGATTCGTTTATTATGTGATGGAAACATTATATATAGTTGCAATCCTAGTGATAACTAACCAGTTACATCACAATACTGAATATTAATAGTTTGTTTTATATATAAAATGAGAGTTGAGAAACAACCATACTCTATAACAATTAAGGATCATGAAAGTTCAGTGAATGGTTTTAGAAAACATGGAAAACTGTTTGAGGGAAATAGTAAAAGAGGGTTAATTATTGGCCCGTCAGGCTGTGGCAAAACCAATGTTATTATTAGTTTGATTGAAGATCCGAATGGTTTGCGATTTGAAAATCTGTATGTTTATTCAAAATCCTTATATCAACCAAAGTATAAATATTTGAGAACACTTTTTAAACCTTTGAAAAAAATTGGATACTATGAATCTGAAAATGAAGAAACAATTGTTTCACCAAAACAAGTTAAACCAAACTCTATAATAATATTTGATGATATAGTGTGTTGTAATCAGAATGTTGTAAAGGACTATTTTTGTTTCGGAAGACACAAAAATACTGATTGTTTTTATTTATGTCAAACATATTCTTCTATTCCGAAACAATTAATTCGTGACAATGCAAATTTAATTGTTATATTTCAACAAGATCGAACAAACTTAAAACATATTTATGATGATCATGTTAATGTTGATATGTCATTAAACCAATTTAATGAGTTGTGCTTAATATGTTGGAAAGATAAATTTGGATTTTTAGTAATAGACAAAGACTCTAATGTGAAATCTGGCCGATATCGAAAAGGATTTGATTCATATATTTACTTATAAAAATAAACGTTTGATGGTAAATTATAGCAATCATGGATGAACGTTTAGCAAGAGAGCTAGTTAAATCAAGAAAAGCTGTTAAACAAAAATATCAGAGTTTAAAAAATGCGGAATTTGAGGCGCAAACTAAATTGGAGGAAACATATAAACCGATAACTCAACCCTTACAAGAATTAATTTCAACGATTGGTAAAATTGAACCTGTTGAAATAAAGGAAGAGCTACACACACCAATTAAAAAAATTTATGAAACACCACAGAAAAGATCAATTCAAACACTAACACCAAAGAGAAAATTACAATATGGAACATCAACACCAGAAAAAAGAAAGACGGGAAAAACTCCACTCCTTCCTACAGAAATACCATCGATTATTGACTGGGACGCGAGTTTAGCTTCAGCAAGTCAAATGCCATCTATACAACAAACAAGTATTATTGCAGAAACAAACCCTTCTTCAGGTTCACACTCCACAATAGGAAATCTTTCAGATATACTGGAACAAACACGGCAAACAGTTAGAACATTTGTTGATACAGATTTATATAAAGAATATTTATTAGGATTTGATGAATTACCTCGCCAATATATTGATAGCGGTGTAAAAGATGTTGAACATGAGTTTGATCACCAATATGGAATAGTTCATGATTTGGAAACCGAGAAATTCTTTTTGGGTTTAACTCAAAAACCTGTCGAAATTATTGGTAAAAACATCAAAATTGAAGGAATAACCTATACAGGTACACCAGGTTTATATGAGTTATTATTTAAAAAAGAACCAATAGGGTATAAAAAACAAGATTTGGAAAATTATATGGATATTTTAAAAAGAACCAATGCATACCGTAGAAATAATGATCCAAATGAGCAGGTGCAGGGGAATGGATCACATAAATATATTTCTATAATAGGACCTTATTTGCAAAGCAAAGGAATTACAAAAACTAAAACTCTAAATCCCGAATCTCAACAAGCAGTCCAGGGATTTTTTGAAAGACGCAAAGCTCCATATAGAGAAAGTCGAGTGTCTTCAAAAAAAACCGGATTTGGTATAACTTTAAAAGTTAATAAACCTAATACAGATTACATATATTGGGATAATGTAAACGAACTTGTTGAGAGACTTCGACTATTGGTAGCATCCATGCTTGCGGGACACACTGGTCATAACAATGAAATTATTTCCATTATTGAAGAACTAAGAGAAGCGAATATTATTATATAAAAGGACATAATAGATACTTTTAAACATTTCTAAAATGACCATCGATAAATTTGGTCGTCATATTTCAAAAAAATCTGCTCTAAACACATTATTATCACTAGAAAATAAAATATTATCAAATGTTGAAGAGAAAATAATAAAAATTTTTAAAAGCGATGTCAAATATATTGAAAACAAATTAATTCAAAATTTAGATCCCGGGTTGAAAAGCGATGTTAATAATTTAAATAAGAGAATAAATGAATATGATAACAATATACAAAATATTGCAAAAAAGATTAAGTTATTTGAGGATAAAGTTATTCCTGAATATAATGACAAGATAATTAATTTGAAAAATACTGTTGATGGAAATGATGATGTAGTAGAAAAATTTTCTCAGAAAGTTTCTAAATATGCAAATGACTTTGACGTAGTGAAGTTAAAATATGATAAAGTTGATGATTTTGAAAATGAAATAAAAAATGAAATTACATCAATTAAATCAATAATTAAGGATACTTCAGCAATTGACAATGTCAAGAACAGTATTTCCAAGGAAATTACATCAAAGTTTCAAAATTTTACTAATTTGCTTAATGATAGAGTAGCAGAAGAAGTAAGGAATTTTAAGAAAATACATGACGTTATGGATAAAAATACACAAAATCTTGAAAAATCAATGAACACTCATTTCCTAATTCACAAAAAAGATACCGACAAAGTTAATGAATTTAAAGAACAAATTAAAGAATTTGAAATTAAAATCAATGCATATAAATCAAATTTACAATATTTAGAAGACAAATTGAAGGAGGATTTTCAAAACGAAAATGAAAAAATTGAAACAAAATTCAAAGATCAAATTACAAAAGATAATGAAAAAATCGAGGATATACTAAAGCAGTTAAACAATCTGAAAACCAAATCTGAAACGTCTTTTGACGAGGGAAATTTTACAAAGGCAATCGATGAGAAATTACAAAAAGAATTAGAATCCTTACTAGAAGTAGTGCAAGCTATAATAGAAGTTTCTAAAAAGGATGTATTAATTAAAATTAAAAATAATAGTTCAAAAATCGAGGAGACTTCTTTACTCATAAAAGAACTTGAAACATCTTATACAGATATACTACACAAAGCTGAAAAGACAGTGTCAGACATAAAAAATATAGAAAAAAAAATTGTGAAAATGACATTAGATATTACAAATGCAGAATTTCAATTAGGAAAAGATATAAAAAATCTAGAAGATAAATTAACAAAAGAAATAAAATCTTTAAACGAATTAGTTCAAAGAGCTGCTGAAGTTTCTAGAAAAGAATTTAATGATACAATGAATTATGCAAGAGAAGAAATGAATTCAACATTAGGTGGTTTCAAAAAAGATTATACGTTATCAAATGTTCTTTTGGAAACTAAATTTAATGTAAAAATGTCTGATCTTAATAACAACATCACCCAAATAAATTCGTCAATAAAAGAAATTAGAAATGAAAATAACAAATCATTTGAAACAATGGAAAATAAATTTAATGTAAAAATTTCTGATCTTACTAACAACATCACCCAAATAAATTCGTCAATAAAAGAAATTATAAATGAAAATAAAAAATCATTTGAAGCAATGGAAAATAAAATTAAAGAACTTACTAAAAAAAACTGAGATGATTTTTTTTTATATTTTACAACATCAGCGATAAAGGGCTTTTATAAACGGTTTAGAAGGAGGTAAAGTTATTTGTGGGATTTATTTTCGAGAGTAAGGTATAAATTAATAATGAGTAAAATTAAGCAAGACGTTGTAAATGAATTACATAAACCGGCGAGAAGGCGATATAGAAGGAGACGAACAATTGTAAAAGGGCTTAATGATCTATTTCAAGCTGATCTGATAGAAATGCAGCCATATGCGAAATTTAATAGGGGTTTAAGATATATTTTAATGGTAATAAATGTGTTTTCTAAATTTGTATGGGCAGAACCTGTAAAATCCAAAACTGGTAAAGATGTAGCAGCTGCAATGAAAAAAATTCTATTAACTTTAAAAACTCCCCCAACAAATCTGAATACTGATCAGGGTAAAGAATTCTTTAATCAAGACTTTCAGAAACTTATGGAGCAGTTCAAAATTAATCATTACAACACATTTTCTAATATGAAAGCTAGTATTGTAGAGAGAGTAAATAGAACGATAAAAAACAAAATGTGGAAAAAGTTTAGTTTACTAGGTAATTATAAATGGATCAGCTTTCTTAAAGAAATAATTACAGAATACAATAATACTAAGCATTCAACAATCGGAAAAAAACCAAACGAAGTTAACAAAAAGAATGAAATGGAAATCTTGAAATCAGCTTATACTCATAGGAAAACTGTGGATCCCAGATCACCAAAATTTCGTGTCAGTGATAGAGTACGAATAAGCAAGATTCGCGAACAATTTTCTAAAGGTTACACGCCCAACTGGTCAAACGAAATTTTTCAAATAAAAAAAATCCAGCTTACTAATCCAACAACGTATTTGATTCAAGATGGAAATGGGGTAGATATTCAAGGAGGTTTCTATGAAGAAGAACTTCAAAAAGTAAGACACCCAAATGTATATCTGGTGGAAAAAGTGTTAAGAAAGAAAGGAAACAAAGTATTTGTAAAATGGTTAGGATTAGATAAATCTTATAACTCTTGGATCTTCAAGAGAGATGTGATGTAATAGTAATTAATGCTGTAATAATAATTGATGTTTGTAATAAAAAAAAAATGATTTTTTATATATATTTGTTTTATTTAAAAATAAGCTTATTACATAAACATTTTTTTAAATACAATATTCCTATAATCAGAGTCTAATATGGGATTTAAAATTTCTTCAGTCAATTTAATCCTTCTTCTAAAATGTTTTTGATTTATAAACTCTTCAGAAGTCATACGAGCTTTTCTGTAGGCGAAGTTCCAAGCAACCATCAGATGAATTTGGTTTCTTGATTCATCAATAGATACTGTCTTCTTCATAATAGTGCTTAGACTTTAATTTTTGTTCTAGTTCTTCGGGATGATTCAACAGCAGTTCCAGCATGGAGCACACATTTTCACTATTTAGATTTTGTTTTGGAGAAAGGACATTATATATTTTGTCAAAAGAATCTCCGTCGTAAAAATTGTTATTTCTAAAAACGTTGAAATAACGTCGAAAGTTTTGTTTTTGTAAAACATTTAGTCTATATTCTATAAGTGGAATTTGTTCCCATAGTCTGCACACAGTTTCATTTCCATAGTAAATAAAATCACAGCTTTTCACAATCTTCACTATTGGTAATTCACCAATCTTTTCAAAATGAATAGATAAATTTTGCAAATATATCGGTTCATTGAAAACATTTGGTGAAAACATATAATTTGTTATAACTCCTTGATATTGCAATAAGTTCTTCCAATCATCTTCATTTAATATCACAGACTGACCATTTTTACCACCAAGTTCAATGCATGGTAGAAAATCACTTTCCACCCACAAACCAATCACAGCATATTTAGAGTTAGAATTATTTAAATTATATTTTGTAGAATTTATAATTGTTTTTTTTATTTTCTTTTTTAATGGTGAATTTTCAAATATATTTTTACTCTGATTACTGAACATTTTAAATGATGTATTTCAAAAACTAACTGGCTATCTGCTTGCTCTCAAAAAACTAACTATCAATCCGTTTGCTCCTAAATTTTATACATTTTCCCTCTCCTCTCAAGTGGAGGGGTAAACTTATTTTCCCTCTCCATTTAAGAGGAGGGGATAAACTTTAAATGTCTTTATACTAACGAGAATCAATAAAAAACAAAATTTATATTATTTTTTTAACATTTATTAAATATTTTTATAGATATTTTTTCATGAAATACAATAAAATTAAACATGTACAAATAAATATTGCTGCTGTAAATATAATAACAAATATATAACAACAGACACAATGACAAGATTCTTCTTTTTTATTATTGAAAGGAATCCAATCTGAATATTGTAATGGTTTGTTTGTCATGGAATATTTAATTTTTATGTATGTATTTTCACACAAAGCAGAATCAGTTACATTATAGGTAAAAAAGTGTGAATTTCCAACAAGATATGTCATTTTCATCTGTTTGTAGCAGTCGGTTTCATTTTTGAGGGCATTTATACATATATCAGCCCTAACTGTATTAGGAATGTAATTTACATATATCACATTTCCAACAAGGGAAACTAAAACTATTAAAGATGCAGCAGTCATTGTTGTAATATTACTAACAAATAATGGTATTTCTATACAATATATATGTTTTTGGATTCAGTTTCCCCTCCAACTTTTAAAGCTTCAAAAACGACTTACATAATTTATCATCATATAAAATGATGTCTTTATAAAGATGAAAAATTACTAGGAGTAGTTAATTCTAATCGCGGTTTTTTATTTTTAGATCCATTTTCGTTTCCAGAACTTAAAAAAGTTAGAGTATCATACATCATTTTCATATCTTTATCAAAAAAATCTGTTTCCAAAATATCCTTATGTCCCCATGCAAGAGTTTTTGTGGAATTTGGTATACAATATCTTTTATCATCATGAGTTGTTAATGCCAATTTATTTAACAAATTAGTGTATATATTATGCATATCTGACTTGAATACATACATGGTGCAGAATATTTTGTCACCTTTCTCAACAACATCTTTATAATCTGATAATGTTAATTGATTTTTTATACATGATCTACTAACGCCTTTTGCTTTTTTATCTACACTATTTTTGGATTTTATACAATATGCTTTAGCACCAGTTCCATAAAAACTTTCAATGGGAATCCCTTTGTACTCATCTTTAAATTTACCAACAACTGATGTTGTAATAGGCATGCAATGAATATTTTGTTCAGAAAAATTAGAAGTATCAAATTGATCCAGATTTAGCTTCATATCTTCATAAAAGTTTTGGGTCTGAACTTCAAGAATTAAGGAATCAGTATCCGTATATAATAAATTTAAATTATTACCATATTTTACTTTTAAATACCCATAATAAAAATTATACATTACAGTTTTTGCAATATCCAGAATACTCATCCCAACATAAATTGGTTTATTGTATTCAATGCAAACCTGTTGAAGTTGAAGAGCAACTAGATTTTCAGAGAAAATTTTAAAATCCTTTAATTGAGGTTTAGAAATAAGTTTTTCGGCACTAAATTTATTACCCTGTCTTTCCCATTGAGATACTAATTTAATATCTGCTCGCCTATCAACATTTTCCATGGTTTTACCGAAAATTGAATTATTTGCCAATTTATAACAATTTTTATCAAATTTATTTTTAGATAAATTTCGTAAATTTGTATTTAAATCTATATATTCCGCTAACCATGGTGATTGTGTAAACTTAACTGCTCTGTGTATTTTTATGATTTTGAGTCCAAATTGTAGACATTGTTTCAGATATCGGTAGTGAATGATATAGTTATATTTATTATGTAAGTTTGGAATTAATTTTGAGTGGTTTGAAATTGGTGGTGTATATTGTTCAGGACAAAATGGGAAATCATTATGACTATCATGTAAATAATTTGGATATTCTAAATCAACTTCAAATATGTATCCTATAGATGATGTATCTGAAAGTTCGGATATATTTAAAGTTTCTATTTCGAGCTTAGGTACCCAAGCAAAATTTTTTTCAGGCAAATATTGTTTCATAGCATAACCATACAAATTTGTGGCGTCTAAGTAAGCGATATATGTTGTAGGTCTTTCAGGATTAAAATTTTCTAAGAATGGATTATTTGCTTCAGATTTGCGTTTGGAACAAGTGCTAACCCCACCACGAACACCTTTTTTGAAAAAATGAAGCATATCTGGTTCCGTTAATAATTCTAATTCTACATTAGTTAATTTCATCATTGCATCCCAGCACATAGAAGGGCTAGTGACATAATTAACAGGATCTAACTTATAGGTTTTAATACATGTGGATCTATAATTTTCAAAAACATCAGCCAAAAGTAAAACATCTGATTTTAAGTAAATATCGGAATAAGCCCCTATTGTAGAACACTTAAATAGATTCCACACTTCTACAGCACGACTGTAGTCTTGAGGAGAGATATTTTCATCGGTTAAGTTATTATAAAATTTATCAATCAATGGTAGAGATTTCTCATTTAATTTTTCGTTGGAATCTATGTAAGAGTATGGAAATACCCCTTTTTGTCTAATGTATCGAAATTCATCAGCATTTGAGAAAAACTTTTTAATTTCAAAACATTGTGAATCTTGTAGAGTTTGTGATAGTGACTCTAAAGACTCTGGGAGAAATTGAAAAGAATCTATAAAGCGTAGTCGCAAAGCAACTGGTTTCCGCTTTTCTGACACATCAACGAAAATTTCCTTACTAAAAGAAATATACTTTTCTTTATTTTGAGCTATAACACTAATATTTTCTTTATTATAGCAAAGCGATTTAATAAATAGGTGAGAATCATAGTTTTTTAAATTATGCAATACTATTGGTATATATTTTGGAGGTTTAAAATGCAAATTACATATTGAGTGGGCGGCTCCTCGATATTTACCTGTAATATGACAATGATCCCTACACTTTATGAAATTTCCTTTTGAAAAAGGTTTTTCACATACATAACAAATGCTAGAATTTTCATATTCAATCTGTTCCACAGATGATAAATCTTTCAATGGTACTTGATATTTTAAATATTTTTTATAAATTTCTTTTACATCATTTTCAATGTATTCAATAAATTTTATAGCACAATCTGTACCTCTATAAAGTTTAAGACACACAACATTCTCATCAAATGATGATTTAATATAATAAGCAAATGAATAGGGTATATGTTCAGCAGTTTTAATAGTATATGAGGTTGTCGAATCAGGTGTAGATTGTTGGCACTCAATGTTTTTCAAATAACATTCAAAATCGGCATAAATAACAAAAGGAGCTTTATACTGTTTCTGAATATTTTGAAACTTTAATATATTTGCAGGAATATAATTGCCAAATTTATCCAAAATCAAATTATCTGAAGGAAGCTCAATTCGAACAAAACTACAATCACGTTCTAAATGTGTGTTAAGTTTTTCATATGTTCCAAAATATTGAAGGCATCCATCACATAAGTATTTTTTTATTTTCTTTTTTGATAATTGTTTGGATACCAAGCAACCTAAATCCTTTATCCAACAGTAGTGGTTATTTCCATCATCAGAACTTATTAAAAGCAAATTAATATGTAATTTTTTCTTTTCATTATTATAATGTAAAGGACCGACAATCTCATATACCTTTTTATTATCCCTTAAAAATTTTTCAACTCCATATACATTTATGGACAAATTATTTTTTTCCTCAAACTTTTTTATATCTAATAATTTTACTGGAAATTCAATACCTGTAAAATCGAAAGCGTCTCTGAAGTCTGGATATGATGAGGTCTTTCGAGGATTACCGGTTGGCTGGTATGCTGCTGAAACCACTGCCCAGGCGAAACAGCAATTGTCCTCATTCATCACATTCACTATTGATTTAGAAAAGTGATGCATCTTAATGTAGGAGGAGGCATTCAATGGGTTGTACTTATTGATGTTGACTTCCAAATGCAGAATTCTTTGTAGAGCCCACCCTGTAATAGGAATTAAAAAATTAGTTCTGAATAATATTTGTTAGAGATGTACAAGTGATATTAAGAAAACTTAGCTCTTGAGATTAAGAAAACTTAGCTCTTGAGATTAAATAATAATTACCTGAGTCTCTTTCCGGCAATTCATCTGCTTTGGTTTCAATAATCTTGAATAAATCATCGTAAAGCTGTTGTAGATCAGTTGTATGGGTTACAATGAAGAACGGTGTATTAAATGACTTAATTGAAGTAGAGGTTAAAGTTGGAGAATAATATATTCCAAATAATTCCAAATTTACTTTAGCACATGTAAATTCCTGTTGACGCTGGCGTATTAATGTTTGCACTTTATTACCAACATCTTGCTGAAACTTTTTGATGTCGATGTGATAATTCTGCGAATATATTCTGTAGGAAGCTATTCGACATTTAAATGCACTCCTGATAATGTCAATTCCATTTCCATATTTTATGCAGCTCCTGTTTTTATGAATATTTGTCCTCAAGTGTGTGCTCCAGGAATTAGATTTGACATTTACTTCACAATCTTGGCAAAATCGCATTGGAGGTCTTGAAAGTAGTTCATCAACTGAAACAATTATTATTTTTTAATTCCTCTGTAAACCTTTATTAATAATAAAAAAAAAAATTAAAAGGAAAATTATAGCTAAATATGTTATAAAAAAAATACTTACGATTAATTATATAATCTTCCAAGTTAAAGGTGTTTTCGTTATTAACAACATTTTCTCGAAGGTGGCGTACAATATGTGATTTTCTTTTAAATTCTCTTAAGCAGTGTGTGCAAAGGAGAGTCATTTTAAAATGGAATCGGTTAGGGCCGTGTCGCTTTTAAATAAATACAATTTCGATCTATCAAGACCCAATGACATAGAATAATTAGCAATTTTTTCAGCTCGCGCAATTTAGAAAACTTTTGGATTTACTTTTGAATTAACTTTTGGATTCACTTTTTAATTTGAAGAAAAACATGGATTTTTTTTAAAAAATATATTTCCCAAATTTAAAAGAAGATCGCCTTGTCGTTGAATACAATTTTTAACGTCTTTTAAAGTCGAATTAGATAAATTATTACATATATTATCTAAGTTTAAATAGGAATAAACCATTGACTTAAATCTAGATGTGGCACACCTTGTTTCATTCCTATTTAAGCTCGGCTTAGTTTTCTTATGTAGAAACTTATCTAATTCTCCAATAGCGACTTTATTTGTTGGATTGATTTTCGGAGCTGTTGTTACAGCGACTGGTAAAGAATTTTTTGAAATTTGTGCCCCTAAAGTTTGGGAACTAGAAATATCACCGTCCAATTTTGACTTTTTTAAATCTGAACAATCATTTGTTTCTGATAAAGAACGTTTTTTGGGTAAATTTTTTTCAATTAAATTTTCAGAACTTTGTTCTAAATTTAGGCCAGAAGGATTTTTCAAAAATTGATTTTGATTACAGGAAGAAATTAAGGGACATTGAGGCTGCTCATCTTCAAAATTTTCAGTATAAGTATATACCTCAATGTCCCCCACAATTTCGCCACAACTCAAATCAAAAACATCTACCGAATTTACTGAATTTCTGGTATAGCCAAATTTGGATGGTTGTTCAAACCCCTGAATAAAATTTTGATCCAACCCTTCAATTAAATTTTGATCCAACACTTTAATAAAATTATGCTGAGCTTTGGCTGAGACGTTTATAACAGTCTCAACGCTGTCGTTGGAATCCTCTGATGAATCTGACGATGCATCTGAAATTGGCGAATAGTGGGGGCGATAAACCTCTTCCATATTATTTTTCGAAAAACCCCCAATGCCAATCCTCTTATCATTATTTAAAGCTCCCTCGTTACCAACCCCATTATTATTATTGTTTAAAACCCCCTTATTATTTTGTTCCTCACAGCTCTCAAAAGTCTCCTGATATTCCACATCACCCTTAATTAAATTTTGCCCTGAGCTATTTTCACCAATTTCACCCCCTTCTAATATATCTAAAAGTTGTTCCAAATTATATCCCTCATTTATTTCAGAATTGTTAATTAAATTTTTCCTTAATATATCATTATTTAAATCATCGAAATTAATTGTTTCAAGAGGTTCTTGAGGAATATCAGGGATAATAGATTCATCCAAAACTTTTAAGAGCTGTGTCAAAATATCGCTTTCACCAATTTCGGAAGAATCGCCAGATTCAGATGAATTGTTAAATGTATTAATATCAATTTCCCTAAATTTAATATCTAGCTCCTCGTCGCTTAGCCCACAAAATGAACAATCAATCAAATCATGCACAAGGCAAGCGTCGTTTAAATCGAAGGCTGTTAAGTCGATGTTTTCAATTTTTACATTTAAAAATGACATTTTAAATTATAAATTAAAAAATAAAAAAATTATGAATCAATAAAAAAATCAAAAAATCAATAAAAAATCAAAAAAAATCCACAAAAATGAAAAATCAACAAAAATCAAAAATTGGCTTTTAGAAGATTAAGTAAAAATGAATGAAAATCCAAAGTATTAAGTCAAAAATATTAAATCAAAAATATCAAATCAAAAATATGAAATCAACAATACAAACCAAATAAAAATTAATATGTCACTACGTCACACAATTCGAAATAAATCGGACTATCTAGATATATTCACAACAGATTCGATAATTTTACAAGCGTACGCTAATAGCGAGATGTAAACTGAAGAGACGCTTCGTACCCAGCCGCCTTTTAAAGCAGCCAAGAGCCTGGTACCGGCTGGTACGGCGTGGCACTGCATGGTACGACGGGAACCGTGAGACCGTGAACTCGAGAGAGGTCGTTCAACGGTCGTAAGTTGTTTTGTTCTTAAGAAAATGACGAGTAAAGAGGAGAAGAAGAAAAAAAAAAGTTGTTTTTGGAATAATATAAAAAACAGGTTTTTTTTTTTTTTTTTTTTTTTTTCTTTTTTTTTTTTTTTTTTAATTTTTTTTTTTTTTTTTTTTTTTCGTTTTTTATATTATTCCAAAAACAACTTTTTTTTTTTTTTCTTCTTCTCCTCTTTACTCGTCTTTTTCTTAAGAACAAAACAACTTACGACCGTTGAACGACCTCTCTCGAGTTCACGCTATCTTTGCCTTCTTCTTCTTCTCATTCTACGGACTGGTTTTGCCGCTGGAGGTAGGAAAAGTGGTATTTCAGTATTGTATATAAGGATTTACAGCGTCTTGACTTAGCATTCATTAAGTTTAAAGTCTCAAAATGAGTACGTTCATAATTATAACACTACAAGAGTTTCTGGGATTCTTGGAAAATCAAATCAATCTGATGGATCGTCAGAGTCCAAATTCCGAGAACACGGTGATGTGGCCGCCGCCATCAGAGGTTGACTATTTAGATGAAGAATTTATCAATATGTTTGAGCCAGACCTGGATCCCGAGCCTATCGCCTTTGAGTGGGATCCAGACCGAGCAATGGATCTTCAACCTTTGATGATGGAGCAACAACAGCCTATGGAAGAAGATCGGCCACAACCTATGGCAGAGCAGCAGCAGCAACAACAGCAGCAGGAGCAGCAGCGGGAGCAGCCACAACAACAGCAGCAACAACAGCAGCAGCAGCAGGAGCAGCCACAACCACAGCAACAACAGCAGCAGCGAAGGCAGAGTTACCCTCGAAAGTGCAAGAGGCCACAGCAGCAACAGCAACATCAACAGCATCAGGAGCAGCCACAACAACAGCAGCAGCAGCGAAGGCAGAGTTACCCTCGAAAATGCAAGAGGCCACAGCAGCAACATCAACAGCAACATCAACAGCATCAGGAGCAGACACAACAACAGCAACAACAACAGCAGCAGCAGCGAAGGCAGAGTTACCCTCGAAAATGCAAGAGGCCAATAAATTATAAATTATAAATTGGCCTCTTGCAGAGCAGCAACCTCTTGCAGACAACAACAACCGATGGCAAAGCAGCAGCCTATGGCAGACAACAGCAACCTCTGGCAGACAGCAGCAATTGGCAACCCAAAATGGTATAAATTATAAATATGTATTTATGTATATATGTATATTTGTATTTTGGATATAGGAATAATAAAAAACAAAGTCGTTGAAGAAAATATTTTATTTTTTTCTATTTCTTATACAGAATCACACCTAATAACCAAGTTTCTTTAACTTGAAAGAATTATTATGAATAGGATGAATATAATTTTTTTTACAAGCATAGTAATGAAAACTAGGTTTTTTTTTTTAACATGGAAGAATAAATCATAGTCTGTTGTCAGGGAATTAAACCTAATTGTTCTTTATCTTATATATAAAATCTTATTTAAATGTCTTAGTTGACATTTTAAACTTAATATTAAAAAATACTAGGGTGAATGAATAAATTCAAGTGCAGTATCAAATTCATTTATTTAAAATTCAATTTATCGATAGGATTGATTGTGCATATTATGTAGAAAAAATTATTCTACACTGAAAGAACAAAATCATTAGTTCTTCAAATCTTAATATAAACAAATTTCTATTTATTTAGATGGCACCCTTATATTTATTTAACTTAAACTTAATATATATCTTATAACTTATATCTTACAACTTATATTTTATATGAAATCTTATTTAAATTAGTTGACATTTGAAACTTAATATTCAAAAACTACTAGGGTGCATGAATAAATTCAAGTGGAGTATCAAATTCATTTATTTAAATTTGATTTATCGGTAGGGTTGTTGTGCATATTATTTGAAAAGAATTATTCTACACTGAAAGAACAAAATTATAATTTCTTTCAATGGGAATAAATACAAATTCTTATTTATTCACATCATTCCCTTATATTTATTTACATAGTTTCTTATATTTATTTAACTTAGCAGAACAAAATCTAAATTCTTATAAAATATTTTAAACTTAAACTTAATATTAAAAACGCCATAGTGCATGAATAAGTGCAAGTGAAATAAATTTATTTAAAATTTGATTTTTCGATTAGATGGTTTTGCATATTCTTTAGTTCTGGTTTGTTACATATTATACATGCTTGTGAAGGAGTTGTTATGAATAAATCGTTTTCACACGTGTTGCATTGCAAATCTTTTTCGCAACATATAAAGGATCGTTTATAGTGGCTATTAACAAAATTATTTTTCCCATTTGGGCAATTTAAAGCATGTATATAGTAACATTCACAACATAAATTATATGCACCGCCAGAAGATGAAATAATTACGACATAAGATTGAAAAACGCACACTTCTCGCGTAAGGTAATTTGGTGTCAATGTATCACTTGCATTTATTTTTGCCACTTTCACGAGCCCCTCTTCTCCACACCCGTTTGGAACGCCATTATCCTCTATCCCATCATCTTCTTCATCTTCATCGTCGTCTTCGAAATTATTTCGATCAATAGTGATCAGAGAATCCTGTCTTGCGTGAAACTTTCCTCTTCCAGCCAAGTTAAAATGAGTTGTTTCATCTTTGTACATTGACTGGATCGTTTCATCACAAGCAGAATCTAAATATACATGTGTCTGATCCATTTCGAAGACTGTCCGATGAAACTCGATTCACTTGTTCACACTATTTTTTAATTTTACAACACTTTTTAATTGATAATGGCGGGCCGTCTATGTGGTGTTGATATAGTGGATAGTGTTTAAAACACGGCAAATTTAGCTGCAATTCTTCGTCACTTCTATAATTTTCCGGCAACCTGTTCCAAATTTGTTGTAAACTAAGTGAATCGACGAATGTTTTCAAGTAGTTGATGGGAAAGAAGGCCAAGTCTTGATCTTCAAAATCGGTAAGATTTTTTCCGTGTTTTTGGTAGGAAATTATTACTTGGCCTACACGTTCAATGAGTTGCTGTTGTTGTTGTTGTTGGTCGCTATTTGACATCGCGCACGAATGACTGAAGTTCGCTCAGATTCGATCGTTTAAAATACCAGCCCCCCTCCAACTGCTACCAGCTCCCCTCCAACTACTGTGGTGGTTAGGAAGGAGGTAGGAGGTGGAGCAAAAAGAGGCGGAGTTTATGAAACCAATCGGAATAGGGGGCGAACTTGGGCAGCCAATCAGAAACAAGGTCATTCTTGGCTGACCAATCAAAAAAGTGGTGGGGGGGTCAACTAGGAGCCCCCTATTCCCACTACTAATATGGCTTATGTTTTAAAGTTTTTTACCGAGTAATAATTTTTGGGGTTTGGTTGTACCGTTTCAACAGATTTTAAAACAGATTCAAAATTCGCGTAAAGAATAAAAGAAACATTCATTTGCTTTTCTGTACCTTCAAATTTTAAAATATTTTCCGGCACACTATTTCCAAATGTATCAATTTTTAAATCCACTGAGGGTGTTTACGTGAAAATGTGGTTACAATCGTGTTTCTGATGTAAAGTCAAAGCTAAGGGTGAATTAAAATTAATGAGGCAACCATCACAAAAATATAATTTATGTTCTTGAAGGTTAATTTGACTCAAAATTAAGCGTAATAAATTCTTAATCCAACAGTAGTGACTTTTTGAACAGGTCGGATAACAAATATGTTTACCACCATCTTTACTATTACAATCTTTTGTAATTAACAATAAATTCACATGTCTGTCCAACTTTCTGGACGCATACATCGGTGGATCAATAATTTCATTTATTGTCTTCGTATTTTGATTCTAAACCGTATACATTGATCCATATGTTGTTCATTTCCTCAAACTTTCTTATATCACGTAATTTTACTGGAAAATCCATATCTGTTAAATTCAGCACTTTAGAAAAACGAGGATAAGATGTGATCTGCGTTGGTGCTGGGGCAGTCGGAAACAATGCTGATGTTATTGCCCATGTGAAGCAACATTGATCCTAATTGATCACATTACTAACACTTCTTTTATTTTCAATGGAGTGTAGCAGTTTAATGTATGATGAGCCACCCACAGGCATATACTCGTTGATATTCACTTCCAAGTATAAAACTCTCTGGAAAGCCCATCCTATAACAAAAAGAAAAAAATAATAAAAATCTGTTAAACACGTTAGTTATTGATTTCTTACAAAAAAAACGTTAAATACGTAAAGTTTTTTTACATACCTGAATCTTTCTCCTGAAACTCAGTTGACTATATTTTAATTGCTTCGGTAAAAGAATGGTAAACAGCATCCAAATCACTTGCAATAGTAATTATTTGATTGGCTGTATTGAATGATTTCTCACTAAAGAATATTTCTTGTAATGGAAGAATGTACATACCAGCAGCAGTCCTGTTAATTTTTAAAGTGCGATGCACATGTAATACATTATTAATAAGTTCTACCACCTTTGATTTAATGTCTGTGAAAAACATTGAATAATCAGAATGTTCCTTATAACTACTAACCCGATAGGTTGCAATTCTACTTTTAAAAGCACATTCGACGAGTTGCCACAACACGATGTACTGGCAAACATGAATTATTTTTATGTTGTTGTGTTCGTTGATGTACTAACGTAAGATTTGCTGAAACATCCACATTACACGTAGCACAATTAATTAATGCAGATGCTGCACGATCCCCAATTAAGAGCCGTTTGCCTCCTCGCACTTCATTAAATCTCGCCGTACACGATTCTCTTTTATGACACCTCATATAATAAATATTGGTAAGTTTGGTACCGAAATTATCACACAAGTATTCCATGATTTGTCAAAATAATATTAACTATTACCAATACAAGTCAGAGACAACTAATGAACGAAACTACCTCCGCCATATCATATATAAAAATATTCAAGCAAACTCTGAAACACAACTTCAAGGTTACACATCCAAGTTGACCTTAATCGAGCCCACGGTCCGACCAAACAATGCGCAAGTGTCCTCTTCAAGGTCACGAAGGTGACCTTGAGCAAACCCATGGTCGCGCCATATAATGCGCAAATCGCATTTCTCCCGGAAGGAAGCATGCAACACTGAACGCGGCTTCGATCTGTCCTTTGCACAAACAGGTGCATGTCGGTACCCTGATGAGTCTAGTAAAAAACGAAACATGTACCTCTGCCGTATCACTGTAACAGGGAGGGTAAGTTTTTACTTTCTTCTCGGTGTGGTGGTACCGGTAGACCACCATCTCGATGGTGGTGGACTAGGATGGATTGTGTTTTGTAGCAATTCATTCAAACTGTGCAACCTCTAACACGCAAAGGATATGATGGAGCGAAGTATGCATTCACTGTTCGCATTTTACTTCATATATATATATATATATATATATATATATATATATATATATATATATATATATATATATATATATATACGAAGAATGGCTGAATTAAGTTCGATAAAAAAAGTAACGCAAGAACTTTTGCTTAGAGATTATGGTCTTAGTTCATTTGTAAAAAAAAGGAAGTTATAAATTTCCATAACTTACCTGTTGAGGAAAATCCTCACTTTTAAGAGTACGAACTCGCAACAATAATTATTTATCAGACCTGTTACCCAAGCCAGTGACAAGTAGGATAAAATTGCTTTGTCTCCTGAACGATGCCGAAAGGAAAAATAAAAAATACAAGGAATTTTCTTTATTACGCGTTAGGCCAAGAAAAAAATCTGTTGTAACAATTTTATTTGACGCAATTATTTGTTTTAGTTTCTTATGAAGAATCTTTCCATTAGCGATGTCATATTTTTTTGATTCGCCCTATATATCGTTTAGCTTTTTGTTTCTTTAGATCTACATAATTTTGTTAAAAAATTTCACCTACAACGTCCTTTCTGGTACATTTTATTGCTTATTATTGATACCATGTAAAGGATATTCCCACGTGTATATCATATAAATCATTTTAATATTTGAGCAGTTTATAGATACTATTTGTACCATTGACGAAATATAGCTCTTCTATGTTTGTACGGACTAAAATCGCTTGAATTCCAAAGCCGAATTTCAAGTGAATGTATCACGCACTAATTTTATGTGATCAGGAAAATTGCATCACACAATTCGAAGATATTTGCCCTACATCAATGAATTTTTGGATGTTATACCACATAGCGATGCCTGATATTAACCCCTTATACCGAAATCTCAACCCTCAATCAATCAAATCTCTGAACCACTGGTAAGATGTTCCCCGCTGATAACTGAATTTAAGTTGCAATTTAAAATTAGTGCAGACTTTTTGATTTAAAATTAATACAACGAAATTAAACTGCCATCTGTTCCTACAGTTCACGCAGTAAATATAAAAAAATTTAGGAAAACATTGGACTATTACTCCAAAGTGCAAAATACCAAGAAAGAAATATTACTTTTTACGCGAATGGGACAGTAAAGCCCAAAGTTAAACATTATATTTGTAACGACGGAGAGAAAATAAAACGCCTGATAACTTCTCGACAGCCAATTTTATTCTACTTTCGAATCTTAAAACGTTAATACTCAATACAAGAGCTGGTATGTTACCATAAAATAAGGGACTAAGTTAAATAAACATTCAAAAGACGGTCTAGACTTATTATCCCAAGCATAAGGTTAAAATACTAATTTTATTTGACTATGCATAAACAAAGATTATACAGAGGTGTTACATTTACTAGTTTTATCTACTACAATCTATCCTATGAAATATTCGTAACATTCGGCCATCCTGCTCATTTAGACGTCCTCGTCTTTTTTTCTTGAAGCATTCGGTTGCGAGCCCTGCAAAAATACAAAGAAAAGTAGCAGGTGTAAACATAGGTTGTATATCATTTGATATTTATTTTTTTTTCTTGTCGCTTAACAAGAGCTATTATTTTTTTTTTACGCTCAAAGAGCTATAATTTTTTTTTATACTCAACAAGAGCTATAATTTTTTTTTACGCTCAACAAGAGCAGTAAATTTTTTTTTTACGCTCAATAAGAGCTGTAATTTTTTTTTTTTTGCGCTCAACAAGAGCTGTAAATTTTTTTTTACGCTCAACAAGAGCAGTAATTTTTTTTTTTTTTTTACGCTCAACCAGAGCTGTAAAAATTTTTTTTTTGCACTCAACAAGAGCTGTAAATTTTTTTTTTTTTTACGCCCAACAAGAGCAGTAATTTTTTTTTTACGCTCAACCAGAGCTGTACATTTTTTTTACGCTCAACAAGAGCAGTAAAAATTTTTTTACGCTCAACAAGAGCTGTAATTTTTTTTTTACGCTCAACAAGAGCTGTAAATTTTTTTTTTTTTACACTCAATAAGAGCTGTAATTTTTTTTTTACACTCAACAAGAGCTGTAATTTTTTTTTTTTACGCTCAATAAGAGCTGTAAATTTTTTTTTTTACGCTCAACAAGAGCAGTAAAAATTTTTTTTACGCTCAACAAGAGCTGTAATTTTTTTTACGCTCAACAAGAGCAGTAAATTTTTTTTTTTTACGCTCAACAAGAGCTGTAATTTTTTTTTTAACCCTCCAATAAATCTAATAGTTCGTCAGTACTATCTACATCACTGTCGGAATCGGTTTCTGAAACTAACCCCCCACTATATTCTTTCAGCTGGTCAACTGGCACTGTGGCTGAGTACTTTTTATAACCTTTGATGCCCTTTAAAGAGGTAATTTTGTACTGATCGTTTCCTTTTACTTTGGAAATTTTATAAGGTCCTCCAAATTTAAGATTCGTTTTTCGACTTACTTCTTTTTTAGCCGTACTTCCTTTACACCACAGTACCAAATCACCAACCGCGTATATTTTTGCTTTTTTTCGCTTTGCGTCGAATATACGTTTCATTTTATGTGCCTGTTTATCCATATTATTTTTAGCTATTTTTTGATCGTATGTTTTATCTGCCACAATGTCACTATTGGTATCTAAATCTCCATGCTTTGCCTGATCAAAACCAAACATAAGTCTATGGGGAGTAAATCCTGTACTTGCATTTACAGTGTTATTTATTCCCCATACTGCATTCGGAAGCGCAGAATACCACTCAATTTCGTCGTTAATACTAACATTGATAACAGACTCTAGTGTCCGATTGTATCTTTCCACTTGGCCATTGGATCGGGGAGATGACACGCTATTAAGAATGTGTTTAAATTGATATTCTAAGGAAAAAGCTTTAAAGATTTTGCTGGTGAAGGCCTTGCCGCGATCTGAAATAATATTCTTTGGTACTGCAAACATACTAAAAATATCTTTTAAAATATGAACAACTTCTTTTGAATTAGTTGTTTTTGAAGGTCATGCAATTAAAAATTTGGAAAATGAATCAACAATCATTAGTATGTAAGAGAATCCACCTGCACTTTTAACATATGGACCCAGATGATCAATATGCCATGTGTACAATGGTTTTGTAGGTTTATTTATGGGATGTAAAAAGCCTTCCTTTTTTCCATACTGATCTTTCTTATATACGCAATCAAGACAAGATTTAATATATTTTTTTATGAATCGCGTCATACCTTGAAACCAGAATTTACTTTTTATCAGTGAGTCACATTTCCGCAATCCAATGTGTCCAATTTCATCGTGGTATTTTCGTAGGATGTTAAATCTAGCTGTTTTGGGTATAACTAATTTTTCGTGACCATCAGCTGTTTTTCTGTAAAGCCTATCATTTTTAATAAAGTAAGTATTTTTTAGCTGTTTGTCACAATCTTTTTGTTTTAATTTGTTACAAACTGTTCGAAGGGTATCATCTTGAAGCTGAATGCACAAAAACCAATCATCAGAGTAAATTGTTAATAAATTAGGATTTAGTATATTTCTGCTAAGGGCGTCAACATGTTTCATTTTTTCTCCTGATCGGTGTTTTATTTCGAAATCAAAATCCTGAATCGCAAGCCACCATCGCGCAATTCGCGGTAATATGTCACGTTTACTAAAAGTTGATCGTACAGCTGCACAATCTGTTATTATAGCAAAGTGAATTCCTGTTAAATAAATGCGAAATCTTTTTATTGACTCGACTATGGCAAGCGTTTCTAGTTCATATGAATGATAAATTTTTTCATCTTTATTAGTCATGCGGCTATAATACATTACTGGTTTAAAAGAATCGCCATGTTTTTGAAGCAAGATACTAGCGATGCCTTTACTACTAGCATCTGTGTGCAATTCAGTTTCAAGATCAGGATCGTAAACTGACAGTAAAGGTCTTGATGTTAACTGTCTTTTAATATCATTAAAAGCATTTATTTCTAAAGAAGTCCATTGCCAAGGGACAGATTTTTTTAAAAGATTAGTTAATGGTGCCACAATAAGTGCGTGATTTTTAATAAATTTTCTAAAGTACGAGGATAGTCCCAAGAACTGTCTTAACTCGTGCAAGTTTTTAGGTGCAGGGAAATTTGTTACAGCCGTTATTTTATGGTTCCCAGGACGTATTCCTTGCTCATTTATTTCATATCCTAAATAATCTATAGTAGTGTCAAAGAAAAAACATTTTTCAACATTTAATTTTAAACCTGCTAAACGTAACTTCGTAAATACTAATTTTAGCAAATCCAAACCTTCTTCGATTGTTTCAGAGGAAATTAATATGTCATCTAAGTATATACTAAGATTGTTATTACACGCGCCCGAAAACAAACTGTTTAATAATCTCTGGAAGGTAGCTGGAGCGTTTGTGAGCCCAAAAGGCATTCGGAGAAATTCATATTGTCCATCCTGGGTCACAAATGCAGTTTTATCTACCGAATTCTTTGAAACTGGTATTTGATAATACCCTTGCGTCATGTCTAGACTACAAAAATATTTTTTTCCTCTGAGACGACCGATTTGGTCTTCTATATGTGGCAAAGGCCATCTTTGTTTATAACTTATTGAATTTAATTTTCTATAATCAATTGCCAATCTATGGTCGCCATTTTTCTTTTTGACAAGAATTGCTGGGCTAGAAAAGCTAGAATAAGATTCCCTAATTATCCCGTTTTCGAGTAACTCTTTTATTTTTTTACGAATGATATTTTTTTCTTTTTCTGAATATCTATAAGGTTTATAAAAAACAGGTTCATTTTTTTCTAACTTAATTTCGAATTCAATTAAATTGGTCGAGCCCAGCTCTGAAGTATTTTTAGCAAAACAGTCTTGAAAGTCGTTTAACATTTTATAAAATGTTGATAAAAGAGGTTCTTTTAAAACTTCGACGTTAACTTTGACATCTGTCAAATTGAGAGACCAAACCTGACGTATTTCAGGTTGCAAAATAGGAAATGTTTGCAAGAAATTAATCTCGACACATCTAGCAACAATTCTACCCTTATGCCAATAAAGCTTATTTAAACTAGTATTGGTAACATTAAGAAAATCTTTAGGTTTGGTCAATAAAGAGCTAGGAATAGAATAATGTTCAGAAAAATCATACGTCCTCGGTGTAACAAATAAACACTTTTTACTATTGGTACTTACAGGGATTATACATGTAGATTGTGGTTCTATAATGATATTTTCCTCTAAGACAATAGGGATACTTTGTTTATTTTGTGATCTATTTAAAATTACACTATCCCCATGAATTTGCATAATAACATTTTTATGGTTAATAATAGGTTGTCCTATTATAACCTCAATATCACCCATACTAGCTTCTACAAAATGAAGTTTTGATTTAATTGAGAAATCTTTAAATTTGAAAGTAACAATTCCCATTCCTTTAGGAAAAATAACTTGATTTCCAAACCCCTTAACTACAATATTAGAAGTTTCCAAGTTAATATTTAATTTATTTACTAAGGAATAGTCAGCCACATTTATCTGACTCCCTGTGTCTAAAAAAAAACGAGTTTCCTTTGGATGCCCGTAAGAGATCATTTAAAAGGTACCGATGGCATGACATACATTCCAAAATATTTGCAGTATTAATGGTTTATAACATCATTTGAAACTATAAAAATCTCATGAACTTTTTTTCAAAAAATTTAGTGCTATGTCAGATGAACCATAGAAAAACTATACCTTGTATATGGGTGAACCAACAACTCCTAGAATACATATTGGACGACCAAGTGGAAAGACTTTACAAAGATATTGTTAAAATCGATAAACGTTACAACGGAAAATGGAACGCGGAAATGTTGGCTGACTACTGCTGGACTCTTATAAAAGAAACCCCTACTAGTGATTACAAAAGAGGAAAGACAAGATAAATGTAGCAGTTTAATTTACTTAAATTTGTGAAAATGCACCCCAATTAAACGTCTTTTTATTAAAATGAAATTCAATTATTTTACAAATTTCATATCCATCCGCCTTTCTAGGAATTGTCGGGTGTTGACTACGGATTTGACAGTTCGGAAAAAATCATGTTTTTCCCAATGAAAAAGTAGATAAAAGAGAAAAATTTACTATAGGCGAGAAAATTCGCAGAGAGAATTTTTTGAAGATTTAAAGAAATGCGCCAATTTGGAGGGATTTACCAAAATATGGTATCGAAGAACTTGGAGAACTTTTTGATACATCCTCGTGGAAATATTATATCGATGAATCATCGTTAATATAACGAAAAAATATTATGTCGAAGAGTCATCATAATTTGTTATGTTTCTAGTTAAATTCTGGAACTTGTATTCTCATATATTCTAGTAGGTTCTATAGGTATATAAATAGGGATAGGATAAATGTAGTTAGTTTAGTTGTACTTGAACAGTGAAGGTATTAAGAAGTAGTAATTAAAGAGTTGGTATTTATCGTCAGTGTGCGAATATCAGAGAAAGAAAATGGTAAGAATATTATACCCTACAGGTGATTTATGACGTTGCCATTTCAATTCTCGGTACATGAGTTTTTCCTAGAATCGCGGTTCCGGTATCCAGTCGATCCATTTCATAGCATTTTGTTAGGTTGAGCCTCAAATCTTGTCCTTGATATTGTTTTCGGGGCCCATTTTAAGCATGGCCGATGAAGCTGTTTCAGGGCCCGCCTTAGGAAAGAGGGGCCTCTGTTTACAAAGAAAAAGCAAGATTATGAACAAACGAGGAACTGAGAAAAATTTTAGAAGAAAATAATATCGAAAAGCGTGAAATAGGCCATGAAAATGACGATCGTAAGGGCAATTTATCTAGCATTGGTAAAATAAATAGAAGTGAGGACGAAAATAACGTTACAAATACGAATGCTGTAAAATGAGTTCTGCAACATGGAAATTATTTCTTTCACGGGAAATCCGTTACTAGCGACTGCGCCAAGACGGTAATAATTATACAGTTGGATCCGTCAAATGAGCACACCGAAAATGCGTTGCCATTCAACGTGCTAAAAGAATTTCTAAAAGATATATATATATATATATATATATATATATATATATATATATATATATATATATATATATATATATATATATTGGCAGACACAGTGAATACTTCTTGGTTTAAAACAAAACATAAATTTGTTCGAAATTTACCGTTTTTTCCAATATTTCTAGTGAATACAATTGTTATTAACCTTTAATTTGCCCACAAATTTTAATTGACTGTTGCTAGCCAAAATTGAAATTCGTGTTTTGATTCAGCGACACAATATATATGGAAATACCAGAAAAACCTCCAGAGGGAAAAACGTTTTAAAATTTAGGACAGTGTAGTTGTTAATTTACGAGGTAGGGTTCTGAAGTTCTATTTGAGAGCGGGTTCGAATGCAATTTATAAACTAACATTTTTGCTAATAATATTCAATTTATCGCAGCCTATCTTCACTTTATGGACTTCATCTACTTTAAAATCTGCTCTACCGCTGACAGGAAATTTGAAAATAACACAAAAAAAACTTTGGTTCTATCATTTATTTAAAATTTTATACAAATATTGTGTAAAATATAGCACCTAAGAATGTTTTATTAGAATAAGTATTCCTTTAGGCTGGAATTATTAATGTATATTCTTTTTTTTTTAAGCATTTACCTTAGTGAAAGGTTGGCCACTGTTAAAACCATCTTTCAATTACATAACTAAACAACTATAATTAAGTTATTAAGTTTCTCGTTAGTTAACAAGACATCAATAACTCCATAATAATGAAAGCTAGTCCTGACAAAAAAAGAAAATAATGGCATATATCATTTTATTTCTTACATCTAACGATGGCTATTTATTTACAGCAAAAATGATCCCAGCCATTATAACCTTTTTCACTATAGTGTAACTATACAAAAAAATAATAAATGTCATAAATATAAAACCCATTTACCTAATAGTCTAGTAACTAAACCACCCAAAAATTATACCGGGTATCAACGAGATAAGTACTCGACCTGTTTTGTAAAGTAACTATTTCAAATTTGAAAATATTTATGGTTGACTTGGAGGCACATTTTGAGTATTCAGAACTTCCACTAACATATCCAGTTCAACGAGAAGTACTATCAACTTTGTTTTTAATGAAATACATATTTTCCAAAATTACTACGGAAGCCTATATACAATATTTAGCACATTCATCCATTTTTACCAATTTTCGAGAGAATAGCCATAACTAGAAATAAATAAATGATTATTTAGGCTCCTTTAAATCAATATAAAATTTTTACTTTAAATTTGACTGAAGTCTCTAAAAATTATTGTTTTCTTTATACTTCCCGTTAAAAAGGGGAACGGAAATTTTAGGTTACCGCTGTTCATAACCGCTATAACATTTTCTCGAAAACCGTCAAAGATAGATGAGCGTGAGTCATGTTTTATAACTAGAGCTTTCCACAGAATTTTATTTTTGGAAAATATACACGACATTTTATTAACAAGTAATAAAACTAATATTCCATTGTTACTCAGAATGAGTTTCTGATTTATTATATATATATATATATATATATATATATATATATATATATATATATATATATATATATATATATATTATATAATTAGATAGGAAAATGACAGACAAAGAAGCAATTTCATTGACACCCATTATAATTAAAATGTTTATAAAATTATATATATATAACAAAAAAAATTAACAATAATCTAAAAATATATAATAAAACCCTACCTAAGATAAAACGTTCATTTCATCTAAAATATAGCGCACAAGATAGTTGAGAAAAGCTTCTCATTTTTATTGCAATGACATGAAAAATCGAGGAATGAATACCACGAGAAAAAGTATTGTAGCATAAGCCTTGTGAAAATCTAAAACTTTAAAAATTTTGTTAAAAAACTGCATGGAAACTAAAATAAATAAACATGTCGCTTGCCTGATTAAATTTGATAGTAAGAAGTCTAGATGACATCAAAATTATCCAGAAATTAGAATATAAACGATCACTAAATTCCCTTATTTGCTTTAATGGCAAAACTAAGAAACAGACAGTGGTTTTGATTTCGTTAATAAGAACGTTATCAACAATGACCACTAAAAATATTCCCAAGTAATTAAAAAAATATATCAATTTTTTTTACAGCAAGATCAATTGCAGTGGATTTTTAGGATAAACAAACACATACAACACATGATGGATAAAAAACTGACAACGAAAATTTTTTGATTAAAGTTAATGTACAGTAATATTTTTTAACTTTTGACGCAGTGTAGTTAAATTTTCGGTAAAATGTACTATATTTGTCGAGATTTGAGAATAATTACACAAACCGACAAAATTTTTAACCAAAAATCGGTCTATACTTTTTTCGAAGCTTTTTGACGGGCTAAATTCAAACCTGAATTGTTTCAGCACGTCAGGTTCTCGAGATAATTTAACTTAACCCTTCAAAACAGTTTTTCAATGACCCCGAAATCTTTTTTTCTCGCCGAGATATCTACTGTTGAAAATATCAACTTGAGTGTTTTCGTCAATACATCTCGCTAGGTCAAAGTTGTATGGGTTTGGGAGCCCGAGTTTGAGAAAAAAATTCGCTTTGCGCGCCTGTCTGTTTCATTGGGAACGTGGGTTACGTTGCACCCGGGCTATGCATGTTTAGGAATCTTGGTTTTTGAGCAAATTTGTTTCGTTAGCCTGTCTGCTGAATGCTATTCAATTTTCATGTAATGACGAAAACATTAAATTTGATATTTTCAACAGTACATATCTCGGCGAGAAAAAAGATAAAGAGGCAATTGAAAAACGATTTTGAATGGGAAGGGCAGGGCCCGTATCCTCGAAAGTGTGATGTGAAAGGTGAAGTGAATGACGATGTGAACTGTCACTTCATACTTTTGACAGTAAAAACCGTATTATTGAAAAGGCAATGTTGCCAGATATGAACGTGCTAAAACCCGCGGATTTCAAAAAATAAAGTGGATGACAGATTGAATTGAGCTGTCAGACCGAAAATGTCCGTAGTATGTTTTATCGCCATTTTAGGCAAAAAGTAGTTTTGGTACGTCAAATTAATCGTCAAAAGTAAAAAACTAGTCTTGTTGTTATTGTTGTGAAGTTTTTGATTGCCATTACAATATTTTTACTTTGCCAGGATTAAATTTATTTTAAATCACTTCACAACCAAAAAATATAGACCAAGCTATCAGTCAAATATTTAGGTGTAAATATATACCACAAAATTTATCTTAAATTGACACACTAGAACTGTTAAACAAAAATGCATACAAAGAGCCAAGTACTTTAGGATTCTAATATATAAAGAAAAAGGGATATCAAGAAAAACAGCAACTCATATATACAAAGTAATATACCGACGTCAATTGGAATATATGCCTACTATATAAAGTAATTGCAGAAAGCTAGCACTGAAACGGTGGAAATTACAACTCTACGTAGTATGACTAAAAGCCAGTATCCCAATCCACTACGGAAACTATCCAAACAGTTATTTATTGTATGAATTAACAAAATATCCAGCCTCTTACTGCAAGATGTTCTGTCCTGACAAACAAAAATTTGAAAGAAAACCTGAAACTTGAAAAATGATAGAGAAAGTGTTTAAGACTAGGGACCGAAACCAAAGGCCAGACAGAAGACGTTCATTAAAGATACTGGCGGATCTCACATTCAACTTTTAATATGTTTTTTTTTATTTGATAAAGATCTGTAAAGGCTTGAAGATCAAATGTACCATAAATAAGGTTTTTATGCTGAAGGACCTCATTCATTGGACTATAGGGTTCATACTTATATGTCCCGATAAATTATAATCATAATATTTATTTAATTGTAGTGTGGTATAGTTTTTAACACAGTCTAATTAAGTTAAGTGCTGTAGTTAACATAATTTAAATATAAAATTTGTTACTTATTTAAATTAAAGTTTCAAATAGTTTACAAATTGTTATTTCTCAAATTTATTATAAGTTGCATTGTGAAAAGAATTATGTTAGATTTAACTGTTTAAAACTAAGATACTTGGCTGTTATGGACAAAAGTATTTATGTTGAATCCATAAGCAGAACTGGCCCTAGAAAACATCTTTAAATAGCACGCTCATACAATTGAGTTATGAACAGAATCTCCTGTAATAAGTTTATGTCTGTAATCTCAAATTTACTTAATATTTGCGAATCATATTCAACTTTCTAAGGATATTTTATTAAAAAATTTAAAAATATTAAAAATATCGGGATACCCCCTAATTAACGTTTCAACTGTTTATTCAGAAAATAAAACGTCATAAAGAAACGGTTCGTCAACATATTATTTTTTTTAATGACGAGTTATTTCAAACAACCAAAAATAAAATACAAATTTTTAATACTATTTTATTTTTTGAAATCCGCGGGTTAAATATGTCATTTAGCGGCTGACATTCCATTTGCGCATGTTTCACCGTTCGCTTGCTTTCCACCGGGTGAACAAGGATATGAATGATGAACATTTCAAGAATACGCGTTCGCCACCTTTTCACCGTTCACTTCACGTTCCCCAGTTCGAGGATACGGCCCCAGTACTTTAAAATATTATAATGAGTTTTGTGAAGGAAGGTCACCTAGAGTAATTTCAAATAGGGAATATAATGCATTTTTTGCAGTTTTAAGTTAAACTATCTCGAAAACCTGAAGTGCTAAAGCAATTCGAGTTCCGGAGTTGGATTTAGCGCTTCAAAAGCCTTCGGAATAGTTCCGGATTTGGATTTAGAACGTCAAAAGCCTTCGGGAAAGTATAGTCCGATTTCTGGTTTAGAAATTTGTTTTGTCGGCTTGTGTTATTAAACTAGTCTAAACAAAAAAATTTCTTCCTCTTTTAAACAAGTTCTACAACAACTGAGTAACACGATGATTTTTCTAAATATTTCTTTATTAAGTTTATATAATCTCACGTTACCCTTTTTTATCAATCTCCATATATCTCTTTAAGACAGAAGTAATCTTTTAAATAATTGGCAACAAGATCTAGAAATTAACTTTTTTTGAATTTATGAAAAAAATTGTCCTTTAACTATTTTTACAGGAGACCATCGATATGTAAGAAAACTGATATACAGTAAAATGAATTTAATCCTAGAGATGTTAAATTTTAAGTGTATAAAATTACCAGTGTTCTTTAAAATGAGGTAAATGAAAGAAATATATTAAGAATAAGTATAATTTGGTAATCCATATTTATATCTAGTCTGTCCGTTCAAATGTTCCATAGGGTTTGTATAACCCAATCTACTAAATTAAAAAAAAAACTTACATAGTGTGGAGGTGTATCCACATTAACGTTTATTTTCTTTGTCCACAATCTAGAATGTAAACGAAAATTCATCCAATGTAATAAAACATTCGATTCTTTGATTATTTTTTTAAGTAGAAAATTATTGCTAAAAAAGTTAAAATATTTTTTCTTTCTCAGTAAAATGAAATTTTCGCATGAATTCGCTCACAAAGTTATTTTTCAAAAACATCGAGCTTTTTATATTTAATCATTTCTAATATTTTATAACGCAATATAAATTTAATGAAAACAAGACATTTATATTATGTTGACCAGTGTTCATAACGACTCCTAGTATGCACTGTATTCGAGGAGTCAATTTTTATTATTTAATAGATGGGTTGCATAACACGCTATTTAAATAATAAAATTCATAATCGTACATTATCACAAATTGCGCAAATAGCAATTAAATTTTCAATTTTTGAATTTTATGCAACCGGGCGATAAATGGCCATAACCCTGACCTATGATTAAAATAAGATCTTTACTAAGACTTTAAGTTTCAAAATCGATAATCTTATAAAGTACTTTGGTTCTATCTAATTATTTCATAGTCGACAGGAATAAATCAAGGTTTTAAATGTGTTAATATCAACATGTCGTAAACTTTCTCCTTGGTTAATTTAATAATTTATCAAATAATTTAATCAATTCAATTGCCGTTCTTAAGTAACCATATTACTTTTTTCCATTAATTATTTAAGAAGTACAATGAAGTTCAGTTTCGAACCTTTATGAATTATTTGAGAGTCAGAAAATAACTTTGATCAGAGAAAATAAAGTTTATGAATAAAAATGTGACAAAGGGGGACTAAGACGTCTATATCAGCTATTTTCTTCAAATTCAGTATTTTTACATAACCAGAGACATAGCAAAATGCATAGCGTTCGTGAATAAATCAACTTTAGAAATAGGTCACTAATATATTTATTGGTATATATTAATGACATCAAAGGTAAACATACGCCATTAAAAGGCAGTTTGTTATCAATCGTCACGGTGCAATAAACATAGTTCTTTATAATATACTTTGACTATTTTAAGTCTTAACTCGGTTTAAAACGAGTTTGTTCACGAATATTTGAGAGGTGACCTTTGCCATTTTAACATTTTAGTATGTTTTTCGTTTTCCACCGATATACCCACTAGAAGCATACTCTACCCGACAAAAAAAAATTTAAAAAAAAACTGTTTTTAATAAATGATCAAAAATATCTTCATTTTGGTAAAACGGACATACGATATTTCTATATAACGAAAGCTTTCACGGCTTTGGTCAAGTTGAAAATCGTGGTTCTTGAGTTTAGATAGTGTCAAATTGGAATTATTATCCAACGTTTCGCCTACGATTGCAAGAGACATCTTCAGGGATCTTTACTCCGCGAAATTAGAACACTGAATGCCCATCGAGGAGCAACAGGCCGATATTTATACCCAACTGGTGCTTAGCGAACCCTCATCCAGTGTTATGATCAATTTCCACGTGTGATGTAGACTGTAAGGTTACATATCTCTAATAATGTTATTTGGATATTTACAAATTTCGATTGATTCTCTAATTTTACGTTTAAAGAAACCAAGCACTGATGCTAGAACCTTAGTTTCTTTTACATTAAAGGTGTGGCCTGTGCTGGTGTTCAGCTACTGCAGATTGTACAATTTGTTGATATTTAATATATCTTTCATATTCCGTAAGTTTAGTGGATATAGACCGTCCAGTTTCACCCACATACACTTTACCACAAAAGCAAGGTAACGCCTTCTGTTTATAATAGTATTGCGCCCTTTGGTGATTTCAAACATTGTCCAATTTTCTTACGTGTACATTTTTCATGTTCCTTAAGTCTAGTGGATATAGACCGTCCAGTTTCACCCACATACACTTTACCACAAAAGCAAGGTAACGCCTTCTGTTTATAATAGTATTACGCCCTTTGGTGATTTCAAACATTGTCCAATTTTCTTACGTGTACCAGCAACACCCTAGCATAAAATTCACTATGGAAACTGAATCAAGAGGTATCCTTTCCTTTCTCGATGTACTAGTACAAAGGAAAAATAATGGCACATTAGGACATTCTGTGTACAGAAAATCAACACATACAAATCGATATCTCAATGCAACGTCACACCATCATCCCTCTTAAAAACAATCGGTCATTAACTCTTTGGTACATAAAGCTCTTTCAATATGTGATGAACAATCACTGAAATCAGAAACAGAAAAACTGACATACACGGAACCACCGACAGATTGCCAAAGTGCTCCGAAAATCAAAGAATCGGACAATTTTAATACATGTAAGAAAATTGGACAACGTTTGAAGTCACCAAAGGACGCAATACCATTACAAACAGAAGGCGTTTATAAGATACCTTGCTCTTGTGGTAAAGTGTATGTGGGTGAAACAGGACAGTCTATATCCACTAGACTTAAGGAACATGAAAAATGTGTTAAAAATAAACATATTGTATAATCTGCAATAGCTGAACACCAACACTGCATAGGTCACAACTTTAATGTAAAAGAAACAAATGTGCTAGTATCAGGGTCTGGTTTTTTTAAAAGTAAAATTAGAAATCAATCGAAATTTGTAAATATCCAAATAATATTAATAGAGATACAGATTACAGTCTACATCACATGTGGAAATCGATTATAACGCCAGATCACGGTTCGCTGAGCATCAGTCGGGTATAAATACCGAGGTGTTGGCCCTCGATTGTCATTTCGTGTTCTAATCTCGTGGAGTACCTGAAAATTACTCGTGCAATCGTAGGCGAACCTTGGATAATAATTCCAATTTGTCACGGTCAAAACCCAAGAACCATTTTCATACAATATTTTTGTTACTGTTTTATTTATTTAATTCGTGGACGAGCGAGAATAGAACAATTTATTAGGCTGCAATTAAAATACTGTTTTATGACGTCATAATTTGAAAATAAATTAAAATCGGATAACAACATTTCAGTAATTTGTATGTGCAGAATACACTCAGAGTTTGGGACGTTCTTCCCGACGCACCCTATATAAATTAATTTTTAAAGTCATTTAGGTCTAATTATAATGTCCGAAATATATGAGCTATTTTTACATAATTTGGTAATTAATATAACAAACGTTTTGAAAGTTAAAGTCTGTAGTAAAATGAATATTTTAGTAAGATATACATTTTTCTATGATATGTGTGTATCGTAAACTTGAAACTAATTCAATCAGTCGTATGGAGCTTAATATACACAACAATTTATTATAAACTGAAATTTCAGTTGGATTAAAACTGTCAAATCAATTCTATTTGAGGAGGAAAGATGGAGCGACCGAATTAATTTTTACGATAAACACATTATTTTTAATGCAATAATATTACTATAACACATATTTAGATTTCGGCAAAATAAATTTAAATTTTCCCGAAATATTTTAAACAACGTTCTTATGGATTAAAAGTACAAAACGATGAATGTGAACAAAGCAATGGCATGCCAAGCAATATAAATTTAAACAGTACATTTAAACTACAATTACATATACATTTTGTATAAAATTAATATTTATAAGGCCAAATATATTTTATACCACTTATCAAAAAAAATTCAACTGGAGAATTGTAACTAATATCTACTGCTATTTATTGCTACATTGGTATAATCTGTCTGTCAGTAATTATAATTTTCATTTTACAATAGTAAAGAATACTGCACGAGATTTTAAAACGTTATGTCGACATCGACATTAATTTAGAAATGCAAATATTGCTTTTTTTTGTAATTAGATCTCGGACTACCTTTAAAAAATCTAAAGTTATTAAAACCATAGATTTGATAAGTACTAGACTGAGTGTTCCCAATGCCGGCCGTTCCCATATTACGAGAGATGAAGAAGAGTGAAAGCAGGAATCATTCTAATGGACGGAGCATAAAACCACGTAATCCCTTAGGGAATATAACTACTCAAACTCCCCTCCCGGATGCATATTTTATTGAAACAAATATGCTTTTAACCGATAAGATGGATTGGCTCGGTGACAGAACTTTTGGTTCGTGAGTGAACATCTAGAGTTTGATTTTTTTTATTTATTTTTTTTTTAACATTTAATAATACACATTTTCTTTTATGCTTATGGCGGCAGATACATGATATAATAATAAGTAAAATATTATTCCTCTAAAATAATTCGCAATTTATGAAAAAAAAAAGATTTTGATAAATTAACACGGAAGTCCTCTAAACGACTACGTTCAGGATGTTGGCGGTGCTATCAAAATGATTAAAATACAAGTAAAATGGGTGGAATGTGACAGATTTTTCGAATTTGCAAATAGGAAAGCCGTACGAAAAAATCGTTTCGGCATCTAAAGATGTTATTTCCATTGGTAAAGTGGCAGAAATCATTTTTCGCATGCCAAATGATTTTTTAAAAAAATATTTGGTCAAGTAATGATATCAAGATCATTGCGCCAATTAGATGTGTCATATTTATGACCAATCGCTATTAGCTGACTACAACTAATTAAATTAATTTTAACCATATATATCAACGTAACGCTACACTATCGAGCTTCCCATCAGCGGAGTAATGTTAACCGCATTAGAATGCGGAATAAGAAGTTAATAAAAAAAAGAAATCTTACCCGCGGAGAATTGAACGTGCCGGACGTTCACTTAAGAACCAAATATTCTGTCGCTGAGCCAATCCACCGTATCAGTTAAAACATATTTCTGTGTATAAAATCTGCGTCAGGTAGGGGGGTTTGAGTAGCTAGATTCGCTTGGAGACCACGTGGTTTTATGTGCCGCCCATTAGAAAGAAAGGAGATTACTGCTTTCCCTCTTCTTACTCTCTTGCACTCTAGCAACAGCCAATATTTGGAACGCTCAATCTAATATTTATTAAATCTATGATTAGATCAAGTTTTATTTACTTTCAACAAAAATAAATAAGACCCGAATATTTGTGTATTGGTAAATAACTTTACATCTCCTTATAGCTTGGGTCTTGTTAATATAAATATTTGATTTTCTATAAATGTAAATAACTTTAGATCTCCTTATAGCTATTTATTTAGTAGCGTACACATGAATCTGACCGACCAGTTTAAAAAATATAATACACCACCGATATTATTATACTGAACATTTTTCATAATTTTCTGAATGTCGATGAATAAAATTAGCATCTTTCATTTAATGATTGTTTTACCATTGTTCTGTAAGTCAACATTTTGTAAATGTTTTCTACATAATCCTCCAATTAAAAAAACATATTACATATTCAATGTATATAAACTTTTGATTTAGCTTAGAAATGAATATAATCATACCCGACCCAAACAATCCTATAATACTATGATCCATTAAGAAAAGATTATCGAAAATCAATCCTTAACGAAATGAAAGTTCAATAAAAACTTGATCATCAGGACGTCGACTACTCGGATAAAATAAAATACTTTTTGTAGGTTTAAATATGTTATTTTTTTATTAAAAAAATGTTTATTTAAAATTACTTTGTACATATGCACATGTATATCTCGAGTCATTAATAGAATAAAATTTTAAAAATATTTTATTTAGTCGTTTCATTCTGTGATCGGGAATTCCGATTATCTTATTATCAATATATTAAGGGGCCTTTCTAAAATCGATTGAATGGATTTGCAAAACTCAATCGACAATATTGTTAAAATTTAAAATTTCGGTAGGAAACATTAAAAAAAATATATTAAAGATTCAATGCGTAAATACGTAATACAGATTATGTATATGTCTGACAGAACATACCTATTAAGATATATGTTTCTTTGTTACTCGAATATATTAAGTTTTAATTCTGCAGGTTACAGTTTTTTATGATAAGTGGTAGATACATTATCTATTTAAAAAAATGTAAAAAAATAAAACTAAACTACGAAAAATTTGGATGGATTTATAAAAACTGGTAACACTTGTACTCACATTTTGTACTTTTTTTAACGTTTGACTTATGTGCCCTAAAACAAAAAAAATCTGAAATAACCGGAACTTAATATTTCGATTTTTCATTATGTAACAAATATAAAAAAGAACTGTTTTTCACCATAAAGAGCGAAAAGTTTAATAGATGAGGGAAAATATACTACCATTTTGCAGTTAATTAAGAAAAGAATAATTAGTGTCAAAAGGTTCGCCGCAGAACAATCACAAAAATTGGAATCATTAGTATGCATAATTTTTTGTATTTATTTGGTGTTTAGTGTAGGTGATATGATATAATTATTACCGTGTTTATGAAATATGTAAAATATAAAACTACGAATCATTACCGTTACTTGTGTTTTACTTTTATTAGCTAATTAAGTTTAAAAATAATATTGATGTTCGGATGATGAGGGCGGTTAAATTTTATTTCATTTTTACATAATATACCCAAAGTCTATAATTTCCGCCAGTAACTCGTCGTTCGCATATAGAGTGTCCCGGGTTGTGAGGTGTCAGGGAAATCAATTCCAGTGACGTATGCAAAATATTTTGTTTAAGTTAAATTTATTTCCTCACATTTTTATTAACCCTTACAATTTTTTTCCTGGAGGAGAAACCTTGCATAGGCACCTCCACAAAGTGTGAAAGGTAGTGTAGGATTCTTACCGACTAAACCCCCCCCCCCCCCCCCGACTGAAGGTCCTACCAATTTTCCTTGGTCTGTCGTTAGCCGTGGCTACTGACAGTCAAAAGTTATTCAGTGAGGCTTCCGTTTCCCAGGCAATTACACCTTAACAAACACTTAGTGTGGCTGCTCAAGGTGCCGGCTACTTCCATTGCTTCGCACTCTTCCTACATTTTGCTTACAATATTGGGTTGTCATTTTAGATCCCCAAAGGTATTTTATGCATAATAATCGAAAGTTTATTGTTTACCTGCTTCTCCTGAGTGGTGTTCAGTGCATTTCCCTTCTAATTTACCTTACCTAACACTGATTAATCGACAGAATTGCTGTCAAGAAACATCTGAATCTGAGGAACTATCAGCGTCGTGATTATTAACGGTTCAACTACTGCCTCAACGTAGTAAATGTCCAAGCCCCTCATTCTTTGTTCTTATTTAACATGATCGACACATTTTGTTCAATCACCGGCGGTCACGTTAGTAATTACCTCGTCCACTAATATTTTGACAACTGCTAATTTGAATGTTTTGTTTTCCCGTACCACGTCACTCTTTATTTGTGCCCATACTAATTCGATTGGGTTAAGTTCACAATGATACGGCGGCAGTCTTAACACATTTTTTTTCTCCAGCCATTTCATCAACAGCATATTTGATAGCTTTTTGTTTATTTATCCTCACTAAATCTAGAAACTGTACCTCAAGCATTGTTTCATCAAATTCAATGTTTTTAGAGAGGAGCCATTGGCATATCTTCGCATTTTTAGTCGCAGAAGTCGGATTTTTTTCTTGGCATCGACTATGATACAATTACTGAATCGGGTTCCACAAAATTTAAAATCGAAGAAAACCATCGCTCAAAACATCACCATTCATGTCTTTATGGTAGTCCCCTGTTTACGAGATTCGAAAACGTTAAGACCGCCATCTAAAAAACCAGACACACTTCCATAAATGCCTACTTCGCACTTTTACAGCCAGATTCACTAAGAAGATTTAAGATTTAAATCCGATCTAGTTGCCATGAAATTTAAATCTTATAGTCGGCCAATTTTGTTTTGTTTATGATATTGCCATAATTTATATTACATATGTCAACAAATAAACGCTTATATAGGGATATTAAAGATAAGAACCTTGTGATAAAGCCGTGAAATATGTCAGAGAAATAGTAGTATCCCTAAAATAAATAAAATTCTTCATTTTTGCTAGTTCAATATAAAACAAAAAGATTTCTTTATGCTAATATCTTTAGGGTTTGCTTGATTTATTGTTGCTCTTGTCAGTTTAAGCTGTCGATTTAGGATGGTTTTAAATTTAAATCATGTTAGTAAATCCGGCTGTTAATCTTTAGATCTTGCCATACCTTCCCAACCATGTGCCCTTCATTGAGCCACGTTTCACCAGCGTAATACAATTTTTTCTCTTTTTCTCGAAACTCATGTATTTTTTCCAAATATTTTCACCACCATAAAACAATTTCATTCTGCTCAATTAGTAAGCTTTTTCGATTCCATTTAAAATATCAAAAATTCATTTTTTTAAAGTTCGTTTCAAAACTCTTAATAATATTTTAGGTAAAGATAGATGTGTCGTTATTAATTTCTGTCTTAATTTTTTTTAATGTTGGTATTTCATTTTTGCAAAAGAAACCATGGACTTTGGAACGAATGGCGTATTTTATATCATTGCCTCGGTTTATTGTTTTCCATCCTCTTGTCGGCTTTGGTTTTTTTGGTCGTTTTCATTATAATGACCGTTTAAAATTCTGAACACCGTGCGCGAAGAAAATTTCGTTAAAGTGTCATCTATTTTTGCAGCATCCGAAGTGGTTACTTCAAGGTTTCGTTCCCAAACACCATGGTACACATTTTTAATCATCATTCAATCTTTTAGCGTCAAATGGTAGGCGCACCACTAGTTGAAGGTTCGTTAATATTCATAGTTTACCATAAATATATACGCCAAATATACACTATAATAAACTTTTTTTACAAAATACAATATCTATATACAACGAAAGTACAGTAATTAGAATGCGAACTCGCAGAATCTATCCATGAATCAATAATAATTCAATAAAATATTCAAACGATGCAAAAACCCAGTCGGTACGCTTATTTTCAAGTCTATTCAAGACGAACATTCCGTGTATGAGTGTTACCATTATCTTCGCGATAAGAAACCAGTCAGCATCACCGTGCTACTTTAAATGCGATCAGCTGATTGTTATTTAAGACTTGCAGACTTGCATGAGACGTTTATTCTGCCACTTTGTCACTTTAGTGATATGTATTAAATGAGTCACTGACAGAAATTATGGACTTTAGGTATAGAAATCTATATTTTTCAAGTTGTTACTGTTAAACCAACAAATTTTGTACAATATATATTTTAATGCCGATATATAAATCTGTATAAAAACTGTAACTTTAGCTAAAAATATAAACAAGTTGTTGTGAAAATAGTTCATCTAATTTTAATGTGCGATTTTCGTTAAAATCTATAATATGTACCTTAAATAATCAATTTCCAAACGGATTCACTCTCAAGATACTACTTGTCAACATTTCCATTCAATAACAATTTAAATCCCAAAAAGTCCAAGGACTGGGACTTTTTAAAATATATTAAACTTTTCATAACACCTTTTTTAACACAAGTGACGTTAAAACTTACTTTTTTATAATTCGCTGGTAAGTATTGATTGTTTGCTAATTTTAATCTTTAGTAATCCAAGATTTAATTGCTGATACCTACAAAAAAAACAAAGAATTAGACAAAAAAGGTAAATTAATTAATATGAATGTTTTGTGTCAACAGGCTGCTACAGACTGCCACACTGAAGGGTATGTTAAAGTGGAGCAAAATTGCGCAATTTGACCTCGACTCATGTTCTAATCATACATTTTAGTAAATACTTGCTGTATGCTGTATCACTGAAACCTATACCAGTAAAACAAATTAAATTTATTTCATTGGTGTACGGATAAAATCAATTTTGATGGAAATAAAACATACTTCTATGCCGCCACCACCTTACATAGCGTCTTTCGAATCCACATTATATCTAATTATATTAAAATAGAGGGAAGAACAAAGTTAAGGTCATCGTTAGGATCTCGTACACAGTAAGAAACAGCGAAATTTAAATTATAATAAAGTAGTGCATTTTTAAACTCGTATGTTTGATGCTTAAAAACTTAACACGCGTAAGCAGAGGGAGATGGAAAATTCCGTTTTTATATGCGAAGCATAAAAAACACATTATTGATGTCAAGGTAATACGTATATTCAGGAGTTATAAAGCTGTATACATAGAGCATATTGTACAAAAATGATAATCGTGGACGCGAAAAATTTGAGAACACTATTTCGCAAAGCAGAGAATGACAATGGGAACGTGAAGTTTCCTCCTAACCTTCTTAAATACAATAAAAAAAAAACAACTATTACAACCACATAACTTTGGTTGCTTCTGTATAGATAGATATAATGTGGTGTTACTGATAATGTAATAAAAATAGCTACAAAATGTCTGCTACTTACCTAATGTTCCTTTGTTTCAATCGGGATATTACCGCTGGTCTGATTTTTGCCACCCCATTTTGGCTGTTTCTTCCTCTACCTGTAATTATTTGAAGATATTCCATATGTTTTAAGGAACTTAAACGCAACAAATTAATATTTCTGTCTAAGAACATATCAAGTGAGGGAATGGCTTCTTTAACATAAAGAAAATGTAAATCCAATGTGTTAAGATCTTGAAGACGTTTTGAATGTTCATCCAGAAATGCTGTAGCTGCAAAACTGTTGGCGTTTTCATAAAACTTTGTTTGTTGAGATGCAAGGCCTGAATAAAATTGAGCCACCTCTGTCATACCGCTTTGATAATATTTCTGAGCATTGTCATATAAATCCTTCCGTTTTTTGAGAAATCGGTTGGCTTCTTCTCTGTAACCAGCAGCTGAACAAGGTCCATTTTCAACCTAAAATATAAAACAAAATTAAATCTAAATAATTTTATTAATATAAATATATTTTTTCAGTATGACAAACAAGCTAACCACCAAACGTTAATAATATGCCAGGCATTTTATTCAAAGTTGATCAACTGATATGCTACAACAATAAACAAAAAAGGATCGAGACTTAAGACCTCAGAATCGTAATTTTAAATTTTGTTCAATACATATAAGGCCATAATTGGAATGGTGGTTTTCAAAATTTTCCAGGATAGTGAGTACTTTTTTTATTGAAACCGTAACAAAATTTTGTCAAATATGACATTAACAGCATTACCTGAAAAGAAATATGCTAAATAACAACATCTGTTTTCCGATTCCCTTTATTATTAGAAAAACCTATAGCAAACTAAGCCCTACCCATGGTTTTTTCATTATTTTAAAACGGATTTTAAAATTCATTACTAAATAATTAATTATGTATTTGAAATTGTTTCAATTTAGAGTGAACACTACTTATGTTTTGTCTCGACTTATTAGGCCTGTGGTCAGAAAAAAACATTTAACTAACAAAATTAGTTTTGTAACATGCCTATATTGCTTTAGATAAACGTAGAAGTCCAAAACTACTTGTTAATATGTAGCTTGCAATATTTAATATTATAATATAGGACCAACATATAAAACAAAAAATGTAAAAGTCGAACAACTTGTAAACCACGAAGATTTTACAAACTACTAAGTATAACTACAATATTATTCTTAAGATCAATTGTACTTACTTCAGTAACTTTACAACTTTCATGAGCTTCCCACATTTCTCTAATTGTAGAGGTATTTATTGGCGGGTCTTTAATAGTATCGATAGGACCTTTAACATCTTTGATATTGGTACTTGCTAGAAGTGTTTCCACAGTATCTTGGTAAACATTATCATGGGCGTGCAATATTTCAACCATCGTGTCCTTGTCAAGAGACGGAAACATGCTAAACAATTTATCCTTTGTTAGCTTCGCTGCTAGAGTATCTGGAGTGAGTACTTTCCATTTATCAGCATCTTTCTGCCACTTACTAAGCTCTTTCTGCTCTTTCATTATTTCAGGAATTGCAGTAGGCTATACTTTCTAAAATCGCAGATTTGGCTGCATTTTCTTCTTTTTCTTGAAGATTCCTAGCGAATTCTTCATCTTCTTTTATCAAAGCTTCCATTACGCTGTTTTGAGCATCCATTTGCTGATATACAGATTCAATATAAAAAGTATAAAGTTGTCTAGCCAATGTTACCGGAATTTGAACGACAGGTTGGAAACCCTTTGGATATATTAAGTTTGGATCACTAAAATTATCTTCAAGTTATTTAACAAAATGATCTCCTAAATTGAGTTCCAATGTTTCTAGATCATCAGCCTGGTTTTGTTCGACAGATGATTCTTCCCACTCGATACCATCACATTCAGGATTACATTCATCAAAGTCAATCTCTGAAGAAGATTCCTTAGGCAATTGTGGATCTAAGGCACTTGAAGTACTGGGCTGCGGCGCATTCTCTGTTTCAAGCTTTCCAAATCTTAAGTGTTTTATCTTTAAAAGTTTTTGTGAATAATGGTCGTCACTAATAGTTACCTTACTTTCGATACATTTTTTTAGTTCCTGTGATTCATCTGATGACGATCTATTATTTTTGCGTTTCTGCTTGCTGTTTTTTGAATTTATTCTGGGTGTTTCACTAGTAGAAGAAGAACCACTATCACTATCTATAACAATCGTTTCTTGCAGGTTACTTGGTTCTACTTCAATTTCTGATAAATCATCGACTATAACAACACTGATTACTTCATCACGTTCGCTAAGAAGTAATTCAATGGTACAGTCAAAATCATGATTACACTTATTGTACCAGTACTTAAGAGTTTTAATAGAGATATTTGGAAATAAATGAACCAAGTATTCTATATGCACATTTTGATCCCCAATATAATCTTCAGTGAGACAACTTTTATCTAGCATTAATTTCTTTTTAACACCCTGAGATCGAATTGGAACATTTCTATTAATATCTCGGCTACAAGTATTTAGAACTTTAACGTCTTCACAATGTAAATAATTATTTATATTTCTTAATATATGAAAGTCTTCATCATCCGTAGAGGTCGATATTTCTCTTAGTTCTACTACTATTTCATCATCGATCTCCACGACTTCAATATCATTATTTGCAGTTTCACTCAAGGGTGTCACTATTTCCCAAGAACGAAGAGCTTTTTCGTCCACTCCCCAAGCATTTTGAATATTATCAAATAAGCTAGTACTCTGTGGAATTTTTGATGATGGCGTGGGCTTTAAAATTGTTGATTTTAAAAAGGAACCCTCGTACATCAACATATTATCAACAGCTACATTATTTTCGCTTTTACATCTTATGTTATTCTGTTGTTTTTTTGTGTGTTCTACCGCCAAAGGAGCTATATCAGGCTCATTAAAATCCATTAAATTTATTGTTTCTATTGAAGATATTTTGCTATCTGCAGCTGTGAATGATTTTAATGGTGTTATCTTATTAAAGTTAGTCTTATTTGTCAAACTTTCTGGTTTTGGTTTATCAAAACTAAATTGAACCGGTTTCGTAGGGTTGCTATTAACTGGTGGGTAAAGTCTATATTGAGGAGGTTTTTGCAATTTATATTTGCAATCATAAACAGTTAGAAGCTTCATGGGTGTCACGTTCCTTTCATATCTATCGAACATATTTTTTATTGAAGATTTTGGCACATCATGTTTATTTCTTTTTGCCAGTTCCTTATCATTGAAACACCAGTGAGTGTCAGGTTCTAAAATTTCCAAAATATATCCATAGTCGGTAGCCATTATAGCGTAGGGTTTCATTTCCCACATCTGCGAATTTGTGTTATCAATAATTACCGGGCTATACCCTTTGGACATAACGTTAAATGCTCGTTGATGGTTCCAACCATGTGCTTCGGCGATTTGACTGGGATCATAATAATAAGCACCATTTCTCATAAAAAAATCATCAGTAGATAGAATATGCTTCTTTGCTCCAACCTCATCATAGCCTATAGTGTTTTTTAGAATTGATTTTGCTAATGTGGTTTTCCCTGATCCTGGTAACCCACGTAGTATTATTAATACCTTATATCCAGTGTTAACTGTTCTAATAACATTTTCTATATCAACTGCTTTTCTAGATTTTTTAATTCCGTTTTGCAGAACCACAGGATTAATTTTAAGATTATTCATAGTAGGAGACGCGTAAGACTGAAATCTACTTTCGTTTGTTATTTCAAGAAGTTGATTGGACGACTGCTGAACTAAAAAAAATAAAATAAATTAGTTATTGTTAATCATAGTTTTTATAAAATTTTAGGCTTGAATTACTGATTTCCGGTTAGCTTAGTTATTCATACATACGTAGTAAGGACAAATAATTTCCGGCCTACCAACTTTAGAGAAATTAATGATTATTACCTATCGAAAAAAAGTATAATTTGATGTAATTTCAGTATTCTGCTATAATTTAGTAAATACAGGTTGTTGACTAAAACTTCCAAATGTTCAAAATCGAGTATTGTGCGGTAATTAAGTTTTTAAATAAAGCATGTCTGAAGTGTTAACGAAAGGAAACATGAAATTAGTGGGAGAGAAAGTACTGAGAGACAAACAACCACGAAACAACAGTGTTGATAATCCTACCTGATTATCTTTGTATAAATAACGTCCGTGCAAGATAAGCCCTGAAACTTTTTGCAGCTATTCAAAAAAGAACATGTGTAATGAGTTTTCAAAGCACTAAATTTAATCATGCACCGTATAATCCCAATCCCGTCCCCAGTGACTATTAATTATTCGCAAAATTAAAATTTGACTTCAGAGAAAACAAGAGATGATCAAGTGAAGTCAATGTTTTTTACAAGTCCAGAAATTAATAAAGAGCTTGAAAAATGTTACTGACTTACTACTCATTTTAAAATTCAGGCCAAAAACGTATCCAAAAATTTCGACCTACGTACATTTTTTTTAGGAGACGAAATAATTCTAACAATTAGTTTCATGAAAATTATGTCCCTGGTATTCAGTATAACAGGCTTTCTAAAAATGCATTAAAAAATTCCCATGAAAACCCTTGTGAAAGCAATTGTCAATAGTGTCAACAGGACCTTAAATCAAAATCTAATAGAAAAAGGTATTACATGACCAACATTTTCTGTATTACGGCACGAATTATTAATATGTTCTCAGTACTAAAGGAGCCGACGTTAAGAAAATTGGCTGGGACGTCATCAATAAAAACAATGGGCAGTGAAATACTTTTTATTTAGTGAAAAGTGTCGATTGAAAATCATTTTATAATTACGTTAGACAATGATCACTGGCGTGGTCCTCTTTGCTTTTAACTGAACTTCACTCTGGTTCTCTCTCCATACGTGTGTCGACCACCCAATGGTCCCACCATGTGTGAAACTATTTTGAGTCGAGAGCGAAATTTACAAATGTGTGATTTATCGCTAAGATATTATTAAAGTAAGGCGGTAATAGTGATTTACAATGTAACTAACTGCCTCGCATATAAAAAAAGTAAAATTCAAAGATAATCTCAAGCTCTGACCATCGACCATTAATCCTGTTGGTTTTCCTTATGAAACAAATCGGAAACTCAGATGGAGATCCTTAATTGGTGGTCAATGCCCGAAGCAAAACAAAATAAGGTAATAATAGTTATTCAGTATGTTTATCTTGTTCAATTGCAAGCAATTCCTCCAGATACCTGAGCAGTCGTGACTCCAGATGATAGCTCTGCGATAGAAAGTACTAAAAAGAATTGCATACATGAACTGCATACACGAACTGCATAACTGAACATAGAAGATGAACTTCGAAAAAGAAGTAGTCCGTAAAAGAAAAACCATATATAAAAATAAAGCCTTAAAAAAAATGGTACATTTTTAAAGTTAGAAACACGGTTTTCGATTCCGACAACGCAAACTCGGATAAAGATTAGTTTTCGACATTTAACAATAAATATTGTAAAAATACGAAAAATGGTACTTTTTTATTTAGGAATATGAAAAAAAAATATATTAAAATATCATCTTTAAAAAAATTGGCCCGCAAATGCAAATACGTCGATCGAAAATACGAAAAAAAGGTATTTTTTTATTTAGAAATATTGGAAATAATAGAAAAATAAAGTCATAAAAAATGAGGTTCATTTGTAACGTCTATAGCACCGCCACGTTGACCCGCCAACAGCCAACATTAGATAAGCTAATTTCGGAATAAATTAATAAATGTTTCAAAAATAAGGAAAAGGCCCCTCCCTGTTTATATTTAATTTCAAAATATAAAAGATATAAGTAAAATATAATCTCCAACAGAATTTGAGCCAAATTCAAAGTATAAAGCACCGTCATATCAGCCCGCGAACGCATTACTCACTAATTACATATAGGCTAATTTCGAGATTGATTAACAAATATTTCGAATATAAGAAAAACCTACCTCTTTTTTTATTTCATAATATGAAAATAAAATTCTTAAAAAATTTAGATTTATATTTATTATCATCCGGATCACCACCAAATTTACCCCTGAACGCAAAATAGCGAACAATTGAACAGGCTGTTTTTCGAAATCAATAAGTATTTCAAAAAAAAAAAACAAAAACTATTTATTTTTTATTTCGGAATATGAAATAAAGTCCCAAAAAATTTGGTTCATTTCTAACGTCCGGAACACAGCCATATTGATTCGCAAACGGGTGAATGACGAATTAGGTATAAGCTAATTTCGGGACTAACTAATAAATGTTTTGAAAATATACAAGATATAGTAAAATATAGTCCTATATTTTGTATTTTGAAATATGAAAAATAATAGAAAAACAAATTGGTTTATTTCTAACACCCGCAACACCTCCATGTTGGTCGGTGAATGTGATAATGTCGAAAAATATGGAAGCTAATTTCGAAATTACGTAATAAATATTTAGAAACAACAAAAGATTATCTCTTTTTTATCTCGAAATATAAGAGATAATATAAAAATAAATTTCTTAAAACATTTTGGTTTATTTTTATCATCCGGAACACTGTCAAATTTACCAGCGAATTCACAATCTCGAACACGTGCACAGGCTCATTGTGAATTAAAAAATTGGTTCATAATGAACTACGTATAAGCTAATTTCCAGATTAATTTATAAATAATTCGAAAATAAGAAAAGAGTGAATTTTTTTTATTTCAGAATATAAAAGATAATATAAAAATAAAATTCCTAAAAATATTCGCTTATTTCTATCATTGGAGTAACGCGAAATTGTTAAAAAAATCAAAATTTCAGTAAGAAATAAAGAAATCTTTCTGCAGTATTTAGTTTGTTACCAAATAATATTTTGCATACAAGAAGCTCCTTTCGGTATAGCCAATGCAATGTTTATTAACAATTGAAGAAACAGCCATTTTAGCATTTTTTTTGCAACAACTAACAAACAAATTATCCGATTTGGATGAAACTTTTTTACTGAAAAACAATAGCACATCTTAATTGTTAAATAAAAAAATTTTCCTCAAAAAAGAAAATGAGACATAAGATACTACATAATTACTCTTATCGCTGCGAAGGTTTCTACGTGGTCAGAAGTCTACTAACAATAAATTTTTGCCAGATGTTAATTCCGCTAGCCTAATTGTTAAATATCGAAAATGAGCTTTGTTTTTTCGCGTTTGCAGGCCAATATCGCGGTGTTCTGCGCTTTCAAATTAGCTGATATTTTTTAGAGATCATATCTTACTTGTATCTTTTATATTCCGAAATAAAAGAGGTAGTCTTTTCTTACTTTCGAAACATTTCCTAATTAATTCGAAATCAGCTTATACATAGTTCATCATTAACGCGTTCACGGGTCAATATGATGTTCAGGATGATAGAAATGAACCAGCTTTTTTAGGAGTCTTATTTTTTATTACCCTTACCATTCCGAAATAAAATAGAGAAAGTTTAATGAATTGAAAAAGTATTTTATATAACTGATGTCTACTGGTGTATATGTTGATGCGAATGCTGCTGCATTGATGCAAACTTTAGTTAAATTAACAAATTTAAATCACTAGTTACCTTCACGCTGTTGAATTAATGTCATAATCCGTTCGTAAGATGTTAAATGCTTCATCACTTCAGTTTAGTACACTTTCTTTACACTTTAAGATTAAGTACACCAACGCAAAATATGATAAACTGTCAGCAGATCATTTACTGGCTGTATATATAGCTCTAACTAAGCAGGTAAAAGGTGACCCAGGTAAGATGACCCTTTACCTTTTCTTACAAACATGAAACGTAATTAAAAATAGATTTTTAAGTACAATTTTGTTTATACAGTATATTTAATTTTTCCAATGCTATCATCAACTCTCTTATTTGATTCAATGCACATTACGGCTAAAATGCCCTATAACTAAACTGAACTGTTCGACACTTTGCTAAGTTATATCATTCAGACAAGCACAAGGCAATGCTGACTGAATACGAATCAGCACCCTTATATATTTGAAAAATGTGCTATAGTGTATTCAGAATTATTAGAAACCGACTAAAAAGTCAGGTAAACATAGGGCAGGTATAAATTTACAGCCGCACAGGCCCGGAGAAATTTGCATATGCAGGTAAAATTCAAGGTATTATTTACATTTACTATCTATAATATAATTGAATATGAACCGAAATAGCCAGTTTTTAGTCATAGAACACGTGGTTATTTCACACAGTATTGCGTTTGCCACCTTACCACTGTATATTCAACCCCATTGAGCAAATATGGCACCAACTTAAAGCAGGAATTCGACGTAATAATATTTCACCTACCTTTAATTCTAATGTATTAGCTTTAATTGATAGTGAAGCGAAATTTCTCAAATTAACTGGGAAAATTGTGTAAAACATGTTAAGGAAATAGAAAAAACCTATGTCTATCTTAAAAATGCAACAGAAAAATTAGTTATTAATCTAGATGACAGTAGCGACAGTGAAATAGATTTAGTTTAGTAATATAGAACTTAGTGTTAACTAAGTATTTATACATATGCAAATATTATAATGTATTATAGTATTATCGTGCTCTTGTCTGTTAACTTATTTCCTAAGAACATATTAAAATTAGAATTAAAAATAAAAGGTATATTCTTTTGAGTAATTATCACTTTCAGTTCTGTCACTTGAAGTAATCATGATCACTTCGACCCAATGACAAGTAAATGCATATTCAAAAGAACATGAAGTTATCAGTTTCACTATTTTCACTTTGATCAGTGATAATTTACTCAAAAGAATACAACCAAATATTACTCCGGACTAGAACGGATTTCGGTATAATATTAGAGCTGTGGTTGAAAGGTTTTATTGCAGTTTCATTGTTATCAAGTTATTGGATTTTTAAGTCGGTTTCTAATAATTTTGAATACACTACTTTTATTGCATCTCATCAAGTTTTACGAGCGCCCTGTATGTTAAAGAAAAATTAAATTAGAAAGAATATAAACTCTTATTTATATTCTCTTTTTATATGCGTGTTAAACAGTAAAATATGATCATCACAGGATTATTAGAAATATCCTAGAAAGTTCTGATGAAATTTGCTAATAATTATATTTTAGTTTGGAAGTTACAAGAAAAAAAACATCATATTAATAATTTATTTTAATTTTTTCCAATAAGAAAATTATCATTTCGATATTTTTAGGCTTTCAGTATACACTAAAGTAAAACCACAAGCTATAAAAGGCATTTTTATTCTTAACCTTTTCTTTTATTATTTACTTGTTTCTAGAAATAAATGTTTTCGAGTTATCGCTTTTTAAAAAAGTGACAAGATTCCAGATATCTACTGTTTTTTTTATTTCTCCCAGATGGATGGGATTTCTTAATCCTTTATCGATTTCAGGTAACTATTTTTTTACTTGTACGGGGTGTCCCATTTACGAACCGAGGTATTGGAGTTATTATCAAAGATATAGTGTTGCGGTTTTCACTTTAGTTTAGTTAGTGTCCTACTTTTTAACGAAACGAAGGATTCCGGTGTCAAATTTATCATGGCTCTCTTAGTTTTTAATCTACAGAGTGATTTTGAAAATCTTCATTTTTTAAACACATCTTGTATTTCCGTTATATGTTAATTTATCAAAAACGTAAAAAAAAAAGCTTTTTATAGAGTTTTTTTATATAGAGTCCAGTGGCGCAGTCAATTTTTTCTAAAAAGTTTAGTTTTTGAGGTATTAACCAAACTTATAATTTTGTAAACACGACACCCAGTATATTATTTTAGATATTGGTCAAGTATAATTTAGGTTTTTCAAAAATATATAATGTGTTTATTTTATTTTGCACAACAAGGTCAGAATTCGATATTTTCAATAATTTACTCTATTTGTAACAGTAGGCCATGACCAATTTATAAAAAATAAAAGGCAGATGTCCAAAATTTCACAGTTTTGCCAGACTGCTATTATTTATGAAATATTTTTGTTACGTAGGTGTTTTTATTTTACTTTTTATTTAGTTTGCATTTACAATGGCCATTTATGATAATTATGAAAAGGATGATATGTTAATATGTTTTATACAAAGCAATTAAAGTCCTCAAAAAGCTATTGAATTATATTACAATATGTAATGTATTTAAAGCGTTATCATTAGGATAACTTCTTATATCTGGCGATCTTTTTTGTTCATGTTAGGTATCCAGAAAGAAGGCAACCCTTTCCAGAACATGGATCTTTTATTCAGCCGCGTTCGAAACATACGTTAAAGACAGGCAGAGAAAAGAAACAAATGTGTCATTTTATGCAGCAGCAATAACTTCATCATCCTGTAGAAAAATAGATGAAGAAGTTACTATTGCAAAATAAGGTGCTGAAAGAATTTTGAAAAAGTATAAATACCATCCCTATAAATTTAAAATGGTGCAACTTTTACACCCCGGAGATTATAAGGGCCGAGTAACATTTTGTCAGTGGTATTTAGAACAAATTCGCACCAACAAATCTGTTGGCAGATTTATCATCTGGTCTGACGAATGTTATTTTTCAAGTGCGGGAATTTTTAATCGTCACAGCACGAGGCATTGGTCTGCAATAAATCACCATTTAATTTTCAAAAGGGCACAACAAGAGCGCTTCGGAGTTGGTGTCTCGTGTTTTCTTTTGAATCGACGCATAAAGGGGTCTTACAGCACGTAGTTACCTAAGAATCCCTGAGAAAATTATTCCAGAATTGTTTGAAAACGTTCCATTGGCCCATTTCAGTTCCATTTATCTTCAACAAGACGGTGCCTCGAGCCACAACTCTGGGCTGTTAAGGCCATTTTTGAACAATAACTTTCCTCAAAGATGGCTAGGTACCAATAGACCAGTGACATGGCCTCCCACCATCTCCCGATCTTTTCCTTTTGGATTTTTTTTGTGGGTTTTATGCAAAATCAAGTGTATAAGACACAACATGAATTTATAACGGAACTTCGTGAGGCATTTGGTATCGCCTTCCAAACTCTTCATAATAGACCTATGATTTTCTTAAATGCAATTAGAAGAATAACAAAACTGTGACCATATTACATTCGAGAAAACGGCCTTCATTTTAAAAACCATCTTTAAAAAACTCTTGGTTGTTTTTAGTTTCAGTGTTTCTTTTTGTTTTTGTTACTTTAGGTTTATGTAATAATGTTGTTCTTGTTTCTTTGCAACCAAATTTCAATATTCTGGTTTTATAATAAGTGTTGTTTAAAATAAAAAATGTAATAATAACTAAGTGTTTACGATTGAAAATATAGAAAAACATTAAAATAAACTTTTAAAGTGTCTAATCTTTGGTATAATTAATATTGTCAAAATTTTGTATTTGTTTCATGGCTTATTGTAACAAATAAAGTAAATTATTGAAAATATCTAATTCTGAGCCATATTTTTCAAAATAATAAACACATGATATATTTTTGAAAAGCCTAAATTGTACTTTTGTTTAGTTAAAAAGGAGGACACTAAAGTGAAAACCACAACACTATATCTGTGACAAAAACTTCAGTACCCCCTAAAAGTGTCCGAAATAGAACACCGCGTACATCTAAAATTCTCACAGTGCATTATTAAAAACAAAAAATGGGATAATTAAGTATTGAGATAAGAAATATAAATTTCCTGTCATAAACATCTTAAATTGTGACATTTTAAAAGTATTTATAATATTAACAAATAATGAAAAACTTATTTTCATTTAATGATTTTTTCTGCACTAGTTTTGGATTTTGGGTTAATTTTTTGAAAAAATATAACTAACCCTACTTTATTGTTTTAAAATTCTAAAACAAGTGCCAAAATCTGGTATAAGATGTAACTCTCGCCTGCTTTATTTTTTGTTATTATTAATTTTAAAGTCAAAATTGGCAACAAATTAAAGAATGACAGTTTATTTTATTAGCAAATTTTTAAAATTGTTCAACTGTTTAATAATACACTTAGAATTTTTATAGTGGTTTAACATTATTAGACTGGCCTCCTATTTCCAGAAAAGACTTACTATTCATATATACACAATTTTGTTTTGTACCTGCGAACGAAAATTTTCTATAAACGCTCGAAGCTGTTTCAGATTTAAAAATTAATCTCCTTTTTAAAACGCGCCTATATTTATATCCGTCCAAATAATCTGTGTATACCTACCTATCTCAATATTTATTTTTTATTATCTTAACATATATGCATCAAAAGCAGGACTAAAAAAAAGGAAAAAAAAATGCAATTTAATTAAAATAAAAATTGAACTTTCTTTGAAAGAAGAGATCTTTATATATGAAATCGAAATTTTTTAAGTCGTCGCCAAATTAGTACTAAATGACACAAATTACTGCAATACTGGATATCAACTGGCTACGTAAGGAAGCAATCACAAATATATATACTTATGATTGTTCCGTATCTATATTCGCATATTATAGGGTTAGTCAGTTTTTGGTAGCTTTTTTGTTAATCTAATTTTTTATGTATTAATTCAATTACAGATAAAAATTTATAGAATAATTTTCACTTGTTAGCACTTTTTTTAAACGAGATTTTTTTTATTTTATTTTTCGATTGTTAATTCAGTTTGAATTTTTTGCAAACCGTACTCAATTGAACCCCAGCACAATGTTAGTTCAACATATTGAATTCGTCTTATTGAATTTTAAGAAATTAATTTTAGATTAAGGGTTAGTAAGTTTTTGGCAGTTTTTTGTTAGCTTACTTTTTTATGTATTATTTCAATTACAGATCAAAGTGTATAGAATAATTTTTCACTTGTTAGCGCTTTTTTTAAACGAGATTCAATTATTTTTACTTCATTTTTCAATTTTTGGTTAAATATGAATTTTTTTGTAAACCGCACTCAATTAAACACCAGCAAAACTTTAATCCAACATACTGAATTCGTCTTATTGAATTTTACGAAATTAATTTTAGATTAATAACGTATGCCCCTGAAAAATCCCCTAGTGCCTATTTTGGAAAAATTCATAATATACAACCCCTTCAAGAAAATGTCATACCAACTTTGTTCACCATTAGAAAGAAAATCAAATTCCTAAACACATCTAAACCGATTTCAGACAAAATTATACATCAGCAATTTCCTGACGTTTAAACTTATGATATTTACTTTTTTTTACCGAGTTGTCTTTTGTGAAAAAATAATATGGTGCCTAACAGTAGGGCATATCACAGGCGACTGGGAATCAGCGACTAACTTTTTGAATTTTTTACAGAAAGACATAAGAGGATGGTTTAACCCTAGTAGATTTCCACCAAATGCTTAATGTTCCTGATAGTTTGTCTAGTTCGTCACGAATTTCTTAGAAAAAAATATACTTTTCATTTATTTTCAAATATAAATAAGGGGCAATTAACCCCGTCATAAATTTTACTCTAAAAAAAGCCGATAATTGATTAATTTAATTAATTGATTAAATTCATGGATAACTAACGAGTTTTTAACCGAATTAAGTAAATTTATACATCGATGGAATAAAAACAGTGCAAAAAAACATTTCCCCCCTATAAAAAACACAAACAACCCTTACTGAGTAAATGACATGTATCAATCCCTTTTCCTAGACCTAATAATATGTAGTAAGTCTTAAACAAAATATCAACGTTTTAAATTACAACTGAAAAAAAAAGTTTTTAGCAATAAACTATAGGTGTAGTTATCATGTTATTTATTAATATTATGAATAAAAATTTATCAACTGCATCTTAGGACAACTGCAAATTGACGATGCATTCCGTAACAAAATCATCTTTAGTGCCAAGTCTCACACTCACTTCAACGGCTGCGTCAACAATCTGAATCCGCAGATCTAGGAAGCAGAAACTACACATGCCTTGCGAGAACTTTCGATACATCCTTAAAAAGTCACAGTTTGATGTACCATGTAGGCAAAAGGGGTCATCGGATCGCATTTTTTTGAAAATGGTAAAGGTGTCACGGCGACTGTCAATAACGATCGCTGCCGTGGCATGTTGACAAACTTTTTTTGGCAAAACTTGGATGGAATAAACGTAACTGACATGTAGTATCAACAGGATGCTGCCACCTGTCACAAAACACGCGAAACAATGACGCTGTTGTAAACGAAGTTCCTATGTCATCTCTTTTCTTGTTTTAAAGACCCAAACTGACCGGCAAGAACTTGAGATTTAACCGTTTGATTTTCTGTCTCTGAGGTTTTTTAAAAAGTAAGGTCTATACGAACCATTCCAAGATAATTCAAGAACTTCGAAAAGGAGAAATTGAACGCAAAGGTATCAGTAACAATTTCTAGGAAATTCATTAAAATATTGTATTTTTTAATTTATTTAAAATTTAACTTTTAGTTTAGAGGCTCTTTATTACTTTTATTCCAAAACTTACATTAAAATAATTAAACTGATAAGGAGTCTTTGGACTTGTATTATTGTTGCCAACATTCACCCATTTCTCAGTTTTCATCCTTAGGCGCCGATATCACACAGTATTCGTTTTAAAGGTCAAAAAAATTATTAGGGCGATGTGTAATAAATAGTCATTTTTAATTTGGATTTAACTACTCTCATAAATTCAACAATCCAAAATTTTGTTCGAATGTCAGAACTATTAAGGATTCTCGAAATCTCAGACCTCACAGGCAGAATTTGAATTTTAAACAGGAAATGGGCAGTAAAGAAGGGTTATTTGGGATCTACCTGATAATTCATATTATACGGATTTAAATTAATTTCAATAAGTAACCCATTTCAAAAATATCATACCTGGTAGAATAGTACCAGGTATTTTTGATTATCGCCCAGCCTTCGTGACGACTAGTCGGGTTGCTCCTAATATAAACAATTCTATTATTAGACAGTTTCAACAAAATTGATATCTTAAAGTATGAACAAATAAATGATACAACTTAATGATAAAAACACGCTAAACGCAAAATCGAGTTTTCTACCTAATTAAAAATTAAACTTATATAAAGTGAATTCGGAACAATGGCCAACAACTCAGCAATTGAATGAAATTAAGGATTACAATGAAGCAAGTACCATCATAATAAATAAATAAAAGGGGTAGTCGTAAAAAATGTTTCGACATATTCCTCGAAATAGTCAGAACGGCTACCAACATACACAACTGATGAACAAGAAAACGAATTCGTCGGATGACTTCATCTACAAAAAACAGTAGCCCCACAGAAAAATTCGCCGTAAATTACAAAACCTGTGACGATTGTGAAAAGTTACATACAAACAATCATAGTGTCCATTTAGAAGGCAATACACGGAGTCAAAAGTGCACTAAACCGGTCCCGCAAAATCATTTCAGTTCAATAAACCTGGAAGAATTGGATACTCACAAAATTTCAAAATAATGTTAGTTATTCAATACAAATCGTGTAAAAACCATTTTAGAAAATAACCAAAAGCGCGTTCTAAATTAAAAAAAAAAATACACTTTTGAATTCAACTGATCGTCTAAAAGCTGCAAAGCATAAAGCACGAAAAGAAATGTAACAGCATCGATGCAACCACACTCGGCGCGACGATCATCGACATATAAACCACTTGACATCAGTTATATAAAATATTTGTATAGCTCTTTAAACTTTTATTTTATTCCATAATATACAAGAAATAGAAATGTTGAAACTCTAATCCATTTCTACTAATCAAAACATCTCTATATTGCCCCAGGATTAATAAATATTTCACAAAAACCAAAAACTATGTTTTTTTTATTTCGGAATATGAAAGATAATATGAAAACAAAGACTCAAAAAAAAAATTGGTTCATTTCTAACCTCCGGAACACAGCCATATTGATCCGCAAACGGGTTACTGACAAACTACTTATCAGCAAAAATTATCATAGCTAACGCTCAGCTATAATAATCTTTGGTATAAGCTAATTTCAGGACCAATTAATAAATGTTTCGAAAATATAAAAAATATAGTAAAATATAGTCTTTAACAAAATATTAGCTAACTTGCAAGCGTAGAGCACCACCATATTGGCCAATGAAAGCGAAAGCGCAAATTAGGAGAAAAGCTGATTATCGAAATTTATTAATGTAATTTATTAATGGATACTGTTAAAACACGATAAAAAAAAAGTATATTTTTTATTTAGTAATTTAGAAAATAATAAAAAAATAAAGTCACTAAAATAATTTGGTTCGTTTTTAATGTTCCCAACACCGCCATGTTAACCCGCGAATGCGATAATGTCATACATTATATAAGCTGATTTCGAGATTAATTAATAAATATTTGGAAAATAGAAGAAAAGCATCTCTTTTTTATTTCAGAATATAAAAGGCAATATAAAAATAAAATTCTTTAACAATTTTGGTTTGTTTCCATCATCCGGAACACCTCCAAATTTACTCGCGAACGAAAAATCGCGAACACTTGAACCCTCCTGGTTTTCGAAATTTATCAATAAATATTTCAAAAATACAAAAAAAAAACTAATGTCCTTTTATTTTGGAATATGAAAGATAATAGAAAAATAAACTCCCTAAAAAAATGGTACATTTTTAACATCCGGAACATCGCCATATTGACCCGCGAACACATTACTGACGAACTTCGTATAAGCTAATTTCGAGATAAATTAATAAATAGTTCGAAAATAAGACTAGAATGGCTCTTTTTTATTTCAGAATAGAAAAGGCAATATAAAATTAAAGTTCTTAAAAAGTTTTGGTTTATATTTCTATCATCCAGAACATTGCTAAATTCACCCGCGAACGCAAAATCTCGAACACGTGAACAAACTATGTCTTTTTAATTTCGGAATATAAAAAGACAATAGAGAAACAAAGTCCTTACAAAATTCGGTTCATTTCAAACATCTGGAATACCGCCATATCGACCCATGAACGCAAAATCGCGAACACGTATAAAGACTGATTTTCCAATTTATGAATAAATATTCCAAAAATTAGCTCTTAAAATCGTTACATTCATTTGAGTATTGAAGTAAAGGGAAAATCCAAGACAACCCTAATTTGGTGTATGTTTTCTGAAAATACCAATAATTAGAAATTCTAGAGATATTATAAATAATGTTTACAATATAAAATTTCGTGTACCTGATGACATATATTTTAGACATCACACTATAAATATATTTTAGATATAGTTATTATTAGTTCAAATATATATATATATATATATATATATATATATATATATATATTTATTTTCTTGATTCTTGAACCATAGATTATATCATTTTTCTCAATTTTGTATTTTCTTGGGTTTAGGTTCTATAATTAATAAAACACAAAACGATTGACGTTTCGCCCTTTATTCAAGGCATTTCAAAATTTATTCCTTGACATTTTGTTGTTCTGTTTTTTTTTTTAGAAACAGAACAACAAAATGTCAAGGAATAAATTTTGAAAATGCCTTGAATAAAGGGCGAAACGTCAATCGTTTTGTGTTTTATTAATTATAGAACCTAAACCCAAGAAAATACAAAATTAAGAAAAAAAAAATATATATATATATATATATATATATATATATATATATATATATATATATATATATATATATGAAATAAAATGCAAATCTCGCTCCGTCATATACTTTGCGTATTAGAGGTTGCACAGTTTAAATAAATCGCTATAAAACACATTTATACCTATTCCACCATCATCGAGACGGTAGCCTACCCGTACCACCATACCGAGATGAAAGTCATAGCTTACCTTCCCCGCTACAATGATACGGCAGAGGTACATGTTTCGTCTCTTACTAGACTCATCAGGGTACCGACATGCTCCTGTTTGTGTAAAGGACAGATCGGAAGGAAGTATGCAACACTGAACGCTGCTTTGCCGACCTTCCTCCGGATGGCATATATATGTTTATGCGACTTTCACGGATTTCTCGGTGTGAGATGCAATAGCAGTGGTTGTATCCACATTATGCTGTTGTAGTGCTGAAATCACATTCAGCAAACGTACAACTATATGCAACTCCGTGTGTAAATGAAGTAAAATGTAAACAGTATATATATATCCTTTCCGTGTTAGAGGTGGCACAGTTTAAATAAATAGCTATAAAACACAATTAAATCAAACTTTTTTGGAATCTTTGTTTTTCTATTATATTTCATATTCCGAAATTTAAAAAAACATAGTTTTTTCGAATGTTTGAAATATTTATTGATAAATTTCGACAATCATGTATGTTCATGTATTCGCGGATAAATTTGGCGGTGTTCCAGATGTTAAAAATAAACCAAATTTTTAAGCATTTTATTTTTATATTATCTTTTATAAACTGAAATATAAAAGAGGTACTTTTTTCTTGTTTTAAAAATATTAATTAGTTACTTCTGAAATTAGCTTAAATGTAATTCGTCAGTAATGCATTCGCGAGTGAATATGGTGGTGTTCTGGATGTTAGAAATGAACCAAATTGTTGTGAGGACTTTGTTTTTCTATTATCTTTCATATTCCGAAACATAAAAGACATAGTTTTTTCGTATTTTTGAAATATTTATTGATAAATTTCGAAAATCATCATGTTCGCGTGTTCGTAAATTTGCATTCGCGAGTAAATTTGGCGATGTTACGAATGATAGAAATAAACCAAAATTTTTTAAAATAAAGTAAAAAATAAATATTTTCTTTTTATTTTCAAAATATTTATTAATTAATCTCAAAATTAGCTAATACGTACTTCGTCCGTAATGTGTTCGTAGCTTAGTATAACGGTTAGAAATGAACTAATTTTTTAGGAACTTTATTTTCCTATTATCTTTCATATTCCGAAATAAAAAAGATATAGTTTTTTAGAGAATGTATGTATATATAGAGAAAGGTTACTGCATTATAAAAATAGTTTACATAATTGATGTCAACTAGTTTATATGTCGATGATCGTCGCGCCGAGTGTGGCAGCATCGATGCAAACTTCAGTTATATGAAAAAATGAAGAACTACCATTCAAAAAATATTAAGCAAAAATTCATCTACCTCCTTTCCGGCTTTCACACTCCCTCCAGGGAACATTCACTTATGAATGGAGCTCTGTGTGATGTTAAAGTCCTCTGCATTTCCCTTAAACTTCTGGAAAATTCGAACCTCTTTTGCGCAATCTTATACGGGTGTTTGTTAAGGCCCGACATCTCGATATTAAGCGAAAGACTCTTCGTTACAACGCCGGTGGTTGACAGAATTATGGGAATCGTCCTGACGCTACCCATTCCCATTAGTAGTTATGAGGGCGGGGTACTGTGACACCCGGATGGTATCTGTCCCTTTTCAGCCCTTTACCATCCGAAGAAGTGCTGAAACCCTCCTGAAACCCAAGCCAAAAAGGCCTTATTGCCAAAGAACGTGACGTAATAGCCTAAGAAGTACCTGAAATCCTTCTGAAACCCTTGCCAAAAAGGCCTTATTGCCGAAGAAGTCCCGAAAAATCCCTATCCAAAAAGGCCTTATTGCCAAAGAAGTGTCCTAGTAGCTTAAGAAGGACCAAAAGAGTCCTTAGCCAAAAAGGCCTTATTGCCGAAGAAGTATCGACAATGACGTCATTAACCAGAGGCTGTTGAAATGACCTTGAATCGTTGTTTTGGAAATTGGTCGCTAAAATTAAATCAGAGTGGAATATCAGGCTAAAATAAAATAAATTTTATACAAGAACAAGATTAGATCTAATATATGCGTGTGTGAGAGAGAGATAGGAGTTTAAATAGCATGTATATTATATTTATTTCATTCGTATATATCTATTTTATATGTATGAGAGAGAGAAACAAAAGTTCAAATAAGATATTGTGTATATATTTTTCTCAATCGTATATGCTTGCAAATAGATCTATTAAATGTATATTTGAGAGAGATAGAAGCTCAAGTAGGATATGTGTATATATTTATCTCCCTCAAATATATCTATTGTATGTGTGCGAGAGAGAGATAAAAGTTTAAATAGGCTATTGTGTATTGTATTTTTCTCACTCGTATACGCTTGCAAGCAGATTTATTTAATGTATATATGAGGAAGATAGAAGTTCAAATAAAATGTGTGTATATATATTTATCTTACTCGTATATACTTATAACAAAAGATGTAAATATATAGGAATGTTTTACGTCAGTCAGTCAGGAACTTAAAATTTAAATTTTTCAACTAATAATAATAATAACAAACCGAAAATAGTTAGAAATTGATATTCTTTGAACATTTATACTGTTTTTTTCCTTTTCTACCTGTCTAGATAATTTAAAAAAAAAATAGATCTAATACATGTAATAGATGTGTTAGTAATAGTAATATTTAAAGATATATGAATGTATATTTCATTAGCCAAGAATTTAATTTAATTTGATTTACCACTACTGCTATTTTTCAAAATATTAACTTATATCTGTTTTTCGTGAGCAAAAGGTCCTTATAATGGTGTTTTTTTTTGTGGTAAGCGGATGATTACTAATGATCAAAAAGACTTTACGAGGGAGTATTTTTGCAGTCAAACCGGTCTTGCAGTAGTAGTTTTTGCGGCAAGGGGGTTGTTTTTGCAGTAGCAAAAAGGCCTTACAGGGGATGTTTTTCATTATCCTCCTCGGGGGGATTACAAATAGATTTAATACATATAATAGATAGTTAAATATGTCGGAAATATTATATTTGTGATTAAAAGTGTCAAAAAGGCCGTATACATTGTAATTAAAAATGACGTGTTCGTGTGAAATATCGTTATCTGCTGGGATGCCAAAGGCACTTTTGCCGCTATGTGCGCATATTTTTCTCTTCTAGTTTGGTCAAAAAACGAGTTTTGGTCATCTGCGCAGGTGCCAAAAGGGCACATTCGTTTTTTTGTTAAATTTGGGGTTGGTGAACACGATTTGATGGATATTTTTCATCTAAAACGAAATCTAAGGCCACATTTTACACTTATTAAGTGATTTTGAGTATATATTTCGCTTTCTCTTATCTACTTATACTTATATTAAAATATACATACATTTTGCATTAATCAATCAAGAATTTAGTTTGTTTTGATTTAACTAATAATAATAGTAACAAAAACAAATTAAGAGGTCAAGTATTTGGAGTAAAAGATAGGTCAGTGTCGCAGATAAGAGTTAGTAATATTTATCATGTTAAATTTTCGACAAATTAATACTGTTGGAATATATATGATTATTCTGATAAATGAAAAAAAAAACATATACAGGAGTATGTTGTTGTATTTTTGCTAAAAGTTTCAGGGTTTATTTTTTTATTGAATAACTTGATAAATAATTATTAATTTTTGCTTTGTGCGTGGAATACTTTTTTTTAAATGATCTGTTTGCAAGGTAAATATTTTATGTATTGTAAACATTTAAAGGTATTCCCACTGGTCTTATTTTGCAATTCGCAAATCAAAAGTTTCAAACTGATAAAAAAAACTGCTTCAACCCTATTCAAAATGACCTTATTGCTGAAGAAAGTGTTGTTGTAATAGCCTAAGAGGTGCTAAGAAATACTCTATCTAAAAGGATCTTATTGCCGAAGAAGAAGAATCGACAATGATGTCGTCTACCAGAGGCTGTTGAAGTGGCCTTGAATCGTAAGAAAATAATATTGTTTCCGAAAGTAATAGGTAAAATTAAATATAAGTGGAATATTGGGTAAATTAAAACAAATTTTATATACTTATTTATAAATGTTTATTTGATAAGTTTATTTTATTTAAAAAAAAATTATAATTCCAAATATATATTTGTATTAACTACAATACTGTTTTGTGCTTCTTATTGTTACGTTTTCTACAAGAAGTTAGTTTAACAACATATCGGTTCTTCTGATCTTGAAGTAATTCTTCTCTTTTCAAGTATGCATTCAGATTGTCAAAAAGCTTATTCTGATGCCTTAAGCTTTGCACAAAATTGTCATTACATTGATCCAATGATTGATTTAATTTATTAAGGTCAAGTAGAAAATTATTGATGACATTTTTTGCATTTGTCAATTCTTGTTTGGTTTTTCCAAGTAGGGTGTAGGCTGTAGTTTTTTTGATTTAACACATGTCGTTTTCCTTTCTTTCAAGAAAAAAAGACGATTCCATTTCAACGTTTTTTCTTGAAAAGTTAAGGATATTGGTGTAATTGATGGAAGATGATAAATTAGTTTCTTTATTTTCACACTCTTTAAAATTTTTTTATAATAATTCGTTGAGATTCGATTCGGTTTCATATACATTCATATAGTTGTCTGGTTCTTTTGTACATAGTAGATAAAGGTTTAGACTTGTATTATATAGGATGTTATAATCATTTTGCAACTATTCACAGTAGTTAGCTTCATTACTTTTGTCTAAGATGTGATTTTCAACAGAAATAACACAACGAAATGGTAAAACTATAAGTTAAAAATATGCTAAAAACATATTTACTGTAGAGCGATTACTAAAATACTAAAAATGTATTATGAATAAAGAGTTTTTATATATAGTGTTTGTCTTATCAATCTTACTGTTGTATTTATCGGTGAAGCCAAACCATTTAAGAAATACTCCATGTCTATGTCTTTTTAGAATTTTCCCAACCAAATAGGGTTGTCGGCTATTAGTAGCTGCTCTTTATAGAACGACCAAAGTACGTTTGATTTTTTACATATCCTTCAAGAGATAAGAGGTTGGATTTGTTAGTTGAACTTTGCGGATAATAATAATTACCTCAGGAGACCAATTTGGATTGTATTTTTTTATCAAGAACTTATGTCCTTTTACAATTTTCCCAATCAACCAAATATATGTATTCATCATGATTTTTATCTTCCTAACGGCTCTTTGTAGAATATTCCAAGTATGTTTTCATTTTTCATGTCCTTCAAGAGATAAGTGGTTGGAATTGTTATTTAAAATATGCATATAATTAATACATCAGGAAACCAATTTGAATTGAATTTTTTTATCGAATATACCTCTGAATTTAGAAATACGTACAGAGTCACCAACTTTAAGTTAAACGTTTAAATCGCTTATTTTTATTTTGTTGTAGACAGTTTGAAGTAAAAATTGGTCTTTTTTTTAATTAGCTACTTCTGTTGGCTTCATTTTAGTTGTTCGGTATTCTGTGCACGTTTATAAATAATTTTAGGTAGCAAGTGAATCCACTTATGGTTTTTCTGCATATTAAATTCCTTTAACATCCAGTTTATTTAAAGTCCTATTAACTTACTCCACTTAATACACTGTAGTGGTTAACATTATATGTTTTCCGAGTTTCTCAAATACTTTATTTAATAATTCTCCACCCATGTCAGTCTGAATGTTGTACGAAGTTTGTATTTTGGAAAATTTTTCCATATTTTTGTAGACTTCCACAGCTGATTTGTTATTTTTTTTTAACGGGAAAGCCCACACAAACTTTGAGAAGCAATTAATAACAATAATAATTTATTTGTAATCACTGCTTGTTTTGGCATAGGGGAAATCGTTTCAACTAAATCTGCTTGGAATAGGTCTTTTGATGAATCTCATATACAGTATTATATATATTTGTGACTTAATCATCTTTGAAGATGTCAAATGAATTTTGTCTATCGACTACCGCCAAACTGACTGAACAATAACAGGAGAATATTGTTGCAAACTTTTTGGACGAGCTAGATGTAAAAATTCGCGAGAGAAAAGCTAGTTTAGCGATAAAGAAATAAACCACTTTCATCATCCTAGGACAGTGTAATTGGGCCTATATTGTTCGTAATACATGTAAATAATCTAAATGAATTATGTGAGCGAAAATAATGCAAATTAACAAACTACGCAGACGATACTAACATTTTGGTTTCCTATAAGGGCAGCAACTCTCTTGGACAAAACATCAAACCATTTATGATGTTCTTTGGACACTGGTTTATTAGGACAGGATAGGTATTCTCTTATAAACACACTAATTCTGTTTCCAACCGGATCAAACTTATTTACAATCAATCAGATCAAACTTGTTCAAAGCAAATCAAAAGCTAATCAAAAGCTAATTTAGAGAATTTCCTCTAGAATGGAAAAAGTTAGGAAATTCAATTTTTCACATACATTTCTGAGGGAAATTGAATACACGATTGTTGTTGTTGTATGTAGAAAACAGTTGAAAGTGAAAAAACGCAGAGATAACGCAATCTTTTATATTTATACGAAAGACTATATTTTGGCTAAAGATGTCAGGGAAACTTTATGTCTACAAATACGTAAGAATTCCTGTAAACTTTTAATGATTGATGAAGCACAAAAAATCCAAAAAACGAAAATCGTAACTATTTATTTTCTTATCTAAAAGTTTTAAAATAAAACTGAACTTGCTAATTCAAATTTTTGCTTGTTTTTTGTCCAAAACTAACCTTTTTTTTTAATCTTTCATGGCGTAGAATTTGTCAGGAAATTCTGATAGGTTTAATTTGTCTTTTAATGTATTGTGCTTTTTTTTACAGCTAACTTTAATACTTTAAAATGTTGTTGTTGAAAATAAACTTTTTTCTGGTTTCAGCTAGTTTATTAGGTTCCCTTTATTGGTAGTATAATTTTTTTCCAAATCAAAGGATATAAATATAGTTAATCATTGTAGAGCGAAGATTTGTGGAACGTAAGAACAATGGGAAAACTTATCATGATTTAGTGATTGCATTGCAAGAGTACGAAGGTACAATCTTACTGGTCGTACCCAATAATTTAAGTTAAACCCTGCGCTTGAAGATACTGAAATTGTTGTTTGGTTGGTTGATTGGGTGAAAAATGTTATGAATTAAGTTACTCAAAAGTCGTGCAAGAATTAGGACCTAAGGACCAGATTGGTTTTAGTTTTTGTTTAAAAATTTTAACCGACGAGAAGGTTGGATTAATTTTCAGACCTGCGGAATAAGTAAACTTTGAAGATGTGTGGAATGTTGCCATCAGCGTCTATCATTTTATAAATCTTTTTGCTAGCTGCTTGCTTGTTCACTTTCTTTTATTTTATTATTAATTCTAGCGGGGGATTGAACCAGCTACCTTTAGGTTGGAAGACAAAGTTTATAGACACGCGGCTATCAATCCGAGAGGTAAAATTCAACAGTTAAACTCTACATAAGAATAGTATAACGACAGTATAACATCTTTTTTTTTGTTATTTTTAACACAACATACCTTTTTTTTGTTTTACGGTGCCAGTGTTTACTTATAAATCTTAACCAGTATAGTCTTACATATAGTTATTCTGATAAATTAAATATATATACAAGAGTGTAATGTTTAATTTTCCTAGGCTGATATATGCTACTCTGATAGATAGATATTGTTTAATTAAACCTACTCTGGTTTACGTGTATATACATGGATAAACTTGTTTACAATTGTTTTTGCAATGTGTATGAACATAGGGGTTCAAATATGTCATTCGATAACTTGTTGTTACTGGAGGAAACCTTATGGATTTTTAACTATTTCTTTAAAGGTTATTATCTGAATAATGAACGTTAAGAAAAAAGAAAAAAACAGTTTACCTATTGAGAACACTGATAAGTTCAAAAAACAAAATTCCTACAAAAAACAAAGAGTTTTTATATCCTCTCTAACTGACTGATTAAACCTGTTTACAAACAGATCACACCTGTTCCAAACAGATCAAAAGCTCTTTAAAGCTGATCAAAAGCTGATTAAAAGCTGTTTATAGGCCGTTTAAAAGCTGTTTAGAAGCTGTTTATAAGCTGTTTAAAAGCTGATCAAAACCTGTTGACAAAGCAGATTAAAAGTATGAAATCTAGTGAAAAAGAACGGAAAAAAAAATTAATTCGTAAACGAAAAAACGTTAAAAATAAACTGAACCTATTAAAACTTGGTGAAATTGTACAGGAACAAGTATTTTTACCAATTATTAAACGTTTTACAAAATATTTAAAGTAAATTAAGGATTAAAAGCAGATCAAAAGCGGATCAAAAGCTGAACAAGAGATGATCGAGAAAGATATGAAGTTTAGAGAAAAAGAACTGAAAAAGTTCGATTATAGGTAAGTGACGTAGTTTAAAAAATTTTAAACTTAGTCTTAGAAATATTAGGTTTACATTGCAACTGTGTGAATTAACCGTATATTTTGACCTCCACACTGTTGACTGTTGACTGTTACCAAATAGCTGATGTTAAATGTCTTGTGAACAATTATATGAACAACGCATACGTGAAATTTCAAAAAAATATACACATACTTGGTTTGACTGATGAACTATCTTAAGTCTCGTTACAGGAATCGTAGAGGAAAAAATTTTGATTCTTCTGGAATATACTAACAAAAGGGATTGTATCTTTAACCGACTAGTACATAACTGTCTCCAATATAATTATAGATTCACACAAAAAAAATAAAGCTAGACAACATCTACTGTATTGAAAAATGTTAACATTTAAACGGACTCCGGTCAGTCTTATTTTTGGTCAATGCAAAGGTCCAAACTGATAAGACTGAATATATAGTAATAAAAATAGAGTTATTATAATTAACAGTAAACAGATCCAATGCATTTTACACCACTTATAAGATAAGATCTTAACAAGATGTTAAGTGAGAACTGATCCCTTAAGTTACACCCCATTTTCGATTTTTTTATTGATAAAAAAGCGAAAATTTTAAATGCACAAACTCTTAAAACATCAATTTATAGGATCCTTTTTTTTTGTTATTATATTCAAAATATTACAGTTATAATTATATAATTTAAATCAGAGCAGCTTTATTGCATTTTCAGTTGTTATAACCGTAAGTTTCTGAGCTGCTTTCAGGTAAAAATTTTCTCTCAGTCAAATTTGGTTTATATCATTTGATTTCTGTATAAGTTGTTGTCATGTATTCGTTCGTTCAGTAAATACTCTTGGAAACAATTGGTATTGGATTGGACTTTTGAAGAACCATAATCTTTATGGTATCAAAATGAATAAGTTTTGCTGCTACGTAAATTTGCTCAATTAACTTCCATTAGAATTTGGAAAAATAAGCAATTAAGAATATTATAGAAAAAGAAAATATTTATCAAAAATGTGGTAATTATTTTGATAAAAAGATAAAATTAGGTTTAATTGGACAAGATTGTCTGCAAAATTTAGTGCTTTTTATGGTTTTATTAACGGTAAAAATGTCTAAGAAATATTATTATTTAAAATAAATAAGGAAAGACAATTTTGGCATTTATTTTTCGAGTAATAATAACAGTAATAAAATTTAATTTTCTAATCTCAAACCGAAAAGAAGCCGTTTTGTTGTAGTACAGGAGCAAAAGGAAGCAAAATAGCCATCCTTACTACGAAAAAAATACCCACCGGCGGCGGGTATTTTTTTCGTGGTACGGGAAGCCATTTTGCTGTATTAGAAAGACCTAGTGGAAAGGTTTTTCATTCTCAGGAGATATTCAGCTATAAAGTAATCAGTTTACTGGCTGTATTTCTCGAAAAATAAATGCCAAATTTGTCTTTCCTTATTTATTTTAAATAATAATATTTCTTAGACATTTTTACCGTTAATAAAACCATAAAAAGCACTAAATTTTGTAGACAATCTTGTCCAATTAAACCTAATTTTATCTTTTTATCAAAATAATTACCACATTTTTGATAAATATTTTCTTTTTCTATAATATTCTTAATTGCTTATTTTTCCAAATTCTAATGGAAGTTAATTGAGCAAATTTACGTAGCAGCAAAACTTATTCATTTTGATACCATAAAGATTCTGGTTCTTCAAAAGTCCAATCCAATACCAATTGTTTCCAAGAGTATTTACTGAACGAACGAATACATGACAACAACTTATACAGAAATCAAATGATATAAACCAAATTTGACTGAGAGAAAATTTTTACCTGAAAGCAGCTCAGAAACTTACGGTTATAACAACTGAAAATGCAATAAAGCTGCTCTGATTTAAATTATATAATTATAACTGTAATATTTTGAATATAATAACAAAAAAAAAGGATCCTATAAATTGATGTTTTAAGAGTTTGTGCATTTAAAATTTTCGCTTTTTTATCCATAAAAAAATCGAAAATGGGGTGTAACTTAAGGGATCAGTTCTCACTTAACATCTTGTTAAGATCTTATCTTATAAGTGGTGTAAAATGCATTGGATCTGTTTACTGTTAATTATAATAACTCTATTTTTATTACTATATATTCAGTCTTATCAGTTTGGACCTTTGCATTGACCAAAAATAAGACTGACCGGAGTCCGTTTAAATGTTAACATTTTTCAATACAGTAGATGTTGTCTAGCTTTATTTTTTTTGTGTGAATCTATAATTATATTGGAGACAGTTATGTACTAGTCGGTTAAAGATACAATCCCTTTTGTTAGTATATTCCAGAAGAATCAAATTTTTTTCCTCTACGATTCCTGTAACGAGACTTAAGATAGTTCATCAGTCAAACCAAGTATGTGTATATTTTTTTGAAATTTCACGTATGCGTTGTTCATATAATTGTTCACAAGACATTTAACATCAGCTATTTGGTAACAGTCAACAGTCAACAGTGTGGAGGTCAAAATATACGGTTAATTCACACAGTTGCAATGTAAACCTAATATTTCTAAGACTAAGTTTAAAATTTTTTAAACTACGTCACTTACCTATAATCGAACTTTTTCAGTTCTTTTTCTCTAAACTTCATATCTTTCTCGATCATCTCTTGTTCAGCTTTTGATCCGCTTTTGATCTGCTTTTAATCCTTAATTTACTTTAAATATTTTGTAAAACGTTTAATAATTGGTAAAAATACTTGTTCCTGTACAATTTCACCAAGTTTTAATAGGTTCAGTTTATTTTTAACGTTTTTTCGTTTACGAATTAATTTTTTTTTCCGTTCTTTTTCACTAGATTTCATACTTTTAATCTGCTTTGTCAACAGGTTTTGATCAGCTTTTAAACAGCTTATAAACAGCTTCTAAACAGCTTTTAAACGGCCTATAAACAGCTTTTAATCAGCTTTTGATCAGCTTTAAAGAGCTTTTGATCTGTTTGGAACAGGTGTGATCTGTTTGTAAACAGGTTTAATCAGTCAGTTAGAGAGGATATAAAAACTCTTTGTTTTTTGTAGGAATTTTGTTTTTTGAACTTATCAGTGTTCTCAATAGGTAAACTGTTTTTTTCTTTTTTCTTAACGTTCATTATTCAGATAATAACCTTTAAAGAAATAGTTAAAAATCCATAAGGTTTCCTCCAGTAACAACAAGTTATCGAATGACATATTTGAACCCCTATGTTCATACACATTGCAAAAACAATTGTAAACAAGTTTATCCATGTATATACACGTAAACCAGAGTAGGTTTAATTAAACAATATCTATCTATCAGAGTAGCATATATCAGCCTAGGAAAATTAAACATTACACTCTTGTATATATATTTAATTTATCAGAATAACTATATGTAAGACTATACTGGTTAAGATTTATAAGTAAACACTGGCACCGTAAAACAAAAAAAAGGTATGTTGTGTTAAAAATAACAAAAAAAAAGATGTTATACTGTCGTTATACTATTCTTATGTAGAGTTTAACTGTTGAATTTTACCTCTCGGATTGATAGCCGCGTGTCTATAAACTTTGTCTTCCAACCTAAAGGTAGCTGGTTCAATCCCCCGCTAGAATTAATAATAAAATAAAAGAAAGTGAACAAGCAAGCAGCTAGCAAAAAGATTTATAAAATGATAGACGCTGATGGCAACATTCCACACATCTTCAAAGTTTACTTATTCCGCAGGTCTGAAAATTAATCCAACCTTCTCGTCGGTTAAAATTTTTAAACAAAAACTAAAACCAATCTGGTCCTTAGGTCCTAATTCTTGCACGACTTTTGAGTAACTTAATTCATAACATTTTTCACCCAATCAACCAACCAAACAACAATTTCAGTATCTTCAAGCGCAGGGTTTAACTTAAATTATTGGGTACGACCAGTAAGATTGTACCTTCGTACTCTTGCAATGCAATCACTAAATCATGATAAGTTTTCCCATTGTTCTTACGTTCCACAAATCTTCGCTCTACAATGATTAACTATATTTATATCCTTTGATTTGGAAAAAAATTATACTACCAATAAAGGGAACCTAATAAACTAGCTGAAACCAGAAAAAAGTTTATTTTCAACAACAACATTTTAAAGTATTAAAGTTAGCTGTAAAAAAAAGCACAATACATTAAAAGACAAATTAAACCTATCAGAATTTCCTGACAAATTCTACGCCATGAAAGATTAAAAAAAAAGGTTAGTTTTGGACAAAAAACAAGCAAAAATTTGAATTAGCAAGTTCAGTTTTATTTTAAAACTTTTAGATAAGAAAATAAATAGTTACGATTTTCGTTTTTTGGATTTTTTGTGCTTCATCAATCATTAAAAGTTTACAGGAATTCTTACGTATTTGTAGACATAAAGTTTCCCTGACATCTTTAGCCAAAATATAGTCTTTCGTATAAATATAAAAGATTGCGTTATCTCTGCGTTTTTTCACTTTCAACTGTTTTCTACATACAACAACAACAATCGTGTATTCAATTTCCCTCAGAAATGTATGTGAAAAATTGAATTTCCTAACTTTTTCCATTCTAGAGGAAATTCTCTAAATTAGCTTTTGATTAGCTTTTGATTTGCTTTGAACAAGTTTGATCTGATTGATTGTAAATAAGTTTGATCCGGTTGGAAACAGAATTAGTGTGTTTATAAGAGAATACCTATCCTGTCCTAATAAACCAGTGTCCAAAGAACATCATAAATGGTTTGATGTTTTGTCCAAGAGAGTTGCTGCCCTTATAGGAAACCAAAATGTTAGTATCGTCTGCGTAGTTTGTTAATTTGCATTATTTTCGCTCACATAATTCATTTAGATTATTTACATGTATTACGAACAATATAGGCCCAATTACACTGTCCTAGGATGATGAAAGTGGTTTATTTCTTTATCGCTAAACTAGCTTTTCTCTCGCGAATTTTTACATCTAGCTCGTCCAAAAAGTTTGCAACAATATTCTCCTGTTATTGTTCAGTCAGTTTGGCGGTAGTCGATAGACAAAATTCATTTGACATCTTCAAAGATGATTAAGTCACAAATATATATAATACTGTATATGAGATTCATCAAAAGACCTATTCCAAGCAGATTTAGTTGAAACGATTTCCCCTATGCCAAAACAAGCAGTGATTACAAATAAATTATTATTGTTATTAATTGCTTCTCAAAGTTTGTGTGGGCTTTCCCGTTAAAAAAAAATAACAAATCAGCTGTGGAAGTCTACAAAAATATGGAAAAATTTTCCAAAATACAAACTTCGTACAACATTCAGACTGACATGGGTGGAGAATTATTAAATAAAGTATTTGAGAAACTCGGAAAACATATAATGTTAACCACTACAGTGTATTAAGTGGAGTAAGTTAATAGGACTTTAAATAAACTGGATGTTAAAGGAATTTAATATGCAGAAAAACCATAAGTGGATTCACTTGCTACCTAAAATTATTTATAAACGTGCACAGAATACCGAACAACTAAAATGAAGCCAACAGAAGTAGCTAATTAAAAAAAAGACCAATTTTTACTTCAAACTGTCTACAACAAAATAAAAATAAGCGATTTAAACGTTTAACTTAAAGTTGGTGACTCTGTACGTATTTCTAAATTCAGAGGTATATTCGATAAAAAAATTCAATTCAAATTGGTTTCCTGATGTATTAATTATATGCATATTTTAAATAACAATTCCAACCACTTATCTCTTGAAGGACATGAAAAATGAAAACATACTTGGAATATTCTACAAAGAGCCGTTAGGAAGATAAAAATCATGATGAATACATATATTTGGTTGATTGGGAAAATTGTAAAAGGACATAAGTTCTTGATAAAAACATACAATCCAAATTGGTCTCCTGAGGTAATTATTATTATCCGCAAAGTTCAACTAACAAATCCAACCTCTTATCTCTTGAAGGATATGTAAAAAATCAAACGTACTTTGGTCGTTCTATAAAGAGCAGCTACTAATAGCCGACAACCCTATTTGGTTGGGAAAATTCTAAAAAGACATAGACATGGAGTATTTCTTAAATGGTTTGGCTTCACCGATAAATACAACAGTAAGATTGATAAGACAAACACTATATATAAAAACTCTTTATTCATAATACATTTTTAGTATTTTAGTAATCGCTCTACAGTAAATATGTTTTTAGCATATTTTTAACTTATAGTTTTACCATTTCGTTGTGTTATTTCTGTTGAAAATCACATCTTAGACAAAAGTAATGAAGCTAACTACTGTGAATAGTTGCAAAATGATTATAACATCCTATATAATACAAGTCTAAACCTTTATCTACTATGTACAAAAGAACCAGACAACTATATGAATTTATATGAAACCGAATCGAATCTCAACGAATTATTATAAAAAAATTTTAAAGAGTGTGAAAATAAAGAAACTAATTTATCATCTTCCATCAATTACACCAATATCCTTAACTTTTCAAGAAAAAACGTTGAAATGGAATCGTCTTTTTTTCTTGAAAGAAAGGAAAACGACATGTGTTAAATCAAAAAAACTACAGCCTACACCCTACTTGGAAAAACCAAACAAGAATTGACAAATGCAAAAAATGTCATCAATAATTTTCTACTTGACCTTAATAAATTAAATCAATCATTGGATCAATGTAATGACAATTTTGTGCAAAGCTTAAGGCATCAGAATAAGCTTTTTGACAATCTGAATGCATACTTGAAAAGAGAAGAATTACTTCAAGATCAGAAGAACCGATATGTTGTTAAACTAACTTCTTGTAGAAAACGTAACAATAAGAAGCACAAAACAGTATTGTAGTTAATACAAATATATATTTGGAATTATAATTTTTTTTTAAATAAAATAAACTTATCAAATAAACATTTGTAAATAAGTATATAAAATTTGTTTTAATTTACCCAATATTCCACTTATATTTAATTTTACCTATTACTTTCGGAAACAATATTATTTTCTTACGATTCAAGGCCACTTCAACAGCCTCTGATAGACGACATCATTGTCGATTCTTCTTCTTCGGCAATAAGATCCTTTTAGATAGAGTATTTCTTAGCACCTCTTAGGCTATTACAACAACACTTTCTTCAGCAATAAGGTCATTTTGAATAGGGTTGAAGCAGTTTTTTTTATCAGTTTGAAACTTTTGATTTGCGAATTGCAAAATAAGACCAGTGGGAATACCTTTAAATGTTTACAATACATAAAATATTTACCTTGCAAACAGATCATTTAAAAAAAAGTATTCCACGCACAAAGCAAAAATTAATAATTATTTATCAAGTTATTCAATAAAAAAATAAACCCTGAAACTTTTAGCAAAAATACAACAACATACTCCTGTATATGTTTTTTTTTTCATTTATCAGAATAATCATATATATTCCAACAGTATTAATTTGTCGAAAATTTAACATGATAAATATTACTAACTCTTATCTGCGACACTGACCTATCTTTTACTCCAAATACTTGACCTCTTAATTTGTTTTTGTTACTATTATTATTAGTTAAATCAAAACAAACTAAATTCTTGATTGATTAATGCAAAATGTATGTATATTTTAATATAAGTATAAGTAGATAAGAGAAAGCGAAATATATACTCAAAATCACTTAATAAGTGTAAAATGTGGCCTTAGATTTCGTTTTAGATGAAAAATATCCATCAAATCGTGTTCACCAACCCCAAATTTAACAAAAAAACGAATGTGCCCTTTTGGCACCTGCGCAGATGACCAAAACTCGTTTTTTGACCAAACTAGAAGAGAAAAATATGCGCACATAGCGGCAAAAGTGCCTTTGGCATCCCAGCAGATAACGATATTTCACACGAACACGTCATTTTTAATTACAATGTATACGGCCTTTTTGACACTTTTAATCACAAATATAATATTTCCGACATATTTAACTATCTATTATATGTATTAAATCTATTTGTAATCCCCCCGAGGAGGATAATGAAAAACATCCCCTGTAAGGCCTTTTTGCTACTGCAAAAACAACCCCCTTGCCGCAAAAACTACTACTGCAAGACCGGTTTGACTGCAAAAATACTCCCTCGTAAAGTCTTTTTGATCATTAGTAATCATCCGCTTACCACAAAAAAAACACCCTTATAAGGACCTTTTGCTCACGAAAAACAGATATAAGTTAATATTTTGAAAAATAGCAGTAGTGGTAAATCAAATTAAATTAAATTCTTGGCTAATGAAATATACATTCATATATCTTTAAATATTACTATTACTAACACATCTATTACATGTATTAGATCTATTTTTTTTTTAAATTATCTAGACAGGTAGAAAAGGAAAAAAACAGTATAAATGTTCAAAGAATATCAATTTCTAACTATTTTCGGTTTGTTATTATTATTATTAGTTGAAAAATTTAAATTTTAAGTTCCTGACTGACTGACGTAAAACATTCCTATATATTTACATCTTTTGTTATAAGTATATACGAGTAAGATAAATATATATACACACATTTTATTTGAACTTCTATCTTCCTCATATATACATTAAATAAATCTGCTTGCAAGCGTATACGAGTGAGAAAAATACAATACACAATAGCCTATTTAAACTTTTATCTCTCTCTCGCACACATACAATAGATATATTTGAGGGAGATAAATATATACACATATCCTACTTGAGCTTCTATCTCTCTCAAATATACATTTAATAGATCTATTTGCAAGCATATACGATTGAGAAAAATATATACACAATATCTTATTTGAACTTTTGTTTCTCTCTCTCATACATATAAAATAGATATATACGAATGAAATAAATATAATATACATGCTATTTAAACTCCTATCTCTCTCTCACACACGCATATATTAGATCTAATCTTGTTCTTGTATAAAATTTATTTTATTTTAGCCTGATATTCCACTCTGATTTAATTTTAGCGACCAATTTCCAAAACAACGATTCAAGGTCATTTCAACAGCCTCTGGTTAATGACGTCATTGTCGATACTTCTTCGGCAATAAGGCCTTTTTGGCTAAGGACTCTTTTGGTCCTTCTTAAGCTACTAGGACACTTCTTTGGCAATAAGGCCTTTTTGGATAGGGATTTTTCGGGACTTCTTCGGCAATAAGGCCTTTTTGGCAAGGGTTTCAGAAGGATTTCAGGTACTTCTTAGGCTATTACGTCACGTTCTTTGGCAATAAGGCCTTTTTGGCTTGGGTTTCAGGAGGGTTTCAGCACTTCTTCGGATGGTAAAGGGCTGAAAAGGGACAGATACCATCCGGGTGTCACAGTACCCCGCCCTCATAACTACTCCCATTGTCTGCGCATTTGTACTTCCAGGTCTCTGTGTTTGGCGATCTTGTCATTATGCTTGTCCCTTGGAATGTTGTCAGGGTTGGCGACTTCTATTTGTTTTGCTCGGTTGGTGCAACTGTATGATTCATAAGCATAGTTTGATCCCAGTACTGCTTGACTCGTTGTTTTCCAGTATAGATTCTGAGCTATATTTATAGTACGGCACTTTCTCTACTTGCAACGATTCAATCGTGTCTCTCCTTGTACTCCAATGTTCGACATCTATATTGGCATTGGTCATTATGGGTCAAGGGGTCTCAGATAGTTTCTCGCTGGGATGATCTGATCTTTGATATAGTAGGAAGCCTTCCGTTTCGGGAAAGATTTGCCCTGACGTCAACCAGTAGTTCGACGTAAATCTGTCGACATTTTTCTGGTTGACCTTGGTCTGGTTGATGATGAGAAGTCAGTTCATGGTCGCTCAACCGTAGAGCTGTTTAGTCGTCTGCCTCGCATATTGCCCAGTGTTGCACAGAATACTTTGCTAGCCTGTGAAATATGAGCGTTAAGTTCCTTAGTCGTTGATCCAATTGCTTTCCCTCTTCCTCCATAGTATCTTGGCAGCGTTGTCCGTTCTATAGCACTACGAGAATGATTTTTGTGTGTCTTTATAGGTCTGTTTTGCTTCCATTGCCACTATGGTTTGACCGTTCTGCATCTCAAGTGCTCTCCGCTGTATATTTCCTCTGGTTATGTTTAAAATACCTCATTTATCAACATTCCTATATCCCCGGAGAACTCTTCCACAATTTTGACAAATTGTTCCATCTAATTTCTTGTGGCAGCAATCAACTTAAAATCATCAAAATACAGAAGATGATTTAATCTTACCACTTCTTCACAATTATTCTTAATACTGAAGCTGCATCTGGTGGAATTTAAAAAGCGTGATAGTAGGTTCATGACAAAGTAGAACCATAATGGGTATAATGAATCTCTTTGAAATATTCCCCTTCGTATTGAGATTGTGTCTATCTCGATGCTCTTGCTTGAAGGCATTTGCATTGGGATCCTAGTTCTCGAAGTTGACATGAAGTGTTCTAAAAAGGATACACTATATACATCGGCTCTAGATATTCTTGTATAGCTGCCAGTCAGTGGTATAGGCCTGATTGCAGATCACAGAATAGATAATAAGTTGTTCCTTATAACCAAAGAAAATATATACCAAGAAGTCCTATCCTGTGCTATAATTTTGACGCTCCAAAAATGTACGCCGAATTAGTACGCCGTCTCATTCATAAAAAGCAATTTACAATATTGTCAATGACTAAATATCTGTATTTTAATGCAATATACACGCTTTTATTAGAAACAAGTATAAAAGAATTTAAATTTTAAGATTTACGTTTAAAACGTGGCAATACTGTATATCCCTTTTTACCCAGAAAGGGAGGTAAGCTCCACCTTTTTATCGATTTAAATGCAAAGTTGCCGCAGCCCAGTCACGTTTTACTGAAAAGTTTATTTCTTACAACGTTGCCAATACTTCAATATTATTAATAAGATGCTACATGTTTTTATAGAAAAACAAGCACAAAACTACGAACAACAAGGTAACATAAGTATAACCGTTGCTTGAGAAAAGAAATCTTCTGAAATAATGGTATAATATATGCTTATTCTTAAAATAATGCTCACAATCGTACGTTTATGATACAATAAAATATTAATATTTGAATATTTCTTTGAAATGTGACAACATTGCACAGTCTTCAGTATGAAAATAGCCTTGAATACATTCTCCCTACCTTATTTAACATATTGTTTTCTTTGTTTTTGCAGCCTCACATTCCACGTTTATTTCATAAAATTCGGCTGTTATTCTTGTTTTGGAGTGACGTCATTTTAGTTCGTGTTTATGTGTAGAATTCCCGTGGTGTTGGACAATTTATTTCGTTTCTTTTCAGATTAGTAGTGCAGAAACATTTAATTACTTTTTTGTGCAGTAAGTATATTTGCCGTTTTAGGGCGCTTTATATATAGGTAAATTTGGATAATACACATTTTTAAAGAATATTTACAAACTACAGGAAACGTTCTTACGGGTCGCCTCAGATTTATCTCATTTATTTATAATTACAATCTGGTCAGATTTCCAAATACAAGAATACTAATATGAATAAATATGACTTTACATTTCTAAAATTCATAACTACAAGTATAAAATTATTCATCACATAAAATATAACTAACACATATTAGAATCAGGATCTTTAACAACATTATATAATTTAACAGGCTTACTTTTTCGAACAAAATCACTTGCATATTATTAAGTTGACGAAAAAGGATTAATACACTAAATTTTCTCAGTAAGGGCCTGCTATCTATTTATGGGCGTGAAAACGTTATTTTTTTTCGTAGTTTCCATTCCACAAATGTATTTATTTACTTAATTCGATCAAAAACTCGTTAGTTGTACCTGAATTTGGGAAGTTGACGGGTATTGGCTTTTTTCACACTAAAAATTTTCACGGGGTTTCATACTCCTTTTTGAGCTTTTTTTAAAAAAGGCGAAAAATATATTTTTTTCTAAGAAACTAATTGCTAACAATAATACAAACCGTTACGAACATTAATTATGAGTAGCACGTAATGAAATTATACGATTTGGAAAGGTTAAATTACCCCTTATGGCTTTCTGTAAAAAAGTTCGAAAAGCCAAGTCTTTAATTTTCCTTAATTGATATTGTATTATATGCAACAAATGTTTTTTTACGTCTTGAATTGCATTTTTAGGGGGTGATAACTACTTCCAAAGTTTAACGCTGAAAAGATTTTTTTCAATTATAATTTAAAATGCTGATTTTTGGGTAAAATAACTTGCATATTATTAGGTTCACGAAAACGGATTGATACATATGATTTGTCAGTAAGAGCTTGCAATGAATTTTTTCATACGGGTGAAAACATTTTTTTTTTTTCGGAATTTGCATTCAATAAATGCATCAGTTTATTTAATTCGATTAAAAACTTGTTACTTCTATACAAATTTTTAAAATTAACTTGCCTTTTTAAAAATAATATTTATCTTGGGAATCATTAAACCTTATGAGTTATTTTTCGAAATTCCATGATTTTTTTATCTTGAAAACATAGCATATTAAAGAAAAATGTTATGGACCCAAAATATAAGGAAAACAAATTAAAATTTGACTTTTGTAACTTACTTTGTTTATAACAATGTTATGTGCTATCTGACGAAGATTCAGCCAAAAATTCGTGTACAAGGGTCCAAAATATATTTAAAAAACTGGCGGATGAATAAAACACTTAGAGGTTATGGAAACCCGTTTGGCCCCTAGAAAAAGATACATTTTTGCTACAAAATAGTATGCTTTTTGGTTAAGAATTTTTATGAACTGCTGCGCGTTAAAGTTTTTCGAAATTACTTTTTGTTAATGGTAGATCATATACTGCAACACTAACTTCATTACAACTTTGGTTTTGTTTTTCCCAATATTAATAGTTAAAGCTGTAACGAACGCGAGGCCAAGTCGATGATCACACCTTACCAAATTCTAAAAAAATAGCAGATCTTTTTAAGTTTGTAACTAAAAGATTCATTGCGATGCAGAAAAATTAAAAAAAAAAACAGTGCAAAAATTAAACATTAAACAAAAATGTCAACTAAAACTTATTTTTGAAATATATATTTTTTGCCTTAATTATATATTTTAAAAATATTTTTGTAATGTAACTAAGCTAGAAATTAAAACATTTTAAAAAGTTTTAAATTTAAATTTTATGCTAAATCCAGATCCATACAAGGTCTGAGGGACAGTATTGCTATGTCGTAAACAGTAAACGATGAAAATTCATGAAATTAGAAATATGTTTTGTTATTTATACTTCATTTTTATGTCGTTTTACAAGCTGTGAACATTTCATTATTTGCTAAAGAATTTTGAAAATATAGATATTCATCATATAGTTATACTTTATTTTATCAAATAATATTTGGAAGAAAAATTTAAAATTTTGCATAAACAGTTAATTGATTAAGATAAGACTTTTACAGATATGCAATAGAACTTTTGTTGGCTGCACCCCTCTGCAGTTTATTTATTTCAGATTGCTTTGTGGCTCAAAAAATTAGCATGAAACACAATATAGAAATAGGTTAGATAGACAAAAACAGAAACTATCTTTCAGCAGAGAGGATTTCATTTATGGATGGGCTAAAATACCCTCTTCACATCGACAATTTTATGTAAAAAGGCAGAGAAAAACAGTAAATAAACATTTTTTGCTAAATAATCCAGTTCCCATTGCTTTAAATTAAGTTGCTCAATAGGACAGTATTAATACTACTTTTCACATTTTTATTTTAAATCATTTTAGAGCCTGGTTTTCTAAATATATTTTTTAACTTACGGTTATTTAAAAAATAATGCATTATAATTATAGTGAAAAAAGATATTTATAACGATTGAGATGTTATAGAAATGTTGATATATGTTCGAAAATATGCTAGATTCTGTCCGAAAATAAATCCGTTATCTTGGAAAACCTTTTTTTTTTCATTTCAAAAAATTTAACGGATGGATGTGCTACGAAAAAACGAAGGAAATATCGTATGAAAACTATAATTATCGAGTTTTCTTCAAGTTTGATTACAAACGAATATGGGAAAATCGCGTGTGGAAATTCTCAAACAACACAAATATCATGATTACAAGTGTCCAGAAACTGCATCCTAAGTATTTCGAGCGTAGGCTTATGTCTTTCAACTGGTAACAAGAAATGTTTAACGAAAACCAATAATTTCAATACACTATCTTATGGACAGATGAAACAACATATACAAAAGTTGACAATTTCGATCGAAAAATTAAACATTTTTATGTAACAAATAATAGAGCAGGTTATTCAGAAGCCAAAATTCTGTTAATACTGCCCTATATCTTTAGCTTATAGAAGGTATTTCATTTGAATTCTTCGAGGCAAGTATCTCGTAAACTAAACGGGAAAAACAAAAATTGATCGACAAAAGTTGATTCTAACCCTGAGCTTACTCGTGAAGTTCATTTCATTTCATTTATTTTTTTAAATGGAATGACTCATTTTGATACCGTCAGTGGAAAGAGTAAAAAAAAAATTGTGTCGAAATATTTGGATTCTTATTCATATTCTTGTCATTGCCTTCAAGGAATATGTATGTAATAGATGATTGTCTCAGAGACTTAACACTCCATAAAAGTGTATCTCATAATAATTGTCACATTTCATAAAGGGAATCCGATGGTTATTATTTCTTGAACCTTGGGGCGTTGGTTAAGGTTAAAATAATTCAACTTAGCAGGAAAACAGGATCGTACTAAGGTTGCGGAAAGCTTTCGAGGAGGTTTTAGAACCTTAAAAAAAGCTTGCGTGGAAGCTTTCAGTAATTACAATATATCCGCGACCAATCACTAACGAACATATTGCGCTTAAGCTTACTAGACAATTACAGAGAACTTTCTTGAAAGTATCAATTCTAAAAAAATAGCATGGAATAACTGAAACTTTTCTTGAAATCTTATTGCAAAGTTACACTAAGCTTTCCAGTTTGCTTACTTGGTAGATTGTATGTTGTCTTCCAGAAACATGCACAAACTTTTTTAAGTTATATTCGGTTTAATCTTTCATGTAACCTTTCTTTAAGTTTCTTGGAATCTTTCATGAAATAATACAATAAATCTATTCTAATCATCACCAGGTCCACATCGTTCAAGAAAAGATTACCATCGAATTTACATATGGATATCAATATGATTAAATACACATAACCTTCGAGACAATGATAAGACCAGAAGTAATAATTCAAATATTTTGATCCAAAATTTTTCGTTCTTTCCATCGTAGGTTAAAAAAATAGGTCATTCCATTTGATAAAACACGATACCTTCAACATCACGGCCAAAGTCACCATCAGGTATTCCCCTCCAATCTAAAATAAAAACAACATTTTTTCTGCCGTCCGCTTAGTTTAGAAGATAATCGCTTTAGAAAATTAAAATGATACGCCCTATCTAATATTTTTAATATATTCTTTTGTTTTAGGAAATATAAAACTTTTGGAGTTGTCTCCCCAGTCTATAAAAAACATGGTATGTTCCTATCATTTTGAAGAGAACGATTTTGTAAATCCAAAATTGAAAAAAGGGTAAAAAAGGAGTGATACCAAAACCATATAATGTTTCACTCAGACTGTCAACGTGTGAAGTTAAAAGAAATGAGAATTTTAAAACATCAAAACATAGGAAAACGAAAAAACAGGATAAGGCGATATATTAACTGATAAAACAGTTTCTGATAGTAGTATAATGTCAATTTCTCCAAGTGATTAGTCAACAAAAATATCACCAACAACTCAAAAATAGTCATGTCATTAATATGCCAGAAGAACTGCCAACAAAATGTAAAAGAACCTTAAACTTCAACGAGGTTGAAATGCCAACAAAAAAAAATTGAAGTTAACAATAGAAAATTAACATAAAACCCAACGAAACATAATAAATTAAAATTGAAAATTTTTACTCGTGGAGCATCGTTCTTTTTCCATCACTTATACTGGCCTCTTTTATCAATATTTTATAGGTATTATCACCAATATTTCTGTATATAGATCACTTTATTGTGAAAAGAACAAGACAACGATTAAAACTGTAAACATTAATTTACTTGGCCATTTAATCCATCGCTTGTTAAGTTTCCATTAAAACTATAACTAAATGTCACTTATTTAATTTTAATTGGCGAACTAACTTATTTAAATATAAAAACGAAATAAGTCTTTAAGCGTATAGTATGTAAGTTCAAATTTTCTCTAATTTATTAACACCCGTTGAATTAGAACTTTTTTTATTCTTAGATTATATTACCTTGTAACTATTACTTATTTATATATTTTAGCTTAGTGTTTTTTAACTGGTAATTTGAGGCTGGAGTCTACTTTAAAAAAATCTGCTGACTCTTAAAACATCGAAAATGTCGCAGTATTAGTGTTTAAAAAAAAATTATCCAAAGAATTAGAGGAACACTTGTAAAATCTCCATATCTTCTTGCTAATAAACGAAAAAATATTAAACTGTTTCCGGCTTTTCAGAGTGGCTGATACGAATAGAGAACGCTTAGCTACATATATAACTATGGAAAAAATTATAGTTGGAATTATGCTGTAATACGCTGTATTCATTTTACACTAACTTTATGTATTTTTTCTGCTAATAAAACTCATTCCAATATATTTCTGCTTGTTTTTATTTCCCACAATACATATCGAAAAGCACAATTTTTAAAAGCTGAAGCATTTGTCTTACCCTTGACACTGGTTGTTTTCTACTAGAATACCATGCATAATTTTAAATTACCGACTTTGGTAAAACCTTACACAATTAGTACAAAATTGCATCCTTTGTTAAAGAAATATTAATTTTTAAGCTCGAGGGGAAAAAAAATAAATTAAAACGTCTCGATTGAATATCTTAAGGTATCAAGGGAAACATAAATTAAACTTTAAATATTTTTTCACAGGAATTAAACTATTATTTCAATATCACAAATGCTCTTTAACCTCTATAACTTAGAAGTTTATTTTTGCTAAAACTAAGAATGATAATATTACAAATAAAAATACTGTTTCTTTTTATCCTATATCATTCGACTACAAAATTATAATTTTTTAAAATTTTATTAATTAATATTCTAATAAAAACATTATTTTAATTTAAATATAAAATATAAGAAATTCATTTTTTTTATATGAAAATGAACGTTTTGGATAAATAAAATAGTGTGTCAATTAATGCCGCAATGGTGTCAATCTATTATTGAAATATCTCGATTTTATTTCCACTAAAATGCAAATTATAACAAAAAAAAATATTTATTTAAAAATTAAACCGCCTTCTAAAAAATGCTTAAAGGCGAAAAATAATGTAAATTTTTATATGAATTTGAAAGTTTTGAAGTCGGTGTCAAATTATTAAATAAAAAATATGAATAACAAAAGATTGCGAATGATTTTGGAAATGACTTTATTGGTAATTGGTTTTTTGTAGATTGCGAGTAGGCCATTAAGCATTTTCTTGTCCCTTTACAGCGACCTATAAGATCTTTTTTGCGTTCATTGCTTTCTTACTATAACTTGTTTGTTTCTCGTGTTGGTAAATTCAGATTTCCGCAATACCGCTAATGAAAGGATTTGAGACATGTTCATTTTTTAATCTGACCTATTTGATGCAGCATATTGAGTTTGAAGAAATGAATTTTAAAGCCATAATGTACGCACCTCAATTTTGGAATAATATCATTTTAAAACTTTGATCTACGCTCCCAAAAACACTCAATTTTGGATAAAATCGGAAAAAATATTAAAATTTTTAGTCCCCCATATTAAATTAAAAGAAAATTATTCCAAATTTTTAATCTACCTCCTAAAAAACTCCCAGCACCAATTTTGAACAAAATCTAGAGATATGAAATTTTTGTTTGCTCTATTCAATTTTTCAAAAATAGTTGTAACTTCGTACTTTATACACTCCAAAACTACCCACCACCTAGTACCAATTTCGGACAAAATTAAGACATGTAAAATATTTAGTCTGCCATATTAAATTTAAAATTAATTTTAGTTTCATTATGTGCGTACGCGAAAACTCCCCCGTGCTAGTTTTGAAGAAAATTGGACAATTTTTTTTGCCCGCCATATTACATACGCCATCTTGGATTTTACTGAACCAATTTCAATCAAAATGATATAGGATCACCCCATCAACTTCCTGAACATAACGCAAAAAATTTCATTTAAATCGGAAGAGCCGTTCCGGAGTAATCGACGTACATGCATAAAAAATGTATATATTGTAACGAACTTTGTAGCGTTTTATATTTCTTAGTATTAGTTTGTGTTCGTAGTTTGTAGGGTTTTATGTATATTTTCTAATGTAACGAACTTTGTAGCATTTTATATTTCATAGTATTAGTTTGTGTTTGTAGTTCGTAGGGTTTTAGGTATATTTTCTAATGTAACGAACTTTGTAGCGTTTTATATTTCTTAGTATTAGTTTATGTTCGTAGTTTGTAGGGTTTTAGGGATATTTTCTACGAATTCATAATGTATTTAAGTAATTTTACCTTTGTTAATTTCCTCAGGAGACGACTATGAAAGAAGGTCTGGAACTTTTTAGAGAATTCGATTTCCTTATTTTTAACGTGGAACGCCTATGATGGAAGGTCTAGAAATCGCCGGATTATTCCTTTTTCTTATTTTGATTACCCCATGTAGTATGGAAATCCTTCTAGAGAATTAGGGAATCTTCCGGTATCAACCAAAAGGGTATATAAAGGGTCCAGATCGACTTTCTTGGTCAGTATATTCTGAGAGTTTGTCGACGCAAGTTAAATTAATTTGACAAGTGTCAAAAGTAAAGTTGACAATAAAAAGTGATTAAAATAATACAGTGTGTGTAGTTTGTTTGAAGACCGGCCGTCCGGAATAATATATTATATTATATTTTGTATTTCCAAAAATTCCAGTATATCACCTGTTCAATCTAAAAACATTGATAATATACAGTCCCACATCCATAAAAAAATTATCGTCTGATTCATCGCGTTATTCCCTTAAACTTAAATGAATATAATAAACCAAGGGTTAAAAAAACTTGTACCCGTAGTTTAGATCAACTATTCAACACGGCAACACTGCATATACATCACTCCTTGCCGTTTTACTACTTCGTAGTAAAATTACTTTTTAAGAATGACTAGATTTAATATTTCGGATTTTCTCATTCTCCGCATTCACCAAAAAGAAAAAAGACGCTTCCAATCTTCCCATAAGCATGAGTAGTCTTAGTATATTTCGTCATTGCTAATGGTGAAAGCGGCGACAAATCAAAGACACATTTCACTAATGGTGGATGCGCTAGATAAATCAAAGATACGGTTTACTAACTTAGACATTCTTAGGCAATTATTAATTAAGTTAAAGTTACATTTCACTAACGGTGAGTGCGCTAGACAACACTGGTATACGCTGGCCTACACAGGGTCATATTCATCTCTCCCTCTCCCTCTCCTTCCCCCTCTCCCTCCCCCTCTCCCTCTCCCTCTCCCTCTCCCTCTCCCTCTCCCTCTCCCTCTCCCTCTCCCTCTCCCTCTCCCTCTCCCTCTCCCTCTCCCTCTCCCTCTCCCTCTCCCTCTCCCTCTCCCTCTCCCTCTCCCTCTCCCTCTCCCTCTCCCTCTCCCTCTCCCTCTCCCTCTCCCTCTCCCTCTCCCTCTCCCTCTCCCTCTCCCTCTCCCTCTCCCTCTCCCTCTCCCTCTCCCTCTCCCTCTCCCTCTCCCTCTCCCTCTCCCTCTCCCTCTCCCTCTCCCTCTCCCTCTCCCTCTCCCTCTCCCTCTCCCTCTCCCTCTCCCTCTCCCTCTCCCTCTCTCTCTCTCTCTCTATATATATATATATATATATATATATATATACACGCACGCACGCACACGCACGTACCCGCACGCACACAGTGATCACAACTTGGCAACGCGCGGTAATTCAGACTCAAGTTAGTTAGGTTAGTTCTTCAGAATGTGACATTTTTTAAAATATATTTCTCGATATTTTTATTTATTTTCTCAATGTGTTGGGATGTCAACATAACAAACTTTATTGGTATGAGACTCACACTATATGAACGTTACGATACACACGTTTACTCTATAGACCATTCAATATAGACATTTGCTGCGCTACCAGATTTATTATATTTAAAGTTATTACTGTATAAGAATGTGTCTGTATATTGAGAGTTAACGTGTGTTGGGTACAGTCTCGAACAAAAACAAAATTCTTTAGACCTGAGAATCTTTAACTTTTGGTACTTACTTAAAGGCTATACTTTTGTCTACGACTGTCGCGAGTGAACTACCTTACTTCCAGTTATGGACATTCAGATGGAATATACCATCAGGAGAGACCGCGGGGCCCAGAACTCCGCTTGCTTTTACTACTGATATATACTTCTCTTTACAATCATTTTAAGCTTTTTAAAATAAAATCAAAGGTCTTTCTAAAACGAAAATATGAGATTTGATAAGTCAAAAATCAATCAGAATTTAAGAATTAATGAGGATTTAAAGCATGCTTATCAAATCACAATAACGTAATTAAAAAAAATTGTAGTTTAAAAAAGCCCATTCTAATTAAAAGTACATACTAGTTCAAAGGATTTGTTTAAGATGGAAAAACTACATTTCTTATAATTCAAATCGAGACAAAACTTAAGATTTGGCGAGCATTTAAAGCAGTGAAAGTAATCTAAGAAAAATGGAAAAGACTTTAAAAATCGAAAAAAAAATCGATATTTCCAAGTAGAAACAAAATGTAAGAGTCAGCTACAAAAGCTACATGTCTTTTTCCTATGCATTTAAGTAAGGATAAAGGCTTCTAAAATAAAAATTATTGCATTGGTCTTCTGAAAATAAGTAATTTTTGAAAGTTTCGAAAACAGATCTCCCTTTAAACGCCGATACTTTTGATTCTTTTTAACCAATCTGAACTTTGCAAAATATAAATCAAAGGTATATTTGGAACAAAAAAAATTGAACCTTATCGAGTTAGAAATAATCAAAAATCGAGATTCTATAAGAGTTTGAAACAGTCCAAAAATCATAGAATTTTGCTGAAACAGCCCTGCACAACTGATGCTGTAAAAAGGGCCATTAAAATTAGAAGTAAATGGATCAGTAGATTGGAAAGGTCTTTTCAAGAAGAATAAAACGTTTTTTCTTTTAAATGCATGTCGAGGCAAAAAAATTTGGTGAGCATTCAAAAATATACGAAAAATGGACTAAAAACAGCCCATTTCGCAACTTTCAATAGCCACATCTCAGCTTCTTGGGCACCTTAAGAGCTCAAATTCCACAAGAGTTTGTTAATTTTTTTAATAGTACAATAGCATATATTTTTTTTTAGATTTTTTTTAAAGTCTGCAGCGAAATGATTCAATATTAATCCATTTGATTTCTTGCGGGAACTTGCAAGTTTGTACGATAAACCAAACGGAGAAACAGAGCTTATAATATGGCGGACAAAAAAATTAATATTATTTTTTTAGGATGGCTTCAAATTTAGAAGCTATAAAAATAGCTGCAAACTGCAAAATCACTCTCAACTAAAGCACAAAGAAATAGAACATCAATCAGAAGCTATGTATATAATTCCCTACTGCGATAGAAAAAAATACCAGTTCACCCATAACTAATTCGACTAATATAATAGCGACTTAAAAACTGTTCTACGTAAATAAGTAAATCTTCATTAAATTAATAGCGATATGGAACAGTTTTTGATTTATTTTGTACTTTTAAATGGTATTTTTTGTGGTCTCTTCATTATTGTAGAAAAGAAATAATTTTTTCAAAAAAGGGTATATGGAAAAAAAACATAAAACTTAATATTAATAAATCAACAAAAGGAACCTTTTTACCCCCTACGTTGGCCATCAAAAGACCTTAAGTGAATGCAACACATTAATGTAGACTATAAAAAAAAATCTCATCATAGAGCCACTGAAATTTGTATTTTGGAAGTTTAGGTACTTAGGTGAACAATTTTATTAAAACAATAAAAAAAAATACTACTTTCTTTAATTAGACTTATGATCCAAAATGTTTAAGCTTACATTATATTAGAGAAAATATTTTAGTTCTCAACAAAACCTTATACTAATTATAAGAACGAACGTACTCTTTTCTAACACGGTTAGAAGTAAAACACCATCTCAGATTGGAAAAGAATACCAATGATTTAATATTTTCATTACTATTTCGTTTGTTTCTAATACTAAAAATATAGAATTTTCCATTTTTAATTTTTAATAAAAAGTAAAATATAACCTCTAGTATAAGTCAACCCCATCACAAGAATTGGCAATAACAAATAGATTCCCATCTTATGCCGCCAACCTAACGCTCAGTTTCCAATATTTGTCTCCCTTTGAAGCGGTCAGTTAAACTACGTTACTTTTAAATAAATCAATTCCTTTTTATAGTTACAACTAATCTGACAACATTGCTAGCCATCGTGAAAGTTCGTGGACCACCAACTTCAATTTATCCCTTTTCGTTCGGTTTTGCTGCGGAAAAATAAAAACATGGCCTGCCGTAAGCGTGGGGTATCTATAACGATAGCTATTATAATCTTTGGCATGATTCAACAATTGTTATTAAAGATATATTCAAAAATCAACTTGAAAGTTAGGTACGCAAGAAATTAATTGAAACTTCTCAAGAACTTAGAAGATACGTTGATGACACAGTTATTGTAATATATGAGCTTAGACAAGACGAACGGCGTGACGAAGTTAATTCTAAAATGTTGAAAATTGAGAAGACTATGAAGGATATTGTCAACAAAGCAACTCCAGAGGCAAATTGGATGGAAATGTCTAGAGAAGCAATAGCACATTTTCTTTAATAACTTTTCTGTTTATTTTCTATGATTGCTATATCGTATTTGTAACTTAAAAAAAAAGATTGAATAAAAAGCAATACCATACTGAATACATGTTTTTTATTACTGTGAAAACATACAAGACAAGCATTATACATGTTGAACAATCAAAATAAAAATAAAATATGGATTTTCCAGATTACAAATTGTCCTGACTTGAAAATGATTCCAACACAACGAGTAAATCGGCTAAATTTTGTTCCGGATCTCTTTTGAAAAACTCTATATCTGCATGCCTCCAAGGTAGAGTTCGGGTTGAATTAGGAATTACATAATGTTTATCATCGCTAGGTGAAAATACTACTTTACTTATAATGTTGATATAAATGTTATGTAATTCACTTCTAAATGTTTTCATCTTCCTTAATATCTAACCACCCCGTTCAACGATTCTTTGGTAGTCTTTCAGATGAAGTTCTTTTTCAATAACAGATTTTTTGATACCTTTGGCTTTTTTTCAATTCATTATTATTGGACTTTGCATAATAAGCCTTCGCGACGGTACCAAAAAAATATATTATCGGGTCACCAGGAAACTTATCTTTCATTTTACCAACTATAGAATTACTTTTAATTATATTGAAATTATTTATTTCGGATTAATTTAATGTGTTAAATTTTCGGGGTTTTCTGATATAGTCTGATAAAAGTTTTCTGTATACACTTTTAATATAAGTCAGTGTCAATGTAAAATAACGAAGCATCATCGCCAAACTTGGATTTAATAAAATTATAATAAAAATCATATATTATAGTCTTTGATATATCTAATATGGAAAATCCGATATAAATTGGTTTATTATATACTATTTTAACTTTATTCATATGGATAACAATAAAATTTTCGGTAAATATCAAGCTATTATTGAAATTGGGGCACGCAATTAATGCATTAATGCTCTAGCTCCAATTTTGCCTACACTGTTTTCCCAAAAAGTTACTAATTTTATATCTTTTCGATTTTCCACATTATCCATAGTTTTGCCAAAAATCGCGTTGTTTTTTAATTTAAAAGTGTCTTTTGCAAATTTTGTTGTGGCTTTGTTACATAAATTGGTATTGAAATCAATATACGTTTTGAGCCACTTTGATTGATTAAACTGTAATACACGGTAAGTCTGCATTACCATTGGACCATTGGCGATGGCTTGTTTCAAAGTTCTATAGTGCACAATATATTTTTTTTATCTTGTAAATTAGGGATTAATTTCGGCAATTTTGAAGTTTCTGTTGGTGGTATGATATTTTCCATTATGCAACTCAGTCACATCCACTTTCAAGCCATATAAACTATCATCAACAGCCATAATATTTAAACTGAGTATTTCGCGCTCTGTTAATCATCGAAAACCGTCATATGGTAATGCTTGTGACATACTATGACCATATAGATTTGGAGCATCGATATATGTTATAAATGAAGATGGTTTTGTTGGCTCGTAGTTTGGTAAATAAATATTATTTGCAATGTGCTTCCTTTCTGTACACTGACTTATACCGCCGCGTATACCTTTCTTAAAAAAAAGTATCATGTCTATATCAGTTAATGGCAGTAGTGAACATAACCCGATCCTCTCCATCTCCCCACTCCTCGACCTTGACCTTGACCTTGCCCCACCCCTCTTGGGCACCGCCCACATGTCCTTAACCTTGAAAGTGCATGTGTGCTTTGTCCTTGGCCTTGACCTTGTGTTCAAGGTTGTGTGTGACCTTGACCTTGGCCGCCACGACCTTGACTCTGTTGGGGGCCATCTTGGGTGTGTGACCTTGAAGTAGTTATTTGTGCATTGTAATAGTGTGGGATGATCTTGAAATGATTTTGACCTTGCAAATTGTTCTATAAAATTGTGAGTCTATTTACATTCATTCAGTGTGAAATGTCAGATACGGAACTATCTAAAGAAAAAATTGTAGAACAAGTCGGCAGAGTAATTTGTTTATATCAGAGTAATTTAAAAAGTTTGTGTGATTTTGAAGAGATGGATCTAGCATTTTTTCCTCTCGAATATTTAAAAACTTGCGTTGATACGCTGAGTTTACAGCAAATTTGGGATAAGCTGCCAGCGCCATATCGGTGTGACAAGGAACTACAGTTAAGCTTACCCTGTTACATTCACTATGAACAAATATATCGTCATTATATAGATGGGCCACCACCAGCAATAAAAAAGTGTCGTGAATGTAAAAATAAATAAATAATATGAATAGTGCTTTGCAAGAGACAGTAAAAAAATTGGGCGATGAGTTCACTGAAACGGCTAGTAATTATTTCAATGATGCAATGAAAAGTCGAGCAGAATGGGCGTCGCGCTATTGTGATTTGGCTTATGAATATGAAAAGGCTGCGAATGCATGTCGTAAATATTGCAGCAAAACAATAAATTTACTAGACTTTGTTTGTGAAATAAAAAAGTTGGGCTTTAGTGACTGTTTGGAAAAACTGATTAGTTTCATTGTAGATCCGGTTGTGTTAGATGAAATTAGAGTGTAAGACTTAAGTTTAACGTACTAGTAGTTAATATGGAAAGTTTAGTGCGAGAAATGTACGAAGAATTTCTAATTTCTGCAGCCTGTTCGGAATTTTACGCATTTGAAATGCAAGATTCGAAGGCTCAGGATTTTAGTGTATTTTTTAAGTATATGGACCATGCTGAAGTGTGTATTTTAGCGAGTATAGTTTGTAAGAATCTTCTAAGAAATAAAAACGAACAAATATTATTGAACAAATTAAGAAAATTAGGTTTAGGTGATAATGTTACACGTATAGAAGAACGGCAGAAAAAAATCAATCAATAAAGTACATAAAATGTAGTTACTTGTTTCATTATATTTTGTCCTTGAAGTTATCCTTATACCAATTTAAATGTGTGACGTTATTTGACCTTGAATACTCCTCCTACTATTTCTACCGTTAAGCTTCCCCCACAATTGTTACAATTCGACCTTGAAAACTCGCTATAAAGGTTAGTGGAAAAAGAAGTGACTTCAAACAGTCGCAGATATCAGTGGCATAAACATCAAATATTGTGTTCGTGTAATGTTCTGAAAGTGATTTTATATTCACGGTAATTTTTGGATTTATATACCATTTTTTCAATAATGAGTATCGCAAAAGAAACTCTAGATGAAATTAATGAAATGTTCAGCAAAGATTTCGAGGTTTTAGAGAGAAAAAAAGGTTACCGAAATGATTGTAGGCAAAGTGTATAAAATTGTAAAGATGGTTTCAATGACTACACGATTTGGTAAAACTCTTTTAGTGGCTTTACACGATGACGGTGATAATAGCACATTTGAGACTTTTTTGCCAAAACGTGTGGCCGAAACACTATCTGACGATATTGTAGATATTATGAGTAAAACTAAAGGTAAATACACTCTAACTTATTTGGGGCAGGGCACTAGAGTTTTTGGAAACAATACTCGAACATTATTACGTTTTGGCTAATTGGAGTAAATTGTATGTAAATTGCTTGAAAAAAAGGATGTAATTAAATTTAAAATATAGTTGCATATGTCAGAATACTTACGCGTGTTCATTATTTCTGTAAAAGATGTCTGCTGATGCGACGACGACGACCGTCAACGAATGTGTAGATAGATACATATTTTGGTTGGGGAGAGAATTAAGAAATATGGCTCACGATATGTTAGATAGCCTAAATGATTGGCCGCATATTGATGCAACCAAAGATCAATATAAGAACGAGATCAGGGATGCAATCAATTTTATGGCTGGGGCACACTTGTGCGACAAATTTTTATATGGTTCCATAGACATCGATACATTTTGTGTTGAAATGGTTGAAGAATAATTAAAAAAATACCTCGTCAATATTCCACATTTACCAGGCGAGCTTGCTGCAAAATATGAATTGGTTTCTGCAACAGCAACATCCCAAGACGTTGACGATCGAAATAGTGTCGGATGGGATAGAATTTTGAGCAACGAAAATGAAGACATCGAAAATTAATTTTTTATAATTTTTGTATTTGTGCAATTAAATAACTGTAAATAAATATCTATTACAATCACAGTTTTGTTTTATTTCTTTTATAAACATAGCAACCCAGTAGATTATAGTCCGTGTTTTTTTTCTCAGCTGAAATATTTAATATAAGTAGGGCAAATAAAAATAAAATAGTTTAGTAAAGATTGAAAATGAGTCGAGGAAACAACACAATTGATAAATTTGGTCGTCAGAAATGTAATGAAAAATATCATATATTATCTGGGCCACAAGGGATTGGTTTTAAACTTACAGCGGATGGGCAGTATGATATGGGTGGAAAAATCATAACCAACTTAGGCGAACCTAAAGATGATGACGATGCTGTGACAAAACACTTTGTTAATAGAAAATTTTACAATTTTGCAGTTGTAATATGTGACATATTTAACAAGGATGTCCTCCCCATGATATACCAAAATAATAGTGAGCTTAAAACAAAAATTGAAGTTATTAAGAAAATACTCTATCATCAGCCTTTAAATGACTCATTAAGCGCACTGTCGTATGGCTCAACTTCAAAAAAAATCTAAAAAAGGGAAAGCAGGTTAAAGAATAGGAGAACGCACTCCGAGTGGCATAGCCTTGAAGATAACGTCATAGTCGTCGGTGAATTGGACCTTCCCTCCAAGAATATTGAAATGTTATTTGTGTGTATGATGTTTTATTGTCATTGTTTTTAATGATGAAGATTGAAATAAAAAACTTTATTTTACAATATATTGTTTATTTACTTTACATTTTAAATTAAAATTATAGTCATAAAATATGTTATTTAAACAATATTAGCTTTATCTATCCAAGAGTTGAAGTGGTTGGGAAATCCTAGCCATTTGACAAATAATTGATCGGTGTGATTTTTCTTGCGTTGTCTAAGGACCTTTTCTACTAGATAAACGCCAGGATTGCTTGTTTTTTGTAGTTCTGATTCGTAAAAACACCCTTTTATATGCTGACCTTCTAACTATTCCAACAAGTAAGTAGGTGGATTTGTAACGTTAACTTTTACAACTTTAAACAATTCAGTTGACCAAGAGGGCGTATATCCTCTCTCGAATAAGCTTTTGTACTTGCTAATACGCACAATGTTTCCCATGGAAAACTTAAATTTTTTAGGTACAATTTTTAAATAATCGTATGCTTTAATTTGTGTTTCTTCTTGCACATCTGCAGGCTTCATTCCAATGGTGCGATGTTTCGAATGGTTATAGGTTTTTGTCACTGCCGATAATATATGTATCCATTTGTAAGATCCTCTTGTCGAGAATTGTTTATATAAATTATTTTTTAAAGTCCTTATGACTCGCTCAACAATTGCAGCTTTCTTTGTGCTGTAAGTGGAATAATGATTTATATTATATTTTTTCATCAGGGCTTGAAAGTTTGTATTATAGAACTCCTTTCCTTGATCATTTTGCAGATTTGTTGGTGTATATGATGCCTCTTCAATGATGCTTTTCATCGCATTAGTAACTTCTATACCAGTCTTGTTTTTTATGGCTTTGGTATAGACAAATTTAGAGTAACAATTTATACAGACCAAAATATAACGATAACCATCGTTTTCATCAGCATACTGTTGCATTTCAGCCAAATCAATTTGCCACAAATCTCTGTATCCTTTTATTATCGTGCGCCGTCTTACAAAATTTTTTCTAGCCGTTCTATGTAGTTCATTAACAATTTTGATTTTTTCTAGACTGGGCTCCATATTATTAGTAATATTAAAGGTTTCAGATCGAAGGAAGAACTGAATAATATCATTAAATATTGAGCTTAATATATTATATCTTCTTCTCGTAATTCCTCTATGATTGACATAATTTCATTTTCGTGTCCAGGTGACCGGCCATTTTGGAACTCCACAACAAACGTAAACGATCCACCAACTCTTTAGCTTTGTTCCAGTAGACATATTGAAATTTTTTCGAAGATAATTTCTTTTTTGTGGGTAACTTTAGTTTTTCAGAGAGATTTTTTCTTGTAATAGTACCGCCTATTTTTGTGCCCATTATCAGAGGTTTAATAATTCGTAAATATTTGTTCCATCTGGTCTCCCGTAAACCATCACTTTTTTTAAAATTGTTGTAGACAGCACTCTTTGATTCCAAAATTTCCTTGTACGTTGAAAGTACATTATCACTTAATTGTTGTTCCTTGCCTACACTTGGGGGTGTTTTAAGAAATAACAAATCATAAAGTGCCGGTGATCCACCATATTCTGCAATATTTTTCCCTTTTTTGTATAAGACAATATTTCCATTTCGAAAACGCACCTCTAAATTACCAATAAAATTTTTGTTATAATCTGTTTTTGAACCAAAACGTACACCATATACAGTATCGTATAGAGATGGTTTCGAACGTAATCCTCTCAGGTGTGCGTTTAAAGTATCGGAAGTTGTGGTGTCAGCGGATGCGAGAGATTTATTAGTTGATGTCGAGGGTGTATCAAACACCGATTGGCTAATATCTTCTTTTGAAATGCGATGCTGCTGCTGCTGAATAGGTGTGGAGGTTTGAAAGGAATGTGTAGGTTGGGGAAAACCTGATATCTGAGTCGACTGCACTGATGTACTGGGACTATGTGACTTTGTAGCTGGATAATGTTGTTGTTGTTGTTGTTGTTGCTGCTGCTGCTGCTGACGTTGCTTGACCACATCAGATGTAGTTGTCAACGGCTTAGAAATGGGTTCATAAAACTTTTCCAATTCCACAACATGAAATTCTTTAGCCGCTTTAATTTGTTTAAATTTTTTTTTGACGGCATTGTTAGCTTCCACTAGTTTACGTTTTAAGTCGATCGCGTTATTCATGATGTTAACAAGGGACGTTTCAACAATCAAATGAGTGTTTTCTCTTATTTTTACAGTAATATATAGCTATCAAATCCTTTGCGGTATCTTCCCGATTTCACATCACTGTATTTATCAATTACTAAAAATCCATACTTATCCCAACATTTTGAGCACATTTCTTGAAATTGAGTAAAAGTTAGATCCGGTGAAACGTGGTCGGAAAATATGTGTTTCATATTCAACTCATCTTGTTTAAACATAATAATAAAATTGGCATTGTCTCGCACAAGCTGTTTAGGCACTCGCGAATATGTTTGCGCTAGGTAAAAGGAGTCGATATTTTTATGACGTCCCATGCTAAAGTAAGATTTCATAACATCTTGTTTTTCACATATAACATCATCAAAGATAAATATAGAGTTTGGTTTTGCATCGGACGGTTCCACAATATTACTGGAATCACTAAAGGCATAGTTGTCTAAACCTTTGATGGGTGCTAAAATTTTCCTTAAATACTCATATTTCGGTTGATACAGAGATTTCGAGTAAATATAGAAATTTTCGAAACGTAGCCCAAGGGGGTGTGTAAGCAGCGAAATCATGACATTAGTTTTTCCACAATTGGATGGACCAATTAACAGGCCGCGAATAGAGGAAGGAAGTGGAGGACCGTGTCTCTTCATTATCTTCTTTTCAAATCCAAGTCCGACTTTTTCATCGAGATTGTCAATAGGAAGTTTTTGTTTAAGATCGATAACGCGCATCTTAGGAAAATTTGATATTTTATAGGCAATTTTTCACAAAAACTGTCATTCAGATGCCGAGCGTCAAACGAAGTGGACGATCTCGCGTTTCCAATAAAACTGGACACGGTATTGTGAATTCGTTAATAAATAAATTACCATTCGAGGTACACATTCCCGGTTATCAATATTGCGGACCCGGAACAAAAGTAATAAAACGTGTAACAAGAGGTGATCCAGGCATTAATCCTTTGGATGCCGCATGCAAAAAACACGATTTAGCCTATTTACATAATAAAGACAACATAAGTGCGAGACATCGAGCGGATTACAAGCTCGAACAAAGTGCTTGGAATAGAGTAAAATCGAAAGATTCCAGTTTAGGTGAAAAAACAGCAGCTTGGTTAGTTACAAACATTATGAAAGGAAAACAACGTTTTGGTATGGGTGTCCCATCATCATTATCAACAAAAAAAACATCTAGTAAAGGCACACGTCGTACAAAAAGGAAAGGTGTTAATAAAAATCGACATGATCCGAAAGTCAGTTTCGGAACAGCTATTCGACAAGCAGTTCGAAAGGAATTATTAAAAGCCGGAAGTAAAAATGTGTTTGAAAAAAATGTCATGAATGCATCTAAAATAGCTCTGTCGGCAGCACGTAGATCGGTAAAAGCGGCAGGTGGCAAAAGGAAGGTTCGTACACCGAGAATAATACCGATTCCTAAAACTGGTGGAATATTACCATTAATACCAATTTTTGCCCGGTTATCAGCTTTGGGTTCATTAGCCGGTGAGGCAGTGGGAATTGTGCGCGCCATAAAAGCTGTAAAAAAAAGCAGCGAAGATAAAACCGGTGCCGGCCTGTATTTAAAATCGAAAGGAAATGGTTTGTTTCTAAAGCCATATCGTAAAGGTATGGGATTATTTTTAAATCGTAGATCAAAAAACTAATTGAATCCCTACCTCGAAGACCACTATCTAACATCGATATAGAAAAATATGCCAAAAAGAAAAGAATAGGACACTTTCGAGGCGTTTATATGAGGGATTCATTACCTAGACAAGGTCATCGACGTTACGAAGCAGCAATAGTGAATTTTGATAGTACGTGTGGTGCAAGGACTCATTGGGTAGCTTATAGAAAAAATAATTCTTAAGTAACATATTATGACAGCTTCGGCGATTTACCCCCACCGATCGAATTGGTACGATATCTACAAACGGAATCGGAACCATCAAAAATTATTTACTATACATACGATCGTCAACAGGATTTTGGAATAGTCTGGTGTGGACATTTGTGCTTAAAGTTTCTTGTCGAATCATCAGCGTAAAAGATGTCATCATCGTCACCATTAACACCGCAAATGGATCGCAATAACTATACTAAAATGTTGCAATCACTGAAATCATTTCATCTAGCCGGTGGATTAAGGAAAATGACCGTGAAACAGTTAGAAAACATGCCCAAGGAAGTAATAATTGCATTAGCCCCAAATGAAATTCCATTCGTTTGGGATAAGTTGCCCGAGCACCTCAAAAGCGATATCGATATATTAAAATATCAGTGCGGTTGCAAACATTATTTCAGCGGCAATTTAAACGAGGTTACGGCTGATGAGGAACTTACGGCTAGAAAAATATTTTGTTGTTATTGCGAAATCAGCGATGTGCGCATAAAAGCAGAAAATAGCATAAAAACATCACTATCTAATGCATTGAGAAAAGGTGTGAAGATGAATCTTTTTAAATGTTGCCGCTAAGAATAAAACCGAGATGTGTGATGTTTTAATGGTTAGTCATGTCTTATACGTTCACACTAACAGGACACTCGAGCGTCTTAAGCGCCGATTTTTATCCACCAGTCGAATTAAATAGAGAAAACAAATATGGTCGGGCATTGCTGGGATTTTACACATACAATTCAATTTTTAATGTGGACGAAAGCAACAATAAGTTTGCCTACATGAAGGAGGGTTACACCACCGAGCCGTTACAATTGCAGATTCCACCTGGGGCCTATGAAATAGATGAGATAGGTAAAGCTATGTTGGAGGCTTTGAGGATTTCAACTGAAGAAAAGAACGATGGAATCTTTTACTTGGTCGCTAATAATAATACGCTGAAATGTGAACTGAAATCCCAATATACTATAGATTTCCTAGGAGAGGCGAGTATCGGTAAAATGTTAGAATTTAATCATACAGTGTTAAACAGAGACAAAAAGCACGAATCAACCGAGATGGTGGAAATAATGAAAGTACGCATCATACGCGTAGATTGTAATATAATTTCCGGAGCATATATGAATTCTGTGGAAGGTCATACCATGTTCGAATTCGATATCGACGTGGAGCCCGGTTACAAAATCAGTAAAGAACCACAAAATAATATTTCTATGCCGTTAATGCCGGCAGGATGTCATCGTGAAATTGGAACTGAAGAAACTTTCATAGAAATGGGTTTTTGCGTCAATCATCAATTGTGTATGTTGTCGATTAAGATGGGGGAACCGCCGAAACATAATAAAAGTAAAAGAAGAGTTAACGTCAAGGTTAGTCGTCGTACAGACGTTAGATCACAAACATCTCAACAGTTATCTGCCGAAGACTATAAATTTTTAAAATCAATCGGTCTTAAAGTGCGAAAAGATAGAGGTTTTCTCCGAACCCATCTTGGACAATTCCATTATTAGTCTAGAAGAGCATACGTATAAACCATACGGATCTCCATCATTCAACAATTCGGATGAAGTCCGTATCCCCATTAATTTTCAAGATATTATACTGGATATCGCCGAAAGTTACATATATATCGAAGGAAAATTTAAACCCATAGACGCAACGAAAAGATGTTTTTTATCAAATAATGCCCTCGCATTTTTGTTCGATGAAATTCGCTACGAGATGGGAGGTGAGCAGGTCGCCGTGGTTCGTAAACCGGGAGTTACGACGACATTAAAAACCATGGTTTCATTCGGAAGTTTGCAACAAAGATCTCTCATGACGTGCGGATGGGGTCTCGACGAAACAAACCAAGATATCGTAGACACGGCAAGTAACCTATTCTCCGGGAAATTACCCTTAAAATATCTTATGGGATTCGCCGAAGATTATGCAAAAGGTGTTTTCAACGTAAAACAAGAGCTTATTATGATTATAGCTCGCACTTTTACCAATTGCTACGTCGGCGAAGTAGAGGCAGAAATTAGTATCGACAAAATCGAATGGAAAATTCGTCACATCATTCCAGACGACAAGCAAAAATTGAAAATACTATCTCGCATTAATAAAGGTGGAAACAATGCCAGTATTCAAATGGCATATCGTAAATGGGATCTGTACGAATTACCAGCTTTAAGACAAATATCTTCCGACGTGTGGGCCTTGAGATCAAGTACAAGTCTGGAAAGACCGCGCTATATAATCTTCGGGTTTCAAGACAGCAATAATTGCGACAAGAAAGAAAACAACGCAACTCAGTTTACCCACGCCGACGTATGCGACATTAGACTGTATCTGAATTCAACCGTTTATCCCTACGAAAGATGGAATTTAGATTTCGCCAAGAAACTGTACGCAGCAGCCTATTACAATTACGAAAACTTCCAAAGCAGCTGCTACGGGCGCGAAATAAACGATCCGATGATAACGTTCGCGGAATATATGAAAAACCCCGTTTATATTATCAATTGCAGTCATCAACCAGAGGCGATTTACTCATCGACAGTGGATGAGAAATTGGAGTTCCAAACGAGAAAGAATAAATTCCCCAAAGACACTAAAGTGTACGTATTAGTTATTCACTACTCATTTTTTAGTTATAATGTATTAAACGGTTCGGTGACCAATAAATCTATATTTTAATATATCTATTATATGTAACACAAAATAATGTTAAAATAAATTTGTAATGAGTGAAGTAGTAGTTTTATATTTATTTGAAACCCAAGAAAAAAAAAAGCGGACGGAAAAGCCCGCTCTTTAAGAAAGGAGTACGGGAGTTTAGATAATGGTGGTTTATTAAGTGGAAAAAAAGGCTTAGATAACACAAGAAAAAATTTGTAAGGCAAAATATGAAAACAACGATTTAGAAAATTTGTAGGAAAGTAACGGTTAGGAATAGGGAAAAAAATTATAGGAAAAAATTATAGAGGAAATCGAGTACTATAAGCAAGCATTTTTCTCGATAGTAAAAACGTAAAAAAATAATTTTTTCAAAAAAAAATTAAAAATGGTGAATGCGCGCCAAAGTTGAAGTTTTAGAGCAAAATAATATTAGAAAATTAGAAAGAGAATTTTTTCTACATATGGTAGTATTTTTCAAAATTCGGAAAGATGAAATTTCAAGAAAAGGGTTATAGTAAGTTAGTAATTTGGATTTTTTAAAGCGCTGTAGCTCGGGAACCGTTCAAGATAGAAAAAAAATAAAAGCAGTTTGATAGCCCAAAATTTTGAGGAGAATACGATGGTGTAAAAAAAAATTATTATTTTTTTTTCGAAAATGCTGAATACGCGCTAAAGTTGAAGATTTAGAGAAAAACGGTATAGGGAAGTTAAAGAGAGAATTTTTTTCTACATATTGTAGTATTTTTGAAAATTCGAAAAAATGAAATTTGAAAAAAAAGGGTTACAGAAAGTTAGTAATTTGAATTCTTTAAAGCGCTGTAGCTCGGGAACCGTTCAAGATAGAGAAAAAATAAAAGCACTTTAATTACCTAGAATTTTGAGGAGAATACAATGGTGAAAAATTTGAAAATAAAGAAAATATAAACCAAAAAATTCCAAAAATCAATAGATAGGAAGTTTGACCGCCGGACGGGGTTAACGGAAAGTTGTAGGGGGCGGTTTTTTTTTCTTTGCCTCCACCTCCCCCACCCACTCGCCAAGGAGGGCGGAAAAATTGATTTTTGATGGTTTCAGAGCGATTGCGCGTCTCCTTCACCATTTTTCGCAATTTTTAAAATATCGATTTTTTTAATTTGCGGTGACAGAAATTTGCAAAATTTTTTTTTGGATTCTAGAGAAAATTCCCCACAATATATGTATTTTTCCAATTTTTTATCATTAACGGTTACGACGCCAGAGCCCACCCAAGATGAGACAAAGAACTTTTTTTTATATTAGCGAATCGGGAAAAATAGTGTGATATATTTCAACTCTTCCTTATTACGATTCCGTCAAAATATTTTCAAAATTTTCCTTACCTTGCCTGAAAATAATTAAAATATATGCATAATTTGCATTTTTTGTAAATATGTAGCAAAGTAATGGTTAGAAATATCAAAAAAATTTATTTGAAAAAAATGTAGAGGAAATTTAGTACTATATGCTAGAAAAGTGGAGGGGGGTAGTTTGTGTCCATAACAGAGATACGGTGAGTTATAAAATCATATTATTCTCAAACTTATATATAATGCATATATGCACTCCACCTTACCCCCTCCAACTTTTTCAATGTATATAGAGGCCGGTATTAGAAAGAATCATTACACATTCGACCGTCGAGATGGAAGATACACCGAAGAAGATTATTGGCATTGTCAGGCCATTCGTACCCGGCAAACTATGTAAGTGTGAGGAGTGCGGGGGTACCGCACCAGGAGCAGCACCTTCGGCACCACCCGCAACACCGACACCACCAGCGACGGCGACACCGCCAGTACGGCTTTGGCAGCCCGAGCTCGTGGTGCAGCCAATAAGAAGACCAAGGGCTGCACCTAGGTCGGTGTTAATATCGTTGGGTATTACTCCACGGTAGGCACCCGACCCTCCCCCCAGGCCCTTTTAGGGCCACAAAAACGGTCCTTTTCAGGACCACATTATATTTTGATCGTAGTTTAGTAATCGTCACTTATGGGGCGAGATATTCGTTTGACGACGATTTGTCTCGTAGCTTAAATGCCAAGTTATATGCTTGAGAACCTATGAAAATGTTAACAGTCCAAACAAGGTTTCTATTAATTTTTTTTTTGTAATGTATTCTTCACAAAATGTTAAGAATAAGTCTTATTGTCTAAACAAAAAAAAACAATTCTAATTCCTTATTTAAAGTTTTTGAAAAAATCAATAATTCTATAAGCTCTCACCAATACACAACATTTAGAATCCGTTGGTGGGGTGGGGGTAGTTCTATATATATGAGACTGAGCAAGTTACACAGTCATATATATATATATATATATATATATATATATATATATATATATATATATATATATATATATATATATATATATATATATATATCAACTCTCATACGATGAACATGGAGGAAGAAAGATCCGCCAGCAGAGGCTCATCCATCTTTAGCGATGACACGGTCGCCGGCAACGTTGGAGACCTGCAGGACTTCGACGACGAAGAGGTGGATTTCGAAATTGACGTCTTACGTTGGGACGACTTGGATGAGCCGATTCCGCTACTGTATGATCATGATCCGGGTCTCGTGGAATTAAACGATGCAGGCGATTGGGTCTTACAAAGACTCGAAACTTCGTCGCCACAGCCAGAGCCGGACTCGACGGAAGATGCGGTGCTGGAAATTCCAGCATCACCGATACCCGACGATCCACAGGGCCCCTGCGATTCGTCAAGCTGGTGGTCGACCAGCGAGGATGGGGCACCATAAGCCCCACACTCTCCCTGGCCCTTTTTAAGGGCACACAACAACGGTCCTTTTCAGGACCACAAAATACTTTGATCGTAGTTTTAGTTGGTTATAATACTTTGTAACCAATATTTAATGTTTTTGTTTCATAAAAACATGCAATATTGAGATGCAAAGTATTAGAAGTTCTGGCGACAGAACCTTAACTTCTTAAACCGAACCATGTTTTAGCATACTTGTAAATATTATCAAAAAATATTTACAACTATAGCTATTGCGTAGTTTTAGTGGATTATTCACTCTTTTTTATTACCTAATATTATGTGGGAAAGGTCCTATATGAAATAACACTCAAAAAATATATTTTCAAGTCATTTTTATTCTCATTATAAAATATAAAAATCTGATCAAAGACTTTTTTTTTATTAACTACAATATATATATATATATATATATATATATATATATATATATATATATATATATATATATATATATATATATATATGTTTATACGGCTTTCACGGATTCCTCCGTGTGAGTTGCAATAGCAGTGGATACATCCACATTATGCCATTGTAGTGCTAAAATCACATTCAGCAAACGTACAACTATATGCAACTCCGTGTATAAGTGAAGTAAAATGCAAACAGTAAATGCAAACTTCGTTCCATCATATCCTTTCCGTGTTAGAGGTTGCACAGTTTGAATAGATTGCTACAGAACACAATCTATCCAATTCCACCACCATCGAGATGATGGCCTACCTGTACCACCACATCGAGAAGAAAGTCAAAACTTACCCTCCCCGCTACAGTGATACGGCAGAGGCACATGTTTCGTCTCTACTAGACTCATGGTGGTACAGGTAGGCCATCATCTCGATGGTGGTGGAATTGGATAGATTGTGTTCTGTAGCAATCTATTCAAACTGTGCAACCTCTAACACGGAAAGGATATGATGGAACGAAGTTTGCATTTACTGTTTGCATTTTACTTCACTTATACACGGAGTTGCATATAGTTGTACGTTTGCTGAATGTGATTTTAGCACTACAACGGCATAATGTGGATGTATCCACTGCTATTGCAACTCACACGGAGGAATCCGTGAAAGCCGTATAAACATATATACGCCATCCGACGGGAAGTCGGCGAAATATCAGTATTTGCATGCTTCCTTCCGATCTGTCCTTTGCACAGCCAGGTGCATGTCGGTACCCTGATGAGTCCATCGGGGCCTTCGATCACTTTCACTTGTACGGACAACGGCTCTTGCGGTGCTGTTTTCAGGAAATCGGGTAATGGAACAGGGGTGGAGGGATGCTTAAAGTTAAACTTCTTCTTTCCTTGCCCCACACCTTTAATCGCCGAATAAAAGGTTTTTTTATCGGCGATTTCCGACTTCCGCATAGTCAAAAGCTTCTTTAATTTGAAAGCTTTCGGAGAAGATTCCCTGTTAGGCCACGATGCTTTTCGCACAACCACATCACTAATTACGTTGATCTGCGGCTCCTTCTCCTCCGTCCAACATTCGAGGAATTGCACAGCCGACTGCACCAACTCTTCGTCGCGACCATCATTCAGGGCTCTGTCTTCGGCATCTTCTTGCTCCCTGCCGTTCCAATTTTCGAATACCCCAGGACTTAACACTTCCAAGCTACTGATGTTTTCCAACATGCCTTGTTGGGAACCGCAGCTCACGTCAAGAGCATCCAAAAGAGACCTTACACTGGATGACATCTTCGATACTACAACTCACACTATAACGTTATCTTACTACTGCATTGTTTGGTGTTCTGACGAACTGTGAAGAGCTCGAGCCAGCAAGTCTGCTTTTATGCCCATTTCCCCCACTACACCACCTTTATTCCTTTTGTTCGATGCATTAAGTATAATATTTAAACTTGTCAGATGCAAGGCCAAGACCAAGGCCGACGTAACCGGCAATACCAGGGTCGTTTTCAAGGTTGTAATTTTCATGAATTTTTTTTTGTCCCTGTCAAGGTTATTTTAAAGAAACATATAAATATAGTACTAAACTTGTCAGATGCAAGGCCAAGGCCAAGGTCAAAGTACCCGTCAATGTCAGGGTCGTTTTCGAGGTTGTAGTTTTCAAGGATTTTTTTTTTTGGTCCTGTCAAGGTTATTTTAAAAAGTAATACATAAATAGAGTACAGCGATTGAAAAGTACAACATATTCAAACATCATGTTGCCAAGTGATGAACAACCTAGTGAAGCAGCCAAAACATACAGTCATATACCAAAAGCTTTTTATTTAACTTGTCATCATTGTAAAAGACTAGGTATCTGCTGGCGGAATGATCTTACGTACGACTTCAACTACATTGACCTTTTCAGGGTTAAATTTGTACAATACGGCTTTTGTGGACTAGTTTACTACCAGTTCAAGGACATTAATGAACGTGCCACCCAGAGAAGAAATTGGGTCATAGAAGAAGCTTACCTGTACAGAAGAAATTAACATGTATTTTATTTCTTTATTTTTTAATTTTTTGTTTGTTATATTTTTTATTTTTTTAATAATAAAATGTAAAGTCAATCTTTTGATATATTTTAATTTTTTTTTCAATAAAACAATAGTAAAATGAATCTGTATGTGTATTTAATAAACATCACCTAAAATACGTTTTGCAATCCATATTTTTCTGCAGAGTCCGTTTATTAATGAAATAGAACCATATATTAGGGTGAAATCTAATGGTTTCAAATCAGTCTCACATAACAATGTCAGAAGTAAACACTATTGATAAGTTCGGTCGCAAAAGAAAATTTAAGGATTTTAACTTTATGCGAGGTCCTTCAGGAATAGGTTTTAAACTTACACCTAATGGAGATTACGACATGGGAAGCAAAAGATTGTGTTATTTAGCAGAACCTCTTGAAGGAGACGATGCGACCACACGAAATTATGTTGATAATAACGTTGCTCAGTGTGTGCAAGATACGCAGAAAGCTTTACATGACTCAACAATTGTTATTAAAGATATATTCAGAAACCAACTTGAAGGTTACGTACGCAAGAAATTAATTGAAACCGGTCTAGAACTTAGAGGATACATTGATGATACTGTTTGCAATATATGAACTTAGGCAAGACGAACTGCGCGATGAACTTAACTCTAGAATGTTGAAAATTGAAAAGACTATGGAGGATCTTGTCAGCAAACCTGTTTCACATTAAATATTTACTCGTAGACCTGTGCGTTTAATTTACTGTTAGACAAATTTTTCAACAATAACTTTTACAGTTTGTTATTTGTCGACACTTCATTATATTTATAATTTTAAAATAAAAGTTCAATAAAAAGCAATCAAGTAATGAATACATGTTTTTTATTAAAAAAAAAATTACAATACTATCGTTACATATTAATGTTTAATGTTCAATAGAAATAATAAAAACAATACAAATAATGAAATATGGACTTTCCAGATTACGTGCTGTCCTAACTTAGAAATGATTCCAACACGGTGACTAAATTTGCTAAGTTTTCTTCCGGATCTGTTTTGTAAAAATCTATGTCTGCATGCCCCCAAGGTAGAGTTTTGGTTGAATTGGGAATTACATAACGTTTATCATCGCTATGTGACAATGCTACTTTATTTATTATGTTGGTATAAACGTTATGTAATTCACTTCTAAATGCCTTCATCTTTCTTAATATCAAACCACCCCGTTCAACAATTCTTTGGTAGTCTTCCTGATGAAGGTCTTTCTCGATAACACATTTTTTGATACCTTTGGCTTTTTTTAATTCATTATTAATGGACTTTACATAATAAGCCTTCACGCCGGTACCATAAAAACTTATTATTTGATCACCAGGAAACTCATCTTTCATTCTACCAACTACAGAATTACTTTTAATTATGTTGAAATTATTAATTTCGGGGTAATTTGATGTATCAAATTTTTCAGGGTTTTCTGATATAGTTTGATAAAAGTTTTCCGTATACACTTTTAATATAAGCGAGTCAGTATCGGTATAAAGTAACGAAGCATCATCGCCAAACTTGGATTTAATAAAATTATAATAAAAATCGTATATTACAGTCTTTGATATATCTAATATGGAAAATCCGATATAAATTGGTTTATTGAACAATATTTTAACTTTATTCATATGTATAGCAACAAAGTTCTCGGTAAATATCGAGCTACTATTGAAATTGGGGCGGGATATTAGTGCTCTATATCCATTTCTGCCTACACTGTTATCCTAATGTGTTACTAATTTTATATCCTTTCGATTTTCCACATTTTCCATAGCTTTACCAAATATCGCGTTATTTTTTAATTTAAAAGTATCCTTCGCAAATTTTGTGGTGGCCTTGTTACGTAAATTGGTATTAAAATCAATATACGATTTTAGCCATTTTGATTGCTTAAACTGTAATACTCGATGGGTTTGCATTACCACTAAGCCCTTGGCGATGGCTTGTTTTAAAGTTCTATAGTGTACAATGTATTTTTTTTTATCTTGTAAATTAGGAATTAATTTCGGTAATTTAGCGTTTTCTGTTGGCGGTATGATATTTTCTACTAGAAATGGAAGATCAGAATGTGCATCATGCAACTCAGTCGGATAATGTACATCCACTTCCAAAACGTAGCCATGTAAACTATCATCACCAACAGCCATAATATTTAAATCCAGAATTTCGCGCTCGCTTAACCATCGAAAACCATCATATGGTAATGCTTGTTACATACTATGACCATATAGATTTGTAGAATCAAGGTATGTTATAAATGAAGAAGGTTTTATTGGGTCATAGTCTGGTAAAAAAATATTATTAGCGATGTGCTTCCTTTCTGTACACTGGCTTATGCCGCCGCGTATACCTTTCTTAAAAAAATGTATCATGTCTATATCAGTTAAGAGCTCTAACTCTACCTTAGTCATACGTAGCATACAATCAAATGATAAACTTGGAAGGGTATAGTAATGTGCTGGATCAAGTTTATCGAATTTTAAACAATTATTCCGAAATTGCTCAAAAACATCACACAATAGCAACACATCTGATTTTAAATACACGTCCGAATAGTCCCCCAAAGTTTTACACCCAAACAAGCGCCATACTTCTTTTGCTCTTCTATAGCTTTCATCGCTAATATGTTCTTCCCGTAAATTATCATAAAATTCATCTTTACTTGGAAGACATGTATTTTCCATTTTTTCTCAATAAGTCAATAAAGCTATAGGGAAAAACACCCTTTTGACGCATCAAATTAAATTGGTTGATATTTGAAAAATGTTTCCGCGTTTCAATAAAATCGTCGTCGTTTAAACCACTGCCTAAATTTTCCAAAGACGTTGACAGAAATTTAAAACTGTCAATAAATCGCAACTTTAAATATTTCCTCTTGACTTTTATACATTTACTATCAAAATAATCGTGTACATAAATGCTTTTGGTAAATGATATGTACTTTTCCTTACTTTGAGCCAAAACACCAATTTTATCCCCTTATTTACATAACTCTTTTATAAATAAATGGCTGTCGTAGCCGCTTAAGTTATGAAATATGATAGGGATAAAAGAGGGTAATTTATAATTTAAATTACAAACGGAATGTGCAGCACCAAATCTTTTTGCACCAGTTATGTGACAGTGGTCTCGTACTTTAATCTCACCCTCTTCAAAAGGGCCTTCACATATACCACATATTTTAGCATCATTAAACTCCATTTTTTCTTCAGGCGTTAACGGTTTCATAGGCTTAATGTCTTTTAAATATATGTTATATAGAGCCCTAAAATCACACTCGATAGGATCCACAAAGACTTGAGCTGCATTATTCCCCCGAAATAGCTCAAATTTCGAAAGTGAGTCGTCAAAAGAGCATTTAATTAAATAAGCAAAAGAATATGGTTCATGTTTAAAACTTTTTACAGTGTAAGAATTTTGTGGGTTTGGTTGTACCGTTTCAACGGGTTTTAAAACAGATTCGAAATTTGCATAAACCACGAATGGAACGCGCATTTGCTTTTCTATACCCTCGAATTTTAAAATATTTTCCGGCACACTCTTTCCAAATTTATCGATTTTTAAATCCACTGAGGGTGTTTGCGTGAAAATGTGGTTACAATCGTAGCTTTGATGTAAAGTTAAAGCTGACGGTGTACTAAAATAAATTAGGCAACCATCACAGAAATATATTTTATGTTGTTGACAACTAATTTGACTTGAAACTAAACGTGATAAATCCCGAATCCAACAATAATGACTCTTTGAACAAGTCGTATCACAAAAATGTTCACCGCCATCTTTACTACTACAGTCTTTTGTAATTAACAATAAATTTACATGTCTATCCAACTTTTTTGACGCGTACCTTAGTGGACCAATAACTTCATGTATTAGTTCATTATTCTCATATTTAGATTCCAGACCGTATACGTTAATTGATATGTTGTTCATTTCCTCAAATTTTTTAATGTCACGTAATTTTACTGGAAAATCCATACCTGTTAAATTTAGCACTCTAGAAAAATGGGGGTAGGATGTCTTCTGTGAAGGCTCTGCCGTTGGAGGAAACAATGCTGATGTTACAGCCCACGCAAAGCAAAATTCGTCCTGGTTAATCACATTGACGATAGCTCCTTTCTTTTCAATAGAACACGGCAACTTGATGTATAATGATTCACCCATAGGCATATACTTGTTGATACTAACTTCCAAGTATAAAATTCGCACAAGAGCCCATCCTATAACAAGAGTAATGGAGATAGGGGGCTCTGAGTTGACCCCCCCACCACTTTTTTGATTGGTCAGCCAAGAATGACCTTGTTTCTGATTGGCTGCCCAAGTTCGCCCCCTATCTCGATTGGTTACGTAAACTCCACCTCTTTTTGCTCCACCTCCTACCTCCTTCCTAACCACCACAGCAGTTGGAGGGGAGCTAGTATTTTAAAGGACTGAATCTGAGCGAGCTACATTCATTCACAATTAGTCTTAAGCTTACATAGAAGATTCACCACTAATAACGAAAAGTGTTAAATTAAAAATAAGTGGTAGTTATGAACAGTGATTTGCAAAATGAAATAATCAAATTAGGTAAACAGTTTACTAAAATTCAAAATTCCGAATTAAAGAATGCAATGCTAAGAAAAACGCACCCCGAGTGGGCACAGGTATATTATGAGACTGCCTTCCAATACCAATTAGCTGCAGAAGCCTGTTTAAATTATAGAAAAACACAAAATTTACTGAAGTTCGTTCATGAAATAAAGGAAATAGGATTCAGTTACTTTTTAAGGATATTGAAGGATTATATAAAAAAATCCTGATATATTAAAAGAAATCGTGGAAGAGGAAGAGAGAGATAAAGAGATATTGAGAAACAGGGAGGTTTTAGTGTAGGATTTATTATGGAATTATTAATAAGAGAAATGTATGAAGAGTTTTTGATGTCCGCAGCCTGTTCCGAGTTTTATGCACATGAAGGTCAAGAAAGTGAAGCGCAGAATATTATATTGTTTTTAAATTATATGGAACATGCAGAATTATGTTTACTAGCAGCTAAATGTTGTAGTGAATATTTAAAAAATAAAAATATAGATATTTTATATGTAAACTTCAAGAACTAGGATTAAATAATAATATTTCATGTATTAGAACAATGTTAGAAAATAAAACACATAATTTGTAATCAAGTCTTTTATTACATAAAAAAATTGTTGTAAAGGTAATAAACATTTGATAATGCATATACACATGGTATTTTTTGATGATAAAAGCAGCAAGGATCCATTTTCTTTAGGGTGGGTTGTTCATCAATCTCGATAACTGGTTTCATGGAATACTTCTTTACGAAATCTGCCTTTTCTTCCCCTTTTACATAAACATAGTCCACCTTAGCGCTTAAATCTCTTATGATATCTCCACATTTGTGTAATGGCGTAAATCCTTCACACCACTCAATGCAATGGTAATTTTTTATTAACCACAGAGCTTGCTTGTGTAAATAGGATGGTAAATGACCCATCGGAAATGGAGCTTTGAAAATAAAATGACTTGCCTTTTGCCCATCGTAAGCTGCTAATTCCTTTACAATAAATTTATTATTTTCAATTTTGAATCCTTGAAGATCTAGAATAAGTTTCATATTTTCAAATATTTGAATTTCTTGATCATTTCTACTTTTAATTGATATTCACTTATTTGTTTTTTTAATTTCTGCAACTTAAGTTGAAAATCTAATACTCGAACTGAAATCTCGTAAGACATTATATAAATGAAGAATTCTGGTTTGGCTACGTTAATAAATATCAAAATTGACGCATGCGCTCTTAAGCATAAGTAGCGGTTTGTTTAAAAGGAGTATTTTATCTTAAGGAAATTGTATTACAGCTGTTTCACAATTTTTGTTAATGGATTGTAACTGAAAACTTTATCATGAATTATAACACAATATGCCGCTGTTTTAGCGGGAATTTTTTCCTTGGTTTCAAATTCAATTCTCATGGTTACTGGACCTGTTTGTAGTAAATCTCTTTGATGTGAACAATTAATGTAAACTATAGGAGCATTTTCTTTAAATTCTTTTGGATTAAAAATTGGTTCCACTGGAGAGTTATAATACCCTTGACGAAAGTCTGTAAACATTTCATACAGAGTAGCAAATTTATTATTTTCAAAATCAAGTTGAAGATCATTGTAAGGATATCTTTCTGAATTTAAAAAGACATTCATATTTCTTAAATTACAATGATCAAATTTACTCATATCCATTTTTAGATTACCACGTCTATTTTTCTGAAAAGCAATTAGAACATGACGTGGCGTTTCGACTTTTGTAGATGTTTTTACGGGCCAGTTGTGCCTCGTAGTTTCCAATAACTCTGGATATTCAACTAATTCCCAGCTTCGGAAGGTTATTAGTATATCACTATTTTTGTCAATAATTTTAGTAAGTGCTAATTCTTGCGGAATCGCTACAGTAAGATGAGGAACTCTCCAACACAACTTTGTAATTTTAATTTTGGGTTTTTCATCTTCATTACTGGATAATAATGCATTTGTATCATCATTACTTCTTATTAGAATAAGTTCTTGTTGTGAATTAAGAATAATCTTATTATAATCTTCAAAAAATCCTGAATACATCTTTAATGGTATACATAATGAAACATTACCTTTGTCATCAGTCATAATTTTTTCTTTAGATTTTGTTTTCGGATACCAACCGGCATTTTCCAATTTAGCACTTTCATTTTGATTAAATGAAATATATCCCTTAAGAGTTGAAGTTATACCAATATCCCGAACGGAGTCAATAGTAACACCATTTAAAATATAGCGCAATTCTTTAAATAAAAATGCCGGAGCATTATTAATTAAAACAGTATTAGCTAAAGGGGAATCATCTTCTTTAGTTACTTGCAATTCCACATAAATTTCACTTTCGCAAGGTAAAGGATATTTTCCTGTTTGTTGCAAAGCAATTCTGATTTCATCATTTGGTCCGAGTTTTGTAGAATTAAAAGGATCGAAAGAAAGAATTTCCCAGCTTAATATTGATTCATCAACCAATACATTTTCTCTTACATTTAAATAATCCATTTTTATTTAAGTTTAAAACCCAAACTTTGAAGAAATTTTCTATTAGAAGGTGTTAACCTTTGGAAGTTTGATTTCCTACTAAAGGAAGTTGGTTTCTTTCTTGTCTTATTAATGTTTTTATTATTAAATTTTCTAGTAAAGTTTGCAGATTTATTGTTATATAATATTACCATCTTTCATCTACTTTTTTAAGATGTAGTCTGATGGTTATGGTTTCTTCTCTAAAATTAATCAAATCACCTTCCTGATCTATTATTTTAATGGCTATTTTATCAATTACTTTAACGGTGACTGGGAAATATATGACGTTTTGAGGTGACTCAATTATTTTGAACCCTGGAGCAACGCTCGGGAAAAATTGGTGTATTATATGAACAGGTTTCCCGTTTAAATATGATCCCTCTGCAATACTGCAGTCTATATTTATTGAATTTACTTTAATTATTTCTGCGGGAAAATCTGATATATGTTCAATGTTGGCTTCCAATCGCCCATTTTTAAACCCTAATAATTTACCAATAGTTCCTTCACGAAAAGTTATGGGGGCTGAACATTTAAGATGTGTACGCAAAGTATTATTATTTGCATAAAGACTAAAACTAATTTTATCCTCATCCAAGTGTTTTTTTAAAAAATCTGTTATGTCTTCTAATTCGTAGCTACCTGGGAGTATGGCTATTTCTAAATTTTCATCATGAATTAATACATTATTCCCAACATCAATATTGGGAATTGCATTAAATGTTTCGAAATTTACAAGACCGATAACATATTCAACATCTTCATCTAAATATATTGGAGGATGTAACTCTGATGTTAAAATAGCGGAATTGCCGCTAAGAACAAAACTATATGACATTTTACTTTAAAAATGTGTTTAATAATAAACTAAAATTACGTGTTACATATGGTTATAAAGAAATTTTAGACACAATTGGCCACAATTTGTTTTGTTAAAGTTTTGATAACTGTTATAATTATAACTAACAATATTATTATTTTGGTCGCTATAAAAATATTTAATTAATTCATAAGGGGGTCGCAAATTATCATAACTATCAAAATATATTATGTTTTTCCTTTTTTTGTATATGCTATCCAGTGAGTACCAGCACCACTATGATTATCTAGATTGACAATTGCACTTTCAATTATCTTTATCTTTTTTGGTAATTTATCCCTCATACAAATACCACGAAAGTTGGGAATTTGTAAATATTTAACGTATTTAAGTAAATCATAATTTGTAAGTGCTTTTCGAGGTATGGGTTGAACAGAGAGGTTCTTCAGCCATCGTGGTTGGAGGTTTTGAAGATGATCATTATATTCCTAGAGGGTAGTTTTTGTGTATAACTGAAATTAGTTGCGGGCTGCACTGAGAGAATTTAAGTGTGTGCATTAGGAGGCATTTTCACCCAACCACTTAATAGTAACAAGAATTTTGGGTTGGGGTAGTTTTCACCCCTATTTTTGATGCCGTATTTTGAGCTTATTACTTGATGCCTTTTAACGAAGTTTTGGGGTTAGATTCCTATGTATGTGGGCGATCATTGTTGAAATATTACAGGCTTAAATTGCAAACCCTTCGTGTAAAGGTAACTACCCCCAATTTAGTATGTGGTTTTCCGATTCTTTTTAGTAGTGTTCTGTTTTAAGGGTGTGCGGAGAAGTTAAATCAACAAATAACGATTGAAGTAGTTTCAACCTCTAATTTTAATTTTTGAACTGCGCGACAACGAGTGGACCTTTTGGTCGAAACTCTGAGATTAAACAGAGAGGTTCTATAGCCATCGTGGTTGGAACAGCAAGCAGAGCTACAGCAACAGAGCTACAGCAAGCAGAGCTACAGCAGGCGGAGCGACAGCAGGCAGAGCTGCAGCAAGCAGAACGACAGCAGGCAGAGCTACAGCAAGCAGAACGACAGCAAGCAGAACGACCGCAGGCAGAGCTACAGCAAGCAGAGCGAGAGCAGGCGGAGCAACAGCAGGCAGAGCTACAGCAAGCAGAACGACAGCAGGCAGAACGACAGCAGTCAGAGCGACAGCAGGCGGCAAATAAGAGTGAATTAGATAAATTTATTCGCATGAAATCTAAGCCGAGTTTAAATAAGAGTGACACAAGATGCGCGGCATCTAGATTTAAATCAATGGTGTTCTCTTATTTCAACTTGGATAGTATTTGCAATAATATTTCTAATTCAACTCTAAAAGATGTAAAAAATTGTATACAAAGACAAGGCGATCTTCTTTTAAATTTGGGTAATATATTTTTTTAAAAAAATCCATGCTTTTCAACAAATTAAAAAGTTAATCCAAAAGTTTTCCAAATTGCGCGAGCTGAAAAAATTGCTAATTATTCTATGTCATTGGGTCTTGATTGATCGAATTGTGTTTATTTAGAACAGATTGAGTATGAAAATTCTAGCATTTGTTACATATGTGAAAAACCTTTTTCAAAAGGAAATTTCATAAAGTGTAGAGATCATTGTCATATTACAGGTAAATATCGAGGAGCTGCCCACTCAATTTGTAATTTGCATTTTAAACCTCCAAAATATATACCAATAGTATTACATAATTTAAAAAACTATGATTCTCACCTATTTATTAAATCGCTTTGCTATAATAAAGAAAATATTAGTGTTATAGCTCAAAATAAAGAAAAGTATATTTCTTTTAGTAAGGAAATTTTCGTTGACAGTTATGTGTCAGAAAAGCGGAAACCAGTTTCTTTGCGACTACGCTTTATAGATTCTTTTCAATTTCTCCCAGAGTCTTTAGAGTCGCTATCACAAACTCTACAAGATTCACAATGTTTTGAAATTAAAAAGTTTTTCTCAAATGCTGATGAATTTCGATACATTAGACAAAAAGGGGTATTTCCATACTCTTACATAGATTCCAACGAAAAATTAAATGAGAAATCTCTACCATCGATTGATAAATTTTATAATAACTTAACCGATGAAAATATCTCTCCTCAAGACTACAATCGTGCTGTAGAAGTGTGGAATCTATTTAAGTGTTCTACAATAGGGGCTTATTCCGATATTTACTTAAAATCTGATGTTTTACTTTTGGCTGATGTTTTTGAAAATTATAAATCCACATGTATTAAAACCTATAAGTTAGATCCTGTTAATTATGTTACTAGCCCTTCTATGTGCTGGGATGCAATGATGAAATTAACTAATGTAGAATTAGAATTATTAACGGAACCAGATATGCTTCATTTTTTCAAAAAAGGTGTTCGTGGTGGGGTTAGCACTTGTTCCAAACGCAAATCTGAAGCAAATAATCCATTCTTAGAAAATTTTAATCCTGAAAGACCTACAACATATATCACTTACTTAGACGCCACAAATTTGTATGGTTATGCTATGAAACAATATTTGCCTGAAAAAAATTTTGCTTGGGTACCTAAGCTCGAAATAGAAACTTTAAATCTATCCGAACTTTCAGATACATCATCTATAGGGTACATATTTGAAGTTGATTTAGAATATCCAAATTATTTACATGATAGTCATAATGATTTCCCATTTTGTCCTGAACAATATACACCGCCAATTTCAAACCACTCCAAATTGATTCCAAACTTACATAATAAATATAACTATATCATTCATTACCGATATCTGAAACAATGTCTAGAATTTGGACTCAAAATCTTAAAAATACACAGAGCAGTTAAGTTTACACAATCACCATGGTTAGCGGAATATATAGATTTAAATACAAATTTACGAAATTTATCTAAAAATAAATTTGATAAAAATTGTTATAAATTGGCAAATAATTCAATTTTCGGTAAAACCATGGAAAATGTTGATAGGCGAGCAGATATTAAATTAGTATCTCAATGGGAAAGACAGGGTAATAAATTTAGTGCCGAAAAACTTATTTCTAAACCTCAATTAAAGGATTTTAAAATTTTCTCTGAAAATTTAGTTGCTCTTCAACTTCAACAGGTTTGCATTGAATACAATAAACCAATTTATGTTGGGATGAGTATCTTGGATATTGCAAAAACTGTGATGTATAATTTTTATTACGGGTATTTAAAAGTTAAATATGGTAATAATTTAAATTTATTATATACGGATACTGATTCCTTAATTCTTGAAGTTCAGACCCAAAACTTTTATGAAGATATGAAGCTAAATCTGGATAAATTTGATACTTCTAATTTTTCTGAACAAAATATTCATTGCATGCCTATTACAACATCAGTTGTTGGTAAATTTAAAGATGAGTACAAAGGGATTCCCATTGAAAGTTTTTATGGAACTGGTGCTAAAGCATATTGCATCAAATCCAAAAATAGTGTAGATAAAAAAGCAAAAGGTGTTAGTAAATCATGTATAAAAAATCAATTAACATTATCAGATTATAAAGATGTTGTTGAGAAAGGTGACAAAATATTCTGCACCATGTATGTATTCAAGTCAGATATGCATAACATATACACTAATTTGTTAAATAAATTGGCATTAACAACTCATGATGATAAAAGATATTGTATACCAAATTCCACAAAAACTCTTGCATGGGGACATAAGGATATTTTGGAAACAGATTTTTTTGATAAAGATATGAAAATGATGTATGATACTCTAACTTCTTTAAGTTCCGAAAACGAAAATGCATCTAAAAATAAAAAACCACGATTAGAATTAACTACTCCTAGTAATTTTTCATCTTTATAAAATCATCATTTTATATGATGATAATATATGTAAGTCGTTTTTGAAGCTTTAAAAGTTGGAGGGGGAACTGAATCCAAAGACATATATATTGTATACAAATACCACTATTTGTTAGTAATATTACAACAATGACTGCTGCATCTTTAATAGTTTTAGTTTCCCTTGTTGGAAATGTGCTATATGTAAATTACATTCCTAATGCAGTTAGGGCTGATATATGTATAAATGCCCTCAAAAATGAAACCGATTGCTACAAACAGATGAAAATAACATATCTTGTTGGAAATTCACACTTTTTTACCTATAATGTAACTGATTCTGCTTTATGTGAAAATACATTCATAAAAATTAAATATTCCATGACAAACAAACCATTACAATATTCAGATTGGATTCCTTTCAACAATAAAAAAGAAGAATCCTGTCATTGTGTCTGTTGTTATATATTTGTTATTACATTTGCAGCAGCAATATTTATTTGTACATGTTTAATTTTATTGTATTTCATAAAAAAATATCTATAAAATTATTTAATAAATGTTTAAAAATAATATAAATTTTGTTTTTTATTGATTCTTGTTAGTATAAAGACATTTAAAGTTTATCCCCTCCTCTTAAATGGAGAAGGAAAATAAGTTTACCCCTCCACTTGAGAGGAGAGGGAAAATGTATAAAATTTAGGAGCCAACGGATAGATAGTTAGTTTTTTGAGAGTAAACAGATAGCTAGTTAGTTTTTGAAATACATCATTCAAGATGTTCAGTAATCAGAGTAAAAATATATTTGAAAATTCACCATTAAAAAAGAAAATAAAAAAAACAATTATAAATTCTACAAAATATAATTTAAATAATTCTAACTCTAAATATGCTGCGATTGGTTTGTGGGTGGAAAGTGATTTTCTACCATGCATTGAACTTGGTGCTAAAAATGGTCAATCTGTGATATTAAATGAAGATGATTGGAAGAACTTATTGCAATATCAAGGAGTTATAACAAATTATATGTTTTCACCTAATGTTTTCAATGAACCGATATATTTGCAAAATTTATCTATTCATTTTGAAAAGATTGGTGAATTACCAATAGTGAAGATTGCGAAAAGCTGTGAATTTATTTACTATGGAAATGAAACTGTCTGCAGACTATGGGAACAAATTCCACTTATAGAATATAAACTAAACGTTTTACAAAAACAAAACTTTCGACGTTATTTCAACGTTTTTAGAAATAACAACTTTTACGATGGAGATTCCTTTGACAAAATATATAATGTCCTTTCTCCAAAACAAAATCTAAATAGTGAAAATGTATGCTCCATGCTGGAACTGCTTTTGAATCATCCCGAAGAACTAGAACAAAAATTAAAGTCTAAGCACTATTATGAAGAAGACAGTATCTATTGATGAATCAAGATACCAAATTCATCTGATGGTTGCTTGGAACTTTGCCTACAGAAAAGCTCGTATGACTTCTGAAGAATTTATAAATCAAAAACATTTTAGAAGAAGGATTAAATTGACTGAAGAAATTTTAAATCCCATATTAGACTCTGATTATAGGAATATTGTATTTAAAAAAATGTTTATGTAATAAGCTTATTTTTAAATAAAACAAATATATATATAAAAATTCATTTTTTTATTACAAACATCAATTATTATTACAGCATTAATTACTATTACATCACATCTCCCTTGAAGATCCAAGAGTTATAAGATTTATCTAATCCTAACCATTTTACAAATACTTTGTTTCCTTTCTTTCTTAACACTTTTTCCACCAGATATACATTTGGCTGTCTTACTTTTTGAAGTTCTTCCTCATAGAAACCTCCTTGAATATCTATCCCGTTTCCATCTTGAATCAAATACGTTGTTGGATTAGTCAGCTGGATTTTTTTTATTTGAAAAATTTCGTTTGACCAGTTGGGTGTGTAACCTTTAGAAAATTGTTCACGAATCTTGCTTATTCGTACTCTATCACTGACACGAAATTTTGGTGATCTGGGATCCACAGTTTTCCTATGGGTATAAGCTGATTTCAAGATTTCCATTTCATTCTTTTTGTTAACTTCGTTTGGTTTTTTTCCGATTGTTGAATGCTTAGTATTATTGTATTCTGTAATTATTTCTTTAAGAAAGCTGATCCATTTATAATTACCTAGTAAACTAAACTTTTTCCACATTTTGTTTTTTATAGTTCTATTTACTCTCTCTACAATACTAGCTTTCATATTAGAAAATGTGTTGTAACGATTAATTTTGAACTGCTCCATAAGTTTCTGAAAGTCTTGATTAAAGAATTCTTTACCCTGGTCAGTATTCAGATTTTTTGGGGGAGTTTTTAAAGTTAATAGAATTTTTTTCATTGCAGCTGTTACATCATTACCAGTTTTGGATTTTACAGGTTCTGCCCATACAAATTTAGAAAACACATTTATTACCATTAAAATATATCTTAAACCCCTATTAAATTTCGCATATGGCTGCATTTCTATCAGATCAGCTTGAAATAGATCATTAAGCCCTTTTACAATTGTTCGTCTCCTTCTATATCGCCTTCTCGCTGGTTTATGTAATTCATTTACAACGTCTTGCTTAATTTTACTCATTATTAATTTATAGCTTACTCTCGAAAATAAATCCCATAAATAACTTTACCTCCTTCTAAACCGTTTATAAAAACCCTTTATCGCTGACTGTGTAAAATATGAAAAAGTCATCTCATTTTTTTTAGTAAGTTCTTTAATTTTATTTTCCACTGCTTCAAATGATTTTTTATTTTCATTTCTAATTTCTTTTATTGATGAATTTATTTGGGTGATGTTGTTAGTAAGATCAGAAATTTTTACATTAAATTTATTTTCCATTGTTTCAAATAATTTGTTATTTTCATTTCTAATTTCTTTTATTGACGAATTTATTTGGGTGATGTTGTTATTAAGATCCGACATTTTCACATTAAATTTAGTTTCCAAAACAACATTTGATAACGTATAATTTTTTTTGAAACCACCTAATGTTGAATTCATTTCTTCTCTTGCATAATTCATTGTATCATTAAATTCTTTTCTAGAAACTTCAGCAGCTCTTTGAACTAATTCATTTAATGATTTTATTTCTTTTACTAATTTATCTTCTAGATTTTTTATATCTTTTCCTAATTGAAATTCTGCATTTGTTATATCTAATGTCATTTTTACAATTTTTTTTTCTATATTTTTTATATCTGACGCTGTCTTTTCAGCTTTGTGTAATATATCTGTATAAGATATTTCAAGTTCTTTTATCAGTAAAGAAATCTCCTCGATTTTTGAACTATTATTTTTAATTTTAATTAATATATCCTTTTTAGAAACTTCCATTATAGCTTGCACTACTTGTAGTAAGGATTCTAATTCTTTTTGTAATTTTTCATCAATTACCTTTGTAAAATTTCCCTCGTCAAAAGAAGTTTCAGATTTGGTTTTTAGATGGTTTAATTGCTTTAGTATATCCTCGATTTTTTCATTATTTTTTGTAATTTGATCTTTGAATTCTGTTTCAATTTTTTCATTTTCGTTTTGAAAATCCTCCTTCAATTTGTCTTCTAAATATTGTAAATTTGATTTATATGCATTGATTTTAATTTCAAATTCTTTAATTTGTTCTTTAAATTCATTAACTTTATCGGTATCTTTTTTGTGAATTAGAAAATGAGTGTTCATTGATTTTTCAAGATTTTGTGTATTTTTATCCATAACGTCATGTATTTTCTTAAAATTCCCTACTTCTTCTGCTACTCTATCATTAAGCATATTAGTAAAATTTTGAAACTTTGATGTAATTTCCTTGGAAATACTATTCTTGGTGTTTGTCAATTGCTGAAGTATCCTTAATTATTGATTTAATTGATGTAATTTCATTTTTTATTTCATTTTCAAAATCATCAACTTTATCATATTTTAACTTCACTACGTCAAAGTCATTTGCATATTTAGAAACTTTCTGAGAAAATTTTTCTACTACCTCATCATTTCCATCAACAGTATTTTTCAAATTAATTATCTTGTCATTATATTCAGGAATAACTTTATCCTCAAATAACTTAATCTTTTTTGCAATATTTTGTATGTTGTTATCATATTCATTTATTCTCTTATTTAAATTATTAACGTCACTTTTCAACCCGGGATCTAAATTATGAATTAATTTGTTTTCAATATATTTTACATCGATTTCAAAATTTTTTATTATTTTCTCTTCAACATTTGATAATATTTTATTTTCTAATGATAATAATGTATTTAGAGCAGATTTTTTTGAAATATGACGACCAAATTTATCGATGGTCATTTTAGAAATGTTTAAAAGTATCTATTATGTTCTTTTGTATAATAATATTCGCTTCTCTTAGTTCTTCAATAATGGAAATAATTTCATTGTTATGACCAGTGTGTCCCGCAAGCATGGATGCTACCAATAGTTGAAGTCTCTCAACAAGTTCGTTTACATTATCCCAATATATGTAATCTGTATTAGGTTTATTAACTTTTAAAGTTATACCAAATCCGGTTTTTTTTGAAGACATTCGACTTTCTCTATATGGAGCTTTGCGTCTTTCAAAAAATCCCTGGATTGCTTGTTGTGATTCGGGATTTAGACTTTTAGTTTTTGTAATTCCTTTGCTTTACAAATAAGGTCCTATTATAGAAATATATTTATGTGATCCATTTCCCTGCACCTGCTCATTTGGATCATTATTTCTACGGTATGCATTGGTTCTTTTTAAAATATCCATATAATTTTCCAAATCTTGTTTTTTATACCCTATTGGTTCTTTTTTAAATAATAACTCATATAAACCTGGTGTACCTGTATAGGTCATTCCTTCAATTTTGATGTTTCTACCAATAATTTCGACAGGTTTTTGAGTTAAACCCAAAAAGAATTTCTCGGTTTCCAAATCATGAACTATTCCATATTGGTGATCAAACTCATGTTCAACATCTTTTACACCGTCATCAATATATTGGCGAGGTAATTCATCAAATCCTGATAAATATTCTTTATATAAATCTGTATCAACAAATGTTCGAACTGTTTGCCGTGTTTGTTCTAGTATATCTGAAAGATTTCCTATTGTGGAATGTGAACCTGAAGAAGGGGTAGTTTCTGCAATAATACTTGTTTGTTGTATAGATGGCATTTGACTTGCTGACGCTAAACTCGCGTCCCAGTCAATAATCGATGGTATTTCTGTAGGAAGGAGTGGAGTTTTTCCCGTCTTTCTTTTTTCTGGTGTTGATGTTCCATATTGTAATTTTCTCTTTGGTGTTAGTGTTTGAATTGATCTTTTTTGTGGTGTTTCATAAATTTTTTTAATTGGTGTGTGTAGCTCTTCCTTTATTTCAACAGGTTCAATTTTACCAATCGTTGAAATTAATTCTTGTAAGGGTTGAGTTATCGGTTTATATGTTTCCTCCAATTTAGTTTGCGCCTCAAATTCCGCATTTTTTAAACTCTGATATTTTTGTTTAACAGCTTTTCTTGATTTAACTAGCTCTCTTGCTAAACGTTCATCCATGATTGGTATAATTTACCATCAAACGTTTATTTTTATAAGTAAATATATGAATCAAATCCTTTTCGATATCGGCCAGATTTCACATTAGAGTCTTTGTCTATTACCAAAAATCCAAATTTATCTTTCCAACATATTAAGCACAACTCATTAAATTGGTTGAATGACATATCAACATTAACATGATCATCATAAATATGTTTTAAGTTTGTTCGATCTTGTTGAAATATAACAATTAAATTTGCATTGTCACGAATTAATTGTTTCGAAATAGAAGAATATGTTTGACATAAATAAAAACAATCAGTATTTTTGTGTCTTCCGAAACAAAAATAATCTTTTACAACATTCTGATTACAACACACTATATCATCAAATATTATTATAGAGTTTGGTTTAACTTGTTTTGGTGAAACAATTGTTTCTTCATTTTCAGATTCATAGTATCCAATTTTTTTCAAAGGTTTAAAAAGTGTTCTCAAATATTTGTACTTTGGTTGATATAAGGATTTTGAATAAACATACAGATTTTCAAATCGCAAACCATTCGGATCTTCAATTAAACAAATAATAACATTGGTTTTGCCACAGCCTGACGGGCCAATAATTAACCCTCTTTTACTATTTCCTTCAAACAGTTTTCCATGTTTTCTAAAACCATTCACTGAACTTTCATGATCCTTAATTGTTATAGAGTATGGTTGTTTCTCAACTCTCATTTTATATATAAAACAAACTATTAATATTCGGTATTGTGATGTAACTGGTTAGTTATCACTAGGATTGTGACTATATATAATGTTTCCATCACATAATAAACGAATCATTTACAAGACAAACAGCAAAAGGAAAGGAAGTGGTTTAGTAAACTCATTAATCAATAAATTACCCTTTGAATTGCATATTCCTGGTTATAATTTTTGTGGACCTGGAACAAAATTGGAAAAACGATCGTCAAGAGGTGATAAAGGTATAAATTTATTGGATGAGGCTTGTAAAGAACACGATATTGCTTACTCACAATCAAATGATATAAAAAGAAGGCATTTAGCTGATAAAATATTAGCTGACAAAGCTTTATCAAGGTTCAAAGCTAAAGATTCGAGTTTTGGGGAAAAAACTGCTGCACTAGGAATTACTGGTGCTATGAAAATTAAAAGAAAATTAGGTATGGGACTTCGAACGAGAAGAAAGTTCAAGCGAAAAACCCGAAAAGGACGAGGACTATCATTATCTCAGGTAACTTCAAAAGCTAGAAAAGGAATTAAGGGGAAACGTTTTAAAGACCTAAATGAAAGTATTCAAACTGCTTTAAAAGCTATTTAAAAAACAGGTAAAGTGTTACCTCCAAAGAAAAGGGTAATTCCAATCCCAAAGACTGGTGGATTTCTTCCACTTATACCTTTATTTGCTGGTTTGTCTGCTCTTGGTGCTCTTGGAGGAGGGGCTGCAGGTATTGCTAAAGCAGTAAATGATACAAAAGCAGCCAAAGCGAAATTAGAAGAATCTAAACGATACAATCAAATGATGGAGTCCATTGCGGTAGGAAAAAAAGGAAGTGGACTTTATTTAAAACCCTATAAAACAGGATGTGGATTATACTTGAAACCTTATTCAAAAAACTGCTAAAACATATACCTCGAAAAGCACTTACAAATTATGATTTACTTAAATACGTTAAATATTTACAAATTCCCAACTTTCGTGGTATTTTTATGAGGGATAAATTACCAAAAAAGATAAAGATAATTGAAAGTGCAATTGTCAATCTAGATAATCATAGTGGTGCTGGTACTCACTGGATAGCATATACAAAAAAAGGAAAAAACATAATATATTTTGATAGTTATGGTAATTTGCGACCCCCTTATGAGTTAATTAAATATTTTTATAGCGACCAAAATAATAATATTGTTAATTATAATTATAACAGTTATCAAAACTTTAACAAAACAAATTGTGGTCAATTGTGTCTAAAATTTCTTTATAACCATATGTAACACGTAATTTTAGTTTATTATTAAACACATTTTTAAAGTAAAATGTCATATAGTTTTGTTCTTAGCGGCAATTCCGCTATTTTAACATCAGAGTTACATCCTCCAATATATTTAGATGAAGATGTTGAATATGTTATCGGTCTTGTAAATTTCGAAACATTTAATGCAATTCCCAATATTGATGTTGGGAATAATGTATTAATTCATGATGAAAATTTAGAAATAGCCATACTCCCAGGTAGCTACGAATTAGAAGACATAACAGATTTTTTAAAAAAACACTTGGATGAGGATAAAATTAGTTTTAGTCTTTATGCAAATAATAATACTTTGCGTACACATCTTAAATGTTCAGCCCCCATAACTTTTCGTGAAGGAACTATTGGTAAATTATTATTGATTAAAAATGGGCGATTGGAAGCCAACATTGAACATATATCAGATTTTCCCGCAGAAATAATTAAAGTAAATTCAATAAATATAGACTGCAGTATTGCAGAGGGATCATATTTAAACGGGAAACCTGTTCATATAATACACCAATTTTTCCCGAGCGTTGCTCCAGGGTTCAAAATAATTGAGTCACCTCAAAACGTCATATATTTCCCAGTCACCGTTAAAGTAATTGATAAAATAGCCATTAAAATAATAGATCAGGAAGGTGATTTGGTTAATTTTAGAGAAGAAACCATAACCATCAGACTACATCTTAAAAAAGTAGATGAAAGATGGTAATATTATATAACAATAAATCTGCAAACTTTACTAGAAAATTTAATAATAAAAACATTAGTAAGACAAGAAAGAAACCAACTTCCTTTAGTAGGAAATCAAACTTCCAAAGGTTAACACCTTCTAATAGAAAATTTCTTCAAAGTTTGGGTTTTAAACTTAAATAAAAATGGATTATTTAAATGTAAGAGAAAATGTATTGGTTGATGAATCAATATTAAGCTGGGAAATTCTTTCTTTCGATCCTTTTAATTCTACAAAACTCGGACCAAATGATGAAATCAGAATTGCTTTGCAACAAACAGGAAAATATCCTTTACCTTGCAAAAGTGAAATTTATGTAGAATTGCAAGTAACTAAAGAAGATGATTCCCCTTTAGCTAATACTGTTTTAATTAATAATGCTCCGGCATTTTTATTTAAAGAATTGCGCTATATTTTAAATGGTGTTACTATTGACTCCGTTCGGGATATTGGTATAACTTCAACTCTTAAGGGATATATTTCATTTAATCAAAATGAAAGTGCTAAATTGGAAAATGCCGGTTGGTATCCGAAAACAAAATCTAAAGAAAAAATTATGACTGATGACAAAGGTAATGTTTCATTATGTATACCATTAAAGATGTATTCAGGATTTTTTGAAGATTATAATAAGATTATTCTTAATTCACAACAAGAACTTATTCTAATAAGAAGTAATGATGATACAAATGCATTATTATCCAGTAATGAAGATAAAAAACCCAAAATTAAAATTACAAAGTTGTGTTGGAGAGTTCCTCATCTTACTGTAGCGATTCCGCAAGAATTAGCACTTACTAAAATTATTGACAAAAATAGTGATATACTAATAACCTTCCGAAGCTGGGAATTAGTTGAATATCCAGAGTTATTGGAAACTACGAGGCACAACTGGCCCGTAAAAACATCTACAAAAGTCGAAACGCCACGTCATGTTCTAATTGCTTTTCAGAAAAATAGACGTGGTAATCTAAAAATGGATATGAGTAAATTTGATCATTGTAATTTAAGAAATATGAATGTCTTTTTAAATTCAGAAAGATATCCTTACAATGATCTTCAACTTGATTTTGAAAATAATAAATTTGCTACTCTGTATGAAATGTTTACAGACTTTCGTCAAGGGTATTATAACTCTCCAGTGGAACCAATTTTTAATCCAAAAGAATTTAAAGAAAATGCTCCTATAGTTTACATTAATTGTTCACATCAAAGAGATTTACTACAAACAGGTCCAGTAACCATGAGAATTGAATTTGAAACCAAGGAAAAAATTCCCGCTAAAACAGCGGCATATTGTGTTATAATTCATGATAAAGTTTTCAGTTACAATCCCTTAACAAAAATTGTGAAACAGCTGTAATACAATTTCCTTAAGATAAAATACTCCTTTTAAACAAACCGCTACTTATGCTTAAGAGCGCATGCGTCAATTTTGATATTTATTAACGTAGCCAAACCAGAATTCTTCATTTATATAATGTCTTACGAGATTTCAGTTCGAGTATTAGATTTTCAACTTAAGTTGCAGAAATTAAAAAAACAAATAAGTGAATATCAATTAAAAGTAGAAATGATCAAGAAATTCAAATATTTGAAAATATGAAACTTATTCTAGATCTTCAAGGATTCAAAATTGAAAATAATAAATTTATTGTAAAGGAATTAGCAGCTTACGATGGGCAAAAGGCAAGTCATTTTATTTTCAAAGCTCCATTTCCGATGGGTCATTTACCATCCTATTTACACAAGCAAGCTCTGTGGTTAATAAAAAATTACCATTGCATTGAGTGGTGTGAAGGATTTACGCCATTACACAAATGTGGAGATATCATAAGAGATTTAAGCGCTAAGGTGGACTATGTTTATGTAAAAGGGGAAGAAAAGGCAGATTTCGTAAAGAAGTATTCCATGAAACCAGTTATCGAGATTGATGAACAACCCACCCTAAAGAAAATGGATCCTTGCTGCTTTTATCATCAAAAAATACCATGTGTATGTGCATTATCAAATGTTTATTACCTTTACAACAATTTTTTTATGTAATAAAAGACTTGATTACAAATTATGTGTTTTATTTTCTAACATTGTTCTAATACATGAAATATTATTATTTAATCCTAGTTCTTGAAGTTTACATATTAAAATATCTATATTTTTATTTTTAAAATATTCGCTACAACATTTAGCTGCTAGTAAACATAATTCTGCATGTTCCATATAATTTAAAAACAATATAATATTCTGCGCTTCACTTTCTTGACCTTCATATGCATAAAACTCGGAACAGGCTGCGGACATCAAAAACTCTTCATACATTTCTCTTCTTAATAATTCCATAATAAATCCTACACTAAAACCTCCCTGTTTCTCAATATCTCTTTATCTCTCTCTTCCTCTTCCACGATTTCTTTTAATATATCAGGATCTTTTATATAATCCTTCAATATCCTTAAAAAGTAACTGAATCCTATTTCCTTTATTTCATGAACGAACTTCAGTAAATTTTGTGTTTTTCTATAATTTAAACAGGCTTCTGCAGCTAATTGGTATTGGAAGGCAGTCTCATAATATACCTGTGCCCACTCGGGGTGCGTTTTTCTTAGCATTGCATTCTTTAATTCGGAATTTTGAATTTTAGTAAACTGTTTACCTAATTTGATTATTTCATTTTGCAAATCACTGTTCATAACTACCACTTATTTTTAATTTAACACTTTTCGTTATTAGTGGTGAATCTTGTATGTAAACCTAAGACTAATTGTGAATGAATGTAGCTCGCTCAGATTCAGTCCTTTAAAATACCAGCTCCCCTCCAACTGCTGTAGTGGTTAGGAAGGAGGTAGAAGGTGGAGCAAAAAGAGGTGGAGTTTACGTAACCAATCGAGATAGGGGGCGAACTTGGGCAGCCAATCAGAAACAAGGTCATTCTTGGCTGATCAATCAAAAAAGTGGTGGGGGGGGTCAACTGAGAGCCCCCTATCTCCACTACTAACAAGAAAAATAATATATAAAAATCAGTTTAATATATCGGGTTTTGATTTTTCCATACCTGAATTTTTCTCCTGGAACTCTGTCGCCTGCGTTTTTATTAATTCGATGAAAGAATGGTAAACGGCATCCAAATCACTTTCTACATTAATTATTTGATTAGCAGTGTTGAAGGATTTTTCACTGAATATTTCATGTGATGGAAGCATGTACTCGCCAACAGCTGTCATGTTAACTTTTAAAGCATGATGCACACGTAATCAATTATTAACAAGTTCCACCACCTTGGATTTAATGTCTGCAAAGAACATTACGTAATCGGAATGCTCCATATCACTGCTAACCCCATAGGTTGCAATTCTCCTTTTGAAGGCACATTCAACGAGTTGCACACCATGACATACCGGCAAACCTGAATTATTTTTATGTTGTTGTGTTCGTTTATGCGCTGACATATGATTTATTGGAACATCTACATTACATGTAGCGCAATTAATTACCGGAATCGTCGATGTATACTCTTCAATTCGGAGCCGTTTTCCTCCAGGCACTTCATTAAATCTCGCCGCACACGATTCTCTTTTATGACGCCTCATATATAACTATTAGTAAACTTAGAACCGCAATTTTCACAAACATATGCCATGATTTGTCAAATATTAACACATGTACTATCTATACAAGTCAGAGCCAACTGATGAATGAAACTGCCCCATACCTTATATAAAACCAGTCAAGGTCACCCCAAACCACGTAACATATCTTCAAGGTCACACACCCAAGATGACCTCCAACAAAGTCAAGGTCGTCTCGACCAGGGTCAAGGTCGCACACGCAACCTTGAACACAAGGTCAAGGCCAAGGACAAAGCACACGTGCACTTTCAAGGTCGATGACGAGGACATGTGGGCGGGGCCAAAGAAGGGTGGGTCAATGTCAAGGTCGAGGAGTGGGGGGATGGAGAGGATCGGGTTATGTTCACTACTAATAGCTCTAACTCTACCTTAATCATACGCAACATACAATCAAAGGATAAACTTGAAAGGGTATAGTAGTATGCCGGATCCAATTTATCGAACTTTAAACAACTATCTCGAAACTGCTCAAAAACATCGTACAATAACAGCACATCTAAATTTAAATATACATCTGAATAGTCCCTTATAGTTTTACATTTAAACAAGCATCATACTTCTTTTGCTCGCCTATAGCTTCCATCGCTAAAATGTTCTCCTCGTAAATTATCATAAAATTGATCTTTAGTTGGGAGACGTATTTTTTCCGTTGAGTCAAAAAAGGTATAGGGAAAAATACCCTTTTGACGCATTAAATTAAATTGCTCGGAGTTTGAAAAATGTTTTCGCATTTCAATAAAATCATTATCATTCAAACCGTTTCCTAAATTTTCCAAAGTTGACAGAAATTTAAAACTGTCAATAAAACACAACTTTAAATACTTCCTCTTGACTTTCCACATTTATTATCGAAATAATCGTGTACATAAATGCTTTTTGTAAAGGATATGTACTTTTCTTTACTTTGAGCCAAAACATCAATTTTATCCTCATATTTACATAACTCTTTTATAAATAAATGACTGTCGAACCCGTTCATGTTATGAAATACGATAAGGGCAAAACTGGGTACTTTATAATTAAAATTACAAATGGAATATGCAGCACCAAATCTTTTTACACCAGTTATGTAACAATGGTCTTTTACTTTAACATCCCCGTTCTCAAGAGGACCTTCACACATACCACATATTTTAGCATCATTAAACTCCCTTATTTCTTCAGGCGTTAACGTCTTCATAGGTTTAATGTTTTTTAAATATGTGTTATATAAAGCCCTCAAATCACATTCAATACGATCCACAAAAACTTGAGCTGCATTACTTCCCCGAAATAGCTCAAATTTCGAAATTGAGTCGTTAAAAGAGCACTTTATAAAATAAGCAAAAGAATATGGCTCATGTTTTAAAGCTTTTTACCGAGTAATAATTTTTGGGGTTTGGTTGTACCGTTTCAACAGATTTTAAAACAGATTCAAAATTCGCGTAAAGAATAAAAGAAACATTCATTTGCTTTTCTGTACCTTCAAATTTTAAAATATTTTCCGGCACACTATTTCCAAATGTATCAATTTTTAAATCCACTGAGGGTGTTTACGTGAAAATGTGGTTACAATCGTGTTTCTGATGTAAAGTCAAAGCTAAGGGTGAATTAAAATTAATGAGGCAACCATCACAAAAATATAATTTATGTTCTTGAAGGTTAATTTGACTCGAAATTAAGCCTAATAAATTCTTAATCCAACAGTAGTGACTTTTTGAACAGGTCGGATAACAAATATGTTTACCACCATCTTTACTATTACAATCTTTTGTAATTAACAATAAATTCACATGACTGTCCAACTTTCTGGACGCATACCTCGGTGGAACAATAATTTCATTTATTGTCTTCGTATTTTGATTCTAAACCGTATACATTGATCTATATGTTGTTCATTTCCTCAAACTTTGTTATATCACGTAATTTTACTGGAAAATCCATATCTGTTAAATTCAGCACTTTAGAAAAACTAGGATAAGATGTGATCTGCGTTGGTGCTGGGGCAGTCGGAAACAATGCTGATGTTATTGCCCATGTGAAGCAACATTGATCCTAATTGATTACATTAATAACACTTCTTTTATTTTCAATGGAGTGTAGCAGTTTAATGTATGATGAGCCACCCACAGGCATATACTCGTTGATATTCACTTCCAAGTATAAAACTCTCTGGAAAGCCCATCCTATAACAAAAAGAAAAAAATAATTAAAAATCTGTTAAACACGTTAGTTATTGATTTCTTACAAAAAAAAAAAGTTAAACATGTAAAGTTTTTTTATATACCTGAATCTTTCTCCTGTAAACTCAGTTGACTACATTTTAATTGCTTCGGTGAAAGAATGGTAAACAGCATCCAAATCACTTACAATACTAATTATTTGATTGGCTGTATTGAATGATTTCTCACTAAATAATATTTCTTGTAATGAAAGAATGTACATACCAGCAGCAGTCCTGTTAATTTTTAAAGTGCGATGCACATGTAATACATTATTAATAAGTTCTACCAGCTTCGATTTAATGTCTGTGAAAAACATTGAATAATCAGAATGTTCCTTATAATTACTAACCCGATAGGTTGCAATTCTATTTTTATAAGCACATTCAACGAATTATCACAACACGATGTACTGGCAAACATGAATTATTTTTATGTTGTTGTGTTCGTTGATGTACTAACATAAGATTTGCTGAAACATCCACATTACACGTAGCAAAATTAATTAATGCAGATGCTGCACGATCCCCAATTAAGAGCCGTTTGCCTCCTCGCACTTCATTAAATCTCGCCGTACACGATTCTCTTTTATGACACCTCATATAATAAATATTGGTAAGTTTGGTACCGAAATTATCACACAAGTATTCCATGATTTGTCAAAATAATATTAACTATTACCAATACAAGTCAGAGACAACTAATGAACGAAACTACCTCCGCCATATCATATATAAAAATATTCAAGCAAACTCTGAAACACAACTTCAAGGTTACACATCCAAGTTGACCTTAATCGAGCCCACGGTCCGACCAAACAATGCGCAAGTGTCGTCTTCAAGGTCACGAAGGTGATCTTGAGCAAACCCATGGTCGCTCCATATAATGCGCAAATCGCATTTCTCCCGGAAGGAAGCATGCAACACTGAATGCGGCTTCGATCTGTCTTTTGCACAAACAGGTGCATGTCGGTACCCTGATGAGTCTAGTAAAAAACGAAACATGTACCTCTGCCGTATCACTGTAACAGGGAGGGTAAGTTTTTACTTTCTTCTCGGTGTGGTGGTACCGGTAGACCACCATCTCGATGGTGGGGGACTAGGATGGATTGTGTTTTGTAGCAATTCATTCAAACTGTGCAACCTCTAACACGGAAAGGATATGATGGAGCGAAGTATGCATTCACTGTTCGCATTTTACTTCATATATATATATATATATATATATATATATATATATATATATATATATATATATATATATATATATATATATATATATATATGTATATATATATATATATATATATATATATATATATATATATATATATATATATATATATATATATACGAAGAATGGCTGAATTAAGTTCGGTAAAAAAAGTAACGCAAGAACTTTTGCTTAGAGATTATGGTCTTAGTTCATTTGTAAAAAAAAGGAAGTTATAAATTTCCATAACTTACCTGTTGAGGAAAATCCTCACTTTTAAGAGTACGAACTCGCAACAATAATTATTTATCAGACCTGTTACCCTAGCCAGTGAAAAGTAGGATAAAATTGCTTTGTCTCCTGAACGATGCCGAAAGGAAAAATAAAAAATACAAGGAATTTTCTTTATTACGCGTTAGGCCAAGAAAAAAATCTGTTGTAACAATTTTATTTGACGCAATTATTTGTTTTAGTTTCTTATGAAGAATCTTTCCATTAGCGATGTCATATTTTTTTGATTCGCCCTATATATCGTTTAGCTTTTTGTTTCTTTAGATCTACATAATTTTGTTAAAAACTTCACCTACAACGTCCTTTCTGGTACATTTTATTGCTTATTAATGATACCATGTAAAGGATATTCCCACGTGTATATCATATAAATCATTTTAATATTTGAGCAGTTTATAGATACTATTTGTACCATTGACGAAATATAGCTCTTCTATGTTTGTACGGACTAAAATCGCTTGAATTCCAAAGCCGTTCAAGTGAATGTATCACGCACTAATTTTATGTGATCAGGAAAATTGCATCACACAATTCGAAGATATTTGCCCTACATCAATGAATTTTTGGATGTTATACCACATAGCGATGCCTGATATTAACCCCTTATACCGAAATCTCAACCCTCAATCAATCAAATCTCTGAACCACTGGTAAGATGTTCCCCGCTGATAACTGAATTTAAGTCGCAATTTAAAATCAGTGCAGACTTTTTGATTTAAAATTAATACAACGAAATTAAACTGCCATCCGTTCCTACAGTTCACGCAGTAAATATAAAAAAATTTAGGAAAACATTGGACTATTACTCCAAAGTGCAAAATACCAAGAAAGAAATATTACTTTTTACGCGAATGGGACAGTAAAGCCCAAAGTTAAACATTATATTATAAAAGAACGACCGCTTCATTAAAATACTGTAGCAGGTTAAAAAAAAGACGTAGGTCATGACCTTTAAATGACAAGCAATTTATATTACCTCCACTCCACATATAATTATGAAGATTTTACTTTAAGTCTTAAAAAACGAGTTTCCTTTGGATGCCCGTAAGAGATCATTTAAAAGGTACCGATGGCATGACATACATTCCAAAATATTTGCAGTATTAATGGTTTATAACATCATTTGAAACTATAAAAATCTCATGAACTTTTTTTCAAAAAATTTAGTGCTATGTCAGATGAACCATAGAAAAACTATACCTTGTATATGGGTGAACCAACAACTCCTAGAATACATATTGGACGACCAAGTGGAAAGACTTTACAAAGATATTGTTAAAATCGATAAACGTTACAACGGAAAATGGAACGCGGAAATGTTGGCTGACTACTGCTGGACTCTTATATAAGAAACCCCTACTAGTGATTACAAAAGAGGAAAGACAAGATAAATGTAGTAGTTTAATTTACTTAAATTTGTGAAAATGCACCCCAATTAAACGTCTTTTTATTAAAATGAAATTCAATTATTTTACAAATTCCATATCCCTCCGCCTTTCTAGGAATTGTTGGGTGCTGACTACGGATTTGACAGTTCGGAAAAAAGCATGTTTTTCCAATGAAAAAGTAGATAAAAGAGAAAAATTTACTATAGGCGAGGAAATTCGCAGAGAGAATTTTTTGAAGATTTAAAGAAATGCGCCAATAGTAGTAAGCATTACCCGATTCGCTCTATCCCCCCCCTCCTTGACCCTGACATTGCCCCCTCCTACGTCAAGAGTAGTTATTCCGGCGATACAGACCGGGTCCCTTTTTTTGAGCCCCATTTTCTGGTGCTCCACCCGAGTACCCCATAGGGCTCCGCTAAAGTTCCGTCCGGGATCCTTATTTTTCAGAGCCCCGTCCGGGTTCCCTTTTTCTAGTACTTCACCCGGGTACCCCATAGGGCTTCGTTAAAGTTCCGTCCGGGGACCCCATTTTTTAGAGCTCCTTCCGAAGTCCCCCTTTTCTAAGCTTCATCTGGGTACCCTATAGGGCTCCTATAAAGTTCCATCCAAGGGCCTCATTTTCTAGAGCTCTACCCACTTGCCCCATAGGACTCAGTTCAATTTCCGACCGAGGGCCGCATTTTCTAGGTCTTCACTAGCGGATCCCATTCAAGCTCCGGCTGAAGGCCAAATTTTTCCCTGAATCCCCACCCAAGGGCCCCATTTGGACGTTGGCTTTCGCATTTACATCAGCTGTCAATTATTATATACGTCAGCTATCATTTACATTAGGCTTTAACCCCACTTTTTATTAGGCCCTATTTAATAAAGCGAAAATACGCTTTTCAGTAAAAAATAATCTAGTAGAATTTGAACAAATATTTCATTCGATTTAAAGACTTGTAGACAATCTGACAAGGAAATTCTGTAAATAGAGAACTTACTGTGGACCATGGTGATGCAAACACGCCATTTTATAATTTCATTTTAACAAGTTTGTAGCTAATTGAATAGATGATGGTAGGAATACTGTATTTCCCTTATTTTATATGTCCTATTTTTAGGATTAAGCCCCCGGAGTCCCATTTTCTAGTTGTTATCTGTCATACATCAGCTGTCATGTCAAATAATGATCGCGCGTAAAATTTTAGAGAGAACACCATTTGATATATATTTTTTTACTTTGAAAAGGTAAAATTTGGAAAAAAGAGTTGATACGAAGCTACGAGACATATGAATTTTATGTAATAAAAAGTGGAGTTATACGATATGCCCCTTAGAACGCACGGGGAAAATAAAACAAATATATACTTCATGTTTATTTCATCAAACATTATTTTTTACTGTAATATAAAGAGTGAATAATAAACAAATATTTAGCTGGTAAATCAACAATGTGAATTTATATTTAGGGCCCCCTATGGCAAGCAATTTCGAGTTATAACCTTTTTTTTTGACATATATAATAGGTAAATCTAAATTACTTTAATAATAATTGAAAACATAATATTTTAATTTATTTTTTCAATTTATACAAACATATCCTTAATCTGATATATATTGTCACATATTTAGATTTTATTCCTGGGTACAGAATGTTTAGGACTGGAGGAGGAGGACCATCCACAAACCAAATAGTTTCTTGAATCGATTTTCACATCATCTGGAAGGTCTTTGTCAGCATAAGGTATGGTATATCTAAAAAAAATAAACAATTTTTAGCAAAAATAATTAAGTTGGATTTCCTTTAACCATAGGTGTCTCGTTTTATTTAATGTGATAAAAAGTTAATAAAATATCGAAAAAAGTAAAAAGTGCTTAAGAGGAAACTGATTATTTAAAATACTAACATAATGGTGAGAGTTATTAAAGAGATAAAAAGTAATCTAGGCATGAGTTTTTGTTTATGTCTCTTTTAATTCAAAATAATAAAAAATTTCCAGATATGTATAAGCGAGGTTTTGAGCATAGGTATATATAAAATATGAAATAAACTATTTAATAGTGTACAGCAAAACCACAAGTTTCATTTATCATGATAAGCTAATGGTTCAACGAATCGATAATAGCCTAACTAACTCACTGATATGCTTTTCTCTAATTTTCCGTGAAATATGAAAGTGTTTTTTTATTTTGCTATTTTAAATACATAATTTCCTATTTTTTACAAATTTTAAACGCTTTTAAATTGTCATAATTATGTTTTAGATATCACATCTTATATCAATATTAAAAACACTCTAGTGTAAGAAATTAAATATTTGACTTTGTTACTACTCAAAATTCACCAAAAGTTGTATAAATAATATAAAAATATTAAAAAGGTTTCTTACTGCATTGGAAAAGACATAAAATTATAAAAAAAACTATAATAATGGGTTAAATATTAAAAATGTGTAATTTGAAAAATTAAAAGCTCAAGTGATGCCTTGTGTAGATTTTTATCCAAAAATAGGGTGTTTTCAGGAGATAAATTAGTCACAGACTAAGTAATATGGACAATAAATTAAAGGTTCAAGTATATCTTGTATAGATTTTTTGTATAAAAATAGGGCATGTTCTGTAGAATACTTTAAATCGTGGATCATAATTTCGTTTAGATATGAGTTTAAATATTAAAATTAAAACCACTGTGATGTAAGAAATTAAATATTTTGCCTTTTGTTGACTTCTCAAAAATTCATCAAGAGCTGTACAAAATAATATGAAAAATAATGTCAAGGAGGTTTCCTACTGCATTGGAAAAGACACAAAATTACAAAAAAATGCTATAACAAGTGGTTAAATCAACTGTTAGAAATGTCTAATTTGAAAAATTATAGGTCCAAGTTGCGTCTTGTGGAGATTTTTATACAAAATAGAGCGTTTTTGGAAGAGAAATTACACATTGACTAATTGATATGGGCAATAAATTAAAAGGTCCAAGTGTATTTTCTGATTTTTAATATAAAAATAGGGTATGTTCTGTTAGATACTTACAAGAAGGGTTATTTTGACATGTTAAAATGTATAATTTGAAAATTAAAGACTCCTGAAGTGTCTCTTACGAATTTTTTATACAAAATATGGAGTTTTCTGGAGAGAAATTGTACCCTAAGTGATGTTGACAATAAACTAAAATGCCAAATGTATACTATATAGATTTTTTATATAAAAATAGGGTATGTTCTGTAGAATACTTAAAAAAAAAGAGTTATTTCGTTCTGTTAAAAATGTATAATTTGAAAATTAAAGGCCCATGAGATGTCTTTTATGGATTTTTTATACAAAATATGGCGTTTTCTGGAGAGAAATTGTACCCTAAGCGATATGGACAATAAATTAAAAGTCCAAATGTATCTTGTATAGATTTTTATGTTAAGATAGGATATGTTCTGTAGGATACCTACAAAAAGGGTTATCTTGATATGTTAAAATGTATAATTTGAAATTAAAGCCCACTGAAATGTCTCTTATGGATTTTTTATACAAAATATGGTGTTTTCTGGGGAGAAATTGTACTCTAAGTGATATGGATAATAAATTAAAAGTCCATATGTATCTTGTCTAATTTTTTATATAAAAATGGGGTATATTCTGTAGGATACTTACAAAAAGGGCTATTTTGATATGTTAAAATATATAATTTGAAAATTAAAAACCCCTGAAGTGTCTCTTACGAGTTTTTTTATTCAAAATAAATTGCTTTCTGTAGAGAAATTGTACCCTAAGTGATGTTGACAATAAACTAAGAGTCCAAATGTATCCTATATAGATTTTTTATATAAAAATAGGGTATATACTGTAGAATATTTACATGAAAGGATATATGTTCTACAACAAATCCTCATAAAGTTCCAGAAGCCCAATACAGCCCCAAGTAGCATATATTTCAATATTCTTTTCAGTTCTATTATGTATCTCTTCTGGACGTATTACGTTTACCTACAAAAAATTTTTAACACAAAATATCAGTTAACTATTAAATATATAGTTATCACAATGAGCTGATGGTTTAATAAATCGATAATAGTCATAACTTACTCACAGATATGTTTTTCTCTTTTTTCCCTAATAGAGAGGTGTAAGCCATGTTTCAACGTTAATACTTTAGTGGCTGTTGTTGTCGAAACTGCTGCCACAATAGAAGTATTCACGTATTTAGATTTTACCTAAAATTGGAAAAGTTACAATAATTTTCTTCAAATTAACAAAAAACCATACCACTAAAATTGTTACTTACAAAAAGGGTTATTTCGTTCTATTAAAAATGTATAATTTAAAAATTAAAGACACGTGAGATGTCTTTTATGGATTTTTTATAAAAAATATGGTATGTCTCGAAAGAAATTATACACCAAGTAATACGGGCAATAAATTAAAGGTCCAAGTGTATCTTGTGTAGATTTTTTATATAAAAATAGGGTATATTCTGTAGAATACTTACATAAAAAGGATATTTGTTCTACAATAAAACCTCATAAAATTCCAGAAGGGCCACGCAGTCCCAAGTAGCATATATTTCATTATACTTTTCAGTTCTATATGTATCTCTTCTGGATGTATTACGATTACCTACAAAAAATTTTTAACACCAAATTTCAGTTAATTATTAAATATAGAGTTATCAAAATGAGTTGATGGTTTAATAAATCGATAATAGTCATAACTCACTCACAGATATGTTCTCCTCTTTTTTCCATAACAGAGAGGTGTAAGCCATGTTTCAACGTTAATACATTAGTTACTGTTGTAGCCGAAACTGCTGCCACAATAGAAGTATTCAGGTATTTAGATTTTACCTAAAATTGGAAAAGTACAACGTTTTTCTTTAAATTAACAAAAAAAAAAACACTAAAATTGTTACTTTTTATTAAATTAAAAATGAAACTTCTTGTTTTAAAATTGATATTTGCATCAAAGAAAAATTTATATCATATTAATAATTTTTCCACTATACAGTACTGATAAGCAACTTAAAAACTGACCTTCATTGGTTTGCTGCAGGCATTGTTGTGATAAATGCAAATATGTTTGACTAAATTCAAGCTTATTCTAAAAAGTTCGAGTTAGTAAAATATTAAATAGCAATAAGGTGTATAATTTTTAAATAACAGATAAAAAGCTAATTTATATACATTAGGGTAAAATTTACGCAGTTGATAATTAGTTGTCCTATTACTTTTTATGGTTTATTGGTAAATAGGCTGTCATTCTTGACATCCTCGTCGTCCCACCACCACAAATAAACGAAACAAATGTCTGCATATTTGATTTTTCTCTCTCAAAATTGACTTCAGATATTTTTATTCTTGTCTATGTGCTTCTATATGCTGTTTATTTCACATCGGGAGTATTCGTTACATGCCAAATTCTTTCTTGAATGTATTTCTGGCCCATATGTAAACCATTTCCGATATAAAGTACGGCATATCTAAAAAATTAACTTTTTCAAAATTTTTAATTAAGAGGAGAAAGTAAAACTAGAAGAAGAACACCCTTTTGCAAAATTAAGAAAATCATTGTTTCTGTTTTAAATATTTCCCAGCCTTCATTTTTACAAAGTAGTTCTGCTTTTTTATACCTTTACATAGACTAAAAAAGTGCTTATATGTCTCAAATACTATTAAAAAGTAATTTTTGAAATTCACTCATCAAAAAATTTTCTAAGCTGACATTTTAAGATAAAAATGTGACCAAAGCTACCTATTAAATTTTTCTTAAGTATTTTATCAGAAAAACACTAAAATGTACCTGACATAAAAAAAATCAATGACGTAATTTAAAAAAATATTTCATTTTCGACAAAAAAAAAATAATCCAAAAACTTATCTGTCTGAATTTTAAGCATTATTTCGAATAGAAACTAATTAAAATGCTCTCTAAACATGAATAAATCATCCACCATTCGTTGAAACTACAAAATAGAAAAAAATAAATTTTTAGACGCCGTTGTCGTGCAAGCTATACTTTGCACCAATCAGATATTTACTACAAAAATTACTATTTAACTACTTAAATTGAAAATATACTGCTTTTTTCTAACAGAAAATAATTAAAAATGCACGCTAAACATATAGAAATCAATTAATATTATCATCTTGTTAGATTTTATGAATAAAAATAAAACGGTTTTTTATAAGACCATTCGCCCTGGAATTATATCAAAATTTATCTTAAAACTTACCTCTTTCAATTTTCTTAAGGATTTAGTCGAACAAAAACTGATTAAAAATGCACTCAACATATAAAATTCAATTAAAAATTCACTTTACACGCCTAAAATTTGTAATAAAAATAATATTATCGGCCATTATGGTTGCGGTACGAATATTGACATAATGGCTATATTCTTTTGAGTAATTATCAATTGATCAAACTGAACAAAGTGAAACTGATAAATTCATGTTCTTTTGAATATGCATTTACTTGTCATTGGGCTGAAGTGGTCATGATTACTTCAAGTGATAGAAGTGAAAGTGATAATGACTCAAAAGAATAGCCCTAATACTGACAAACTTTTTAAAAGCAGTTCTACCGGCGGATCGATAAAAAGATCGGGTCTGTTACCTGCCTTCACATCGAAAGTTCCATGAATTACATACAGTTCCGATCGCCCTTTTCAGTACTGGAAACCATACTTTCAAACCTTTTTTAAATTCGAATTGTGTCTGCTTCTATTTTTTCAATAAAATAACATTGTGGAGATCCTAAGTAGACTATAATTTATTTTAGATTGCTAAGTTAAAGGTGAAACACAATAAACAAGCATGTAAAATTTGTGTCTTTGGTAAAATAGGTATAAATTACAGTTTTTAGAGAGTACGACTAGTAATAATATTTATTTAAATTATAAAATCAGATGTTACTGTAATGAAATGTAACGAAAATTTTCGTTGTTCGAGCTGTATTACTTTTTAATAAAAATAATGTAATTAATACTGATTTGTTTTTATATAACAGTTTCAAGAATCGGATTGTCTATTGGGTAGTAATTCACCCCTTCCACGCCTTAAACTTTGTCACGACCTTAAAAAATATACGAGTATATGCTAATGTCTTTGAAAGCTGGCGTGATAATTCACCCCCACTCTATAAACTTAATCCACGCCTTGAAAATATGCACGCTTCCTCGATGTCTTGAAAACTGGCGCTCGACCTAACATATGTGATGAATATATATGACGTCATTTTACCCTGAAGTATATCATTATAAACGCCCATGCTCCGAGGAATGATTTTTATATTCACGTTGATATCATAATTTTAAAATATTTTTTTGTAGTGCATATTTTAAAAGTGATTGTTGTTACAGGTAATTTTTATTTAATACATTTTTCCACAACCAGTATTTCAAAAATTTTTTAATAATTTGACTTTTTGTTTCTTACCAGTTGAGTTATTACTTACTTTTCAAAAATAATCTTTTATGAAGGAATTATTCCCAAAAAATGCGCCCAGAATTTCCTTCGCTGTATTTGAAGGAGAAAAATACCTTTTTAATATTTCCGTTTTCAAATATCATGGATTTCTTTTACAACAGCATTTTGTTCTTATAGATCCTTTTTAAAGTCTGATTCTTTAACTTTCTGTGTATAAGCTAAGTTCAGAATCTTGTACTTCTCCTACAGAAACCAAGACATAAGTTAAATAATGTCAAAATAAATGCGACGTATCTAAATTCAATGATTATTTCGCCTTTAGTGCTCTAATTTCCTTGTTTTCCTGGAGAAGTTATAACAAAGGTATCGAAAATGCAAGATATTAGTTTAAATAAATCCAATAATCTTTGAGATATTTTCTTATTTCCCTAAAAAATGGATTTCGGGGAGTAAATTAATACAAACGTTTGTGACATTCTGTCTATAAGCTAAGTTCAGAATCTTGTATTTTTCCTAAAAAAAAATGAACAAGGAATATAGGTTCAATAAAATCGAAATAAGAACGAAAGATCTAAATTCAATGACTATTTCGCATTTGGTGCTGTAAGTTCTTTGCTGTTCCTAGTTAACCTATAAAAGAAGTATCCAAAATGCCAGATTTTTAAAATATTATAAAAACTAATATTCTTAGAGATATTTACGTATTTCCCTAAAAAGTGGACATCGGGAAGTAAATTAAGAAAAACGGTCCAGTTTCGATTTTCTGTCTATAAGCTAAGTTCAAAATCTTGTACTCCTCTTGTAAAAAAAACAAAAATTATATGTTAAATAATGTTGAAATATGAACGAAATGTCTAAATTCTGTTATTTTTCGCCTCTTTGTGCTATAATTTTTAATATATTTCGGCAGCACAACTACAAAAATCTCTGAAGGATTTAATTTTCAATTATATTTAGAATATAGAATTTTACTTTGGAGTGAATAAAATCTAAATATGAACGGAATATCTAAATTTAGTTACTGATTCGTCTTTGGGGTTATGATTTCCTTACTTTCCTAGAAAAGTTATAACAAAAGTATTGAAAAATGCAGGATATTTAAATATTATTCAAAATAAAACTAATAATCAAAGAAATATTTTTGTATTTCCCTAAAAAACTGCATTCGAAAAGTAAATTAATATAAACACTACATTTTTGACTTTCTGTCGATAACCTAAGTTCAGAATCTTATACTTCTATAAAAAACAAAAAATATAGATTAAATAAAGTTGAAATATGACGAAACATCTAAATTCTATGAGTTTTCGCCCTTGGTACTATAATTTCTAATATATTTCGGCAGCAGAACAACGAAAATCTCTGAAGGTTTTAATTTTCAATTATATTACGAATATAGAATAGCATTTTAGAGTGCAGAAATAAAAATATTAACGAAATATCTAAATTTAGTAATTATTTCGTCTTTGATGTTCGTCTTTCGTATCAAATATGCAGAATTTTTAAAATATTATGCAAAATAAAACTAAAAATGAAAGAGATATTTTCGTATTTCCAAAAAAAAAAAATAAATGAAATTCGGGAAGTAAATTGATACAAACGACTCATTTCTGACTTTCTGTCCATAAGTTAAGCTCAGAATCTTATAGTTCTCCTGCGAAAAGATAAAAATATAGGTTAAATAAGGTCGAAATAAGACCGAAATATCTAAATTCCATAATTACTATGCCTTTAGTTCTATTATTTCCTTGTTTTCCTAGAAAAGTTATAACAGAGGTATCGAAAATGCAGGATATTATTTAAAATAAATTCAATAATCTTTGAGATATTTTCGTATTTCCCTAAAAATGAAATTCCGGGAGTAAATTAATACAGACAGCCCAATTTTGAGTTTATGCCCATAACCTAAGTTCAGAGTCTCGTGCTTCTACAAAATCCAAGAAATATAGGTTAAATAAGGTCGTCAATCATTGATTGAAGACATTTCGTTCTTATTTCGACCATATGTAACCTTATATTTCTTGGTTTTTTTAGAAGTTCAAGATTCTGAACTTAGGTTATGGGCATAAACTCAAAATTGGGCTGTCTGTATTAATTTACTCCCGGAATTTCATTTTTAGGGAAATACGAAAATATCTCAAAGATTATTGAATTTATTTTAAATAATATCCTGCATTTTCGATACCTCTGTTATAACTTTTCTAGGAAAACAAGGAAATAATAGAACTAAAGGCATAGTAATTATGGAATTTAGATATTTCGGTCTTATTTCGACCTTATTTAACCTATATTTTTATCTTTTCGCAGGAGAACTATAAGATTCTGAGCTTAACTTATGGACAGAAAGTCAGAAATGAGTCGTTTGTATCAATTTACTTCCCGAATTTCATTTATTTTTTTTTTTTTTTTGGAAATACGAAAATATCTCTTTCATTTTTAGTTTTATTTTGCATAATATTTTAAAAATTCTGCATATTTGATACGAAAGACGAACATCAAAGACGAAATAATTACTAAATTTAGATATTTCGTTAATATTTTTATTTCTGCACTCTAAAATGCTATTCTATATTCGTAATATAATTGAAAATTAAAACCTTCAGAGATTTTCGTTGTTCTGCTGCCGAAATATATTAGAAATTATAGTACCAAGGGCGAAAACTCATAGAATTTAGATGTTTCGTCATATTTCAACTTTATTTAATCTATATTTTTTGTTTTTTATAGAAGTATAAGATTCTGAACTTAGGTTATCGACAGAAAGTCAAAAATGTAGTGTTTATATTAATTTACTTTTCGAATGCAGTTTTTTAGGGAAATACAAAAATATTTCTTTGATTATTAGTTTTATTTTGAATAATATTTAAATATCCTGAGTAGTGAACATAACCCGATTCGCTCGATCCCCCCACTCCTCGACCTTGACCTTGACCTTGCTTCACCCCTCTTTGGCCCCGCCCACATGTCCTTGTCATTGACCTTGAAAATGCACGTGTGCTTTGGCCTTGGCCTTGTGTTCAAGGTTGTGTGTGTGACCTTGACCTTGACCTTGGTCGAGACGACCTTGACTTTGTTGAAGGTCATCTTGGATGTGTGACCTTGAAGATATGTTACGTGGTTGGGGGTGACCTTGAATGGTTTTATATAAGGTATGGAGCAGTTTCATTCATCAGTTGGCTCTGACTTGTATAGGTAGTACATGTGTTAATATTTGACAAATCATGGCATATGTTTGTGAAAATTGCGGTTCTAAGTTTACTAATATTTATAATATGAGACGTCATCAAAGAGAATCGTGTGCGGCGAGATTTAATGAAGTGCCTGGAGGAAAACGGCTCCGAATTGAAGAGTATACATCGACGATTCCGCTAATTAATTGCGCTACATGTAATGTAGATGTTCCAATAAATCATATGTCGGTGCATAAACGAACACAACAACATAAAAATAATTCATGTTTGCCGGTATGTCATGGTGTGCAACTCGTTGAATGTGCCTTCAAAAGGAGAATTGCAACCTATCGGGTTAGCAGTGATATGGAGCATTCCGATTACGTAATGTTCTTTGCAGACATTAAATCCAAGGTGGTGGAACTTGTTAATAATTTATTGCGTGTGCATCATGCTTTAAAAGTTAACATGACAGCTGTTGGCGAGTACATGCTTCCATCACAAGAAATATTCAGTGAAAAATCCTTCAACACTGCTAATCAAATAATTAGTGTAGAAAGTGATTTGGATGCCGTTTACCATTCTTTCACCGAATTAATAAAAACGCAGGCGACAGAGTTCCAGGAGAAAGATTCAGGTATGGAAAAATCAAAACCCGATATATTAAACTGATTTTTATATATTATTTTTCTTGTTATAGGATGGGCTCTTGTGCGAATTTTATACTTGGAAGTTGGTATCAACAAGTATATGCCTATGGGTGGCTCATCATACATCAAGTTGCCGTGTTCTATTGAAAAGAAAGGAGCTGTCGTCAATGTGATTAACCAGGACGAATTTTGCTTTGCGTGGGCTGTAACATCAGCATTGTTTCCTCCAACAGCAGAGCCTTCACAGAAGACATCCTACCCCCATTTTTCTAGAGTGCTAAATGTAACAGGTATGGATTTTCCAGTAAAATTACGTGACATTAAAAAATTTGAGGAAATGAACAACATATCAATTAACGTATACGGTCTGGAATCTAAATATGAAAATAATGAAGTAATACATGAAGTTATTGGTCCACTGAGGTATGCGTCAAAAAAGTTGGATAGGCATGTAAATTTATTGTTAATTACAAAAGACTGTAGTAGTAAAGATGGCGGTGAACATTTTTGTGATACGACTTGTTCAAAGAGTCATTATTGTTGGATTCGGGATTTATCACGTTTAGTTTCAAGTCAAATTAGTTGTCAACAACATAAAATATATTTCTGTGATGGTTGCCTCATTTATTTTAGTACACCGTCAGCTTTAACTTTACATCAAAGCTACGATTGTAACCACATTTTCACGCAAACACCCTCAGTGGATTTAAAAATCGATAAATTTGGAAAGAGTGTGCCGGAAAATATTTTAAAATTCGAGGGTATAGAAAAGCAAATGCGCGTTCCATTCGTGGTTTATGCAGATTTCGAATCTGTTTTAAAACCCGTTGAAACGGTACAACCAAACCCACAAAATTCTTACACTGTAAAAAGTTTTAAACATGAACCATATTCTTTTGCTTATTTAATTAAATGCTCTTTTGACGACTCACTTTCGAAATTTGAGCTATTTCGGGGGAATAATGCAGCTCAAGTCTTTGTGGATCGTATCGAGTGTGATTTAAGGGTTCTATACAACACATATTTAAAAGACATTAAGCCTATGAAACCGTTAACGCCTGAAGAAAAAAGGGAGTTTAATGATGCTAAAATATGTGGTATATGTGAAGGCCCTTTTGAAGAGGGTGAGATTAAAGTACGAGACCACTGTCACATAACTGGTGCAAAAAGATTTGGTGCTGCACATTCCGTTTGTAATTTAAATTATAAATTACCCTCTTTTATCCCTATCATATTTCATAACTTAAGTGGCTACAACAGCCATTTATTTATAAAAGAGTTATGTAAATATGGGGATAAAATTGGTGTTTTGGCTCAAAGTAAGGAAAAGTACATATCATTTACCAAAAGCATTTATGTGCACGATTATTTTGATAGTAAATGTGGAAAAGTCAAGAGGAAATATTTAAAGTTGCGATTTATTGATAGTTTTAAATTTCTGTCAACGTCTTTGGAAAATTTAGGCAGCGGTTTAAACGACGACGATTTTATTGAAACGCGGAAACATTTTTCAAATATCAACCAATTTAATTTGATGCGTCAAAAGGGTGTTTTTCCCTATAGCTTTATTGACTCTATAGAAAAAATGGAAAATACATGTCTTCCAAGTAAAGATGAATTTTATGATAATTTACGGGAAGAACATATTAGCGATGAAAGCTATAGAAGAGCAAAAGAAGTATGGCGCTTGTTTGGGTGTAAAACTTTGGGGGACTATTCGGACGTGTATTTAAAATCAGATGTGTTGCTATTGTGTGATGTTTTTGAGCAATTTCGGAATAATTGTTTAAAATTCGATAAACTTGATCCAGCACATTACTATACCCTTCCAAGTTTATCATTTGATTGTATGCTACGTATGACTAAGGTAGAGTTAGAGCTCTTAACTGATATAGACATGATACATTTTTTTAAGAAAGGTATAAGCCAGTGTACAGAAAGGAAGCACATCGCTAATAATATTTTTTTACCAGACTATGACCCAATAAAACCTTCTTCATTTATAACATACCTTGATGCTACAAATCTATATGGTCATAGTATGTCACAAGCATTACCATATGGTGGTTTTCGATGGTTAAGCGAGCGCGAAATTCTGGATTTAAATATTATGGCTGTTGGTGATGATAGTTTACATGGCTACGTTTTGGAAGTGGATGTGCATTATCCGACTGAGTTGCATGATGCACATTCTGATCTTCCATTTCTAGTAGAAAATATCATACCGCCAACAGAAAACGCTAAATTACCGAAATTAATTCCTAATTTACAAGATAAAAAAAAATACATTGTACACTATAGAACTTTAAAACAAGCCATCGCCAACGGCTTAGTGGTAATGCAAACCCATCGAGTATTACAGTTTGAGCAATCAAAATGGCTAAAATCGTATATTGATTTTAATACCAATTTACGTAACAAGGCCACCACAAAATTTGCGAAGGACACTTTTAAATTAAAAAATAACGCGATATTTGGTAAAACTATGGAAAATGTGGAAAATCGAAAGGATATAAAATTAGTAACACATTGGGAGAACAGTGTAGGCAGAAATGGAGCTAGAGCACTAATATCCCGCCCCAATTTCAATAGTAGCTCGATATTTACCGAGAACTTTGTTGCTATACATATGAATAAAGTTAAAATATTGTACAATAAACCAATTTATATCGGTTTTTCCATATTAGATATATCAAAGACTGTAATATACGATTTTTATTATAATTTTATTAAATCCAAGTTTGGCGATGATGCTTCGTTACTTTACACCGATACTGACTCGCTTATATTAAAAGTGTATACGGAAAACTTTTATCAAACTATATCAGAAAACCCCGAAAAATTCGATACATCAAATTACCCCGAAATTAATAATTTCAACATAATTAAAAGTAATTCTGTAGTTGGTAGAATGAAAGATGAGTTTCCTGGTGATCCGATAATAAGTTTTTATGGTACCGGCGCGAAGGCTTATTATGTAAAGTCCATTAATAATGAATTAAAAAAAGCCAAAGGTATCAAAAAATGTGTTATCGAGAAAGACCTTCATCAGGAAGACTACCAAAGAATTGTTGAACGGGGTGGTTTGATATTAAGAAAGATGAAGACATTTAGAAGTGAATTACATAACATTTATACCAACATAATAAATAAAGTAGCATTGTCACATAGCGATGATAAACGTTATGTAATTCCCAGTTCAACCAAAACTCTACCTTGGGGGCATGCAGACATAGATTTTTACAAAACAGACCCGGAAGAAAACTTAGCAAATTTAGTCACCGTGTTGGAATCATTTCTAAGTCAGGACAGCACGTAATCTGAAAAATCCATATTTCATTATTTGTATTGTTTTTATTATTTCTATTAAACATACAACATTAATATGTAACGATAGTATTGTAATTTTTTTTTTTTTTTTTTTTTTTTTTTAATAAAAAACATGTATTCATTACTTGATTGCTTTTTTATTGAACCTTTATTTTAAAATTATAAATATAATGAAGTGTCGACAAATAACAAACTGTAAAAGTTATTGTTGAAAAATTTGTCTAATAGTAAATTAAACGCACAGGTCTACGAGTAAATGTTTAATGTGAAACAGGTTTGCTGACAAGATCCTCCATAGTCTTTTCAATTTTCAACATTCTAGAGTTAAGTTCATCACGCAGTTCGTCTTGCCTAAGTTCATATATTGCAATAACAGTATCATCAATGTATCCTCTAAGTTCTTGACCGGTTTCAATTAATTTCTTGCGTACGTAACCTTCAAGTTGGTTTCTGAATATATCTTTAATAACAATTGTTGAGTCATGTAAAGCTTTCTGCGTATCTTGCACACACTGAGCAAGGTTATTATCAACATGTGTGGTCGCATCGTCTCCTTCAAGAGGTTCTGCTAAATAGCACAATCTTTTGCTTCCCATGTCGTAATCTCCATTAGGTGTAAGTTTAAAACCTATTCCTGAAGGACCTCGCATAAAGTTAAAATCCTTAAATTTTCTTTTGCGACCGAACTTATCAATAGTGTTTACTTCTGACATTGTTATGTGAGACTGATTTGAAACCATTAGATTTCACCCTAATATATGGTTCTATTTCATTAATAAACGGACTCTGCAGAAAAATATGGATTGCAAAACGTATTTTAGGTGATGTTTATTAAATACACATACAGATTCATTTTACTATTGTTTTATTGAAAAAAAAATTAAAATATATCAAAAGATTGACTTTACATTTTATTATTAAAAAAATAAAAAATATAACAAACAAAAAATTAAAAAATAAAGAAATAAAATACATGTTAATTTCTTCTGTACAGGTAAGCTTCTTCTATGACCCAATTTCTTCTCTGGGTGGCACGTTCATTAATGTCCTTGTTTTTAAAATAACCTTGACAGGACCAAAAAAAAATCCTTGAAAATTACAACCTCGAAAACGACCCTGACATTGACGGGTACTTTGACCTTGGCCTTGGCCTCGCATCTAACAAGTTTAGTACTATATTTATATGCTTCTTTAAAATAACCTTGACAGGGACAAAAAAAAATCCATGAAAATTACAGCCCTGAAAACGACCCTGGTATTGCCGGTTACGTCGGCCTTGGCCTTGGCCTTGCATCTGACAAGTTTAAATATTATACTTAATGCATCGAACAAGATGCTCTTGACGTGAGCTGCGGTTCACAGCAAGGCATGCTGGATAACATGAGTGGTTTAGAAGTGTTAAGTCCGGGGGTGTTCGAGAACTGGAATGGCGTGGAGCATGAAGATGTCGAAGACCGAGCCCTCAACGATGGTCGCGACGAGGAGTTAGTTCAGTCGGCAGCGCAATTCCTGGAATGCTGGACGGAGGAGAAGGAGCCAAAGATAAATGTGATTAGTGATGTGGTTGTGCGAAAAGCATCGCGGCCTAGGGAATCTTCTCCGAAAGCTTCAAAACTGAAAAAGCTCTTGACTATGCGGAAGTCGGAAATCGCCGATAAAAAAACATTTTATTCGGCGATTAAAGGTGTGGGACAAGGGAAGAAGAAAAAGTTTAACTTTAAGCGTCCCTCCACCCCTGTTCCATTACCCGACTTCCTAAAAACAGCACCGCAAGAGCCATTGTCAGTAGAAGTGGAAGTCATAGAAGGCCCCGATGGACCAACACCACCAACGCCACCAACACCGGCCAGCGTAGAGAATGAAATAGTGTCGGAGGTGAAGTCTTCCCCAGCGCCAGCGCCACTGTCGCCGATATTGGGGTGCCGGAAACCCATGAAGAAGCGGTTTAAGCGGTGTTTTGAAGGCGATGAAGTTTCCGCTGCTTCGTCGTCGTCGTCGTCGTCATCGTCTTCACCAAATAAAACCGCGTCTTCTTCCGAGCCATCACAACCGGAGTGGGTCGAAGACTTCACCAACTCTCAGAAGACCAAATTGACAGACATTTACGCCATGAAAAAACGCTTAGTGAATGAAGTGAACGAGTGTGCCAGTGACATTATAGAACTTGAAAAACAATTAGAGATAAAAAAAGTGAAATCTGCGCGGTTAAAAAGACAATTAGAGGACTTTAATAAATTATGTAGTAGGTGTTAGGTAGTTGTAGAGATTAGCTTTTAATTTATAGTATTAAGTTTGTAAATATATATATATATATATATATATATATATATATATATATATATATATATATATAATGTAGTTAATAAAAAATGTTTGATCAAATTTTTTATATTTTATAATGAGAATAAAAATGACTTGAAAATTTATTTTTGTGTGTTATTTCATATAGGCCCTGTCCCACATAATATTAGGTAATAATAAAAAAAAAGAGTGAATAATCCACTAAAACTACGCAATAGCAATAGTTGTAAATATTTTCTGATAATATTTACAAGTATGCTAAAACATGGTTCGGTGGTTTATGAAGTTAAGGTTCTGTCGCCAGAACTTCTAATACTTTGTATCTCAATATTGTATGTTTTTATGAAAAAAACATAAAATATTGGTTACAAAGTATTATAACCAACTAAAACTACGATCAAATTATTTTGTGGTCCTGAAAAGGACCGTTTGGTTGTAAAACATGCGACTCTTTTATTGAGTTGTGGAGTCGCACGGCCCGTCATCATCAGCGGGGGTGGTGGTGTTGTCCTCTGTGTATTCGATGATGAACCGCCAAAGTTCATCCCATCTAGGATCGTTCGGCTCCCACTCCAAACAATTCTCTGTGGTAGAATCTACCACAGGGCATTGGATGGGTTGTTGTTGTTGTTGTTGTTGAGTCGCTGACATGTTGAACTAAAATGATTGTAATAAGTATTGGTGGTCGTATATAGAGACAAATTAATGGTGGGGGGTGAAAACAAATGTCGTATTACGTATTGAGACCAAAAGTTGTTTGTGGTCTCAAATACGAACGAACGATTTAGCTGGGTTCCACCAGCACTTAAAGTTTTAATACTTTGTATCTAATATTGTATATTCTATACATACAATATTAGTAACAAAGTACTAATATGTACTAAAACTACGATCAAAGTATTTTGTGGTCCTGAAAAGGACCGTTGTTGTGTGCCCTTAAAAAGGGCCAGGGAGAGTGTGGGCTTATGGTGCCCCATCCTCGCTGGTCGACCACCAGCTTGACGAATCGCAGGGGCCTTGTGGGTCGTCGGGTGTTGGTGATGCTGGAATTTCCAGCACCGCATCTTCCGTCGAGTCCGGCTCTGGCTGCGGCGACGGAGTTTCGAGTCTTTGTAAGACCCAATCACCCGCGTCGTCTAATTCCACTAGACCCGGATCATGGTCATATACTAGCGGAATCGGCTCATCCAAGTCGTCCCAACGTAGGACGTCAATTTCAAAATCCACCTCGTCGTCGTCGAAGACTTGCAGGTCTCCAACGTTGTCGGCTACGGTGTCATCACTAAAGATGGATGAGCCTCGGCTGGCGGGTCTTTCTTCCTCCATGTTCATCGTATGAGGGTTGATGAATATATGACTGTGTAACTGGCCCAGTCTCATATATATAGAACTACCCCCACCCCACCAACGGATTCTAAATGTTATGTATTGGTGAGAGCTTATAGAATTATTGATTTTTTCAAAAACTTTAAATAAGGAATTAGATTTGTTTAGACAATAAGACTTATTCTTAATATTTTGTGAAGAATACATTACAAAAAAAAATAATAGAAACCTTGTTTGAACTGTTAACATTTTCATAGGTTCTCAAGCATATAACTTGGCACTTAAGCTACGAGACAAATCGTCGTTAAACGAATATCTCGCCCCATAAGTGACGATTACTAAACTACGATCAAAATATAATGTGGTCCTGAAAAGGACCGTTTTTGTGGCCCTAAAAGGGCCTGGGGGGAGGGTGGGGTGCCTACCGTGGAGTAATACCCAACGATATTAACACCGACCTAGGTGCAGCCCTTGGTCTTCTCATTGGCGGCACCGTCGTCGTCGCTGGTGGTGTCGGCGTTGCAGGCGGTGCCGAAGGTGCCGCTCCTGGTGCGGTACCCCCGCACTCCTCACACTTGCATATTTTGCCGGGCACGAATGGCCTGACAATGCCAATGATCCTTTTTGGTATATCTTCCATCTTGCCGATCGAATGTGTAATGATGAAATAATTCTAATACCGGCCTCTATATACATTCAAAAAGTTGGAGGGGGTAAGGTGGAGTGCATATATGCATTATATAAGTTTGAGAATAATATGATTTTATAACTCACCGTATCTCTGTTATGGACACAAACTACCCCCCTCCACTTTTCAAGCATATAGTACTAGACTTTCTCTACATTTTTTTCAAATAAATTTTTTTGATATTTCTAACCATTACTTTGCTACATATTTACAAAAAATGCAAATTATGCATATATTTTAATTATTTTCAGGCAACGCGTAGCGCGTTAGCGCGGAGCAGGCACACTAAAAAAAAAAAAAAAAAAAAAAACCCTCCCCTACAACTTCCGCATACTCCCGTTCGGCGCTCTAGCCTCCTAACTCGAGAATTTCAATTTTTTCGTCTAAATTTTTTTTCATTTTTAAGATTTTCCAAATTTTTTTTTCACCATTGTATTCTACTCAAAATTCTAGGTAATTAAAGTGCTTTTATTTTTTCTCTATCTTGAACGGTTCCCGAGCTACAGCGTTTTAAAGAATTCAAATTACTAACTTTCTATAACCCTTTTTTTCAAATTTCATTTTTTCGAATTTTCAAAAATACTACAATATGTAGAAAAAAATTCTCTCTTTAATTTCCCAATACCGTTTTTCTCTAAATCTTCAACTTTAGCGCGTATTCAGCATTTTCAAAAAAAAAAAAATTATAATTTTTTTTACACCATCGCATTCTCCTCAAAATTTTGGGCTATCAAAGTGCTTTTATTTTTTTTCTATCTTGAACGGTTCCCGAGCTACAGCGCTTTAAAAAATCCAAATTACTAACTTACTATAACCCTTTTCTTAAAATTTCATCTTTCCGAATTTTGAAAAGTACTACCATATGTAGAAAAAAATTCTCTTTCTAATTTCCTAATATCATTTTGCTCCAAAACTTCAACATTGGCGCGCATTCACCATTTTTCAATTTTTTTTTGAAATTTTTTTTTTTACGTTTTTACTATCGAGAAAAATGCTTGCTTATAGTACTCGATTTCCTCTATAATTTTTTCTTATAACTTTTTTCCCTATTCCTAACCGTTACTTTCCTACAAATTTTCTAAATCGTTGTTTTCATATTTTGCCTTAAAAATTTTTTCTTGTGTTATTTAAGCTCTTTTTTCCACTTAATAAACCACCATTTTCTAAATTCCCGTACTCTTTTCTTAAAGAGCGGGCTTTTCCGCCAGCTTTTTTTTTGGTTGGGTTTCAAATAAATATAAAACTACTACTTCACTCATTACAAATTTATTGATTCAAGAACATTATTTTGTGTTACATATAATAGATACATTAAAATATAGATTTATTGGTCACCGAACCGTTTAATACATTATAACTAAAAAATGAGTAGTGAATAACTAATGCGTACACTTTAGTGTCTTTGGGGAATTTATTCTTTCTCGTTTGGAACTCCAATTTTACATCCACTGTCGATGAGTTAATCGCCTCTGGTTGATGACTGCAATTGATAATAAAAACGGGGTTTTTCATATATTCCGCGAACGTTATCATCGGATCGTTTATCTCGCGCCCGTAGTAGCTGCTTTGGAAGTTTTCGTAATTGTAATAGGCTGCTGCGTACAGTTTCTTGGCGAAATCTAAATTCCATCTTTCGTATGGATAAACGGTTGAATTCAGATACAGTCTAATGTCGCATACGTCGGCGTGGGTAAACTGGGTTGCGTTTTTTTCTTTCTTGTCGCAATTATTGCTGTCTTGAAACCCGACGATTATATAGCGCGGTCTTTCCAGACTTGTACTCGTTCTCAAGGCCCACACGTCGGAAGATGTTTGCCTTAAAGCTGGTAATTCGTACAGATCCCATTTACGATATGCCATTTGAATACTGGCATTGTTTCCTCCTTTATTAATGCGAGACAGTATTTTCAATTTTTGCTTGTCGTCTGGAATGATGTGACGAATTTTCCATTCCATTTTGTCGATACTAATTTCTGCCTCTACTTCGCCGACGTAACAATTTGTAAAAGTGCGAGCTATAATCATAATAAGCTCTTGTTTTACGTTGAAAACACCTTTTGCGTAATCTTCGGCGAATCCCATAAGATATTTTAAGGGTAATTTCCCGGAGAATAAGTTACTTGCCGTGTCTACGATATCTTGGTTTGCTTCGTCGAGACCCCATCCGCACGTCATGAGAGATCTTTGTTGCAAACTTCCGAATGAAACCATGGTTTTTAATGTCGTCGTAACTCCAGGTTTACGAACCACGGCGACCTGCTCACCTCCCATCTCGTAGCGAATTTCATCGAACAAAAATGCGAGGGCATTATTTGATAAAAAACATCTTTTCGTTGCGTCTATGGGTTTAAATTTTCCTTCGATATATATGTAACTTTCGGCGATATCCAGTATAATATCTTGAAAATTAATGGGGATACGGACTTCATCCGAATTGTTGAATGATGGAGATCCGTATGGTTTATACGTATGCTCTTCTAGACTAATAATGGAATTGTCCAAGATGGGCTCGGAGAAAACCTCTATTTTATCGCTGGTGGTGGAAATCATTTTCGCACTTTAAGACCGATTGATTTTAAAAATTTATAGTCTTCGGCAGATAACTGTTGAGATGTTTGTGATCTAACGTCTGGACGACGACTAACCTTGACGTTAACTCTTCTTTTACTTTTATTATGTTTCGGCGGTTCCCCCATCTTAGTCGACAGCACACACAATTGACGATTGAAGCAAAAACCCATTTTTATGAAAGTTTCTTCAGTTCCAATTTCACGATTATTTTCTCGCCTTGAAAATTGATTAGATCACCGCTATCGTCCAAGATGCGAAGAGTAATGTTGTCGATAAACTGACGTCCTGCCGGCATTAACGGCATATAAATATTATTTTGTGGTTCTTTACTGATTTTGTAACCGGGCTCCACGTCGATATCGAATTCGAACAAGGTATGACCTTCCACCGAATTCATATATGCTCCGGAAATTATATTACAATCTACGCGTATGATGCGTACTTTCATTATTTCCACCATCTCGGTTGATTCGTGCTTTTTGTCTCTTTTTAACACTGTATGATTAAATCCTAACATTTTACCGATACTCGCCTCTCCCCGGAAATCTATAGTATATTGGGATTTCAGTTCACATTTCAGCGTATTATTATTAGCGACCAAGTAAAAGATTCCATCGTTCTTTTCTTCAGTTGAAATCCTCAAAGCCTCCAACATAGCTTTACCTATCTCATCTATTTCATAGGCCCCAGGTGGAATCTGCAATTGTATCGACTCGGTGGTGTAACCCTCCTTCATGTAGGCAAACTTATTGTTGCTTTCGTCCACATTATAAATTGAATTGTATGTGTAAAATCCCAGCAATGCCAGACCATATTTGTTTTCTCTATTTAATTCGACTGGTGGATAAAAATCGGCGCTTAAGACGCTCGAGTGTCCTGTTAGTGTGAACGTATAAGACATGACTAACCATTAAAACATCACACATCTCGGTTTTATTCTTAGCGGCAACATTTAAAAAGATTCATCTTCACACCTTTTCTCACTGCATTAGATAGTGATGTTTTTATGCTATTTTCTGCTTTTATGCGCACATCGCTGATTTTGCAATAACAACAAAATATTTTTCTAGCTGTAAGATCCTCATCAGACGTAACCTCGTTTAAATTGCTGCTGCTGCTGAAATAATGTTTGCAACCGCACTGATATTTTAATATATCGATATCGCTTTTAAGGTGCTCGGGCAACTTTTCCCAAACGAATGGAATTTCATTTGGGGCTAATGCAATCATCACTTCCTTGGGCATGTTTTCTAACTGTTTCACGGTCATTTTCCTTAATCCACCGGCTAGATGAAATGCTTTCAGTGATTGCAACATTTTAGTATAGTTATTGCGATCCATTTGCGGTGTTAATGGTGACGATGATGATGATGACATCTTTTACGCTGATGATTCGACAAGAAACTTTAAGCACAAATGTCCACACCAGACTGTTCCAAAATCCTGCTGACGATCGTATGTATAGTAAATAATTTTTGATGGTTCCGATCCCGTTTGTAGATATCGTACCAATTCGATCGGTGGGGGTAAATCGCCGAAGCTGTCATAATATGTTACTTTAGAATTATTTTTTCTATAAGCTACCCAATGAGTCCCTGCACCACGCGTACTATCCAAATTCACTATTGCTGCTTCGTAACGTCGAGGACCTTGTCTAGGTAATAAATCCCTCATATAAACGCCTCGAAAGTGTCCTATTCTTTTCTTTTTGGCATATTTTTCTATATCGATGTTAGATAGTGGTCTTCGAGGTAGGGATTCAATTAGTTTTTTGACCTACGATTTAAAAATAATCCCATACCTTTACGATATGGCTTTAGAAACAAACCATTTCCTTTCGATTTTAAATAAAGGCCGGCACCGGTTTTATCTTCGCTGCTTTTTTTTACTGCTTTTATGGCGCGCACAATTCCCGCTGCCCCACCGGCTAATGAACCCAAAGCTGATAACCCGGCAAAAATTGGTATTAATGGTAATATTCCACCAGTTTTAGGAATCGGTATTATTCTCGGTGTACGAACCTTCCTTTTGCCACCTGCCGCTTTTACCGATCTACGTGCTGCCGACAGAGCTATTTTAGATGCATTCATGACATTTTTTTCCAACACATTTTTACTTCCGGCTTTTAATAATTCCCTTCGAACTGCTTGTCGAATAGCTGTTCCGAAACTGGCTTTCCGAACATGTCGATTTTTATTAACACCTTTCCTTTTTGTATGACGCGTGCCTTTACTAGATGTTTTTTTTGTTGATAATGATGATGGTACACCCATGCCAAAACGTTGTTTTCCTTTCATAATGTTTGTAACTAACCAAGCTGCTGTTTTTTCACCTAAACTGGAATCTTTCGATTTTACTCTATTCCAAGCACTTTGTTCGAGCTCGTAATCCGCTCGATGTCTCGCACTTATGTTGTCTTTATTATGTAAATAGGCTAAATCGTGTTTTTTGCATGCGGCATCCAAAGGATTAATGCCTGGATCACCTCTTGTTACACGTTTTATTACTTTTGTTCCGGGTCCGCAATATTGATAACCAGGAATGTGTACCTCGAATGGTAATTTATTTATTAACGAATTCACAATACCGTATCCAGTTTTGTTGGAAACGTGAGACCGTCCACTTCGTTTGACGCTCGGCATCTGAATGACAGTTTTTGTGAAAAATTGCCTATAAAATATCAAATTTTCCTAAGATGCGCGTTATCGATTTTAAACAAAAACTTCCTATTGACAATCTCGATGAAAAAGTCGGACTTGGATTTGAAAAGAAGATAATGAAGAGACACGGTCCTTTACTTTCTTCCTCTATTCGCGGCCTGTTAATTGGTCCATCCAATTGTGGAAAAACTAATGTCATGATTTCGCTGCTTACACACCCCCTTGGGCTACGTTTCGAAAATGTCTATATTTACTCGAAATCTCTGTATCAACCGAAATATGAGTATTTAAGGAAAATTTTAGCGCCCATCAAAGGTTTAGGCTACTATGCCTTTAGTGATTCCAGTAATATTGTGGAACCGTCCGATGCAAAACCAAACTCTATATTTATCTTTGATGATGTTATATGTGAAAAACAAGATGTTATAAGATCATACTTTAGCATGGGACGTCATAAAAATATCGACTCCTTTTACCTAGCGCAAACATATTCGCGAGTGCCTAAACAGCTTGTGCGAGACAACGCCAATTTTATTATTATGTTTAAACAAGATGAGTTGAATATGAAACACATATTTTCCGACCACGTTTCACCGGATCTAACTTTTACTCAATTTCAAGAAATGTGCTCAAAATGTTGGGATAATAAGTATGGATTTTTAGTAATTGATAAAGACAGTGATGTGAAATCGGGAAGATACCGCAAAGGATTTGATAGCTATATATTACTGTAATAATAAGAGAAAACGCTCATTTGATTGTTGAAACGTCCTTTGTTAACATCATGAATAACGCGATCGACTTAAAACGTAAACTAGTGGAAGCTACCAATGCCGTCAGAAAAAAATTTAAACAAATTAAAGCGGCTAAAGAGTTTAATGTTGTGGAATTGGAAAAGTTTTACGAACCCATTTCTAAGCCGTTGACAACTATATCTGATGTGGTTAAGCAACGTCAGCAGCAGCAGCAGCAGCAACAACAACAGCAACAACATTATCCAGCTACAAAGTCATATAGTCTCAGTACATCAGTGCAGTCGACTCAAATATCAGGTTTTCCCCAACCTACACATTCCTTTCAAACCTCCACACCTATTCAGCAGCAGCAGCAGCAGCATCGCATTTCAAAAGAAGATATTAGCCAATCGGTGTTTGATACACCCTCGACATCAACTAATACATCTCTCGCATCCGCTGACACCACAACTTCCGATACTTTAAACGCACACCTGAAAGGATTACGTTCGAAACCATCTCTATACGATACTGTATATGGTGTACGTTTTGGTTCAAAAACAGATCATAACAAAAATTTTATTGGTAATTTAGAGGTGCGTTTTCGAAATGGAAATATTGTCTTATACAAAAAAGGGAAAAATATTGCAGAATATGGTGGATCACCGGCACTTTATGATTTGTTATTTCTTAAAACACCCCCAAGTGTAGGCAAGGAACAACAACAATTAAGTGATAATGTACTTTCAACGTACAAGGAAATTTTGGAATCAACGAATGCTGTCTACAACAATTTTAAAAAAAGTTATGGTTTACGGGAGACCAGATGGAACAAATATTTACGAATTATTAAACCTCTGATAATGGGCACAAAATTAGGTGGTACTATTACAAGAAAAAATCTCTCGGAAAAACTACAGTTACCCACAAAAAAGAAATTATCTTCGAAAAAATTTCAATATGTCTACTGGAACAAAGCTAAAGAGTTGGTGGATCGTTTACGTTTGTTGTGGAGTTCCAAAATGGCCGGTCACACTGGACACGAAAATGAAATTATGTCAATCATAGAGGAATTACGAGAAGAAGATATAATATATTAAGCTCAATATTTAATGATATTATTCAGTTCTTCCTTCGATCTGAAACCTTTAGTATTACTAATAATATGGAGCCCAGTCTAGAAAAAATCAAGATTGTTAATGAACTACATAGAACGGCTAGAAAAAATTTTGTAAGACGGCGCACGATAATAAAAGGATACAGAGATTTGTGGCAAATTGATTTGGCTGAAATGCAACAGTATGCTGATGAAAACGATGGTTATCGTTATATTTTGGTCTGTATAAATTGTTACTCGAAATTTGTCTATACCAAAGCCATAAAAAACAAGACTGGTATAGAAGTTACTAATGCGATGAAAAGCATCATTGAAGAGGCATCATATACACCAACAAATCTGCAAAGTGATCAAGGAAAGGAGTTCTATAATACAAACTTTCAAGCCCTGATGAAAAAATATAATATAAATCATTATTCCACTTACAGCACAAAGAAAGCTGCAATTGTTGAGCGAGTCATAAGGACTTTAAAAAATAATTTATATAAACAATTCTCGACAAGAGGATCTTACAAATGGATACATATATTATCGGCAGTAACAAAAACCTATAACCATTCGAAACATTGCACCATTGGAATGAAGCCTGCAGAAGTGCAAGAAAAAACACATATTAAAGCATATGATTATTTAAAAATTGTACCTAAAAAATTTAAGTTTTCCATGGGTGACATTGTGCGTATTAGCAAGTACAAAAGCTTATTCGAGAAAGGATATACGCCCTCTTGGTCAACCGAATTGTTTAAAGTTGTAAAAGTTAACGTTACAAATCCACCTACTTACTTGTTGGAATCGTTAGAAGGTCAGCCTATAAGAGGGTGTTTTTACGAATCAGAACTACAAAAAACAAGCAGTCCTGACGTTTATCTAGTAGAAAAGGTCCTTAGACAACGCAAGAAAAGTCACATCGAACAATTACTTGTCAAATGGCTAGGATTTCCCAACCACTTCAACTCTTGGATAGATAAAGCTAATATTGTTTAAATAACATATTGTATGACTATATTTTTTATTTAAAATGTAAAATAAATAAACAATATATTGTAAAATAAAGTTTTTTATTTCAATCTTCATTATTAAAAACAATGACAATAAAACATCATACACATAAATAACATTTCAATATTCTTGGAGGGAAGGTCCAATTCACCGACGACTACGACGTTATCTTCAAGGCTATGCCACTCGGAGTGCGTTCTCCTATTCTTTAACCTGCTTTTTTTAGATTTTTTTTTGAAGTCGAGTCGTACGACAGTGCGCTTAATGAGTCATTTAAAGGCTGATGATAGAGTATTTTCTGCATAACTTCAATTTTTGTTTTAAGCTCACTATTATTTTTGTATATCATGGGGAGAACATCCTTGTTAAATATGTCACATATTACAACTGCAAAATTGTAAAACTTTCTATTAACAAAGTGTTTTGTCACAGCATCGTCATCATCTTTAGGTTCGCCTAAGTTGGTTATGATTTTTCCACCCATATCATACTGCCCATCCGCTGTAAGTTTAAAACCAATCCCTTGTGGCCCAGATAATATATGATATTTTTCATTATATTTCTGACGACCAAATTTATCAATTGTGTTGTTTCCTCGACTCATTTTCAATCTTTACTAAACTATTTTATTTTTATTTGCCCTACTTATATTAAATATTTCAGCTGAGAAAAAGAAACACTGACTATGATCTACTGGGTTGGTATGTTTATAAAAGAAATAAAATAAAACTGTGATTGTAACAGATATTTATTTACAGTTATTTAATTGCACAAATACAAAAATTATAAAAAATTAGTTTTCCATGTCTTCGTTTTCGTTGCTCAAAATTCTATCCCATCCGACACTATTTCGATCGTCAACGTCTTGGGCTGTTGCTGTTGCAGAAACCAATTCATATTTTGCAGCAAGCTCACCTGGTAAATGTGGAATATTGACGAGGTATTCTTTTAATTCTTCTTCAACCATTTCAGCACAAAATGTATCCATGTCTATGGAACCATATAAAAATTTGTCGTACAAGTGTGCCCCAGCCATAAAATTGATTGTATCCCTGATCTCGTTCTTATATTGATCTTTGGTTACATCAATATGCGACCAATCATTTACGCTATCTAACATATCGTGAGCCCTATTTCTTAATTCTCTCCCCAACCAAAATATGTATCTATCTACACATTCGTTGGCGGTCGTCGTCGTCGTCGTCGCATCAGCAGACATCTTTAACAGAAATAATGAACACGCGTAAGTATTCTGACATGTGCAACTATATTTTAAATTTAATTACATCCTTTTTTTCAAACAATTTACATACAATTTACTCCAATGAGCCAAAACGTAATAATGTTCGAGTATTGTTTCCAAAAACTCTAGTGCCCTGCCCCAAATAAGTTAGAGTGTATTTATCTTTAGTTTTACTCATAATATCTACAATATCGTCAGGTAGTGTTTCGGCCACACGTTTTGGTAAAAAAGTCTCAAATGTGCTATTATCACCGTCATCGTGTAAAGCCACTAAAAGAGTTTTACCAAATCGTGTAGTCATTGAAACCATCTTTACAATTTTATACACTTTGCCTACAATCATTTCGGTAACCTTTTTTTTCTCTAAAACCTCGAAATCTTTGCTAAACATTTCATTAATTTCATCTAGAGTTTCTTTTGCAATACTCATTATTGAAAAAAATGGTATATAAATCCAAAAATTACCGTGAATATAAAAGCACTTTCAGAACACTACACGAACACAATATTTGATGTTTATGCCACTGATATCTGCGACTGTTTGAAGTCACTTCTTCTCCCACGAACCTTTATAGCGGGGTTTCAAGGTCGAATTGTAACAATGGTGGGGGTAGCTTAACGATAGAAATAGTGGGAGGAGTATTGAAGGTCAAATGACGTCACACATTTAAATTGGTATAAGGATAACTTCAAGGACAAAATATAATGAAACAAATAACTACATTTTATGTACTTTATTCATTGATTTTTTTCTGCCATTCTTCTATGCGTTTAACATTATCACCTAAACCTAATTTCCTTAATTTGTTCAATAATAATTGTTTGTTTTTATATCTAAGAAAATTCTTACAAACTATACTAGCTAAAAGACACACTTCGGCATGGTCCATATACTTAAAAAATACACTAAAGTCCTGAGCCTCCGAATCTTGCATTTCATATGCGTAAAATTCCGAACAGGCTGCAGAAATTAGAAATTCCTCGTACATTTCTCGCACTAAACTTTCCATATTAACTACTACTACGTTAAACTTAAGTCCTACACTCTAATTTCATCTAACACAACCGGATCTGCAATGAACCTAATCAGTTTTTCCAAACAGTCACTAAACCCCAACTTTTTTATCTCACGAACAAAGTCTTGTAAATTTATTGTTTTGCTGCAATATTTACGACATGCATTCGCAGCCTTTTCATATTCATAAGCCAAATCACAATAGCGCGACGCCCATTCTGCTCGACTTTTCATTGCATCATTGAAATAATTATTAGCCGTTTCAGTGAACTCATCGCCCAATTTTTTTACTGTCTCTTGCAAAGCACTATTCATATTATTCACTCATTTTTACATTCACGACACTTTTTTATTGCTGGTGGTGGCCCATCTATATGATGACGATATATTTGTTCATAGTGAATGTAACAGGGTAAGCTTAACTGTAGTTCCTTGTTACACCGATATGACGCTGGCAGCTTATCCCAAATTTGCCGTAAACTCAGCGTATCAACGCAAGTTTTTAAATATTCGAGAGGAAAAAATGCTAGATCCTTCTCTTCAAAATCACACAAACTTTTTAAATTACTCTGATATAAACAAATTACTCTGCCGACTTGCTCTATAATTTTTTCTTTAGATAGTTCCGTATCTGACATTTCACACTGAATGAATGCAAGTAGACTCACACAATTTATAGAACAATTTGCAAGGTCAAAATCATTTCAAGATCATCCCACACTATTACAATGCACAAATAACTATTTCAAGGTCACACACCCAAGATTACCTTCAACAAAGTCAAGGTCGTCTCGACCAAGGTCAAGGTCACACACACAACCTTGAACACAAGGCCAAGGCCAAAGCACACGTGCACTTTCAAGGTCAATGACAAGGACATGTGGGCGGGGCCAAAGCGGGGTGAAGCAAGGTCAAGGTCAAGGTCGAGGAGTGGGGGATCGAGCGAATCGGGTTATGTTCACTACTATCCTGCATTTTTCAATACTTTTGTTATAACTTTTCTAGGAAAGCAAGGAAATCATAACCCCAAAGACGAATCAGTAACTAAATTTAGATATTCCGTTCATATTTAGATTTTATTCACTCCAAAGTAAAATTCTATATTCTAAATATAATTGAAAATTAAATCCTTCAGAGATTTTTGTAGTTGTGCTGCCGAAATATATTAAAAATTATAGCACAAAGAGGCGAAAAATAACAGAATTTAGACATTTCGTTCATATTTCAACATTATTTAACATATAATTTTTGTTTTTTTTACAAGAGGAGTACAAGATTTTGAACTTAGCTTATAGACAGAAAATCGAAACTGGACCGTTTTTCTTAATTTACTTCCCGATGTCCACTTTTTAGGGAAATACGTAAATATCTCTAAGAATATTAGTTTTTATAATATTTTAAAAATCTGGCATTTTGGATACTTCTTTTATAGGTTAACTAGGAACAGCAAAGAACTTACAGCACCAAATGCGAAATAGTCATTGAATTTAGATCTTTCGTTCTTATTTCGATTTTATTGAACCTATATTCCTTGTTCTTTTTTTTTAGGAAAAGTACAAGATTCTGAACTTAGCTTATAGACAGAATGTCACAAACGTTTGTATTAATTTACTCCCCGAAATCCATTTTTTAGGGAAATAAGAAAATATCTCAAAGATTATTGGATTTATTTAAACTAATATCTTGCATTTTCGATACCTTTGTTATAACTTCTCCAGGAAAACAAGGAAATTAGAGCACTAAAGGCGAAATAATCATTGAATTTAGATACGTCGCATTTATTTTGACATTATTTAACTTATGTCTTGGTTTCTGTAGGAGAAGTACAAGAATCTGAACTTAGCTTATACACAGAAAGTTAAAGAATCAGACTTTAAAAAGGATCTATAAGAACAAAATGCTGTTGTAAAAGAAATCCATGATATTTGAAAACGGAAATATTAAAAAGGTATTTTTCTCCTTCAAATACAGCGAAGGAAATTCTGGGCGCATTTTTTGGGAATAATTCCTTCATAAAAGATTATTTTTGAAAAGTAAGTAATAACTCAACTGGTAAGAAACAAAAAGTCAAATTATTAAAAAATTTTTGAAATACTGGTTGTGGAGAAATGTATTAAATAAAAATTACCTGTAACAACAATCACTTTTAAAATATGCACTACAAAAAAATATTTTAAAATTATGATATCAACGTGAATATAAAAATCATTCCTCGGAGCATGGGCGTTTATAATGGTATACTTCAGGGTAAAATGACGTCATATATATTCATCACATATGTTAGGTCGAGCGCCAGTTTTCAAGACATCGAGGAAGCGTGCATATTTTCAAGGCGTGGATTAAGTTTATAGAGTGGGGGTGAATTATCACGCCAGCTTTCAAAGACATTAGCATATACTCGTATATTTTTTAAGGTCGTGACAAAGTTTAAGGCGTGGAAGGGGTGAATTACTACCCAATAGACAATCCGATTCTTGAAACTGTTATATAAAAACAAATCAGTATTAATTACATTATTTTTATTAAAAAGTAATACAGCTCGAACAACGAAAATTTTCGTTACATTTCATTACAGTAACATCTGATTTTATAATTTAAATAAATATTATTACTAGTCGTACTCTCTAAAAACTGTAATTTATACCTATTTTACCAAAGACACAAATTTTACATGCTTGTTTATTGTGTTTCACCTTTAACTTAGCAATCTAAAATAAATTATAGTCTACTTAGGATTTCCACAATGTTATTTTATTGAAAAAATAGAAGCAGACACAATTCGAATTTAAAAAAGGTTTGAAAGTATGGTTTCCAGTACTGAAAAGGGCGATCGGAACTGTATGTAATTCATGGAACTTTCGATGTGAAGGCAGGTAACAGACCCGATCTTTTTATCGATCCGCCGGTAGAACTGCTTTTAAAAAGTTTGTCAGTATTAGGGCTATTCTTTTGAGTCATTATCACTTTCACTTCTATCACTTGAAGTAATCATGACCACTTCAGCCCAATGACAAGTAAATGCATATTCAAAAGAACATGAATTTATCAGTTTCACTTTGTTCAGTTTGATCAATTGATAATTACTCAAAAGAATATAGCCATATTATGTCAATATTCGTACCGCAACCATAATGGCCGATAATATTATTTTTATTACAAATTTTAGGCGTGTAAAGTGAATTTTTAATTGAATTTTATATGTTGAGTGCATTTTTAATCAGTTTTTGTTCGACTAAATCCTTAAGAAAATTGAAAGAGGTAAGTTTTAAGATAAATTTTGATATAATTCCAGGGCGAATGGTCTTATAAAAAACCGTTTTATTTTTATTCATAAAATCTAACAAGATGATAATATTAATTGATTTCTATATGTTTAGCGTGCATTTTTAATTATTTTCTGTTAGAAAAAAGCAGTATATTTTCAATTTAAGTAGTTAAATAGTAATTTTTGTAGTAAATATCTGATTGGTGCAAAGTATAGCTTGCACGACAACGGCGTCTAAAAATTTATTTTTTTCTATTTTGTAGTTTCAACGAATGGTGGATGATTTATTCATGTTTAGAGAGCATTTTAATTAGTTTCTATTCGAAATAATGCTTAAAATTCAGACAGATAAGTTTTTGGATTATTTTTTTTTTGTCGAAAATGAAATATTTTTTTAAATTACGTCATTGATTTTTTTTATGTCAGGTACATTTTAGTGTTTTTCTGATAAAATACTTAAGAAAAATTTAATAGGTAGCTTTGGTCACATTTTTATCTTAAAATGTCAGCTTAGAAAATTTTTTGATGAGTGAATTTCAAAAATTACTTTTTAATAGTATTTGAGACATATAAGCACTTTTTTAGTCTATGTAAAGGTATAAAAAAGCAGAACTACTTTGTAAAAATGAAGGCTGGGAAATATTTAAAACAGAAACAATGATTTTCTTAATTTTGCAAAAGGGTGTTCTTCTTCTAGTTTTACTTTCTCCTCTTAATTAAAAATTTTGAAAAAGTTAATTTTTTAGATATGCCGTACTTTATATCGGAAATGGTTTACATATGGGCCAGAAATACATTCAAGAAAGAATTTGGCATGTAACGAATACTCCCGATGTGAAATAAACAGCATATAGAAGCACATAGACAAGAATAAAAATATCTGAAGTCAATTTTGAGAGAGAAAAATCAAATATGCAGACATTTGTTTCGTTTATTTGTGGTGGTGGGACGACGAGGATGTCAAGAATGACAGCCTATTTACCAATAAACCATAAAAAGTAATAGGACAACTAATTATCAACTGCGTAAATTTTACCCTAATGTATATAAATTAGCTTTTTATTTGTTATTTAAAAATTATACACCTTATTGCTATTTAATTTTTTACTAACTCGAACTTTTTAGAATAAGCTTGAATTTAGTCAAACATATTTGCATTTATCACAACAATGCCTGCAGCAAACCAATGAAGGTCAGTTTTTAAGTTGCTTATCAGTACTGTATAGTGGAATATCAATTTTAAAACAAGAAGTTTCATTTTTAATTTAATAAAAAGTAACAATTTTAGTGTTTTTTTTTTGTTAATTTAAAGAAAAACGTTGTACTTTTCCAATTTTAGGTAAAATCTAAATACCTGAATACTTCTATTGTGGCAGCAGTTTCGGCTACAACAGTAACTAATGTATTAACGTTGAAACATGGCTTACACCTCTCTGTTATGGAAAAAAGAGGAGAACATATCTGTGAGTGAGTTATGACTATTATCGATTTATTAAACCATCAACTCATTTTGATAACTCTATATTTAATAATTAACTGAAATTTGGTGTTAAAAATTTTTTGTAGGTAATCGTAATACATCCAGAAGAGATACATATAGAACTGAAAAGTATAATGAAATATATGCTACTTGGGACTGCGTGGCCCTTCTGGAATTTTATGAGGTTTTATTGTAGAACAAATATCCTTTTTATGTAAGTATTCTACAGAATATACCCTATTTTTATATAAAAAATCTACACAAGATACACTTGGACCTTTAATTTATTGCCCGTATTACTTGGTGTATAATTTCTTTCGAGACATACCATATTTTTTATAAAAAATCCATAAAAGACATCTCACGTGTCTTTAATTTTTAAATTATACATTTTTAATAGAACGAAATAACCCTTTTTGTAAGTAACAATTTTAGTGGTATGGTTTTTTGTTAATTTGAAGAAAATTATTGTAACTTTTCCAATTTTAGGTAAAATCTAAATACGTGAATACTTCTATTGTGGCAGCAGTTTCGACAACAACAGCCACTAAAGTATTAACGTTGAAACATGGCTTACACCTCTCTATTAGGGAAAAAAGAGAAAAACATATCTGTGAGTAAGTTATGACTATTATCGATTTATTAAACCATCAGCTCATTGTGATAACTATATATTTAATAGTTAACTGATATTTTGTGTTAAAAATTTTTTGTAGGTAAACGTAATACGTCCAGAAGAGATACATAATAGAACTGAAAAGAATATTGAAATATATGCTACTTGGGGCTGTATTGGGCTTCTGGAACTTTATGAGGATTTGTTGTAGAACATATATCCTTTCATGTAAATATTCTACAGTATATACCCTATTTTTATATAAAAAATCTATATAGGATACATTTGGACTCTTAGTTTATTGTCAACATCACTTAGGGTACAATTTCTCTACAGAAAACAATTTATTTTGAATAAAAAAACTCGTAAGAGACACTTCAGGGGTTTTTAATTTTCAAATTATATATTTTAACATATCAAAATAGCCCTTTTTGTAAGTATCCTACAGAATATACCCCATTTTTATATAAAAAATTAGACAAGATACATATGGACTTTTAATTTATTATCCATATCACTTAGAGTACAATTTCTCCCCAGAAAACACCATATTTTGTATAAAAAATCCATAAGAGACATTTCAGCGGGCTTTAATTTCAAATTATACATTTTAACATATCAAGATAACCCTTTTTGTAGGTATCCTACAGAACATATCCTATCTTAACATAAAAATCTATACAAGATACATTTGGACTTTTAATTTATTGTCCATATCGCTTAGGGTACAATTTCTCTCCAGAAAACGCCATATTTTGTATAAAAAATCCATAAAAGACATCTCATGGGTCTTTAATTTTCAAATTATACATTTTTAACAGAACGAAATAACTCTTTTTTTTTAAGTATTCTACAGAACATACCCTATTTTTATATAAAAAATCTATATAGTATACATTTGGCATTTTAGTTTATTGTCAACATCACTTAGGGTACAATTTCTCTCCAGAAAACTCCATATTTTGTATAAAAAATTCGTAAGAGACACTTCAGGAGTCTTTAATTTTCAAATTATACATTTTAACATGTCAAAATAACCCTTCTTGTAAGTATCTAACAGAACATACCCTATTTTTATATTAAAAATCAGAAAATACACTTGGACCTTTTAATTTATTGCCCATATCAATTAGTCAATGTGTAATTTCTCTTCCAAAAACGCTCTATTTTGTATAAAAATCTCCACAAGACGCAACTTGGACCTATAATTTTTCAAATTAGACATTTCTAACAGTTAATTTAACCACTTGTTATAGCATTTTTTTGTAATTTTGTGTCTTTTCCAATGCAGTAGGAAACCTCTTTGACATTATTTTTCATATTATTTTGTACAGCTTTTGATGAATTTTTGAGAAGTCAACAAAAGGCAAAATATTTAATTTCTTACATCACAGTGGTTTTAATTTTAATATTTAAACTCATATCTAAACGAAATTATGATCCACGATTTAAAGTATTCTACAGAACATGCCCTATTTTTATACAAAAAATCTATACAAGATATACTTGAACCTTTAATTTATTGTCCATATTACTTAGTCTGTGACTAATTTATCTCCTGAAAACACCCTATTTTTGGATAAAAATCTACACAAGGCATCACTTGAGCTTTTAATTTTTCAAATTACACATTTTTAATATTTAACCCATTATTATAGTTTTTTTTTATAATTTTATGTCTTTTCCAATGCAGTAAGAAACCTTTTTAATATTTTCATATTATTTATACAACTTTTGGTGAATTTTGAGTAGTAACAAAGTCAAATATTTAATTTCTTACACTAGAGTGTTTTTAATATTGATATAAGATGTGATATCTAAAACATAATTATGACAATTTAAAAGCGTTTAAAATTTGTAAAAAATAGGAAATTATGTATTTAAAATAGCAAAATAAAAAAACACTTTCATATTTCACGGAAAATTAGAGAAAAGCATATCAGTGAGTTAGTTAGGCTATTATCGATTCGTTGAACCATTAGCTTATCATGATAAATGAAACTTGTGGTTTTGCTGTACACTATTAAATAGTTTATTTCATATTTTATATATACCTATGCTCAAAACCTCGCTTATACATATCTGGAAATTTTTTATTATATTGAATTAAAAGAGACATAAACAAAAACTCATGCCTAGATTACTTTTTATCTCTTTAATAACTCTCACCATTATGTTAGTATTTTAAATAATCAGTTTCCTCTTAAGCACTTTTTACTTTTTTCGATATTTTATTAACTTTTTATCACATTAAATAAAACGAGACACCTATGGTTAAAGGAAATCCAACTTAATTATTTTTGCTAAAAATTGTTTATTTTTTTTAGATATACCATACCTTATGCTGACAAAGACCTTCCAGATGATGTGAAAATCGATTCAAGAAACTATTTGGTTTGTGGATGGTCCTCCTCCTCCAGTCCTAAACATTCTGTACCCAGGAATAAAATCTAAATATGTGACAATATATATCAGATTAAGGATATGTTTGTATAAATTGAAAAAATAAATTAAAATATTATGTTTTCAATTATTATTAAAGTAATTTAGATTTACCTATTATATATGTCAAAAAAAAAGGTTATAACTCGAAATTGCTTGCCATAGGGGGCCCTAAATATAAATTCACATTGTTGATTTACCAGCTAAATATTTGTTTATTATTCACTCTTTATATTACAGTAAAAAATAATGTTTGATGAAATAAACATGAAGTATATATTTGTTTTATTTTCCCCGTGCGTTCTAAGGGGCATATCGTATAACTCCACTTTTTATTACATAAAATTCATATGTCTCGTAGCTTCGTATCAACTCTTTTTTCCAAATTTTACCTTTTCAAAGTAAAAAAATATATATCAAATGGTGTTCTCTCTAAAATTTTACGCGCGATCATTATTTGACATGACAGCTGATGTATGACAGATAACAACTAGAAAATGGGACTCCGGGGGCTTAATCCTAAAAATAGGACATATAAAATAAGGGAAATACAGTATTCCTACCATCATCTATTCAATTAGCTACAAACTTGTTAAAATGAAATTATAAAATGGCGTGTTTGCATCACCATGGTCCACAGTAAGTTCTCTATTTACAGAATTTCCTTGTCAGATTGTCTACAAGTCTTTAAATCGAATGAAATATTTGTTCAAATTCTACTAGATTATTTTTTACTGAAAAGCGTATTTTCGCTTTATTAAATAGGGCCTAATAAAAAGTGGGGTTAAAGCCTAATGTAAATGATAGCTGACGTATATAACAATTGACAGCTGATGTAAATGCGAAAGCCAACGTCCAAATGGGGCCCTTGGGTGGGGGTTCAGGGAAAAATTTGGCCTTTAGCCGGAGCTTGAATGGGATCCGCTAGTGAAGACCTAGAAAATGCGGCCCTCGGTCGGAAATTGAACTGAGTCCTATGGGGCACGTGGGTAGAGCTCTAGAAAATGGGGCCCTTGGATGGAACTTTATAGGAGCCCTATAGGGTACCCAGATGAAGCTTAGAAAAGGGGGACTTCGGAAGGAGCTCTAAAAAATGGGGTCCCCGGACGGAACTTTAACGAAGCCCTATGGGGTACCCGGGTGAAGTACTAGAAAAAGGGAACCCGGACGGGGCTCTGAAAAATAAGGATCCCGGACGGAACTTTAGCGGAGCCCTATGGGGTACTCGGGTGGAGCACCAGAAAATGGGGCTCAAAAAAAGGGACCCGGTCTATATCGCCGGAATAACTACTCTTGACGCAGAAGGGGGCAATGTCAGGGTCAAGGAGGGGGGGGATAGAGCGAATCGGGTAATGCTCACTACTGCCAATTTGGAGGGATTTACCAAAATATGGTATCGAAGAACTTGGAGAACTTTTTGATACATCCTCGTGGAAATATTATATCGATGAATCATCGTTAATATAACGAAAAAATATTATGTCGATGAGTCATCATAATTTGTTATGTTTCTAGTTAAATTCTGGAACTTGTATTCTCATATATTCTAGTAGGTTCTATAGGTATATAAATAGGGATAGGATAAATGTAGTTAGTTTAGTTGTACTTGAACAGTGAAGGTATTAAGAAGTAGTAATTAAAGAGTTGGTATTTATCGTCAGTGTGCGAATATCAGAGAAAGAAAATGGTAAGAATATTATACCCTACAGGTGATTTATGACGTTGCCATTTCAATTCTCGGTACATGAGTTTTTCCTAGAGTCGCGGTTCCGGTATCCAGTCGATCCATTTGATAGCATTTTATTAGGTTGAGCCTCAAATCTTGTCCTTGATATTGTAGTCGCGATTAGTAAGATCTGAGTTAACTGTTGTTTTCGGGGCCCATTTTAAGCATGGCCGATGAAGCTGTTCCAGGGCCCGCCTTAGGAAAGAGGGGCCTCTGTTTACAAAGAAAAAGCAAGATTATGAACAAACGAGGAACTGAGAAAAATTTTAGAAGAAAATAATATCGAAAAGCGTGAAATAGGCCATGAAAATGACGATCGTAAGGGCAATTTATCTAGCATTGGTAAAATAAATAGAAGTGAGGACGAAAATAACGTTACAAATACGAATGCTGTAAAATGAGTTCTGCAACATGGAAATTATTTCTTTCACGGGAAATCCGTTACTAGCGACTGCGCCAAGACAGTAATAATTATACAGTTGGATCCGTCAAATGAGCACACCGAAAATGCGTTGCCATTCAACGTGCTGAAAGAATTTTTAAAAGATGTATATATATATATATATATATATATATATATATATATATATATATATATATATATATATATATATATATATATATATATATATATATATATATATATATATATATTGGCAGACACAGTGAATACTTCTTGGTTTAAAACAAAAAATAAATTTGTTCGAAATTTACCGTTTTTTCCAATATTTCTAGTGAATACAATTGTTATTAACCTTTAATTTGCCCACAAATTTTAATTGACTGTTGCTAGCCAAAATTGAAATTCGTGTTTTGATTCAGCAACACAATATATATGGAAATACCAGAAAAACCTCCAGAGAAAAAAACGTTTTAAAATGTGGGACAGTGTAGTTGTTAATTTACGAGGTAGGGTTCTGAAGTTCTATTTGAGAGCGGGTTCGAATGCAATTTATAAACTAACATTTTTGCTAATAATATTCAATTTATCGCAGCCTATCTTCACTTTATGGACTTCATCTACTTTAAAATCTGCTCTACCGCTGACAGGAAATTTGAAAATAACACAAAAAAAACTTTGGTTCTATCATTTATTTAAAATTTTATACAAATATTGTGTAAAATATAGCACCTAAGAATGTTTTATTAGAATAAGTATTCCTTTAGGCTGGAATTATTAATGTATATTCTTTTTTTTAAGCATTTACCTTAGTGAAAGGTTGGCCACTGTTAAAACCATCTTACAATTACATAACTAAACAACTATAATTAAGTTATTAAGTTTCTCGTTAGTTAACAAGACATCAATAACTCCATAATAATGAAAGCTAGTCCTGACAAAAAAAGAAAATAATGGCATATATCATTTTATTTCTTACATCTAACGATGGCTATTTATTTACAGCAAAAATGATCCCAGCCATTATAACCTTTTTCACTATTGGGTAACTATACAAAAAAATAATAAATGTCATAAATATAAAACCCATTTACCTAATAGTCTAGTAACTATACCACCAAAAAATTATACCGGGTATCAACGAGATAAGTACTCGACCTGTCTTGTAAAGTAACTATTTCAAATTTGAAAATATTTATGGTTGACTTGGAGGCACATTTTGAGTATTCAGAACTTCCACTAACATATCCAGTTCAACGAGAAGTACTATCAACTTTGTTTTTAATGAAATACATATTTTCCAAAATTACTACGGAAGCCTATATACAATATTAAGCACATTCATCCATTTTTACCAATTTTCGAGAGAATAGCCATAACTATAAATAAATAAATGATTATTTAGACTCCTTTAAATCAATATAAAATTTTTACTTTAAATTTGACTGGTCTCTAAAAATTATTGTTTTCTTTATACTTCCCGTTAAAAAGGGGAACGGAAATTTTAGGTTACCGCTGTTCATAACCGCTATAACATTTTCTCGAAAACCGTCAAAGATAGATGAGCGTGAGTCATGTTTTATAACTAGAGCTTTCCACAGAATTTTATTTTTGGAAAATATACAGGACATTTTATTAACAAGTAATAAAACTAATATTCCATTGTTACTCAGAATGAGTTTCTGATTTATTATATATATATATATATATATATATATATATATATATATATATATATATATATATATATATATATATAATATAATTAGATAGGAAAATGACAGACAAAGAAGCAATTTCATTGACACCCATTATAATTAAAATGTTTATAAAATTATATATATATAACAAAAAAAATTAACAATAATCTAAAAATATATAATAAAACCCTAGCTAAGATAAAACGTTCATTTCATCTAAAATATAGCGCACAAGATAGTTGAGAAAAGCTTCTCATTTTTATTGCAATGACATGAAAAATCGAGGAGTGAATACCACGAGAAAAAGTATTGTAGCATAAGCCTTGTGAAAATCTAAAACTTTAAAAATTTTGGTAAAAAACTGCATTGAAACTAAAATAAATAAACATGTCGCTTGCCTGATTAAATTTGATAGTAAGAAGTCTAGATGACATCAAAATTATCCAGAAATTAGAATATAAACGATCACTAAATTCCCTTATTTGCTTTAATGGCAAAACTAAGAAACAGACAGTGGTTTTGATTTCGTTAATAAGAACGTTATCAACAATGACCACTAAAAATATTCCCAAGTAATTAAAAAAATATATCAATTTTTTTTACAGCAAGATCAGTTGCAGTGGATTTTTAGGATAAACAAACACATACAACACATGATGGATAAAAAACTGACAATGAAAATTTTTTGATTAAAGTTAATGTACAGTAATATTTTTTAACTTTTGACGCAGTGTAGTTAAATTTTCGGTAAAATGTACTATATTTGTCGAGATTTGAGAATAATTACACAAACCGACAAAATTTTTAACCAAAAATCGGTCTATACTTTTTTCGAAGCTTTTTGACGGGCTAAATTCAAACCTGAATTGTTTCAGCACGTCAGGTTCTCGAGATAATTTAACTTAACCCTTCAAAACAGTTTTTCAATGACCCCGAAATCTTTTTTTCTCGCCGAGATATCTACTGTTGAAAATATCAACTTGAGTGTTTTCGTCAATACATCTCGCTAGGTCAAAGTTGTATGGGTTTGGGAGCCCGAGTTTGAGAAAAAAATTCGCTTTGCGCGCCTGTCTGTTTCATTGGGAACGTGGCTTACGCTGCACCCGGGCTATGCATGTTTAGGAATCTTGGTTTTTGAGCAAATTTGTTTCGTTAGCCTGTCTGCTGAATGCTATTCAATTTTCATGTAATGACGAAAACATTAAATTTGATATTTTCAACAGTACATATCTCGGCGAGAAAAAAGATAAAGAGGCAATTGAAAAACGATTTTGAATGGGAAGGGCAGGGCCCGTATCCTCGAAAGTGTGATGTGAAAGGTGAAGTGAATGACGATGTGAACTGTCACTTCATACTTTTGACAGTAAAAACCGTATTATTGAAAAGGCAATGTTGCCAGATATGAACGTGCTAAAACCCGCGGATTTCAAAAAATAAAGTGGATGACAGATTGAATTGAGCTGTCAGACCGAAAATGTCCGTAGTATGTTTTATCGCCATTTTAGGCAAAAAGTAGTTTTGGTACGTCAAATTAATCGTCAAAAGTAAAAAACTAGTCTTGTTGTTATTGTTGTGAAGTTTTTGATTGCCATTACAATATTTTTACTTTGCCAGGATTAAATTTATTTTAAATCACTTCACAACCAAAAAATATAGACCAAGCTATCAGTCAAATATTTAGGTGTAAATATATACCACAAAATTTATCTTAAATTGACACACTAGAACTGTTAAACAAAAATGCATACAAAGAGCCAAGTACTTTAGGATTCTAATATATAAAGAAAAAGGGATATCAAGAAAAACAGCAACTCATATATACAAAGTAATATACCGACGTCAATTGGAATATATGCCTACTATATAAAGTAATTGCAGAAAGCTAGCACTGAAACGGTGGAAATTACAACTCTACGTAGTATGACTAAAAGCCAGTATCCCAATCCACTACGGAAACTATCCAAACAGTTATTTATTGTATGAATTAACAAAATATCCAGCCTCTTACTGCAAGATGTTCTGTCCTGACAAACAAAAATTTGAAAGAAAACCTGAAACTTGAAAAATGATAGAGAAAGTGTTTAAGACTAGGGACCGAAACCAAAGGCCAGACAGAAGACGTTCATTAAAGATACTGGCGGATCTCACATTCAACTTTTAATATGTTTTTTTTTATTTGATAAAGATCTGTAAAGGCTTGAAGATCAAATGTACCATAAATAAGGTTTTTATGCTGAAGGACCTCATTCATTGGACTATAGGGTTCATACTTATATGTCCCGATAAATTATAATCATAATATTTATTTAATTGTAGTGTGGTATAGTTTTTAACACAGTCTAATTAAGTTAAGTGCTGTAGTTAACATAATTTAAATATAAAATTTGTTACTTATTTAAATTAAAGTTTCAAATAGTTTACAAATTGTTATTTCTCAAATTTATTATAAGTTGCATTGTGAAAAGAATTATGTTAGATTTAACTGTTTAAAACTAAGATACTTGGCTGTTATGGACAAAAGTATTTATGTTGAATCCATAAGCAGAACTGGCCCTAGAAAACATCTTTAAATAGCACGCTCATACAATTGAGTTATGAACAGAATCTCCTGTAATAAGTTTATGTCTGTAATCTCAAATTTACTTAATATTTGCGAATCATATTCAACTTTCTAAGGATATTTTATTAAAAAATTTAAAAATATTAAAAATATCGGGATACCCCCTAATTAACGTTTCAACTGTTTATTCAGAAAATAAAACGTCATAAAGAAACGGTTCGTCAACATATTATTTTTTTTAATGACAAGTTATTTCAAACAACCAAAAATAAAATACAAATTTTTAATACTATTTTATTTTTTGAAATCCGCGGGTTAAATATGTCATTTAGCGGCTGACATTCCATTTGCGCATGTTTCACCGTTCGCTTGCTTTCCACCGGGTGAACAAGGATATGAATGATGAACATTTCAAGAATACGCGTTCGCCACCTTTTCACCGTTCACTTCACGTTCCCCAGTTCGAGGATACGGCCCCAGTACTTTAAAATATTATAATGAGTTTTGTGAAGGAAGGTCACCTAGAGTAATTTCAAATAGGGAATATAATGCATTTTTTGCAGTTTTAAGTTAAACTATCTCGAAAACCTGAAGTGCTGAAGCAATTCGAGTTCCGGAGTTGGATTTAGCGCTTCAAAAGCCTTCGGAAAAGTTCCAGATTTGGATTTAGAACGTCAAAAGCCTTCGGGAAAATATAGTCCGATTTCTGGTTTAGAAATTTGTTTTGTCGGCTTGTGTTATTAAACTAGTCTAAACAAAAAAATTTTCTTCCTCTTCTAAACAAGTTCTACAACAACTGAGTAACACGATGATTTTTCTAAATATTTCTTTATTAAGTTTATATAATCTCACGTTACCCTTTTTTATCAATCTCCATATATCTCTTTAAGACAGAAGTAATCTTTTAAATAATTGGCAACAAGATCTAGAAATTAACTTTTTTTGAATTTATGAAAAAAATTGTCCTTTAACTATTTTTACAGGAGACAAACGATATGTAAGAAAACTGATATACAGTAAAATGAATTTAATCCTAGAGATGTTAAATTTTAAGTGTATAAAATTACCAGTGTTCTTTAAAATGAGGTAAATGAAAGAAATATATTAAGAATAAGTATAATTTGGTAATCCATATTTATATCTAGTCTGTCCGTTCAAGTGTTCCATTGGGTTTGTATAACCCAATCTACTAAATTAAAAAAAAAAAAACTTACACAGTGTGGAGGTGTATCCACATTAACGTTTCTTTTCTTTGTCCACGATCTAGAATGTAAACGAAAATTCACCCAATGTAATAAACATTCGATTCTTTGATTATTTTTTAAGTACAAAATTATTGCTAAAAAAGTTAAAATATTTTTTCTTTCTCAGTAAAATGAAATTTTCCCATGAATTCGCTCACAAAGTTATTTTTCAAAAACATCGAGCTTTTTATATTTAATCATTTCTAATATTTTATAACGCAATACAAATTTAATGAAAACAAGACATTTATATTATGTTGACCAGTGTTCATAGCGACTCCTAGTATGCACTGTATTCGAGGAGTCAATTTTTATTATTTAATAGATGAGTTGCATAAAACGCTATTTAAATAATAAAATTCATAATCGTACATTATCACAAATTGCGCAAATAGCAATTAAATTTTCAATTTTTGAATTTTATGCAACCGGGCGATAAATGGCCATAACCCTGACCTATGATTAAAATAAGATCTTTACTAAGACTTTAAGTTTCAAAATCGATAATCTTATAAAGTACTTTGGTTCTATCTAATTATTTCATAGTCGACAGGAATAAATCAAGGTTTTAAATGTGTTAATATCAACATGTCGTAAACTTTCTCCTTGGTTAATTTAATAATTTATCAAATAATTTAATCAATTCAATTGCCGTTCTTAAGTAACCATATTACTTTTTTCCATTAATTATTTAAGAAGTACAAAATAAATGAAGTTCAGTTTCGAACCTTTATGAATTATTTGAGAATCAGAAAATAACTTTGATCAGAGAAAATAAAGTTTATGAATAAAAAATAAAAATGTGACAAAGGGGGAGTAAGACGTCTATATCAGCTATTTTCTTCAAATTCAGTATATTTACATAACCAGAGACATAGCAAAATGCATAGCGTTCGTGAATAAACCAACTTTAGAAATAGGTCACTAATATATTTATTGGTATATATTAATGACATCAAAGGTAAACATACGCCATTAAAAGGCAGTTTGTTATCAATCGTCACTGTGCAATGAACATAGTTCTTTATAATATATTTTGACTGTTTTAAGTCTTAATTCGGTTTAAAACGAGTTTGTTCACGAATATTTGAGAGGTGACCTTTGCCATTTTAACATTTTAGTATGTTTTTCGTTTTCCACCGATATACCCACTAGAGGCATACTCTACCCGACAAAAAAAAACTGTTTTTTAATAAATGATCAAAAATATCTTCATTTTGGTAAAACGGACATACGATATTTCTAAATAACGAAAGCTTTCACGGCTTTGGTCAAGTTGAAAATCGTGGTTCTTGAGTTTAGATAGTGTCAAATTGGAATTATTATCCAACGTTTCGCCTACGATTGCAAGAGACATCTTCAAGGATCTTTACTCCGCGAAATTAGAACACTGAATGCCCATCGAGGAGCAACAGGCCGATATTTATACCCAACTGGTGCTTAGAGAACCGTCATCCAGTGTTTTGATCAATTTCCACGTATGATGTAGACTGTAAGGTTACATATCTCTAATAATGTTATTTGGATATTTACAAATTTCGATTGATCCTCTAATTTTACGTTTAAAGAAACCAAACACTGATGCTAGAACCTTAGTTTCTTTTACATTAAAGGTGTGGCCTGTGCTGGTGTTCAGCTACTGCAGATTGTACCATTTGTTTATATTTAATGCATCTTTCATGTTCCGTAAGTCAAGTGGATATAGACCGTCCAGTTTCACCCACATACACTTTACCACAAAAGCAAGGTAACGCCTTCTGTTTGTAATGGTATTGCGCCTCTTGGTGATTTCAAACATTGTCCAATTTTCTTACGTGTAACCAGCAACACCCTAGCATAAAATTCACTATGGAAACTGAATCAAGAGGTATCCTTTCCTTTCTCGATGTACTAGTACAAAGGAAAAATAATGGCACATTAGGACATTCTGTGTACAGAAAACCAACACATACAAATCGATATCTCAATGCAACGTCACACCATCATCCCTCTCAAAAACAATCGGTCATTAACTCTTTGGTACATAGAGCTCTTTCAATATGTGATGAACAATCAGAAACAGAAAAACTGACATACACGGAACCACCGACAAGATTGCCAAAGTGCTCCGAAAATCAAACAATCGGACAATTTTAATACATGTAAGAAAAATGGACAACGTTTGAAGTCACCAAAGGACGCAATACCATTACAAACAGAAGTTTATAAGATACCTTGCTCTTGTGGTAAAGTGTATGTGGGTGAAACAGGACAGTCTATATCCACTAGACTTAAGGAACATGAAAAATGTATTAAAAATAAACATATTGTATAATCTGCAATAGCTGAACACCAACACTGCATAGGTCACAACTTTAATGTAAAGGAAACAGATGTGCTAGTATCAGGGTCTGGTTTTTTTAAAAGTAAAATTAGAAATCAATCGAAATTTGTAAATATTCAAATAATATTAATAGAGATACAGATTACAGTCTACATCACATGTGGAAATAGATTATAACGCCAGATCACGGTTCGCTGAGCACCAGTCGGGTATAAATACCGACGTGTTGATCCTCGATTGTCATTTCGTGTTCTAATCTCGTGGCGTACCTGAAAATTCCTCGTACAATCGTAGGCGAAACCTCGGATAATAATTCCAATTTATCATGGTCAAAACCCAAGAACCATTTTCATACAATATTTTTGTTACTGTTTTATTTATTTAATTCGTGGACGAGCGAGAATAGAACAATTTATTAGGCTGCAATTAAAATAATGTTTTATGACGTCATAATTTGAAAATAAATTAAAATCGGATAACAACATTTCAGTAATTTGTATGTGAAGAATACACTCAGAGTTTGGGACGTTCTTCCCGACGCACCCTATATAAATTAATTTTTAAAGTCATTTAGGTCTTATTATAATGTCCGAAATATATGAGCTATTTTTACATAATTTGGTAATTAATATAACAAACGTTTTGAAAGTTAAAGTCTATAGTAAAATGAATATTTTAGTAAGATATACATTTTTCTATGACATGTGTGTATCGTAAACTTGAAACTAATTCAATCAGTCGTATGGAGCTTAATATACACAACAATTTATTATAAACTGAAATTTCAGTTGGATTAAAACTGTCAAATCAATTCTATTTGAGGAGGAAAGATGGAGTGACCGAATTAATTTTTACGATAAACACATTATTTTTAATGCAATAATATTACTATACACATATTTAGATTTCGGCAAAATAAATTTAAATTTTTCCGAAATATTTTAAACAACGTTCTTATGGATTAAAAGTACAAAACGATGAATGTGAACAAAGCAATGGCATGCCAAGCAATATAAATTTAAACAGATTCAAAATATTTCACTGGTTTAATTACATTTAAACTACAATTACATATACATTTTGTATAAAATTAATATTTATAAGGCCAAATATATTTTATACCACTTATCAAAAAAAATTCAACTGGAGAATTGTAACTAATATCTACTGCTATTTATTGCTACATTGGTATAATCTGTCTGTCAGTAATTATAATTTTCATTTTACAATAGTAAAGAATACTGCACGAGATTTTAAAACGTTATGTCGACATCCACATTAATTTAGAAATGCAAATATTGCTTTTTTTTGTAATTATATCTCGGACTACCTTTAAAAAATCTAAAGTTATTAAAACTATAGATTTGATAAGTACTACACTGAGTGTTCCCAATGCCGGCCGTTCCCATATTACGAGAGGTGAAGAAGAGTGAAAGCAGTAATCATTCTAATGACGGAGCATAAAACCACGTAATCCCTTAGGGAATATAACTACTCAAACTCCCCTCCCGGATGCATATTTTATTGAAACAAATATGCTTTTAACCGATAAGATGGATTGGCTCGGTGACAGAACTTTTGGTTCGTGAGTGAACATCCAGAGTTTAATTTTTTTTATTTATTTTTTTTTAACATTTAATAATACACATTTTCTTTTATGCTTATGGCGGCAGATACATGATATAATAATAAGTAAAATATTATTCCTCTAAAATAATTCGCAATTTATGAAAAAAAAAGATTTCGATAAATTAACACGGAAGTCCTCTAAACGACTACGTTCAGGATGTTGGCGGTGCTATCAAAATGATTAAAATACAATTAAAATGGGTGGAATGTGACAGATTTTTCGAATTTGCAAATAAGAAAGACGTACGAAAAAATCGTTTCGGCATTTAAAGATGTTATTTCCATTGGTAAAGTGGCAGAAATCATTTTTCGCATGCCAAATGATTTTTTAAAAAAATATTTGGTCAAGTAATGATCTCAAGATCAATGCGCCAATTAGATGTGTCATATTTATGACCAATCGCTATTAGCTGACTACAACTAGTTAAATTAATTTTAACCATATATTTCAAAGTAACGCTACACTATCGAGCTTCCCATCAGCGGAGTAATGTTAACCGCATTAGAATGCGGAATAAGAAGTTAATAAAAAAAGAAATCTTACCCGCGGAGAATTGAACGTGCCGGACGCTGTCGCTGAGCCAATCCACCGTATCAGTTAAAAACATATTTCTGTGTATAAAATCTGCGTCAGGTAGGGGGGTTTGAGTAGCTAGATTCGCTTGGAGACCACGTGGTTTTATGTGCCGCCCATTAGAAAGAAAGGAGATTACTGCTTTCCCTCTTCTTACTCTCTTGCACTCTAGCAACAGCCAATATTTGGAACGCTCAATCTAATATTTATTAAAGCTATGATTAGATCAAGTTTTATTTACTTTCAACAAAAATAAATAAGACCCGAATATGTGTGTATTGGTAAATAACTTTACATCTCCTTATAGCTTGGGTCTTGTTAATATAAATTTTTGATTTTCTATAAATGTAAATAACTTTAGATCTCCTTATAGCTATTTCTTTAGTAGCGTACACATGAATCTGACCGAACAGTTTAAAAAATATAATACACCACCGATATTATTATATTGAACATTTTTCATAATTTCCTGAATGTCGATGAATAAAATTAGCATCTTTCATTTAATGATTGTTTTACCATTGTTCTGTAAGTCAACATTTTGTAAATGTTTTCTACATAATCCTCCAATTAAAAAAATATATTACATATTCAATGTATATAAACTTTTGATTTAGCTCAGAAATAAATATAATCATACCCGACCCAAACAATCCTATAACACTATGATCCATTAAGAAAAGATTATCGAAAATCAATCCTTAACGAAATGAAAGTTCAATAAAAACTTGATCATTAGGACGTCGACTACTCGGATAAAATAAAATACTTTTTGTAGGTTTAAATATGTTATTTTTTTATTAAAAAAATGTTTATTTTAAAGTACTTTGTACATATGCACATGTATGTTCATTGTCGAGCCATTAATAGAATAAAATTTAAAAAATATTTTATTTAGTCGTTTCATTCTGTGATCGGGAATTCCGATTATCTTATTATCAATATATTAAGGGGCCTTTCTAAAATCGATTGAATGGATTTGCAAAACTCAATCGACAATATTGTTAAAATTTAAAATTTCGGTAGGAAACATTAAAAAAAATATATTAAAGATTCAATGCGTAAATACGTAATACAGATTATGCATATGTCTGACAGAACATACCTATTAAGATATATGTTTGTTTGTTACTCGAATATATTAAGTTTTAATTCTGCAGGTTACAGTTTTTTATGATAAGTGGTAGATACGTTATCTATTTAAAAAAATGTAAAAAAATAAAACTAAACTACGAAAAATTTGGATGGATTTATAAAAACTGGTAACACTTGTACTCACATTTTGTACTTTTTTTAACGTTTGACTTATGTGCCCTAAAACAAAAAAAAATCTGAAATAACCGGAACTTAATATTTCGATTTTTCATTATGTAATATAAAAAAGAACTGTTTTTCACCATAAAGAGCGAAAAGTTTAATATATGAGGGAAAATTTACTACCATTTTGCAGTTAATTAAGAAAAGAATAATTAGTGTCAAAAGGTTCGCCACAGAACAATCACAAAAATTGGAATCATTAGTATGCATAATTTTTTGTATTTATTTGGTGTTTAGTGTAGGTGATATGATATAATTATTACCGTGTTTATGAAATATGTAAAATATAAAACTACGAATCATTACCGTTACTTGTGTTTTACTTTTATTAGCTAATTAAGTTTAAAAATAATATTGATGTTCGGATGATGAGGGCGGTTAAATTTTATTTCATTTTACATAATATACCCAAAGTCTATAATTTCCGCCAGTGACTCGTCGTTCGCATATAGAGTGTCCCGGGTTGTGAGGTGTCAGGGAAATCAATTCCAGTGACGTATGCAAAATATTTTGTTTAAGTTAAATTTATTTCCTCACATTTTTATTAACCCTTACAATTTTTTTCCTGGAGGAGAAACCTTGCATAGGCACCTCCACAAAGTGTGAAAGGTAGTGTAGGATTCTTACCGACTAACCCCCCCCCCTCCCCCCGACTGAAGGTCCTACCAATTTTCCTTGGTCTGTCGTTAGCCGTGGCTACACTGACAGTCAAAAGTTATTCAGTGAGGCCTCCGGTTCCCAGGCAATTAAGCCTTAACAAACACTTAGTGTGGCTGCTCAAGGAGCCGGCTACTTCCACTGCTTCGCACTCTTCCTACATTTTGCTTACAATATTGGGTTGTCATTTTAGATCCCTTAAGGTATTTTATGCATAATAATCGAAAGTGTATTGTTTACCTGCTTCTCTGAGTGGTGTTCAGTGCATTTCCCTTCTAATTTGTTCGTTTCGGACCAACCAGGGTGCGTCTAGTGCCATCCTCAGGAGTGTGACATAAGTAATGTAGGTCACTTACCTAACACTGATTAATCGACAGAATTGCTGTCAAGAAACATCTGAATCTGAGGAACTATCAGCGTCGTGATTATTAACGGTTCAACTACTGCCTCAACGTAGTAAATGTCCAAGCCCCTCATTCTTTGTTCTTATTTAACATGATCGACACATTTTGTTCAATCACCGGCGGTCACGTTAGTAATTACCTCGTCCACTAATATTTTGACAACTGCTAATTTGAATGTTTTGTTTTCCCGTGCCACGTCACTCTTTATTTGTGCCCATACTAATTCGATTGGGTTAAGTTCACAATGATACGGCGGCAGTCTTAACACATTTTTTTTCTCCAGCCATTTCATCAACAGCATATTTGATAGCTTTTTGTTTATTTATCCTCACTAAATCTAGAAACTGTACCTCAAGCATTGTTTCATCAAATTCAATGTTTTTAGAGAGGAGCCATTGGCATATCTTCGCATTTTTAGAAGCAGAAGTCGGATTTTTTTCTTGGCATCGACTATGATACAATTACTGAATCGGGTTCCACAAAATTTAAAATCGAAGAAAACCATCGCTCAAAACATCACCATTCATATCTTTATGGTAGTCCCCTGTTTACGAGATTCGAAAACGTTAAGACCGCCATCTAAGAAATCAGACACACTTCCATAAATGCCTACTTCGCACTTTTACAGCCAGATTCACTAAGAAGATTTAAGATTTAAATCCGATCTAGTTGCCATGAAATTTAAATCTTATAGTCGGCCAATTTTGTTTTGCTTATGATATTGCCATAATTTATATTACATATGTCAACAAATAAACGCTTATATAGGGATATTAAAGATAAGAACCTAGTGATAAAGCCGTGAAATATGTCAGAGAAATACTTGTATCCCTAAAATAAATAAAATTCTTCATTTTTGCTAGTTCAATATAAAACAAAAAGATTTCTTTATGCTAATATCTTTAGGGTTTGCTTGATTTATCGTTGCTCTTGTCAGTTTAAGCTGCCGATTTAGGATGGTTTTAAATTTAAATCATGTTAGTAAATCCGGCTGTTAATCTTTAGATCTTGCCATACCTTCCCAACCATGTGCCCTTCATTGAGCCACGTTTCACCAGCGTAATACAATTTTTTCTCTTTTTCCCGAAACTCAAGTATTTTTTCCAAATATTTTCACCACCATAAAACAATTTCATTCTGCTCAATTAGTAAGCTTTTTCGATTCCATTTAAAATGTCAAAAATTTATTTTTTTAAAGTTCGTTTCAAAACTCTTAATTATATTTTAGGTAAAGATAGATGTGTCGTTATTAATTTCTGTCTTAATTTTTTTTAATGTTGGTATTTCATTTTTGCAAAAGAAACCATGGACTTTGGAACGAATGGCGTATTTTATATCATTGCCTCGGTTTATTGTTTTCCATCCTCTTGTCGGCTTTGGTTTTTTTGGTCGTTTTCATTATAATGACCGTTTAAAACTCTGAACACCGTGCGCGAAGAAAATTTCGTTAAAATGTTATTTATTTTTGCAGCATCCGAAGTGGTTACTTCAAGGTTTCGTTCCTAAACAACATGGTACACATTTTTAATCATCATTCAATCTTTTAACGTCAAATGGTAGGCGCACCACTAGTTGAAGGTTCGTTAATATTCGTAGTTTACCATAAATATATACGCCAAATATACACTATAATAAACTTTTTTTACAAAATACAATATCTATATACAACGAAAGTACAGTAATTAGAATGCGAACTCGCAGAATCTATCCATGAATCAATAATAAATCAATAAAATATTCAAACGATGCAAAAACCCAGTCGGTACGCTTATTTTCAAGTCTATTCAAGACGGACATTCCGTGTATGAGTGTTACCATTATCTTCGCGATAAGAAACCAGTCAGCATCACCGTGCTACTTTAAATGCGATCAGCTGATTGTAATTTAAGACTTGCAGACTTGCATGAGACGTTTATTCTGCCACTTCGTCACTTTGGTGATATGTATTAAATGAGTCACTGACAGAAATTATGGACTTTAGGTATAGAAATCTATATTTTTCAAGTTGTTACTGTTAAACCAACAAATTTTGTACAATATATATTTTAATGCCGATATATAAATCTGTATAAAAACTGTAACTTTAGCTAAAAATATAAACAAGTTGTTGTGAAAATAGTTCATCAAATTTTAATGTGCGATTTTCGTTAAAATCTATAATATGTACCTTAAATAATCAAGTTCCAAACGGATTCACTCTCAAGATACTACTGTCAACATTTCCATTCAATAACAATTTAAATCCCAAAAAGTCCAAGGACTGGAACTTTTTAAAATATATTAAACTTTTCATAACATCTTTTTTAACACAAGTGACGTTAAAACTTACTTTTTTATAATTCGCTGGTAAGTATTGATTGTTTGCTAATTTTAATCTTTAGTAATCCAGGATTTAATTGCTGATACCTACAAAAAAAAAACAAAGAATTAGACAAAAAAGGTAAATTAATTAATATGAATGCTTTGTGTCAACAGGCTGCTACAGACTGCCACACTGAAGGGTATGTTAAAGTGGAGCAAAATTGCGCAATTTGACCTCGACTCATGTTCTAATCATACATTTTAGTAAATACTTGCTGTATGCTGTATCACTGAAACCTATACCAGTAAAACAAATTAAATTTATTTCATTGGTGTACGGATAAAATCAATTTTGATGGAAATAAAACATACTTCTATGCCGCCACCACCTTACATAGCGTCTTTCGAATCCACATTATATCTAATTATATTAAAATAGAGGGAAGAACAAAATTAAGATCATCGTTAGGATCTCGTACACTGTAAGAAACAGCGAAATTTAAATTATAATAAAGTAGTGCATTTTTAAACTCATATTTTTGATGCTTAAAAATTTATCAACACGCGTAAGCAGAGGCAGATGGAAAATTCCGTTTTTATATGCGAAGAATAAAAAACACATTATTGATGTCAAGGTAATACGTATATTCAGGAGTTATAAAGCTGTATACATAGAGCATATTGTACAAAAATGATAATCGTGGACGCGAAAAATTTGAGAATACTATTTCGCAAAGCAGAGAATGACAATGGGAACGTGAAGTTTCCTCCTAACCTTAAATACAATAGAAAAAAACAACTATTACAACCACATAACTTTGGTTGCTTCTGTATAGATAAATATAATGTGGTGTTACTGATAATGTAATAAAAATAGCTACAAAATGTCTGCTACTTACCTAATGTTCCTTTGTTTCAATCGGGATATTACCGCTGGTCTGATTTTTGCCACCCCATTTTGGCTATTTCTTCCTCTACCTGTAATTATTTGAAGATATTCCATATGTTTTAAGGAACTTAAACGCAACAAATTAATATTTCTGTCTAAGAACATATCAAGTGAGGGAATGGCTTCTTTAACATAAAGAAAATGTAAATCCAATGTGTTAAAATCTTGAAGACGTTTTGAATGTTCATCCAGAAATGCTGTAGCTGCAAAACTGTTGGCGTTTTCATAAAACTTTGTTTGTTGAGATGCAAGGCCTGAATAAAATTGAGCCACCTCTGTCATACCGCTTTGATAATATTTCTGAGCTTTGTCATATAAATCCTTCCGTTTTTTGAGAAATCGGTTGGCTTCTTCTCTATAACCAGCAGCTGAACAAGGTCCATTTTCAACCTAAAATATAAAACAAAGTTAAATCTAAATAATTTTATTAATATAAATCTATTTTTTCAGTATGACAAACAAGCTAACCACCAAACGTTAATAATATGCCAGGCATTTTATTCAAAGTTGATCAACTGATATGCTACAACAATAAACAAAAAAGGATCGAGACTTAAGACCTCAGAATCGTAATTTTAAATTTTGTTCAATACATATAAGGCCATAATTGGAATGGTGGTTTTCCAAATTTTTCAGGATAGTGAGTACTTTTTTTATTGAAACCGTAACAAAATTTTGTCAAATATGACATTAACAGCATTACCTGAAAAGAAATGTGCTAAATAAAAACATCTGTTTTCCGATTCCCTTTATTATTAGAAAAACCTATAGCAAACTAAGCCCTACCCATGGTTTTTCCATTATTTTAAAACGGGTTTTAAAGTTCATTACTAAATAATTAATTATGTATTTGAAATTGTTTCAATTTAGAGTGAACACTACTTATGTTTTGTCTCGACTTATTAGGCCTGTGGTCAGAAAAAAACATTTAACTAACAAAATTAGTTTTGTAACATGCCTATATTGCTTTAGATAAACGTAGAAGTCCAAAACTACTTGTTAATATGTAGCTTGCAATATTTAATATTATAATATAGGACCAACATATAAAACAAAAAATGTAAAAGTCGAACAACTTGTAAACCTTGCTTAGATTTTACAAACTACCAAGTCTAACTACAATATTATTCTTAAGATCAATTGTACTTACTTCAGTAACTTTACAACTTTCATGAGCTTCCCACATTTCTCTAATTGTAGAGGTATTTATTGGCGGGTCTTTAATAGTATCGATAGGACCTTTAACATCGTTGATATTGGTACTTGCTAGAAGTGTTTCCACAGTATCTTGGTAAACATTATCATGGGCGTGCAGTATTTCAACCAACGTGTCCTTGTCAAGAGACGGAAACACGCTAAACAATTTATCCTTTGTTAGCTTCGCTGCTAGAGTATCTGGAGTGAGTACTTTCCATTTATCAGCATCTTTCTGCAACTTACTAAGCTCTTTCTGCTCTTTCATTATTTCAGGAATTGCAGTAGGCTCCGACTGTGATATACTTTCTAAAATCGCAGATTTGGCTGCATTTTCTTCTTTTTCTTGAAGATTCCTAGCGAATTCTTCATCTTCTTTTATCAAAGCTTCCATTACGCTGTTTTGAGCATCCATTTGCTGATATACAGATTCAATATAAAAAGTATAAAGTTGTCTAGCCAATGTTACCGGAATTTGAACGACAGGTTGGAAACCCTTTGGATATATTAAGTTTGGATCACTAAAATTATCTTCAAGTTGTTTAACAAAATGATCTCCTAAATTGAGTTCCAATGTTTCTAGATCATCAGCCTGGTTTTGTTCGACAGATGATTCTTCCCACTCGATACCATCACATTCAGGATTACATTCATCAAAGTCAATTTCTGAAGAATATTCCTTAGGCGATTGTGGATCTAAGGCACTTGAAGTACTGGGCTGCGGCGCATTCTCTGTTTCAAGCTTTCCAAATCTTAAGTGTTTTATCTTTAAAAGTTTTTGTGAATAATGGTCGTCACTAATAGTTACCTTACTTTCGATACATTTTTTTAGTTCCTGTGATTCATCTGATGACGAACTATTATTTTTGCGTTTCTGCTTGCTGTTTTTTGAATTTATTCTGGGTGTTTCACTAGTAGAAGAAGAACCACTATCACTATCTATAACAATCGTTTCTTGCAGGTTACTTGGTTCTACTTCAATTTCTGGTAAATCATCGTCTATAACAACACTGATTACTTCATCATGTTCGTTAAGAAGTAATTCAATGGTACAGTCAAAATCATGATTACACTTATTGTACCAGTACTTAAGAGTTTTAATAGAGATATTTGGAAATAAATGAACCAAGTGTTCTATATGCACGTTTTGATCGCCAATGTAATCTTCAGTGAGACAACTTTTATCTAGCATTAATTTCTTTTTAACACCCTGAGATCGAATTGGAACATTTCTATTAATGTCTCGGCTACAAGTATTTAGAACTTTAACGTCTTCACAATGTAAATAATTATTTATATTTCTTAATATATGAAAGTCTTCATCATCCGTAGAGGCCGATATTTCTCTGAGTTCTACTATTATTTCATCATCGATCTCCACAACTTCAATATCATTATTTGCAGTTTCACTTAAGGGTGTCACTATTTCCCAAGAACGAAGAGTTTTTTCGTCCACTCCCCAAACATTTTGAATATTATCAAATAAGCTAGTACTCTGTGGAATTTTTGATGATGGCGTGGGCTTTAAAATTGTTGATTTTAAAAAGGAACCCTCGTACATTAACATATTATCAACAGCTACATTATTTTCGCTTTTACTTCTTATGTTATTCTGTTGTTTTTTCGTGTGTTCTACCGCCGAAGGAGCTATATCAGGCTCATTAAAATCCATTAAATTTATTGTTTCTATTGAAGATATTTTGCTATCTGCAGCTGTGAATGATTTTAATGGTGTTATCTTATTAAGGTTAGTCTTATTTGTCAAACTTTCTGGTTTTGGTTTATCAAAACTAAATTGAACCGGTTTCGTAGGGTTGCTATTAACTGGTGGGTAAAGTCTATATTGAGGAGGTTTTTGCAATTTATATTTGCAATCATAAGCGGTTAGAAGCTTCATGGGTGTCACGTTCCTTTCATATCTATCGAACATATTTTTTATTGAAGATTTTGGCACATCATGTTTATTTCTTTTTGCCAGTTCCTTATCATTGAAACACCAGTGAGTGTCAGGTTCTAAAATTTCCAAAATATATCCATAGTCGGTAGCCATTATAGCGTAGGGTTTCATTTCCCACATCTGCGAATTTGTGTTATCAATAATTACCGGGCTATACCCTTTGGACATAACGTTAAATGCTCGTTGATGGTTCCAACCATGTGCTTCGGCGATTTGACTGGGATCATAATGATAAGCACCATTTCTCATAAAAAAATCATCAGTAGATAGAATATGCTGCTTTGCTCCAACCTCATCATAGCCTATAGTGTTTTTTAGAATTGATTTTGCTAATGTGGTTTTCCCTGATCCTGGTAACCCACGTAGTATTATTAATACCTTATATCCAGTGTTAACTGTTCTAATAACATTTTCTATATCAACTGCTTTTCTAGATTTTTTAATTCCGTTTTGCAGAACCACAGGATTAATTTTAAAATTATTCATAGTAGGAGACGCGTAAGACTGAAATCTACTTTCGTTTGTTATTTCAAGAAGTTGATTGGACGACTGCTGAACTAAAAAAAAAATAAAACAAATTAGTTATTGTTAATCATAGTTTTTATAAAATTTTAGGCCTGAATTACTGATTTCCGGTTAGCTTAGTTATTCATACATACGTAGTAAGGACAAATAATTTCCGGCCTACCAACTTTAGAGAAATTAATGATTACTACCTTTCGAAAAAAGTATAATTTGATGTAATTTCAGTATTCTGCTATAATTTAGTAAATACAGGTTGTTGACTAAAACTTCCAAATGCTCACCGCCACCTTGACCCGCCAACAGCCAACATTAGATAAGCTAATTTCGGAATAAATTAATAAATGTTTTAAAAATAAGGAAAAGGCCCCTCCCTTTTTATATTTAATTTCAAAATATAAGAGATATAAGTAAAATATAATCTCCAACAGAATTTGAGCCAAATTCAAAGTATGAAGCACCGTCATATCAGCCCGCGAACGCATTACTCACTAATTACATATAAGCTAATTTCGAGATTGATTAACAAATATTTCGAATATAAGAAAAACCTACCTCTTTTTTATTTCATAATGTGAAAATAAAATTCTTAAAAAATTTAGGTTTATATTTATTATCATCCGGATCACCACCAAATTTAACCCCTGAACGCAAAATCGCGAACAATTGAACAGGCTGATTTTCGAAATCAATAAGTATTTCAAAAAAAAAACAAAAACTATTTATTTTTTATTTCGGAATATGAAAAATAATATGAAATAAAGTCCCAAAAAATTTGGTTCATTTCTAACGTCCGGAACACAGCCATATTGATTCGCAAACGGGTTAATGACGAACTAGGTATAAGTTATTTTCTGGATTAACTAATAAATATTTTGAAAATATACAAGATATAGTAAAATATAGTCCTATATTTTGTATTTTGAAATATGAAAAATAATAGAAAAACAAACTCCCTAAAAAAAATTGGTTTATTTCTAACACCCGCAACACCTCCATGTTGGTCGGTGAATGTGATAATGTCGAAAAAAAGGAAGCTAATTTCGAAATTACGTAATAAATATTTAGAAACAACAAAAGATTATCTCTTTTTTATCTCGAAATATAAGAGATAATATAAAAATAAATTTCTTAAAACATTTTGGTTTATTTTTATCATCCGGAACACTGTCAAATTTACCACCGAATTCACAATCTCGAACACGTGCACAGGCTCATTGTGAATTAAAAAATTGGTTCATAATGAACTACGTATAAGCTAATTTCCAGATTAATTTATAAATAATTCGAAAATAAGAAAAATGTGAATTTTTTTATTTCAGAATATAAAAGATAATATAAAAATAAAATTCCTAAAAATATTCGCTTATTTCTATCATTGGAGTAACGCGAAATTGTTAAAAAAATCAAAATTTCAGTAAGAAATAAAGAAATCTTTCTGCCGTATTTAGTTTGTTACCAAATAATATTTTGCATACAAGAAGCTCCTTTCGGTATAGGCAATGTAATGTTTATTAACAATTGAAGAAACAGCCATTTTAGCATTTTTTTTTGCAATAACTAACAAACAAATTATCCGATTTGGATGAAACTTTTTTACTGAAAAACAATAGCACATCTTAATTGTTAAATAAAAATTTTCCCCAAAGAAGAAAATGAAACATAAGATACTACATAATTACTCTTATCGTTGAGAAGGTTTCTACGTGGTCAGACATCTACTAACAATAAATTTTTGCCAGATGTTAATTCCGCTAGCCTAATTGTTAAATATCGAAAATGAGCTTTGCTTTTTCAGGTTTGCAGGCCAATATCGCGGTGTTCCGTGCTTTCAAATTAGCTGATATTTTTTAGAGATCATATTTTACTTGTATCTTTTATATTCCGAAATAAAAGAGGTAGTCTTTTCTTACTTTCGAAACATTTCCTAATTAATCTCGAAATCAGCTTATACATAGTTCATCATTAACGCGTTCACGGGTCAATATAATGTTCAGGATGGTAGAAATGAACCAGCTTTTTTAGGAGTCTTATTTTTTATTACCCTTACCATTCCGAAATAAAATAGAGAAAGTTTAATGAATTGAAAAAGTATTTTATATAACTGATGTCTACTGGTGTATATGTTGATCCGAATGCTGCTGCATTGATGCAAACTTTAGTTACATTAACAAATTTAAATCACTAGTTACCTTCACGCTGTTGAATTAATGTCATAATCCGTTCGTAAGATGTTAAATGCTTCATCACTTCAGTTTAGTACACTTCCTTTACACTTTAAGATTAAGTACACCAACGCAAAATATAATAAACTGTCAGCAAATCATTTACTGGCTGTATATATAGCTCTTACTAAGCAGGTAAAAGGTGACCCAGGTAAGATGACCCTTTACCTTTTCTTACAAACAAGAAAAGTAATTAAAAATAGATTTTTAAGTACAATTTTGTTTATACAGTATATTTAATTTTTCCAATGCTATCATCAAGATTCAATGCACATTACGGCTAAAATGCCCTATAACTAAACTGAACTGTTCGACACTTTGGTAAGCTATATCATTCAGATAAGCACAAGGTAATGCTGACTGAATACGAATCAGCAACCTTATATATTTGAAAAATGTGCTATAGTGTATTCAGAATTATTAGAAACCGACTAAAAAGTCAGGTAAACATAGGACAGGTATAAATTTACAGCCGCACAGCCCCTGAGAAATTTGCAAATGCAGGTAAAATTCAAGGTATTATTTACATTTACTATCTATAATATAATTGAATATGAACCGAAATAGCCAGTTTTTAGTCATAGAACACGTGGTTATTTCACACAGTATTGCGGTTGCCACCTTACCACTGTATATTCAACCCCATTGAGCAAATATGGCACCAACTTAAAGCAGGAATTCGACGTCATAATATTTCACCTACCCTTAATTCTAATGTATTAGCTTTAATTGATAGTGAAACGAAAAAAATTTCTCAAATTAACTGGGAAAATTGTGTAAAACATGTAAAGGAAATAGAAAAAACCTATGTCTATCTTAAAAATGCAACAGAAAAATTAGTTATTAATCTAGATGGCAGTAGCGACAGTGAAATAGATTTAGTTTAGTAATATAGAACTTAGTGTTAACTATTTATACATATGCAGATATTATAATGTATTATAGTATTATCGTGCTCTTGCCTGTTAACTTATTTCCTAAGAACATATTAAAATTAGAATTAAAAATAAAAGGTATATTCTTTTGAGTAATTATCACTTTCAGTTCTGTCACTTGAAGTAATCATGATCACTTCGACCCAATGACAAATAAATGCACATTCAAAAGAACATGAAGTTATCAGTTTCACTATTTTCACTTTGATCAGTGATAATTTACTCAAAAGAATACAGCCAAATATTACTCCGGACTACAACGGATTTCGGTATAATATTAGAGCTGTGGTTGAAAGGTTTTATTGGAGTTTCATTGTTATCAAGTGATTGGATTTTTAAGTCGGTTTCTAATAATTCTGAATACACTACTTTTATTGCATCTCATCAAGTTTTACGAGCGCCCTGTATGTTAAAGAAAAACTAAATTAGAAAGAATATAAACTCTTATTTATATTCTCTTTTTATATGCGTGTTAAACAGTAAAATATGATCATCACAGGATTATTAGAAATATCCTAAAAAGTTGTGATGAAATTTGCTAATAATTATATTTTAGTTTGGAAGTTACAAGAAAAAAAACATCATATTAATAATTTATTTTAATTTTTTCCAATAAGAAAATTATCATTTCGATATTTTTAGGCTTTCAGTATACACTAAAGTAAAACCACAAGCTATAAAAAGCATTTTTATTCTTAACGTTTTCTTTTATTATTGACTTGTTTCTATAAATAAATGTTTTCGAGTTATCGCTTTTTAAAAAAGTGACAAGATTCCAGATATCTACTGTTTTTTTTTATTTCTCCCAGATGGATGGGATTTTCTTAATCCTTTATGGATTTCAGGTAAATATTTTTTTACTTGTACGGGGTGTCCCATTTACGAACCGAGGTATTGGAGTTATTATCAAAGATATAGTGTTGCGGTTTTCACTTTAGTTTAGTTAGTATCCTACTTTTTAACGAAACGAAGGATTCCGGTGTCAAATTTATCATGGCTCTCTTAGTTTTTAATCTACAGAGTGATTTTGAAAATCTTCATTTTTTAAACACATCTTGTATTTCCGTTATATGTTAATTTATCAAAAACGTAAAAAAAAAGCTTTTTATAGAGTTTTTTTATATAGAGTCCAGTGGCGCAGTCAATTTTTTCTAAAAAGTTTAGTTTTTGAGGTATTAACCAAACTTATGATTTTGTAAACACGACACCCAGTATATTATTTTAGATATTGGTCAAGTATAATTTAGGTTTTTCAAAAATATATAATGTGTTTATTTTATTTTGCACAACAAGGTCAGAATTCGATATTTTCAATAACTTACTCTATTTGTAACAGTAGGCCATGACCAATTTATAAAAAATAAAAGGCAGATGTCCAAAATTTCACAGTTTTGTCAGACTGCTATTAGTTATGAAATATTTTTGTTACGTAGGTGTTTTTATTTTACTTTTTATTTAGTTTGCATTTACAGTGGCCATTTATGATAATTATGAAAAGTATGATATGTTAATATGTTTTATACAAAGCAATTAAAGTCCCCAAGAAGCTATTGAATTATATTACAATATGTATTGTATTTAAAGCGTTATTATTAGGATAACTTCTTATATCTGGCGATCTTTTTTGTTCATGTTAGGTATCCAGAAAGAAGGCAACCCTTTCCAGAACACGGATTTTTATTCAGCCGCGTTCGAAACATACGTTAAAGACAGGCAGAGAAAAGAAACAAATGTGTCATTTTATGCAGCAGCAATAACTTCATCATCCTGTAGAAAAATAGAGGAAGAAGTTACTGTTGCAAAATAAGGCGCTGAAAGAATTTTGAAAAAGTATAAATACCATCCCTATAAATTTAAAATGGTGCAACTTTTACACCCCGGAGATGAGCGCCGAGTAACATTTTGTCAGTGGTATTTAGAACAAATTCGCACCAACAAATCTGTCGGCAGATTTGTCATCTGGTCTGACGAATGTTATTTTTCAAGTGCGGGAATTTTTAATCGTCACAGCACGAGGCATTGGTCTGCAGAAAATCACCATTTAATTTTCAAAAGGGCACAACAAGAGCGCTTCGGAGTTGGTGTCTCGTGTTTAATTTTGAGTCGACGCATAAAGGGGTCTTACAGCACCTAGGAACCCTTGAAGAAATTATTCCAGAATTGTTTGAAAACGTTCCATTGGCCCATTTCAGTTCCATTTATCTTCAACAAGACGGTGCCTCGAGCCACAACTCTGGGCTGTTAAGGCCATTTTTGGACAATAACTTTCCTCAAAGATGGCTAGGTACCAACAGACCAGTGACATGGCCTCCCACCATCTCCCGATCTTTTCCTTTTGGATTTTTTTGTGGGTTTTATGCAAAATCAAGTGTATAAGACACAACATGAATCTATAACGGAACTTCGTGAGGCATTTGGTTTCGCCTTCCAAACTCTTCATAATAGACCTATCATTCTCTTAAATGCAATTAGAAGAATAACAAAACTGTGACCATATTACATTCGAGAAAACGGCCTTCATTTTAAAAACCATCTTTAAAAACTCTTGGTTGTTTTTAGTTTCAGTGTTTCTTTTTGTTTTTGTTACTTTAGTTTTATGGAATAATGTTGTTCTTGTTTTTTTTGTAATCAAATTTCAATATTCTGGTTTTATAATAACTGTTGTTTAATTTAAAAAATGTAATAATAAGTGTTTACGATTTAAAATATAGAAAAACATTAAAATTAACTTTTAAAGTGTCTAATCTTTGGTATAATTAATATTGTCAAAATTTTGCATTTGTTTCATGGCCTATTGTAACAAATAAAGTAAATTATTGAAAATATCTAATTCTGAGCCATGTTTTTCAAAATAATAAACACATGATATATTTTTGAAAAGCCTAAATTGTACTTTTGTTTAGTTAAAAAGGAGGACACTAAAGTGAAAACCACAACACTATATCTGTGACAATAACTTCAGTACCCCTAAAAGTGTCCGAAATAGAACACCCCGTACTTCTAAAATTCTGACAGTGCATTATTAAAAACAAAAAATGGGATAATTAAGTATTGAGATAAGAAATATAAATTTCCTGTCATAAACATCTTAAATTGTGACATTTTAAAAGTATTTATAATAATATTAACAAATAATGAAAAACTTATTTTCATTTAATGATTTTTTCTGCATTAGTTTTGGATTTTGGGTTAATTTTTTGAAAAAATATAACTAACCCTACTTTATTGTTTTAAAATTCTAAAACAAGTGCCAAAATCTGGTATAAGATGTAACTCTCGCCTGCTTTATTTTTTGTTATTATTAATTTTAAAGTCAAAAATGGCAACAAATTGAAGAATGCCAGTTTATTTTATTAGCAAATTTTTAAAATTGTTCAACTGTTTAATTATACACTTAGAATTTTTTATGGTTTAACATTATTAGACTGGCCTCCTATTTCCAGAAAAGACTTACTATTCATATATACACAATTTTGCTTTGTACCTGCGAACGAAAATTTCCTATAAACGCTCGAAGGTGTTTCAGATTTAAAAATTAATCTCCTTTTTTAAAACGCGCCTATATTTATATCCGTCCAAATAATCTGTGTATACCTACCTATCTCAATATTTATTTTTTATTATCTTAACATATATGCATCAAAAGCAGGACTAAAAAAAAGGAAAAAAAAATGCAATTTAATTAAAATAAAAATTGAACTTTCTTTGAAAGAAGAGATCTTTATATATGAAATCGAAATTTTTTAAGTCGTCGCCAAATTAGTACTAAATGACACAAATTACTGCAATACTGGATATCAACTGGCTACGTAAGGAAGCAATCACAAATATATATACTTATGATTGTTCCGTATCTATATTCGCATATTATAGGGTTAGTCAGTTTTTGGTAGCTTTTTTGTTAATCTAATTTTTTATGTATTAATTCAATTACAGATAAAAATTTATAGAATAATTTTCACTTGTTAGCACTTTTTTTAAACGAGATTTTTTTTATTTTATTTTTCGATTGTTAATTCAGTTTGAATTTTTTGCAAACCGTACTCAATTGAACCCCAGCACAATGTTAGTTCAACATATTGAATTCGTCTTATTGAATTTTAAGAAATTAATTTTAGATTAAGGGTTAGTAAGTTTTTGGCAGGTTTTTGTTAACTTACTTTTTTATATATTATTTCAATTACAGATCAAAGTGTATAGAATAATTTTTCACTTGTTAGCGCTTTTTTTAAACGAGATTCAATTATTTTTACTTCATTTTTCAATTTTTGGTTCAATATGAATTTTTTTGTAAACCGCACTCAATTGAACACCAGCAAAATTTTAATCCAACATACTGAATTCGTCTTATTGAATTTTACGAAATTAATTTTAGATTAATAACGTATGTCCCTGAAAAATCCCCTAGTGCCTATTTTGGAAAAATTCATAATATACAACCCCTTCAAAAAAATGTCATACCAATTTTGTTCACCATTAAAAAGAAAATCAAATTCCTAAACACATCTAAACCGATTTCAGACAAAATTATACCTCAGCAATTTCCTGACGTTTAAACTTATGATATTTACTTTTTTTTACCGAGTTGTCTTTTGTGAAAAAATAATATGGTGCCTAACAGTAGGGCATATCACAGGCGACTGGGAATCAGCGACTAACTTTCTGAATTTTTTACAGAAAGACATAAGAGGATGGTTTAACCCTAGTAGATTTCCACCAAATGCTTAATGTTCCTGATAGTTTGTCTAGTTCGTCACGAATTTCTTAGAAAAAAATATACTTTTCATTTATTTTCAAATATAAATAAGGGGCAATTAACTCCGTCATAAATTTTACTCTAAAAAAAGCCGATAATTGATTAATTTAATTAATTGATTAAATTCATGGATAACTAACGAGTTTTTAACCGAATTAAGTAAATTTATACAGCGATGGAATAAAAACAGTGCAAAAAAACATTTCCCCCCTATAAAAAACACAAACAACCCTTACTGAGAAAATGACATGTATCAATCCCTTTTCCTAGACCTAATAATATGTAGTAAGTCTTACACAAAATATCAACGTTTTAAATTACAACTGAAAAAAAAGTTTTTAGCAATAAACTATAGGTGTAGTTATCATGTTATTTATTAATATTATGAATAAAAATTTATCAACTGGATCTTAGGACAACTGCAAATTGACGATACATTCCGTAACAAAATCATCTTTAGTGCCAAGTCTCACACTCACTTCAACGGCTGCGTCAACAATCTGAATCCGCAGATCTAGGAAGCAGAAAATACACATGCCTTGCGAGAACTTTCGATGCATCCTTAAAAAGTCACAGTTTGATGTACCATGTAGGCAAAAGGGGCCATCGGTTCGCATTTTTTTGAAAATGGTAAAGGTGTCACGGTGACTGTCAATAACGATCGCTGCCGTGGCATGTTGACAAACTTTTTTTGGCAAAACTTGGATGGAATAAACGTAACTGACATGTAGTATCAACAGCATGCTGCCACCTGTCACAAAACACGCGAAACAATGACGCTGTTGTAAACGAAGTTCCTATGTCATCTCTTTTCTTGTTTTAAAGACCCAAACTGACCGGCAAGAACTTGGGATTTAACAGTTTGGTTTTCTGTCTCTGAGGTTTTTTAAAAAGTAAGGTCTATTCGAACCCTTCCAAGATAATTCAAGAACTTCGAAAAGGAGAAATTGAACGCAAATGTATCAGTAACAATTTCTAAGAAATTCATTAAAATATTGTATTTTTTAATTTATTTAAAATTTAACTTTTAGTTTAGAGGCTCTTTATTACTTTTATTCTAAAACTTACGTTAAAATAATTAAACTGATAAGGAGTCTTTGGACTTGTATTATTGTTGCCAACATTCACCCATTTCTCAGTTTTCATCCTTAGGCGCCGATATCACACAGTATTCGTTTTAAAGGTCAATAAAATTATTAGGGCGATTTGTAATAAATAGTCATTTTTAATTTGGATTTAACTACTATCATAAATTCAACAACCCAAAATTTTGTTCGAAGGTCAGAACTATTAAGGATTCTCGAGATCTCAGACCTCACAGGCAAAATTTGAATTTTAAACAGGAGATGGGCAGTAAAGAAGGGTTATTTGGGATCTACCTAATAATTCATATAATACGGATTTAAATAAAAATTTAAATAAGTAATCCATTTCAAAAATATCATACCTGGTAGAATAGCACCAGGTATTTTTGATTATCGCCCAGCCTTCGTGACGACTAGTCGGGTTGCTCCTAATATAAACAATTCTATTATTAGGCAGTTCCAGCAAAATTGATATCTTAAAGTATGAACAAATAAATGGTACGACAACTTAATGATAAAAACCCGCTAAACGCAAAATCGAGTTTCCTACCTAATTAAAAATTAAACTTATATAATTAGTGAATTCGGAACAATGACCAACAACGGATTACGATGAACCATCACAATAAATAAAAAGGGTAGTCGTAAAAAATGTTTCGACATATTCCTCGAGATAGTCAGAACGGCTACCAACAGACACAACTGATGAACAAGAAAACAAATTCGCCAGATGGCGAATCTATCGCAAGCTTCATCTACAAAAAACAGTAGCCCCACAGAAAAATTCGCCGCAAATTACAAAACCTGTGACGATTGTGAAAAGTTACATACAAACAATCATAGTGTCCATTTAGAAGGCAATACACGGAGTCAAACGTGCACTAAACCGGTCCCGCAAAATCATTTCAGTTCAATAAACCTGGAAGAATTGGATACTCACAAAATTTCAAAATAACGTTAGTTATTCAATACACATCGTGTAAAAACCATTTCAGAAAATAACCAAAAGGGCGTTCTAAATTAAAAAAAAATACACTTTTGAATTAAACTGATCGTCTAAAAGCTGCAAAGCATGAAAAGAAATGTAACTGCATCGATGCAGCCACACTCGGCGCGACGATCATCGACATATAAACCACTTGACATCAATTATATAAAATATTTTTATAACTCTTTAAACTTTTATTTTATTCCGTAATATACAAGAAATAGAAATGTTGAAACTCTAATCCATTTCTACTAATCAAAACATCTCTATATTACCCCAGGATGAATAAATATTTTATAAAATCCAAAAACTACGTTAGTTTTTTTTATTTCGGAATATGAAAGATAATATGAAAATAAAGACCCAAAAAAAAATTGGTTCATTTCTAACGTCCGGAACACAGCCATATTGATCCGCAAATGGGTTACTGACAAACTACGTATAAGAAAAGATTATCATAGCTAACGCTCAGTTATAATAATCTTTGGTATAAGCTAATTTCGGGACTAATTAATAAATGTTTCGAAAATATAAAAGATATAGTAAAATATAGTCTTTAACAAAATATTAGCTAACTTGCAAGCGTAGAGCACCACCATATTGGCCAATGAAAGCGAAAGCGCAAACTAGGAGAAAAGCCGATTATCGAAATTTATTAATGTAATTTATTAATGGATATTGTTAAAACACGATAAAAAAAGTATATTTTTTATTTAGTAATTTAGAAGATAATAGGAAAATAAAGTCACTAAAATAATTTGGTTCGTTTTTAATGTCCCCAACATCGCCATGTTAACCCGCGAATGCGATAATGTCATACATTATATAAGCTAATTTCGGAATTAATTAATAAATATTTGAAAAATAGAAGCAAAGGCATCTCTTTTTTATTTCAGAATATAAAAGGCAATATAAAAATAAAATTCTTTAACAATTTTGGTTTATTTCCATCATCCGGAACACCTCCAAATTTACTCGCGAACGAAAAATCGCGAACACTTGAACCCTCCTGGTTTTCGAAATTTATCAGTAAATATTTCAAAAATACAAAAAAAAACGAATGTCCTTTTATTTTGGAATATGAAAGATAATAGAAAAACAAACTCCCTAAAAAAATGGTACATTTTTAACATCCGGAACATCGCCATATTGACCCGCGAACACATTACTGACGAACTTCGTATAAGCTAATTTCGAGATTAATTAATAAATAGTACGAAAATAAGACTAGAATGGCTCTTTTTTATTTCAAAATAGAAAAGGCAATATAAAATTAAAGTTCTTAAAAAGTTTTGGTTTATATTTCTATCATCCAGAACATCGCTAAATTTACCAGCGAACGCAAAATCTCCAACACGTGAACAAACTATGTCTTTTTAATTTCGGAATATAAAAAGACAATAGAGAAACAAAGTCCTTACAAAATTCGGTTCATTTCAAACATCCGGAACACCTCCATATCGACCCATGAACGCAAAATCGCGAACACGTATAAAGACTGATTTTCCAAATTTATGAATAAATATTCCAAAAATACGTATGCCTTTCTTATTTTATTATTTTTTTTTTGGGGGGGGGGAATTATAAAGGATAAGTTTATTTCGATGTAATGTGTTTATGTAAAGAGCATATTAACTTCATTAAAATGTTATTTTAGAGATTAATGGGTCACAGAACTTCTTTATATTTGTTAATGTCCAGTCCACGTAGTAAATCTTTTCTCTGAGCGATCACTATACATATATCTTAAACGATACCTTTTAGAGTTGGCAGTGAAAAGATATGTGTCGTAAATGGTACCCTTTAGCTCTTAAAATCGTTACATTCATTTGGGTATTGGAGTAAAGGGAAAATCCAAGACAACCCTAATTTGCTGTATGTTTTCTGAAAATACCAATAATTAGAAATTCTACAGATATTATAAATAATGTTTACAATATAAAATTTCGTCTACCTGATGACATATATTTTAGACACCACACTATAAATATATTTTAGATATAGTTATATATATATATATATATATATATATATATATATATATATATATATATATATCCTTTCCGTGTTAGAGGTGGCACAGTTTAAATAAATAGCTATAAAACACAATTAAATCAAACTTTTTTGGAATCTTTGTTTTTCTATTATATTTCATATTCCGAAATTTAAAAAAACATAGTTTTTTCGAATGTTTGAAATATTTATTGATAAATTTCGACAATCATGTATGTTCACGTATTCGCGGATAAATTTGGCGGTGTTCCAAATGATAAAAATAAACCAATTTTTTAAGCATTTTATTTTTATATTATCTTTTATAAACTGAAATATAAAAGAGATACTTTTTTCTTGTTTTAAAAATATTTATTAATTACTTCTGAAATTAGTTTAAATGTAATTCGTCAGTAATGCATTCGCGGGTGAATATGGTGGTGTTCTGGATGTTAGAAATGGACCAAATTGTGCTGGGGACTTTATTTTTCTATTATCTTTCATATTCCAAAATATAAAAGACATAGTTTTTTCGTATTTTTGAAATATTTATTGATAAATTTCGAAAATCATCATGTTCGCGTGTTCGTAAATTTTCATTCGCGAGTAAATTTGGCGGTGTTACGAATGATAGAAATAAACCAAAATTTTTTAAAGTAAAGTAAAGTAAAAAATAAATATTTTCATCTTATTTTCGAAATATTTATTAATTAATCTCGAAATTAGCTAATACGTACTTCGTCCGTAATGTGTTCGTGGCTATATATATAACGGTTAGAAATGAACCAATTTTTAGGAACTTTATTTTCCTATTATCTTTCATATTCCGAAATAAAAAAGATAGTTTTTTAGGGAATGTATTTATGTATAGAGAAAGTTTACTGCATTATAAAAATAGTTTACATAATTGATGTCAACTAGTTTATATGTCGATGATCGTCGCGCCGAGTGTGGCAGCATCGATGCAAACTTCAGTTACATGAAAAGATGAAGAACTACCATTCAAAAAATATTAAGCAAAAATTCATCTACCTCCTTTCCGGCTTTCGCACTCCCTCCAAGGAACATTCACTTATGAATGGAGCTCTATGTGATGTTAAAGTCCTCTGCATTTCCCATAAACTTCTGGACAATTCGAACCTCTTTTGCGCAATCTTATACGGGTGTTTGATAAGGCCCGACATCTCGATATTAAGCGGAAGACTCTTCGTTACAACGCCGGCGGTTGACAGAATTATGGGAATCGTCCTGACGCTACCCATTCCCACTGTCTGCGCATTTGTACTTCCAGGTCTCTGTGTTTGGCGATCTTGTCATTATGCTTGTCCCTTGGATTGCTGTCAGGGATGGCGACTTCTATTTGTTTTGCTCGGTTGGATGTTTTATCTACTAAAATGAGGTCTCGTCTGTTATGTGCAACTGTATGATTCATAAGCTTAGTTTGATCCCAGTACTACTTGACTCGTTGTTTTCCAGTATAAGTTCTGGGCTATATTTATAGTATGGCACTTTCTCTACTTGCAACGATTCAATCATGTCTCTCCTTGTACTCCAATGTTCGACATCTATATTGCCATTGGTCGTTCTGGGTCGAGGGGTCTCAGATAGTTTCTTGTTGAAATGATCTGATCTTTGATATAGTAGGAAGCCTTCCGTTTCGGGAAAGATTTGCCCTGACGTCAACCAGTAGTTCGACGTAAATCTGTCGACATTTTCCAGGTTGACCTTGGTCTGGTTGATGATGAGAAGTCAGTTCATGGTCGCTCAACCGTAGAGCTATTTAGTCGTCTGCCTCGCATATTGCCCAGTGTTGCACAGAATACTTTGTGAAATATGAGCGTTAAGTTCCTTAGTCGTTGATCCAATTGCTTGCCCTCTTCCTCCATAGTATCTTTGCAGCGTTGTCCGTTCTATAGCACTACGAGAATGACTTTTGTGTGTCTTTATAGGTCTGTTTTGCTTCCATTGCCACTATAGTTTGACCGTTCTGCATCTCAAGTTCTCCCCGCTGTATATTTCCTCTGGATATGTTTAAAATGCCTCATTTATCAACATTCCTATATCCCCGGAGAACTCCACAATTTTGAGAAATTGTTCCATCTAATTTCTTATGACAGCAATCAACTTAAAATCATCCAAATACAGAAGATGATTTAATCTACCACTTCTTCACAATTGTTCTTAATACTGAAGCTGCATCTGGTGGAATTTAAAAAGCGTGATAATAGGTTCATGGCAAAGTAGAACCATAATGGGTATAATGAATCTCTTTGAAATATTCCCCTTCGTATTGAGATTGTGTCTCGATGTTCTTGCTTGAAGGCATTTGCATTGGGATCCTAGTTCTCGAAGTTGACATGAAGTGTTCTAAAAAGGATACACTATGTACATCGGCTCTAGATATTCTTGTATAGCTGCCAGTCAGTGGTATAGGCCTAATTGCAGATGACCGAATAGATAATAAGTTGTTCCTTATAACCCATTGCGCCACTGACATCCTTTTTGCTGAATTGCAATGATGTGATCACCTTGAACATTATTTAATATTATTATTAATGCTCTACGTGTACGTACCATAAGTAAACATGGTTCTGTAGGACCTAAAACTTGGTATTGGTTGATTGTAAATGCTATCAATTATTATTATTTTTTGATGAATTAATTAAAGAAGTTGTCTTATTTTTAAACCTACTAGAAAGTAAAATTTGCCCACGCTCTGAACAACTGATATTTTCATTTATTAAATTGCATCAAATCTACTTTTTGCGCAGCCAGCGTTATTTGAATTGTTTTATATTGTTTTTATCATGTTCTTATGTCTAGTATACACACTGTAAACAAAATTACGAAATTTGTATTTAAATTAACAAACTTAACAAAATCAATCAATATATTTGTTCATATATTAATACACTAATATTAAAATAGTAGTCCAGGTCCAGCAAAAAAATACACATTAGAGCCAATTTTGAATTGGTCACTGACCTCACACTTTAGTTTCCAATCAAAGATATCACTGTTAAATATTTGACGTATATAAAAAAATAAAACAATTATTAGGATACATTGTACTGTTATACCTTTAGTTTCAGTTGTAACAATCTTGATAATTTTTATATGGAAAATCTCGGTAAAACAGTGAATAAAAAATTCTGTGGGAACTGAAACTTATGTAAATTAAAAAACAAACTTTCACTTTTCAACTCTCGCTGGTATTCATTCACCTAGTAGAGGTTCCCAACTAGGGCGATAACGCCACCTAGTATGCGCTGAAGCCTTTCAAGAGGGATGCACCAGATCCAGGGGCAATTGAAAGGCGTTAAGGTGGTCAAGGTGAAAGGCAGCGTATTGAAGAAATTAATAGTCCATACTTTAAGATTTTTCGTCTTATTGTTGTCGCACAAGTTTTTAAAAATAAAATTTAAATTTATAATTCGTTTCACTTTTAACAGTGACGTCTTTGCAAGCTTATGAGTAATAACAACACGTAATCTAGCTAGCATATTAAGACAAGAATATGGGATCTTATAATGAATTGTAAACAAGCAAAAGCGCTGGCGTCACAACAAACACAGACATGCAAGTCGATGCGTGCACGATTCAAAGCTATAAAAAGAAGGGATCTAGAAATTAGCCTCATTACTTATTTTGTGTTTTGTCAATAATCCTTATGTGTAAGTGATAAGTCATTAATCATAATAAATAATATAAAAGTGAACAGTTGATAAACAAATCTATTGAAACGTTGATAGTACAGTATTGAGTATTTGAAAAATGGATTTACGTATTTTCCTACAAATGATTCGTTACCTACGTGCTTAACTAACCAAAAAGTTTGTCTAAATAAAAGCATGAAACCCTCTAGGCTACAAGAGTATTTGATTAAAATGCATGCTGATAAAAAGGGCAAAGATGTACCCTATTTCAAGGACTGAAAACAAATATTTGAAACAGCCAATCATATCAAATTTTTTACGTCGTCCTCTAGACAAAAAGATAATGGAAGCTTCATATATTTCATTGTTAATCGTAAAAGCAGAAAAACCACACACAATTGTTGAAAAAATAATCTTGCCTCCAGTGACAAATGTATTAAAAACTGTTTTTCATCACAAAAATGCATCAAACATCATCAAGAAAAATCCTCTGAGCAATAATTTAGCCAAATATTTAATGAAGAAAATTTACAATTGCAAGCTGACGAGTTTAACTAAATTAAAACAAAAAACGTCATTACTACTTTTGTGGAAAAACTTTTTCTGTTCAAGCGGAATCTCGATAGCGGTGAATAGAGCCACTTTCCAACATTATCAGCAGTGTCTGCAAAGCGGGAAGATTACTTACTTAATGCCAACACTTGGAGATTATTCATGCTGATTTCAAGGAAAGATTCCAGTATGTTCTAAATATGAACATACCGAATTGGGTTTTAGATCCTTTTTCAGATGCAGATACAGCTGAAAAACTGGTCGAACTCACAACTAACAAAAAAACTTAAAAGTAAAATTCAAAAATGGATACCAAGAATTTTACCTAACTCATTACCAGGACTGAAGGAAAGAGCTCAAAAATTTTTAATTCCATTCCCCTCATCATATTTTGCTGAGCGGGGTCCAGTATGGTCGCAAACCTTCCAAAAAAAAATGAACAGACTACAGATTACTAAGCGTGGCGATTTTCGACTGTTGTTATCAAAATTGGAATCCGATATCAACAAGTTATTAAAACTCCGCCAGCCTCAACCATCTCATTATTATAATATTTCCTGATTTTTATGTCAATTTTCTAATTTACAAAAAACAATTTTCTAATACATTTGGTGATATTTGCATTTTTAATATGATATATCAATATTACGTAGAACTACCATAAGAAAGGACGACGTGGGTCCAGAAAAGGTTGAGAACCTATGACCTAACACAATGTAGACAGCGAACTTCGCGACCGATTTTACGAAGTGAAAATTGCTTATCTCTTAACCAAAATCCTGGTGGAGTCATTAAATATTAACATTTGATAAATTTAAAACGCGCTAACTAAATGTAAAAAACTAATAATTGAAAAATCATGGACGGAGTTTAAGAAATAGGAAACTTTATTAATGTGGATGTTAAGTCAGACAGATGGATCTTTATTAAACATTCAGTTCGCACCGATCCTAAAAAATTCTGCCCGGTATTCAAACATTTATATGTTCATTCTGGTTATTCTCAAGTCTTCTTTCTATTATTTTTGCAACCGCCGAAGACCTTAACAATTAGTTCAGTAATAACACCCCACATGGGTATCTAAATGGAAAACTTTACTAATATAAATTACGATACCAAAATATATCTAACGCTAATGATCCAGATGAATCAACATCAAAATGATTTTACACATGACTCCACATATCTTGCTCTATATACATAACATACATTACACAGACACACAAAAAAAAGAAACTTGTCCGGTAGGCTGGACTCCACTATACCAACAGAATTTTACGTCCTAAATCCAAATCCGGGATTTAATGGCCTCATCATGTTAGTAGGATTTTCCATAAATCTGCGAAAACTACCCAATTTGCCATTTAGCGGATTGAATGGTTATTTTAATTCAAATTACTTCCATCTAAGTTATTTCATGTCTGGGCTTCCCTACTCCTATGTGTTTAGATGCTCTGAAACTGAATCCGATGTCCAAATCGCACCATCAGATCAGGTAAATCACAAAAATAATCCAAAAATGCCGCAATTTTTCGGATTGAATTGCACCAAAATGTAAATTTAGGGATGTTTTCCTATTAATCAACTTTAACTGTTTATAGAATCGCTAAAGAAGAAAAAAATATTTTTCAAAGACGCATAATTCCTTGCTCGGCCCATCTGAACAGCATCAAAACTCGCGATTCTATAAGCATTTAAAGTTACAAAAAATGCGATTTTTATCAACCAACATTACAAATGGCAAAATCATAATTTTTTTTTACTTTTAAAACTTCAACTCTAAATCCCTAAATTTCATAATTTTTGTGCTTTTTTTCAAGATCAAAAAGTGATATTCCCCACCCAAGCTTAAACCAGATAAATCACATCTATTCTTGATAGTATACAAATACAAAGTTAATCTAATCTGGGGTAATTCAAGTTGTTAAAATTACCATTCAATCCGACAAAGTGCCAATTTAGGCGTTTTTGAATTGGTGTAGCTGAAATAAAAATTTTCATGGAAAAATAAGTTGGAGGCTGATTTTTTAATGGAACAGGTCATAAACAGCATGTAGAATATGAATATCTTTTTCTTATTTGCAAAAAAGTTGTGTTAAACTTTTTATTAAACAATTTGTGTGAAAAATCAAGGTATTCAACGAAAAAGCTAAATAGCTCAAAAAGTAAACTTCGGATTAGAAAACTTTCTGACTATTGATTCAAAATTCAATATCTTAAAGTTTGGAAAATTTGATAATTTCAGAATTTTTTTTAGAAGAGAATATTTTAAAAGAAACTGATATAGCAATACTTTATATCAAAAGGTATATATATATATATATATATATATATATATATATATATATATATATATATATAGGTTTTTTATTGTTAAATTGAAAGACGGCAAAGATTTTCAATTTTTCCAGACGTTTTCAAAGGTAATAAAAACAAAGAGTCCAAAATTAAACAAACGATACAACAGATTAAAAACAGTAAAAACGTTAATCTCATTAAAAACTATAAATAATGAACCATTTTCCCGAAGTACTTATAATAAAATAATTAAACAAATACCCTATTTATAATATAACACAAACAAGAAAAACAAAATTAACAACGCCATAACACAAAACACTTTCATTGTATTACCGTATATAAACCAACTATCAGAAAAAATTAAATATATTTTGGGTAAGCAAAATATAATAGTATGCCATAAAACAAACAATTTACTGGGATCATTTTATACTAAATTAAAAAGTAAAGTTCCAAGCAAAAAAAGATCTAATGTAATATATTCAATTCCATGCCTAAACTGTCCTAAAAAATACATTGATATGACGACACAATATATTGAAAATAGAATTAATGAATACAAGTATGCTAAAAACGCATCGACATCTTTACCTAAACATGAAGAAACAACTAAGCCTGAATTTGATTTTAATAACACCGGATTTTGGACAAAGACAGAAATTATCACAACTGGTCATCAAGGAAATAATACATATCAAAAGAGATAAAAATGCCGTAGTCACAAACAAGATTTCAAAAACCTTGGTCAAATTTACTATAACTTAGTTTTTTTAAATACGACGTACCTAAAGCTACACTATAATAAATATAGTGTAATGATGCTTCACAACACTCTACATAAACGCACGTAAATTAAAAAATGTTATAATACTCCATGGAAATTAGATCAAAAAAGAGCTGTTTTGTTAACAAAAATTTAACATTGTTTTTTTTTTTGCTGGAATGTGCTATAAAATATTTCTCGATAGTAACTCTGAAAGACCTGAGCAAAAAAATTGCGGACCAAAAATAGCCACGATGTTCGGTTTTTTGAGTTTATCTCGGAAAGTAAAAGTTGTATCGAAAAGAAAAATGTATCAAACAAAAGTTGTAGAGAATTAAAAAACCTATCGATTCAAATAATATAAGTTATAGGTGGCGCCACTAGTTATCGAGATACATTTTTTTTTCGACGAAATTTATGGTTTTGGTTTAAAAAAAAAAAGACATTAACAAACTATCGATTTAAAATTTAACATAAATATAGGTATTATCATTCTAAAAAGTATGTCAAACCCGCAATCTGTGAGTTTTTTATTTTCCGAGAAATTCGATGTCAAAGTTGAAAATTCAACCTCAATTTTCCGCTTTCCTAATTAAGATACAATGCTCAATTTGAATGGAAATTGTTTGTATTGTTTTATATTTTGAAAATCTATTAAAAAAGTTTTTTTGTTTCAATTGTGGGCCGAGAAATTTTGCAAAAACCAATTTTTGCAACAAAAAAATTGCGATAACTTTTCACCGGATGGAGATAAAAATTTTTTAATGCGTGCATTGGATTTAGATGTATCATTTCCGATCTCAAAAAAAAAAATTAATTTTGGATGAAAAAACGTTTTTTTTTCAAAAATTCATAATGGCGTGGCAAATGAATATTAAGGGCTAAAAATTTGCAGCAGATGCTTTTTAATGCTTGTGCTGTACCTGTGAATTTTTTGGATCCAAGAAATACACTTCAATACGATCTGTGAACCTTCGAAAATTGGGCCGAATCTAATTGAAAATAGCGGCTGCAGGCCGCTCTGGGCGGGTTGCCATAGTTCAGGCGCATTATTCATCGGCGCTTCAAGGAAACTTATGCATCACAAGTAATATTTATAATATTGATGTTGTTTTATTAATTTATATGATAGTATCAGTTTGTTAAGTCATATTAATTATTAATTTGTTTATTAACAAAATTTTTACAAAAAATTATAGAGAAAACCATACAAATATTCAATTATATATTACATATTCTACTGTTTTTTTTTTCCATTATATTATTATTATCTAACAGTTTATTAACAAAATTTTACAAAAAATTATAAGGGAAAATCATACAAATATTCATTTATATATTACATATTACACTGTTTTTCCCTTTATATTATTATTACCTAATAGTTTATTAACAAAATTTTTACGAAAATTTCAGAAATTTCTGAAATGTACAGATTTGTGTGAGCACTGTGATGGACAGTGCGATAATTGCTTTGAAAATTTTATTTCCTGCGATTTAGAAAACGATGATGACAATTCAGAGCAAATTAATAATATGTGTGAGAATGATTTTGACTAGGAAAATATTAATAATGATGAGAATGATATGTACAATGAAACTGAGAATAATGATGAAAATGGTATCAGCGATGTAAGTAGAGTAATAATTACGATGATGAAATGGACGCCGATTGCATAGAAGTAATAGAAGAAAAAAGAAAGATAAATGTATACTTGATATATTGTATTTGTACGATTTTCGCATGGAATTTTAATGTATTATTAAATATTTATATGAAGTATTATATATTATTATTATATTTTTATATGATTTGCCGATAGAAATTTTCGCAAAAATATTGTTAATTTTATAGATATGAAGAAGTACATATAATAAATAAAAAAACCTTTGTTCTCCATGTAGAGCGAAACGTCAGGAGAAATTCAAAATTTTTGTCGTCTTTCAATTTAAAAATAAGGCAATCTACACCCAACAAAAAATTAAACGAATTCTCATTTATATATATATATATATATATATATATATATATATATATATATATATATATATATATATCGTATGTATTTTTTTTAATTTTCGCAACATCAGTAACAATCAGGTCCATTTTCGGATTCCACGAAGCTGACTATTAGTCGCAATGTTAATATCAGGTTATTTCCACTTTGTCACGTTCTGGTAATTATTTTTAAGTCAGGGCGCGTTTTTTCGGGATTACTAAATCCTTCAGGACTGGCAAAAAAACTTTTGTTGTTTAGCTTTGCCGAGCATTACACTCGACTCGTAGATCTTCCTAAACCGAACGTACGATCGCTTCGATTTATTGGTAAAATCCTTACTAAACAAGATTTATTCTCCGAATCCCGAATTATTTACCTTTCCCGTGAATGTAAGAATTCGTACGCGCCACTGACTTAGCCTTTTTATCCGGCCATTTTAATTTCAATCTTGGTAACGTAAGACACGTACACGATCTATATTATCAGAAGAATTTATGTTGTCTAAGACAACCTACTTTAAGAACCACGATTTGTCCTAATAAAGGAACAATCTCGTGATCCTCGAGAGATAAGCTCAATCGGAAAAAGACGCGTTGACTCCAAAAGAGCAACCCGTAATGTCCTTAATGACGCCGCTGCGTTTCGTTTTCATATCAGTGGTGACGTCACACTCTGAATTGGGGAAAGCACCGAGCCAAAGTGCCGACACCGCGCCTTTTAATATCTGGGTTTCCCCGTTTCGCCAATCGAAGAATTGTAGTTTTAGCACTGTATGCCATATTATTTAATTTATTTCGGTAAAATAAGAGTATATTCACAACAATAAATAAATAAATAAATAAATATATATATATATATATATATATATATATATATATATATATATATATATATATATATATATATATATATATTTACGACAAAATATTAAATTTCAGATTTAATATACCCCAAAACTCCTTAAATAAACTAAATTAAATAATACGGCATACAGTGCTAAAACTACAATTCTTCGACTACGGGGAAACCCAAACATTAAATGGCGCGGTGGCGGCACTTTGACGCGGTGCTTCCCCGATTTCAGAGTGCGACGTTACCACTGCTAAAAAAGCGAAAAGCGGCGTAATTAAGGACTTTACGGGTTGCTTTTTGGAGTCAACTTGTCTTTTTTCCAATTGAGCTTAGCTCTAGGGGGGCACATTTTCTGTTCAATTTTTTAGGCAGCTCGTGGTTCTTAAAGTAGGTTGTCTTTGACAACATAATATTCTACAGACAATAAAGATCGTGCACGTATCTTAATTCCTGAAATTGACACCGTCGATAAAAAGATAAGGTCAGTGGCGCGTACGAGTTACTGAACCGACGCGTCCTGACTTAAATATAATTACCAGAACGTGACCAAGTGGAGAAAACCTGATATTGACATTGCGACTAATAGTTAACTTCGTGTTGGCTATAAAGTTATGAATACCGATCTTGACAAATAAATCCCGAACGTGACAGTAGAGAGTAAAACAATCCCGAACTTGAACTGTGGAAAATAGTACTGAATCAAAAAAAAAGTGAAAAAAAGTTAACTAAGAGTCAAGGACCAGTATCACTTGATAATCTCTTCCTAATTGACTCATTTCTTAGAATCTTCCTTTGATAAAATAAAATTTAATTATTTTCTCTCTTGAGCTGTACTCATTCCCCTTCTATCCCGGTGAGAGAGAAGAAAGGTGAATAGGCTAGAGTTTTCATTCTAGTCGCGAGGTTTAGCGGAACTTCACCAATAACCCCTGTTTGTGTTAAAATTTAAGTGAAATGAACTTCCACGTTTCCTGAAGGATAAAATTAATCCAATAAATCCGGTAAATGCGTAAATTGGTCCATATTCTCGGAGATGAGTACAAAAATACCGAACAATTGCGAAAGGTAGTTGAAAAAGACACTTGGAAAAAATTATTTAAAATTCGGTAAATTTAAATTTTAAGAAAAAAAAACACCCACATTCCGTTAATATATATATATATATATATATATATATATATATATATATATATATATATATATATATATATATATATATATAATGAATAGTAGGAAAATTTGCGAGTGCAACCACTTAAATAAGTTATAGGTTTTTATGTTATTTAGGAGTCATTCGAAAGTCAAATGTGTTAAATCTGACTTTGTAATCAAGTAAACAGAGGCTAGAGCACTAAAATTATCCAGTTGAAAGTTGATGAAAATGGAGTATCTAGCCAAACTTTGACCTTGTCCTTAGATTTTCAAGGCCATTTTAACGTCCAGATTGTTTTATGAATAACATTTCATAGTAGAAACAACAGAGGGTAATATCAAAAGAGGGTTAAAAAGCCGATAACCTTGACAATAAAAGAACTCCTATTTTTAAATATATGGACTCAGTTTGCCACATTCCATTTTTAGATATTTATTTATGTCGTAAGGGAAAATTACTTCCAGAGGTAAGTTTTTTTTGTCAGAATCTTGCCTTCACTGGCCGGGTTATTTGCGGTTTTGACTTTATCGACTGGGCCGAAAAGGAACCTAAAAATTCATGCTGCTCCGTTCACGCCGTGGATCCTGGGCATCGTTTTATTATATCAATGACTAAATGCAGACATTGATGTGAACAATTTTTTATACCTAACTGAATCCTCTAATCGTAATAATCAAAACAATGAATTTCATATTTTTTCGGTCACGTGAAGAGAAATCGCTATATAAGTAATAATATTTCGCAAGAATTACCTTTGGAGGTAATTTTCAGTTACAACATACATACATATCTAAAAGTGGAACTTCGTAAACTGTGAGTCTGTAAGAGTCCTCATATGGTCAGAACAATGTGTCCTTCAAAATACGTGAATGGGAACGTCAAGTCACCAGTTTTTTTAGCCCTCCAGCCTCTGTTATATCTACTATGAAATTCAGGGGTTCTAATCATAAAACAATCTGTACTTCCAAATGACCTCAAAAAATGAAAGTGAAGGTCAAGATTACAGTTGGCTCAGACACTCGATAATCATCAACCTTTAACGGGATAATTTTGGTGTTCAAGCCGACTTACTTGAATATAGACTCAAATTTGACACATTTGACCTTCAAATGACCTCAAAATGAAAATAACACATATACCTCATTTAGATCGAGGGACGCGCAATTTTTCCTCCTTTCTATTTCAGCTATTGAAAAAGAGGGTTTCTATTAAAAAAACATTTATTATATTATAATTTTGAAATAGCCCTTAAAATCACTCTCAAGGTCACTGTTTCGGTAAAAAAATATTCTGCTGTAATTTTTAAAATGGAACACCCTACACAGACACTTTGAAAGCTTTGGCAGATATTTTCCGAAGCAGAAATTTACGCTATTAGGAAATTCATTCAGTTCAATAAGAAAAAAAAACTATCACAGACATGAGATTACCACCATATCGGGTAGTCAAGCAGCTATCAATGCATTGAGCTCTCTCTCAGTTTAGAGGAACTAAACCAACTAGGCAAAAATAATTGGTTAGAGAGGATGACGATAGGAAATCCAACTATTGGACAAATCTACAAGGAATGTGACAAGCTTAGAATTCTTACAGGGCACTGCCACCTCAAGAGACACCTTAAGAAACTTGGACTAGCATAGAGAGATTGCAGATTTTGGGAAGAAGAGGATGAAACCTCTACCCACATTATTTCAGAAAGCATCGCCTTGCAAAACCCTAGGATGCGATACATAGGAGCGTATCGAATAGAAGAGGGAGATCTACCTAATCTGAAACAGCCCTAAACTCAGACTTTCCTAAAAGAAATAAAATTGGAGGATAGAAGTGAAGGTTCCTAAATATGTATCTTTAATAATAAAATTAAGTTTTGTATTCCACAAAGGTAACGTTTCTTTATTTAAAGCTAACAAGGGGAGATCGCGACCCTGGCATCACCGATTTTTATGAGACTTAAGAGTTATACCGACTAAGCTCATCTAAAGAAATCCCTAAAAGCGTTCGTGCCATCGCTCATTTGATTGTTGTGAAAAAATTTGTAAAGTCGAACGCGTCATACGCTAAGAGTGTGATACTCGTTTAGAAGCTCTTTCACATCAGCCGCCGTGGCGCAACTGGATAAACACTTTATCAGTGTTCCGAGAGCTGAAGTTTCGATCCCCGGTCGATGCAATTTTTTATTTATCATTTCAAAAAATAATTATCGTTTTTTCCAATTATTAATTATTCCATGTAGTTTTAACACACAAACATTTAAATACATACATATATAATAGTAATAAGTGACGAAAAAACATTTCATTACACTTTTGAATTGGTTTGTTTTTCGATTAAAAATAATTGATTTTGAGATTTTTCGACTACTTGTATAAGTTTCACTTTCATTGTTTATTTCTCAAAAATTAACAAAATCTGTTTTAAAAAATTTTACTACAACTGTGAAACTGAAAAACTATTTAAAAAAAAAACGTTAAGTATATATTTAAATGTTCGTGTGTAAAAATTACATGGAATTAATAATTGGAAAAACTGATAATTCTTTTTGAAATGATAAAAAAACTGCATCGAGTGGGGATCCAACCCTCAACTCTCGAAGCACTGGTAGAGCGCTTACTCAATTGCGCCACGGCGGCTGAGTGAGAGAGCTTCTAAAAGAGTATCGCACTTGTCAGCGTATAAAGCGTTCGACATTAAAAATTTTTTCACAACAATCAAATGAGCGATGGCACGAACGCTTTTGGGGATTTCTTTAGATAGCCTTAGTCGGTATAATTCTTAGGTCTCGTCAAAATCGGTGATGACAAGGTCGCGACTTCCCCTTGTAAGTAGGTTTTCATTTTATATGATACCACGTAATTTTTTTATTAATCATGATGTTTATGTTACGCAAAACCAATTTTTTTTATTAAATATTATATCTTTGTTACCATATTTTTAAATTTTAAATTTACATAAAAATAACAGTACAAATCATTATAAGTTTAACAATAGGCAGCAAGACAAAAATCTTTCTGAACAGGCTATTTACAAATGTAATAATAAAATATTACTTCCAAATCTACCATAGAGTATAATTTATATTTATCGGTATCGTTTTTATAAATTTATTTATGTACGTATTTATAAAAAAATATGATAACCTTAAACTTATAAAATGTATCAAGTATTTTAAACACAGTTTTGGCCGCGACTTATTAATATTAAGAATAAGAAAGTAAATTTTGCCGTATCAACCATAAAACATAATTAAAATTATTTACCTGATAAATTTGCTGGTATTCCTTATTATTTTTCTGTTTTAGCTGTTAATGTTTATATTTTAAATATTCGAATTTCCCAGAAAATGCTAGCCGGCAAGGCAAAAGACAAGAGCCCAAAATACATTAAATTCCAAAAGCGTGTTTTTTTTTCATTGCAATTATTTACTGGATCGTTCCTGAATTAAGAGCAACGATACACATGAAATATCAAACCAATCACAAGATAACAAAACAACTTTTTTAGATTTTCTAAACTTCAATTGAAAGATAACCTTGACGTGGATGTGCAAAAGTTATGTTTATGTAAAATAAAAATTTGCATTAAACAAAAGTGAACAAAGACTTATTAGCTCATAAAAAAAATATTTATTTTTTTTCAAATTTCAATAACTTCCGCCCACCCAGACAATCCTGTAATATTCAAATTAAAAAAAAAAACCAAATCGATTAATAAACACCACCAGAGGTTTGGCTTTTTAGACAATTTGCATCAACGTGAGAGTGTATTTTTTAAGCTATTAGGATGACACTAAATGTTCAACATGCCAAAATGTCAAAACTTAGGATTATTTATTTGGATCATTTATAACAAAATAATACAGTGCTGTCAATCCGTTGATGATTCAATGTACTGCTGTCAGACACGTGAACATGTAAAAACATAGTTGGCCGCTTGACTTACTTGCATCATTATAAAATTTTTACTGGTAGAAATTTGTACTGCCATCAGAAAAGTGATCCAAAAGTCTAAGCAATAGTAGTCAGCGACAATATAATTTATGGGCGAAAAATGATAAGTCAAAAAGTAATTAAAGCCAAGAAGCCAAAACAATATTGTCTACATGTGCATGATAATATTAGGACAGCACAATTGTGTCAGGCCAGTAATCAAGACAGGACAATAGATAGAATGCCGGGCTACCTTTTCAAGACAATAACATTCCCTCACTGCTGATCGCTCACGATTGTCTTTCTGCTGTTCCCGTATGAACGTACATAAGAAGTCAATATTGGCTATTTCCAAACTTGTTGCTTTGCTTACAGTTGGAATTTCCAACTCCACATTGGCAGGAGTTGAATCTTGCATCATTGTATCCTTCTTTTGAATTCGGGATGCAGTCAAATGTAGTAATTTATTAAACGTATCTTTGGTAATTCTCCAAACAAGCTCGATAGTCAGCCGATTAATTCATGTAGTATTAACGATGAATAACTCATCTGGTCTTCTAGAAGTCCATAGACGAATCCAAATTTTTCCTTTTTTGGTCATTTCACTGTCAGTTACTTCTTCGATCTCACTTAATAATAAATATAAGGCCTTTTTCGTTAATAGTCATAAATACATTGTTCGTTTTGACATCTCAAAATTCATAGATGACGTAAAAATTAATAAAATTGGCTTTAGTGTAACATTTACTGCCTTGGTTTATGGGCCTGGTTTCGTGTGCGACCGGCATAAAGATGGTGTCATAAAAGTAGTCTATTTAATTTATTAGGAGCTACTTACAAAACAGAAATGAATTTTTCGGGAAAAGTTGGTGTCACTGGAGGTCACATTTTAAAAATATTATGTCATATTTTTTTCGCCGAGTATATCTTCAATATCTTGAATTTAATGTTAAATAGGTCCTCTAAGTATAAAGTCGCCCATTTCTAAAATAAAAATACTTTATACTCAAAAAATATTTTTTGAATAAAAATTTTATCATTTACAATACCAGCAAATCATTAAAGAACGCTGTCCAAAATTTATAATTCTTTTTGTTATTACAAGTTTTATACATCTTCCGTTTTCTCACAAATCTTTTAACTATTAAAAATAACAGATTTATTTCTTATAACAAACACCCGCAGCTTTAATTCTCCAAGACTGCAAACTGAAACTTCGTTTACTAAGGCTTTAAATAATTCCATAAAAAATAATCTAATGGATTTAAATCTGAAGAACGAGGTGACCAGGATACACCGCCGCCCTATCTGGTTAAACTACATTTAAATGTGCCTTTACATTAAAACTGAAATGTGGTTGAGCCCCATCTTAAATTAATACATCTGTCCGTAAAAAATAAGCAACATGATCAAGCAGGTCTTAGAAATTCTAGGTACGATGCACCTTTTAATCCATCTATTTAGAAAAATACATAGTCCAAAATATTCCCGCCCAGGCATTAATGAAAAGCTTTTCTTAGTGCCTTAATTCAAAAATCGCTTAAGAGTTTTTATCTGCTTTCATGTGATTATAATAATTTACAGATCCTCTCTAGAAAATCCAGCCTCATCAGAAAAAAATGTATACTATGTCGGGATCTCGGTACAATTTTTGTCTGAGCCACCTAAAGAATTGCATCCAGGGTACAAAATTTTCGAGTTTTAAACCCTGAAGGCTTTGAATGTGATATGGGTAGAGACTGTCCATGTTCTTTAGAATACCCATTATGTGCGACTACTTTAAGACTCTCTCTTCAGCTTCGACAATTCGAGTGATACGTGGTCTATCAGTTAAGTAATCTGTTTTAAAAAATACTTTTTCAAAATTCTTCTATATAATTTAATAAAAAATTGAATACATAAAACTTGTCTATCAGAGTATGTTTCTAGATTAATATCCGCGATATCCGAGCGTTTCCTTTTGCCTTTTCATAAACAAAATGCATTTATGTTGAAATAAATAGTTATTCATTTTTGGTTTCTTAGCGAAATTCTTAAATAGTAAAAACACACAAATTATAAATTACTGATTGAACTAAAAATTTTAAAAAGTGATATTTGTAGATCCCAGTAAATTCACTTTTTTTTTGGGAAAAAATGTAAAATATAAACTATATTTTAAAACAGTTTTTAAGCATCTTCTTATTGTTATTACATAGTCTGCATGTACGCACTCTAGCATCTTTCGAGTTTGATTTTCTCGCAAACCGTCGTCTATACAACCTAATACCTAGACGATCTTTCTTATGTAAAAATGTTTAAGAAACCATAATTTATTTAGTGAGAATATACTTGGTGCAAAAAAGACACATATAACGAACCACCTCTTTGTTTCCACGCCACTGGTCTCCAATAACACTAACTTATACCAAAAAGATTATTTCTGTATTATAAATAGATCCTTTTTTATGACACTATCTTCCTGTAACTCCTTAGGGAAGCTTTTGCAGATCTATGTGAACTTTTTCTCATACTTTTTTATGTAGAATCACATCTTAAAATTTGTAATCATAATTTCCAAATACCATTTATACAAAATGTCACTTTTCAACAGTCATCACAGGAGCGAGGATCCAAGGGGGGGATGATTGCCCCCCATCCCGAGAACGTTGAATTCAGAAAAAAAAAATAGACTAGACTGTCTGCTGCATCAGGAACATGGATGTCGCTGACATCCCCCCGCTGACAACTTGCTTTCGCTTGTCATACTGTACTGTCTTATATATGAATGAGGTGAGGGTAATTTTGATATTTTCTTTGCTCTTGTGATATCGCCCCTCCAAAGAGAGAGGCTGGATCCGCCCCGGAATCATCATAGATTATAAGTAAAAAAAAATGCATTTGCGAGTGATTAATTGACGGCAATAAAACTGAAATTCGAGCACTGCTTTGACAACTGCTACCAAGACTTTTAGCCCGCTATTATGATAGCAATACAAGTTTTTATTACTTACTGAACTATTACCTTTCGCCTAGAAATTGTACAGTGGTGCAGACGCCATATGCAACACTATGTAAAAATGTGATATCTCCGTCCGAGCCACACCAAGCAACCACTAGGAGCTATATGCGAGCCATTGGCATCTGCTGCCAAGGCTTTTGGACCGCTTCTGACGATTGTAAATGTTTTTATGGCTTATTAAACGATTATCTTTCGCCGATTTTAAAATGATGCAAATGGTTTGTTTGAGCAAGTTTGCTAAGAAAAGATATTTGTAATTATCGGCAACCTTGCCTTTTTAGGATTAAGAAAATTAAAGTCGGAAATTAAAAGAGTCTCTGAAAACGGTCAGAACCGATAAATAGCATAACGGCATGCGAATTTAAAAGTTAAAATTTTCGGGCTTTTTCGTACGGGTTTTATCGAAAAGGTGTATACGGTGGGATTCAAGAAGAAATGTATTTCCCTATATTCCTTTTATCCTGTTTCCTTAATTTATCTCCTAATTGTAAGTACCCTCAAAATACCTGGTAGCATTAAAAAAATTACACCAGCGGATATCGAAGTCTTTCGGTAAGTTATTTGATTTTAGGATAAGCTTATTTTCATGCAGGATATTTTAGAATATTCTTGAAAATAAATTATCCATGGTTTAAACGGTCAACTTATTTTTACATGTCTGGCAGCAGTATATTGACCCGTCAAAACATTGACAGCACACATTTTTCTTTTATACATGATGCAAATAAACAGTCATCAAAGGTTCAAACTAATGCGCATAAACATTTTGGCCTGGCATCACTGAATCTAGCCAAGGCGCACACGAAAGTGGTGAATAAGTGATGTGGCAGCGATATGGTCATCAAGTGGCAGGGGCAGTCACTGAAGCCCACGTATCACCCCACCGTCACTCTACTTTAATAAGCGCGGCTACATTTCATTACGTGTGCTTTAGTGATTCCACCTGCAACGTGATTACCACGCCGCTGCCCTATCACTTGCTTACCTACCACATTAATGCGCACCTTGGTTAAATTGGTGCTAATAAGCTCAGATAAAGAAAGAGTATACCGCGTATGCCATTTTACTAATGTGTGGTGTTTATGATTGTAATTAAGCGGCAGCCATTTTATATGTGGCAAAAAAACAATTGGACTATAAGTGGCTTTTAGTGTTTTTATAAGTAAAAAATGGTAGTGATTAATAAAAAAAAAAGTAAACATTATCATGGCGAATTGTTCAGTATATAGCTACAAAAGTCGCAGCGAAAAAAGAAACTGGGAATTACCTGCCAGGAGTGAAAACATTAATTTTTTTGGTACCTAGAGTAAGATCTCAATAAAAATGCTTTAATATGCTACTGCCAATTATATATTACATGTTTAGGTTCAGTTATTTATGATAGTTTTAACATTTTTCCTTTGTAATTTGTCAATTTAAGCATTTTTTTTTGTTCAGAATCTGCATATTTCAAGAGGCGTAGACATTTTCTTTTAACTTTTGCAAATTATCTTTTTGAAGTAATTATTTCATTTAATTTTCTACTTAAATCTACTTTTTATCGACATCATTTTAGTGATTCTATTATTATTTTTTAAAGTCCTAAAATTTGTAATTTGCTTTAGGATTTAAATTAAATTATAGACTTTGTTCCAAACATTTTGAGAAATGCTATTTTTATAACATCGACACCTAAACAAAGATTTGTTTGATCAATGGAGTTGTACCAATGATTTTTTTCTGAATCACCAATATACCTGCGACCCAAAAAGACAATTTTACTTTTGGGTATGTAACGTTTTAATTTTTTATTCCATTTACCAGTAATGTGTCACTTTTTTTTGGTTAATTGGCTTTAATTTTATGAATGTTTTTTTTTTCGTCTTCCTTGTAACTTGGCTACACATTACGTATTGTCGTCCATAAATGTGAAATTAAATTAGGAAGAAATAATTGTTTTGTTATATTTCTAATAAAACATATATGGTTATTTGTATACCTAGGGGTCTGATTCTTATGTAATTAATAAAATTGTTGTTAACTGTAATATAGAGAAAATATATTTTTGTTATATTGTTGAGTTCATGAATAAATAAATAATAATATGCTTATATATTTTATATAACTGGTTTTAGGCAACAAAAATATATCAATAAGCACTTACCAATAGCCCAGACCCATAGGCCCATCAACATCAATCCAGCAAGATATATCAGGAATGAAAATTATAAGACAAAGATAATTTATATAATAAGGTTTCAATATTTAGTTTTAATACATATTAATAAAGCTGCTTTAAGATTTATATGTGTTTTTACCTCCTCCGAATAAGGTGTTTTTCTACTAATTAATATACTTTGTGGAATAATACTTACTTTACTAAAAAAGGTTTTTTATGCAAATTATTAAACCTTGACGAAGAATCTAAGATTTCAGTATCACAATGCCATAAAGATAGAAGTAATTTTTATTAAAAAAAAATCATGAAGTTAGATTAGTCTCTAATATAAAAATTAATACTGGCCATATCTTAACCATTCTTTAATAATAAAATATTTTCCACATAAATAAGTAAGTAAAAATTTTATATAGATAACTTAAGCCATCACGATATATATTTCGCTACAATCCTTTTTACTTTTCAAAATATATTAAACATGGCCTCCAAAATTTTCATGATTATTTTAGCTAATAAATTAAATATCTACAAAACACCTTCAATAGTTTTAACTCAATAAGTAATAATTTTCCAAATCAATATTTATATTGGGGAATTTTTATAAATTAAATTATTATATGTTTTGTCCTGTAAGATACGCCACTGGTGTTTCAGGATATGTGGCAAGCGGTAACCACCTGACTTGCACAGTACAACATCCTCTTTCTTTCTTAATTTAAGCTAATGAAACATTAAAAACTGTCGCTAGTTCCCAGACCATTAGGATGTTTTCAATCTGTAAAACCGATAAAGACATTCGCCATTTACCACTATATTTATCAATACCAAGGAGATATTGAGAAGTGCCTTTATTTTGAAGGTTATTTTTTACTATACGTAAGCTTTTAAATTTCATACCCAAAATGGAGCTGGTCACTGTATTGTAAGATTACTTCAGATTTTTCCCATAATTTCGTATTTATTCTTTTGCCAAGATTTTTGAAATAAATATTGTTATGGGAGTGATATAACCGAAACAAAATAAATAAGAGCACAATGTGCTGTATGAATTATTTTATACTTTTTATTTATACGTGAAATATATGACAGATGTTTTTGATTGATTGCCAAATAATCAAAGGACGAAACCAATGACCAACTCAAAATTGTTGGATTTATCCCTAAAACAAGAAATAAGAATTTTCTCTCAGCCATTTGCAACACGGTATTAGTTACTCATCCAAATTTCCTCCCAAAAATTACCACAGAAATAGCAACCCAACATCCAACGGCTTAAAAGAATGTAAATTTGCCTAAAGGTCAGCTGAAAAGGTCACATAACCTCAACAAAAAGTAAACAAACCCTTGAAAATACTTCAAATAAAAATCCAGAAAACTGTAACTAAAATAGATAAATGTAACAATTTCATTTGAAATAATCAGCACAAAAAACAATATCCTATTTAAATATAAAACAACCTAAAACAGTGACGTAGAGTTGCCGACCTAAAAATAATGTTGGAATGGAATTAAATTAGGGATGTACTTCTTATAAGCAAATTACTGAATGATAAAGAAAATAATTATGTTGGGAAGAAACTTTGCAAGAGAGTGAAATTTGAAAAGGCTCGGAAAGCAATAGGACCCGAAAATGCAACGAATATTAGGCTGTTATACGAAGGAGAAATGAGAAATGCTTAATGACAATGATATAGTGCTACCCAAAACGTGAATATTAACAAAAAGAAAGTAAAATTAACCAAATTAACCATAGTAAATTTAAGATAAAATCTTAACCGTTACAGTATAGTAAATCGTAAAGGGATGCGGAATATGGATTGTTAATCAATCCAAATATTCATTCATATCCGAATCTTTACAATACTATGTCTCACAGAAAAAACATATGACGAGTATGAGCATGACAGCAACAGCAATATTTGAGGCGGGAAAAACCGGTCAGTTTTTGGTGTGCGAATTGGTTGAAAAAAATAAAATATATTTCAAATGTTAATTTATTCGATAAACTGGGATTCGCACGGACATAATTATTTGCGTATGGATGGTGATTATTTTGTAACACCATTTTAAAGCAAACAGACAAGCAGCATTTTTTGGCACCAAATACGCCACTGATAGCCAGGGACTATGCGGACACGCGCAGATTTTGACATTAGCCATGTTTTCCTGTAAATTTCTATTTTGCCGTACCCACGTTTCCACTTTTCATAGCCGTTTATATTTCGGAAATAACAAACGACAACAAATATTTATAACTGAAAATGGTTTTATTATTTTTCAAAATATTTTCCACGATGATCAATATACTTTTGCATGCGTTTGAATTAATACGAAAAGCATTTTGCCACTATGAAGATGGTATCCCCAAAACATGATTTTTGAACACATCAACCGCCTCTCGGGGGTAGAAAATCATGGACGGGTGCCAAATCAGGGCTGTACGACGGATGACCCATCAATTCCACTTTTGAATCCTCAAAAAGTCACTTTTTAAGTTGTGTGAAAGCTCACATTATCAAGGTGGAGAATGTTTCGTCGCTTCCGATTTTTTTTTCCTCAATTCAATGAAGACTTCCGGCAAACAAATGGTTGTGTATGATTCATTATAGAGATGTTGACTATTTTTGGGAAAGTGTTTAAAATCATGCATAAGTACCTTAATATAGTCCAAAATATTTAATATTATTTTTTAATACAATTAATACTTTAAAAATCATATATTTTAAATTCCCTTTCAAATTTCGCACCAAAAAGTCAATACTTCGCAGTTGAGCGCTGTGACGTCACACGTTACCAAAGACTGGTAAACTGACAAAAAAATATAAAGTTTTTTCGTATTTTTTATAATAAAAGATGAGTTCTAAGTTGTGTAGGTGTTGTGCGTTGCCTGAAAAATTTTTATTCACGTTCCACGTTCAGAAAATAATACGAAAATATGGCTTTAGCTAGCCCGCAAGGATGCGGCACTTGTGTCTACACAAACTAAAATGTATTTTTGTGAAGATCATTTTGATGTATGTTTTGATAATACTAGTTTATTTTTCTTATATTAAAAGTTATTATTTTTCAAGTTTTCAAAGATGAAAATTGGAATTTTGATGTTAGAAATAAAGTAACCAATGTTGGGTAACAATGTTTTGTACTTGTTTTATTTTATTTGTCGAATAATATGGAGAACTATACAGAATAATATGAAGAACTATACAGAATACTATTATTTATTCATTATCGGTTGCAGAAATAGCAATTCTTGGTACATTACTTACATGGAGATCTTCACATTTCTAAATTCAGCAGAGCAGAAGTTACAGTTTGTTGCGAAGAAATTGGCTACCGTAAAACAATCAATTCTCGGCAATTTCGAACTATTTGCCTTAATAAATCTATTTTCCATCATGAGAAAATTTCTTAGAATCGTTTTCAAAGGAAGTAATAAGCAAATTTCGAAGAAATTACACGGAAATCGGTATAAAATAATATTAGCAAAGCAACGTAGCCCTTGACAGCGTTGATGTTTGCCAACAAGTGACGTCCTGCACTTTGATTGGTTTTCGTTGTCGCATGACTTGAGAGTGATTTAATTAATTTTGATTATTAAATAAAAATTAAATTCCTTAAACATAAATAAAAACATTGTGTTTTTAAGATTTCTATTATGGAAACTACAGTTTCGCAGCAAAATTATATTTTTATTTGAATGCAGTCAATATCCCTATTGACCATTCAACGATCTTTAAAGGCTTCAAAGTACTTTGTGCGCGAGTAGCTTTTGCTCTTTTTGGCTCATCGTGGAAGACCCATATGGTCAGCTGCTGTTTACTTTCAGGCTCATATGCATAGATCCAATACTAGTCACTCGTCATGATCTTATAAATGTTTTTGAAACACAGCGATTATATTTTTTGAGCATTTCTTTGTACCAGTCGACACGAGCCTTTGCGATTGTCAAATTATGCGAGATCCAACGCGAACATAGCTTCTTCACGGCCAAATGTTCATGCAATATATTTTTTACGCTGGTGTTAATAATGTGCAAAGATGCCACGTTCTCACGGTATATTACATGACGATCTTGCATTATCAGTTCACGCATAGCATCGATATTTTCTTGCCCTAGAACCGACTCGTCCATGAGCGAATGAAGGCCACGGCTGAATTCACTAAATCAGCAATATACACTGTTTTTTTTAGGTACCTCATCACCATATAAAGAATTAAGTTCACCGATACACTCTCTCACGAGTTAATTCTATTTTTTAGTCAAGATGAAATTATGAGGTTACTGTAAACAAAGAAAAGCGTCCATATGTTAAAACGTTCTGAACATATATCAAATGACACCTAAAAACACCAGTATTGCCAGTAATTTGTGAATATTTCGAAAATGAACGTTGCTATGACAACAATAACAGAACCTTTTGAAGTAGAGAAGATATTGTTCTATTCGGAGTGAGATAGACAGCAGGACCGCGTATTCGCCCGCTTTCTCTCTTCGCCGTGTCAAGCACACAAAACAAATCGCCGTCAGAATTTAATGGAGACAATAACACAAATAAAACAAGAACATTAAAAACCTTCAATAAAGAAACATTAAAAACGAAGAAGATGGCAGATATTTATGATAAACAATAGGTACACAAATTTTCATGTGTCGCCATCAATTATTTCAATAATTTTGGAGAACAAAGGTAGTTCACCATTTTCGATTTCTACTACGTTGATATTCGTTATCTTGATAAGATTAATTGATGTGAAGTAAGTAAAATATTTGATAATCTATAATGTTGATATTAAACTCGAAAAATGAATATTTGAACTGAACTTTCAGTCACTGTATAGGAATTCTAAGTGCATATTAAAGATAGGTGTAGATTCTAAAACTATTGCGTTTTCAATAAAATATACATGAAAAACTTTTTTAACATTGGTTATTGTGATATATATTTATATATATATATATATATATATATATATATATATATATATATATATATATATATATATATATATTACTCGTTAAAGAGATACAGGATGATCAAAAGGAAAATTTATTTTGGAAAATAAGCCATATTTTCAAAACTGTTCAGTGTATGGTATTCAAAATCAGAATTATAGTTTTTATAACTACCCTGCTCATCCCAAAGATGAGCTACAGAATATCATTGTTTTGTTACTTCCAAATGCGACGAGCAAGTAGTAACCAATGGATCAGGGCATTATAAAAATTCTCGAACAAACCCGGAACTATAAAAAATCGTTTCAAGAAAGCAGGTTTCCGAAATATCAAAAATAATATCGTGTTGGAATACGCAGAACCAGCGATACCGCAGAATTTTCCTAAATATTATTCCATCTATGACAATGTTGCAAACCATGAAGTCCGTTCAATCGAAGATACAAATAGTACACAAAAGGCGACCCAAAGTGATGATGACGACGTTGTTGAAGAGGAGTCAGTTCCAATTTAATGCGTTATGCTGGGTGCCTTCAAAATCGCATGTGTGTCGGTATGTGGTTGTAAAACGTACAGCAAAAAATGATGTGGAAAAACTAAGAGAAACTGCGGAAAACAGCCTTGTTGGAAATTATATTATTAAGATACCTAAACTAAATATGGCAAGAATGAAAATTGTTGCTTATATTTGTGATCAGAAGGAAGCTGAATTGGAGAATAGGCTAAGACAACAAAACGAATGGATTGAAAAAGACGATTTTTAAAATAAGTTATATTAGAAAGTCTAAAAACAAAAATGTATCTACTATATTTTTTGAATGTTCACCGATACTCGGTTGGAAAATGATTGAACACACCGAAGTGTTTATTGGTTGAGAGAGATACAAAGTTTTATTTACTAAAGACCAGAGACCTAAGCATCAGTTAATCCTGTTTAATGTTGTACATGTTAATATTAAAAGTATACTGAAAAACATTGATAATATGATTTTCTTAGTACAGGGTTTTGATTTGAATTTTAATGATGTTATAGCTTTAAGTGAAGCATTTATGGTCTCTTCAACAGAACAGTGTCAAATGCCCAATTAACAGTTATTTTATAACGATGCAGGTTTTAATAGGAATGACGGAGTTATAATTTTTATAGAGAATAATTTGGATACTGAATTTTGTGCCGCTAAGTTACCAATTTCTTTGACCACACTGAGTAGAACAATGTTTACTGTAAATAATATAAAAGCAGCTTATAAACCACCCCCTTTACTGAAGTCTAATTTTATTGATGATTTGCATATGAATCTTGAAAACATAATTAAGAATTTTAATAATGACATTGAAATATTTTTGGGAGATTCCAATATAGATCTACTTAACATTTTTAGTGTGCATTATTATGCAGCAATAATGACACTGTTTTGATTTTATATGATAATTCTTGGGAAAGGGTAAGGGACAAAATGGAAAGTAGGTTAAGTATCATAAAATTTTGCCTCGATAGTTTTAAATTGTCTTTAAATTAAACAAAGACCAAATATACGGCTTTCTCTCTAACCCTGGCTAATAAAACTTTTACTTTACCATATTTGGGACCAAAATTATATAATTCCAGGAAGGTTAAAAAATATAGAAAACCTTAATAATTTTAAAAATGGATGTAAACGACATGTATCACAAAATGTTATATATGTTATGTTATATATGATCGTTTTTTATGTTTTTGTTATATTTTGTGCAGTTATGGTTGTAGACATGTAATATAAACTAACTGTAGTTAAGATAAGATATATGTGGCTTTGCTACTTAGGTACATTTTTGTTATGTATATATATATATATATATATATATATATATATATATATATATATATATATATATATATATATATATATATATATTGTGAAAACAGGAATAGAAATAATAATAATAAAAAAAATAAGAAACTATTCGCTTTGTGGTCACACTACTTGTAACTTACAAAAATTACGCATTTGTTAGCAACGCATTGTCTAGTTTTGAACTAGAGCTGTAAGGAAGGCGGTGCAAACTTGCACTTCTATTATTAATACTTATTAATACGAGTGTCAGAGGAGAATATTATTCATTCATTTTATAAATTTTGAGAAGAAAAGTTGTAACCAAATATCTTCAAAAATAAAAATTGAAGTAATATGCAAGTTAAAGTGAATCAAAATTATCTTCTTAGGATGTCTGGGGATAAGTATACTTTATTTTTAAAACATTATCCTTTTTTAATTCCTCCAATAGTCCGATTGCCGATCATGAATTGAAGTAAAGGTCGTTCAAACAACTGCTTACACCTGCATCAATTTTTCTAATTTTTTTCACTGTTTTGCTGTTTTATCGTTTTAACAATCGATATTATTTACTTTCTATCTTTCTTCTTTCTTTCTGTTGAATTTTTATAACAAAATTCAATAGAACATGATTCCTCTGTTCCTAACTATAAAGGACCAATGGTCACCATAAAGATTAACTAAGGAGAAGAAGGAAAATTGGTTGCTGTATTTTCATTTGGAGAGATTTTCAATAATTGAGTTTAATATTTAAAAAAAAAGTTTAATTATTAAAAGAATAAGTAAAAGAAATAGTAGTTTCTCCTAATTAAATATAGATATCAGTATTTGTGTCGTTAATAATGACATAATTTTAGATAAGATTGATTTTAATTCCATTTTTGTACATTTTTACAGCCCAAAACCTTCCAAAAAGGTATATAATAGATAAAAAATGTAGTTGTCGATCTACAACGCATCATCCACAGTATACAAAATACCTTGTCAAACATTATTATGACATAATTAATGGAAAATACAAGAAATAAAATTCTGCAGGAGTTCCAACAGAACTCACAACAAATGAAAAAGCTCTCATTGTTGAGTGGATAATGTTGATGGTTAAAATGAGACTTCCAGTAACTAAAGATTTATTAATATGTACATTTTGTGCATAAATTAGTAGCAAATCTTGGCTGAATAAATAAATTAAAAAAGAATTACCAGGTTGTCCTGGTATGAAGGTTTCTTCAAAAGACATCCTACAATCAGTAAAGAGTGTGTCAGACATTAATTACCGTTCGCGTTGGTATAACCCCAAAAATAAAATAAAAGCATGGTTCCTACAAATGCAACAATATTTTGAAGATAATATTACATAGAAAGAAGGGCATTTAATTGTGACGAATCTGCATTTTATTTGAATCCAAAAGATTAAGCTGTGTTAGCTCGAATAGGCTCAAAATCAGGAAACGAAGAGAATGAATGTCTCATATTATTGCTCCGTACATCTATTAATGTGTGCTTATTTTAGGGTTGTTTCCATACAAAAGAATTTCTAACACTATAAATACAAGACACCCGAGAATATGTATGAATATATAGCGAATATTTTCAATCCACTTCTGGAAAAATACACAAACCGGTAGTATTGTTTTTAGACGGGCATAGTTCTCATTTGTCTCTCCACCTGTACCAACTTTGCAAAGAAAACGGCATAATTTTAATCGCTTTATTGCTTAATTCTACCCACGCTTTGCAACGAATGGATTTAGCAATTTTTCATAACCTAAAGAACGCTTGGAGTAAAAACTGTTTATTCCGGAATGAAAAACAATGTTTATCATATGAAACTAGATGATTTTGGGCCATTTGTCAAAAAATACAAATGAAGAACAGGCTGAAATAAGAAACAATAAATGCAAGAGCAAACTCTATCCATTTGATGAAAATGCTATTGATTATAGCAACTCCATTCAATTGTAATCTGGAAACAACTACATCCTATAATGGTAATTTATTAGCACAAGATTCTCGTGAATTTATTGCACTTGGAAACTGAAAAACTACTTGTGTTTGAACAATACTCTGGAGACTGGGAAGGTGATATAAGAGACAAGAATTTATATTACTTTTAGAAAAAATCAATGAAACATATCGAAAACCATGTTTTAGTATTGACGCAATTCCAGATTTGATGCTCTTAGGAGACTCTACCAATAGATGAGTTGGTTTAGTATTGCTATTGGTGATAGGATAATTTGGTTGATAATTAGTATTGGTGACAGGATTTCATAAATAAGATGAGAATTTACAGCAAAAAGTGTAAAGCTGAAGAGGGGGATTCTTATTCACTTGCCGAATGCGACAGTTGTAGACTCTTCTATGTGCTGATTGCTCTGTACTTACAGCCTCAGAGCATAAAGGTGTGACTGTAAAGAAACATTCTCCAGATGTGACATATAATTGCAAAGATTGCATACAGTCAAAGAAATCAAAGGATGTTAAAAAAGATCCTATCATTTCAGTAACTAAATTGTTTTAAGTACTTATTGCAAAAAACGATAGATCATTTGAGAACATTTTGAAAATTGTGAATTCTACAAATAAAAGCCTGTGTTCCATTAAACCGGGGCAACAAAGATTAATATCTAAACTGGATGAAATAGCGAAATGTGTGACTGATACAAAGAAATTTTCCACGACTACACCCACAATTTCTAGGGTAGAAAAGGAGCAACTGCGGGACTTAAAAGTGGTTTATGAAGAGTTAGAATCTCAATACGACCCCCAACAGGCCGAAATCGTATGTCTCAAAAATGATTTAGCCAAGTATAACTTCTGCATAAATAGTAACAGCTCCCTTCTAGTGAATATATATTAGCGACAACTGCTATTCAGGGAGAATAATCAATGATTCTGCTATGCAGGCTATTTCCATAGGCAACAAAATATACACTGGACCTCAGTTAAAAAATGCAAATCCGAACATTGGTAAATCCCTTACCAATCTCTCCTGGCTTATCTTGCCAACATGGATATCAACACTGCTACCGATTCCATAACAGACAAACTAAATCCGGAATTTAAACACATCCATGAATACAAAAAACTGCCTTCAAAATACAAAAATCCTAGCAGGCAACCTTTACATTGGGAGTACCGGAATATCCTGAAAAGAAGTATATAGCTCCACACTGCTGGCCTGATGGAGTATATGTTGATTACAAAAAAGCAGTACTAGAACAGAGAAAGCTATATTTAAGGTAAACCGAGATTCAAACAGCTCAATCCAGATCAGATTTCAACTTCGCCCTGCCGCTAGAGGAAATTTTCGACCGAATCAATAACCTCGGTATCACCGGTAAGAGTGTCCAACGAGGGTTGCAGCCACGTTGAAGAGACAAATTCGTTCCAAATTTTTCATCCAAATATTCAAGATCTGAATAGCAAATACAATGAGTTAGACGCCTTTCTGGCAAATACTAAAACTATTGATGCACTGTGTCTCTCAGAAATCTGGTTAAAACCTGAGCACGTAAATATCTGTCAGTTTGTTGATCTCTCTCTAGGGGATGCGTTTTGCCGTGGAAGCGCTGTTCATGGGGAAACCGCTATTTTTTATTTTAAATAATATTGATTTTGAAATAAATAAAATAAATGACTTCTCACATGAAATACACTGCGAAATTACTAGTGTAAAAAAAAAACCTTGATATCATTCCAGTACGTATCTATAGAATCCCATTTAGCGATTTTGAAAATTTTCTAATATTTTTGACACGTTACTGAAATTACTAACTGAATAGGATAAAAAGAGGTAATTTATATTTGGTATAATAACACACTTTTACTGACAAATTTGCTTGCGTCGTATAGTTTCGGGAAAGAGAAAAAATTGTATTACACTGATGAAACATTACTCGATAAAGGGCACACGCTTGGGAAGGTATAGAAAGAGCTGAAGATTAAAAGTTCAAAGCAGGCATTTATAGAAGGATTTTCGCATAGACTCCACAATCCTAAGGAAAAGGTCATCGTCTTATAATAACTCATATTGTTTCTTAGATGGCGGCCTTAACGATTTCGAATCTCGAAAAACAGAGAACTACCATGAAGACAGGAACGCCGATGTTTTTGAGCTATAGTTCCTTCGATTTTAAAAATTCTGGAACCAGATTCGGAAATTGTAACGGACAATGCCCTGTATCATAGACGACGCTAACTCCCGACTTCTGCGCCTAAAAAAGCGTAGATATGCCAATGGTTCCTCTCAAAAAACATTGAATTTGACAAAACAATGCTTAAAATGCAGTTGCTAGATTTGGTGAAGGTAAATAAACAAAAATATATCAAATTTGCTATTGAAAAAAAAGCTCGGAAAAAAAATGTGCGACTGCCGCCATACCATTATGAACTTAATCCAATCAAATTAGTATGGACGCAAATAACGAATGATATGGAAAAACGAAACATTCAAATCAGCATATCTCTAAAAATATTATAGGATGAGACAATTACCAACAAGGTCAGTGACTGGAAAAAGTGTGTCGATCATGTTAAAAAAGAACAAAAATATGGGACTTGGACATTCACGTTGATGCAGTGGTTGAACCATTAATAATCATTCCTGACGCTGATAGTTCCTTAGATTCAGATATGTCTCTTAACAGCAATTCTGCCGATCAATCAGTGTGAGCTAAGTAACCTACATTACGGATGTCACATTCCTGAGGATGACACTAGACATACCCTGGTTGGTCTAAAACAAACAAATCTGTAGAGAAATGCTGTGAACACCACTTTAAAAAAATATTTTTTGACATTTCTATGAAATTTCATCATTTAATATTTTTTAAAATGTACACGCCACTGGAATTGATTCAACCGAACACAACTCGAGCACTCTATATGCGAGAGATGATTCCCTGAGAGAAATTATGAACTTTAGATATAAATGGGATAGTATAGCCGACTGTTTTTGAATTATGTTATTTTAAATGACAAAGTAATTTATATACATGTATTTTAAATGTGTTAGTTTTATTTACTGTGTAATATATTGTATATTATGAATTCTCATTGCTGACAATATTTCAGTGCTAAAAATGATCGTAATGGTACTGTATTGGATCCAAATGTTTTTAACACAATCATCTATATAAGGTATAAGTTCCTGACTTTAGTATAAATAGAAATGGTTTATTGTATTTTAACTTTATATATACATTTTTCTTAATTTCTGTAATTACAGGCTGTATAAAATAAAAATCTGAAAAAAAACAAGAATTACTTAACTTTAAGATTTCAGTAAAAATCAGAGAATTCTTGCAGGTTAAAAACATTTTTTTTTAAATTATTCTGAGAAAAACAGTTTTATTATTTTCTCCAACTTCCACAACCCTGAAATGAAAGCGCTGACATCTTCAGATCTGTTATATTTTCTAAATTAGTGAAAGCTGTGATGATCTCGGACAATTAACTAACACAACAGATGGAACTGATAACTTTAACTTTTTTAGTATAAGTTATTATTAGAACGCTTTGTTATAGATATTAGAAAAATACATATTATCTCTCTAATATTTTCAATGAGGGTCTATTTAAAAGATTTCGGTCTTAATTTATCATATTTTTTTTTTGGAAAATGTAATATTTACATGAACACAAAGCAAAAAAAAAAATTGATCAACTTTATTTAAGGCTGCAAGTTTTATTGTCCTCAATTAGATTTGTTTTCTTATTTTGGTATTCAGATATTTTGAAACTATCATTTTATATTCTATACTGTGTATTATTTTGAACATAAATTTGAATAGATTGTGGAACCTACTATTTTAATTTTTTTTACTTTATCTAATGAATTAGTGATAGAAAGGGAAAATATTGAATTATTTATCTAATCAAACTTACCATCAAAATTACAAGCATTTGCTACACTTTTGATTATGTCCAAATTCAATGAATTTCCAAAAAGTTCATTCAATTGTTGTACAACTTCTCCAGTTTCTTTTTGAAAATTAGATGTAGCCATGCTTCAGAAATATATTCTAAAGAAATATGAACTTTCTCCAACAATTTACCTTGAAAATAAAATCAGGAATTACTTTTAAAATAAAACAATAATATAACCCTACCTATTTGAGACCTTGCAAGGTTTGATGATTTAAAAGCAGTAAAATACACTGACAATTTTGAACTGATAAGAAATATATTGTTCAATACACCATTAGAGTAGAAACTCTATATCAAGGATATCAAGGTAATAATAAATAATATTTAATATTACATTAAAGTTTACTGCGCACTGTTTTTAAGTATCAATCAAATTTCCAATATTTTCATTGGAACAATTTGAACAAACTTCCCTGCACTCCGCATGACCATGTGCTCTGATTTACTGCCCTCGATTCATCATGCGGAGCAGCTTAGAGTTGTTCAGGTGTAAGAAACGATCGCTTTTTTCACGAACTGCATTATGCCTACGCCAAGGAAGTTGAAAGGGGTAAAGGAAGGAAAATACCCTAAATTAAATTTGGTTCCGCATGTAACTCTGTACTCCCCTTAATGTGGCTTTGCTGCTCTTGAGCAGTTGGTCAAGGGACAGGACTGGATTTGAGAAACCTCTTATTATGTTATTATATTGAAAAAATACAATTTGAAGTTCAGATTATAAAACGACCAATGAAATAAACATTGCCTTAAAAGAAATTTAAACATAGTTCGAAATAAAATATTATCTTATCTACAACGTTAAAAAGGATCTGGCCATAGGGATTAACTATATGTTACTCTTCCTTTATGTTATTATTAAGTAAAGTGTTTTCCATGTACCTTCTAAACTTTAAAATAATTAATTTTTGATCAAAAAAAATGAAATGAAAAAAATTACACACTAGCGCAAACAAAACTTTAAAATCGTCGATCTATTAAAAGATCTTCAGTATAATCTTACATATTGATGTAATACAAAAAACGTAGGTACTTACCGAAAATAATGGATTTTCGGGATCGAACCACGCGATTTACAAAACAATACCATACACTGATGCATTGTTATAAATAAACTCTATACAAATGTCTTGACAACATACTCAAATATAAATTCCGAAATCTAACTAATGACACTGCACCGCACAACAAGGAAATAAGCGTCGAGGACGATGACAAACTGCATTAAGCATAAAGAATATGCCGGGACGCCGATCGTGTCGCAAACCCTGCTCTGGTTTCCGGTTCTCGCATTGCCAACTTCATGCAACAAATTTACTATGAAATTTCTTTTTACGCTTGCTTCAGCCAGTCGATGTCAATTTATGACATTTATTTTCTGCATGGTGGAACGCTTTTTTAGGCATTTAGCCAATTTTTATAGTTTTCCATATCCCTTCCAACTTCCTTGGCCCACGCACAATATAAGGTATATTCTGTTGAGTCATCAGTTCAATCACTTGAAGTCGTCATGATCACTTCGACCCAATGACTAGTAAATGATTATTCAAAAGAACATGAAGTTATCAGTTTCACTTTTTTCACTTTGATCAGTGATAATTTACTCAAAAGAATACAGCCATAAAGTAACTGGACTGATATGAGGGCTATTGATGGTATTGCAAAACCAGTAGATCTCACGCACATCTCAGACTACAAAGATATTTTTTTCAGACTAACTATTCATCCACACATTTTCAAACTAGAGTATGTTATAGGCCAATAACAGAAGATGTCCTCTCCAATCTATACCAAAGCATGCTCAAATACAATTTTAATTTTGTTAATGATGATAACTTGGATATTGACCTTAAATTCAAAATGCTACTTGATGCGTTAACACATTGCATAACTGTCTCTTTTCCAGAAAAATCAAGACTATTCAATAAAAATTATCCCAATAAAGGAGTAAACTGGTTGAATGATAACTTAAAAGAGATGCATAATAGACTTCAGTTTATGATAGCATTGAATAAAAGAGATCCTATTACCATGCCAACGAGTACAATAATTGAATATAGAAAAAACTACAGAAAATCAATTAAGCTTGCAAAAATTAAAGCTAATGACGAATTTATTAAAAAAAATCCAGTAATCCTCAACAAGCTATGTGGAAACTTATTAATAATAATAGCAAAAATAATACCTCTGACTCTAATTTAAAACTAAATGCAAATGATTTTAATAACCACTTTTGTTCAACTGCTTAATGTGTGATGAATAAACTTGAAAGTTCTCAACAGCCTTTTGAAGATTACCTAAAATCTATGCTACTGAAAAACATCCCGTCCTTTAAATTTCAATCAGTTAGTTTTAGTTTTGTCGACAAGGCCAGTTCAGAAATAAAAAATATAACAGCAAAGATATTGACAGAATTAACACAAAAATTATTAAAAAAATTAAGGATATAATAGTTTAGCCCCTAACAATATTGATAAATCAATCTATAGCTTGCAGTACATTTCCTAACGTTTTCAAAACTGCCAAAGTGGTACCCCTCTTCAAGAATAAGGGCTCCATTGGTGACTGCAACAATTATCACCCCATATCTTTATTACCAATCTTGTCAAAAGTTTATGAACGAATTTTGAAAAATCAAGCTAATGATCACTTTGAGTCAAACAAATTATTTGCTTTGAACCAGTTTAGATTCCAAAAGAACAGGACTACAACTTTAGCTATTGATCACTTCACTAGTAATGTTTTACAGGGCTTTGAAAGGTATCTCGACACTCATGCATCCTTTTTAGACCTCACAAAGACATTCGATTGTGTTACACATAACATTCTTCTAAAAAAACTACCATTCTACAATTTTCAGGCTGATGCCATTCAGCTACTTAATTGATATCTGTCGGATCGTGATCAGTATGTTCACTTTGGGCAGAATTCTAAAAAACAATCCCTAAGGTATGGTGTACCTCAAGGGTCGGTATTAGGTCCCATCTTATTCCTCATCTATATAAATGACCTGGCATACTGTAAGGGCAAGGGAGTCAACACTGTTTTGTTTGCTGACGACACAACGTTTTATATAAGTTATCACCCTTCAGAGATTGACAATCTTGATTACCAAACTTCAGAAAAAAAAACTATTTCAATGGTTTCGAGCCAATCGTCTATCCTTGAACAACTCCAAATCACAAAGTATTAATTTTACTCTAAGGAATAACAGTGAAATTGTACAGTCCTTTCTACCTCAATGTGCAATGGAGGTCAAATTTCTGGGAGTACACCTAGATGCAGGATTAACCTGGGTACAACACTTTCTTAATCTCTCAAAAAAAATATCCCAACAACTGTTCCTATTCAGGAGTCTTGTACGAGGTAACTTCCAAAGAAACTCTTCTGACAGCATATTACAGTAACTTTCATTCTCTTTTGGCTTATGCTATTCTTTCCTGGGGTCATTCTGATAAGGCATTTGGACAACAAAGAAAATGCATTCGTATTATCTCGGGGCTTGGTTATAGAGAAGACTGTCGAATTTCGTTTAAGAATTTAAAAATTTTAACTTTACCTTGTGTGTACATTATGCAGTGTTTGTTGTACGTTAAACAAAATCTTGTACCAGACTTTGGCCGGCTTGAGAGATCCAGATATGGTTCAAGATATTTAGCAATAAAGTTCTACAACTGCGTGCCAGCTAGAATTAAAGCTCTTAACTTCAATCAGTACAAAAAACAAATCAAAAGCTACCTTGTGCTGAACGCGTTTTTTTTTCGTTCGAGGAGTATTTTGAATCTAATTTTAATCTGTAGTATTGTCTGTGTCTGTTGTCAACTTCTCTTAGCTTTTTTTTACCAAAACTTTCTTCTTAAGGAAGAATCAATATCGTGTAACGTTTTATTTGTATTAATGATATTAATTAATTAACAAAATTTTAATATTTTATTTATTTGACTTGTAAAAGTACTATTTGTATATTATTACTAATAAATTATCTTATCTTATCTTATTCTTTTGAGTAATTATCACTTTCAGTTCTGTCACTTGAAGTAATCATGATCACTTCGACCCAATGAAAAGTAAATACATATTCAAAAGAACATGAAGTTATCAGTTTCACTTTTTTCACTTTGATCAGTGATAATTTACTCAAAAGAATACAGCCTATATTGGGTACGTTCCACTAAGCACCCACAACGATCACGCTCATGATAGCAGTTTTTCCCGTTCCACTAGCTTGTGAGCATTCTAATCATAAACCCAAGTGGAATGGGATTGTGGACGTCTTAAGCGTTAAGTTAAATATTACAAATAGCGGATTTGAAAATAAATCAGTAGCTAGAAAAGGTTATGTTATAATTTTTAAGCTTTAATATTAATAACTTGTTATAATTATTGGTTAACTTGCTTTATATTAAAGAAAAATACTATTTAGTTTCTTATATTTTATTTTAGTGGAATCTTTAAGTAATTTACGTTGAAAAATAATCAAAATATCTTTTGTGGTGACAGTTGGATATTTAGTGGTGGATCGTAATCATGCTTCAGAAAGTACTTCATCTAGTCCAGATGAAGAATGGAATGCAGTTTTACAAAGTCGGGAAAAGCGAAAACTTAGGCCACGTATTATTGATTATGAGAATGTTATTAATCGTTATTCAGATAAAAAATTCAAGTCATTTTAGGGTAAATTTTATATAATTACTACATTCTATAAATGTGCTTGTATATAATTACTACATTTTTTAAATGTATTTTTCAGTAACACCTTTTGTGGATTGGACTACACCATCTAATTCAGTGTATTTTGAATCTAAACTAAATTATACTTATTTTTTTCTCATATGTTACACTGTAATTTGGAAACTCTTACATTCAATTGTCTTTAAATTTAAAAAACCGCGCCAAAATTCTGAACATCCACTTTAACCCACCTTTTCAGATGGGTCGTTGTGAGCTTGGCGTGAGCGAGAAGAATGACGTCATTAATGACGTTTTGGCCGCGACCGCGACGACCGTAGTCGTTATGTGGAACGACTGAAGGAATATTTTGAGCGTTGTGAGCGCCTAGTGGAATGCACCCATTGGGTGCGTTCCACTAAGCACCCACAACAATCACGCTCATGATCGCGGTTTTTCCCATTCTACTAGCTTGTGAACATTACAATCATAAACCCAAGTGGAATGGGATTGTGGACGTCTTAAACGTCGAGTTAAATATTACAAATGGCGGATTTGATAATAAATCAGAAACTTGAAAAAGCTATGTTATAATTTGTAACTATAATTTTAATAATTGGATGTAATTATTGGTTAACTTGCGTTATATTGGAAAAAAATACTATTTAGTTTCTTATATTTTATTTTAATAGTCCTCAAGTAATTTACGTTGAAATATAATCAAAATGTCTTTTCTGGCGACAGTTGGATATTTGTTAGTGAATCGTAAAAATGTTTCATCTAGTTCAGATGAAAAATGGAATGCAGTTTTACAAAATCGGGAAAGACGAAAAATCAGGCCACGTATTATTGATTATGAGAATGTTATTAATCGTTATTCAGATGAAGAATTCCAAAGTCATTTTAGGTAAATTTTATATAAATATTACATTTTATAAATCTACTTGCATATAATTACTACATTTTATAAATTTATTTTTCAATAACATCATTTGCGGATTGGATGACACCGCGTAATTCAGTGTGTTTTGAATCTAAATTAAATTATACTTATTTTCTCTTATATATAACACTGTAATTTTGAAACTCTTACATCCAATTATCTTTAAATTTAAAAAACCGCGCCCAAATTCTCAACGTACACTTTGACCCACCTTTTCAGATGGGTCGTTGTGAGCTCGGTGTGAGCGAAAATAATGACGTCATTAATGACGTTTTCGCCGCGACCGCAACGACTGTAGTCGTCATGTGGAACGGCTAAAGGAATATTTTAAGCGTTGTGAGCGCCTAGTGGAATGCACCCAATGTCTGTATTTTTTGGTTGTATTCTTAAATATAAGGGCTATTATTTTAAGTCATTATCACTTTCAGTAATCTTGATCACTTCGACCTAATGACAGTTAAATATATATTCAAAAGAACATGAAGTTTTCACCTTTATCACTTTCATCATTTGATAATTACTCTAAAGAATACAGCCATTGTCAATGATAAAAGTGAAATTATATATTTTTTTGGCGGTTACCAGGTAATGGGTTTTTTGACTTTGACATAGAATGATAACGTTTTTAATGGTCTGCATAACGGTCTAATGACCAAACGCGAAAACGCATTTTTGTAAATTGATAACCTTAACGTTATTTGTATTCGAAACTACATGTCTTTTTGGATGATTTTTGGTGGTGCTTTTTGTTTCTTATTTTAAATATCATTAAAAATGCAAGAAAGCAATAGTGACATGGGAGCAATATTTTTTCACAAAGTAATAAATGATGAATGAAGAGATAACACGACTTGTTTACTATCACTAGATATGGGTCACTTTACCTTCTCTGGATGAATTTCATCATGACAAAAGAAAAGAAAATTTCATTGTTCAAATAAGAGAATTCATAAACAATAAAGGTTATAATTCATTTTAACCACGATCGTGACCAAAGTCTGAAACTGGGTAACGATATTCGTAATCCGGTAAGACAAAGCGATGGTACCGTTTTTCTTTATAGCATCACAAAAATTGCGCTAAAACGTGGTTGGTAACGAATGCCGTAACCAATACGTTACCTGGTAAACCCCAAAATATGTCTATTGACAACTTCATGTCCTTTTGAATGAGCATCACAAAATATAGAGGGATATTTTGTGATGAACATTTACTTGTCATTCGATCGAACCTGAACTAAACGTAATAATGAGCTCAAAAGAATAGCGGTCATGTAATAACCTGAGAATTACTGCCCTCGATTCATTAGCATGAACAGCTCGAAGCTGTACAGGTGCAAGAAATCCTCTCTTTATTCAAGCAGTGCATTATGCCTCGACGCTTGTCAGATCTGCTTTCCCCTTACCCCTCAAGCACCAAAAAAAATATTTGGTGTATAAAGCCCTAACAGCTATCAGTTATCATTGTTATATGCTATTTTTGGGTAAAAAAAACATTTTATACATGAAATGGAGACACAATAATAAGATTATTTCATAAGATATCGAACTTACCGTCGTAGTTTTTTTTAACGAATTGCGAAATATTTATGGCCGAAAATGCCATGACACCAGACAAAATTCAAAATTAATAAGTAATAATATAATATTTTTACCTTTTTGTCTTCAATATGTTTCGCTATGTATATTAAAAACACAAATTCCGAAAAAAAATAATTTGTAGGTTATTTACTGTTCCAATTAATACTTTTACCGCTTTATTCAGATTTGCTCGGAGCTACTCAGGGTTTGATTCACCTGAGCTTAAAACTCTTGAATCGAGGGCAGTAAATGACTGTAACGTGTTATCCACCATGCGGTGGGCAAGACGCTTGGTAAAAGTGTGGGAGACAAATCCTTTGTCTCTAAAAGATATGGGTAGAATCTATTCACCTAACTTTCCGAATTTTTGTCGATATAGGTACGAATGGCAGAAAGAGATAAAATAACAGTAACACTCTGACAAAGAGGATTCATATTAACTGTGAATAATCCTTGACTCTAACTCTGACTCGGTTAATCTAATTCGTGTCAATTGATTATAATTTCCAAATGTCTGCGATACTAATATCGGTCGTAAAAATAAAAATTTATCTTGAAGTAAAGTCACTATTATATATATATATATATATATATATATATATATATATATATATATATATATATATATATATATATATATATATGTTATATGCGATTCTACGACAATATTATAATTAATAATTATTAATAACTTATTCCTTGAACCGCAGTATCAACCCGGTCTACGTGACTAGAATGATGTAACATGATGCAACACGCAGACACTGCTTTATTTTTAAGTATAAACAGATGGCATTTTTTGTAAAACGACAGTTATAATTCGAGTTGTAAGTCGTCGTTATGCCCGTTTAAGATCTGAATCCATTTATTGTATTTCTTTGAAGTAACAAATGTGTAAAAGTAAATAAATTGTTTTTTAAAAAGTTTAAAGTGAATTATTGAAGATAACAATTGGCGCAGTCGGTAGGATTCGTCAACGTCGACAAAACAAGAAAGTTCTAATTATTGGCGGCCGATTCTCATCCCTCAACGGAGAAAAGAACCTCAAGGGCATCCTCACTCCCAGAAGTTGTGGAAAAGGAACACCTGGTGAACAACAGACGGAGAGAATAAGTGCCGATGCAGCTTCTTCTATTAGTGTAAGTAACATTGATCGTCACGATTTTAGCAAATTTACATTACTGTTCGATTTTCGAAAAAGGAATAGAGTACTTTTTCTTAAACGAAAACCTAGTCATTCTAAATAAGTTAAATAAATTAAGTAATAATAATCATTAAAAACAAAAACCATACCGGAAACAAGATCCCAAAGAACAAATACTGATATTGAGCCCTATAATTTTCTCAATTATTTCCGAATTCGAGGGAGACCAAATCTCTCTCGGTACCTTTTTAAATGCTTGCGATTGCGGGTACAAAATGGCTACAGAAAATCAGCGCATTCTGTTGGTGATTCATATTAAAAATAAATTAAAAGGCGGTGCAGCACAACTGATAAATCCCCGAAACCCGTCCTCTTATAACGAAATAAAACAACTTTTAAATCTCCACTTCGGCGATTCTAGAGATCTTTCGTCCCTTATTCAAGATCTGCAAAAGTTAAGGCAGCTTTCTAATGAGTCACCATTAACTTTCGTAAATCGATTTCAAATCCTGAACGCTAAAATGCTGGCGAATGTCCAAAAGTCAACCTTGACAAACGAACAAAAAGCAGCTCAATCTACCTTAATTGATACAATGTCTTTAAACACCCCCCTGACAGGTCTCGAGAAAAGACTAGGACAAATAATTCGTGTAGGAAATCCTAAAGATCTTTTAGAAGCTCAATCTCGCATTAGACGAGAGCTGCAGCTATCCTATTTCGAATCCCAAAAGTCTTTCAAAACGGTAGTTCAAAAACCACCTCAACCTGTAAGGAAACCCCCAATGCAAATTAGCCGTTGTTTTAATTGTGGACGTATGGGCCATTTAGCCGCTGATTGCCGTTCCCAAATGTAGTCACGTCCTAATAATTTCCAAAATTATAATGCAAATTTTCAAAGGCAAGCCCCTCCGCAAAACCAACCACCTCAACAACAACAGAGACCCAGTATAATTCTAAATCAAAACAGGCCCTCTGTAATTCAACAAAATAATACCCAAGCTCGTCTCAGCATAATTCAAAGAAACCCATACCACTCCTCAAATCAACAGGACACACTATGTTAATTTAGACTATCCAAACTACGACGAAAGTTCTGACTACTGCGAATATTACGCAGAAGACAGTTCCCTGATTATGACCCAAATTTTCAAAATGTTGATGAAAATTGTGAACCGGTAATCGATTCTCATGATTACCAAAATTTTCTCTTACTTCCGCAACCAGACCAACCGCCCGACAGACAGACAGATCATATCACAGCACTTCAGGAACAAATTCAAACCCTGAATTTGGACGACATGAACCTAAATCTGAACTTCCAGAAACTTCATTTAAATCCCTTACTTACAGTAAATCCGAAAAATCTGTACTACATTTATGACTCTACTAATACTTTCAAATTACTTATTGATACTGGCGCTAGAATTTCTATTTTTAAGGAAAATATTGCTAAAAATGTCCCTAACCGTTCTCCTGAAAATGTAACAATACAAGGGATAACAAATCAAAAACTTCACTTGTCACAATCCACCCTTATACCTTTCAACATTGGCGATCCCCACAAGGGGTTTATTTACGACTTAAATATTGATTTCGACGGCATCCTTGGTCTCGATTTCTTAGAGCACTACGAATGCATTATAGATTTAAAATCAAAAAATCTTATCACAAATTTTAAAACTGTACCCCTACATAAGGTACATACTTCAAACGTGACTTCTTCTAAGTCACAACAAAATAAAAATTACATCTCTGTAAAAGGTCGTACTGAGAAAATTTTTATATCAACATGCATTCTAAAAAATACGGTCCTTTACTCTCAGGAAAAATAAAAGGTTAGATTGCCAAACACTCTGGTACATGTTAATGCAAATGGCGAATTTTTAACAACTATCATTAATGCTAATGCAATTCCCAAGAATATTGATTTCTCGGACATTTTTATTGAACCTTTTACCCCTAGCGAAACATTGTTAAATTTTAATTTCGGAGATGAACTTAAAATTCAAACCGACAGAATTCAAACTATTAAAGATCAATTAAGAACCGAACACTTAAACTCGGAAGAAAAAGAATTAATTACCGATCTTTGTTTAGAATACCCCGACATATTTTACCTCGAAGGCAATGTCTTAACTTTTATCAATGAAATCAAACATTTTATAGAAACAAATAATACCCTATTTTTACAAAGTCATATAGGTATCCTCAAGTGCATTAAGGAGAAGTAAAAGCCCAAACTGCCAAAATGCTCGAACAAGGAATTATTCGACCATCTATTTCGCCCTGGTCCTCCCCTGTTTGGGTGGTACCCAAGAAATTGGATGCCTCTGGCAAGCAAAAATGGCGCATTGTAATAGAATACCGAAAATTAAACGAGGTCAGTGTTGATGACCGCTATCCCCTCCCAAACATCTCTGACTTGCTCGATCAGCTTGGCAAATGCCAATATTTTACTACGCTCGATCTCGCGTCAGGATACCATCAAATAGAGATAAATCCTGATGACATCCCTAAGACAGCCTTCTCAATCGAAAATGGTCATTACGAATTCGTTGGTATGCCATTTGGCCTGAAAAACGCACCGTCCACCTTCCAAAGAGTCATGGACAATATACTCCTTGGCCTTCAGAACCAAAGATGTTTAGTCTATATGAACGACATTATCGTCTACTCTACTACAATACACGAACACATACAACGACTTAAAGAAGTGTTCAAACATCTTCGGAAAGCCAACTTAAAAATCCAGCCTGATAAGTGCGAGTTTCTTAGAAAAGAAGTCGCCTACCTTGGTCACATAATATCCAAAGATGGAGTCAAACCTAATCCTTCTAAGGTTGACTGTATCAAAAATTTTCCTGAGCAAAAAAATCCCAAAGAAATGAAATTCTTCTTAGGTTTGGTAGGTTACTACAGGTGATTTATTCCTAACTTCGCCAAAACATCTAAACCACTGACTAAGCTTTTAAAGAAAGAAGCCCAGTTCTTCTTCGATACTGAATGTAAGTGTGCATATGAAGAGCTAAAAAATGCCCTTATCTCAGATCTCGTTCTTACTTACCCCAATTTTGATGAACCCTTTCTTCTAACCGGAGATGCAAGCGCATTTGCAATAGGTGCAGTTCTTACTCAAGGTCCCATTGGTAGAGATCTCCCGATAGCTTTCATGTCCAGAACACTCTGTAGTGCAGAAACTAAATATTCCACCATTGAAAGGGAGCTACTTACCATTGTTTGGGCAGTAAACATTTCCGCCCCTATTTATTTAGAAGAAAGTTTACCCTCATAACTGATCACAGACCCCTTACCTGGCTCTTTTCTATTAAAGACCCCGGTAGCAGATTGGCTCGGTGGCGCCTCAAACTTGTGGAGTACGATTACAAAATCGGATATAAAGCGGGAAAAATAAATAAAAACGCAGACGCTCTGTCTAGAATACGCATTAATCATTTTCAAGAATGCGCAAACTTTCAATCAAAAATGTTAGTTTATGCCGCGAACGAAGAAGATGAATCCGAGAACGAAGATGTGGAAAATCCCGAAATAGACGACGAAACCTTCACCACGGAATATAATAGATTTGTAGAACATATAATACTAAGTCTCTAATAGACTATTCTAAAATTGAAATAATAAATTCCCAACTTCTAGACAAATCTAACAAAAATATAATAACCTTTTTCTGGCAAAACAAATTTGGAGATATTCACCATAAAGTAATCGATGATATCTTCGAGGAAAACCTCAAATTCGATTATAATAAAGTCAATATAACTTCCAGCAAAACAGTTAAAGATCGTACATATTTTATTATCCCTCTACCCTTCGACCCCGAATCTGTAATAGAACACTTATTTTATATCCTATTCAAGAACCAAAACGAATTCCAACCCGAAAAAAACCTATTGTGTGAAAAATAACGTAGAGTTACCCATCCTCGAGATCTTTTCATTTATTTTCACAGATAAAGACATAAAATTAAAAATTTGACAAAATATCATCAAAACCTCGGAAGATGACGAAATACCCCAAATCTTGGACCATTACCATTCAGGCAAAAATAATTTACACCGTGGTATAAATGAAACAGTCAGGCGAATAAAAGAAAAGTACAACTGGCCAAACTTAGCTAAAGATGTCGAAAAATTTATAAAAAACATCAAAGACCCCTTTCGAAAGAATAAATATCGACATTTACGAATACCCTGAAAGAAATTATGCCCTTACTATACGAGACGAACTTACAAAATTCACCCAGGCCTATCCCTTAAAGGGCAAGAAAGCAAATACTATTATAAATACTCTATTAGTATTCTTTCAGCACTATGGAACTCCACTAAGGATCCATTGTGACTATGGTCGCGAGTTCGATAACACCCTCATGAAAGACCTATGCGAACTTTTTGATATTAAAATAACATTTTCAAGCGTAGGCCATCCACAGTCAAACGGCTCAGTTGAACGATTTCACGCAACCCTCTCTGAAATGGTCAGAGCTAATATGACCGAAAATCCTCATGAGCACCCCTTCAACGTATTACCCTATGCCACTATATGCTATAATAACACACAAAATAAGACCCATGGATTCACACCCTATGAATTTCTTTTCGGACACACGTCTGGTAGACCCCCGGAGACTTTATAAAACCAACAAAAACTGATTTCTAAATACGCGAGAGACTTAAATAACCGCATGGAACATTATTACAAACGCGCCAGAGAAAGAACGCAAACCCAAAAAGAAAAAGCCAAAGCTAGATTTGACCAAAAACACCCACTTATATTCACGACTATAGAATTGGCGACAAAGTATATCTTAAAGAATCTCAGATCAAAACAAAAGATAAAAATAAATTTAATGGACCCTTTGAAATAAAAGAAATTTTCCAAAATTCTGCCATTCTCTTTAACCCCCGAACCAAACAAAATACAAAAGTCAATTTCGATAGGTTAAAGCCCTATTATGACTAGCGTTCTTTTCTTATTTACAGATATTGTGGACTATCCTCGGTTGCCCTCGCCCAATTCACTCTCACACCCATCGAAAACACCATAGGAATCTTCTTCCGTGAAGCAGGAAACTTGAAAATATCAAATGATAAATGGACACTTCTCGTATTCAAAGACCTCGCACGTATTGTTAATAACGATAAAATTTTAGACCAACTTTTAGATGCCTTCATGTACGCCGAAACACCCCGAATGATAGCTTTTAAAAAGGACGTACAAACTCATATCAGCCTCCTCGATCAGATTTCTGAATCCGTAAATTTAAAATATAAGGAAATATTTGCCGATACGCAAAAATATATTTATAGGAAAAAACGAGGAGTTTTTAACGGAATAGATACCGTTTGGAAATCAATCACGGGAAATCTTGATGCTTCAGACGGAGAATACTTTAACGAATGCATCAACGGGGTATCACAAGACGAGCGACAGATAGATAATCTTTTGAAAAGCCAAATTTTGGTAACGACATCGATAATCAGAAATTTCAATACTAAGATACAAAAGTTACAGATAGACGAAGAAACCTTTAATAAAGACTTAAACGAAATTAATCAATCTATCTTAGATTTATCAGACGATCTAGCTTTCTAACATGCCCAAATAAGAACCTTGGAATATTACGAATCACTAATGGAAAGCTATACCTTCATTGAGAACTTTCTCAATGACGTTCTAAATGTCATTTCTTTTACATGTCTTAATATTTTACATAGCTCAATAATTACCCCGATAGATTTCGTCCAGTCCCTACAACAAATTTCTCAATTATTAAAGAAAAACAATCTTCCCTTGCCTGTCTTTTCTTCCGGTATAGCACAATACATTAACATAATTGAATTAGATACATATCAATCCGACTCAAAGGTAGTATTTGTTCTTAAAATACCATTAGTCGAACCTGAATCTTATACTCTTTATCACTTATACCCTATATCAGTACTCAATAATCGAACAGGTCTCTATCATATTATTCCTGTTTCTCATAAATATATCGCGAGAGATGACGATTCAGTGTTATATGTATCTCTTCGAAACTTGGAGAAATGCAAGTTTCTAAAGCAAGGCAAGAAGATATGTTCCGAAGTCTTACCATATCCCCTTGATAGTAAAGTCATGTGTAAAGCTCAACTTCTGAAACCCAAAACCTATCTTCCGAAGACCTGCCAAGTCATAATCCTCGCTGCTAAAGAATACAACGTCAAGGAAATCGACCAAAACTTTTGGTTAATTACAATTTCCGACCCGTTACCAGTAACTGTGAAATGGGAAAGCAAAGAAATGAAAACCAAAATAATAAATAAAAACTCGCTGCTAAAACTCCAGCCAGGATGTAACGCCTTTATAGAAAGCACTAGACTAGAGTCCAGTCAAAATATCTCATAGAAAGATATCAAAATGTCACCTACAAAAATCATCCAATAAAAATTCCATTCGTTTGCTGCGAACCAATACTCTGAAGAACTTGACCAACTAATGAACCAGCCGTTCACACAAACATCTATCGTGGTTCACAATCCTCATCATTGTTCTGGTATCTGCCCTATTACTCATCTACATTCTCGGCAAATGTCGTAAGAAGAGGTTGCCCAGACTTACAGCAAATGAAGATCAATCATATCCACCTGGACCAGCACCACGGAAACAACCTAGGCTACGAATACTCAGTAGGCTAGGAAGAAGAAGACCCTCCATTCATCCCCAAGAAGTCCCCGAAGATGAAGTCTTCGAGCTCAGGGAGAGCACTTAAAAATTAATGCATGGCATTAACTTGTTATATACGATTCTACCACAATATTGTAATTAATGATTATTAATAACTTATCCTTGAACCGCAGTATCAAGGGTCACATTAACAAATCCACCAACTAACGCAGAATCAGCAAATGCAACATTGTAGCACGATCTACGTGACTAGAATGATGCAACATGACGCAACATGCAGACACTGCGTTATTTTTAAGTATAATTTTGTAAAACGACACTTATAATTCGAGTTGTAAGTCGTCGTTATGCACGTTTAAGATCTGAATTCATTTATTGTATTTTTTTGAAGTAACATGAGAGAAATAGACGGCATAAAGAAATATTCAAAAAAATCAAATGTTTAATGTTCTTCCTCTGTCCCATGTATTTAAAAAATTCATAGTACCGGTTCGTGTTGTAAGGATTCCGAACCAAATGTTTTGCTAAATAGCCGTGGAAATGTTCTTCGCGCCGACCAAAGTGTTCTTCGCGTCGACCATTCTGCAACGGAAACGAGAAAGAGCCGCTTTGTTTAAAGAAATTCCACAAAAATTCAACATTATCTTACGTAATGACCTTGGAAAAGGCAGATTTAGACGAGTATTTTTGATCTTTGCCTTTTTTTACTGCGGTTTTCTCCGTCTGGATTCACTCTTACAGTCTTTTGATACAGTCAATAAAGATACGTTGAACGGATAAATGTTCCAACAAATAAAGATTCGATTACCGGAGTTTGTCAAAAGTCAAAATATTCAAGGTTAGAATGCAAGCTCCAGCTGAGGAGTGCTTTGTAAAAATTATTAATTTAAATTTGTAATATTAATATTTTGAAAAAATAAGAATTTTAATAATTAATCACCAAAAAAGCTTTAGTTTTGTTTTTCAAGAAGAAACATTAATTAATGTACTCGGGAAGAATTTAGGTGAGGATTATTAGGGTATTCACGTATAACATTCGTGTTTTTTAACCAGATATGAGAGTACAAGCCATTTACTAGATAATGTTTTAAATTTGTTTTCAAATTAAGAACATTTAAAATTCATATGTACCGCATATGTAAAAAACATACATTTTTGCCATTGCAGTAAAGATCTGAGCAGAGAATTATTGGAGAACACCTTCTAAGCTTTTGACTTTAAAAGATATTTTAGTTTTTTTTAACAACTTACTGCGGCTTTATAGGGGAATTACTTTAACTTAAATTTTCAATGACTTTAAACTGTAGGTGGATTTTAAGGGTCATAAATGATTGCAAGCTCTTAGAGCACAAATACTTGGAGAGTTTAAGAGGATTGTAACAGCTTTAAGCATTCTGTAAGGCTTTACCATTTCTTTTTAAAAGATTGAAGATATTACATGTAAGTAGAATTTTAAACTTCATTTGCAGACTTGCAACCACTAGTAGTGGTCTTGATTCAAAAACAAAATTTTAAAATACTTCAGTACCATGGTTAATATACTTATTAACTATTTTGACGATTTTCATAATCTTATTTTACATTGATGGCAGAGTTAAAAAAAAACATTGACAAAATGGTTTTAATCTTTTAGACAAAGTTTAAACTGTTCGTAACAATTTATTCTTGTTTTTTTTTTTAACTAAAAATGATGTCTTGTCACAAGCATACCCACACATGCGTATGTTCCATTTGTTATAGTGGAATGAAAAAATAAGCTAAATCTACTGTTGGCTTAAGTAAAATAACACTCTTAATTGATTGCTTGACTAAAATTCTTCAAGCAAGAGCCATGTATACATGAGTATTGGGTTTTTTAAAAAAACAAGCTACAATACTTTGTTGAAAAGACATAGCCAGATAATCATAAATTAAATAGAAATAGCTGCATATTTTCACATCATATAGTTTAAGAATTTAAATATTTTAGGCATGTGGCACTTTTATGAGTGATTCTACAAGCCTCAAAAATATGTTACTTTATATTAAATTCTAGCCACGATACTATCAAGTCTAGTTCTCTAAGAGTGTTCCGATGCAAATTAATATTTAATATACTTGTAACTACAAAAGTAAAATTTACCAATGTGGATATAAACAATAGTTTTTTAATCGGGAATTCATTACTCTTGGAATTTGGACTGCTCAAATCTTTATTGTTTTCAACTGTTTTAGAATTCTTACTCTGACTTACTAAATACCCAATTTCTAGATAGTATAAGAAGTGTACATTTGGTTATATTATAAGTTACCTTACCTGTAGGTCAGCCAAAGCCAAATAAGCTTTATTATTAAAGTATATGGTCTCCTTGATCAAGCAGTTTATAAATATCATATGACTTCTAATAAAAGAACTCATAACTAAAAGAAAGATACACATTACATAACACAAAGCTTGAGTGCAACATAAATGGGGGATCAAATTGCCTAAAGCTTATTCTAAGAGTAAAAATGCACAGTATATAAGTAAAACAACTTGAAAACATAAAATCTTAAAATTAGAAAATTGTCTGAGAAAAATTCATTCAAACCATCATAAGCTCCCACAACTAGCAACCTCTGGGATGGACAGGTTATTGGGTTATAAATTCTAATATCAATCTCCTTACCAATGTTGAGTGGGGTATGGGTAGCATTAAATTAGAGTCATTTAAAGTTATGTATGTTGAATTATGGGAAATAAACTTTTGCCAACTTTTGTGCACATGAGTAGTGGTTTTTAGAATAAACAGAGTTAAAATTTTCTCCTTTTTAAACAAAAGCCTACAATGATCTCTGTTCTTGGCACCACAAATGTACCTAGGAGCCCTTTTCTGCAAAACAAAAACAGATTCCATGAAGTTTTGGCTATACAGCCCCCAAAAACAGATACCATATTTCAACCTAGACTCAAACCAAATAGATCGATTTAAACAAGAAATGCCCCAGTTTAATGGAGCATTTCTAACTGCAAAACATTGAGCTGAGATTTTCTTAGAGATACTTATGATTTGAGATTTAAAACTCTAGTCACTGTCAGTAATAACTCCCAGAATCTTAATCTCAGACTGACATTCAATAGAAACATTGCGAATGTTGGAGAGTCTCAGATTATACCTTACTGAAAAAATGTTTGTTTTGTAGAAGATTAGAATCACACCAGATCTATGAAATAGGTTATCCAGAGGCCTTAAAAAAATGTTTTCTAAGTGCTGTAGCTTTTGCTTGGTATGTATGTATGTGCGTAAAATTGGGGATCAGGACACTGCTAAAGCAGGTCCTGTTTCCCTCAGGAACCTTAGGATGTTGGATGGCTTCGAAGTCCTGTCCTTCTATTTGGTGTGTTCTTGAGAATGGCATTCTAGGGTTTTCTAAAGCGCTGCACTCTGAAAGGATGTGAATAGAGGTTTGGTCCTCTTCCTCCCAGAATCTGCACTCTTCTCTTTTTGCCTTTGTGTTAAAGTTTTTCACAAAGTTGAACTACTTTTCATTTCATCTTGGGCATGTCCGAGATTTGTTGATTTCTGGATGAGAGATCCTATAAATTGTCCTCTTCGCCATACTCTCCACAAGTATATGTAGAGGTGTAAGGTTTAGGATTACTTCCGTGGCGGCCGTTATACACACACAGGCCGGTATTTAACTTTGAAGAGGTTGGCTCTCGTATTGGTTAGACTGGTTCTTTTACTTCAGATCACTGCCTTATAGGTGCAGTGTTCATCCACTGCAGGATTTTTGGGTTTGTGCACCAGCTTTATCCCGCAAACATTTCTACAGACCATTGATTACTTCTTTTTCATACTTGTTCCAGAGAAGTTTATTATCTAGGGTCAGGCCCAGATATTTAACCTCGGACTTCCACTCAATAACGTTCCCATCCATTTTGGTTTTTAGATTGAGGTGTCTTTCCCTTGTGAAGGCTACTAGGGTGGTTTTGGTGGGTTTTGATATTTAGTCCCATCATCTGGCACCATTCCTTAGTATGTTCAAGCCCTTTCTGGACTATGTCACAGAGGGTATTCTCGAATTTACCCCTCACGATCACGACCACGTTATCGGCATAGCCCTGACAAGATATGCCGAGGTCAGTTAGATCACAGAGGAGTCGATCTACAATCCTCCACATAAGTGAAAAAGCTACTCCCTCCTGAGGGCATCCTGTGGTGATAGTGCCCTGTCCTATCTATGTCTCTACTATTCTAGTGGAGAGAAGTCGTGCTATCCATTTCGACGTCGTTTCGTACACTCCCCTGTCATCAAGTGCTCTTTTGACTGCTTCATGTCAAGTGTTGTCAAAAGTCCCTTCAATATCAAGAAAGGCACATATTACGGTTTCCTTACTATTCAGTGCATTTTGAATCTCATCTGTTAATTGTATCAGTGCGGTTTCCGTAGACCTACCCGCTTCATACGCATGTTGATGAGGGTGCAGTGACGCCCGTTCAAAAATTTGTTTTGATATAATTATCTACTGTTTTCTCCATTGTTTTAAAAATAAACGATGTGAGACTAATAGGTCGCAGGGCTTTAGGGTATGTAGTGTCCTTTTCCCCACTTTCGGAATGAAGGTGACTGGCCCTTCTCCATATTTCTGGTATGTAGCCCACTAGGCTACTTTGGCTATGGTAAAATCTCTTCGTGCCATCACTGAAACAGGGTCGGAATTATTCCATCAACTCCTGGGGTTTTAACTGGTCAAAAAGTGTTCATTGCCCATTTTAGACGACCGCTACTGCATATGTGTCTGGCCATTGCTATGATTCTCTGGTAGGCCTTTCATGATGTTCTGTTGCATTATTCGCGGTGTTAGATTTGCTCCCTAGAAAGTGAGTGTTGAGTAAGAATAATGCTTTTTCCTCTTCGCTCTCCATGAGGCTACCATCTGGCTTTCTAAGTGCTATTGCTGTGTCGACCCTACCATTCGCCATGACTTTGTGTAGTCTATCTGCGGTAAGTGTAGATTGAATGTCTTCATAGAATTTCTTGAAGCTGTTTTTTTTTTAGCTTTTCTACTTTCCTTGTTGTAGGTTGTAAATTTTTCATTGTAGCTCTGCCAGAATTTTCTACAACTTTGGTTGTTTGTAAGAGGCAGCTCGATTCATAAGCTCCGAGTATTGCCTCATTTACTTCTTTCAGCTTATTTTCTAGTTCCAGATGGTGCTTAGTGCGTCTTTTAGTCTGAATATGTGCTTTTTTCAGATTGGTGCTGTATTTTTCCCAATCTGTTTTCCTAGAATTCCTTCTGAGGACTGGCTCAGAAGGAACGGTTTTTAAACTGAATACGATTATTCTGTGATCTGAAAGAGAAAGTTCACTCAATACCCTCCAGTTTCCTATTAGGTCTAATAAGCCTGGTGTGCTCAGTGTGATATCTAATAGTTCTTCCCTTACCCTTGTTACAAATGGTAGGGTAATTCCTATATTGTTTATGGCAAGATTACATTTGAAGATGTATTCTAAAACTTGCTCATCTCTTTGATGGTGTCCTTGCTGCTCCAAATTGTGTTGTGAGCGTTGGCATCACACCCCAATAGTAGTGGAAGTTTCTTTTCTTGGCAGTACTCTACCAATCGTTGCACTTCTCACGTGGTAAAGGCCCGTCAGTTTGGTGTGCTCGAAAAGGAACGAGGTTTATAGTTAAGAATTTTCAAAGACAAAAATAATTAATATTTTTTCTTACTAGGACATGTTCTGGGTGTGTCATTACTAACATGATATATTACCTTACCATCCTTACAGTATATCCCTTTTACCTAATTTCTACTGACCTAGGGTTCTTGGATCAGCGCAATCCCCACATGGTTTTTAGTGAATGTCGTAGCGATTACAGTTGATCCTCTCTTAGCATGATGGACGTTCACTTGGATGATGTTGATTCCTGCCATTTTTCTGTTATTAGGAGAGGATGTTGTCCACTCCTATGAGGGTGATGTCCCCCTTATCATCTTCTCCTTCCGTTACTTCGACCTCCGTTGTTTCGTCGGATAATGGTACTCCTAAATAAAGATTGGTGATGTGGATACTCCCCATGCTCTCCACATCACCGTCTTTAGAAGTAAGAGGAGTCACCCCATTTCCTTCTTTTGCTTCGTTAGGCCGTGCACGGGGATTTTCCCATACCTATAGTGGATGCTGTGCCCGATGTCCCCGATTTTCTGGCAGGATAGTTCGTCGATTCTGGCCCTCAGTATTTGGCCTTTACCCTGACGAAAATGGATACCTCTGAACTGGAATTTATGCCCCCACTAATGCCTCCAATAGAGTCTACTCGTTTGCACTGGGGATAATCTTAAGAAACGTTTTAGAGAGGATGGCTCCTACCAGTGTTTCTAGTTTTTGCGGTGGAGTTACACCTGCCTCCTCCCGCTTACGTTTTAGTTTATTCTTCTGGTCTGTGGTAGCTGTGTGTTCTACCGCCTTCTTCCTGGCTTCCTCTGGTGCTAGGCCTTCATTGAGATAGCGCAGGTACCACTTTACTCTTGCCCCACTTAGTCCTCGCCTCAGAGGATCGTCTCTACCTATCCAGTTCAAATAGTGGAGGTGAGTTTTTCTTTCTTTCTTTTTCTTTTTGACGGAGGGCTTCCCGTTTCATTAAGGAGGTGGAAGGTGTAAAGAGAGCAGTTTTGCTCTCTTCCTCCTTTCTGATTTTTTTGTCATTTTCCCCACTCGTTCTTTCCTTGCGAGGCTGGTTCATTCAAGGGGGCAGAATTTTCTGAGTTGTCCGGATGGAATGGAATGGAATGAAAGGTCGAACTGGATGTTTCCAAATACCGAATTCACATATTAAAGATAAAACATCCCCTTCACCACGCAGCCTTCGGCATATGCTGTTTCGCGTAGACTTGGGGGGGGGGGGGGAGTTTCGTGGCTCCCATCCACTTGGTCAGCCAATTAAGGCAAGCCCTCACATCTTGCAGATACTTCCCCTACGACCAACGGCCCGCAAGACATGTAAACCAGACGGGTTTCCGCGAAAAAGGACCCACACTCTGCAACCCCGGATGTGCTATGACACATGGAAGGGAGGACCCCCTTACTCTTAGTATGTGTAAGCTGTTCCTCGGTTTTCACTGTTAAAAAGACAGTTAGTTAAGCTACCCCACCAATGTCTCACAGCTTCCAGAGATTCAAGCTTCTGAAGATCTATGAGAATAGGTTATCCAGAGACCTAAAAATATGTTTTTTAAGTGTTGTAGTTTTTGCTTGATATAATTAGCTTCTTTGATCAAATTAGTTTAATTATTGAAGTTTGAACAGGAACTGTTGAGAATGCATAATGAATTTACAATAACCACTTTTTTTATCTTTCTTAAAATTAACAAGTTTTTTTATTCATTCATCATTTAAAAGCCTTTTCACAAAGTGTTAACAGTGTCAATAAATTATGTGTCGAATAAATCTCACAACATATTAAACCACAAACATACAGGATCACATTTAAAAAAATTAAAATAAAAACCAGAGGTAGATATACAATAATTGTGTAAAGTTATTTGGCAAGAGGACAGCACTTTAATTATTTTTTAAAAGCACGAAAAGTATCCCGAATCTTCATGTGATTTGGAAGTTTATTAAAAATGTAGTTAAAATGTATTCAGAATTATTAGAAACCGACTAAAAAGTGGGGTAAACAAACATAGGGCAGGTATAAATTTACAGCCGCACAGGCCCGGAATAATTTGCAAATGCAGGTAAAATTCTAGGTATTATTTACATTTATTACCTATAATATAATTGAATATAAAGCGAAATAGTTTAAATTGTGTCTTTAGTCTTACTACACGTGGTTATTTCGTATTTCATTTGCTACCGTAAACCTAATAATTATTTAGAAATGTGGCGGCCTTGGAGCTCTAGTGAGATTTGTGGTAGTGAAATAAATCGAAAAGTGCATCTATCAACAGATGTTAAAGAAATTATTAAGAACGTGTTTCTAACTTTAATGGAGCGCGATAATTTGTGCCTTAAGAAAGCTGTAGAGGAAACAGCTTTGCTTACAAGGAAACCTTTTTCCACGGTATGGAAAATTACGCAAAAGCCCATTTTAGAACGCAAAAAAGAGGTGATGCTGAAGTTTTGAGAAAGTTAGACCATGGTGACGGAGACATTATACGACGAAAAATTTATAAAATATATGAAGACCAATATGTTCCAACTTTAGACAATTTAATGAAAATACTTGAAAGAGATTAAAGTGAAATTAAGTGCTGAAGAACGATTTTGTGGAAGTACATCCAAGGAATGGGATTTAAATTCAAAAATATTAATAAAAGGAAAATTCTAATGGAATCCAGGCGTCTTCACGAATGGCGGGGGAAGTATTTGAGGGAAATCAGTGACTACATAACACAAAAAAGACCAATAATTTTTTTAGATGAAACATGGATTGATGCCAATGACACCCCAACCAGTGGATGGGACCATTCTAACGGTAAGTGTGTGACACGTGCGCCGTCAAACCGCGGTAACACTTTTACATGCTGGATCTGAAAACGTGTTTGTGCCGAATGCTTTGTCTCTCTCCTCCAAAAACATTAGAGACTTGTGTTGACTATCATGACGTACAACAGCGGAGCTATTTAAAGATTGGTTTAAAACTAAATTATTGCCTTATCTTCCGCCCAATAGTCTTATTGTTATGGATAACGCGAGTTACCATAGTAGACAATTAAACAAAGCATCTTGTTCAAGGGATCCAAAAGCCAAAATTCAAGACTATATGTACGATAATGATGTATATTTTCATGAAAATTATCCAAAAAAAAAAAAAGAGTTATTGGAAGTGCTTAAAAGTTTGTCTATTAAAAAACAATATTGTTGCGGTAAACTTGCGGAAAGTATGTGTCACACAGGATTGCGGTTACCATCTTACCACTGTATATTCAACTCCATTGAGCAAATATGGCACCAACTTAAAGCAGGAATTCGTCGTAATATTTCACCTACACTTAATTCTACTGTATTAACTTTAATTGATAGTGCAGCGAAAAAAATTTCTCAAATGAACTGGAAAAATTGTGTAAAACATGTAAAGGAAATAGAAAAAACCTATGTCTATCTTTAAAATGCAACAGAAAAATTAGTGATTAACCTAGATGACAGTAGCGATAGTGAAATAGATTTAGTTTAGTAATATAGAACTTAATGTTAACTAAGTATTTATACCTATGTAAATATTATAATATATTATATAATTATCGTGTTTAATTTAATATAAAAATCAACTCTAGCCTGTTAACTTATTTCCTGCGATCATAACAAAATTAGAATTAAAAATAAACATTACTCCGGACCTGAACGGATTTTTGTATGTCATTATAAACCTTACCGCTGTGGTTGAAAAGTTTTATTGCAATTTCATTGTTATAAGTGATTGAACTTTTTAGTCGGTTTCTAATAATTCTGAATACACTTTTTTTTTATCAAAGAAACCACACTCTTGTAAGAAGTCTAAAATTCGAAATTAAAACATTATATATATTTTGCCTTTTATAAGTGTCGCTATCAATAGTAATTGGAAATTCTTTAATATTTTCCGACATGATTAAACTGCTAGGAAACGTTAGAATTAGTTTTTTCTTAAATTTAGCACTCATGTTTCAGTTGGGCTTAATGAAAATATTTTCCCTGATAATTATTTTTTTTTACAAAACGAAAACACGATTTAGGTTAGTGGATAATGTGTCTTAAATGGCTATAGACCAAATTACATATTGATGGATTATTTTGTTGTTAATATAATCTCTAGCAGGGGTCGGCAATTAATTTCAAGTGGGGTCCGAAGGATTAAAATGTTTCAATCGAAAGTCCCTAGAAAAAATTAAAAGCAAATTTGTATATCAAATTAGGAACGTAGGATGTATGACAACATGCATATTATACCAGGAGCGGATCCAGCCTCTCTCTTTGGGGGCAGCGATATCACAAGAATACAGTATTCCAGCCACATTCACGTTCTTAATGCAACAGGCAGAGGCGAATCTATTTTTCTAAATTTGATGCTCCGAATTTATACCCTTCGCGGTCCGAATTTATACCCTTTGCGGTCCGGATCCGAACCGCAGTTCACCCCAATGGCCGACTCCTAATCTGTAGGTTAACGGTAGCAAATTAGCTCAACTATATTTTACTTGCTATATGTGCAAATATATCTTCCACATAAGCCGATTATCAACATAATAACGATAAATGATCTCGGTTCTATTTGACAGTGAACTAAGGTTTGTCTCTCACGTCGACTGGGCTTTCAGGATGTTGGGGTTTCTGATAAGGCAACGTTCCGAGTTCAGAGATATTGTAATACTTAAAACATTGTACTTTTCTCTAGTTAGGAGTCACCTCGAATATTGCTTCTATCTATAGAACACACAAATAAAATTGAAAGAGTAGAAATAAAATTTGATATTTTTTTGCTTTTTAAGCTAAAGAGTAATAAATTGCTACCCTCATATTCCAAGTTCCTAATTATTTTGAATTTGCATTCTCATGAAAAGCATACAGTCAAACTTACCCTCTCCTTGGGTCATGAAATACTTTGTAAAAGAATTTACCAAAGGCATACAATGGTAGATTAAATTGTTTATTTCATAAAGTACCTGACAATTTTTTGAGTTTTTAAAATTATAATACGTTTTTAACGTATGAAGTGTATATTCTTCTATTGTTTACTCTTAATCTAAATCTTTTTTACCTAATGTTCTTTATTGAATTATTACATTCGCACATAAAATCTCAAAGGGCTTTCGACCTGAGTGCTTCCTCCCTTGTTAATTCAAATTTGCAAGATATTTTAGAAATTTGATTGAACAGAACACAAAAATATATACAATAAGTAAAATTTTAAAACAGTTTACTAAAGAACTTGAAAAATGATTTAATAATAGAATATTAGACAAAAACTGGTACAAATATTAAATATTATAGACTTACGGTTTGGAGCTTATCTAAAATTTTATTTGTTTGTAAGCTTGACTAACGTAAGGTTTTAAATTTTTGTACATCTATTGTGGTTTATTGTGAGTTGATGTTATTTTAGATTTGCAGATGTAATTGTTGTTCGCTGTACTATTGGGCTTATGCCTATTATATACTTAGATAAATAATAATAAACATATAATCCCAGAAACTTAGCCTAGTCTGCTCTGATTATCTGGATACCATTTATTCTAAGAGAGTGGCAAGAGATTTGCTTCCTAGTGATGTATTATGTTGTCCATTTTTATCTATTCTATGTGAACAGGTTGGTTGCTTTAATTAGGTTTAGGAGCCTCTTCACCAGTTTGCCCTCTGATTATAAAACTTCAGGATGGATCTTTGAAGACATCTCCAATAGGTCAGAGATAAGCATTCAAAGATGATGTGTGAGGTTATTTAATCATCTTTACCACATACTCTATACTTTATTATAACTGCCCATTGTGTGTAGAAGTTTCCTTAAGCTGCAGTGGTCGGTTAGCAGTCCTATCACCAACCTAATCTCTTGTTTGCTTAAACACAGGACATCGCGGTTTAGTTTGCCGGATTGTGTGCTTAGCTCTACTACCAGGATATCCAGTCGCGAGTAGCAGCTTTAGTGGTTCGGGTTGGTCAGTTTTTTTCATTTCTTTGGATGCCTTTGTGTCCTGGTACTCACACAAGAGTAACCTTGTTGCCACGGTGACAAAGTTTTGAAGACAGTTGCGAGCTATTTAGATTTTATCTGATAACACGCAAAAGCTTTTAGCGTTACTTGACTCGGATAAATTGAGAATGTTCCTACCCCTGTAAGCTCTTGTAAGATTATCTCGAAAACAGATATTAATCGCATGTATTCCTGCCTTGAATACACTGGCGTGCTGTACCAACTTACTTATAGTAAGTCTGGGGATGGCTCCGCGTATTCTAGCTCTTGCACCATGGTCAGTTCTGAACCCGTCTATAAACCAAACAAAGTTCCCTGGTTGACTTACAAAGGGGCTGAAACTTTACTGATTGGTGGATAATAAAAATGAGCCATTTTTTTTTATCCATGGAAAAACATTTTGAAGGCTTAAAAATCATCCCTAAATACCAAAATCAAAGTTTACTTGATCCCATGTGGAATTTACTTCTAATATAAAAATGAGTGCAACCATGTTGATTACACTCGCAAGAGATCTATCCCTTATTTTTTACAGGAGTTGTAACCACCTCTTGTTCATTCATTCATTTAAGCGTTGTCTTAGTGAAGAATTGGATTCCATTTGCTTTGACACCTGCGTATTTATCCTTGTAGTAGTACACATTGCCTTATACGTCAAATTGTTAATCAAACATCCTATAATCGGAAGAAAACCTCTATATAGATACCTCAACTAATTATCTTGGTTCAAGTATTTGTTGTGAGTGACTTACAGTATTAAACGAGCGAACATGTATATTCAAAAAATAATTTAGTATTCTTTTTAATGAGCAGTGTATAACTCTTTACTTCTCAGTTGTTCCCAATGATAATTATGTTTGACTGCATCTCGGTTGGGGCATTTTTGTTGCAGTCCTTTGAGAGATTTCTGAACAATTATTTTTGGTTGATTTTTTTCAATTTTTTTTTGTGGTGAAAGTTGAGATTCAGTAGAACTCTATTATTGCCATTTCAATTGCTGTTGCTATATCTTGATAAGTGGCAGACTTTTTTGACAGGCTACACTAATGATAACAACTTGCATATGTTGATCTCCGGTCTTTTTTTTTTTGTTTTAATCCGTTTATCTTTTTGATTATTAGTTTCTTGTCTCATACATCAAACTTTCTGATCTACTTTATCAGTATAACATACAGCATTTTGGATTTTTATCTCACCTATTAATATTAAGATATTTATTATGTGGTCTATTATTCTACTCGACCAACAGTTATATAGCATCGAGCTCATCCATCTAGAAAGTAAATTAAGAAATGGTCATACAGTTGTGACATCATCGCACACATAATGAAATATTCTAATATATTCTGAACAGTTTAGAACGCTCATTACAGTTGAGATTGGCAAAGACGTTCTAATCTTCTCATTTCTGTTATGAGCGCTTTTTACAAATGTAGGAGGTTATGGTAATAGTAAAACGACAAATGCCACTTTGCTTAGTTCGTATTTCGCTCAGTTTTTGCTATAATAAAATTCCTAAACTCCTCACTTATTTCACGGCATATCCATTATAGGTCTTCTTTAAAAGATAAGTTTAAAAAACATGAAGCGCACCATGCGAGATAGTAGCCAAGGCTTATTTTACTTATTTGGTAACGACGTCTAGAGCACATTCAGAATCAACGCAGTATATAAAAAATAATGATGCATTTTAATACTTTGGAGGTGTTTAAACCAATTATTTTTCAAAACGATACAGTTATTTTCTCTATTGTCCGTTAAAATTCCGTTCTAATGCTGAAAAACAATTACAACGGACAAAGTGAAAAATAAGCGCAATCTAAAAATTATTGATAATTTTTCCATATTTATTAGCTTTTGTGAAAATATAAAAAGATGATATGTCTGTCATATTCTTTTTGTATTTGAATTTATTCTAATAAGGAAAACTATTTTTTAAGTGACTTCGTATGAATTGTTTTGTAGATATTCTAATAATGATATGGAAATCCCTGTACATAATTGTTACCGTTATCGAAGTTCTTAATCAAATATGTACATTTTTCATTTACAAAGTTATTTATTGTAATTAACTACGTACCTTTTTATGTTTAACGAAAATTACTGATAAAGAGAAACCTAATGTTTTTAGTAATGAAAGACATTTCAGAATTCTGAATCACTTGGACATCTTTACAATAATTTTCACAAGCCAAGCATATTTTTTAAGAATTGATATCGGAATGAGCAGCTTTTGACAGTTTTAAACTGTAATATATATGCTTGGTGTATTTTTGCGCATACCTAATGGCCCTCTACATTTAATGTAGACCTTTACATTAAAATTCTTAGGTGAAACCCTCCTTGTATGTATATGTCCAATAAAAACAGCGATAAATTCAAGATTTTACTTGGAAAGGAGCGATTACACTAAAACAATTGTTAACAAATTATTTTTATTATCGTCGTCATCGCCTTGGAATTCATATTACATATACGATTAATAATAATTATTTGATATACTATTTTTATTCTTTGTTCATTTTTTACACTTAACTAACTTAAGTATCTAGTAAAAGTATTTTTGCATCTCATTTTAATCTCATTAACATTCCACCGATCAAATGTTTCAGCGATTTAACGATAGACTTCCAAATTTTTCGTCAATATAGCTGGAATCGAATATCGGAATACTAAGTGGACACCCTATATATATATATATATATATATATATATATATATATATATATATATATATATATATTAGATTTATTTTTCTTTTTTTTCCTTGTAGATTTACATGTTGAACTATTGAATACAAATACAGAACTAGAGAAATCCTTTTTTCATCATTATAAGGTTTCGTAGTAACTATGAAACCTTAAAAACACAGGCAATCTGTGTCAATGCTGTCGTTGGTTTATGGTCGAAATAGGGCAGATTCGGGCACCAATTTCGATCACGATTATTTTGATTGTTGTTTGTAGTATTTGCTTAGTGGTAGCATATGTTTAGTAAACAAATGTGAAAATAAATTACCGTAAAACTTTGTATTAAAATATTAACTCACTCATAAAATAGGAACATTTCTTTTCTAACTGCCCTTGATATTACTATGAATAAAATGTGTTTTTTCGTTAATTTGACAGTTTTGGTAGTTCCTACAAGTCGCTTAATAATAAAGGGCAAACTTACAAACAAAATTATTAAAACTCTTAAGGGTCATATTCTGCAACAATTAACGAATTATGGAATATAAATTTAACTTGTTTATTCATTAATGTTAATACATTTTTATTTATCAGCTCTTGGCGACTAAATCGTGTCTGTTCTTGTACTCGGATGCGACAAATGCTTAGCATCTTCCTGTGCTGGAAGTTAATAAATTTTTATAATAATATTAATTGTAATAAATGTTTTTGAAAATGTATTGAAGAAAAGATAAATGACCATTTGTTTCTTTAAATATTCAGCACCAAAAAAATACTTTTATCCAATTGTGTGTCTTTTGTTTCCTTCAAAATATTGTTTAAAGACGTCAAAATGAGATCTTATGACTTATGCATTCGGAAATGTGCCCATCTATATTCTGTAGTTTACTGTAAATTGGTTTGTCTCACGAATAAGTCGATCGATATTTGTACTGTGTGTATTAACATTATTTATGTTTTACTTGGCACGAAACATTTAAACAGTAATATGGTTATGGATTTAAGATTTAACACACATATAGAAAAAACCTTGTGATGTTCGTTTTAAGAAATTTGACATGTGATGCTCCAATTACTGAACATTTTTATTAAAGAAAGTTCACCTCGAATATCACGAAATATTGCAGAAAAATTACATAGTAATTTGCAGCACAATTCGACAATAAACCGTAAATATGGTTTTGCAAAAAATAATTAGATAAGTACTTACTGTACGGACTTTGTGTTTATGTTTTTTTGTTATACTCGCGGGCATTTTATAAGTCAAATATTTCAATACGAATTGAAGAATTTCAGCATTGTCGAATCGAAAGATAAAATTAATTTTATTGTGTACTGTAGGTATAAACCTGATGTCAACGAAATAATTTTCCAGCTGCTATGTTTTTGTTTTTTAACCGATAGTAATGAAACTTGGTATGAGTTTTAGGCCACCTGAAGGGCAGTTTTTGAAGTAACTTTCAGTTTTTTGTGACTTCTAGTTTCACAGGAAACGATACTGTTTTTTAAACGGGGCACATTTTTTTTTTGGAATCTAGACGTTGTTTTACTTATGGCTGTAACATTTTTTAAATGTTTTGTCCAACTCGCCTCTTTTTTTAGCACCGTTGAAGTACTTTTTGGTACTAAAAACGATGTATAACAATATCAAAGTTTTTGTAACTATTTAATTCCAAAAATATTTTAGAGCCAAAAATCGGTTTTATTTAATTAAGAAACCTAAAATTATTATATATCAAGTAATGTATGTATTACGCTACAGTAATGATGTAAAGATCCATATCATTCTGCACAATAACGGAATAACGACCCACTTGGTTTCAAAAATAGGTTTATTTTGTTGTCAAAGCAAGAGTGATTTAACAAATAAAACAGTGAGGAATAAAATTTCAATGTCTTTTCCCGTAATTATTAACCGTCGTTTGATTTTAGATAGCTTACGGTACTCTAGACTGAAAGACCCAATTTGAATGAATGAATGAATGAAAAAGGGGTGGTGATACCAGATCATCGATGCTTAGGCCTCCATTGGGCCCTTTACATCCCACCGTATCTGGAGGTTATTCGAGGCCGATCGCCTTTGCGAATCCAATCACCCTCGTTAGTTGAACTTGCCTAACTGCTTCCGGTAACAAAATTGTATCTCCGAAATATCTCTGCCTCGGTCCGTTGAGTGCTGGGCACTCTCTGAGAACATGTCCAACAGTTTCATCCTCCTCCAAACACTATCTGCGTGTCGGGTCGTCTTCGACACCGATTCTATGAAGATGGCCCCTGAGATGACAATGTCCTGTTAATAATCCCACCACAATTTGCAGCTCTTTTCTTCCCAAGGAGAGAAGCTCCTTAGTACGCCATGCACTAGGCCCAGTTATATGTTCCTTGGCACACCTCATTCCAGGAGCTCCCTTTCACGATTCAATAAATTTGCTTTCCAGCAACGATTTTAATTCCTTTTTGCCAATAGCAATTGGGACAGGTAATATTGGTTGGTTGGGGGTCCATACGGTTGCTCGAGTGTCCCGGGACCCATACAAGTCTGACTGTGCAGCCTTTCCCTGTCTTACTATTTAGTACATCCTTGCAATCAGACACCAGTCACAAAGTCACGACACTGGACTTCAGTGCCAATATCGCAGCCTTACTGTCTGAGCATATATTTATTACTCCATTCCTGTCTATGTTCCTCTCACAAAGATGGGCACACTGTAGAATGGCATAAATTTCCGCTGTAAAAATTGTCACACATTGTCTGATAGGGTAGTACTCTCTGACTCCCAATTTAAAATTAAAAAAGGCAGTCATAAGTAGAATAATATCTAAACTACGAAAAAATAAAAATATACAGTGCTTCCGATTTAAAAATCAAAAGTTTGAGTCATTTGCGGAAGTAATCGCAAGAAATTGACATCTCAAAAGGTGTTTTTTGTAGTCCATGACTCATATCAAGTTTCATTATGACCGTTTGAATAACAAATAATGATCACAGGAAAAAGATTTCATTCATATGTTTCTCTTCCATAGTTTTGAGTTTTTTAAAATTCCTTTTTTCTAAAGAAAAACATTTACTTTTACCACGTTAGTGAAAAATCAATAATAAAATTTTATTTTGTTTTAGTTACATATTGCATAGGAATCTGAAAAAAAAAAACTAATTTGAAATGCCTCGTAGCAAACGCAGGGCTCCAACAGAGATGAGTTCGAATGATGAAGATAGGTATTCTTCCAAGCGTGTCCGTAATTCTAACAGGTATGTTATCAAAAATTTAACTTTTAGCGTTAAAAACTAAGGTCGCTATAATTTATAGAAATTATGTTAAACCAAAGAAAAGAATTATTGTAAATTTTAATTTTAAACATGGAATACTCTAGTAAAATAAAAGGAAAAAAAGATTTTCCTATTAATAGTGTTACCTTAATTAATCTGGGGAGGAACAAGAAAGTGTAAAACTAAACGCATGCAGAAGTGAATATGCTAAAAAATAGAGCGACTAAAACGTTCCGTTTGTATAATGAAAATGTAAGGTATGCTCTAGATATTTCTATCATGAAGCGAATTATGAATGAAATGCTAATTTAACATCAAGTATTAATTAATTATTTTTGCTTCCTATTATATCTTTACAATCTTTTGTGACAGCTGGTGAAATAAAAAAAAAACAATTAATTCTTATTTTTTATTGTCTGGAAATATACTAAAGAAATGTGGGATAATTTAGTTAAATACCAGTGAGTTCCGAATTTATACAGCGTAAAGCAATTCTATGTATAAATTAAATATTTACTTAATTATTGTAACAGGCATATTATATATTTGTTCTTTCGAGAAACCGCTTTTTCCAAGCTTGTGAAAGTATGAACGGTGTATTTTCAGGTATCAATGTAATCCCAAAAACTGTCGGATTTTAATGCGTACTAACTAATCTGACTAACTGAAGCTAAAAAGAACCTAATCTGAACGACTTAGAGCTAGATTAAATGAAATCTTTAAAAATTGGCACGGTAAGCAACAGTCATTACCTACACTGTGCCTGTATCGTGGCATTTTGAACTGAACGAATACCTAACTGAAAAGCCAGCAATGAGGAAGAAAGAGCATTGGCAGATATTATCAACTTACATTCTAGTCAATTGACTAAGTTATGAGGGTTCTTCCCAAAACCGAAAATTCCTATTTTCACCGGATGATCAAGATGATCGACAAAAAATACACGCCATTAAACCTCACTAAATGTACAATACCATCATGTTTAAACGCTGAAAAGTAAGATTAATAAGTACAAAAACTTTATATAGTCCACACCATAATGACCTACATCAGCTCCACATAAAAACGCAAGCATCAAATAGCTGGTTAAAGGGCCGGTTGCTCTTTCCAGAGGTAGAGAGATTTATGATTACTATCCAGGACCAAGTTATTCATTCCAATAACTACCAGAAATTTATAATGAAGGACCCCCAATGTCCAATCAGGCAAGTATGGAAATGTCATCAGAAGTCAGAATCTATTCACCACATAACATCTGGATGCACTTGCTTAGCCAACACTGACCACCTGCATAGCACAATCAGGTGAACAGCATCTGAAGCTGGCAAATAAGTGTTGGTTACTCAAAATCTATAGGCCATATTATAAATTCTAAGCCCAGCCTGTGCTAGAAAACGACTTTTTAGACTTTACTATGTTCGGCTTATTATTACCAACAGACGGGCGACGAATAATCAACCTGACATTGTATCGATGGTTAAGAGAGTTAAGTCTGTATACCTGATAGATGTTGCTGTGTCTACCAATATGTTGAACTGGCTATAAAGATCTAACCAATGTGGCAGGTTGACTAAGTGCAAGTGATACCGTCTGAAGAACAGCATTAGTAAGTTGAGCCTGCATAAAAAGCCTTCATTGACATATAGAGGGCAGACATTCTGGATACTTGCTACTTGGTCAAAAAATTTGTACATCAGACACTTTAGCTTCAGCCGTCAGCTTGATACCTTAATCTTGGCTCGCCTATTTTTTTTGACGGGGTACATTCGGAAGGTGTAAACGTCCAACAACTCTTCAGCTACGTGAAAGATATTTCTGAAAAATAATAATAATAATATTTGAATAAGCTAATAATACTTGTCGCTACTATAATGCATAGACAGTACAGCCAGCAACGTCAGCTATCCGCTGACCTTTAACCATATCATTTCTTTACCTTTTAAACATCCCTCTGCCCTGACCCACTTACACTCAATTCCTACATAATCCCTTAGGAGCCACTTTCTTTCAGCTTTCCGACTGGACCCGGCAACGAATAGATCCAGGGTTTCCCTCAACCAATCGTAGGAGGCGATTAAATGGGGAGGAATTTTAAATTTTAAATAATGAAATGTCGATTGCAAAACATAATGTACCCCAGGTGGGTAGAACCCATGGTCCACAATCCCACACCGCAGAAGCGGTCTGCTCCACGGATTGTGGGGGGAACAACATTTCGACATCGCAAACTTCAAGTGGCAGGGTGTTGTGAGGCGAACCCCTGTCGCACAAGAAGCTACCGCCCAATAACAACATGAGAGCCAAACAACAACGAGAGCTCCACCCTTCGAAGGTGCTGCGCAGGAACCTCAGCCCGCGCTCAGTCAGGCGGGACTTCCGAGACAGCGCATGAAATGGACAACATCCATGAATGAAACACTAATGCGCCTTTTTTTATAGGGTGACTGAACTAGGACGAGAAACGATCGGCTATAGACAACAGCTTCATGCCGAATTTTGTAGGGAATATCCACACCTACAAGTGTCACAACAGAGAATAGCAGACCAATATAGAGCTATTCTCCGAAATAAACTAATCTCAGAAGCGCGACTTAACATCATCAAATCGGAAATAGAGCGAGAGATAAGAAGCACCGATGATAACAATGAACAAACCGCAGAACCTGCGCCACAGCCAGACCCAGGGACTCAAGAACAACCAAACAACGGCATGAGAGTTGACATCGCTGTGGACAGGCAACAACAACAACAACTACACAACACGAGGGTCAGATAACTCCAAGAGCTCTACCCGCCGAAGATGCTGTGCGGGAATCCCAACCAACTCTTACTCAAGCGGGACGACCAAGACAGCGCATGAAATGGACTATGTCCATGAACGAGACAATAATGCGCATTTTTTATAGGGTGACTCAACTAGGACGAGAGACGATCGGCTACAGTCAACTACATGCCGAATTTTGCAGGGAGTACCCATACATGCAAGTGTCCCAGCAGAAAATAGCTGACCAATATAGAATTATTCTCCGAAACAGCCTAATTCCTGAAGCTCTGCTTAATAGCATCAAAGAGGAAATTGAACGTGAGATCAGAGGCACTGAAAATAACAACAATCCGATTTCTGAACCTGAGCCACAACCGGAACCTGAGGTCCAAGAACAACAGGAACAGCTGAATGACGAAGCCCAACAGGACAACACTGAACTCTTTTATCAGAAACTGTCAACGGAAATGAGTGCTGCGGTGTTGGAGTATGATGGAAGCAGTCCGTTAAAAAGACCGGCACTGCCAAAAATTAATTCATTCAAAAAACTGGGTGCCATGTTAGACATCATGAACAATCGGATTTTACCAGCTTATGTTTCAGATGCCCACACTCTGGAGTCCTTACATATGACCATTTACTGTGCCGCGACTGCTATAGCTAGAGCTCTAGAAATTAAAGTTACAACAGAGCGCCGATTAGCAAGAACAGAATCCAACACACCACCATTAAAGTGGGAAAGACGTCTAAATAAGAAAATTGAAAATCTTCGAATAGATATAGGACAGCTTACGGAGTACATCAGGGGCACAAGAACTAGTCGACTGCAAAGGCGAGTTGTAGAAATCATGAATCGTGTCCGATATCATTCGCAACAATATCCAGCGAATGTTACTGCTCAGCAATGCGTTGATTCGCTGAAACAGAAGCTCTCTGTTATTGCAGGACGCCTAAAGAGGTACAAGACCAGCAATAACCGAAAACGAGACAATGCGCTCTTCCAACGATCAGAAAAGACTTTCTACCGTAAGCTAAACTCTCCACCTAATGTAGCAGATAATAGATATCCCAATAGAGAGCAGGTAGAAGAGTTCTTTCCACACCAGCCAATTGTAAGATCGCAGCTGGCTGGATCAATGAAGAACACCAAATCTGCCAAGACTACAGCCAGATGCAGTTTGAGCCTTTTACCACCGAGGAAATTTCAAGAATAATCAAGGAATCCTATAACAGGAAAGCTACAGGTCTCGACGGGATCCAGAACTACTGGCTCAAAAAGTGCTGGTGTATGCACCGTCAGCTGGCTATTCTTATTAATGATGTTTTTCTTAACCCAGCAAAAATACCATTGTTCTTGACCGAAGGTATTACGTACCTCCTACTAAAGGACCAACACAACACACATGAGCCAGCTAAGTATAGGCCAATCACCTGCCTACCCACACTGTATAAGGTGATCACCTCCTGCTTGACCCAACGCATCTATGCACATTGTGAGCAAAATAACATCATTGCAACTCAACAGAAAGGGTGCACGAGGGGAGCAATGGGATGCAAGGAACAATTGATTGTTGACTCTGTCATATGTAACCAAGCCTGTACCAACCGAAGAAACTTCTTTGCTGCCTACGTGGATTATAAGAAGGCCCTCGACTCACCACATGAGTGGCTCAAAACTATATTGAGAATGTATAGGGTCGATAATAATTTTGTTTCCTTTTTAGAACGCATCATGTCAACCTGGAGAAATAGGATCTAATTGCAAGTGTCATCCAATGATACCATTGAAACGAATACAATCCTAATACGAAGGGGAATATTTCAGGACGATTCACTAAGCCCGTTATGGTTCTGCCTTGCAATGAACCCACTTTCATGCCGTTTGAACTCCACCAGATACGGCTTCAATATTAGAAATAACAACGAAGAGGTAGTAAGATTGAATCATCTTCTATACATGGATGATCTTAAACTGATGGCTGCTACCAGAAACTAGTTGGAACAAATGCTTAAAATTGTAGAGGAGTTCTCCGGAGATATCGGAACGCAGTTTGAACTTAACAAGTGCCCTATTTTGAACATCGTTAAAGGAAAGATGTAACCGGGAGCGTTTGAGGTGCATACCGGTGAAACCATAGCTACAATGGAAGCAGAACAAACACACAAGTACCTAGGGATGAAACAGGCTAAAAGAATTGACCATCGCACTATGAAGGCCGAACTGACCACCGAATTTGTCAGAAGGATAAGGCGCTCAACCTGCAAAGAAAAATAAGAACACTCTTAACAAAAAGGATGCCTTGTGCTTCAATCCACTTTCTTATTGTAGGATTTTTTTCTCACTGTACTCGAAATCACATTTGAGTATCATTTCAAATAAATTGCAATAATGGATTATCCTTGCAAATAACTTTTCGCTGGTGTTTAATAAACAAGTCCTTTAAGATTTCCCCAAAAATAGGAATCTAACGGTCTTCGGCCAGAAGATGTTGGTGGCCATACCCGTCCAACGATTTCCAAACGTGTATGTTAAATGGTGACGCACTAAATTGTTTAAATGTAGTGGAGCATCATCTTACATAAACCACATTTGAGCTCTAACTTACTAGAGTACATAAAATGAAATGCCCAATCAAATAATTTCCAATGATACCCGCCCAAACGTTAACCGTAAATCTTTGTTGGTGCTTAGTCTATATTACTACATTGGGATCGTATCTGCAAGGTGAACGCAAACAAATTGATTTTTCTCGAAAATACTTGATTTTCAGAAATAAATGATAGACAATTGCCTAAAATTTATAAAAAATATAGTTTTAGCTCTGAAACTGACAGCTGTCAATATTTAGGGCCTGTGATGTTGAAATTAATGCCGATTTCAGTTACAGACTCATAAATTTTATAACTGTTATGAACGCAATTGCGCAAGTGGTTGTTTGTAAAAAGTGCGATGAAGACGTAAAAATTACTGCTGCGGAACCACGTGGTTTGGGTGTTAACTTCGTTATTTTTTGTAAACAGTGTGGAAATACTAAAATACCTAGTTGTCCTTATGTGAGAAATGGATATGAAATTAATTGCAGAATCATCTTATCGATGCGATTATTAGGTATAGGTTTGACTGGGGAATCAAAAAGTTTTGTACCTTCATGGAAATGCCGTGGCCAATATACTATTCTCTTTGTGACAAAATTGTCGAATCAGTATCTAGATCAACAAAGCTGTGCGCAGTATGTACATGCAAAGGGCAGCTGCCGAAGAGAAAGCGAGGTCGCGTACAGGACAGAGCGAGAGGATTACAGTTTCAGACGATGAATCTTGGATCCTGTCACCCAAGAGCAGTTCGAGCGGCAAAAAAATAATGGATATAGCTACCGAAATCGCTGTATGCACATTCATTGATGGTCTAAGCTGTGTGATGGACATCATAAAGGTTTTAGGCATGACTATAGCGCCCAATTGTTACAATTATTGCTTAAACACGCTGAGAGGTCGGTGTCGCGAGGGATGCGCGCTCGAGCGCAAAATCATCGAGAAAAGCAGAGAAAGATCTTGCCGTAGATGGGCAACTATATGTCGCAGCCTACTGATAATTTTTTTTTTGTTGCATTTTTCAAGTCTAACAACAAAAAAGTTGTATGTAAAACTTTATATGGGTTTTTCCCAAAACAGCTTTTTCAAATTGGCGTGACAAATAACTTTAACAACTTTTATCCAGTCAACTTCAAATTTAACCACATCTTTATAATTGCATTTCGCAGAGAAGTACATTTTTATACGATTTTCACTGAAAATTCGACTGTTAAATACAAATACCTTATGTACTTTTCTAGGTATTCTTATGTAGATTAACGGAAAATTTTTAGTTTTGTTCTTGGTCAAATATTGTGGCTGCTAGCTGTCACGCCGTGGAGCACCGAAAAAATGCTTTGAGAAGGAACTAACAGAAATCGGCCATTTTGTTTGAAAAAAAATCTGATTCTTCGATATTGGAGCTTCATGTACATATAATTAGTTTTATTAATAAATTTATTTTTCATACAAAAAAAAATGATAAATATGTCCATGATTTCGCACCCGTTACTGTAGCTTTACCCTTACAATATACAAGTCTGCTCAAAAGCTACAGCCCATAAAGTAAATCACAAGGTATCACTTTTGGGTCCCATATCTGGGACACCTTAAAAAAATTATGAAGCACTAGGGTTATTTTGACTCATTCTGTACACTTCCGAGAGTTTGACATATACTTACCTGACATCTTGTATAGGATCCTAACTACTTCATAGTATTGCTATTTCTTAAACGGTAAGAGATAGAAAGTTAGTTAAAATAGAATAACGTTGGGTTTTTGAGTCCTCTTCAATCTACCGTTTTACAAACAGGGGACGTTTCAAAAAAGACACAGAAAACCGTAAATACACATTTTTCGCAATATAATTGAGTTACTTTTGCTTCAAATTAAGTTACCCAATATTTTTAAATTGGATAGGCCATGATAATAAAATAAATTTAAATATTTTTAATTGCCATGACTAACTACGGTATTAATAAATACTACTTTTACATTTGTATTTTAAATCATTTCGAAGTTTGTTTTGTTTTAAAGATAGCTATTAATTTAAAGCAAAGAGATTTCAGATGAATAGAAGCTGTCAAGCGTATACCAAACCATAGAATTGTTTATTACTATGAATACATGAAAAAAAGACTATACCCTGCAAATGCAAGTACTCCATACACTTATTTATTCTTGCAAATTACAAGGTAATTTGCCATTGTTTACAATTTAATTAACTTTGTTTCACAATGACAAACTAATATCTTTAAAATAGCAGTAAAAATCTATTAAAATCAAAGTGCCAATTGTCACAAATTACAGCCGGGTTATGCAATTAATCTGGAGAATTTATAATGTTACGAATTCTAGTTATTTGTTAGACAAATATTATAGGAAGAAACGAGGAACTTATAGTTAAAATCAATTGTTTATAAATCGAAAAATTCTATACATTCCAGAAATTATGTTATTTAATGTCTTATAATATTTAAATAATCAAAAAATGTTAATAAAAAATAAAATTTCTTTAAAACCCAAGTATTCCATATTTTCTTACAAACGTAGCAACCAGGCAGATCATCACCTGGCGGATACCATAGCTATACGAGTATTGGTAAGACACTTATCTGTACCTGTCTCTGTTTTAACCTAAAACCTCTTTAATTTAAAGTTATTTAAAAAAAAATGGCGTGTGATAGTGAAAAAAATATATGTATAACGTTTATATCAGATTTTATAGAAATGTTGATATGCCGATCGAAAATATACTAGATTCTATCTAGAAAGCAATGCCCCATCAGGGAAAATCTTTTACTTAATTTCAAAAAATGTTACGGAAGTTGGAGGTGTTTCGAAAAAGGAAGGAAAATATCGTGAGACATAAACAAAATTAAATCAATGTAATGTAGCATATTTAAACGTAAATCCCAAATTCTCTTCTAAATTTTATTGGCAACGAATGTAGATATTCTCAAAAAACTCCAATTTGATTAAAAATTTAAAATTGTTCCTAAAACTTCAACCTGAGGATTCCGAGTGTAAGCGTATACTTAGCAATTGGTACCAAGAAATGTTAAACGCAAACCAATTGTTCCCCAACATCATTTTATAAACCGATGAAACAACATTTACGAATAGCGGAATTTTTATGCAACAAATAATCCTCACTTAAACTAGCAAACCAGACTTCAAATTCGATATAGTATTAATGTGTAGTGTAGGTTTATGGAATAGCAGATTATTGGTCCCAAATTCATCGAGGGAAATTGAAATGTCGTAGCCTACGTCAATTTGTGAACAGATGTTATGGGCAGTTTTATAAAATATTAAGTGGTTAATGCAGGGTGGTTGTGCGGCTTGCAATTTCGCAGTTGCCCAGATTTTTTAAACACAAATTTTCTCTATAAGTAGACTAGAACCATGGTCCTGTAAAGTGACCTCCCTGTTCACCTTGCCTCGATCTTTTGGACTCCTTTTTATAGGGTTTTTGAAAAATAAAGTGTACTACTATTAAGTAAATAATATTGAGGAGTAGTAAAAGTGTCTTTGATACTCGAATTTTTTTCTTGGTAAGGTGAAAAGCAAAAATGTTTATTTAGTGTTTTTTCTGTGCCTTTTTACACATCAAATCAAATCATTTATTTTCTCAATTTAAAAGCATACATAATAATAATTGAGGAAAAGTTCAAAAAATATAAAATTAAAACTACAAATAAAGAAGAATATATACAAAACTACAAATAATATATAAGCTATGAAACTAATTAATATCATAACGATTAAAAATTTCCAATCTGTAAAATAAATATATTTTTGATATTCGGTGGATCTGTGGAATTCAGGCAATAAAAGAGGCTTTAGTCTAGTATCATAAACATGTACTGATCTTACAAAAATTATATCTGTTACGAGAAACAAAAACGCCAACCTCGAAAATATATTTATCAGCTACCGTCAAAATTTTTTAGCTTTTGAAAATCATTCCTACATGATTCTCTTGATCCTAGACCCACAATAATGCGTACTGAATGTTTTTGTCAAATAAAAACCCTATTGACACAAGCATTCATTCCCCAATTTAAAAGACCCATATCTAATCTGTGAGAGGCGTGGGATTAGCCTAATCGTTTAAGGCGCTACGACTGATAGGAACGACCATGACCAGCGCCGCGAGTTCGATCCTCGTACACGGAAACTTATTTAAAAAAGTTGTCAGACCATTAGAAGTTCGTCCCAATGGTCGGTAGACACGAAACTGACAAAGAGTAAAAACTCGGGGCTAGTTGAGTGTCGCGAACTGTGATTCGGAACCCACGTTAAACTGTAGGTCCTGTCACTAAAAAATCCAATGGGTTGTTATGTCGTTAATTAATACTACTCATTAACTCTAATTTGTGAATGAATATTTACAAAATAAAGTCTAGAGCACTTACTTGCTGACGTGAAGAAACCACTTAAGTTTATTATCAAAAGTTACGCCCAACAGTTTGGTATTATTTGTCAATTTTAAATTCAAACTCAGGATCATCAGATCTCAGACAAAAATTAGTGATAGTAGTTTTATTTTTATTTAAATTAAGTTTATTTGTATCTGACCAATAGAGTATATTAAAATATATTTTCAGAAATTGCTTTCAGTAAGGCTACTTACAATCAGAATATTAGTATCATGAGCATATGACACTACAGAGATATTATTTGATATATTTTTGATATAATTAATGAGATCGTTGGCAAATATTAAAAATAAAAATAATCCCAAAATTGAGCCTTGAGGTACTCCTTTTCCAATAATTGTTAATTTAATTTGTGACCCATTAACAATAACAGACTATTTTCTGTTCTATAAATATGACCTGATATAGTTGTACGGCATAATAATGTTCATATGTTATACATCGCTGTAAAGGGAATCTTTAGTTTTATCCAATGATATCAAATATGGCGCCCATAAGAAAATTAAAAGTTATATAGCTTACCTCCAAAACTAAAAAAGAATATTTTTTACAGTGTCAATTTCGTTATTTTGATAAATTACATGTTCATGCAAAATTTTAAATTATTAACAGCTGGTACTGTAAATTATTCCTCCAAATATCTGAAAAAATCGAAACTAAATCGTCGAATTTCAACATTTTCAAAATATTTTAGAAACGGATGAAATTTTACTAGTTTATAAAATGGCATACTATATATATATATATATATATATATATATATATATATATATATATATATATATATATATATATATATATATATATATATATATATATATATATGGAGAGAGAGAGAGAGATTTAATTAACTAGACTTTTTCACTTTTTCTAATGTAACCAACTTCCTATTTTTTACCGTTTAAGATATAGCCATATTGTTCCTATGAAATAATTGGGACCCTCTATATGATTCACCTAACTTTTTCGAACATTAAAGTTAAGAATATGCTTGTTTGCACACAATATCTTCAAAGCCACGATAAAACTTTTTACTCAGACGTATATAGATCTATGTTGGCTCAACTTCAGTTTGTAGTCAAATATGGCTCCGAAAATCTTAGCAGTGTCGGCAAAATCAAACGTTGACGATTTATTTGCAAGTTAAAACTCTGCACATGATTGTGGTACATAGAGTAAGACTTGAGTTTTTTATCATTCATCTTAAGACTGTGCTTATTATTATAATCAGAAATTATCTACGAGTTTGCATTAATGTCAATTTCTAGTTTGGTGGCTTAAATGTATACAAAAACTGTGAACAATCAGCATACCATGTGAATTTATAATCATTTTGGGTGATTTTTTTTTTAGAATTACAGAGATAGAGGTAAAAGAAGCAATTAAGAAATTAAAACTAAATAGATCAGTATCGGCTGATAATAGACCTGCCTATGTTATTAAGAGCTGTGTCGAATATTTTGTATAGCCACTAAAATATATTTATAACCTAAGTTTTAAACTGGGTATTTATCCTACAAAATGGAAAAAAGCAAGGTATTCCAATATTTAAGTGGTAATAAAAATTACGTTCATAGGTATGTTGGTATTGTCTCGATTTGTTCAAAGATTCTTGAGGTAATCTTTGAAATAGAATATATAAGGATATTAAGCATAGAACTGTTACGGATTTAATAAGCTTTACTCAATATATTCATGAAGCCCTTAAGGATGGTTAGCACATTGATGTTAATTTTAATGATTTAGAGGAAGCATTTAATAAAGTGAGTTTTCAAGAAATATTTAAAACTCTCCATGATTTCTCTATAGATAATATTTTATTGCTATCACCATATTTATATAATGGATCAAAATTGGTTGAAGTTAAAAGTTTCAATCCTAAGTTTATACCCCAACATTGGGAGTACCTCGAAGCTCGAATCTTAGATTCCTGTTTTAGTTATTAACGATATACCTAATCTGTATTTCGGTATGAGTCCCGTTTCTGCTGATGATTATAAATCTTCAATGTTATAAAAAGGAAATCAGATACTACGGAAATATTTGGTTCGGCATGTGCGTTGGTGTGAAAAGTATCAGTCCATGCATACAAATTCAAGTACATGTGCAGGATTATTTTTACATATGGAACTTAGAAAATTCAGTTTGATTACTGAATAAGCAATAATTCTTTAAAAGGAACTCAATTACAAAATAATTTTAGTGTTCATTTTGACTGTAAACAAATTATTGGCACTTAATCGCTAAAATAGGAACATGTTAATATGGATTATCTCGAAAAGTAAAACTTTCTACGAGTTTTCTTTTTTAATTGTTTTAATCGACGCCCCAAAATACGTCTAATTAAAAGAAACTAGTTAATTTTAGCTTGGTGTAATATAACGAAATAATTACCATAGTTTCTTATAAAATATTTTTATAACAAATTTTTCGGGATACGCAAAAATTATATCTGCCTTCGTTCTTAATTTCAAATGCAAAGCGATCAAAAGTAAAAATTCACAATATTATCATCATACAAACCTCCAATCTATCGCGGCACTTCCACTACAATACTGAATTGTTTTCGGGAGGATGTTAGGATGACACATTTTGGGGGTCACCGAAAAGATTAGCTGGCGCCAAGCCTAGAGTACCTACTGGATATTTTAGTTCTACATGGAAAAGTCATAATGTCATATCTTTTACGCTAGTATAATTGACATTTTCATATAAAAATTAAGTAATTGTAAATTTATAAAAAACATATTGAAAACCGGTCCTGTACATTATTTGGCTGCTCCAATGAAGTTGGAAGGGGTAAAAGTCAGGGGAATACCGTAAGATAAATTAGATCCGGCATATAAAGCTGTACTCCCCTTAAAGGGGCTATACTGTACTTGCGCAGTAGGTCAGGGAACAGAACTGGACTTGAGCAACCTTTTAATACCTTATTATATTGGAAAAACTAGAATTTACATTATTAAATAATTAATAAAATAAAATAGATTTGAACATAATTCTCTGGGTAAAAATTTTTATGATAGGAAATCCAGGAAAACGACGTTTTTTTGAAAAAATTTCGGTACTTCCCCCTGTTTCGAGGTCGTAGAACACAATTCTGACCTCAGTTTTCCATAATTGTTCATGTTTTGCGGAAAACAGTGAAAAACACTTTTCACTTTAGGTTCAATTTTTTGTACTAAATAAAAGTAAAAATTCATAAATTTGCATATTTTTATCGGAAATATCAAGAAAATTATCAAAAAACAAATTAAAACAAAATGGCTTCCACCATTAAATATTGGTGTGACTCGTTCCTAAAACCCGAATAATTAGCGCTGTTGCCAAATTGCCGATACGATTTTTGTGAAATTCACATATATTCTTTTCTTTCACAGATTGTCCTGCCTTCTCTTGATTTCTGATCAAAAATTTTGGGTGGTTAAGATTAATTTTACGCTTTTTTATACATTACAAAAATTAAACTATATTGTTAACTGTAATGGACAAATTTTATAGTTTATATTACGAAAGTATAAGTGTAAGTCAATTTCGGTTAGTTCAGATTAGTTTCAGTTTTAGAAATTAACCAAAATCGAGCTAAACCTGAACTAAACAAAAATTTTGGGTGTTTAGGATTAATTTTTCCCCGAGACTGTATAAAACATTACAAAAATTAAACTATATTGTTGACTGAGATGGTCAAATTTTATAGTTTATACCGCGAAAGTATCTTCCATCTAGCAACGTGCAAATGAATATTAGTCGTTTTCACAAGTTTGATGCTCGATGGCCTTTCCGGACCGTATTTTTGGTTTTCCGTTGAGAATAAAAGTATTTTTAAATTTTATTCACTAAAATTTGTGCAACGATAGCTGAAATATATTACATACATGATATTTTAACTAGTACTAGTAAGTTCGGTTTTGTCTTTAGAATTAAAATTGCTTGGTGAATTGACGCTTGGCGTTTTTTGAGTTTTCGGAGAAAGTGAAAAGAAATGAAAAACCAAAGCCAAAATCGTGTTCTGCGTCCTCGAAATAGGAGGTAAGTATCATTTTTTTTTTCAAATCAAAGCCAAAATCGTGTTTTACGTCCTCGAAATAGGAGGTATCATTTTTTTTTTTTTCAAAATACGTCGTTTTCCTACATTTACAATAATGTATATAATTACCAAAATATAGAAAAACATACTTACCGAAAGTAATGAATTAATGAGATTTCCAAAACAATACCATACATTGATGCATTATTATAAATAAAAAGTCTGCACAAATGTCTTTATATCCTACACAAATATAAATTCCGAAATTTAACCAATGTCAGTGCACGGCATAACAAAAAAAATGAAGATAATTTTAAGCATCTGGATGATAACAAACGACCACATTAAACACCAAGAATACACAGGGACACCACACAAATTTACTATTAAATTTTTTTCTCGCTTACTCCACATACCCACTTGATGTCAATTTATGACATTTATTTTCTGCATGTCGGGTTAATTTTTTAGGCATTTAGCCTATTTTTGTAGTGTTCCATATCCCCTCTAATTTCCTTGGGCTACTCCGATAAACTACTTACTGCCCGAGGGCAAATAGGTCCTACGCGTTATCCGGCAAAGAGCTACTTTTGTTTTAAACTGTATTAGTGGTTAATTAAAAAAAGTGTAGCTTTTTCTGTAAACTGATAGCGAATTAAAAGTTTTCGTCAAATTTTATTAATTATTTTGCCCATTTCAAAAAGTTGCTATAAAAATTCCACTTAGGTTAAAGTGGTGCTTAAGGGAAGATTCGGGTGTCAATTAGAAAAAAAAAAAAAATTTTAAATTTTTGATTTAAAAAATCCCTTAATGCAGTTGGCTAAAAAAAATATTGAGCTTATTTATTCAGTTATCATGGCTATTCAAGGACTGCCAAGGAACGTATAAATCAGTTTTTAGTTGTCTGAAACAAAAAAATAACGAAAAGACTTTTTTGTTTTACGCCAAACTTAACCTAAATTGTTATTTATAAATACAATAATAAACGAAATAGAAGTTGTGAAAATAGAGCGATTTTTCGAGAAAAAAAAATCACTTTTAACGTGTTAAAAAATATATATATTTCCAAAATATTGCTCTACTTGTAGGTTCAGAAAAAACAATATTTTAAAAGTGTGTAAAATTTCAACTCGTTCAGCCAAAACCTTAGTGTTTTGCTATACAGTCCTTTACTAGGAATTTTACATTAAAAGACTATGTGTTAGTACTGTGTGGCTCAAATAAAAATTTTTCGAAATATACAATTTAATGTTCTAGTACTAATTGTTTACCGAGTGCTACCTTGTGTATATATATATATATATATATATATATATATATATATATATATATATACAAGGTTCGCATCGCCATCAGCAGATGTATCTAACAGTAACCTCCAATCCATTTTATTAAATATATTGATAAGTAGCGACGATGAGGATGCTAACATCGTAACCGACAGCCATCCTGTTGATAAATTCATTGTAGGGAAGAGTTCACTTAATGGGTACAACAGAGGAAAACGTATTCCTATCAATGGCGATACCTTACTGTGGTGGAGAGTAAATATAAAATTTCAAACATTGTACTCGATTATTTATCCTGTCCACTAGGCTCAGTGGCAAGTGAGCAACTTTTTAGTGACGCGGACCTAATATATGATATTTTATCTTTTTTAATTTTTATCATTTCCTTCAAACCGTTTGAAAAATATTATATTAAATTTTAATTTTTCTAAAACTTTTTCCTCTAAATATTCCATTACTAACTGAGCAATGGTGGATTAAATTGGTGATCCCGCTGATTTCATAACAGCCGTGCCACAGGATAAAATAAATGAAATTCTCCAAGAGATTAACAGTTTCAACGAAAAATTACAATTCACGTCCGAAGCAGAAAGTAATAATAAAATAAATTTACTAGATATGACGGAAAAAACAAAATTTTTACTGAATGGTACTTCAAACCAACTTGCTCGGGTAGATATCTAAACTGTTTCTCGCATCACTCAAAAACCCAAAAAAATAGTGTTATAATCGGTCTGTCTGATCGTGCCATCTCTCTAACGTCTTCAGAATTCCGACCAAGAATACTACAAAAAGTGAAAAATACGCTAATAAATAATAATTTCAATGAAAAGACTATCACCAAAATAATTAATAAAAGAACATATAAATTTTATAATAACCTAACAACAAGAAACATAGAACATAAACAAGAAAACACCTTACACGAGTGAACTGTCAGAAAAACTAAAACACATTTTAAAAAAGCAGGATATTATCGTATGTCACAGGTCTCATAACAAATTAAATACACTATTTACTAATTAAAAAAGTAAAACTCCTCTAATGAATAAGTCAAATGTAGTATATTCGATCCCTTGCTCAAATTGTCCCAAAAAATATATAGGCGTGACAAGCCAATTGCTAAATAACAGGTTGAATGGCCATAAGTATACGAAAAACGCCTTAACAGCGTTAAACAAACACACACAGGATGAAAAACTTACCTTCGATTATAACAATACGATAATTAAAAACAAAGATATGAATTATCAAAAATTGCAGATAAAAGAAATGATAGAAATTAAAAATATAAAAAGGCTGTTAGCGACAGAACGGACATAGAAAATTTGAGCCACATTTACATCGGCCTAATTTAAAGAAAAATATTAAGTATTCGATGCTATCAAAAATCAAGCATTATAAATCAAAAATTGAATATCGTGATTTCTTTCGTTTTTTTTTGGTCCATTGTTAAAATATAAAAAATAAAACACACTTGCATTCCATGTATCCTAAGTACCTAAATAGACGGTATAAAAATTTCATTTTATTATTAATAAATAAGCAAAATGTTAAGGTATGTACTGGTAAAATTAAATAGTTTTTTAGAAATTTGATTAGTTTTTTAAAGTGTTCGTTTGTTTTTTAAAATTGTAAATATGTTTGTGTATGAATGTTTTTAATTATATAAAAAATATTTTTAAGAAGATCAATAAATAAAAAAAAACAAAAATTTTTGAAGATGCCCTAAATAAAGGGCGAAATATCAATTTGTTTTTGATTTTTTTTTTATTAAATAAAGAACCTATACCCAAGAAAAGACAAAATAAAAGAAAATGATGTATATATATATATATATATATATATATATATATATATATATACATATATACATGCATACATATGAATACATACATAAATAATTTTACATTGTTTATTACCAATGGTCACTTCGTTCGTTTGTTAACAGTGATACAAGAAATAGGAACGTTGGAAGTATTCCAATTCACCGCATTTCCCTATTTGAGAAACTGTATTAGGGTTTTTGTTAGTTGTCAGGAAAAAAGTCCAGATGTGAGTCTAGGAAAGAGACATAGAGACAAGTTTTTCATTAGGCCCAATTTGATATGCAGTGGTGGCAACACAATCTTTTTGGGGTCTACCAATGGAATATGTTTTCATTCATTGTCGAACGGACCAGTTTTTTCTCTTGTAATGAAGTGCCTTTGCCCGACTGTCCCATTCACACAAAAAACAGAAAAACTTGGTGTGATCTAGCTGCAACCCAAATAAAAGTGCAATCACCTTTAAGTCGCCACAGATCTGCCATTGGTGCTCATCGTATTTTATACTTGTCAATAGGTTCTTCATATGGCATATGATTCTTTCATTTGAACTGCATATCCAACAAGAATAGACGGTAAAATATTTCCTATATGCAATAGTACTGCTTTTAAACTCAATGTTGAACTGTCTATAAACAATCTCCATTCCTCTGGCTTGTAGTTTATATTTAAAGTCGCCAATATACCGCCAATATTATTGCAGAAACCCAATTTTTTTCCATGTTAAAAAATAATGCTAGGCCTTTATGGCGTTTACGAAAAACACATACTGAAACATCGTCTTCTCATAAGCTCATAAGATCGTTTAATTCTGATTGGGTTTTTTTGTGCGGTTTGCAGTATAACGTGCTGAGTTTTAAATCCGGATTTCGTGATGTTGATGGCATATCTTCTTGAGAAATCGTTGTATCGTTATTATCTGATTCCTAAGAGAATGTTTCTGGTGGTTCTGGAATAGGAAGTTCGTCACTATGAGGCACAGGTCTCAAGGCAGATGGTATATTCTGATAGTTGATAACAGACTTTTTCTTCTTGGATATACTTGTGCCTTGCCCAACACGAGGTATGATGCAGAAATAGCAATCATTAACATGATTTGAAGGCTCTTTCCAGATCATTGAAACAGCAAACCGCATAGATCGTTTTTCACTATTTAAGAAGTTTCTCAGACTTGAAACGCGTGCATTACAGCAGATATGTAACGCGCACTGTTTGTTTTGATCCCAATATTGCAACCGAAATAAAGCTGATATGCCTTTTTTATCAGTGGGGAAATAGACCGCTTCTGAGACGCAAAAGCCACCTCACTACAAATATAACAGAAATGATCTGGATTGTGTACACACTTTCGAGATATCTTACGATCTCAACTATTCGATTCGACTCGATTCACTAACTTCGACTCACTAACCCCTCCATTTTGAAGCTACTTATATACCCAAATACGGCTTCTACATTTTTAGAATATATTCGAGAATTTCTTATTCAATTCAATAATATTCGCAATAATGGCGTTTGTCATTTGTTTGTATACGGGGGCTATTCAGTACAAAGCAGACATAAAAGTCGATTTACATGGGTTTAAATGGCTATCTCCCTTATTTTAAGCCCTAAGAGGTTGGGACTTCGTATATGGGAGTCATCACTGGAGATCTCACATGCGGTGTTGCCAAGTTGTGCAAAATTCCCCTAACTTGATAAAACGCATATTTGGCAACGTCGCATCACTCTATTGTTATAACAATAGAAATATACCATGTGCATTCTTGCGGTTACATTGTTAATATATACATGACATCACGTATCTCTAAAACTTGAACAAACATTAAAAATACAAGTTTAGTTTTGGTTTTAGCACTCCAAAATTGGTAAGATTTAGTCATTTTTATTTTAGATCATTTTGGCTGTTGTCTAGTGTAATATAGACAAATTTTAACTACTTTTTAACTGACCGGGAATTTTATTCCTTAAACGAATATTTTAACTCTAAAATACGTTATTTTAAACTGTATTGTTTAAATTTTTAATGCTTCTCGTTTTATGACTATATTTATTGCTTGTTCGGTTTCTTTATTTTTGGTTTTGTTAACTGTAGCATAGTTACATAAGTCCTTATTGTATCAAAGTTATGGCGATGTCAATGTTCAGTTTGAATGTTTATGACAGGACGAATAAAAAAATAAATAAATCTCTCAACGTATCGCGATTATATCACTCGGACTCTGTTAGAGCCCGTATGCAGAGATGATGTTAGCAGCTACTATTTCGCGTCTGTATCAATCCCTTTTTTCGACTGTATCGATGCAAAAAGTATCGGTGTGCATAGGGCCTAAGTGACATTAGTGTCACGTGTTTTATAACTTATTTTATACAGTTAAAATAACTGGCTAAGGTAGAAGAACATTCTCATACCAATTATACCAAATTACGCGTATAAAATTTACGCATGTCAGAAGGTACGGTGTCAACCATGTATAATATTAAACTCTAAATTATATTATCAACTTTCATTTCATATGTTTAAATAGAATTATGCAATTCTTAGTACTAACAGAACTTGCCCCTTACAACTTATATATATATATATATATATATATATATATATATATATATATATATATATATATATAAAAATAATTGTAAATCCTACTAAAGATCTACAAATTAAAACATCCAGCAGGGTTATATTTTTATTGTTAAGCTGACCTTACACAGTTTGACCGTGAGGTACAGCTGCCTATTTAAAAATAGATCATACAAATTTTGCCAAAATTTATTTTTCTATTAGTTTAATGAAATTTAGTTTGAATAACTATAACAAAATTTTCTATTTTTATGGATGAAGAAGAGTAGGGTTTTTTGTTTAATTAAATATTTTAGTAACAAGTTATATTTGAATTACATATATATTTTTTTCTTTTTAGCACTCGTAGAACTTCAAGAATTGAAGATACTTCATTTAGCCAAAAGAGATGTTTAGCATGGTTTAGGGAATATACAACCCCAGATGAAGCGGACACATTAGGGCCTGAAGGAATGGAAAAGTTTTGTGAAGACATAGCAGTCGAGCCAGAAAATGTGGTTATGTTAGTTTTAGCTTATAAAATGCAAGCGCGGCAAATGGGCTTTTTTACTAAAGATGAGTGGCTTAAAGGACTCAGTGACATGCAATGTGATTCTATTCAAAAACTTCAGTACCGGCTAGACTATCTTCGTTGTCTTTTAAGTGACCAAAATACATTTAAAGCAATTTATCGATATGCTTATGATTTTGCTCGGGTAAGTGATATGCATAAGATATTTTATGTCCTCTCATAAAGAATTATTTTTTAGGTAGCCCAATAACTTTAATTTGTTGTCAGTAGGGAAACAAGAATACAGTAAAAAAATGCAATTTATAATTAAAATTTTATCCAAGAGATATTTATTTATTTATTATTATAAGCATCAGCAGCCAAGTCACTAGCAGATACTTAAACGAATCTAACACTATTTTTAACTTATTAATAATAGTAATCAATTTTCAACCTAGTTTTACCCTATTAACCTCTTAAACTCACGAAGGTTGTCGTATCTGAATCAATTAAAGAGGCGTATTTGTTACATAGGTAATTATACAGATGGTGGGTTTTTATACAGATTTATTCTGGGAAAATCTAAATAAACCACTTTCTTAGATCTAGGATTGACTTGATTTACGGAAAGAGGTAGCTGACTTAATATATCCGGGTTATCTATAATATCCTTTAATAATGTAATTAAACATCTTTCATCTTCCTTTTTTCCAAATATATCTTCTAGAAAACTCCCAACAAATATAAATCATCACGTTTGGATAATACCCAAATCAGATAATACCCCCGTGTTCTAGTTTGGGAAGCAACATGTCAAATAATTTGAAACAAACGTTATCGTCCAAACCATTTGTATATCTGCTGATAAAACCTATTATTTTATGTGCATTCTGAATTTTAGATGCAATATAGTCATTAAAATTGTCAACCAACTTCCTTAATCACACTGATTACCTACTCTATTTAAATTATGCTCCCTATATAATATTCATTGTTTATGTTACAATTCATAGAGAACGACATACTTATTCACATTTAGATTAAAACCACTTTTAATACACCAATCGGTCACACTATGTAAGTCTACATACAAAATATCACAGTGATATTTGGTTACAGCTTCTAAGTATTCCTTAAAATTATCGGCAAATAATAGGCATTGAGAATTCTTCATCACCATGTAAACAACAAAAAGCTAACGAGGTAAAGGGCCTAAATCTGAAGCACTCCAGAGGTATACATAGCCAATTTAGAAATCTTTAATTCTATATATCACTTTCCCCCTGAAAAACGTGACTTTATTATCATCATAACTAAACTATTAGTAACATACTTTTTAAAGCCTTTATTAAAACACATACATCAAATATATTTTCTATGTTGGTGTATGGCATCTACTTGGTGTTTTTTACAAAGTATAAAAGTTTCTGGTTTTGGTAGAAAACATGTTGTACTATTATGTTAGCAACAACCTCTTCATAAATTCTGACAAACAAAATTAATTTAAAAATCTTTAATAGTGCTGAAACTGTAGTTATGTAACGATAATTTTTAATTTCTTGCCTAAACCGGGCTTAAAAATAGGAATGATAATACTAATGTTAGTTAGTATAAAGCAGGATTCGGCAATTAATTTCAAGTGGAGTCCGGAAGATATTTCATTCGAGAGTCCAGAAAAAGAATTAAAAGCAAATTTGTATATTAAAATAGGAAAGTAGAATTTATGCATATTGTACAATAGAAATAAATGGATAGACGTAGACTGTCCAGATTTATACCCTTCGCGGTCCGGATCCGGACCGCGGTCCACCAATTACCTACCCCTAGTCTAAAGAATGAAAATGTTTCATATTTTTGTTGAAAAAGCCACATCCTAAGAATATACTTTGTCAATTTTATTCAATTATAGATAAGCTGTTTCTCGAAAACGGTTCTAATAAATTTTTTTATTATTATTTTTTTAAAGTATGGATTCTAGCGTTGAAGCCATATTGATATGATTAATGACATTTCGTCGGCTCTCATCAATTACGATGCAGTATTTTATTCGCAGACTTTTACTGTATATGGGGAGAATCTAGCAATATATGAACATACTTTTTATTATAGGGAATATAAAAAACCTTTTAAATAATCATTTATGCATATGTAAAAATTAAAAAACTAATTTTATCCTTTGTGATACTGACTTCCGATATCGCAAAAATGGGTTTAGTAAAATTACTATTTAAAGAGGTATTAATATTTCGTTTTACCTTTTTCTGATGTTCTATACTGCAAGACAATCCTTAATGGTCTCTACCAGAGGTGCAGGAGCAAAAATTGGCAATCCTTTGGTCTTAAATCGCTTTTGACAAAGTTATATGCCGATACACTTCAAAGTTACATCGTTCAATCTCTACAATCTCCCTAGGAAATTCCAGAAAGTATTGCGAGAAAAAATACTTTGCAGCTTGCTTTACAATTTATTTTTGTCTCTACTTCGTAGTAGCATTTCTAAAAAATATTCACTACTGTTATATATAAATTTAATTCATATTAATCTTTCTTAATTCCCGCCATAACAAATTCGCTTAACACTACGGAGACCTAATAAACAGAAATTTGAGGAAAAATTTGCATAACTTAGAAGGACTAATTTAGTTTTTGATATCAGAATCGTTTGATCCCCTTTTAATAGGATGATTTTGATGGAACAATTAAGAGATCTCTCGAAAAAGACAGGAAATTTAAATAGGCTTTTTTATGATCGAAAATTAAATTTCAATTGATAGACTTGAACATTGGGACGATTTTTTTACAAAGTTAGCAACTTTTGCCACCACTGTTCCTTTTCCAGCAATAAATTCCTCATATCCAAATGACAGCATTAGTATTATAGTAGCCTCTTAAGCACAAATTCTCCGTGGTATTTAAAACATCTTTAACTTCACCCATTGTTTAAAAATATAGTTAGTTTAGTCAGATAAAACTTTCTTTTAAAATATGTTAGTTTTCTTTTTATCATATATATTAATGACATAAAACCATAAATCATGCAACTTTTAATTATCTTTGTATCTTTCATAGTGGAGTGACAAATGTTCAAATTGTAATGATATAATTTGTGCCTAGAAGAAACGCAGAAGAATGGAGAGGACAAATAGGAACCACCCAATACTTAATTGTGAATAAATACATAAAAACTACTGCAACTGGAAGTTTTGAATATAATTATAGAAAGCTTATGAAATTAAACAAATTTATTACTAAAGACAATGTTTTGACAAAAAAACTTTATCCTGCATTTTTTACGGTTCAATAAGAGGTTAACAAATTATGATTTAAAAAAATACACCACAGGCGAAGACTAACAAATGCAAATTTCATTTTATCAGACTTTGCGCATTTCTTTTTTATCTACTAAATAAAAAATAAATATTATATCTTACTATATTTACTTTTATTCTAATTTAATTGCTGAATTAATGAAGGTATACCTGAGGAGACTCTCCGGATAACAGTCTCCAAGAGTCAAAGTTTTAAACAGACCGATACGTTATTTTTTATAAATACAGAGAAGAAATGAAAAAAAAAAAAGTATAAACACGTGAAAATATTTTGGTTTATCTCCTAAAAAAAGCGAAATCTCAATACTTCCTCTTTTATCTTGCGACCTCATAAATACATTATAGGGATTTAATATCAAAAGAATTGAAAGCGTAATAAAAAAGCTTTCTTTTTGCTTTCTTTTTAAGGTGCAATTAATATGCAGTAAGGAAATGTTACTAGAACTAAAAGCAAACATTTTTGCTCAAGTTATGAAAAAGTAAGGAAAATTAGTACGAAAATCATCAAAATTTTAAGCAAATGTTAATTAAGTTTTACTCTCATAGGGAAGTTAAAACTCCAAAATCTATGTCCAGCGGTATGCGCTTGACTTTTAGGTTTTTAAAAGCATTTCCAATTTTCAGCTAGTTATTATTAGTATAACGGATACTGGTTGGTTTTCCAACTATTAGGTATTGGTTTCATATATATATATATATATATATATATATATATATATATATATATATATATATATATATATATATATATATATATATATATATATACAGGGTGATTCAAAAATCGATCACGAAACTTAAGGGGGTGATTCTACTTGACAAAATAAGGGTAGAGCTTCATATAATTTTTTTTCAAAATGTCATTCGTTTTCGAGTTACAAGCCGTCCAAGTTCAAGTTTTTATTTTTTGTTTTTTGAATTACTCGCTTACAGGAAAACCGATTTGACTAATATTTGAAAGATAGGCTAAGTCTTCTGCGCTTCATCATTTTAGTAACAATTCACATTGATTGTTTGCCGCTAGAGGGCACTTTACCTACATTGAAAATTGTTTTTTTGTCATAATTTTTTAGTGTTGACAGCTACAGTAGTTTTTGGCATAATTTCTGAAAGACTGATGCCAGGCCTTTAAAAAAGGTGCTCTTTATTTACATCGCTAAACCCAACGGTTTAGACGTAAATCACCCTTAAAAATTAAGTGGTAAATTTACTTTTCTCATTTCATTACCACCAGCTACCAGGTAAATAGCTATCAAAGTATACTAGAGCTGTCAGTTTAACATCAAATAAATTCGCTTTTTAAACTATTTAATTTATAATCTTAAAATAACTAATAATGGCTAATCACCAATATTCAAATATCGAATATTGTGATATCCATTTTTGTTATGGAAAAGCAAATGGTAATGTAGAGTTGGCAAGAAGATATTATATGGAGAGTTATCCGGAAAGAAATATCCCTCATGCTCAAACATTTTCCAGTGTGCACAGGAGGCTTGCGGAATGTGGTTCCTTTAAAAGTTATAATGGAAATAGGGGAAGACCTAGAACTGCTAGAAACGTGCAACAAGAAGAAAGAGTGCTTGAAATTATTGAAGATAATCCAGGTATTAGTACTAGAAAAATTGGGAATGAAGTGCGGCTCTGTCAGGCTAGTTCATGGAGGATACTAAGAGAAGAACAACTCTACCCGTTTCATTCAAAAAAGGTGCAGGCTCTTTATGACGATGATCGGCCGAGACTAAGTATGAACACGATAATCGATTAATTGGCGTCATATTATTCACTGACGAAGCTGGTTTCACTCGTGATGGCATAACAAATCTACACAACATCCACACATATGCTTACGAGAACCCAAACAATGTGGTAGAAACGAAACATCAGCGTAGATTTTCACTAAATGTGTGGGCAGGGATAATAGGAGATTACCTTATTGGTCCTCATTTCTTTGATGGCCCATTAACTGGTGACGTATACTTAGATTTTATCCAAAATCGTCTCCCATTGTATCTGGAAGATGTGCCATTGGAAGTAAGGGCCAACATGTGGATCCTCCAAGACGGAGCTCCGCCCCACTTTAGTATACGTGTCCGACAGTATTTGAATGCAACGTATCCTGAGCGATGGATAGGACGAAGTGGACCATTGGCATGGGCAGCGAGGTCACCAGACCTTAATCTTATGGATTTTTTCTTTTGGGGTCATTTGAAACAATTGGTGTACGATATTCCAGTAATCAACGTCGAGGATCTTCGCTTCAGGATAATCGAAAAGTGCCAAATTATTAAAGAAACACCAGGAATTTTTCATCGAGTTAGGCGACATTTTTTGAAGAGTGTTAGGAAATGTATGGAAGAAAATGGGGGACATTTTGAGAATCTTTTTTAGTTTGTTTAGTACTGTTTCATTAATTTTTATCAATTAAATGTATATCGCAATAATCCATAATATGAATATTTACTGATTAGCCATTATTAGTTATTTTAAGATTATAAATTAAATAGTTTAAAAAGCGAATTTGCCAACTCTACATTACCATTTGCTTTTCCATAACAAAAATGGATATCACAATATTCGATATTTGAATATTGGTGATTAGCCATTATTAGTTATTTTAAGATTATAAATTAAATAGTTTAAAAAGCGAATTTATTTGATGTTAAACTGACAGCTCTAGTATACTTTGATAGCTATTTACCTGGTAGCTGGTGGTAATGAAATGAGAAAAGTAAATTTACCACTTAATTTTTAAGGGTGATTTACGTCTAAACCGTTGGGTTTAGCGATGTAAATAAAGAGCACCTTTTTTACAGGCCTGGCGTCAGTCTTTCAGAAATTATGCCAAAAACTACTGTAGCTGTCAACACTAAAAAATTATGACAAAAAAACAATTTTCAATGTAGGTAAAGTGCCCTCTAGCGGCAAACAATCAATGTGAATTGTTACTAAAATGATGAAGCGCAGAAGACTTAGCCTATCTTTCAAATATTAGTCAAATCGGTTTTCCTGTAAGCGAGTAATTCAAAAAACAAAAAATAAAAACTTGAACTTGGACGGCTTGTAACTCGAAAACGAATGACATTTTAAAAAAAAATTATATGAAGCTCTACCCTTATTTTGTCAAGTAGAATCACCCCCTTAAGTTTCGTGATCGATTTTTGAATCACCCTGTATATATATATATATATATATATATATATATATATATATATATATATATATATATATATATATATATATATATATATGTTTATGCGGCTTTCACGGATTCCTCCGTGTGAGATGCAATAGCAGTGGATATATCCACATTATGCTGTTGTAGTGCTGACATCACATTCAGCAAACATACAACTATATACAGCTCCGTGTAGGAATGAAGTAAAATGCGAACAGTAAATGCAAACTTCGTTCCAACCATATCCTTTCCGTGTTAGAGGTTGCACACTTTGAACAAATTGCTAAGGAACACGATTTATCCTATTCCACACCATCGAGATGATGGCCTACCTGTACCACCACACCGAGAAGAAAGTCAAAAACTTACCCTCCCCGCCACAGTGATACGGCAGAGGTACATGTTTCGTCGCTACTACATCAGGGTACCGACATGCACCTGACTGTGCAAAGGAAAGATCGGAAGGAGGCATGCAAATACTGAGCGCGGCTTCGCCGACCTCCCACCGGATAGCGTATATATGTTTATGCGGCTTTCACGGATTCGTCCTTGTGAGATGCAATAGCTCTGGATAAATCCATATTATGCCGTTGTAGTGCTGAAATCGCATTCAGCAAACGTACAACTATATGCATATATATATATATATATATATATATATATATATATATATATATATATATATATATATATATATATATATATATTTGAATTACAGTAAATGGTAGCTTAGTAAAGAACATTAACATTTGATATTTTAACCATTTTATCATGTAATATAAAATTGAAATGAGTTTTAAACACAATATTTATTACTTTTTATTTCTAGGATAAAGATCAAAGAAGTATGGACTTGGAAACGGCAAAGGCAATGCTTCAATTATTGTTAGGAAAACATTGGCCACTATACAGTCAGTTTAGTCAGTTCCTTGATCAGTCAAAGTACAAAGTTATTAATAAAGATCAGTGGTGTAATATTTTGGAATTTTCAAGAACTATTTACAATGACCTTTCAAATTATGATGTAGATGGCGCGTGTAAGTACAATATTGTTTAGTTTAACCAAAGATTGTAATAGCTAACGCTGTAGATACCTCACGCTTATGGCAGGCTGTGTTTTATTTTTCCGCAACAAAACCAACCGAAATAAGAATAAATTGAAATTGGCGGTCCAAGAGCTAGCGATGTTGTCAGATACTTCATTTTATACCTTTTAGTTATAGATGAATCGATTTATGAAATTTGAGTAATGTAGTTTTAACTGCCATAACAACATCAAAGGGAGACAAATATTGAAAACTGAGCGTTAGGTTGTCGGCATAAGAGGGGAATCCATTTTACATAACCTATTCTTATGATGGGGTTGATTTAGAATAGGGGTTTGTATAGTACTTTTTATTGAAAATAAAAAATTGAAAATGCAATATTATTAGAAGGAAAAACAAACGAAATACTAATGAAAATGTTAACTTAATATCCTTTTTTAAGCCTGAGATAATGCTTTGTCTCTAACCGTGTTAAAACCCAATATGTTTGCCCTTATAATAAAATGTTTTTTTCTGTTGGTTGAGAATTAAAATTTATCTAATTTAAATGTATGTTTAAACGTTTTAGATTATAAATTTTATTTAATAAAGTTTTTTTTTTTTGTTTCAATAAAATGGTTCACATAAGTAATTAAACTTTAAAAACATAAATTTGAGTGGCTCTATCGTGAGATTTTTTTATTGTCCATTTTAATGTGTAGCACTCAGTCAGTGCCTTTTGGTAGTCATCATAGGGGGTGAAAAGGTTCTTTTTTTTTCTCATAGGTCCGTCCTGAAGCCGGATGCACTGCGGCCAGTATAGACCTATTGTGGTCACCTTTGCCTTATTGTCTTACAGTCATTCTGTTAACTTAGCCTCCTGTGACAATTTGTACATGTTACGTAAGGAATGAGTATGTATTTCATTCGGTTCTGTTTGTTGTTCCGAATATGTATTGCCTTTTCCGATCCAGTGTCTTGCAATCGCATATGATGTGCTTTACCGTTTCCTCGACTTGACCACACAGCCTGCATCTGAGGCCCCCATTGTAAAGATTCATTTTATGCATTAGAACTTTGTCGGCCTTGTCTCCCGTCATTATACTGTGAGTGTCCTTAGTTGGTTTCTACTCATTTGGTGTAGTTTCCTAGTTAGTATTGGGTCAGGATCCCCAATAGAGAACCTGGTGTGGTTCAGTCGCTGTCTGGCTGTCCAGTGATTTGTGCTTTCTATTTATCCACTGTTTAACAGCTTCTTATACCACACACCTTGGCACCCCATGTACCGGTTCTGGACCAATATATTGAGATAATGAGCCAGTTTTCGCTAGGCTTTTTCATTTCCAGGTATGCTTTCGTGTCCTGATACCTACTGTAGCATAATTCTGTTATCATTTGCCAAAATTGTCGGTTTACTTTGACATTCCCAAACCAACCTAGATGATACATTTTGACAAGAGCTGCAGGATTGCTTGGCTATCGGAATAAATGTAGATCTGCTTCCCTTTGTAAGTTATTCTTTTTATCTCGCCTGCACATTTTAAAATTGCATATATTTCTGCCTAGAATACTGTTTGGTATTTTACCAAGAAAAAAATAATTTGACTTCTTGGTTTTAACTCTTATATCCCGGTTCCGGTATCCTCTTTGGTCTTTGAACAGTCGGTATACCAGATTAGCGTAGCGGAAAATGGTTCCGGCTTAGCTTGTTTACTTACCCTTCGGCCCTCTATGACCTCGAACAGTATATTATAACGGTAGCTTAATGCCGTAAGGTCTGTATTCATTTCCAACTCAGGACTTCTGATTTTGTTACATAAAGTATTGTGTCCTATCAGCAGCATTTGTGTGATGAAACCCTATTCTTGCTTGCTCCTTGAATCATTAAATGTGCAGGAGGAAGGTCCAGAATGTACTCTATTGCTGAAGACGGGGTGATTTCATAGCCCCCCGTAAAAAGCGCTCCTGTGGTTGATTTATTAATATTGTTATGAGTTGTATATTTTTAATTTATATACAATCATTATCCTAACTCTAGTAACTCTACAAGAAAATATATATAGTGACCTTATTATTAAATATTATAGTAAGAATTGTCTTCAAAAATTTAAAAACTGTACATCCAAAATCTTCCATATAATTCTAATTGTTTTGACATAGTTACTTTTTTAAGCAGGTAATTTAAACTGCTCTGTTCACTTACATACACAAATCGTTAATATTGTTGATTTAATATCATTGCTACGTAATTAAATACCCCGAAATATGATAATACAAAAAAATATTTTTTTTTCTAGAATAATGAACCGACCACAAAATATGCCGCTAAAAAGTAAAAAATAAACTAACAGCTGCTTCATATTGCTATTAATTTAATGTAGATTTACTTATTTACTTAGAACGATTTAGAAGTCGACTTTATATTAGTCGAATTAGTTATTTTTATTATAATGTGCCGAAAGGAATAGTGTATCAACGAGTCATATTGCTAGATAGATCTCAACTTTTATGTTCTGGATTTATATTATTCGAATAGTGAAGATATTAAGAAGTAGTAATAAGATTGTGTGTTTTAGCTGTGTTAATAAATAGTTAATATAAGTATTGAAAGTATTAGTGCAACCCAGGGAAAGAGACAAAATCGTAACAATTGGTGTCAGGAGTGAGGATTATCACCGGGTGTCCAGAAAATTCTATTGGAAATTAGAGAAGATAGAGAAAAAACGGATTTTGACCTGGATTTGTTATCAAGTAAGAAGATAAGATTATTTTCTATAAAGTTCTAAAACGTTCTGTTTTAAAACTCAAACAGATATTGAAAAACATACTTCACCATCGGATTTGTCTTTAATAAACAACCTTAGAATAGAATTTCTATTTGAAAACTAAAAGAGATAGCGAAAAACGGACTTCACCGTCGAATATTGTATATCATTAAGAAAGAAGCCTAGAACCGGATTATCGACAACATTCTAGAAGATTCTGTGGTAAATACTAGACAGCAAACAGCCGAAATGGAGCAAATAAATAAAGTACTGGCTGATTTTATAGAAAGTATTGAACAATGTCGCCTTAAAGATAAACAAGAAGAAGAAGAACGGCACCAAAAAGAGAAGCAATGAGCAAGAAGAAGAAGAACATCATCGCCTTAAAGACAAACAAGAAGAAGGAGAAGAAGAAGAACGTCGCATTAAAGATGACAATAAACTTTGCAAATGGATACAAGAGGTCATTGTACAAGAACAGCCAAAAATTCGATCAAATTCTACGGGGGCAAACGCAAAAGTTTTAGAAAGATATGGGAAAAGTGCGACAAGACGTAGGAGAAGTCTGACAAAACATTGGAGAATTGCGATAAAACGTTGGAAAATTGCGATAAAACATTGGAGAAGTGCGATAAAACATTGGAGAAGTGCGATAAAACATTGGAGAAGGTCGATAAGACGTAGAAGTGCGACAAGAAATGAACGAAGTCGTAGATAGGATGAAATCTAAAATGAAGAGCCTTCAGATAGAAGTTAATAAGATAAAGAAGCATGACCCTTCTGATAAAGTAATAACCACCGGACAGAACATTAAACCTCCAAATTACGATGATCAAACATCTTAGATAATGTACAAACGACAGTTTGAAGCTCCGGCTAGTACAAATAACTGAAATTACGAAGAGATGGCATTAGTAATTGCACTTCGTGGACCAGCACTGGAATTATTGCAAACAATTCCTGTGACCCAACAAAAAGACTATGAGATCCTTAGTGCTGCCCTGGAAAGAAGATTTGGAGTTCAACATCGACGCCAATTATACCAATCGTAACTCAAATCAGGACATCTGAGAAATGGCGAAAGTTTGCAAGAATATGAAACGGATGTCCGACGCCTTGTTCATCTGGCTTACCTAGGAGCTACGGAAGAATTTCGAAAAGAGCTTACAATCCGGTATTGTATTGATTGGAATCAGAAATCAGGGTAAATTCATATTGGCTATGGATACCAGTAACATAGGGGTAGGAGCTGTATTGTCTCGGATACAAGATGGTCAAGAACGAGTTATTGAGTATTTCAGCCGAGTGCATTCAAAACGGAAAGAAATTGTGCCACAAGGAAAGAATTGCTTGCCATAATTAAAGTTGTACCAACATTTTCATAAATATTTGTATGGGCAGAGATTTTTAATAAGAAGAGACCACGTAGTTCTTAAATGGCTCCTAAATATGAAGCAGCCTGAAGGACAAGTTACAACATGGCTTGAGAAGCTACAACAATACAATTTTAAAGTCAAACATAGACCAAGAAGACTGTGTAACAACGCAGATGAATGAATGAAAAAGGGGTGGTGATACTAGATCATCGGTGCCTAGGCCTCCATTGGGCACTTTACATCCCACCATATCTGCAAGTTATTCGAGACAGATCGCGTTTGCGACTCCAAGCAGCCTCGTTAGTTGAACTTGCTTAACTGCTTCCGGTAACAAAACTGTATCTCCGAAATATCTCTGTCTCAGTCCTTTGAGTGCTGGGCACTCTCTGAGAATATGATCAACAGTTTCATCCTCTTCCAAACACCATCTGCATGTCGGGTCGCCTTCGACACCGATTCGATGAAGATGGCCCCTGAGGTGACAATGTCCTGTCAACAATCCCACCACAATTCGCTGCTCTTTCCTTCCCCAGGAGAGAAGCTCCTTAGTTCGCCGTGCGCTAGGCTCAATTATATGTTCCTTAGCACACCTCATCCCAGGAGCTCCCCTCCAAGATTCCATAAATTTGCTTTCCAGCAACGATTTTATTTCCCTTTTGCCAATAGCAATTGGGACAGGTAATATTGGTTGGGGTCCATACGATTCGGTCGCCGAACCCAACTTTGCCAGACGGTCTGCTTTCTCATTCCCGCGTATGCCCGAGTGACCCGGGACCCACACGAGTCTGACTACGCAGCCTTTCCTTATCATACCATTTAGTACATCCTTGCACTCTGACACCGGTCGCGAAGTCACGACACTGGACTTCAGTGACAATATCGAACAACGCAGATGTCTTGTCAAGAAGGCCATATAAGGAAGAATGCAAACACTGTGGCAAAGTAGAACAACGAGAAGGGTTTCCTATTCGGAGAGTCACTTTTGACGTTGATCCAGACTGGAGTACAGCTCAGATGAGAAAAGACCAGCTTGAAGACAATGATCTGGTGCCATTCCTTCAACTTAAAGGAAATAATGAACCGCGTCCTAGTTGGGAAGAGCTTTCGAGTAAAGAACTCACATTCAAGGCACTTTGGGCTCAGTGGGAATCGTTATTAATTGAAGACCGGTTACTAAAGAGATCCTGGGGTTGGCAAGGATATCAAAATTAATGTGGTAATATCCAGAAACAAACAAAGGTAACAAATACATCTCGGTTGCTATTGACTAGTTCAGGTTACTGAGGTATTTGCCATCCCTAATCAGGAGACCTCAACAGTAGCTGAAGTCTTGGTCAACAATGTGTTCAGTCGATTTGGCATTCCTTTAGAGCTACATTCTAACTAGGAACATAACTTTGAATCCAAACTTTTTCAAAAGCTCTGCGAACTTCTTAACATCCGTAAAACCAGGACAACGGCTTTACATCCTCAGTCAGATGGCATGGTTGAACGATTTAATAGGACCATTGAAGAGAACATTTCAAAGATGGTGGACATACATCAGAAAGATTGAGACAACTATTAGCCAGTCTTCTTAATGGTCTATCTATGAGCATTTCATGAAACGACCAGCCAAGGTATATAATTTTACCGTTTCATTACAAAGTCCTACTGGGCCAGGGTTGAGAAGGAAAATGAAGAACCTAAAAAATATGTTCGTTAGCTTAAAATGTTGGTATTGATACATGCTTTAAAATGTCATGTAGTCTTTAGAAAACTTTCCAAAGGGCGGTTACAAAATGGGGTTTGTTTTCAACGAAATAGTATCATCAGCCAAACTTGACTGCTAACAAAAATGAATAGCCTGAAAGTATATCTAGTGGGTCTTAAAGTGTTCGTATTGATAATCACTTTCAAACGTCATTTAGCTATTAGAAATTTTTCAAAAGTTCAAAGAGCCAAAAATGTCGGCTTTAAAATGGTGCGTATTTTAACGAATTCGCAGGATTATCAACAGATGTGACTGCTAATAAAAACTAATGGCCTGAAACTATATGTCCAAGGCTTAAATGTTTGACAGAATAAATAACAATTTCCAAATCTCATTTGGATTTTTATAATTTTTCAAAATGGTGGCTTCAAAATGGCTACTTTTAACCGTCGTTTGGCCCATTGTATTTTTTTAAAATGGTGTGGTTTCCAGTGAATTCGCAGGATCGTCAGCAAAATGCAGCTGGTAACAAAAACTAATGGCCTTGAAAGATATGCTTAAAATATTCACAGGAATACACACTTTCCAATATCGTTTGGCTCTTATAAATTCTTCAAGATGGTGGCAATTTTCAGGGCGACTTCATCATGAAAAGGGATCTTGTTTACGTATTCGGGAAGCAACCAATCCCACCTAACCAAGACATCAGACAGGGGAGCATAACGAACTTCTGAATCTTAATAAACCTAAGCTCTTTGTGGAAGTTGCTGTTCCCTAGGTATAAATAGGTTTGAAAACTTGGGTTTGTGGCCATAGAGATGTCTCACTCATCCCCCCGCTGCCTTAGTTGGATGGGACTCGCCGCTCTCCTGGGTATGTGGGTTAGAATTGTTGGGTTTGTAGCTGTTGATTGAATATTTGTCTTGTAAGTACGCAAAACTTTGAGAGGATGGGTCGTTTACTAGATATTACACTATGCCAAGGGATCCAAATAAACCTTTTGAAGCGAATAGTCGCAAATTTAAAAAATTACAGGGCCAAAAGCTGTTATAAAGTGCGCATTTCTGCGAACATTAATTTTTATTACCAGCAGCTTTTTGCTGACCATCCTACGAATTCGCTGAAAACCGAGCCATTTTGAAGCCATCATTTTGAAAAATTACAAAAATCCGAACGACATTTGAAAATGGTTATTCATTCCTGCGAAAATTTTGAGCCTCTGGGCATATATTTTACAGCTATTAATTTTTGTTAGCAGCTGCATTTTGCTGATAATCCTGGGAATTTGCTAAAACTCGCTCTATTTTAAAGCCGCCATTTTGTTAAATTTTAACGGGTCAAACGAAGTTTGAAACTGGATATTCTTGAGAACATCTTGAGCCCCGGAGCAAATATTTTCAGGTTACTCAAAAGGGGTATAGTGTCACGAAAACCTTATCCTAATTTACTAATAACAGAGATAACCCGTAAAACCATCGAAAATCGGACAGTCTGTACATAGGATATTTAGTGTATAAATTTTCATAAAAGATAATTGTCATTAATACCAAACCTCGGCTTCTTTTATGTTATAATTGAATGAGCTTTAATATTTAAATTCACACTTGTTTAATTTGTAGTGACTAATGCATGTTTTGAAAAAACACATTCGGAGGAAAATTAATTATTATATAAATTGTTTTCAAAAGTTCGTATATATTTCATACTAGAAAATTAGCTAAGCTATTAAGCTGAATTAAATTAAGTTGAGATTTGAAGAGTAAAATCTGAAGTGTTATTAATAAAAAAAAATTAAATAGATAAATTTTAATTTGTATTGTATGAAATAAATATTTAATAATTTAATTACTAATTTTGCCCTAGAAATAAGTATCTAATATTTTTCAGCTCAAAAGTCATTCATGATATCGATAGGCTTTTTGAGACCTCGGCCGCTGCGATTAATAGTCTCAACAAGAATTACTATGGCACCATAGGCGTGCGTTCTTTGTTTGGTGATATTGGATAATACTTACATAATTGCGTGTATATATTTAGTAGTTTCATATAAAATATTATTATATATAGATTTTAAGGAATATGCAAAAATTATGCCCTCTTTCTTTCTCAAGTTAAAATGCAAAGCGAGTATAATTATTATCACCACATAAAATTCGAACCGATCGCCACCACTTTCTCTACAACATTGAATTGTTTTCAGGCTGCATGTTTGAGAAGTCACCTAAAAGTTTCAGCTGGCGCGAAACCGATTTAACCTATAGGTTGTACTAGAGTTATGATATACATATGTATGTAAATCGAAAAATTATTTTTAAGCGTTTCCTTTTTTTCTTTTTATACCGTACAGATTAGGATTGCCTATTGCGCGCATAAGCGTAGTTATGATTGTATCCTCTTGTTTTCCAAGTTAAATAGTTATACCGCACGATGAACTAATAAGAAAAATTAATAATTTTAAGACTGGTGAAATGAAGTCTTATATTATTGCATTCTGTTAGTTACTGGTGTAAGTTAATTCGTCTTCGTTTTTCCTTTGTTCGAAATTGACTGCCCCTTATCATATTATTAATATTATAATCGGTATATTTGGACAAATCAAGTATTGGGAAGTAAAGGGAATGTGGTTTATATTATTTTAGGACAAAAACATTTTGCACAAAAATTGTTGTATTTACCAAATTTCTCCACATAATATTTCTATATATTTACTAATGGACGGTACATTTAAGTTTTATATATATTTTTTTATATTTTAGGGCCCGTGATGTTAGATGAATTTGTCGAATGGTTAAAGGCAGCCAGAGCTAAAAGCGACATTAGTTGAGGTTTAACTAGGAAATTTACACAAATTACATTGCAACTTTTATATTGATGATAAACTGTGTTAACAAAAACCCCTTACCATAATTTTAGTGAAGATTTTATCTTATTTATACTGTGACCACACACTAACGCTGTTTGCTTTGAACTTTACCAAAATTATAGTAAGGTTTGTCTACTTAATTTCTTCATGAGATATTTAATTAGTTCTACCACTGATACGTATATAATATCAAGAAATATCAAACTTTTAAAAACTTGGCATTAAACTTAAAATGTTCTAAATTTTTTTAATACACTGTAATTTAACTTTTTATTATTGATTTTTAATTATGGAATACAAGCTTTAAATAATAATTTTGGTGAGAGAAACAGTGTTAAATCCTATAATGCATAATATTTATGTATCATTTAATTTAAAAACATCATTAAATTTTATTATGAATGAATAATTAAAAGCTAATATTTGTTAGGAAATTAGGTAAAACAATATATAAAATTATGTATATAGAAAAAGAACTTGCGATTTAGCAAAATTCAGTTCTAGAGGCCGAATTCACCCGTTTCTTAAACCAGGTTTAAATGTTCGGGTCATTTTTAATGAATTAATTCAAATTTAGCAGATGCACCAGAAAGTCAGCCGATCATTTTATTAAACTTATTTATTGTGTAATGTTTTTAAATATTTACATTAATACATAATAACTCAAAAGTTTTCTGATATAAGGACTTTCCTCTGTTTCGTTAATGTAAATTGTCAACTTTAAAAAGGTAGCCTGCAGTTTAATTGTGAAATTTAATGCGTGCATTTTAACATTATTTTTATTTTAAATACAAAATTACAATAGTCGAAAGATGCTGTCATTATTATTTTTAATTAGACAAGATGAACAGTCTTCTAGTTTAACTATTTAAATTAATATAAGCAATTTTTTAATTGAGGTTATGTGATTATGTTGCCGGTATTTTTATACACAAATTTTTCTCGCAAAATTTTTCCTCTTGATAGGTAAATTTTGCATGTAGATTACTGTTGAAACATCTCTAAATCCTTTGATTCACATTGAGAATTTACTAGCTCGTGGGGCCAAATGATACAAATAAGATAATATCTTTACTTGTAATCATTCTTGCATATAATTAGTCCAATAGCATTGATAAGACTGTTTTATAGAGATTTAACTTCCTGTAAGGTAATATATGTATTTGAACGCAAAAGTGGATTTTCGATTAAATTTAAAAACTTCAAATTAACTTATATCCTTACCGTTTTCTTTTTTTTTTAATTATTCATCTGTCTGTCTTTCTAATTGCATTATGGACGTCTAAAAATTATTTCGTAATAGCGATAATGACTAACGCCGAAATGACAGATCAAATAACTATGTAGTTTGATCTGTAGAAAACCATAAATACGTTTTTGAGCCCTTATATAGATGAAATTAGAGATGTTTTTGTGTGATACTGAAAAATGTATAAACATGAATAGAACTACTAAGAAAATAACAAATTAATTTATACTTTTTTACACCAACTTACACTGATGAAGTCAAAGCTTTCAATTAAATAATAGTAAAAATCTTAGTCATTTGAGGTAGCTAACAGTGTATAATGTGTGTTGGTATATAATACTTGTGTTTTGGTTATCACAGTAATGAGAACGAGTTAATTGATGATTTCCATGCAGCTTGCGTGCTGTTTTCAAATTTACATAGTAGAATTCAACGTCAGGTACGATGTTAGACCCTATCTAACTTCAGAGGCGGGCCTTTTTTGGGGAAGGCCATGTATATATATATATATATATATATATATATATATATATATATATATATATATATATATATATATATATATATATATATATATATATATATATATTGTCTGTCTATATATATGTATATATAGACAGACAGTATTGGCCATAGGTAGATGAATAGATATGAAATTCATTCATGATATTTGTTTAAAAATAAAAATAAATTTCACATTCTTTATCAATACACTATCCAACCTTAAAAAAAACTGTGGACAAAAGTAGATGAACAAATATTTTCAGATTGTAATAGTACTGACAACATTATCCAGCAGTTTGCCTTTTCAGTTGTGGTTGATAAGTAGGTCAAAGTAAACCATTTGTCATAATGCCGCATGGAATTAATTTCTCCGAAGATTTAAAATCGCGTGTTGTAACTGCTTACCAGGCGGGAGATCGCCAATCAGATATTGCTAGGCAATTCAGAATGCGAAGGTCTGCTGTAAGCATGATTATGAAAAGGTTTCGTGAAAATGGGAATGTCTCAACAAAAAAGAAGCGGGGTCGTCCAGAAAAAGTTAGTCCAAGTTTTAAAAGAATGATCAGATTTCTTATCAAAATACCTTTATGTCATCTAATCAAATAAAGGCGAAAAGTGAGGAACTTGGCATGCCGTCAACCGGCTCAAGAACAATAACACGAAAGCTGATAGAGGTCTAATTGCCCCCTAGAAGACCTGCGAAAAAACCTCTACTTTCTAAGAAGAACATGAAAGACAGACTGAAGTTTGTCACAGACTATTAATACTAGACAGTTACAAAATGGAAGCATGTGTGCTTTAGTGATGAATTCAAATTTAATTTGTTTTCTTCCGACGGAATTCGATATGTACGACATCCTCCAAACACTAGATTGCAGCAAAAGTACATTCATCCAACTGTGAAGCATGGTGAAGGATCTGTCATGGTCTAGGGATGCTTTTCGGGATACGGGGTGGGTCCATTGTTTAGAAGGCACAAGGAAACAACCTCCAGGTTGGTCACAAATTTTCTGAGTGAAGAAATGGTTCTTGACATGAAGTGGCCGTCCCAGTCCCCAAACCTAAAGCCCATCGAAAAATTTTGGAAAATATTAGAACAGAAAGTTTGAAACAAAACTTCACAAATCGGAACCAATAATTGACGTGCTTTTGGCGTCAATGCCACTAAGATGTAAAGAAGTCATCCAAAACAAAGGATAGTACACCAAACAAAACTTCACAAATCGGAACCAATAATTGACGAGCTTTTGGAGTCAATGCCACAAAGATGTAAAGAAGTCATCCAAAACAAAGGATAGTACACCAAATACTAAATCTTAATTTTCAATTAAAAATGTTTAGTTTTTGGTCATGGACTGTTATATATTATTTTTTAACAAAATGTTATTCTGTTCATCCACTGTTGTCCAAAGAGAAAGTTAATTACCCTTAAAAAATAAATATAAAATAATTGAAATCTGGTTGTATTACTAGTACCCTTCCATCCTGAGAAAAAAATACAATTATTATTGTTTATCAAACATTATTTAACAAAATAAATAAAATTTTTGCTTTTAAAAATTTTTGTTCACCCACTTCTGACCAATATTGTGTATAATATATATATATATATATATATATATATATATATATATATATATATATATATATATATATATATATATATATATATATATATAATTCGTTGTTGTACGATCGGATGTATGTGATTTTGTTCTGATAAAAAATTGAATTTCAGCTTTTAAATCGTGAATATTGGCAAACTGGTACAAGTATTAATGACCTGGTATTCTATTTTCTTTATAACCTCGAGGGAACGCTAACAATCGTTAATTTGTGCCTTTTGTTCACTGAACAATATTTGCCATCATGGCTTAATAAAAAATATAAATATATTTTTAGTGCGTCTCCGGTACTGAATTCAGTCCCTTTGCGGTAACGTAAGATTGTCCAGTTCATCTAATAAAATCAGTGCTATCGCCATGTTTTATTCAAAAAGCAAAATTGTGTTGAACCAAAAAGAAATTAAATTCAAGATCATCTGTAATTTCTGGTATACATTGCATTTAATTCTCCAAGTTCCCAACTTCTGAAGCGCTAGTGGAACTACTCTTAGGGAAGTTCGTTCTAAGCGCCCTTTCAATAACTTTCAGAACTTTCGGCAATTGAAAGAGTTTCCACTTGGGACAGGGCTACTATATTCTTCCAAAACGTAAGGCGCCTCAGTTTCGAGGCCATTTTTTGTGATGCTCGGCGGCATGTGTTTTTGATGTGTTCTTTAATGTGCTAATTATTGGGGATACAAATGTTGACTGTGCAACTGGAAGTTTGGTATGATGCGGTATCGTTTTTAGGCTTGTCGCTGTAAAATTCTGTAATTCTGCCCTTGATCTTAGTGGTGTGAGTTTTGAATGTTATTTAATTGATTAATGTTATGGTTGGTAGATTTTAATCCATACTTTCCGGCGTTAAAACTGTCAGTCATCTTTCCTAAAACTTAATCTCTAGATCTTTTGCTTTTACGAATTATTACTTTTTATCGTATAATCGACTGACATTTCTGAATGGCTAATTATTGTATGCCATGATTAATGGCTTATGCAAGGATTATATATATATATATATATATATATATATATATATATATATATATATATATATATATATATATATATATATAGATTTTTCAACCAGCTGTCTGATAATAAATATACCGTCGATAGTAGAGCGGTTATTCCGGAAGCCCTGCTGTTCTTCGTACGCCCCTAACTTGTCTACGATCCGTTGTGACAGTATTTTGGTTAATAATTTGGCTGAACTGTTCAGTAGGCTGATTCCCCTGTAGTTTTCGGGTTGTTTCTTTGATCCTCTTTTGTGGATTGGAATTGTGATGCTTTTCCGCCATTCGTTGGGTACTGCCGTTGTGCGGAGTATTTTTTGAAATAGAACAGTGAGCTCTGTGACAAGGCTGGGGCCTCCGTACTTTAGCATCTCATTCGTAATTTGATCGGTACCAGGTGATTTTCTGTTTTTTAATTTCTTAATTGTCAGGTGCATCTCTGCTTCACTGATGTTAACATCTGTTAGTTCTGCGCTTTCTTGTTGGTTTTCGTCTACGTTGTTTTCTGTAGCTGGTGCCTGGAGTAAGTCCTTAAAATGGCTGACCCATTGTTGGCTGTCGATTAGACCTAGTTGAACGTATTCATTGATTAGTTTTTTTCTGTTCCTCAGCATGTTCAATATTTTCTTTTGTCCGCCATATAGGTCGTGTTCCATGTCTTTTGAATACTTTTCCCAGTATTCTTTCTTCAGTTGAGCTATTTGACTGTTGATTCTGTTTCTCACCGTTTTGTACTCTTCGAAATGGTTGGTTGTTTTGTGCTGTCGGTATTTTGTAAATGCTTGTCGTTTTTCTTTTGCTAGTATTTTCACCTCTTCTGTAAACCATGGTTTTGTATTGTTTCGCTTGTTCGTGCTAACTGTTCGTGTTCCGATCGCTTCCCTGGCGCTCTCTTGTATATTTATTTTCAGTTTTTCCCAGGCTTTCTCCACTCCGTCATTTTCTAGGATTGTATTAGCTGTTCTGAATAAATTCACAAAATGTATGGCGGATGGCAGGATCAATCTGTAAAAGTTCCATAACCTTTTGAACGAGATTTTAAGCGGCGAGTACTAATACTTGGTTCTTCTTCAACTCTTTTCAAAATATCCTATTCTTTGTCGACTGTTCGAGTTGTTCGAATACGACCTCTAACCTCGAATTCTTTCTCAAAGCTGGCCGCTTCTCGGAGATGAGGCTCAGCATTGGCAAATGTTTGATGATTTGATATTCAGCGATTAGGAAATCTCTTCAAGTAAACCAGAATACTTCGACGCCCATTTCCTTCACAAAACCCATACACCAGGAGCTTGTCGACGTTCTCGGAGTGTGTAGTTGTCCATGTTTAATAGTAAAATCAGATTAGAAATTCAGAATTCGACTTCTTTGGCAGTGATGGCAATTTGTCAATAGACAAATTATTAAATGCCATAGCAACAAAGTCACTCGAAAAATTATTGTTACAGTTATTTTTTATTATTATAGTTAATTGACGTATGCATGTATTAAAATTTTTTTTCTTGGCTAAGCCGCTCATCCAAAGAAAATTTTTCAAGAGGTAAAAAAGTTTTCAAATACATGCGATTATTCTACAAAAATATCTACGTTGTCATAACGTTGATGACTTAAAAAAATTAGAAGCGATGTTTAGAAGTGACGTTACTATTATAAACATTTACACTACTTTATAGCTGGTCGCTATACTACTGGAAAACGTCATATTGTAGGGTTAGACACACACCAAAAACTATTAAATTCAATTACCACGTTTTCAAAAAATTTGGGAAAAATCAATATTTTCTTGAAACTTGTACGTCCTCCACCGCGTTAAAACTTCGGAGCGACCTCTGTGGGGCATGGGCGTCACCAGTAAATCTTCACGAACTCGTTGGCGTGCGCAGTTACCGACTGGATATGTTAGTTCGTGAACGGTGTGCGTTGTCTTTTTTTCGTTCGTCGCATTTTGTTATTGTAAAAAATGACGGAAAAATTAGATCAACGAATTTGCATCAAGTTTTGCTTTAATCATGGAAAAACTTGCTCAGAAACAATTAATATGATGAATAAGGCATTTACAGAAACAAAGCGACAGTCTTCACAGTGGAAGCATTCTGAATCGCCAAGACCAAAAAAAGCACGTCAAAGTCGGAGCAAAGTGAAGACAATGTTGACTGTTTTCTTTGATTATGAAGGTGTTGTGCACCACGAATAGGCTCCGAGAGATCACACGATCACTAAAGAATACTACGTTAAAATATTGAAAAGATTGCGTGACGTGTACAGCAATATTTAACAAAGAACCAAGTCGTACAGCTTCGCCAGCCTCCGTATAGTCCCGACGTAGCTCCCTGCGACTTTTGGATCTTTCCCAGATTAAAAATGCCGCTCAAAAGACACCGGTTCGATGACAAAGAGACCGTTGAAACTAATGCGACGAATGCACTGAACGCAATTCCGAAAACCGACTTTCAGGACTGCTTCATGTAATGGGGACTACTTTGAAGGATGTCACTTACCGGATGATAAAGAATAACACCAATGCAGAGATATGAAGATAGGCTTGATACTTTTGAGACAAACCTCGTATATATATATATATATATATATATATATATATATATATATATATATATATATATATATATATATATATAGGATGTTTAGGGTTAATGAATATTTAGCAGTCTTAACTTCATTTATTTTTATACCCAACGCGAATAAAGTAAAACGAGAGTTAGATCAGTGTTGTACATGATTCTACACGCACTTAAATTCATTAAAAATCTTAGAGACGATCTATTTGCAACAATCATCTAATTCCCTATATGTTTATATCAAAAAAACAGTTATAATTAAAAGGCTTGGATAAGGCAAAGCAGGGTATATACACACATTGCTTAACTTAAACGTAATGCCGTATTATAAAAGTTCAAATTTACTTAAATATTAAGTAAAAATTTAAAGTTGGGTATAAAAAGTAGGAGAGTCTGGTAAAATATGGACATTCGTTAAATTAATCTAGCTGGATACACATATACGTTGTTTCACCATTGGGCGTCCATACTAAAACACTTGCACGATCCAAGGGTTAGGTGCAGTATGCCTCTGATACCAATACCAAGATAATCAAAGATCTCCTAAACTTGTCTTATGTTAATATTCTAAAATGCATATTATTCTTTATGAATTTTTAAATTGCTGCCGTTATCGATATTTAACGATTTTTTGCTATTGTAAAAGCCACTGAGGTTTTGTCGACAAGATACTGAGCCATATTTAGGTTCAGTGAATCAGTTCAACACGTGACACAGAATGAGCTTTACTCTCAAACGCATTTTGAAGTCTCTAGTAACTTTATCACTGTAACTCAAACGTAAAAACATTTGAATATACTTCCATAATACCAAGAAAGTTTTTTGTCCACAGTAAGTACAATACAATTACATTTGTGATATACCAATAATTATATCATTCACTGTTGGCTAGCTCGCATGATTAGGAATGCGAACTTGTGTTAAAAAAAAGGTATATTTAAAAACTTTCAGGATTACCTACCTATGTATGTTAAATGCTTTGCATTTCATAGCTTTTTAAGCGTCGGTTGGATATCTAAAATTAATTCAGAAACTTACGAATTAACCCCTTAAACACATAAATTTGCTGCAAACTTTGTATATCAAAAGCCTAGCTACCACAGCGTCTTACAAAAGTTCATTCGTTTAGGCAAATTAGAGAAAACCAGTCAAATAAATCACAGTATAGTCGGAGGAGGATGCTTGAAACTCGGGTTATGTAACGTTATCTAAACTTTCTATTTCCTTATTTTGTAATTTTACAACATACTTTTAATCTATATTGCTCAAATTTCCCTGACTTATTACAGGGGTGGAATTGTAAACTAAAATTTTAGATGTCCATATCATTAGAACCGGATGTTGCATGCATTTTTATTTTAGGCCTTCCTTCCCTATTTTTAATAACCCGTATATTTGAAACTTATTAAGCAATGACGTGCTTTATCGTCTAAAAAAAAGTGTAACAATTTGCATTTTTAAGTTCAATTTTGCTTACAAGGAGTGGCTCAAAAGTAAACCGAATTTAAAACTTATGTTATGTCAACATGTCTACAGTCAAAGTACTGAGAGAATTCGTGAATTTTTGACAGATAAATGACGTAAAAATGACATCGATCAAGTGATAGAGGGAGTTCAAAATTTTCCTATATTATTTCTGATTGCCATATTAGCTCAAACTTGCTGAAATTATTATTTTACTGTAGTGTTTTTAATTCGTTAATAATTTTGTGTGTTAATAAATACACAGAACGGTTGTGTTTTCCTACACTTTAATCCTTTACACTATCTATTATGCCTTAAAGTGGAATAATATATTAATTTACGGAAGACCAGTCCTAATCTTTAGACCAACGTGATACCAACTTATAAGAGATATAATAATATATCTTATGTCATTTTTAAGTTTATTCAGTACGTTGATTAATGGTTGGTTCATACTTCCTAAAATTAACAACTACCACTAATAATTTCCACTAAGCTAACACTAAAGAATAAAAATACGTTGTTCATACGTCAGAATTTATCAATTAGAAAAAATTAAGGACGACTAATTAAAATCGTACATTGATATTCTAACCTAGAAGTACAAGGTAAATGGTTTGCTTCAATTGTAGTTATTTAACTAATTTTAATCTAAAGTGTTTCAATTATTTTATAATATATTTTTACTAATTTTTATTAGTTCGATTTTAAAAATTAAATTAAGAAATTAAAAGTTGATCAACTTCTTGGCTGATAATTATTAATTTTTAGTTGGGACTATGACCAGATGAAAGTAAAGTGTACCATTTAACTTGCAAGTGAAAGTTGATAATGTAAATTCTTCGTATTAGTTGTCAATTTTTTGAAGTATGACCAAGGATATTTCTAATACCTGTAAAAAGGTATCGCTTCTAAATTCATATCATCATCTGACGGCTAATGTTTTGTTGCCGTAATACAGCAATTTCAAAGGAAATTTGTCTTCACCCTCTCTGAATTTTCAGTTTTCGGGCATATTATATTTGGAGCTTTTTTATTTTAACTGTAGTTCCCTAGCAACATGCCAAGTTTGAGAAAAATTTATGATCGAAACGGTTGAGCCTAGTTGAGCCTTTGCCTATTAAGCAAAAAAACATATAATATTGTAAAATAAATGGTTAGAAATACCACAACAAGAATATTAAAAAAATATATGTTTAAAAACTTAAATTCATGTAAATAAAATAAATTAAAGAAATAATGAAGTTCGTTCTTGTGTTGAAATCATATTCATAGAAGTAAATAAACTACGGATCCTACAGAAGTGCGTTATTATTACTTAAAAAGAGACAGAGCGACGAACACTCTGCGTACGCACAAAGAGTACCTTCCATTTTGAATCATTATATTTCAGTGCATGAAGCTTGGAATAATAAAAATATTTATTATCTTAATGTACCATATGAAGCCGAGAACACATCTGTCCAATCATGAAACAAAAATTACAGCCGTATAAAGTCAAGTTAATTAACTCATCCCTAGCTATAATATAATACAGATAAGAAAATCAAATTCTTGGTCTGACACAATTTACTTTTCTTCAAAAGATTTCAAAAGTGAACTGTCTTTTATAATGAATATCAGCAGTAATCAAATTGTTTTAGAGGCGAATAGTTCAATTTTCTTTTAACCTAATTTAATTTAATAGATTTTTTTAATATTTAAAGTTTTTTATTTTAGCCATACTTCATGTAACATATATTAGTCGTCAAGACCTTGATATCTTAAAAAAATTACATTCTCTTCATCTTGAATCAAACGGTATGACTTGGAATAAAATGGTTTGCATGTTCTTGTTATAGTTCGTCATTCTCTATTCAGAAGTGTAACTTTCTGGTTTACCCTAATGTAAAGTAACTGAAAGTCCAGATTAATTCCATTTACTTAAACTGGAAAACTGAATAAAAAAGTTATAGTCTACAAGCCCATCGTAAATTTCCAAGGGGGCGTTCTATACACTATGAGTTATATTTACAACAATACTTCTGTAAAAAACAGTGACCTTAAACATTGTGCCGTCACACAGCAAAATTGAATTTTCCACCCGGAAGTTGTACGGCATTGCTCAGGTTGACAGATAATACAAAATGAATCACCTAGAACTTAGTATCGTGCAAAAATCATTGGACCGGAAGCCAGGAGAATTTTCGATTTTCCGAAAATTTGTCTGCAAATTTAGATGATTTGCTGCTATACGGCGTTTTACAATTCGATGTCTATGCTTACATAGATTCATTATTTAGCAACGCCGGATTACCTGCACAAAGGTGAAAAACCCCGAACCTTCGTTTGGTATAAGCCGGTAATCAGTTGCTCCTTGCCACCCATTGCGTTCCTGGCACATCCTTTTTGCTGAATTGCAATGATGTTATTTTGCTTACAGTGTGCACGGAGACTGTGTTAAGCAGGATGTGGTGACTGTATAACGTGGGAAGGTTAAAAGCCAATATTTAGCTGGATCTTGTCTAGTATGCTGATCCTTCGGCAAGAGGTATGCGACTCCCGTAAGAAACAATGGCGTTTTTGGTGGATCAGGCTCAAAACAATCAGTCGTTGCTGCATACTCTAAGACTTTTCACGTCAGTAGTTCTGCGGCTTTCCAATTATGAATTCCCTTGACGATGCTAGTGATTTTCTAGGTGATGTTCACATTGCATCTGACTGTAATCCTGGCAGACTGGTTCTTCGTTGATGTTTCAGTGGGTGGTCGTAGCTAATTGACTTCTTTAGGGTGGCTATTCTGGTTCTTAATTGAAAGTAATCATTCTCTTGAGAGAATGGGGACAATCCCATCCTACGATTATTCTCTATCGTGTATTGCCCTATTCTCGTACGATGTGATGGGAGATCGAAAACAAAATCTAGTAAGCTATGTTGCCAAGCGTCAATAGTTTATGTAACCATATAAATTGTACATTTAACCCTAAAAAAATATGAATATGGACATAACCCTACTTTGCAAGCAAATGTTCGAATTTAAAATGAATATAATAATTACATAGACGTAGAAGAAATTAAATAAAATTACATTTTATTTAATTAGTTTATTCTACGTCTATGAATAATTCATATTTTTAACCTATTTAATATTCGTAATGAAAGAAAAGAATTAGAAAGGGAATTTTATAGAGAAAAAATAAATATGCAAAAACACAGATCGAAATATTTTACTGGTAAAATAGCCGTTATGCGTGAAATTAGTATCACCTACAGAGATGTATAGGATATCGTGCGAAATAAAATTAACACTTTCATTTCCTAAAATACAAATTTAGTTTATTTTCTACTGGGTTGGGAAAAGAAAAATTTTCCTTATTTTTGTGAAAATATTTTTTATACTCCCTATATATATCAGGGAATGAATATATAAAGTAAAAAAACAAAATGAAATCTGTAAAAATTTATTTCATCAATAAAATACATTCTGCATACTTGAAATATATACATAATATTCGGCTAATAGTAAAATTATTAATTTTCCCTAAAGTAGTTATTGATAATGTGTTGTTGGATCGGTCTTGCTTCTTGTAGATCAGGGTGTATCTCTTGTTCTTAATGAACATTTCCCATATTAAAAAATTATTGTCTATCTATCTTTTGAAAAACATCTAAATTTATTCTTCAAGACACCAAAATATCTTTCAACGGTACTCCATAATGAACAGATATCTATTAAATCTTTCCTCGGGTGTCCCCAGTTGTGAAATATCTTCAAAAAACCCATGGCCTTAAAAGAAATCCTGAAAAAATTAAACTTGGTTCACTTTCCTTTATATATTTAAACATATTCTAAATTAATAACAAATTATCAGTTTACTGTACAATTAATTTACCTGAATCTCCAATGAGGAAAAATAAATCTGGGTTTCTTCTATAGATAATTTTCATTATATTGGAAATGTTAGATTCATTCCAAATATAAGAATCATGGGTACTACTAGGAAATTTAGCATTTATATTCATGATATATAAAGTCTCATCGCAAATTCTGGGTCATCTGTTACTGATCTTGTAATTGCAACATGAGTGCCGTCAATGTACCCTATAATACCAGGGAAATTATGTTTAGTATAACATCTAAAACATTTTAAAAATCTCATATATTTCAAAATTATCTTACATATTACCTATTTAACACCAGTTTTAATTCTTAAAAAAAAAACAAATTACATTTAAATTTTAAGTTTACAAAATACGTATTACTGCTAGCTTACAATTTAACAGAAAATTACCCAATTGGACAAGCTCATAATTCATTTAAATTTTGTAGCAATTAGATCCACTCTGAAATAGCATCGTCTCTATTTAAAGCATCTGGGTTTTTCTTCGACAATACTCTAACTGACACTTGGCTGACTAACTCCAGAAATATATTCAACCCAGTTATTTCGTGGTAGCTGCTAGTCGCAAAAAATCTACGAACCTACACATATTTATATTTTAATAAAATTATATTAATATGGGTACCTAAATTTAAAAAGAAAAATAAATATTAGCTTAACATTCTCCAAATTTTTTAGCAGTAACTAAAGCAGGAAATATATTACAAATATATATAATCCAACCAAGTAAAAAAATCATTAATGACTTACTACTCTTGCATATGCTAACTTTATAGTTACCAAATATTACCATGACTTCTGGCAAAGATGATGTTTCCTCCTTTCAAGCCCTGAGGATTCTATAAATTAGGTTATTTTTAATACAAGATATCTTCGCAGATCTTTACCAAGCCAGTAAAATAAATTAAATCAAGTAGAGTCCGCCAAGTTCCACAAATATTTATATAATAGATACTTACCTAAATAGCTTCGTGAATTCTGAATCATTTAAATCCCCAAATCGACGCAACCGTGATAGAAATCAACGATTATAATTTGCCATTTGTTTTTCCGTTAATCTGACATCCTCAGGTCCATTATGGTTCAAAATAACTTCCTCAATACCCATGTTATATATGTATATTTGCGAACAAAAATATTTTATAAAATTTACAATATTTTCAAAACAATCATGAATTTTCTTCAACTTTTATAACCTAAAAATATCGCATAATGACGGGAATGAGTATCGTTCTCTCAAAATCTCGCCGTTCTCTTGGTTCGGACCAGTAAAACAAGTTCTCTCAAGATTTGATAGATGTGACAATCGCTTAAAATTACCAGAATAAAGTTTCTTACTTTTTCGTGAGAACCACGCCCACTTTCCATCAAGATGATCGTTTTCTCGAGAACGAGAATAGCTACCCAGAACTCTTCTACTTGTTCTTTATTCGGGTATCTACTATCTGCGATGTTTGGTAAAGAGTTTAACTTCCGATAAAAGTTTTTGTTTTAGTGTGTTGAGCAGCTCTCTTTATTGGGTCATGTTGCAATTGGTACTGGACCCGATTCAATATTCCTTTTACTCGTCTTTGCAGTCTTCTTGTTATAACACTTCCAATATACTCCGTCAGCTGTCCTATCTTTCCGAAGATTTTCGATCTTATTATTAAGTCTTTTTTCGCATTGTGGGTGGTGTAGGTTATGGTGTTCGCTGCCTCGTGATATTCTAACCACCAGAGTTCTAGCAGCTGCGGCACCGTAATGTTCTAGCAAAACTTTGTTGTTTTGTGATATCTGCTACAATACCGACAATTTTAAATGAGTTTACTATTGGCAGTGGTGGCCGGCCTAATGGGTAGATTCCATCATAGTCCAACAAGCCCTTACTCATTTTAGTGGATAATTTCTGGTAGAGTTCAACATTGTCCAATATTGTTTTGATTGTTCTTCGACCTTGGGTTCTGGATGTGGCCGAGGTTCAGCGATTTGTTCATTGTTATCGTCAATGTCTCGAATTTCTCGCCTGATTTACACTTTTATGATATTAGGTTGCATTTCTGGAATTACTTTATTTCAGACAATAACCCTATACATACTGATCTGCTGTTCTCTGTTGCGACACTTGTATGTGTGGGTATCCCCTGCAGAATGAATTCCGTTGTCTGTAGTCGATCGTCTCTCGTCCTAGATAAGTTACTTTGTAAAAAATGCGCATTATTGACTTTTCATAGCCACAGTCCATTTCATGCGCTGTCTTGGTCGTCCAGCTTGAATAAGCGCAGGTTGAGGTTCCCGTACAACATCATCAGCAGGTAGAGGTCTGGGTGTTGTTTGGCTCTCGTACTGATTTAGTTGCTGTCAGACTTCAGCGATGTCCTCTCGCATGTCGTTGTTTGGTTGTTCTTCAACCTCGGGGTCTGGCTGTAGATCAGGTTCAGCGATTTGGTCATGTTATCGTTAGTGCTTCTAATCTCTTGCTTGATTTCCATTTCAATGATGTTAAGATTCTGGGATTAGTTTATTTCGGAGAATAACCCTGTACTGGTCTACTATTCTATGTTGCGACACTTGTGTGTGTGGGTACTCCCTGCAGAATTCGACGTGGTATTATTGTCTGTAGCCGGTCATCTTTTGTTCAAGATGAGTTACTCTGTAAAGAATGCGCATTATTGACTTGGTCGTCCAGCTTAACTAAGCGGAGGTCGAAGTTCCCATACAGCATGATCGGCGGGTGGAGGTCTGAACCTATTGCTTGTTAAAAATAGAAGATCGTCTCCCCTAGAATCCGTGACACAGCCCTCAGTAGAGGGATGGGATTTTCCGCCACTACCAGTACCCACCTGGGGTAATTAATTTCTATCTCTTTGTTCCTCCATCTTAAAAAATTTTTATGGTGTGGTTATATCGGATGCCCTTCCCTAGATCGATTGCCTTATAATAATAATAGTATCCTTTATTGCCAACCAAATCATTGAAAATGAAACAAGCCACGTAATAAAGCAACAGAGAACAATTCAGTTCTAGTAGCTAGTTAGTTCTTAGTAGTAAATAATGATGAGTAAAACTAGAATAACTAAGCATTTTAAAATTACCATATAAAATATATTAAAATCAGCATATAAAATCATAATTACAATTAGATTAAAAGAAGTTACAAACATTTTAAAACAATTGAAAACAAATACAATTTAAAATTCAAAAGAATAGAAACATTTCTCTCTTAAGAAAAGCTCCACCGCCTTTCAAAATTTGTGCCTGTTATTTATATTACTAATGTGTAGCTGTAACATTCTGTAAGCCTTTATCGCCCTGAAAGAAGGGCCTTTTTCATAAAAAGTAGACTTGTGCATGGGTATACTCAGCTCCGCCCTGCTCCTGGTTTCCATAAACATAGACTCTCCATAAAGATGGAAATTCTTTTGGAATAAATTAGGATTCTTCTTAACAAACATAAGAGATAGAAAATATAATGAGGGAACAGTAAGAATTTGAAGATCCTTAAAAAAAGGTTTGCAAGACGTTCTTGGATGTAATTTTAAAATACATCTTACAATGCGTTTTTGGGCCCTAAAGATGTTCATTGCTCTAGAGGATGATCCCCAGAAAAATATACTATAAGTAATTAATGATTGTATACATGCAAAATAGAAAATGCGAACAATATCCGTGGTCAGTACGTCTCTCAAACGACGAATTATAGCACAAGTACTATTTAGTTTCGAATGCAACATGTCAGTATGAACACACCAGTTCAGAGCTGGATCAAGGTATACTCCCAGAAACTTAATGTTGTCCACTGTGGATATTGATTTATGGTTCATTTTTACATATAATGATTGTTCAATGTTTCCGATTTTACTGAACTGTACAAGCCCAGTTTTTTCTGCATCTCTGCATCTCAAGAAGCTATCCTAACACCACTGGCACATTTGCTCTGCAGCACACGAACAAGCCTTGGAGAGTACAGACACGGACACATCCGACAATATCACCGACGTGTCATCAGCATACTGGCAAACCGTACCCGCGCGGAGCCCATCGCAAAGATTATTCACATAAAGCAGAAACAATAACGAACCCAAAATTGATCCCTGTGGTACGCCCTGATGTATATCTACAAGATGGGAATAATAACTTCTACCACCACACAGGACACTTACAATTTATTTTCGTTCGGATAGATAGGATTTCAACAAGGAAGCACATTGGCCTCTGATTCCCTAATCACTCAATCTGTGAACCAGCAACTCATGATTAATGGTGTCGAACGCCTTTGAGAGATCGAAATAAAGGCCTGCCACCTTTTCACCACTATCCACTTTCTCTACAATAGAAGAAATAGTTCGGAAATTGCCAGTTAAGTTGATCTACCAGGTCTACAGCCATATTACTGATCACAAAGTATCGCAAAATTATTCAGAAAAGACCAAATTCGATTGAAAATGGCTCTTTCGAAGATCTTCGAGAAAGACGACAATAGTGATACTGGACGATAATTCTCCACACACCGGCTGTCCTCTCTCGTCAAAATAGGTACTACCTTCGCAATCGTCAGCCCCGAAGGAAACCCTCGCACAGAAGCATTCATTTATAATATCTGCCAGTGGCCGACAAATGAACTCTGCGGAGTACCTTAACACATTCACAGGAATCTCATCAAGACCTGCTGAAAACTTATTTGGTAGGCTCATTACTATTGTCAGTATTTCTTGCTCATTAACAGGATTTAAAAATAATGTGGGATATTGGAATTGCATACCATGACATGTCCCTCCACCAGAAGTTTTGGGCAAATCAGACCGTTCGCAAAACATTCTCACAATCCCATTAGGATTATCAACCATTTCATTTACAGACTTGAGATATTTGAGTTTGCCTTTTCTTATTTGTTTCAAAATTAAATATTTGCCACGCTGTTTTCATTTTATTTTTTGAGTTAAGTATTTTATTTTCATTGATTGATTTTTTGTAATCAGATAAAAAAGTTTTGTAATTTTTTTGTTCCATTTTGTATTCTTCTACGGCTTTGAACTCAATCAGCTCATATGTAGCCGCTCGCTCCTGGTCGCTATGTTGTGACATTGTTCTTAGACTTGTCCGACATGGGAAACACTAACGGTAGTTAAACTACCGCCGGCTTAGCTGTCAGGATCATCAAAGCACGCAAGCCCCGCCGGTACATTATAATTATTATTATCGAAAATTTAGGTTACGCTTTCTTCTCCCTCTTTTTTTTTTAAATAACTTCTTGTTTGTATAATTTTTCATTTCAATAAACTCGTTAAACAAGTTTGCGTAGTTACAGTCAAAAACTGAGGCGATGTTGTGCTGTAGGTGCCAGGGAGTTGCTACAAGCAAATTATCGAGTGTTTTCTTTAAAAATGTCGATACAGTCGTGTGTAACCCTTCTCAGGGTTGGAAAATTTTTGAAGCAATTTCTTCGTAGTAAATATTTAGGTTTTTTTCAAAAGCAAATATTTTATTTGCCATCTGTGAAATTATTTAGTTTCCACCTTGCAACATTCGACTCAGTAATGTCGCATAGAAAAGCTAAAAGATACGACCATCCGTCATTGCAGTTGAGGATAATTTTTATCATTTTACTGTAAAAACAGTATTATTTCTTGACGTAAAGAAAAAACTGTTCCAAAACTTATCTACTAAATCAACGCACCAAGGTATGCAAAAGGATCAGTGGCGTAAATAACGACCCTGCGGTGCGGGGGGGGGGGGGGGAGACGCCCTTAAGTCAAGTCCCTGGATGAAAATGAATAAATACCGAGGATCAAGACGAGTGCAAAATAGTAGGGCGCATTCAAAAATCTACAGGGGGCGCACATACTCTTAGTTACGCTACTGAAAAGGACATTTCTGTATTGACTACCCACTTCTTCCAAACATACTTTTAAGTCTTCTGTGGTTTAATTTTCGTACTCAGATATAATTCATATTTATAACAGTTTAACCACAGCTTCTATTTCTGACTCAACGTTACGTACCGCCAAGTTTTTTGGTAAATAATGCCACGAAATGTTATTAAATTCGTTAACCTATATTTCTTTTTGAATAGCGAAATAAAGCCATTTTTGGATCTAGTGATTGAAGGACATCCATCAGTATACACAAACAATTTTTTTATTTGTATCTCATTCTGCTCTGCCAATATTATTGATTTAAGCTGTTTGGCTTTTCAGTGGAAGGAATTTAAAAAAATCTTCGAAGATTAAAATCTGTTCAGTGCAATATCTAACAAAAACCGAGCATCACGTTATCACGAATATGTTTGGCGATATCTTCAATACGTCTCATAGAGGTAGAATCGGAAAGCTACCTTTTTAAAAGTACCGATAGTATCTGTTTTTTTTACTAAATTTATCAAACATTACATGGGCAGCATTTACGATACTTTCTTTCAAAATTTCTGCGTCGGTGAACGCTTTCAAATTTCATAAGATGCTTTTGTTATCGCCGTATCTTGGGATGATTCCACCGATATAACATGTTGCTGTTGCAAAGACCTTTTAAAAAAAGTCATTTTCTCATTTCTTATGGGTAATCCTTAGGGAAAAGTTTACTTGAATGTCGTGTTTTGTGGTAAAGTGACGAACAATATTATATATTTTTTAACATAACACATATATCAAACAAGTAGCTGATCTGCTTTTATACGGCACAACAAAATATTTTGGTTCCCACTCATCTTGAAACAATCGATTTTCCTCGGATATTTTTCGTTTCGTTTAGGAGACACTCTGTTGTTAATTGACTGTTACATTGTTCCTGTAGTTATTCACCCACCAACTTTGATAATGATTAAAGTTGCGTAAATAATTTGTGATCGCTGGACACCAATAATCAAATCCAAACAATAACATTCGAGCGCATTGACACATCTAGATACCAGTGATGACGCGGGGATGTAAGAGGGGGGGGGGGGACACCCGTCGATTTCAACTGACTCTGTGGCAGCGTGCGCCTAATATTCTCGTCTTAGTTACACACAATTTGAAGCTATACCGGGTGACCTACTTACCAAAGCTTGACGGTCTGCATGATCTAGAAGTTATATTAAAAATCTTACAAAAAAAATTTCATATCATCTTTATTAACTGCACCATGTCTTTCTATCGCTCCTCAAACATAAAAACAAAAATAAACTAACTTCATTTCTTTAATACTAATGTTACATATTATTTATTTGTTTATAAATAAATATAATATTTAGCATGTAAAATTTTATTTACAATATCGGTCGGCTTTCATTTTACTTCTTCGGTCAAGAAGTGTTTCATGAAATGTTCCCTCTTCTTTTGCCTTCTTTAGATCTTTGTGGCCATCGGTGCATAATCTAAGCCGTTTGTCTTGAAATTTTTGAAATTTTTTGCTGCAAATAAAAAGTAGTTCTTTATTATTGTAGGATATTAAAAGAAAACAATAAAGATATGTTAACTAAATGATTTTAACGATAATTTTAATATACCACTATTATTTAAAAAAAAAAAAACCTAGTGTAATTGAAAATTAGTAATATAAAAACGTCTTCTGCGTCATCGTCCTTCTTATAGGACAATTCTACATAGCTTCCCTTGAATTCACCAGCTAGCAGTGATCGTTAATCGTCGAGTCGGCCCTTTTACTTATTGTTTGGTGGTAACCAAATCCCACATTATGTAATTTAACGAATTAATTCAAAAATTATACCCTGTTAAAATTTAATTTTTCAAATTAAAAATGACAGTTATTTCAGAAATAAGACATACATATACAATTAAGCCCTTCTACCATGTTGTTTCCATAGATTTAGAAAATACTAGATTACGCGTTCCCAATGCCGGCCATTCCCACAGTGCGAGAGAGACAGAAGAATGAAAGCAGTAATCTCTTTCCAATGGGCGGAGCATAGAACATAAAGAGTATTATTCGTATTTGGGGCCACGTATTCTATGCGCCGCCTCGATCGCATCTATTTCCTAAATTTATGGTTACATCTTGCGTGCATACACAACGACTACTCCACCTAGCGGCAATTGCTTTTTTATACTTGACCATTATAGGTTATAGGCCAGTACTTTACAGATCATACCGCCGAGCCGCGTTATAAATCCGCGTATGGGAGTATAAGGAAATAAAATTCTGAAAATCTTTGCTCCGTCATTCTATCGCATCCTTATGTTATAAAACTACTCCTTATATCTGGGCAAAATCAACAAAACTAACTGACCTAAATGTAAGTACTACTGTATCCATGATTGTTGCCGACTTCTATCAATTAATTGGTAGAACTATTTTAATTATTTTTTTGTTAGTTACAAATTTCTTTTTAAATGGATTCAAGTAGATGAAAGTTTAGTGTCATCATAAGAACACTTTTTGAATAGTAGCAAAATGAATGACTAATTTATTAAAAAATAATACATATATTCTTTATCAAGCAGCAATATCTACGTACATATAGATAAACTAAAACTATCCTTTTTTCTTGCATGTCATGTTCTTGTCTATAATTTTATTGAATTTATAACTATTACATGGAGTGGGAAGTCGATCTCGATGCCAGATACCGACATATTCTATTTGAAATTGACGTTAAAAGACAAATAAATAGAGGAATACCAGAACCTTAGGGCTACAAATTGAGATCTCTTTCAGGAGGAACTGAAAAGTGGAGTTTATATCGAGATACCAAACTTTTGATTAAAACTCACAGAGGAACGAGGGAAGGAAAATATGCCCTCAGCATCCCACTTCTGCAAGATACTACCTAGAAATCCTTGACCCGGATTAGAGCAGTGTTTCTCCCTGAAGGAGGAACCCTACAAGAGCTACTACGAAAGCACTTTCCAAGTTCAAATCAACATAGGGGTTAGAATGCAGAACAATAGTAATTTCCCTTTGAGTATGTAGGAGTTTTTAGGTATAAATAGGGACATACTTTAAAGGAGTGTAGTGAAGATAAATCATGTAGTAAATGCTGTAAGAATGCACATGAAACTAAATAATGTACAAATATTAAACAAAATTGTATAAAATGCAAACTGAGCAATGAAAAATACAAGTTAAAGTTGGATGTAAATCGCTCTGCATACAAAATAGCATGTCCTGCATACTTTCATATGTGGTACAGCTTGAAAGATCTAAAATTGAATAAATAATAGTCGGCAAGACACTGAACTTAAAAATAAGATTTTTATTGTGCACCAGAATTTCCAGTTACTGCAAAATAAAACATTGGCGGTACATTATGTGATTGGTGATCTTACAAACAAATCCCATTTCCTAGTGCTCACTGAACATTGGATGAGACCAAAAGAAAGTTCGTGTGTAAAAATAGAGTTGTTTTTTAAGATATTTGCTTATTGACATAAATAAACTCTATTTACCATGACTATATCTAATACAATAGTTACATATGAGAGAGTAAAATTGTCTATGGAAATATCATAACAAACTATTCCGCTCGTGTCTAAGCTTAGGGTACATGCATGAAGAGAAACAAAAGTAGTATTATTTCCTAAGATAGGAACAACAAATTCCACAAATTCTAAGTCATTCCCACCGATCAGCTTGAGTAGTTTCTTCTAAAAACATAGGGAATGTTGGTGGACCGACACATCAAGGAGAGAGCAAGGTGTCATTCACAATGCTTACACATCTCAAGATTCGATACGCAATGTTCTACAAACAAGGCTCTAAAATGATAGTAGTTGAATAAATCAGCGCCATGTTAGCTCAGAGACTAATATATGCTGAGCTTAATAATATAACTGTTCAAGTACTGTCAAGTAGGGGCTGTCTGTGAAGAAGTCTTATCGCTCTTGCTGTGGAACCATATAGTAGACAGCCTATTAAATGAACTAAACGTAGTTGGTTTATATACAAAGGTCAGGTACTCTGGTCACAACATTCGGAACCTGGGGCATCGATACTACGCACTCTCCGGCTCGCAGAATGAGGATGCTAAAAAGCTTCGGAAAAAAATCCGGGCAAGATCGAGATAGCACTCTTCACAAAAAAAATGGTAATACCCATAATTACATGTTAAGTTAAATACCTGTAAATAATTTAGGACTCATGACCAAGCTGGAATGATCACATTGCGGCTTCAGCCAAGAAGGCTATATTGCTTTCTGGACATGTAAGCGAGCCTTTAGGTCCAAATGGGGGTTGAGACCAAAAGTGCTGTATTGGATATACACTATGATGACCCGTCCTAAAATTAGGTACGCCGCTCTGGTGGTAAAATACAACCAAGTGCAAATATCATCTTTAACTCAACAAAGTTCAAAGAATGCCTTGTATAGAAATAATGAGTTATTCACAAAGAACGCGGCCTTAAACGCTGTCGTCTTAGTCTGCGGCATCACAGAGCTGGCGGTTAGCCGTTGATGTCCATTGTTCTCCATGCAAAAAACACTACATTAGGCTTATTTTGAAACCCAACCACTCTCTTAAAATACTTTTGCCAAACAGGCAGGATGGACCTCGACAGGATGAAAAAGCTAGAGCTGAAGTGTTCGGTAGAAGCAAAGGCGCCGGAAAGTCTTACTTTTTCGAACAACATGCGATGGTCTTTCAAGATGGAATTTGCGTTATTCTGTGAAAAGGACATAAGCAGAAATAAGATCATAAACATATGCTCAAACAGTAGGGCGGCAATATTGACACCGAGATCTAATGTCGTAGCTTCACAATTGGTATTTGAATGCAAGGATATCGTTAGAGTCTGTCAAAAAAACATCTGCACAATCAGACTCATGTGGATCCGTGGTCACTCAGGTCTACACGAAAACGAGAAAACAGATCGTTTGACAAAGATGACGATATGGACCCCCAACCATTTGTCATCTGCAAGACCATCTTCTTAAGATTGGCATCACAGATGTCCTGGTATGCAGATGGTGTCTAGAGAAGGATGGAACTGTTGTCCGTGTTCTCAGAACGCGCCCAGTACTCAACGGACCGGTAAGTTCAAGTAACAAGAGGCTACTTGGATTCGCAAAGATCGGCCTCGAATGACATGCAGGCATGGTGAAATGAAAAGGCTCCATTAAGGCTTAAGATTGAAGATTATATATCATCACTCTTACTTTCATTCATTTAACTATTGCATGATAATCACTAAATATTATAATCTACATATAACTAACAAACCGTTTCGAAAATTTTTTAGAAAAACTAATTAAGTTGCTAATTTAAAATTTGTGTTTTCATAACGAGCGGGCTCAAAACGCGAATTATATATGCACTTTCTATACGAGTCAAATAAAAAGTAATAAACTTGTTACTAAACTATAAGTTTATATTATATTGAATTATTTTTACCAAAAAATTTCAGTGATTATCGCAACAGTCAAAATGATCATTATTTTTTACTTGTTCAGTTATTTGTTAATTTTAATTATGTCTTCAGGAGAACTTATTTTCCGAAATTTGACAAAATTTTTCTCATTAGAATACTCGATTTACTCGAACTCTGTCAAACCTATCATCTGAATTCAAAATTGGTTTACTGGTTCTATTCCCTTAATGATTTAGGTAGTGATGTTTTCAAAGAGAATGCCTAAAAACGACTCCAGCCATTCAGCTGACTTGCGCAGTTCTCAAAAAATCCACAAGTTTTTACGCAGTACGGTCCATGTGTTCTTAGCCCCTTTTGATAAAAAAGCGCAATTTCGAACCAGTCTTAACATACAACGTTCTAGATTTTGAGCCTTGATGGAGTTTCTAACTAAGAAGGTTTAACACTGACGCAATTTAAGACATTAATGGAAGTTGTTTACGAGAACTCTTATTTTTCATTTACCAACATTAAAAATAGTATAACTTTCTTTTCATTTCTACTTTATGCTAAAAATTCCTGGTCCGCACTATGGAATTGCGGTGGTCTACACAAACGATCCCTATGTTGCTAAATCTTTTTCGTAGACCCACTACAAATATTAATGTAAAAGGCGATACAGTGTAATGCTACTAAAACATTGGATTTACGAGTATGAATACAGCTTAGTTATGCTAACTGGATAAATCCAACTAAATTTACCAAGTTCTGTGCATCTAAAATTCCTTATGACTAAAAGCTAATATTTCACTTATTTCTTCTTTGACGTTTCTTTATTTATGCTAGAGTAATTAAGACATTTGAATTAATCATATACCGCGGTGATCGTGATAGTGGCACCAACGACAAATAGAGAGGCATGGGTGTACTAATTGTCGTCCGAAATAATCTTGTCTAGATAAGTTCCTCATTTAAAGTTTAATGTTGAACAACTATTTAATACAGTTAAGTTTGGGTTGGTAAATATATTTTTGGTGCTGTGTATATTCAGCCGCGATCTAGTCAGGAAGTTTATGATGCCCACTGCTCCGCTATAAGTAGCCTAAGATCTGACTTCCCCAGAATAATTTAGTAAATTTTAGTGATTACAATCTGCTTGAGACATTATGGATTAATGATAATCTTGGTACCCATCCAGTGGCTCCGCATGCGTCCTTGGCACATGGTGTTGGTGATACTGTCGCCGATTTAAATTTATATCAGGTATAACCGTCCCTAATGGTAATAGGGTTTTTCTAGACTTGTGCTTCTCGGATTTACGGAACTGCGCTCTCTGTATAGCTATCGATCTAATTCTTCCCAACAGTAACCTTCGCATTGCATACACTTGTATAATTTCTGGCGGTGATAACAATCCACCAGTAAAGTTTGACCTTATTACTTTAGAAATGCGGATATGATATCCTTGCATGATTATTTATCGGGCATTGACTGGCATTCCTATTTGGATAAGAATGATGTAAACTTAGCTTTAGATCAATTGTACAGAGTTGTATATTATTCAATATCTCGTTTCCCTTGAAGGTATATGGAAGTCGAATACTCCTGTCTGGTTAAGTAATGAGCTTAGGCGATTGCTTGAGTGTGTTGATGTAAATCAGTTAGAGGTATGTGTAGCAGATGTATTTGATTCTATTGTGGAATGTAGATCAAGTTGTTCTTCTGGACCCAATGGCTTATCTACATTATTGCCCCAAGCTTTATATGTACTTTGAGCATGCCTCTGAATTTTATCTTCAATTTGTCTCTCAAGACTGGAATACTTCCAGATTTTTGGAAACGATCTTTTATAACACCCATTTATAAGTCTGGTGATAGAGGTAATGTAGCAAATTATAGAGGCATATGCATCCAATCAACTATTCCGAAAATTTTTGTTTTCCTCGATACATCCCTTTTATTTTGGAAATGTAGGCGTGCTATCGTGCTCGAAAAGCATGGATATTGCATCGGTAGGTCATTGTTCACTTAGGAATTCCGCAGGGGTCACATCACTATTTTTCAGTTTGTTTGTTAACGACATAGCAAATTTTATTGATCATTCTGAATTTATCAGGTTTCCTGTCGATTTAAAAATCTTTAGACAGATTGAATCCTTGGAGAAGTGCGTTACGCTTCAGGGAGATGTTGATGGCCTGTTACAGTTGCCACGATTGAATGGACTTAGTTTAAATACAAATAAATGTCTGAATTTTATTTTGTAAGTCTCGTCAGCATTTTGTTTATCACTATCCCTTTAATCATACTATCTAGCGAGGATGAAATTAGGGATCTCAGTGTGCAAGTGGAAAAGGCCCTCACATTCGTTAGTCACATTAAAAAGAGCGGATACAAAAACCTTGGATTTATCTCTAGAATTTGTAATTGTTTTTCTTGTGTTACCTTTAAATTATTGTACTCTTTGTTTGTGAGGGCTGGTCTGGATTACGCCAGTGTACTTTGGTTCCCCTTTTACCAGATACCTGTACAGGCCACTGAAGGTATACAGAATAGATTCTTGCGGTCTTGTTCCAGTAAGGGCAATATTCGCTTTGCTGGTTACCACTGCGACTATTCACTGATCCTTAATACTCTGGATATGTGCTCACTAGGATCCAGACGTTTTTATTTTTATATATGTTTTCACTTTTACTTGGGTATATTTACTTATCATATCTTCATCAAAGTTAAACTTTAATATAAATCATCATATCTGAAATAGGGACTGTTTGCCCTTCCATGCCTCAAACTATGGTATGCACTCTCCGCTGACGAGACTGCAGCACAAGTTTGAGAAGAATAACGATTCTGTATTCATGTTTCTAGATCGAAGTTTATAATTGATCTTAAACATATGTTAAAAAATGATGATCATTCTATGCGATATGTTCTAATTCTATATGATGTGACCTGCCTGTTTTTTTTTCTTTTATTTTCAGTTCTTGTATTACTGCACAAGATGTGACGCGTAATATTATATAGTTTGATTTTATACTTGTATGATTATAATTTTCAAAGTGCATTAAACTCTTATATTTATGTGTATAGTATCTTTGTAAATGGAGTTTCCATTGATAAATAAATCGACTAAATCTAAATCAATATTTTTAACGTTTATATTAAAACCTGCCACGTGTAAAAAATATCAAAAAACCCTAATCTACAGTGTTAAATAGAATATTTATTATGTAGATATTTTGTTTAGCATTATATGTTTATCGTAACAAATTTGTAACTGCAACAGTAGAATCTGGATCATATATGATAACAGTGGCCGTAAGCCTTATTGTGCTAGTTATGATCAATTCTATTTGTCAAAAGAAACGTGATATATAGCAGACCATTAAAATTCGACTAGAATAATTTAAAAATGTTTGATTACAGATAATTCACTTACGATTTCCAATAAAATTTGAAATTTAAAAATACATAACTGAAGTAAAAATGTTGTTACAGTTCAGATGTTACAAAATATCTTGAAACTAATTTGTAGGATTAGTCCAAAATATTTATATTAGAATTTTTTAAACACGGTCAACAAATTTAAAGTTTAAGCTTTCACAGACACAAAGTGGCCTTTTGATTCTATAAATATTTTTAGTCTGGACATGTTAGGTTTGTAATAATTAGTGACTTACACGTAGTTTATTTCAATCTGTTTGACGTTTCCCTTTTCTTCCTCAGGTACATCCTTTAAAGGATTTACTTCTTTAAATGTATGACACCGAATTGTTAAAAACTGCTCGGGACCTGCCTTTTTTGATCTAGCAATAATATTGTCTTCATCATCTGTTGACATGAAACAGTCATTCCAACCCAATAATGCCATTTTACCTTCCTAAAATGAAAAAATATTTTAAGAATTTTATATTAATTTCCAATTTATTGTTTAAAGAACCTATTGTGAAATACTACCTACAGTGAAATACTAATTTTACTCTAGTTTGGTACCGGTATTGTGGCAGTAACAAAAATGTCATCTACCAAGCAGTTAATTAGTTTTGTGAAAATACTGTCAAAATACTCATTATTTTTGTAATAAATGGATAAATCATAGGCATGCCAATAATATTACCACAAACACGACGATGTAGTGTTTTTAAATTAAAGAAAAAACTTAATATAATTAGGTTGACTATAGTCCAGTTCTTGACTATTTTCCTCTATAATTGAATAGTGCTGATGCAAGATAACCTGCTAAGTACCTACTTTAGACAAATCAGCTTGAAAAATACTTATTTTCAAAGATTTATATATATATATATATATATATATATATATATATATATATATAGCAGGGAGTTCAAAAGTCGAAGTTAAAATGTATATTGTTAAAAATGCCTATATATAACTAAATTATTAAAAATAGCGAAGTGTTATTAATTCTGATGTACCTCAAACACAGGTTCCCATTGTTCCATAGGTCCAATAGCATCTGAACGACCTGTAACAACTCCATCTTTGTCAATACGTATATATTTATCATACCCAGACTTAAAAGCAACTTTTCTTTCATTAATAAATACTCCTGTTAAAATTTCTTCAGGGGATGGACCTTCTCCATCATTGTGTGGTGCGCCCAAATCAAATAAACCTAAAAGTACAGATATATATTAACTAATATATATATATATATATATATATATATATATATATATATATATATATATATATATATATATATATATATATATATATATATATATATATATCACAAAATATTCATCACCTTTTTGGTGTCAAATCATCAAAGAGAAAAGTTTCATTAAAATATTAACTAAGAAATTATTCATTTGTTTTTATGTCGGAAGCACCATAGATAAAATTGAAAAAATTCTCAAGAAACACAACATTGAAACCATTTTCACCTCAGATCGTAAAGTAAAGCATCTCCTGCTAACACCTGAAGAAAAAAATCCCTCTAAAAAACCAAGGACTATACGAAATTCCATGCAGAGAATGTAGCTCATCGTATGTAAGTCAGACCAACCGTAAAATAAGCGCCAGAAGAGATGCGCATATAAACGCTGTCAAGCAAAAAACAATTTCTTCTGCATTAGCCCAACACTTGTTAAACACCTGACGTAAGATCAACTTCTCAGGAACAAAAATGCTATCGAGATGTGAAAACTTGTCCACAAGAGTTATAAAGAAAGCTGTCGAAATTGCAAAGCGGCCCAATAACTTAAATAGCGGAGACGACACTCTAATACTTGGAAAAACTTGCTAACGAAACATCAACCAGTTAGTTAATATTTATTAAAATTACTATTAAATTTTAAAGATTTGATACCAAAAATCTGATGAGTATGTTGTGATATCGGAAACTATAAGAAACAGAAAAACGATTAGTAATTTAATTCTACCTAGGGAATCGTTATTAGTCAAATTTGAATTCAAACGTTTCAGTTTCCTATTACTGTTATAAACGTATTTTTTCTTATAACTACCAGTATCGTATTTTAACCGAAAACATTTTTCTTAAAACAAGTTTTTACTGCAAATCATAATGTTATAGCTGAATTAACATAAAAAACAAGAATTAATTTTGGTATAGACCAAAGAAATTTTAGATTAAAATAGGAATCGTCAAGCATATTCAAAACCATACAATTGTTTAGGGCCAAAACTTCTATGAATACACGAAAAAACTATATCGTTTTTGCGTCACAACAAAATCTGGTACTTCAACACGCACCTCTTCATTTTTTAAGAGATGCGTGTAGTTCCACATTTATTTTTATTGAAAATGACATAGTATTTGACTAATATTCAAAATTTAATTATCTTTGTTTTACAACAAACCAGTGTCTTCAAAATATAATCAAAAATCGATTTAAATTAAAATTAAATCACGAGTAAAAGAAAAAGTGCCAATTTTCACAAATTACAGAACAATGACTAATGATAAGCAACATTGCCAGGTTGCGCAGTTAATCTAGAGGAGTTATAATGTTACGAATTCTAGCTATTTGTTGGATAAACATTGTAGGTAGAAACCGAGGACTTTTAGGTAATAGCAATTGTTTATGAGTTAAAAATTCTATATATTCCAGAAATTACTTTACTGAATATCTTATGCTATTAAAATAATTAAAAAATATTAATAAAAAATAAAATTTCTTTAAATCCTAAGAACTTCATATGTTCTTACAAACATAGTGCAGATTTAACAAGGCGGATCATCACCTGGCGGTTACTACTGCTTCACGAGTGCTCATGAGACACTCAATATTTACACAGGTCAAAAATTTTGAACATTTAAAATAAGTATGAAACAGTTCAAGTTTAGTCTATGCAAGACAATTCAACAAGATTGGAACACGAGATAAGTTCTTACACAAAGTGGCAAGTCTCTTGGAAACCACGTAGATAGAATATAATATTTCCTCAGTAAAAAAAATAAGGATTAAAGTATCTCTATAAAAATTCGTCCATAAATTCCCTAGGACTGTGACCTTGATTGGTATAATTAATGGGTTTCAAAGAGAATCCTTATATGGTATTATATAATAGACGTAAATTTAAGAAATTTATGGTTCTTTTATTTGTTGGACCCTAGATGACGTTATGGTCCGCTGCATTTTCCAAAGAGTTCAAGCGGTTTTGCATAGCCTTAGACAGGTCTCCGCTACAACCTAATCATTTCCTAATACTGAAGCTACATCTAGTGGAATTTAATTAACGTGATAGTGGTTTCATTGCAAGACGTAAAATAAATTAATATTACTTAATATAGACTGCGGATCCTAAAGTTTGAAAGATATCCAATGAAATTTGGAGTATTGTGCTTAGCTCCGCCATTAGAGAGATACTACTCCTCGAAAACGCTCTATCTCTTTTTAAGCGTGACACAACTTTCAACTGTTGGATCCGCAGTCTATACTAAGAAATATTAATTTCTTTTACGTCTATGATTGCAAAATAGAACTACAATAAGGTTAATATATACATCGACTTTATATATCCTCAGTATAGCTGCTAGCCATGTATGTGGTACTGAGTCAAAAATTTTTTGAGAGTTGACATAGGCAGATGACCGAATTGACAATTAGTTGCTCCTTGCACCCCATTGTGCCTCTGACACATCTTTTTTGCTGAATTGCAATGTTATTTTGCTTGTAGTGTGTACAGATATATTATGTTGGGCAGGAAGGCAGATGACTGGCCGGTAATTAGCTCTATCCTGTGCCTTATTATGATGTTTGTTTAAGAAACAATGGTATTTTCTGTAGATTAAGCTGAACATCATTAATTAGAAGAGTCAGTCACTGGTGCATACTCCATAACTTTCAAGCCAATAGTTCCGAACCTTATCAAGATCCGGGGGTTTCCAGATAAAAAAAAAACCCTCGACAGTGTTAAGAGATTTCTTCGGTGGTGAACAGCTCTGCAACTGCCACCTGGCAGATTTGACGTCCTTTGTTGATACAGCTGGCGTTGAGTTTGCAGTGTGTGGATGTAGCTAGTTGACTTTTTCAAAATTCTATTACCTGTTTTAACTCAAATACATATCTATCAGCCATATTTGGTAAAGAGTTTAACTTCATACAGAAAGGCTTTTTTATGCATAAATGACTCCTGTGGCGAGATAAAGGTCCTAGTATTATTATTATTATTTAAGGAAAAGTTTACTGGATAAAATTTCTATTGACGTTAGTCCTATAGTATTTGGTCGTACTTACCATTGTCTAAGGCCTTAACATAAATATTATTGCCAAATTCAATTGCAACTGGGCCAGATATATCCTCAGTTTTTGTAATTTTCCACCAATTCCCATGTTTAATTGTATCCAAATCTACCTGAGGTGTATCTTGTTCACTGACCTTTTCTTTGCGTTTTCTTTTTTTAGACCTAAAAATAAATAATGTATTGTTACGAACGACTAGGAGAAACTTATTGGTATGCCTTCGTATACAAATATTGCGATGCGATGAGTCATCTTTATTATAATGTGCCGAAAAGAATATATCAATGAATCATATTTCTAGATAGATCTCAACTTTTATGAGAGTAAGTTCTAAATTTGTATAGGAAATTCTATAGCTATATAAATAGGGATAGGATAAGAGTTTTAATATAGTTGTACTTGAATAGTGAAAATATTAAGAAGTAGTAATGACATAGTTGTGTTTCAGCTGTGTTAAGAAGTAATTAATATAAATATTGGAAGTATTAGAGAAAGGTGTTGTGTTTTATTCTGCGAACCCAGTTAGCGATTTTAAAGAGATAAAATCGTAACAGTATTTTAAAAAATACAGCAGCTGATATATATGGGTCTTTGGAAATTATTTAAGACTATAAAAAGGTTAAGTTCGGAACAAAATTGTAACGTGTGGATAGTCAGTAATTGATAAAAGTAATTGAAATAATTGTTTTATTTTTTATATTTTAAAACCGATTGCCTTTACATTGTCCTAATTGTTCTTTTTTGTGTTTTTATGGAGTTTGAGATAAAAATATTTTTTTCATAAAATTTCAAGATATGTTAGTGTTATTCTATTCAAAAAAGTTATGATAACTTTTATATTTTAAGGATTTATTAAAAATATAATAAATGTGAATTTCATGTTTCTTATGATATATAAAACCAAATATTACCTAAAGCTAAAAAAACTATTCTTTTTCTTCAACAGATACCCGTTACTATGGTAAATAGTACCTACACTAATTTAGGAAACAAAATTTTAACTATATTTCTAGATTCATGTATTTTCTTGGGTGTAAGTTCATAAATCAATAAAGTGGTGTGTAAAGTTTCATCTTACTGATCCAAGCAAACGTTATATATCAGTACAATTTCGGAATAAAATAAGTATATCCATTTTTAAATAACTTTTGTTACTCCTTACTACTAACTACTCATGTACGCTCAAAACTAACCATGACAGAAGTATTTCAGCATGTTATCATGCCAATCTGATTAACCTTTAATTATTTGTAACGTTAAAAATAATGTTTTCAACTTGTTCTGAACAGTTAACTAGGTAAATAATGAACAGTAAACTAGGTAAATAATGCACTATGGGGAAACCCTAATAAAATTTAACTTGCTTTTCAATATTGTTAAAAAGAATCCTTTTTACTCTTCTAATATTTGGTGTTATATAACTATTCTATAACTCAAAGAATAAAATACGGACCCCACCTGTTGTGATATCCTTTGTATGCTACGCCTATAGTTTTTACAGAATAGCATTATCTCCGTAAATAAAATTATAAAATGGTAAGATAATAACCATGGCGACGCATTTAATATCTCAGCCCAAACGGCTGATGCCGCAAATATGAAATTTGGAAGGTGTATTCTTTTTCTGACGTAGATGCTACAAAGGAGGAATCTTTGAAATTCGACCACTGGGGAGTGAGGAGGAAGTTGTATTCTTGATGGTTCGGTGTAGCATCAAATCCGTATAAAGTTCCGCCATTAAAGTTCTTTACAAAAATAAACAAACACGTGTCCACATGTTTTTTGAAATTCGGCCCAACAGATAAGCATATAAAGAAAATAAACGAACAAAAATATTAAAAAATTAGCCAACTATAAATAAGGATGTCAAAGCAAAACAATATTAAATTAAAAAATGTGAGTTTTCTGGTTCATTAAAAATCATTTTGATATTTACGAATGTTTGCTTTCTGTATTTCAACGATATATCTAGTTCTAGGTTCATAATTCTATCTGGCGTATAGCAACGATGATTCCTAGCATTTATATATATTTCATTGCGTATTTGCTGAATATGGCAAAATTTTGAGATATGCAGAAAAAAAATAGAAGTGATTGATAATTAAGACACAGTTGGCCATCATAATTAATAGGTAATTATCATATATCATTTCAAACGTAACTTGAATACAAAAAATGTATTAAATAAAATAATAATAATAAAACTTCTTTATTTCAAATTACATACATCATTCACACAATATATATAAAATGAAATCGTTCCGACAATACGGTTCCTAGTCAATTAACAATCGTTTTAAAGACTGTTTAAATGCTTTACCATTTTTAATGGTTTTAACTGAAACTGGTAGTTTGTTATATAATTTAACACACATGTAATAAACATTTTTTTCACTGATTGTTAGTCTATGTGCTGGATATAAGAGATTGTATTGTCTAGTGTTTTGCCTATGATTGTGACCAACTTTCCTATTTTTAAATACAAACATTATACAATCAAAGATATACAGGGTGTTTGGTATATCGATAGAATGTTTGGAAGAGGTGATAGAGAATGTCATTTTGAATAATTTATGCTATATATGCCTTAATAAAAAAATGCACGGTTATTGAGTTAAGTACATTTTATAATTTTTCGATTTTCTGGTAATTGGTGATTGAAAATTTAATTTTTATGATGCTGGTTTGAAATATTTTTTTTCTTATTCTTTGGTTCATACACTATACATCAATAAAACATTATATCCATTAAATTCAGAGAAGATATTCATATTAACGAAATTAACAATTTTTTCTATTTCTTCTTACTTTCCTAAAATTACCAAAATCACATTAAGTATTATTTTTACATATTATGTTCGAAATGTGAGCCATTATTTCTAATACATTTTCGGGCCCTTTTCCTCACTTGGGTGGTGGTTACGTCTAGTCTCATTTCTTCCCTAAGTGTGACACCTGCTTCATTATTTCTTTCAATCAGTTGATTGCAGTCCATTATTTCAACTTTATAGACAAGTTCTTTCATACGTGCCCAGCTGTGAAAATCTATAGGCTTTAAGTCTGGGGACCTCGCAAGCCACAATATGGGACCGTTTCTTCCGATTCAACGATTAGGGAATGTTTTATTTAAAAAATCTCTGCTGGACATCCGTCGTTCTGGAAAATTATTCTGTCTCTTATGTTCAATGGTATTTCATCCACGATGTTCGGCATTTCATTTCGTAAAAACTCTAAGTAATTGTCTCTGTTTAAATGTCCAGGAAGGAAATATGAAAGTTCTTTCGATTACCGCTGCCCATACATTTACACTGAATTTTTGTTGTAAGGATATTTCTTTTTTCATATGCAGATTCTCATCAGCTCAATAATGCAGATTGTGGAAGTAGGTCTCTGAGAAGACGATTACTGGTTTCACAAATAACGGCGATATGGGTTAATAAAAACATGTACATTGGGAACTCTTCTTCTAGGAAATCGATCTCGATATAGTCATTGAGCTGCAGCTGCATTGCCATACATGAAAATTATATCAGCATATTCTAAATTGGAAAAAGTAGCCATCATTTTCTCAACAAGGCAATTTTAAATTTTGCAAGTGAACACTGAACTGGTATAAAACACAATGGCAAGACATGTGTGACCAGCACTAAAGCCGATATCATCTATATGGATGGCTAAAAAAACTGGTTGTTTATCCATTGGTGTTTTTATTTTGTTTATGTTTATTTTAGAAATAACAGTTACCGGCCTGGTGAACGGAAACACAAAAATTCATCTTTTAGGCGTTCAGAACATCCAATGCAATATATTAAATACTTCGTATTTTAATTAAATAAAAAAAATTTAATAGAAAGAATTATTAATTTCGTTAATGAATGAATGAATGAATTTAATGTATGTAATATTTTATTGATACAGGTTTCTATAAACCACTGTAAAGGTAATTCAATAAAATTATTTTTAAAATAAATTGAATGCATTTATTTTCCTCACTGTTAGAAAAAAACCTCACTCAAATCCAAGAATGAAACTTGAATTTTCGTAGATAATAAAATTTTTGAGTGCACCGTTTTCTATGTGTTATTTTAATTTTAGTCCTCTTGTTGTTATTATAGTGTATGAACCAAAGAATAAGAAAAAAATATTTCACCTCTTCCAAACTTTCTATCGATGTACCAAATACCCTGTATAAACCATAAACTGTCATGATTTTAAGGTGTTTACAACTTTCCCGGCAGGTGCAAATAAATCCTAATTTTTTAATAGTTCGTATTACTCTTTTTTGTATCACAAACGCCTTTTGTGTTTGTGAACATTGTCCCCAAAAAATAATACCATATCTTAGAACTGATTCAAAATTGACGCAGTATATAATTTTTAAAGTAGCTGTAAAGTAATGTGCGGATCTATTGTAAGACCTAAAAAGTGCATTCTTTCCAAATTTACAAGATTGTACCTATCACACAACATTGTCCGAGAAACACGTGCATCATAGACACTTTGTTCCTTAAAATACATGTAACAAACAAGTTTATTCTGAATACTCTGTATGGAATACTTATTACATTGGTAATATGGGTTCCATAAGCAAAGGTGCATATTCAAGTATGCTTCTCACCAGTAAAATATATATTTGTTTTATGCAATTTAGATTATTAAAAAGCCTTGTATTTCGCATAATGAAACCATATGCCTTAGCGGCCTTATTAGCAATAAAAGTCACATAATTGTTAAATGTCTGCTTAGGATCAAATAACACTCCTAGATCCCTCACCTCACCAACACGATCCAATCCCACCATGTATATTGTAGTTAAAGGGAATTAATTGGTTTTTACGAGAAAATGACATCACATTACACTTGTTAATATTAAAATAAAGCTTATTATCATTTGACTACTTAACTACATTATCAATATTTTTCTGTAAGTCATTGCTATCATTACTCACATTATTATAAATCTTAGATTATCTGCAAATAACAAACAAGAGGAATCGTTTGTAATAACTTCAGTAACACTGTTTATAAAAAGCAGGAAAAGCAATGGACTGATGTCGGATCCGTGAAGGACTCTAGAAGTAGAAACAAATGACATTGAAGCAAATCCCCCGAGAACCACCAGCCGCTGCCTGTTTGAAAGATAGTCAGCAACAAAATCTAATTATTTAGCATATGTTCAACCCAGAGCGTTAATAACGACCCCGCAGACACCGCGACGCGGGGGGGCGCAGCGAATCCAGGGATACCATCAAGTCCATTGTTGAAAATACGAAAGATCAAGACGAGTGCAAAATAGTAGGGCGCATTCAAAAATCTGCAAGGGGTGCACATACTCTTAGTTACGCCACTGGTTCAACCGCATGAAAAATATATTCTAGGAAAAAAACTGATACCCAAACAGACATTTTAAAACGACAAACTCAAAAATGTATACTTATTAATCCATAGTGGAGAACATCAGCTGTATAACCTTAATAATAATTAATTATTTTTCATAATAAATTTTAATATGTAAGTTGCATTGTGGTATTTTACATTAATGCTCAAGTTTTGCATCTGAAGCCCTACATTTTGTTTAAAAATACGTTAAATATTTTTTACTTACTTGTTTTTTTCTCCTTTTAATTTTAATTTGCCAGGTTTAACTTTATCATACTCAGACATATTTTTATAAATTTTCACTTAAATAAATATAAACCTACACCAAACGTGCTAACTTTAAAGCCACTTTTCAAGTTCAGTTATGGATCACACAATGCAGCCTCGAGTTTATAATTTTCTGGAATCTTATTTACAATTTCTTTGAGGTTACTGGTACTGGTTATGAGATATAATATCGTGTTATTAAAACTTTCCTAAGGGTGCGTCCACATATTAACCCAAAACAGCCAAAATGGTCGGAAAATATCTGAGAGTGGGTCCACACGATAACATAAATTTGAGCGTAAGCATTTAACGCTCTTTTATGTGAAAAATGTATCATCCACACGGGAAATTTCGTTACACGGTCATAAGGGGTATGGTTTTTTTGTCTTAACCTAACTTTTATCAGGATTTTTGTTTATATTTTATCTAAAAATTAAAATGAAGCAAAATAAAACATTAATTGCAGCAGTATTTTAATCTAGAAAAAAAAGTTTCAGAATGTAAGGAGAATATTGATATATTCTTTATTAAAAAAAACAGGAAAGTCGTCGCTACTGGGTCCGGTCTGTATTTGAGGAAAACATTGGAGAAAGACTTGGACATACTAATAATTTAATTCAAGAAATGTGAGAAAATGACACTGATTTTTTAAAAATATTTTCCTGTTACTATTGATTAATTTCAAGAGCCCTTCGCTATTGTTGAGCCAATAATTAGGAAACACGATATGGAAATGTATACAGCTATACCTTTATTACTAGGTTGGAAATAACATTGTGATATTTAGCTGATGAAATCAGCATGTGAAAGCAACAGTGTGATTTCCGAGTTAATACACAGTGTTTCTGAAATTCTTCAGGTTACTTGTGCAGTAATATGGGACTCTTTAAAAGAAGTTTTATTTCCAAAGTTTACCACTTCTACCTGGTAAAGAATTGCCAACGAGTTCAAAGACGAGAATTTCAATATAACAATGTAATTTTAACAATCGTTTTAATAATTACAATTGTTTGTAGTTTTTAGAAGAATACAGTACATATGATACCAACTGAATGTTTGTTATTAAATTTCCATCAATGTTAATTTTTACTTTTTAATTGTTTATAATACGTTTATATAAAGTTCGCTAAGGGTAAGGTTATCAGACGACGGGAATGTTCCTGATATGTCTAAAATTTTAGCCCCCTGTTAGGGAAACACCAGTTGGCAGTATATTTTTGAAATTAAAAGTGGAAAATATAAGTAATAAAAAATTTTTTATTAATCATTCTAGTAAAAAATAAATTAATTAATTAAACTTTGACAAAATGAGTGAATTGTTAATTTAGTATATTAATAAATGTAGTTTTTTACTTTTTATTGCTTGATGTTTCTTTTGGCAATTGCTAGACTTTTATAACCATTTCATGACATTCTTCATATAATATGTTCTTTAAGTGAAATTGTGTCTAGAGTAGAACCTTAACAGAAGATATTGTTGTAAACTAACTATTAGTACAAATTGTTAATTATTTATTTACTATATATATTTTTAAGTTACTCTTATGGATTAATGGATAATTATAGTCTAATATTTAATACTCTCTTAAGAAGAAGTTATATCTTAAGTAAATTTATATTCTAATAGACTCAAATAAAAGCATGCTTTAATCTCCGAAACCCTAAAACTTTGCTTTTTACAGAAACCGTTAGCTTTGTTCATATTGTCTTATTGTCCTATAAATACACACTTTTTCATTTCAGTAATCATGTAAATAAATAGTTATATGTTATATTTGTTAGTATGCCTATGACGGTAAAATAATAATTTAGATACAGAAATAGAATATAACTAGGACATGAACATAGAGACGAGGGGAACTAAAATTAAAAACTATAATAGTGACATTAAATTAGTAAGTTAGAAGAAAAACTGTTGTTACTTTATGATTTAGTGAACATTTTAATAAAATATTAAAAGTAATACTAGAAGATTTATTTGAATTCGTCAAAACCAGTGATAAACCAAAAGCAGAACCAGCAAAGTTATAACATTGGTGGCAGTGAAAAGCAAAGCTGATAACAATATAGACAGCCTATTTCTCTCCTTAGTCCACTACGCTCCCATTAATGAGAACATCGGTCGATATTCGCATTGGGTGCTTCGACTGTAAATATTTTGAAAATCTCACTGCCTTAATATACCACATACAACATTGAGACAAAATGTCCGGATATTTATTGAAAAGTGAGGAATATTATCAGGAAATGTCATTATTTGATCTGGTAACCGTAGCTAAGGACATTTCTGTGGATTAGCGTCTCGATATCAGAGATTGTCGTTGAATAGAAATTGTATTATAAAACGGCCTTTTTTTCCTAAGCTTTAATTTATATAACGAACAGCCGTATTATTGCAATTGTTATAAAATTATTAAAAAAATGAACAAGAATTGTTTTTTTTTGAGGACCAAGAAGTAATGATCTTCGGTAACAAGCACTTTTAATAAATTAAAACAATTAACACAGTTCATACATATCCATTACCTTAAAACTCGCAAAATAAAAAAATATAAATAAAACAACAAACTTAAAAAACATAGGTTATGTTCATACAAAATATTAAATATAAACAGTTTCCACCATATTTAAAGCAGTCCGCTAAAAGTTGCGTAATGACTTTAGAAAAGGCGGATTTAGGCGAGAAATCTTCGGTCTTTGTCTTTTTTAAAATTTAACAAATAACAGTGCTTAAAATTTGACATATGTCTTATTACGCTACGCTTACGCCCAGATTTCTTTTGTCGTGTAGACCTACTCTGAGACCAATTATCACATATGGGGCAGTGATCTGGAACAAAAGAACCAGTTTCGCTAATACCAGAGTTAACCTCTCGAAAATTCAAAGACTGGCCTGTACAGGTATAACCGGAGCAAGGAAAACCTGCCCAACAGCCACCATGGAAATAATCCTGAACCTCACATCTCGACATATACTTCTAGAGAGCATGGCGAAGAGGACGATTTATAGGATTGTGAGAGATGAAGTCATAAAACGAAGGCCCAATCTCTTATCCCGAAATCAACCAATCTGGGACATGCCACAAGATGAAATGAAAAAGAAATTCAACTTTGTGACAAACTTCAGCACAAAGTTGAGTCGCAACAGTGAATGGAACAGAAACATCACTCGGTAAGAAATCCATTATATGGTATACAGATGGCAGATGGCTACAAAACAATGTAGGGAACTGGAATAGGACTGGATGGACCTGGCACCAGACACTAGGAAAGCTTGGGTAAGTCACCAAGCATTTTCCAGGCAGAAATACATGTCATTAGGATATGCATTCAATTCAACAAGGAGAAAAACTATCACGTCCAAAAGATTATCATCATGTCGGATAGTCAAGCAGCCATCAGTGCGCTAAGCTCTCAGTTTATGAGCTACAAGATGGTCTGGGATGCCTAGAGGAATTAAATGATTTGGGTAAAAATAATAAAGTTACCCTTATGTGGGTATCGGGACACACCGCGATATAGGGGAATGAAATAATAGCCTTTCTGTGGAATCAGTGTAATGCTGAAAGAACTAAAGATAGAAGAAGAAAGCAGGAGATTCAATTATTGGACGGAGCTGCAAGGATTGAGACAAGTGAAGATATTTCTGAGGAACTACGACCAGAAAAGATTCAAAAAATGCATGAGCTTAAGTAAAAATCAACTCAGAGTTCTGTCAGGGATCCTGACAGGGCATTGCCACCTGAAGGGACACCTCAAGAAATTCGGACTGGTAGAAAGAGAAGAGTACAGATTCTGCGAAGAGGAGGACGAAACCTCTATTAATATCCTTTTAGAGTGCAGCGCTCTAGGAAACCGTAGAATGCAGTTCTTGGGAACATATCAAATCGAAGAAGGGGAGCTACCCACTCTGAAGCCGTCCAACATTCTAAGGTTCCTGAGGGAAATAGGATAGGACGGCCTGCTCTAGCCGATAGGTAACTCTTACGATTTGGCAGCAGTAGGGGGCACAATAGATCTACCAGGTCGCAGTGTACAGACCACAACTCTACTCACATACATATCGTGGGTCGCAAATAAACGCCAACAACATAATTATTGAAGCAAGAACATTCTGGAGGGGGAGGGAGAGGGGTAAGGGAGATGGAGAGGGACGGGTATTGAGAGGGGAGAGTGGGGGAGGGAAAGGGGGAGAGGGAAAAGCGATAAAGGGAGAGAGAGAGGAGATAGCACACAGCATGGGGATAAGGACGAGAGAAAAAAATTGGAGTGAAAGAGATAGCATGTGTAGTCAAAATACTGAATAAACTTAGAAATGTCATATGACATAAATGGTAAGCCTAAGTGGTTCTGGTTTAAAGTTCAGGATTCGGCTTTAAATTTACTTTGTCATGTTATATATAACTGTATCATTTTAAGACATTAAATAGATAGGGGAAAAGTTTAAGTTTAGGAGAAACCAACTTTTTTTGTGTATTTATTTACACACGAGTTCAAAGAACTACAATAAAATAATAATTTCAGCAATTTTAGGCTAATACGGCACTCAACAATAATTTATTGACCTAGGGAAATTTCGAACTCCCTATATCGCATGATTGCTGTCAATTTTACGTTATTTGTCTGTCAAATTCGACGAGTTCTCTTAGTACTTTGAATATAGTAGTATTCGACCTCTTTTTTGACATGTAACGCGTGCCAAGCCCTCAATGCTTCCTCCAGTTGTATATGCTCGAAGATGTAAACAAAGCCGGACACATAATACAAAGAATTCACCGATTTGGCAAACATATGATGTAAAATTTCATGTAATATAGAGTGTTCGATATTTCCCTAAATCAATAAACTTATTGTTGTTATTGCTATATTAGCCAAAAGGATAATTATTCGGAATAGTGGAAACACCGAATTTTTCATTATTCCAAATATTTACCATAAAATAGTCTCCTATACTTTAATCTTTAAGTGTTGTAATTTTATGTAAAATGAAGAAGGAAATTTGAAGTCCGATCCCTGAACAATGTAATACCATAGCATAAAAGCTATGGCCGTATTCTTTTGAGTAAATTATCACTGATCAAAGTGATAAAAGTGAAACTGATAACTTCATGTTCTTTTGAATATGCATTTACTTGTCATTGGGTCGAAGTGATCATGATTACTTCTAGTGACAGAACTGAAAGTGATAATTTTTCATAAGAATATACCTAATATAACAAACCAGTACCACTCAGGGCGAGTGAGAGTGAGTCCACACGATAAGAAAAATCTGGGCGGCAGCGTAGCGTAATAAGACATATGTCAAATTTCAAGCATTGTGATTTGTTAGATTTAAAAAAAGACAAAGACCGAAGATTTCCCGCCTAAATCCGCCTTTTCCAAGGTCATTACGCCAAATGATGTTGAACTTTTCAGCGGACTGCTTTAAAAATGGTGGAAACTGTTTATTTTCAATATTTTGTATGAAAACCTAACCTATGTTTTCTTTTAAACTTTGTTGTTTTATTTATATATTTTATTTAGCGAGTTTTGAAATAATGGATATTTATGAATTATGTTAAATTGTTTTAATTTATTAAAAATGCTTGTTACCGAAGATCATTACTGCTTGGTCCTAAAAAAAAACTATTTTTGTTCATTTTTTTATTAATTTTATAACAATTGCAATAATACAGGTGTTCGTTATATAAATTAAAGGTTAGGAAATAAAGGCCATTATATAATACAATTTTTATTCAACGACAATCTCTGATATCGAGACGCTAATCCACAGACATGCCCTTAGCTATGGTTACCAGATCAAAAAATGAAATTCCCTGACAATATCCCTAACGTTTCTGTAAATATCCGGACATTTTATCTGAATGTTGTATGTTAAGGCAGTGAGATTTTCAAAATTTTTGCAATCAAAGCATCAAATGCCAATATCGAGTGAGTCTTCTCATTAATGAAAGCGTAGTGGACTAAGGGGAAACATAGACTATCTATATTGTTATAAGCTTTGCCTTTCGCTGCCACCAATGTTATAACTTTGCTAGTTCTGCTTTTAGTTTATCACTGGTTTCGATGAATTCAAATAAATCTTCTATTACTTTTTTAATATTTTATTATAATGTTCACTAATTCATGAGGTAACAACAGTTTTTGTTCTTACTTACTAAATTAATGTTACTATTGTAGTGTTTTGATTTTAGTTCATCTCGTCTCAATGTTCATGTCCTAGTTAAATTCTATTCTGTATCTGAATTATATATTTTACAGTCATAGGCGTACTAACACATATAACTTATAAATATTTATTTACATGATTACTGAAATCAAAAAGTGTGTATTTATGGGATAATGACAATATGAACAAAACTAATGATCTCTGTAAAAAGTAAAGTTTTAGAGTTTCGGAGATTAAGGCATGCTTTTGTTTGAGCCTACTAGAACATAAATTTACTTAAGATATAACTGTTTCTTAAGGGAGTATTAAATATTAGACTATAATTATAATTATTAATTAATTAATTAAGTAACTTAAAAATATATATAGTAATTTAATAATTAATAATTTGTAGTAATGGTTTACAACAATGTCTTCTGTTAAGGTTCTACTCTAGACACAATTTAACTTAAAGAACATATCATGTGAAGAATGTCATGAAATGGTTATAAAAGTCCAGCAATTGCCAAAAGAAACATCAAGCAATAAAAAGTATGAAACTAAATTTATTAATATACTAAATTAACAATTCACTCATTTTGTTAATGTTTAATCAATTTATTTTTTCTCACTAGAATGATTAATAAACATTTTTTCCTTACTTATATTTTCCTCTTTTAATTTCAAAAAAATACTGACAATTGCAGTTTTTTTCCTGTTTCTTCCTAACAAGGGGCTAAAATTTCAGACATGTCAGGAAAATTCCTGTCGTCTGGTAACCCTACCCTTAGCAAATTTTATATAAACCTATTATAAACAATTAAAAAGTAAAAATTAACATTGATGGAAATTTAATAACAGAAATCCAGTTAGTGTCATACGTAATGTATTCTTCTAAAAACTACAAACAATTGTAATTATTAAAACGATTGTTAAAATGACACTTTATATTGAAACTCTCGTCTTGGAACTCCTTGGCAATTCTTTACCAGGCAGGAGTGGTAAACTTCGGAAATAAAACTTGCTTTAAAGAGTCTCATATTATCGCACAAGTAACATGACTAATTTCAAAAACACTGTTTACCGACTTGGAATTCACACTGTTGCTTTCACATGCTGATTTCATCAGCTAAATATCACAATGTTATTTCAAACCTAGTAATAAGGGTATAGCTGTACACATTTCCATAGCGTGTTTCCTATTTATTAGCCCAACAGCTTTTCAAACTCACCAAGAGTAACAGGAAAATATTTTTAATAAATCAGGATCATTTTCTCGCATTTCTTGAATTAAATCATTAGTATGTGTAAGCCTTTCTCCAATGTTTTTCTCAAAAACAGACCGGACCTAGTAGCGACGACTTTTCCGTTTTTTTAATAAAGAATATATTAATATTGTCCTTATCTTTTGTAATTTTTTCTTTAGTTTTCTTTTTCTACATAACAACATTGCTGCAATTATTTTTTTATTTTCTTTCATTTTAATTTATACATAAATAAATATTATCAAAAAATCAGAAAGAAGTTAGGTTACTACAAAAAAAAAACATACACAACACTTTACGACTGCACGTTAAAAGTTGCCCGTGTGGACGAGACATTTTTAACATAAATGGGCGTAATACGCCTACGCCGAAATTTTTGTTATCGTGTAGACTCACTCTGAATTGTTATTTGTTAAATTAAAAAAAAAAACACTTTAAAAACAAATTTTGGTATTTTGTGGACTTTAAATATAATGGAAGCTGTTTATATTCAGTATTTTGCATGAACATAATCTACAATTCTTTTTTCAGCCGCTCGTTGTCTTATTTATTTATTTTTTATTTTGCCAGTTTTTACAAATTGGATCGTGTGGACGATTTATTTTTAACTTAAAAGGACGTAAAGATTTTTCTTGTCGTCTGAACACACCCTCAGGCCTATCAGAAAGGTAATGCATACAAATATCGATACGATACACATTTCTATCGGTGTGTCAAGTGTCAAATATATGTAGGAAGTGTCAATAGCGAAATTTTTTTGGTTGTTAGTTTCTTTCCGCTTTCTCAATTTTTCAAGTAAAAATGAATTCTATTATGAAACCTGGAAAATTAACAGCTTTATGGCTAAAAAATACAACTCCGTCTCTTACTGCTGTTAGAAGCCGTAAGTACGACCGTAATAGATTAAATATTCATTGTTGACAACATTATATAATGTTTAGTAAGTAGTTTAACTGTACCTGGAATAAACTAAATTGTTTTTAAGTCAAGAAAATTCTGTTTTGTTTTTACGACTTCTCTAAAAGGAGCTAATTAAATTAAATACTTACCTACTGATATTATCTTTTGTGAAATTTAATATTTATCAATCTTTTTTTTAAAGTAACTTTATTTCTTACAATCAGCTTACAAAATACCACAAACTATATCTCTAAACAATGTTTATGCTCTGGCCCTGAAAGTCTTATTACAATTACCAATTAATTACAGATTTAATGTAGACCCAGATTGATTTTTAGATAATTATTTGGTAAAAATTTGCAAAGCGTGAAAAGCATGAAAATTATGTTTTTTTGAAAAAATTTCGATACTCACCCCCTATTTCGAGGTCCTAGAACACAATTCTGGCCTTGATTTTTCACTATTTTTCCTCACTTTCCTGGAAAACAAAAAAAGAAAAGAGTCACTTCACAAAGCACTTTCTTTTCAGTTAAAAACCGAATTTACGTTTTTATTTTCAATGGAACTAGTTAAAAAATATTGTACGTAATATATTTCAATTATTTTTGCACAAATTTTAGCAAACCAATTTAGAAAAACTTTTATTTTCAGTGAAAAATCAAAAACACGAATCGAAAACGTCATCGACGGTCAGACTATCTAAACTGGCCGCCGAATCACGTAAAAAGGTGCAACGTTGCCAGATTTAAAATTTATTCATAATATAAACTATAAGATCTGTCCCTCTCAGTCAACAACATGGTTTAATTTTTTTTAATATTCAGAATAGTTTCTAAGTAAAAATAATCTTAACCCTTCAAAATTATTGGTTGGCTTTGGTTAAGATAGGTTGGTTCAGGTTTAAATTGATTTTGGTTAATTTGGAAAACAGAAACTAACCTGAACTAATCTAAATTAACCTAGATCTAAAATTTCCTGGTATAAACTTTAAAATTTACCCATTACAGTTAACAACATAGTTTAATGTTTGTAACATATAAAAAAGGGTACCAAGAATCTTAACCTTCCAAAATTTTTGGTTAGTTCTGGTAAGTACAAGTTAACATTAGTCTTGGTTACTTTAAAAAACTGAAATTAACCTGAACTAACCTAAACTAGCCTGAACTAACCTAAATTGACCTAGATTTATTAATTAAAAAATATCATTGTCCAGCAGAAACCACGTGGAGGCGGGACAAGCTCTGCCACTCGACACTTTCTGCTAACGGACATAAGCAACATGATCAATTCATATTATCCGTTTAAAACTATTGATATTTGGAGGGAAACAAACAAAAGCAACTATAATCCTTAAAACCTTTAATATTTAGAGTCAAAGTCGCACATCAAAGTACTGGTATTTGGAGGGAGACAAACAAAAAATGAATAGTACTTCAATAATCAAAGGAAAGGAAAACATTCTTTTTGGAACCTTTTCTTTCCAATTCAAACAGAAAGAGAAGATAATTTAAAGAAATCGTTCTTGCAATCTGGCAACATCGCCGACTTCAACAGTACGCCATCTTTAGCGAACTATGCTAACTATTATTTTTTGGTGCCGGCGTTTTCTTTTGATTTTGTTGTGATTTTTGTCATGGTAATTTTTCGGATTTTTTCGATAAAAAAAATGCATATTTTTGAATTTTTGTATAATGCAGAAACTTCTATCACTGTGGAATTCGTTGTTATAACAAAAGTTTAACGATTTAGTGAAAAAAATTGGACCTAAAGTCAAAAGTTATTTTCCCTCTTTTCCGCAAAATTGAGGAAAAATTATGGAAAACCGAGGTCAGAATCGTGTTCTACGACCTCGAAATAGGGGATATGTATCAGAATTTTTTCAAAAAAACGTCATTTTCCTATCATTTCACTCATTACGAATTTTTTCCAATTATTTAGATTAAGGGAAATCTAGGAAAACTTTTTTTTTCTGAAAAAAATTGGACTCTCACCCCCTATTTCGAGGTCGTAGAACATTTTGCGGAAAACTGGGAAAATCACTTCACTTTAGGTTCAATTTTTTCGCATTAAATCGTTAAAATTTTGTTAGTCACAAATTCCACACTAATTGAAGCTTCTGTATGATATAAAAGTTTATAAATTTGCACATCGGAAAAATCAATAAATTATAAAAACCAATTCAAACCAATATGGCTTAAGCCATTAAATAAAGGCATAACCTTTTTTGAAAGGCGAATAATTTTACCGTTGCGAGGTTGCAAATATGATTTCTGTGAAATTTATGTATATTCTTTTCTTTCTATTAAAACTGGAAGAAAAGGACCAAAAAAACATTTTTCTCTTCTCTTTGATGTCCTGCCTCTACGTGGTCTTTGCTGGACCATAAAATTTTTTAATCAATAAATCTAGGTCAGTTTAGGTTAGTTCAAGTATTTTACATCTGGCAACGTCGCAACGAATATTGGTCGTTTTCGCAGTCTGATGGTCGTTGGCGTTACCGAGACGTATTTTTGGTTTTTCGTTAAAAGTACAAGTTTTTATAAATTTGTTTGATAAAATTTGTAGAAAAATAGTTGAAATATATTACATACAGTATATTTCAACTAGTACCATTCAAAATAAATACATAAGTTCGGTGTCTTCTTCAGAAATAAAAGTGCTACGTGTTTTTCAAATTTCCCCGGAAAGTGAGAAAAAATAGTGGACAACCAGAGCCAAAATCTTGTTCTTCAATCTCGAAATAGGGGAAAAATATTGAAATTTTTGCAGAAAAATGGCATTTTCCCACATTTTACTTAATCCAAATAATTACCGTAAGTTCTTCAACTCAAATTTTTATTTTTACTGTATGTCTAACAACATACACAGTAATTTATTCAACGTTAATGATCAAAAAGTAATAAACTTAAAATATTTATGTCTCACAGCACACACATTAATTTCTTGATAATGATACCACTAATTCCAAGCTCAAGATCAAATGAGATTCACAAAATATCCCGTGTTGTGATTAGATTGTTTTCTTGGAAATCATAAAACAAAAAAAGTTAAGTTAGGTTTAAATTATATAACCTTGTATTCACCATTTGCTGCATAAAATACATATTGCTAGATACTGCAGACATAGGGATAAAAGGTACGTGTATAGACTGCAGATTCTATAGAAGTTAGTTGGCACACGCTAAAAAAGGGAAGGAGCGTTTTCGATTAGTAGTACCCCTCTTTCTAATGACGGAACTAAGAACGATACAGTCTACTTCTAATTATTTAAATTACTTTTAATGAAAAGCGAACGTCCGAAAGTGATCTCGGCAATATTTATGAGAGTGCCGAGCTCGCTTGACGCATTTTGTTGTTGTAAGTTAAATTTTTTGCTTACACTTAATTATTTACGACTTATCTGACAGTGATGATACAGATAAGACTCCAAAAGTTTTTTATCCCTATTGAATCGTGCAGTAACACTTTGCTTTTTTGACGATGCGGAAAAATAACCTATCAGTGCCCCATTCTGAAAGCCGGTCGACAATATCAATGCCCAAGCTACTTGTAGTCTAGGCGTTCCACAAATTTTGTATCTTTTCAGGCATATTAGTCATTGTTCTTTGGTAAATCAAGGGAATTCAGGATTACATTAAATTTCCATTTCTTCTAAAACCCACTAAAAACTGCTATATAAAATACAGCAAGTTGTGCTTGGGAAAATAATACAAGTTCATATAAACGTTTTTCGTATAGGCCTCCTCTTCGGAGATATGGGCTCCCAAAGAGCTGCAGTGGAATCAAGTTATTTACACATAATTATTGAACCACTAGGTATGACTCACGTTTTCAAAAATAGTTATTTTATAAAATTTCTTTATACAGGGTCAAAAACAAGTAAACTTCTTATCACACGTGACCAAATTTTAATAACCCTCTTTGGATTTTGTAGAAAGACACATATTTAATATGGCGCTACTTTAAACAAAATATGTCTGGAATGAAGCATTGTCAAAACTAAGAAATTTTATGTAGGTTGCGTTGAGTGTTATTTTGCAACAGTGGTGCAATTTACAAAAATGGGCAAAAAATCTAGATTATCATATAAACCTGAAATTTTGCATATGGGCTAAAAGTTGCATTTAGAAAAATTTTTTCTAATAACTTTTTTTCATATTTTGAGATATAGCCCCACTTTTGAATTTTTTTTTTGAATACCTTCAAAACAGATCTTGCGTTAAAATTTTAGTTTTTACAAAATCAAACTCATATTTTAGATTAGTTCCATGTTTATGTAGAGCCGTAAAAATGCGTTCCTTGCATATTTGTGTCGATTTGATCCATTGTCTAGATATTGGGTCGTAATTTTTATATATTTTTTTGGACAATTCATATGGATTCAGTATGGAGTAAATTATATTTGATCTTTTTTTAGAAGGGACTTTACTTTTTAAAGGTGTAAAGAGTGAGGATAAACAATTTTGGGATTTGTTATATACAATATGTTTTTTCAAATTTTTTTGATTTTTTCAGATAATTCTTGAACGTATGGCATTGCAATATATTTTGTAAAATTACTAGTTGCCAGGACGGTTGTGGGGACGATTTTTTTTGTAAAATCTATAAGTACATTGTTTAATTATTTTACTTATCTGTTCATCTTTGAGTATTTTCCTCCCTTTTTTCAATGTTTGTGGCCGATATTCTGGTGAGGTCAAACTTAGTGCTCTGTTAATCCTATTATTACACTATTTTTTTGAGATGTAGGGTCGTGTGAATTATTAAGAAAACAACCCGACCAGGTGTTTTTTATGTACCATTTAGTTTTAAGTTTCTCACTATTTGCATTTCTGATTAATGTCAATTCAAGGAAATTAATTTCGTTATTATATTCAACTTCCGGCGTAAATTGTAATTTGTGGTGAAAATTATTAAAAGCTTTTTGAATATTATCTATCCGATTCTCAGATACAGCTGTAAGACAATCAACTATCTTTTGAAAAAGATAACTGATATGTCAGTTTTTTTAAGACTTCCTTTTCTAAGTATTCCAAAAAAACTAGCATACCAGTTATTTTTTTCAAAAGATACGTCGATCATTGTCATACAGCTGTACCTGAGGATCAGATAGATAATATTCAAAAAGATTTTAATATTTGTCACCACAAATTACAATTTACGCTGGAAGTTGAATATAATAACAAAATTAATTTCCTTGATTCGAATTTAATCAGAAATGTAACAAGTGAGAAATTTATAACTAAATGGTACACAAAAAACACCTAGTCAGGTCGTTATGTTAATAATAATTCACACCCCTCTACATCTAAAAAAAAAACAGTGGAATAATAGGGTTAACAGATAGAACACCAAGCTTGACGTCACCAGAATATCGACCGGAAACATCGAAAAAAGTAAGGAAAATACTCAAAGAAAATAATTTTTTAGATGAACAGATAAATAAAATAATTAAACCACATACTTATGGATTTTACAACAAAAAATCATCCTCCACAACCGTTCCGACAACTCATAATTTTACAATGTCATACGTTCAAGAATTATCTGAAAATATCAAATAATTTTGAAAAAACATAATATTATATGTCCCAAAGCCTAAAACTGTCTATCCTCACTCTTTACACCTTTAAAAAGTAAAATCCCTTCTAAAAAAAAAAGGTCAAATATAATTTACTCCATACCATCTATGAATTGCTCAAAAAAATACATAGGAATGACGACCCAATACTTAGACAATAGATTAAATGAACACAAATATATAAAGAACGCATCTGCGGCTTTACACAAACATAAAACTAGTCTTAAACATGAGTTTGATTTTGTGAATACTAAAATTTTAACGCTAGATAAAAACTATCACAAACTTCTGTTGAAGGAAATTATATAAAAAGAGAACAATATGTCGTAAATGACAAACAAGACACAAGTAATTTAAGACCAATTTACCACAATTTAATCCGCTGAAAATATTTTTAAACGATTATCAAAACTTATAATTTACCTCTTTATAACCACCTAGAATGAATCCACACCCGCTACACATTATTACAGATTTCTCAAATATTAAAAAAAAATTCCAGGCAATAGCAGTAAGTGATCGAAGATGAAGTCTCGAGGACGTACATTTAAATTTATAAAGATGTTACAGTGTGATTTTAATTATTTAGATTTAGTGTATTTTATCGTTAGTGACGTTAATTAATTTTAATATTATCATAGAATGGCTTGCATTCTAGCCCCTCCAGGACCCTCCTTGAACCCTCGCCGATCTCGAGAATGAGCCGAAGTCCCTCAGGTTCCTTTTTTCGCTCCCAGATTCTTCGTTTGGAGCACGAAAGTCCAGAATTGGCCCTTTCCAGACGTTTGAAAGCCTCTTGGTTGGGCGAGTTCTTGATGCCAGGGAGCCAAAGAATGGCCCTTTCCAACTTTAAAATGATCATATCGGTGACCACCAACTCATCACCCCAAGGTCTGATCCTCACTCGTTCCCTGGTGAGCCAGTACCTAGACACAAAAAGTTATAATACACTCATCGTGAAAGACTAAAAAAAACATAGCTTTTAGTTGCTATCGATCATAGATTTGTCGTTTATTCTTGTTTGAATTATCGCTCACTATATGCACCAAATATAATTAATTATTAATTTTTGCTAATTCTGCAGAGCTGAATGGTAGTTCATAAATTATTATAAAGTTGATAAAATGTATGTCCTCAATTACATGGGGTATGTGTGAAATATAGAATTGATGACGTTTAAACTCGGTTTGCTTATTTCATGTATTTGTATAATTAGTGCAAGCTTAAAGAAAAAGAAAAAATAAGTGAAATCATAAAGTTGTACCATTTACTTTTATGTGAAGAAAATGAGGGTTTTAAACCAAATAACATTTAAATATAAAAAACTGTTGCCTGAGAGATTGGAACGGATGTTAACGATATCTCAAAAGCAAACTTTTGTAGTGATTTTAAAGCTTCTTTTGGCTGTTTGAGAGAATAGGCAATATTATCTCGACAAATTCGTAATAATGGATGAAATGTGAGTCCATCATTACAACGCTGAAACTGAAAGTCATACTATACAGTGGAAAAAATCTTTCCACCCCTCAAACATTCAAGAACGGGCATCGGTTTTTTGGGATGCTGAAGGAATTATCTTTTTTGACAGTTAAATAGAGGGCACACAATGACGGGTCCTTATTATCTCCAAAGTTTATCGAAAACGAAGAAAAACACACGAAGATAAGGTATGCTCTTTCATCAGGATAACGCGCTTAGTCATACATCTTGTATTGCCATGGCTGCTGTTACAGAAGCAGGACCTGGCCTGCCAGTGACCTGTTTCCAAAACCAAAAGAAAATATCCTTGGCAAAGGGTTACATGCGATAAAAAAAAGTCATCATCGCCGTAAATCAGTGGTTTGATAGTAATGCATTTTTTCCAGCAAGCCATAGAAATCCTGGAACACCATTAGGAAAAGTATACAGATTAGCGGCAATTATGTGATAACGTAAGGTAAAGATTTTGTCCAGGCATAATGATACAGAACTAGGCAAGGTAACATAGAACTTTTAATACTTATTCGTTGAGACAAGAATCTACTTTTTTGTGAAACAGAAAATGCCACAAATAGAATTCTCATTGTACTGTCAGTTTTTGAAATACAATGGATGATTTAGAGAAACCCCCCATCCCCCCTCGTATTTCACTCGCTTTTAAATTTAGCGGAATGATAAAAAACGACTTCTAGTTTTTTACGTAGAATTTAGCAACGTGTTACTTCTAAGGGACAAAATTAAAACGATTTTCTTATTTAAGTAATGGTGTGATCGTCGCCTTGTAAATAATTTTTATATCAATTATTTATTTATATGGTTTGTTTCAGTACTTTTGTTAAACCTTAAATTCTTATTATATATGGTTCTACTTTCCCATGAGCCCAATATCATGCCCGTAAATTCCACCAGATGCAGCATTAGTATTAATAACAATCATAAATAGTTAGTAAGACTAAATCATCTGTATATGCATGTTTTGAAATTGATGTCTGCCACTAGAAATCAGCTGGAACCAATGCTTAGAATTGTGGAGGAGTTTTTCGGAAATATAGGAAGGCTGTTCGGCCTTGATAAATACTGCATTTTAAACAGAACTAGAAGAAGATAGATGTAGAACCGTGAAACTATAGCGGCAATGGAGGCAGATAAGACCTGTAAATATTTGGGCATGAAACAGGCACAAGGAATTGACCAACGAACTACGAAGACCGAATTAATCGAGTTCATAAGACGAGTGAGGCAGGTACTGTGAACCAAATTGAACAGTAAAAAACTATTTAAGGCATTCAACACCTATGCGTGCTCTGCACTAAGTTACTCTTTTGTAATTGTGAAATGAAGCAGGACGGACATAGAAAATCTGCAGTGGAAGGTTAGAACACTCCTCACAAATGCATACAAACATAATCTTCGTAGTACTACTGAACAGACAATGCTATCAAGATACTACGAAGGAAGAGGATTGGTAGATATCGGTAAGCAATTGGATCAAAATCTTACAAATTTATGTATAAAATTTTCACATGCTAACACTCTTCAATGCTATACCGGCAATATGTGACGCAGACGACTCAATACCTTTACAGTTAAGGGACCATAAACTGACTTCTCATAATCAACCAGATCAAGAGAAGCGTCAAGCCTGATTACAGAAGCTCCTTCGTGGATGACACCCAAATGAGTTCATCTAAGAAAATGTAAATTAACGTCGAACTACTGATTGACGTCAAGGCAAAAGTATTCTAAAACCGAAGGCTTCCAAGCTATCCAAGATCCCTCGATTCAGAACGACCAATGCCGATATGGATGAAGAATAACAGACGCTCCAGCGCATAATAAGAAGATGACCATCAGTTGCCGCATCTCAGTACAAGGAGAAACACAATTCAGTCACGAAGATCATTGATCAAGAGTTGGCAGATGAATTCAAACTTTCGCAGGTAGAGAAAATGCCATACTATGAATACAGTTCGGAACCTATATTGGAGAACGAGTTCAAGCTGTACTGCGATCGAACTATGCTTACTAAACAAAGTTGTACATAACAGGTCAGAGCTCATTCTAGGGGATAAAACATCCAAGCGAGCAACACGAATTGAAGTCGCTATCCCTAACAACAATCTAAAGGACAAACATAATGAGAAGATCGCCAAATACAGAGACATGGAGGCACAAATACGCAGACAGACAATGGGAAAAGACTAGCATCCGAACGATCCGCACAATTCTGTCAACAACCTGCATAGTACTGAAGAGTCTTCTGCTTAATAACAAGGGATTGGGCCTTAGCGAACATCTGTATAAGGGTATGCAAAAAGCGGTGCTACTTGGAATCGCTCGAACTGTCCGAAAGTTTATAGGAAATTCCGAGGATCATAACATCACCTCGGACCCGATAACACGGAAAGGACCTCACAAAACTCCATCGTTATGATATCAGAGTATATCTGGGATAAGTTAATGTTCCCTGGAAGGAGTACGCACGCCTTTTGACTAAATCAGCGGGATCATTTATTTATCTAATTGAAAGGTACGTATATTGCAATAATTGAAGATATTGTCCAAATGTATGAACACTACAAACATACAATATTTAAAGAGATAAAAAATAAAATTAAATTAAATTTGATACAAGTCAATAAATTTAGAAGAATTCCTTTAATCTGTAACAGTTCAGATGTAGTAGATATTTTTTCAAGCGGTTTTTAAAAATTGTTAAATTAATAGCATCTCTAATAAAGAACGAAAGCTTTCACGTTTTGGTCAAGTTGAGAATCATGGTTCTTGAGTTTAGGCCGTGTCAAATTGGAATTATCCGACGTTTCGCCTACGATTACACGAGGTATCTTGAGGAATCTTTCCTCCATGAGATTAAAACACTGAATGTTCAGTGTTCAGAATAATTTTGGACGATGAGCATTCGTCGCAAAGTCCATGGTCTCTTTTTCAAAAATTAAATACCAATATTAAAAAAATAAGGCAGAAATTAATAACGTCACATCTTTACTTAAAATATCATTAAGAATTTTGAAACGAACTTTAAAAGAAATGAATTATAAATATCTTAAAAGGAATTGAATAACTTACTAACTGAGAAAAATAAAATTGTTTTTCGGCGTCGGAAATATTTGGAAAAAATATGGAAGTTTCGGGAAAAAGAGAAAAAATTGAATTACACTGATGAAACATGGCTCAGCCAACGAAGGGCACACGGTTGAGAAGGTAGGGCAAGATCTGAACATTAAAAGTTCAAAGCAGGCATTTATGGAAGGATTTTCGCAAGGACTACCCAATTCTGATGGAAAAGTCGTCGTCGTCTTATAATAACTTATATTGAAAGTGTCTGGTTTCTTAGATGGCGGTCTTAACGTTTTCGAATCTCGAAAAACGGGAGTACCATGAAGACATAAACGCCGATGTTTTTGAGCTATGGTTTTCTTCGATTTTAAAACTTGTGGAACCCGATTTGGACGCCAAGAAAAAATTCCGCCTTCTGCGTCTAATAATACTTAAAGTGCAGTTGCTAGATTTAGTGAGGGAAATAAACAAAAATCTATCAAATATGCTATTGATGAAATAGCTCGGGAAAAAATATAACAGTGTTGAGACTGTCGCCGTACCAGGGTTCAACCGATTTAAATCATGATTTCAATCAACGATTTAAATGATATGATTTTTTTTTATTTCAATCTATGATTTAAATCAAAAGAAAACAAAACTAGAAATATAGGCCTAAACATTGTTTAATACAAAGTAAACATAAAACATTACCAAACAATTATAAATAAGAAAACATTTCTTAAAACAGGTAGGTAGTTTATGAATAATAACACACATTTTCAATTTTCATTGTAATATCTGTAAAGGTATACAAATTTTCCTGCTTTTTCTATTCCTGATTTATTTCTAACATGCGAGTGAACGAACCCGAATGTAGAAAAAACCCTTTCTACTAAAACACAGAACATAATATAAAATTCTCAGGAACAAAAATGCTATCGAGATGTGAAAACCTGTCCACAAGAGTTATAAGAGAAGCCATTGAAATTGCAAAGAGGCCCAACAACTTAAATAGCAGAGATGATAGTTAGTGAGTGCCTAATACTTCGAAAAATCTGCTTACAAAACATCAACCAGTACCACTTAGTAACGAAACAGATTACAACTCGGCAACGCAACCCCAAACACTGGTAACAGGGCCGATGACGCGCAGCAGGTCTCGCAACCTGATTGGCCAGAACCATTCGGAAAACAAACCAGTCTGACGTACACACAGGACCGACAGCGCCCGAGTAGCAGGCGTCAGTTCGCTCATATGCGCCATACAGTGAGCTTTGAAAATGGTGAATGAGATTTCACCGAAACGTCGGCCTTACAGTCCTGAGAAGGACTCAGCACATACACGGGATGCCCGAAAAACCTTCGATGACACATCACACCCGTGAGAATATCCGACAACATATATATATATATATATATATATATATATATATATATATATATATATATATATATATATACACATATATATACGTTTATGCGGCTTTCACGGATTCCTCCGTGTGAGATGCAATAGCAGTGGTCATATCCACATTATGCCGTTGTAGTGCTGAAATCGCATTCAGCAAACATACAACTAAATGCATCTCGGCATGTAAATGAAGTAAAATGCGAACAGTGATTGCAAACTTCGCTCCATCATATCCTTTCCGTGTTAGAGGTTGCACAGTTTGGATGAATTGCTACAAAACACAATTCATCCCATTACACCACCATCAAGATGGTGGTCTACCTGTACCACCACACCGAGAAGAAAGTAAAAACTTACCTTCTCTGCTACAGTGATACGGCAGAGGTACATGTTTCGTCTCTTACTAGACTCGTCAGGGTACCGACATGCACCTGTCTGTGCAAAGGACAGATCGGAAGGAAGCATGCAACACTGAACGCGGCTTCGCCGACCTCCCGCCGGATGGCGTATATACGTTTATGCGGCTTTCACGGATTCCTCCGTGTGAGATGCAATAGCAGAAACATGTACCTCTGCCGTATCACTGTAGCAGAGAAGGTAAGTTTTTACTTTCTTCTCGGTGTGGTGGTACAGGTAGACCACCATCTTGATGGTGGTGTAATGGGATGAATTGTGTTTTGTAGCAATTCATCCAAACTGTGCAACCTCTAACACGGAAAGGATATGATGGAGCGAAGTTTGCAATCACTGTTCGCATTTTACTTCATTTACATGCCGAGATGCATTTAGTTGTATGTTTGCTGAATGCGATTTCAGCACTACAACGGCATAATGTGGATATGACCACTGCTATTGCATCTCACACGGAGGAATCCGTGAAAGCCGCATAAACGTATATACGCCATCCGGCGGGAGGTCGGCGAAGCCGCGTTCAGTGTTGCATGCTTCCTTCCGATCTGTCCTTTGCACAGACAGGTGCATGTCGGTACCCTGACGAGTCTAGTAAGAGACGAAACATGTACCTCTGCCGTATCACTGTAGCAGAGAAGGTAAGTTTTTACTTTCTTCTCGGTGTGGTGGTACAGGTAGACCACCATCTTGATGGTGGTGTAATGGGATGAATTGTGTTTTGTAGCAATTCATCCAAACTGTGCAACCTCTAACACGGAAAGGATATGATGGAGCGAAGTTTGCAATCACTGTTCGCATTTTACTTCATTTACATGCCGAGATGCATTTAGTTGTATGTTTGCTGAATGCGATTTCAGCACTACAACGGCATAATGTGGATATGACCACTGCTATTGCATCTCACACGGAGGAATCCGTGAAAGCCGCATAAACGTATATACGCCATCCGGCGGGAGGTCGGCGAAGCCGCGTTCAGTGTTGCATGCTTCCTTCCGATCTGTCCTTTGCACAGACAGGTGCATGTCGGTACCCTGACGAGTCTGGTAAGAGACGAAACATGTACCTCTGCCGTATCACTGTAGCAGAGAAGGTAAGTTTTTACTTTCTTCTCGGTGTGGTGGTACAGGTAGACCACCATCTTGATGGTGGTGTAATGGGATGAATTGTGTTTTGTAGCAATTCATCCAAACTGTGCAACCTCTAACACGGAAAGGATATGATGGAGCGAAGTTTGCAATCACTGTTCGCATTTTACTTCACATATATATACATATATATATATATATATATATATATATATATATATATATATATATATATATATATACATATATATATATATATATATATATATATATATATATATATATATATATATATATATATATATATATATATATAATTGAAACTTTTGGTATATGGTCGATTTTTTTTACATATACATCTAGACAATCTGCCATACTGTTCGATCTTACGTCACTCGGAAGTATTCGTGCTTTTCCATTTTCCATCAGCCTGCTTGTACTTTGCTCCTGCCAAGTGGCTATTTCTGAAATATTTAATGATTTGTGTAATATGTTCTTTAACGTCTTTTATTTCTAAGTATTTGCAGATTAGGTTTAGAAGGTGAGCTGAGCATCCATATGTTATGACTTTTCCACTAATGTCTAACTTGTCTTTTATAATTCTTCTCATAACTACCATGTTCGGCGCATTATCTGTTACAAATGATTTAACGTCTCAGTTGTATTTAGATTTACAAGATGAAATCAAATGGCAATCAATCTCAGTTAAATAATCGCCAGTGTGAGGGTTTCCCAAAGTATCTATTGTTTCATATCATCCATTTCCAGTAGTTATTGTGGCACAGACTACAGGCTCATTATGTACATTAGGCCAACCATCAGTCGACATATTAACGCTCTGTCTAGAAAGACCTCCAAAACATTTTGCTTTTTCATTATCATAAATTTGATCTAAAAGGGTTGTAGAAATTGTTTTTCCTCAAGGAGGACTATAATCAGGTCGTAACATGACGATCGCCTTTTTACACGGATTATCGACACATCTAAAGCTGTTAGTTGCGATACAGCTTTGGCAACTTGTAAGTCTATTTCTTGCTTTTTATTTGCAGGTGTATGCACAACGAAGTCCTCTAAATTTGCTGAGGAACTGTTTTTTTTTTCTTAGAGTTAATTAGTGAATCAGTAAATTATATTGCCTCGGGTAATGATAAACTTGCAGACAAATCTTTGCTTGGAAATGATGGTTTTTGATAACTACTGATTGAACTTGTTGAAGCCACACTGCTTGGATATTTACATTGCTTGAGTTTTCATTTTCTGTAAAAAAATATAAATACAAAAATACAAAACAAAAATATTTTTAATTCTACCATTTAATTTTCTAAAAGATCTTAAATTCGGTCAAAATGGGGTAAAATGCAAAGATAAAGGAGATATTTGCATTTAAAGTTTCATAGCTATTAAAGTCAAAAATAAAATACAGTAATTTAAAAACCAGCGTACATATTTTTAATGAATTTCAAATCTCCACTTTTTCGACCGAAATCTAACAAAAAAAGCAAAAAAAAATACAAGAATTTAAATTGTTATTGTAAAAAAATATTCTTACATATTTTACAACAATTATTTAAATTTGGCTGAAATCGGTCCGTAAATAACAGAGATTTAAACGTTTTAATTTTGACAGCTGTCAAAAAAGCACTTTCCGATTGCGGTTCAAACTCAAAATCAATATGGTTCATTTTCGGGTTGAGAAGTATTTTTCTTCAAAATTTGTTTCAAATCGGTTACAGGATTTAAGTGAAATTTTGAAACAAACAGACACTGTTTGAAAATAGTGTAGCTCCACATTCACCAAGGTATTCAAACGTGCATTTTGCATGGAATCCAAAAAACATTTTTCCGTAAACAATAACTACCTAATTAGCCTACTAAGAAGGTAAAAATAAATTACACTACATACCTGCAATTAAATCAACCTCTTTGTTAATTACTTCAGCGACTTCTGTATCAACACCTAACGTTTTGCACTTTCCATGATGTTCTTTTAATCTTTCAACAAGACCTTGCATTTATTTATTACAGTTTCTACAAATTGCTCTACTACTAGTCTTTTCTTTTTTTTTTTTTGTTTTTTTCTACAAAATAATCCCAAAATATTAGTAGTAGTGGGCACTTATTGCAAAATAACTGATTTTTTGCCCATCATTAGAAGGATTGTTAATAATATTTATGTGATTTACAAGCCAAACGGCTTCGCACTCCCTCCAGGGAATATTGACTAATACCAGGTACACAAAGGTACCAAAAGTATGAAGCTCTGTGAGAACCCTTTCCATGTTATCGGGTCCTATGTGACGTGATCTGCTGCATTTCCTACGAACCCTCGGACGGTTCGCGCGGCTGCTAGGAGAATTGCTTTCTGCGTCGGCTTATACAGATGCTCACTAAGGCCCAGTCCCTTGATGTTCTGCAGGAGGCTCTTTGTATCACTCCAGTTGTTGACAGTACTATGGGAATCGTTTGGACGCTGTTCATTGCCCATTGTCTTCGGATTTGCACCTCCAGATCTCGTTGTATTTTGGTCTTAGGTTGTTGTTGTTGTTAGGTACAGCAATGTCGATTAGTGTAGTTCGCCTAGAAATTTTATCTATTGGTATAATATCTGGTCTATTATGAGCAACTGTCTGATCCGTCAGAACCGTTCGGTTCTAGTATAACTTGAACTGGTTGTTCTCGAGAATAGGCTCCGGATTGTATTTGTAATAAGGCACTTTTCCTACCTGTAATAGGTTTAACTTTTCTGCTAACTCTTGGTGGAGTATCTTGGCGGCTGAGTCGTGTCTTTCCTTATACTCGGTTGCGGCAAACGCTTGGCATCCTTCAGTTATGTGCTGGATTGTCTCTGATGTTCGACAGCCATATCTGCATTGGTCATTTTCTATTGAGGGATCTCTAATGATGAACTTCCGGTAGTTCTTCGTCGGAATAACCGGGTCTTGGATAGCCAACAAGAGCCCTCCGTTTCCGGAAACATCTGTCCTGAAATCAACCACTATTTCGATGCTGAGTTGTCGACATTGTCCTGATTGACCTCATTTGGATGCCGTCCATGAAGTGGCTTCCGTAGCCAGGTTTGCAACTTCTCTTGATCTGTTTGGTGGTGAGAAGTAATATCTTGCTCCCTCAACTGTAGCGGCGTTGAATCGTCTGCCTCGCATATTGCTCGATGTAGTGTGGAAGAGTCCGCTAACCTGTGGAAATATGAACGTAAGTTTATTATTTGTTGGTCGAGCTGCTCACCAATATCCACCAATCATCTTCCTCCTTGGTGATTTGGAAGCATTGTACGTTCAATAGCACTCCGAGGGTGGTGTTTCTGCGCTTTTGTTAGGAGGGTCCTTATTTTTCTTTGCAGGTTTTGGATGTCCGTCCTGCTCCATTTTACAATTCCAAAAGAGTAGCTCAGCGCAGAGCAAGCATACGTGTTGAGCGCCTTAAACAAATTTCTACTATTTAAATTAGTTCGTAATACCTTCATAGTGCCATGGTCAATTCTTTTAACCTGTTTCATACCTAGATATTTGTATGTTTGGTCTGCTTCCATTGCACCTATAGTTTGACCGTTCTGCATGCCAAATGCTCCTGGTTCAGGAGGAAAGATACCCTTTAACGATGTGCAAAATACGGCACTTGTCAAGTCCAAATTGCATTCCTATATCTCCGGGGGACTCCTCTACAATTTTAAGCATTTATTTCAGCTGGTTTCTGGTAGCAGCCATCAGTTTAAGATCATCCATGTATAGAAGATAATTCACTCTGACTACCTCTTCGTTGTTATTTCTAACACCAAAGCCGTATCTGGTTGAGTTCAAACGGCGTGATAGTAGGTTCATTGCAAGGCAGAACCACAATGGGCTTGGTGAATCGTCCTGAAATATTCCCCTTCGTATCGAAATGGTGTCAGTCGCTGGATGGCACTTGCAATTGGATCCTAGTTGTCCAAGTTAACATGATGCGTTCTAAAAAGGAAACAAAATTATTATCGACTCTATACATTCTCAATATAGTTTTGAGCCACTCATGTGGCACCGAGTCGAAGGCCTTCTTATAATCCACGTAGGCCGTAGGCAGCAAAGAGGTTTCTTCGGTTGGCACAGGCTTGGTTACATATGATAGGGTCAACAATCAATTGTTCCTTGCATCTCATTGCTCCCCTCGTACATCCTTTCTGTTGAGTTGCAATGATGTTATTTTGCTCACAATGTGCATAGATGCGTTGGGTCAAGCAGGAGGTGATCACCTTATACAGTGTGGGTAGGCAGATGATTGGCCTATACTTTGCTGGGTCATGTGCGTTGTGTTGGCCCTTTGGTAGGAGGTATGTAATACCTTCGGTCAAGAACAATGGCATTTTTGCTGGGTTAAGGAAAACATCATTAATAAGATTAGCCAGCTGATGGTGCATACACCAGAATTTTTTGAGCCAGTAGTTCTGGATTCCGTCGAGACCTGGAGCTTTCCAGTTATGGGATTCCTTGATAATTCTTGAAATTTCCTCGGTGGTAAATGGCTCAAACTGCATCTGGCTGTAATCTTGGCAGATTTGGTGTTCTTCATTGATCCAGCCAGCTGCGATGTTACAATCGGCTGGTGTGGAAAGTTGGTTTCCTGCTCTCTATTGGGATATCTATGATCTGCTAGATTAACTGGAGAGTTTAGCTTACGGTAGAAAGTCTTTTCTGATCGTTGGAAGAGCGCATTGTCTCAGAGCTTGTTTCAGCGAATCAAGGCATTGCCGAGCAGTAACATTCGCTGGATCCTGTTCAACTCGCCTTTGCAGTCGACTAGTTCTTGTGCCCCTGATGTATATAATATTTATTATTATTTAGACTATAAAAAGTACACATCCTCTATTAGTACAGTTATTTTTAGCATAAATCCGAAAAGAAAAGCTAAAAAAAATCAAAATAATCATTATTTTTAAAATATTCGATTTTTGATTTAAAAAAATCATGATTTTTTCAAACCCAATCGAATTAGTTGAGTGTAAATTAAGAGCAAAGTGGCACGGATAAACAAAATATTCAAATTAGCAGATGTCAAAATATTATCGGACGAGGCAATTACTAACGTGCGGGCCAGTGATTGGAAAAAGTGTCGATCATGTTAAAAAGAAGAACAAAGAATGTGGGACTTGAACATTCACGTTGAGACAGTGACCAATTCTGATTCAGATATGTCTCTTGACAGTAATTTTGCTAAGTAACCTACATTACCTATGTCACACTCCTGAGAATGATACTAGACGCACCCTGGTTTAACAGAAATTATGGATTTTAGGTATAAGCACTTCCTCCTCAGTTTAAGATACCATTTGTGAATGGATGCACCTCCTGGTTACAATGCATTGACAAAGCGAACATAAACCATGTCTTGAGCAAAGTTCGTCATTTTAACGGGAGATGACAAAAGTACACTAACAACCTAGTACTTGTCCGCCAGTTTTAAAGAAATATTAGAGTTTTCAAATAGAGAAAAATTAGGATTGCTAAACCTTAGCGAAAATAGTTTTACTTCTATTTAAATTAACGTTATTTTTTTCAGACCATCGGATTATTCTAAGGTACCGAGTTTTTGCAACTGGTTTCAATAAACTAGGCATATAAAATGTTGGTATCATCCGCGTACGAAATTATTAATATGTTTTCTGTCGCACTGCATATATAATTGATATCATTCGCAAATACTAAACACAAGAAAGGCCCAATAATGTATCCCTGTGGTATTTTTCTTTTAGTAGCCTTACAATTACTCTCAACACTGTTTATTGTTACAAACAACTCTCTATTATTTAGATACGGATTTAATATAATCTAGTGCTGTCCCTATAACTCCATACCGAAATAGCTTAGCAAGTAATTTCTTGGTCAACATCCTCAAACGCAACATGGACATCATGTTTTACAATAATTCTCTGAAAATTAAACGATGCCCTTATACATATTTATAATATGAAAACAGTTTACATTTTGACAAACCAACACTAAAAGATGTTTGGAATGACAATTTATGACTCAATATGAATTTATAGCTGGCCAATAATATTTTTTCTAAGTTTTAAACAAAGTTATGATAAATTAAAATTTAATACTTGAAACACATTGTATACAACTTTATCTATCTCTAGAATTGCTTATCTACGTGGCACCCTTTTTAATGAGGATCTGATAAATTTTGCATGTTACTCTGTATCACTCGGAGCTCAACTTTTTCTAAAACCTGCTGTACATAGTTTAACAGGCAAGGAAATTATGTATAACCCGGCCTACTAAAATAATTTTTACTCTTATTTTTGAAGGTAAACGATGTTGAAAACTCCTAAATTTTGGCATGAGTGAGCTCAGTAGTTTCGGCGGAACTTTTCAATAAAAGAGTTTATAGCCCAATTAACAGAGTAAAAAGAAATATTAATTTTGTAAAAAAAAATTAAAAGTAAACTACCTGCACCATGATTTGAAAAGTGGTCCGTAGATCACTAAAACACAAAATTCAACTCCAACTGAGCACTGGGTTTTTTAAACAATTAAAACGGTGACTTCTTGTTTTTTTTTGCTTATTTTATGGAAATTACTGAATGAATCGCATTAGTTTCAATGGTAATATTAAAAATGAAAATACTGTTTTTATGCTACATGTTTGGACTACAAAATTAGACTATCTTTTAGTTTTATTCCATTATACTCTAATTAATTAAAGTTATCTTTTTAATTCGAATATAAAATGTTTTAGATAAATGAAATACTCTTTCAAGTACTGGCGCTAGGCTATTTCCGCCTCGTGTTAATTAATAAAATAACATGGTGTCAATCGATTATGGAAATCTCTAGATTTCAACTAAAAAATTAAACTTTACAAAAAAAAAATAGTATTAAAAAAATATTATATTTGTAAAAAAGAAGTACCCATAGTTTGAACTTACTGTTCAGTATGGTAATACTAAATTATTTTATACGGTTGCACTTTACTATTTCTTACTATAACTCTGATAAATGAGACCGATTTAATAGTTCAGAATTTTTTTTTACACTCGCATTCATCAAAAGAAAAAAGTGTGGTATTTTCTATACATTGTGTCGATCTTGGTTTAATTTGCCCAATGGACTGTGGTATGTCAAGTATTAGGGGAAACAACATCAATTAAATCGTAAATTTCTGTCTGCAATTTACGGTGAAATGGCCAGCCAAATACAACAGTTTCCACCAAAAACATTTGTAATGTTTATCCAAATGCATTAAACGTTCGTAAATATCAAAGGTGGTTTTCTAAGTTCAAATCCGGTAATTTTGATGTTTCCGACTCGTATCGATCACGAAGACCAACAGCTTTAGACAATGACATGTTAGGGTCGGAAGTGGAAGCAAATCCGTGTCAGAAAAACACTTCATAACACTCTTAACCAACCTTGATCAATCATCCAAGCAGATAGGTAAAGTAAGCAGAGCATGTATTGGGGTCTCCCATAATCTGTTCAAATAAAACAAAGCTAACCGGTCCACCACATGCAACTTATTGCTTCAGCGACACAAAACAGAAGCATTTTTTGATTGCTTGATCACTGGAAATGAAAAATGAGTCCTCTATGATAATCCAAAATGCAAAAGGCAGTGGCTTTCTCCGAATGAATCGCTACGAAGTATACCTAAGCCGGGTTTACACCCCCAACAGGCGTTTTTGTGTGTTTAATGGACCTTTACTGTAAACAATTCGATCGAGTAAATCGATCTTTAATTGAAGTGCTCAGCGATTGTCAACAGAAAAGGCGTTATTCTTCAGCACGGTAATGCAAGACCGCATTGCGTAATACGAACCCTGGAAAAAAATGAATGAACCGGGGTGGAAGATATTTCCACATCCACCACTCGCCTGATATTGCGCTATCGGATCGAATCCGGCATTGATAATTTGCACACTAGATGGCAGAAGGTTGTTGCTAACGAAGGTGGATTACATCGTTGATTAAAAATAAAAACTTGTTAAAAAGTTATGTTTGAATTTAATGTAAAAAACGACATTACTTTCCAGTCCCCTTAATATTTGTGGAAAATAATTTCTAAGATATCAAGATATATATTTTCTTTTCGGTTTCTCTTACGAATGCAGTAGTTTATTTTAGAGCTGTAGATAAAACATTAAAGTCCACATTCACTCAAAAGGTTTATGTTTTAAACCGGATGCAATTGTTGTGGAAGTTAGTTTAGTAATTTTATTTTACTTTTAATTTAAAAATAAAATCCCAGAAAAAAAAACTTTCAATTCGGTCAGAAGAAACAATATTTTTCCATTTTCTCGGTTTGGTAATAAAAAAACCTTTTTTTTTTCGTGCATTTTTTAGGTTCCAAACATTGGTTAACATATTGTTTTAAAGTTAATGGATGCGAAGAAAGTTGATTTTTCTTGTCTTTTAGTAAAGTATAAAAGAAAATAAATTTGATATAATTCTTATCAATAAGTGGGCATGGTTTACTACGATAAAGAAAGACCAAGTTAAAAAGAAATAATTTATTTTATATTTTGAAAATTTTGATTCCGGGATCCTTTGTTTATCAAAACAGTAGCATAGTGTCACGATATCCCATAAAACACACACAAATGGGACACCACCTCGTACACTCAGGAATTACTTTTTTCCCCTTAAAAAAATTGTGACGAAGAGTCATGGGTGATCGATTTTTCTTTTTTCAGACTGGAACAAAGATTATAAACCTGACCCATATCCGAAAACTGAGGCGGAACGCTCTGCTGCTGCTGCTAAATACGGTATTCCACTTGAAGAATACCAACCTTATCCAGATGACGGTAACGGCGCAGGCGACTATCCTAATTTCCCCCTTGAATCAGTTGAGTCTAGAGACCCCTTTTACCCTTGGGATAATCCTGAGTTAAAAAGAAATTTTAATGAACCGGTGCGTATAAAGTTTTAAACTTCATTTTTAATGGTTGTAGGTCTATCTAAATTATTTTTCTTTATAGTTACTTTTTTATTTTCTTTTTGGTGTCGGCTTATTAAAATTTAGATACATAACATTTCAAAATTAAGCATTTTTTTCAGATGTTATAAGGTTTTAATAAGTAAATAATTTTTTTCAAATATAATTTTTTTGGAGAACTTTACATGTTTTCTGTACTGAACGTCGACCAATTCCACAAGCACTACCTTAATTCACAAGAAAGAAAAGAATAGTCCGACATGAACTCTTGTCATTGAAATGTGTTTTAAGGTTCAGTAATAATGAATGCAATTTCTCTCTAAAGATGCGTACCAACATGAACAGAACACAGCAAAAAAAACAATTTTCATAGAATTATCTTATACAGTTAAACTAATTAAATTTTTTTTTAAAATGTAAAATTTTTCGTATACAATATACATTTGAATTTTTTAACAATACAATTCAAATATTGTGAAGTACATAGGCTTCAAATCAAATATAATGATAAATCCTCAGTAAAATTTTTATTAATTTTTTTTCTTGTAAAACAGTTTCCAGTTTTTTTTTGGTAATAATATTTAATTTTTTTCGGCGTACTTGTACACGTTATTTTTTAGACAATAGTAATTTTACTCTGATTTTACCACCGGTAATAAATGCTTTTTCTAGTATTTCTAATGAAATACCCGATTTAGTTATTTTCGTAATAAAATAGCAGACACTTCAGGTTTTAATTTCATCACGCTGATTTATTTTTTTCTACAGCCGGGTCAGTTTGTTGTCTAGAATATTTATAGTCGTTTTTGCCATTTGTTTAATATGAGTATTTGCTAATCCTTTATCATTAGCTACTCCTACAATTTTTTCATGTCCTTTAAGCAATACAGGTGTGATTGTTAGAATATTTAATCAACAAAGAACTGTATTAATTTGTTTCTCCAATATCCGGATCAAATAAAGTAAAAAAAAAAAATTATAAATCATAAGTTGTAGTAAATAAGACTTTATATGTGTGTTATCTTCTTTATAACGACTTGTAAGAACTAAATTTATACTATTAGATTTTATCCATTTTACATGAAAAATACTTAATCTAAAAATTTCTTCTTTAACGACATGTTTTAAAGAAATTGTTAAATCACAATTTTTTCGCCCCAGATCATCAAAAATATATTTAATTTCTATCACTCGGTCGTTGATATCTTGTGGAGTGAAATTTTCTTCTGATTTACGTTTTTCTGCATTCAGTAGCGCTATTTTGTACATTTGAGATTTACAAATTTACGAGTTTCTTTGCCATGAAATATTCAAATATTATGTGTAAACATTTTACTAATTTTGTAAGCTTATTTATTATGAAAGGATAAGGTTACACTGCCTCGGAGATAAAAACATAACAGTAAAAACAATGTGCAAACATTTTACTAATTTTGTAAGCTTATTCATTATGAAAGGATAAATTTACACTGCCTCGGAGATAAACATAAACAGTAAAAACACAACGTTACTAAATCACATAGTAGTTACGACCAGCTGATGAGTCAAATGAAGTTTTGTGTTTAATTACTTTTTTGCAATATTTTCTATTTTAATGATAAATGCCTTGAAAACTATTTATTTTTAAGTTATATTATTTTTCAATAGTATTTTAATTTAATTTAATAATATTTTCTATTTTAATGATAAATGTCTTGAAAACTATTTATTTTTAAAATATATAGTTTTTATTAGTAATTTAATTTAATTTTTCAAGTATTGGGTACTACACCTCATTTGACTCATGTGCAGCGAATGGACCTCCTTAATTACATGAACTAAAGCAACTCTATATTTTTTTTAGTTACATGAGGACTTCGACCTCGTACGAGACGATAGATACGACTATAATCATAAATACCACAAACCAATATGGGGTTTATGGCTTCAGTTTATTGGTGCAATGGGTGGTACTTATTTCGTATACTGGTTGGCTGACTACGTTAAAATGTTTCATCCCCTTGTACCGCCTCAGCTACCAAAAGATGGAAAAGTACATTATACTTTTGAATCGCCTTAAAGAAATTACATATATGTAAAATAATCTTGAAGTATATTAAATATTTAAGAATAAATTATATACGATCAGTAGGAACCTATGTATTGTTTTACCTTAAGTTACGTACTGCGATTCATATATTCTTAGCCTCATATAGTAAAAAGCGTTTAATGCTAAAAGTCATATACATAAAATAGACAAACAAAGAACAAATCCAATATATGCGTCGCTCGGATTAATTGTGACTGGTCGAAGTCGATCAGTGTCGCGTAATTTTCAAAAATGTCGAAACTTTAATATCGCAGTCATTTCTTACTAAAGGTTAACACCTACGCAAATCAAAGAACGTATGGATGCGGTTTACGGCGACTCTTGCCCATCATTTGCTACAATGAAAAATTGGTTATTTCGATGGAGACGTGAATCGTTGAAAGATGATCCACGTAAAGTAAGGCCTGTATCGGTGATAAAATGTTGATTCTGTGAAAGAAGTTGTATTGTCAGATCAGCGACCCAAGGTTGCACAATCTGGCATTTCGAGAACCATTGTTTGGCAAATTCTACATGAATATCTAGGAATGACAAAAATTAGTGTAAGGTGTCCAGTTGCTTTACAATGATGCTCTGGTTCAAAACGCTGCTATTTCCAAGGCGACTGTTCAAAAATGCAATCTCGATCATCCCTCATATAGCCCCGATCTGCCCCCCCCCCCCCATTATTATTTTTTGGTTTCAAACTTGAAGGCAGATTTCCGATGAAAATAACTCCGAGGATGAAATTAAACAAACCACTCTCCAGCATTTCGAAACCAAAAATCCAGCATATTTTTAAAATGATATGAAGGCTTTAATCAAACATTGTCAAAAATGTATAGAAATACAAGCGACTATATTGAAAAATAATATGTTTTTTTTTTTTAAACCCTCCTTTCTACATTGGGCTAAGAATACATGGACCGCATTATATATTTTTTTATTTTAGCTTTGTCATTATATACTAATATAGATTACTGACCTCCAGCATGGACCCTGACTCTTGTAGGCTGTTAAAGCCAAAAACGGCAAAATATTGACGAAAACGTGAGCTTGTGCACATCGGGCACCAGTCATATTTTTAAAAAATTCATATTCGTCGACAAGTGTACAACCGATTTCCTGTTATCGATCAGCAGGTTTGATAGAACAGTATCGGTTCGACGCCATTTTTACACTTTGTGGTTTTTGCCTTGTAAATTGTGTGCGATTAGATGGATTTATAGTGTATTAAATGATTTATTTATTTGTATTTTATTTAATATAATGAGATTCACAAATCACATGCTTACGTTTTGTCAAAACAAGGCAAATAGATTTTCGAAGTTCAGTCCTGTCAATGATCAGCTGAACATTTTATGTTGCGCTAGCCGAAAGCTACTAAACTATGTTTACATTTTAACATCGTTTTTTGTCATTTTTGAGATAAACTTTGCAGGTCTAATAAATATTTTGTCGAACTATAAGAACAAAATAGAACAAAATTACTTCTTCCCAATTTCATCATTATTGTATTCAATTTTCTGTCACTCTCGGTCAAAGAAGTTTAATATTAAAACAGAGACGGGCATACAAGAAAACCCTGTCTAAAATTCCCGACATTTAGTGTCACGAGTACTCGTATGGCCATGGTAACCGCCAGGTGATGATTTGTCTTGATGCTAAATCCACGCTATGTTTGTAAGAAAATATGAAGTTCTTAGGAATTAAAAGACATTTTATTTGTTATTAACATTTTTAATTTTTTAAATATAAGTTATAATAACGTAATTTCTGGAATGTATAAATTATTCGACCTATAAGCAATTGGTTTTACCTGAAAGTCCTTGGCTTCTACCTGTAATCTTTGTCCAATAAATAGCTAAAATTTGTAATATTATCACTTCTCCAAATTAACTACACAACCCAGAGATGTTGCTTATCATTAGTCATTGTGATTTATCACTTCTTTTTCTTTGACTCGTGATTTCATTTTGATTTTAATCAATTTTTAGTGTCATTTTAAAGTTAGCCTTTGTGAAACAAAATGCATTAAATTGTGAACACTGGTAAAATAGCGTGTAATTTGCAAAAACAAATAAATATGTGGAGTACCCGTATCTTTTAAAAAAAAGGAGAGGTGCATGGGGGAGACCAGACTTTGTTGTGACGCAGAAAACTTTATGGTTTTTTCTTCACGTATTCATCTTTAGTTGTAAATAATTATATGGTTTGGAAAAGGCTTGAAGGCCTGTATAAATCTAATTGGTCTCGATATATTGTTTTAATTTAAAACTTGACATAAACGGAACACCATACATCAAAACCAAAATAGGGGTTTTCATTTTAGAATTGGTCAAGAAATTAACTAATATTTAAAAAAATATATCAGTTTGACTTATTTTTCAAAAACTATAGTATCTAGAACAGATTATAGGTAAATAACCTTAGAAAACAGTTTTTACCATCTTCGTTATAAGAGATCTGAGCGACGCCCAAAAACTAAGGCTATTAAAAATCTATATGCGGCATTTTATGCACGAAAAAATAGCATAGTGTTGCGAAAAATTTTTTGAGGGATATTCAAATGTAATGAAAATGGACACACCCAGTTCATGGTTTCTTGTTGTTTAATGATAGCTAATTAAAACAATTGTTTGCTGAGTAATAATTTTTTTTTGAATTAGCTGATATAAAAAAACAGTTGAACGTAGGAAACGTAACTTGTGTGTAATTTCCTATGGCTGATTTTGGAAATACTTAGTCTTTCGAAATATTAAAATCTCAAAAATTTACATTTATCTAAAATTTTATAACTTCTTAAAAGCGTAGACCTTTTAACAAGCTGTAAAATATTTCAAAGTTTTCACATCAACACTTAAAAACTATGTTATATAGAGAGATTATTACATGCGCTGTGTCTATCATTAACCCTAGAATTCAAATATAAGAAATACTGATTTTTAATAATACAATATTTAAAATTAATGCGCAATATTGATTAGACCGTAATATTAAAAATAGGTTCCCCTATTACCTACTTAGACATTTTAACATGTTCTATACGTACCTTACCTACCAAATCTTTTATTTTAAGGCAAAAATTTAATTTTAAATATTTCTATGGTTTTCAGAGAATGTCTAAAAACATATTTAATATTTTTGCTTCTTCAACGAGAATATCTTGAAAAAAGTACACAACAATTTTGAAAAAAATTAAAATAATCCATGGAAAATTTGTTTAGAAAATTACAAAATGTCATTGACAAATGATTTAAGGATTTCGGAACCGATATATACAGTTTCATGAAGCATTTTTAACAAATGAATAGATTTAATATTTTTGCATCTTGAATATCTTGAAAAACCTAGAAAGATCAATAAAGAACAAAAATCTTTTAAATAAAATGATAACAATTGATGAAAACTATATTCAGAACGATACAAATTGTGACAGACAAACGATTTAAGCAAGGCAGAAACGGTCCAGAGTTCCTATTTTGTTAATAGAAAATATGATGTATTATGCAAGGCGTGACCAACAGTTCAAATTTTTTGCGGAAGATGGAAGGAAATGAAGCAAATGAAATAACCTGCACCTTTATTTCCAAACCAGTTTTGATTTGTTTTTATAAATCAGACATATATGAGAAATTCAACATGCCATAAATTAATGGCACCCTCCATAACTTACTGATAAATCTACATTTAAATCATTTTTCATTATTTATTTTTGATAATAAAAAAGGTAATTTACTATTTATTAACATTGTAACATGTTATGTGAAAATTTGGCTAGAAAATATAGAGAGCCACAGCTGTCGGCACGAGATGGGATGAGTGGCGCGTCGTGTCAGGTGACAGTGGATAAGAACAAATAAATTGCAGAAGGCAGTCGCCATATTCTGTACGAATTCGATTGAAAATAATTTCGAGTTTTGTAGTTTGACAATTTTTTAGGTCAGATTTTTCTGACATAACTATTATTCACATTTCACCAGCAGTTGGTCATAAAGTATACTTCTCTTTCTGGAACAACAGTAGCATATTATCGAATCTTAAAGAAGGTAGTCTATCTGGTCATAATTCGACTGCTTATTGAGAGTTAAAAGAAACTTTCAGCGATATATTTCAGAAAAATCGTGAAAAAATAAAGTTAAAAAAATCTATTTTTTACCCTAAACATCACAATATAATCTAGATACTTTATCCACCAGTGTTTAAAAGTAAAACTTTAAACCTGAGGAACTGATTTTAGATTCTGCGCTATAAAAATAAACGTATATTAGAAGTTAAGGGCTACTTATTAAATTAAATAGGAAATTACTTTATATGTATCAAGCCTGCTTTAGGTATTTGGTACATTATGAACACAAAACTTTATTTTGTTTGTTTGAAAGATAATCAATCAGCTCAAAAATATTTTTCCCATTATTCGCAAAGTATAAGCTAGATATTTTACTTGCTATCTACACTACATATGGAAGAAAAGGTCATTAATATATTAGTAGCGTCAATTAAAAAAATTAAATATATTTTATAAGAATCCTTAAAACAAAATTTAGTGAAAACTGGCAATGCTATATCAAATTATTTCTAGATTTTATTTAATTTACATTATGCCCACTAGAAATACAACAAAATAAATTTTGTGTAAAAATGTTTTTAACTTATTTTTAATATCAATTTCGTTCCAAGATCGCTTAACGGTATTAAGTATTAATATTTGCTACGTTTGTCGTAGTATGTTGGGTAAAACTAGTTCTGAACTTCTACCTTAAAAATATTGTATATTTGTCATAATCAGAACTGAAAAGTTGCTTTTCAAGTCGTCGCTTGGATAACTGGTATTATTTTTTTTTAACAATTATCTTTCTTATTATTTTTTTTAGCAGCAATCACCACAGAGCACGCATCAACTTCCCCTTGTACAATAGAACTCTCCCTATAACGAGCGCTTCCCCTATCATCGCACAATCAGCCCCGACTCTCGCTTTCGTTCCTATGATTTTTCTTGCTTGCAACAAGCGCACCGTCCACGTGTTTGTCCGAAGACCAAAACGGAAGTGTATATATTATGTATGTCGTTACTTCGTAGAAAGGTTATAACGTAAATTATACAGGGCATTATTTTTTGGTTCAAAATGGGCTTTATTACTTATAACCATAGGATTATAATGATGATAGATCAGTTAACGAATTCATATTATTAGAGGTAAAATAATGCACATATGATGACACTTACTGCGCTGTATTGGGCAATTAACAAGTCTGAAAGACATGTCTCATGTGAGTGTCATCGGACATGTCGACTGTATCGACCTCGCAAGCAACCTCGAGCCAGAGTCAATTTTTTCTTGTTTAAGAATATTTTTCTTATGATTGTAGCATGCAATAAAAAATCTGTATCCATTAAAGCGAATATATGAACTAGTGAAACTATAAAACCATAAACTGATAAATATTGTCGAGAGGACCTAGTTTTCTCGACAAGTGCAAATTTTTGTTTTACTGCTTCTTGTATAAGTGCCAGTAGCACACTCAGTAATTTTTTTGCTGCAATTACAATCATATGAACAGTTTTTACGAGGTTTCGTTCTAAATTTTGTTGATATTCAATTAGAAATGTCGATTTTAAAACAAAATTTTCGACGTCTTATCTATTTTTCTATTCCACATTATTTTTGGACTAATTACTTAACAACGGTTAAGAATTATATATTTATTCTATGAAATTATACATATATACATAAATACAGTTCAAGGGCCCTAAAAACGTATTAATACTATTTATCAAAAGACTAGCTGAGTAAATTCACTTGTTCGAGAATTTACAATTTTATTATTGTTAAATAAAAAAGGTTATGCGACAAACACTTGTACGATCACAGTAAAATACACCGTTGCGAGTGTAAAAATCCACTTATTACTTTACAATAATTGTCTTGCAGTATCTTGGTCCCGTTTCATTAACCTAAGAATTTTGACTAGAACCAATTTAATTTGGTCTTCCGGAATATGGCCTGTCAGGTATTCTGGGTGGAAGATTTGGTACGGGTCGGCTGAAAAATAAAATTAATAGACAAAATATTAACCTTTGTTCTTAATTCATATAACAGTATCTGAACAACCTTTCTTTGGTTATATTTTTATGGTCACTTAGGTCATAAATTTATATAGTATAAAAACTAGTAAACGATTTTTTCAAAATGTTTGAATGAGTTGAAATTTATTACTGACAACCCAATATTTTTTGATTTTATTTGAAAAAAAAAATGTCATCCGTTCTAGTGAGTTTTTACTTATTGTCAAGCACAATTTAATCTTTTTTAAGACACTATAAAAATGACAACTATTGCACGCCCGGTAGTTTGGATGGTCGCAATATAGTAAAATACGTAAAAAGGTGCGTGCGACAAAGGGAACCATCGGGAGTGTTCCGTTAGGTTCATTACTACCTTTGTTTTTGTTCATATACAAACTGTCTGACAGGAATTTTAACCCGTATAAATCATTTTGAACAAATCGTTCACATTCAATCTAATAAATAAAAATGTGCCAAACAAAATAAATGTGAAATGCATGAAAATCAATTCAAACGCAATTTCTGTAAAGCGCCAACCAATACACAAAACGATATTCTGTTTTTAATTAAACTTTAAGGAGTAAATAGAATTGTATTCGTAAAATGATTTAGGGAATAGGCAAGCAAGAGAAAAAATGTACATACACATTAAAAAATAACATGTATTTTGTTACACTATGATTTGGGCGGATAGTTTTTATTCGTTATATCGTTCGACGTCGAGTAAAACTGAATCTGTTGTTCTACACCCGTTAAAAAAATTGCTCTTCTATTTTCAAAAATAAATAATTTTAGTAGTTGGAATACTCTTACTAAAGTCAATTTATCGCTCTATTGTAAATGAAAACGAACAAAACAGTAACTTTTACACAAGTTGTATAAACTGTGTTTGTGAATGTATTTAGCATTCAAAGAATATGAACCTGCTGCAGATCTTTTTTCCTAGAGATTGAACTCCGTAAAAGTATTATTCAGGTTACTGACCAAACTGACCGAATATAAGAAGAAATACATTTCAGTCAAATAACGCCATAGACCAATTATTTTTTTTTGTTGAACATAAATGATTGAGAAGAGCTGACGCTAGTTGCCGACGACACCATTATATTGTGGAATTGAAAAAATGCATCTGATCTAAAGACAATTAGCAAAGGATATTATTAAAGCATGCGAATGATGCGATTTAAAGCTTCTGTCTCTAAGTTGAATAAATTAGATTTCTCGATTTTCGGTGTGAGGTAAACGGGTTGCGAATGGGGATAAAATAAAAAGTTAGTAGCAATCGAGTTTTTGGGTGCTGTGATTTGTTTGAGGAATATATCACTGCTCTTGGGGATAATCTGGTATCTGCCTGATATGTTGTCCGAGTCGTGCCTGTGAATCTGAACGGGCATGTCTAATGCAAATAGATCCCCCTGGTTTGTCTGTGCAGTCGGATCAAGAGGCTCGTGTAGACCAGTGCTCTTAAGAAAAAATATAAACCCTTACACCTACATACTTATTCTGAAGACTGTATGTTTGATGTTTAGAAACCAGCATTCATTTAACTCAACCACTACATGACCCACTAAAATCGTTGATTTTTAAAGCATATTGAAATATTTAATCATTTATTGGCGTTACCAAAAGGTTGAGGCTGCAGGTGCATTTCGAAATGCTGTTAAAAATAAATTGTCTGAAAAGACTTATTCCCTTGAAGAAAATAAAGCTTATTTTGAATATGAATTTATACCACCTACCCGGAATTTATTTATTCGATATTTATTAAGGTGAAAAACTTTTTTATCTTCAAGCGGCTCCAGTAGTTAGGAAAATCCGACTTCGAGATACTGATACATGTTTTATGACTAAGATTATTTATTGCAAAACGTTTCTATGATTTTATTCAAAGTAAATAAAATACACCTATTTTTATAAACGTCAGTAACCAAATAACTGTGTCCTTTATTGTTGACTACTATTCGACCAGTTCAACTCCCTAAATTCAAAGTGATAAATAGTGCAATTACGCATAGACTTTCCTACTTGAGAGAATTTATCCTCGCATTTTCTAGGGAAAATGAATCGTGTCATTTTGTAGGGTCGATAATATACTATTCTCATAAAAGATTTTTGGACAAGATTATTAATTTTAGAACCGTTTGCAAAATAATTTACTTCGCGATCTTTTTCAGCCAACTAGCCTTATTCTCTTCGATAAATTAGCTTGTTTAAATTTCCTTTTTCCTTTTTTGTTCTTTCTCTGCGAAGAACTTTAAACCGAATCATTCTACAGTTAATTTTTGCGGTGGGCTTCACAGTATTTACCCAGGTTATCCTTGTCAGACGTTTTATTTAGAGCTGCGGCAACCTTCCCAGATAAATTAGATGTCCTTTAATACACGGTAGTTTTTTTCTGGTAGAAATTCATAAGAGTTAAGTATGTTTCAAGAAGAACCTTAATTTCAAAACGCGCGCCATTCTTGTCTGTCAATTGTTGTCAATATTTGGTAGTTTTTTAATTGAAACATACACATTTAGAATGCCGCCTTATAGCTTAGAATAAAGTTTATTAATAGTTGAAACCCATTACAAAAATTTATAGTAAAGATTCGTAAGTTACATGATCATTTTGTTGTGCATAATCAACTGTTACGGCCCGTTATTGAAAATATAATCAAGGAATGTGAGCGGACGTTCTATTTGAAAGATGAAAGTAATGGGTCTTGAAACCGCTGCGAGTTAATGATGCATTCCATAGCAAAATCATCGTCTTTGTCAACAAGCAGAATTTTCAGATTTAAGGAGCACAAAATATTCATGCCTTGCTATAACTTCTGATCCAACCTAAAAAAGTGAGTTTGGTGGGTCATGTGAGAAAGAGGGATCATTAAACCATACTTTTTCGAAATGATGAAGGTTCCCTCGTTAATGTCAATGGTCGCTATCCATAAACATAAGATACAATATAGACCGCGAATCCTATAGAAGCATGTTGGCTCTGGTTTAGAAAGAGATAGAACAAAATGCCTATTAGTTAATTTTTAAAATGTTGGTCTTACAAACAACAATTTTAAATTTACCATTCTCATCTGATATTGTATTTAAAATTTAAAAAAAAACACGATACTAATTTATAAAATCTTTTTAAAAATGATCGCAAAAACTTAAAACATTTATCCTTACTACCAAGTGCACATCACACTTAATAATATTTGATCGTTATGACTTAAAATTAATTTAATATTTTTTTCAAAATATTTTTTGCCACAAGCAATTTATTTTTTATAAAAGTATTTTAATAAAACATGCCTTTATTTAAACAGAGAATAAAAGTACCCCCTTCAATTAGCTTCTAAGATGCTTATTTTTTCTCTTGCATACCAATTTTTTAAACCTCGTTAGTAATATCTAGCTATGGAATACCTAGTGGATGAAGAAATTAAGTAAGGTTTGTTAAAGATTACACTATTTTTAATACTGTTGAGATCGTTTTAAATATATTCTTCAGGAATAGCTTTTTCATATAAGTTGTGCGTCGCAAATCCATAATTTCAGGATATAAAAAGTTGGTTTTTTATTTTTTAGATTAGAATAGTATGTTTACTTTATTTATAAAAACGAAATTATATTGCTTTGTTTTTAAATACAATTATTTTCTGTATATAAAATGAAGACTTATAAAAGAATACATATTATATATACTTTTTAAAGAAATTCCTATAATTTCAATGAAAAGGGTACGTTTCAACAAGGTTAATTAATAATCCATAAAATAATTTATCGTTCACAAAATCGTTGATTCAAAACAATATATTAGCTACTTAATGCCTTTATCCAATGAATATTTGTCAAATTAGTAATCTCCTAAGCAAAAATAATATATAATGGCCATGATTAAAATGTAACGTTGGAAACGCTCTGCATTGATATTGTGTAAAAATATTATTTGCAAAAACTAAAATTGTAACATAGTATCTTATGTAAAATAGCTACTATGACATGATAGAAAGATAATTTTAAAATTATTACCTGTTGAGGTGAAAAGCAGAAACCAAGTAAGTCCTGCATTCAAAGAAGAGATGATATACGTTGATATTCCCATTTTACAGTTGTTGAATTGAGAATCAAATTAATATACTAAAAGATTATTGTTTCTATATGCCTCGTAATGTCAACTAATTCTGGTCATTACAAAAACATATTTCTAAACTGCTCTATTAAAACTGACGTAAACAAACTTAGTTATAAAGAGGGAAACTCAAAGAAATTATTTTTGATTTTTCATAGTTTTTTACAATTTTATATATATATATATATATATATACATATATATACATATATATACATATATATATATATATATATATATATATATATATATATATATATATATATATATATATATATATATATATATACAATATATTGGTTTTACCGCTTATACAATCCCAACTCGTTACATACTTATTACGAACACAAGCCAAATGAACGTTCTCAAGCCCGGGCTTGGGGCTTGAAAACGTTCCTTTTGCCAGCGTAATCCGGAGAGTCATAAGAAGCTAGGGACAAAATATTAGCTGGGCCTAAAATTGTGGTAGAATATCGAATTATATATTGATTTAATTCCGAAATTTATCGTGTAGAGGACGCTAGCGTCTGATCCGTATATAGTATGTAATTCGATTCGTTAGATCAACGTTCACAAGCCCCTAAAATTGGCAACCACGCAGTTTGTATAACAATCAATATATCTGTTGGTTTTACTGACTTTGTTAGACCAATTGTACTTTACCGACGGCCATAGACTAACTAGAATGATAATACTAAACCATATCAATCATACAAATTATTTCTCCATTTTAATGTTCTGAGAAGAATGGAAAGTAACATTTTTACTTTCGAAAATAATTCTCAAAATTATTTTTATTTGGAAAGTACAATGAATATTATTACATGGTTAGTCTAAAACTTCCATGAAACGTTTTTAAAAAATAAGATTTTTGTCAATTTACAAACAATAGAGGAAGAGGTGGTCATTTTTTCTATATAATATTATTGATATTAAAAAAAAAGTTATTATGTTTAAAGATTACTGTTATCTAATTTTGGAAATTGGTGTACTTATTTACCATAATTAGTCTTTCATAAAATTTAATGACGATTTATCTACTGGAGCTAACGAGTTTTTTGTGTCCCATTTGCATCAGTGTAAAAGTGTATTGTTATGGTTATTATGATCACTCTTAACCTGAAAAGTCAGTGCTACTAATGCACATTCAGTCTAATTAATGACAAAAAACCGCTGCCAATCCGTTGACAGTTCAAAGTACTGCTGCCAGATACATGTAAAAAGAGTTGAACACCGAACTCATTTCCTTAAATTTAAAATTTATACCGGGCGAAGTTTCAGCATGATGCAGATAAATATTTTGGTATTTTTTTACATATTCTCGACCCCACTTTTCATTGTTGAAGTAGGTGTGCAGTACGGACTTTTCGTAATAAAATAGACAACTAAATATACTTTCACGCTAATGTAAATTGAAAAAAATATCGATAACTCCTGGGCTGCGATTCTATAAAAGTATAGAGAAAGATAATGTCATAATAAGGATCTTCCATCTTTGTTCAGTCTGTAGTATGTCACTGTCCTAAAAGAGATAAGGAAAGGGAATGTCAAAACATATGCTTACAGAATCGGGTCTCCGGTCTAATTGAATTTTTAAAAAACAGGTTTCAAGCGACCATATGGAGATTTGTTAATGCAAAATAATTTCTTTAAAATTTTTGTCTATTTGTTTCTACTACTGCCACATGACATTAAACCCACTTAGATGAGACTTTCGTAGTTTAAATGCCTATAATAAAACTCTAAATCGTGGTCCTATGAAGGCTAAAGGGGAGCATTAAAAGAAAATGCTTTTTTAACCGACTTTTAAAAGAAGGAGATTCTCAATTCGTCGCGTATGTATGTTTTTTTTTATGTATGTACACCGATTTCTCCGGAACGGCTGCACGGATTCGAATGAAATTTTTTGTGTTATGTTCAGGAAGTTGCTGCGATGGTCCCATATTTTTTTAGATGAAATTGGTGTAGTAAAATCCAAGATGGCGCTTACAATATGGCGGCCAAAAAAATTAATTTTGTCCGATATTCTCCAAAATTGGTATGGAGAACTTTTCGGGGTTATACCCAATGAATCTGAAATTATTTTTAAAAAATTCAGAATGGCAGATCTAATATGGCGGACAAAAAAAATTTAATTTTGTGCGAATTTCTCCAAAATTAGAATGGGGGAGTTTTCGAGGTCGTACATAACGAATTCAAAATATTTTTATAAAATTCAATATGGCGGATCCAATATGGCGGACAAAAAATCAATTTTGTCCAATTTTCTCCAAAATTGATATGGGGGAGTTTTCGGGGTCGCACATGACGATTCTTAAATTATTTTTTAAAAATTCGAAATGGCGGATCCAATATGGCCGACGAAAAAATCAATTTTGTCCGATTTTCTCCAAAATTGGTATGGGGGAGTTTTCGAAGTCGTACATAACGAATTTAAAATATTTTTAAAAAATTCTATATGGCGGATCCAATATGACGGACAAAAATCAATTTTGTCCGATTTTCTTCAAAATTGGTACATGGGAGTTTTCGGAGTCGTACATGACGAATATAAAATTATGTTTAAAAAATGCGATATGGCGTATCCAATATAGTGGATAACAAAATTAATTTCGTCCGATTTTTTTCAAAATTGATATGGGGGTTTTTGGAATACCACATTACGAATCTGATATTATTTAGAAAATAAATATGGCGGATCTAAGATGGTGGATTTAAGATTCTACATCTCTTGATTTTGTCTAAAGTTAGTATTGGTGGATTTTTGTTAGTGTTAATTACGAAATTAAAATATTTTTTGATTCAATATAGTATCCTAAAAATTTTACATTTTTCGACTTTCTCCAAAACTGATATAGAGGGTTCTTGAGGGTGTAAATTGGGAATTTAATAGTATTTTTTCAGGATTCAATATGGCAAACTGAAAATTTTACATTTTTCGATTTTGTTCAAATGTGGAACTGAATCGTTTTTGAGGATAAATATAGCGAATATAAAATTATTTTAAGAAAATCTAATATGTTAGATGCATATGACCGTTTAAAAATTTTAAATTTCTGGATTTCATCTAAAATTGCTACTAGGGGGCTTTGAATGGTTTAGATTTAGATTATATTAGGACGTTAAAATTATTTTTTTGAAATTCAATATAGCGGACCAATATGATGGGTTGAAAATTTTACCTTATTCACATTTTTTCAGATTTGATATTAGGGCGTTGGGGGTGGTGTATTACTAATATGAGGTTAATTTTTTACAACTATTTGGTTGATAAGATACAATATGAAGGACTAAAAATTTTACAATTTTCGGTTTTATCTAGAATTGATATTGCGGTGTTCTTGGGGCGTGTAAAAACTCAATATGCAATATAAAATATATTGGGCTAAGAAATTTACGTCTCAAATTCTTTAAATATCGAGATTGGAAGGTTTTAGGGCTTATATTACCAATCTAAAATTAATTTGAAATTTAAGATAGTCGATTTACTATGACAAACTAAATATTTGTTTGATACAATTTTATTGGTATTTGGAGAACTCTAAGAATCAAAGAATTTTTAGTGGTTCATTTTAGGGTGATTTACAATTCTGGATAAAATGGATACTTTTTTGCCACCTTGGAGTGATTGCGAGGTACACTAATCTCGGTTAGCACTTAGTTCAAATAATTTATGAATATCATAATGAATTCAAAAGTAAAAATCAAAAAATAAAATTTTTATAAAAAAATTGAACCGACTTCTAAAAGTGCGCTAAAAAGTGAAAAATAACTAGAAATTTTTATATGAAATTGAAATTTTTGAAGTTGGCGCGAAATTATTTCTAAATGAAATAAATAACTACTAATATATATAAATTATGGTAAGAAAGCAATTACAAATAAAGTATTTTTAATCTGTTTATGCGAATCAAAATATGTCAGGTATTAGTTTGGCGCCGACTTCAAAAATTTCAATTTCATACAAAAATTTCTAGGTATTTTTCCCTTTCTAGCGCACTTTTAGAACTCGGTTCAATTTTTTTATAAAAATTTTATTTAGCATTGAAATGTCACGTCGATGAATCGAATTCAATTTCCTGCTTGTTTTTTTGGCTGTTATTATTATTCTTTTTATATGAGGTTGAAATATTGAATTTATTTTTTTAATTAAAAAAGATTTAAAATTAATTATTAAATAAAACACGTCAAAATATTTTTTATCTTTTCAGAAAATGCTTCCTTGCCAAGAGATTTGCAATTTTATGCAAAAATATTACGAAATTCGTTATTTTTGGAAATTTGAACCTTCAACATCAACAGAGATTTTTTTGATGTGAGCAAGTGGAGTTTGTTCACATCAAAATATTTGCTGGAGAAGCATGGATAAGTGAGTGGAAACGTATCTGCTCTATCGGCATTTTTAGATTCTTCATTTTTCGTTTCTATATTTGTGAAATAATGGTTTATATCGAAAGAAAGTTTTTCCAAACCATATTTCTTATATGTACCCGTTCAATAACTATCTGAAAACATTTCGATATTTTTTAGCAAAACCGCTAGAGCTTCTATTTTATTATTTTTTCAGTTGATCAAAAAAATGTTCTATCAATAACTGCATTAGCCTTTCATATATTAAAATTAATTCTCGAATGGCCCCATGAAATGCCCCTCCAACATTCTCTCTGCGGTAATTCCAGCAAGAACTTTAGATTTGGCTAGCATATCTCTTATGCCACAACTTCCCCAAATTTTGCGGAGGCATTAAATTGCACAGCAAACAATATGAAAAGCGCCTAAATGAGTAACATTTTTAAATCCATCACTCATATCAAATTTAACCAGCTGAATTAATGTATACAACTGTTGCTTAAACGTTTGAATATAGTATTTTTGACGGCAAGCTTCCGTTCAATTACAATATGTATTGTATTAAAATCACTTGTTTTTTTATTGAAAGATTGTAAATACTGAATAATAGTGACTGTATTTTTTATTTCTTCAAAGTGAGTGTTAGAGGCTATCCAATTCGGTATTTTTTTTTTTCATTCTTAAATAGGTTTCTCGCGCAAATGATCTCAATAGCACACATACATAAACATCATTACAATTGAGCAGAATCGATTTTATACAAGATTTTGCCTTAACAAAATCTAGAATACAGGTACATAGGTTTAATTTCTTATGCATGTGATTAACTTTATGATTTTGGTAACTGAATACCCTAAGTCTACATGTATATTATTATAGGAAAGTTAATTCGAAATGTCATACTATGCTACCCTTAGATATAAAAATTTTTAGTTCTCATTTATGCACACAATCTTAAAATAAAAAAATTTTAAACTATGAAATTGTACTTCTATAGAAAGTTAAATTTTATGGTTGCTGAAGAATAAAATCAGTTTCAGTTAGAAAATAGAGAAAAGTGCAATGATTTTAAAATGCCGCGCATTAAAAATATCAGGTTACGAGAACAATTTAGAAATTTCCACAAACTATTTGAAAATGTCCACAAACTATGTGAATATGTCCAGAAAATATCTGAATTTTTACCAGAACTAAGTTAATATTTAAAAAATAAATTTTCGACCTACCGTCACTTCCTATCAATCCGCAAATTGCTATTCTTGGATATAAATTAAAAACCAGGACGGAAACTTTTAAAAATATGTAATTTAAAAAATTAAGGTTTTGTGTTTATATTTAAAAATTCATTTCATTTTCTTAGGCTGTATTCCCAACATTGGTAAGTTTGTTTTATATGTAGCATTTACCTGTAAAATTAAACTCCTTACTTGATGGTGTTTTTTTATTTAATTATTATAAATTAAGCTAGATGCCAAAATATCGTCATCTTAACTAATACAGAATTATACTCTCTACAAAGGCGAAGTTATGAAACTATTAGTTTTAATTTAAAAATTTAGATAAAATGCTATAAAATTGTTATAAAAAATTGAACCGACTTCTCAAACCGATGCTAAAAAATGAAAAATAACTATAAATTTTTATATGAAATGTCGGCGTCACACTAATGCCTGATAAAATGTGATTCGCATAAACAGATTAAAAACGCTTTATTTGTAATTGCTTTCTTACTATAATTTGTATATATTAGTAGTTATTTATTTCATTTAGAAACAATTTGGCGCCGACTTCAAAAAATTCAATTTCATATAAAAATTTATAGTTTTTCTTTCACTTTTTAGCGCACTTTTAGAAGTCGGTTCAATTTTTTTATAAAAATTTTATTTTACGATTTTTAGTTTTGAATTCATTATGATATCCATAAATTATTTGAACTAAATACTAATCGAAATTAATGTACCTCGTAATAAGGTGGCAAAAAAGTACCCATTTTATCGAAAGTTGTAAATCACCCTAAAATAAACCACTAAAAATTCTTTAATTCTTAGAGTTCTCCAAATACCAGTGAAATTGCGTCAAACAAATAATTAGTCTATCATAGTAAATTCGTTGCCTTAAATTTCAAGTTAATTTTAGATTGGTAATATAGGCCCCAAAACCTCCCAATATCGATATTTGCAGAACTTGAGACGTAAACCCCATAATATCAGATCTGAAAAAATGCGAATAAGGTAAAATTTTCAACCCACCATATTGGATCCGCCATAATGAATTTCAAAAAAGTAATTTTAACATCTTAATCTAATCTAAATCTAAATTCTTCAAGCCCACTAGTACCAATTTTGGATGAAATCCGGAAATTTATAATTTCTAGATCATCATATTCCATCTGACATATTAGATTTCCTTAAAATAATTTTATATTTGCTATTTACATCCTTAAAAACGATTTAGTCCCACCTTTGAACAAAATCGAAAAACGGGAAATTTTTATTCTCCTATATTGGATTCGCCATATTGAATCTTAAAAAATACTTTTAAATTCAGAATTTACACCCTCAAGAACCCTCTATATCAGTTTTGAAGAAAATCGGAAAATGTAAAATTTTTAGGACACCATATTGAATTCGGCAGATTGAGTTTTTCAAAAAATATTTTAAATTCGCAATTACCACTAACAAAAATCCCCCAATATTGATTTTAGACAAAATCGAGAGATGTAGAATCTTTAATCCGCCATATTGAATTTTTTAAAAATAATTTCGGATTCGTTGGGTACAACCACGAAAATTCCCCTATTCCAATTTTGGAGAAAATCTGACAAAATTAATTTTTTTGGCCGCCATGTTGTCAGCGCCATCTTGGAATTTACTATACCAATTTCGTCCAAAAAAATATGGAACCACCGCACCAACTTCTTGAACATAAAGTAAAAATTTCATTCAAATCGGTGCTGCCGTTCCGGAGTAATGGGTGTACATACATAAAAAAAAAATTTATAGTCGACGAATTGAGAACCTCTATCTTTTAGAAGTCGGTTAAAAATGTAAAAATACTAATCAAAATGACCAGATTTAAAGAGAAAGGAATATTTCTACAGAAATGATTTTATATCGTTATTCTTTGCTGTTTAATATTTTACATGGTGAAAAAACGGCAACACTGGCGGGTCTGAATCACTGCTAAAATGATACAAATTTGATATACTGGGCTTTAGTTCGAGATAATTTGCAATTGGCTTGTGAAGGTGGCTAATATAACACGAATTTTTTTTTTTTTTAATTTGCTTACCCCTCTCAATGGTAATTGGTTTCATGAATAAAAATAATCATACAACGCATAATTATTTGCTTCTAATATAATTGTTTCTGAGTGGTCTATGGTGGTCTGTAAAGTGAAATTGGTCTGACAACGACGTAAAAACCTGTATATATATATATATATATATATATATATATATATATAATAAACAAATAGCAATAAACTTTGATAAATCTCGGAATGTTGGTGGAGCGACATCTTTTGTCGATTTCTAACAATTTTTGTCATAGTTAACAGTCTCGGCAAGTTAAACGGCGCAATAATGAGGGTCAATTCTTGTCGATATTTCATGTACTGTTGAACTGCTTGAAATATACTTAATAGTGTTACGTCAAAACAGCAGTACGGGCTAACCAGAAATATCGACCCTTTAGATAATAGAATCTTTGAAAGATAGAGAATATTTAAACCAGTAATCATTACCCCGTAATAATATTAAGTAAAATCGCAATAGTTTTTTTTTCTAGATTTCCCAACTTTTTTTTATATGGATACGATATTAGTAAAAAAAATCTATTGGATTCCTACTTTTTGCAAACAAGTTAGACGAAAGATTGTTATTATATGGAAAATTAATATATATCGCAAAAAAACGGTTATTTTCCCACATGCAATAATTTAATTAGGAAGCTTGAAAATATGCATTAAAAATTAAAAAATTGTAGAACCAAACTGTATTACCAAATTTATTAGATGTAAAAACTTAACGGTATTTTGAATATCTAGCTAATATGAAATGAGAGAATATTTTGTTTTGTAGGTGATTTTAGCCTTTTTCTGATGAAATAATGTTCAGTATTCAAATATAATCATTTGTATTGTTAAAATATCTAAACCTTTGGATTACTAAACTGTTCATCAATGACATTTAAAATAATTAAAAAGAACCACAGTGTTGTTTTTAATTGCTATTATTTTACCAATTAATGAAATAATGACTCTACAGCTATTTCCTGAATTAAAAGTTACGGAGGGCCCGGAAATATATATATATATATATATATATATATATATATATATATATATATATATATATATATATATATATATATATATATATATGATACTTAATACATTGTTGAGCGGCAGGCACAATTAACGAATGAATGAAATTTGATAAACAAATTAATATTCATGGTACTACAAATTCGAATCTAGAATGGATATATGGTTACCGTAAGAGATATGAAGTTAATTAAATTGGTGCAAGTTTGCACAGTTTAAAGCTCAATTAAATTTAAAAACTTCCGTAGATATCGGTAAAAAACAAAAATTGTTTATTTGGTTTTATTTTCTTGACTTTTTTTGAAGAGGTATTTTCAAATAAATTGCACATTCTTGTTGCCCCTTTTTCTCCTATACGGGACTGCATCAACCTCATTTTCTGTCGTCTTTTATTACGGTTTTGAAAGGCTTTTTGTCTCTTAAGTTTAATGATTTATTACATTGGCATCTAAAATGAATATTTCAGGCCTTCCATAAGAAATCCTAAAATGTTTCTTTTGTTGAAAAGTTGAAATAAAAGTCTTTTTAATTAATAATGTATTGCATTCTACACAAGCTTATTTAAAAATCATATCATCAAGTTCATCTCCTTTCTCTCTCGATTCTATGGGACTCTTATGGAAAGGGCTGGAAATATTTATTTTTAAAAGTCAATCAATTTGGGAGACAAAAATCCGTTTAAAAATGTAATAAAAACGCCAGTTCAGAAAATTAAGTTGACGATGGTCCCTGAAATATAAAGCGACGGATTTAAAAACTGAGGATGACGTCCTATGGAGGAGGAAAAGTGGTAATAAGAGTATGTTATTTATTTTAAAATATCTCCTCAAATAAAGTCAAGAAAAGGGATGTCCTAAATTTCTCAACTATGTTTAATTGAGCACCAAATAGCGTAAATTGGTCCTAATTTAACAAACTTCGTATCTCTAATGGTTACCAAGGTCTTCATACATCGATCCAAATTGATAGTACACTGTATATATTTTTGCAGGGATCACATATATTTTTAAATAATTGGTTACAAAGTCTATTATGAATAAATTTCGTAATAGCGATTAAAAAAACCCAAAAATTATAACATTTCAGTTTTCATCGGCTCCATTTTAGAACGAAATGTCCCTATCATGGTTTTGTTATAATATATATATATATATATATATATATATATATATATATATATATATATATATATATATATATATATATAAAGGTACAATTTCCTAACCCACATCGGTTACGCTAGTAGTTGAGTTTGACAGAAGTTTATTATTTACTCTGTACAAAAGACATTTGGTTATAGTACGTCATAAAGGATGCGCTAAGCATTATTTTAAATAAACGATCTAGACTGTAGAATCATCATTTCAGTCATTTTGAAAATTTCTAACGGAATTCTGTGACAAACCATTGGATACTTAAAAAGCTTGGTTCATAAGCGTTACCAAGGACATAAGCAAGCTATAAGAATTACCACCACCATACCTTTATTAAAAATTGGTTAGAGGAAATATTAGTAGGGAAAATAAAAGTAGATCTAATTTATATGTCTATATTTACACATAACTACATTGTTTAACGTGTGCAAATACACATAAAGCACACTTATTGGTTTTGAAATATCAATAAAAAACGATAAAAGAGCAAAATTTTTTAGTACAAACCGTTTCAAATTGACATTAAAAAACTTGTTTATTATTAAATATCTACAATATCCGTTACAATATAAATTACAATAAACTTTTATTTTAATAACATTGAATAATTACCAACAATGCAATATTACAATATTTAAGCATACAACAATATTGTTTTGCAGTTATTTGTTTTTTTTTGTAATGGCGATTAAGTTTCTTAACCTTAAGGCTTTGATAAACAAAAAATTTCATTTAAATTGTAAAAAATTAAAGCTATATTGTAAAAATAAAAATTGTAACAAATAAGTTTAAATTAACAAAGAATTAAGATTGATTAGTTAATTATAATTCCATAAACTTTTCATAAAACTTATGTGTCAGTGACACAAAACACTTAATCGCGTAATAAAACCTGTCGTTTCAGTATGAACTCAGCGACAGTTGAAGCATTTCAACAGCTTATTACCGTTTAAAATGTTTTGGGCAACCTACAATGAGCGATATAATTCTGATATTCAGAACTAAATCAGTACAAATTTACTTAAATATTGCATAACAACTTACTTAAGTTACCATAATAAGGTACTTGCAAGAGAAAACGTCAATAATTGACTGATCCTATTTTATGATTAAATCTACCTTTATAATTTCATCAACTAGAATTTTATTGTTAAAACTCGAGGACACTAGACATTAGCTCTCTAAAGATATGCAAAAAATTTAATCAGTGTGCAAGAAACGTTTAGGCTACGATTAAATATGTATTCTGAATCTGTTAGTTAACCTAGATTATGTTGCGATTACAGACATTTAGATAAGTATGGGCACCTACACGGAAGAACGTTTTGTTTTATGCGCTTCATCTATTGCACATATTCTTCATTAAAATGTTATTAATCTAATTATTAATACGATAATTGATAACACGGAATGGTATTATAAAATGCTTTTTAAGGTCAGGTATGGTATCAAGGTATTAAGGCTCACTTTTTGCACAAAATAATTTATATACTTACGAACATTTTTTAAAATTTTAATATACCATTCAATTACAATATTACTTCCCCAAGGCTTTATTTAGCTGGACTAATTATATGCAGCCTACCTCAATGAAAAAGTTAGAGAAGGAAGATTTACGCTTGTATATATTTAGCTTTGCGTTGTTTATTTAAAAATATAGTTGAAAAAAATTAATTTGAAAGTAAACAAATATTTATAAAAAAATATATTTAAATCCTAATAGTAAAACTTCTTTTGCAGTGATAATTGAGGCAGGTCATGGTCTCCACCCTTTCAGTCCACGGAATGGTATCACTTTAAATAGATCAGTCTATTTTAGAATGACTCCCCTTAGCTAACAGGACTGGTTTTGAAAAAGTCTTTGCGCAGGTGCTTATTAATTTACAAACATGTTTTTAAAGACTATAACATGCATTAGTTAGAAATGGCATGAATAACATAATTTTATTACTGCATACAGTTAGCCTTGCTAGTAATTTTATTTATTTTCAAATGAGTTCACTTGAAATCTGCTAGTGTAACACTTAACATCGATACAGCTCACTAAGATTAAGACACCATTTTATATTCACCATTAATATATATATTTTTTTTTATGAGAAAAAAATTTTTTTTGATGTAAATTAAGAATATATCCAACCTTTTTTTCTACGAATTATCATATATTTAGCAATTTATTTATTTGTATGGATTGAAAGTTATGATAGCTTTGCAATTTCTTTAAAAATAAAGATTCTTACAGAACTAAGATATATCACATTTAACAATCAAATATTTCATTTGAATGTATCTATCACTGGTAATACTTTTTTATTAGATATTTTGTTTGCAGTTAATATATTGTTTAAAGTTATTTTTCTATTACTTCAATGTCCAATAAAAATGTAAGCATTTAATTTGTAAAATGTGTAGCCGATCTTAGATTGCTGCATCTCAGTTTTTTAATTATATCCTTGAATTTAAATCTTTAATGAATAATTGAGGTAGTACAAATATATTGTGTTGTTCTTAGCCCGCGATTCTCCTACACCATGTTCACGTACTCAAATACAAACTTTGATCTAACTAATCGGGTATTTCATTTATTTTAAAAAGTATTCTTTAAAGTTTTAAATTCAAAGAATCTGTAAACGCATGAAACATTTAAGCTTTTGACGTTATATTAGTACACTGCAACATATGTTAAACACATCACAATAGCGAAAATAAAAATTTAAAATATTTACTTAAATTTGAAGGCATTACTAAGCTCGTTGACTGCCGCTTGGGTCACTGCTCGGCCTACGGCCATCTGCACTTGCTGGGGGATCTGCACACCTCCTTGCGCTCGGCTGTTAAAGACCAGATAAAGACATTTCTTAGAGTCTTTAGACCCTGAGGCTTATTATCAAAGAATGTTTTGCCAATATGATCCAAAAGTAAAATATAAAAATTATAACAATATAATAATTTCCAGGATAGAAAATAAGATTGTGCGTTTTGGTTAACTGATTAAGATCACCCTTCCGAAATCGTAACGAGAAAAAATGTTTGCGACGAAATGCCGGAAAAACATTATCTCCCTAATTTATTAACATAGTCTAACTTTAAAACCGGTCTAAGGTGTTTAAATTGTCAAGGGTAACAAGAAATCAATCAAGTTTTGCACCTTGGAAATATAAGGATTAAAAAATCCTTTTTTTTATTAAATTGACAAAATAAAAATTTTTGTGTATTTTCAGTATACAACTATTCTTATTAACGATTACAAGATTTTATCTCCAAGTTTTTATACTGAATTTTAATATTTAAAGGTTTATTTATTTATATATTTAATGCAAATTTTAAGATCTAACTTCCATCCAACAAGATCGAGTCTAAGTGTTAAACCTTCTTAGTGAATCCGGCAGTATTTTAAATTTATATTATGTCATCGATATTACAAAGGTAGAAATAGTTTGTGTCCAATTAGAGCTTGGCTTCTAAATATCTCGGTGAATGATCTTTTTTTATTGTCGTTAACATCATTCTCAGGAATTATAAACTGTCTAAGTTGGTATTTAGGCGAATTTTTTTACTTAAAAAGTATCAAAATTGTGAATCAAAAATGCTTTAATAGAGCTATGAAAACTAAAAATGACATGCTAGTGTAGACCTATGTAAGTTATGGTTTTAAAACCACCTGTTAATTTGTTACACTCAAAATTTATTAATATTTTAGGTAGCCTTTGTGGCAAAAAATATACACTTATCAAAAAACTTTACATTTTTCATAATTTTTAAGATATCAACCTTTTACTAATGTTTTCAAAAAAATGTACACTTTAATTCAAATGATGTTCAATAGGTGAATCTTGTTATCTTCAAATAATCCCCAATTTGTTTACATTTTAGGCTCAATTTTAACAAACATATCATAGTATTTTTCTGGCTGCCTTTCTATTCTACGAAACAAAAAGAAACTGAAACTCTAAACAACTAATAACAAAAACAGCTGTAAAATCATTTTATTATAAGCATTTAAAACAATGAATTTCAAAAAGATTTATCATTTAGCAAACCATTTTCCTACAAAAAAATAGAATTGATTAAAATGAACATTTTGAATGCTGAAACAGGCAAGTGTTGTTTTGGTTTAATCTCTACTTACTAATAATTTTTTTAAACTTTTGATTTTGTAATTTATTTAAACCACTAGTTAACTGACCCTATATTTCAAACAATAATTCATTTAAAATTAAGATGGACTAAAAAATATATATAAAAAGTTCAACAAAAAAAAATTGGTTCAAGTGGTCATCGATAGTAACAATAAACAGAAAAAATATAGCCCGAGTTTGCACTCATTCGTGTATGAGATATATATTTTTTTATAATTTTGCTAGAATTTTTAGAGAAGGACTACACTGTAAAATTTTTACAAATCTTTGGAAAATATTGTTAAAACTTACATAATGATTTTTTTTTATATTGAAAACGAAATCATTTAAAATATAACCTCGCTCTTGTTTTTTAAGGTTCATATTGGCACAACATACTTATCTAAAACTTATATAAGGTATCTTAATAACATAATATTTACCGAACGACAAAATATATCTAATTCGAACATTACTATACAATAACTTTACATCTGAAAAGTACCACATTTTAATATATGTCCAAGCGTAGCATATTATGTAATATAGCACCTAATACTTATACTGCAAACACGACTGCATTTTGACAAGGTGACTTAATAGAATGCATAGTTGTACATGGATGATTTTTACATAAATATTTTTTATTACACAAAAAAATAGAACCTGGACGAAATTTTTGTCGGGACTTCCATATCTTCATTGTTACCATCATATTTTGATTAGCACGTAACTTTTTAATAATGTTGATCTAGGGTTTTAAAATTAAATAGTAACATTAAAAGTAATGTATTTTAGTACATAATATAGAAAACAACTTGAGCTACTTAAATTTGTTAAAATAATCGTACTATTCAAATCCGATCCTTACTGTTATATATTAATTTGGTAGTTACTTAAATAAAAATCTTTTATTTAAGAATTTCTAATGCGAACTAATAGTAATACCACTTAATTTTTTTTTTTTTGTAAATACATCATCTATCAGAGAACTTTCGTGGAGAATTTATTTTATCACAGTTTTTAAAACATCGAAGAAATGCTAAATGTAGAAACTTTATGCATCTAAAATCTGTCTTTTTTATATGACGTGTTAAATTTTATTTAAAACAAATAACAACAACCGTAAAACAAATCTAAGGAACTAGTAAAAATTTTCTGAAGTTTTAAAAAGACGGAGGTCAGAAAAACCAAATACAACTTTTTAGTTTTTAAAGTATGGGATATTGTAAGTATGTTCTACATAAAGTTAAAAATGAGCATTAAATATTGTATTTTTCGAGTGTTAATTAACAATTAATTCCGAAAACTGTAGAATACAACATATAGTCCAAAAGTTTTTACACGTGTAGTTTTTTTCACACCTGGAAAACTGAAATTTATTAATTGAAACAAAATTTCTAAAAGTTACGAAATGTTAGATATTGTCGAAATAGAACATAAAGACTATATTTTTAAAAACAAAACTTTCACATTTTTAATTCTGGAAAGCCTTATACAAAAGAAAATAGTTAACATTTGTAAACCAATATTATTAAAGCATACTCTAGCCAGCCAAGTTTTTACACACAGTTGGTCCACATCCAGCGTATATTTACATGAACCATTTACATAACTTTTACCACTCCAAAAATTAAATCTGCATGTAGCTAATTATATGGAAATTTTATGCCACTAAAATATTATTTTAGACATTCACTTATCGACACTCTTCAAAATCTATAGTGCACTTCTTGTATGGTTAGGAACTTACCCCTAATTCACTAACATGGTCTAATTTTTAAACTGATCTAAGTTGACAAAAAAGGGTTTAACTTGACAAGAGCAACAATAAGTCAATTAAGTTTGGAACGTAAAAAATGTGAGAATAAAAAAATCGTAGTCTTCTATTATCAAAGTGGAGAAAATCGAAAATTCGTTTTTTTTATTCTACGGCTTTCTTTCCAGGTTTTATCCTCAATTTTCCTAGATTAACATTTGTTGACATATGGAATACAAATTAGAAAGCAAAATAAAACTGGCTAACGAGAAGATCCAACTTTCATAACAACTAGACCCAGTCTAAATCTTAAACCTTTTTAGTGAATCTGGCTGTTAAAATTTAGCTTACATCTAAGACTTAGAGTGCAAATGGAAGAGTAACTCTAAAAATTTCAAATTCACCATGTTAAACTCGTAAAATTGGAGGTTGTCGTTTTGAACGAAGAAAATTAATACACAACAAGATTAGGACTCTAGAATTGGGGTGCAAATACAGGAAAAATATTTAAAAACTTTAATATTGCTAGCCATCTCTACTGTAAGGGATCTTATAGTAAATGTGAAACTGAAAATTTCACACCTAAAATATCATCAGGAAAATATATTAATTTCAAAATACTCATCAGAGTAGATTCTTATTTACGGTCTCAACTTTCCTATTTTAAACCCCTACCGAAAGGGAACTTGATATTAAATACAATAATAGAAAAAATGACCAATAATATTTTAAAGTTTGTAAAGTTCACTTTTAAATTTTAGCAATTGTTTTGAATCAATTACTCTAAAAATCCACCGATGAATTTATTTAAACTTGAATTCATTCTTACAATAAACAAAGACATTCACGCTAGTGTATCAAAAGTGTGAACCGGCACATAATAATATGCGAAGGCTGGCAACATTGGTATTTGAAAACGTTAACGTCAACGTCTATTACAATAGTCTGGAAACATGTACATTATCTTTTTCCCAAAATTTCTCTTTCTGAGTCCCCTTATTAATGAATTAAAAGTTAAATCGATTACAATTCTATAGTCTTACGGAAAATGTAAACAGATATTAGGAAATTATATTGAAAATTATGTAGTTAGTAAAAAATTATACCGTGAGGTACGTAATAAATGTGATGTGTTCCGAATGTGCTATAGTACCATTTTCTTAAAATAAAATACAATCAAGGAGGATTGTTCGAAAAGAATATTTGGTTTAATTAAAAGATGCAATTGAAGAACACAGTCATTTATTTATTTCAGTATTCACATAACAAGAATAAGAAAAACTGTTCTAAACAGAAATTGTATGCATGAATTATGTTTAGTAGAACAACATTGGAACAGAAAATCAAAAATAGTTTCATTATTACATTAACGGTTAAACTAAATAATTTATCTGATGTTACTTACATGGAAAAAACACCCGTAAAAAAGAATTTGGGACTTATTCCATGAAAACAGGAACTTTTAAAGTAAGTTATGACCTGTTGAGTGGCCTCCATAATGTTTTCATATCAACGAGTACCGATATCAAAGATCTCATTCAATTTGCACTTAATAACATATTGAGATGTATGCTAGTCAAAGCGTTTTAGGTATATTAACAAAGAAGACAATAAAATCCCAAACAAAAATTTGTAGAAATTTCGAACATTTTTTACTATCTTTAAGAAAAACGGATCCATTGCCTTTTTACGAGCATATTGGAATGATGAATACTCTTAACGCCTCCTGAAAATAAAATCCACAAGTTTATATAATAACCTGTGGTTTCAGTAAGAATCCAGTAACACAGTTGACACTGAATTATATGTAAAACCGTAGACTTTTCATAATTACCAGTATAATGCTATAAAGAAAAGTTTTTTTATTTCTAAATAAATAAATAAATAAATATATATATATATATATATATATATATATATATATATATATGTGTGTGTGTGTGTGTGTGTGTGTATATCACAAGTGTTTTTGAACAAAATGCTCACTTAAATCTAGACAACTCTCAGCACTGTAAATCAATAATAGACAAGTGTACAATGAGGAACGGAATAAGAAATTCCCCCAAGATGGGAATTAAACAATTTTTCTATACAGCTTTTAGCAACCTTAATTATTAATTTTACAGAAATTTTCTTAATTTCTAGTGAATATTTAATTCAAAAATCGCAAGGAAAAAGAGTTATGGTCAAGTTATATAAAATCTGTAAACGAGACGAAACTCGTACGTTTTTGATAAAAGACCTTGTTTAAAAGCAAAACGCCTCGTAAATCTCCATACTGGAGGCAAAAACGAGTCTATGTCTATTACACTTTTGAAGATCCATTCAACGGAATTAGTGCAAAAAAATCACCCCACTTGTCCCAATTTATTTTTCGTAATTTCACTTTGCATCTGCCTTGGAATTAACTGAGAGCACGTGTCTGCAAAACTTCATCCTAACAAAAGGAGAAGCGACGACGATACTAACGCACTGAAGTACTGACGATCGGATACAACAAAATTATGAAGCTATGAAATCATATAGAGCCGTGAATAATCCCAGTATATAATTGTTCGTTAATCTATCATAATACACAGCTAACAGCAATAGTGTTTTTTTTATGTGCAACTCATTTGAAATACTTAAATTACCCATCCCATATGCCATACGTTCCTTAATCAAATTTAATGATTTTGTACCTTAAATCGTGAATAAGTCTTTTGAAATTAAAGCTTTGTAGATTAAATTTAATTGAATGTTACCTATTAAATTTCAATAAAGTAACTGAAAACATACCAAATTTAATGTATAATTACATTAGATTTAATGTAAAAATTATTAAATTTAATGCATTAACATTAAATGCATTTAATAAACGGTTTATGAAATTTACTTCCAGCACATTACCTTAAAATTAAAGTGATTTTTTTACAGTGTAGTATTGACTTCAAGAGGTGTTGAACAGCATGTATCAGGCGGACGATTTAAAATTATCTAAGGATTTTGTCTTGTCTGCGGATAGTGCCCCTCTTCAGAGAGGTTTAGATAGATTTCATCATTCGTGAGGATCTAATCTATTTGGTCTAAAGGCGCAAAAATGTTATTCTGTGATATTTACACGTTTAAATCAATTTTTTTATTATGATTATACTATAAATGATACAATATTGAAATATATTGACCAAATAGTGATCTTGGTGTATTATTCAATTCCACACCGATGCTGTTATCAAAAGCAACATCACAAAGAATCTATCCAAAAATTCATAAAGAACTTTGTACTTGTTTCTTGTGTGGACATACCATGAATACGCATCTCCAGTGTGATGTTGATTTCATAAGGTTCCCATAGAAAGATTAAGAAAAATAAAAAGATTTATGAATTATGTTCTTTTTAGAATACACGTAGACAACGTGTATTTGGATTATCATAAGAGGCTTGATGTGTTGCGGTTAAAAGCGCTGGGAGATTGAGGAATGCAGTGTGACATGCTGTTCCTGTAAAGTTATTAAATTGGCGAACCAATTGTTCTGAATTACTTAGTCACGCATTAATACGGTTTATAGAACTGGCAATATTGAAACTCTGCACGTTCGATATCACTCTTCTAATTATGGTCCCAATGGCTCTCAAAGGCGCAAGGGTAAATTATTACAGACTTAATCCCTTTGTAAGCATAACACATTTTCAGATAGTTATTCGTGCCTATGTTACATCTAGAATAAGTTAATCTGTGAAGGTGTATGTTTTTTTTGCCTTTTATTACAAATGATCTGCATCATTCGGCGTTATCTGTATTGTCCTAATGCATACTTAACCTGTGATATTTCTTTCGTGATGTTGACTATTCTGCTAGGCTATTGGTGTTATTATAGATTTATTTCTTATAATCTCTTTTGTAAGATTGTAAAATGGTGTTATTCCATAAATAAATAAATAATTTACCCCTCTTGGAAGTTCTTTGTAAAGATTTATATGAAATTGTAAACAAATCTTTTATGTCTGGCTTATACTATACTTTAATATAAAAATGATTTATTCCACTGGATTTCGTTGTCGAGAGTTGTCTAGTCTGAAAATGGGCATATAATAATAATATTAAAAGAAATAAATAGTAAAAATAAAGGGCAACAGTACAAAACCTAAACCCTAGCTAGTTCATTAAATTTCAAAATATTGCTCAATCTTCAAATATATATTTTTTAAACATATAATCTCCAAATCATTTAAAAGGAATTTTTTGAATAATATAGCACTAGGAGCTATTCTAGTAATTAATTATTTTCATTTACTTTTTATTTAAGCAGCAGGGCTCAAAACATAATTTTTCTTCTAATTATGAGGAATCTTTCCTTGATATAATTTAGTTAACATTATGTATAAATATATAGGATATTAGTGAAAAATAAAAATAAAATTTTAAAAGCATAAAGCGAAAATTACAAATCACAAGAGATTATTTATTCTTAGCCTAGCCTCCTTTAAATTGTAGTAGTATGTAAAATTTGTTATTCCTTGAAATAACTTAAAGAATAGCCTAAGATTAATTTAGTGTAATTGTTAGAAATTAAGAGTTAATAATTAAGTTGCAATAGAAGCATCTGCTAACTTGCAGATGCTTATAAATAAATAAATCAAAAATACTTACGTCGGAATAAGCGGGGCTGGTAAAGCTTGACCCTGAGGGCGACCTGGGGGCATGGGAGGTGCACTACCTCCAGGTCTATTAGGAATGGCGGGGGCGGGACGGCCAGTAGCCGGAGGAGGAGGAGGAGCTCGAGATCCTAATGAACCTGAAAACAATTGGAATTTTTATGCATATTAATAATTTATTTGTAACAGTTTTGAAAAATAAATAAAATATAACTATTAACTTTTTAGTGCTAAAAGGGTAAGTTAGAATTTTGTGAAATACGAGGATTTATTTAAAAATCATATTGCTTTTTTCTCCGTCTATCGTAACGCTGATTGAAAAAAAGACGCACTGTATTTAAACTATTTTTCTACATAATCGCCATTGTCATTCAGGCATTCACTAGCTTTGCTAACTTAAGATCTTCATCAGTTTGCAAGCATGTTTTTTGCGTAAAAAAAAATATGTTGAATAGGGTGAGTAATGTATTTAGGTAATGAATTATTAAAAATATATGGAGTCTTAGTAATGAGTTGTAGATGAATTTTTTCATTTTTCCAACAATTGATCCTAGTTTTTAACAATCTGTATTTGGTCTACTCCGCAATAGAGGTCAGATGTTCTAAAGCTACCACTGCCTAAACATATCTGTTATAAGTTTATTGTTTTCTGGACAAGCTTGTTTACACATACTAATTTGGTTCAGTTAGATAAAAAATATTTAATATCCCACATTGATATATAGAGAAATATGAATTGTTCAAAAACGCCATTACATTTATCTTTAATTTTATTCAACATGCGTAAAGAAATTAAATTTTCAAAATATTTATTTATTTTAAACCTTCTATATAATATACATAATAGCAAGACGCAACAATTTTTATGACGAAAAATTATCCAAAAAACTAAAATACAACTACGTTTTTTTTTGTATAAAAATAATTAGATTTCGGCCATGGATTTCACAAAATAAAATGGATGACAGATTGCATCAAGCTGTCAGACTAAAAATGCCCGGAGTATGCTTGTCGCCATATTGGGGAAAAATGAAGTTTTGGTCGTCAAAAGTCAAAAAACCATTAAAATCTTTGTCCTTTCCCTGGATTAAATTTATTTTATATTACTTAACAACCAAAAAACCAAGTAATATACACCAATCCATCAGTCAAATAATTAGGTGTAAATATAGACCATAAAATTATCTTAAATTGGCACTCCAGAACTGTTAAACAAAAATGCATGCAAAGAGCCAATACTTTAGTAATGAAGTAATAAAGAGAAAGGGATATCAAGCAATCCGCTATATAAACCATCCAATCAATTATTGTATGAATTCAATAAACATCCAGCCTCTTACAGCAAGACTTTCTATCCTGACAACTAAGTTTAAAAGAAAACCTTGACCTTTTTCTTGTTAAGATTTGTAGAGGCTTGAAGATCAAATGTACTATAAATAAGGTTTTTATGCTGAAGGATCTCGTTTATTGGCCTGTAGGATTTATATTTATATGTCTTAATAAATTATAATCATAATATTTATTTAATTGTAGTATAGTATAGTGTTTAACACAGCGTTAGTAAGTAAAACGTTGGATTTGACATTATTTGAGTATAAAATTTAATGTTACATATTTAAATAAAACTTTCAAATATCTTACAAATTGTTATTTCTCAAATTTTTTATAAGTTGTGTAAATGAAAACAATTATGTTAGACAAATGTTTATGTTAAATTCATAATCAGAACTAGCTGTAGAAAAATATAAATAACACACTCATGCTATTGAGATATGAACAGAACCTTCTGTAATAATTTTGTACGTCTATAATCTGAAATTGTCTTGAAATTTACGAGACCCATTAAACTTTCTAAGGATATTTAAATTAAAAATTAGACAACACTAAAAATAACTGGGGTACCACCCAATCAACACTTCAACTGTTTTCTCAAAAAATAAAACATTTTGAAAACGGTTCAACATATTGCTTTTTTTAATGGCGAGTTATTTTTAACAGCCAAAAATATAATACATTTTTTAATCTATTTATTTTTACGACCGACCATCCAGATAATATAATCAATTGACACGAATTGGATCAGTTGAGTGGGTTTAATATTTAATTCTATCGTTTTATCTCTTTCTACTATCCGTTTCGTTCAACTACTTATATCGACACACATTCGGAAAATTATGCGAATTACTTCTACCCTGGTCAGTTAGAGATAACCGATTATATTTAGCCTGTATAATTTTCCTGCGGCAACTGCATATTCACTGTTATAAGTGAACTTTCCCAATATGGCAGATAGCATGGTCCGGACATTTTCAGTTTATTACACGATCAGTACAGTTACTATACACGTGCGTGATTTTGGCACGAAATGACTTTCAAAATAACTTTTGCCAAACTAAAAATACATCACAGCACAAATAGATTTTAAAGTTCTTACCACTGGAACCAACAGTTCCCATTTGAGGTGTAGTTTTTCGTGGTCCACCAGGACTGGGAGGCGAAAGGCGTGGATTGTCCAAACCGCTAGCAAGCCAATCATTCTTAACTGGTGGAGGCACTGGAGTGGACACTGTAGCCATGGATACGTCTCCTATAATGCGGAGTGCTTCTTTGCAGGCATGATACATGCGCAACATTTCTTCGCGTTTTTGTGCCTCTTCTGGAGCCTCTTCCATCATTTGTGCCTAGAGTAAAATATTAAGGTCTGATAAGGTAAATATAAATTGGAGCAAAAGAAGATATATACTTTCAATATGTAATTTTTTTATTAAAGACTGAAAATATAAAAATCCTTAACTCATTTGCAATATGAATCTGTAGGGTTTATATCCTCACACACAATCCATAACCAAAAATAGATATATTATTCAACTCGTTTATTATTCTTTTATTGATATTATGTGTCATTTTTTTAAGTGTTGTTTTTTTAATCTAAGTGACGTATGGTATGACCCCTTGAATAAATAAAAAGTGACAATATTTGATCTTCGATTTCTAGGCCTGAATGGGCCCTTTATATCCCACCATGATTGCAAGCCATTCGAAGCCTTGCCTGCTAGCTTCAGGTAATAATATTATATCTCCGACATGTCTTTGCCTCAGTCCGTTAAGTACTGGACACTCTCCGAGGACATGGTCAACAGTTCCATGTTCCTCTAGATATCATTTGCACACAGAGTCAACCATGATGCCAATCTTATGAAGATCGTCTCGCAGATAACAACGTCCTGTTAGTAATCCCACCACGCTTTGCAGTTCCTTTCTCTCCAGAAAGAAAAGCTTCCTAGTAAGTCGCACGTTAGGAGCACCTTGGCACACCTTATTCAAAAGGCGTCCCACAGGGATTCAATACATTTGCTTTCCAGCAATAGGGTTAATTTCCTCTTACCAGCAGTACTTGGAACAGGTAGAATTTATTGGGGTATGTAGGGTTCAATCGCGAACTCCTTCTATATGAAACAGTTTGCTTATTCCCGTGTATACCGAAGTAACGCAGGACCCACACGAGTCTAACTGTGTAGTTGTTTTTTGTCAGTGTCCAGTGTAGGGTGTCCAGTTTAGAAGGGTGTCTCTGTAATTATTACAGATAGAAACTTTCTATTTTCGCGAACCTGTTCCATTTATAAGCCCCTCGTATCTTAGTTAATATGTAGGTTAATGAGAAAGTAAACAGACTATTTTTTACGTAAAATTTGCAAACATCCTTAGCTCTTTTAAAAAATGTAAACGTAAATTCGCTAGGCTATGAATATTAAATACATATCTAATTAATAATAATGTTTTGGAACTGAAACTTTATTTTTAGTTTCTGAGATCCTCTAAACGTATTATGGTTTAAGAAAGTCAATTTTTATTACTGGTGTAAATCTGGATAACTGGAGATAAGAAAAACTATAGCAAAAAATGCTACTAGGTTGCGTCTACTGCGGAAAACAAAAGCTTATAACTTCCACGACAGGTGAAAACTTAATTAGGTTTTAATAAATATGGTGAAGAGATTTTTTCATCTGCTGAGTATTTTCTTTAAGTTTTGCAGTCCAAAATTATGAAAAATATGAGAAGTTTGACATACTAGTGTGTTTTATTCTTGGCCAAGGGTAAGGGGGAGATAAGGGGTCGTGCTATCTCTCTTGCTCCGAACGTTTATTTGTTCTTCACTCTCAACGAAGCGCTCGTCGGCCTATCGTTTCGGGATAAGAGGGATAGCACGACGCCCTTATCCCCCCCTCTATCTCTATCTTTGCCGTGTAACACGCGGTCCATTGGAGGCTGCCTCCAGTAGTGTATGCTCGAAAGTTATATCAAATCGAATGAGATCACTCACAAGGCTTTGGAATTATATCTTAACAGGTACGTATACTACACATTTATCGTTATCAAAAAATCTTTCAGAGCTCCGATGGAATACTGAAAAGTTTATGTATATTACATATTTTTTGTTACCAAAAAATCTTTCAGAGCTGCGATGGAACACTGAAAAGTTCATGTATATATATGCACATATTTATTGTTATCAAAAAATCTTTCAGAGCTGCGATGGAATACTGAAAAGTTTCTTTTGTATAATAGATATTGTTGTGGAACCAACATCTTACCACCGCTTTCCGGCAAAACTGGACTTAAATAGAGGTTCAAGTTTGTGGAAAGTACAAGGATGTCTGGGAAAGATACCGGTGGATCCCACTGATGAATCCACCACCGGTATCGGGACGAAACATCCGTACATTTTAGGTGGTCGCAAATAGTTCGTTATTTATATGCCCTTAACATCGGGGGCATTACTACAACAATATCTAAAAAGAATAAGCCCAATCCAGACATATTTTCTAGATTAAATTGTAACTTATGTCTTAGTAATACCCCTGATGTTAAGGGCATATAACTAACGAACTATTTGCGACCACCTAAAATGTACGGATGTTTCGTCCCGATACCGGTGGTGGACTCATCAGTGGGATCCACCGGTATCTTTCCCAGACATCCTTGTACTTTCCAAAATCTTGGACCTCTATTTAAGTCCAACTTTGCCGGAAAGCATTGGTAAGATGTTGGTTCCACAACATGCCCTCCCTAAGGCATTTGCTTTCCGGTTTTAACTGTCGGACAGTCCAAGCCGTTAGAAAGCACAGGTCTGAAAAGGAAGTGGAACGGACATTCTAGGTGGTCTTTCCAAAGTAGGATACCGGCTTTAGCACAAAGCCACGACTCGACGGCCTTCCATTTTGTCGTCCCTGCTCGGGAGCCATGTCGTATTAACGGATGATGAGTGTTTTTTTTTTTTAACTTAATTATGAATTTACTTTACCGAATTTTCTTTCAACTACCTTTCGCGATTTTAACTTTTTTTTTAATTTTAACGAGACGTCCCTGCATCTCACCATTATTCGGTATTTTTGTACCCATTTCCGAGAATATGGACCTATTTATCATTTACCGGGTTTGTTGGATTAATTTTATCCTTCAAGAAACGTGGAAGTTCGTTACCGTCAGGATTAATTTATTTTAAGAATTTCCGCATTATCAATTATTTGTGTAAAACCGAAATTTTGACACAAATCAGGGGTTGTTGGTGAAGTCCCGCCAATCCTCCCGACTAGAATAAAAACTCTAGCCGCCTCACCTTTCTTCTCGCTCACCGGGATAAAAGGGGAACGAGTGAAGGTCAAAGTTCACGAAGATTAATTAAATTTTATTTTATCGAGGGAACACTTCTATGGAATGAGCCAATTAGGAAGAGGTTATCAAGTAACACTCTTCCTTGACTCTTAGTTAACTTTTTATTCACTGTTTTTTTTTTTAATTGTTTAATCAGTACTGTTTTCCGCAAGTCAAGTTCGGTATTATTTCACTCTCCACTGTCACGTTCGGGATCTGTCAAGATCGGTATTCATAACTTTATAGCCAACACGAAGCTGACTATTAGTCGCAATGTCAATATCAGGTTAACTCCACTTTGTCACTCTAGTAATAATGTCAGGACACGTCGGTTCAGTAACTCGTACGCGCCACTGACCTCGTCTTTTTATCGACGGTCTCAATATCAGGAATATTAAGATACGTGCACGATCTGTATTTTCTGTAGTATATGTTGTCAAAGACAATCTACTTTAACAACCACGAGCTGCCTAAAAGGACAAGTTTACTCTAAGAGAGCATCCCGTAATGTGCTTAATTACGCCGCTGCCTTCTCGCTTTTATAGCAGTGGTGACGTCACATTCTGAATTAGGGGAAGCTCCGAGCCAAAGCGCCGGTTAATTTCTGGGTTTCCCCGCGATCAAAGAATTGTAGGTTTATTACTGTATGCCGTATTATTTAGATTATTTTGTTTAGGGAGTTTTGAGGCAATATTAAATATAAAATTTAATATTTTGTCGTAAAATATGCGTGTATTCACAACACTTAGTAGAATATGGAATCTTTATGCAGTCGTGTATGACAAAGAAAACAGAGATCGACGAAGTGAATATTCTGGCTTTCGTAGAAGCAATGCCTTTAACCTCATGTAGAGGGATAGAAATGGAAACTGGGGTCATCAAAAGTAGTGCATGAACAATATTAAAAAAATATAAGTACCACCACTATAAATTTCATATTGTGTGTAATGTTCTGCAATTGTTATATGGAACAAATTAGAGCCAGAGACAATTTTGGAAGAGAGGCAATCTGGTCCGATGAATGTTATTTTACCAGTGCTGGTATTTTTAACAGACATAATGCCAGACTTGGTCAGTAGAAAATCCTCATATGATTTATAAAAGGAAGCAAAAAGGTTACTTCGGATTTGGTATCGTTTGTTTTATCTTACGAACAGGGATTAGGTATCGAACTTATGACAGGAGCATCACAGCAAACGGCTATTTAAAAATTTTAGAAAATGTAATACCTGAATTGTTAGAAAATGTTCTCTTGGCGAAGTGTAATGATATATATTTCCAGATTTATAGGACTCGACATCGTTCGGTAGAAGTACTTCGCAATGCAACAAATTAGGTTATTCAGTTTTCGCAAAACAAACCTGTTATCATTTTAAATACTTTAAGAAAAGCTGCAGAAATGTACCAATTCTGTGTCAGGGAAAATGACGAGCATTTTGAATACCAAATATTGTTTTTTTTTGTAGATAATAAGGTTAGACATTGTCGGTATTTTGGGAATTATGAACTCTATTATATAATAGAAATTGCCTTCAACTATTAAACTATATTATAATACAAGATCCTTGAAAACTTATTCTAAATAATATTCAAGAGGTTGTACCAAAGATATCATTAAAAAAATCAATATTTTAGATTTATTGGTAAAATTAAATATCCATTATTATACACTTTTGAAAAAATTGAAATCAATCTGTCAAATAATACTCAGGAGATTCTATTTAAAAAAAAAAATTTAGTCTATAACTCAAAATCTAATGGCTTTAGAAACAGCCAAGTGCGCCAGCAGATTTTACGTAAGAAACTCTATAATAGCCAGTTTTTAATTTTTGCATTTACTTACATATGAACTAAGATACGATAGAGAGCTCGTAGATGGAAAATTTTCAATTTCGCCCTGTTCCTTAAAAAACACGCGGTAGCGGTAGAAAAATTTTGTTTCTTTTATCTTTTGTTTAACAAAAAAGTAGCACAGCTTCGTGAAAATCACAAGCCTCTATCTTCAATAATAATAGAGATACCCTGCGAAAGTATCGAAAATTGAACACCATGTACATCCTCGCACTCGGACACCAATCGTGAAGTTACGTCATTAGACTTCATTACCAATAGTGCAGCTCTACTGTTTGAACGTATGTTTACTATTTTATTTCTAATGTTTTTCTCATAGAATTGACCTCACTACAGAATGCCATAAATTCCTGCTGGAAAGATCGTTGTATGTTGTCCAAGAGAGTCAAACCCTCCGACTCCCGTGCTCTTACCGGACAGTTCAGCTCTAGTTTGTCTGTAAACAACCAGGATCCATTTCTGAACAGTTTCCACCTAATGCCAATCCTCTCCGCCTAGCAAAAGTATTTCGAGAGAGCGGTCGAGTTTCAAAACCGGAACGATGAAGTTTTTATTATGCGATTACGTTGGAATTCAGCTTATTAAAATAATTTATAAGCTAGGATAAGAATATGCAAATTTATTTTTGCTATGCAACATTAAGATAATGCATCTTATTAAAATATAAAAAGGATATATATATATATATATATATATATATATATATATATATTTTGAAATATTGAAAAATACTATAATTCATAGGATTCTGCAACGTTAGGCTTCCATGGCGCCTATGCCATACAAGCTAGGAATTTTATTCAATTATATACCTAAACTTTCGACAAACGTGCATTTCAGGAAGGAATTTTTCTACAGACAGGATGCTTCAAAAAAATTTTTTTAAGTGGACCTCCCTGTATATTAATCATTTTTTAAACTTTTTTAGCAACACATTTGGATTTCAAATTTAACCGATAATAGACCTTTGTACTATAAACATATCAGGTCCAAACTATCTTGCAGGTAATAATAAACTCAAAATGTCTTTAAAACCATTAGTAACAGAATTCTATATTTTTATCTCTTTAATAATTTAAACAATTTACACATCTTTTTTAAAAAAGATTGTTTTAAATTGAACCAAGCGAATTTACGCTGACGATTTCTTTATACTAATGATCAAAAAGCGTTCTATTTTTACTAAAACATCTACGCAATAATAAAAAACGAAACAATAGGGATCATACCTGATCTCCGCTGGCATAAATATGGGCGAGTAGTTCTCCATTAATAAAATCTTTACAGTTATTTATAATCATGTGCATTATAGATTTGGGGATCAAATCTCTCGTTGTCTTCGTAACAATTCGCATGTAGCTATCAACTAAGTTTCTGATAGTTTCTACTTGTCGTTCCAATTGTGGATCCATAGAGCTAGAAGCTCCTTCGTTGATACTCTAATAAAATACACCATTACATTTTGATTAAAATGCTATTAAATAGAAGTCAAAATCTACAGTGTTAGATTTTTCAAAGCTTTGTCATGCTACGCAACAAAATAATAAACGCATTTTTGGCTTAGAGATCTGGGCAGGAATTCTTTAAGAAAAGGGAAAGAAAAATTTAAAAGGACTTTGCATCTTCGTTAAGTTTATAGTAATACATAAGTATCCCAGACTTGAAAGCAATATATAAAGAGAATTCAAAAAATATGCTTATAAAATCAGGCCTCTTCTCTTAAACTTAAAACCCTTAATTTAAAATGGGAATTATCGGCTTACTTTTTAAATAATGCTATAAATAAAAATTTTGTTTGTTATAAAATATTTTGGATAAAACATCATGGGATGCTAGTATACAGATCATTTCTTAAAATTGATATGTATATTTAAATAATACTATCATAAATATGTAAAAAACATTTGGAAGGTTGTAAAAATGAAGAATCTTATATGTTGGAATTCTTTAAAAATATAATTTTTAATCATTTAGGCAATAATTATTTTAACAAACCAAACATAATAACACTGTTAGCACATTGCAAAATATAAAATATAGTGAAGGTGAACAGACAAAAAAAAAGAAACAAGACAGTTTTACTTGCCGATTTTTTCCCCTAAAAAGTTAAAATTGCTTTACCATCAAAAATGAAAGAAAAGTCCGACTAAAGTTCATTCACTTAGTAAATTTGTTTTGTTATAGGTATTTTAATTTATTGAAATAGGCGGCTATTAAACAAGTTCCCTTATTTACCTTAAATTTCAGGAATCTAAACTTCAAAATTTTAATTAAATAACAAATAAAGAGTAAAACACAGTTCTTATGAATTTTTATTATTGCATGCAATGTATTCACCGAAACCCTTACGTGTAGAAAATGAGTCACGCGGGTAATACGTAAAACTATGTTTGCGAATCTATGACATTTTATGTTTATTTATTTATCTATAAAACCCGATAAACATGCCAATTGTCAACTTAAATCTAACGTAAAATTTGCAAATATAAAAACTGTAAATTTTTTGTTCGTCAGACATTGTAGTTAACGCTATTCCCTATCATTAATTTCAAACTAATTTGGTTACGACGGTGGAGATCCAAAAAAGCATTTCATTTCAGTTGGTGTTTAAAAAAAGTTGGCAAATGGATACTTGATCCCATGTTTGTCAATAAAGTTGATCAGTATCATTGCCATTTCGTGCTAGAACATGAAAGTCTATCTAGTTTTCTAAAAAAAAAAAATTAAAATTTCTTAATGGAAACATTAAACAAAAATTGACGCTGAATATCACGTATTACGAATTTAATTTTATGTATTTATATTTACTCTATAGCCAACATAAAAAAATGATAGATTCGTTAAATAGAATTTATACGATCATACTGAACTCGGGTTGTAGTAAATGTGTTCATTTATTCTAACATATTTACTTCCACTGATATCTTGTGGAAAATAATGGCATATATCTGCTCCAATAATAATTATTTGCGTGCTAATTTAAGAGCAAGCGTTCATTTTAATAGCCAACGATTAACTGAAGTATTCATTGCATAATTTCAAGTGTTAAACTAGTTTACTTTAACACACAAATTTATCAAGTTTGTATAAAACAAAGATAAAATTACAATTTCTAAAAACATAAAGCTATTCTGTTTAACAAAAACATTGTTTGTCTTTATTAAAAAATGCTTAATAATTTTTTAGATAAATTTATAATTACTAGGTTAATGAACTTAGTCATGATTTAAGATTTACATTTACTATTTGTTATGTTAAAATAATATAAATATGTATTACCTCTTCGCCATTAACTTGCTCAGTTTGCTTTTCCGGATAAACCCCAGCTCTTAAAAATGAAGCTTTCCACGAGTCAACTTCATCTAAAGTCTCGCAACTTAATTCTAATTGTTTATAATCCTAAAAAGAAGAACAATATATTCCTACTCACGACTTTGATTTATATTTGTATACTTCAGGCATATAAATCTAAAATACAGTTAACATATCAATTGAAAAATCTAATTTTTCACATTTCAACATACCCTATCTTTCAACGGGTCCATTTAGAGCAAAACGTCTCTACCTCATGCTATATTTTTTACTACAATATCTGAACTTCCCGTATAAATTAAATTTAAAAAAAAAATCGAAATTTCTATTTAGTTAGTTATATCAAAACCTAAAATAGGACCTGCAAGTTGTTTTACTGAAAATGTATATTTGAAAAATGCTAATATTAATACTTGAATATGGTCACATGATGCTCAATAAGGTTCTGTGAAAAATATATTTAGAACTCGCTCTGGCATCGCACAATTAGGGTTATAAATGACAACTATCTCATAATAACATTTGATCCGTTAATATACTATTATTAATAATAATAGGGCCATTGACAAAGTATATTGGAAGTGTTAAAACCAGAAATATTGAATCAGATCCAATATCACTCACAACATGACCCAATGAATAGCACTACCCAATAATACTTCGACACACTAAAACTAGAAGTTTCCGTGGCTGCAGGACAGTTAGAGATATAAAGCCAGCAACAGCTGAAAACCCTTTTTAAGATATCAGAACACTTTATCAAATATGGTAGATAATAGATACCCGAATAAAGAACAAATAGAAGAGTTCTAGAGAAGTCAACTAGCTACAACCACCTACAGCAACATCCAAGCTAGCTGAATCAATGAACATCAAGTCTTCCAGGATTACAGTCAGATGCAATTCGAGCCCCTGACCACCTAAAAAATTACTAGCATTGTCAAGGAACTTCATAGTTAATAGTCCTGTTCATATTCAGAACGACTAGCTTAAAAAGTCTTGCGAGTATATATCAATTAACAGTTCTGATAAATCATGTTTTGCTCGATCCACAGAAAATATCATTGTCCTTACAGAACGTATCTCTTGCCAAAAGATCAGCATAACACACATGATCCAGCCCCATACTGGCCAATCACTTGCGTTCCCACGCTGTAAAATGTGATGAAATCCTGTTTGACACAACGTATCCATGCACACTGCGAGCAAAATAACATCGTCATTCAGCAAAATGGATGTGATTATCTTCGGTCATCTGCAATCAGACCTATACCAAATGAAGAAACCTTTTCACCGCCTACGTGGACTACCAAAAAACCTCATGCCCCATGTCTGGTGGTAGCTATTCTGAAAATAGAGTCAACGTACATATTATATCTTTTTTAGAACATCTCGTGTCAACTTTGAGAACTAGGATCCAAATTCAAATACCTTTCAGCAACAACGTCGAGACAGACATAATCCCAATAAGAAGAAAAATATATGAGAGTTCTCCGGAGATGCAGGAATACTGTTCGGCCTTAATAAATGTCACATTTTCAACACAACAAGAGGAAAGAAACAACAGGGAGCATTTTAGATACAGAACGGTCAAATCATTACAGCAATGGAGGCAGAACAGATCTATAAATACTTGGGTGTGTCAAAGGATTGACCAACGAACTATAACAACCGAATTAACTAACGAGTTTGTAAGACGGATGAGGCGGATACTGAGAACTAACGCAAATAGTAAAAATATATTTAAGGCCCTCAATACTTACGCGTGGTCTGCACTAAGTTACTCTACTGGAATTGTGAAATGGAGCAGGACGCACATAGAAAGTCTGCAAAGAAAAGTCGGAATATTCCTGACAAAGGCACACAAACATCATGCTTGTAATGCTATTGAACGGACAATGCTACTAAGATACCACGGAAGATGGGAATTAGTGAATATGGGTAAGCAATTGGATCAGCTAATTAGCTCACATTTTCACAGGCTAGAAGTCTTCCAATTTACACCGGACAATATGCGTGGCAGACGACTCAATACTGCTGAGGTTGAGAGACCATGAACTGACTTCTCATCATCAACCAGACCACGAGGAGCTTTAAGCCTGGCTATAGAAGCCCCTTCATGGACGATGCCCAAATGAAGTCAACCAGGAACATGTCGATAAATTAGAGTCGAACTACTGGTTTACGTTAGGGCAAATGTTTCCCGAAACCGAGGGCTTCCTACTAGCTATCCCAGATCAGGTCATCCCAATCAGAAATTATCTGAAATACATATTCAGAGAGCCCTCGATCCAGAAATATCAATGCCGACGTGGAGGTTGAACATCAGAGGCAATCCAGCACAGCATTTTTCGCATCGGGGTACGAGGAGAGACACGATTCAGTCACCAAGATCATTCACGAATAGTTGACGGAGAAATTCAAGAACTGCAGCAAGCAGAGAAAGTGCCATACTATAAATACAGTCCAGAAACTTTACTGGAGAACGAGTTCAAGCTATACTGGGATCGTACTGTGCTTACGGATCACAGAGTTGCACATAACAGACTAGACCTCATTTTATTTATTACATAAAACATGCGGGAGAGCAACACTAATAGAAGTCGTCGCCCTAAAAACAATCTAAGAAACAAGCATAATTAGATTGCCAAATACGGAGATCTCAAAGTACAAATACGCAAACAGTGGAGAATGAGTAGCATCCGGACGATCCTCATTATTCTATCAACAACTGGCGTAGTACCGAAGAATCTTCTGCTTAATATTGAGGGATTGGGTCTTAGCAAACATCTGTATAAGGATAGGCAAAAAGCAGTGCTACCTGAGACAGCTCGAACTGTCCACAAGTTTATGGGAAGTGCAGAGGACCATAACATCACCCAGGGCCCACAGCATGAAAAGGCATCCCACAGTCCTCCATCTTTCTGATATCCGAGTATATCTGGAATGAGTGAATGTTCCCTGGAGGGAGCGCGAAAGCTGTTTGGCGAAGTCTATGGGAATAATTATGTTTTTGTAATTAAGCCCATTATGCCATGAACCCACTAGCAGGCCGTGTAAATTTCACCTGTGCTTACACATCAAAAAGTTACACATAATAGACTAGACTTCATTTTAATAGATAAAACATCCAAGCGAGCAACACTAATAGAAGTCGCCGTGTAAGGGTATGCAAAAGGGGGACTACTCGATAGTTTATGGGCCATAATATCATCAAGAACCGTCAACATGAAAAGGGCCCCATTCTTATGATATTTGAATATATTTGGGATTAGTGAATGTTCCCTGGAGGGAGTGAGAAAAAGCCGTTTGGTTAGGTTCATGCTTTCTCCAGGAGCTAGAATAAATAGATTTTGCCCTTAGGATACTACTGACACATACATTGCTTGTATGATACTGGTTGATTAAATCAGGATAAGCTAAAAAGCGCTAGGACTTCTGTTTCTGATGCCATTTAAAATCATCGTGATAACTCGGCTGTTTTATCGATAGCTCGGCAACTTTACATTACATACAAATCTTCTTTCGGAAAAAGGCTTTACATGCTGAAAGCCAATTCAAAACTAATTCAGAATTTTTCGAGATTAGCTCGAACCTACAGAAAGACGAAGCTTAGGAACTATCTTTTATACCAAGTAGCACAATTTGAAAATGACCTATATAGACATAGAACATTCATGTTTTTTCCAAGATCTCTTGGTAAAAACGCAATAAATTATAATTATGCCTAATTTGATATTCCACTCAAAACAATGTGATAACTACAGAATTTGAAACTGACCTACATAGACACAATAATAGTATATACATGTTTTTTCTAAGATCTCTTGGTAAAAACGCGACAAACTATTTTTTAAACAGTCATCTAATTATGCCTAATTTGATATTCCACTGAAAACAATGTGACATAAATTTCAAGTCAAAAACGATGACAGCATAGGTCATATTATTTTTTCTCATAATATAGCAAATCGTATTCGGGCTACATATTAGATATCAAATTCGGTATCAGATTCAATTTAAACACATAATTCCTTGCGGTATAGTCAAGTAAATAGTGATTTACTTACCTTATACACATTTCGTCCATCTGGATTAAACAAAGCAAACATATGTCGTCTTGACATGAATCCTTGTTCGATATCCCTGAGTTTAAGACCGTCTAGGGGCAACATATATTTCTTTTCGCGTTCTTCCTCGTCTTTAAACCAAGAAATGCTTTCAGAGGTGAGCACAAACCAGTAATCACGTGAACCTCCTTTCATTATACCTAAATTGTGTATACACATGTAACCCTTCCGTATTACTTGATTTCCGAGAGTTCGGGAACCTTTAGCTGCTGCTGCTTCAGACTGATTTTGTGCACTAATGGAAGAAATACGAAATATTTATGTTATTGTAAAATTTATTTCCATAACAACTTGGTTGAATAAAATTTTATAAAAATCCTTTTTCCACTAAGGTATACCGAATGTTTGTAAAAAAAAGTTACACTACAAAAAAATTATTAGTAACTCATTGCTTAACAGTGCTTAACATGATTTGTTTTTATAAAGAAAAAAATAATATTTATGCACCTGTCGCAATGTAGATAGCAACATCTAATTTTAAGAAATCAGGAAGCTCATTATATTTATAATCGTTACCCTTTACATTTATAACGTGTGTTTCACTAGCACTTGACTATTTTTTAAAATTTTTACTACATTTAGATATTTAAAATAGTTTAGGATCATTTAATATATTTTACTAATAAGTTTCAAGACATAATTATTTATAATATTCCAATAGTGCGCCAATCACATTTTTTCTTTAAACATTAATGTAGAGTGTAAACTGTAATCCTATTAACCGATAATAATACTATAACACTGAGTAATGGTTCGGTGGACAAAAGTCGGATATAAATATTTGCCTAGTGTCATACAGAGTTCCTTTACTGCTTTAATCTCACAGAGTAAAATATCCTGGAAGATATATCTTCTATTTGTATGTGAAATGTTGGTAATTCAAGATGACACGGTCTACACTCAAGAATAATTTCTCATTTCGCCCTTGAAAATATGCGTTCTATTTCGGGGTTAAGAAATTACTGATTTTTTGTTCTAATGTATAAAATAAATATTTTAAAATCGAAAATTATATGACGTTGGTTTTAATCAAAGATTGATTATTCAATTACAAATCGATTAGTACAGATGTTAAAATTATATGTGATTTTATGTGATAAATATACAAACGCAAAACAGATGATGCCTATAACAAACAAAAGAATGTTAACTTAAAAACGACAAAATATGGGGTCCACTAAATTTCAAAACATGTTTTTAAGCTTAATGACAAAACTGTATATGCAAGATTTGAAAAGATTTTTCAAGAGATATGAGGACCCAATAACATTTTGTCATGAGAACTTTATTTTACGGCAATAACATTTAAATATAAAATCCAGTTCAGAAGACGTTCTATATTACAAAGATAAAACAGAAAAACAAATTTAGTTGTCATTTGATCTTAGTTTTTAGTAAGTAGGCGTCACAATTTAAAGAATTTTAATTTCCCAGTTAAATGTCTTTATGGGGTGGAAATATAAACCATGATTTACTAGAAAAAACGAAATCAAATACAGTAAAGATTCACTACTTCCTTTAAGGTAAAAATTTGAAAGATTAAAACTAGTTTTTATAGGCTGAAAGAGCAGTCTTAGAAAAACAAGAAAAAGAGAAAAGTCCTGAAACCAAAATGATGGTTTCAAAAATTTTATAAAATGACATATTACTTTGATTCGTAACAAAAAAGTCTAGTTGTTCGCCGCCCCACCCCCGTGTCGTTTCCTCCCCATAAATCGTCACCAAACTGTTTAATAGAAAGTATTTTTGAACAATACATTTAAATATGGTCAAGAATTTATATTATTAGTTTCTGACTCTTTGGTTTCTATGCTCCATTCTAAATAAATTTCATTTTGAAGTACATTTGAAGGACAGTTTTCACATTTTGATAGTATCCAGTAAACGAACAGAAGTGAAGCCAAATCAGTGCTAGGTACCGCTCTCAATTTTTGACTCTCTACTCAAAAATGCAAATTTCCCCTTTAACTGGAATTGTTAATCAAAAGCGGCCAGAAGTTCAATATTTATTACTATAATTTTCTAGCATTTTTATTAATAGGGGTACTTTACTCTGATGAAAATTTCAAGTTTCTGTTCCTACCCTGTACACCGATGAACATTTTTAAAGAATACATTTATAATAAGATCCCTCAGCCTCCCGCCAGCTGAAGTTTTCAGTGACCTCTAAAAAGTATAATCCAAATTCCAGCCCAAAAATAGTTCAGTGTTATAGCGATGTATTTTGAGGAGTAAACTGCGGAAATGAAAACGAAATCTAGCCCAGAAATATGTCATCAAATATACCCACTTTAGAAATTAGGTCTTCAAGTTTTATAATTTTCTGTTCTTTACTGTTAAATTTATTAATATTTCGCCAAAATTCTCTACTGAAAAAATGGTTAATTTCGGCGTGAGGTAATAGGAAAATATTAAATATATATTGTTTTTAAAGTAAATAAAAATAGTGAGATAATGATGTTAATAATATACAACAAAGCCTAACAAAGAACGTATGCCAATGATGCAATAGTAAGTCTCGTTAAAAATCATTTATCAAAACGCCGGTACGCAGAGGATATGTCTGTTGTGGTGGATGGGGAATCAGTGCCGGAACTGTCTGAGGCTGGTACTGACATCTCGGGTCGAATTAAAAGGTGGTGTGATGAGCACCTCACGAGACTGAACTATGGAAAAACGGGACTATTATGCTTTTCAAAAACAGCAGCCAATCAATTGTCAGTGTTGGTTAAGACTGAACCACATATCAGTCCCTAGTTCGGATTCAGTGGGTGGGAGTGATTTTGGACCCGCAGTTGAGCTGGGAATCTCATATTGAAAAATTAAACTCACAGCTGAACAGCATATGTGCCATTGTATGAAGTTTGGAAAATTGCGTTTCCCTGGATACTATGCGTCAGTTTTACTTCTCATATATCTAGTCAACAATAAGCTATTGAATAGGTTTTTGGGGATCCTCTAGCTGTGCGGATCGGATCTTCGAAACACAGAAAAGATTAATTTAATTAGATGCATGTTAAAACTCGGACCTAAAGAATCTTATAGGCCCTTCTTTGTAGATCTTGATATCATGACTGTACCACCTCCGTGTTTTGTATCGCTGGTTATGCTTGTTAAAAGGAATCCAGATTAGCTGTTCCTCTACTGTGATGTTGCTTTGTCTGTCTGTTATGGAGATTTTGTTGGCAAATAAAGAATATTATTATCCCATAGACCTAGCCGAACGGCTTTCGTACTCCCCTTATCCCAGATACAGTCAGTTATCATAAAGATTGAATTTCGTAGAGGCGCTTTCATGTTGTAGAATCCTAGACACTATTTTGGCCCTCTATATTTACCATAAACTTTCGGACAGTTCGAGTGGTCCCAAGCAGCACTGCCTTTTGCATAGCCTTATACAGGTGTTTGCTAAGGCTCAATCCTTTGATATTAGGCAGAAGGCTCTTCGGTACTGCACCGGTTGTTGATAGAATTATGGGGATGGTCCGGACACTATTCATTTCCTACTGTCTGCATATTTATACCTCCAGGTCTCTGTATTTGGCGCATGTCCCTTGGGTTGTTGTTGCTGTTGTGGATGGCGACGATTCGTGTTGCTAATTGGTCGACATTTTCCTGGTTGATTTCATTCGGGTGTCGTCCATGAAGGGGCTTCTTGAGGCTTGTTTTAGCCTGGTTGAATCGTCTGCCTCCCATATTGCCCGGTGTAACATAGAAGACTCTGCCAGCCTGTGAAAATATAAGCGTAGGTTTGTTAGCTGTTGATCCAATTGCTTTTGATAAGGAGTGTTCCGATTTTCCTCTGCAGAATTTCTATGTCCGTCCTGCTCCATTTCACAAGTCCAAAAGAGTAATTGAGTGCAGGTAACGCATAAGTGTTGAGTGCCTTAAATAGATTTTTACTGTTTAGGTTGGTTCGCAGTACCTTCCTCACTTGTTTTATGAACGCGTTGGTTAATTCGGTGTTCATACTTCGTTGGTCAATTCTTGTGGCTGTTTCATGCCTAAGTATTTAAAGGTCAATCCTGCCTCCATTGACGCAATGGTTTGACCGTTTTGCATATCAAACGCTTCCAGTTGTATCTTTCCTTTAGTTGTGTTTAAAATGAGGCATTTATCAAGGCCGAACTGCAATCATATATCCCCGGAGAACTCCTCCATAGCATTTGCTCCAACTGATTTCTGGTGGCAGTCATCAATTTAAGGTCATCCATATGCAGAAGATGATTTAGTCTTACCAACCCTTCACGATTGTTCTTAATACTGATGCCGCATCTGGTGAAATATCAACAGTGTGATAATGAGTTCATGGCAAGGCAGAACCATAATCGGCTTAATGAATCTCCTTGAAATAATCCTCTTTGTATTGGGATTGTGACTGTCTCGATGTTGTTGATCGAAGGTATTTGCATTTGAATTCTAGTTCTCCAGGTTGACATGTGTTCTAAAAATGACACAATATGTACGTCGATTCTATATATTCAAAGTATAGCTGCCAGCCAATCGTGTGCTACTGTCGAAGGCTTTTTGCTAGTACACGTAGGCAGCGAAAAAGTTCTTTCGGTTGGTATAGGCCTGATTGCAGACATATTATTATTGTTATTATAGCAACAAAAAGGGAAAAAACTAAAAGATTTAGTTTAATTAATTCAGTTTCAGCGCATACGGGAGTAGGTCAAAGAAAAATCTATCATTAAGAGTAGTAGTATTAATTAACGACATATCAACCCGTTGGATTTTTTAGTGCTATTATTAAGAGGCGAATATGGTTATATTTCTAGTAGTAGTTCCGTTCCATGGTATACTCCATATAATTATTAACATGTATGTGTTGAGTTTTCTGACATTAGGTCAAACCAATTGATTATTCATTTATTTATATATTAATCTCAAACAGTACATAACGGAATAAATCCAAACATTACATTCCTTATAGTATGTTACATATATAAAATCATTATCAAATGCTTGACTGTGAGCAAAAAATTCAACAAAGAACGCACAATCAGAAAGAAGAGAAAAGAACTATACAAAAAGCAAAACAAAAGAAGTTATCTCGTAATACTTCCTAAAATGCAGATGGAGCGAAACGTCTCAGTTGCAACACACAAATATTCAACTGTTATATATGAGTAATTTTAGTTTCCTCTTAAAGGTAAGTAGGAAGAAATGAAGATCGAAATTAGGGGGAATATAAGTATTAAAATGTTGTATAATATGATTCATTATATTATTTCTACCAACATCAGTACGGCTTCTGTTAAGCGAGAACATATAGAAAAGGCGAGTATCGCGTGAAGGAACGCGAAGTTCAAGAAGGCCAGAACAATCAATGTTATTCCTGATTATATTAAATCCAAAAAGAATAGTTAGATAAGGTTTATATAATTCTAGACTATCCATGCCCAATAGTTGCAATCTCTGACAATGTGAGAGAAGATTTCTGTAAATGCCCCGCTTATAGAGTATAAAATTCCCAAACTTTAACTGTATGCGTTCAATTCGCTTATTATGCGTTATGTAACATCGGCTCCAGAAAATTCAACAATAGTCCAGGTGGCTAAATACAAGTGAATAATATAAGGACTTTAAAACTTCTGTGCTTCAAAAATCCCGACAGCGTTTCACTATAAATTCTGCAGTTGTGTAGGAGTTTGCTAAAATATAATTAAAGTAGCCATTAAATCTTAATTTGGCGTAAAAATATACGCCTAGGTCGATTAAGGAAACTCTGGTCAGGGGCGCATCAGGGATAATGTAAGAATATAAGATTGGAAATTTCTTCTTAGAAAATTACATGACTTACATTTTGAGTTATTAAGTTGTATCTGGTTTACCTTACACTATTCCATTGATATGTTAATTTCAGATTGTAGAAGCAGGCCGTGTAGAAGACATAATGATAGTTTTCAAATACACTGCTGTGATAATTTATAAAGAAGAGAAAGAGGATAGGTACTCCCTTGGGGTACATCGGATTTTACATTTATTACTTTAAAGTATTACTGAATTTAAGCACTGGTGTTTGATTGGTGAAATAACTGGAGATCCAATATAGTAGAGAATGTAACAGCATGCGAGTATAGTTTGTTGAGCAATATTGCGTGGCCTAGTCTGTCGAATGCTTTTTTAAAATTAAAGTAGATCGAGTCGACCTGAATGCCTGATCCTACGCTGTAGTTAAATAATTGGAGTATAGAGACAGGTTAGTTGGCACGACCGTCCTGGCACAAAGCCTTGTTGATGTTCTGAAAAAATGCTATGTAAATTTAATAATAATTCATCAGCGATTATGGATTCACCAACCTCGCCCATGCATTCAACTCCAGATATCGGGCGATGGTTACCAACATCTTGTCTATCACCACCCTTATGAACTGCTGTGACATAGACACCTTTCCATATGCTAGGAAACTAGTCCGAATTTAATGAGAGCTTATAGAGAAAATTAAGAGGCAACGCTAAAGTTGGGCTACAATTTTTTATGAGAATTGGTAGAATTTCGTCAGGTCCAGCACTCTGAGTTTCGTTGAGATCAACAGTTTTACAAACACCATAGAGCTGTCGATATTTATGTTTGAAAAATTTGAGTTAGCAATAGGCGGAAAATGTGGGCAGTTAATTATCATAGCACCAATACAAGTGAAAAATTGAGCGATATAAATTAGCAAACATGTTATCGATTAATTTTGGATCACTTGATTCCTCATTATTGTTGGATATCCTATTATGCATCGTTGAGATTTAACATAAAACCAGAAAGCTTAAACACTTTTCAGAATACCATTTTCTGTAGATCGAATAAAATCATTGTAGTCAGCCTTTACTGCGATCTTTGACTGGGACCTCAAATTTCTGTATTCGTTCTCGTGCGTTAATAATCGAGTACGTCTGTATTTTTTGAATGTTTTATTTTTATTTTGTACAAAATTAATTGTGGTTCTTGAAAAGTAATTAGGATAATATTGGGAATGGACCTTAAACTTGGGAAGATACAGATCAAACCCAACATTTAACACAGAAAACTCCAACTGATACCCTGAAAGTAGTTATTAAGCGAGTTAAAGTCGACACCCCGAAAATTAAATTTATTGAATTGCAACTCCGAGTTTGTGTCCTCCACACTTACGATGAAAAACTCTACCAGTAAAGGGGAAAATATAACCTGAGATGACTGGCGAATATTCTCTGACAACAATCTTGTAGTTAAACATCTTTATAACAAAATAAATACAATCCTTGAAATGTGTGTGCTAAAATGCAAACCTATTAAAAATACCCTGTGTGGTTTAATAAAACTATAATTAAGGGTATTAAAAATAAAGATAAATTAAGAGTAAATTGTAAGAAAACCGATAACTTGCAAATTAGAAATCAGTATGTAAAACTGCGAACGAAATTTAAACGTGATATAAAAATAACATGTGAAAAATATCTTAATAAAATTCAAATGGATATCAACGAAGATTCGAGGTCTTTTTAGCAATATATTAAGAATAACAAGGAATCGATCGGCATTCCAAACAAGCTGCGAATGAATGGTGTGGAGTACACTGATGCATTAGCAGCCTTTTTCAGTTCAGTTTATGAAAAAGATAATTTAAAAATTAATAAAAATTGTGATGCATGTGGAATTTGTGAAGTTCTTTCCATATGGTAGATTAGTTATGAGAATTTATGCGATGCTGTCCAAAGACTTAAATTTAATAGTTACTAGTCCCGATAACATACCTACATTTCCTATTAAAAACATGATTGGTTTTCTTGCTGAGCCCCTGAGAATACTATTTAATATGTCACTAAAAATAAGTACTTTCTCGAAAATATAGAAGGAAATTAAATTTTGTCCAAGTTTTAAAAAATGAGACAAAAGCTATAGTCAAAATTATAGGCCAACTACGTTGATATCATGTCCATCATTGAATCAATTATATATAAATCTCTTTATAACCATGTCTCGAGTAAAATTACCTAACGACAACATGGCTTAATGGACAAAACGTCAACAATTACTATTTTATGTAACATCACATAACATATACCAGAGAATTTAGATAATAAATGATGTACTATATAAACATACTTTTCTAAAGCTTCTGACAAAGTATCCCACACTGTTCTCATGGAAAAACTGCAGACCGAGTTTGGGTTTCATGGTAAAAATAGTTAATTTTTGTCCGTCATATTTAAAAAATAGAAAACAAAGGGGGTAGTTAGAGGCTTATACGTCCAATTTTTCTTCGCCTTCCTAGAGTATACCTCAGGGTTCCAACTTTAGTCCAATGTTATTCCTTTCATATGTAGCCAATAAAATTAATCATTATAATATCTTATTGTTTACTAATGATTTCAAACTGTTAGGTGTCTGTGTTTTTTTTTTTGTTTGTTTTCCCGAATAGAGTTGCCTAATCTTGTACTTTAATTCGATAGCTGGGATTTATTGAAATAAACACTGATGTGCTAATGAAAATGATTTTTTAATTGGTAAATAATCAAAAACTCTTTCAACTAAACTCAAACTAAACTTAAATTACAATTCTTGTGTTAACAAGTTAAATAGATCGGAATATTTTGATGTAAAATCTGGAGTGGTGTCTTTTCAGCTAAATGTTCTTTGCAAATCTTTGGCGAATAATGTGCTCGTGTTCTCGCGCTAATACGCTGAGCGGTCTTTTCGTGAAACATCGCGCCGAAACGACCAAAGGGTTCGTTGAAAGATTAGAAAGCGTCTATTTAACTGTTAGGGGTGGTTAGGGTCAAGTTAACACTGGAACTAACTAAACAAATTCTGGACAAAAACTGTATTCAAGAGTTCGGCAGAACAGTGATCGTCTTATACTGCAATAAAATCTAAAAAAACTCTATGGGTGGTCAATTAGAAACGGTTTGAACGTCAATACTAGCAAGTGTTTAGTTCTTAACTTTAACAGAAAAAAAAATATTTTAAGTTATGAATACAAAATAATGGGTTGATGAGATGTGGGACCTTGGAATTATTTTTGATGCTCAGTTATCCTTTAGACCTCATCTGATGGATGTTACAAAACTTCAAAAATGTAATGTTTCATTGTTAGAAATTTCAAACTGTTTGGAAATATTGACTGCATAAAAATTTTATTTATCTCCTATGTTCGAAGTATATTTGAATATGCTGTGATGTTATGAGAACCACAAAAATATGATTGAAAGAATGCAGAACTCATTCTTAAGATAAATAGATATAATCTTAAGAGTTTGATATGTCGCAGAAGAGTTGAAGGCATATTTTTTTTTTAAACTATAACATTAGCAAATTAATGATTCTAACTAATGGTTATATGTATCTATATATAGCACAAGGAATTGATTAACGTCTTATGAGGATAAAACTCGCACTAATCATTATAGCAATTCAACTCTTTAAATAAATTGTTATACCAAATCATATAGATACATAGATCAATATTTAAGAATACTTTATAACTGGATGTATTCTGTAGAGTTTGTAATGAAATAAATAAATACTACGTTGCTAAAATGTAATTATGAAGGTGAAATGATATTTATGTATAATTCCTATTTATATAAATACAAGTGATTATGATTTTTTTGGTGTTGAACCATAACTTAAAGATAGCGAAAACGTTAAAATAATAAAAAGAAGCAAAAATCACCACAAAAAGGGCTCGAGTGGACCGAGTCTTTTCTTTAGCCGGCTCCAGGCTAAATTACTGGTATTTTAACGTGATATCCTTATTAGGTTTTATGAAAATGTTTAAAACTATGTTGAATTCCGAACTACTTACTTTGCAAATCCGATAAAATCTTCATGGTTTGTGTTCATATAGGCCAATTCACAATCATTTAGCAAACAAATCTGTTCTTTGCAATACTGTTCTCTTTGTCTAATTTGTGTTGTAATAATTCTTTCAACCTCTTCACGCAATCTTGGATAACGACTCATCTATAAAATAATGTTATGGGAATTATTTCTTTCATTGTTGTTTAACTGTTAGACTTACTCTGTCTGTACACATACGAACTACATTTGATAACTCTATAACTACGAGATCTACACATTTCAGCGATGGCTCTTTTAATCTAGATATTTGTTTTTTCACTATTGCTTCAAATGCCATGTCAGGAGTAAAAAGCCCAACCTAAAAAAGAAAACAAAAAAATTTAAAATACAACTTTATCATAAAATTATTCTTTAACATGTCTTTACAGACACAAAGAAATATAAAAGTAAATATCAAATAATAAAAAAAAATATTCAAAATATAAATTGTATAACTTACGTTAATGATATTATATTTTTTATGAACTAAAGAGGGTGTGTAAAATAAGAAATATAAGATGAAAATTTATTTCCAGTATCAATTATACAATCAACGATGAAGAATAAAATTACATATATAAGACAAAATTTCGAACTTTCAACTACTTGTATATAAAATTCCAGTCAAAGGTACGTTAGTAACGTATGACAAGTTTTTTCATAAATAATTTGAAAAATCAATCATAACCCAAGAAATAGGAAAAGAACAAAATAACGTCGCAAGACACTGTAATGGAAAACCGATTGTATTTTTCAAGTAATATCTTTGAAAATATACATATTTCCGGGAATTTTATGACGGTAGCCGTTTATATTTCAGAAACAACAAACAAAAACAAATATTTATTATTGAAAATCCTTTTATTTCTTTTTCAAAATATTTTTCACGATGATTAATGCAGTTCTGCATGCGTTTTAATCAACCTGAAAAGTTAGTTTTTGAACGCATCAACCGCTTCGTCCGGCACAGAAAATCGTTGGCCACGCAGTTTGTTCTTCATTTAGGAAACAAAAAGGAATCAGTGGGTGCCAAATCAGGGCTATACGGTGGATGACCCATCAATTCCACGATTGGGTGTTCAAAAAGTCACTTGTTTGGTTCAATGTATGAGAGCTCGTATGGTCATAGTGGAGAATGATCCGTCGTCTCCAGTTTGTTTTCCTCAATTCACCGAAGATTTCCAGTGTATCATTCAGAATCGACCTTTCTACGATTGCGACATAGCCAGTTTTTTTTTTCCGAAGAAACAGGTGACCATTTGCTTCGAGCGCGAGCAACTTTGTTGGTTTTAGCTCATCATAGAACACCCATACGGTCGACTGCTGTTTACTTTCAGGCTCACACACATAGATCCAAGTCTCGTCATTTATCACGATCTTACAAATGTTTTTTGAAGCACTGTGATCGTATTTTTTCAGCATCCCATTGCACCAATCGACATGAGCCTTGTTATGAGTGACTGTCAAATTATGCGGGATCCAATGAGAAGATAATTTCTTCACAGCCAAATGTTCATGTATATTACATACACTGGTGTTACTACTAATGTCCAAGAATGCTTCTCTCAATCTCACGGCGTTATCAGTTTAGGTTTTCTCGCGACTCGTTCGTGAAAGAACGACTATCACGATTGAATTCATTAAACCAGCGATATACAGTGGTTTTTGTAAGTGCTTTATAGCCATATAAACAATTAAACTTATTGATGCATCTTGCTGAGATAAACTACGTCGAAATTTATGAACAATAATCACACAAACATGTTCACGAGTTAACTCAATCCGAGATGAAATTTTGAAGTTACCGTAAACAATACAAATAACGTCCGACATATCATATTATATTTCGTAACCTAGCTTGCCAGTATATGCATATATTTAAAAATAATAACAAAAACAAGCTCCTCTCATTCGTCTAATTTTTATCAGGCAAGTTGTAGGCAAAAACGTTGAAATGGGCTCTATATACTTCGCCGAAAAATCTTTTTTAGTGATAACCGCGATTGCAATGACGATCGCCAAGCAGCGATGTCAGCTCGGGTGGGTAAGCCTAATTTTCTCCACCAGTTGGGCTCTAATCAGTTCGCCTACGTTCGCTCTATAAAATCGTTTGCTAATTGCGTGGAATAGTATTTTGCGTGTGGAATATTATTTCGTAGCTTTCTTAAGATGTTTATAATTTGTTTTGTTAGTTGTTACATATTACATACACGTATAAAACATTTTATTAATTTTATTCGACTGCAAAAGTGTTATAGCTCTATAATGAAACTGAGTGAAATTTAGCCCTTTAAGCCTAAATGAAAAATACGAAATAAAACATGAAGACCGTCCAACTCCAGAATATAATATAGTTCTAGGGCAGCAACAATATAAATATTGAAATAAAAAAACTTATGCCACGTTTTTAAAATGGGACTAAAAAATATAAAATAATTTCTTTTAGCCTCAAACAGATTCATCATCCCATACTCGTTTCTCCTTTTAAATCGTACAAGTATTTTCATAGCTATTAAAAATTCACAATCACAAACATTCAAGACAAAGTGTGTGGTGTTAGGAATCTGTATGGGGTTATAAATCTATATGGGGCTAGGAGAAATTATTTTATACTTTTAGTCCGTTTTAAAAAAGGTGGTATATTAATTTTTTTTATTTAAATGGTTATTTTCTGCCTTTTAATCTTTATTGTATAATCGATTGCAAAATTTGTACAACAAACAAACAGACAAGAAAGCGAGTTAATAAAAACGTGGTCAAAACTTGGTAAAATGGAAATACTTTTAAGCATAGGTTTGATACAAAATACAAATATTTACATTAAAACGGTTTCTATTTGGGGTTGTAAGAAAAAAAACTCGATTCTTGTTTTGTATGTCTGCTTTTTCGGGACGATGATAACAAAAACCGGACAAAAAAATTGAGTTAACGATTTGAAGTACCAGTTACATGTACATACTTCTACAAGAGTATAGCTGGGAACAAGCTTACCATGGAAACCACTGACAAAGAAAACCTTTAAAGAAGCTTATAAATATGTTATTTCATAATGTAAATCATCCTCTGTTCATTCTCTAGACTCTCATTGTTAATTCACTGACAAATTGTCCTGATTGTATTTTTGAAAATAAAATTATTTTTAAAAATACAAGGTGTTTAAAGTTCACAATTTACCTTTCTATGAAAATTCAAAAATAAGAAAATAATGTCAAACATTGAAATAATATTTTTTCAGTTTTCAGCCTTTAGGAAAGACTAATAGTGCAACATCTATAAGTAAGGTTTATGGAGATGATATTCGCAAGTATAAGACTGTAACAAAAAATAACAGGTAGTTTTAAAAACTATAAATATTTTAAAACCATGCGAATCGTGTAATATCTTCCTCCACGGTCACGACGGGGAAAAAGTTTTCAAATACAAGTGTACTTTTAGAATTAGTTAATTCTGTAGTAAATCCGGATCGAGTCTTTAATATCCGTATTAAAAATGTGGCAGTGTTTAAAGGCACATCAAAAACTATTCAGAGTAAAATTTTGCAATGTAGGAAGTTTGTCGTGAACATATTCCAAAAGAATCTCACGCTTGTGGCTGACGATACTATAGATATATCAACTCAAACCGCAATTGTATTACGTTATGAACTGAATAGAAGAATGGAGATGTTTTTGAGAGTTCGCAAATCGGAAATGCCAAGATACAGATGGACTGATGCATTTTATAATATATTTCGCCGATTCTAATAGATTGCCTAGGAAACAAACATATAACTAAGCTGCTATTATCATGTCATTTAAGTGATGGTAACGTAAAAATTAGGGAGCAGCCCTAAAATGCACATTTTGTATATTGCTAGGCTCATTAACTTGATAAAATATTAGAACAAACACATTCAAGCATCAGTAATATAAAATTTTATAAAAATTTAAATGGCATATCATCTTTTCTTAATCGCAAGTGCGAATGACAGCTTTTCAACATGTTTTTCGCAACTAACACATTCCCAGAGCTTCCCAAACAGGATGGAACTGTCACTGTCGTGTAATATAGTGTGTTTATAACAATAAAGACGACCTTATTGAATGCTTATTTGAAATAGTGACTGAAGCGGTTGGATTCATTAAATGATTAGAAGATGACTTATTTTTATTGTTGATATTTTATTTAGCCAACCACTTCCAAAAATTGAAAGACATTATACAAGTTCAGATATGTGTAGATAATGTTGACAAAGTAATTGCAAAAATAAAAAATAATTTACCACCCATAACAAATGAATCAGTGTATATAGAAGTTCCAAAAAAGCTTCGCAGATTAAATTAAGAAAATGTTAAGGTGTCTGTGAATTATGTAATACAATTTCTACCTTTGATAGACATTAATCAATTGTATGAAGCATTTTTAAAAATAGATAAGACAATTCTAAAAATGGAACTCTATATTTTACACCAGATAAGAAAGAACAAAATAAGTACAACATTCGACGACATCTGAAACGGATAGACGCTTTTCAATATTAAAAATAATTAAAGCATGTTTAAGAAATAGTAAACGATATAACACCCACTGATAATATAGTTAAACGTAATGTGCTGAAGTACAGTAAAACACTATCAGAACTCATGCTGAAAGTTCCGACTGTAGTAGAGGAGTGGTGCACTCAGGGACACCTTAGGGTAAATCCTTGAAAAATTAACATTTATAGCCTTCACTAAAAGAAAATTTAGTGAGATAAAACTACCAACTTCTTTTGATACAAAACTGCAGTTAAGACCGGACGTCAAGTACCTAAGATTAATCCTAGATTTAAAGTTTATCTGCACCTTACAAACATGATAAAGTTAAAATGACCATCATGGTAACAAAAAGGGTGCTGTGCAGGACATGCGGATTAAAACCTGACATTGTGCACTGGTTGTACGCAGCAGTGGTAAGACTCGTGATAATCTAGGGCTTTTTACTTGTGAACGGCTAGAGATAACTACTAGCCGAGACGCCGTGATATTCAACAAAAAATAAAAACAACAAGACGACTTGTTTGATATACCACTCAGAAATGGGTCACTCTAGACTCCTGAAGCTTGCCGGGATATTACAGAAACTATGAGAAGTATCTCGCCAGGACTCTTGGAAATCCTACCAAATCTTCTCTCTTCTTGATATAATAATTAAGACTGATATGGGGATGTGGTATACAGACTGAAACAACACAAGGTCTGGTGGACTGGACCTGCCACCAAACATCCTAGCATTAAGGGAATAATCACAAATTCATTATTGAAAATGAGCAATGAACCACGCCAAGAACTTACAACGTCAACAGACCTTGCACTATCCCGATCGACCGGAAGGCGAGGTCAGCCAAGAAACCCCGTTTGGACAGACTGGCCCACAAGTGACAGTAGCAACAGGAGCTCGAATACACGGTGCCACTCTGTGATTCGAAATAAGTAAGGTACTAGGGCAGCACACCTTCATATTTCAGGTAGAAATACATGCAAGAGAATTTACAGAGGCTGGGCCACCCTAGTATTCTCCAAAAATCAGGTAGCACTATAAGCGCTTGTATGTCAGAATAAATTTAAACAGGTCACGAACTCTTTTAAACCTTATTGTCATAGCAAAACACGACAAGGTTACTTTTGCGTGGATACCAGAACACAAAGGTATCCTAGGAAAAAAAGCAAATTAATTTCCAAGACAAGAGTCTGCTACCATATTTATTGGACCGAACCAGTATTTGGCATTACTAAGTGGATTAATGGGTGAATATTCTGGTAGATAAACCACTGGAACTATATTGTGTGAAAAAGTATATTATTGATACGCAGACTATCCGACAAACAAAGCAGGAAACGAATTAGTTTGGCGACAGGACTAATAACCGGTCAGGGAATACCTACCCGCAATGGGCGTTTATAAAGAAGAACCGACATATAGTCTATGTCACGAAGAAGATGAAATAGCCTCACAAATTATCTTTGAATGCGACGCGCTATCCTTCTGGAAATTTTCAATGGTCCAATTCTGAAAGCATCCACCCCAAAGGCAAACTAGTGAACAGGTTTCTAAATCTGATTAAGGCCACTAACGTTTTACATAGAACATATTGTATGCAACACAATAAGGTACAGGCGGCACTGTACGGGCATCTTAATCGTATCTTGCTATATCAGTCAATCAATTCATAAATTCTCCAGCCAAATGGTTCTTCTTCCCTCTTAAAAGAGTAAGTATTGCCAATAAATATTTTTCACATGTAAGTCATAAGTCTTCAAGCTGTGTCGAAAAATAGAAAAATTAATAGGAAATATTCAAACTTAACGGAGTTATTAAGTTTTAAAGGTAAGGGAAACTTATACTGAATTTTCTTTACAAACGTTGCAATTATTAAAAATGGCGAATTTAAGGAGTTTTACATTCTGAGTTAACTGTATTTGTTGTTTGATAAAGTATTACTGTTTTTGTGTTTCTGTGCAAAAAATAAAAAAGAAACATAATGTGTCAGATAGTTTAAGAAAACGAGGAGTTGACAAGTAAATTATGTTGTAATTAACTAATTTTGAAGACCTCTCATTACCATTTGTATATAAAACACAATGACAATATAAACATTTATTGTTAAAATATAATAAATTTACTGGTTTTATTCACAGCTGGGCGAATTTTTTACGTAATAATATACAATAATATGAGGAAATATACAATAGGGAGCATTTGGCATGCAGAACGGTCAAACCATTGCGGCAATGGAGGCAGAACAGACCTATAAATACTTGAACATGAAACAGGCACAAAAAATTAACCAACGACCTATGAAGATCGATTAACCAACGAGTTATGTTGTGGAACATAACATCTCACCACCGCTTTCCGGCAAAACTGGACTTAAATAGAGGTCCAAGTTTGTGGAAAGTACAAGGATGCCTGGGAAAGATACCGGTGCATCCCACTGATGAGTCCATCACCGGTATCGGGACGAAACATCCATACATTTACTACGGTGGTCGAAAATAGATCGCTAGCTACATGTCCTTACCACCAGGGGCTACTGCGAATCAACCCAAACAGTAAAAATTTATTTAAGGCGCTCAAGACCTATGCGTGCTCTGCACTCAACTGCATTGGAATTGTGAAATGGAGCATGACGGACATAGAAAGGCTCACAAACATCATCCTTGTAGTGCTACTGAGCGCATAACGCTACCAAAGATACCACGAAGGAAGAGGACAGGTGGATATTGGTAAGCAACGTTGGAAACCTCCAACGTACCTGCTCCACTGCCGCAGGTAACTGAGGATTGCCGTAAATCTAATTATATTTAAGTATAAGCTTTTATAAATTTACTGCAGCAATAAAACTTCTGATAGTTCAATTTAATTTCTGTCAGTGAGCAAAGTACCCCTTACAGTGTGTTCTTAGTGATTTATCTTGTTTGCGCTTGTTTTTATATATTATTTGAGATTAGTGAGATACCCAAAAGATATGGCTTCCACCTCTATATTCCAAAATCGTTAAACCAGGACATTTTTTCCTCATCGAAAAACTTATTATGATGAATGTTTATGATACCTTAAGATATCAATATCAAGATAATAATGTTAAAAGCTCTGTTGAGATGTATTCCAACATGACAGGAGTTGGAAAATATACTATGCACCGAATATTGAAGAAGAAAAAACGATTGGAATTATTTGTACTCCCAAGCCACATTCGATTACAGGCAGACGTAAAACTTCGTTGGAAAAAGAGATGAAAACTGTATTAAGAGTTGTACATACATTTTATTTTGAGAAGCAGATCCCAACCGTCGACAAAATTCTAACTAAAATCAATGAAGGTCGGGATTTACCTGAAGTTAAAAGAACTGAGCTTTGGAAATTGCTCAAAGAACTTAATTTTTGCTGGAAAAAACCAGATAGAAAATCTGTTCTTATAGATAGCTCGGAAACTGTCCGTTGGAGAAGGAAATATCTCTCTCAAGTAAAAGGTAGAGTTTCTAGAAATAACACAACTTACAAAATTCGTAATTTAACTGAACTTTTGAAAGATTTTTTTGAATAAATTTACTGCGGAAATTGGGAAAAATCCATATAATAAAGGAATAAAACAAAATGTGGAAACTCTATCTCATGATCGGTGAGACAGAGGAACCAATTATAATTAATTTGAGCGAAGATAACTTCACTGACTTTGATTATGAATTAGATACGTAATTTTTACCAGTGTAAGCTCAATTTATTATTTAAATTCTTGTTTTTGTTGTATTTTATTGTTTAATGTTGTTTATATATATTTTTATTTAAGTGTGTCCCACTCTTTAATTTTATATATTTTTAATTCCAATTAGCCGTAATTTTTTTATTATTGTATTTGTGTCTTTTTCTTAAGCGTGTAGAATTAACATATTTATTTTATTTTTTTGGGGCTATCGGATTTCCAAATAATAAAGTAAATTAAATTAAGATGTCAGTGCAACAGAAATAAAAATAAGTAAGTAACTGTAACATATAAAAATTAATTACATCTGATTTTCAGTGTTTAATTGTAAATCTGCAGATGGTTTACGAAATAAATAAACTGAAACGTCAAATGTCCTAAAAATGATTTTAATTAATAATAAAATGACCTATAGCCCCAAAAAAATTTTAATATTATATGGACGAATTTATTTTTTTAAATATGTTTAACTTCTTGTATTTTTGACAATGGGTATTTTGTAAGTATTTAAATTATAACTTAGAATTTTTTGAGAGAATAAGGCTACGTTATAGTTTGAATGTGCCTAAAACGGTTTCTATGCCAAAATTAAAAATAATAAAAATAAAGTTGTGGTTTGAGTTAAATATGGCAAAATTATCTATATTTTGTAATGTATGTAAATTATTAAGAAATAAAATAATATTATAAAAAATTTTTATTTTAAGTTTATTACCGAAGTAATATTCTATGCCATAGTGATAAAATAAACCTCCTTCCGACGCCTATGACAAGGATTAAAATCCTTTTTAACACTTCGAAATATCTATTGTTATCCAACCAAAATAGTCCATTATTGTAGGCCGGCATTTTTGATTAGAAAATTTCTAACCCATTCCTATTAACAATATATGTGTCTAACAGATTTTGCCAAAGACACCGGACTAAAGAACACAGGTAGTTTGCGAAGAAAAAAAGGGTAAAAAAACGATTTATCACTCTCTCTAGTTCTTGAATAAACTATAGTCTAAGAGGCAAAATTGGGTCTATTTTCCAAACTCAAAGCTCTTGGGGGGGGGGGGATCGCCTCCCCCCCACCGCCTCTCTTGGATCTGCGCCTGTAACAGATCAGACCTCATTTTAGTGGATAAAACATCCAAGCGAGCAACACAAATAGAAGTCGCCATCCCTAACAACAACAATCCAGAGGATAAATATAATGAGCAGATCGTCAAATAAAGAGACCTGGAGGTGCAAATACGCAAAACTTATAAACAAAATCCAGTCGGAAAAAACAAACATCAATCAATATTTATTTGTGACTATACATACATACAATACACATTATCGTATGACCAGGTATAAAATAAACTTAATAATTACTAAAGTATAAACCTAAAATAGTCGTTATAATAAAACAAGGCCGATTATGATTATGTGTATCATATCAGTGTTCTCAACTTTGCTACACAAATATTCATTAGAGCTGTAAAAGGCCATTTGGGAATATTTGACGATAAGGTCGGTATTTTCTAGAGTTCTTTTTCATGTATAACAAACTACACAATATATACTGTATTTTTAGAGACATAAAATGACACACACCTTCTTTGAACTGCAAAAACCTTTTGAGAATGAGAGGAATAACCTCAACAAAACATGGCATATGAAATGTGCGTGTGGAAGTATGCATAATAAACATTCATTAAAACTGCTTTGGAAACACTATTCCTAAGATTTCTCAAACAAAAGTACTGTTTCCCGGCCAAATGGATGCAGTGCTCTTCCCAAGTCAATTTGGGGTCAATGTAAATCCCTAAATGTTTGACGGAACTGTAGGCAAACTCCAGAGGACACAAGTAAAATAACAACTTTTTGGTACGCCATTGTGCGATGTAGTTGCGAGCAAGCCCTGTTGGAATAGGAATGCGAAGTACCGCTATTAAAGAGTAATTTGTTTTTAAATACATCCATGATATATATGATGTATAACGTTAAGATCTTGCCCTGCTTGAAGACCTCTCTGCAGGATTCACCTAGTCTGTTTTATTAATGTTTTGATAAAAAAAGATTAACCTAAAAGGGTAAACTATTCTTTTTTCATTTGTCATAAAGTCACAATCCTTACGATACATTTAAGTGCATTTAGTAATATTTTTAAAATTGAAAAGGTTCTCTCACAATTAAGGTAACCCATCTCGTTAATTTTAAAAATTTGTTTAGATGCAAAAAAGATGTTTTAGACATGCCTAAAATGTCTATTAATAGAAATACTAAATACTTTTTATTGAATATTTGATGTTCTTAAATGAAATAAAATACATTTTTTACTTACCCTAATACCATGAATGTTCCTGATAGCAAAAGCAATTTCACGCCTAAGCTCCTTTTCATCAAACTCCATTTTGACTATTTCAAATGGAAAACGTTCATGGAACAAACGATTGATTTTTGCGCCACCGGAAAGTTCCATTGTGTTAATTTGAGCAGAGCCCGATCCTTCAATGGTTCTTTCAAAATCTGTTTGTAACTGTTGAATCATTCTAAAATACAATGTTTAAAATAATTTAAATTATTATAAAGCAATGATATTTTGACAAAACGGAAACAAATTAGGAAGTTCAGAACGAAATACAAAATTTATTAAAAAATTCTGTAAAATAGTTATCTAGCATTTAAAAAGTTACAAAACGGTCTAATTGGAAAACATGTAAATATTTAAATATTATCAATAATTATAACGTAATTTTTTGGTCATTTTTTGATATTTAATTCACAACTTCACCATGTTCTAATTTTTTGGTAAGGTATTAATATAGAGTTAATATTGCTAAATTTTGTGTTGTGTACTTATACATTCTGTTTACTGCTTATCTACAGAAATAGTTGAGCAACTTACTGCAACATGGCTTTAGTCTTGATAGCCGGATCATCTGGTCTAAAATTCTTAAACTGATCAACATCCTTTTCTAAGGTAAGCAACTGTTTCTGTAATTTATCTCTCAAACCCGGAAGAGTATCCCTGATGTGGTTTGTTAATTGTTGGTTGAGGACTCTCTGTAAATATGGTGTACCCAAACGATCCGCAATATGACGATAAGATGGATGACTACAATTATTTAAAAATTAAAAAATAAAGTATCTTAATAATTATTTAAGAATTTATGTTAGTTGGCGAACAAGGCACAAATAGAAAAAAGTAATTAGAAGAATAGAAAACTAAGTTTTGTACTCGGTTTATCTTATAGTTATAGTAAGATGTTACCTGAGGAAAAATTTTCTTTCAGCTGCAAGAGCTGCATTTATATCTTTTTTGCCTTCAATATCTTTTTGTGAGCGATTTACTACACCAATGTAACCTCTTCTTAAGGGTAGTAATTTATTTTCTAATATATCCCGAGCATCAGTGCCATCATCCATTAAGTCGAGTTTTGTTATTACCCCAATAGTACGAATACCTAAGAAAAAAATAATACCTCTAGAGCTCCTAATTCAGTGTCTATGAACAAGGCCTCATTATATAAAATATTGTTTGTTTTTCGTACGTTTACTGAACCAAGAAATAAAAATGATTTGTCAAACGGTATATATTACATAAGTAGGTAATAATCATTTGGAATATTTAAATGGCTTGAAAGGCTGCGATATATTAGAACACAGAAAATTTTTTAAAGAGAATTGTCATTTGCATAATTCTATGAAAATTATTAACTAATCATTTTTCCTTTATATTCTTTCTTTACAATCGAGGTCGAGGTAAATATTTCAATGTACGTAAGTGATTGTAACACTAAGTGTATTGTCAAAGTTTACTTTCAAACCTACCTAAAGTTATTAAGTCTATATTTACAAGTTTTAAAACCAAATTTTAATTATTTGATTTGTTTCTATAGATGTCACTTGAACAATGTTTTTTAGTATATTAGTCAATTAAAACTCCAAAATTCCAATGTTTAAATACCAAATAATAAAAAGAGTCTGAAAATTTCTTATTTAACTTTAAAATGCATCGTTTACTTAAATCAATCCTGTTTAAAAATAGTATAACTATTATTTAAAAAATATAAAAAAAAAAATAATTAAAATACTAAAATTTTTTTTTAACTAATTTTATTAGAGTTTTAGAGACAAATGGGATTATAATATTAGATAAGCCTAAAATTATTTCTTCAGCATGGAAATTATGGAAAAATTATGATTATATGCAGAACTCACTCTTCGCTTTGATGTATTACTTGTCAAACTCGTTATTTGCTCCACAGCCAATGAATTTTACGTGTTAATACAGTGACTATCATGTTGTTTACATGTGTATATAATGAATGCATATTTAGTAGTTTGTAGTAAAAATACGTTGTTAGGCCAAAAATCAAGTGTTTTTTTTTTCATTCGAAGAATTTTTAAATTTCATTTATGGAATTAATAGGTAAAAATGTTTATTAAAATAAGCCCTTATGGCCTTATGATCTTACAATAATTATTGTGCGGCAATCCCTTGGTTTATTATTAAATTTTCCTGAGTTTTTTTTTTACCGTTGATGAGGTTTATGCAAAAACTTTATTAAATTTTTGTTAGATATGTATCAAAAGCATTACCAGCCTATTAATACAATACAATACAATGATTTATTGTATTCATACAAATACAAATCTGCTTACACTTATCAAAATTTTAAAGTAAAAACTCAAATCTAAAATAAAATATAGTATCAGACCGAGGACGCAAAAATAATTCATAGTATACAATACATTATTCAGTAAATTTTCGTACTATTGAACCACAATAATAATCAAGCAACTTAAAGAATTTCAGAAAATAAAATTAAACAGGATGTTGTAATATTGCCTAATTGTAAAGGAAAAATACAAGAGGGAAATTTATTTATGTTGCATTGTCTATAACATAGTACTTTTGAATGCGGGTAAATTGAATAATATGGTAAAGCTGCCGAGGGATTACAAATTTTGTAAAAAATCGTGAGGAATTTTCTTGCCTACAGAAGAAAGGTAGAGGGAACAATATGGTGGATCCAAAAATGATGAAAAAATATATCGCTAAAAAACTGTAGATTCAGTTAGTTGTCCAGTTCCAATACTGTAGAAACAAACCCACACATGATCTACTTGCCATGAAACTTGAATTTTAAAAAATATTTTGGCCATTACCTTCTTCGACAAGTATCTCAGGCTATGCATTTGAAATTTAGTTATTTCAGAAAGTATGCTACTGTTAATTACAACATTGCTTTTAGAACTCCGATGAGGGACTGATGCTCTACTTGCTTAAGAACAAAGGGGAAGTTAATAGTAGACACTTCTTCAGATGTTCGGCACACTGAACATTATATTCATATAACAAAAGCAAAGGTTTTTTTTTGAAACTACTTAAGAACCGATTACTGCTTATTTTTCATTCGAATGTCAGAAAAACTTGGCACTGCCTAGATTGTATAGTCAAGCAGCATATTTTAGCCAGCAAAGTAACTAGAGTCATTTTACAGTTTTTGCTGGAACTTTCAACACTAAATTAAGCCTAAGAAATATATTTGCTTACTTATGGACAGAGATCTACTCCCGAAAAGATTCCAATGCAATAGCATCGGTTCGTTAAATAATTTTAGTTTTGATCCGTGCATAGAAACAAAACGGTTGTTTGCTGATAGTCGCAACGACCAAAATGAGAAAACTAACATAATGGCAATGTTAGCTATTATCTTCTAGAGGAATCTCCTTCACATTTAAAAAAAATTAACTAATATTTCTGGTCGTTAACCATTCTTTTATTCCAACCGATTGTATCTTCGGGCTTATGAAGAAAGACATAAGAAAAACCAGGTTTTTGCTGAAATTAGAGGCTGTCATAATTTAATTAAAAAGCTTTAACTATACGAAAAATTGAGACTTTTATGATTCGAGAATGCAAACAAAAATAGTCACCAAGTTACCTACTTCATGGCACTGTGAATTCATTAAGGCAAAGCGATTTATTTTCACAAAAAAAAATAAATAAAAATCTTGTCCGAGGTAAAATCAAATTATTCCTTTTTCGTATTAATAATGAAAACGTTTTATTCTCCTGAACATTTTTTTTTGGTTAATTAGATATTATTTCTGTTTTTTAAATTATTTTATAAATTCATTTGCAAAATTGGCTACTTTTTTTTTTTAATCAGTAGTTAGTTTAGGCTGACATCTTCTAATTCTCATTTATAAAAATCCTAAGCTGCAAATATTAAATTTTTACACCGCGAAAAACAAATTACCCTGCCGGCCATAGTCGATTTTGATTTTTGAAAAAAAAAAATGCTTCCGAGAAAATACCAATGTTTGCAATAATTATCTTCCTCATATAGACTCTTGACGTAAATCTTCTGACTTGAAAAGAGGATGCACAATGAAAATGTCTGAATTTTAATAATTTTTTTGTAAACCAATGACCTCTCAAATAAATGATTGAAATTCCAGTTTCATTAATAAAATTTTTTTTCGTATTATCTTCGTTCTCATGGTACATCATTTTAGTTTGTTTTACCTACCGTCATCTGTTTTTCACAGTTTAATTTATTTACACCAGTTTTCATACCTAGAGTGAGTACACTGATGAGCAAATTTTTACTCGCCGAGTTTGAGAGGAGCCGTATTTTTGGTCTAAGAGGCGAAATTGTCACTTCGAAATATTACTAGAAGAGAAAATAGAACCGTTCACAAATTAGGAACTTGTGTGGGTCGAAGGTAGTTGATGAGCTAAGAGGTACAGGGCCCCGTCGAAGAGCGTCAAAGTACCTAGATTAATCTTTAATTTTAAGCCATAAGAGACCATTATAAAAGTACAAAATCAATTTGCTAATCGGTGTCACTTAGGAGTATGAAAGGTTTATCAAAAATGCGAACGGTTTACAGCAAAATCGAATCCTTTAAGTTACTTTCTTGCAGACATATTGTGTTGATAATGCAATTCCACGTTGTTTGCCGATATACCCTTAGTCGTACGTATTAATGTAGTAACAGTAGTAGTATTAATAGCGTACGACTGTTTAGTAAGCCAAAATTTAACCTTGTGTTAATTATTCAATTAGTTATATAATAAATAATTTTGTTTTTCATGTGATGTATTTTCAAGCACTGCTCTGATCTACATGTTAATATTTACTTCAGCAACTCGGCAAGTGAATATTTATTGAAATTGTATCATGTAAGAATTGTTCAGGCCCAAATTACTAGTCGCCCGCGATACAGGTTTTATAGGTGTCTAGTGATTTATATTATTTAAGGTTTCGATGAAGTTTTGCATGGGTATGCTCTCAATTAACCCAAGAATAGCCATGACGGTTCGCAAAAAAGAATTAGAGTACTTCTAGATGTGAATATTTGCGATTAATTGATTGAATTTGCTATATCGCTGAATAGTTATTATGGTCCATTATATGATCGTCATTCAAATTCAGTTGGATCAGGGATTATTATAAGAGGAATATGTGTTATACCGAATAAAAGCTTGCCAATTGTAATGTTTTAAATGTACAAGAGTGGGTAAAAATGGTGGCAATTTTTTATAGATGATTGCATGTAAATGTCTCATATACTTTTTCTGCATGTCAAACAGAGATAAAATAAATTTTGTGCAAACCATAATTACTGCCTCTTTTAATTTCTTTTCAAGTCGGTTGAAATTATCAGGGTCATAGTTTATCTATTTTCTGGATGGTTTCCAATTTTTGTTATCAAGTCCAAAAAATAATGTCATCCGGCCAAGGTGTGAATAGCAGGTAACGCCAAACAAAACTTGAAGCCATGTTTTAGGTTCAATGAATAAACAGATGTTTACCAAACTAAACTTAAGGATTATTTTATAAGTTTTTATAATCTCATTTATTTTACTATTCCTCTGATTCATTCGAATTATTCTCTACATGAATGCACCCAATTTATAGTATATATCACCTCAAATTACGAGACTGAAGGGGAAAGATTAAATGTTACTACATAAAGGTTACGCAAGATTAAATTGTTTCAAGTAATTTTAGTCTGTAGCATTCTTAACTTATATATATATATATATATATATATATATATATATATATATATACATATATATATATATATATATATATATATATATATATATATATATATATATATATATATATATATATATATTTCGTTACCTTAAAGTTGCCATACAAGTAAAAAAAAATAGAGGCAAGCTGCAGGCCTAATATCTTGTATTGTCTTTAACGGTAGAAGATCGGCATTAGCACCTGGAGTGGTGCGGAAAAAACTATAGTGGGATGTGCAATGGCATTCTGTTTTTTAGTGATGATTCTCGCTTGTCAGTCAGGCTAGGTAAAAAATGAACTGTGAAAAAAGGCGTAATCCACAGTTCATTATATAGAGGGTGTTAAAGGTTTATAGGTAGGGGTAACATGCCATATATATATATATATATATATATATATATATATATATATATATATATATATATATATATATATATATATATATATACTGGGAAATTGATCATATGGTCATATAATTAGATGTGTGCATACAAAATAAAGATTAATTCATATGCTACCGACTCTCAACCTCCCAATAATTGTGACTTAAAATTTTAATCAATGACTGTTCAATAAACCAATAAATCTACATTTTTTACAATATCTATTTCTTGGTGTTCTTCTTCCTTTATTAGTTAGTGTAAATATTACATATTGAAATATTTTAATATCCTCGTAAACTAATACGAGCATTTTGCGTCATTTTATACATGTGGCATAAATGACTTGACAGATCCGTCTCATTCTCTGGTTATTGCTTAGATGGAGACTAAAGCTAGAAACTATTTAAAAAAATAAACAAACAAGAAGTGAAACTTCATACCATTAAATTACTATTACCATATTTAAGTACACACAACTCTTTGTATTTGAAATGGATCAAAAAAGTGTCATTTTTTCAAGATGGTAGAGAAATAATTTTAGGCATGGTAAATTAAAATAATATTTATCATAATGATATATTATCTTTTAGATTTTAATAATCTACAGTCATACCTTGTGCATCAACTTCTTTTGCCAATTTAAGAGCATCAGAATTTGCTAAATCAGTATTGGCAGGTGTGACGGCCAATATTAGACAAGATTCTCGTTTAATAAATTGCATAATCATGGCTTTGATCTGTTGTTCAATATCAGCCGGTTGATCTCCAATAGGAACTTTGGTGAGTCCGGGAAGATCAATCAGAGTCAAGTTCAACACTGAAATTACATGAAAATAAAATAATTTACAGTATAGAAAACATGGTTTACCCTATAGCAGAAGTATAATGTATATTAACACCGCCGTCTTCCTTTAGTTTTTTAGTACTTGGTAGTCTAAACACAACTAATTGTTGTATCAGGTCGGCAAGAAAGTAATTCCGGTTTTGTAGTCTGAAATAAAACTAATTTTTCATGTACAAGAATAAACTTTAATCAATTATATATTTTCCATTTTAATCAACGACTTCATTGCAGCTTTATGATTTTGCGCCAATAGAAATTTTGGTTAATCAGCAAAAAACTGGACCAAGTGGGACATCACTTCCCAACCAAGCTCCGATAATTCCCCACGAGTTATTTAAAGACTAGCATTTTACCCGTCGCGGCTTCGCCAGCAGAATATTTTTTTTATCATGCAAATAAATGGATTATATATTTTATTCAACGACTTCATTGCAGCTTTATGATTTTGCGCCAATAGAAATTTTGGTTAATCAGCAAAAAACTGGACCAAGTGGAACATCACTTCCCAACCAAGCTCCGATAATTCCCCACGAGTTATTTAAAGACAAGCATTTTACCCGTCGCGGCTTCGCCAGCAGAATATTTTTTTTATCATGCAAATAAATGGATTATAGATTGTAGAAAAAGTTTCGCTTATATATTCAGGACTTAATTGTGTTTAGAATAATAAAAAAAATTATTCGACTGAATTAGTTGAGTGCTATGTAATACCGTTTCGAAAATTATTGTATATATATATATATATATATATATATATATATATATATATATATATATATATATATATATATATATATATATATATATATATATATATTATCATTTTCACCCTTTCTAATAAAGATATCGCAAAATCCTTTCTTATTGTTAATCTATACCATAACCGTCACGAATGTGTGTGCGAAATCTCAAGTCAATATCTTAAATCGTTTAGGCTGTACGCTGATCAATCAGCTAGTCGGAACTTCTTTTATATATATTAGAGATGAATGAGGCTTTGTATTATCATGATGGAACAGAATTCCTTGTCGATTTGTCAATTCTGGCCATTTTTTATTTTTGATTGATTTACCCAGTTGCTTTAATTGTTGTAAATATCTGATTTGATCGTCCGGCCTCTTGGAAGCAGCTCAAAATACATAACACCCTTGTAGTCCCACCAAATTGACTGCATGCCCTTTTTTGGATAAAATTCGGTTTTGGTTCTTGTTTGTGCTGCTCATCACGTTTGGAACATGATCGTTTTCCAATGATGTTACTGTAGATGACCCATTTTTTATCATAAGTGATAATTCTTTTCAAAAAGGGTCGGTTCATTGCGCGTGAAATGCATATGGCAAATATTGATTAGTTCTGTTAAGTGAATCTCTTTCAATTCTTGTGGAACCCAAATAACGAGTTTCTTAGAGAATACAAGATATTTTAAGAAATGTCCAATTATTGCGTGTGATACATTTAACCTCTACAATTTCTCATACAGTTATATGATGATTCTCTTCAATTATGGCTTTGATTTAGTCATTATCAATTTCAGTAGGTTGACAAGAACGTTGCTCATCTTTGAGTAAAAAAAATTTCCACAACGGAATTTTTTAACCCATTTCTGACACGTGCGGTCTGTTATGCAATCAACATCATAAACTTCACATATCTCTTTGTGAGTTTCAATAGCTTTCTTTCCTTTAGAGAAATAAAAAGTAAAATATGCCGAAAATGTTCGTTTCTGTAATCCATGTTAAAATTTATCCTAAATTAACAACTACAAACAAAATTAAGCACAAGTTGCTTCTAAAGTAAACTAAATGCGACTGTTATCAAATATCAAAAGAAAAAAACAATACACTGACAAAGTCCTTCATAAAAATTACAACGCTCCTTATGTGTGACAACCAAAAGTACTTTCTTGCCAACCTAATATAATCGCCTCTAGGAAACATTTAGTAATCAAAAATTTATTTTTCAAATTCCTAACAAATCTTGCCAATGTAACAAATCCTTATAATTAAATTATTTATTAACTAGAAAAAAATAAGTGTTCCCTAAATCTTATTCTGCTAAAAAATTAGAAATAAATATGTTATTTTGCTCAGAATTTTAAAGAGTAAACTGTTCAATAATATAATATGAATTGTTTAAAATGAACTGGTCCTAAAAAATTTTGTCATGTCTGTAACTTTTTGAGTAATAACAAACTTGGATAGCATGAAGTTTTAAAAACACATGAAATTACTGCCAAATAATTATCGTTTAATAAGTTCTTACAATTGACAAAAATATGAATGTAACTATTAAAATATATAATCAAAAACTTGAGAAAACAAATAAGTTACATTTTTTTTGTTTGGAATAAAGATGATTTATTTAGGAAGTATTTTCAAATGATTAGGAATCGTTTATCAGTAATATCAGGAGTGAAAAACATTTTTGGTAGCAAGTTTGGATATGTTTAAAAATTATTTAACAAACATACTCTTGGTAAAAATATGTTAAAAACTTTTTCCCTTAGACTACTGTGTTACCGGGTCTGATTTATCATTGTGCCAAGTGACGTCTGTATTTTTTTAGCATTTCCTCTATACCTTTTTTGTAGTTGTTAGAAAAAGTCAATCTTCATACAAGCGTACATTTTTACCAAAAATCAATAATGGTAAAATTTTGGGAGATACTGTATTATAAACACTGTGTACTAAGCAATTTTATAGTAAAAATATTTTAAATCATATTTAATACGCCGCAAACAGACACACTAACTTTAAAATAATGGTGAATTTGAATTAATCAGGAAAGAACTAACTTACCATTAGGAGAGTAAACTCTTAAGTTGATAGGAACATTGGATATACCCTTATTACTGCCAGTCATCCGATCAGTTTCTCCTTCAATTTCTCGACGGATTTCATCAAAATCCACAAATTTCTTCCCCTTGCAGTGCAAAAATTCTCCCCATTCTAGATAAAATTAAATAAAACATTAGATTTCTAAATTTTTTTCTTTGGATTTTTAAAATAGGTTTTCAGTTATTAATATAAAATGGTTAATTATTCGTAATATTTCCTAAAAAAAAAAAAAGATATAGGAATAGTACCATGAAAAAGTATTCATAAATATTATCGATCTGCAATTTACTGAAACCTTTTTGAGCTTATTATCTCGCGCATTTCTTATATGAACTAATTATTAGTATTACCTTTGTACATGGGCACAATTTCGTTTTAGTGCTATAAAATAAAATACTCCTTAACGAAAATAGCTAATAAAAGTAAAAAAAATACAATTTAAAAAAAGTAATTTTTGGTTACCTACTCAATATGAAAAATGATCGACGTCTGATACCGACGAAAACTATCGGAAATTAAAATTTGTCTCTTATTTATAGGCAATAGGAGGCTAAAGTCGATGAAACGGTTTATTTATTAATGAATTTAGTAATTTTTAGTACCGATATTCAGTATTCAGATTAATTAACTCATTTAATACTCAATTGAAATAATCAGTATAATAGTAACGGTTTAAACCATGTTAGTGAATTAGGGGGTTGAAGTACCGATAAAAAATATATAGTTTTAACGATTGTTCACTAAATAGGAGTATTTCACTTGAAGCTTAAGCAAAATCAAAACAATTTTAATTGTTTAAACTTAAGTTATTATCCATTTATCTCAAAAACCATAAAAGATTCAAATTCATTTCAAAGCTATAAGTAATACCCTTTTTACATTGTAGACCTCATTTCATCTATTTTAATAAGTTATTGTTTTTCTCCTTTAGGCCGTTAAAGGCAAAAGACAAACAGTTTCGCTGCTCTTAAAAAACATTGAATTTGACGAAACAATGCTTAAAGTGCAGTTGCTAGATTTAGTGAGGGTAAATTAACAAAAATATATCAAATATGTTATTGATGACATGGCTCGGGAAAAAAAACAAGCGCTGAGTCGGACTGCCACGGTACCATTGCGAACTTAACCCAATCAAATTAGCATGGGTGCAAATAAAGAGTGAAGTGGCACGAAAAAACAAAATATTCGAATTAGCAGATGTCAAAATAATATTGGACAAGGCAATTATTAACGTGACAGACTGGAAAAAGTGTATCGATCATGTTAAAAAAGAACACAGAATGTGGGACTTGGACATCCACGTTGAGGCAGTGGTTGAACCATTAATTATCACCCCCTGTTAACAGTTCTCTTCAGATTCAGATATGTCTCTTGACAACAACTTCGCCAATGAATCAATGTGAGCTAAGTTACCTACATTACCTATATCACACACCTGAGGATGACTTAGAGTAGCAGGTAAGTAATAAACTTTTGATTAGTATGAGTAGTGGGAATAGGGGGCTCCTAGTTGACCCCCCCACCACTTTTTTGATTGGTCAGCCAAGAATGACCTTGTTTCTGATTGGCTGCCCAAGTTCGCCCCCTATTCCGATTGGTTTCATAAACTCCGCCTCTTTTTGCTCCACCTCCTACCTCCTTCCTAACCACCACAGTAGTTGGAGGGGGGCTGGTAGCAGTTGGAGGGGAGCTGGTATTTTAAAGGACTGAATCTGAGCGAGCTACATTCATTTACAACTAGTCTTAAGCTTATATAGAAGATTCACCACTAATAAAGAACAGTGTTAAATTAAAAATAAGTGGTAGTTATGAACAGTGATTTGCAAAATGAAATAATCAAATTAGGTAAACAGTTTACTAAACTTCAAAATTCCGAATTAAAGAATGCAATGCTAAGGAAAACACACCCCGAGTGGGCACAGGTATATTATGAGACTGCCTTCCAATACCAATTAGCTGCAGAAGCCTGTTTAAATTATAGAAAAACCCAAAATTTGCCGAAGTTCTTTCATGAAATAAAGAAAATAGGATTCAGTTACTTTTTAAGGATATTGAAGGATTATATAAAAGATCCTGATATATTAAAAGAAATCGTGGAAGAGGAAGAGAGAGATAAAGAGATATTGAGAAACAGGGAGGTTTTAGTGTAGGATTTATTATGGAATTATTAATAAGAGAAATGTATGAAGAGTTTTTGATGTCCGCAGCCTGTTCCGAGTTTTATGCATATGAAGGTCAAGAAAGTGAAGCGCAGAATATTATAGTGTTTTTAAATTATATGGAACATGCGGAATTATGTTTACTAGCAGCTAAATGTTGTAGTGAATATTTAAAAAATAAAAATATAGATATTTTAATATGTAAACTTCAAGAACTAGGATTAAATAATAATATTTCATGTATTAAAACAATGTTAGAAAATAAAACACATAATTTGTAATCAAGTCTTTTATTACATAAAAAAATTGTTGTAAAGGTAATAAACATTTGATAATGCACATACACATGGTATTTTTTGATGATAAAAGCAGCAAGGATCCATTTTCTTTAGGGTGGGTTGTTCATCAATCTCGATAACTGGTTTCATGGAATACTTCTTTACGAAATCTGCCTTTTCTTCCCCTTTTACATAAACATAGTCCACCTTAGCGCTTAAATCTCTTATGATATCTCCACATTTGTGTAATGGTGTAAATCCTTCACACCATTCAATGCAATGGTAATTTTTTATTAACCACAGAGCTTGTTTGTGTAAATAGGATGGTAAATGACCCATCGGAAATGGAGCTTTGAAAATAAAATGACTTGTCTTTTGCCCATCGTACGCTGCTAATTCCTTTACAATAAATTTATTATTTTCAATTTTGAATCCTTGAAGATCTAGAATAAGTTTCATATTTTCAAATATTTGAATTTCTTGATCATTTCTACTTTTAATTGATATTCACTTATTTGTTTTTTTAATTTCTGCAACTGAAGTTGAAAATCTAATACTCGAACTGAAATCTCGTAAGACATTATATAAATGAAGAATTCTGGTTTGGCTACGTTAATAAATATCAAAATTGACGCGTGCGCTCTTAAGCGTAAGTAGCGGTTTGTTTAAAAAGAGTATTTTATCTTAAGGAAATTGTATTACAACTGTTTCACAATTTTTGTTAATGGATTGTAACTGAAAACTTTATCATGAATTATAACACAATATGCCGCTGTTTTAGGGGGAATTTTTTCCTTGGTTTCAAATTCAATTCTCATGGTTACTGGACCTGTTTGTAGTAAATCTCTTTGATGTGAACAATTAATGTAAACTATAGGAGCATTTTCTTTAAATTCTTTCGGATTAAAAATTGGTTCCACTGGAGAGTTATAATACCCTTGACGAAAGTCTGTAAACATTTCATACAGAGTAGCAAATTTATTATTTTCAAAGTCAAGTTGAAGATCATTGTAAGGATATCTTTCTGAATTTAAAAAGACATTCATATTTCTTAAATTACAATGATCAAATTTACTCATATCCATTTTTAGATTACCACGTCTATTTTTCTGAAAAGCAATTAGAACATGACGTGGCGTTTCGACTTTTGTAGATGTTTTTACGGGCCAGTTGTGCCTCGTAGTTTCCAATAACTCTGGATATTCAACTAATTCCCAGCTTCGGAAGGTTATTAGTATATCACTATTTTTGTCAATAATTTTGGTAAGTGCTAATTCTTGCGGAATCGCTACAGTAAGATGAGGAACTCTCCAACACAACTTGGTAATTTTAACTTTGGGTTTTTCATCTTCATTACTGGATAATAATGCATTTGTATCATCATTACTTCTTATTAGAATAAGTTCTTGTTGTGAATTAAGAATAATCTTATTATAATCTTCAAAAAATCCTGAATACATCTTTAATGGTATACATAATGAAACATTACCTTTGTCATCAGTCATAATTTTTTCTTTAGATTTTGTTTTCGGATACCAACCGGCATTTTCCAATTTAGCACTTTCATTTTGATTAAATGAAATATATCCCTTAAGAGTTGAAGTTATACCAATATCCCGAACGGAGTCAATAGTAACACCATTTAAAATATAGCGTAATTCTTTAAATAAAAATGCCGGAGCATTATTAATTAAAACAGTATTAGCTAAAGGGGAATCATCTTCTTTAGTTACTTGCAATTCCACATAAATTTCACTTTTGCAAGGTAAAGGATATTTTCCTGTTTGTTGCAAAGCAATTCTGATTTCATCATTTGGTCCGAGTTTTGTAGGATTAAAAGGATCGAAAGAAAGAATTTCCCAGCTTAATATTGATTCATCAACCAATACATTTTCTCTTACATTTAAATAATCCATTTTTATTTAAGTTTAAAACCCAAACTTTGAAGAAATTTTCTATTAGAAGGTGTTAACCTTTGGAAGTTTGATTTCCTACTAAAGGAAGTTGGTTTCTTTCTTGTCTTATTAATGTTTTTATTATTAAATTTTCTAGTAAAGTTTGCAGATTTATTGTTATATAATATTACCATCTTTAATCTACTTTTTTAAGATGTAGTCTGATGGTTATGGTTTCTTCTCTAAAATTAACCAAATCACCTTCCTGATCTATTATTTTAATGGCTATTTTATCAATTACTTTAACGGTGACTGGGAAATATATGACGTTTTGAGGTGACTCAATTATTTTGAACCCTGGAGCAACGCTCGGGAAAAATTGGTGTATTATATGAACAGGTTTCCCGTTTAAATATGATCCCTCTGCAATACTGCAGTCTATATTTATTGAATTTACTTTAATTATTTCCGCGGGAAAATCTGATATATGTTCAATGTTGGCTTCCAATCGCCCATTTTTAAACCCTAATAATTTACCAATAGTTCCTTCACGAAAAGTTATGGGGGCTGAACATTTAAGATGTGTACGTAAAGTATTATTATTTGCATAAAGACTAAAACTAATTTTATCCTCATCCAAGTGTTTTTTTAAAAAATCTGTTATGTCTTCTAATTCGTAGCTACCTGGGGGTATGGCTATTTCTAAATTTTCATCATGAATTAATACATTATTCCCAACATCAATATTGGGAATTGCATTAAATGTTTCGAAATTTACAAGACCGATAACATATTCAACATCTTCATCTAAATATATTGGAGGATGTAACTCTGATGTTAAAATAGCGGAATTGCCGCTAAGAACAAAACTATATGACATTTTACTTTAAAAATATGTTTAATAATAAACTAAAATTAGGTGTTACATATGGTTATAAAGAAATTTTAGACACAATTGACCACAATTTGTTTTGTTAAAGTTTTGATAACTGTTATAATTATAATTAACAATATTATTATTTTGGTCGCTATAAAAATATTTAATTAATTCAGAAGGGGGTCGCAAATTACCATAACTATCAAAATATATTATGTTTTTTCCTTTTTTTGTATATGCTATCCAGTGAGTACCAACACCACTGTGATTATCTAGATTGACAATTGCACTTTCAATTAACTTTATCTTTTTTGGTAATTTATCCCTCATAAAAATACCACGAAAGTTGGGAATTTGTAAATATTTAGCGTATTTAAGTAAATCGTAATTTGTAAGTGCTTTTCGAGGTATATGTTTTAGCAGTTTTTTGAATAAGGTTTCAAGTATAATCCACATCCTGTTTTATAGGGTTTTAAATAAAGTCCACTTCCTTTTTTTCCTACCGCAATGGACTCCATCATTTGATTGTGTCGTTTAGATTCTTCTAATTTCGCTTTGGCTGCTTTTGCATCATTTACTGCTTTAGCAATACCTGCAGCCCCTCCTCCAAGAGCACCAAGAGCAGACAAACCAGCAAATAAAGGTATAAGTGGAAGAAATCCGCCAGTCTTTGGGATTGGAATTACCCTTTTCTTTGGAGGTAACACTTTACCAGTTTTTTTAATAGCTTTTAAAGCAGTTTGAATACTTTCATTTAGGTCTTTAAAACGTTTCCCCTTAATTCCTTTTCTAGCTTTTGAAATTACCTGAGATAATGATAGTCCTCGTCCTTTTCGAGTTTTTCGCTTGAACTTTCTTCTCGTTCGAAGTCCCATACCTAATTTTCTTTTAATTTTCATAGCACCAGTAATTCCTAGTGCAGCAGTTTTTTCCCCAAAACTAGAATCTTTAGCTTTGAACCTTGATAAAGCTTTGTCAGCTAATACTTTATCAGCTAAATGCCTTCTTTTTATATCATTTGATTGTGAGTAAGCAATATCGTGTTCTTTACAAGCCTCATCCAATAAATTTATACCTTTATCACCTCTTGACAATCGTTTTTCCAATTTTGTTCCAGGTCCACAAAAATTATAACCAGGAATATGCAATTCAAAGGGTAATTTATTTATTAATGAGTTTACTAAACCACTTCCTTTCCTTTTGCTGTTTGTCTTGTAAATGATTCGTTTATTATGTGATGGAAACATTATATATAGTTGCAATCCTAGTGATAACTAACCAGTTACATCACAATACTGAATATTAATAGTTTGTTTTATATATAAAATGAGAGTTGAGAAACAACCATACTCTATAACAATTAAGGATCATGAAAGTTCAGTGAATGGTTTTAGAAAACATGGAAAACTGTTTGAGGGAAATAGTAAAAGAGGGTTAATTATTGGCCCGTCAGGCTGTGGCAAAACCAATGTTATTATTAGTTTGATTGAAGATCCGAATGGTTTGCGATTTGAAAATCTGTATGTTTATTCAAAATCCTTATATCAACCAAAGTATAAATATTTGAGAACACTTTTTAAACCTTTGAAAAAAATTGGATACTATGAATCTGAAAATGAAGAAACAATTGTTTCACCAAAACAAGTTAAACCAAACTCTATAATAATATTTGATGATATAGTGTGTTGTAATCAGAATGTTGTAAAGGACTATTTTTGTTTCGGAAGACACAAAAATACTGATTGTTTTTATTTATGTCAAACATATTCTTCTATTCCGAAACAATTAATTCGTGACAATGCAAATTTAATTGTTATATTTCAACAAGATCGAACAAACTTAAAACATATTTATGATGATCATGTTAATGTTGATATGTCATTAAACCAATTTAATGAGTTGTGCTTAATATGTTGGAAAGATAAATTTGGATTTTTAGTAATAGACAAAGACTCTAATGTGAAATCTGGCCGATATCGAAAAGGATTTGATTCATATATTTACTTATAAAAATAAACGTTTGATGGTAAATTATACCAATCATGGATGAACGTTTAGCAAGAGAGCTAGTTAAATCAAGAAAAGCTGTTAAACAAAAATATCAGAGTTTAAAAAATGCGGAATTTGAGGCGCAAACTAAATTGGAGGAAACATATAAACCGATAACTCAACCCTTACAAGAATTAATTTCAACGATTGGTAAAATTGAACCTGTTGAAATAAAGGAAGAGCTACACACACCAATTAAAAAAATTTATGAAACACCACAGAAAAGATCAATTCAAACACTAACACCAAAGAGAAAATTACAATATGGAACATCAACACCAGAAAAAAGAAAGACGGGAAAAACTCCACTCCTTCCTACAGAAATACCATCGATTATTGACTGGGACGCGAGTTTAGCTTCAGCAAGTCAAATGCCATCTATACAACAAACAAGTATTATTGCAGAAACAAACCCTTCTTCAGGTTCACACTCCACAATAGGAAATCTTTCAGATATACTGGAACAAACACGGCAAACAGTTAGAACATTTGTTGATACAGATTTATATAAAGAATATTTATTAGGATTTGATGAATTACCTCGCCAATATATTGATAGCGGTGTAAAAGATGTTGAACATGAGTTTGATCACCAATATGGAATAGTTCATGATTTGGAAACCGAGAAATTCTTTTTGGGTTTAACTCAAAAACCTGTCGAAATTATTGGTAAAAACATCAAAATTGAAGGAATAACCTATACAGGTACACCAGGTTTATATGAGTTATTATTTAAAAAAGAACCAATAGGGTATAAAAAACAAGATTTGGAAAATTATATGGATATTTTAAAAAGAACCAATGCATACCGTAGAAATAATGATCCAAATGAGCAGGTGCAGGGGAATGGATCACATAAATATATTTCTATAATAGGACCTTATTTGCAAAGCAAAGGAATTACAAAAACTAAAACTCTAAATCCCGAATCTCAACAAGCAGTCCAGGGATTTTTTGAAAGACGCAAAGCTCCATATAGAGAAAGTCGAGTGTCTTCAAAAAAAACCGGATTTGGTATAACTTTAAAAGTTAATAAACCTAATACAGATTACATATATTGGGATAATGTAAACGAACTTGTTGAGAGACTTCGACTATTGGTAGCATCCATGCTTGCGGGACACACTGGTCATAACAATGAAATTATTTCCATTATTGAAGAACTAAGAGAAGCGAATATTATTATATAAAAGGACATAATAGATACTTTTAAACATTTCTAAAATGACCATCGATAAATTTGGTCGTCATATTTCAAAAAAATCTGCTCTAAACACATTATTATCACTAGAAAATAAAATATTATCAAATGTTGAAGAGAAAATAATAAAAATTTTTAAAAGCGATGTCAAATATATTGAAAACAAATTAATTCAAAATTTAGATCCCGGGTTGAAAAGCGATGTTAATAATTTAAATAAGAGAATAAATGAATATGATAACAATATACAAAATATTGCAAAAAAGATTAAGTTATTTGAGGATAAAGTTATTCCTGAATATAATGACAAGATCATTAATTTGAAAAATACTGTTGATGGAAATGATGATGTAGTAGAAAAATTTTCTCAGAAAGTTTCTAAATATGCAAATGACTTTGACGTAGTGAAGTTAAAATATGATAAAGTTGATGATTTTGAAAATGAAATAAAAAATGAAATTACATCAATTAAATCAATAATTAAGGATACTTCAGCAATTGACAATGTCAAGAACAGTATTTCCAAGGAAATTACATCAAAGTTTCAAAATTTTACTAATTTGCTTAATGATAGAGTAGCAGAAGAAGTAAGGAATTTTAAGAAAATACATGACGTTATGGATAAAAATACACAAAATCTTGAAAAATCAATGAACACTCATTTCCTAATTCACAAAAAAGATACCGACAAAGTTAATGAATTTAAAGAACAAATTAAAGAATTTGAAATTAAAATCAATGCATATAAATCAAATTTACAATATTTAGAAGACAAATTGAAGGAGGATTTTCAAAACGAAAATGAAAAAATTGAAACAAAATTCAAAGATCAAATTACAAAAGATAATGAAAAAATCGAGGATATACTAAAGCAGTTAAACAATCTGAAAACCAAATCTGAAACGTCTTTTGACGAGGGAAATTTTACAAAGGCAATCGATGAGAAATTACAAAAAGAATTAGAATCCTTACTAGAAGTAGTGCAAGCTATAATAGAAGTTTCTAAAAAGGATGTATTAATTAAAATTAAAAATAATAGTTCAAAAATCGAGGAGACTTCTTTACTCATAAAAGAACTTGAAACATCTTATACAGATATACTACACAAAGCTGAAAAGACAGTGTCAGACATAAAAAATATAGAAAAAAAAATTGTGAAAATGACATTAGATATTACAAATGCAGAATTTCAATTAGGAAAAGATATAAAAAATCTAGAAGATAAATTAACAAAAGAAATAAAATCTTTAAACGAATTAGTTCAAAGAGCTGCTGAAGTTTCTAGAAAAGAATTTAATGATACAATGAATTATGCAAGAGAAGAAATGAATTCAACATTAGGTGGTTTCAAAAAAGATTATACGTTATCAAATGTTCTTTTGGAAACTAAATTTAATGTAAAAATGTCTGATCTTAATAACAACATCACCCAAATAAATTCGTCAATAAAAGAAATTAGAAATGAAAATAACAAATCATTTGAAACAATGGAAAATAAATTTAATGTAAAAATTTCTGATCTTACTAACAACATCACCCAAATAAATTCGTCAATAAAAGAAATTATAAATGAAAATAAAAAATCATTTGAAGCAATGGAAAATAAAATTAAAGAACTTACTAAAAAAAACTGAGATGATTTTTTTTTATATTTTACAACATCAGCGATAAAGGGCTTTTATAAACGGTTTAGAAGGAGGTAAAGTTATTTGTGGGATTTATTTTCGAGAGTAAGGTATAAATTAATAATGAGTAAAATTAAGCAAGACGTTGTAAATGAATTACATAAACCGGCGAGAAGGCGATATAGAAGGAGACGAACAATTGTAAAAGGGCTTAATGATCTATTTCAAGCTGATCTGATAGAAATGCAGCCATATGCGAAATTTAATAGGGGTTTAAGATATATTTTAATGGTAATAAATGTGTTTTCTAAATTTGTATGGGCAGAACCTGTAAAATCCAAAACTGGTAAAGATGTAGCAGCTGCAATGAAAAAAATTCTATTAACTTTAAAAACTCCCCCAACAAATCTGAATACTGATCAGGGTAAAGAATTCTTTAATCAAGACTTTCAGAAACTTATGGAGCAGTTCAAAATTAATCATTACAACACATTTTCTAATATGAAAGCTAGTATTGTAGAGAGAGTAAATAGAACGATAAAAAACAAAATGTGGAAAAAGTTTAGTTTACTAGGTAATTATAAATGGATCAGCTTTCTTAAAGAAATAATTACAGAATACAATAATACTAAGCATTCAACAATCGGAAAAAAACCAAACGAAGTTAACAAAAAGAATGAAATGGAAATCTTGAAATCAGCTTATACTCATAGGAAAACTGTGGATCCCAGATCACCAAAATTTCGTGTCAGTGATAGAGTACGAATAAGCAAGATTCGCGAACAATTTTCTAAAGGTTACACGCCCAACTGGTCAAACGAAATTTTTCAAATAAAAAAAATCCAGCTTACTAATCCAACAACGTATTTGATTCAAGATGGAAATGGGATAGATATTCAAGGAGGTTTCTATGAAGAAGAACTTCAAAAAGTAAGACACCCAAATGTATATCTGGTGGAAAAAGTGTTAAGAAAGAAAGGAAACAAAGTATTTGTAAAATGGTTAGGATTAGATAAATCTTATAACTCTTGGATCTTCAAGAGAGATGTGATGTAATAGTAATTAATGCTGTAATAATAATTGATGTTTGTAATAAAAAAAAATGATTTTTTATATATATTTGTTTTATTTAAAAATAAGCTTATTACATAAACATTTTTTTAAATACAATATTCCTATAATCAGAGTCTAATATGGGATTTAAAATTTCTTCAGTCAATTTAATCCTTCTTCTAAAATGTTTTTGATTTATAAACTCTTCAGAAGTCATACGAGCTTTTCTGTAGGCGAAGTTCCAAGCAACCATCAGATGAATTTGGTTTCTTGATTCATCAATAGATACTGTCTTCTTCATAATAGTGCTTAGACTTTAATTTTTGTTCTAGTTCTTCGGGATGATTCAACAGCAGTTCCAGCATGGAGCACACATTTTCACTATTTAGATTTTGTTTTGGAGAAAGGACATTATATATTTTGTCAAAAGAATCTCCGTCGTAAAAATTGTTATTTCTAAAAACGTTGAAATAACGTCGAAAGTTTTGTTTTTGTAAAACATTTAGTCTATATTCTATAAGTGGAATTTGTTCCCATAGTCTGCACACAGTTTCATTTCCATAGTAAATAAAATCACAGCTTTTCACAATCTTCACTATTGGTAATTCACCAATCTTTTCAAAATGAATAGATAAATTTTGCAAATATATCGGTTCATTGAAAACATTTGGTGAAAACATATAATTTGTTATAACTCCTTGATATTGCAATAAGTTCTTCCAATCATCTTCATTTAATATCACAGACTGACCATTTTTACCACCAAGTTCAATGCATGGTAGAAAATCACTTTCCACCCACAAACCAATCACAGCATATTTAGAGTTAGAATTATTTAAATTATATTTTGTAGAATTTATAATTGTTTTTTTTATTTTCTTTTTTAATGGTGAATTTTCAAATATATTTTTACTCTGATTACTGAACATTTTAAATGATGTATTTCAAAAACTAACTGGCTATCTGCTTGCTCTCAAAAAACTAACTATCAATCCGTTTGCTCCTAAATTTTATACATTTTCCCTCTCCTCTCAAGTGGAGGGGTAAACTTATTTTCCCTCTCCATTTAAGAGGAGGGGATAAACTTTAAATGTCTTTATACTAACGAGAATCAATAAAAAACAAAATTTATATTATTTTTTTAACATTTATTAAATATTTTTATAGATATTTTTTCATGAAATACAATAAAATTAAACATGTACAAATAAATATTGCTGCTGTAAATATAATAACAAATATATAACAACAGACACAATGACAAGATTCTTCTTTTTTATTATTGAAAGGAATCCAATCTGAATATTGTAATGGTTTGTTTGTCATGGAATATTTAATTTTTATGTATGTATTTTCACACAAAGCAGAATCAGTTACATTATAGGTAAAAAAGTGTGAATTTCCAACAAGATATGTCATTTTCATCTGTTTGTAGCAGTCGGTTTCATTTTTGAGGGCATTTATACATATATCAGCCCTAACTGTATTAGGAATGTAATTTACATATATCACATTTCCAACAAGGGAAACTAAAACTATTAAAGATGCAGCAGTCATTGTTGTAATATTACTAACAAATAATGGTATTTCTATACAATATATATGTTTTTGGATTCAGTTTCCCCTCCAACTTTTAAAGCTTCAAAAACGACTTACATAATTTATCATCATATAAAATGATGTCTTTATAAAGATGAAAAATTACTAGGAGTAGTTAATTCTAATCGCGGTTTTTTATTTTTAGATCCATTTTCGTTTCCAGAACTTAAAAAAGTTAGAGTATCATACATCATTTTCATATCTTTATCAAAAAAATCTGTTTCCAAAATATCCTTATGTCCCCATGCAAGAGTTTTTGTGGAATTTGGTATACAATATCTTTTATCATCATGAGTTGTTAATGCCAATTTATTTAACAAATTAGTGTATATATTATGCATATCTGACTTGAATACATACATGGTGCAGAATATTTTGTCACCTTTCTCAACAACATCTTTATAATCTGATAATGTTAATTGATTTTTTATACATGATCTACTAACGCCTTTTGCTTTTTTATCTACACTATTTTTGGATTTTATACAATATGCTTTAGCACCAGTTCCATAAAAACTTTCAATGGGAATCCCTTTGTACTCATCTTTAAATTTACCAACAACTGATGTTGTAATAGGCATGCAATGAATATTTTGTTCAGAAAAATTAGAAGTATCAAATTTATCCAGATTTAGCTTCATATCTTCATAAAAGTTTTGGGTCTGAACTTCAAGAATTAAGGAATCAGTATCCGTATATAATAAATTTAAATTATTACCATATTTTACTTTTAAATACCCATAATAAAAATTATACATTACAGTTTTTGCAATATCCAGAATACTCATCCCAACATAAATTGGTTTATTGTATTCAATGCAAACCTGTTGAAGTTGAAGAGCAACTAGATTTTCAGAGAAAATTTTAAAATCCTTTAATTGAGGTTTAGAAATAAGTTTTTCGGCACTAAATTTATTACCCTGTCTTTCCCATTGAGATACTAATTTAATATCTGCTCGCCTATCAACATTTTCCATGGTTTTACCGAAAATTGAATTATTTGCCAATTTATAACAATTTTTATCAAATTTATTTTTAGATAAATTTCGTAAATTTGTATTTAAATCTATATATTCCGCTAACCATGGTGATTGTGTAAACTTAACTGCTCTGTGTATTTTTATGATTTTGAGTCCAAATTGTAGACATTGTTTCAGATATCGGTAGTGAATGATATAGTTATATTTATTATGTAAGTTTGGAATTAATTTTGAGTGGTTTGAAATTGGTGGTGTATATTGTTCAGGACAAAATGGGAAATCATTATGACTATCATGTAAATAATTTGGATATTCTAAATCAACTTCAAATATGTATCCTATAGATGATGTATCTGAAAGTTCGGATATATTTAAAGTTTCTATTTCGAGCTTAGGTACCCAAGCAAAATTTTTTTCAGGCAAATATTGTTTCATAGCATAACCATACAAATTTGTGGCGTCTAAGTAAGCGATATATGTTGTAGGTCTTTCAGGATTAAAATTTTCTAAGAATGGATTATTTGCTTCAGATTTGCGTTTGGAACAAGTGCTAACCCCACCACGAACACCTTTTTTGAAAAAATGAAGCATATCTGGTTCCGTTAATAATTCTAATTCTACATTAGTTAATTTCATCATTGCATCCCAGCACATAGAAGGGCTAGTGACATAATTAACAGGATCTAACTTATAGGTTTTAATACATGTGGATCTATAATTTTCAAAAACATCAGCCAAAAGTAAAACATCTGATTTTAAGTAAATATCGGAATAAGCCCCTATTGTAGAACACTTAAATAGATTCCACACTTCTACAGCACGACTGTAGTCTTGAGGAGAGATATTTTCATCGGTTAAGTTATTATAAAATTTATCAATCAATGGTAGAGATTTCTCATTTAATTTTTCGTTGGAATCTATGTAAGAGTATGGAAATACCCCTTTTTGTCTAATGTATCGAAATTCATCAGCATTTGAGAAAAACTTTTTAATTTCAAAACATTGTGAATCTTGTAGAGTTTGTGATAGTGACTCTAAAGACTCTGGGAGAAATTGAAAAGAATCTATAAAGCGTAGTCGCAAAGCAACTGGTTTCCGCTTTTCTGACACATCAACGAAAATTTCCTTACTAAAAGAAATATACTTTTCTTTATTTTGAGCTATAACACTAATATTTTCTTTATTATAGCAAAGCGATTTAATAAATAGGTGAGAATCATAGTTTTTTAAATTATGCAATACTATTGGTATATATTTTGGAGGTTTAAAATGCAAATTACATATTGAGTGGGCGGCTCCTCGATATTTACCTGTAATATGACAATGATCCCTACACTTTATGAAATTTCCTTTTGAAAAAGGTTTTTCACATACATAACAAATGCTAGAATTTTCATATTCAATCTGTTCCACAGATGATAAATCTTTCAATGGTACTTGATATTTTAAATATTTTTTATAAATTTCTTTTACATCATTTTCAATGTATTCAATAAATTTTATAGCACAATCTGTACCTCTATAAAGTTTAAGACACACAACATTCTCATCAAATGATGATTTAATATAATAAGCAAATGAATAGGGTATATGTTCAGCAGTTTTAATAGTATATGAGGTTGTCGAATCAGGTGTAGATTGTTGGCACTCAATGTTTTTCAAATAACATTCAAAATCGGCATAAATAACAAAAGGAGCTTTATACTGTTTCTGAATATTTTGAAACTTTAATATATTTGCAGGAATATAATTGCCAAATTTATCCAAAATCAAATTATCTGAAGGAAGCTCAATTCGAACAAAACTACAATCACGTTCTAAATGTGTGTTAAGTTTTTCATATGTTCCAAAATATTGAAGGCATCCATCACATAAGTATTTTTTTATTTTCTTTTTTGATAATTGTTTGGATACCAAGCAACCTAAATCCTTTATCCAACAGTAGTGGTTATTTCCATCATCAGAACTTATTAAAAGCAAATTAATATGTAATTTTTTCTTTTCATTATTATAATGTAAAGGACCGACAATCTCATATACCTTTTTATTATCCCTTAAAAATTTTTCAACTCCATATACATTTATGGACAAATTATTTTTTTCCTCAAACTTTTTTATATCTAATAATTTTACTGGAAATTCAATACCTGTAAAATCGAAAGCGTCTCTGAAGTCTGGATATGATGAGGTCTTTCGAGGATTACCGGTTGGCTGGTATGCTGCTGAAACCACTGCCCAGGCGAAACAGCAATTGTCCTCATTCATCACATTCACTATTGATTTAGAAAAGTGATGCATCTTAATGTAGGAGGAGGCATTCAATGGGTTGTACTTATTGATGTTGACTTCCAAATGCAGAATTCTTTGTAGAGCCCACCCTGTAATAGGAATTAAAAAATTAGTTCTGAATAATATTTGTTAGAGATGTACAAGTGATATTAAGAAAACTTAGCTCTTGAGATTAAGAAAACTTAGCTCTTGAGATTAAATAATAATTACCTGAGTCTCTTTCCGGCAATTCATCTGCTTTGGTTTCAATAATCTTGAATAAATCATCGTAAAGCTGTTGTAGATCAGTTGTATGGGTTACAATGAAGAACGGTGTATTAAATGACTTAATTGAAGTAGAGGTTAAAGTTGGAGAATAATATATTCCAAATAATTCCAAATTTACTTTAGCACATGTAAATTCCTGTTGACGCTGGCGTATTAATGTTTGCACTTTATTACCAACATCTTGCTGAAACTTTTTGATGTCGATGTGATAATTCTGCGAATATATTCTGTAGGAAGCTATTCGACATTTAAATGCACTCCTGATAATGTCAATTCCATTTCCATATTTTATGCAGCTCCTGTTTTTATGAATATTTGTCCTCAAGTGTGTGCTCCAGGAATTAGATTTGACATTTACTTCACAATCTTGGCAAAATCGCATTGGAGGTCTTGAAAGTAGTTCATCAACTGAAACAATTATTATTTTTTAATTCCTCTGTAAACCTTTATTAATAATAAAAAAAAATTAAAAGGAAAATTATAGCTAAATATGTTATAAAAAAAATACTTACGATTAATTATATAATCTTCCAAGTTAAAGGTGTTTTCGTTATTAACAACATTTTCTCGAAGGTGGCGTACAATATGTGATTTTCTTTTAAATTCTCTTAAGCAGTGTGTGCAAAGGAGAGTCATTTTAAAATGGAATCGGTTAGGGCCGTGTCGCTTTTAAATAAATACAATTTCGATCTATCAAGACCCAATGACATAGAATAATTAGCAATTTTTTCAGCTCGCGCAATTTAGAAAACTTTTGGATTTACTTTTGAATTAACTTTTGGATTCACTTTTTAATTTGAAGAAAAACATGGATTTTTTTTAAAAAATATATTTCCCAAATTTAAAAGAAGATCGCCTTGTCGTTGAATACAATTTTTAACGTCTTTTAAAGTCGAATTAGATAAATTATTACATATATTATCTAAGTTTAAATAGGAATAAACCATTGACTTAAATCTAGATGTGGCACACCTTGTTTCATTCCTATTTAAGCTCGGCTTAGTTTTCTTATGTAGAAACTTATCTAATTCTCCAATAGCGACTTTATTTGTTGGATTGATTTTCGGAGCTGTTGTTACAGCGACTGGTAAAGAATTTTTTGAAATTTGTGCCCCTAAAGTTTGGGAACTAGAAATATCACCGTCCAATTTTGACTTTTTTAAATCTGAACAATCATTTGTTTCTGATAAAGAACGTTTTTTGGGTAAATTTTTTTCAATTAAATTTTCAGAACTTTGTTCTAAATTTAGGCCAGAAGGATTTTTCAAAAATTGATTTTGATTACAGGAAGAAATTAAGGGACATTGAGGCTGCTCATCTTCAAAATTTTCAGTATAAGTATATACCTCAATGTCCCCCACAATTTCGCCACAACTCAAATCAAAAACATCTACCGAATTTACTGAATTTCTGGTATAGCCAAATTTGGATGGTTGTTCAAACCCCTGAATAAAATTTTGATCCAACCCTTCAATTAAATTTTGATCCAACACTTTAATAAAATTATGCTGAGCTTTGGCTGAGACGTTTATAACAGTCTCAACGCTGTCGTTGGAATCCTCTGATGAATCTGACGATGCATCTGAAATTGGCGAATAGTGGGGGCGATAAACCTCTTCCATATTATTTTTCGAAAAACCCCCAATGCCAATCCTCTTATCATTATTTAAAGCTCCCTCGTTACCAACCCCATTATTATTATTGTTTAAAACCCCCTTATTATTTTGTTCCTCACAGCTCTCAAAAGTCTCCTGATATTCCACATCACCCTTAATTAAATTTTGCCCTGAGCTATTTTCACCAATTTCACCCCCTTCTAATATATCTAAAAGTTGTTCCAAATTATATCCCTCATTTATTTCAGAATTGTTAATTAAATTTTTCCTTAATATATCATTATTTAAATCATCGAAATTAATTGTTTCAAGAGGTTCTTGAGGAATATCAGGGATAATAGATTCATCCAAAACTTTTAAGAGCTGTGTCAAAATATCGCTTTCACCAATTTCGGAAGAATCGCCAGATTCAGATGAATTGTTAAATGTATTAATATCAATTTCCCTAAATTTAATATCTAGCTCCTCGTCGCTTAGCCCACAAAATGAACAATCAATCAAATCATGCACAAGGCAAGCGTCGTTTAAATCGAAGGCTGTTAAGTCGATGTTTTCAATTTTTACATTTAAAAATGACATTTTAAATTATAAATTAAAAAATAAAAAAAATTATGAATCAATAAAAAAATCAAAAAATCAATAAAAAATCAAAAAAAATCCACAAAAATGAAAAATCAACAAAAATCAAAAATTGGCTTTTAGAAGATTAAGTAAAAATGAATGAAAATCCAAAGTATTAAGTCAAAAATATTAAATCAAAAATATCAAATCAAAAATATGAAATCAACAATACAAACCAAATAAAAATTAATATGTCACTACGTCACACAATTCGAAATAAATCGGACTATCTAGATATATTCACAACAGATTCGATAATTTTACAAGCGTACGCTAATAGCGAGATGTAAACTGAAGAGACGCTTCGTACCCAGCCGCCTTTTAAAGCAGCCAAGAGCCTGGTACCGGCTGGTACGGCGTGGCACTGCATGGTACGACGGGAACCGTGAGACCGTGAACTCGAGAGAGGTCGTTCAACGGTCGTAAGTTGTTTTGTTCTTAAGAAAATGACGAGTAAAGAGGAGAAGAAGAAAAAAAAAAAAAGTTGTTTTTTGGAATAATATAAAAAACAGTTTTTTTTTTTTTTTTTTTAATTTTTTTTTTTTTTAATTTTTTTTTTTTTTTTTTTTTTTCGTTTTTTATATTATTCCAAAAACAACTTTTTTTTTTTTTTCTTCTTCTCCTCTTTACTCGTCTTTTTCTTAAGAACAAAACAACTTACGACCGTTGAACGACCTCTCTCGAGTTCACGCTATCTTTGCCTTCTTCTTCTTCTCATTCTTCGGACTGGTTTTGCCGCTGGAGGTAGGAAAAGTGGTATTTCAGTATTGTATATAAGGATTTACAGCGTCTTGACTTAGCATTCATTAAGTTTAAAGTCTCAAAATGAGTACGTTCATAATTATAACACTACAAGACTTTCTGGGATTCTTGGAAAATCAGATCAATCTGATGGATCGTCAGAGTCCAAATTCCGAGAACACGGTGATGTGGCCGCCACCATCAGAGGTTGACTATTTAGATGAAGAATTTATCAATATGTTTGAGCCAGACCTGGATCCCGAGCCTATCGCCTTTGAGTGGGATCCAGACCGAGCAATGGATCTTCAACCTTTGATGATGGAGCAACAACAGCCTATGGAAGAAGATCGGCCACAACCTATGGCAGAGCAGCAGCAGCAACAACAGCAGCAGGAGCAGCAGCGGGAGCAGCCACAACAACAGCAGCAACAACAGCAGCAGCAGCAGGAGCAGCCACAACCACAGCAACAACAGCAGCAGCGAAGGCAGAGTTACCCTCGAAAGTGCAAGAGGCCACAGCAGCAACAGCAACATCAACAGCATCAGGAGCAGCCACAACAACAGCAGCAGCAGCGAAGGCAGAGTTACCCTCGAAAATGCAAGAGGCCACAGCAGCAACATCAACAGCAACATCAACAGCATCAGGAGCAGACACAACAACAGCAACAACAACAGCAGCAGCAGCGAAGGCAGAGTTACCCTCGAAAATGCAAGAGGCCAATAAATTATAAATTATAAATTGGCCTCTTGCAGAGCAGCAACCTCTTGCAGACAACAACAACCGATGGCAAAGCAGCAGCCTATGGCAAAGCAGCAGCCTATGGCAGACAACAGCAACCTCTGGCAGACAGCAGCAATTGGCAACCCAAAATGGTATAAATTATAAATATGTATTTATGTATATATGTATATTTGTATTTTGGATATAGGAATAATAAAAAACAAAGTCGTTGAAGAAAATATTTTATTTTTTTCTATTTCTTATACAGAATCACACCTAATAACCAAGTTTCTTTAACTTGAAAGAATTATTATGAATAGGATGAATATAATTTTTTTTACAAGCATAGTAATGAAAACTAGGTTTTTTTTTTAACATGGAAGAATAAATCATAGTCTGTTGTCAGGGAATTAAACCTAATTGTTCTTTATCTTATATATAAAATCTTATTTAAATGTCTTAGTTGACATTTTAAACTTAATATTAAAAAATACTAGGGTGAATGAATAAATTCAAGTGCAGTATCAAATTCATTTATTTAAAATTCAATTTATCGATAGGATTGATTGTGCATATTATGTAGAAAAAATTATTCTACACTGAAAGAACAAAATCATTAGTTCTTCAAATCTTAATATAAACAAATTTCTATTTATTTAGATGGCACCCTTATATTTATTTAACTTAAACTTAATATATATCTTATAACTTATATCTTACAACTTATATTTTATATGAAATCTTATTTAAATTAGTTGACATTTGAAACTTAATATTCAAAAACTACTAGGGTGCATGAATAAATTCAAGTGGAGTATCAAATTCATTTATTTAAATTTGATTTATCGGTAGGGTTGTGCATATTATTTGAAAAGAATTATTCTACACTGAAAGAACAAAATTATAATTTCTTTCAATGGGAATAAATACAAATTCTTATTTATTCACATCATTCCCTTATATTTATTTACATAGTTTCTTATATTTATTTAACTTAGCAGAACAAAATCTAAATTCTTATAAAATATTTTAAACTTAAACTTAATATTAAAAACGCCATAGTGCATGAATAAGTGCAAGTGAAATAAATTTATTTAAAATTTGATTTTTCGATTAGATGGTTTTGCATATTCTTTAGTTCTGGTTTGTTACATATTATACATGCTTGTGAAGGAGTTGTTATGAATAAATCGTTTTCACACGTGTTGCATTGCAGATCTTTTTCGCAACATATAAAGGATCGTTTATAGTGGCTATTAACAAAATTATTTTTCCCATTTGGGCAATTTAAAGCATGTATATAGTAACATTCACAACATAAATTATATGCACCGCCAGAAGATGAAATAATTACGACATAAGATTGAAAAACGCACACTTCTCGCGTAAGGTAATTTGGTGTCAATGTATCACTTGCATTTATTTTTGCCACTTTCACGAGCCCCTCTTCTCCACACCCGTTTGGAACGCCATTATCCTCTATCCCATCATCTTCTTCATCTTCATCGTCGTCTTCGAAATTATTTCGATCAATAGTGATCAGAGAATCCTGTCTTGCGTGAAACTTTCCTCTTCCAGCCAAGTTAAAATGAGTTGTTTCATCTTTGTACATTGACTGGATCGTTTCATCACAAGCAGAATCTAAATATACATGTGTCTGATCCATTTCGAAGACTGTCCGATGAAACTCGATTCACTTGTTCACACTATTTTTTAATTTTACAACACTTTTTAATTGATAATGGCGGGCCGTCTATGTGGTGTTGATATAGTGGATAGTGTTTAAAACACGGCAAATTTAGCTGCAATTCTTCGTCACTTCTATAATTTTCCGGCAACCTGTTCCAAATTTGTTGTAAACTAAGTGAATCGACGAATGTTTTCAAGTAGTTGATGGGAAAGAAGGCCAAGTCTTGATCTTCAAAATCGGTAAGATTTTTTCCGTGTTTTTGGTAGGAAATTATTACTTGGCCTACACGTTCAATGAGTTGCTGTTGTTGTTGTTGTTGGTCGCTATTTGACATCGCGCACGAATGACTGAAGTTCGCTCAGATTCGATCGTTTAAAATACCAGCTCCCCTCCAACTGCTACCAGCTCCCCTCCAACTACTGTGGTGGTTAGGAAGGAGGTAGGAGGTGGAGCAAAAAGAGGCGGAGTTTATGAAACCAATCGGAATAGGGGGCGAACTTGGGCAGCCAATCAGAAACAAGGTCATTCTTGGCTGACCAATCAAAAAAGTGGTGGGGGGGTCAACTAGGAGCCCCCTATTCCCACTACTAGTATGCACAAAATATCTTAAAAATGATAACGCTGAATTGTAAGCAAAATGTAGGAAAAATCAAAGTTACCTACATTACCTATATCACACACCTGAGGATGACTTAGAGTAGCAGGTAAGTAATAAACTTTTGATTAGTATGCACAAAATATCTTAAAAATGATAACGCTGAATTGTAAGCAAAATGTAGGAAGAATGCGAAGCAATGGGTGCAACTACACTGAGTGAAGACCAAGGGTTTGTTAAGGCTCAATTGCATGAAAATCGAAGACCTCACTGAATAACCATGAACTGCCAGCAGCCACGGCAAGCGACAGACCAAGGAAAATGGGAAGAACCTTCGTAGGGGGGGGGGGGGGGGTCAGTCCGTAAGAATTCGACACTACCTTTCACATTTTGTGAAGGTGCCTATACAAGATTTCCCCTCCAGGAAAAAAAATTGAAAGGGTTGATAAAAATGTAAGGAAATAAATTTAACTTAAAAAAATATTTTAATATTCACACGAAATTTCATCATTTATTATTTTCTGAAATGCACACGCCACTGGAATTGATTCCTCTGACGGAGCATAACCCGGGGCACTTTATATGCAAGTGATGAGTCACTAATAGGTCTTAGGTACACGTTTAAATGTCGACATGGAAATACAATTCTGGCCACTCTATTTCTTTCCGAAATAAAGGGCTTTTAGCCGGGTGTCTATTAAACAGCTTTGAATCTACCAACCTTCTGTGAAATATTTTAAGCTTAACTATAATGGAAACAAATAAAAAGTGTCAAGTGGATATTAGAAAATTAAAATCGCCTGAAATAAAATCCAGAGTCGAACAGAGCCTTGAAGAAGCCCCGAGTTCAACTGAAAAGGATCTCGAAATGACCGGAAGCCATTTGGAATAGAATTAAAAGAAAAATAACCAACATACAAGTGAACACACTAAAACCAGAATATAACAATGGATTACTTCGGAACTCTTAGGGGTGATGGAAGACAGAAGAAAGCGCAAGAAAAACTATACAAAATATAAAGAATTGAATAAAATAATACAAAAGAAATCCACGGAGACAAAGGAACAATGGATGACAGAAAAATGTGAAGAGATTGAACAACAATATGACACATTTTATCTACACAAAAAAATCAAGGAAATGTTTTGATAGGCATCGAAAATATCAAGGATGCATTTTTAAGAAACGCAAACAATGAAATAATAATGAGTATTGAGGAGAGACTGAGAACACGGCGGAATATGTTATACAGAAAATCTGTTTAAAGATGATATCGAAGAAGAAGATCCAGAAATAACAAAAAGTGAAACTGTCCACGCCATAAACCTCCAGAAGAATGGTCTATCTACATGCTAAAAACCATCGCCAAGCATTGCTCTAAACTGCTTAACTTCACCTTTCAGTGCCATATACAGATCAGACAAGATACCATGTGATTGATTTCAGTCAACTTTCATAACTGTACCCAAGAAAGTTAATTTTTTGTCCTGTGACGATTATCGTTTAATTAATCCAATATCTCACGTACTAAAGATATTTCTGAGAGTCATTCATACAAGAATATGTAAAAAATGTGACTTCTTTGTGGAATACCCGTCGATGTGTATGCGTGTTTTATAGATTTCTGTAAAGCCTTGGACAATGTGAAACATCAAATCCTAAAATCCGGTATTGATCAAGGAGACTTACGCATAATTAGCGAACTATATTGGTATCAAACAGCTAGAATTAACATCAATCAAAATATCATCTGAAGGTATCAGAATAAGAAAGGGCGTTGGACAGGACTGCATACCATCCCCACTGTTATTCAATATATACTCTGAAGCAATATTTAGAAAGGCACTCGACAAAGGAATAAAAAGAATAAAAAAAAACGAAAACCTCATAAATAACATTATATATGCCGACGACACAGAAATATTATCCGACAATATGCTAGAACTATAAAACATATTGAATCGTATTGTATATCACTGAATAATTTGGTCTACAAAGTCCCAAAGACGAAACTGGTAGTTTTCTCAAAAAACACATATAGACACATTACCTTACATAAATGGTGCTTTACTTGAACAGGTTCCCCCTTCAGATACCATACTAGAGCCATCATAAATGAGCGATGCGAATCTAGGAGTGAAATAAAAGCCAGAATGGAACAAGCCAAAAGAACAATTATATATATGACAAAAATTTTTATTGCATCTAACCTTAGCTTACTACTTAAAATACGTATGACTCAATGCTACATATTCCCTGCCTACTGATGCGAGAGCTAGACCTTGGATCCATAAATGAAAAAGCGAATAGAAGCTTTCGAAATGTACCGCATACTAAAAATACCATCTACCATGAAAGCAACCAATATTGAAGTTCTTAAGAGATTAAACCAACAAAAAGATCGTTGTTTAAAGTCAAAAAAAAAGGAGATTTCTTATCTTAGGCATGTTAAGAGAGGCGATAGACATGGATTACTGAAACTGATAATCAAGGGGACGATCCAGGGCAAACGATCAGACCGGAGACGCCAGAATTCATAGTTGAAGGATTTACGAAAATGGCATCCAAAACAATGTTAGTCATTTGGATCGCCAACCTCAAAAGGGAGACGGTGTGAATAGAAGAAAACTCATAATTTCTGAAATTTTAGCAAGAAATTCTAAATGAAGTCCAACCTAATTCTCCATTCTGTTATTTTTCTCGGTCTTCTCGATTCCCGCAGATTTTCTAAATGTCCACTTTTTTATAACATTTAATTATTTTGGAAATATTGTTATCTGGATAAAATAAACTGACTTAAAACTGCGGCTTATTTTTTACTTTCCAAAAATGCGTTCACTGCTCAGTGCTTGACTTCTTTCAAAAATAGAATACCTCTTCGCTTCTTTTCTAATGAGCGGAGCATAAAATCAGTCGCGGTTCAATACTTACCCATTAGCAAGTGAGGAAAATAGGGCTTTTCCACCTTTTTTCTCACTCGCACCGCGGGAAAGGCATCGGGGACGTGCAGTCTATGATTTACATGCGATACCGTGCATTTTAATATGTTATAATATGGGGATTTGTCCATCATTCGCAAGTGTTAGTTTACTTTTCTCCGATTATGTAAATTTGACATTTTTAGATCTATTTTTCATGGCAACTAGACCGGATCTTAAACCTTCTTAGTGAATTTGGCTGTTTATCTTTTTACCTTAAAATTGTATACTGTTTGCTAATTTGTTACATAAATAAATTTTTATTCACGGACCAGCCATTTACCTAAGTTTCATAATATCAATACTTAATTGTATTACCTGTTTTTTAAACATTCGAATTTAAGATTCAAAAATTTATTCATGGCTGTTATAAAATGCTTTGAAAAATGTTTGATACTTACTTCTAATTGTTCTTTCTTTGTGTATTTTATGTAGTTTATTTTATATTTACTGTTCTATATAACATTCAATATTTTGTTAATATTTTTAGCATGAGCAAAGCATGAATATATTCTTAAATGTAGTGTACTTATAAGAAAGTTTGTCAATTAAAAATGACCATAAACAATTTTGAATAGAAGGTGCATTTTAAAGTAGGTATGAGTTAAGTATACAGATTTAATTATGGTTAATAAAGATATAAAAATCTATGGAATTTTTAGGCTTTCTACTTTATATATAATAGATTTTTGTATTTCAAAAATTAACAGCAGGAGATATTCTTCGTCTAATGACATATTTATTTCATACGTATCTTTCAGATCTAGAGGCCATCTGAAGGTGAATCACACTGTCTTACAGAAGAACGCAAAAAGCTTCAGAAACCAAACGATTTAATCATAAGAGACATAAGTTTCTTTATGTTGAAAGGTTTTAACGTTTATGACTTTGAAACTGACTTCAGACATGTATTTCAAGGTCAACCTAGTTTCTTTAAATAGGAACCCTTATTTTTTACGGCAGGAATGAAAAGTAGGGAAAATTTCCACAATACAAATATGTCAAATGTTTCCTTCACATCTAGAGGTCTTGCACTAACCAGCTAGAGAAATGAGGTCTAGAAATCCAGTCTGCTACATTCTCATTGTAGACCTCGGACGTCCATATTGGTAGTGACTAAATGCAGCCAATGGTATACTGGTCGTTGACAAGTTAATAACTCCAGAAGTCACAAAATCACCAGCATCAGCAATGCTTCAATTTCCTACAATGTTTAAATTAAACGGATTTCATGTACACTCTAGTTCTAGTTATTTAGCCATATATGAAGATCCAGGAGAATCTGTTTGAACTACAACCGACCTCACGATGAAATCATAAGCTATTATTAGTATTTCACATAGTTGGATGCACTATTTATCATTCTTTTCATCTATAAATCGTTTGGTTTCTAAGCCTTTTTGCGTTTTTCTGCCAGATAACTGCGATTGACCTTCAAATGACCTCTAGGTATGAGAAAAACATCTATTTATTTACTTATCCATACACGGAACAGCCCAAAAGGTAATAAATGTTAATAATCATTGTTTGTAGATAAAATATAAATTACAAGAAAAATCAAATAAACAAACAATTACCAATTAGAATTTAAAGAAATAACATCAAGATTTAACACAAATATTCAAATTCCATAATCAATTATAAACTCTTTTGAATTCATTGAGCTCAAAAATAAAGAATGCACTGTCATATGTGTATCTAGCCATTTTATCTATATATAGTAACTCTTTTTAGTGCATATATTTTATATTTGCGCAACTACTGTATACCTCTTTAGTTCAACTTTTGTTTGTATGATTATATTTTATCCACTTGTATATAGCATACAGAGCATGCAAGTGTTATTTGGAATCCTTAGTATCAATGTTACAAATATCTGCTAGAAAAAATCCAAAACAAAATTGTTAAATACATGTATTATAAAGAAACATGTGTGTAAATTGATAATGTCAGCCACGTGGCTGTGTCAGAAGTATGAGACTTGAAAAAAGCGGAGAAATGATGGATATTTTGTATTTATTCAAGATAGTGCATGGTACAGTTGATGATTCCAGTTTTTTAAATAGGCTGAATTTTTCAGTACCAATCTATGGTACTAGGCACTATACATTTTACTTATCTACAGTAGCCTTAAGTAACAATCATTCTAACTCGCCATTATATAGGCTTTGTTATTCTGACAATAGAATACAGTCTGAGGCAGACATTTTCAATGCTAATAATCGTTTTTTTTTTAAAAGAATTGTTGAAAATTTATAAAATATTTAAGATTAGGTTAGATTTTAATTTTAGATTTAAATTTTGTAGAAGTACTTCGTAATTGGGTCATTTTACTATGTAAATTGTACCTGTTAAGTGCTTAAATAAATAAATAAATGTATTTTTATATTTGCCTGACTATCTTATTATTTGTTCAATGTTTCGTTGCATGTTTTTATTTATACCTGTGCTACTAAGAATTTTTTATATTTTACTTATGTATTGATCTTTCCTTTGTAAATGGATGGTCCGTCAATAAACATTTATTTATTTATATTTCCTTTGGACTGAATCAAGCTTATTAATATAGATCTGGTGATAAGGACCACATACTAATACAATTTTCCAAGCACTAACGTTATTAGTGTCTCTCATTATAAAATCCAGCATGTTGAGATTCTTATTATGGTAAGCAACAACATGCAGTTATCGAAAAGAACTCCAAGATCCCAAATAAGTTCAACACTCTTGATTTTATAATTGTTCAAAGAATAACTACTCTCTTTAAAATTAGTTGGCCTGGAAAATTGTATATATTTACATTTTTCAATATTCGAAATGAGTTTATTTACATTGCACCACCTAGAAAACGTATTAAAATCTTTTTGTAATTTGCACACATCATCAGACGTAACAGTTATTGGTTATGAAAAATAATTGTTTATTTTAACTATCTGATTCTTGTCTGAGAAATATCATTTAATCCATTGCAAAAATGAACCATTTATCTGGATAATTTATATAACAAAACTTCATGATTTAATTTATAAAAAGCCTTTGAAAAATCTGTGTAAATGAAGTCGACAACTTGCCCATCTTCCAAAAATTATGTTAAATATTCAGTATACCATACCCATTACCCTTTGACGTGGTTGGTATGTCGGAGGAACTGCACTTCGAGGCTGCTGGTATTATATACAATAACATCCAAATTGTAACAATTTATAGATCTCCACATGGCGATCTGTCTAATTACATAAATAGGTTGGCAACATTGTTGGAACGTTTGGATTTGAGCATGGGCATAATAGTAACGGGAGACTTTAACGTACATTTTCAAATAAACTTAACCGAAGACTCTAATTCACATTTTCATATAAATTCAACTGAAGCCCAGATGGTTTGTAACTTATTTGAGTCCTACGGACTGTCCAGAGTAGTGTATCGGTCTACTAGGTATAATGCATGCTTGGATAATGTTTTTACAAATATAAGTAGTAATTTTGATTTTGAGGTTATTGATCCAAGTATGTCGGATCATTCTGCTATTTTATTTAATTACAAACCTAAAAAACCATCCATAGCAGATAATGTCAGGGTAACCTATAGACCGATTACGGATCTAGGGCTCTTTAATCTCTATAATGATATCAGTAATACCGATTGGTCATTTGTTAATAACACATCAATCCCTCCTAGTATACAGTTTGAAACATTTATAAATTTAATAAAGGATGCCTGTGAAACATCGTTTCCTGTAAAAACAAAGCTGGTAAACAGGAATAATTTTGGAAATTCTTATAAGATCCACTGGTTTAATGAGGAGTTGAGGCAGATGAGGGATACCTTAAAGTTTCTAACTCAGCTGAATAAAACAAGTCCAGTCTTGGTTACCCATGATATGCTAAAATCTTTTCGAAGGGACTATAAAAATAAAATTGAAGAAAGCAAAAAACAAGCGAACAGTAAGCATATTAACATATCAAAAAATAAGAATAAAGCAGTATGGGATGTTATTAAAAACAACAACCCCATTATTGACAAGCCAGTGACTGAAAAGTTAAATGCTAACGATTTTAACATCTTCTTTTCACATATAGCTGAAAATATAATGCAGAATATTCCGAATTCAAGTTCCAACCCACTTGGCTACCTAGACTCCCTAAATATAAACAGCTCGGGTCCAACATTTCACTTTAATGAAATTACTTTTATTAATAATCTGAGGGATATAATGTCTAACCTTAATAATAGTCCTAGTAAGGACTGCTTTGGTTTAAATATTAGGATACTCAAGACTATAAAAAATATTATAATATACCCGCTAACTAAAATTATTAACAACTGTATAAAATTAGCAGTTTTTCCCGAATGTTTGAAATTGGCTCGTGTGGTGCCAGTTTTTAAGAAGGGAGCCTGCGATGATGTGGCTAACTACAGGCCAATTTCAATTGTGCCACTATTTAGTAAGATTTTTGAGAGTGCTTTAAAAAATCAGATGTGTGACTATCTTGAAGACCAGTGTTTGTTCGATCCATGTCAGTTTGGTTTTCGCTGCAACATGTCAACTACAGCTGCCATAAACCATCTAACTTCGTACATTCAAGAGTGTTTTGAGGGAAGAATGTATGTCCGGGTCTCTTTCTTTGATTTAACAAAAGCTTTCGACTGCGTGTCCCATGATCTGTTGATTCAAAAGTTTTATAAATATAACTTTAACGATTGCACAGTAAATCTTATTAAATCTTACTTATCAAATCGTCTCCAATATGTAACATTTGGTGGTGAGACATCAAGCCCGAGTCCAGTCATTCACGGTGTGCCCCAAGGCTCAGTTCTTGGGCCGTTGTTGTTTCTTTTATATGTGAATGATATTAGCACATGTATTTCAAATGAGGGTACAGCTATTATTTTGTTTGCTGATGACACAACGGCACTCGAGAGAGCGGATGATTTGATAAATCTTAGTCGACAAATGGAGAGCACGCGGTCGGATATTCAGCAATGGTTTAATGCTAACAAATTAATTCTCAATGAGACCAAAACCCAGACAATGGATTTTTCACTGAGGGCTTTGAATCAAAGTGAATCGGCTGTGAGGTTCTTGGGCGTATATCTTGACCCTAAGCTGACATGGAAGCGACATGCTGAACATCTTATAAGTATTTTAAGCAGAAATACATTTATATTACGTAATCTGAAAAACCTAGTATCTAATGATGTTCTTGCGAAGGCTTACTATGGTCATATCCACTCACATCTTAGCTACGCTGTCCTGTGTTGGGGACATTCATCGCATGCTTCCGGGGTATTTGCCATACAAAGGCGTTGTATAAGGATCATGTCTGGTCTGGGGTTCAGAGAATGTTGTAGGGCCAGTTTTATCTCCCTTGGCATCCTTACTTTGCCATCTATTTATATCATGAATTGCCTTATGCATATCAAAAAGAACGCCGATGGGTATAACTGTAATAGTGATTACCACAACTATAATACCAGGGGCAGGAATTGTTTTACTTTAACTTATAGTAGAACTGCTAGAGCCAGGGATGGTGAGAGCCACTATGGCCTGAAATTTTTTAATGTGCTTCCTAATGTTGTTAAAAACCTTGGTACACAGCAGTTTAACTCCAAAATGAAAAACTATCTGAAGATAAAAGCTTTCTACAGTATTGAAGAGTTTCTTTTAAATAATTTCAATGATTTAATATGACAGAGAAGCACGGATGATTTCCTCAATGTACTTGTTTTGTTTGTAAACTTGACTTGTTGCAAAAATTTTGTTTTTTTTAATAATGTTAGACTGATTTGTTGTTGTCTACTTAATGTTTTACTATATTGTGTAGTTTTATTTTGACTTGTGAAAATACTTCTTGTATGTATATCACGAATAAACATTATTATTATTATTATTATTATTATATGTTAGCAAATTTGTTACTATTGATCTTCCCTTACTGAAACAATGCTGGAGTGCTATATTTTACTACTGATTCCATAATTTTTGGTATAAGTGAGATTTTAAATATTGTCTATAATTCAACACACAATCTCTTTTACCAGCCTTTTTGAAAACTGGACTTAGAAAGTACATTTTCCTGGTATTAAGGAATGCTTCACGCGTTAAAAAATTAGCCTTAGTGGTCTAGCTAGTGAAAAAGAAGAGTTTCTTAGAAATTTGGGAGACAGTCCATCTGGCCCAGGGCCCCTTCTTAAGTCATTGTTATCGAACCTTTCAAGAATATTTGAGATATTAAATTTAAAACAAAAAATGTTTAAATCAGCTAGGTTAGAGAACTCCTCCTCAAATCTGGCAAAATGATCAGCAAAAACATTAACAATTTAAATTTCATTTGTTAAATGTATATTTTTGTAGGTCGTCACATGAGGAATGCCAACTTGTTTCTTCTTACTAATATCTGACCAAAATGTTCTATAATCACTATGTATTCCTGCTTCAACATCTCGAATGTACTTCTCATAACATTTACTAAAGAGATCCTTATATTTAGTAGATTTGTATTGTTTACGTAATTTCTTTTTCTTCATAATATGGTCTCTAAGTTCAGAAAGAAACTATTTGGGAAAGTAAAAAATTATTTCTAATAATTAATCTGGGAACACACATATTCATTCATTCATAACACTGATCTAAAATATAGCAAAATCTTTCAACCACCAAATTAACATCACAATTTAAGATCTGGTACCAGTTGACATTAATCAAAAACTTGATGATTAAAAGATAACCACAGTTATTGAAATTAAAAACCCTTTCTACTGAGTTAATAGGAACAAATTTATCACAGAAAGAGTGCTCCAAAACTAAGGCAGGGTGGTGACTATCATAGGGTAATAATATATCACGGGTACATTCAATTATCACATTGGAATTATTGCTAAAAACTAAATCTAAAAGTACTTCCTTTGCATTAGTGATATTATTAATTTGACATGACATAATTATATCACTGAAAGGGAATATTCCTTGCTTCCATTTGTGCAATAAAAAAATAGAAGTTCCTATTCGAAAAAAAAAAGTTGACATTAAAACACATGTCCAGATTAGTTTTTTCTTTTTTGTTTTTTTTTTCTGAATCTCTATGTTTTCGAGATTTTCGATTGTCAAAGTTAAAATGGGACTCCTCCTGTACATTATATTCATAGTCATAAACCTAATCCCAAGAAAATAAAAAAAGGAATTGATTAGTTGATTACATACATATTTATATATATATATATATATATATATATATATATATATATATATATATATATAACCTGTTGACATCAACAATTAAACTTTAATTTTAAATAATTCCTAGTTATTTTCAGATATTTACTGGCCATAATGTCATAAATATTATCAAAGAGAATATATTAATAGAATTTTATCGTTTTAACACTCCTTTTACATTATTTTGTTTGTGGTTTTTATTAGTTTTAATTCTATAAAAATTTATAATTTGGCTAATTTGCAATTTTAAAAATGAATAAATTCCCAGAATAGCTTTTAAACATACATAAATATTTGTTACTCTTCTCCTGTTTTTTGTTTTGTTACTAAATAACAATGTACTAAAGTTTATGATTTTTTAGACCTTTTAGTTCTGTAGAGTGTTTGTAACAAATAACACTTATTAACAAGAATGGCATCTACCACAGACAAATTTGTAAAAATTATTAAAAATCATATTAAAGAGGTTAGCTCATATTATTTAAGAAAATGACCAGTAAAATATAAATGATAATAAGTTACAGAATAACCCTAAGACATTGATTCCGAGTGATTTTGGTTAACAGATTAAACAAAACATAGCTCTCCAAAAATGATTAATCTGCTGACAACTAATATTTTAACCCATTGTTTAACTGTGAACAATGTCAACTGTATCCAAGATTAAAGTCTACTTGAAATTGTTATTATTAAACAGGGAATTTGATAGTTAAAAAATATTCCGATATGATTTAAAATATCTCTGCTATTTGTGATGTGAGTTTCCTATTTACCTCTACCAGAACAGAAAATAAATATTTAGACATTTAGCAACATTAAAATTGATGTATCTATTTTATCACATATTGATTTTTTAATAAGACACACATATTTTTGTAATAAAAACATTAATTAATATATTACCAGCATTTCCATGAATCAGTTGCAATATTAAAGGGCGGCGTGTAACAATTCCAGAACCTCTAGGAAGGAAGTCTCTGAAATAAGATAAAATCATAAAGTCAATAAACTGTTGACCTTTTTAATACTGAAAAATCTATAATCAAGAAAACAGGAAGTCATATTTTTGAAGTATAATAAAAATATATGTAATAATGCTTTTAAAAAGCATATTTTAAAAATCTCTCCTAATAAACTCCTCTTTGTCAATAAAATGCGCCCTTTAAAAACCAGGTCAAATTATAGGTCTAGCAATGGGTGAAAAAATTCTTGTTAAGTACATGAAATATCTGATAACATAGGAAAATATTCACAGTGAGATTACAATCGACACTTACCTTCCGACAAAATTTTCTAATACTGAACTTTTTCCTGCGGATTGTCCGCCCACTACAGCAATTTGTGGTAAATCCAGAGTCATATGCACACCAAGCTGGGTAAATGCATCTTGCAGCTTATTCACTATGGGAATAAGCTGCTCCATTCCTGTATTTCCTGCCATTTTTAGGCCGGATTTAATTATTTACTCAAAATTATCCGAAACTTCAGAAAAACTTCAACAATACACAACGAACATGGCTGAATAATAACATAAAACTGATCGAGAAGACGGATTGGTTAAAATAATCGCGCATGACTCATAGCAAATTTCAATAGTTTTATTATGAAATAAGACATGCTCAGTTTCAATTTTTAAATATATTCTTTTAGAATTTAACCATCCCTCAATCCTTTCTGCTTTATTTTTATAAATTTGTTTATAAAAAATTATTTCAAATTTTATTCCTCCCTTGAAAAAAGGGGCCGGCTATTGAGCCACTGATCGGATATTTAACACTAACCCTGGAACAAAAAAGGTTAGACCCTCACCCTAAGGATGTTTCATAGGTTAAATAATAATGTTCCACTTTAGGTATAATGGTTATATACTTCTAGCGTAGAACATGTTCGAAAGTTATATTTGTCATGAGTGAATTGCTTTGAGCATAAACTACTGGAGGCAGCATGTAATACTAAGTGCGCATTACAGCGCAAAAAGAAAAAAAGGGATGGACAAATGCGGAGAAATGCTATCTCCCATCCTCGTTCTCTTTCTTTGCCGTATAACGCGGGCGGAGCAATGTATGCCGCCTCCAGGGTACCTATTCTCGTTTTTGAGAGAACGATCACTTGATGGAAGGTGGGCGTGGTACTCACGAAAAAGTATGAAACAGTATTCTTGGTTGATTTTCTTGTTCTTGAGAGAACGATCATCTTGATGGAAAGTGGCCGTGGTTCTCACTAAAAAGTAAGAAACCGTATTCTGAATACGTTTTCGTACTTTTTCGTAAGAACCACGCTCACTTTCCATCAAGATGATGAATTGTTCTCTCATCAGAGTGAGTCCACACGATACCAAAAATTTCGGCGGCAGCGTAGCGTAATAAGACATATGTCAAATTTCAAGCATTGTGATTTGATAGATTTAAAAAAAGACAAAGACCGAAGATTTCCCGCCTAAATCCGCCTTTTCCAAGGTCATTACGCCAAATCATGTTTAACTTTTCAGCGGACTGCTTTAAAAATGGTGGAAACTGTTTATTTTCAATATTTTGTATGAAAACATAACCTATGTTTTTTTTAAACTTTGTTGTTTTATTTATATATTTTATTTAGCGAGTTTTGAAATAATAGATATTTATGAATTATGTTAAATTGTTTTAATTTATTAAAAATGCTTGTTACCGAAGATCATTACTGCTTGCTAAATTAAAGCTTATGAAATAAAGGCCATTATATAATACAATTTCTATTCAACGACAATCTCTGATATGGAGACGCTAATCCACAGACATGCCCTTAGCTATGGTTACCAGATCAAATAATGAGTTTTCCTGACAATATCCCTAATGTTTCTGTAAATATCTGGACATTTTATCTGAATGTTGTATGTTAAGGCAGTGAGATTTTCAAAATTTTTGCAATCAAAGCATCAAATGCCAATATCGAGTGAGTCTTCTCATTAATGGGAGCGTAGTGGACTAAGGAGAGACAGACTGTCTATATTGTTATAAGCTTTGCCTTTCGCTGCCATCAATGTTATAACTTTGCTAGTTCGATGAATTCAAATAAATCTTCTAATATTACTTTTTTAATATTTTATTATAATGTTCACTAAATCATGAGGTAACAACAGTTTTTGTTCTTACTAATTTAATGTTACTATTGTAGTTTTTTGATTTTAGTTCCTCTCGTTTCAATGTTCATGTCCTAGTTACATTCTATTCTGAATCTAAATTATATATTTGACAGTCATAGGCATACTAACAAATATAACTTATAACTATTTATTTACATGATTACTGAAATGAAAAAGTGTGTATTTATGGGACGATGACAATAAACAAAACTAATGGTCTCTGTAAAAAGTAAAGCTTTAGAGTTTCGGAGATTAAGGCATGCTTTTGTTTGAGCCTATTAGAACATAAATTTACTTAAGATATAACTGTTTCTTAAGGGAGTATTAAATATTAGACTATAATTATCTATTAATCCATAAGAGTAACTTAAAAATATATATAGTAATTTAATAATTAATAATTTGTAGTAATAGTTGGTTTACAACAATGTCTTGTGTTAAGGTTCTACTCTAGACACAATTTAACTTAAAGAACATATCATGTGAAGAATGTCATGAAATGGTTATAAAAGTCCAGCAATTGCCAAAAGAAACATCAAGCAATAAAAAGTATGAAACTAAATTTATTAATATACTAAATTAACAATTCACTCATTTTGTTAACGTTTAATCAATTTATTTTTTTCTCACTAGAATGATTAATAAATATTTTTTCATTACTTATATTTTCCTCTTTTAATTTCAAAAAAATACTGCCAATTGCAGTTTTTTCCTCTTTCTTCCTAACGAGGGGCTAAAATTTCAGACATGTCAGGAAAATTCCTGTCGTCTGGTAACCCTACCCTTAGCAAATTTTATATAAACCTATTATAAACAATTAAAAAGTAAAAATTAACATTAATGGAAATTTAATAACAGAAATCCAGTTAGTGTTATACGTAATATATTCTTCTAAAAACTACAAACAATTGTAATTATTAAAACGATTGTTAAAATGACACTTTATATTAAAACTCTCGTCTTTGAACTCTTTGGCAATTCTTTACCAGGTAGAAGTGGCAAACTTCGGAAATAAAACTTGCTTTAAAGAGTCTCATATTATCGCACAAGTAACATGACTAATTTGAAAAACACTGTTTACCGACTCGGAATTCGCACTGTTGCTTTCACATGCTGATTTCATCAGCTAAATATCACAATGTTTTTTCAAACCTTGTAATAAGGGTATAGCTGTACACATTTCCATAGCGTGTTTCCTATTTATTGGCCCAACAACAGGTTTTCAAACTCACCAAGAGTAACAGGAAAATATTTTTAAAAAATCAGGATCACTTTCTCGCATTTCTTGAATTAAATCATTAGTATGTCCAAGCCTTTCTCCAATGTTTTTCTCAAAAACAGATCGGACCTAGTAGCGACGACTTTTCCGTTTTTTTAATAAAGAATATATTAATAATATCCTTATCTTTTGTAATTTTTTCTTTAGTTTTCTTTTTCTACATAACAACATTGCTGCAATTATTTTTTTTATTTTCTTTCATTTTAATTTATACATAAATAAATATTATCAAAAAATCAGAAAAAAGTTAGGTTACCACAAAAAAAAAACACGACTGCACGATAAAAGTTCCCCGTGTGGACGAGACATTTTTAACATAAATGGGCGTAATACGCCTTCGCCGAAATTTTTGGTATCGTGTGGACTCACTCTCAAGAACGAGAATAGGTACCTAGTAGTGTACGTTCGAATGTTAATTGCGTTTAAAAATAAATCCAACAAATGGAAAATATGAGGGGAAATAGGTCGGTTAACAAGGTCGCGAAAATGCGAAACAATTCTAATTGGTTGATTACCTAACTAGAAAAAAGATAATGTCATATTGAACCAATCAGAATTGTTTTGCACTTTCGCTATTGGCGACTTTGGGAACACACCAATCAGTCAAAGTTATTTTATGGTAAAAATAGTCTAAATGTTATTTATAAGCTTAAGTTAGTTCATAATTGAAAAACAAGTATCGCTATAACTCTATATTAATGTAAATACATAAGCAACATTATTAAGCGTTAAGAAATAAAAACATAACAACTGAAGTTTAATAATAAAAATATATGTAAAAAAATTTCAAAATAATAAAATAATTATAAATAACAAATAGAATTAAAATATTAAGTAACTGATAACCGCTTTGGTTGAGAGATCATTTGTTAATTTAGGCGTGTCGTTGGAGAATATTTATCTATAAGATGCTGAATAAGAAAAAGGCCAATAAAAAAACTCACCATTCACTTATTTATTTTAATCGTTAAAGTTATGCGTTCAACTTTACAAATCGCAATCCCGTGGAATTGTAAATTGGTCGGAATACGCCAGACTCACAGCTAATCTGGACCCGTCATGAAACAAATACGTGCAGTGGTACCAACCAAAGAAAAGTAAGTTGTTATTTCTTTACTTCTTATTTAAACTGCCTCGACTTGTCAAAATTGTCATTTGTTAAGCTGCCGGGTGTTTGTGCGCTTCTAGTTTTTATCTGATTTTTTATATTTCGTTCCTTGATTTTACATTTTTTTTTTCAAGTTTTTCAGAAGAATATAACCGGTTTTTGTGTTTGGGGTTAGAAACTACATTCATCGTTGCCGAAATTTTAATAATGGGTAATGAGTCGGAAACTGCGGTAGTAAACAGCGAATCGGCGCTACACTTTGAGGAAAACCAGGATGAAAAAATGGAATCTGAAAAATCTATTGAAAATGGTACCAAAAGACCTTTGGATGGTAAATGTTGGTTTTTTTATTTATACTTTAAAATCTATAGGTAGACGTCCTGAGGAAATTATTATATGATTCAAATATCAATAAAATATATAAAATTAACAATAAGGATATATACTTAGTTCACTATAACTTTGGCAATTAAAAGAGGTGTTTAATAGGGAGTATTTGAAATTAATAAAAAACTTAAAGCAGTGGTTAGGGCTTAGGAGGAAAAACCTCTATTTCAAATATTGTAACGATAATTTTTTCATGATAATGTTTATAACAGGTAGATACTTAAATTTATTACCAGTACTAGTAAAAAATCGAAAAGTGTTGCATCTTTAAAGTCTATATTTAAACATTCTCTATTCTATTTTAGAATTATTAACCTTAGAGTCATTAGTATTGATTTTACTAGTTTAGCTTATACAGAGATGTACGTAAAAGATAATCTTAACCTAAACTAGGGTATCATATTTTCTAATTATTTCATATGAATAGATTGCCTGTGTATCAAGAAATACAAGATTTAACATTTAGATGCTCTGCTGATAAATTTTTTGCCAAAGCTTTAACCACATTTAAAATTAAATTGGCAGACATGTGTTTATTATCTATGTTTTTTTAAACTAATTTGTTTTAGTAGCTTTTAAAATCCATTGCTGTAAATAAAACAATAGTGAAACCTAAGTAATTCGGTGCAAATAGGACCTCAACACCAATATCTACAATTTTCTCATACTCATCTCGAGTATTTTCATGTAATATATACAAAGGGTGGGATACTTCTCTAGAAATGTATGTTTACTGTGGAAATCCTGAATGACTCGCAATCCTTGAAAATCAAAGGGATTGAACTGTGTGAACTTAAAAAAAAAAATTAATTATACCAAAATGACTTCACAAATTCAAACTTTTTTGTATTGTCTTAAGAGAAATATAAAAGTGATGATGATGATGACTAAAATTGGGTTAATAAAATTTATGGTAATACATATAATAAATACAAGAGTTGTCCAGTATGGGAGATTATAATAGATGAAGTACAGTATGATCAGCCTTTTTTATCTTTCGAATTAAATAAGAATTACTAAGCAGATATATGTGACACATTGAAATCTTTTGTGGTACAATACATGAATTTGTATATAAACGATTGGCTTCAGCTGCTATTAGATATACCAAGATTAATTAAGCCCCTATTTTTACCTAATTCAAACTCAAAATATACTTTATAGTTAAAAGAACATAAATACTTGTTAACAGAGTGGTCTGCAAATATAAATATTCCTAGCACAGTCAGTGTACAGGGTTTGTTTGATAAGTAAAATCAGTGACTTACGAATACGCGGTCGCTCAGTCATCTCTGACTATCCAAAGAGTAAGCTTGTTTTCGTTTTCCATATGAGGGGTAATACAGCACTCATTGAAATAAAGGATTGCCATCAAGTTTTGTGTGAAACTGAGTGTCCACAGTGGAAACTTTTCCTATGAAAAAGACGGCATTCGGTGATGATGGTTTCTCAGAATGTCTAGTCTACTGATGGCACAAGGTCTTTTTACAAGGCTGGGAAGAGATCAGCATTGAAGCCTGCGATGGACGGCTATCAATGATCACCTCGTGACCCGCTTCCTGGCCGATTCAAAGATGCCGATAGTTCCGCAGTCGCCCGACTGTTGAAACAATTTGCTAAATATAAAGAACTTTAAGATACCTCTATAATTCTCAACATTCGTTTCATCACCACACTTGTAGACAGGGGTAATATGAGTAGCCTTCCAAACGTCAGGAAACACACCAGTAGACAGAGATACATTAAATATTTCAGATAATATTGTGGAGAGAATACACTGGCAGTTTTTAATAAAATGAGGCAGAATACCCCACTCCCAACCTACTTTTTAGATGAGAGATTTCACTGAATACTTCCAAAGGCGTCACATGTAGAGAACCAAGATCAGTTGACTCTGCACAGTTATGAGACTGGGGGGTACTGGAGTTGCTAGAATACACAGATGAGAAAAATAACCTGAAGAGTTCCACTTAGTCTGATTGATTATTAGCCCAAGAATTACCATAGGATATTGAGCCAGGAAAACCACTTCTTCTATTTTTTGCATTTACATAACCCCAAAATGGTTTACTATCTGAGAACGTGGTCCCCTCCATATCTCCGAAATATAAGCACAGTAGGTACGTCCATATAACCGCTTACATGATTTTCTCAGATCAGAGAACACTATATAATTTTTAGCAGAATTAAACATTTTAATATTTCTGTGTGCCTTCTTTTTAAAAATCAGTGCCATTAACTCAGGGCTAAACCAATGAGAAACTTATTTTTAGCAATTGCTCTAGATATATAAATATTAAAACATTCATTAAGAATATTATAGAAGGTATTCAATGTAACATTCACATCATTTCCATTAACAAGCAAGTACTAATCAAAGCAAGACAAATAATTATTAATTTCTAAATAATTGTAGTTTTTAAAATCATTATGGGTATAACAGTATTGGAACTCATGTATTTGCTCAGGCATTGGGTTCTTCAGGCTTAATGCTGGATGATAGATATCACATCTTGTAATAGGGATATTTGATATACTCACGTTAACTTTTGGGGTACTATTAAATACCAGATCCAGTATATTACCAGATATATTGGGAAATGAATTCAACTGATACATATTTAAATACACAAACAAGTCCAACAAAATGTCTACATTTCAGTCTGAACCACTTGAAAAGACAGTAACAGTTCCATACTGATCATTCCTCCACATGATACTAGGCAGGTTAAGGTCTCCATACAGAAGAATGTCATCATTGGTATTATTGTCCAAAATATTTTCCAGCGAGCAACAAAACTTTTTTTTAATTGACCCACTAAAATTACTTTTCAGGCAAACCCTATACATATAGTACTTATAAAATCAAAATAACATTTACCAACACTGTTGGACAAAAGTAGAACAACAAGGAGCTTTTGTTCCTTCAAATTGAAAAAAAAATTGTGATCCCTAGCTAATTTTATTGAAATATTATCCTCACAATCTTAATAATATTTCATAACATTTTAATAAACTTTAAAAATAATTTAGGTTGACAAATATTTATAATTATAAAAACCGATAAAAACAAATGCAACAAGGGTGAAACAAGAAAAATTGTGTTCAGTCATATTTTACATACTACAACAAAAATCACTTTTAAGAATTATGGTAATTATAAGTATTATGTTAATAGTTAATAAAATATTTATTATTATTTGTTACTTGACGATATTGTTGCGGCAGTGAGGCAATCAAATTATGAACAAAGTTTTCGGGGACATTTGATTTTGTTTACTAACGATTGTTTATTTCAAAGCATTTATGATCAAATCTAGGGATTGTACCGGCCACGGCAAATCCCCAATGTTATTTTCTTGAAATCACTCTTAACTCATCATAAAGAGTTATCCTCTTAAAAATTAAAACTCTATAATATTTTCTGCTCTATATAAAATAGTACAAATTTTTGCATTATATCCCTATACATAAAATGATCCATGATGTCATTAAGGACGTTTAAAGAGACAACTCTATGCCACGAGAAACAACGTCCGTCAAAGAAAAACGCGGCCTTTAACAAATTGTAACTGTGGCTGTAACATATTTGGAATTAAACTTTGTATTGATTGGCTGCCTTACGCGTTTCATTATGTCAGAGTAAAATATTTGTTACGCATTTCATCGCTAAATAGAACTTTTATGCACTGTCCGGCTTAAATGTCAACGTGCAAATGCAAGCTTTCCGACTCTTTCTCCCCAAAATAAAAACCTTCTCTAAGCTGTACATAAGCTAACCTTTAATTTTTAGAATTTTTGAGTTTTAAGAATTTTTTTAAAGCGACAGGCATATTGTTGAAAATGCAAAAAAATGGCATTCATTTCTTTTTTTTTCCAGCCAAAAATTCAAATAAAAATTTTAGCCCTTTAAAATGAATATATTATGTTGTAGTTGGTTGTTACATACTTAACTAACTACATTTTCTTGGTGATAATTTTATAGTGAAACAACATTGCGGTAACGAACTATTATAACCTCTCACTACATTCAGTATCCAGTAATTTCACAGATAGTATAAGTTAACTAGGGATTATGAAAGAATACTAAACTGCGGGATTTCCGATGATTTCCGTGAGATTGCGAATGATTTCCGACAAAATGTACGTTGATTGTAAGAGTGTCCTACCCCTCGCTTATATGTGAATTATGGTTAAGATATTAATCATAAAAAAAGAAATGCAAAATTGTGAGGTGTAAGTTTATTTGATAAAGTTATTTTCAGCAATAGGGAAAACTAACTTTCATTAACATATACTGGCTGTGGGTCTAGTAATTAATTATTTTTTATAGATGGACCGGCACTAATTCAAACTAACTTCAACTTATTACACAAGTAACTTCTCTGTATACAATTATGTAACTTATGGTAAAAATGTCTTACATTGATTATACAGAAAATTTTATTCTTGATAACAGTTAATCCATGTTGCTGATCTTATTTTGGTAATACCAAATCTTATATAAATTATACAGAGGATCAAGTAATTTAAAAACTGTTCATTTGTTGTAATTAATATATAATTTAGCATCACCGAAATACGTAGATGGAGTGAAAAGTTTCCAATGCTTGAATCCCTGGCGTTTTGTACAACTCTGGAAAATAGGTTTTCGTCGCTGCAATGACTTCGGAATTGGACCGATTCCCAGTAATGAATTTGTTAAGGTTTGGGTAGAGGTTGGATTCTGAAGTAGCTAAGTCGGGTTATATGTTGCATTTGGCACGACTTCAAATTTTTCTTCATAAATTTTCACCTCAATAAATCCTTTGGATTGGACTCGCAGGAAGCCAAACACTGTTTCGATACAATCATGCGCTGCAGTTTTGAGTTTGAAATCGGCAAATGCGGCAACCACCTTGCTCACAACTTTCTCATTCATCCCCAAGAGATCAATTAAGATTTGATCCGTCCTTTCGTTCGATATGCCAGCAGACTTAGCAAGCTCTTCAGTTTCAGTCGATGGTTATTCATAACGCTTTTGTGAACTTTTTGGACGACTTCTTCAATTGTAGCGGAGTTGGTCTTCCAAAACTCTTAACTCATGATCACGTTTAAAGTCCGCAAATCCATGTTTTTACAGTAGTAAATAAAGGAAGAAACTCCCTTAATGTATCGTCTGACTCCGCTTTAATCTATGTAGGAGATAAACCATTGATAAACATTTTTTTAACGTTGTGCTCTGCGGCTTTTTCAATATTTTGAAAACAAAAAACTTTATTATCTTTGTAATATGGCAGAATAAAAACAACACAAAACAGTTGTCTAAAATTCTCAAAGCCAAATAAAGCCAATGTGACATAGTTGAAGAGGCGTTGCTAGTGCCGTTATCTAGAGGAGACCGAAAACTTTTCATCCCATCCTTGTAAGTTTATAGATAGCAAATTTTGTCAAGAGTAAATATTTTACCTTTTTCTTGTGGATTAATCGGATAGGCTTTGTCACATCAAGCTTCCATTTGAAGTTTATGGGTGCAAGTTCATTATTTTGAATGAAATACCTTGAATCTTATTGCGCTTTAGATTGAAATACAATATTCACTTTTTGACTAGTTTTAGCGTTGGAATGATAAAACATGAAAGAAAATAACTTATACATCCCTATCTTAATTTGTATTCTGTTTCCCGTTTTCTGGTAAAACTGGGAACAAATTTACAATTAAGTCAACTGGAAGTTGACACTTTTGGTTAGAAAATCAAAAAGAGATTCACACGTTATTTTGTCTAAATTAGACCGTGCTGTATATTGATATATCATCTTAAAAGTACTATTTAATAAAGTAGATATTAATTTAGTTAAAAACTACATTTTATGAAATACTAAAGAAAAACTATTGAAGCTGGGGAGGACATAACTTAATTACATTGTATTTTCAATCATTTGCAACCTAATTCATGTACATTTACAATTACTTGTGGATTATAAAACGTTTGATTTTGTCTAAAAGCACGCTGGACTTATAAGTAGATTTTTACGAAGTTCTAGTTTAAGCTACACCCCAAATTTTTTTGGTGCGCTAGAATCGTGTCTGAGTAAAAATGGCGTTTTATATTAATCTTATATTAAATATAACTTTGGCGTTATCAAGACGAACAATTGAAGACTCGATGCATTTGAATCGATACACCAATTTTAAAGTTCGTTGGGAACAAACATACCCGCATTGAATTTAAACACCACTAATCCCCACGTAGTCGAGTAAAATAACAATTCTTGTATTATTATCTTGAAAATAATTCATACTATTGAGATTTCCTAGGTACTAAGTTACTTACAGTAGAGAAACTGGATATGCCGTAGCAGTGGGCGTTGGTTTTATCTTGAAAATAATTGAACTGATTTAAGTGAAAATATTACTAAATAATTGTTCACTATGTCACTACACAAATTTTTTTTATATCCCTGCAGTAAAATGTGATCAGAGTTTATTCTTGGAAGTTTTGAAGTTAGAATATTAAAGATTGTATGGTAGACTGTTTACAGTTCCTAATTTTTGTGGAAAAAAAAACAAAATTGCTTATTTCAGGCTACCTATCTAACTGTATGGGTTGGACCTAACTGCACAAATCTAACATTGTTTAAATACGTGAGCTTTATTTAAAATATATTTTTGCACACATTATTTCCTATTCTACCTTTTTAGCAGCATCAGTTGCTGTTCCTGGATAGCGGCATCAGTTAATGTTCTTGATTTTTATCAGTTTCTAATGAATAATTAGCAATATTCGTTCTTGGTTAGTTTTTTCATCAAATATTCGTCAGTTAGCATAGGAACTAACAAAAAATGGCCACCAGTGCTAATGTCGCGGAAAGTGTTACATCAATAAATCGCGAAAAACGTGATGAAGTATCAATAATAAATTGTGTACATTGTAACAAAGGTTCTTCCAGTATCGTACAGTGTAGAAAGTGTGAAAAATGTTTCCATCCATCTTACCTAATTCAAGCTGCCACTTTAAAATCGGCTGTGTGTCGCCACATTCCATTCTCTACTTAATTGTTATCCAAGCTCTGGAGAAGAAAAACCGGTTGTTATCGAAAAACCATAAACTCCTAAAAAATGCACATGAAAATCTCGTGGAAAAGGTAAACAAGGTTGAATGCGAGGTTAGAAGGTTGTCAAAAGCCCGTCAATTTTCCCTGTGCCGTCCATAGGCATAAGAGTAATTAATATTACTTAATACAGACTGTTGATCCTGTAGAAGAAAGTTGTTTCACGCTTGGGAGTAATACCTTTCTTTCTAATTTCGATTAAGTGACAGGGGTATCCAATGATGTTTGGAGTATCCAATGATGTTTGGAGTATCTTGCTTAGCTCTGCCATTAAAAAGAGAGGTACTTCGCATCAAAAACGCTCTGTCACTTTCTAAGGGTGAGCCAACTTTCTTCTATAGGATCCGTGGTATAGTATCTTTATATTGTGTCTAAGGTGCCGTTCGTTACTGTCAGTTAAACGTCAACCTTTTCTGAGGTTATAGACAAATCTTCCTCTTCCTCTAATAGAAGCAAGCCGAAAACATTCTTACCGAAACCCCACCTTCCTACCCGGTAAACAATGAAGGCCAAATTGTTGACTTAACTTTGGAAAATCAAAATAACAACGAATCAAAAAGGCAACCTCAATTCCTTACTACAAAATGATGGATTCCAAACTATTTTCTACAAGAAAAAAAGGCAAAATGCCCGGTCAAATCCTAAGAAAGATGAAAACACCGATGACTTGTTAAAAGTTGCAACAAACGCAAACAAAGCATGGATATTTATTTCTGGGCTGGTTCCATATAACAAAGGAGATGATATAATTACCTTCCTTAAAAAATGTGAGTTGAACAAAAACTGTTTCTGTGAAAAAATGGTCATTAAAAACGATTGCTTTTATAGCTCAACAATACAGAGAGGCGGTGATATCTGCTAATTTGTGGCCGGTTGGAACAACCATCAACCATTTTCTCCGTATCCCTACGCCCGGTGTCTACCAAGAAGGGACAACTAAGGACTCCGAGGTTTTATAGGAACAACTTCTTCGACACAAAACAAAGTATCTCCAGGAGTACATTTCAGAATTAATAAATCCGTAAAAATTGTTCCTTATAATTCTCAATATTTATGTAACTCTTTTTTGGATTTTGAGGTAATTCTTGGTGACGTTTCGGCGGATTGTTTGTGCCTAAATGATCGCTGGCTACTGCCGGAGGAGCTAAACACTGTCTTCATTAAGAACTACACGATAGTTTCCGGATTTTGCAGGACGGTCAAGTTTCATGGATGCGTCGGTATCTATATCAGAGAAGACTTAAGTCATGATTTTTTAAATCTTGAAAGCCTCTTTGCTGAGCAGCACTGTGATATTACAGGCATCTTGTTAAAAAACTCAAATTTGCATCACTGCATATCGCACACCAGATGATAAACAATTTTTTTAACATAATGGCAAAAAGTCTAAGAAAAAAATATGTACACAAATCTTTTATCATAATAGGGGAGTTTAATGTTCATTTTAATGAAAAAGGCATTAGAAGTTTTAGAACTGTACTTTTTTTTGATCTGTTAAACTTAAAAAACAGTCAAATTTAACACTCGTGCTGATGATGAGATGTCTGGATAATATTTTCACAAATACTGATGGTATTACTAAAACAGTAGATCTCACCAACACCTCAGACCACAAAGGTATTTTCTTTCAGATTAATTATTCATCTACAAATTTCCTAACCAGAGCATTGTATAGGCCAATAACAAGATGATCTCCCCAGTCTATACCAAAACATGCTTGAATACAACTTTAATTTTGTTAATGGTAATAATTTGGATATGTCAGTAGTTTCTAGCTAATCGTCTATTTTTAAATAACCCAAAGTATTAATTTTACTTTAAGAAATAACAGTGAAAATATACATAATTTTCTTCCTCAATGTGCAATAGAGGCCAAATTTCTGGAACTACACCTAGATGCGGGATTAACCTGGGAACACACCTTGTCATTCTCTCAAAAAAAAAACTATCCCGACAACTGTTCCTGTTCAGGAGTCTTGTACAAGTAACTTCCAGAGAAACTCTTCTAACAGCAACTTGCATTTTTTTGGCTTATACTGTTCTTTTCTGGGGTCATTCTTGTCATATTGATAAGGCATTTCGGCAACAAAGTAAATGCATTTGTATTATCTCTGGGCTTGGTTATAGAGAGGACTGTTGAAATTCCTTTAAGGACTTAAAAATGTTTACTTTACCTTGTTTGTATATTAGCAGTGTTTGCTGTACATTAAACAAAATCTTAATCTGTTCAGATCACGTAAAGATTTTCACAACTGTCCCACAAGAAACAACTACAATATATATATATATATATATATATATATATATATATATATATATATATATATATATATATATATATACACTAGAGTGTGCTTAAAATATTTTATTAAATTAAATAATAAACAGGACAGAGCATGAATACCACCACACTACATATTTGTTCATAGTCTCAACTAAAAATTAACAAACTTCTTATTTTAATTTTTATTTTCAGACTAATTCGCGTCCGCTTTCGGATGTTTTCGGTTGGAGGAAAAATAAACATATATATCAAAATAGAAATAAATAACATTATAAACAAATAAAGCAATGAAAAGCAACCTCTTTTCTTTTAGGTTAGATTACACTACGTAAAAAATTTTAGTTTATTTGTTGTATCTTGTATGAAAAGTGCTTTTTTTGTTAATTTTAGAACGCTGAACACAAAAATGACAGTGAAATTAAAAACTGAGTTGCAATCTTCAAAAACAAGTTTTTATTTATCTTATTTTTAACAAAATAATAAAAAATACATACTTTTATAGTTATAGAGACACTGAATATCCTGTCTTTTTGCTTTTCTTTTGTGAATTATTTCTGGAGCATCTCTAACAAGAGTCCAACAGTAGTCGGCAAGCATGGAACCATTCCACTTTCCCTGACACCTTTTGTTCATTGTTGATATATCCTGATAGAAGCGTTCGTCGTGCTCGTTACTTACAGCTCCGCAGTTGTCAGAAAAAAGTCCAGATGTGAGTGTAGGAAATGGATCTTTAGAGATATATTGCAACCCATTTTTAAATACGATGACGGCATATTTTCAACAAGAGTAACGTAATTGTTAGCCTTTTTATTTCCGAAGAAATTAGTGACCACGAGGCGAAACTCACTCCAAGCATTTTTTTCAATATCTGATAGAGTGCTGTCAAAACGTTTGTCTTTCAGATATTTCGAATCTGTGGCCCAACAAAAATACCTTCTTTAATTTTTGCTTTACTTAGCCTTGGGAATTTCCGACCCAGGTACTGAAAAGCTGGCCCATCTGTATTCAGTGCCTTAACAAAGTTTTTCATTAGGTTCAATTTTTAGAAGTATGTATCGACCCTAAAACTGATTAGTCCTGAAAAATACAAGTGTTAATTAATCTTTACGTTTTCTATATACAAGATAGTATATAACAACACTAATACCAGGACGCATTGGACTAGAAGCTAATTAAGCCACAGACCTTTTGCAAAAACTTACCAACAATTTTTAGATAAGGGCGTTGGAATGGTTTTAAAATTACCGGTTGTCTTTGTATATAACATACGGGTAAATGTACTCATACATACGTGTCTAATAATAATAATAGCTTTTATTTCGCAAAGTAAAAAACAATACATTTCATATTTTATACATTAATAATATTTACGTTATACAATTGAAAAAAAAACGAAACAATTAATAACTGTTCAAAGCTCAACCCCTTGGTAAAAATATTTCCCTAACCAGAATGTCCGCAGAGTATAGAAAATAAATTTAAAAAAATAAAATAAAACGAAGAGAGAGAACAAAAATGCATATGAACTGCAAGAAGAGAGCAACGCAAAATACACTATTTATTCATTAAAATATTTTTTATTCTTTTTCTAAAAATTATTGAATGTTATAAGAAAAGTTATGTTATAAATATTATAAGAAAAGCCCCTTTTGAAAAGCGCTGTTTTATGAAGTGGTGGAGAGATAAGACCCTTAAATCTAAGATTCAAATTGTGAACAATCTATTATCATTATAATTAATTTTATTTATTAAGCATAGAGGGCAGTTATTAAAAATAACGTTATGAAAACATACCAAAGAATGTAATTCACATCTGTCCTGTATATTCAACCATTTTGCAACTTTTAATTTGCAAGATAGCGGATCAAATTTCCTTATTCTACATATAAAATGTAATTCTTCTTTATTTTTTCGATTCTGTTTAGATCTAGTTTATCTAAACAGGAACTATACAAAATATCGCAATAATTAAAATGGCTTAGTACAAGATAACCTGCTAATTTTATTTTAAGAGTTTCGCTTAAAAGGTGACGATGAGGATAAAGCATTTTTAAAGATATGTAGGCTTTCTGTAAGCGCAAATTTTGTATCGATTCGAATACCTAAGCTTTTTGTACATTTACTAAATTATAATCCTCTTCCAGCAACATTTATATTAAGGTTACCCTTTTTGTTTACCAAAAACTAAAACAGATCACTTGCGTATCATCGACATAAAGGTGAGCTGTAATATGATTTACTCATGAAATGAAGTTGTTAGTAAAAATTGTAAACAAGGGCCCCAATATGGAACCTTATGGTACACCACATTTCACTAACTCTCTTGATGAATGGCCCATGGAAGTTTAAACATACTGCAGTTTGTTTTTTAGATAACTCTCAATAAAAAATCGATTTTTTCAAATTAATATTTAACAACCAGGTTTACCTTTTAAACCCCTTCTAGTTGATCAGTGTTGTTTTGTTTATGATATTTTTATAATTTGTTTATATATGGCAAGAGAGCACTTTTCTATAGGAAAGTTAAGCATGAAAAATGAGATAAAGCCTTGGAGTAGGTACGAGATAAAGCCTTAGAATAGGTAAAAGAAATAGTTTCACGAAAATAAACAAAATTTTCTATTTTTACCGGTTTGGAAACTAAACAAAACGATTTTTTTTAATTCTTGTATTTTTATGGTTGAAAACCTGGTTGGTTTATTGTTATATTTATCGATTTAACACTTTATATTTTCAATTTTGATTAATTTTAAAGTTAAGCTATATTAGTGAAACACGGGGTTGGTTCTATTAAGAAAAATACCAAATTTCCGATACAAACCCCTTTCCAAATAATTATATTTATTTTTTTTTAATTTTAACTACAATTAAGCAGTTGAATCAACCTAACTTTTCCTGTTGTGTAATTGTGATTATATGTAATGATTACTGTTACTAAGTAATCGCATTTACGGTTTTGTTGCTACTAATAAATTGTAATCAACTTATGTCTTGTCCAGCTCTGGAACACAACAAAAAACTAAATTACCACAGGTTTTCATGTTTAGCGACAAGTCTAAGGAACTTTTATTATGAGGACTCGATAATTTTTAAACTTAATTGGTTATGAACTTTTAAGGGCAATTCATGACAATCCTAATAGATGATATTTGACTGTTAATAAGTTCAAGTTCGTATCTAAACTATTTTAATCTCTTATCTAATTAAGTATCACCTCTACAAAGAAAAATTTTAATATTGGATCATAAATATTTCTTATACATGATATATTACTATGTGACTGCAGACAATGGGGTATAGTAGAACGCACTAAAAATGGCAAGAGATAAAAGGGGGGATTGGCATAAGAAAAGCCAGCAAATATCAACTTTGTCAGTCAAATCAAAAGGTGTGCACAAAAAAGTTGGTGTAACGAAAAAAATTAATTAAAACAGATGAAATTATGTCATGGTCTTTACATTACTATTTTACATGCATGTTTTTTCAAAAGTTTGTAACTAGTTTTCTTTATCTGTATCGTTATCATTGTAACAATAACTAATAAATATGGAGTATCATAGACCTTAACCCCCTAATTCACTAACATGGTCTAACTTTAAAACCGGTCTAAGTTGACAACAAAGGGTTTAAAGTGACAAATGCAATAACAAGTCAAGGCAATTTTGAACCTTTATAATACAAGAATAAAAAGTTGTTTTTATTTATTATCAAACTCTCAAAAATAGAAAGTATTGTTTATTTCAGTGAGACAATTATTCCTCTCACCGATTGCAAGGTCTATTTCTAGGCTTTTATCCTTAATCTTCCTTTATAAGCAAAGTACATCTTGCCAACTAGAAGATATAGTTTCCATGGCAACTAGATCGAGTCTAAGTGTTAAACTTTTAATTGAATATGGCTGTAAATGTGTTCAATATCTTTTGAATAATTATGCTTTTGAGTAATTGTGGGAAAATAAGCTGAATAATAAATTGATAACATTGAGGTTATGTTTATATGTGTTTCCCTCAACACAGTGGTTTTCCTTGACGTGCGCTAATTAGGTTTTCAGAATATAGCTTAAATTTGTAAAAAGGTAAAAACTGCATTTCAAAATAAGAAAGGAAGGGTTATAAACGTATTTTGACTGGGGTTGCTTTATTTCGAAAATATAGAACGATCGACAAGAATTAAAAAAAATGTTTTTAAAGATTTGTTACAAACTCAAAATAAAAAATTTACACGTATGTGTACAAATTATGTTCTTGTTTATGTATAAGAGACACCTTAAGTCTCGACCCAGTTTTAAAGCGGATTTGTCCTCGGATGCTTGCTTGGTGCACTCTGTTACTAATTCATTGTCTCTTTCCAATCTGTCAACATTCCATGTCTAAAGAAAATCTATACTTATGCGTTTGCCTCTTTCCTTTTAAGTTAGAAATCTATTTCTTGAATCGAAAATGATTAGTAGCATTTATTTTCATCCGAACTCACCCGAACAAAGTTATTTTTTAAGAAATATTGCAGAAAGTATTAGACCCTGATTTTTGAGTTTAGCATAAGCTTAAGAACTAATATATTTAGAATTTGGTATCTGAATTTTTTTATTCGGAAATTTTAAAATTATTTTGGAATTATCTTGATTATGACATTAAATACGATATGAAAATCAATACATTAAACATTTCTTTTCATATTAGCTTAATTAGTTTCCCTCTGAATTTAAACAAATGTGCAAAATTCACTACTAACTATATTCACTATAACAATATCAGTAATAAATGAGGAAGTAGTAGTTTTTGGTGAATATCAGATTTAAATTTACTCTATAAAACTGTTGTCTATGGCTTCGAGGGCAGTAACTTCATGGTCACCCAGTATAAAGTTAATATATAGTTATAAAATTATGCTCAGTTTACGCGCTTAATAGCGTCTAATCTAACTATATATTTTTAGAAATCTAATTTTTATGTATGGAAAAATATGCACCCTTTTATTACATTATGTAAAATAAGGTTGGTCCCCTGCCCACAAAAAAATAAAGATTTGGATTATTATTCGTTTGCACGAAATTTTTTGTGGGCAGTGACCGGCAAACAATAATTGTTTAATTTTCAAAGTCCTTGTAAAGAAGAAAAAGCTAAATAGAATTTCTTAGAAGAATATATATATATATATATATATATATATATATATATATATATATATATATATATATATAGATTATTAACCATTTTAATGTAAAATACAGTGTGGTCTATTATTCGTTTGCACGAAATTTTTTGTGGGCAGTGACCAGCAAACAATAATTGTTTAATTTTCGAAGCCCTTGTAAAGAAGAAAAAGCTAAATAGAATTTCTTAGAAGAATATATATATGTATATATATATATATATATATATATATATATATATATCGATTATTAACCATTTTAATGTAAAATACAGTGTGGTCTATTAGTGCATGGATGGAAGTTAATTCCAGTAGGTAGAAGGGCCAACCGACACTAAAATGAAAGTTATTTTACTTATGCTTGTTTAAATCCTTAGGCCCAGTTTAACAATCGATGGTAACATCAAGTGGTTAAGTAACCAACACTTTCAAGTCCAAGTATTTCCTAAATAAAAATTGAAGATTTGTTACAAAACCATTGGTTCAGTTTTGTTTATCAATATAGATACTTGAATTTTATGGAAATAGTTATTTAATGCCGTAATTAAAAAAAAAAACAAGTAGAGAAGAAATGTTACCTCTCATAACAAGATCTTGGCTAGATGCTGACAAGCAAGAGGCTATAGGAATTCTTCTAACAGAATTGCTTTTCAGCGATCTTTTCAATGGTATTTTAAAGAAATAAATTCTCAAGATGCATTTTTTATAAAGCTGACTAATATTTAGGTTAATTTTATAATAATGAAAAAAGTGAAAAAAATAGCCGTAAACCTCTCTAATGAAGCAGAAATTCTTCTTATATCTCTCGTAGACGTATAAAAATACCATTTTAAATCTACAAAGAAAATTCGTATTCATCATATTCTTTATCACTATTATTACTACCTATCTCGTAATTATTTATCTTATTCTGGGCTATTCATACAGTATTTTTAAAACAAAAACGCAAATGATGTTTCTTTTTTCATCCGAACCATCGATCAACAAAAAGTGCAACCAAAGTAATAAGGTTATGTTCTTTTAATTAAGCAAGAAACCACAGGATCATCCACGGACAAATTTAACTCATGGTTGGCTGCCGGCAAAATTAAAACCATTAATGATGAGACATTGTTTTGTAAATATCCAACGCTTTTGTCATAACCCTCTGGTAACCAGACATTGTAAAACTGGGCTTCATAATGTTAGGTGATTGAAGTGGTTGTTTATTTAAGTGTACATATGTTTAACTTTAGTTTAAGGGTCATAGCATTATTCATAATTTTGTAAAAAAAAAATCGAAAAGCGGAAACTAATTTCAATTGTTTTTCATCAAAATTTAAACCTTAAAATAATACAGTTTTTTATTCGAATTGTTAACAAATATTCGACTAAATAATTATTTTCTTTTATTGTCCACTATTTTTTATTGATTAAGAAAATAGAGAATTGACGATAATTTGAAATGAACAAAAAATAATTTAAAACTATTTCTTTACTACTCGGGCAAAGTTATTTTAGGGGGCTCTTTAATGTTTTTAACCTCATGTATAACTGTTTTTTGTCCTTTCTACTAACTACATGTTTAACAAAATGCTAACATATTAAAGTCATGCTTTTGGAAGGTATATCATCTATTTTTCTGGATTTAATTTTAGGTATTTCTCCATTTCCTTTAAAAGTCAAACCAGGACAAGTTAGTCAGATTATTAGTGGTAATAACCCGATTTCCGTTTTGAATGAACTGTTTTCTACTTTAACATATGAAGTTGAAAGCATTACAGGTCCTGCTCATTGCCCAGTGTTCGTAATTTCTCTTAAAATTAAGGATCTTAATAGAACGTTTGTTGGAACGGGTCCTTCGAAAAAAGTGTCCAAGAACAGGGCTGCTTTAAATGCTTTGTCATACATATTTAATATTCAAAACAGAATCGAGGGTGACACCTGGATGCAGCTAATATCTGACAATGATAGTGTGAAGTTAAGTAATACCCATAACATTTTAGCTTCAACGCAGATCACCACCGACAGTGACGTATTAGTTACAAGTAAAGGTAAATACCATGAGTATCTTTGAAAATGATTTTATATATCTAGGTCAAATGAGCTATTATAAGACGTTTCAATTGTTTTAGGAAACTATTTGTTTAGGGTGACCGAACAACAATATAAATTAATTTTTTAATGGTTTTAATTACAATTAATTTTATATAGAGAAAAGACAATAATATAATTCTTTTTCCTGAATGCAACTTTCTAAAATTAAATTCAATAGTTTAGATAACGTATCGCATTTTTCTCCAGTATACCTTTGTACATCTGATTTTTATCAAATTGAATAAAACAAAAACGATAAAGATAACTCTGATTTATTCTATAGGTGTATTGAATTACTGGATCATATCAAAGATTTTTTGATTGGAAATTTGATTTTTTTGAAATCCTCTCGTTTAACTATTTGTCAAGTAATAATTGTTTGTATTTCAGGGGGTTTGTAACTTAGTGGGGGTTTAATTGGGAAAAGAGTTCCCTATCTAAAATTGTTCACTACACAATTTAAGCTTTAATACGCGATCCTATGAGTTTAATTAAAATATACTATTTGACCTTAGTTTAGTGTAGCTCAGGTGTCTACTAAATAAACTTTTAAAAAATCGATTAACATAATTTAGTTTTAATATAAGGCGGGTTGATTTATCAATCAATATATACTTTAGCATATAGAGTTTGAAATTTCTGGTTTGATCAAAAATTAGTGCCAATTAGTAACATCCAGTGGCGTAAATAACGGCCCCGCAGACCCCGCAATGCGGGGGGTGCAGCCATTCTAGGGGCCCCTCAAGTCCCTTGATGAATGTGAATAAATTCGAAGAATTCGTATGTCCCGCTTTCGGCTTTTGCCCGTTAAGGTCCTCATTTAACTCTCGTGGCCTAAGGAGCAACTCCGACATATACAAACTTAAAAAATTTTTGGTGTTTCGCCCCAGTACCAACCTTGGGACTTATCAGTAGGAACCGGTTGGTAACTTCCCAGACACCCGTCGTCGTACTTATTACTTGTAATTTGTATTTGTAGTTATTTCTCGTCGGAAATTATCGGTGAGATGATGAGATTCACAACACCCACCACCTCTAGACAATTAACCCGATTGCAACGAAAGTCTGATTGAATGACTGAGAACTGGGACTAACACCCCGTAGGTCCAGCTTTTTCCGAATACTCATGCAACGGATACGTTGCAAGGTCCGTGCCAGGGATGCCATTGTAATATGCGGAGCGAATGTCCCTGTTTCAGCTTCTGCCCGTGTATACAAGCTGAAAAGTTTTTGGTGTTTCGTCCCGGTACCAACCTTTGAACTTATCAGTAGGAAGCGGTTGGTACCTTCCCAGACACAGATTTGTATTTGTAGTTATTTCTCGCATAATTATAGGGCGCATTCAAAGATCTGCGGAGGGGCGTACATACTCTTAGTTACGCCACTGGTAATATCACATTAACTCACTTCTATCAAAAGTTCACTTACCAACAGACCTGAAAAGGTTTCCAACCCCCCTGTAATAAACATATCTTGAAACGTTTTTTATGGAACCACTCTGGAGAACACCCCAGAATATACTGTATTCGTCAAAATCTCTCAAAGTTTATGCAACTAAAATTTAAAAAAATATTAAAATCCAACAATTATTTAATTTTTTTTTCAGTTTTCAATCCCTTGCAATAAACTTACCTTGGAAATAGTTTTATGGGATCACCCCAAAGAACTTATATGTCAAAAATTTTGTCAAAATATCTTACTCCTCTCAAAAGTTATATACGAATGAATTCTGTTACAAGTTTCGCCACCTAATTTTTTTTTCAAATTTTTAACTCTTTTCCAATAAAACCATTTCGAAATATATTTATAGGACTACCGCCGAGCAGCCATTAGAATTTCCTGAAAGTTTTAACAAAATATTTCACTCCCTGTCAAAATTATGCGTAAACAAAAAAATACACGACGAATTTATAACCTCCTTTTTTTGAAGTATGTTAAAAATAGAAAGAGATGTATATTCAGATGTCTTCATCTTGAATAGGCTCGCTTTATATACAGGGTGATTCAAAAATCGATCACGAAACTTAAGGGGGTGATTCTACTTGACAAAATAAGGGTAGAGCTTCAAATAATTTTTTTTCAAAATGTCATTCGTTTTCGAGTTACAAGCCGTCCAAGTTCAAGTTTTTATTTTTTGTTTTTTGAATTACTTGCTTACAGGAAAACCGATTTGACTAATATTTGAAAGATAGGCTAAGTCTTCTGCGCTTCATCATTTTAGTAACAATTCACATTGATTGTTTGCCGCTAGAGGGCACTTTACCTACATTGAAAATTGTTTTTTTGTCATAATTTTTTAGTGTTGACAGCTACAGTAGTTTTTGGCATAATTTCTGAAAGACTGATGCCAGGCCTTTAAAAAAGGTGCTCTTTATTTACATCGCTAAACCCAACGGTTTAGACGTAAATCACCCTTAAAAATTAAGTGGTAAATTTACTTTTCTCATTTCATTACCACCAGCTACCAGGTAAATAGCTATCAAAGTATACTAGAGCTGTCAGTTTAACATCAAATAAATTCGCTTTTTAAACTATTTAATTTATAATCTTAAAATAACTAATAATGGCTAATCACCAATATTCAAATATCGAATATTGTGATATCCATTTTTGTTATGGAAAAGCAAATGGTAATGCAGAGTTGGCAAGAAGATATTATATGGAGAGTTATCCGGAAAGAAATATCCCTCATGCTCAAACATTTTCCAGTGTGCACAGGAGGCTTGCGGAATGTGGTTCCTTTAAAAGTTATAATGGAAATAGGGGAAGACCTAGAACTGCTAGAAACGTGCAACAAGAAGAAAGAGTGCTTGAAATTATTGAAGATAATCCAGGTATTAGTACTAGAAACATTGGGAATGAAGTGCGGCTCTGTCAGGCTAGTTCATGGAGGATACTAAGAGAAGAACAACTCTACCCGTTTCATTCAAAAAAGGTGCAGGCTCTTTATGACGATGATCGGCCGAGACGGTTGGAAATGTGCAATCAGATCCTAGCTAAGTATGAACACGATAATCGATTAATTGGCGTCATATTATTCACTGACGAAGCTGGTTTCACTCGTGATGGCATAACAAATCTACACAACATCCACACATATGCTTACGAGAACCCAAACAATGTGGTAGAAACGAAACATCAGCGTAGATTTTCACTAAATGTGTGGGCAGGGATAATAGGAGATTACCTTATTGGTCCTCATTTCTTTGATGGCCCATTAACTGGTGACGTATACTTAGATTTTATCCAAAATCGTCTCCTATTGTATCTGGAAGATGTGCCATTGGAAGTAAGGGCCAACATGTGGATCCTCCAAGACGGAGCTCCGCCCCACTTTAGTATACGTGTCCGACAGTATTTGAATGCAACGTATCCTGAGCGATGGATAGGACGAAGTGGACCATTGGCATGGGCAGCGAGGTCACCAGACCTTAATCCTATGGATTTTTTCTTTTGGGGTCATTTGAAACAATTGGTGTACGATATTCCAGTAATCAACGTCGAGGATCTTCGCTTCAGGATAATCGAAAAGTGCCAAATTATTAAAGAAACACCAGGAATTTTTCATCGAGTTAGGCGACATTTTTTGAAGAGTGTTAGGAAATGTATGGAAGAAAATGGGGGACATTTTGAGAATCTTTTTTAGTTTGTTTAGTACTGTTTCATTAATTTTTATCAATTAAATGTATATCGCAATAATCCATAATATGAATATTTACTGATTAGCCATTATTAGTTATTTTAAGATTATAAATTAAATAGTTTAAAAAGCGAATTTATTTGATGTTAAACTGACAGCTCTAGTATACTTTGATAGCTATTTACCTGGTAGCTGGTGGTAATGAAATGAGAAAAGTAAATTTACCACTTAATTTTTAAGGGAGATTTACGTCTAAACCGTTGGGTTTAACGATGTAAATAAAGAGCACCTTTTTTAAAGGCCTGGCATCAGTCTTTCAGAAATTATGCCAAAAACTACTGTAGCTGTCAACACTAAAAAATTATGACAAAAAAACAATTTTCAATGTAGGTAAAGTGCCCTCTAGCGGCAAACAATCAATGTGAATTGTTACTAAAATGATGAAGCGCAGAAGACTTAGCCTATCTTTCAAATATTAGTCAAACCGGTTTTCCTGTAAGCAAGTAATTCAAAAAACAAAAAATAAAAACTTGAACTTGGACGGCTTGTAACTCGAAAACGAATGACATTTTGAAAAAAAATTATATGAAGCTCTACCCTTATTTTGTCAAGTAGAATCACCCCCTTAAGTTTCGTGATCGATTTTTGAATCACCCTGTATAATACGGTATTTAATTTTGAAATAATATTTGGAAGAGTTTGAAAATGTAAAAATGTATAGGGTTTGAACATAAAAAATATGTTATCGCACTTTCTTTTTTTTTTTAACAGCTGGTGGGTTTAATATTTTAGATAACAATTGTGTTTAACTTTTTTAACATCTTTTTCCAACAAATTTTTGTTTACATATCAGTTATCTACAAAAATTAGTACATTTTGTTTGTTCTCTCTAAATCTAACTGAAAAAGAAGCTTTAAAATCACAAGTTCGCTTTAAGATCTTGTTAACATTCGAGATATTTATCTTGCGAACAAATTTTTATATTTAAATGTTTTGTTAAAATATTATAGACAGTAGACCCTTACTGCGTTTCTACAACTAACAAAGGAACGTTCTCAGGTGTGCTCCTCCACTCTGTCTCATTCTGTGATATATCAAAAATATCCAATACGTACTTTTTATTTTCTGAATTGCCTTTCTTAGAGTTGAAAATTACTCTTTACCCTTTAGGGGAGAACAAACACCACTGTAACAGGTCGAAAGATTTTTTTTTGCATTTTCTGAATATATATATATATATATATATATATATATATATATATATATATATATATATATATATATATATATATATATATATATATATATATATATATATATACAGGGTGTCCAAGATAAGGATCCTAAGCATGGGGATCTCGGAAACAGTTGGAGATACGAGGTCGGTTAAATTAGAGAAAAGTTGCGCAATTTAGTGCTAAATTAAACGCAGTTAAAAAAATTTAAAAATTTCAAACACTTCCGGAGATTTCCGGAAAAAAACGAAATTTGGCAAAATCGTTTTTAATTTTTGCAGGCTTTATTTAAAGAGATATCCGAAAATAAAAGGTAGATTCTCATTGCCACTTTTTATTTTTTATAATTTGGTCTAAACAAAATTTAAATCCGACGTTTCGTTTCTGAGATACCATCATGAACTTTCATTTTTTATATGGAACAAAAAAAAGTATCCCATGTATTTGATAGCATTTTTTATTACAAATTCAACGGTGTATCACACTTGCATATCAAGTGTGTAGTTCATTGGCTTTTATAAAACTGATATACCTTTCTCTCTCGCTCTCACGGAGCTCTTATGGAAAGTACTTGAACTACGTATTCGATATGCAAGGGTGATACACCGTTGAATTTGTAATAAAAAATGCTATCAAATACATGGAATACTTTTTTTTGTTCCATATAAAAAATGAAAGTTCATGATGGTATCTCAGAAATGAAACGTCGGATTTAAATTTTGTTTAGACCAAATTATAAAAAATAGAAAGTGGCAATGAGAATCTACCTTTTATTTTCTGATATCTCTTTAAATAAAGCCTGCAAAAATTAAAAACGATTTTGCCAAATTTCGTTTTTTTCCGGAAATCTCCGGAACTGATTGAAATTTTTAAATTTTTGTAACTGCGTTTAATTTAGCACTAAATTGCGCAACTTTTCTCTAATTTAACCGACCTCGTATCTCCAACTGTTTCCGAGATCCCCATGCTTAGGATCCTTATCTTGGACACCCTGTATATATATATATATATATATATATATATATATATATATTTAAAAATATGTAAAAAAAATCAAGTCAAAAATCGAAAAGATAACGGAGTTATACCTGAACACACACAGCGCACTTATCTGTGCCTTAAGCGACAAATGGTGCTAAATATAAGAATTCTATACAATCGTATATTGGACGCTCAGTTGCGACAACGAGGACAACGATGGCGAAGAAGGTCCGTCTTATGGGCCCGGAATCGACGAAATTAAGTAAAAATCAAAAAATTCTCTTTGAGCCCTTGAATTCTCAGTTGCATTTTTCTCGAAACGGCTTTTATCGACCTGACCGGAAACAATTCTTTAAAAAACGAAAATTTTAGTATTTAGAGTTGTACATAGCCATTTTTTAAACCGACTTCCAAAAGAAGGAGGTTCTACATTCAACCGCGACACCGATTTGAATGAAATTGCTGCGGTGGTCCCATATCATTTTGGCTGAAATTGGCTCAGTGAAGCCCAAGATGGGGCTGATAATATGGCGGACAGAAAAAATTAATTTTGTCCTATTTTCTCTAAAATTAGTATGTGAGAGTTTTCAGAGTCGGTCATAACGAATCTTCAATTATTTTTAAAACGTATCAGTATGGCTAATCCAATATGGCAATTAAAAATTTTAAATCTTTCGATTTTGTCCAAAATTAGTATAGGGGGGTTTTTGAAGGTGTAAATTACGAATTTAAAATTATTTTTAAAAAATCGATGTGGCAGAAGCAATATGGCAATCTATAAATTTTATATTTCCGAATTATGTTCAAAATTGGTACTAAGGGATTTTCGAGAGCGCAGATTAAGAATTCAATTTTTTTTAAAATTTAATATGACGAATCCAATATAATGGGTTGAAAATTTTACTTTACTCACATTTTTTCAAAATTGGTGTTAGGGGATTTTCGGAATCGTAAGTTACTAATCTGAAGTTATTTTATTGCAATTTAATATGGCAGATGATACAAATATGGGCGACTAATAATTTTACATTTTTCCGATTTTGTCCAGATTGATATTGTCGCATATATTGCGGATCTTAAATGCATTTCTTCAAACTCATGTCTCAAGTTCTTTCAATATCGGTTTGGGCGGTTTTGGGGACCTAGGTACGAATCTAAAATTAAATTCTTAAAATAACTAAATATTTGTTTGGTACAATTTATTTCAAGAGTCGTATTTGGGGAATTCTCAAAATCAAAGAAATTTTGTTGTTTAATTTAGTGTGATCTACAACTTTGGATAAACTAGGCACTTCTTGCAACATTATAAACTCAATTCAAAACTAAAATCCGAAAAGTAAAATTTTTATAAAAAAAATTGAGTCGACTTCTAAAAAAGTGATAAAAAGCGAAAAATAACATTAAAAATTTTTATATGAAATTGAAATTTTTTATGTCGGCATCAAATTATTACTAAATAAAACAAACTACTAATACGAGATATATACAGATACAAATAAAGTATTTCTCAATGTTTTTATGTCATTTAAAGGCTACTTAAAAGGAAAACTACGTTTATATAAATTTACAAAAAAATCGTCTCAGACAAACTATTTTCGAATAAGCAATCCGGCCGTTGTTATACACAAACTCAATTGTAAAATAATAAATAACTTTGTTAAGTCTTGATTTCACTTTCATATTATTAGATTTACGAAAAGAGTTTTGTGCCATTTTCTTAGTAAGGTCTTTTTAGCGATGAATTTTTAAACATTTATTATTATTTCTCAGTATAATCACCTCTTATTTCAATACATTTTTACAGCGCTTTATCAACATTTCTATAACCGTAAAACATAGTCCGGGGCCTTGTCCCCAGAATCCGCTAAAATTACCGGCGTCACTTCATTGTCTTGTGTTAAATGTTTTTCCTCTTAAGTCGGATTTTAGTTTTAAGAATATTAAGAAGCAGATCGGGACTAAATGATGGATGTTAAGTTCGGTGAAGATACATTCTTGATTAACAGTCTTAGGAATGTACACGAAAGACGTTTCAATAATCTAGCACTAACCTTATTCAAATCCAAATTAACACGTTGGATTTTCAGGATCATTATTTCGTGTTTACTTATTTGTCTTTCAGTACTTCCTCCTCCACTAATTTGATGCTCCCTTTGTAATCGCCTCAGATAGCCGTCCAGGATGCGGTTGGTCTTCAAATGAATATCTTGCTATACGACACTTTTGCCCATTCTTTTATGATGGAATCCGAAGACGAATAATTCTTATATACATACAGCCTATGAACATTGTTTAAACTCCTGCATTTTCTCTTGTTTAGTCTAAAACTTATCATCGCACGGTACTCGATTTTGAGCATATTGAAGTTTTAGACAATAACCCATCTTTACTAAATATTTCAACAACGAAATTATACTAAATAACGTTTTTTGTCTTTAATTAATGAATAGTTAACTAACTAAATAACATTAAACTTTCGCATCATTGATTACTATTAAAATATGTGAGCGAGAAAATTTTGAACCTTGCTACGTATATCTTATTAAAAATAAATATGTTTTGTGGTTTTTCGCAACTCAAACCTAATAGGGGTAAGAAATGAAGTAAGTTAGAGGTGTGAAATTCTTATTAAAACTAAACAACTAAAGGTATCAATATTTCTTGAAATTCAAGGCATGATAGATGTGAACGAAGGGGATTGTTTTATTTAAAGATCTTTCTAATAAAGGTTTAAATTAATAAGTGTAACAATAAATCGTCGTTTTGGAACGCTACAAAAATCGTATTTATTTATTGTATTTAATTTCGGAAAATAACTACTCTCATTACCGATTATTTTCGAGATTTTAACTTCAATTTGTGTGTATAAGGGTTTGTTTTATTACATATGTACAGAATATAAATGCAGCCAGGTTATAAGTAAAACACAGTTGGCAAACTAAAATTACTAATTTCAACAACAGTCGCACAGTCGTGTTAATTTCACATTCTAGAACCGGACTGTGGGATCTTTGAAGATTTTTGGTCAGGATTTTGCGATATTTTGACCTAAAAATGGTAATATGACCGTTTATTCAACATTCCAAGTAACTTTAAAACGGTAAAATTTATGTTAATTTGGCAACAGATTTGCATCCTGCATCGAAAAACTATAAAAACCTATTATAACATTTAATAGCTACCTAATTTATGATCGTTCACAGATTGGAAATAAAAGGATCGTTTTTTGACTTTCAGACCAGGCTTGTTCATATACATAGATAAACTTTATCCTTACAGTTTTTATAAATAACATTCTGTGCTACACCACTTTTAACATTTGTTTTTATTTCGTTACTAAATTTCGTAGTTGTTTATGATATATAATTTGAATCCGTTTTTCCAATTTGACTTACGTGTTACCATGTTAAAGTTATTTTATTCTGAAATATTTAAAAAATTGCTGTTTTGGTATATGTATCTCCAAATATTAACTTAGTGGACAAACATAAACGAATTCAGATTCAGCGTACCGAAAGTCTTCCGGGTAATAAATTCAGGTTCATATATATATATATATATATATATATATATATATATATATATATATATATATATATATATATTATTTTCGGGGCTCTTGATAATTGAACCAAGTTTAAATTTTAACAACCAGATGTACTAAAAAGGTTTCAATTTTAATATCGTTATAATTTGTATTATATACGTTAACAGACAAACCCTTAATTAGGGATAAAATTGGGAGATCACTTGAATCAAGAACGGGTATAGTGGTGTCCTGCAAATAATAAAACAGGGCGACGAAAGATGATATTCCCAATTCGTGTTTTTTTGTATTTTTGTTGGTTTTGTACATGAGCTTTCTATTTAAAAATATGGATGTTAAGTTTTATCCCTTTCATTAATAAATACACACTGCCGATTTAGTTAATATTTTGCATATTATTTTGCAATTTTCGCCCAAGCAAAGATTAATTTTTGAGTTTCGCTTTAATACTACATCACATCGGACGGGCAATACTAAATTTAACTTTAACAACTAAGAAATCAATGAAATGGTTTAGAGGGCGCACCATGATAGGGGACATTAAAGACATAATGCTAATACCAGACAGTGTTGGGCGGGTCACATAGCAAGAATTAAGCCAACAAGGTGGGGAAGAAAGGCAGTAGAATGAAAGCCATGGGGAGAAAAAGGGCAAGACAACCTATAATGAGCTGTTGTGATGACTTCAGAAAAGTAGTGGACATAATTTGGATGATTCCTTAGAAGAGGAAAGACTTTTGAGCTCCATTGAACTGATTTTTGACAGAGCAGAACTGAAATTCACAACAATCATTTCAAAACTTTTAAGAAAATTTAACCCATTTGTTCTCTTTAGTACTTGTAATATTTCAGATTTACACTGGCCGTCGGTTTTACTTTTTATACTTCTGAAGATAACGTCTTAGTGGTCGAAACGTTGAGTAGTTAAAGGTTCATCCAAATATTTTTTATGATTTTACAGCAACAAACACATAAAATAAATGGGTCCATTTAGTAAATCTTAATTTTAATGTTGGAATGTTGACTTTGTTAATCTAGATAGAGAGAAAATTAGTGTATTTTACTAATAAGTGCTGATTTTTTTTTCAATAATCTGATGGTGTAGTAAAATAAAACATAACCCGACCTGATGTTTTGGTAAGTTCTACAAATATAAAGAAATATTTTTTACCTTGCCTGGTTTATATGTATGCTTATGTTTTTTAAACGTTCTTTATTGCATTGATCATTTTCTTTGCTTACGTTATTGCGATGCTTTTTACGTAGTTGTGATGCTTTTTTGCGGTGCTTAATAACCTGTTGCAGTTGTAAGAACGGCAAAAGCTTATATTTATTGACAGATGTAAATTTATTTTATGCTTGAATGTGGTGTTCGATTCGAGAGTTTCCTAATTGAAGGAAGGACGGGTCATTTTTAATTATGATTTATTCCCATCCTGTATTATCTTTTCACACTGTATCTATGAAATTGCAAAGAATATTTAGAATTAGGATCAAATAATTTCAGGTTTTATTTGAAAATCCTTTTTTGAGAAAACTATATTATTGTTCAGTTTTAGGTAGATATCTTAAGTTTAGATCGAGTCACTCAGATGTTAAAAGAAATAGTTTTAAACGTATACATTTAAAATAAATACTGAGAATGTTGAACAATCTTTGATCCCAACATTAAAGGACAGATGTATATTAATCCCCATAAGTCTGTCTCCTCGTTGGCAAGGTCTTTAATACGCGACACCGGGACTTTGCATGTCGTACAATACAACCCACTTTGAAAGATCTGTCAATTATCACCCTGATAGTTTGTACAACAAACTCCCTTAAATTATTGCCATCTAATAAATACAATAGCTTTAAAAATAAGTTAATATTTAATTAGGGAAGACTTCTATTCACTCAGGGATTATTTTAAGGATTATTAAAGTTATAGGATAATTAACTTAAATTATGTGTTATGTTATTATCGTTTGTTCGTTTTATACTGGGTAACTAGTTATTAATTTTTTAATATGTATGGCTAGTGTCCCATGTATATTGTCATCATTTTAATATGTATCTGACTATATGACGTGCCTTACGTTAATCTTAATTGATTGTGAAGGTGACTAAATATTTGATTTGAGTTGTTAATATTGTCAATAGCTTTAAGGGAATATTTTTTTAATTCTTAAATTGGGAGTGATTATCTAAAGTTATCTGTTCCATTTTTATTGTGTATTATTATCTTATATTAGGTCGCTAATATATATATGGAATGGTTCGAAACTCATGCCATAGAAACGGAACAGTAAAACCGAAAGTCTGGTTGAGATATGTCGATAATACTTTCAGCGTATGGAAGGGCAATGATCAAGAACTTAATGATTTCTTGAAACATCTGAATACCATTCGACCTACAATTAAGTTTACCCTGGAAAAAGAGGTAAATGATCAATTGCCCTTCCTAGATGTCATGGTGAACCGTTCAAACGAAACTATTAAAACTTCAGTATACAGAAAGCCAACATATACTGGACAATATCTTAATCATAGTTCCAATCATTCTGTTGTAACAAAACGAGGAATTATACGCAACCTCTATAATCGCGCTATATCTATATGTAATAATGCCGAATCATTGGAAAAAGATGTAGCAAATATTAAATCCGATTTACAACAGAATGGTTATCCTTTAAAATTAATTGACGATGTTATAAATAATTTTAGAACAACGAACACTGGACAGCAAGAAACACATTCCTTCTTCACAATTCCGTACAATAAGGGAACGTCGGAGAAAATAAGACGAATTACCAGTAGTTATAATATAAAAACAGCCTTTAAATCAGGAAATACTCTTAGAGTTCATTTAACAAAAACAAAACCAAAAACTACCGATAAGAAAGAATGTGTTTACAAAGTTCCATGCAAGTGTGGTGAAAAATATATTGGAGAAACCAAACGACTGCTAGAGTTGGAATTAAGGAACATAAGACTCATACGCAAAAAGGGAAAACGTCGAGATCAGGTATTGGAGAACACTCCTGGGATAAACAAAACCATATAAAATGGTCTGAGGTTGCGGCAATATATATGGGACACAATATGAAGAAAAGAAAATTTATAGAAGCAACATACATTAAAAACAATAATGGAATCTTCAGTAAACCGAGTGTTCAGATACCTAATCTTTGGCAACCACTACTTTGTAACATCAAATCATTGAGGTGTGTACAGTGAAGCGAAACGTTGCGCTTCAATGGACACAATCCCTATATAAGCTCGTAGTCTTAAGACAAAACATTCAGTTTATACTTGATAACGATTAGAAATACAACCTAATCGAAACGTCGTAAAAATAAAAATAAAGACAATGCAAGTCCGACCACATTTTAGTCATTCTTCAACATTGTCTACAACCTTCAAACAAACGAAAACGATTTGTCATTTTAAATTATTTTGACGGCATTGTCTGAATAAAATGTTAGGTTATAGTGATGTTTATTATATTCATAGACGTAAGATAAATTAGTATTACTTTGATATAGACTGCGGATCCTATAGAAGAAAGTTGCATCACGCTTAGAGAGAGATAGAGCGTTTTCTAATGGCGGAGCTAAGCATGACACTCCAAATGTCATTGGATACTTTTGTCACCTCTTTTTAAGCGTGAGGCAACTTTTTTTTTTTATAGGATCGCAGTCTATATTAAGTAACATTAATTTCTCTTACGTCTCCGATTATATTTAAATCATGCTTTGAATATAATGACGACTTTTTATGTAAAGTTTATTATTTATCGTACATTTTATAAGAATTTGATTGGTAATCTATTTTTTGGGAAAATATATAAATGTAGCCATGCAAGAGGTCATTCTAAGTAACCGATAAAATGCAAGCAATTAGCGTCTGCCTATAGAGGACTTTGCGAACTATGAGATGAACTGATGCGCTTTAACCTTCCTGTTTCAAGTTGTTGGGATCATATTAAACTCATTGCTTTTATGGGCCATTATCAGTATTTATTTTATATGTATATGGTTTTAAATATAACAGAAACGTTTAATTTTTGAGGTACAATAGGTTGAAAAATGAAAAATACACATTTTGAAATTTTCGATTATACAAATACAATTAAATAATTATCAAAAAACTTCAATACGTTGTATTTCTAAAACATGGTTGGGGACGTAAACTTTGTTTTAGGGTTCAGAAACTCAAAGATTTATTTTTTAAAGTTTGCCTACACACTTAATTAACTTATTGATGTATAACCAACCCCCCGGTAACATCAAGTGGTTCAGTAACCAACACTTTCAAGTTAGCTCTTATTTCTCAAGACCAAGTGTTTCACAAGTAAAAATTGAATGTTGGTTACGAAGCTATTAGTTTAATTTTATTTGTTAAAGTTGGTTCTTGAATTTTATGGAATTATGTGTAGTGCCTTTTTGAAACAATAAATAAAGAAGAAATGTTGTCTTTCACGATTAACTTTTATTTTTTCTACAGTATTTTTAAAAAATAAATTTAAGAATATCTTGTCATTTATATGATACACAAGTTTTGTACTTAAAACCCAGAATAAACAAATTAGTTCAGGATAGCTTATAAAATATTGATTTTAGAAATTTGGTTTAAACGGAATTATAAACAATTTTTTATTTTAGAGCTAAATATTAAAAATAATTTGCAAAAATGTTTCTTGACAAATAGTTTATACTACCCTATAAACTAAATTTCGAAAATCCAATGGTTAATGAGCCTATATAAAATTAATTTTTATAATAAATCTTCCTAACGAAGCCTAGCATTTTCAAACTTTTTTGTCAAATTAATCTAGCAACGATTTATATTACATAAGGCAAATCTGAGTTTTTAAATTTTGATTTTACAGTTTTGTATATTGATACAGAAGCCAACTAACATTAATAAAATATACCATGGTAAACAAAAAACGCAAACAAAGTAATGACGTTATGTTTTTTTTGGTTATTAAGTAACCACAGAATCGTCTACTGAACTCATTGTTAACTTCCGGTAAAACTTAAACCATGAATTATGAAACAAGTTTTTATAAATAACCATCGGTTTTTTCATAACCTTTTGTTAACCACATATTGTGAAACTGGGCCTTAATTGCAGAAGTTTTGATGTATTATTATATAAAAACATGGGATATTCATGTTTAGAACATGGTTTTTAATGATAAAAAATATTATAACATACGTGGCAAGCCAGGTTACCTAAAACATTAAGCCTAAATGAAACTTCTTTTCTTATTTTTACTTGTTCATAAATTGCACTTGCGGAGTTCGAGGCTTGTAAATTTTGGTTTTATTGGTCTACATAAATTGGAGCAGCTTTAAAAAAATATCAAAGTTATTTTATGACATTTGTTTTTCATAAAGATTATATGTGATGAAAAATATTTGTTAATATGGGCAGTTTTAGAGAATCTTACATCATCTAAAAAATTAAAATAAAGGTTGGTATTAGAATTTCTTCAAGACATGAATAGTTGCTCGAATTGGGCTGTCGAATGTTGAAATTTTTACTCGTATATGTTTTATTATTATTTATTATTGAAGTTCAAGAGAGGAGCTCATATAGCAGTATTTTTTATCAAATAGTAAAACTGAGCATATCAAAAACAAGTTTGCGCTGCAAGTGATATTTATTATGGACATTTAAAGAGGAATCAGGTTATTTTGTTTATTTATATAATCTTATAAAATAAGCACCATTCAAGTTCAAGATTTACTATAAATATATGACAGTTTTCAGAAAAGGTACATATTTGAAGTGTTTAGTTTTATATTTTAATTAAACAGTTATGAAATAGTTAATCGACTTTTCAAAACGTACATGACCGCCGATTACGTTACTAGAAATACAACTCTACTTTGTTCGAAAAAGCTGTTTAAAAACTTTGCGAAATTTTGGCGTAAAACGTAATAAATTATTTAATTATTCTTGCTTCGCTACCCTTATTCCCATTTCCTAAAAGTTTTAACTCGTCATAAATGAATTAACCATTCAGTCCAATGTTTATTGTCTTAAAAAGATAGGCTACTGCATACTCTTGAAAACGATTTCATGGCATTACATCCATAATATTTATTTTCATTTACGCCTAACTGATAACAATCTTAGACTTAGGTCATAATTATCCCTTACAGGCATCGTTCATCCTATATAATAATTTAGGATAGAGTACTTCTTGTAAAAGTTCGAAATTTGCTTAAAAATATTTCGCCTATTATGTTTTCATATGCCTATTAAGCAAAATTTAAATAATTTTGAAACAACTAATTTTGATTTTTTTGCAGATGAAACAAAAAATAATGAAAAACCTATACCAGCCAAACGTAAAAAGACGGAAATTAATCTCACTGATAAAAATCCTGTTTCCATCCTTAATGAATTGCGAGTTGGCTTAAAATATGAAGTCGGCAGTGTAACAGGACCCCCGCACAATCCTTTGTTTAATGTTTATGTGGAGGTTGATGGTCAAAAATACTATGGGTCGGGCTCATCTAAAAAAATTGCTAGAGCAAAAGCAGCTGAAGAAGCATTGAAATCATTCATTCAGTTTCCTAACAACGGGACGATAATATCTACAACAAATATTCCAAAAGGTGATACTGATTTTACTAGCGATAAAATTACAGAAGAGAACAAATCTTCTCCAACAGTTCTAGCTCCAAGGGACAAAAATCCTGTTATGTTGTTAAACGAACTGTATCCTAATGCTGTGTACACTTTTACTCATAACGAGTCTGATGTAGTCAATAGATTTAAGACTACCATTACCATAGACAACGAAACATTTTCTGGAACTGGTAAGTTTAGCTTTTGATCATGTATGACTTAGAGTAGCAAATTTAAGTTAGGAACCTATAACATAATATCTCTTTAGGTCGATTGCAAACGCAGGTTTCCTTATTGATAGTTCATTTGCTACTAATTCATGTTAGGTGTTGTTCTCAAACGGCTACCCAAAGATATTGAACAGCGACCTAAATGAATAGTTTCGTTTCATTCTGTAAGATGTCCCTAATAGTATCGCCCTGCCTCGCTCGCTTTTATTTTACAAGCTATTCAAAAATTATACCCTTTAAGTATGGTCAACACTATTCTTATAACGGTTTCGCAAAGAATATTACCACAATTCTAAAAATATATTTGTAGATACTTGAAAAAAGTTTTCGCTCCTAAAAATTGAACGTGACTGTGTCTTGTATATAAAATAAAATTTCATAGTCGGTAATGCAGAGTATCTATGAAGTCGATAGTATCGATGAACGGCAAAATAACAATCAATGAATAACCTGCTATCACGGATTTCTTAAAATAAAATGGATGACAGATTGTAATGGAGCTGTCAAACGAAAAATGTCCGGAGTATGCTCTGTGCCATATTGGGGAAAGTGACGTTTTGGCACGTCAAAAGTAAAAAAAAAATAGTGTTATTGTTGTGAAGTTATTGATCGTCATTAAAATCTTTGTTTTTTCGTTGGATTAAATTTATTTTATATTACTTAACAACTAAGTAATATCCACCAAGGCATCAGTCAGATATTTAGGTGTAAATATAAACCACAAAATTATCTTAAACTGGTACTTTAAAACTGTTAGACAAAAATGTATACAAAGAACCAAATACCTTAGGAGTCGAATATACAAAGAAAAAGGCATATCAAGAAAAACAACAACTCATATATACAAAGTAATATACTGATTTTAATTTGAATACATGCCCCATACATACAGTAATTGCAGGAAGCCAGCACTGATAAACCTTGAAACGATTGAAATCGCAACTCTATATAGTATGACTAAAATCCATCATCCTAGCAATCCACTACATAAACCATCCAATCAATTATTGTATGAATTCACTAAACATCTAGTCTCTTACTGCAAGACTTCCTGTCCTGACAACTAAGTTTAAAAGAAAACCTGAAACTTGACCAGTGATAGAGGAACTGTGTACGACGAGGGACCGAAACCATAGGCCAGCCAGAAGACCTCCATTAATGATACTGGCAGATCTCACATTCAACCTTTAATATACTTTTTTTATTATTTTGTAAAAATTGGTAAGGGCTTGAAGATCAAATGTACTATAAATAAGGTTTTTATGCTGAAGGACTTCGTTTGTAGGGTTCATGTTTATATGTCCCAATAAATTATAATCATAATAATATTTATTTAATTGTAGTGTAGTATAGTATTTAACACAGCGTAAGGAAGTAAAATATTGCATTTAACATTATTTGAATATAAAATTTAATGTTACTTATTTAAATAAAATTTTAAATATCTTACAAATTGTTATTTCTCAAATTTTTTAAGTTGTGTTGATGAAAACAATTATGCTAGACTTAATTGTTTAAAAGTAAGATACTCTATTTTAATAGACATATGGACACAAGTGTTTATGCTAAATCCATAATCAGAACTAGCCGTAGGAAAACAATTTTTAAACAGCACTCTCATACTATTGAGATATGAATAAAATTTAGTGTAATAATTTTGTATGTCTATAATCTCAAATTTACTTGAAATTTGCGATGCATTCAACTTTCTAAGGATATTTTAATTAAAAATTAAAAAATACTGAAAATAACGGGGTACCACCTAATTACCATTTCAACTGTTTTTTCAAAAAACATTTTGAAGAAGAGGTTCGTCAACATATTGCCTTTTTTAATGACTAGTTATTTTTAACAACCAAAAATATAATACAAATTTTTAATCTATTTTTACGACCAACCAATAGTATCGCAGACATCCACAGATTACAATCAATTGACACGAATTGAGTAAGTTGGGTGAGGTTATAACGTAATACTGTCATTTTATCTCTTTCTACCATTCGTTTCGTTCAAATACTTATGTCGATGAAATTTCGGAAAGGTATGCAAATTGCTTCAAACCTTGTCAGTTGGAGGTAAACGATTAAGCTTAGTCGGTATAATTTTACCGTGGCCACAGCGTATACACTGTCATTATAATTTCACTTTCCCTAAAATGGCACATAGCATGGTCCGGACATTTTCTGTTTATTAGACGATCAATATAATTACTTTAATATGTGCGTACCTGCTACCTTCTTTGGTCCCACAGTTGCATTGGAAATTCCAAAGAAGGAGTTTTTTCGTCATTACCAAGTGGTTCACAAACGGCGTCAGTGTTAGCGTTATGTTTGACGTTATAATTAAACTATGTAAATTAATCTTTCATAAATATAAGTAGTTTTTATTGGATTTTTGCAGTGATTCTTTTTTTTATCTCTCATTTCCCATTATAAATCTGCCTTATCCTCTGCTACCATAATTTGGAATTAACTACCATAATTTGGAATTAACTACCATAATTTCATACGGGTGGCGCCATAGTTGCGGGCTTCTGAGGTGTCAACACTGGTCGGTACGTGATATTATTAATTCAGTCGTTTAAGGCGACAGGTTAGTCGTCACACCTTTGGAGTGATAGAGTCCCCATAATTAGTACGAACAAATACTGACGAAGAGTGACATCGCTCTGCGTTAGTCATAGACGAAATATTCATCGGACCTGCAAATTTTAATCTATAAAATAGCATATTTACGATATTAAAACGTAAAGTTCCGTACTTTTGAGAATGTGTACTAAAAAATACGTCGTCTTAAAGGATCAAACTTCGAACAAAATCAAAGGAGCTCATTGTACTAAATAAAATACACAAAACAAAGTCACTTATAATTCTATAAATACATTTATTTCAAAAATTAGAAGTTGGTATGTATATCTTAAAAAAGTAAAAAATATAGTTCAGTAAAGTCTGGAATAGATTCATTATTCAAAAAAGGCAGGGTCTTTTGAAAAATCGTTTAGACTTTGTTTTTTTGCTACGAATTTTTTCTAATATATCAAATTTTACAGGACGACTTGGAGGAAGCTGTGTTATAAATGAACTTTGATTTGTTAAATAGCGACCCTCAATTTTTTATACACTTTTACACTCCTGGTAGAATTCTGAACATTTTTTCTATTACATGTGACAGTTTTCGATGTGTATGTAATGTGTATGTCAACTTGTGATATTGGTGTTAAATCCGATTTGTAGTATCGGTATATTAAAACCATGGAATAGAACTAGAACGTTGAGATCGACATGCTGTTAGTATTGGGAAAATGTAAAAGGAGTTACAGAGAAACTGCGCGATTGTGAGCGACCAGACATTCAAGCGATTGGAAGATCGAAGACGCAGTACCGGAAATAAAGAACACGAGGAAAAAACCAATGAAAAGATGACACCATATATCGGGTCCAGACAACTTGTTAATGATTCGGGAATGTATCAAAAATTGGTGCTCAGCATTTTGCATTTGTACATTTTTCACCCTAATTATATGAATCCTCATCAAGAATTGTGTGGTCGAAATTTTCAAAATTTGGTAACATTTTGTTGCTGGTTACGGCGTCAAATTGAAGAAAATCATGATTATTTGAGAAAAAAAAAATTTTTTCCGATTTTGGCCAGATAAGGTTTTATTTTGTTCTGTGGTCCTCAACCTATTAACTTTTTTAATTTATGGTAAATTGACACAATATGCACTATTGGGTTCCGGAAGATAAACACTGGATGAGGGATGTGGCGAACCAGCATCTTTGGTCAGTCAATACGTGGTGTGGTATAGCTAGAGGATGAAGTGATTGGGCTACATTTTTTCACTGACCATCTAAATGGAAAATTTACGATAATTTTTTAAGGGAAGAGTTACGCCAAATTCTAAATCACGATGAACATCAGCGTGTAGTGTGGTTTAGTTTCACCAAGATGATGTCCCGGCACACCTTTCGCGACAAATCAAAGGTACCCTCAATGTCATGTTTGCAGATAGACAGACTAGTTGTGGGTTATAATTGTGCTTTAATGCGATGAACTTGCCGAAATATTAGAAACCTATTTTTTTTGGTACCGAAAATCCAGGCACTTCCACCTTCCTTGTTAGTCTTTTTTTTTATTATTCAAGATACGGTAAATTTGAAAAAATGGCCCATACATGTATAAATTTATTATTGATTGGTCGAATTTGGGCGTAATTATGGTAAAATTTGCTGTATCAGCGTAGTAATTATAAAGAATTAATTCTTGTTTTAATAATATTTCCAAAAAAGTCGTATAATTGTCCCCTTGGTATTTCCTAAATAAAAGCAAGAAATGTCTAGAAAGCATCTAACCGATTCACGTTAGAAAATAATTATCAGTAATGAATTAAATAATAGAATAAGGAATGAAAGAACGAAAAATTAGTGCTTCAGCTCAGTTAAATAGTAACAAATTCTAAGATTAGATTTAATTTGTGGCATAGAATATTGGCCACGCAAGTTCGACTAGCATTTGATTTTGTGTTTTATTTAACTTTATTAAACTTGAACTCGAGATCTCTCAGATCCAGATTCTTTAAACCCTGGATATTCTAGACCTAGATTTTTTCGGCCTGATTGTAATTTTCCTGACCAGGGCCAGATTACTGAGTAATGAAATTTTACCATATTATAATTTATATTTTAGATTAACATATAAATTGTTTATTAAGTATGGTACCAAAAAATTTCCAGTATCTCGAAGTACACTACGGTAAAGTAAAAACACTGTCTACGACTGTACTGAAAACTATTATATCATAAATATTTTAGACGAACATTGATTTTAGGATGTCTTTCAAAGTACATCTCTATGTATAAGTACCAGTACACTCAATGTATAAGTATATACAATTTTAGATTACAAAATTTAAATACTATATTCTAAATTGTAACATGCCATTCAGATTTAAAATTTTTAACGTTCCATCCAATGTTAATATTGTTGTACTAGTTTTAATGATACCATTTTCAAAGTATAATTATCCCTAATAAACAGAGTAGCTGCATCAGCAAATTAAACAAGGATGGTAAATGTATCTACTTCAAAGTAAAAAATCTTAAATTATGATAAAAAAAAATATGGGAAAGGAATCCAAAGCAATCATACTAATACAAAGTGACGAACAATCGTATTGGAAGTAGAATCTAAAAATACAGAAATTTACATTGTCAATAAAAAAGTGTATTATCTTTTTTTTCATTCACAGTTTGGCCTTCCAAGAGGAATCGAAAAAAATGGTGAACACGAATTTGAACATAATTTGTTTAAACATTCTCTTTTTAGTATTTGTTTTTCTTTAGGCCTCCATTCTCATTATTGGAATTTTTCGGCCAATATCACCTCGCAATTAGTTTGAGATTCTCAAGTCAGGTGCAAGCTCTCTAACCGAGTTCCAAGGATTTCGACCACTGTAGCCATTGCTGGTGCGACGTGATCGTCATCACGTTGATAGCCGTACAGGATGCGGATCATCTTCGACGTTTTCACATCCTTCAATGCCACTCAGAAACTCGACTATTTAACATTTTTAATATATACATAAAGTTAATTTTGTTCAAACCACATTCTATGCAATCGCAATGAAGCACCAACAACGTCCAACCAAAATCGCTGCAACTTGTTTAATAACTCATAATTGTCACTTACAACTTAAAAGAATAACGCATACGTGAGTGGTTTAAGTTCAAACGTTCCGTTTATTTCCGGACGGACGTTATAAAAATTATTTACCAAAACTGTTTTGAATGTCTTCAGTCATTCGATTTTTTTTCGCCTAGGTCGGCACCCCTGAAAATAATTACCAAATAAAATAGAATGAACCACGAACTTTACATTATTAAAATGCATTACTTACTTTTAGGCTCAAGTAAGAAGAACGCTAAAGCTGCTGCTGCAAAGGTAGCTCTTGCCAAACTTATAAGTTATACACCGATGGATGGAATATTAAACAGCCAATCAGAATTAGGATCAAATGTTTCTCGAGAAAGTCTACTGAAAGCTGATGGAATTGGAAGGTATTTTATGAGCGTGATATCTCTGTCCAATATTCAAGTTTATCTAGTAGCTAGCAAAGTGAAATTCTTTCCGACATTGGTAAAACTAAAAGAAATATGAGATTACATGGATTAAATTTAATTTTTTTTGGTTATAGAAAAGACTGGAAGTAAACTTTTTCCTATTGTATAGCAATAATTCTACGTTGGATAGTACATGGAACAAATAATATTGACAACGGCTAACTTATTTTATTTCCTTTAAAAATAGCGTTAATCAATAAATTTGTTCTGAAGAAATTTGAATAATATTTGTTAACATTTTAATTAAAAAATGCTAAATTACACTATTTGTTTTTTAGAGCCAAAATTATTGTCTACGTTCTTTACCTAATAGCCACGTAATTTTTTATGAAAACCAATAACAATTTCCATTGACATAACATGACTGATGAGTGAATTAGTATTATAACAGCCACATAATTTTCATGGAGAACATTGTTAAAATATGTTAGAGAATTCAGAACTTTTAAATTTATTATTAAATATATTATATTAACTTCTTTAAATTAAACTAATTATAATTGCACCAGAATGAGATTATTACAAATTTAAAATAAAACCAAATAATTTAAACATATATCCTCTATTCCACTAACATGGTCTACCTTTAAAACCAGTTAAGTTGACATTACAGGATTTAACAATAGTCGAGCAACTTTTGAACCTTAAAAATACAAGGACACAAAAGTCGTTGTTATTACTACACTGGAACGGAAAATTTTGTTCTCAGGAGATAATCAGCCCTTCACCGATTCCAAGCTTTATCTCTAGGCTTTTATTATTAATTTTTCTATATAAAGGTTGGTTTGTTGGCATGTAAAACAAATTATAATCATATCATAAGCAAAATTAAACGGACTAAAAGGAATAACTTCCATGGCAACTATATTAGGTATAAAAATTAAACCTTTTTAGTGAATCTATTCTGGTAGTGTTTAAAACAAAGTATGCTAGTTTTTTTTTAATGCAACTTTTTTCATTAACGTTTTCATCTGACATATCCCAAATACTATTAATTTTTAAATAGTATCTTCGGTATATTAAACTATTTTTATTAATACACTAATATCTTTCAGAAAGGTAATAAGAGAAGTCCAGTTGAAATAAAAACAATTGAAGTTGGCGTTAACGAATATCCAATTTTAAAAAGTTTACAATTTAATTAAAAATAATAGTAAGTAATTCTGGACTCACGACTAAACTGGAATGATCATATTGTTACGATTTTCTCTCTTTAAATCTCTCACTGGGTTCAAATAATAAAACAACACTTTTCACTAATTTACTTCCAATAGTATATAAACTACTTAACACTTACAGCTAAATCATAATACTATCTAATTACTACTTCTTAATACCTCACTATTCAAATATAACTATAATAAAACTCATTTCCTATCCCTTTTTATACACCTATATAACCTACTGGAAACAACAAGAATATGCTAGCATAAAAGTCGAGAACTACCTAGAAATATAATGACTCGTCGAAATATTTTTTTTTCGTTACATTATAATAAAGATAACTTATCCCATCAAAATAATATTTGTATACAAGGGCGTATCAAAATATTGAGGCTCGAGCCAAGAAAGCCATATGTGCCTTCTGGACTTGTCAACTAGCCCTTAGGTGCACATGGAGACTGACACCGAGAGTGCTATTTCGTATATGGTGATCCGCCCTGTGATCACGTAAGTCACTATTGTATGGTGGCCTAGTACAGCAAAGCGCAAAGACGGTCTTCAACTGCCCCCACTAGGACTGTGGAGGTCCTGGTGAACCTGCCTCCTCTCCTCTTATACATAGAGAACGAGGCCCTAAAGGCTGTTTATCATCCCGTTGCCCAGGGCATCTCGGCACCGAAACAGGCGGCTACTCTGGTATCTGGGAAGGCGTAGTTGAGAGATGACCATCACCTCCCATGTAAACAGATTACATGGCGCCGCTTTTCAAATTCCACCACTCTCTTGAGATACTTTTGCCAAGTAAAGAGGATTGGGAGGGGGATCAAAATCTTCCGAGAAATGGATTCTGGTGGTTTACAGATGAATCTCGACAAGATGAAAGATCTGGAGCCGGAGTGTTCGGTAGGAGCATGGGCGTCAGAGAATTCTACTCTGTCGGACAACGTACGACGATCTTTACAGTGGAAATTTATGCTATTCTGCAATGTGGCCATCTGTTACAAAGGGGCATAAATAGGAATAGGGCAATAGACATATGCTCAGGGGTAGGGCTGCGATAATGGCATTGAAGTGTTCTGTTATAACTTCACGATTGATGTCTGGAAGGATCTACTGAAAAGTCTGGCAAGGAACGGCTGGAGAATCGGGCTCTTGAGTCTCGGGTTACTCGGGTATACATTTGAATGAGGAAATGGACCGTCTGGCAAAGATGGGGTCCGCAATTAAACCATATGGACTCCCAACCAATTTTATCTGTATCAATCGCCGTTGATAAAAGGGAATTAAAATTGTTTCTGAAAAGTAAATTTACTGAGTGGAGAATAGCTCCTGGAATGAGGTGTACCAGGGAACATAAAACTGGACCTAGTGCACGGCTTACTAGGGAGTTTTCCTCCTTAGGACGAAAAGAGCTGCGAATTGTGGTGGGACTGTTGTCATTGTCACCTGAAGGGCCGACTCCATAAGATTGATGTAGATAACCCGAGATGGTGTCTGGAAGAGAATGAAACTGTTGACCATGTCCTCAGAGAATGTCCAGCACTCAATGGACTGAAACAAATACATTTCGAAGGTACAAATTTATTACCGGAAGCAGTTAGACAAGTTCAATTAACGAGGCTGCTTGAATTCACACAGGCGATCGGCCTCGAATGACCTGCAGCTGTGGTGTGATGTAAAGGGCCCAACGAGGCCTAGGTATCGATGATCAAGTATCATCACATTTTGTTCATTCATTCATACTCGAGCAGGGGCGGATCCAGCCTCTCTCTTAGGGGGGAGGAGGGTGATATTACAAAAGTACAGTATGGCAAGCGAAAGCAAGTTGTCTATGGGGGGTGAAGACGCCAGCAACATTTACATTTCTAGTGTAAAAGGCAGGGTCGGATCTATTTTTTTCTGAATTCGAAGCTTTGGGGGGGGGGGGGGGGGAGGCAATCACAAGAAAAAACAAGTTGTCGACGGGGGGAAAATGCCAGTAGCATACACATTCCTAGTGTAAGTGGCAGAATCGTATCCTTTTTCCTGACCTCAAAGCTCTTGGAGGGGGGGATCGCAAGAAAAAACAAGTTGTCGACGGGAGGAGGGATGCCAGCAGCTACACACTCCTAGTATAAGAGGCAAAATTCAGTCAATTTTCCTGAACTGAAAGTTCTGGGGGGGGGGGTATCGACACCCCCCCCCCCCCCCCCCGTCAATTACGCACAAATAATGTATCGTACACGACAGTTTAAACATTCCTCTATATCCACGATGGTGAAATATAATTTTAGCATCAGATTTATTCTCAATGTATCACGGTCTTTTTCTAACTTAAAAAAAAATTGCTAAATATACTGAAAATTGTACTATATATGGTGGTAATACTGGTTCCGTTAACAATAAAATTCTAAGAACCAAACATTCACTCATATGCTTTGAGTTCAAATCTCTCGATGGAACTGTTCACGTTAAAATCTTTTCTAACCTCTGTTATCGAAGTCATTTAGATGTAAAGATGAAAGCAAAGTAATATCTCTAGTGATAAGTTAACATTGTCTTCATGAAAATCAAAAAACTCTCTTACTTTAATTTAGAAAGAAAATAAGATTTATCATTATCAGGACGGAACGGTGGACTCCTCTGCAATCGGACAAAAGTCCCCGGCAGATATTTCAATAACTTCAAAAAATGCAACAGAAAAAAAATTACTTGAATCACTTGGAATGTAACCATAATAACTTACTTCAGTTTAGGGTTCTTGGTTGTAACGCAGGCTAGTTCACCATCCTAGACATGATTAATATATTTTCTTGGGCTTAAATAAAAAATCTTTTTAATTTTATCGATGGCAGTGCCATCTCGCCTTAATACATACTATAGTTTTATCTTCAGACTACATATAATTTTTTTTTCATTCCAGACTGATACTTATGCGCATTTAACATAACCAGTACGAAATATGTAACAATAAACTGCTAAATGTTGATTCGGAAATTAAAAATGAATACTTTCTGGAATAAAGCTTTGCTGTTATTCCATTATCAACTTCATATTGAAACAATGAAACTGTAAAATAATCGTTACTTTCTGAAGTTGTTAAATGATTGTGACGTAATGAAAGAATTCATATTTTAAATTGGGATTCATCATTGAGATAGTTTCTACCTCAGTGAGATTCATTGACTCAAAATACATACACTTCCGTTTGCCAACGTGGAATTTTCTAATACTTTTGAAACTAGAACAAGAATAAGAAACAATTCTAACGTAAAATTCGTATTCAACGACTTAAAATCCATAGGAAAGAAAGATGGTTTGCATATATCTTTTATTGATTAAACCATTAATACGTCTGTAAATAGTGAATTGAGGTTTAAGAATTAATACCTGATTCATTTAATGTTTTTTCATCATATTGTTAATAGAATTTGTTTTAGATTCCAATAAGTTTAATGTAATCTCGAAATTATTTATTTTATAAACAAAATACCTGAACATAATATTTGGCATCTCAGATAACCTTTTGTCAATATATTATTTTCATTACCATAAGAGCAAATAAAATACAACCTCATCAAAGGTTCTACGTTGTTTTAGAATGGTAAATGAAAAATTTGCCGAAGTTATGACTGGCGATGTTCAACATTCAAGAAGAAAAGTTCTTGCTGGTATTGTGATGACCAGAGGCCCAACTTTGGATGATGCAGAAGTATTATGTGTAACAACAGGCACAAAGTGTGTCTCGGGTGGCCACATATGTCTTAATGGTTCTTCTTTGAATGATATGCATGCCGAAATTATAGCAAGACGGTGTTGGATTAATTATTTGTATGATCAGTTGGAACTTCTTACTAATCCAGGTAATAAAGAATATTTTAACGTAATCAAATTAACTGTATTATAAAACCTGTACTTAAGAGTTATCAGAAATTTGGATCAAATTATGTAAAAATTTGAACGTCGACTACATGTTAAAAGAAACTTTTGATTGATTTTAAGTATATATTTTAAACATTAATATCGAAAATGAAATGGTTTTTTGAGAGACCTCCAATCTAAAAGATCGGCTTACGCTGCAGATTTTTCAATAAGCTACCGTTTTTCTCCTTCAGGACGTTAAGGGTTTATTTCTTGCAAATTCAACTCTGTGTCCCTTTTTGTACACTTTTTGATCCTCTAATGATCTCGTTAGTGGAGTTGTAACGAACCAAGAGCAAAATTTCAGAAAACAACTCTATATAAAATCTAAATGCGTAGACATGGATTGGATTGGATACACAGGAAACAGACTGGCTGTCGATCTTTGTTCCTTCAATGGTGAAAAGAAAAACGGTAGTTTATTAACTAATTCTACGACCGTAAAAATTTGTTTATACCTTTCTGAAATTTTAATTTTTAAGATGTTTCAAGGTATGGCGTTTAAGCCGACTATGCTGAAAGCATTGCCGATTAAAGTTGATACTTGTAGGGCTTTTTTTACAAGCTTTTATTTAACTGTCTCATGGTTGTCTCTCTGTAATGGAACATTTCACTTCAAGTGAATTGAAATGTTGCTTACATGTAAATGTAGTTTTGATGACAATACAATATAATGGTACCAACAAGCTGATTTGATATGACGGTCAGGAGGCGGTTAATTGAAATTTTTAAAGGTTAACAGTAAACCCATTGTTTTGGGGTTGTTTCACACATCGATGGTTTGGTCATGGAGTAGGACGGTAGTTAAAGGAAGTCGCTAATGGCTGGACAATGAGTAAATACTCCAGCAAACGAAATTATCAATAGAAATATTGCTAGAAAGAAGGTGAAAATATATACTGATAGTAGACAGGCACAACTAATCCTAAACAGGCCAAGGATTTGCTTTAGCATAGTGCTGGAATGCCATGGGGTCTTTGCCTGGGCTGCAGCTGATAATGTGTTCACTTTGAGCTGAATTAGATACGATTCGTCAGATGAAAACCATTTTGCTGATTCGCTAGCCAAATAGGCAGCTGAGGTGAAAATGCTGGAGCCAGACCTACTAGCAGCCCTGACTCAATCCGAAATAACAAAAAATTACTCCCAACTTGTCTTTAAAATACGATGGGATGAAACCATAAACTGTGTATTCTCCAGGCAATTATTAAACTACCCTGAGGTGGAAATAAACAAAAGATATATTTAGCAATGTCCAGAGGAAAACTGCTATTGGCCTCAGAGATTCTCACAGGGAACTGCTAGCTGAGGAAACGCCTAGTTAATATGAAAGTATACGACATTCCCATATGCCGGAGTTGTGAAACATAAGAAGAGGCTCTAGAACACAAGGTTGGATTGATTTTAATCAAATGATTAAAATAACTTGATTTAAAAAAAAACATGATTTAAATAAAAATATTTATACTAATATTTCAAACAATCAACTCAAAAAAAAAGCACAAACGACTTAATACCTACAAGAACATAAAAAAAAGGATAAACTTCACCTTAAACTACCTAAATGTCATGAACTTTTAAATCAGATAATTTAGCTTCTAAAATATATAAAACTTCCAGCAGCTTTTCACTGTAAAATTTAAATAGAAATACCAGTTTTCCACGTTTTTCAATCCAAAACCTATTAAATCGGAGTGTACAGAACCAAATGTACTAAACATACGTTCCAGTGATGGTGAAGTGGTAATTACTGGTAACTGTTTTGCAGTTTCAGATCTATCAATTTTTGAGGCGCACCTCTGAACCCCATTTATGTTTTTTGTTATTTTCTCCAAAAACATTATTTTCTTAAAGGGACTGGAGCGAGCGTGCATTCAATTTTTTTATTAGTGATAACAATCCCGTATCTTCAAACAATTTACTAATAGTTTTTAAGGGCAAACTTATTTCTTCTACAGATAACTTGCACTTTTGTTTTTGGGGATCAAACATTTAAGCTACAAAATATTGGTGATATCGATGATGAAGTGCCTGTTTTTTGTTTTTTTTTTAGAGAAAGCTTTAGCCCTTCTTTGAATATAGGCTGTGTTTCCATTGCTCTACAGCATCTGAAATAGTTACATTTTTTTTTGCGAAATATCAAGGGCCATTGCTATAGGCTTCAAAATATTTAGATATTCTTCTGCTATACGTTGAAGTCCAATATTGGATACTTTTTGGTATATAGCAGAATTAATCTCTTCTTTATCTTCACAGATTTTTAATATTATGTCTCACTAAAAGACATATATTTCTCAACAGTTAGCAACACTATTCCAACGTACATCACTTGGAACAACAAATGCTTTGTCCTCTGATTGGCTGAATTTCGTTCGAGCTAGATGATTGTTACTGAAATATTTGGTTATTTGAACAATGTATTCTTTAATGTATTTTCATTCTGTCCTTGCACAGCAAATTGAAAAGATGTGCCGAGCAACCGTAAGTTATAATTTTAGAACTGGGTTTTTCTTCAACACTTTGTCTCATGCGAGCTATGTTCGCCGCGTTGTCTGTCGCGAAAGATTGTACTTAACATTGATATATTAGTTCACAGGAAGAAATTAGATCACAACAAAGTCCCGTTAAATGTTCCGAAGTATGAGACTTTTAGAAGTATCAATAGTTTCTGTCACATTTAGCAATGCCCCTGGTGTTAAGGACATATAACTAAGCAGTGTTCCCACAGACCTATCTTTTTTTGAGCGAGCCGTCATGTCAAAAACGAGCGAGATTTTTTTGGTTGAAACCTCTAACATATACCACTAGATTGTATTTAAGGCGCTGCGTGAGTTACACGTTTGAAAAAGAGAGGGTTATCTCTCTTGCTCCGAACATATGCTGATAACACGAACTTGATATATAAAACTAAAGCTTTGGAGCGAGGGAGATAGCATGTACTTAAATTCGTATTCCCTCTCTTTTTCCGCTATATAATGCGTGGCCAGCTCAAAGGGTTAAAATAAGTTATTCGATCACTCGACATAAATTAATTAGAAATCAAGACGTTGAAAAAATGATCTTCAATTGGATAGGATGCGGGCAACCACATAAACATTAGAAGTAATGCCATAGATTTCACAATAGCTAAACCCGCTACCAAATTACAGGTACCGTCTTATAGTTCTTAGTGGTAGGTTTTGAAGAATTTCAAATTCAACTGGAAAATTATATATTTTATGAAACAAATAAAAATAAACAAAACAAATAGCAATTACAAAAAATTAACAGAAATAAAATAAGAATAGCTAAATACATTAGGAACTAAACGATCAAAATACATTAGGAACTGAAACAATCAAAAAATTGTGACTAGAATATGACATTCAAGTTATCAAAAACAATATTTAGAAAGGAAGATTCAAGAGGAAGTGATTAAAACTAAAATATATCGCAACTGATCTTCTAAACAAGTATAATCAACAATTAAAAAAGTTTTTTTTTGGTTTATTGATTTTACTTAAGAACTTATTCTCTAAATTTTCTTTTCAATAGATTTGTACTGGGTTTCCACGAATAGCATGTATTACTGCTTATCATTTCTTTCGTGTGTAAAATATTAGAACAAGTTTCAATGTTTAATCTATTGCGAACTTTAGTCTTTAATGCAAATAGTTGTGAAAAAATTCTTTCTGCAGCCGCAGAGGAGTGTGGCAAACAAAGAATGCCTTCCACAAAATGTGATATATTGGGAAACATAGGTTCATCAAGGCTATTTTTTAGGGCAAAAACAATATACCAATACGTTTCAAAGTCTGAGTCGATATAATTTCTTAAATGGGTTATATCTGGAGAACATGGAGCTTAATTTCTTCTGACTGAAATTCTAAATTAAATTTATTAGTTAAATCTAAAATATAGGATAAAAAATAAAAATAAAGTCTATAGATAGGATTTTTAAGTGACTCTAGAATGTTGTTGCACGAATGAAGATTTTGATGAAAGCTTTCATGGGTAAAAAAAAGAATTAAGGCCTCCCAAGTTTCAACGGCTCAGTCAACTGCAGCCTGCAATGATGGCCACCTTGTTTGAGCAGGGTGAAGAAGTTTATTGGGTTTTAGTTGGTAAAATACTTGACATTCATTCAACTAATCCATACGTTTTGAATAGTTTGAGAAATAATTATAAATAGCTCTAACCAAATCTTCTATACTGCTTGGCAATTTATTTGCAGCAGCCGAGGCACAAGGATGAACTGAATGACATGCACAGCCAAGTGTGTAAATGTTCGGAAGAATTTCTCTAAAACGAGCTTGCACTCCCCTCTTGTTGCCTTGCATCATAGATGCATTATCTGCTGCTAATCCAATCAAGTTTTCAATGAGAATATTAAATTTCGTTAAATAATTCTGGATTGCCAAAAAAATTGATTCAGCACTAAATATCTCCAATTTAATGAGACCAAAAAATGAATCCCTAACTTTTTTAAGACTTTCATCATAATATCGACCTACTAGTGCCAGACTTCTGCGTATTAATATCTGTAGTTTCATCTATTATTAAAGAAAATTTAGTTTTCCTTAAAACTCCTGAAATTACCTCAAATTGTTCCAATTTACGGCGGTCATTGGTCATATAAGTGGCTTTTGTTCGAGAACAATTTATTTGTTTCGCGATATCCGAGTCAGGGCAAACACTAGGAAGAAATTTTGAAAGGTGATCTGCCAGTAAAAATGGTAAGTTATGTTCATGTAAGAATACACATATTTTAAGCTCGGCTTGTTTTACAAGTTGATGTTTTTTTAACATGGTATCATCATTAATAATTTTATCTATTTTGGGTGTATTTTTTATCTTTTGATTGTTTTTTTTTTGTGTATTTCAGTTCTTTCATGCCTTTTTATGTTAGATGTACTACAACAAAAGGAATTATTACAGGGGGTACAATATACTTGATTATTAGTACCAGTATTTTTAAGCCATGAATAATTATTTTTCCTCTTCTTGGTATCTTTGAGCATACCGCTTTCTTTTTGGCTTTTGTGTTAAATTTTTTTTTTTACATCATCTGGAATATCACAGTATGATAAGTCAGGCACTATTGCAGAACTTTCCTCCGCCATTTGTAATTGTTGTATTTTACACGTTTTATTCTCTAGGTTAGGTACATGATTAAGGCCACTCGGGCTAGCAAATTTCTCTTGTTCTTCGGTCTCTTGGGAGTTTTGACTTGGTTCTAGTAATTCATTGTTTGATATTTGATTGTTTGTTGTTGGGTTTCGCAACTTCCTAACAAACCTGTAAAACATAAAATGACTACAAAAAGAATGTCATGTTTTTAATAAGAAACTTATCTGCCCATTTTATTTTTGTGAATTTATAAACGTTGCTTGCATATCTACTTCTTTATTAACTAAATATTAGGTAGTTTTAAAATATTTTCTCGTTTCAAAAACTCCGTATGTGAAAACCGTTTCAACCGAACAATACATTTTAAATCTGAAAACACAGCTGATTTCTTCTTATTATCCTCTTAGGGCGCGTAGATCCAGAACAAGAAAGTTAGGCGAGGATTTATTTACTTTAGAAGAGGCTTTAGCTGCCAGGGTCTAGGGTTATTTTCTTAAATGTTTTTTTTTATTATTTATTTAGGCAACCAAGGTAACATTTATGAAATAACCATCGCTATCTATACCAGAATGGCCAAATTTTAGGTTATCGAAAATCCGTCGGATCAGCCGTGACTGAGGATCTATCTGTGGCAAGAGTATTAAAACGAGTAAGGTTTCTCAAAGAGGAGCGAGAGAGTGAATCAGGAAAAAAAAAAGAGCGAGATCTCGCTCAATCGAGCGAGGTGTGGCAACGCTGTAACTAAGTGATCTAATTTTCGACCACCGTCAAAATCATTGGTGGGATCCACCGATATCTTTCACAGACATCCGTATTGCACTTTCCACAAACTTGGACTCCTATTTAAGTCAAGTTTTGCCGGAAAATGGTGGTAAGTTCCACAATATTTCATAAAGAAATTCTCGTCCATCTTCTGTTCTTATAGTTGAACATATTACAAGTTTGTTGTGGGGAGTTAATTGACATATTTACACATTCTCCTGAGAGAGAAGCGAAACATTTTTCTTTTTCTTCTTCATAAATTTCATCCAAAAGAGTAGTTATTACAAATGTCCTAGACGGGGGTATATAATCAGGTCTCAATTTTTGAATCGCCTTTCGTACTTGCCAGTGTTCAATACACCTAAAGTTCGAATTAATAACAAAAATTGCTTTTGCTATTTCCTTATGAATATTATGTTTTTCAGCTGTTGATGTAGGAGTTACAAAACTGCTAAGAGACGAACAAGTTTCGGTTCTTTTCTTTTTTTGGGTCGGCTCGGAAGTCTTTGGTGGAGATTTTTCGATACTGGATATAAAGCTAGAAACTGACCAGGTTGACGAAGCTGAACTTGCATTCTCTTCAGTCTATTGTGGCGCACTCTGTTGCGAATCAAAAACCAAAAATTTAGTTTTAATCTCATAGAAAGTTTTAAGAAAATAAAATCCAAAATTAACTTTTGATAAAAAAATAACAACAGCAGTATCATTAATTTTCAAGAAATAAGCTAGCACTGTTTTTGAAAAAATAATACCACGTAACTAACGGGACAAATTTAAAGTCGTGTGTAAATTTTGTACAAAGCTTTGTTACTTAGCTAAATACTTACACAACTTACCTGCATAAATTGCACGTTGCTGCTCAATAGTTTTAGTACAAATCTCGTGATGTGCCTTAAACATTTGGACTAGAATGAAAAAGTAATAAGTAATAGAAAACTTGCGCAGTTTATAATAATTATTTATGCTAAATAAAAAATAAGTGAAAACGTTTAGATTTTTAATTACCAAAATATTTTATAGCTACCTATTGGGTATTGGTTATTGATGCTAATAAATTAAATTTTTGCTGAAGGATATCCGTAAAAAAAAATAAAAATTTAATTTCTTAATTGTTCTTAATAAAAACAAAAATATAATATACGCATACACCTAGTTGTATAATATTAGTTTGGTAATATAAATGTAAATATATAAACATTAAAAATATTAAAATAATAATTCTGTGAATTATTTACGTGGGTATTTATACTCGATAATAAAATACATTTTATAAATATGCTCCCTATGAGCTTTTATGTGGAAATGGAAAAAATTTAATTAAATTAATGATTTTTGACTTAAAAAAATCAAAATTAACCATATCCTGGTAGAACATATTTTATGTGATTGATCCGCTCTTTCACTAAAAAATGATCCATGTTTGGTCGACGTATGGGTAATGCTGCTTGGCAGCGTCATTGCCTACTCTAATTCTGTAAGTAGGGCGACGGGTTGGGCCTGGCAGATCTCTATAGGAGAATGCTCAATGGATCTAATGAGGCCTAGTGCTGTGCCTATCCATTTTCTAGATCAATGGATGACATTAGACCCGTCGTGTTTGGGCTTTTTTTGATTTGTTGTGCACTGAGTTGGGTTAGATCTTTAGAATATCTTAAATGAGAACTGCATGAGAATCTACTGTAATACTGGAAATCAAGGATAACATCAGAAACTATGATTAGCCGAAACATCATGAACATTCCAGTTCTTAAATTGAAGATTCTAGATAGTGTGATTTACGTAAAATGAAACTCTTAAAAAAAAGCTGTTGCGCTTAAAAAATATATTAAATTAAAAAAATTGGAACTTAAAGAGGTAGACATTTTATTAATACTGTAAAAAAATAAGTTACTTCAAATAAATTAACTTCATCAGGAATATTACGCAATTCAAGTTTGTGTTACATGTAATTGTAATAACATACCGCGACATATTACTCGAAAAATTGAACAATAGAAGCAACATCTACGTTTTTGCCTGAAATGTAATTATTTTATATGTAGTCATATAAACGTGCAAATATTTAAATAACTTTTTAGCATCTTAACAAAGGAAAAAAATATTCCGCCCATTTCATAAGCAACATCCGTCATTTCAGTTTTTAGCTGAAATGTAATTATTTTATATGTAGTCATATATACGTGCAAATATTTAAATAACTTTTTAGCATCTTAACATAGGAAAAAAATATTCCGCCCATTTCATAAGCAACATTATTTAAAATTTTAGAGACAGCTTCCCAATCAATATTTACATTAAGAGATGGAGGACGGGGATATAAATTGATCGATGGTATAGAATTCCATTTGTACATAAATACAGCACCATGTGGAGATGCTAGAATTTTCAGCCCCCATGAAGATAATCCTTGTATAGACAGACATCCTAACAGAATATCCAGAGGACAGTTGCGTACAAAAATTGAGTCAGGTGAAGGTACTATTCCCATCAAGGGCAGCTCAATTCAAACTTGGGATGGTATTATTCAGGTAGGTTGTTAAAAGAAAATAACTTATTTAACTGCAAGGGAAGCAATTTCCAAAAGACATTTAAAATTACTGAAGGTCATTTTTTACGGTACTGTATTCATGTGACTGATAATGTATGATATTAGACGTAACGTGAAAATTCCCTATCTGAACATGAGTCAAATGAAGTGTAGTATCCAAAATTTGAGAAATTAAGTTAAAATACTGATAAAAATGATATAATTTAAAAATAAATAGTTTGCAAGGCATTTATTATTGAAATAGAAAATATTATAAAAAAAAATACTTAAATACGAAACTTCCTTTGTACGCATTTAAAACAGTTGGTTGTAACTATGTGATTTGGCAACGTTTTTTTTTGACTATTTATGTTTATATCCGAGCCGAGACAGTCTAACCCTACCCTTTCATAATGAATAAATTTATAAAATATTAAAATATTTACTCATAATGTTCCAATATCTCATGGCAAAGATGCTGATAAATTTGTAAATCTCAAACGTAAACAATGCCGTCAGAATATAGAGAATGCAAAAAACCTAAATTAGAAGGAAATTTCACTCTACAAGATGCTGATAAATTTGTAAATCTCAAACGTAAACAATGCCGTCAGAATATAGAGAATGCAAAAAAACCTAAATTAGAAAGAAATTTCACTCTACAAGATGTGTATGTTCATATCAATAACCGAGTGATAGAAATGATGATTTATGGTGTAAAAATTGTGATTTATCAATATCTTTAAGACGTGTCCTTAAAGAGAAAATTCTTGGTTTAGTATTTTTCATGCAAAATGCATAAAATATAATATAAATTTACTTCATACAAGTAGTTATAAAGAAGATAAACATCATAAATCTTACATTAACTTCATATTAGCTTTTGGCAAGTATTAATTTGATATATATATATATATATATATATATATATATATATATATATATATATATATATATATATATATATATATATATATATATATATATATATATATCAAAATAATGAATTAATATGTATTATTTGAAATACCAATCATTTAAAGAGTCCATATTGAATGTATTCAAAGACCTGAAGTGCGCACTCTTGCAACTTTGGTAAACGTGTCGACTCCTTTTTAATGGAAGTTAATCTTAAATTTTATGTTATTTCTTTTAATTGATATCTCGGTAAACTCCACAGTAGGCTAAATATTTTATTGCAAAAAAAAAGAAATCTGTATGTTTCAAAAAGCTAATTTTTATTTTTTTTTCGATCTAATCTAATCAGCAAACGGTAGTATAATTCAAAAGAAAGTTCCAAGATCCTTATTTCCCATAAGATTCTGTGCAAATTTTTACATTTTTGAAAATTGAATTCTCAAAAATTTACATGGTAAAGTTATTCGAAATTCCGCGTATAGGATAGATTACGACTTAAACTATTATGAAACAATCGATTTTTATTATGATCTAATTTTTTTTTATTTAACATGGGCAGCAATTGGACCTCCTCAATGGATCGTTTTGGAAATTATATATACAGGGTGTTTCAAAAGGTTGTTAAAAATTAATAATATATTCTACAGTCTATATTAAAAAAAAGTTATTATTTACATAAGAATGGAAAAGCTTTATTGCTGAGATCTAGGTAGGGTGTTATAAAAATTTTAAAATAAAAATTGTATTCAGAACGACTCCTAAACGCATGTAGATTTTCTCAAGAAGTTCGGCAATGCTGGAAAGCTCCTTCATGGACGACACCCAAATGTGGTCAATCAGGAAAATGTCGACATATTATCGTCGAAATACTGGTTGACTTCAGGGCAAATGTTTCCAGAAACTGAAAATTTTTTACTCGTTATTTGGGACTAGGTTATTCTCATGAGAAACTATTTGAAATACATTATCAGAGACCCCTGAATCCAAAACGACCGATGCCGATATCAGTGTCGAACTTCAGAGGTCAGCACATAACGGGAGGATGTCAGCCAAGCATTTGCCGCATCGGAGTTCAATGAGAGACATGATTCGTGTCTTGCCCTAAACTGGAGAACAAGTTCAAGCTGTACTGGGATCGAACTGTGCTTACAGACCTTACAATTGCTGACAACAGACCAGAGCTCATTTTAGTAGATAAGATATCTAAGACAACACTTTTAGAAGTTGTCATCCCTAACAACAGCAATCTGAGGTACAAGCATAATGAAAAGATTGTTAAATACAGAGACCTGGAAGTATGCACAGACAGTGAGAAATGAGTAGCATCTGGAGTATCACCAAAATTTTATTAATAACAGGTCATACCAAAGAATCTTCTGCATAATATCAAGGAATTGAGGCAAAGCGAACATCTTTGTAAGGCTTTGCTAAAGGCAGTTCTCCTTGCTACCTTTCGAACTTTCTGAAAATGTCGTTGCTACAGAGTTCAGTCCTTCTGATATCTGAATATATCTGGAATAACTGGATGTTTCCTGAAGGGAGTGCGAAGTCTATGAATAATAATAATCAAATAAGCGGTCTGACATGCTATTGATAGATAGGAAAGTCAAGTCGGTATATCTGATAGATATTGCTATGCCCAACGATAACTAGATGTTGTAAAAATATCGAGAAATAAGGCTAAGCATATTGAACTGGCTATAGAATGACAATTTTGGAAGACTGGTTATCTGGTCCCATGAATGTTATAGAGACAGTACCAGACATTGGTGGACTTATATCGTTTATGAAAGGGAGCAACAAGGGCGTTTCGAATTTGGCATCGTATGTTTTACCTTAGAGGCACAGATTAGGTACTAAATTTATGAGAGAGGCTTCGGGCCGTAGAAACTTTCAACGCGGAGCAGGTAGCAACTATGATTTGTTGGGAATTTTTGACACGACGGCGAAAAGTACGTATTCATTTTACAAATATTTTCGACACCCAAGAAATTAACGGTGGTATATTAATAGTTCAAGAAGATTATTGATTTAAGGCAATTAATAAAAATATCATATATACAACACAACAATTTATTGCGAAGTAGTAGATATCTGTTGAACTTCCATTGTCTTTATTTTTGTTGAATATCACACGACGTTTCGGCTAGAGATAACTACTAGCCGAAACGTCGTGTGATATTCAACAAAAATAAAGACAATGGAAGTCCCACAGATATCTACTACTTCGCAAGAAACATCATTGTCTATGACCTTCAAACAAACAACAATTTATTTGTGACACTTCGTAATACATTATTATTTTAACATATTTGTAGACGACCCATCCCATATACTTAGCCAAACGGGTTTTGCACTCCCTTAAGGGAACAGTCTCTCCTCCCAGACATACTCTGATATCATAAGGATAGAACTCTGTATAAGATCCTTTGTAAGTTATCAGGCCCTAGATCATGTCATGGTCCTTGCAGTTCGAGCGGTCCCAAGTAGCACTGCCTTTTGTATCGCTGTTCGCTAAGGTCCAATCCCTTGATATTACGCAGAGGACTATTCGGCACGACGCCGGTTGTTGATCGTGGAGATTGTCCAGACGCTACTTATTCCCCACTGTGTGCGTATTTGTACCTCCAGGTCGCTGGAATGCGCTGGGCATACCTCTGTTATGTGCTGGAGTGTCTCTGATGTTCGACATCCATATCGGAATTGGTCTTTCTAGATCGAGGGATCTCCGATTATGTGTTACAGATAGTTTTTCTTTGGAATGGCCTGATCTTGGATAGCTACTAGCAAGCTTTTAGTTGCAGAGAACATTTGCCCTAACGCCAACCATTAGTTCAACGTTTATTTGTCGACATTTTCCTGACCTTAGGCGTTGTCCATAAAGGAGCTTCTGAAGCCAGACTTGAAGCTTCTCTTGGTCTGGTTCGTGATGAGAAGTCAATTCATGATCCCTCAACCCCAGCGGTGTTGAATCATCTGCCTCGTATATTGCCCGGTGCAACACAGAAGACTGTGAAAATATTAGCGCAGGTTTGTTAGTTGTTGATCTAATTGCTTACCAATATTCACTAATCCTCTTCCTCCATGGTATCTTGGTTACATTGTCCGCTCAGTAGCACTACGAGGATGATGTTTATGTGCCTTTGTCAGGAGGGTTCTGACTTTCCTCTGCAGACTTTCTATGTTCGTCCTGTTCCGTTTCACAATTCCAAAAGAGTAACGTGAGTGTAGAACAAGCAAAAATATTGAGTACCCTAAATAGATTTTTATTGTTTAGATTGGTTCGCAGTACCTGCCTCACCCTTATGAATTCGTTGGTTAATTCATTTTTCATAGTTCGTTGGTCAATTCTTTATGCCTGCTTCATGCTCAAGAATTTATAGCTCTGTTTTGCCTCCATTGTCGCAATGGTTTAACCGTTCTTCTTCTCAAATGCTCCGGGTTGAATCTTTCCTCTTGTGTTTAAAATGCGGCATTTATTAAGATCAAACAACATTCTTATATCCCTGGAGAACTCCTCCACAATTTTGGGTATTTGTTCCAGCTGATTACTAGTAACAGCTTTTGGTTTAAAATTATCCATATATAGATGACTTAGTCTTATCACCTCTTTACGATTGTTTTTAATACTAAAACCTGGTGATATCTAAATGGCGTGATAATGGATTCATGGCCAGGTAGAACCATAATGGGCTCGCTCACTGAATCTCCCTGAAATATTTTCCTTCATAATGGAATTGTGTCTATCTCGATGTTGTCACTGAAAGTACTCCAAGTTGACATGAGGTGTTCTAAATAGGAGGCGATATGGATATCGACTCTATATATTTTCAATATAGCTGCCAGCCAGTCATATGATACAGGGTCGAAGGTTTTAGGTCGTTCACGTAGGCAGCGAATAGGTTCCTTTGTTTGGTATAGGCCAGATTGCAGATGACCGAATCGATAATAAGTTGCTCCTTGCAACCCATTGCGCTCCTGGCACGTCCTTTTTGCTGATTTGCAATGGTGTTTTGCTCACAGTGTGCATGGATACGTTGTGTTAAGCAGGATGTGGTCACTTTATACAGCGTGGGAAGGCAAGTGATTGGCCGATATTCGGCTAGATCTCGTGTATTATGCTGATACGATAAGAAACAGTGGCATTTTTCGTGGATCAAACAAAACATCATTTATTAGAACAGTCAGTTGTAGGTGTATACTCCAAAACATTTTAAACCAGTAGTTCTAGATATGATAAGGACCCAGGACTTTCCAATTATGAAGTTCCTTGTCGTTGCTAGTGATTTCCTAGGTGGTAAAAGGCTCGAATTGCATCTAAATGTAATCCTGGCAGATTTGATGTTCTTCATTCGTGAAGCTAGTGCGGATCTTGCAGTGGGTGGTTATAGGTAGTTGACTTCTCCAGAATTCTTCTACTTGTTATTTATGCAGGTTTCTTTTATCTGCCATGTTTGATAAAGAGTTCAACTTCCGAAAAAGGTCCTTTCCGATCGCTTGTGTCTCATTCTGGAGAGGTTTCTGAGCGGAGGCGTTTAGATTTTTTTTTCATCTTCAACGTTTTCCTTTTCTAACTTACTTTTTACGGACTGAGGTTGAGTACATGCTATAGACGAGCTAGACCTAAAAATTAAATTAAAATAATTTCTAATTCTTTTTTCCCTCTTCTGTAACGAGTTGCCGTTTCATTGTTCATTAGGTCTTTCTTTTCCTCTACCCCTAGTATGTTCTCAGTTTGTACTTTTTCCAAGTTTTCGCTGTTTGTTTATCATTTGAGTTTTAAGACGCTATATTCTTATTTTCACCTAACTCCACATTATTAAACGCACCCTATATACTTTTTTCATTTTTATTTGTCGATACACGGTCCTTGTTTATTTGCCTGAATAGGTTTTTATCTGTTTCAACTTTTTGTATATCCTGAATTAAGCAAAGCATAAATATTTTTTGGCGAATGGACGACGAATGATACCCTTTTTTTATGTCGATAGTCTTTAAACTATCCTTTTTATGTTATGTGCTTTTATAACCATAACTTTGATCATTCAAACTGAACATAAAATACCCAATAATAATCGGAGCGTTCGCATACGGTGACGAATACTGAAACATGAGGTAAGTGATTGTAATACTCGTACATTTTCTCTAACACCATATGTTTGTAATTTTCGTAGTGAAATTTCTGGATCAATACAATTGTATGTCTTTCACAAATCCAAGAAGATACCGATGGCTAGATCTCCCTTTTCCAATAGTTTTAACATTTTCTTAGGGAAATAAAAAAATTCCCTTCTGCGGTACATATCCATGCTGATTACTATTTAATAAATTGCATTTCTTTCGAAAATTCACTAATTGCTTACATATGTACAGTTCACACATTTTTGGAACAAGCTTATGGCTCTTTCTCAATTACATTTCCTTTTTTAAATAAAGGTTTAACTAAAGCTATTCTTATGGCTGCCTAAATCACCAGATATGAACGTAATAATACATACCTGGGATATTCTTAAAACAAGAATTAAAACAATGTAAAAATGTATGCCATAAATAGCGAATTCCCTAATTCAGTAATTTTTAACTGGAATAAAAAGTTACCTTAATTGATTCTATTTTTTTAACAAACTTATGCGTTTCGTTACATATTTTTTTTATTATTATTCTTTCTCATCATCTGATCATGTTTGGAATTATGTTATTATTAATAGAATCAAATTAACGATCTATTTAACAAACTTTTATTAGTTCCTTTGTACAAAAAATGCAATAAAAGAAGGCATAGGACGCGTCTATGAGTTGCTTCATATCATATGCTTAAGTTAACCTATAACAATTTCGCCTTGTATAAATGTATACAGAAAAAAACATATATAAATACATAAATATATAAAACATCTTCTTATCTTGATCTCAGTAATGTTTTTCCAAATCAAAAATACTTTTTTAATAACATATTTCTTTATAATTGTTTTTTTTTGTATAGACCTTTGCTTACTTGCAAATGTATTAGGAAAACAATTCTATATTTTAACAATAGTATATTGGCAATTCTTTTTAGTATAAGAATATTTACAATGTTCAGCAAGTAGCGTATTTTTCCCATAGTGTCATATTTGTGTTCTCTGTTTAAGATTCTAAACAGACTCTTGTTGTTTAGAACAAACATCACAGCTTCATAAATATAAAGACCTAAACACATCCCTAAAACTCATTCTTGGTTTTAGCTTAAAAATACTACGAATGCATTTTGTTTTGTTGACTCATTTTTCTTTTAACATCAGTTGAGTTGCCGCAAAATAGAATTCCTTACTGTACTTTGAATGAATGTGAGCATTACAAGCAAAAATATATAAATTCTAATTTATTTTATTGTTCTGAAATAAAATAACAAATTCACGTGTCTTTAAAAATATTTGCAATTTCAATCAGTCGTTTCATTCATTTTATCATTTTTTTTTTCTAGGGGGAAAGACTCTTAACAATGTCATGTTCTGATAAAATATGCAAATGGAACGTCTTGGGTCTGCAAGGAGCCCTTTTGTCACATTTCATCGAACCCATTTATCTTAAGAGTCTGGTATTGGGAGGATTAATGAAGGAACCACACTTGTACAGGTATTTGTAATATAGATATTAGATATACTAGATCATATTGAAGTGTATTTCAATATATACTTTTTTAATTGACCTTTGGGATATTATTATATAAATATTAGCCTGAGCAATATTTGTAAAAAAGAAACATAATTATCAGCAAAAAACTTAATACCTCTATTGACGAATTGCAGTATCATAAAATTACAATTTTACTAGTATTCCGCAGTGTTGTTTTATGTCTTATTATATAAATATAAACACTTAATAACTCACTCTCAAAGTCACTTTGGTGAATGCCTTTCGCCACCTTAAATTTATAATGAATACTTTATTTTCTGTCGATATCGATTTGGCGATGACGTTAATATTGTTAAGTACACTTTAATTTGGTCTAGAGTCAATTTATGTACAATACGTGCTGTATATATGTATAATGACTGTGAACTTTAAAACAATATTTTTTTATACAATGCAAGGTGGTGATAAAATATGCAAGAGATTAAATATCTTTAAAAAATTCAACTTGAGATACTAAGAGTTTTTAAAGTAAAAAGAAAAATACTTCTAAGATAGGTAATGGTAGTTTTTCTTTTATTTTGAATATCATCTAAAAGTTATTTATTTGCAGCAAATAATTATTTGTTTCAAGTTTTAACTAGTAAAATTAATAATTTTTATGTTTCTAATGTGGGTGTGAACACCTGACTTTACAAGATTAGTTGCCCTTTAATCATAAAACAAGCACCTCCTCCCCTCTTTCTTCGCACAACAATAAGATCGTAATTTTTTTTCTACTGTTAATGACTATTGATCTATCGAAAGTAGAAAATAAAAGACGCTACAAAATTAAATTTATGTAACAATGCATGAGGTTATAACAGACAGGAAAATTTCCTCAGGGGTTGTTTATTAAATGTACTCTTTTGACTTAAAAAATTAATTAAAGTTTTCTTGTATTAGAGTGCCATCAACTTTCATAAATCATTTTGCTTGTTCCAATTTAATATATATTTATTTTCTGGTTATTGGTTGCGTTATATGAATACATTTAATTCTATATTTTAAACTCCCTGACTAAGCCAAGTAGCTAAGGGTTTATTGGATAAACTACAAAATAGTATTGAAAAAACATTGCCTGCACTAAAATTTGTTGTAATGTATGGATCTCGTTTAACTGTATTTTGTTTTGTATGTTGTTACTTAAAAAGAACATGACGATTTAAAATTGTATGGAGAAGAAGGCGAGGTACCCATCGAATCTATTTCTCTTATTATTTTCAATTTTTAATTTATTATTTCTTTAAAACTGGTATACATCTTATTTAAATACTTTTTGTATTCAGCGGTTAAAATACCTAGCAAGTAGTTAAGATTTTAGATAACAAAAACTTCAGTTTTATGTATATTTCTTAAAATTTATTAAATTTTAGATCATTTTAGCTTTTATATAGTTGTGATATTCATTCTGTTTTTAATAGGATAACTAAGGTTTATTAATGGCATTTTATTTATCAAGAAAATTTTGCCAGTCTTGTTTTGTACTATGAAAGTTCAACGACATGTTAATATTTTCCAAATTATTTTTAAACCAGACAAAATACAATTTTGTACTATAGTTGTTTTTTTTTTCATTGTTTTGCTTCCGAAATTATATGTTAAGCATTACAGAAATTTTAAGGGAAACGGAACAATACTTCTTAGCACAAAAAATATACATGAATTCCAATTTGTATTTAAGACAGGCCGCTTTTCGCTTGCTAGGTATTTTAAAGCTGTAAATATATCCAATAAAAAGAAGTTGACCGTATTTGCAAATCAGTTTTTTTTGTTGAAATGCGAATATCTACAATGGTGACAAAAAATAAGCAAATATTACCCCTAGGAAAAAAATAAAATTTAATGTTTATAATTTATAGTGAAACACTAAAACCATCTAAGTTTTACCTGAAATAGTTATACTGTTCGCCAACATAACAAAAAAATAAACATTAAAAATAAAAACATTATTTTTAATGTTTCGAAAAAGGATATAACTCTTTAAGATCAAATTTCACTGTATTAAATGCTCTTCATTAAAGCATAGATCGGAATGTTATAGGTATACTATAAAAATTTGCAAAGTACGTTTTATGATAATCAGTCTCAATTGTTAAAAAAAAATTAAGTTTATTATTAATTAGCGAATCAACTTGAAGAACGCTATTCTGGTAATATTGAAGTTTTAACATAACATTAAAATGTCATAGGCCGCCCCAGTGGCATTATCTACTTATATTTCTCAAACACCAACCCGTTTTTTAAATTTCGACAGTTGTAATTGGATTTTTAACCGATTTTAATTCCTTATAACTCCGCAAGCAGTCTGGTCCAAGGTCACCATCGAGCTTATATTTATCTGGAGCTAGCCTATCGGCACGTAGAACTGTGAGTAGTTGAAGACAAAGAAGAAAATAAGGAGGTGAATTGCTGTCTCGCTCTCACCGCGCATGATCGGGCAGGCGCAACCTAAATATAAAATTGAAACGCCCTGCGCAGAAGGTGCAAGTTATTAAGGCGTTCCACTTTGTACATTAGCATTTGCAATATGTATTGATTCTAATTTCCCATTCGGATTTCTTTTCTTGTTTTTTCCGTAATAAAATGTGTTAAAATGTCTCAAATGTGTTGTATTCCAAATTGTAAAGTCAAAAATGATAATCCGAGATGCATGAAAGTGCACTTTTATAGGTATGTTCTGTATTTATATGTAATTTTGCGATTAATTTAAATATCCGAATTAATAAAGATAGCTTCCAGACTGCCATAAGGAAATAAACAAAAATGGATTAACAGTATTACTGGATATTTTGATAAAGATATTTTGTGATTTCGTGAAAGCTTGGTACAACGCAAAGACCATGGTATTAGTGGAGAAATGTTCAGAATCTGCTACAAATGCCGTAAAAGTTAATTTCAAGACATGTTACGATAGCTAGTCAAATTCCAAAGGGCTTATTGGCCATAAGGCATAGCAATAATATCCGCAATTATAGAGTCAAATGATCAAATTCATAATAATGAAATTTCTTAGGTTAAGGATTAATTATGGGCAGAAAAATAAAATTGAAAAAGATAAAAATATACACAGAGGATATTTGAAGATGATTTCACTTATATATATATATATATATATATATATATATATATATATATATATATATATATATATATATATATATATATATATATATATTCTGTTTAACTGGAAAAGAAAAAAATAGAAAAATAATAAGTCCTAGTGGGTGATTAGAACCAGCAGCTATTGTGAATGCAAACTTACAAAGTCGAACGCTTTACCAACTTAACCATTTACACCTTGGATGCATAGTGTTTGCATTTTATATTTAGATTGCTCCCGAATTGAATTAACCAATTACATGCGGTTAAAGAGAGATAGCAATCTACCTACTTATTTTCCTTTCTATCTTAAACTACTCACGTTTCTGCGCACCGGCAGGCTACCTCTACGCTCGATGGAGATCACCTCTCAAGCGTTGAGATTGGCATTTGAGCTGGCGCATTGACTATTTTACTACGGCTCTTTTCACAGACAGAGAATCAGTTTCAAATGGAGAATCATAGACGCCCACTCTTTCCCTTTGGATTTGCAATAACTCTTGTGAAAACATAAATAATTTAATAGATACGTTTTCGAATAAAATTGTATTTATTTAAAATACTATGAAATTCTCAAACCTCGGCAGCGAATCTGTCAACTTTTACATTAAGCGATTATATAAAAGATCTGAAAATAATATTTGTTATTAAAACTTCACACCATTGATAAGAAATAGGAAATAGGGCATTATGGTCTTTTTTGTTTTTTAAAGATATTAAATTTGTTTCAAATTTCATTATCACCATGTATATGTATAACTCTAAATTACCATCATAGAGCTATATGCGGAAGAATTGAAAACACCCTTCAGGGGCTACCTCCGCCATATCTTTTAAATCGACCTGAAATGTTAAAAGTCAGTTCAGTAGAGATCAGGCAGGCTCAAAAAGCACCTAGTTTTGCCGTTATATGGATGAAAGATATGGAAAAACCAGAAATTGTGTCAACCGAAAGAGGGAAACCAGATACGGGCATTTCTTTGGTCTGCAAACAAAGATTGGCTCAAAAATTTTTCAGTTTGGAAGGAAAGTTGTCTACAATTAGTGATGAGAAAATTACAATGACCACGTATGCAGATGCGAAGGAATCAGTTAAAACATATGTGGTAAGTGAAAGTTTTCAAGGTAAGGTTTGGTTATAAATTATTATATTTAAGTTACGGTATTTGTAACTCAGAAGTTTATCTAGATATTATTGATTAACATATCGTTGGTCTTCTAATATAACTGAAGCGAGAGATAAAGTCATTTTTACAGACAGCAGAGTTATCATTCAGTATGTAAACATTCTTCTTAAAGAAATAAAAAATAAAAATTTTATAAATGCAGTAGGTTGAAACAAGCAAAATATTCCTTAAATGACCAAAAATTTGTTGTATGTACGTCATACAATAATGGTTGCTACTCCTCAAGAAAAGAAAGTCGACTTTGACTCACTATATGTATAATTCAGTTGAATAAGCTAAAACTATAATTTATAAGTCAGAAATAAAATATTTCAAATTTTAAAAAATCGCTGAATTAAATAAATTTAAAGGTTCTTATACAATACATTCAAAATTCAAAGCTTTTTCTTTTTGTATTTGAAAAACTTGTTATGTGCTTTCACTTTGGGTAACCAATTATATTATACTCGTTGATTTTGTACTGGTACACACTGTTGGTATTTCTTTGAAATGTTCTACCTTTAAAATATTGGTGACCATATATGTTTATTGATATATTTTATTTAGAATGCAAAATACTCACTTACTTGGAAAGTGTGGAAAATCTTGAGAAGTCGAGTAGTCCAGTTAGAGCCCCAAAAGTCAAATAAATCAATAAGTATAAATAATAGGTTTATTCTGCAATTTAAAAGTATCAAATATGCCACAATAATTAAAGAAAACATCAGGTTTATAGCGACAAAGTTACTAATAATAAGCATGCACTTTAAACTTTAGAACTTAACAAAGTAGATGCGAATAACCCCTAGAAGAATACGAATGTGGAGCACCGCTATTAAAGAGTGATTTGTTTTTAAACACATAGGGACATACCTCCATGATATAAAGATTTCTCTGTCGGATTTACGATGTTGTAATTTGAAAATTATCCTTACAGCACATTTTTGTAGTAAAGAGACCCGTGGAAGCTTGACCTGAGCTTCCTCAGCATAAAATTTCATAAAGTAGGTGGCTGTGAAAACTGGCATAATATAAGGAGACCAAAACATTAGGACTACACCGACCAAACGAAAATTTTAGACCGTAGCAAGACGATCGCAATCTAGCACAAGGTACATTAATCTGAGTATGCCACTGCAAACCTTGATCCACTTGAACAACCAGAAACTAAGTGATTTCTCGACATTCATCAGTACCTCCAAAAAGGGCGAAGCTATTAGTAGCCCAGCCAAGATGTATAGAAAAAGTAAAAAAAAAACATGACGGATTTTTTCTTATTGACACTTAACATATTCTTAGACCCTAACTTAACACTTATAAAAGTGTTCTCCCTCTCGACTCGTAGCTGTAAACGGTTGGCCCCTGTAATCAATACATTTATATCATCATAGCAGACAGCTCTCACACAAGAAAGGAATCAAATCATTAGCGTATATGTGGGACCCCAGTACAGAATCTATCTATCTATCTATCTATCTATATATATATATATATATATATATATATATATATATATATATATATATATATATATATATATATATATATATATATATATATATATATACAAATCACAGCTGAATATTTTAATACTTATTGTAAAATATTAAATAATGTTATTGTGAAAGCTAAACAGTTAAGTAATAGAAATCATATTAATTCCTCTGAGAATAAAGTTAGGGCTACCTGGCAAGTTGTTAAACAAATTACTGATCGAAAAGATAAAACCAGTACAGTTATTGAAAATTTTTCTCCCAAATTTAGTGATCCTTTTAAGATAGTCAATAGTTTAAATAATTATTTTATAAATTCATGCCCTACCATTGACTCTCGATGTCATGATTCACAGATTGAAGGAAGAGTAACAAATTCCATTTATTTGTTTCCTACTGATTCTAATGAGATATTGAAGGTTATAAAAGGTTTAAAAAACAAGAACTCGGTTGGAGATGAGCAGATACCTGTTTCTATTTTAAAAGATGTAGGTGACTTTATTTCTGAGCCTTTATCTTTTATTGTAAATATGTGTTTTACTACAGGTTTTTTCCGGGTAAGCTGAAGAATGCCCATATTAGAGCAATCTATAAGAAGGGAAAGAAATCTGAAGAAAAGAATTATAGACCAATCTCGCTATTGCGTAATATAAGCCAGATTTTTGAAAAAATTTTATTTCAGAGAAGTGTAACATTTCTGGATAAGTTCTCTGTAATATCAGATAAACAAAATGGCTTTAAAAAAGGGAAATCCACAGTAAGAGCTTTGTACCAAACACTTATACAAATTATAGCATTTGATGCTGTGGATCATGAAACATTATTATTAAAACTAGAAATGTATGGTATAAGGGGTAACGCGCTGCAATTAATAAGATCGTATTTGACGGACAGGACTCAGTGTGTTGTGGAGTCTGATCTCCATGGTAGGGCTGTAGTGTCTCGGACGATTAAAATGAAGAGGGGCGTCCCTCAAGGATCAATACTTGGACCTCTTTTGTATATTCTTTACACAAATCTCTGGAGAGCAGACTGTACTATATGCTGATGATACATCGCTTATATTCAGTGAAAGCACGGCGGAGTTGCTATCGATGAAGGTTCAATCTGTGATGGACACTCTCGATGGGTACTTTCGGTCCAACAGCCTGTCGCTAGATGTTTCCAAGACACAGTGCATTATGTTTGGTAACAGATTGAATAATCAATTTACAGTAACGTTTAAGGATACAACAATAACATCAGTTGAGAGCGCTATTGTTTTGGGACTAAATGTCGATAGAAGGTTGGACTGGGGGGCGCACATCGAGAGAATTGCCACTAGAATATCTCAGTATTGTTTCGCATTAAGAATTATTTCGGAGAGAGTTGGAATCGATGCAGCTCTGTCAGCTTACCATGCATTTGTACAGTCCAGACTCAGATATGGTTTGATATTTTGGGGCAACTCCTGTGATATCAATAGAATTTTGATTCTGCAAAAAAGATGTTTACGATGTATTTTTGCAATGAAACAACAAGACAGTTGTAGGACTATGTTTATTAGTAACAACATTTTGACAGTTATAGGTATGTACATTTTGGATTCGGTGATGTTTATTGTTGATAACAGGGGTCTTTTTGAAGGTGCATCTATTAAACATGACTACATTACTAGAAATAAAACAAATCTGCTTTCTGATAAATATAACTTTAGTTTTTTGCAGAAAAATGTCGAGTTTTCTATAATAAAAGTTTTTAATTCTTTACCTGAAAATGTACATTTACTACCGAGAAATAGATTAAGTGTGTCCTGAAAATCTTTTTATGTGAAAAAGCCTTCTATACATTGAAGGAGTTTTATGAGTGTGATAAAGGCAGTATTGTCTAGAATTAGAATTTTTGTTATTGGCTGTATTATTAAATTTTAAATGTATGTAAGTGTACTTGTTATTTAATTTTTGTATATTTCACTTTATCTTGAGTTTTAGTTGTTCTGTTTTTACTACATTAACTTGATCGAATTATTCAAGAAAGATATTTAAAACTGTATAATTATTGTTGAGGTTTTTTCTTTTTCATTTTTTTTCTTTTTTTATCGACAGCTGAAAGTGAACTATAATTTTTATTATGATGTTTATTACAGTAATGATATTTTTTGACATTGTTCCATGCCCTTATGGGTTTTTTGTAAGTAATACTTATTGGAATAAATAAAGACTTATCTATCTATCTATATATATATATATATATATATATATATATATATATATATATATATATATATATATATATATATATTACAGAATTTTTTATATAATATACATATATCACAGTAATTACACTTTTACATTTTTAATTTAATTAAAATTAATAAAAACAAAACAGATTTAAAAATAGTCTTAAGGTTTAAAATTTAAAACAATACAAACAGGTTAAAATAGTGAAGATTATAAAATATTACATACCTTGAAAGTAGTTTTGTGTGTATGTTTAAAAATAAATTCAATTATGATCTTTAGTATGCAATTTGTATGGATAGATTTATTTTTATAAAAAGCAAAAAATAGGAAAAAAGATTATTATTTATTTTTAACCGACTTCTAAAAGAAGGAGGTTCTCAATTCGTCGACTATGTATTTTTTTTTTTTATGTATGTACACCGATTACTCCGGAACGGCTGCACCGATTTGAATGAAATTTTTTACGTTATGTAAAGGAAGTTGCTGCGGTGGTCCCATATTTTTTTAGATGAAATTGGTGCAGTAAAATCCAAGATGGCGCTTACAATATGGCGGCCAAAAAAAATTAATTTTGTCCGATTTTCTCCAAAATTGGTATGAAGGAATTTTCGGGGTTGTACCCAACGAATCTGAAATTATTTTAAAAAAATTCAAAATGGCGGATTCAATATGGCGGACAAAAAAATTTAATTTAGTCCGATTTTCTCCAAAACTGGTATGGGGGAGTTTTCGAGGTTGCATATAATGAATCTGATATTATTTTTTAAAAAATCAATATGGCGGATCCAATATGGCGGACGAAAAAATCAATTTTGTCCGATTTTCACCAAAATTGGTTCGGGGGAGTTTTCGGGGATGCATATGACGAATTTAAAATATTTTTTAAAAAATTCAATATGGCGGATCCAATATGGAGGACGAAAAAATCAATTTTGTCCGATTTTCTCCAAAATTGGTATAGGGGAGTTTTCGGGGTCGCATATGACGAATTTAAAATAATTTTTAAAAAATTCAATATGGCGGATCCAATATGGCCGATAAAAAAAATCAATTTTGTCCGATTTTCTCCAAAATTGGTACAGGAGAGCTTTCGGGGTCGCATATGACAAATCTAAAATAATTTTTAAAAAATTCAATTTGGCGGATCCAATATGGCCGACAAAAAAATCGTTTTTGGCCGATTTTCACCAAAATTGGTACGGAGGAGTTTCCGGAGTCAAATATGACGAATCTAAAATAATTTTAAAAAAATTAAATATAGCGGATCCAATATGGCGGACGAAAAAATTTATTTTGTCCGATTTTCTCCAAAATTGGTATGGGGAAGATTTCGGGGCCGCACATAAAGAATCTGAAATAATTTTTAAAAAATTCAATATGGCGGACAAAAAAAATCAATTTTTTCCGATTTTCGCCAAAATTGGTACGGGAGAGTTTTAGGGGTCACACATGACGAATCTTAAATTCTTTTTTAAAAATTCAATATGGCGTATTCAACATGGTGGATAAAAAATTAATTTATTTTCTTTAAATATCGACATTGGAAGGTTTTGGAGCCTATATTACCAATCTAAAATTAGTTTGAAATTTAAGATAGTGGATTTACTGTGACAGACTAAATATTTGTTTGACACAATTTCATTGGTATTTGGAAAACTCTAAGAATCAAAGAATTTTTAGTGGTTCATTTTAGGGTGATTTATAATTATGGATAAAATGGGTACTTTTTTGCTACCTTGGAGTCATTGCGAGGTACACTAATCTCGATTAGCACTTAGTTCAAATAATTTATGAATATCATAATGAATTCTAAAACTAAAAATAGAAAAATAAAATTTTTATAAAAAAATTGAACCGACTTCTAAAAGTGCGCTAAAAAGTAAAAAATAATTAGAAATTTTTATATGAAATTGAATTTTTGAAGTCGGCGCCAAATTATTTCTAAATGAAATAAATAACTACTAATATATACAAATTATAGAAAGAAAGCAATTACAAATAAAGTATTTTTAATCTGTTTATGCGAATCACGTATTAGTTTGGCGCCGACTTCAAAAATTTCAATTTCATATAAAAATTTCTAATTATTTTTTACTTTTTAGCGCACTTTTAGAAGTCGGTTCAATTTTTTTAATGACGTTCTTTCACCTGTATGAGTGTATATGAAATCGTTCCAAGCATCATTACATTATTTCTCGTATTTATTATAGAGTCGCTTCAAGCATGTTTTATTCAAAAATCAAATTATAGTATATCTGACTTAAATTTTTGACATCTTGCTTGTCATTTACAACATTTTTATCTTTTTTTATGTGTATCATTTCTTTGATGACTAATTTATGATAATTTCTGTCAGTATCTAAAATATGGGTGTTTTTAAAATCAAATTCATGCTTAGATGTTTGTTCATGCTTATGTAAAGATGTCGATGCGTTTTTAGTATACTTGTGTCCATTCACTCTATTTTCAATATATTGTGTCGTCATGCCAATGTATTTCTTAGGACAATTTAGGCATGGAATTGCATATATTACGTTAGATCTTTTTTTGGTGGGAACTTTGCTTTTTAACTTCGTATAAAATGACCCAAGTAAATTGTTCGCCTTATGGCATACCGTTATGTTATGTTTATCCAAAATATATTTTATTTTTTCAGACAGAAATGATACACATAAAAAAAGATAAAAATGTTGTAAATGACAAGCAAGATGTCAAAAATTTAAGTCAGATATACTATAATTTGATTTTTGAATAAAACATGCTTGAAGCGACTCTATAATAAATATGAGAAATAATGTAATGATGCTTGGAACGATTTCATATACACTCATACAGGTGAAAGAACGTCATTAAAAAATAAATAATAATCTTTTTTCCTATTTTTTGCTTTTTATAAAAATAAATCTATCCATACAAATTGCATACTAAAGATCATAATTGAATTTATTTTTAAACATACACACAAAACTACTTTCAAGGTATGTACTATTTTATAATCTTCACTATTTTAACCTGTTTGTATTGTTTTAAATTTTAAACTTTAAGACTATTTTAAAATCTGTTTTGTTTTTATTAATTTTAATTAAATTAAAAATATAAAAGTGTAATTACTATGATATATGTTTATTATATAAAAAATTCTGTAATTTTTGTAGATGTAAAATAAATATACCAAGCTCTTTTGAAGAAGCTCGCTATGTAGAGCGAAACGTCAGAAAGAAAATTATTGTCCTTTGTTTCTCTAATGAAAAACCTATACCCAAGAAAATATTAGAAAAAAATATTTAACAAAAGGTTTAAGATACAAAAATAAATTATATATATATATACAGGTCTGGAAAATCCAAACCGGAACCAAGACGTTTCTTAAGTAAGATAAAGAAAATACTATATTATTCATCAAATCAGAGAGATGGTCGTAAGCATCGACATACGTGAAAATTACCAGTTTGGCCCTAAGGTGAGGGGTAATACAATACTGGCACGGTGAGAGCGGGCGGCAGCATACACCACGCCCTAGCACAACAAGAGGATTCCAAGTTATTTGCTTTCATTCAGGCCGTGGCAGCATAAGTACCGTGTTTCGCGCCAAATTTTTTTGTTACAATGGTAGTTTATTCCACAGAACAAAAAGGGCAGATTATTAAGTGGTACTATTCTGGTAAATAATCGGCAGATTTGCATTTACGTGCGAAAATCATCGTGTTCTTTGAAAATTTAGAAATTCGGAAATTATTAAAAAATTTGAGACAACTGGTTGTCTAAAAATTTGTAATGAGGAGCAACCGGTTCCTCAAATTACTGAAGAACGAGCAAATCGGGAGACTGACGTTTGTAGTTTAGCAGAAATTAATTTTCCTTGCAATAGTATCGTAATTCCGAATAACTTAATATGAACGCTCGAACAGTTCGGAATATTTTAAAGCGGAACAAATATCGCTGTTACAAATTGCGAATAACTCGAGAAATTTTTCCTAAAGACCAGGAAACACTAATGGTGTTTTGTGAGGACATGATACAAAGGGCTAATAGGGATATAACCACTGAAAATTTGGCCTATTTTAACACCTCTTGTAGACTTTTAGGTGTTTTTGTCGATTTAAATTGACTTTCATTATTTGTTTATTTATTTACAGTTACTGAACGCGTTACGTTTATTTTTTACGAGAATAAAAGTGTATTTTTGAGAATGATTTTTAATTTTAAAGTGGTCTGTTAGCTTATTAACTTAGAAATTACCGTTGCGTTTCAACAGGTATTTTTATTAGAATAAATGTTTATTTTGTAACAGAAATATCAATTTTCTTTACACTCAACGCCCAACAAAAACTATTTTTTTTGTATTTCGACTATTTGATGTATTTAAAGTAATCAATGTATCAAATAGTCATTAAATATTCTAAATTTCGTCGACTACGTTATAAATTTAGACGAAAAGTAAATATACCTTCTCATTCGTTTCAAGGTACTGCTCGTATTCGTGTCGCACGGAAGATAGCGGGGGAAATATTGCAGTAGGCGTTCCCTACGATCTTCTGTCCCGAACAAGTTAGACGGGCTTAGTGGGTTAGAATTTGAGGAAACGGCCAAAATAATTTGTAGTTAAGAAATTTAAAATAGAAAGTTGGCTATAGTAACGTTTCTATTAAACCTCGGTAATATGAACGGCCAGTCTTTTCTTTCTAAAGTTTCGTCTCAGGTCAAAAGCAACAGTGTTGTGGTTGCGTCGCGCCCAGTTACATTTGTGCACCGCTCTTCTATTTGACATTGGATTGTCGATAAACAAATATCAACGATTACAAAATTGGGCTATACAGAAAGGCAGTAATATATTTTCTCCGTACGCTGGTGTGGAAAATACAAAAAAAAACATGTTATCCACATGACGAGTATATAACTTTTACTAAATCAAAAGCCGAAGTTAAATTCCAAGGCTTACTGGGTCATACAGTGGATCGAATTATATTGCTTGAATTGGACGCCCTTGAACAAATCGATAAATTAGATTTGTAGATGTGAGTTTCATTTGCAAATGGGGCTTCGATGGAACGTCAGGTCAAAGCCAATACAAAATGAAATTCACTGATCCGAATACTTCTGACACAAACTTATTCCTAACCTCTCTTATTCCACTTCAATTAGCAGGTATTAATACGCAAACTCGACAAGAACAGATTGTGTTATACAATTCCAAACCCTCCTCTACTATGAATTGCGGGCCTCTGAAATTTGAATTTATTAGGAAAACCGAACAAAACTCTAACGAAAATAGAAAATTATGAACTCGAACCAGACAACTTGCACCATATAAAAGAGTTCTCTTTGCCACCCGAGCTTCAGTACAGTACAATTTAACTATGACGATGATAGACGGCTAGGTGAATGCTTTAGCTAGAGCGAAATCGGTCCAACGTTGTTACCTCTGCCAAACAACATCTCAGTTCAACGACATTGATACTGTGTCACAGTAAATACAGAGTATTTCAAGCTACAACTGTTAGCTCTACACGCATGTATTAGATTCTTCGAATGCTGCTTGTATTTGTTGTATCAACGTGACACACAGCAGTGGCAATCCTGTAAGCAGAAAGACAAAGAGGTGAAAGCACAAACAAAGGCTACCATCCAACAGGCCTTTAAGGAGAGAGATTAGGACTTCTTGTTGACATGCCAAAGAGAGGGTTAAGAAACACTAACCTGAACTAACAATACAGCTCGACGTTTCTTCGAGAACAGTGATGAGTCAGCCATTATAACAAGAGTAAAGCGAAAACTGATCCTCCGGTTTCCCGTCATTTTCCAAACTATTGGAAGCGGACATTAAACTGCAATAGAGAAGATTTGGGAATACAAACTTCAAACAGCAAGATTATTCTTTAAAGGATATTATTGGTACAACATTCCAACAGGAAACCACAAATGACTTACTCCATTGACCAGACATCGTAGCATTTGCAATATTACCGGTAGGTAAACTATCGAAAGATGCACAAAAATCAACGGACAAGTTGATAAGAAATTATCGCCTAGACTTTGCCCGAACATCTTCTCGAGAAAAAATATCGAGGATGTGTTCCAAAACTTTTGGCGTCGATGGATCCTTACACTGTTTTTGACATGGTAAGGATTCGGATAACAATTCATACGTATTGGAGAATGAGAAAAGAACTCTTAACAAAGAAGACAGTGATTAAAAAGTCTTTTTATTATTTTTATTACAGTCGTATTATTTATTCATTTATGTGAATCAATAAATATTATATTACTTACAAATTATTTGCATTGGTATTTATTAAGAAGTCTTAAGCATAGAGGAAAAAGTACTTTTGCTTTTTTAACGATTATCGATATTCATGTATTTATTATTATAGTATTATATTTAAAATATACCTTGGAGTCGAGCGTAATATTTTATTCACGGAAATACAATTATTCTTTTTATTCTCATGATTTTAAAGTTTCAGTCTGCTATTGTTGGATCCGATTTTTATTTTTAATATTAAATCCGTGCTTTCGACCTACTGTGTTTTGACGACCCGAATCCAACGAAAAGTCCTTGCTTTATTTCACTTCTTCAACATAGCTAAACGGGTTGTCCATCGCTTTTTGTTACGTTCCCTTTTTTTAAGAGGTTCTGTTCTCGATTTTCCACACCTGTATATATATATATATATATATATATATATATATATATATATATATATATATATATGATGAGAGTCGCCGAAATTTTCCACTACTGCATTAAACTGTCGCCAATTAAGAAATTATCAGCGCAGGTGCTCAAAACGGCCGTAACTCTCGTAGGCTCATAAACCACTTTTAAGGTGAAAACACCCCAGAATATCAATAAACAACTTAAATTCACTGAATGAATCAAGAAACTCAAATTGAAATTACCTCCAATAATGATACTCATTTGAAAAGTGGAGAAGAATATTAAAAGTTCACGAAAAAGATTAATAAAAAGTGTCATATTAGAACTAGCTCTACGATATACCACTATAAGGATGCATTTAACCCTATCTAACTTCACTCTGGCGATCTCAAGCACACCAATACAATATCCAAACACATCCAGAGCATTAAACGATACCTCACACTGACGAATCTTATAGCTACACCTCCACAGGATCATATTAGCTTGACAGAAATGTGTACATATTTAAAGTTTTGCAAGTAAAGTTCTTTGAGTTGTAATTTACTTTGCTAGTCTTCGCTTGTCAGTAAAAGAGCACCCAAAGCCTGCTCCAGTGCACCATCGAGGGTTCTTATTACTGACTCATTAAATATTCTGATGTAAATTCACAAAGTTGTTCTTAATGAAAAAATGTAGCCCTGGCAACCGTCAGCAATTAAGACAGAGAATTGCCCAAGCAGACTCTGCTGGCAGCTTCGCCCAGGCGAGTACCTGATTAACTTTAACGAAAAAACCATCTCAGTATTATCAGTGCTCTAAAAAACCTCCTTCTCAACACCAACAATCACCTCACTCTGAATCTCAATATATATCAACTTTACATTATTATACGTTAAATAATGACGGCAGAAATATCCAAAAATGCGTTTTTTCACAAAAATATCTTAAGAGTATTGAGCTGTTACTAATATTGATGCTATTTAGAACGAAGTCAGTGCCTAAATATACAACTTGTTCAAAGTTCTGTGTCAAACAATTTGTCATTAAAATTATAGATTCTTCTATTTAGATTAATTCTGCTATTGCAATAAGTAGCCCGCATTAGTGTGCGACAATTCACTCAACTACTGATTCAACACAGATTAGTCAAATTGCTTGTCCCCCAGGCAGTAAATAATACCCGTAAAAATAACAGTATGGGCTTCAAAATTAAAATACTGTCGGAGATTATTAATATTCTTTACAATTTCATTAAATAGGGCATTAGGTTTAAAAAAACTAGAAACATCAAATTTGCCTTGGTGAATATGAACAATATTATTTAATAAAGATACACATTCACTGACATTATTATCACCATTGATGAGAACTCTAGGATTGTTCTTTACTAAGTCACTAGTTGCAGAAATATTTTTATCCACACCATGTTGATCAGCATCGGTAGATTTCTTTTGCAAGGAAAGATCGCATTTAGCTTTGGAGGTAGACAAAATATTACAGCACGATGACGTTCCACACTTTCTTTGTTGGCTTTAGTGCGCGCAACCATCAGTATCAGTGACTCCGCCAGACGAAGCAGTCCAAAAACACATCTTGAAACACGTCGCTTGATTTGGGAATTAACAACTTCACCAAATTTCGCCAGTAAAGATTTTGTCTCATCAAAGCTTTGCACAATTCAGCATTAAGCCATTCATTTTTTTTTTGTTCCAAGGACTTGAAGCACTCTCTCAAAGTCGAGTTTTCTTCAGTTAATCGTTGGATTTGCTCCATCAACGATACATCCGAAACTTCTGTATTTGTTAATTAAAGTCTAGCAAATGATTCTTGCTACTATAATCTGCCTGTTTTTGTAGAGTTCAAATTAATGATTGTTGTTGAGTCAACCTTGGCAAGATCTTGAGAATTCACACATTAAAGCATCTCCTTCTTATTTGAAATATGTTCAAGGTATAAACCTTTACAAGTGTGTATTTCGGAAATGGTGTAGCGTTACACTCGTGTCTCATTTAAAGCTCGGGAACATCAAGTACCTTTAAGTTAGAAGTTGAAATTAGATTGTCGATAATTTTTTTATCTGAGAAATTCTTCAAGTACCTAACAAATTACTTTTAACGCAGTAAAAAGTAGGCCTGTATTTAAAAATATTGAGTTAACAATGACAGAAACAAACTTCCTATATTTTCTAAAATTTGAAAAGGTGCCTTTAAAATGCAATTTTGATTTTTTAATATCCTCTAATGAACAAAAGGAGGTAACAAAAAGATGAAATAGAACGGAGATTTTGTGAAATTTTTAAACGATACTTCCCGTATTTGAATTTATTCAAAGAGATCTAGGGAACAGTAAGAAAGGATTAAAATGAACAAAATTGTGCGACATAGTGCTTCACGATATATCGCTTGTATTGCACATTTAAGAAATTCATTATCCTTTCTGAGTATTTTGATTTCTACTCTATTATAAGTTTATTTTTTCGGGATATTGAAGAATAAACTGTATAAGTTCAGATAAAATAGTTTGTTTTTTATTTTGATATTTTACCTTTTAGTCCTGTTTTTACTTCATTTTTTAGAAGTAGGTAATAACGTTCAGCGTAATTAAGTATACAGTCTGTCCTATATTTCCCTAATACAGCTTTAATATATCGGGTTTTATTAACAGGTTTGAATTCAAATTTGAGTAGTAAATATTGGTCCAAGATTTATTATTCATCCTATATTATAATTTTTTATTGCAAAAGTATTTTTTGAAATAGTGACGTTGATAAATTAACTTTTTATCTATATTTATCACTTTAGATTCAAGTGGAAGCAAACAACCTTTTTTAACGTTGCATTTTGGACTAAAATTTGCATATTTCTATACTAATGTTTTGTGCTCTACAAAAGAATGTTGTCAGCCTCAGGTTCACCAATAGTATTTTTTTATTTCAGGTTTATTGGAAGTTGTTCATATTTAGTTGGTATATGAAGAATGATAATAGGGAATTTATTTTATATTAAGATGTAGTGTTATGAAGTAACAGCGTGACAAATTTAAGATGTAGTTCCCAAAAAATGATAGTACAATATTTTAGACAAATAAAAACAAGTAAAACTGCTACCAAGTTCATACGAAGTTTACTTCTAATACATGCAGCGATAGCTATAATATAACATACAAAAATCTTCTCTTCTTCCTAGTCTGCCTTCACAATTTAAGCCTCGTGATCTCATGCATATTTTAGTGCAATATATCCATTTTTTCCTATCATGTATGTTCTGAAGGGTTTGCTGTAGTAAGGCATGAATGATTTGCTTCACTTGATCGATCCAACGTGATGGAGAGAAACTGCCAGATACTTCTTTTATCTTGAACGTTATTCTGTATTATTAACCTTCATCAGTTCTTCGGAATATGTGGCCAAAATATGAAAGAATTTGCCTTCAGCACTTCTTTGATAGCCTTGCTAGTTGAGGATTGCGTCCACACTCCTTCTGCCCAGTGCACTCGGAATTCATGTTTCAGCGCCACCATAAAATTTGTTATAGCCAGATTAATTTTAAATCAAAGTTCGACTCTCGATAAGATGATCCACTCCAAATGAAACAACAAAGCTCTGCCCAAAATTTTCGTCAACAGATTTGAATGGCTGGGGCCTAAAAAAATTTGTTAGTAATCCCGCTTGCGAATTACGAGTGACTCCTTCGGAAAATTCAAAATGGCTACCCAATATGGGGGCTAGAAGTGAGCGAATAAGCATACATTAGGAGAATAATTGTTTAAAAAAAATTCTGAGATGTATTCCATCAGATAAAGATTTAAAATATTTAATTTACTTTTGAAGTTACCATAGTTTATTTGGGGTATTCAAGATGGTTGGTCGAATATGACGGCCATAAGTTTTAAAAATCACTAAAATTCATAGAAAATCCATACTATTAATCGTAGGATTGAATTATTGAGTTGGCTTTTCGAGGTTGCTGGTCAAATTATTGGATATTAAAATTGAGGTTCCAATAGGTGTCCGTATTAGCTTACTATCGAGTTTCCGAGGCTACTGATCAATATTCTACAATTAAATTATCGAATGTTAAATGGCAGATCTCATATGGCGCCCTCTGCCATTAACATGGAATCTATAGTCACATTGATTGAATTTTTGTTTAATTGTCCAATTTTTGAGGAAAAGTTTTTATTTCTAGGCTAACTGTTCCAAAAAGAAGTTTTGACATTTTTTTTCTCGCAAGGTGTTGTTCAGCGAACAATTTTTTATCTAAAATTTTTACGATAATATTAGCCTCGCGATCTCGTATTTCTAAAATCCAACCTAATTCATGTTTAGCAACATAGTAAAATTCTCTGTTTGCAACACCTGAATTCAGTGGCGGTTTGTGAGCTTAAGATACATACATTCTGTACTGTAGACTTGCAGAAATATTCTGACCTTGCCAAATCATATAATTACAATGACGAGTGTATATCGTAATATAGTTTTACGGAATATACCTATATTTAAAAAAAATAATTTAAAACAAGCTCCTCATTTGCACTAGAGATATATTCAATTTGGCCGGGAAGTCGTCGCCCCAGAGTCCTTCTCCACCATCTGCCACAGCTTGGAATATTCTTTTTCAATATCTAATTCATAATACAGAAAATTTTTCACCAGAAACTAAAGAATTTAGCAATGCTGTCATAGCATGGATTTCTTGTGAATTTGACCCTTGTCGGATCAATATTTGATTCGCCATTTTAATATTCGATAATTTAAATATTGTATTCATCAGCAGCCCCTAAAACCTGGTAGTAAGCCAAGTTGAGCGAAATTAGATTTTTCTGCGAGCAATAACATGGATTTTCTGCGGATTTTAGCGATTTTTGACTCTTGTGAGAGCCATATGGTTATAAAATATACACTGAATAAAGCATATCTACTATTTACCGTTCGACTAATTTACTCTAATTATTCCATAATCCATAATTAGGTCACCTTTCAGCTACAGTGAAGTTGCTATCAAAAGAGACCTTACTGAACACAGTGAGAAAGTATTTTTTTATTCGTCAAAAAAATCGACTTTTAAGATTTTTTATTATTAGACAAGAAGTAGGGGTGACAAAGTTTTCAATGTAAAGTGGCAGTTCGTTGTAGTACAATATGTTTTAATGTTTTACATAAAACTATTTTATAACCGCAATCAATCCCAACGCATAAATTCCGAAACTACCAGATACTTATTATTTCGTACCATTTATAGCCCTATTTTCCGCGAATCCAACCAAATGTGATAAAGTAAACCTGTTGAAATTTTTAAATTCGGTTTAGCTTTCTGTACTATTCACCATAAAAAGTTTCATTAATGCATTAGTATATTTGATAAGGTCGCAAGTTTTGGTAATATTTTTATTTTTGTTGAATGCATTTGTTGATCTATAACCTCAAAAATCCATTGTTAAATTTCTTATTATGGGGTTCACACTGAACTTTTTTAGCGTTTTATACTCCTGTTAGCATCAAGCATGTGAAAATATGTTCCTTTTTATTTTACTTGCCCTTTTTTTTATTATTATTGACGGTTTAAATGTCATTTAAACAACGGAACTATATGAAAATAATAGTTCTTGGGTTTAGACCGTGTCAAATTGAAATTACTATCCGACGTTTCACCTACAATTTCACGAGGCATCTTCTGGGATCTTACAATAAGTGTTCTAATTTCGTGGAGTAAAGATCCCTGAAGATGATTCTTGCAATTGTAGGCGAAACGTCGGATAATTCCAATTTGACACGGTCTAAACCTAACAACCATGATTTTCAACTTAATTAAAGCCGTGAAAGCTTTCGTTCTTTATCAGCTGGACTATATGTCCTTGGATTTTAAAAATAAATCTTTCGTCCATTCTTCTAGTATGTCATTTTTTATAACACGTTCAACATACTAAAACAAGGAAACTCCGTTTTATTTCACTATCATTTGTATGTTTATATATTCGCAAAAATCTCAACAACTATTAAACCAATCATCGCTAAATTTTATCGAAAACGATAATTTTTGTCAGGTACTTATTTGCAAAACTGTCATAGGTACTTGAAGTACTCCTAATAAATACCAGAAAATTGTAATATTTCAAGGATAAATAGGTTATCTTACAAAGTACTGGTAAAGTAATTAAAGTACCGAAAATGATTCAAATATTCAAAAGAAATAGTACAGATATTAAATATTTTATTTTATTTCATTAAAAACTACAGAATACATCCAATTATAGAATAGGGCAGGGACCTATTGCTACTCTACCTAAATAATAATCTATGTATCGATACAAGATTTTGTATAACAATTTCTTTAAAAAGTTTATGTTTATGCTAAAAATATCAAAATCATCCCTAAGTTGATTATAGAATTGACACATATTGATAATAGGTGAATTGCTATAATAATTAGTGCGAGCTTTATCCGCATAAAAGTCCTTGTCCTCTATGTAAGTACATACAATCGTATTAATGCCAATAAGTTTAAGTCATCAATTTCATCACGTAATAGTTTAAACAAAAAAAGAATGCATGCAACTATTCTGCGACATTCCAAAATCTATCTATTCATGAATTCCTCTTCTGATATTGATATACTTCAGATTGGTTCAAGTTGAAGTTCAACCCATTTCCAATTGACCATTCATAGAGTTTATTGAGGTTTTCTTGCACTATAAGACAATCGCTGTTTTGCTGAACTTTTGAATACAGTTTTAAATCATCAGCAAACAATATATTGCAACGATTAATTTCTTTGGCTATATTGTTTACATATAAAAGTAATAACATTCTACCAAGATTGGAACCCTGAGAGATGCTCAAGGAAGGTGAAAAAGAATTTGACGCATAATCTCTAACCAACACCTTTTGTCTATTTTTAAATAAGACAGGAACAATTTAACTAAGTTATCATGAAACCCGAACTCAGCCTGCAGTTTTTCAACAAGAACAGTATGCGATACTTTGTCAAAAGCTTTAGAAAAGTCCGTATATATTACATCAACTTGCGATTTATTATCCAAACTTTATGATATATATTGCGTGATGTTACATAAATTAGTAATTGTTGGCCTTTTATTCATAAAACCATGTTGCAGTTCAGTAATTTTAGTTGAGTTTTAAGATATATCTAACTTTCAAGTGCCCTTACAGCATAAAAATTTATATAATTTTAAACAAGCTGACCTAAGTAAAAATTAAAATTTGAGTCACATCAATTTATGCAGCTTGGGACTAATTATTTTTGAATGTAATACTTTCTTAAAACTTGAAAGGAATTTTTAGGATATTCTCTTTTTTTGAATCCATATTTTTCTGCAATATTTAACTAAACAAACTTGTTATGTTCAAATTAATAAGACCAGAAGTCTCGCAAATGAGTAGGAGCCAAATTTTATATTTTTCATTTCAATCAAGATAATAATTTTTAGGCTCCGAGTGATTGATACCCATTAAAGTAAGTATTTTTTATTGTACCAGCTTCACGGTCAACGTGTCAAATTTAATGTTCAAATCTAAATGCACTGCTATAATTATTTTTTAATAACCAGATAAAGTTTATTTATTTTATTTTAAAATGATATGATGAATATATAAAATAAAACTAGATCATATTTAAAAACACAAGGTTTATATTTTTGGAGCAGAAAAATCAATCATATCTACATTCTTTGCATATATTAAGGTTGATCCAAATTTCAAATCAAAGAACTAAGGTTTTTACAAAATATTTTTTTAAGCATGTGAAAAAACAGCATATTCCTGTTTTTCCAAAAGAACATAGTAAAAACAAAATAATGATCATACCCAAACACTCAGGGCAAAACCTCTCTGATGAATGTTTCTCTGCATAGTTAACTAACATGTTACACCTCCATTATCTAAAAATTTCACATATATATTTTAACTCCATGTTTTGTTAGACTATCCTATGCTAGGTATTTCATTTCTAAAAAAATGTATAATAAAAAGTAAGTAGTTTGAAGGGAAGGTAAAATAATTTTAAAAAAGCCTCGTCTCGTTTGGACTACATAACAACCGCTAGGGATCTAAATGTTGGAGAAGTTTGTATAAGTACAGTTACGAAAGAGTATATGCGAAGATATACAGGGAGTAAAAATAAATGAAATTCTGTCTAGGCTCGTCATTAAAAGTGTTAAAGGTTCTGAAAAGACAGTGGCTTAGTAGTTCCGCTAAGATGTCAAGCATAGAGTCAATATATTTTGTTATCTTCTTGACAAGATGGCAATGCAAGCTTCCAGAAATTTAGCAGGTAAAATTTCAATTTGAACAGTTATGGCCGTCAACTCGAATCGGTACAATAGATCCAAAAAAATACGTAGGGATCTCAAAACAATTGTTAACTACATTTTTAAGTAGAAAAGTTAAATTTCACAAACTAGAGTTGCTATTAATATTGACCTTCAAAACCTATCGCTGATCTCGGTTGAATCTGGCATAATTTTATAAATCCCAGTTATCTTATTTTGTAGCTGCCGCATTAAAAATGCGAAAAACAACTATCATTGGCTTGTCAAATATTTTAAAAATTACAAATACCACTTAAAATTATATAGAAATGAGGTGTTACCAGCGATTTCGTAGAGGCAGTCCAAACCAGTTGTGCTCAATTTCATTTTTTTTTGTAGTTTGTCGCATGGAGGACATATCGTCTGTCAAAAGTTGACTGGAAATATGATATAGCATAACATTATGTCATACCAGTGTTAGTTTGATGGAACTTACGGTAGAACGCACATTTATATTAAATAGTATATTATGGTTCTATTTTTTGATGACTTGATAAACGACTTAAATCGATGACTACAAAACAGATCGGTAACATAGTTTAAACTTCCTTTCTTAAAAGGTCAACAATATGGAATTCCAAAACACTGTCTGCATTTGTTGCGTGTTCTGTAAGTTCCTGTCAAAGGAGTTTAAAAAATATGGAATTCCAAAACACTATCTGCAATTAATTAATTAATAAAAATGGAATATTCTCCTACTAGATATTCCAGAAAATGTATATGCGATAATATACTGGAGCCATTTCGTAAAACTGGTTTTAATTTCAAGCTTTTTTCTTTTTTAAGAAGGTTGTTCAACTTAGAACTTGGACAGATGTAAATTTTCATTATTATTTTTATACATTTTTCATACCCCTAAAATAGAATGCATGACCGTGTCGTGCTATGATACAGAGATGCGGTCGGATTAAGTGGCACAGTAAGGGGGCGGCATAAGCAACGAAATTTATAATTTGAACCATTCAGTGTCGAAGCTATTACTATCTGTAACTATAAATCTGTCATATTATGTAAGAATGTTACAAACCATATAAAAAGTAAAAAGTTATAGACAATCTGGATATGGTCAGATGAAAATTGCTGCCGAGATTGCATAGAATCTTGAATTCAGTACCTGTCGAAACTGGAGTTAGAGCTAGAAAAAGTGTTAATTTGACTATGAAGCTGTCGATGGACCCTCAATCGAGGAGAATAAATAAAACAAACTTTTTTAATTATATTCGAGACATTACACGTAATTCTCTGAATGAATGATTCACGCTTCTGGAAACTCATAGCAAAAATTTTGTTATATGATATAAAGCTCAAGAATATGAATGATAAAAAGCTAGAAAATTATTCTTCCAGTCTCTGGCCAATACCTACGGTCGAAAATGAATCAGATATAGGTGCAAATGATCTTCAAGAAGAATAACGAGATGTATTCAGAATGCTACTTATATTCTATAAAACTTTTGGATGTTTTAAATTATTTGTGCCAAAATAGCTTAATTATTTTGTATCCGAATACTGTTATAAATCTAAGAATTTTATTAACAATCCCCGTCTCTGTAACTAGTTGGGAAAAAGTTTTAAAATTAATAAAACTAAACTTAAGGAGTTTAATAAGCTAAACAAAACATTAATAGCTACTCTAGACTACACATTCCTAGTTAACGAATTTGCTAAAATTAAAGTTATATTCTTGTTGATTGTTGTAGTTGATATTATTATTTTAAAGTAGTCTATATTTTCAAAATAAAAATCATATTCGTACGTTTTGTATAGCTTTTAAAAAATCACAATAGAAAGTTATTTTAACGAAAAACATTTAAAGGGCGGCATTTCGAGAAAATATAGTACAAGGCCCTAATAGAATGTAGACATAATGTGCCTTTATTCCAGTAAAAATTCACTAAAATTTTTATTATTTTTATTGTAGAATGTTTGTGAAATAATAGACTATGGTGCAAAAAGTAATAGAGCATTCCTGTCATAATTTAACGTTTGTGAAGTCAATCATGCTTTCGTGCATTCTAAATCTTAAGACTTGCTGATTTTAGGTGTATATATCTTAAACTCATCAATAATACGTATTGAAAAACTATTGTTGCTTACCACCTCTATAGAAATAATTTAAATATAAGTTTATATAAGAAGACTGACGATAAAAGGGTTTTAATTTTTATTGTGGTATTGTTTCAAGGCTATATTTTTTTAACTGTTTATTTTTATGTAACAGGCAGCGAGACAGTCTCTCTATGAAGCATTTAAAAAAGCACAATTGGGAACCTGGGTAACTAAGCCAATGGAACAAGACATGTTTGAATTTTCAGATTCCAGTCAGTAGAAATGATAATAGACTAGAGTGATTATAAGTTCTGATTAGAAGTGTTTCTGTGAATTTTTATAGCTAAAGTATATAGGATTAGAAAGATATTGATTTTACTACAAATTTTTTTCCTCGCAGAGCGATGTATTTTTAGCTAGTGGTTGAAAACTATTTGTGTTAAATAGTACAAAACAGTGCCAGTTCCTAAATATGAAATATAGTTTTTGCTTTTCAGATTCTCGCAACTTTATTGTTTATATGAGTTATATAACAATAATAGTTTATAGGTAGCCAAAATATCAGGTTTTGTGATACAAAAACTTTATTTGCTTTTACACCTAAATTTTCCAAACTATAACTGTTTGTAACAAAATCATTTGTGATTGTTTTTATTTTATATTTATTTGGTTTTTATAATTTTCCAAATATTTTAATGCACTTCAACTACTTTGATATAATTTCATTATTTTTGTAATATATTTATATAGTAGTTTATTGTAAATTATGTAATAAACGCTTCAGAAAGGTCAAAAATTCTAATAAACGATTTAAACCTTAATTTGTTTTTTTTTTTAATATTTCTCTGTAAATTAAGATTTGCAAAACAGATAGTACTTAATCTGATATTTAGCCTTATTGTGATGTATTCTTAGGTAAGCAAAATTTTTTACACCACCTTGGAACTTAGAGAAATGGGTATAAAAATTACAATTTTTTTTTTAACGTAGCTATTAAATATATAAATTTTTATTTTACATATATCGATAGTACTTTTATGAATAATAGGGAAAAAACGGATAAAAAAATTCCAAAGTAACGCAGATATGAGCCGTCTAGTTAGAACTCTATTTTGAAAATCCTTCCCGATGGTGTCTGAAAAATAAAAAAAAATTCTTATTTAGGAAGGTGATAGTTAAGTCAATCTTGAGATATTTTGTTCACTAGTTTGAAAGACGAAATTTCGAGAAAAAAATACCGCGTCACAGAAAATCTTTTCGGATAATCGCAGCGCGCATGTGCCAATTGTATGGTTTAATAACTGCATCATTTGGGAAACATGGACAAAAGTCTGCATTAGACAGAAGTTTTAAATAGTCTGGATATTTTTTTTTTAATTACTCAAAACAACGTATTTCAACGGCACACCTGCAACAATACCCTAATCGAGAGTATGGACCCCATACTCATAAATTCCCATCCAACAAACCACAGTCCTGTCAACCGTGAACCCAAAACCCCATACCTATAAATCCACAAATTTCAAAACTATGAACCCCATACCTATAAAGCTTAAACCCACAAATCCAATTTCATAAAACGAAAAGAAAGTTCAGGCACTCGCGGGTCCATCGGTTTAGGGTTCATGAATTAGGGTATTGTCGCAGATGTACCCTTAGAATACATTGTCCTGAGTAATTTTTAAAAAATTATCCTGATCCTGTAAAATTTGTGGCTGATGCAGGCTTCTGTTTATTTTTTCCCACTGTGAGACGCGTTGCCGCGTTCACTTCTAATTCCTAAAATTTGGAAAATAATTTGAATTTTGCAATAGTTAGAAGGTTGGAAATTTTCTTAAAAGTATGAACAATTTATCTAGCTAAAAAAAAACGATTTTTTTTTAAAAATCTTAAGGTGGTCTAAAATTTATAACTAGACTCCCATTAATTTATCCACTATTAGATCCACGATTTCTGTAAATAGATTTTTTGTTTGAATTCAAGGAAAATTTATAATTTTTTTTGTCGCATAAATACTACAAAAATGAGTACTATGTTTAAACAAACAAGATCTGAATCCGTACAAGTCAAACAAATCCATATTTTCAATTTTTATTCAGAGGAGATATGCTCACAAAAATTAAATTTTTATACCCCGAAGGCGTTGTAAATGGTAGATACCCTTTAGAAAAATACAAATACTTGGTGCTGATTTTTACTGATTTATTTAATTTTCGAACGCCTTGGCACATGTCGCATAACAATAGCTTTGTCAAACGATTACGGTGAACGAGTCATTAGTTTACAAACATATTTGAAATATTGTGTCCAGGAAAGGTATCTAACTTATCTTTTATAAAATTCTTGATAATAATAATAACATATGTTACAGAACGGAAAACTGTTTTTCAATGTAATTATGTTAGAAATGCAAAATAAATAATAAAATAACAATCCCTAAACTATGAATTCAAAGTGAAAACGGCCTAAATTTGTCATATAACAATACAATTCGGAGAAAAAGGGCATTCAAAAAAGCATTTATTCTAATTTTTGGGCGATAGAATAACTCATTATTACCTAGTCTTGAATTTATTCTAGGAATTCGATACTTTATTAGGCTAATTAGTTTCATATAGTCGATTTGATTATTCAAAAGCTTATCAAGAAATGCTATACTATGTTCTACTCTTCTATTTTCTAAGGGTAACGTTTGTAGTATGAGTTTAACTATTCTCTGCAGTGATTCTGTAATACTTGTTTTTAAAAATCGATTCTGAACACCCGTCAATTGCATATTTGTACTTGTTATAAATAGTGACAAAATTACACACGCGTATTTAACTTTACTTCTTTCTTAACTATTATATTCGAAATCCATTTCAGAACTATACATATTCTTAAAATCTAATGTTTTAAACATAAACCCAAGCGTTTTATTAACACATGCATTATTGATAATAGGTTTACTAACATCTAATTCATAATAAAAAAGTATACCCAAGTTTTTAATCTGTTTTTCTTTTTAACTTATAGTTCTCTGTATTGTAGTTAAACATTTCGTACGCGCACTTTCCCGTATAAACAACCACACCACACTTGCTCTTATTATAAAGTCTAATTTATTTCAAACACACTAAACGAGTTATCTAGTTTTTTGTAGCAACAAGCAATTCGATATTTCACGGCGATATTATCTACATATTGTTATAATAGACTTACTAAACACATTTACAATATCGTTAAAATATAAAAGAAACAAAAGAGGACCTAGTTTATTGCCTTGTGCAGGATTTATAATTATTAACGTATACTTACCGAATACGATTAGAAAGGAAGTTGAACAAAAATATTAAATTGCTTTGAAAAGTTGTAACACTTTACAAATACATAAACTGATTAATCTTATCGAAAGTTTTAAACATAACGATGTAAAGTGCATCTATCTACTGATTTTCATGCAAGCTCTGCAATATCCTTCGTTATATTAAATACAATTTTATACAGGTAAGAAAAAAATAATTCGTTACAGCAAATATTGTAGGTAATATTCTAACTAATGAAAGAAAAATAATCCAAACCACAAGAAACTCACTGGGGTGAAATGGGGGTGATTTTAGGGGTGAAAACAGTTTTTTGCGATTTCCGGCTAAACTACTCATCTTATCGAAAAAAGTTAAATGTTGGCAATAGAAAGATCTACAACTTTTATTGAAACCATTTTTACCTTAACCTGAAAATTTTCCTAGAAAAATGCATAAAACCGTTTTTTCGGTTTTTTGTTTTTTTCTTTCACAAAATTGATTCGATTACGCTCAAACTTGAAAAAAGTGTATGTTCTGATCCCCCAAATAAGCTAAATTTGTTTTGCGCAAAAATATTGAACCGTTGCGGTTTTATTTAACTTTAATAAAAAAAAAAGTGAAATTTTCAATCGCATTTTCTCTGAAAATTAATTGTCGAACAAAATTCGGATGAGGCTCGATTTTTTCGTTTTTATTACTTCTATTTTCAATAAATGGAAAGAAAATATATAGTACAATGGAACAAATTGCCGAAAAATCTAAACTCGATATGTGTTTTACGATTATTGTCAATAATTTGTTATTTATTAAAATTATTTTTTTTATTATTTTTAAAATGTAAAATGACTTTAGCACTGCTAATAATTATTAGTTATTAAATTAATTACTGTACTCTGTGCATGTTTTGTAATAAGAAGACTGGCAATAATAACCAAGTTTATTGCAACACGCAATAATGGTCTTATCATTCTGCATCCATCTGTTCAATCCTCGCATCTCCAACTATTTTTACATGGGCAATTTGAATTTCAAACTGAACTTTATTCAATACTAAATAATTTCAGTTGGGTAAATTAAGATATGCTAAAAATAAATTATTTATCTTGCCAAAATTATTTTACTTTTGTTTAATAATAGACTATTAACAATTCTTTTTTATAAATAAACGATATAAAAGTTATTAACGATTAAAAGGAAATATATTAAGATTATCAAATATACAAAAATGGGGTCATTTATATGCCGCACTTATATTGTTATGGTAGAAGGTATAGGGGTTAACAACATACTTTTTTGTCATTTAAACGATGTAACTAATTTTTAATTTTTTTGCTCATTATTTTTAGTAAACAATGATATAAAATTTTAATAATTTTAATAAATAATAACAAATTATTGACAACAATCGTAAAACGCATGTCGAAAAAAGCCATTTATTCGATTTTTCTGAAATTTTTTCCATTGTACTATATATATATATATATATATATATATATATATATATATATATATATATATATATATATATATATGAAGTAAAATGCGAACAGTAAATACAAACTTCCCTCCATCATATCCTTTCTGTGTTAGAGGTTGCACAGTTAGAATAAATTGTTATAAAACACAATCCATCCTATTCCACCACCATCGAGATGATGGCGTACCTGTACCACCATACCGAGAAGAAAGTCAAAACTTACCCTCCCCGCCACAGTGATACGGCAGAGGTACATGTTTCGTCTCTACTAGACTCATCAGGGTACCGACATGCACCTGGTTGTGCAAAGGACGGATTGGAAGAAAGCATGCAAATACTGAACGCGGCTTCGCCGACCTCCCGCCGGATGGCGTATATGTTTATACGACTTTCACGGATTCTTCCGTGTGAGATGCAATAGCAGTGGATATATCCACATTATGCCGTTGTAGTGCTGAAATCACATTCAGCAAACGTACAACTATATGCAGCTCGGCGTATGAATGAAGTAAAATGCGAACAGTAAATACAAACTTCCCTCCATCATATCCTTTCTGTGTTAGAGGTTGCACAGTTAGAATAAATTGTTATAAAACACAATCCATCCTATTCCACCACCATCGAGATGATGGCGTACCTGTACCACCATACCGCATAATGTGGATATATCCACTGCTATTGCATCTCACACGGAAGAATCCGTGAAAGTCGTATAAACATATACGCCATCCGGCGGGAGGTCGGCGAAGCCGCGTTCAGTATTTGCATGCTTTCTTCCAATCCGTCCTTTGCACAACCAGGTGCATGTCGGTACCCTGATGAGTCTAGTAGATACGAAACATGTACCTCTGCCGTATCACTGTGGCGGGGAGGGTAAGTTTTGACTTTCTTCTCAGTATGGTGGTACAGGTACGCCATCATCTCGATGGTGGTGGAATAGGATGGATTGTGTTTTATAACAATTTATTCTAACTGTGCAACCTCTAACACAGAAAGGATATGATGGAGGGAAGTTTGTATTTACTGTTCGCATTTTACTTCATTCATACGCGGAGCTGCATATAGTTGTACGTTTGCTGAATGTGATTTCAGCACTACAACGGCATAATGTGGATATATCCACTGCTATTGCATCTCACACGGAAGAATCCGTGAAAGTCGTATAAACATATATATATATATATATATATATATATATATATATATATATATATATATATATATATATATATATATATATTCATTTATTGAAAGTAGGAGTAAAAACAAAAAAAGAGCCCAATCTGAACCCTGTCGGACATTTATTTTTAAGTGGAAATGCGATTAAAAATTTGACCATGTTTTTAGAAAAGTTAAATAAATCCGCAACGATTGAATATTTTTGCCCAAAAAAATAAAACTTATAGGGGACATCAAAAGGTACACTCTCTCCAAGTTTGAGCTTAATCAAATCATTTTTGTGAAAAAAAAAAAACAACAGTTTTTTGTATTTTTCTCGGAAAATTTTGAGATCAGGGTAAAAATGGTTTTTACAAAAATTGTAGATATTTTTATTAACTACAACTTTTATGTTCAACTTTTTTCGATAAGGTGCGTAGTTTAGCCGAAAATCGCAAAAAACTGTTTCTCACCCCTAAAAGTCACCATTATTTCAGTTAGTCACCGTCGGTTCGGATTATTTTTCCTTCATTAGTTATGATATTACCTATAATATTCCGCTATCAGTTTGCGGTAACGAACTATTTTTTTTCAAATCTAATTCCGACTGGTGTATAACAGTTTTTTATATGTTGCTGGTAAGTGAGATATATCTGAGTGCAAATTTTTATCAACACTTTAATTTGCCCTATTTTGTGTACATTTTGTTATATTTATTTTTATCTTTGATTAAAGTTATAATATTTTTATTATACCACTCAGATTTATTTACAATTTCCTCAACGCCAACAAGCATCATTAACCTCATTTTTTTTTATTATTTTTTTCTAGTAAGAATTCGATAAACAAATATAGATGAAATTTATCTATATTCACTAGGTAATCTAAAGTATTATCAACTAAACTATCCACATTCGAAAGCATTAAATCTAAAACATTATTATTACTTTAAAACAGGATTTTCCTGTGGAAAAGTGCAAAATGACGTAAATGAAGTGAACGTGTACAAAATGTAAAACTGTAGAATTATTTTATCTTTAGAGTATTGAAATCCTCAACTAAAATAATCTTAAGAATTTTCTCCAAATCTACACAATTGAATAGCTACAGAAATGTCAAACACTTGTAAAATACTCGAATTATAGAAATAACATTACTTTTTATAAATATCTTTTTCACTAGCTGTGTTTGATGGAGAGATACTGCAAAAAAATGAGGAAATTAATTTTGCAGAAATATTTTTAATTTTGTTGACCGACTGGAAGCAGTTTTGGTAGTGTAAAATGTCCACCAAAAAAAATTATGATAAATTAAGAAAATTACTAGTATTAGTCATAAGTGGATGGACAAAAATGTTATCCAAAATGAAATATAAAATAATTTCTTTGTGTTAGTGATTAAATTTATTTCCGAACAGAAATTTATTCCTTCATTACGCCACGTGGAATTAGTTTATCAGAGGACTTCAAATTATGTTTGGGCTTCAGCAATCAACAAAATTTTAAATTGTTTTTAATTTTAAATATCATAAAGAGGATCACTTAAATTATTAGCAAAACTGAAAGTACTTTTATAACTATCAGTCAAGTTTCTTCATTACATAGCTCGGAAAATTAAGAATTTTTACTTTTTTATAAATTCTTGGTAGCTCTCGTATCTCGCAAGATTCTGCCAACTCCTTAAATTTTCTCCAGTGTTCTGGCATCCAACAAGAACTTTTTACTGCCAGATGGAAAGTAGCTAGCGCAATTAATTTTTCTCTTTACCCAATAAATATGTTTTTTATCTTGTATGGTTAAATTTATTAAAGCATTTTTGAAATAAGTAACTAAATTAAATAAAAAACACCGGTAAGAAAAGCCTTAAAATGCTAAAAAATAGCCTTTTATGGATATTTTTGTTTTAGATATTTAGTTATTTACACAAGTTAAAAATAAGGAGAGTAGGAGTAGGGACTTCCGGTTTCTAGGTCTTATTTTTCCTGATTAATGAATTGTAAAGTGGAGTAAAAAATCCTCTTTGGTTGCATTAAAATTTTTTTGAAAAATTGAGTCACTTTTTAAATAACGCCCCGATTCGTTTATTATATAAACTAACTTTAAAATTGTTTATAATATGTAATACTTTAGGTTCAGTATTCCAAATATTTTTTTAAGTGGATTTATGATTCTGTCGGAGCTGATCTGTTAGATATTGAAATGAAATAAGCAAAAACCAATATTAAAGATTAGTGTTGCTCTTAATGATGAACATTAATATTTATCATCATTTATTCGTTTCAGATCGTATAATAAAATATTCAGTGTGTTAATTATTGAAACAGTTTTTTTAAATAGTACCCAAATGTATTGCGTAAAAATAGAAGAAAAAGAAATACGATCTAATTAAAATACTATAGATGTTAAAATATTTTTATTTATTTACTATGAGAACATTTGAAAATTTGTATATCTTTTTGTAATATATTGCTTATTTCAATCCGTAATAGACTATGCAGTGTTTTGCCGTCGTGCTTATAAATCCAAGAGTCGTCTTTAATTGAGTAGTCATATCGTTTTGGACCTGAAATTGGGGAACTTAGCCATATTTGTCTATTTGGAGATTGTCGATTAATAACATATGTTCCATATTTTCCCAAGTCTACTGTTAAAACACCGGCCTAAAAAAAAAGAAATTCGGTACATCTGTAAGATGTCTAAAATAAAATTCATCTCCTTATCTCACAAAATAACAAGGAGGTAAATCTACCCCGAAAATGCATTTTTTTTTAATATTTCGAAAACTAATCATTCCTTTTTATTTCACCAAACGCCAAATCGTTTGTCATAAATAGGTGCAGTTACCAGTGTAATTTTTATCCATAGGTACTCAAATGGTACATTTTAGAGCCAAAAAAGTTAATTATTCATTTTCTCGTTTTCCATGCTCTACCTAAACATAGCAACTTCTGATTTAAGAGTAAAAAATTGAGTATTGAGGTTAGTACTTTAATTTAATTATCATAATTAATTCCGTTTAGTATGATATTTCATATCTTATATAACTATCTGTATTCAATGAGATATATAGTCAACTTACCCCATAAGTAATATCACCTTTCTCTAATTCTGATTCATTGGCAATTAATTCCTCAAAATACTCTGCCAGGGATTCTAACGTTTCTTCACATACTTTCTCATATGTATTTGAATCTACCAATTCTTGTTCAACAATAGTTGAATAAAAGCTTATCTTATGTAAATTTTTATTATCAAATATTAGTCTTTTCTTGAAATATTTTGTCCAATAATTTTGAATGGGCTTTATTACCGTGGGTACTCTTATTACAGAATTTGAGAAACTCCTTGGCGACTTAATTGCAAATTTCATAGCAATATCCCTTGTCAATATTTTATTTGTACTTACAGCTCGCATGTCTGAAATTATAAAAAAAAACATAACAGATCTTTAGAAGCCAGGTGTTAGAATGATATTATCTTTGAAATATAATATTTTTGTTATGGTTAAGCGAGTCGTCCCTCTCGGATTACAGATACATGGAGATGGTTGATGTGGACAGACTGATTGCGCTGTATCGTGATCCGAGATTTACAAACTGGGAGAAATATATTGATGATCTAATCCTAAACATCCAAAATGTCAAATCGGATATAAGAAACAATGTGGATATTGAGTTAAACTCTGCTCAACTACAAAAAGCAATCAGAACCTCATATCACAAAAACTGCCCCTTGTGAAGGAAAACCGCCCAGAAATAAAGTTAGCTGAGGGAATAACAATCTCATAGTGGTAAGGAGGGAAACACGCAGACTATTCAACAGGGAAAACAACCAGTAAGTGGTCAGAATATTCTAAAACATTCATTGACTACAACAAAAAAATAAGAGAAGCCAAAAAAGCCACTGGAGGCAGCTGTGTCAAGAAGTCGAGAGTACCTGTGAAGCATCATTCTGGCTAAAAATCTCCTAGACCCTATAGGGACACTGCGAAAATCGAATGGGACCTTTACAGAGACAGGCGGGGAGAGCCTGGAAATACTTCTTCGAACGCATCTGCCAAACTCTGACATCACTGACGCCACAATAAATGATGAAATTAATCTCTCAACCGTGACCAGAGGCATCAAAAAGAGAATGTGAAACAGCAACCAAAGTAATAACCCACAACAAGATATTGCGGACTATAGAATCGTTTGAAAGCTACAAGGCACAGGGACCCAATTTAGTCATCCTAATGCTTTTAAAGCAGGGCAAAAGGCTCATCACTTTGGTGATCTGCAAAATTTTAGGGTCAAGTATAGCTACAGGTTGTTTGCCATCGGCCTAGAATATGTTCTTATCACAACCTGGGAGAGACTACTTACAGGCGAAGTCGTTCAAGCCAATTAATATGTCATCTTTTCTGCTAAAGTTGACAAAGAAACTGGTTGGAAAACGTATACGGGAAACCTCCCCTAAAGAAAGGTCACTAAACTTCAATCAACATGCCTACCAATCAGGAAAATCATGCGAGTCAGCTCTACATCACCTAGTAAGGAAAAAAGAGTCTGCCACGAATAGCAAGGAAATAACATCGTCTTCCTTGATATTGAAGGAATATTTGATCACACCTCCTTCGCCTCCATGACGTCTGCCAGAAGACATGGCATTAAAGACACTTTGTGCATGTTGTTACAAAACATGCTCCCAAGCAGACGAACCCAATTTAAACCGTTGGAGAAAACCGTGAAGGTGTCGATAGTCAATTACTGTTTGCAGGGAGTGGTACTATCCCCACTTCTGCGGGACTCGGTGGTCGACGAGCTCCTAGTAAATCGCAATGACAGAGGCTATTATACCCAGGGGTATGCCGATGATATAGTCGTACTCATTGTCGGGAAACATGGCAATGTATTATTGAAACTCATGTAAGGGATTCTGACTATAGTGGAGGAGTGGTGAATTAAAGAGCACCTTAGAGTAAACCTGAAAAAACTACACTCAAAGTATTTGGAATTACAAAGGCTGCTATTCGTGGGTGGCTATCCTGGTGGATAAATCAACACCACATTGCGGATTACAGGCACAGCAAGCTATTGCTGAGCAAACCATCCGACAAATTAAGCCGTGAAATTATGTGTCTAAGCGGACAACAGATCAGGCAGGTGACAGGACTTATAACTGGTCACTGCAGCGTGAGAAAATATCTACATATAATGCGTATCTTCAATAAAGAACTATTATGTATACTATGTAATGAAGAGGATGAAACGGCTTCACTTTCGAATGCGAAGTTTTAACCTACTGAAGACACCTTCAGCGATCAATCTATCCGGAAGGCCTATATCCAGAGGATAAACCAGTGAGCAGACTGCTAATCCTGATTAAGGCAACCAATCCGTTCCCCTAGAACAGATATAACAAGTAATATAATAAATCTTAAGGCTGTAATGTAAGGGCTTCTCAATCCTGCTATATCATATAATCAATCAATGGTTAGGAAAAATTGGGTTTCTGATTAACTTTTTAATTTACCCTTTTTTTTTTGGCTAATTTATTCATTTGTTGACATTATTTTATGTACTTCGAGATTATCTGACGATAAAATGAAATAAGAAAATTAAAATTCTTAACAACTGGTTTCCTATCCGAGTATTTTTCTAGTGGTTGTTGAAGTATGATGTGTTTTTAGCTTGTTTTATTAGGTAAAATTGAGAAAACGTCTAGAAGAGATGAAAATAACACATGATCATTTTTTATTGTTATTAAAAAATTGTTTGGACACGTCGACTTTATTTTTTTGATACGAATTTTTTCCAATATATTAAATTTTACACAGTGTCTCAAAAGAAACTATGTTACAATTAACTTCGATTTTTTAAATAGTGACCCCCCAATTTTTTATACACTTTTAATCTTCCGGGGAAAGTTTTTCTATTACATGTCCGATATCGACATGACGGTTGTCAATTTATTGACAGTTCAAACTCGAAATGAAGTACAATAATTATTTATGAGAATAACTGAATTAATGACCTGTTTCTTTGTCATTTGTGAAAATTAACACAAATTATCAATTCGTGTTAATTTTAACTGAAAATAGTGTGGTTTCCGACAAGCTGGAAATCTCCTTTAAATTAACTCAACTGGAGAAAAAAAAATGATATTTTGATGGAACGGGTGTCATTTAACTGTAAGACAACAAAATTTACTGATCCAAGAGAAAAAGCATCTTACACCAAAAAAAAACATACTCACAATTGCTTACAGAGGGAGTAGTAATTCTAAAGCCAACTAAATCTAATAAAGAGCAAAATACTATTCAGAAAATTCGTGATAACATAAAACGCGATGAACTAAGAATTGGTATAGCTAATATGCGAAATTCCAGGGATGGTATCGCAATGGTTAGGTGCAGGGATAATGCTGACTCAGTAAAGCTAAAGGATAATTTAGAACGTGTAATGGGAGGGGCATTTGAAGCTTCTATTGCAAGAAAGAAAATATATTGTGTTAAAGTTGTTGGTATTGATGATCAGTACAAAGAAAAGGAGTCACTGGAAACGCTGAAGCTACAGAATGACAAAATAATTAATAATAAATCTGAAATTAAGGTTATAATAATTAAAAAATTGGGTAGAGCATACTTTGCAATATTGGAATTTGATTCAGAGACCTTTTACAACATTGTAACATGAGCGGCAGGTAGACTGTTTCTGGGTTGTAGAGCATGTCGCTGTTTTGAATACATGGGCCTAGTAAGATGCTCTAACTGTGGTGGCTATGGCCGTATGTCTAAACAACAAATATGTGGAAAATGTGTGAAATTATTTTGATGCCCTTTTGACTGAGACCTGGCTATCCGAAGGAATTTTTGATCAGGAGCATTTCCCAGAAACCTTTAATATGTACCGGGAGGATCGTAAACTTGATGAGAGTGGTAAAAAAATGGAGATGGACTGTTGTGGGGTATCAAAAAATTGTTTGTAAGTACTAGCCTACTAACAGTGAGATCGAGCTGCTTGGGGTGAGAGTTACTATTTTTCAATATACTTTTTTGTTGCTTACATTGCGTCCGGTTGTCGGCTAGGGGTTTATGAATGTAGCAAGGCAAAACTTTGTAATCGCTGGAGACTAACATTTCTAATTTAAGTTTTATAAAAATTCTTTGGATCATATATTTGATGTTATAATAAGTAAGATACATTGTACGGTTTCGAAAGCTGCGTACAACCTTGTGCCAGTAGCATAACTGAAAGTCCCCCCCGCGAAAATCTCAATGGGGGGCCCTTTTTTATTTAACAATATAATTGAGTTCAAATGCTAAATAAACTGTAAACACAGGTTGTTTTTAATATTCATTAATCATAATATCTACGTTTAGACAAGCTCCCAAACTCACATACCTCACGTGAGGCAAGATCGACGTTCGTCACATAGCAGATAGGCAAGCGGACCAAGTTTTTAAAAATATATAGCAAAAACCCAAGCTCCCAGATCCACATACCCCACGTGCAGCGAGATCGATAATCGTTACACAGCAGACAGGTGAGCGAAATAAGATTTTAAGCTAAAATGCAAGCTCTCAAACCCACATACCCTACGCGCAGCGAGATCGATAATCGGTACACAGCAGAAAGGCGAGCGAAGCAAGATTTTAAGCCAAAATCCAAGCTCCCAGACCCACATACTCCACGCGCAGCGAGATCGATAATCGTTACGCAGCAGACATGGGAGCAAAGCAAGATTTTACGCCAAAACCCAAACTCTCAAATTCACATACTTTAAGCGCAGCGAGATCGATAATCGTTACACAGCAGAAAGGTGAGCGAAGCAAGATTTTAAGCCAAAACCCAAACTCACTACCCCATGCGCTGCGAAATCGATAATCGTTACTCGGCAGACAAGCGAACGAAGTAAGATTTTAAGCCAAAACTCATGCTCCTAAACACACCTCACGCGCTGCGAGATCGATAATCGGTACACAATAGACAGGCGAGCGGAGCGAGATTTTAAGACAAAACCCAAGCACCCAAACTCACATACTCCACGCACGGCGAATCTGATAATCGTTAGACAGCAGACAGGCGAGCGAAGCAAATTTTTAAAAGTCTATAGCTAAAACCGAAGCTCCCAAACCCACATATACCACGCGTGGCGAGATCGACGTTCGTTACACAGTAGATAGGCGGGTGGAGCGAGTGTTCATAAGTAGGCCAAAATAAAAGCTTTAAAACCACACCCACATATCTCATGCGCAGTGAGATCAACGTTTATTTATCGCTACACGAAAGACATGCAAAAGGAGGCAAATTTTAAACCAGAACCTAGCTTCCTAACCCACATAACCCGATACGATCATACTTGGCTCTGCCTGGGGTGTGTTCTTGAAACTTATGTATTAATAAAGGTAATATGTCAAACTTTCTAAAAACACATATAAAAATAATCTTATTTGATAAAAAAATAAATCTACATTCATTTGAATGAAAGTAATTTTATTCATTCACATCAAAACAAGCATGATATATATCATAAAATATTCAGTTTTATGTGTTATTACGAAATCGTTTTAAACATTTGGCCTTTTCATTTGCAAACTCTGCTATGAGTAGACTTATATGAAGTTTTTTAGCTCTTTCACATTCTATAGAAAATATAGCTAAAGCTGCCAATCATACTTGCGTCATTGTGCTGCTTTCTCCATTTAAAAAGCATTGTAATGCAAGCGCGAGCAGCTAGATCCGCAAGTTTTAGAGCTTTTTAGACCAAAAAAAAAACACCCGAAAAGCTCTGGAACTCGCGTTACTATAAACCAATAAAGTATAAATAATCTAAATCTCGAGATCTGATAAGCATTTAAATTTGAAATGAACGCAATTTCTCAAAGTTTTTCGCAACTTTATTCGCCTGTTGAGGAACAAGTTTTGGTGCTTTCTGAACGGTTTAAATGCAGAAAAAAACATCTTCAAAAGACGCGTAATTTATTTTTTAGGCATCCAAAAAACTCCAATACTCCCAATTCTACAATCAATTGAATTGTGAGTAATCGCTTTTATTTTATTTACATTATTTTTTAAGTTGATGATCAGGTAAACTGATTTGAGTTCTCTAACCTAGCTGCTTTAAACATTTCTGTTTTAAATTTAATATTTCAAATATTCTTGGAAGGTTGGATAAGACTGACTTAAGAAAGGGCCAGATGGATTGTCTTCCAAATTTTGGTTGGTTCATTTTTAATAATTCTTTAACTAGTGGAACATTCCCTAATACCTGGAAAACGTTCTTTTTTGAGCCCAGTTCCCAAAAGCGCTGGGAAAAGAGATGGATCGAATTATAAACCAATATCTAAAATCTCATTTGTACCAAAAATTATGGAATCAATAATATCTGATTTTCTTGAAACTACTTTTCAGAACATAATTATAATACGCCAGCATGGTTTCAGTAAGGGGAGATCAATAGTAACAAATTTGCCACCATATACTGAATATATAACAGAATCTTTGGAAAATGGTCGTTGTTGAATCCACTTACACGGATTTTTCAAGGGCTTTTGATAAATTGAATCATGAAGTTTTGTTATGTAAATTCTCTAGATATGGTATAAATGGCTCATTTTTGCAATGGATTAAATCATATATCTCGGACAGGAATCAGATAGTTAAAATAAATAATTATTTTTCAAGCCAATTGGTGCACCACTATAATTCAATATATATATATATATATATATATATATATATATATATATATATATATATATATATATATATATATATATATATATATATATATATATATATATATATATATATATTAATGATATTGGGTCATGTTTTTTGCATTCTAATTATTTTATACAGATGAGTTAAAATTTTTTAAAAAGATATGTGTAGTGTTGATGATGTGTGCAATTTACAGAACAATATTAATACGTTTTCTAGATGGTGCAATGTAAATGAACTAGTTTTGAATGTTGAAAAATGTAAATATATACAATTTTTCAGATCAACTAATTTTAAAGAAAGTAATTATTATTTGAACAATTGTAAAATCATGAATGTGAAACGGATTTTTGGAGTTCTCTTTGATAATAAACTTACTTTTGCTCAGCATGTTGCTCTTGCCGGAATAAGTCTTTCAAGATGCTGGGTTTCATGATGAGAAACACTAGGGATTTTACCGTCAATGCTATCAAAATATTTTATATGTCCCTCATAAGATCATACTTGGAAAATTGTAACAGTGTGTGGAGTCCTTATTACCAGATCTATATTAATAAGCCTAATTCAGCCCAAAGGAAATTTTTACGCCTTTAAAAAGCATATATCAAAGAACAACATAGATTGCAAAAGCTTAGAATTGGAGTTAAATTTGAACAACATAGAAAAATTAAAGGAAAATTGTGATAGTTTCCTTTCAAGATTTTAAATGGGTTAATTAATAGCCCAGAACTTTTGAATTATTTCAAATATGCATAACTCCTAATCATTTGAGAGAATGTAAAGTATTCAAATTGAGGTAACATTGAACATTATATGTAGAAAATTCGCCAGTCAACCATATTATGGGAAATGGAAACAAGTTTCAGGTCGACTTGTTTAATATTTCTCCAAATGAATTAAAGTTTGTTTTAAAGGAATTTTCCAAATGGTTGTCGGAATTTGTATATTTGTGATAAATCGTGATGTTATTTATTTAAATTGTAATTGGTAATTGTTATTCGATTTTTTTTGGAATTTGTATTTTATCTACAAGGATTATTAATATTTAGTACTTTTCGTGCAAATGGGCTTGTCCTGTGTATGGATAAATAAATAAATATCCAGTAGACTTAGTAATTATTTTTATCTGTCCATTGCTAACATCAATGTCGCCTATATACACAAAAATTTGTTCCAGTTTTAATAAAATGTCCACTGCATGTGATCTGAGCGACTCCTATAAGAAATTCATGAGGAGTTGCTACAGCCAACTGTGATTTTGCTCAGGACTCAATTTATCTCAATCTGAATTTTAAACGTTATGGTTGTAATTTTTAATTTTTTCCTTTTTATTAGGGTAAGTATACCTTTTATAGTGTTACATTTGTTTCATGTTGTTTTCATACGACCCTATAAATTATTGTTGTAGTTGTGCTTTGTCTAAACAAATCACTAAATAAATAAGACATAATAAAGAGAATGTTGAAATCCCATTTATTCTGAATACTTCTCTATCTATTCTATAGTCAACATTCTTCATAATTTTTATTGCATTGCAGGCTAAATATCTTATCAGCAGTTGGAGCATGACTCTATGACAAAATGTCATGAGATATGAGCCTGGATTAAGGCATATTATATTTTTAGTATATTGACAGATAAGTTTCATAAAAGATTATCCGAAACAAAAATGTCAAGTGATAATTTTTTTTCGAAAGACTGTACAGTAATCTCTTATCAGCCTGTGATCCAGCTTCACACCCAGAATGGAAAGAAATTTTTCCGATTTGGTGTTTTACCAAGATATAAGAGTTGCTTCATTTTTATTTATGAGAATTATTTTGGTGGTAAACAAGATATTCATTATTTTTTTAGGAATTATTCAAATATTTAATTTCCTATAGAATAGTCCTAAATAATTACAAATCAGAATTAGTGAACTCTACAATAATAAAGAAGCAATGGTTGTTATTCATAGGTGGGTTTTTCTTTATATATATTCAAGTCAATAGATACTGGATCATGATCTGACATTATTAGGTCCAAAACATTTGTGAAAATTAATAAATAGGCTAGACTAGTTACATATAACTAGTTTTTTACCAATTTTAAAGATGGGATAGACAGAAAATAAGACTAACCAAACCCTGGTTAATTCAATTTTTTTTGTTAAACTTACTCTGTATGAAGCAAACCATCTTTAGCATAAGTAGATGCTGAAGTTACGAGAATTAAATTTTGTATGAAGGACTCTTAGAAAATTAAGTTCTTAAATTTTTATCGAACACAGTGTTTAAAAATTCATTGGTTTACTGATATTCTGTAAATTCAAATTCTCACATATGGAATAAAAAGCAATTTTTAACAAAAACAAATATATGAATTGATTCAAAAGCAAATCTGAACTTATTTTAAAAGTAAAATAAAATGCTATATCCTAACCTTTCAATTCTAAAAGTAGACTGTGTCACATATCAGGTGTTTAATTAGAAATGACGATGAGTTAATCCATTTTTATTAATCCTGTGGTCATAATCAGCTGCGCCCTACCCATGCTCTAGCTATGAATTATCAACAAATTAAATTATCATTATAAGAATTGGGGTATTAACAAAGGGTTAAATCTAGTTAAAACATGGTTAAGTGAATGATGTAGCCAACGAAGGTTGTGAAGTCCTTATACTGCAACCTGTAGGCTTATTGTATTGCTTGTTATATTTGATATATGTGAACAAGTGAATTGCCTTAATCAGGTTTAAAAGAATGTTCCCTACTTTGTCTTCTGGGTATAACTTCAGGAGTGTTACACATAGGACATTGTGGACGTCTTCTTAGCAATAGTTTGTTGTGCTTGTGTTCCACAGTATGGTTCTATTAATGGTTTATCAACCCACTAATAGTTGTTTGGAATTTTTCTGATGACATGCAAGAGTTTTTAGTGGCGAGTGACTGTTAAAGAAAATAAGAAAGGTCCTTCTCCAGGAATGTACGTATAACAATTTTTTTCAAACATGATAGCAGGGATTATTTATTGTTTTTTCGACCCATAAAAACTGGCTTCAGTATCTTTTTTTTAGTATATGTAATGAATAAGAGTCATTTATGGATCTATATAAAATATTTACCTTTCTTTTTTCTAGATTAAATACTTCTGTGCTTCTTCAAGGAAACTCGCCTTAAATTATCTTTTTTACAAATAAATAAATAAATAAATATGGGAAATTAACCAACAATTAACCTTACAAATAATAGGTTTTTCGCATAGACGTAGAAGAATTTAATTATAACTTAATAATTTATTTTTATTTAATTTCTTCTACGTCTATGGTTTTTCGTAGGGATGCAAACATACATCGATGTCTAGATTAGCGATACGTCGCCCACAAATTTACTAACCACCGACATCGGTCAGGGTGAGTCCTAACAACAAGAAAAATTTAAGCGTAGGCGTATTACGCGCTTTTGTGTTAAAAATGTCTCGTCCACACGGGAGATTTCGTTAGAGCCGTTTTACACACATAGCCAAAATTTATCTGATAATTATGTTGAAAATTTTCACAAAAATAATTTGCTGTTTTACACATCAAAGAATTATTGCCGAAATTTTGGTGAAAATTTTCGGCATAAAAATATAGAACGTGTTCTATATTTTTATGACTAAAATGCAGAAAGTGCGCGAAAATCGACGCGGAATAAAATATGTGAATTGACAACCCACGTTTGGTAATCAACCTAATCTTAATGTTTACTCATTTTTTCTTGCACAAAATATCCCTTATTTTGTGGTTTTTTTGATTATATATGTTTGAAAACTTTCGTATTTATGACATTTTAAGGTTATTTAACTGCTTGAACGTCACATGTTATGAAAATGCGCATGAGCACCGACAAAATTACCACCAAAATTATATTTAGATTTCTGGTACGTATCAAACAGAGTGGTATTTTATTGTAAAAATTATCTCCAAAGAATTTTCGGCAAAAATTTGCTGAAAATTTTTGTTATAATTTTCGGAATAATTCTTGTGTGTGTAAAACGGCTCTTAGGCGGTTATAAGGGGTTTTTTGACTTAACCTAACTTTTATCAGGATTTTTGTTTATATTTTATTTAAAAATTAAAATGAAGCAAAATAAAACATTAATTGCGGCAGTATTTTAATCTAGAAAAAAAGTTACAAAATGTAAGAAGAATATCGATATATTCTTTATTAAAAAAACAGGAAAGTCGTCGCTACTGGGTCCTGTCTGTATTTGAGGAAAATATTGGAGAAAGGCTTGGACATACTAATAATTTAATTCAAGAAATGTAAGAAAATGATCCTGCTTTTTTAAAAATATTTTCTTGTTACCATTGGTGAATTTGAAGAGCCCTTCGCTATTGTTGGGCCAATAATTAGGAAACACGAAATGGAAATGTGTACACCTAAACCTTTATTACTAATTTGGAAATAACATAGTGATATTTAGCTGATGAAATCAGCATGTTAAAGCAACAGTGCGAATTCCGAGTCGGCAAACAATGTTTTTGAAATTATTCAGGTTACTTGTGCGGTAATATGAGACTCTTTTAAAAGAAATTTTATTTTCAAAGCTTACCACTTCTACTTGGTAAAGAGTTGCAAAGGAGTTCAAAGACGAGAATTTCAATATAACAGTGTAATTTTAACAATCGTTTTATTCATTACAATTGTTTGTAGTTTTTAGAAGAATACATTACGTACGACACTAACTGAATTTCTGTTATTAAATTTCCATCAATGTTAATTTTTACTTTTTAATTGTTCATAACAGGTTTATATAAAGCTTGCTAAGGGTAGGGTTACCAGACATGAATTTTCCTGAAATTTTAGCCCCCTTTAGGGAAACAGGAAAAAACTGCAATTGTCAATATTTTTTTGAAATTAAAAGTGGAAAATATAAGTAATAAAAAATATTTATTAATCATTCTAGTAAGAAAAAATAAATTAATTAAACGTTAACAAAATAAGTGAATTGTTAATTTAGTATATTAATAAATTTGGTTTCGTACTTTTTATTGCTTGATGTTTCTTTTGGCAATTGCTGGTCTTTTATAACCATTTCATGATATTCTTCACATGATATGTTCTTTAAGTTAAATTGTTTCTCAAGTAGAACCTTAATAGAAGATATTGTTGTAAACCAACTATTATTACATATTATTAATTATTAAATTATTATATATAAATATTTTTAAGTTACTCTTATGGATTAATAGATAATTATAGTCTAATACTTAATGCTCTCTTAAGAAGTTATATCTTAAGTAAATTTATATTCTAATAGGCTCAAACAAAAGCATGCCTTAATCTCAGAAACCTCTAAAAGTTTACTTTTTACAGAGACCATTAGCTTTTTTCATATTGTCATCGTCTCATAAATACACACTTTTTCATTTCAGTAATCTTGTAAATAAATAGTTATGTTATATTTGTTAGTACGCCTATGACTGTAAAATAATAATTTAGATACAGAAATAGAATATAGCTAGGACACGAACATAGTGACGAGGGGAACTAGAATTAAAAAAACCAGAATAGTGACATTAAATCAGTAAGTAAGAAGAAAAACTGTGGTTACCTGATGATTTAGTGAACATTTTAATAAAATATTAAAAGTAATATTAGAAGATTTATTTGAATTCATCGAAACCAGTGATAAACCAAAAGCAGAACCAGCAATGTTATAACATTGGTGGCAGCGAAAAGCAAATCTTATAACAATATAGACAGCCTATTTCTCTCCTTAGTCCATTACGCTACCATTAATGAGAATACTCGCTCGATATTCCTAGTTGGTGCGTCGATTGCAAAAATTTTAAAAATCTCACTGCCGTAACATACCACAAATAACATTCAGGTAAAATGTCCGGATATTTATTGAAAAGTCAGGGATATTGTCAAGAAATCTCATTATTTGATCTGGTAACCATAGATAAGAGCATGTCTGTGGATTAGCGTCTCGATATCAAAGATTGTCGATGAATCGAAATTGTATTATATAACGGCCTTTATTTCATAAGCTTTAATTTATATAACGAACAGCTGTATTATTGCAATTATTATAAAATTAATAAAAATAAATAACAGGATTTTTTTTGAGTACCAGGCAGTAATGATTTTCGGTAACAAGCATTTTTAATAAATTAAAACAATTTAACATAGTTCATAAATATCCATTATCTCAAAACTCGCAAAATAAAAAAAATGTAAATAAAACAACAAACTTCTGAAAAAAAAACATAAGTTATGTTCACATAAAATATTAAAAAGAAATAGTTTCAGCAATATTTAAAGCAGTCCGCTGAAAAGTTAAAACATTATTTTGCGTAATGACCCTGGAAAAGGCAGATTTAGGCGAGAAATCTTCGATCTTTGTCTTTTTTTTAAATTTAACAAATCTCAATGCTTGAATTTTGACATATTACGTTACGCTTACGCCCAGATTTTTGTTATCACGTGGACCCACCCTCATCTCTTTCCCTACATTCATTCTAGGAATGTACGAATCTGACAAAAATAATGAGTTCGTCAAAATCGAAACCATCGGCGAAACAGAGATTCAGATGTATCTGTCATCTCCTATCACACTAATGGAAAAAGACGCCATTGAAATCTAGGAGGATATGAAATTTCTTTTTCAACACTTGTAAAGATTGTAACGACATACCTCCCCGTCGTAGACACGTTTGTGCTGAGCGAGCGCTTGTTCTCAGAATGGGTCCACACGATAAAAAAAATCTCGGCGTAAGCGTAGCGTAAGAAGACATATGTCAAATTTCAAGCATTGTGATTCGTTGAATTTAAAAAAAGACAAAGACCAAAAATTTCCCGCCTAAAATCCGCCTTTTCCAAGGTTGTTACGCAAAATAATGTTTAACTTTTCAGCGGACTGTTTTATATATGGCGGAAACTGTTTATTTTTAATATTTCACGAGACGTTAAATCCTGAAATGGCTCCATGGTTGCCAAATCGTCCGTGAGCAGTTTTATCATTATATATGTTTTATAGTTGTGTTGACCCACGAATTTAACATATATGTTATATCAGAGTGGGTTCACATGATAAGAAAAATATGGGCGTAAACGTAGCATAATAAGATATATGTCAAATTTGAAGCATTGTGATTTGTTAAATTTGAAAAAAGACAAAGGCCGAAGATTTCCCACCTAAATCCGCCTTTTCAAAGGTCATTACGCAAAATACTGTTTAACTTTTCAGCGGACTGCTTTAAATATGGCGGAAACTGTTTCTTTTTAATAGTTTGTGTGAACATAACGTATGTTTTTTTTTTCAGAAGTTTGTTGTTTTATTTTTATTTTTTTTTTATTTTGCGAGTTTTGAGATAATGAATATTAATGAACTATGTTAAATTGTTTTAATTTATAAAAAATACTTGTTAATGCTTGGTCCTAAAAAAAAACAATTCTTGTTCATTTTTTAAATAATTTTATAGCAATTGCAATAATACAGTTATATAAATTAAAGCTTATGAAATAAAGGCCGTTATATAATACAATTTCTATTCAACGATAATCTCTGATATCGAGACGCTAATCCACAGACATGCCCTTAGCTATGGTTACCAGATCAAATAATGAGATTTCCTGACAAAATCCCTGACTTTTCAGAAAATATGTTGTATGTGGTATGTTAAGGCAGTGAGATTTTCAAAATATTTGCAATCGAATCACCAAATACGAATATCGAGCGAGTGTTCTCATTAATGGGAGCGTAGTGGATTAAGTAGAGAAATAGGCTGTCTATATTGTATTAAGCTTTGTTTTTCACTGCCACCAATGTTATAACTTTGCTGGTTCTGCTTTTGGTTTATCAGTTGTTTCGATGAATTTAAATAAATCTTCTAATATTACTGTTAATAATTTATTAAAATATTCACTAAATCATGAGGTAGCAACAGTTTTTCTTCTTACTTACTAATTTAATGTCACTATTGTAATTTTTTTTTACTTTTAGTTCCCCTCGTCTCTATGTTCATGTCCTAGTTATATTCTATTTCTGTATCTAAATTATTATTTTACAATCATAGGGGTACTTACACATATAACATAACTATTTATTTACATGATTACTGAAATGAAAAAGTGTGTATTTATGGGACGATGACAATATGAATAAAGCTAATAGTCTCTGTAAAAATAAAAGTTTTAGAGTTTCGAAGAGTAAAGCATGCTTTTTTTTGAGCCTATTAGAATATAAATTTACTTATGATATAACTTCTTAAGAGAGCATTAAGTATTAGACTATAATTATCTATTAATCCATAAGAGTAACTTAAAATATTTATATATAGTAATTTAATAATAAATAATTTGTAGTAATAGTTGGTTTACAACAATATCTTCTGTTAAGCTTCTACTCTAGACACAATTTAACTTAAAAAAACATATCATCTGAAGAATGTCATGAAATGATTATAAACGACCAACAATTGCCAAAAGAAAGATCAAGCAATAAAAAGTACGAAACTAAATTTATTAATATACTAAATTAACAATTCACTCATTTTGTTGACATTTAATTAATTTATTTTTTCTTACTACAATGATAAATAAATATTTTTTCATTACTTATATTTTCATTTTTTAATTTCAAAACAATATAGACAATTGCAGTTTTTTCCTTTTTCCCAAAGAGGGGGCTAAAATTTCAGACATGTCAGGAAAATTCCTGTTATCTGGCAACTATACCCTTAACAGACTTTATATAAACCTATTATAAACAATTAAAAAGTAAAAATTAACATTGATGGAAATTTAATAACAGAAATCCAATTAGTATCATATGTAATGTATTCTTCTAAAAACTACAAACAATTGTAATTATTAAAACGATTGTTAAAATGACACTGTTATATCGAAATTCTCGTCATTGAACTCCTTGGCAATTCTTTATCAGGTGGAAGTGGTAAACTTTGGAAATAGAACTTGTTTTAAAGAGTCCCATATTACCTCACAAGTAACCTGAATAATTTCAGAAACACTGTTTACCGACTAGGTATTCGCACTGTTGCTTTCACATGCTGTTTTCATCAACTAAATATCACAATGTTATTTCCAACCTATTAATAAGGGTATAGCTGTACACATTTCCATATCGTGTTTCTTAATTATTGGCCCAACAATAGCGAAGAGTTCTTCAAATTCACCAATAATAATAGGAATATATTTTTAAAATATTAGGATCATTTTCTCTCATTTCTTGAATTAAATTATTAGTATGTCCAAGCCTTCCTCCAATGTTTTCCTCAAATACAGACCGAACCCAGTAGCGACGAATTTCCTCACATTTTGTAACTTTTTTTTCTATATTAAAATACTGCCGCAATTAATTATTTTATTTTGCTTCATTTTAATTTTTAGATTAAATATAAACAAAAATCTTGATAAAAGTTAGGTGAAGACAAAAAAAACCATATCCTTTATGACCGCGTAACGAAATGTCGCGTCTTGACGATACATTTTTAACTTAAAAGGGCGTAATACGCCGCTTGTCGTGTGGACTCACCCTGTTGATCCGAACAATTTTTAACAATTGTTGTCGCACCCTAAGATGAAGCAAAGACTGCCCTCGATTCATTAGCATGAACAGCTCGGAGCTGTACAGGTGCAAGAAACCCTCGGTTTATTCAAGTAGTGCATTATGCCTCGGCGCTTGTCAGATCTGCTTTCCCCTTACCCCTCAAGCACCAAAAAAAATATTTGGTGTATAAAGCCCTAACAGCTATCAGTTATCATTGTTAGATGCTATTTTTGGTTAAAAAAACATTTTATACATGAAATGGAGACACAAAAATAAGATTATTTCACAAGATATCGAACTTACCTTCATGGTTTTTTTAACGAATTGCGAAATATTTATGGCCGAAAATGCCATGACACCAGACAAAATTCAAAATTAATAAGTAATGATATAATATTTTTACCTTTTTGTCTTCGATATGTTTCGCTATGTATATTAAAAACACAAATTCCGAAAAAAATAATTTGTAGGTTATTTACTGTTCAAATTAATACTTTTACCGGTTTATTCAGATGTGCTCGGAGCTACTCAGGGTTTGATGCACTTGAGCTTAAGGGGGCATTAGGTCCGCCATTTTTGCCCATTTATCTGTCATTCACAGCTAATTCCGTTGTTTTATACTAGATGTCACCCTTATGCAGAATGGACGAAATAAATTTCTTAGCGTAAAAAATAGTAAATCCTCAATTTAAGAAATCTCCATTGATGAAGGCGGTGTTGTCTCAAACATTACATCTTACATTTTATTACCTAAATTTAATGACTTTTTGGTCACTTTCTAGCACTAAATCTAAAGTGTTGCAGAATAAAAAATAAGGAAATATTTAGTGAATAATTTTTAGAATTTTAAGAGTTATTATTGGATTTCGAATTCGACAGATATTATTATCAACAATCCATGAGTCTCTTTTTTTTGAAACATATGGCATCCTGCATTTTATTTAGCAAAACGGGAATAAAATTATGTTCTGACGTTTTATAACTCAAGTTCATGTCTGGCCCCGATTAATCACTTGACCTTGACAGCTTATTTAATTTCAACCTAAGCTGTTGTAAATTTTGACTCGTATAACCTAAAAGTAAGTTAGGTAAAGATTGACATACAAACAAAAACATTGTTTCTAGGAATAAAGAATAAATTTTGCGTGATGTGTTCAAGATCGGAACACAAAGCCAGAAAAACATAAATATTTTTAAAATTGTAAAAAAAGCTTTATATAAAACGACGTAAGCATTTCATCGCAGGTCGGGAGTCGTGTTTTTTCAAAAATAATAGGTAGGTACAATATGGTACATTTTACATTACAAAAAATAGCATGCAAAAATCAGTGTTTGTTTCTATGATAATCCTTATTAATTATTATGTTTTTAGCTTTATAAATTCACCAAAATGGTTTTGTACCTGGCTGGAAGCATTACAGTGACCATAAGATATGAAACTTTTTGCATTTGCTGCAGATTCAAGAGAAACAAAAAAAAATGGATTTCTTTAATAAGGTATCTACTTATAATAGCATTTGTGTCATGAAATATGTTGAAGAAGAAACCTGGCAATACATTTTATTACAATTTTATATATAAATTCAAATTTGTAGGACAGAAGACAGAGAACCCTCAAAATATTAATTACTATGCAACTGTCATCAAATAGTATTACTTTTTTTAAGAGAACTGCATATTTATATAAACTTCCTTTTTTTTTTAGGAAAATAGCTTTGAAAGAAAAAGATGACAAAGTCATTCTTTCCACAGTGGAAAACAATAATAATAGCTGGGCCTTATATAGCAAGTGTTTTTGAATCTTTAGACCCTTCAAGATGTAAACGGGCAAATTCCATTGTAGAAGATATGGCATCAAGATCCAAAAGTGTCAGCAGAAATTCAGGGGCACACTGTTCAAAACTATGAAAACTTTTAATTATTAGTAAATAATTAATATTAGGTATTATGCAGCATAGCAAGTTAAACTACTATCAAATATTATTCAAATTTTGATTTGGGACATCTGCTTTAGTTGTAAAGTACTACAGTGACAAATATAGCACTGCGTTAAGTTCTTTTCAACTAATTAATGAAGACGAAAGCTTGTTTCCAACAGCATTTTATACAATTAGAAATTGTAGAAAATTACACTGCACATAAATTTACTCATCGATTCCAACAAACCTAGAAAGTTCAAGGAAGACTTACAGTTTCTATAAACACAGAAAGATTTCGAAGGTGTATCACCAAATGATGTAATTATTTTTGTGAGCAAGGCATATCCAGAATCTATGTCGGACAAAAAAGTTATAGAACATTTTGAAACAAATAATTTTTTAGTGATCTTATACTAGCTGATAAATGATTCCTGATCAAGTAATTACTTCCTGCAGGCATCCTTAAATATCCCACTATTTTAATTTCCACAGAATTTAAAGTGTATGAAACACAAACTATAGCAAGGGTAAAAATACATGTTGAAAGAGCTATTCGTAGAATTTTTGAATATCTTTTGCGTTTTAATTTCCAGTATCCTCTAATAAAAGATGGGGAATTTTATTGAATAAATAAATGTTTCCAAATTATAAATATTTTTTTTTCTGTTTTTTATATTTAGTAAATCATATTTTATTTAAGTATTAATAAAAAGAAAATATTTTTGTAGGTGTTGTTTTATTTCTTAAGATTAGGACATTTTTGTTTAATTTTTCCAGGTAAAAACTAATTTATTTTTTACAATTAAAAAAAAACATGAAATCTGGATACATCCAAAATAAAAACGTTTTAATGGCATTTATATAAAACTAAAATATTAACAATAACATCTTTTAAAACAATATGTATTTATTACTTAAACCTAGCAAATTACAGATCAATATAATTGCATATTAAAGCGATTATATTAAATGATAATGAGTAAATATGCATAAACCATAGATAAAATAGTATATTTACAATTAAATAATACTTAAATCTACATAAATATATACATTTATTTACAACTTTTTTGATAAATTACTTAATTTCCTAAAGTTTTGGTAAATACTGATGAATATAAAAATTCTCTAATATTACTAAACTTTCTTTCCATGAAGTATCATATTTTATCGGACTGTTACTTCTCTTAATGTTCAGATACAGAGGTAACACTTCAATTTTTGTTAAATATTAAGATTTTCACTTATTTGTTCATACTGACATCTAAATTTAATTCTTTTTTAAGAAAATCTATGGTATTTTTATTATAGGTTCTTCTTCACTGAATGGATTTGATATCACAAAGATTGTAGAAACCTAAAATATTATTGAACTGTATTTATTAATAAAGGAAGTGTTAAATGTTAGTAGTATAGAAAACAACAAAAAGGTTTTATGCTTCATATTTTCTACCTAAATACTTATATACCAGTAAGATTTTTAAACAGGTCATCAGGATATCGATTCCCTAGACAAGCCGATAAAATGGTCACCAAATTGCTTGCAGTTAAGTGAACTTTGTTCTTAGGTACCAATTTTCATTACAATATGTCTAGTGGCAACTTTTGCAATTTTCTTAATGATATCACAATTAATGGCAAATATTTAATTTTGTCAGATGAGTTGACAAAACCATCTGAGAAAGATTGTTTTCAATAATGGGTAAATTTACATCTTACCCCTGCTGTAGTATCTGTTTGCCACAACTTAATAAATCCTACAGTATTACGCTTAATTTCATTTTTATTTTATTTAGTTCTTCCTGGCTCATTTTCACCTCGATACATTTTTACTGGCATGTTTCCTGTCCAAAGTACCAATATGGTGACATTTTATCTCCCTTGGACAAGCATAAGTTATAATTTCAAGATCTCCAGATCTGTTAAATGAAATCTGTAATAAAAAAATTATAATTCATAATTAATAACGCTAAACAAAGGTTCATAATTTACCTCAACGCTGTCTGATTTTTTCTTCATACTAGCAAGGGATTTTTTTTTCAATAAACAAACTGAATTTTCTTACGTGATTGGACTCCAATGCATTTTCGCTTTTTAAATGACTTCATCATCGCTTCCAAATAACTCGTTGATGCTAGAAAGTTTTAACACACAAATAATATAAAAATTATATCGAATACACAATGTTAAAAAATATCCTCAATGTGGCCAACCTTACAAGATTACAAGTAAAATTCTTACCTTATGAAAAAATCTCCTGAAATGGAAGAATTCTACAAATTTTTTAAACTTCAAATAAAGTTTTATTCGTAACAAAATTAACAATAAATAAGAAATTAACAACCTCATATGATAAGGTTCAGAAAGTTCCTGTCCTGGAACAAAAAAGGTTAGGTTCCTGTAGCATATTTTTTGACTTTTCCTTTCCGTATCTGTTCAAGACAGTGACATACTTATGCATTACCACAAAGGTAACGAAGATGCAAGATCTTTTTTTTATGACATTTTGTTCGAATTTATTTTTGTAGAATCATAATCTAAAGAAATCATTCCCATTTGAAATATTTCCATTCATAATTCGGCAGCGACTGCTGCGCCAACAAGGCCGAACTAAATCAACTTCCGGTATCCTAACAGTAACGTTCTACGCTGATTATTACTTGGTAGTCGAATGTCTTTTTCTGTTGAGTGCAAATAAAAAAAGAACACTATTGTCAGACTGTTCAGGTCACATCAATTACAGTTTTTGAATAGACCTAGGGCCGACCCGGGAATTATGATTTGTTACTTTTTACTAGTTTTTTTTTATATACGTTGACTTTTTTAAAATAAATATCCATTGGTTGTGATTTTTTAGACAGAATAGTGTTTGTAAAAATACAAGGGGAGACTTCAATAAAATTTGTGAAATGTTGGCTAGATTTTAAATGATATTGAAAAAACATGTCTTTTCTGACGACTAAAAACTTGTGTGTACTCAAGTAATAAAAAATGCTATTTTTAAGTTTTTTTCTCTGCATATTATGTAACTCTCCCCTTCATTATGCCTTTCCTAAGCATTTTTTGAAAGTTTTAGGTAAGAATCGTTTTTCCTCGTTGAATTTCAACGTATTAAAAATGACGATTTTTGGGTCAAAATAATGGGTTATTTTGACGCAAATGACCTTGAAAAATGCCGCCTTAAAACTCTTGAATCGAGAGCAGTAAAAGATAGATTATGGCTGTATTCTTTAGAGTGATTATCAAATGATCAAAGTGAAGAAAGTTAAACTGGTAACTTCATGTTCGTTTGAATATGTATTTACCTGTCATTAGGTCGAAGTGATCATGAATTACTTCAAGTGATACAACTGAAAGTGATAACGCCTCAAAAGAATAGCCCTTATGTATATTCTTCTAGGTATATTCTTTTGAGTAATTATCACTTTCAGTTCTGTCACTTGAAGTAATCATGATCACTTCGACCCAATGACAAGTAAATGCAAATTCAAAAGAACATGGAGTTATCAGTTTCACTTTGTTCAGTGATAATTTACTCAAAAGAATACAGCCTCTGTCTGTTTTTTTTTTGTATGAGATAGGTTATGTTATGATTTAGGATTTGTGAAAATTTGTAAAATTTAATAATATTAAGACAAAATGATCCATAGCTTATTTATCATAAATTCTCAAGGGTAAGCGAATTTTCCACCTTATTTGTTAATTATTGTGCTATAATCATTGCAATGTGCCATGCAACCTAGCGAGGGTCATATTAGTTATATTTTTATATATTTAGTTTGACTAACGATCGGTAAAAATTGTTCATAAACCCAAAGAAATCTGTGTACAGTAAATATAGCCGATAAAAAATTATAAACATTTTTAACACATAACTGTTATTGCATTCGATCCTTTAGAATGACAAGTAAGTCTTAAAGTAAGCAATATTTATTAAAGATACTTTTATTTATCTTAGCAAATATTGACTGAAATGTAGAGGAATATCCTGGATAAGTGGGACAGTTCTCAAGGATGCTTAAATTATGTGGAAATAACACCATATGTTTAATTCCATGTTGACATTACACATATTTCAAATTGAACATCCTAAAACATTTCTCAATAGAATGCTTACTTTATGGACTAATATCTCAGCATTAACCTTTATTTTATTTCATAATCTTCTGCTAGAAATAGGTATAGTGAAAATATGTTTTCAAAGGACTTGGTATAAATTCTGAGAGTTTTACTTACAAGCTTTATAATTACGTTATAACTAGACAATTATTTTTACGAAGACATCAAATGAAAACAAGCTTTATTGTCTAAGAAAAAGGTTTTTTTGACTTTAACTTAAAATTAATCAGTAATATACAAAAAAATCATGAATAGAAGTAAAAAATATAACATTAATAAAATAAAAACAAACCTTACACTCAAAACAAACAAAATTCAACTTTTAAAATGATTACAAATCTTGAAATAAAACAAATTATTAGAAACAACTATCTTAAATGATTACATTCGGAATTGTATAAAAATGTAACTGCAATTGGTGTTGTAAGAAAAGGATGAAGTAATAATAGAATAAAGAATTAAGGAAACAAATTGAATACATACAAATCAAAATATTTAAATAACATGATTTAATTAAAAAGTAAAGCAAAGTAAACCAGTTAGAATATTTATAATCTATCGTCAAAATACGTCTATAATGAATAATACGTTTTTTTGAGTAGTTATAATTTTACTGCATGTCTAAAATTCCTAAAAGGTTTCTTTAACTTTATATCAGGCAAGTAGTTAAAACATTTTTGGCATTAAAATATATTGTTTTTTTAATCCAAGCAGAGTGAGGAAGGATAACATTATGTTTCTGACTTGAAGCATATTGTAAGCATTACATACATTTTTCAGCATGATCAAACTTTCTATAGATAAGACACACCATTTTAAAAATGAAAATATGAGTAAATGTCAAAATATTATGTTTTATAAATAAGGGTCAACGTGGAATCTCTGGTTTGTGTCCTACTCATATACTTTAAAGTTTGCTTTTGTAAAATATAAACTGCATTCAACAAATACAGACTTGATTTTCACCAAAAGGAAACATCATACGGTAAATGTGACTCCACAAGGGCGAAGTACATAGTAATTACTATACTGAATTTCAGTTTTCATGATGTAACTCTTAAGGCGTAACAGCTACATGCTTTTTTACAGCTTAGATTAAAGATAGGTGTTTTAAAAGTTAATTTATCATCTATAAAAATTCCCAAAATTCCGGTATCTGATTTATTTAAAATAATATCATTATTAGGATTAATATTTTCTATGGGACAATTAAAACGTAATCTATTTGTTTTGGAAATATTAAAAGGAAAGTAGTTCACATCACATCTTTTTTCATTCTAGAAATATCTTTTGAAACTACTTTATGCAAATCTTAAGAGCTTTTACTATGCTATAATATTGTTGTATCGTCAGTAAATAAAGTTACCTTGGATAGGTTATGTTATGATTTAAAATTTTATATATTTATCATTATTATATAATTAAAAGAGAACAGGACCTAATACAGAACCTTGTGGAACCCTAGAACACATTTCCAATCCATTAGGTTTTGCTTCCTGAGTTCCCAATTTTGGGTTCGGTTCATTGGGTAAGATCTAAACCACTGCTCTTGCAGCAGTATTCTGTGACCCACACAATTAAAGGCTCTCAATAGATCATAAAAGACTGCCGCAGCCACGTCTCTCTTATTAAGTTTAAAGGAGAGTTTTCCCAAGAGTGAGAAAACGGTGTCATCTGTATTTCTCCTACTCCAAAAAACAAACATATAAATTTAATGTTGTTTCTATTTAGAAATGATACAATTTTTTTTTCACTATTTTTTTTTATTATTCTGGAAAGGGCGGTACTCAAAGATATTGGTCTAAAATTAGAGGGGGTCAGTATCTTTATTTTTGGGTATAGGAATAACAACTGACATTTTTAATGAGTCGGATAAAGTACCAGTGATGAAGGAATTGTTTATTGAATCAACCAAAGCAGTAAGGGCAAACTCTGGTAAATGCTATAAAATTTTAATTGAGATGCCATCCTATCCTGTTGCATCTTATTTTTACTTTCTATAAAGGTATTTTTAATTTTTTCAAAATTAGTTGGCCTTAGATAACACGAATTTGACAGTTGTACATTCTTTACAATTTCAGAAGGATTGGCTCTATTTATGATACTCCCTGCAAGCTCCCCAGCTACACTGCAATAAAATGTTTTAAATTTGGCAAGCTCAATGATGGTTTGAACTTTAGCTTTACCTCTTTTTCCTCTAAGTTGATTAATAATTTTCTAATTTTCCCTTTTGGTTGTTATGTTAATTGTCGATTCTTTGTTTAAAGTAACTTTTTCTTACTAATTTTACAACTCTTCCATAAATCCTTTAATATACTTTAAAATATGAACCATAAAAAAGTTTATTACAGTAATTCTTGCCTAAAGTATGCAGCGATCTAAGATTTTTGGCAGACACTGTAATCCCTTTAGTAATCCACGGTTTGTGAATTTTTTGTTTGAGTTATTTAATTGGTAAGCAGACATTGAAGATGTCCATTAACACACTTCATGAAATTTAGATAAAGGATCATTAGATTTAGATAAACATAACCAATCAGATTTTAAGCATTATGAATAAAATTTATTAATATTACCTGTGCTGAAAATTCTGCCTAGTTTTTTAGGCCAAGGGTTCTCTGCAGTATGAGAGAGATGTTGCAGAGAACTACCTCTTGATCAGTGCAAGAGGCGTCCTTCATACTTGAGCAGACATAGCCAATAATTGAAGTGTAGTCGGACAATCTCTCGTGTCAAAATTAATATTAAAAAACACATGTTCATTGCCCTGAGGCGATCTGTATAAACTAATGACATAACTATTAAATTTTTGATAAAAAAAAACAAAATGAAAATTGAAATTCATTTTTAACAATCATGTTATCAAATTTTGAAAAATAAGTAAATGCAAACTGCACTGAAGATATTTCATTAATTAAAATGAGTGTGCGCCGTGCTGACACATATTTTTGCGAAAACATGATACTATTTCATAGTCTAGTATGCTTATAGGTTCTTTTTGTTTAAGCCAAGATTTGGTTAATAAGACAATGTTACATAAATTACAGTCTCTTAAAAATATATTTTGTGTTTAGAAAAACAAACACTAATAATTTAGTGTATATTAAACTATTTACTTTATGCAAAAGGGATTGAACAATAATGTAATACGGGAAGTACAAGGATGCCAAGAAAACAATTAAACTCAAAATTGACTAAAAAGAATGTTTTCCAGAATAAAATTATAAATTCTGCATACATGTCAAAGGCTATTGGCAAATGGTTAATTAATTCTATTTGGCATAATTAAAAATAATACAAAATTTTTTCAAACCAAAAAATAATGGTTCTTTGCCAATATTTTCATTGAATATTTTTTTCTGCACTAAATTTGAAACTTGAAACTTATTTCAGGGTACAGAGCACTACAATGATTTTCATTGAAAGTGTGTGCTGTGTATACATGCCACTTATAATTTTAGAAGAGATGTTTAATGTCCTGAAAATAATAAAAAAATAAAAATGCACGTTGTATTAATGATGACATTTCTCTTTTTGTTCCTAAATATCTATGTAATTTTCTAAAATACCCACTGCTATTTATTTAACTTAGTTAAGAAATAGGCGCTTGTCTTGATAAATTAAAATGTGGTGAAACCACACCATTCTATAAGAAAGAAGATTTGTAGCTGACTGAGAACTATGCATCATTGATTGGTTTAATGTCCTTTTCCAAACTACTTGAAACAGTCGTCAGACTGCGATTTCAGGCATATCATAAAATACTACTAAAAAAACTGTATGCCTTAGGCTTTAGGGGTGGTGTCTATGAGCTTATGGAATCATTTTTGCAGATCAAGATAATTCGGGTGAAAATTAATATAGATTTATCAACTTATAAAGTTGATGTGATTGATTGCAGATGAAAATTTGGGGGGGGGGGGGTAAACAGAGCGGAATAGTCGTGTCTTGGTGGAGTTAAGTGTTTTGTGTGGTGGGAATGGCTCATTCCTGAACGGTAATAATACATTGTTTACCAGATTTGTACCATCCCCAGAAACACTATAACATTATAACCTATATATTAGAGTGTGGGTTCATCAGGCGAATGCAACAAAATTTCCTGACATTATTAGAACAATTGAAGGAATCATATCTGAAAAAAATCTAATAATGATAATAATCTTTATTGTCTAACAAAATACAAACTCCATTTATAAGACAATGTGACAAATTGTATACAAAATATACTAAATACATTTAAGAATCTTGGAAACACAAAAAATAGATGCTATACAGAAATTTAGTTTTCAAAATTTTTACAATTTTATTATGGAATAAACCGATAATAACAGTCATTACAGATTTCATTGAAATGTATCCACACGATGTAAAGTGGAACACGACTAAAAGGGAGTTACGGCGATTTATGGAGGCAGGGATATAAAATCGTCGAAGTAAATTCATTGGCGTATTATAAAACCTAACATTTTTATGGCCTCACGGTGAAGACTGCATTGATTTAGATATGATTATCCAATGCCACCCTGTAAACCGAATGAAACAAGCCAAATTACTAACTGTACTACGGTTTAAAAAAAAAAAAACATGTTGATTTAGCGATATCTATTGTTTAACTTGATAAAAGAGGCAGTCATACATTGACATTTCGAAAACCTTGGTAAATGGTGACACTATGGAAACTCATCTATTATTCGGAATTTTACTTTTGTTTTTTGAGAACGGGAGTAATTTTAGCCTCTTTCCATATATATGGAAATATATTTGTCTTAAATTCAGTACCACAATCTTTGACAAAGAAACATAGTTCATTGTCAGGGCCGCGAGTCATTTTTTTTTTTAATGTGTTCATGATAGTTTGTTTATATTTCGGGAATAACAAACAAAAGCAATTATTTATCAGTAACCTCATCGCCATATAAAGAATTAAGTTTAACGATGAACTGTTGTTGAGATAAAGCACGTCGAATGACGGTGTTCAAGAGTTAATTCCATTTTATAGTTTTATAGAGGAGAAGTCTCAAAGTTACCGTAAACAACGCAAGTAGCGTCCCTAATTAAAACTTCCTGTGTACGTATACAGTCTAAAATGTCAAACTTTACAATGGATATATCAGATGGCACCTAGCAACGTCAGAGCTGCCACTTCCAAAAGTATAAACGTATGTTAGCTGAAGAAACTGAGAACCTCATAACGATTATTTAAGGTTGGAGTGCTGTAGACGTTACTAAAAATATTAGCAAACTCATTTACTATGTCTTTTACTATCGCTATTTGAAACAATTTCCGATATGGATGATGAAGCTTTTTTGCGTTAATAAAAGACGAAAAGTATTAGGATTATTAGAATTGCCAATCTTAACAAGATAATTCCTATAAGCAGCACTTATATTTCTTTTAATATTCATATCCAACACATTTTACTGATTTCTGAGAAATTGCGAGTGTGATTTTTTAAGTTTCTTGAGGAGTCATATGTTTACGCTTTACGCAGTGTGTTATTTCACAATGAATGAAACAATCTACTACGTATTACAGACTTAAGCACACATGCTCCAATAATATTAAATAGTATCTCATAATACATTTGCCTTCCTGGAGGACCTTTATTTGAGTCTATATGTGGGGGATGTTACCGCTGCGATTTCTCCAAGGCTTTTGATTGCGTGGATCATGGGGGTAATCTTCGGTAAGCTTTTCAACTATGGATTCAGAGATGTTGCTCTGCGGTGGTTCCAATCATTCTTCTCAGGTTGGTGAGCGGCTATATCTCAAAACCTATAGGTGTTATAACTTTAGAATAAGAAATATATTAAAAATTTGATCCAAAAATTTACTTAAAATTATTTTTAAATTATCTCTCTCACCACTAGGGGGCGTATTTGCTATGCTGTTACCAAAAGTCAATTTCTAAAAATCTCGGATAAGTCGAAAATGAACAATTTAAAATGCTGCTACTTCGGTTTGTTTCTACTATGTTAATAAATTATAGCTCATTTCAAGAGGCTTTTATTCTGGTGACATTTTGTTATTACTTTACATTTTGTTATAAAAGGGAACTTGTAAACAAAAGCGACACTACAAAAAAATGACCATTAGTCTCGAATTGTCAAAAAATTTAAATGCCACCAGAAACTGACATCTGTCTTTGCTTAAAATTTATGTCAATAATAGTAGGGTATTGTCAGAGAGCCTGCCTTTATATTTCTTTTACAAAGAGTTTGCTGTAAACAACCCTTATAATCAATGAAAGATTATCCAAAATTATTTATTTTTCATCATTATAAGGCTCTTTTGAGAGCCAGCTAGGAACCCTTATTTTGTCCGACCGCCCGTCTGTATGTTACAGCCCTATAACTCCGTTGTACCTCCCCTTGTGTGAAAAGTGGGGATGAAAAAAAATTTTTTTTTACTTGTCGAGTGGGATATTGGATTATTCAAAATGCAATTTAGTGTGTCATATAATATCTTTTTTTTAGTTGCTTCTCGAGAATAGCTTTTGTAATGCTCACCCTCAACGATGAATGTTAAAAATCTAAAAAAAATTAGCATACTAAATAATATATTCAATGAAAATTATTACGGTTAAGTCGTCTCCAATAAATAATGAGAAAAAAAAATTGTCCTTTTTTTTTTATCCCATCGAGTGGTGTATCGTTGATTAGGTCTTCAAAAATGCAATTTAATATATTATATAATATTTCTTATTGATGAAACATAAACCTTTAAAGGGGTTTAAAATTATCGCCTTTTTATAGGAGTGTTATTTTTGGCTAATGCGCCAGGTGAGGCAGTGGCTATATCAAATATAAATTTTATTCCTTCTCTAAAGGGTGTAGATCGTGTAGAGCGGGATTTAAACTGGTTTATTTCCGTTCTTCTTTAGAGTAGTCTAGACCAGCGATTCCAAACCTTTTCCTTCGACCCCCTTCTAAAAACCTGGATAAATTGGCGAACCTTCTATAGTCATTAGGAACACTAAATGAAACAGTAAAATTGGTTTATTAAAATTTATTTTCGATATTGAATAACAGTTCATAATCGTCAAACATTTACAGACAAATATTAAGTGATAGCATGACCTACAAAAAAGAATTAATACAATAATATAGAACTTGAAAAATACCTTCAATGCGATATTTATGTCTGTTTGGTGGAACAAAGAAATTCAAAATTTGGTTTGATGTCTAAAAGTTTGAGTTTTAGAACAGGTTCTGCATTTAACCTGTTTCTATACTTATCTTTCAGGTAAGTATATGTTGAACATCCTTTCTCACATAGGTATGTTGTACAAAAGGGCAATAAAACTTTAATGGCTTTCTCCGTCATAACACTCATTTCTTATACAGCCATAAAACAATTAAAGAGTGATCTTTAAAAACAATTATAAGATGATAAGTCAATGACTTTATCTTCCCAGTAAAATTAGAGAAGTATCCGAAGTTACATTTCCTTGAAAAGGATTACCTATTTAGTTTTATAGGAAAATAGTTCTTGAACGTTAATTGAATTTCATTTCTAATAAAATGGTGCTGAGAGAACCAAAACATTCGGACCCGTTCACTTACAGACATTGAATCCAAAAGTTGAACTTAACATGGCTATTCTATCATGCACATTGAAAATGGTGATACCTGGTAGAGATAGATTTAAATCATTTAATTTAAATGTCGGTTAAGTATGCAAGTTTTTGTAGCCAAAGAATATCAGATACACAAGATGACAAATGAAATGGATGATCACGAAAAAATGCTTGAACTTCAAATTTCAATTGAAACAAGCGGGTCAAAACCTTGCCACGAGAAAGTTATCTAATTTCTGTATGAAGTAGTAAAGAAACGTGGAGGTTTCCAAACTCCTAACAAAATGCACGGAATAGACGAGAGTTTGCAGCACACGATTTTATGAAATTTACAATTTTTACAGCGTCGCGTACAGTACTGGATAACTATGCAGGAATACGCTTATATGTCAGTGCCCGTCTATAAATACAGCTACGAGTCTATTCAATATTCTCGTTGATCTTTACCCGCACCACAAGATCAGAATATGTCGCAATCATTGATTTTGTACCATCAGTGCATACAGCCAAACAAAAAAAAAAAAAACAATTTATTTTATTTTTTTTCAGAATAGTCATTGATCATATCGAAAATTGCTGCGCCTGTCATGTAAGTTTTCAAAGGTTTTGAAAATAATATATCTTTTTGAATGAAATTCTTAATAAAATTTTTGTAAAAAAATTGAACCGACTCCTAAAAGTGCGCTAAAAAGTGAAAAATAACTATAAATTTTTCTATGAAATTGAAATTTCCTTCCTCCAGGAAGGCAAATGTATTATGAGATACTATTTAATATTATTGAAACATGTGTGCTTAAGTCTGTAATACGTAGTAGATTGTTTCATTCATTGTGAAATAACACACTGCGTAAAGCGTAAACATATGACTCTTCACGAAACTTAAAAAATCATACTCGCAATTTCTCAGAAATCAGTAAAATGTGTTGGATATGAATATTAAGAGAAAAATAAGTGCTGGTTATAGGAATTATCTTGTTAAGGTTGACAATTCTAATAATCCTAATACTTTTCGTCTTTTATTAACGCAAAAAAGCTTCATCATCCATATCGAAAATTGTTTCAAATAGCGATAGTAAAGGACATTGTAAATGCGTTTGCTAATATTTTTAGTAACGTCTACAGCACTCCAACCTTAAATAATAGTTATGCGGTTCGCAGTTACTTCAGCTAACATACGTTTATACTTACGGAATTGTTTGAGATTTTAGACTGTATACATACACAGGAAGTTTTAATTAGGGACGCTACTTGCGTTGTTTACGGTAACTTAGAGACTTCTCCTCTATAAAACTATAAAATGGAATTAACTCTTGAACACTGTCATTCGACGTGCTTTATCTCAACAAGAGTGCATTGTTAAACTTAATTCTTGGCGACGAGGTAACTGATAAATATTTGCTTTTGTTTGTTATTCCCGAAATATAAACAAACTATGTGCGATCCCAAAAACTCCCCACACCAAATTTGAAGAAAAACGGACAAAGTGATGAAAAATTTCGTGCGTCTAACAGACGGTCCAGTCAAATTTTCGGCCTCTGTATATGCTTGTCCAGATCTTGCAATTCTGTAACTGACTCGAAATGATGCCTCTAGAGTCATTTTACTGTTTTCGTTTAAATCTGTTAGAAAAAAAAACAGTAGGCTTTTTATTATCTACCAGTTTTCTTTGAAAATACTGAACAGCTTTACCCTTGTGATTTGGATGATTTGTTTCTAGATGTTTACGAAGAAGAGATGATTTTAAACTGCTGTTGGCCAGGATTTCCTTACAGATTACACAAACCTATCTGTAAATAGTCACTGTCCTATTTTCGTTTCTTTCTTTTTTTTTCTCACTCTGTTTATCTATTATTTCTTTGCTTTCAGTTTGGTGAGACGGTAACTCACTACAACTGCCACCCTGTGTTGGTTCCAAATCAGGGACTGAAGTAGAAGGAGTTGATTACTCGTCCAGCTTTTCGTCAGACTTGACCAAACTACCCGTTTTTAACCAATGATCTTATTAACAAAAGAAAAAATCACTAAACTGGTTTACACTACTATATTTATGTACACACTATGCGTTAACTACTAACTCATTTATCTTTTCGAAGTCACTCGAGGTTCTTAAGCTTGTCCTACGATTCAGTCCGACTCTACCCTTTCTTATATGTGACAGTGGCGTTTTTATATCGGCAGACCTTTATTCTCGGTCTTTCGTCTTTTGAAAATATATTCGCATCGGCAGCTGCGTAGCTACTCGTCGCGTTACAAATTATTGCCTGTTGCGATGTTTAATTTAAAATTCGGCCATTACAATATTTTTTTACGAATCTCCTTTATAAATCTCGGGAAGCCCTGGAGATTTGCGAGCCACCGTTTGTGAAACGCTGGTCTAAAGAAAGTTAAATAATTTAGGGAAGTCGGAATTAGTTTTTCTTTTCATTTCGTTTTACCCTTAGTTATTCTTTCTTTACACCGCTCATTTCATAGTGCCCTAATTATATGTTTTATTATTTTTAGCACAGTCCCTAATATTTTGTATTTGATTTGTGAGTTTATTATTTACTACAACTTTTATATCGATTTATATTTAAATTTTATTTTTTATTTTTTTTTAAATACTACTAACAGCAGTACTTTTAACGAAAATTGGTACACGATTAAGTCACGTTTATTAGCTTATGTAATAAAAAAATGTTTACAATCTCATATATTTCAATATGTTTTCCAACATCTTCTCTGATAAAATTTTACGGGCCCATATTTTCAGTTAATTCAAAAACATTCGTTCAACGAACTTACAGGAAAAAAGTAACAACGCCATTAACTGCCACAGGTTTTTTACTTTACTTGGAAAATACAATAATAATTTAAATAGGACGTTTGTTTGAAAAAAGGCCATAATTTATGACGAAATAAAACAAGAGAACAAACACATATGGTTCGGGAGCTTTTGTCGATTGCTTAACCAATTTTTATAGTTATCTTTTAAGGTAGTTCATCGGCTGTAATTGTAGTCAAAAGTAGCACGCGTGATTCGATGCTCTTTGGTACGACACGCCTCCTACTCTGCTTCTGAACCTTTGACGATAATTTGGTAACACTTCTTATACCCATGTGGGCCAAAGATGCCGGTGGCAATGTTGGGTACATAATATGTTAAATCGATGCCGAAAACCAAATGGAACATTTAGTAAGAAAAAAGTTCATTTCATGTGCAGCAGCCATGACAGAAGCAAAAAAACGCATGCTACCTACTTGAATAATTTGTCCTTTTCGCTCGCTTACTTTATATCACAGCGTAGCCGCTTCTTTATTTTAAAATCACTTTCATGGACAATGCGTTTAGAATTTTATAACAAAAGTTTATACTAAAACTGTGAATTTACGGCATAGCTAGGCATCCTCGTCTTGTAGTATCTCATGCCTTATAATGTTATATTGGTTTGTTAAGAAGAATAATTGTTTAAGTTTTGAATTATATATGATTATATTATGTCCGAAATTTCGCAGTCTTGCGGAAAATTATATCGACGTTGAAAATAAAAAGAAACTCGTTTAGCCGCTGAGCTACCTTAATTAGAATTTTTTTATAAAGTTTTAATAAATTGAAAAGAATTACTAGCTAGCTATCAATCTAGAACACCAATATTATTTTTGTAATAAGTTTATATGATTTCTATATTATTTGGAAATTGTTCTACTATGTACATGTAAGTCCATAAATTATTTTTGATTAGCTTATATTTTTGTTTACCCTAAAAACTAACGTTAAGGAGAGCCGTAGTTAGAGCACAACATTTTAAATCGTTACCCTGGTTACAATGGTAACTCAATAAAAATTGTTTTAATAAGATTTGAAGCGGAAAAAATGGATATTCTAAAAAGTTTATTTTCGACCTACGTTGTATCTAACATATGTATAGAAATCAACGATTTTTGGTAACAGCAGTGGTAAAATTAAATATTAAAAAATATTTTCGAACGCATTTTGCTGGTCGTGTTTATTATTTTCTTTTTATCCTACAATCGTAGCGTGTTAACTTTTTTAGATATAGCCGCTCCCCACACTTCATTGATCATTCTGTATTTTAAACGAAATAGGTTCTTCTCGCACCCTGATTTTCCCTGTTGAATTGACGACACACAATCTCCACTATTCAAACTAGCTCCAATAACTTTTCTATTTGTTAGTCATTTTTAGCGTATTGGAATCTTAAATGATTTTAAACTTAACACGCCGAAAATAAGAGAGTTTTTTTTATAAATAAAATTCCTCCTGAAGAACGATTGCTTGCGGTGCGCGTCCCGTGGGTAATTAAATGAAGTATTTTATATCAAACATGGCTAATACGTCTCTAAAAATCGTACAAGTATGTCGAAGCTATAAGGATGTTTTTGACTTAATCATAAGAGGCAAAATGTAATGGTTCAAAACGCAAATTATGCTTTGTTCATTTTTATAAAATTAAGGTTTTTAGAGGAATAATGCAAACAATCCAAAATTGTTTATTACAGACCTGGAGCACGCGCTAAAAATGACAAGGTAGAGAAACAGGAAAAGTAGGTAAGTCTGGAAGTCAATATCCATGGAGAAAAACTAAACTATTTCTTCTGTGTGGATTGCGGATAATTTTAAATACGTTAGAGAAATGTTGCTTGAACTGCAGTAGGTAACACAGAAAGTGGATTTAGCAATCAACTACAGTAAAACGAAGATGATGACTAACCTAGTGTCAAATAGATACTACTAAACATGCGAGCTTGGATAGCATACGGAGTTATGAGACGTTTTCAAAGCGAACATACCAATTTTCATGAGAAGGAAAGCAAATGATATTAATATTGAAAAATTGAGTAAAAAGAGCCCAAAATAGAAGGAAATGGAAGCAACTATGTTTTACAATGGACGAGAATGGCTAGCTAATGTTGATAATTTATTTTTATTTGAGTTTTATATTGCGAAACTATATATATATATATATATATATATATATATAAATATTGTGATATTTTCTTTTCAGGGATGTTTTTTTGGAAAAACATTGGAGAAGTGTCATATCAAGATCAGTATGTGACTACTACTTGGAAGCTCAAAGAGCAAATGTCAAAGATATCAATCCTGTTATAGCAACGCCCCATCATTACCTTATTTCAATTCAACGCAGTGGAGTAAGTTATGTTGCTGTTTGTATGGAAGAAATACCTCCATTATTTGTTATCGAGTTTTTGCATCGCATTGTTGATACATTCCAAGTAAGTAATCCTATTAAATGGGCCACAATAATTTTAATTTCTTATATGGTATCTGGTCTACTGTGGATAATTTAAATTTAGATCTTAAAAAATTTGTATTTTTAAAAATATGAGGAAGGAAATTGATCTTTATTTGTTTGGGTTTCTTTCAGTTTTCCATCAATTGTTAAAAATGAATGCAGATTGGCTCTTGGTAATAGTTCTGAAGTAATTTGAGGCATGTTTTGTTATAGAAACTATAATTCATGGTTTTAGAGCTATATTTTAAACCGTGTTTTTGCGATTTATATTATATCGACTCTTTACGGTTTAATAGAAATAAGCTGTTTCTTAATTAGAAATTTGACGGTTTGGACCAAAAAAAGGAAAAAATAAGAGAAAAATGCCTTTAACGTGAATAAATTATGATTATAATAAGCACTAATTTTCGAGATATTCAAATTATTTAGTATTAATATTGGTTGAAAAGTAAATCATGTGGAAACTGTGTAAGTAAAAATACAATTTCGGGAAAAATAGTGAGATTATATTTAATGAGAAAATTGTAGTGGTGCCTCTAGCACTTATAGGTAGTTATTATAGCGAGCACATTATTCTTTATGACCAAAAAAGTTAATTATGCGGTTGTAGAAATATCTTTTATCTTTTCACCAGTACTTACAATAAGTACAATGGTACTCCAATATCATGAATTAGGAGTTGCAACTATATTATTACAGAAATATTATTAAGCGCAGAACTTTGACCAGTTTTATGTTTAACCGGGTAATCATGGGTTCTTCACATCTCTCTAATAAGATAAGTTGAACTATCAACATCGAATTTTATTGCATTTGAGATGGGCTGAACTTTTTCTCCAAAAGCACATAATATGAGTGACAGTACGGAACCCTCATCGTGCGAGTCATACTCGGACTTCGCCGATATTTATTTATGGGTCTGGTTAGTTTGTCCACCAGCTGGTATGATTAGTAAGGGATCGAGTGGTGGATTTTTGGTTTCTTAAAAGAAATATTTATTAGAAGTGTCAGTACGGAATGAGAAAGTTGGATAAAGTAGAAAACAGTAAAAAGTAAGAAAAATTGGAAATGTACTGAAGCGAAAGTATTATATATATATATATATATATATATATATATATATATATATATATATATATATATATATATATATAATATATTATTCCGTTTCTTCTTAAGTCTTGTGTTGAATAAATGGACTGAATTTGTATCATGACTCAATTTCTCAAAAATAACAAAACTTAAATGACATTGTTTACCATCGACACAATAGTAAACTACATACGGATAAATGGTTACTTGACTGTTTAATCAATGATGAACCTGAATCGCATCTTGGACTTGAAACGTGTAGTTTTCGGCGAAATCTAAGGTAACAACGAACTCCCCGTCACTTACTTTACTTTTCTTTCAAAAAAGTAGCATGCTTGGATACAAAATCGTGCTTCAACACTGAAGCCAAGTCATTGCTAAACGCTTCTAGAAACTTCACAGCCTTTTTCGTCGTTGCACCTGTAAAAATTAGTTATTAACTTAATATGGATTAAAAATGAACTCATTACCGATCAGTGTTGATCTATTGGTTAAATCTGACTTAGGTGACGTCAGATTTAACCAGTTTGACTAGCTAGAATGCATTCATGTGGTCTGAGATCTTAAAAATTTGATAAACCAATCGGTATGTTTGGATATTCGATTTTGGATTGTTCGTGTAAATCCATTAAATTGAAAAGTAATAATCTTTTCTGAGCCTTGATCGTTTTGCCATTTTTAATTATAGTTTTATAGTCTTTATTTCCAGGTAAAATTCTACTGGAAAAATTCGACAAGATCAAATTTTGCATATTTTCAGTAGTTGAGCTGGGAATACTCTTCCCACGTTTAGCAGCAGGCATAGATGTGAATCCACTTTTCTTTTTCAATTTCTTAGCTTTTGTCGCCATTCTCCTCGAAACAGAAAATGTTTCACACGTTTACTTTATGGTCCGATTATCTGTAACTGTTGTCAAAATTTGGCTTTTATTTTTCATATCTTTTTTTCACGTAAGGCAGACTGAATATTTTTCACAAAAGCTGAATCCGAACTGTTTTTTTTTCTTGACAATCTACTCCAGCATTTTCTTTTGTATTTTTTGTATTGATAACTTTTGCAATAATTTTTCCAACATTCTCATTGGCTAATTTTGAGAAACAGTTTTTTTTATTGGCGGTTCACCAAGTTCCTGCAAAATGTTATTGACTTTCTCTAATTTAAGAGAATAATTAACCTCCTTGTTTTCGAAATTTGAACCACTGTCAGGATCTTTTTCAATATCAGAAAAAACTTCAGATAATTCGCTAAAAAAAAAAATAAATCCAACATTTTATTACCAATATTTCCATTTTTCTAATGTATTTTGATTGCCAATGTTTAAATTTGATTTTCCTTTCATATGACAAATTAAAAATGTTAGTTATGTATTTTAATGAATTTTAAGACTCCAAAGTATATTATGTAAATAATAACATAATATTGTAAATCATATTCTTAATAAATTCAGTACATAAAGAGTAAACTTTTGTAATAAACATTGAATAACAAATATTATTTTAAAATGTGCGTGTAACTTATTATTGGAAATAAAGTTGTATATTTCAATCAAACCCACGATTATAATGTATGCAAACCATAATAAAATTTACTGTAAGCTTGGATGGATAATTGCCACACTTTCAGTAACACACACATCCTTGTACGTCTTCATTCGACATGAATTACAAACGTATATACCGATGAAGGTTTTGAATTTCTCATTCCATTTAGCAGTGACTAGGAATAAGCCAAGACGTACACAATTATGGTTTTTTATTCCTAACGGATTCCAGCACTGATTTGGTCGAACCATCTTAGTGACAATTCATAAAAATCATTAAATTTATGTATGTATACCGTGCTCGGACTCGCAGCAGACTGACAATAGAGTTTGCAACTTATGTTGAGTTTTAAAAAATCGTGTTCATGTAAGTTTGAATGCGATGGCTACTCCTGTTCGCGCGGTCAGTGAGTTCTCGTGGGCGGCGACGACGCGCGTTGAAAAAGAGCATTGCGTAACAAAAAATTCGATATCTCCGTAATGGAGATTATTGGAGGTTAACGTTTTCCGCGTAATTTGACGTACATTTTACTCATTTTGAGCGTAAAGAACGCAAAAAAAATCTAATTGTTTCTTAAAAATTTATAAACAATACTATTGTTTGAACAAATATATCTTCAATTAATACTTATTAGATAGTAGAAACATTTTTCTCTATGTGTGCTGAATTAAATATAATAGTTTATTAGAAAATAATTTTACAATAATATCACGCACAAAATTTTGATTGTTGATAAAATTAACAAAAAAACGGAATATCGACGATTATTTATACCTCAAAGTACACATCATGCCCTTCATCCAATAAAGTATTCGCGGAAATTTCAAGGCCCACTTGACATGGTTTGATTTATAACTCATATAAAGACATAAAACTATTACCGCTTGCGTTTTACACCATTCTTACAAAGGGGTTGCATAACCATACTCAACTTTAACAATTGTCCTTATTTTTAGGATTATTTTTCCGACTGCACCGAATCTATCATTAAAGAAAATTATGTGATTGTTTATGAGGTAAGATATTGTTTGTGTCAAAAATTGAAGGTATTGATATAATAATTGTTTTAGCTCTTAGATGAAATGCTTGACAATGGTTTTCCTTTAGCGACAGAGAGTAATATTTTGAAGGAGCTTATAAAACCACCGAATATATTAAGAACAATTGCTAATACGGTAACAGGAAAAACGAAGTAAGTATGCAAAATAAAAATAATCTATTAAAAAGTCAGTGGAAAAACTGAAATATTTTAGTATAATAATAAGTTGAGAATATTTTCTATCCCACTTTAGTTTGAAATATAACTAGGCTCACCATCTCTAAGCTAATGCTCTGTCCATAACACAATATCAGGAACATTACAACTCTGCAGAAATAAATGAAGATGCTTTATTTTATTGCGCATTTATTGAATATTCGACAACAGCGGGGACATCTTTAAATTTTCTTTTCTAAAAAAACACCATCCTGATTTTTATTTGTGAGAAATAACGACGACTCGATAACAAGCGATTGATTTTCGACCAAATTAGGTAACGTACCTTCGCTTTTGACTTGTCAGAGTATATATAGTTTTCTTTAGTTATTTCATTTGTTATAACCTTGGCAATAAGATAATTATTAGACTTGTTTCCCCGTCGATGACTCAATGAATAAAAAGGTTTGTTCTAAACTACTTCACCCTCTAATAACATCCCTTAGTTTATTGTTGAATATACAAATCTTATGTCTGTTACTAACAGTTGTCAGAACCATAGTAGATAAAAATATAAAATTAGTATAAATGCAATTTTTAAGTTGATTCCAAACATTTTTTTATTTTGCATTGAATTTTAAAGTTTTTGCAATTTTGCACGTTTGAAAGGGCTAAATTTAAATTTCGTATAGATTCGTCACATAACATTTTTTTGAGTCTTTAACATAAAGGTAATTTTCTTTAGTAAGCACGTCGATACTAGCGAGTATATTAGCCTTTAATGCATTTAGATGGATAACTATACTCTAATAAACCTTTATAGTTGTAGGTTAGTTATACTACATAATATAAAAAATTTTAATATTATTTTTTTTGTTATTTATGCTTTAACCCCTCGAATTTGAAATTTCTTTTCCTTATACTGTACATATATTTTTTATAGGATATATTGTGTTATTTTTGACGTTACCCAACAGATTCAATTTATTTGTAACGAAATTGTTTTTATTTAAACAATTTATTTTTTTACTAATTTTAATAAACATAGATGATAGATAAATGTTGCTACATTTTCTAAGACCATTATTTGGATTTTGACAATAGCAATAATTACAGAAATGGGTAAATTAGGGCAGAGTTGTATGTTAAACCTATCGTGGGCAGTATCGAAATTGTACAAAAGTCCAGGTACTTTACGTTAATATATATATATATATATATATATATATATATATATATATATATATATATATATATATATATATATATATATATATATATATATTAACGTAACTTTAATGCTAGACATAATCGCGTATCACACGTATTGTTAATAAACAAACTATGTTGCTATTAGTTGCCATTTCTACACTACACAGCTTATCTTTAGGTGAACTTTAATTCTCCTTGTTAAAGTATTAAGTGTAACGTTATGGTTATGTTCACGACCAAAAAAAGCAATAAAATACAACCAAAAAATAATCTTGTTTGTACTTCCATTGTTTTTCTAGTCAGATGAAATGAATTAAAATGAAAAACTAAATTTTTTTGCCGATATTTCTGGAAGTGTTGGGAACCTTCAGAATTTCTAAATAGTATGCTATTTGACATAAAATGATACTTATTTTGTCATAATTTAACGATCTCTATATCTGTTATGTTTTAAAAATTATATTTATTGATAAAATTATATTCTAGTGTAAGTGAAATACTTCCTTCTGGTCAATTGTCAAATATTCCTTGGAGACGATCCGGTGTAAAATATACCAACAATGAGGCATATTTTGACGTAATTGAAGAAGTAGACGCCATTATAGATAAATCTGGGGCCACGGTGTTTGCTGAAATACAAGGATATGTAAGTAACTGTAGTGTAAGCACATAGTTTTCAAACTGAATGATGAAGTAGAATGATTCACATATCGTCACTTTCTTCTTCATGTACCTTCTCCATTTCGTAGGTTGGCTATCATCATTGCTATTCTGACCTTGGAAGCTGCGGCCTTGAATAGATCAGATGACTTGACGTTGAACCATTCTCGCAAATTCCTAAGCCAGGATATTCTTCTTCTTCCAACAGATCTTTTTCCCACAATCTTTCCCTGGATTATGAGTTGCAGACCTCTCATGATGTGGCCGAGATATTGCAATTTTCTCTTTTTTACTTCATATAGGATCTCTACGTCCTTCTTCATTCTTCTCAGAACCTCCGAGTTGGTCACATGTTCTGTCCATGATATTCGCAGCATCCTACGGTAGGTCCACATCTCGAAGGCTTCTAGTTTCTGCTCGCAATGTAAGTTGAGGGTCCAAGCTTCTACACCATACAATAGGACTGGGAATACATAACATTTAAGCATCCGAATTCTTAGGTCCAGGCTCAGATCGCGACTACAGAGCAGCTTCTTGATCTTCACAAAGGATGCACGGGCCTTCTCATCATCGTCACTTTAATACTGTACTATCTAATTTTTTTATGGCTAGATTACAATCTCAACAGCAAATATATATAATATCCGATGGTAAATAAACAATCCATAGGAATAATTTGTGGTACCAATGTGCCGAGTTCTTCTTTCTATAAAATCGACCGCCCAGGTAAATATTTTAAAATGGAAACTAGAAAATTTTGCTTTGATTAAATATGGTAGTTCGATGAAAATGGTATTTTAAACATAAACTTGTCTGTTCTAGTGATTAAAAATATTTTATCTAAAAATTATGCGGTTTAATATAGATTGTGAAAAATATTTCTTAAAAGTTGAATTAAAAATATTGGGAGCAAGAAAAAAGAAGTTGTCGACGGGAGGGTGGAAGCCAACAGCATACACATTCCTAATTAAGAGCTAGAATCGGGTCTATTTTCTTAAACTTAAAGCTCTTAGGGGGGCGATCACAAGTAAAAACAAGTTGTTGACGGGGGGGGGGGGGGAGCCAACAGCATACAAATTCCTAGTGTAAGAGGCATAATCGGGTGTATTTTCCTGAAATCTAAGCTCTTGGGGGGGGGGGGCGATCGCCTCACCCCCCCCCCCCCCCCGGGTCCGTGCTTGAACACCCTATGTTATTTCATTTCTAGATTCTACGCAAAATTATAGATATATTTCGTGTATAATATGTATACTGTACCTAAGTCTAACTCTTTTTGACATATTTTAAATTTTATGTCAAAAATGGCATTTGCAGCCGTAAATATAACTATCAATTTCCCCTATATGAAAGACTTTATTATTTAATTGGGGTTGATTTCCTTCTGGATTCTGTTGATATTTTGATAATAATTAAATACAGGGTGATCAAAAACCAATATTATGTATTAACGTGAAAAAATCGTTTAAAATCAATTTTTTTAAATGTAAACCCCATATTTTTATAATGTTATCTCATCATCATTAAAAATAATGGGGACTTTGTATAAGGTTGTCTATTCTAAAAATTTGCAATTTTTTAAATATTGTCAATTTAACATTTTGGGATTGCAAAAATGCTATATGGCTGACCTACACAGAGAAACAACTTATTTTAATAAATGTTCAAAATTTCCACCCTAAACTTCCAAACATTTTTCGTATCTCCGAGTTAGTTCCTCATGGTGGCGGCCGCTCTAATTGAATCTGAGAACTTGGCGAGTAACGACACGAATATATATATATATATATATATATATATATATATATATATATATATATATATATATATATATATATATATATATATATATATATATATATATATATATATATATATTACTAATTGTTCTCATTTAGCGGCTTTTATTATATTAGATATGCTATAAATAATATATTATAATTATTTTTGAGTATTTAAACACGTTTCTAGTTATTTATGGCATTGCAAATGCATATCTAGAGCATTGTCATGTCCCAAGAACTTATGATTTTTTGTTTCAATCATTATTTGAATAGTCTCTAATATGCAGTTTCATGTTTCTATTAAGGAAATAGGTATTACTGAAAACAAAACTAAAAAGAGCAACTCTAACCTACTGGAGATACCTTTAAGGATCGATCAATTCTGAAGGCTTAGGACAAACTAGTGAACATGCTTCTAAACCTGATTAAAGCAACCAACTTGTTCGCATATATAACAGGCTACACAATAAATCACTAAGCTAGATTGCTGCTTATCAACTTTAGCCTGCTGTATAATTTAATGAATCAAAGATTATCAGAAATTCTTGGGTCTGTGGATCTGGGGTATCTGAATTTTTTAATTGTCCGTATAAATTAAATTATAAAAATATATTTTAGATTGATTGCTGCATTAAATTAAGTGGAATGCCAGATCTGACTTTATCGTTTATGAATCCTCGATTATTTGATGACGTCAGTTTTCATCCTTGTGTTCGTTTTAAGAGATGGGAGGTAAGAAACAATATTTAATTTATTCATTAAAGTTCTACTTACATTTTATATTTTGAATATATATTTTCTTTTATCCTTTGTAAATGGCTGATTTGTAAGCAGATTATATGATATATGTCATTAAAATAACCAGAGAAACCTCTTGAAACTGAGTTAGCAGCTATGGTACAGTACAGTTGACCTGTCTCCCAAGACAAAATAGGGCTCTATATAGAGGTCAGGGTACCGGAAGTTGGACATGCTTCGAGTCGTGTCAAATCCGACGGTTAACAGCTCTTAGAAGAACATATATATATTAATCAAAGTATCTGTATACGCCAATACTAGTTTTTTTTTTTATAAAATTGTTTTTTCCCATATATTCTGTTGCATGGAAGAGCTCACTTAATTAGTTATTTTAATAAACAATGGTTTAAATGTACCATAAAATTTAAATTTTCAAAATTTTTTAGCAATAAAAAATAAAATTTCGTTAGATTTTTGTATATAAATATTTGAGCGTATTTGGGTTGACGCTGAGCGATTACTAGCGTTTTATCTTCCTATTCATATTTAATAAAAAAGATGAATAAATATATAGAGTGCGTGGGGTCGAATCGTACCCTCCATATAATCGTTCACAATTTTATTTCAGGCTGAACGAGTCTTATCTTTTATCCCACCAGATGGCAATTTCAGACTGATTTCTTATCATATTAATACACAAAGTGTAGTTGCTATTCCGGTTTATGTTCGCCACAATCTTTCCATTAAGACTGGTGAACAAGCAAGGTTGGATTTAACAGTGGGCCCGAAACAAACTTTAGGAAGAACAGTAGAAGGTAATTTTCAATATTTGCTATTTACGTTTTACATTTAGAAATTACCTAAATGTTACTGAATCGTTTTTGAATAACTATATATATATATATATATATATATATATATATATATATATATATATATATATATATATATATATATATATATCGGGTGTCAACGAATCTATTTGACAAGTCATAATTTCTAGAGTATTATGTGTATCAAAATGAGAATTGGTACAGGTAAATGTTATGTAAAAAGGAGAGTTTTCGCATATTTTCAACTTTCCGGTCACTTCCGGTTTCACCGGAAATGGCCCCGGTTTTGAATTCTTAAATAGAACACCCTGTATATTTTAACATCTTTGGATTTCTGAGACAATTCTAGATCAGAATGTGACATTTTAAAAACTTTTTACGTCTACTTCATTTTTTTAGAGCCACTTTTAAAATTGCATCTAGGTGGCCATGATCGGACGCAAACTAATCTAACGGCCTTAGGTGATGTCAAAAAAATACAATCGCAAAGTTTTAGTGACTAGTATGAAAGACAGGAATTGGATTAAAAATTTAACAAAATTAACAAAAAACTAATAAATTAAACTAATAACTTAGACGACGCACTTAAAATATTTGAAAGTACAGTAGCTGAATTTGTTAAAAAGTTTAGTGTAGTAAATGTTCAAAGTGCATTCCTTCCTTTTCATGACACATTTCAGCTCGTTCAATTGTTTCTCTCAACACGTTTTGTAGCATTTGGGGCGTTATACTTCTAAATGCTCGTAAAATTCTTTCTTCTAATATTTCAAGAGTAGCTGGGGCTGCTCCAGTGAGCGGGCTGGCCACCGTACCGGACCATTGGTTGCAATAATTCGATTATTAAAATGCTCTATTAAATAATTAAGAACTTCTCTAGTATTGTGAGGCGGTGCTCCATCTTGTTGAAAGTAAATTCGCCGTAAAACTGCTAAAGGTATATCATTGAGATGATTTTCGATTTCATTTTGAAGAAAACCTAAGTATCTAACCCCTGTTAACTGATCTTGAAACAATATTGGCCCAATTATTCTGTTTCCAACGATACCAGCCCAGACATTGACGCCAAATCTTTCTTGAAAATTGCCCTCTCTCATTTCATGTTGATTTTGTTGGGCCCAGTACCGAGTATTTTGCCTATTGAACATACCATTATTTGTAAATCGGGATTCGTCGGAAAATAGAATAAAATTGATAAAATTTGGGTTAACTCTATGATTTTTAAGCAGCCAATCACAAAACACTACCCGTCTATCGCCATCCTCAGTATACAAATGTTGATGTAGCTGATATTTAAATGCTCGATATCCATGCTTTTTCAGTATTTTTCTTGCTGATTCATAACTTATCTGCAGTTCTTGACTAATTTTTCTTAACGAAACTGTTTTATCAACCTCAACCATAGCAAGTACGTTAATCTCAGTCTCTTCATTTATGATAAACCTCTGTTCCGCCTCTTGATTTCCTATTTGCCTAAAACGAGTCTTGACATACGGAAAATACTGATGGGCTGGATGTTGCCGATTCGGATATCTATGAGCATATAACTCGGCAGCATTACTTGAATTTCTATGACACTGTCCAAATATTAATAACATATCCACTTTTTCACTTTGAGTATACATTATTTTAACGAAAATTTAAACTAAACTTAACGAAAATTAAGAAACTTTTACGTCTGTTCTTAGAGCGTATGTCGCTGTCATTATCTACTTAAGTGAGTGCTTTGTTTTCCAAAGAAGACTTGATAAAAACAGTTGCAAATTATTATGCATCATGGCTGTCCATGGCGCACTTGTCATAAGTAAATAAATTACCCAGTATTTTGCTTAATAATATTTAATTTCTGTTCTTATGTCTAATCCAATCGCAAATAAATTAGTACCGTTAGATTCGTCAAAGAATGCTTTTTTTGAAAAGTAGTTGTCAAAAAGGGGTCGCCATTTGAAAATTAATAGTTAGAAATGAGAACGTAATTTTGTCAACTTGTCTTATTCCTGTCTTTCATACTAGTAACTAAAACTTTGCGATTGTATTTTTTTGACATCACCTAAGGCCGTTAGATTAGTTTGCGTCCGATCATGGCCACCTAGATGCAATTTTAAAAGTGGCTCTAAACAAAAGAAGTAGACGTAAAAAGTTTTTAAAATGTCACATTCTGATCTAGAATTGTCTCAGAAATCCAAAAATGTTAAAATATACAGGGTGTCCTATTTAAAAATTCAAAACCGGGGCCATTTCCGGTGAAACCGGAAGTGGCCGGAAAGTGGAAAATATGCGAAAACTTTCCCCTTCACATACCATTTACCTGTACCAATTCTCATTTTGATAGACATAATGCTCTAGAAATTATGACTTATCTAATAGATTCGTTGACACCCGGTATATATATATATATATATATATATATATATATATATATATATATATATATATATATATATATATATATATGAAGTAAATGCAAACTCCTCTCCATCTTATCCTTTCTATGCTAGAGGTTGCACAGTTAGAACAAATTGTTATAAAACGCAATTTACCCTATTCCACCACCATCGAGATGATGGCCAACCTGTAGCACCATACCGAGAACAAAGTCAAAACTTACCCTCCCCGTCACAATGATACGGCAGAGATACATGTTTCGTCTCTACTAGACTCATCAGGGTATCGACATGCACCTGGCTGTGCAAAGGACAGATCGGAAGGTAGCATGCAAATACTGAACGCGGCTTCGCCGACCTCCCCCCAAGTGCGGTATATATGTTTATGCGGCTTTCACGGATTCCTCAATGTGAGATGCAATAGCAGTGGATATATCCACATTATGCCGTTGTAGTGCTGAAATCACATTCAGCAAACGTACAACTATATGCAGCTCCGTGTATAGAATGAAGTAAAATACGAACAGTAAATGCAAACTTCTCTCCATCTTATTCTTTCTATGTTAAAGGTTGCACAGTTAGAACAAATTGTTATAAAACGCAATTTACCCTATTCCACCACCATCGAGGTGATGGCCTACCTGTACCACCATACCGAGAAGAAAGTCAAAACTTACCCTCCCCGCCACTGTGATACGGCAGAGATACATGTTTCGTCTCTACTAGACTCATCAGGGTACCATCATGCACCTGGCTGTGCAAAGGACAGATCGGAAGGAAGCATACAAATACTGAACGCGGCTTCGCCGACCTCCCGCCGGATGGCGTATATATGTTTATGCGGCTTTCACGGATTCCTCCGTGTGAGATGCAATAGCAGTGGATATAACCACATTATGCCGTTGTAGTACTGAAATCACATTCAGCAAACGTACAACTATATACAGCTCCGTGTATAGAATGAAGTAAAATACGAACAGTAAATGCAAACTTCTCTCCATCTTATCCTTTCTATATTAAAGGTTGCACAGTTAGAACAAATGGTTATAAAACGCAATTTATCCTATTCCACCATCATCTCGATATATATATATATATATATATATATATATATATATATATATATATATATATATATATATATATACACACTGTAATGTAAAATGCTGTCTTTGGTTAATTTTTGGTCTCTTAATGCGAAAATGACGGTAAAAAGTTCCTAACACGTAAGATTATGATTTTGTCAGCAAAAATAAATGATTATTTTAATAACATTAATTTAAAAAGTAATTATATATACCGGAGCGTGACGTTGCCAAATTTACGTTTTCCATGATTTGGGGAAATTGTACACGATCTGGCAACACTACGTGAGGGTGTCTAGGGATGACAAGTCAACCACGAAGTCTCAACCCCCCTAGGGCTTAAAATAACGGAAGTACTCATTTAAACCCATATATACTTTCATTAAAGAAGTTGCTAAGATGTATTTCATATAACTACCTAACATTATCTTCGAATACAAAGCGCTAATCTATTGGAGATACGTTTAAGGTTTTTTTTCCGACAGTAATTGGCCTCTTCTTATAGATTATATGTAACAAGTAACACAGTAAGCCTTCTAGCTGCAGTTTTTTTTTTTGGTATTGACATTGGCCAATCAGCCATACAGCCAGCATAGATATAATATAAAGACAGCGGATCCTATAGAAGTGTATTGGATCTCGCTTAGAAAGACACATAACGAGATAGATTACGAGTACCACTCATCTATCTTGCTTTATCTCTTCCTAAGTAAGAGGCAACACACTTCTATAGGATCCGCTATCTATATATCTTATATATCTATGTCAGCCAGCCACAAAGTAAAATGAACTAGTGTAAGGGCATCTAAGCCCTAGCTTGCTATATCATTTAATCGAGTAAACATTGTAACAGGTATTTTACATCGTTTTCAATAAACAAAAATTACTGTTTAGTTCCATTCTGTAACTTATTTTACAGAGACCCATTTTCGATGTATTTACGGGGGTCGGGAAAAATTAACACTGTTAAAAAAACTGACCAAGTTAAATATTTGAAACAAGTCTGATAATGAAAACAAATCAAGATTTTCTCGATTGGTTTGTGATATACAGAGTTTTTTAATATGTCCATTTTGGGAGTACACCCGTAACTCGTTTGTTATGAAAGTTGGCGAAAAAGTTTTTAAAGGTCTGTTTTTTCAGATTTATTGTGGAATCCAGTGGCGTAGATATATTTTCTCTACCGTTTATAATTTTTAAGATATGATCCAAATTATTGTTAATGTAACACCGTGAATAATATTTAATGTGTCGATTCTAAATAAAAATAGCTTTTCACTTTCAATTTCACACTATATTTATATACTGCAGAAAGGCTTTATTTTTGATTTTTATTTAGGCAAACTAATAGGCTGTGGGAATAAAACTATTTATTCTTCTTCTTTTTTTATGTGTTTAGGAAGTTACATCAAATAAAATGATGTTTTATGAAACTTTATTTAATATTAAATCAGAAGTTACACATTAACTAACAAAGAGTTAACTATAAACACTATATTTTCCTAAAGTCTTGGAAAATATAGAATATCATCTAAAACGTTTTTCAACGCTTCATTATAAATATGCATGTGTGTCACTTTTCTAAAACTATTTCTATTCTAGCTCATTAATATTATTGCTTCTGATTTTGTAAATTTCAATCCTGTCACGGTTCAAATTTTAGTTTAAGTTTACTATGGCTAATTCGATTAATTTTACAATTTGTTGAAAATACTAACGATATGGGCAAACATAATATCATTTTCTACAAGCATCTCTCATGAATTCTTTGAATAAAAACGTACCATTTGTCGGTTAGGTTGCATTTTTTTATGGTTGGTTATACTACGAATCAAGTAGTCATATTTCGTTACTAATTTCTTTCCCAGCTTGAATATTTTTATCTTCCTAAATTTTGCCTACATTCTTACACTACAAAGTACGGTTTTTAGTTATAGTTGATTATTAGTTTGACCATTAATTTTTGTTGTTTTGCTGGGTTTTTACTAAACTGGGGGTGGTTATTTTTATAGATGCTGAATTTACTGTTACCTTTTTTTCCAGATAAATTTCGGCTTTCCTGCCTACTATTCGAGTGAAATTCTTCCTTTTGCCAATTCTTATGGCAGCTTTCTTGAACTTATTTTGATTAATTCCATATATTTTGTTTATATTATTCTTAGGTTAACGTCATATGTCACTTTCGATTTTGCATCGTTAGGTTACTTTACATCACTCGACGAAACCTTTGTTTTTGTTTTTTGGGTTGCATTTCTATATTGTAACTTGCCTTGGCGAAATTCTGGTCTACAGGATCCCTAAACTTTCAGGAATTTTAGTCCTTTAATTGAAATGTATTTAAAAATAACTATTGGAATACTTATTTAATTTTGCGCCGAAAATGTCAAATTTTGAACGTGGCATCGTGTGCAATTATGGATCTTGTATATAAAATGGAGGCCATTTTGTGTTGCCTTACATTTTTCCTATTGGATTCGGCTGAAAAAACTATAGACTTTTTGCATCTCAATATTTAGCTAGACTTCGCCCTTTAAGAATTGTAATTTTTGTTAATCAATTTTTTATAAAGACTATATATTATTATTATTAATTTTAATTAATCCTTTAGGATTTTGGACTGGAAAGTCATTTATTATCCCGGTAATTGAGTTTAGTTGATCAGTTACTTTTTATATTTCAGTTATTTTTGCAGGGATAAACCTGGATATAGGGATTTTAGCAGCTCTACACGTTTCAACGAAAGAATTATGTTTAACCCCAATAATAACTCAGGAGTTTTTCCTACCGGTCCTTCTTACTGGTATCCTTTCTACAGCTTTTTTTACTACTGGTATCTTTCTACTTTTATTGTTTATGAGTTATCTTTAGCGTTTACCTTTTTGATATTTCACTAGTACCTACACAGTTGAGCAGAGTTGCAGTTTGATTTGTTAGAGACCACTCAGCTAACCGTCTCACTATGTAACAGGCAAACATTTATTATTATTTTTTTATATTTAATGACAACAACCTAAAAATTTTACAAATTAAGTGTATTCCATTCTTTGTAAGGCGTTGCGCAATTTTCCGGCATTCTATGATCTTGGAATATACAGGGTTTGCGTTATGTTTTAGCCCCAGTAAGTAATAGAGTTTGTGTGTTAGGTGTTAAATTTTATGTGATTTTTTTTCCTTTCCTGATAGTATAACATAAATTTATTATTTTTATTGAAATTATTTTTATCTTCGTTAAATTCAATTCATACTCCTGTTTTTTCAACTCTAAACTAACTAATTTTGTAAAATGATGTAATTATTTGAACTTCATTTTTATTATAATATATCTAGCTTTACGCTACAGCTACACCTTTCAATATCCAATTAAATATTTGTATTATTACTATTTATTTACGAGTGTTATTTAACCCATCTGCTCACTTGCGTATATTGTTTTGTACTTGTTTATCTATAGCAGTAAAGTTGAAAGATAGTTCCTAACGACATCATGCGCGGTTGCTAACCTTTCAATTTTGCTTTAGTTTTTATTAATTATTGAATTTATTCTCACTTAATTGGATCTGTCTGGATCATTTGTATACATCCACTGTTCACTAAAGCGCTTATCTTATTTAAAATGTCGTGTGTTTGACGGGCATCAAATGTTAAACCCCAATTTTCCTTGTGTAATATGATCCACTATCGATAATGTTGTCATTAGCTCGAACAAGATGAAAATTTTTTTTTTTTTGAAATTTTCTTAATTTTTTGCCTACTACGTTTAAGTGCATCTTTCATTTCCCTTGACGACGCTATGGATGACCATTCATACATACTACTATTTCTTCAGTTTCTCTTTTTGCCATATTGCAGATTTTAGATCTTGCCTTTCGGATGTTTCCTTAAATTTGCAAATTACTTTCAAATCTTGTGAATATGGCAATATTAGGTTCTCTTCGCTCGAAATACTCGTAACGTTAAAGACACATTTCAAAAACAGCAGCAATGTATTTCCCACTTTCAATGTATAATGTCATGTTATGTTTCTGTAAGCCATCATATGTCATTTTATCTGACCTTAAATTAACTAATACCTATAAACACAAAATACTATTTTCCAAAGCGTAGGATATTGCTTATATAAATATATAGTGTATGATATCGTTGGAATGATAATTTTATTTCGAATCGAGCCGTTAAATAATATACAGGGTGTTTCATTAAAAAAGCTTGTCATATCTTAAAAAATATAAATGGTATATACAAAACACTCACACAATTGGATTGGATCACGTAGGAATGTACAAAAACCACCTTCAAAAAATTTTTCGAGAAACTTAGCTATAGAGTTAAAAAGGTCCTTCTAAAATGAACAAAATTTTAAAAAGCTTTGTATATCACAAATTACTCAAGATTTGTTACCGTTGTCAGACTTATTTCAAAAATCGAACTCGGGAATTTCAAATAATTTTTTTTGTAATTCTTAGTTTTTCCTGTAGCCCGTAAATAACATCCTGTTCAATTATTTTACTGCACTAATATTTTAATTTTTTTTTAGGTGTACGATTAGAAGTATTGATGCCTAAATGTATTCTTAATTGTGTTTTAACTGCGAATCAGGGAAAATACAATTTTGATCCAGTCTCTAAAATACTTCATTGGGATATTGGAAAAATAGATGTTACAAAGTTACCTAACATAAGAGGCGCGGTAAGTTTTCGGTTTAGCGCGTTTGATCTAATTTCTTACACCGTCACTGCTTTAATATTAAATACTAGTCTACCCATCCTACAGTTTTACTTTAAGTTTTGTTTTTAAGACTATATTGGTTTAAGTAAAGCAACCATTTTTTATAAAGTTCATATTTGATGATAATTTTCTTCTTTTGTTTTCAGTCGTAATCAGTAATCATCTTTCTTATTTATTTTATTTTTTCATTAAAAGAAAATATGTATATTGTTGATAACGTTTGCTTCCTATCTAGAACAAAGCACGCTTTTCAGTGGGTTTCTTCTAAATATACCAGCTGCAAGTATACTTCTCATAATTTACTATGTAAGTGGCTCTCACAAGAGATTTTCTGTTCAGATTGCATGAAATTCTGGGAATGGCTTATGTTGAACTTTTTGTTTAGTTTCATATAAGTTGCTTAAATTATTCACTTTTCTTGTGGTGCGGAGTACTTGCCACCAGTGGGAAAAGTTTCCATCTTTTTCTGGTAGTTTCTTGCAATTTGAAGTAGTGCTTTTGATTCCTAACTAGAACAGATCACGCCTCTCCTTATAATATAAGATTTTTGCATTATTTGCATTTATTTAGTTATATATACCAGTCGCAAGTATACTTTTCATCAGTTACTAAAAAATATTTGCCTGGCTTAAGAGTATTTTTTTGCAAAAGCGTTTATATCTCTAGAATGACATCACCTGATTTACAATTGCTGTTATGGATAAATGGCGAGCACCACCAGTTTTTTTTAACCGTTTCTTACTGTCCCTAATGGAACTAACGATAGTAAAATCAGAAAGCACAACTGATGTTACATTAGGATTTTTATATTATATAGATTGTGTTTTTCTAATTCATATTAACGTCGTGTAAATCAAGTTTTCTTCAGAAGTTAAACAGATTGTACAAAAATATAAACGGATTAAAGGAAAATAGTTATTTTGGGTTTTCTAGTTGATATTATTCTGTAATTTATTAATAGCGTAACTCATTTTTTATTGTATCTTTCATATGCTTATTTAATTAACTTTTAGGTAGTACTAAATTGGAATTTGTAAAAAAATGTAAAACACTCTCCTGAACGGCATTTTAGTGGAATTTCGTTTTAAATTTCTTTGCAAACAGATAATGGATTTCTTAAGTCTTTCACGCGGCGGGGGAGCTTCGAACGTTCCCAAACAAATCGATAATACATGATAAGCGGTCGTAAAAGAAAATTAATTTTTTGTTTATTCTTAATTTTGTTGCAAATAAGGGTGATGAGTGTGAATAATTTGTAGAGTTCTTTCATTTCAAGGGATTTATTCACAAAATATTGTCATAAGGTAAGTTTTTGACTTGTAATCGTACATTTTAAGGTTATGTTGTTGTTATATTATTGTTAAACATATTGTAATATTTCTTATTGTTTTTATATTTTTTTCAGTTTTTTTTATGAAAATAGAGCTTCCAAACTTTCTAGCATCAAAGAGTTTTTTGGAAATGATAAATAAGTTTATTAAAAAGGGCGAAAATGCGTCGGAGTACAATCACGTAATTCTTACCTAACAAAAAAGTTTCGCTTAACTGCTAACAACTTTAGGGTCATTTTTCATAAGCTGTTCGGAGTAATCGATATCCTGATAGCCTATTTAAAAATCTTGTAGGTATGTATACCTTAGAATTTATTGAAATTAGTAAATGAAACCTTTTTGGACTGTTTTGTATACCATTGATATCAAATACTTACTTTATTATTACGTATTTTATTCATACTTGTTCATATCTTCCGTGATAAAGTTCCTATTAGTCACTAAATTTAATTATATTTTAGGTTCCTACGATCTTGATGATATCAAATCCATTCAGTAGGAAAGAACCCATGAAAAAATGCCAGAAATTTGTTTAAAAATGAATTAAATTTGAATTTCAGACAAACTGGTGTTTAGTTGACCAATTCGGGAATTTCTGGTGCCAGTTCTGACGGACTAGTTGAAGATAATGCAATTGTTGAGGTGGAATGCCCATATTCGTTTAGAAATGATTTCATCTCAGAAAAATTGAAAAATAAACAGAAATATATCATATCGGACAAATACAGTGGGGAAATATTATCACCAGATATATGAAAGTCTTGATATTGGAAAAAAATTAAAATGTTACCTCTGCATCTAAACATTGAAAGAAGTGGCAACAGTACTGATAGCATATGATCCTTTATGAAAAGAAGATTTCGTAATATTTGAGAATTTTTATATTCATGAGTACTTACCAAAAATTTTAGAAAATTAAGTAGGTATTTACTAAAAAGGTTGTAATAAAATGCTAAGGGCATTAGCTAGATTTAAGTTACTATTTAAGGATAGTTTGTAAATATAAGTTAATACATATTGCCTTATATTTTACTTATTATTATTTAATTTAGCCACTTTACTTACCTATTGTAATAAAATTTTACATTCATTAAAATACACTGCAATTTTTAACATTTTAGTGTCATTAATACCTTTTTTTTTGGTATGTATAAAAATTTGTTTTTTTTTGTTGTCAAAAAATAAATTAGTTTTTACCTGCAACAATTTTTTATTTTAAAAAAATTACACAAAAATATCTTAATTTTAAGAAATAAAAGAAAATTAGAATAATATTTTTATTTTTATTAATACTATATTTATTACACGATTTACTAAATATAAATAACAGCAAAAAAATTGGAAACATTTAACAATAATATTTAACTTACCATCCTGCATAATACTGTATATTGAAAGTGTTCATCTTTACACATAGTTTCAAAAGTAAGGCATTTGTTGGTATTCCCGTGTATATAAGAACATGGAATTCAGTATTCTTTATGTGCTCATAACTGAATTGTATATGAAGAAATTTTTAAATTTTTGCATGGTTTTTTCTAATCCCTGCTTTAAAAAGTAGTTTTTAGTGTCTTAAAACGCACCCTAACTCCTGCTTACACTTCTGGATGGGTATCTTCTACATTGGAACTTACCCTTTTAAATTTTGAAGTGCTCAGAGCTTCAAAATCAATTGCAGTAGAAGGCCCTGCTGTCATTATTTCTTTCCATGGCTTTGTCATCTGTTTCTTTCGAAGTTCTTTTGCTGAAAAAAGAAAATTTATATAAATATGGACTTCTTTTATAAAAGTAACACAGTTTTTAAAATGTCATTTCAAAATATTTTCTGTTATAATTATCTCATACACTTGGCCAAACGGCTTTCGTATTTTTTTCAGGGGAACATTCACTCATCCCAGATATACTTGAATATCAAAAGGATGGAGCTCTGTGGGGACCCCTTCCACATTGTCGGGTCTTAGGTGATGTTACAGTCCTCTGCATTTTCCAAAAACTTCTTGATAGTTCAAACGGTTCTAAGCAGCACTGTATTTTGCATAGCCTTATACAGGTAATCGTTAAGACCCAGTCTCTTGATATTAAGTACAAGACTCTTCGGTACTATACCCGTTGTTGATAGAATTCTGGGGATCATACGGATGCTATTCATTCCCCACTATATGTGTATTTGTACCTCCAGGTCTCTGTACTTGGCTATATCCTCATTATGATTGTCTCTTAGATTGTTGTTGTTACGGATGATGACTTCTATTCGTGTTGCTTGCTTGAATGTTTTATCTACTAAAATGAGCTACTGTATGATCCTTCAGCACAGTTCGATCCCAGTGCAGCTTGAATTCGTTCTCCAATATAGGTTCCGGGCTGTATTCTTAGTGGGACACTTTCTCTATCTACGGCAGTTTGAATTTCTCTGTCAGCTCTTGATTCTCCGATGTAGCATAGTTAGCATCCTCCTGTTATATGCTGGATTGTATCTGAAGTTCGACATCCATAATAGTCGTTCTGGATCTAGCGGTCTGTGATTATGATAGGTTCTCGTTGGGATGATCTGATCTTGGATAGCTAACAGAAAGCCTTCGATTGATCTCATTGGGTTGTCGTCTATGAAGGGGCTTCTGGAGCCAGGCTTACAGCTTCTCTTGGTCTGGTTGGTCGTGGGAAGTTAATTCATAATCCCTCAACTGCAGCAGTGTTCAATCGTATGCCTTGCATATTTCCCGGTGTAGCACATAAGACTTTTCAGACCTGTAAAGATATGAACATGAGTTTGTTAGTGGTTGATCGAATTGCGATATGATGTATTGTCCGTTCAATGGCACTACAAGGATGATGTTTATGTGCCCTTGTCAGAAGTGTTCTGACTTTTCTCTGACACCTTTCTGTCCATTCTACTCCATTTCAGAGTTCCAAAAAAGTAACTGAGTGCAGAGTACTTCATAGCTGTCGAGTGCCTTAAATATGTTTTTACTATTCAGGTAGATTCGCAGTACCTGCTTCACCTGTCTTATGAACTCGTTAGTTAACTCGGTCTCCATAGTTCGTTGGTTAATTATTTATGCTTGTTTCATGCCCAGGTTCTTCATATGAAATGCTCCCGGTTGTATCTTTCCTCTAGTTGTGTTTAAAATGGGAATTTATCAAAGTCAAGCAGCATCCCTATATTCCTGAGAACTTCTCTACAATCTACAAGTATTTGTGTCAGTTGATTTATGGTGCCAACCATTAATTTAAGATCATCCATATACCGAAGATAATTTTGTCTTACCATCTCTTCACTATTGTTTTCAATACTGAAGCCGCATCTGGAGGAATAGTGGGTTAATGACAAGGCAGAACCATAATGGGCTTAATAAATCTCCTTGAAATATTCCCCTTCTTATTGAGGTTGTGTCTGTCTCGATGATATTGCATTTGGATCCTAGTTCTCCAAGTTAATACGATATGTTTTAAAAAGGAGACAATGTGTATATCAACTCTATGTATTCTCAGTCTCGGCAGAAAGATTCCTTCTTTTGGTATAGTCCTGATTGCAGATGACCGAATCAATAACAAGTTGCTCCTTGCAACCCTTCAACCCAGTGCGCCTCTGGAATATTATTTTTGTTGAATTGCAATTAGATTGGTTTGATCGCAGTGTGCGGGACGTGATAACCTTGTATAGCTTAGCGAACCAGATAATTGACCGATTTTTGGCTGGATCTTGTCTATTATACTGATCTTTTGGCAATAGATTCGTGACTTCTTCTGTAAAAAATAATGGCATTTTCTGTGGATCAAGCAAAACACCATTTATTAGAAATCAGTCGTTGGTGCATAATCTAAAACTTTATAAGCCCATCCTTTCCAATTATAAAGTCCCTGGACGATGCTAGTGATTTGCTCGTTGATAAATGGCTCAAATTGCATGTCATTGTAATCCTGGCTGACTTGATGTTCTTCATTAATCCAGCTAGCTTTGATGTTGCAGTAGGCGGTTGTAGCTAGTTGACTTCTCCCGAATTCTTCTAATTGTTCTTTATTTGAAGATCTATTATCTGTCATGTTTGGTAGAGAGTTTAACTTCCAGTAAAAAGTTCTCTCTGATCCCTTAAAAAGGGCGTTGTCTCATTTTCTGTTATTGCTGGCTTTATATCTCTTTAACCGCTCTGCCGTCATGGAAAGCTTTTATTTTAGTGTGTTTAGGCATTGTTGGACAGTGCTTTTGATTGGGTCATATTGCGAGTGGTATTGGCAGTTTGGTTGTTCTAACACCTCCATAATATTCTGTCATTCCGAAGAATTTTGATCTTTTTATTAAGTTTTTTCTCCTATTGCAGGATTCTAGGATCCTAATCTTTATAGTTCTAGCAGTTGCGGCGCAGTCGATTAGGATATGTAGATATTCTAGCGTGTGAGCCTCTGAAACATAAATTGGCAACTCTGTTGTTTATGATATCTAATACAATACCGAGCTTTTTAGATTAGTTTACTTTTGGCAGTGGTAGCTTGCATATTGGGTTGGTTACATCTTACTCCAGTACTGCCTTACCATTTCAGTGGATAGTTTCTGGTAGAGTTCAGCATTTTCCTCTCGAGGGTCGTTGTTTGGCTGTGTTCGATTTCGAATTCTGGCTGTAGCTGAAGCTCAGAGATTTGTTCATTATTATCGTCAGTGCCTCTGACCTCTTGCTCGATTTTCATTTTTAAGATGTTTAGTCACGTTTCTGAGATTAGTTTATTTCGGAGCCTGCTATTCTCTATTGCGGCACTTCTATGTGTGAGTGTTCCTGCAAAATGCATGTAGTTGTCTGTAGCCAATTATCTCTCGTCTTAGATGAGTCACTCTGTAAAAAATGCTCCTTATTAACTCACTTATAGACACAATGCATTTCATGCGCTGGCTTGGTCGTCCCGCTTAAGTAAGCGCTGGTTGAGGTTACTGCACAGCATTCTCGGCTGGTGGAGTTCTTGGTGTTGTATGGCTCTCGTGCTTATGTAGTTACTGTTGCTGTTGTTGCTGTTAACTTCAGTGATGTCTCTGGAATGTCATTGCTTAAGTCCTATTCGATCTCGGGTTTTGGTTGTGGCTCATGTTCACGATTTATTCATTGTTATCGTTAGTGCCTCTGATCACTGGCTCAATTTTCACTCTTATGATGTCAAATTGCTTTTCTAAGATTAGTATATTTCGGAAAATAACCCTGCATTGCTAGTTTTATCCTGCTACAGATTATACCTACGCGTAACGGGTTTCACAGAAGAAGGCCCAGGCGATCTGCTTTTGATGGGTAAACAAATGAAGATGATGGACTAGGTGAATTAAAAGTTTATGTTTACACTTTTGCTTGATTTTTTAAAGACAATCAAGCCACCATAGCCTATTAGATAATATTATCACTTATCCTCTCATCACTTTCATCGTATTACAATCTTCCTCCAACACTAACTTCTGTTTTTGGATAAGGAAATATCTTAACAAAAAATGTATTCCTGGTACTTTCGTGGAGTATGAAAGCATGATACTTTCTGATATTAGGTATTGTAATGGTTTTTTTTAATGTTTTCTCACTAATATTTAAAGTCAGTAGCTATTAATAGTTTTTTAGCTTATTCATAAAGTTGTGTTGTATCTGGTTTTCATCTAGTCTCTGTAGAGTGGCTTTAGCAGCAAGTCGTTTTGGTTGCTACTACACCTTCACAAGGTCCTTTGCAAGTAACAAAAATTTTCATTTTACCTTGATTTTAAAATTCGTTGACAAGCAGAAGTTAAGGAGATTATATTTTGTTTTGACACTGTACATCGTGAATAGGACCAGCTCATAAAATTCTACAAAAATTGGAGATTACGCGAGATAATTTTTTTTTCTACTATTTGACATGGACGATTGTCACATTTTCTTTTCGTATTTCATTGTCCATATTAAAAAGCACATCGTTAGCATAAATTACTAAATATAAAAAAAATAATAAATATCTAATAATTAACAGATTTTTGAGGTAGCGGTTTATAAAAAGTGTTTTATTTTCTAATTAATGGTTTCCCAAAGAAAATAAGAAACTTAAGCCATTAAAACCAATGGTTTCTTTTAATTGAATGTATAATATATTACGCTTGACCTGTAATACTTTCTTATAGGTCGCAATTGCAAGTGGCACCAATACAGCGGAGATAAATCCATCAATAAACGTTCATTTTACAATTAGCCAATTGGCCGTTAGTGGACTTAAAGTGAACAGATTGGACATGTATGGTGAGAAGTACAAGCCTTTTAAAGGAGTGAAGTATATGACCAAAGCGGGACGATTCCAAATAAGGATGTAATTATTTTATTGAAAAACATTGTATAAGGTATTTATTATAGATTTTTTGTAACGTCATTCAGAACCGTATTAAAATATATTGTACATGTTTATTTAGAAGTTGTTTAAAACAATTTATTTGTTATATTATCAAAGTAAAGTCGTATGCAAAGCAGATCTTACACTTTTAAATGTTTTAATCAAATCCTGTTTATTTATATTTTTATATATTGTTTGTAATAATGTAAATATAGAGCTTTAAAGAATATATAAATGGATTTTTTGTTCGTTTCGATATAAAAGGGCGATAACGGATTGCAAAAAAAATTTCAAAGTAACAGTCAAATTTTGCAAAATAGGTTACTTAATAATTTTGTAATTTTTTTATGCCAGATACCAGATATTGTCGTTGACTGGTTTATAATTTCTTTGCAAACAAATTTTGTTATTTACCGTAATCCTCGAAAATTGGTAATAAAATTTATAGTAGGGGCATCGACAGAAATGAGATGAGAAAACAGAGATTAAATTTATTGGATAATAATGTTGTGCAACTAGTTGTTACAATTTTTATTAAACAATCAATAGTTAATTTATTATAAAAAACAACTGAGTAAATTTTGTATTCATTTGTATATTTTATAATTTATGGATAAATCCCAAGGTCTATCATTTATTAATACTAAAGAATCCACCTATCAAATGCAGGTTTTTAATAAATTCGATTATTCTATCGAAAGGAATTAAATTCATTTCCGATTTACTTATTGCATAAGCATGCAAATTGAAAAAGATCATTTTTTTAGATAAAACTAAAAATATGTCACTTATTTCATTCTGCTAAGTTTCGAGATATTTGCGTCAATATAAGTCCTCATGCGTCGATTACTGTTTTGCAAGGGCTTTCAAACTGTCTTAATTTTTTTTGTACGTCAAAGAAATAAAACTTTTTTTGACATAAAACGTTTTCATTGCTTAAGTTCTTGTTAACAAAAATAACCTTGATCTTGAATTGTCAGTACTATAACACACAATCAATAATTAGTCTGCATTAGCACTTGATTCATAAACTATTACCATATAATGGATAATTAGTTAATTACTATTAAGGTAGGTAAACGTACATATGTTTAAATTTTTCGAATCAGAAGAAAAAAAAATATATTTAAAAATTGTTCTATCGTTAATTAAATTTTGATAACCACTTTTTGGATCATATTATATGTTTAATATTCAATTCGTTTTTGACTTCATATTTAGTATGACAAAAATCACGAAACCTTAGCTTTTAATTTTTTTTTTATCGTAGCTCAATAACGAAGAAATAATCAGGTATCCCATTTATGTGAGGACCCCTGTGCAGGAACATTTTTTAAAGTGACACGCTTAGTTTACTATTTTTCTATTTATTTTAGTAAAAAAGTTGTTTCGCCATTTTATTTTTCTTAAAGTAGCTAAATTTGTTATTTAAATTAACTTATTGTTTAAAAAATAGTATATTTGACATGCTTATAATATACCACGTTCCCTTTAAAAACTGATTTCAATAAGCAAACGACAAATTTACTAGGTTATACTCCTCTGGAACTATGAACTCCACACCGTAACTAATTTATTGGTCTATATAAATATAAATTCCGATACATGTCGGTAGGATATAAAGATCTACCGACTTCAATTTCAGCCTGAAAAATATCGCCATTAATTTTGGAGTCAAAAAATATATCTTACTTACGTAAAACTAGGTTGGTTCATAGCACTTCTGTGGTTGGAACACTTGCCTTTGACCAATGGTAATCGAGAGATGTCGTGGCGAAACCAGGGTTGCCGTGTTTAGCACATTTTTGCTAGTTTCAAATCGTCTATTTAATGCAGGAGTTTGCTAATCTTGAAAATGTTATATTTGTTTAAATCATAGTCAAATATAAACTAAGACTCTCAGATTGTCATATTCTTGAAGTTTGTATTATACCGGGTTTCCGAAAATTCCGTTCGTATATTTCGAAGGGAGATTCTATATATAAAAATATGTTAAAAGGTTCATATGACATTAATCCGCAAATGCGAAATAAGGAAGCTATGATAGTTTAAAGGTGGCCCTCGAACACAAGTTTTTATTTAATATTTTTAGAACTGCTTGAAGCACGGATGTGTATTTTCTAGTATTCGAAATAACATGAATAAATACCATTTGTACTTTTTTTTTTTAAATTATACCTAAAAATGATTCCGCAAAACTATTTACATAAAAAATATATTTTTGTCAAAAATCGCTTCACTAATAGTTCAGGAGAAAACTCGCTTTAATTAAATCAATACATAAACTTCGATTTATTTGTATTTAAACTACAACATCCAGGCAGACTTATGACTACTATAAATTTGAAACATCAAGTAGCTTGTGGGTAATATTAAAATAATAAACAATCACAAGATATTAAATAAAAACTAGTGTTCCGAGGCCATCCTTGAATGGCCATAGCTCCCTTATGAAATACATTCATATGAATTTTTTTCATGTTTTCATATGTAGGTATCTCCCTTCAAAGTATAGGAACAGAATTTCCAGACATCCTGTATAAGTCGGGAACAAACCTTTATGTATATAGGAAAATTAAGGGAAAAACCTAGAAATAATGTGTTGACAGATCGGTAAGGGAAATAACTGTATCTGGCAAAGAAACAACTTTTCTTCTGTGTTATGTTGTTTGTTTATTTGTTATTAAACTAATTTATAAAAGGATAGTGTGATAATTTTGCAAAAGTTGATTTTCTTTTTCTCTTCAGATCCGTCCTGTAATAGCACAGAAATAAAATGAATCAAACGCTCATTGAGAAAATCAAATGATTACGGAAAGGGCGTGTGCGTTTTGCTATGCTTAACAGACGGTTTGTATCAAGAGATAAAAAAAATCACTTTAATTAATCTCTATATACAATGCTCTTATACTATTTTGGTATCTACTCATTGCGTTTTTCCAAAATTTAATTTTAATGTCGAGGAGACCAATACAATTTTGCCTAATGATGTGGCTATGTTGCTTTCTCGTGCAATGCGATTTGTGGCTAATAACCCCGAAGAATCACCGATTACACTCTATCTTTACTTTCGGAGCGGCCAACTCGGTTACACAAATTAATATTATTTGCTTTTTATTGTTGTGATTAGTTTTTTTTTTTGGTAAAAAATAAAGGTAAGAACTGTAGAAATAACTTAGATAAGATCAGAGTGGTAAGGCTGATATATTTATGACACTTTGAAGTATTTGGGAAATATAATAATCAGTTTGTTAACAGGTGAAATACGCTGTTGGAAATGGGGAGGATAGACGCGTTCTTTTTATAATTTCACAGGTTTTATTTCAGTTTGTTTCATTTAACTTTATCGTTGTAATGTTTCTAATGTGTGGTAAATATTTAACAAGTTGGCAACACAAAAATCAAATCTTTGACACAATTTATTTTGCATATATGGAGGTGTGGGTAAAAATATAGTTAGGTAATTTTGTTTATTATATTTTCAAAAAGTAATATAATATGTACAGTATATCTGTCACTATCATTGATGAACACTTTTACCCTGCCTAAGAATAATTGGTTGGACTTTTAAAAACTGCTCACCTCCAAATGGCTATTTAAGTTCACACTTTTAAGCCTATTTGATATATTTTAATTTTAAAAAATACTTATTTAAAAAGAAGGGACTTGTGACAACGGCAAAAATATGATTTAGCACTAAATAATAAAACTTTTTTTTTGATTTGATAAAATTTCTCGAAAGTTCTTAGTAAATATTTACATTAAATAGAGTTAAATAGAAGTTACGTCAATTACAAAAGAATTCTAAAAGGATGGCGGAAATTTTTGCTATGAACAGTTGTGTTTAGGCAAACCTGAAATTAATAAGGAAGCGCTTGGTGTAGTAGTGCATAATGTGGTTTAATTCGATTCCAATTTTAGGGTTTGAAGATGTAGCCAGACACTCGATAATGCTTAATATATCGAAAAATCGTGCCCAAGTGGCAAATATTAACTTTCTTCACCCACTTCTAAATTTACCAAGATTTCCTATAATAACTTGTGAAATAGTTACTGAATTTAAACAAGTATTACAAGAAAGTGATGCAATGAGATATATGGTCAGTGTTCCAATAAAAGTCAAGATTATATAAGAAGGTTTAAGACTTAAACTCGATCTAGTTGCCATAGAAGTTAAATCTTCTAATTTGCCAGTTTTGTATTGCTTATGATACTGTTATAATTTGTATCAAATATGTCAAGACATAAACGTTTTTATAGGAAAATTAAGTATAAAAGCCTACAGGTAAAGCCTTGGAATCGGTAAGAGAAATTGTTTTCTCCTAAAATACATAGAAATGGTTTTTTATTTTTGTATTTTTAAGGCGCAAAATTTGTTTGATTTATTGTTGTACTTGTCAATTGAAATCCTCTGTTTAGACATGTTTTAAAGTTAGATCATGTTAATGAATTAGGGGGAAAATGTGTAAAATTTTATTTTACTAAATTTATCGTGGGTTTAAATACAAGAAGGGCGACGAGCTGTATCTCAGAAATCATTGAAAATAGATTATATATATATATATATATATATATATATATATATATATATATATATATATATATATATATATATATATATGTATCAAACTGGTCTAAAGGAAAATGATTATGTATTTTTGTTAGAGCTTAGTCATCTCTCTACCGACTGAACCCAGAAATTTGAAAGTAATTTTCCGAAAATTGTTAATGCCGTTTTTCTTAATCTCTATGTTGAAAACTCCAGACAGTTTTTCAGATATGCATAACCAGTACAAAACGAAAAAATATTGTTCTGATTCATGTTTACTCTTTTTAGACTCATCGTTTAGCTGCTATCGGAAATTTAGGACTGAATAGTTTGCTAAAATTCGTAATATCGAATGAAGTTACCACTTTATTTAACTAGAAAGGACGGGACGAATATACTTTTTAAACAACTAAAATTATTAATATTATTCCATAAATTCAACGGTATAAAGAATGTAGGGGTTAAATCACATCCAGAGGTCATTTGAAGGTCAAATGTCTTTACGCCATGGATTGATGGCGACCATCCAATAATTCGAAGACTAGGTATGTTGCAGTAAAACGCTTTCTACAAAAGTTGTGGGAAATTGGAGTCAAACAAACCCTGACTGGATGATCGATAGCCATACCACTCAATATCTAGATAATTTAGACAGGCATTATAAATAATACAGTAATTGGCCCTTCTTCATAGAGGGTACACTCACTGACCCTAAGTATGAGGATACGTTGAGAGATAACATTGTCCCTGCCATTCAGGCTGTTGTGGGTGATGCTTTCGGTCAGACTAGGTTTCAACAAGATGGCACCTCACTATGCAAGAACTGTTCGAGATTCCTTGGATGAAGTATTCAGAACAAGATGGATTGAACGACGCGGTGTAATTGAATGGCCAGCAAGATCACCAGATTTTACTCCACTAAACTAGTTCTTATGGGGCTATTTATAAAATAGAGTATATCCGACAAAACCAGCAAACATTGAGGAACTGAAACAAGGAATTCGTGATAAAATCTCTGCTATTGATCCAGATTATGATTTACAAAAATGTAGCAAACTTTTATCAGTGTATGGCATATTGCCAAGAAGTTGGCGGTTATCTTTTTGAATAAACTATCAAATAAGTTATAAATCACGAACAACGCCTTGCTTTGATCGGCTGGGTTCGCACAACGCCTTGCCTTAATCGGCTGAGCTCGCACAACATCTTGCCTTAATGGGCTGGGTTCGCACAACGCCTTGCCTTAATCGGCTGTGTTCGCACAACGCCTTGCCTTAATCGGCCCGGTCTTCACAACGCCTTGCCTTAATCGGCCGGGTCCGCACAACGCCTTGCCTTAATCGGCTAGGTTCTGCTGGGTTCACACAACGCTCTGCCGTAATCGACTGGGTTCGCACAACGCTTTATCTTAATCGGCTGGGTTGGCACAACGCTTTAACTTGATTGTCTGGATTCGCACAACGTCTTACCTTGATTGACTGGGTTCGCACAACGCCTTGCCTTAATCGACTGGGCTCGCACAACACCTTGCCTTAATCGGTCGGGCTCGCACAACGCATTCCCTTAATCAGTTGGGTCCACACAACGCCTTGCCTTAATTGGCTGGACTCGCAACGCACCATTCTTCGTTTCCAAGCTCAAAAGAATACGGTCCCTTTTGAAAAATTTATTATGACCTTGATGTGTCCTTTAAGGTCAAGGTAAAGTTTAAGGTCAGCTTAAGACGCGCCATTTAATTTCTTACGACTGTTGTAGAAAACGTTTCTGTACAGCACTCCTAGTCTTCGAGTTATTGAATGGTGAACATCCTTGGTGTAAGGATATTTGACCTTCAAATGACCCCTGAATGTGATTTAACCCCCTATGTTCTTTATACTATTGGATAGGAAATTTTTCCCGCTTTCCATTTTTGCAATAAAAAGTAGAAGTTTCTATTTGAAAAAATCAACATGACCTTCGTTCGACCTTGAAGGTCAAGGCAATTGACAAATTCAAGGCAACTATCAGACGCGCTGTTCAATTTCCTACAACTTTGTAGAAAACGTTTTACTACAACACTCCTGTCTTCGAGTTATTGGAGATGGTCAACATTAATCCATGGTGTAAAGACATTTGATCATCAAATGACCTCTGGATGTGATTTAACCTTTACATTCTTTATATCGTTGGATAAGAAATTTTTCCCACTCTCTAATTTTGCAGGAGGGTTTCTAGCTGAAAAAATTAACATCACCTTCGATTGACCTTAAAGGCCGAGAGATCAAGGTCAAATTAAAGGCACCATCAGACGCGCGCTGTTCGCTTTCCTACAACTTTTATCTCAAAGATTTTTCTCGAAAATTCCTTGCTAAGAAAATATTTTGCCGTACCTGGAGTTTTGAATCACACCCCCTCTCCCTCTCCCTCTCTCTCTCTCTCTCTCTCTCTCTCTCTCTCTCTCTCTCTCTATATATATATATATATATATATATATATATATATATATATATATATATATATATATATATATATATATATATATATATTTGTACACTCTTGGACTCCCTGCAAAATTCTGAACATTTTTTCTATTACATATCCTATACTTAAATGAAACTGTTTTCCGTTGATTGACAGTTAAAAAACTCGAAATAAAGCAGTAACAACAATTAATTTATCAATTGACTAAGTGTTGAAAATGTCTCCCATTGGTTAACTGACAGTAACCTAAATGATTTATAAATTTATTTTGAATATATATGACTACATCTATAATAATTAACCGGATTTCTTAAAGAATCCGATTCTTATTTCCGCCTGACCGACTTCTAGCTGAGAGAAACATCTTGCCTCCTGGCAGTTTTGGTAGCGTCCAGCACACCACCAGATTGGCTTCTTTGACATCAGCAAAGCCTTCGACAAGGTGTTGCATAATGGGCTTGTAATCAAACTTATTTATAAGGCTGGGAAACCCAAATAATCTAATAACACTAGTTGATTTTAATTCTTATTCGACATTATAACAACGTTGATGTTTGCCGCCAAGATTTCGTTGTTTTGTAAAATTGAATCGATGTTTATTTTGTGGTTATTTCATCTAGTTGATTTCAACCGTTATTTAACGTTATAAATAAACAATGTTGTTTAGCACGACATTTTCCTTAAAATTCAATTTGTTCCCTATCCAAAACATAACATTCGGTTATAGTTTACTGGGAAAATACATTTAATCTGAATAAACGATTAATTTTGACGCGATGAAGTATAATTGAATAATTACGGAAACTTCTAATCATTGTTTTTAAAATGAAAGTACAGACAATAATTATGTTACCATTATCCAATGAAGGCTAACAAAGAATGTCCGTATATGGTGTAATATTAATTATTGTTAAATTTTATTCAAGACAGTACTAGTCGATGTCACTGAAAATTTAGTGATATTATGAATGCTAGAAGTTGTTTACTAACATGGCTGGGGTAATTTTTTGATATGCCATTAGATTGGAATGGGTGTTCAGTAAGATTTGATCTAAAAGCGTAACCCTTTTTAAGCGATTTCTAAGAAAAGAAGATTTTATATTCGACCGCTATGTTTTTTATGCATGTACGTTGATTACTCCCGAACGATGGCATTGATTTGAATTAAATTTTCTGTATTAAATTCAGGAAGTTGCTGCGGTGGTCCCATATTTTAGGTGAACTTGGTTCAGTAAAATCCAAGATGGCGTCAACAATATGGCCGACAAAACTATTGAGGTATTAAGGAGTTTTCGGGGCCGTACATAATGAATCTAAAATTATTTTTAAAAAATTTAATAGCTCGCATCCAATATGGCTGATTAAAAATTTGACACTTCTTAATGTTGTCCAAAATAGTATAGGAGGATTTTTAAGAGTGTAGATTACGAATTTAGAATTATTTTAAAAAAAGTCGATATGGCGGACTTAAAAAGTTTACATCTCTCGATCTTGCTCCAAATTGGTATAGAGGGATTTTTGAAGGTGTAAATTGCGAGTTTAAAATTATTTTTAAGAAATTCAATATTGCGGAGCCAATATGGCGGACCAAAAATTTAACATCTCTCGATTTTGTTCAAAATTGGTATAGGGGGTTTTTGAGGTTGTAAATTACGAATTTAAAATTATTTTTAAAAATTTAATATGGCGGACTAAAAATTTAACATCTCGCGATTTTGTTCAAAATTGGTGCCGGGGGTGTCTGAGAGTGTATAACACGAATTAAAAATTGTTTAAAAAAGATTCAAAATGGCAGATGCAATAAGGTGATCTAAAAATTTTCTATTTTCGGATTATGTCCATTGAAGGCCGTCTATCGTCTCATTTACCTAGGTCATCCTAAAGCTGGAACTGGCTGGTGTTAAGTGCTTGGAAGAGTGTTTCAAAGATGTCCCACCATATCTTATACAGACTACGTGCGAAGAACCCTAGCATTGGTCCCGGTAAAACTTTTTATAAGTCTTTATAAGCGTTTTATAATAAGTGCACAGGCTCAGAAAAAGCCTTAAAACATGTTAACAGTATATATATATATATATATATATATATATATATATATATATATATATATATATATATATATATATATATATTAGTTTCAGGTATTGAACTCTATCAAATGTTTTTTGATAGCCTGTGAAAAATAGTTTTATTTTATTTTCGGCTTTTTTGAAGAACAACTGTCATCGCAAACCAAGCTTCTCTCATTCTCATACCACTTCATCTAATACCACGTGTAATGATCATGAACACTGGAGCGATTCTATGACGCCTTAATTCTTCACATATCTAGTCAATCTCACTTAAGACTCACGGAATTCTTCTTGGAGGCTATTTTATTTACGTTGCTTCGCCTGAATTCATTCGGTGCCGGACTATACTGGTTCTCAAGTCATTGTCAGAGGGGTGAAGCAGAGATAATACACTTTTAATAAATCTTCTAAGTTAGTCACCTGAACTTGTCTTAATGAAATATCCAAATCTTGTAACATTAGACAAGCAAATTATTTTACAGATGAAAATATTATGCAGGTAACTAAGACACTGATTGATTGTTTTTTAAGTTCTTACTATAACAAATATAGTTCTGTGTTAAGGTTCTTGTGATTAGAATTAATTTTGCATACAATGGGCAACTTTGAATTAGTTCACACGAAATTATTCCATCTTTATAGTTTGCTTCTCGAATAGTTATCATTTGTTTTCCAGAAAGACAAACTGCTAAATGTTCCATAACTTTGAGGCTAGGAATAACTTCCTCCTATATGTTAGTAACCAAAAAATACATTTATGTGAACATTATACCTTACCGGGTTGTTGGACTTTCAAGTAGGTCATAATATTATATCATTAAATAAAAACAATATTGTCTACCTTTATAGTACCGGTTCAAGCTTCGATCTAACATTTAACTTGTTCAATCTTGTACTGAATTTTTGCAGTTTTATTTCTTTTCAATTTAATTGCTTTCTTGCTTGACATCTCATGTTATTTTTATGATGTCATATTTTAACTCCTATTAAACATGAAGAGAAACTTCACTGCCACCCAAACGGAGAAGCCCTTCAGCTGCTGGACAACCAGAATCTAGTCCGAAGACTGAAGAGAACCAAGCCGTTTGAACTAGTGTAGTGCTGTGTGAAAGCAGAGCATGTGTCTGGTTTAAGTTAGCTTAAGACAACAAAACAAACTAAGGGACATCATTGGATAACTTTAGAAGTTAAGAAATTAGATTGTATTCGGAAAAAATTAATGGTTGGTCACTTGTGACCAGTTTTAGTTGGAAACGTGTAACTAGCCCTATACGTAAATAAAAAAAATATTTTAACTCCCGTTTTATTTCTAACTAGTTTTATTTTTTAATACCATTTATGTCCGCTTCATTCACTTCTTTAATTTTTTGTCTTCCACTCAGATGTGTTATCTGGTCCGATGACTTTCATCCTAGTTTCTTATCTTGCGTCATCATATAACATTAATTGTTCCACATCGTCGGTCTTAACGCACTTATTGGATATAATATGAAATTAATTTTCAAAATGACCTTTAAATTGATAAGGTCTCAAAGTTCAAACATACTTCGAGAATTAATTTGAGTTTGAAAATAAGTTTTCTATATCCTTGTGGTTAGTTTCAGAAGTCCCTAAACGATTCAAGGAAAATTTTCGTTTTACGAGGCGCGTGAAAACAGTAATAAACTCTAGACCGTCCGGACGTAGCTTTGCAGACATAAGATCGTTGGTAAAAATTACTCTCGGGTTAAAAAGTGCGGAGAACTATAAGACAATGGAGAACGTCCTTCGGGTTCAAAAATTACGACAACACTCTTTCATCCTCATATGGAATTCATCAGGCCATTGTATCCGGTACAGTCACAGCCGAGAATTTTTCATTTTATTTTAAAATCAGAAGGACGAAAACTACATTATATATATATATATATATATATATATATATATATATATATATATATATATATATATATATATATATATAAATTCTTTTCTTTTATAACCTGTCTCCAGTATTTTGCCTTCGTTTATAAGAAACAAAAAAATTATTAAAAAAAATGGGAGTAAATTATTTCCTACAAGGAAGAAATTTCAATACTACTGCAACACTAGAGAAGTATATAAGGTTTAACATCTCTGGGTTATTTCTTGCAGTTACACCAGTAGCGCCTATGTAAAGCTTGGTTACCTACCGCATATAAACACCATGGTTCAATGAACACCCAGGTACATTCTTTAGAATTTTGTATTCTTTGACCTTAGACAAGGATAATCCAGCTTTAGTTCATGTGTTTTAGTGATTAGTAACAATATATTTAGGACTATAGTAATATTCTGATTAATAAAATGTTCATTAAATTGTTTAAAAAAAACATGCATGAGAGACCTACTGATTATTGGCCAGAAGTATGCGTTTATTTGTAGCGTTTAAAGTCGGCCGCGCGCTGCCTTCGGAAGGCACCATTAGCATGTATTATGATAGACACCCATGCAGAGACGTCTCAAAGACTCGTCCATTTCTCACTATTCTCGCTGACTGGACGAGTGGTTTCCACCCACTTGGTATACTGTGTTACACGTTTACCCTTCTTACGTCTTCCTAAGACTATAAAACAGTGGCGTTACTCTTTTTTGAGTCCGACTTTTTAATAATAAAAATTTTATTTTATTTTTGAAATACTAGACATTAGTTAAATCAATATATATATATATATATATATATATATTATATATATATATATATATATATATATATATATATATACATACATGGTCCCATGACAATCAACAGCTCAACTGCTTCCTGGATGTACTTAATTTTACATATCCGAAGATATAATACATTGAAATTGGAACTTGAAGAAAACAATCAGCTTCCGTTCTTGGACGTTCGAATGACAAGGAAAATAGACTTACAACATACAAGAAATCAAGAACCTACCCATACCAACAAAGAAAAGAATCAAAACACATAAAAAAATCTCTAAAACAGAATAGTTACTTACCACCGATTATAAATAAGGCAATAAAACTGCAACACACAGAAATAAAACCAACTACCGATAACAATCAGATTGCCATTAAAGGCACAACATAGAGAATTGGAGGATTACTTCAAAAACAAGAAAGCTACAGCCTAAAAACCACATAAGATGATTTATCCTCAAGAAACTCAAAAATCAAAATCGATCTGGAAAATCAAGGAGTGTACAAGAACGCATCCAGCACCTGCAGTGAAACATACATAGGTCAAAACAACAGAAGAATATTGGCATAAAACATAAACTCAGCATAAGAAGTGAATCGATAATATCTGCTCTTTTTTCCAACATTATCTAGAGACAGGTCACAAAATTAATATTGACAACTGCCAGCAAATCGCAACAAAATATTACAAGGCAAGATTGATTTGCGACTCCAGTGAAATTGAAAAAAACGGCCCTATGAACTAGAGAGACCATGCACTTAACCTTTTTACTATCTGGGAAACTCTCCTTAAACGGGATCAATCAATGTAACGACGCATCGCTCGAGCCCAAACTAATATCACCACTAGTTCTCGAAAAGGGGACGGAGCTAACGCCAGCTAGTAGAAACATACTACGACCACTATTATAAATGTACCAATTTGTTTTATTCAAACACTATTAAATATCGTTAATTATTGGCCATCTGCTAATAATCAAAGCAAAAGTTTTAAATAAACCATGTTAATTATGTAGAAATTAACGTATAAAAAGTGGGATATTGACATCACCTGAAAAAACTAAAGTCTAGAAACTTCAATTTCCAAAAGTAAACTTTTCGCAAAAAGTGTACGAAACTGGTTTTAATCCAGCTTTCGAATACTTATTCATCTTTGAAAGTGTAATGCGAAACTTTACAGAAAAAATTATATTAATTCAGAATTAAACTTATCGGAAAAGGTGATATCGAACAATTTTTAAATCCGGGTTTCGATTGCATATTTCTTTCAGATATTTTTGTGCAAAATCGTATAGCTATACCAGAATTGAATTCACAAATCAAAGTGATTTATTATTTCATTTATATGCCAAATCGTACCGATATCCCAATACTTAATTCAGAACGTAAAACTTTGATGCGACAATAATATATAGCTTGTATAAAGTAATGCTAATTTAATTAGTGTTAAACAAAAAGTAATCAGCTTAATTATTTCTATTAAAATTAATAATTGTAAATTAATCTTTTACCAATTATTTCGCTTTAAAATATTACAGATGTTTCCCGACTATATTCTAATTATTTCAGTAAAAGTCAATTGTAAGTTATATAAGATTAGAGTTAGGAGATTATGTTATAGTCCGTTAAAATATCTGAGTAATTAATACTCTTAGTCGACATTCAACGTATGGATGCAAATAAAAGGATATTGCGCTTAAATCAATTTATGCTGTTTATCTCCCAAAATAAATTTTTCAAACAAAGCACAGCATAGCTCATTCCCCATATCCGTTAAAATAAAAGTTATATCCTTTTCAAAATAGAGCACAGCTCACTTCACAAAACCCTAGCTAAAAGCTATCATTTCTCTAATGCCGAGCTTAGATCGCTTCCTAGATCTGTCATTAAACGTTAGGAACCCAACTCACTTCCTAGACTCGTTAAACTAACATTTATCTCTTAAAGCATAACTTGGCTCACTCCCTAGACCCGTAACAGAACGTTACCCTATTAAAAAAGTCTTTATTTTAATTTTCAAAATAATTCGAAATAAAATTTTTATAAAAAAAATTGAACCGACTTTCTAAAAGTGCACTAAAAAGTGAAAAATAACTATACATTTTTATATGAAATTGAAATTTTTGAAGTTGGAGCCAACCTAATAACAAAATGCGATGTCATTAAACAGATTAAAAATACTTTATTTGTAATGGATTTCTTACCATAATTTGTACAGGGTGAGTCAACGATTGGATGAAGTAGGTTTGTGCCTTTTCGGTGAAATTAACAAAGAAACTATATTTATTGTTTGATACAGTTTATTTTTACGCAGATTTTAAAAATATTTAGGACTCTACAGGGTGAGCCAAAAAACTAGGACAGCATAAAGTTGTATTTTTTTGAATAGAACATCCTATATACGAATCGTATTTACGATTTAGCTTATAATTTTAAATCTTTTTTATTAAGGGTTTACTATAACAAAACTTTATAGTTTCTGAGATAATTAAGTTTAAAGAAAAAAAGTCACATTTTCAAGCATCAATTCAATCCTAAATAACGTTTTCAATTTTGGGACAAATATATTCAAATTTGGAATTTAGCAAGGCCAAGGACACGTTAACATAATTTTTACCTAATATTTGCAATAAAAGCTACAGGGTGTTGAACACATCAGCTCAAATTTGAACAAGTTTAAATGAATAAATATCTTTTTTTTAAATGGTACACCCTGTATATTTTCATGTCATTTAATAGAGTAATAAAAACCCTAAAAGTTTTGTTCAATATATCCTATACCTATTTATAATAAATTTTGAGATATTTCAGTTTTTCTTATTTTCCATACTTTTTTACAGAAATAGTCTTCATTATCATAGTAGCCATGTAAAATAATAAAAAGAAACTACAGAAAGAAGCGATTGCGGTTATAAATTTGACACACAGAAAAATGTTCTTTTACATTGTTTTTGCCATTTCTACTATGATAATGAAGACTATTTCTGTAAAAAAGTATGGAAAATAAGAAAAACTGAAATATCTCAAAAACTATTATAAACAGGTATAGGATATATTGAACAAAACTTTTAGGGTTTTTATTACTCTATTAAATAACATGAAAATATACAGGGTGTACCATTTAAAAAAAAAGATATTTATTTATTTAAACTTGTTCAAATTTGAGCCGATGTGTTCAACACCCCGTAGCTTTTATTGCAAATATTAGGTAAAAATTATGTTAACTTGTCCTTGGCCTTGCTAAATTCCAAATTTGAATATATTTGTCACAAAATTGAAAACGTTATTGAGGATTGAATTGATGCTTGAAAATGTGACTTTTTTTCTTTAAACTTAATTATCTCAGAAACTATAAAGTTTTGTTATAGTAAACCCTTAATAAAAAAGATTTAAAATTATAAGCCAAATCGAAAATACGATTCGTATATAGGGTGTTCTATTTAAAAAAATACAACTTTATGCTGTCCTAGTTTTTTGGCTCACCCTGTAGAGTCCTAAATATTTTTAAAATCTGCGTAAAAATAAACTGTATCAAACAATAAATATAGTTTCTTTGTTAATTTCACCGAAAAGGCACAAACCTACTTCATCCAATCGTTGACTCACCCTGTATATATTAGTAGTTATTTATTTCGTCTAGAAATAATTTGGCGACGACTTTAAAAATTTCAAGTTCATATAAAAATTTATAGTTATTTTTCACTTTTCAGCGCACTTTTAGAAGTCGGTTCAATTTTTTTTATAAAAACTTTATTTTTCGAGTTTTGATTTTGAATTCATTATGATACTCATAAATTATTTGAATTAAGTACTAATCGAGATTAGTGTACCTCGCAAACAAATGTTGAGTCTGTCATAGTAAATCCACTATCTTAAATTTCAAATAAATTTTAGATTGGTAATATAGGTTCCAAAACCTTTCAATATCATTATTTAAAGGACTTGAGACGTAAACTAACTAATATCAAATCTGAAAAAATGCTATTAGGATAAAATTTTCAACCCACCATATTGGGTCCGTCATATTGAATTTCAAAAAAATAATTTTATTAATCAAATTTAAACCCTTCAAAGCCCCCTAGTACTAATTTTGGATGAAATCCGGAAAGTTAAAATTTCTAGACCGTCATATTACATCTGACATATTATATTTTCTTAAAATAATTTTCTATTCGCTATTTACATCCTCAAAAACGATTCAGTCCCACCTTTGAACAAAATCGAAAAATATTAAATTTTTAGTCTACTATATTGGATTCGCCATATTAAATCATAAAAAAATACTTTTTAATTCATAATTTACACCCTCAAGAACCACGTCATATTGAATCTGCCAGATTAAGTTTTTCAAAAAATATTTTATATTCGTAATTAACACTAACAAAAATCCCCCAATTCTGATTTTAGACACAATCGAGAGATGTAGAAACTTTAATCCGCCATCTTGGAATCGCTATATTTAATTTTTTTTAAGTAATTTCAGATTCGTAATGTGCGATTCCAAACACTCCCCCATATCAATTTCGAAAAAAATCGGACAAAATTATTGTTTTATCCGCCATATTGGATACGCCATATTGAATTTTTTAAAAATAATTTCAGATTCGTTATGTGCGACCCTGAAAACTTCCTCATACCAGTTGTGGAGAAAATCGGACAAAATTGATTTTTTTCGTCCGCCATATTGGATCCGCCATATTGAATTTTTTAAAAATAATTTTATATTCGTTATGTGTGATCCGAAAACTCCCCCGTACGAATTTTAGAGAAAATCGGACAAAATTGATTTTTTTGTCCGCCATATTGAATTTTTAAAAAATATTTTGGATTCGTTATGTACGACCCCGAAAATTCCTCCATACCAATTTTGGAGAAAATCGGACAAGATTAAAATTTTTTGTCCGCCATATTGGATCCGCCATATTGAATTTTTTTTAAATAATTTCAGATTTGTTGTGTACGACCCCGAAAATTCCGACAAACCAATTTTGAAGAAAATTGGACAAAATTAATTTTTTTGGCCGCCATATTGTCAGCGCCATTTTGGATTTTGTTGCACCAATTTCGTCCAAAAAATATGGTACCACCGCAGCAACTTCCTGAACATAACGTAAAAAATTTCATTCAAATCGGTGCCTCTGTTCCGGAGTAATCGGTGTACATACATCAAAAAAATGCATAGTCGATGAATTGAGAACCTCCTTCTTTTAAACAGTGTTGTATAAAACCGTCATGTGATGGCGCGAGGTGAATTAAAAAAGATATATATCAAAACTCGATACACGAAACACGCTTTCCAAAGTATAGGATCGTACGATTCGGTACTGGCAACCAAGCCTACTTCGTTTTTAGCAGTCAAAGCTAGGTGGCGCACCAACAATTCCCCTATGAGAGCACCGTTATGTGTGTTTTTAAAGACAAACAAGTAAACAAATAGATACATTTTCGTTCGTGTAATTTTTGAAATAAAATAAAATAACTCTCGGCTAAGAGGACATAGAATTTGTCAATAAACATTACGCTCGTGTTAAAAAGTGCGGAGAATTTCAAAATAATAGGAACACTCCAAGTTCGAAAAATGATGACAGCGCTGTTTCGTCCTAATATGGGACTCGTCAGTCCATTATATGCGAGGTGATGGTTTGTACCGAATGCAATGGCTTGACGAGTCCCATATTAGGACGAAACAGCGCTGTCGTCATTTTTCGGACCCGGAGTCTTTCCATTATTTTGGAGTTCTTCGCACTTTTTAACACGAGAGTAATGTTTATTGACAAATCTTATGTCCGAGAGAGCCGAGATTTATTTTATTTTAAAACTACACGGACGAAAACTAATCTATTTTGTGAATATATATATATATATATATATATATATATATATATATATATATATATATATTCACAAAATAGCTACATTAGGAAATAAAAAGATAATACTAATGCAAGCAATAAAAGCCAACTCCTGGTTAGTCTAAAGTAAATTTATCTGTGCAAAGACTTATTTAAAAGTTGAATATTTATATAAAATGTAATATTTTAATCGCATAACAATGTTTTGTCCCGCAATAGTCCTTTTAGCCAATTTAATATAGGGAAAATAAGAGAATGCATCAAATTTATATACAGGGTTGTAATAAAGAAACGGATGATCCTTTGCTGCTTATTTGATGAACCCGTTAATTTTATTTGTTTGAAATGCATTTTTTTAGAGAAGAAAATAATATATAGGGTGGTCCAAAAAAGCTACCCCTCTTCTGGTTGTAGTTCCCAAGAACTATCTTCGCTTGTCTCATTACTTGCAGGTCCGTCCAGTAATTGGACCTCCTGCTCTCTTCCTCACTTTTTAGTTCTTTCAGCTTATTACTGCTTCTGATTCTACAGAAAGGTTTGGGCTCCATAAATGGTGTTTCTGCCCCTTTTTTTGCGAGAGTGTATACCATTTCATTTCCCTCACTTAGTTAATCATAAAAATATTGGTCTTCAGTGAGACTTTCATCAAAGAAAAATGGTTCAATTACCATATTTTCAATAATGCCTGCCTAAACATTAACCTTTTCATTATACTGGGTGTAATTTTCTTCGATCCATTGAGGATTTGAAATTATAAATACCTTAGACAATAATAAATTATCAGTAAATGATTTTAAAGGCCAAAAGGGTAAATATTTCGAAAACAGTTGAAGATAGGTATGAGGATATTCTATGAAAAATGGCTAGAATTTAATGTCGAATCTCAAAATATATGATATACAATGTGTTTCATATAACAAATTTAAGTTAATACACATAGCATTTTTCTGATCCATCCTGTATATTATTTTCTTATAAAAAAAACGCATTTTAACAAAGGAAAATCGAAGGCTCTAAGTAATTTTTCATCAAATATAAGGTGCTACATATAAACCGCTGATCTGTTTCTTTATCACACAAAACCCAAATTTCTGAAATACACCGACAATAAGGGTCGATTCAGTTTTACATTTTTTTCTTGATTATTTTTGGGGATGAAAGAATTTAAACCCAAAGATGACTCCGCCAGTGCAAGGAATCTGAGGGTCATGGTATTGTGAGGAGACCGGCTTGACCAGCTTTCTTTCACGGTCTCTTGTGATCGCTAATCTCAGCGCATACACTTGCTCTTTTACGAATATAAGTTGTAATATTTATCGAAATTATAGAAGAATGTCTGCATAATTAGACTTAAACCAGTATTAAATATTGTAAAGTCATATATATTACTCGATACCTATAAAAACATATCTTTCTTTGTATTTGTCTGTCAATAAGGATATGCTAATCACGAAATCTACTCGAAGAATTCTAATGCAATTTTAATGACCCTTATGGGTTATTCTTTGAGAAACGGTTTGTTATTTAATAATCTCGATTGTGGTTAGAATAAGCGAACTTTGATATTCTAAATTTTCTGCATAATTCACATAGGAATATGAAAATTGTAAAACGTTAGCCCTTCCAGTTACAACACATTGGCTAAACTTAACACAAGTCCGCAAATAAATCAAAAATTTTAGGACCTAATGTGGAAGTGGGTATTTTATCACTTTTTCAATATTCTAATTATGAATCTGTCACTAAAAAAACTCCTTTCACGTTTAAATTTCCGATTATGTTATACATAAAATAATCAAATTTTCAGAATTTCAAAAAGGTGTTGTTATTGGCGACAAAACACAACATCGTAACCTAAAAATATGAAATGATCTGGCCATCTAAAGGTGGTGAAGATGAATTTATTGTTACTATATTTGGAATGATGTGTGACACTCAAAAATAGAAAGAGATAAAATATGTGGGTTCTGGCTTTCTGAAGAAATATAAAATTTCTATTTCATCCAGTTCTAGGTCTAGATTAAATGTTTTAACAGAACATATATAATATACAATGCTAAAAACATTTAAAGGAGATCAACAAAATAAACATATTGGCGAAATTTCAAAAACAAGTTAATGTCAGATAGATACTTAAAATGTCTCTAAAATGAACTATCGAAAGTTTGTTAAGCTATTATTCTTCCAAAAGAGGTTATGTGATACCTCATCTGCAAAGTATTTAATTCATATCTAATTCGAACATTTGGCCACTTATAAAAGTTGTATAAATTAAAAATATTTAAAATATTCATATTAAAAATTCAATTGACTGGTGCCCTAAAGTAGGTACATCAATAGCTAGGTTTTTCACGCGTTTTTCACCTAGCTATTATTAATCAATTTTTCCAGAAAGATTTCAGTTAATCCAGAATATAAATGATATTTGCACAATATTTCATTTCAGTGCGGCGAGAATTCTTCAGTGGCAGCTTAATAAATCAGCGAAAGCAAATGAAAATTTTAAAACAAATAATTGAAATGAATGAATTTGGCAAGATAAGTAAACAAAAGGAAACTCTTATTTTAAATGACTTTAATAAACACTAACCACGATAGAATGAAATGTGAACAATTGAAAGCGAATAATTATTAGTCATCATTGCTAATCACTAACAAAAAATTAAAAATATACGTGCTTATTCGGTTTTTAAGGAAAAAAAAACACTACTAAGAAAATTAATAAAAATAATTCAGCTTAATTTCAATATCTAAGTTGAGATGATGAAACTCTTATTTGCGAAACAATTATTTTGTCACATTTTGTAAATAACAATAGCAATCTGAAATGTAATTAATCGTATTTTCTGCAGTATTAAGCATTTTTAAACTAAACATTTATACATACATCAATTTATTTTTATTGCGATAAGAAGTTAGGTATTATTGTACTAATGGTGTCATGAAGCCATTGTAGCTATATTGCCATAATAAACATAATATAAAAATATGAATTTATATTTTCATATGAATCACAATCGTTAAACGTCAAAGTGACATACGTACTTATGTGCATATATTATTTAATTATATTTATTCTGGAAAGAATGTTGTTCATCCATTTAGGTTTAATTATACATGGGGAAAGGAACTTGGTACAGTAATTTGTCTTAGATAATTTTATTAAGGCAACTCATACCAATGATAAAATAATCATCTTTTTAATTTTATTACTTGACTTTATTAAATTAACTAATCTTTAACAATAATGTCAAAATGAAAAAAAGAGGCTCAAATAAACCTATGTTCAGCCCATTTTTAAACACACGATGATTGAAAAATCTATCCAAATTATATCCACAAGTTTTTTTTATAACAGTAAGATCTTTTAAAAAAAATCATTTTTATCAATGATGGTAACTAGCAAAAAGGGTTTTCTGTGAATATATATTTTTTTGATTTATTTAACAATGCACCTAATATTAAGCTTAATTAACATTTTCAATTTGACTTAATTTGCTATGTTAGGTTATGTTTAGATATTCCCATCAGTCCATTCCAGTCTCTGTCTTATTTTTACGCACTACACTGTACAATGCTCTACTTTTTATTAATCACTTCACTATGACAAAGCTCAAAAGGTTTTATCCTTTTGAGCCGTCGCACCAAAGTTTGGTTATCTAAAAGTTGAAGCACTTGGGATATTTATGGAGCAGGCAAGCATAATTATTGTCCTTGCTACAGCTCCATAACTGAAGGCCATACGTCCATACTGGTTTAAGAACTTGCTTATAGATTAATACTTTGTTTTTACTAGAGAGCTGGGAGTTTTTTTCCTAAAAGTCAAAAAATGTTTTTGTATTTTAGTTCAGGTTAGTTCAATTCTTCGTGACATAATTTTTCCATTTCAATTTGACGTCGAGGTTTAGGCCCAAGTATTTGCATTTTCCATAGAACTGTATTGTGCAATTTTATTGAGTGATAATTGATTTTTTTGTTAGTGAAGTTGACATGTGCAAGTTTTTTTGTTTATTTTGATAAGTTATTGCTTGGTCTACATATTTATGTTGTCTATTGGGTTTTGGAGATTAGCTGTTGTTTCTTCTGTGGTGTTTCCTATCGCTAGTTCTGTAGTATCATCAACAAATCTGACTAGTTTGATGTTTTCTGCTTTTGAAATAGCACATGTATATAACAGATACAATACTGGTCCGGGTACAATGTCCTGAAGCACCCCGGCTTTTAAGGTTTAATTTCAGACTATTCATTTTCGTGTTTGATATTCTTTGTGATATGTATAATTTAAAAAGCTATACATATTGAACAGGTAAGCATTTTTAAAAATTTACTAGCCCTTCTTACCAGACTTTGCTAAATGCTTAGACCACGTCCAAGATAGTCGACCATATTTTCTTTCCTTCTAGGCATTTTTCAATGATATCCGTTATACGATGTACTTGTTTCTTACGAAATCCAAACTGATGGTAGGGAACTAGTTATTTCTCTTCTATTATAATCTTCATTCTTTTTAAGAACAATTTTTCAAATTGGTTAAAATATCATTAGCAGAAGTGAAATCGGCCTATATGACTTTACTTCATTGGCAGGTTTTTTCCGTTTTGGTAGCATTATTACTTCTGCTGTCTCCCATATTTTGTTTAATTTCTTTCGCTATTTCTTAGTTGTTCCTTCGTTTTGGCAGATATCTTGACTTTAATTTTCTCGCCGAGTTCCAGTTTGTAACTTTCCTAGTTCTTTTGTTCATTAGTGATGGTCTATATTTTCTTGTTATCACCTAAAGTCAGTAAAACTGGCGAGTGATCAGATATCGGTGCTTTTTCTTCATTTATTTGCATATGATTTTATTATACCTGTTGAATGTCAAGTTCCATTTAATTTCATTACTACTTGATAAAAGTTCTTTTCTCTTTGACGTTGTTAATCGTAAGCCTCAGTGTGTATCTCCTAATATGTTAAGGAATTTTATGTAATTATCTTTCTTTATTTTGTTTTGGTGGAGGATACATGGCTGCTACCATAAATTCATATTTTTTTTTTACAAACAGTTTGTATTTCCGCTGTTTCATATTTTTCTCTTGTTAATAGATAGGTTTAGAAAAAATGATTCCGAATTTTAATCATTGCCTTATATCGTATTTAAAGTAAATACTTTACGAAAATAATTGAAGTATTTCTTATAAAGATAGCACTGGCAAAAAATTCGAAATAGTTTTTAACCCAAAAATTCGTATACTTTTTCTGATTTCTAAATGAGTTAGGCAAAACTCTTTCGTAATTATTACCTTTGTTAATGTCTCAAGAACGTACAATGTTGACAAGCATTGCTTTCTGTAAAGATGCTTCAACTGTACTTTAAAAAAATCGGTTGCACTGTAATTTCTTATTTAACCTAATGTAGCTAAAAAAAGAGTAAGTACTGCTGTAGCGGTTTTTAAAAACCCTAATTGTTAAAAAAAGGTATAAAAATGAGAGTGTACATAAAAATATGGTCAAACCGATTCACTAAAAAGATAATTAACAGATTCATAAAAAAGGATTAAATTGTAAACCCGATTTAGTTGTCACGGAAACTTTTTTCGTTGGTTAGTTTTGTTTGGCTTATGATATTGTTATAACTTTGTATTATTTACAGGGGCCCAATCAGGAGCGGATTCAGCCTCTCTCTTTGGGGGGGGGGGGGGCGGTGATATCACAGAAATACAGTATGACAAGCGAAAGCAAGTTACCGACGAGGGGGAGACACGCCCGCAACATTCCCATTTTTAATGTAAAAGTCAGGATCTATTTTTCTGAATTAGAAGCTCTTGAGGGGGGTGATCGCAAAAAAAAAACAAGTTATCGATGGTTGGGGGGTGGAAGCCGGCAGCATACACATTCCTAGTATAAGAGCCAGAATCTGGTCTATTTTCCTAAACCCAAAGCTCTTTGGTGGGGGGGGACGATCGCAAAAAAAACAAGTTGTCGACGGAGGGATGGAAGCCAGCAGCATACACATTCCTAGTATAAGAGCTAGAATCGGTTCTATTTTCAAACTCAAAGCTCTTAGAGGGGGGGGGGGGGCGATCGCAAGAAAAAAACAAGTTATCGACGGGCAGGTGGAAGTCAACAGCATACACATTCCTAGTGAAAGAGGCACAATCCAGTGTATTATATCCCTTGGGAGGGAGGGGCGATCGCCCCCACCGCCCCCCTTGGATCCGCGCCTGGGCCCAATAGGGTGGCAAAGTTTGATAACCTTGTTATTGTAAAAGTAATAAAAATATTTTATATAAATGTTATAGAAAATTAATATATATTTCACAAAATTATTTATACGATCCTGAAATTGGTTCTTCATTTTTTGCCGTGTTTCCAAATTAGTGAAAATAATCAATAAATTTTGAAAAAATGGCGTTATAAAATTTGTAATATTTTCCCACTAACTTCATTGGGAATAAAACACCTGTAACTGTTACACATAAAGATTAAAGAAATTATCTAGACCCATCAAAAAATTAATATTTTGTACAGAGTGCTGTTTGCAGACAAAAAGGTATTTGGAAAGTTAAATAAGCGGTTTGAAAATACAGAAAGTATCCTGTAATAGAAACTTAAAATTCAAAACTCATTTACCACTTTTTTTAGATTCCCTTTTATCTTGGCTGGTTTTGACGGTATTTTGTTTTTTTATTGACGTGTTAAAATACACGTTGTTTATAAAAATTTCTTTGTTTTTATTAAACCGTGCCTTAGAACAACACAATTTTAGTTTTATAGGAGAAAAATTTTCAATATTTAGAAAAAAAAAACATAAAATGTGGATTGGAATAAGCATAATAATGAAAATTGTGTCTGTTTACGTTATTATTTTTATGAAATCTTGCCTGATTACAAAATAATACATAATTTGGAAAGTTCGGTTGTTTTTATTTTGAGTTCAATAATAAAAATGTACCCTTCTTTCGTAATTTTCATCGTTAATTTCTTGTAATAACTGAATGTGGTATAGGGGTATTTCTCTGTACCGTTGATTACGGTATAGTTACTTGTTAGACAAGGTGTGGTTGGCCGATATGCGGATCTCTAGCAACAGCTAAAATTTCATTTAATTATTTTCTTCTGTAAAAACTCGTTTTTTTCTATTATTTTTGTTAAAGGGCACACTTTCTGCACTTTCAAAACGCTCATGTAACTTTTCAAATTCCTTTCTGTGTACAATACGCACCCTGTATAAAGTATGGATTATTTAATCTTTATCTATAACAGTTACAAGTGTTTTTGTTGTACTCGATGTTAGTTGGAAAATATTACAAATTTTATAACGCAACGTTTTTTTTTAATTTATAGATTTTTCTCATTAATATGGCAACGCAGCAAAAATGTAAAGCTAATTTTGGGATTGTGCCGAGAATTTTGTGTGGAACCCACATATGTAAAAATAAATAAGATATCCAGTTTAAAAAAAATTTTATGCTCTCCTATTTATCTATATCTCCCTGTATAATAAAAAATAATTTTGAAATAAAGATATATTATTAATCTTCTACAACTTTTATATCAAATTTTTTCTTACATTTATAATGTAGATTGTCTCTCGAAACTAAACATAATTTTCCATTTCTATCGGTTGAATCTCTTGATTTACAATTAAACCAGCTTTAATGTTAGACCAAGTTAGGGAATTAATTAGTTTTAAATCGGATTTATTTGCCATGGATCTTTTTTTTTCTTACGATAATATAATTCGTATCATATCTGTCAACAATAAATCTTTATATAAGAAAATTAAGGATAAAAATCTAGAGATAATAAAGACTGAAAACGTTAAGAAGAATACTTACCTCTCGAAAATTTTTTGGAAATAAAAAACAATTTTTTTATTCTCATATTTGTTTAAAACTTGGTTGATTTATTGTTGCCTTTATCAGTTTAACTCTTCATTATCAACTTAGACCAGTTTTAGACAATGTTGTTGAATTAAGAGGTGAATGTTTAAAATAAATGCTTACACAAATAACAGAATATTACACATCCAACTTTGTATTACTTAGCGAATAAATAAATTATTATAAAATCCTTATTTGTCCTTAATATGTAGAGATGGATATGGAAGTTGTACGATGTATTTCCCACGCTTAATGATAAAGTCTACAACGAGAACAAAGAAGGCTATTCCCTTTTTAAAAGTGTTTTTTATAGCTTAAAATTCCTTTGATACTTAAATTTAAAGGATCTTACGGGAAAGAGCTGTCGGTCAAACACGTTGAAATCACCTGGTTTTGGTAGTTTTTAGTTAGTGGATCAAAAGTGTCAGTGGCTGCTAAGTCCAAAAAAACTCATGGTTCAAAGATATAGATCATTGAAGTTGCACTATTTTGTGTTTGAAAGCCTGCACGTATGTTACTACAACCCTTCTTTACGTCCGCAAGAATGACTTCTGCCGATGTTATACACGTTTTCATCTTTGGTGATAAACTTTATCTCGCCCTAAATGTCAAAGGGTCCGCTCAAGGTCATATTGGGCTTGAATGATAACTAATCATTTTGATGTCCGGAACAATTATGTCAGCTGATATTATAAAGATGATCGAGCGAAATATTTTTAATTTTATCTTCACTGACGGATGATCTTGCTTAAAGTCAAAGTTCAAGGTCGGCTCAATGTCAAATTTGATTTAAATGAGTGCTAATATTTTTTAATCCAAAAATATGAGAATTAGAATGTTTTAACTTCAAATATAATCTTGTCCTTAGCAGTCAGATTATGGCATTAATAAGGGTTAATTAACGATTGTGGAACATCGAACTTGACCGAAAAATGCTATTATCGCAAACTTCTAATGTTATCCAAGTTGAAATAGATAATGTTCTGAGAAGAAATAACCAATGGAGACAATTACATTAGCACGATATTTCATTTCCCTTTTTTGACCTGGAATATCTAAGGGATTTAACAGTGGGAATTTATCAGATTAATCTTTCCCATCTTATCTATAAGATAAATTTGTGAGAGAAAATGATGAAGAGTTTTAGTTCGATGACCACATTAATGAACAGGGCTTTCCGAGATTCCGGGTATTTTTGTGGTTTAGAAATGTAACGAAACATTAAATATTTATTGCCCACAATAATATTCATGGAGAAGGTATGCATGATGTCGATCATGCTAATACTAATGAACTAATTACCGATTATTATTGTACATGCCAATATGGAGCCAGAATTTTGAGCACATGTGCCCATGTTACATGTATTATATGGTTTCTAGGCTATGCGGGCCATTAACATAATATAAAGTATCCAGGAGACTTTCTGTTAAATACAACTCTAGGTACCCATAACAGAGTTCAATAAGAAGCTGAAGAAAATATTGAAATTCAAGTGTTGGATTAAAAACATCTTTATGGGTTCTCGTAATATCAAGAGAAAGAATCGACCCTATTCGGGGCCAAATAATGTGCCGAGTTCGCTCTAGCAACCTCGACACGGTCTACGTGGGGCACGCCAATGCAAACGGCAATCTATATTGTTTTATGTTGCTACATTTATGTGGATTTGAGTAATTTCTATAGATAAGTGTACGCATAGAGTTCTATAAGGTCCAATGCCGGATATCTATTTGATCTTACTTTATCTGATTGACCGTCTCTGAAGGGATGTCCTATAATCGATAATTAACCATTATTAACTCCCATAATCTGACTGCCAAGGACAAGATCATATCTAAAGTCAAAACATTCTGAATTTCAGATTTATCAGACTAAAAAATATAAGTACCATTTAAACCAGATTTGACCTTGAGCAGACCTTAAACTTTGACCATTAGCAAGATGTAAAATCTGTCAGTAAAAATAAAGATAAAAATCTTTCTATCAATCAACTTTTTTATCTCGGCAGACATCATTGTCCTGGATATCAAAAGGATTAGTTATCATGCAATCCCAATTTGACTTTGAGCAGACCTAGACCTTTGACCTTGAGGGCGAGGTCAAGTTTATCACCGAAGATGAACACCTTGTCCTCAATCTTCTGTACAATATCGGCTTACGGACATAAAGGAGGGCTGAAGTAACATACGTGCAGGCTTTCAAACACGAAATATTGCAATTTCAATGATCTATATCTTTGCATTATGAACTAACCAAGAACTACCAAACCCGGTGGTTTCAAAGAGTTTGATCGAAAGCTATTTACCATAAGATTTCTGCGCGGTCGGTGTTGCCGGTGTCTTGCTGAATACCCTGCAGGTGGTCTGCCGGCTTGGGGCTGGTGCAGAAGATTGGGAGGGAGTATCTAATTTTTGAGAGGCTTTTTGAAGAATTAGCAAACAGATGAAACTTGTTCAGTTGTTTATTGAAGGTTCACATATTGTAAAAAAACGGTCCGCCACCCTGATTGCGGTGCCATGAACGTATGCCAGAATGTCCTCCCTCCCAGCCCTCTGCACCACCCCCAAGCTGACGGACCACCGGCGAGGTATTCAGTGAGTCACCGCAAACACATAAGAATATTAGTTAGTCTGTCTGTAGTACACATTTTGTGCTCGTGCCTTTCGTATTGTGACGTGGATTACTAGCGAAACAATTATTTAAACGGTAAATCGGAATGGTTAGTTGGCACTCAGGGGCGGATCCAGCCTCTCTCCTTGGGGGGGGGGGCGATGATATCACAAAAGTGCAGTATTGCAAGCGAAAGCAAGTTGTCGACGGGGGGGGGGGGGAGAGGGGAGACATCAGCAACATTCCCATTTCTAGTGTAAAAGGCAGAGTCGGGTCTATTTTTCAGGAATTTGAAGCTGTTGGAGAGGGGGGGACGATCACAAGAAAAAACAAGTTGCCGACAAGGAGGGAGGATGCGAGCAGCATACACATTCCTAGTATAAGAGGCAGAATCGGGTCTATTTTCCTGAATTCAAAGCTCTTGGGGGGGGGGGGGCTATCGCAAGAAAAACAAGTTGTCAACGGGACTGCCAGCAGCATACACATTCCTAATATAAAATGCAGATTCGGTTGTATTTTCCTGAACTCAAAGCTTTTGGGAAGGGGAGGGGCGATCGCAAGCATACACATTCCTATACTCTATTCAAGAACTAGAGAGTAATAAAACTGTTATCGAAACCTCCAACGTACCTCCTCCAGTGCCGCAGGTATCTGAAGACTGCCATAAATCTAATTTTATTTAATTATATTTAAACATTATAAACTTTTATAAATTTACTGCTACAATAACATTTCTGGTAATTCAATTTAATTTCTGTCAGTGAGCAAAGTACACCTTACAGTGTGTCCTTAGTAATTTATCTTGTCTGTGCTTGTTTTTATATATTATTTGAGATTAGTGAGATACCCAAAAGATAATGCTTCCAAAATCGTTAAAACTAGGGCATTTTTTCCTCAACGAAAAACTTATTACGATGAATGTTTATGATACCTTAAGATATTAATATTTAGATAATAATGTTAAAAACTCTGTTGAGTTGTGTTCCAACATGACAGGAGTCTACTATATGCCCAATATTGAAGGAAAAAAACGGCTGGAATTGTTAGTACTCCCAAGCTACATTCGATTAGGGGCAGACGAAAAACCTCGTTGGAAGAAGAGATGTAAACTGCAATAAAAGAAGTTGTATACACATTTTCTTATGAGAAGCAGATCCCAACCGTCGACAAAATTCTAAGTAAAATCAATGAAGATCGAGATTTACCTGAAATTAAAAGAACTGAGCTCTGGAAATTGCTAAGAGAACTTAATTTTTGCTGGAAAAAAGCAGATAAGAAATCTGTTCTTATAGATCGTCTGGAATATGTCCGTTGGAGAAGGAAATATCTCTCTCAAGTAAAAGGTAGAGTTGCTAGAAATAACACAACTTACAAAATTAGTAATTTAACTGAACTTTTGAAAGATTTTTTGAATAAAGAAAATTGGGAACAATCCATATAATAAAAGCATAAAAGATAATGTGAAAACTCGATCTCATGATTGGTGAGATAGAAGATCCAATTATAATTAATTTGAGTGAAGATAGGTTCACTGACTTTGATTACGAATTAGATACGTAATGTTTACCAGCGTAAACACAATTTATTATTTCAATTTTCTGTAACTTATAAAAATAAATTACATTTCAATCCCTTTTTAGTGTTTAATTTTAGTTCTGCAGATGGTTTCAGAAATAAATAAACTGAACCGTCAAATATCCTAAAAATGTTTTTAATTAATAATAAAATGACCGATAGCCCCAAAAAAATTTTAATATTATATGGACGAATTTATTTTTTTTATATATGTTGAACTTCTTGTATTTTTGACAATGGATATTTTGTAAGTATTTAAATTATAACTTAGAATTTTTTGAGAGAAAAAAGCTACATTTTAGTCGGAATGTGCATAAAACGATTTCTATGCCACAATTAAAAATAATAAAAATACAGTTGTGATTTGTGTGAAATATGTCAAAATTTTCTATATTTTCTAATGTATGTGAATCATTAAGAAATCATAAGAAATTAAATAAAATTATAAAAACTTTTTATTTCAGGTTTATTACCGAAATAATATTCTATGCCATAAATACTTAGTGATAAAATAAACCTCCTTCCGACACCTATGACAAGGATTAAAATCCTTTTTAACACTTCACACATCCAAATATCTATTGTTATCCAACCAAATAGTCCATTATTATAGATCGGTATTTTTGATTCTAAAATTTCTAACCCATTTCTATGAATAATATATGTGTCTAACAGATTTTGCCAAAGAAATCGGACTAAAGAACAAAGGTAGTTTGCGAAGAAAAAAAAAGGGTAAAAAATGATTTATTACTCTCTCTAGTTCTTGAATAAACTATAGCATAAGTGGCAAAATCGGGTCTATTTTCCTGAACTCAAAGCTCTTGGGGGGGGGGGGGGCGATCGCCCCCACCGCCCTCCCCTTGGATCCGCGCCTGTTGGCACTAGCCACAAGTTTATTTACACTAACGTTCAATTTCTTGATGTAAAATATATTACGTACAATCTTTTAATTTAGTAATTGTTTTTACACCATGTTCCAATTTCAAGGAATTGTTTTTAGAAATTTAAACACATGGTAAAACTTTCATAACAAATGCATTTACATTTAAAGACTAAACCAATTTTAAACGTTTTTATACTGAATGCTGCCGACTTGTACAAAAATCGCGTATGGCAGTTCATTTTATTTTTTTTAAATTAAAAAAAAATCGAAAATATTCAGTAAAACTTCAATAAAACGCCTATGCAATTGAAGTGTTTTGTTAATTTCAGTTACCTATCCTGCGAAAATTAACTCGAGGGTCGAATTGAGGAGAGCAACTTGGTCCAATTTGCCAACGGCGCCAACTTTATATCCTGACAGAAAACAGGGTTGGCTCATGAAAATTTTTGTGTTATAATAGCAAGAAAAATAGGTTGAAATTTCTTGATCGTCAGCATTTTTGGAGACTTTTTTTTATACATCTAAACGTTTTTTACCGTTTTTAGAGCTCGGCACAGAAAATTTTTGTTAGAGTTTAATATTTTCCTAAAATAATAGAGGAACGCCATGTAATTGAATCTCCATGATATAACGACTATTTATAGACCAGGGCTTATCTGTTTTTAAGTGGATGTGAAATGGAACATGGAAATTTTTGCATGAGAGCCTTCAGAATAACCTGAATAACGATAATTTTGATATGCGTCATTTGAAAAAGTTGGGCAACATTGTTTTTATTAATAAAAATATAAAATTAACGAAAAAAATCGTTTTTTTTTTCAACTTTTCTCTCGTGTAACTTTGAAGTCATCCATTTTAGAGGAAAGTTAAAAAGGAAAAAAAGTTTCGTAATTAAATTTGCCATAGAGTTGGGCAGAAATCTCAAAATTTATTTCCCTTATTGCAAAATAGCAATAATTAAGGAAAAAAGATAAAAAAAAAACAGTTTTTAAACCAATTTTTTCGACCATTAAAATTTCTCTGAGGACCTTCATATTAGAGCAAAGAAAACTTTATGCCATTATAAAATAACACGCTAAAATTCGTTAGGATCGAATCGATATTTCTTGCATAATAATTTTGCATTCCGATTTCGTTTACAAAATTGACCATTTTTCAAGTTTGTCTGAGTCCAAAATATCACGTTAACGTATTTAAATTTATTTTCAACATATAGTAGGGGACCCAAGTTTTCCAACGCTTTTTTCAGAATCAAAATCGGGTGATTTGGACGCCCTCAGGAATTGTTTAAAGACATTGTTGATATTTTTGTTTATAAACAAATAGATTATCTCGGCGGATTTTCATTGGATTTTTTTTCCAATACATAGTTTGAAAGTACTTGGAACGACGCTTCTTTTCGTGAAAAAAATTTCAAATCCGTCAATTGGTTTCCGAGATACAAACTGTCAAAGTTGACAGCTTATTACGGTGAATCTATAAACAATGCAGACCTGATTCTTAAACCAAAAACTTTGTCTGCCGAGTTCTTTTTTGATACAAATATTTAAATGTTTATATTATTGGAAACTTTAATAAAAAATGAAAAGAATATCGCCCACGCGCGTGAAAAATGAAAAAAAGAGGGGTGGGGAGCTCTCATTTTATAATTGAATTCAAAATACATATCTGAAAAAAAATTTCATTTTTTTGGCTTCTAATGGCGCGATTTTGATCATTTTTTTTTAACTGATGTACCGCGAATAATGGAACTCAAATATCATAATGCCATGTGCCCATTATGCATTCACTTTGTTATAAACAAATGACGTTATTAAAAAATGTTTTATCAAATGTTTGCGAGAAAAACTTGAAGCATTGGGTATTCATACCGAGCAAGCTTAAGAAGATGCAGATATTCTTATTGTAGAAACAGCGATAAATATTGCTTGTGATAGTAAACCTGCTATTATAGTAGCGGAAGACATCGACGTTCTAGTAATACTGACATTACGAGTAGAAAGAAAAACACTTATTTTTGAAAGCCGAGTAAAGACAAACAATGTGAAGAAGTTTATGATTGCATTTTATCATTTTTTCCCTTTGGAAGTAGATGCCAGAAGAACTTTCGTTTCTTTAGTAGGTTTTATTCATGCCTTTTCTGGCTGCGATACAACATCTGCATTTTATAACCAAGGAAAAAAAAATTATTAAATGACGCAGACTTAAGGAAAGAAGCTTTAATTTTCAACCAAACTAATTCTTCCCAATACGAAATAAAAAATGCTGGCTTAAAAATCATAGCTGTAATGTACGGTGAGAAAAGAAGCATTAGTATAAATTTAAATGAGCTGCGATGCTTGTGTTTTAAGAAGGAAAGTAGAAAGAAAAACTTTAATTTGATCCAGCTTCCGGCGATATAATCTGCAGCTGCACAGCATTACTACAGAGTTTACTATCAATTGCAGCAATGGCTTGGTAAGAATGAATTGGATCCAAAAGACTGGGGTTGGGGAGTGCAGAAATCATGTTTGCAACCAGTTGAAACTACAGATATGCTGTTGCCAGATAGTCTATTGAAAAAAATAAGCTGCAAATGTATAAAAGAGTGTTCAAAATTATGTGGCTGTATTAAGCATGGATTAAAATGTACTGATTAGTGCTCAAACTGCAACGGACAAACTTGCAAAATGCACAAAACCAATATATTGATGTAGAAGAAATTTCTAAAAATGTAATTGATTTTGAAGAAGTTGACAGAGAAATAGAAAATTACTGTTTCGATATCGATATACGATTAGATTACGAAGATTTCAATGAAAATGATGATCCGGACATTCCACAGCCTAAGAGAGCCCGATTCGAATGAAAAAAAAATTCAATGTAAAAGAAACGTTTTTCTGCACTCTGTAAAGTTTGTAATATAATATTTAGTATTAAGAGTGCTTTATTGAACTTTTTGAATAAAATTTGCCAAGAAAAACTGTTTTATTTTTATCCGTATTTTACGAATAAAATAATTTAAAACCAAATTTTTTTTCAGTTTGTTTAAACAATAATTGTTTAAACAATTTTGATAATTAAAGTAAATATATATCGTTATAGTATGCTTAATTATATTAATAAACAAAGATTCGTTTGGAAATTCCAATACAATAGAGTGCAGAATGCTGTAAGTGTGATGCATAAATAACGTCATTTGTTTATAACAAAATGAATGCATGATGGGCACATGACATTGTGATATTTGAACTCCATTATTTGCGGTACATCGGTTTTGAGATACAAACTGTCAACTTTGACAGTTTGTATCTCCCAAAAACCAATTGACGGATTTGAAATTTTTTTTCACGAAAAGAAGCATCTTTCCAAGTCTTTTCAATGTATTGCAAAAGAAAATCCAATGAAAATCCGCCGAGATAATCCTTTTGTTTATAAACAAAAATATCAACAATGTTTTAAACAATTCCCGAGGGCATCCAAATTATCTGATTTTGATTCAGAAAAAAGCGTTGGAAAACTTGAGTTCCCTACTATATGTCGAAAATAAATTTAAATACTCTAACGTGATATTTTGGACTCAGACAAACTTGAAAAATGGTCAATTTTTGTAAACGAAATCGAATTGCAGAATTATTGTGCAAAAACTATAGATTCGATCCTAACGAATTTTAGCGTGTTATTTTATCATGGCATAAAGTTTTCTTTGTTCTAATATGAAGGTGCTCAGAGAAATTTAAATGGTCGAAAAAAATTGATTAAACAACTGCTTTTTTTTATCTTTTTTCTTTAATTATTGCTATTTTGCAATAAGGGAAATATATTTTGAGATTTCCGACTAACCCTATCTTATAGCAAATTTAATTACGAAACTTTTTTTTCTTTTCAACTTTCCTCTAGAATGAATACCTTCAAAGTTACACGAGAGAAAATTTGATAAATAAAACGGTTTTTTTTTCGTTAATTTTATATTTTTATTAATAAAAACAATGTTGCCCAACTTTTTGAATCGACGCATATCAAATTTATCGTTATTCAGGTTATTCTGAAGGCCCTCATGCAAAAATCTCCATGTTCCATTTCACATCCACGAAACCCCGATATTTTACAGATAAGCCCTGGTCTATTAAGATAATGCAATTTAAAAACTAATTGAAAAGTTGATCTGCTATATTACTGCATTTTATATTAAGATCAAGGTTTTTTGTATCAAATTAAACCAACTGAATGATTACAATTTAAAAAAAAATCGTTAGTCCAATACCAACGATTTAATCATAGGCAAAATAGATGTGTGTAGTTCCATAAAAAATATTTACCTTGATATAAAATATGGTTGCAACATTATAGAAATGTACCGTTGGTGAAATAATTTACTATCCTTCGCACGAACATCCGAATAGGTAGGTAAGGTATAGGCGCAGACGTACAGGTAGATGTCTGAAGAATTTAGTTATAGATACGAAGAGGTCATGGCCGACGTACTTCAACAATGTCTATCTAAAAAAAAGGAGTACCGTGCGTCAAAGTTCTAAGACCATGATGAATCAATCGGGGCTCAAGAATTTCTTTTTATTTGAATGAATAATCACTGGGGGACGCTATAAAAATACTTTGAATCAGTCAGCGATCCCGGAATTTCGCGATTAGTAAAATGATGCACAAAATATTATCCTTATATCCTATATCATTGCTAGAAAATAAACAACAATCAATGCACGTGTATTGTAGAAGGAAAAAAACGGAAAAATGCGGTTCGAATTCGCATGATAAGGTTTCTGTAATATAATCTATGAATTTACAATATTTAGCTAATCCCGATGATTAATATAATATATAATAATAATAATTTATAATTTCTTAGAATTTGTTGTCACCTAAAAGTGATAGGTGATAGTGGTGGTACGCTGTGGAATACTAGTCCCCCCCCCCCCCATTAGAAACTATGTTCTAATGCCTTATCGATAATTTTTAATATAAACTTCAGTACATACATCCTAAATTCTTATTAGATTTTTCTTCCTATTATTGTACGAGATACAAGGGTGTCACGATATGTTATTTCTTGAAAATTTTACGGAACCAAGTCTTCGTAATGAATGCAGGTTTTATGAATTGGAATTACACAATTTATTGGCTTTCATTTGATAAACAAAACAATGGTCACTTGATTATCTCCACAAAATATATATTCATAGCTTATATTTGATCCATTATTAATTGTAACAGTGTTTTACGTCAAAGAGTCTTTAAGAAAAAAGACTATGTTGTCATCGAGTTTATTTCATAAGTGTTCCGTTTTGACGATTTTACTTCTAAAAGCATAGTTTATTGTATACTTTTAACAACAAATAATTCAATTTTATTAGGCAATCAAAAGATACTATGCAATTAGAAATATTTAGGCGAAGAAGAACATATTAGGCGCGTAAGAGGCTTGTCTGCAATAACATCGCTTTAAATGACTTTGCTTATAACGTTTTTTAAAAGAAGATAGTTGCTAATTTTAAAAAATCAAAATTTCGGTAAGCAATAAATAAATCTGCCATGTTTAAATAGTTGCCTATATGTTATTCTCCTTTCAGGCGGAGAAAAAGGAAAGAATGTATAGAAACAGTTTATTTCCTGCAAATACAACCTCATGGTCGTGTCAGTGGAGCTGTATCGAACCAAGAGCAACCTTCGCAGAAAATAACTGCTATATAAAATATATATTATATACTTTAAAGTTTAAATGTATACTGTTGTAAGATGGTTGACAATTGGCCAAAGATAACAACTTTTCAAACGATTTCTAAAAAAAGGAGATTATAAATTTGACTGCTACGTATTTTTTTATGTATGTGCGTCGATTACTCCGGAACGGCGGCATGAATTTGCTCAGGAAGGTTCTGCGGTGGTCTCATATTATTTTGGCGCTCCAGTAAAATAAAGATGGCGCTGGTAATATGGCAAACAAAAAAGTTAATTTTGTCCAAAATTGCTATGGGAAAGTTTTCGGGGTCGTACATAACAAATCTAAAATTATTTTAAAAAATTAATATGGCGGATCCAACATGGCGAATTAAAAATTTTACATCTCTCGATTTGGTCCAAAATTAATATAAGGAAATTTAAAATTATTTTCAAAAATTCAATATGGCAGATCCAACAGAACGGACGAAAAATTGTACATCTCCCGATTTTGTCCACAGTTGGTACAGGGAGTTTTTGAGGGTGTAAATTACGAATTTTAAATTATTAAATTCAATATGGCTAATATTTGACATCTCTCGATTTATTTGGTACTGGGGGTTTTTGAGAGTGAAAACAACGTATTTAAAAGTGTTTTAAAAAATTCAATACGGCAGATGCAATATGGCGGCCTAAGAATTTTATATTGTCGGATTATGTTCAAAATTGGTACTGGGGAGTTTTCGAGGGTACACATTAAGAATTGATTGAGAGTTTAGAATAATTTTTTTGAAATTCAATTTGGCGGATCCATATGGTGGGTTAGAAATTTTCCATTACGAATCTGGAGGTCATCTTTTACAATTTAATATGGGGAAGTGAAAATTTTACATTTTTACGATTTTGTCCAAACTGAAATGAACTTGAAGAGCATATTACTGATCTGAAATTAATTTCGTCAAACTCAATATGCAGGATAAAATATGTCGGACTAAAAAATGTACATGCTTCAAGTTCTTTCAGTGTCGGTATTAGGGGCGTAGATAACGAAATTAAAATTAATTTCTGAAAATTGAAGATAGCGATATATATATATGTAAATTACGACATAACTCTGATAATGAGTTTTTGAATCTTCCATTTAGAAAGTAGGTAAGCAGTAAGTACGATAAAAAATGCAGTTCGACGATCAGTTTTTGAAAGGTTTATGACAGCAAACATTGAGCTACCAGCAGTAACTTATCCAGAATTTATTCATACGCAGTAACACCTTTTTCTAACAGCTGGTACAATGATCCAAATTTATAGTCGTTGTCGATGGTACATACAGTTATATTGAGAAATCTGGGAACTATAAAATATTGCGTCAATCATACTCTGTTCACAAAGGCAGTCTCGTTAAACCAGTCTTGTTGGTAACTCCAGATGGTTACTTTTAGACATTTATGGTCCGCATTTTGCTAATACAAAAATAATGATGCATGATTCCTAATAAACGAATTTGACAATATAATAATGAAATTAATGAATGGTTTCAGGAAGGAGACATTTTCCTTGTTGACCGTGGTTATCGTGATGCGATACCGTTCCTCGAGAATGAAAGGCACGTTGTGAAAATGCCACCTAGCTTTGAACCAAATCAGCGTCAATTTCCAGTAGAACTGACAAACCTCGCTGGTAGTATTACAATGCGGCGGTGGGTCGTCGAAGCCCGGAATGGCCATATCAAACAATATCGCTTACTGGACAGGATTATTTCAAGAGCACATCTTTTAAATTTGAACGATTTCTATTTGATTGTTGATAAATAAATAAATAAATATGGTGGTCGTTTATTGATGTTGGTTAAGACTGTACAGTTGGCACAGCAAATTCGAAATCATATCGATTCTGTTAATGTCATGTAGGCTAGAGTAGAAGAAAATTTGGCGAGGCGAAATGCTGTGACGGGAAATAAATCAAGCTGATATCCCAGAATTCCCTCAATTTGAACTTGAGTTTCTTTATCGAATAACGTTGGGTGTTTGTAGATGAACTAGAATCTTCGTATATACAAGATTATTTAGACCATGAAAGTACTGATATTTTTCAATTTGATAGAAATCGGTTTGAGCCATGATCTTTACGTTTTAGAATCATTTCAAGACTTAGGAATGCTACTCGATGTCAGCTTTGGAAAAGCTTTGCAATGAATGATCGAGAATTACCGCCCATGGAATTAGAAGATGATCCGATAATAGGTTATTATTGCACTTGTAAGTCCGGTGTTAGGACATCAGGTCGTTATGCTATGGTTTTTAGGATGAGTTATGATCAACAACAAATCAAATAACCTAGTCGAGCTCTACTGGAATACATAGAAGATGCTGGTAATCGTAATGCGAACAACGATGGAAATGAGGGTGGTCCAAGCTCAAAAATGATGAGATGAGATGCAGAGCAAATTTTTATTGGAGAAGAAGACACTGCAGCTGACTGACGGAGAAATATTAATGGTAAATTTGAATAAAACCGAAAATATTAATGATAAATTTAATTGACTTATGAGGCTTGACAATAAAATCAAATGACAGATGATATTTGTGACAAAGCCACTGCCAAATGAAGGAGTTTCAGTCCGACTGAGTAACCTCCAGGTGGTAAAACTCTGGGTGATACTAATGTCAGCGGCAGAAATCCGAAAATAGAGAAGTTTCTTGAATCCTTTATTAGTTTCAGAAAGAGCGGCGGATTTTCTTAGAAAATACACTGGCAAAAACTCTTAACGATTCTCTCACTTTAGCTAAGCAATTAATGCTAAGCGATAATAGCTGGTTCTGGCATCTCTTACGCTCAAATTAATTTGCAACACTTTAAAGGCGCCTAGGGAATTTCATTCAGGAGCATAACTGTGTTGCATACTGGCATTCTTCTTATACGGGAACCCTGTCTTAGGGGGTATCCATTAGGCAATTGGGCGGAGCAGGCCGAATCTTTAGGAACCCCGAATAGGACGGGCCTAGGTTTGCATTCTTGTTAAGGGTTTAAATGTGATTTTGATGTTATTCTGGTGTAATAGAGCGGTTATCAAGGTTAAAATGATCTTGTAATTACTTTCAAGTGACCTTGTAGGATCAAGGAAATGTCATAACGGATTTAGCGACTCAAAAAAACATTCATTTATTTTTTTTCAGCTTGTTTCAACGGTTCCTCTTGATTTGACCTTTAAATAATCTTAATCCGAACGTGATGGAGATTACCCGACTTGGGATTCAGAATCAGCGACCTCAAACACCCTAGTATAGCCTAGTGAGACTCGTTAATACTTCATAGGTAAAATGTCGACCTATATTATTTTCAGTTTACGAAGAAGCGTATGCCTTTTAGTGACGATAATAATCAGCGGGTATTCGAAAAACGTGGGGTTTTCGGGCCAATTGAGACTTTTAATCAGATGATCAAAATATACAACATACTGTAATATCAATCATTTTAAGGAAAACCGGATTTCCATAAGCTTGGAGCGGAATCCTTTCAATTTCATATAAAAATGTATAATATATTTTTGAAGTCGATTCAATTCTTTTATAAAAATGTTATCTACTGTGAGTACTTAGCATGGTACTTCATACCTATTCCTTTCCGGTGTTTATTTAAAATTATGTCATTTATAAATTCGACAACCCCTGGGGTGAGGTAGCATCTAGCCACAATTCCATTTGCGATAACTTATTTGCTTATGTATATATATATATATATATATATATATATATATATATATATATATATATATATATATATATATATATATATATATATATATATATATATATATAAGCCAAACAATAGAAGAAATGTGGACTACAATAACGATAAATATACTAGACGCTGCAAAAGAAGCGTTGGGAACAAGAATGAGTAGAGGGAGGAAGAAACTAAGTAAAACACCATGGTTCACAGAAGAAATAAAAGAACTAGCAAAGATAAAGAAAGACGCTTTCTTGAAGTACAAAAGTAATCCTTCGACTGAAGAATATCAAAAATACAAGCAAACGAGAAACAACATAAACGAGAGGATTAGAAGATGCAAGGAAGAATACTGGGAGCGATACACAAAGGACATGGAGCATGACTTATACGGTGCGCAGAAGAGAATATGGAGAATGATTCAGAAACATAAAAAAAATGTTAATGAATACATCAGTACAGCTCACATCAAAAAGGAAGAATGGACATCATACTTTGAAAGACAATTTGGTAATATAAATACGATTCACACTAGCATAACAGCAAAATCCATAAATCTGAGCATTACAAAAATGCAGGTAACATCGGAAGAAACAGAATATAAAATACGTAATTTAAAGAATAGAAAATCTCCTGGACCAGATGTAATTACCGACGAATTATTGAAATACGGAGGCCAAATGCTTACCGAGGAGTTACAAAAGCTTTTTAATAAAATTATTAAAGAAGAGCAAGTACCTCAAAAATGGATATACAATTCCCGTACACAAAAAAATGTGACCACAAAAACCCGGACAACTACAGAGGAATTACACTTCTTAACTCTGTCACCAAACTATTTACAGCAATTATTCGTGACAAACTTGAAGAGAAAATAGAAATCTCGGAGGAACAACAGGGTTTTCGAAAAAACAGGGGAACTACAGATGCCTTATTTATAGTGAGACAAATAATCGAAAAATCAATAGAATTTAACCACCCTGCATACTTATGCTTTGTTGACCTAACAAAAGCATTTGACCGCATCAAGAAGCAGCACATAACGGACATCCTAAAACAGAAAAATGTTTCAGCGGAGATCATAAACATAATTGATGACTTGTACACAAATTCCAGCACAAAAATAATAACATCCGAAGGTCTAACCGAAGACATCAAGATAAACGAAGGGATAAGGCAGGGAGACTCGCTAAGCCCCTTCTTATTCAATTTGATAATGGACCGCATAATAGAGGACATCCGACCGAAACGCGGATACCAGATGGGCGGACACAATATCAATATAATATGCTACGCGGATGATGCGGTCCTACTCGCAGATAACGAAGACGACCTCCAGAGATTGATACACCTATTTAACGTATCAACTAAGAAGTACAATATGCAGATATCGACGAATAAAACAAAGTGTATGGTAATTTCCAAGGAACCAAGAAGATGTAAGCTACAGATAGAAAATGCCATAATTGAACAAGTCATGAACTTTAAATACCTAGGCATTGACACAACAAGCTGTCGTAACCTTACTGGAGAAGTACTATCACAAAATACAAGAGCCCTACAAGTGGCAGGATGCTTAAGATATGTTATATTTCGAAACAGATACATGAGAATAGAGGGAAAAACAAAAATATATAAGACCATGATACGACCAATTCTAACTTATGCCACGGAAACAAGAGCAGACACTAAGAAGACAAAGCAGAAAATGAGAACCACCGAAATGAAAGTACTGAGATCAATGCTGAACGTGTCACTCAGAGATAGGCTGACAAATACCTTAATCAGAGAAAAATGTAATGTGCAGGACGTGGTCAAATGGACAAAAGAAAGAAAAAGAGGTTGGAAAGAACACGTTGAGAGAATGAGTGAAGAGAGACTAGCCAAAGTTTGTATGTATGGATGACCAAGAGGAAGAAGATTACCACGACGACCACCAAAGAGATGGGCCCAGAGCTGGTTCTCTTCATCAGCAGAATAAGGCGGGTGTAGATAGAATGACAAACAGGGATATCCCTAGTCAACGTAGAAGAAGAAGAAGATATATATATATATATATATATATATATATATATATATATATATATATATATATATATATATATAACGTATTTTATATTACACGTACAGATTTAAAGAAAAATAGATATCGGGAAGCGGTGTGAAAAGAAACCCGAAACATTAAATAAACTAATATACAATTCAAATAGCTTTGATGGCCCCTCCGATGAATTAAATATTCCAATAAAATACAAAAAATTACAGTAATATCCCTTTTTAAAGAGATTCCTAATGTAAAGGTAGCCAAATATAATTATTTAAGAAATCTACAATTACTTTCCAATGTTAAACAAAAATCTCCTTAACGTTTAAAAGCAACGTGATTTATGAATTATCCTGTATGGATTCTCAGAGATGTTTTATTGGACAAACCTCACAGTGGTTAAGGCAACGAATCACGCAACATAAAAGCGATTGCCATTTGACGAAAAATACATGTGCCACCGTAAAACATCATCAAATAACAGGGCATAAATTTAACTATGTTGATATTAAAATTTTAGAACAAGAACCCAATTATAAAAACCGTTGTTTTTGAAAATGTGTCACATAAATAAAAACAAACATTCTATTAATTCATAGTTAGATACTTACAAATTAAGTATATATAAGTTAATATATTGTCATATTTTAAACAGATTTCAGTTTAGTGTTTTTGTCCGTTTCGTTTTCATCTTCAGACCATTTGTGATAAAATTTAAAAAAAATTATAAAAAAAATTTATTATGATAATTCAATGCATATCAATCTGTATATATTTAGTTGAGTTTTAACATCTGAATTACTTACTACCCAGCCTGAAATATCGCTTTTGCGTTTTGTGAATTTTTTAATCATGTATACGTCAACATCTGTTGTGCAACTCTGAGCATTGTAAGTATTCGTTATTTTAGATTTTTTATTGTTACTAACTTGCGTTTCTGTTAATTTTTACAGTACTCCTGATGAAGTAGAAATAAAATTGACGAAAGATTGAGAAATACCAATTGAGGTTTCTTTTCACAGACCGCTTCCCGATATCTATTATATATATATATATATATATATATATATATATATATATATATATAATAATAATAATAGAACATGCATGGGTCATACTCATATAAACAATTTTTAGTGATATTTATACTTTCTGCTGATTGTTAGATAAAATCACCGTGATTAACACTATAAAATGCAATAAAGTTAGTAATTTTAAATTTTTTGTTGTTTTTGTGTATTTCTATTAGCATTATCATGAATCGCAATAAGGAGATTCATTACATTCGTCACCAATTTGTTTAGATGATTTACAGGTTTTATCAGACATAATCAATTACCTGCTAATTTGCATGTAGACAATTTCTTATAATTTGCCATCCATAATTATTTTGCACGTAAAATGTACAGAATTTTTTATGTAGGTAATTATTATTAGCGACTATTAAAATGTCTGAAAAAATCTAATACTAAAAGAATTACTTTGCCATAAAACACTATACTACTTAACTTAAAAATAAAACTTTTGTTTCAAATCCTCTGATGACCTCTAGAGGATTTAAAATTTTATAATACATTTTTTTTTCGAATAACAGACAATATTTATGTTATTAACAACAGGGTGCCCACCAACTTGGAAAAATTGTGGAAAACCCTGAGAATTTTTCTGGATACATTTAAAAATGCTTTTTAATAATTAACACAATTTTCGCCTACGGTACATTGATCTAATATTCTTGTGTACTATTATACTCTATATATTCCAAAGATCAAATACCATTATTTAAAAAATAAATATAATTATGCCCGTTTATCGTCAATAAAATTTTTCTTTATATAAATTCCAGTTACTTTGTTTCTTTTATTTTTTTATCGTTTAAAAACATTCAGTTTTGTTTAAATCTAATAATTACAAAAAAAGTAGATGTTCTAAATACCTTTGAAAACTACTGAGAATAAAGGGTTTTAATTGACAAGTACCTTGGAGTAAACTAAGTTTTAAATATTAAAAATACAAGTTTAGAGCAGTCAGGTTTTTCTTCAGACCAACGAATAAAAATAGGAATTGTGTTTTAATTTATACAAATAACCACTTTCCTAATTGAACTCTTACTGGTTCTAACGCCTTTCCTGCCATTTTTCTATGTACAGGGTGTCTCATGGTGACCATCCACTAGAATATTGCGGAAAGTAATGCCATTTGACTTCTGCAAATTTGTATAATGGGACTTTCGGTGATGCTCTCTTTGGATGAAGTAATATTGATCTTGTACGACTTCCGGTTATACCTGAAGTTGTTCGAAACTTAGTTATTTTAAATGAACCCTGTATGTTATATTTTTTTATATTCCTTTCTTCATTTTCGATAACTTTTACTCAAAGTTTTCTGCCCTATTCAAGCCGCTTTTGACGAAAAAAATATTTTTTCCAAATTATGACTTTTAGCGGGATGTCGCCTAAAATTGAATATTGTTTCTCAAATAAATTAGTGAAACTCTAAATTCCGGTTATGGCTTCAGATATGATTGGGCTCGATAATAAATGTCTGAAAATGACATTTCAGATACAAGGAAGTGAAAAAATAACAACTTTTGAGTTCTATCCAAGGATATCTTTTGTTGAAAATTCTGCACGTTCGATGTATAATTCTGTTGTACTCGCCATAAGTAAAAAATAAATTTAATATATCACTGTTTATATACGTATTATTTCCATTTCCCGGTGATATTTTTCGCGGACAATCACGGTAGCATATCGTCGATAAATAATTAATTGCAACTCTCAAAGACACGCCTCACCATAGACACATAGTATTAGTTTGTTTATCGTGGCCTTCTTGTCAAAAATTATTAAAACTGTTTGATATGTGGAAGATTTTGCGAAAAATCGGAAATAAGTTAAAACTGGTCTGCCTAGGTATGGAGACATCCTATTTGGACAAATAGGGAATGTTCTTGCCTATCTACTGAACGTATCTAACAACGTAGAATTATATTCGAAAAAATTAAGTTTTTCTAAATTTTTTTGTTTTTTTTTCTTCCCTATATCCAAAATGTCATTTTCAGACAATTCATTATTGAGCCCAATAATATCTAAAGTCATAATTGGAATTCCAAGTTTTTTATTTTTGAAACTATATTCAATTTTAGACAACACTCTGTTAAGGGTCAAAATTAGGAACAAATATTTTTTTCCTCAAAAAAGGCTAGAGTAGGGCAAAAAAAATATAACACGTAGGGTGATCCATTTAAATCCATTTAAAATAAGTAAGTTCCGGACAACTTCTAGTATAACTGAAAATCGCACAAGATCGCTGTTATTTCATCTGAAGATCTTTCTTCTTCTTCAGGTTGTTCGGAGGTTGGATATCATCATTGCCACTCTCACTCTATTTGCCGCTACTCGAAAAAGTTCTACTGAGCTACAATTGAACCACTCACTCAAATTTCTCAACCATGAAATTCTTCTTCTTCCGATATTTCTTCTTCCTTCTATCTTACCCTGCATGATCAATCTAAGCAACTCCTATCGCTGGCCTCTCATTATATGTCTAAGATATTGCAGTTCCATATTTTTATGTTGTTAATTATTTCATAGTTTTTATCCATCGCTAGCAATACTTCTACGTTTGTTTTTCTCTCCGTCCAAGATATTCTCAACATCCTTCTGTAACACCACATTTCAAACGCTTGCAGTTCATTTATGTGTTCTTGTTTTAGTGTCCAGCCTTCCAACCCATACTGCCGTACTGAAAATACATAACATCTTAAGATTCTCATTCTTAGTTCTAGAGTGATGTCTCTGCTGCACAGAATGGTTTTCAGTTTTACAAACGCACTTTTTGCCATTTCTATTCTCGTTCTTATTTCTGTTATTTGTTCATTATTTGCTGTTATCCATGTGCCCAAGTATTTGTATTTTTGCACTTTTTCTAAATTCATACCTCGCAATTTTATGCTTGTTTGCATGTTCTGTTTTTTAGTTATTACCATATACTTAGTCTTTTAGTTTGAAGATAGCGTCATTGAAAACTCCATTATATAAATTTGCAGGATTCAAATCGCATTACTTCCTGAGCAATTCTAATGGATGATTACCGTGAGACACCCTGTATGTTTGATGTTATCTCATGACATGCGAGAGCTTTTAGCGTTGCCTGATTGCTGAAGAAGATGAGAATGGTCCTGCTCCTGTAACCCCTCATCAGATTCTCTCGAAGATCAATTGCATGTACTTCTGCCTGGAATACAGTAGTGTGCTGCCTCAGTGATTCACTTATGTTGAGTCTGAGAGTAGTTCCGGGTATTTCGGCTCGTGTGCCATGGTCATTTTTGGACTCATCTATAAACTAGACTAGATTTTCTGACTAACTTGGTGATCGATGAGATTCTACCTTCCAGTTATAGGCTCTAGGCTTGGTGTTGTATCCAATAATGAGTTTGTTATTCTTCTTTTGATGCTGGTGTGTCTGAGAATAGATCCAGTACAACAAACCTAGTTTGATGAAGGCCATTTTACCTGTGCTAATAACTTTCTGCAAGTGTGAGTTACAGGTAAGCTTTGTATCCAGGATTACATCTAGGTAAAAAGAGGTGGTAGTTTTAATTCGCTCAGCTTCTTTCGTTTTGTGAAGGGTATAAGTGTGTTTTTCCAGGGGGGAAGTGCTTAATTCCTTCACGCGTCAAGGTGATGTTTTCTAGAAATTTAAGTATCTTGCAGAAGGGTGCCATGCATTCACATAGCAGGTGTTTAGCTGTTTCAGCAGCATGATCGTGGAAAGGGCAATTGTTGGTCTCAGATTTGTCAATTTTTTTATGATGGTATCTCAGAGGGTAAAAATATTTATTATTACACGAATATCACCTTTTGGAAGACCCAGAAGGATTTCGGTATTCTTTGGCGATGGGTTAAATATTTGTTAGCTTGTCTAACAAAGAAGGTATCCGAAGTGTCCCCCTCCTATTTTCATGAAACTTCAATCTATTGAAGAGGGTACAAACATAAGAGATACGTATTTTTTTTATCTGCAGAGATTTGTTATAACAGGATGAAAACCGCCCCTAAAATTTACCTCTAAAAATAGTATTTTTGAAATATCTCAGGTTCTAAGTGAGATATTTTTACAAAACAAAATGAGAGTTACTTGTTATTCGAAATGATGTTAAACTATGGTATTTTCACCCCCAAGGATATCATCCCTTATTTCTTATTAGGGTAAACAATGTCTTTACGCACGTAATTTAATTCTAAAAATTTCGAAATTTAATGGAATTGTTTAAAAATATTTTTTTCACGAATACCATAAGTAACTTCAGTTGACGGGTTTCGGGGCTCTAAAAATAAACTAGTAAAAGAGGGTGAGCCTCGAATACGTTTTTTTACATTTCAAGTTCTAAATGAGATATCTTTACAAAACAAAATGGAAGTTCCTTGTTATTGGAAATGATGTTGAATTATGGTATTTTCACCCCCAAAACATGTCATCCCTTATTTCTTATAACGGTAAACCATCTATTAGCGTACCTGATTTATTCTCAAAAATTACGAAATTTAATGAAATTGTTTCAAAATATTTTTTTCACGAATACCATAATTAACTCAAGTTGACACGTTCTGGGGTTTCGAAAAATGAAGTACTAAAGGAGGGTGAGTCACCCCCAAATACATTTTTTTCAGATCTCAAATTCTAGTTGAGATATCTTTACAAAACAAAGTGGAAATTACTTATTAGTTGAAGTGAGGCTTTACCATGTTGTTTTAACCCCAATATATCATCCCTTACTTTTTATAATCTTGTAATTCATTTACATAATTTAATTCTGAACATTACGAAATTGAACTAAAGTTCTTCACAAATATAATAAGTTCCGAAAATGAACTAGTAAAAGAGGGTGAGTCACCCCCAAATACGTTTTTTTAATACCTACAGTTCTAATTAAGATATTTCTACAAAACAAAATTAAAATTACCTGTTATTCGAAATGATGTTAAACTATTTTTTGTAAAAGTCAACCGTAATTTCATACATATATTATTATTGTTAAAATTATCAAATTTTAATTTAAATGAACGTTACAGAATAAGAAATTACTATTTGAAAATTGAAATAAGTTTATATTTTCTTATTAATTAAAAAAAATTCAGTAAGCTCTGTAAAGTTCATATCAACTGAAATGTGGCAATTTTAAGAATAATTATACATGAGGGTGAAAATATTATAGTTTAACTTCATTTAAAATCACAAGTAGTTTCCAGTTTGTTTCGTATAGTTATCTCAATTAGAACTTGAGATGTAAAAAAAAAGTATTTGGGGGTGGATCACCCTATTTTATTAGTTTTTTTAGAAACCCCGAAACACGACTACTTAAGAGACATAGTATTCGTGAAAAAATATTTTCAACCAATTCCATTAAATTTCGTAATTTTTACAATTAAATCACGTGCGCAATTATATGGTTTATCCTAATAAAAATAAGGAATGATATCCTAGGGAGTGAAAATACCGTAGCTTAATATCATTTCGAATAACAAATAAATTCCACTTTGTTTTGTAGAGTCACCTTAATTAGAACTGGATATATTAAAAAAAAGTGTTCGGGGGTGATTCACCCTCTTTTACTAGTTTATTTCTGGAAACCTCAAAAAATGTCAACTTGAGTTAATTATGGTATTCGTGAAAGAAATACATGCGCCAATAGATGGTTTACCTGTATAAGAAATAAGGGATGATATGTTTTGAGGGTAAAAATACCATAATTCAACATCAGTTCAAATAACAAGTAATTTCCATTTTTTTTTGTAAAGATATCTCAATTAGAACCTGGATTTAAAAAAAAAACGTATTCGGGGGTGACTCATCCTCTTTTACTAGTTTATTTTCAGAAACCCCGAAACTCATCAACTTAAGTTACTTATGGTATTTGTGAAAAAAATGTTTTCAAACAACTCCATTAAATTTCGTAATTTTTAGAATTAAATTATGTGCGTAAATATATGGTTTACCCTAATAAGAAACAAGGGATGGGGGTGAAAATACCATAGTTTGACATCATTTCGAATAACAAGTACCTTTAATTTTGTTTTGTAAAAATATCTCACTTAGAACCTGAGATATTCCAAAAATACTGTTTTTAGGGGTAAACCGCCCCTACAGGTTTTCATCCTGTTAATCTCCGCAGATAAAAAAAATACGTATGTCTTATTTTTGTACCCTCTACAACATAATGAAGTTTCATTAAAATCGGAGCCGGATACTTTGGATACCTGACTTGTAAGACGAGGCGAATAGTTCCACCTGAATTTTATCTGATTGTGTCCGCAGCTCCAAAGCTCCTCTTTTGTGTGATTTTTTGGTAACCCACAAAAAGGTTTCGGGCCAAGAAAAGGAGTTTTTGCTCTTTCTTTTGCGGTGTTTCATTATTACCTTTGATTCTCTTGTATCCCAGTACTTATATCAAGGTTAGCCTGTTGTTCCTTGCTCTTTGCTTTACGACTTAACTACAGTCCCAAATCAACTTAGATTCTTAGGTGTACGAAAATTTTTAGTGCCGCTTGGCTATCTGACATTATGTATATTTTAGCTTTCTTGGTGTTTCTTTCAGGCCCTTGTCGGCATATATTTGAATTGCGTGCATTTCGGCTTGGAAGGTGGTAGAGGTGTTTCATACGGAGTTTAGCAAGCCAAACGACTGGGTCTGATACTCCCATTTGAACCCCATTTTAGATCGACCAGTAACCTTACCATTACTTCTCTCGTCAAGGTAAGCCTTATCCGTTCGCTTGGTAGCAGTTAGTTACTACTTCATAGTTCATGTAAAAGCCATACTTTAACGACATGACATCTGCCGGTTTCGATATGGATTCTGTTGGAATTGAATCCAAAATCTTCATATGTAAGGGCATTTGTCACAGCTATGTACAGTTGAGGGAGATTCAGTATTGTCTCTGTATTTTTGTAACTTTCTTTGAGCGGTTGCTTGCTGTGTTTTTAGCCACCATGCAAAGGAAGCATATGTGACTATGGATTTGATTATCGTTTCATATTACTATAAGATCATTTTCGGTCTTAATGCAAGTTTTGCTGCCTTCTGGAGAATCTTTTCAATGTGGTTATTTCAGGTAAGTTTCTGATCGGTTATTATTCCCAGATATTTAACCTCTTTGGAAAGGCTTAGTGTTGTTCCATTTAAAGTTTAAGATTTCATGTTTAGTTTTGGTCTATTCGTGAATGTCACATGGACTTTTTTGTTAGGATTGTAACTGGTGACTTGGTTTACGGCAGTTTGCGTAAGGCTTTTAATAGTCCCTTCATTGTTTAGTGATAACTAGGTTATCAGCAGAGCCGATAATATTTCCACTTGGGGAAATCCTTTCACCGTGGCCTTCTCGTTGCTACAGTTATTATTCTGCTTTTCAGCACTGATTTGAATCCATCTTGTTAAAAGAGGCGAGCTCCCTGAAATTTCTTTATTTCTTTCGTCATTAGTTTTTTCTACAGATTACTCACCAAACAGTGTGGATTTACCAGCATGATATGCAAATGGTTTTTTTGTGAAGCGCTTTTTGTTTAAATGTTTAGCACCTTAAAGGTCGGTTAATAAGTCTATCCAATGTTTTTAGAAGATAAAATTTTTATAAAAAAATTGAACCGACTTTTAAAAGTGCGCTAAAAAGCGAAAAATAACTAGAATTTTTTATATGAAATTGAAATTTTTGAAGTCGGCGCCAAACTAATACCTGACAAAATGGGATTCGCATAAACAGATTAAAAATATTTTATTTGTAATTGCTTTCATACCATGATTTGTATATATTAGTAGTTATTTATTTCATTGAGAAATAATTTGGCGCCGACTTCAAAAATTTCAATTTCATATAAAAATTTCTAGATATTTTTCTGTTTTTAGCGCACTTTTAGAAGTCGGTTCAATTTTTTTATAACAATTTTATTTTTCGATTTTTAGTTTTGAATTCATTATGATATTCATAAATTATTTGAACTAAGTACTATTCGAGATTAGTGTTCCGCAATGACTCCAAGGTGGCAAAAAAGTACCCATTTTATCCAGAATTGTAAATCACCTTAAAATGAACCACTAAAAATTCTTTGATTCTTAGAGTTCTCCAAATACCAATGAAATTGTGTCAAACAAATATTTAGTCTGTCATAGTAAAACCGCTATCTTAAATTTCAAATTAATTTTAGATTGGTAATATAGGCCCCAAAACCTTCCAATATCGATATTTAAAGAATTTGAGACATAAATTTCTTAGCCCGATATATTTTATATTGCATATTGAGTTTGTATACGTCCCAAGAACCCCGGAATATCAATTTTAGATAAGACCGGAAAATGTAAAATTTTTAGTCCCTCATATTGTATCTTATCAACCTAACAGTTGTAAAAAATTAACTTCATATTCGTAATACACCACCCCCCAACCCCCTAATACCAAATCTGAAAAAATGCGAATAAAGTAAAATTTTCAACCCACCATATTGGATCCGCCATATTGAATTTCAAAAAAATAATTTTAACGTCTTAATCTAATCTAAATCTAAACTCTTCAAAGCCCCCTAGTACCAATTTTAGATGAAATCCAGAAATTTAAAATTTCTTAACGGTCATATTGTATCTGATATATTAGATTTTCTTAAAATAATTTTATATTCGCTATTTACATTCTCAAAAACGATCCAGTTCCACATTTGAACAAAATCGAAAAATGTGAAATTTTTAGTCAGCTATATGGCGTTCGCCATATTGAATCCAGAAAAATACTATTAAATTCATAATTTACACCCTCAAGAACCCTTTATATCAGTTTTGGAGGAAGTCGAAAAATGTAGAATTTTTAGGATAACATATTGAATCCGCCAGATTGAGTTTTTCAAAAAATATTTTAATTTCGTAATTAACACTAACAAAAATCCCCCAGTACTCACTTTAGACAAAATAGAGAGATGTAGAATCTTTAATTCTCCATCTTAGATCCGCCATATTTATATTTTTTTTTAAATAATATCAAATTCGTAATGGGCTATCATATCAATTTTGAAAAAAATCGGACAAAATTAATTTTTTATCCGCCATATTGAATTTTTTAAAAATAACTTTAGATTCGTCATATGTGATCCCGAAAACTCTACCGTACCAATTTTGGTGAAAATCGGACAAAATTGATTTTTTTTGTCCGCCATATTGGATCCGCCATATTGAATTTTTTAAAAATAACTTCAGATTCGTTATGTGAGGCCCCGAAAACTCCCCCATACCAATTTTGGAGAAAATAGGACGAAACTGATTTTTTCGTCCGCTATATTGAATCCGCTATATTGATTTTTTAAAAATTATTCTAGATTCATCATGTGCGACCCCTAAAACTCCCCCGTACCAATTTTGGAGAAAATCGGACAAAATCGATTTTTTTGTCCGCCATATTGGATCCGCCATCTTGATTTTTTTTTTAAATGTTTTGAATTCGTTATGTGCAACTTGGAAAACTCCCCCATACCAATTTTGGAGAAAATCGGACAAAATTAAATTTTTTTCTCCGTCATATTGGATCCACCATTTTGAATTTTTTAAAAATAATTTCAGATTCGTTGGGTACAACCTCGAAAATTCCTCCATACCAAAATTAATTTTTTTGGCCGCCATATTGTAAGCGCCATCAATTTCATCTAAACAAAGATGGGACCACCGCAGCAACTTCCTGAATATAACGTAAAAAATTTCATTCAAATCGGTGCAGCCGTTCCGGAGTAATCGGTGTACATACATAAAAAAAAATACATAGTCCACGAATTGTGAACCTCCTTCTTTTAGAAGTCGGTTAAAAAAAGGCGAGGCTGATTGGGCCGTACGATTGTGGATCATCTGATGGGCGTTCTCCCATTTTTGGTATGAAAGTTACCCTGACGTTCCTCCATTCGAGATCGTAAATAACAGCTATCTAAAAAACCTGTAGTTTTTTTTTTGCTGCTATTTTATTTAAATTCGAATTCAATTGTTTCTAAACTTCAGCAATTGGAACTACTATTTAAAATAATTGCAATTATTTAAATAAAATTACGCTAAAATTACTCAGGCGGAAAAAAAGTTTTTTACATTGTGATTTTGTGCGAATTTCCTGCTTTAAACTTAACAATAATATTCTCGTAATAACCAACGTTATTAATTAAAAGATTTCAAGTTCCGAGAATGAATCTCCGATATTGTATTTTAAGAATAAATTTTAGTTGCAATTTCTGTCCTCGAAAACCCCATATCAATTTTGAACGACGAATTTGAACTTAAGTAACTTTAGCTAGCCGTATTGGATTTGTCATATAGAATTTTAAGAAAATAATTGTAAATTCGTAATCTACATTCCAAAGAATCCGTTGTTAATTTTAGATAAAATTGGGAAATATAAAATTTGCATCCCACCATACTGGATCTGCCAAATTGATTTTTCAGAAAATAATTTTAAAAACTCCCTCGATGCGAACGAAATTGGGAAATGTTGAGTGTTTAGCCGCCATATTAAATTAAAAAAAAAATGAATTTTTCATAATTTGCGACCCCAAAACTACTTTACATCAATTTAGGAAGAAATCAGATAGTACTAATTTTTTTGTTAGCCATTTTTTAAGCACCCTCTTGGATTTGACCGAACCGATTTCAGTTAAAGTTTTACGGGACTATAAAACAAAAAATATTATTCAAACCGATGGAGCCGTTTTAATGTACATAAAAAATACAAATATAGCAGTCGAATTCAGAACTTCTCCTTTTTTGAAAAATACGTTACAAAGTACCAATGATTTTTTCCCAGAAATATTCTGGTCCTATAATAAATCATTACTTTTACAATAAGAAGTAATCATTTTTAGTAATAATAATAAATATACAAATGATTTAAATGGCACAACATTAGATACTAATTAAATTTCCCATAAAACAGTTTCACGACTCGTCCATAGGCACAAATCGGAAAATATCCATAAAACATCACATTCACTTAACTACCAATAAAAAAGTTTTCAGAATTAAATTTAGCACAACATTGGTAAAAGGGTTGTGACCATAAAGTAAAAAATAGATAAGCTAATTCTATTTGCGTTAGGTGTTGAAATGGAGCCTATAATTTTAATATTATTTACAACAACAACAACAACAATATGTAGTATATTTGGCTCGGCATTCAACAGCTGGTTAATTCCGTACCATTATATTAGCACAAAATTGACATTAAATTTACATTTATTCCGTTATTATAGTACAGTAAAAAATATTTAGACTTTTCTTAAATTTTGGATACTCTCTCACATCTGTTGTGAATAAAAATATTTTAATTTTATATTTTTATGTTAACTAACCTGAGCTATGTTACAAGATAAAATATAAATTTTATCATCACTCCGTCATTCTATCCATACTAATTTGTTCAGAACATTGAACTTTTATTATTTTAAAAATTCGTTTTCTCATTCTTACATAATGAGATCTTATATTTTGTTAAAATAATTTGCAATTTTACGTATTACGATTACATTCATGAGTCAATTACTATCGCGTATTTTCTTTATTAATTGCAGTCATTATTACCAATTACCATTTGTAGGATGGAGCTTGACCTTTTGTTAAAATTTTTAACCCAATTTTAATTTAGATCAATTATTCTTGTTAAGATAATTTAGATTCATGTTGGACTTATTTTAAAATATTTAATTTTATTTTGCTCTGGTACACTAAATTATATGTGTTTTAATCTGTTGTCTTATCTTTTGGCTCATCATGCCAAGAAAAAAAAACAATTTATTGTTTTGCAGGGTTTTTAAAATCATCAGCATGATCTAGATCAGCGGTTCTCAACCTTTATCTTCTTGCGAACCCCTTCTAGAAACCGGAATAAATTGGCGAATCTCTGTATAGTCATTAGAAACAGTAAATGAAATAGAAAAATTGGGTTATTAAAATATTGGATAACAGTTCATAACGAAAAACTAAAACCTAATCGTAAAACATTTACAGATAGACATTATTAAAACTAAAGTGATAGCCTAACCTACCAAAAAGAATTAATACAAAATGAATGCAATAATACAGAACTTGAAAAATACTGCTACACTAGTTCTTAGAGAGAGGCGTAATATCACACAATGAGGTGAGAGGCAGAGTTAATTAAATTCGAAAATGGCAAAAAAACTCTAGAGCTAACCCCCATGCTGGAGAGTAGAGGTGGGTTATTTTTAGCTCCACTGCATCGGCGCTAGGTTGAATGCAGAAACCTTCCACGGTATTGTTAGGTACTAGCTTTCAACTTTATTCACAAAAAAAGCAGGCACAACAAAACATACACAAACACAAAAAACATATGGGACAAATAAAACTCGGCAGTAGTTCGTTATAATAAAAATCTTATATTAAAATTAAGATGTGAGGTTATAGCATTATATCAAAATCAAAATAAAGAAAAGATTACCTCCAACGGTGCCCAACAAGTTAAAGAAATAATAATAAATATAAACTTAACCAATTCACTAAGAAAAAATAATGTTATTAGCACTTAAGTGTGGCAACCTATAGCCTATTGGAGTTAGAACATATAGTAGTTTCGTCTATACTATGATCATAGTTATCTGAGTAACGCCTTATAAAAAAGAACACATTAAATGAAAATGGTTAAATTTACAATTCAAAAATAGGAAACAAAATAATGAGGTTGTCTATTTAAATCCTGGTAGAATAGTCTTCAACAGTAGTGGACTCCGTAATGAGATAATCAGTAGGGTGGACTACGTAATGAGATTACCCGTAGGATAGACGCCGATGTTGGAGGGGTCTAATAAAGGGTGTTTTTATAGAGGTATAGAACTTTTAAATGGAATAAAACAAAGATAAATTTTTTAAATTGACATGAAATTTACTTTATTCGAAAGATAACCTTCTGGCATTATAATTTAAATATGACTTCTGGCATATGACCGCCACGGCTGGCTCGGACGTAGTCTAATCTGGAGGTCCAATTTTCGATGACTTTTTCCAACATATGTGGCCGTATATCGGCAATAACGCGGTGAATGTTGTCCTCCAAGTGATCAATCATTTCGGGCTTATCGGCATAGACTAACGACTTCACATATCCCCACAGAAAATAGTCTAGCGGCATTAAGTCGCACGATCTTGGAGGCCAATTCACGGGTCCGTAACGTGAAACTATGCGGTTACCAAACGTTTCCTTCAATAAATCAAGTGTGGCACGAGCTGTGTGACATGTTGCGCCGTCTTGTTGAAACCACAGCTCCGGCACATCATGGTTGTTCAATTGATGAACGAAAAAGTCAGTAATCATGGCTCTATAGCGGTCACCATTGATTGTAACGTTCTGACCAGCATCGTTTTTAGAGAAGTACGGACCAATGATTCCACCAGCCCATAAAGCACACCAAACAGTCAGTTTTTCTGGATGTAACGGTGTCTCAACATACACTTGAGGATTATCATCACTCCAAATACGGCAGTTTTGTTTATTGACGTATCCATTCAAACAAAAGTGAGCTTCATCGCTAAACAAAATTCGCTTATGAAAATCGGGATCAACGACAATCTTGTTTTGGGCCCATTCACCGAATCTACGCCTTGCTAGGTGATCGTGTGGCTTCAATTCTTGCACGAGTTGGATTTTGTAAGCACGCAAACCAAGATCTTTCCGCAAAATCCTCCATAAAGTGAATGGATACATATCCAATTCCTGTGCACGATGGCGGATAGACTGATTCGGGTCTTCCTCTACGCTACGCTCTACAGCAACAATGACTTCTTCTGTACGCACTGTACGACGTCTCTGTGGATGCGTATTATCATTTAGAGTAAACATGGTGTGAAAACGTTCCATAGTTAATCGAATTAATTGCTCTGATGGACGATTATGTTGACCGTAAAATGGACGTAGTACGCGATACGTATTTCGAACAGAACCATGATTTTCAAAATAAATTTGCACAATTTGGAAGCGTTGTTCAGGCGTCAGTCTATTCATGTTGAAATGCCAAACCAAACTAAACATAAATCACTTGACAGCTGACAAAATGGCCGCCAGTTAAAAAAGTGTTGCCAACTTAAAGTTTTATACCTCTATAAAAAACACCCTTTAGAATCTCTTCGTTGACACGTGCGAACTGCCCAAAATCCCTGTCTTTAGGTTTATCCCGGTAAAAAAAAACATAGCTGCCAACCAGGCAAAAGATACGGTACTCTAAAAACTTAATAAAATTACCAGGATAATAAATGACTTTTCAACTCAGATTCCTAGAAAATTGGCAAGTAAAAATTGAAATGGAAGTCTGCAGCTGCTTTGGCCGAATCAAACCAGGAAAAAGTGAAAATCAAGGCAAAATGGCCTCCATTTATAACCATGGCCCAGCTTGCATACTAGTCAGTTACGTCAAGTGCCACGTTTGAAAGAAGTGACAGCTCAAAAAGAATGAAACTGGGCAACAACAATCAGATGAAATACATTTGATCATAAGCCTATTCGTTAATCATTAACATTTTCCGCTCAGAAAAAAAGGAATCAAATAAATATCCCTACAGTTATTTTTAAATTACAGAAATATCTTTTGAATAAAGGAATAAATTTTCTGCAACCCACAATATATACAATTCCACTTAAATAGCAGTGGCAGGAAAAAAACGAGATCTATCTGAATAAAAAAGGGTAGTTGTAATTTCAGCATCGATAAGTAAATACCGAAGCACCGTGTAGTGAAATACCGAATAATGGTCAAATTTGAAAAATAAAATTAATTAAAATTGTATTTTATGAAATGTTTTTTTTCAAAGAATCCCTGGGAAAATAATACTGTGTTGATCATAACGAGAGTATCTGCAAAAATAAAGTTAAATTAACTGAATTAGCCATAGTGAACTTAAGTGGAAAACTGAACCGTGACAATCCTCCTCTCCTTCAGACGGAGGGTAATTTTCTGCAAAAAATTAACTGACGATGATAAATTTGATACGTAAGACTTAATAGGCAGAATGAACATATAGAGTGATCTATTATTAAGAAAAGTTAAAGTCAATAAACCTAGTAAAGTAAAGAAATTATCACATAAAGATAAAATCAATTATATCAACAGGGTTAGCTGATCAAGGTAAGATAAATTATTTAAACATGAACAACATAAAAGATAAGTCATAATCAAGAAATTCAAAGTAAACCTCCGGACGGACAAAAGATAAAAGATAACAGGTAAAGTTTTAATCAATAAATAAATATCCTGACGGACAAACGCAAACAATTCACATCAATAATAAAGATATTTCAATAAGATAATGGAAAATTATTTGCCAAAGGTAAACGTCCTCACGGACAAAAAACAAACGCATAATTGAAATTAAACGTCCCAACGGACAAGATAACACAACTGAAGAGCGCGCCCCAACCCGTTTCGCGCCAACTCGGAAACACACAACTAGCCGATTACCACTAAATTTAAAGGTAGCACGACAAGATAAAGGGAAAGATCAAGATATACAAATATAAGATCAATAAGATAAGATACCAGTAAACTAAGGATATACGGAAACGGAAAAGCAAATGCAAGTCACCTCCAAGATAACTGACTGAATTAATACAAAAAGAAGAAGAAATGAATAAAAAGCAAATGCGGTGACTAGAACCCCAGGAGTAAAGCAACTGAAGGTCAACTTTACCACTGCATTTAGAGGACTTTTACCTCCATCAGTACTCAGTGCAGAATTATTAATTACCGCCGAACAAGTTTCACGCCTAATCGACGACCTACATTTCACCAATTGCTCATCCTGCAGAGCAGGAAAAAATACAAGATAGAAAATTATTAACAAAACGTACGTAACAAAGGTAAGCAATGAAGGTAATGAAAAATGAAACGAAAAAAAGGTATGAAAGGAAATTAATATTAACAAAATATCAATATAATTAATTCTCCACTGGTTATCCATCTTTACATTAAAATAACAAAAATCAATAAACCAACAATATATACATATAAACATAAGTAAGTTGCCAAGAAGGGTAGGTAAATTCATAAAAAAGGTAAAAAGTAACATCAGTACAGATAATAAGTAAATTATCAATCAAATAAATTCATAAAAGGTAACTCGAGTTACTTGAACCCACAATGTTTCTTGCAGTTTTGACCAACATTGGCCCCACGTTGGGCGCCAATTTCCTACATTGGTTTTTAAAGAGAGGCGCAATATCTCACAATGAGGTGAGAGGTAAAGTTAACTGCATTCAAAGATGGTAAAAAAACTCTAGAATACAGTCGAAAGCTAGTAGCAGCAGCAGCGAGCAAAAATGTCGAGTGGGTTATTCAGAGTGCTACTGCATCGGAGCTAGGTTCAATGCAGAAACCTTCCGCGGTGTTGTTAAGAACTAGCAACTTTACCCATACATATGAATATTAAAATAAAGAAAAGATGAACTCCAACGGTGCACAACAGGTTAAAGAAATAATAATGAATATAAACTTAACCAATTCACCAAAAAAAAATGTTTTTCAACCATAACCCTTAAGTGAGGCAACCTATAGTCTATTGGCGTTAGAACATAAAGTAATTTTGTCTATACTATTAGTTATCTGAGTAACGCCTTATAAAAGCGAATACATTAAGTCAAAAGGGTTCAATTTACAATTCAGAAATATGAAACAAAATAATAAGGTTGCCTGTTTAAATCCTAACAGTCTTCAATAGTAATATACTCCGTAATAGGTAGACCCGATGTCGGCGGGGTCTAACAGAATTTCTTAGTTGACACGTGTAAGCTGCCCAAAATCCCTGTCTTCAAGTTTATCCCGGTAAAAAAAAATCATAACTGCCAATCAGGCAAAAGATACGGTACTCCAAAAACTCAACCAAATTACTACGATAATAAACCATTTTCCATCTCAGAATTCCAAAAAATTTTCAAATAAAAATTGAATTGGAAGTCTGTAGCTGCTTCGGACGAATGAAGCCAGGAAAAAGTGAAAATCAAGGCAAAATGGCCTTCATTTATAACTATGGCCCAGCTTGTGCACTAGTCGGTTTCCGTTAGGCGCGTTCAATTGCCTCTTTTGAAAGAAGTGATAGCTCGAAAAGAATGATACTGGGCAACAATAGTCGGATAAAATACATTTGTTGCATAAGTCTAATCGTTAATCATAAGCATTTTCCCCTCAAACAAAAAAAAGAAATCAAATAAGTATCCTGATAGTTATTTTTAAATTAAAGAAATCCGTTTCCAATAAAGGAATAAATTTCCTGCAACCCACAATACATACAATTCCACTTAAATAGCAGTGGTAGGAGAAAAACGAGATCTATCTGAATAAAAAAAAAGCAGTAAATTCACCTTCGATAAGAAAATACCTAGGCACAGTGTAGTGAAATACCGAATAATGACCAAACTTAAAAAATATAATTAATTAGAACGCACATTATGAAATGATTTTCTTCAAAGAATCCCTGGGAAATATTTAAGGAAAATTATACTGTGTTGCTCATAACGAGAGTATTTGCAAAAGTAAGCTTAAACTAACTGAATTAGCCATAGTCAAGAATAAAATAAAATAATGGGATATTTTTGCCTATTTGGTGAAACAAAGAAATCCAAAATTTGGTTGGATGTCTGAAAGTTTGAGTCTTATATCAGGTTCTGCATTTAACCTGTATTTTTACTTATCTTTCAGGTCAGCGTATGTTGATAATCCTTTCTCACATAGATATGTTGTATAAAAGGGCAATAAAACTTTAATGGCTTTCCCCGCCAAAACAAGATACTCATATCTTACACTGAACCAGAAATCAATTAAAGAGTAATCCTTAAAAACAGTTTTTAGGGAATTATCAGAGAATAAGTCAATGAGCTTTTCTTTTTCCAGAAAAGTTAAAGAAATATCCGAAGTTATATCTCTTTGGAAAGGATTACGTATTCAGTTGTTCGATCCAGGTGCAATAGGTTTACTAGGAAAATAGTTCTTGAACGTGAATTGAAGTTGTTTGAGATGTTCAGTAATATCCCTTTTAGTATTTTCGTTAAGTTGAATTTCATTTAACAATAAAATAGTGTTGAGGAAACTAAAACATTCGTACTCGTTCACCTGCAGATATTGAATCCAAAAGTTGAACTTCTTTAGCATGGCTGCTATTCTATCATGCATATTGAAAATATCTCGGTTTTGTAAAGACAGATTTAAATCATGTAATTCTGAAAAAATGTCGGTTAAGTATGGAAGTTTTTACAGTCAAAGAATATCAGATTACACAAGGGGACAAATGAACTGGATGGTCAAGAAAAAATGCTTGAACTTTGGACTTCAATTAAAACAAGCGGGTCAAAACCTTGTCACGAGAAAGTCATCTAACTTGTGTATGAAGTAGTTAAGAAAAGTGGAGGCTTCCAAAGTCCACTTAAAACACACGGAATAGACGAGAATTTGTAGCACCCGATTTTATAAAATTTACAATTTGCTGCACCTGACCTATAGGTTTTCAGTGGTTTGGCAAATAATATATCTTCTTGAATGGAACTCATAAAAACATATCTAACATAGACAAGCAATATTGCAGCGTTTGCTACATCGGCCGACTCTTCAAGCTGATTAGCAAAATAATTCAATTTTATTTTTTTTAAACATTTACTTTCCACATCATTTACCGAATCATTAATAGTTTGTGACACTGTATTGTTTGATAAGGGGACAAGGTCAATTTTCTTTTTCTCCAAGCATACACTTATCGATGTTTTAGCACACGGTCCAATCAAATTTTCTGCCACTGCATTTCTGTAACTAACTCGAAATGATGCCTCGAAAGCCATTTTACTATCTTCGTTTAAATCTGTTAGAAAAGAAGAAACAGTAAACCTTTTATTACCTCCCAATTTTTTTGAAAATACTCAACAAGTTGATCGTTGTGATCCGGATGTCTTGTTTCAAGGTCTCTATGAAGAAGAGATTGCTTTCAACTACTGGTCATTACAGATTACATAAAGCAGTTTAGGTTGTTACTCTTCCCCGGTAAAATATAAACCTATTTGTAAGTAGTCACTGTCATATTTTCATTTTTTTCCTCTGTCCACCTATTTTTTCTTTGCTTTGCTTTCAATATGGCGACACGGTAGCTCACTACAACTGCCACCCTGTGTTGTTTCCAACTCAGGGACTGAAGTAGAAGAAGCAATTGATTGCTCGTCCAGCTTTTCGTCAGATTCCACAAAACTACCTGTTTTCAACCAACGATCTATCACACATTTAAGGAGCAATAATTATTTACTTTCGAGTTCGACGTGCGCACGTGCGATTTGTAAAGTTTGGGTATTTGTTGTAATTTATTTACACAAGAATAAATCACTACACTGGTTTACACCACTAATAATTATGTACGACTATGCATTAACTACTAACTCATTTATCTTTCCGAATCACTCGAGATTCTTACGCTCATCGTAAGATTCAGTTCGACTTCACTTTTCCTTATATGTAACTGCGGCCTTGTTTATAACGGCAGACGTTATTCTTGTTCTTTCGTGCGCATTCGGGAAAAGTCTTGGTTCGCCGAAGTAGAAGTTTCGGCTCGTTCAAGGTTGTACTCGCATCGCCAGCGACATAACGACTCGTCACGTTACAGATTGTTGCATATTGCGATGTTTAATTTAAAATTCCGCCATTACAATATTTTTTTCACGAACACCCTTTATAAAACTCACGAACCCCTGGGGGTTCGCGAACGATCGCTTGGGAAACGCTGATCTAGATTAAAGCATTTATTTTATCAGTGTAGATTTATAACGTAAAAATTATCAAAAGTTAATAAGTTACAATGATTTGATTGATTAAATGATTGATATAGTACGTTAGAGTTTAGAAGCCTTTACATTATAGCTTAAAGGCTTATGTTGTTTGTTACATCGGTTCTATGTGAACAGGTTGGTTGCCTTAATCAGTTTAGAATCCTATTCACTAGTTTGTGCCCTGCGTATAGGACATCAGGATTGGTCGATCCTTGTAGATGTGTGTATGTGTCATTATCTACTCAATGTTATTATGGAAAAGTTTTGTATTTATATTTTTGCATTGGATTTTAAATTTAAGTCAGAAAAACTGTTTTCCCGACTCTGGAAAATGCTTTGAAATAAAGCAAGTCGCCGGTAAAGGGAAAAACTGTTTTTATCCGATTTTCGATCCAAATATCAACTAACTTAATTAAATAATTATTACGATTGCTTAAAAATATTTTTAACGAATTAAATAGTGGTAAATTTGGTTAAGATTGCTGATGTCTTATTTGCCATTCGTGACATGTTGTTCCTTTTTTATATGATTCATTTTTTTTCACTAGAGTTTGTGATAGTTTTTATCCTGTGTTAAAATTTTAGTATTCACAAAATCAAATTCATACTTTAGATTAGTCTGGCGTTTATGTAAAGCCGTAGATGCGTTTTTCGTATATTTGTGTCAGTTTCATCTATGATCCAGGTATTGAGTCATCATTCCTATGTATTTTTTTGATCAATTCATACATGGTATAGAATAAATTACATTTGATATTTTTCTAAAAAGAACTTTACCTTTCAAGATTTAAAGAGCGAGGATAGGCAGTTTTGGGCTTTATGATATACAATAATATTCTGTTTTTTTTTTAAAATATATTTGTGATGTCTGCAATAGGTTAAAGCTTCACAATCGAAGAAGATGTGTGAAGTTGTTTCGTCCTCTTCATCACATAGTCTACATGTTGAATTTTTATTATAGATGCTCATTTTGTGTATCAGCATAATCTGCTGTTTGGACAACGCGACACAATTTGCTGGATGGTTGCTCAGCAATAATTCGCTATGCCTGTTTTCCGCAATGTGCTTATTGTGGTTTTCGTATTGATTTATGGACCAAAATATCTACCCATGAATAGCGGTTTTAGGAGTACCAAATACTGGATCTGGATAGTGTAATAGATCCTTGTCTTACAAGTAGGTCTGCATTTTCATTGCCTTGATACCCTAACATCCTGGTACTCACGCAAGAGTAACTTTGTGGTATATTGCCAGGATAATAAAGTTGTTGTTACATTAATTATACTAACTATCACGAAAAAAAAAAATAAAATATAATTCGATACAGAAATTAATTTTTTAATGTACAACGACTTGCCAGATCACATATTTTTTCTTTAGATACATAGGAACATTTCTCGAGAAAATTGTAAAAGAATATTTTAATTTTTCTGATATATTGTGTTTCGTCTAAATTTTGTCATTTTGGAAAAATATATAAAAAAAAAACTTGGGTCGGTAATTGCCAGTTTGCAGGTGTTTTGAATATAAAATGTATAGTGATTTCTTTGATAAACCATAGGATAAATCCAGATTTATATTTATTGTTAAACTTATTTAAGTAATAACGTGTATGCTCAATACAACATTTAAAATTCTTAATAAATTATTATCGTATGTTGTAAAAGACTAGAGAAAACATTTGCAGCCGGATTCACTAACATGGTTTAATTTTAAAACCGCCCAAAATTGACAGCTGAGGTCTTAAATCGACAAAGCAATAGTAAGTCAAGCAAATTTTAAACTCTAAAAATAAAAGCATAAAAAATCATCTTGCTTTATTACTGCACCGGCAAAAATGGAGAACTTTATTTGTTTTCGGGATACAACTATTTCTCCTAAATATTTCAAGGCTTCATCGGAAGGTTCTTATCCTTAATATCCCTATATAAGCGTTTATTTGTTGACATATTTAATATACATTATGACAATATCATAGGCAAAACAAAACTGACCGATTTTAAGATTTATATTTCATGGCAACTAGTTAGGGTCTAAATATTAAATCTTCTTAGTGAATCTAGCTTTAGTGTCTATCATCATTTGGCATGCTAATGGAAGTTAGTCAGTTCGAGTTACATCATAAGGAGTATCTGAAATAAGAAGAAAAGATCCAATTTTTTATTAATAAATAAATTTTAATTTTTTTTTTATAGCTACCGGAATTATTTTCTTTGAGTCAATCCACGCTCAATTTTTCGATATCTACTTAGATGTAGGAATATTTGTTTTTCAGAGGAAAATCTGGGGGCTAGATGAAGCTAAAAGTTAGTTAATCTATGATAGCTGCATATTCCTGAGGAATAAATTATAACCCATCAAAATATCTGATTTCTGTTCTTGGAACCAGACAGCTATCACGAATACCAAAACTTGAGAAATACAAACTGGAAGAAATATAGTGAAGACGCCAAAAATTACTTAAAAAATACCACCGATTTAGAATTAGCTTCCTATTAACAGCAAGGACATTCTTAACCCATGTCTTAAAAGAACAATCAAAGAAGATATCAGCTGCTGGAGTCTTGCAGAATTGAGAAAGAAATAACGCAAACAAATCAGTAAAGAGCATAAAAAAATTGGAGACTTATTACCGATTAAAACAAACAAATTCTAAAGACCAAAAGTAAGTCGTGGTGGAAATTTTGCCAAGAGACTGGAAACAAAACTGAAGTATCGGACTACAATACCTGATCAAGGATATCGTTATTCCCATCAAGACCAATGGAAAATCAGATAATATATACATGTAATCTGTCACATAAGATTTAGAGATACTGTTCCAGACGTATTTGCCAGATTCAAGAATTACATAATATAACGGATAACGTCCAGATCTCTCGCACGAGAAGTGACTGAATAGCAAGAAATAATGTAATCCATGACAGACTGTATGTAACTCTTTTGAACCTTACAAACATAGAGTCTTGTCAGTATAACCTCACTATTACTTCAGCAGGACATGACAGATATGCGAAGGTTTTATAAACTAGTCAGTGTCACTCTTGCTATGGGTTAAATCTCCAAATTCTAGAATTAAGTGAACATCATCTTTATTCCTAAATATGCTTTCACGCTAAAGGATTTAGATCAATAACGCTGTGATAGAAAAACTGATTCAAAAGCCTAGCCAGGAAACTCTTTAAAGGAGAAGTCCCTATACAAAAACCATCAGCTTGATAAATCATCCGAATATCTTCTTTGTTGTCTAGTATAAATAAGTCGAATTCATCAGCATTTCTGGATATTGACCTTATTTATTTCGAATAAATAATGACAGCTTTGACCAGATATAGAGTGAATGATGTAATTAGATGAGTGGAAAATATGTTAAGTGACCGACAAGTTCAATCATTATTGTTTGATAATAGACTGCAGATGGATTATTGCGGTATCTGATCAGCGACAAACTCCTAATGAAACTTAGCAATAAAGGGCTTGAAACTCGAGGATAGGTCGATGACTTCTTTATACTTGTAAAGTCGAAACATCTTGTATTCTATCAGAGCTTATGAAATAATCACTAAAATTTGTGGAAGGGTGATTTACAGACAAAACTTAAAACTAAATCTTGCAAGAATAACTTTCTGCCTTTTATAAAAGCAAAGATTATTACAGCTAAAGTTTTAAAAACCTCTATGGAGTCTCAGAACTTAAAATGAGGCTCCAGCGGGCAGCGTAATGGAGCTTAACCGCGACCAAGGATAGTATGTTTGTTGTAAATTGCCCTGGAATTTATTTCGCTTTATTTTAAACAGTTTGTTAGAATTGGAAGAATTTGAATGAGCTTCGCAATGAATATTCCGATATAAAAGATAATATTGCTTTAATAGCATTTTGGAAAAATAAAAATAAAGAAAATATTTATTACAGTATAAATAAATATATATTTTTGTTATTGTTTCAATTGTGAGACAACTGCACATTTCTTTAAATCGGCTGAAAAGAAAAAGTTCTTAATTCCGTATAAATATTAGCATGTCTTGAGAAGTTCTCACCAGATAGGAAGAAAAAATTGATGTAGAGCATACAGGGTGGCTTAAAAGAGTAAAAATCATAGTTCAGTAGAGTTAAAAAAAATAGAAAAAATACTAAAAATATATTTAGACAGTAAATATAACATGATTTTTGAGAAAATAACCTTACGATCTAAATAATTAATTTGGATCATACTGGATCCTGTCGCACTTTTAATGGTAGTCAGGAAATACAATAAAAATATTTTCGTAGAAAAAATATTTTCCACTAAAAATAGCGTTCCAAACGTTCATTTTGAAATAGGTCTGGTTAGGGCATTCAATAACTGTTAAATTTTTTTAAATAAAGTTATTCCTTAACAACCCTGTAAATCTCGTTCTACGATCTAGACCTACTTATAACTTGATTCATGCTCTTGCATAACTGTAGTTTAAATTAAATTTAGAATAGCCCTCTAGAGGATTAATTCAGGTCATAGATTTTTCGCCTAAATCTCATTTCGCATCTTGTTGTTTGAAAATAAACTTGATCTTGCCTAATGAGATTTTCGCGAAACGTCAGCAAGTTCCTACAAGAAACTAAATCTCTTCAAGCTAAGAAGCTGAAATATGCCCATTCTTCGCATAGATTCAGATGCTCATTAAATCTAGAGTTTTGAATCAACATGAATTTTGAAAAAAGCAATTTTGTCACCTTAAAACGATCTTTTCAGTCCATTAATCTATTTAATTTTAATTCGAATGGGATTGTTTACAGCACCAGTTGTGCAACGATGTTCATGCGAATTTTTATGTTTTTTGAGCTAGTTCAAACGCTCACAGAATTTCGACTTTTTTTTTACTTTTTTTTTCTTCTTAAAAAGACTTTCAATTTCTATTTTGTGTGCAGCACTGTTATTACTGATTTTCGTGATTTGCAGGCATGGTTTAAACTCACCAGATATAATTTTGTTTGGTTACTCCATTAGCTAAAATTTTTTCCTATTATCTAAATAACTTTAAAATAATGGTTTCACTGTGTATTTCACGTCCCTATGTGTTAAAATATTCAAAACATGATTCCATATGGAAATGAACTTGTAAAAGTAATTTTTAAAAATTGAAAAACGTTTAAAAATGCGTAAATATCGATGTTCTCAAGTCGAAAAAAATATAAAGATCCAAATACGAGAAATCAGACTTTTTACTTCGTGTTTCTATTACATTCAAGAAGGGTCTAGGTCCCTAAAAATATATTTTCTTGCATCGGTCTTCTAAAAATGAGCAATTTTTCAAAAAAATGCCTCCTTCAGAGGCTGATATGCCCGGTTCTGTTGAACCAAGTCAAGCTTTCAAAAAATGAATTTAAGATATTTTCAAGACAAAAAAATTTGATCTAATAAGTCAAAAAATAATCAAAACGTGAGATCATACTAAATAAGTTATTAACAGGTTGTACACCGAAGAAATCAAGAAATAGACGGGTTTTGTATTTCAGTGTATGTTTTATTAATATTGGCCAAGCGCTTTCGGTCTAACTTAGACCATCCTCAGGGCTCAAACCTCGTCAAAGGGCACACTTTAACCCTGCCAGTTTGAGAGCAGTCGCCAACGTAGCCTCCACACAGAACAAAACGTACACAATTAAAAATTTTTAAAAAATCTCTCTCTGAGCCCTGAGGATGGTCTAAGTTAGACCGAAAGCGCTTGGCCAATATTAATAAAACATACACTGAAATACAAAACCCGTCTATTTCTAGATCATACTAAGACTTAAAGCATATTTGAAAATTGCGTTAATTAACAAAAACAGATGGAACCGTCAAAAAAAGCCAATTTTATTTAAAAGCATATAATAAATTAATTAGTTCGAAAGATCTTTTCAAGGTGAAGAAAATGCTTTTTCAGAATTCAAAATCATTCCAAAATTTAGTGAGCATTTAAAATTATAAACTTATTCTAATAAAAATGGGAAAAAGTTAAAAATGGGAAAAAAATTGGAAATTTCAAATAAAAAAAAATATATCAATATCAAATACCGGAGTTTCAATGTTTTCGATGTATTTTATGCATTCAGGGAAAAGTTTATCCCCCTAAAATGAAAAAGGAAAATGTTTTTTTTTGCATTAGTCTCTTGAAAATAAGCTATTTTGTAAATTTTTGAAAACAAGCATTCCTTTAACGACTGATATCTCTATTTCTTTTTAACCAATTTGAGCCTTTCAACATAAAATTAAAGGTCTTTCTAAAACGAAAAATGAGATTCTATAAGTCAAAAAATAATTAAAATTCAAGATTTTATGAGGATTTAAAGCATGCTCAAAGATCACGAAAAAGAGCAAAACGAAGTTAAAAAAAGTTGTACTAAGAAAGAGGATTCTAATTAAAAGTACATAATAAATTAAATGGTTGAAAAGGCCTTTTCACGATGGAAAAATTCTATTTTATATTCAATTCGAGACAAAACCTTAGACTTGGCTAGCAGTTGAAGTGGTAAAAGTAATCTAAGAAAAATGGAAAAAAAGGTTGAAAATCGGAAAAAAGTCGATATCTTCAAGGGGAAAAAAATAAGGGTTCAAATATAAAGGTTACTAGTCATTCCAGTGTTTCCTATGCAATTAAGTAAGGATTTAGGCCTCTAAAATAAATTTTCGTAAACAGACCTCCTATTCAACGCCGATATGTCTGGTTCTTTTTAACTTGAATTTTTCAAAATAGAAATTAAAGGTATTTTTACAATGAAAAAATTAAACCTTATCAATAAAGAAAGAATTAAAAGTCGAGATTCTATGAGAGATTGAACTTGACCTAAAAAAATCATAAAAACTTTCAAAAAGAGCATTTTACGATTGGTGCTTTAAAAAACGCCTATTCCAATTGAAAGTACCTAAGGGTCGGAAAAGTCTTTCCTATTTGTGCACACTTGATTCTGTAGCAATGATACAATATTAACCATTGGTGCATTTAGTTGAAGAGAAAAACTGAGCAGTTAAAATTAACTGCTTAGAAAAGTAACTATGTCATAACAATTAAAATTATATAAATGTACAGTATTTAAATTTTTGATTAGACAAACCATACTATAATATTTAATACGAAGGTCATTATATATGTTCTCTAGTACCGTTACTAGATTCACGATAATGTTGTTATGTGGATTAAAATATACAATTCATAACAATGTGAATAAATCAACCAAAGGGATCTTTTCACCCCCTACGTCGACTATCAAAAGGCCTTAACTGAGTGCCACACATTAATGTTGACAATAAAAAAAATCTTTCATTAGGGCCACTGAAATTTGTATTCTTAAACCTTAATTATTTATGTGAACAATTTTTATCAAAACAATAAAAAATACTATTTTCTTAAATAAGATTTATAATCCAAAATGTTTAAGCTTACATTTATATAAGAGAAACCATCTTTTACTATAAGGACTGGCGTTCTACCACGGTTAGAGATAAAGCACAATCTCAGATTGCAAAAGAATTTCAATGATTTAATATTTTCATTATTAGTTTGTTTGCTTCTTCTACTAATAATATAGAGTTTCAACATATCCCTCAGTTTCAATATTCGTCTCCCTTTGACGTGGTCAGTTAAACTACGTTACTTAAATTTTATAAATTGATGCATCTTTGTAGCTATAATAAATAAATAAAGGTATAGAATAAAGTCTCTGACAACATCGCTACCCTTTGTCGAAGGTCGTGGGCCATTAATTTCAATTTATTTGTATTTCGGCTGGTTTTGCTGCGCAAAAATAATAAGGCGGTCTGCCATAAGCGCGAGGTATTTGGAACGTTAGCTATTATTAATGAAATGCAGAAAACTAGAGCGATCAAAATTTTTTGGTGTCCATCCGCAACTATCCAAGAGGTTAAAAAATAACCCTGAATTCATAGACATATAAAGATATATATCGTGGATCCTATAGAAGCACGTTGGCTCTCGCTTAGAAGGAGACAGCGTGCGATAGGTGTGCTGTTCTTTTTCTATGGGCGGAGCTAAGAGCCCCGTCCACGCGCTACCCCTCACTTAATCCATTAAAAATATCTTTTTTTGGTTGCTTGTAGCTGTCAGGTGAGGGACATGTTGCGCGTACGGGCCTTTTAGCTTCGCATATAGAAAGAGAGGTACTACTGACTTATTTCGCTCTGTCGCGTAGAAAGAGATAGCCAACGCGCTTCTATAGGACCTGCGGCCTATATCTTTATATGTCTATACCTGGATTAAAAACTAACCTAGGATTCACATTTACAAAGAATTAGTAACAACAGTAAAATTCGTTCATTTTAATGACAATCAAACAGGCCCTGGGAAAGAATTCCGAAATCAATCCATGAATGGTGTATCATGGTTGTACACTGTCGCAGTAAACCCAGGCGCAGTAGTATGGTGGTCTAAAGTAGAACAGAAAAAGACAAAACTGGAGCTATCCAAAATGTAGAGGCTACTTTGCTACTGCTTAACAAATGTCAATAGATGCACTCCAACTACAGTCATAGAAACCTTTTTGACTTCTTACATCTTGGTTTTTTATTTAAAATGAGTGATAGTGTGTTTCAACTTATATTGTTTCCCTGTTAGACGTCAGTTTTATACCTGGGTCTCGTTCGGGGTGCTATATTGCAGTCAGGACTTGATCGAACTGTTTTTGTAAGCGGTATATGGATATATTTCGATTACTAAACGTTAACTAACGCTTTGTCTTCTTTTGGTTAAGCAGGTAAAAATAATTTTTCTTTTTTTAGGTATATAAAACATCTAAATAATTTAGTATAATCCTTATATCTATCATCCAACCTAAACTAGCTGAATAACAAACTATAAAGTACGGTGATTAAATTTAGGTCATTCAATTTGTTTTCGCCTGCTGAAAAGTACATTTGAGTTCTTAACTTTTTCGAAATATGTTTCGTCCATGAAAAGAAGTTAATCATGGTGCGTCTACTCCGTCTGGTAGAAAAAGGCCTAAAAGAAAGTGTTTAACTGTTGATGCCAATAAAATAGTAAACATGTATACCATGTTCTACTCAACACAGACTGGCTTACTAGTGCTGTTTTAAGAGAAACATGCGATTTGTCCAAAACACCTCTTTTCACAGTAAGGGACATTGTTTTAGAGCCTCTTAATGTGAGAAAAAAACGTCGTGACAAGGGTGTTTTTTCAAAAAATTTGATGAAGGTGAAAAGGGCTTCATTCGAAGAAAAATTTACTCCATATACGAAGAAAATCCAGTACCCACTATAAGACCTCTGTCTACGACTTATTGCAGAAGACACAAATATTTTCTGTTCAGTAGCAAGTCTTTGGAGAATAATATCAAAAATGGGTTTTAAATACCGCAAAATCAATAAAAGGCAAGGCAAGTATTAATGGAATCACAGGGACTGCGATAGTGGCGATATGAATATCTCAGAGCTGTAAAAGAGTATCGATCACAATGTCGATCCATCATATACCCCGACGAAACATAGTTTGGTACACACGATAGCCATCGAAAAAGATGGTCCGATTCGTTTGGCAGATGTCAAACAAAAGTTCCATCCGATAAAGGGAAAATATTTACCATATTATTTGCGGGATTAAAAGCTGGCTGTGTTCAAAATACTTTGTGGCTTTCTGCAAAAAACATTAAAGATTCTTCTTTAGATTACCATGAAGATACAACTGTCGAACTTTTTGAAAATTTAATACGTGCTTGATACCAAATATTCCTCCTAATAGTGATAATGATGGACAACGTTAGTTATCACAGTCGCCAACTAAAGTAAGTGCCTAATTCAAGTAACTGCAAATCAGATATTCAAAAATACATAACATATTTTTTAAATATTCTTATGAAAAAAAAAAGAGATCGTTTAGATGTACTGAAAACATTTAACCTTAAAAAAAGAGTACGTGTGTGAGACTATGGCAAGAAATATGGGACACACATTTCTACATCTTCCCCCATACTATTGCATTTTCAATTCCATAGAACATATTTGGCATCAATTAAAATCTAGTGTACGCTCCGCAAATACCACTCTTGCACTAAGCTCTAGCGTTGTAGAGTAGTAGTGGGAGAAATATCATAGATCACGCAGAAGGGCTAAATAGGCTGCAATGTAATGGAATCTGGCGATCTGAGCTTGTCTTCGTATAAGCCAGAATAACGAACATGAAGCTGGCCATTGAACATATCAGAAACTACCAATTAGTGTGAGATGATAGTTGTCGGGTGGAAATCGTTCAGACGCGGGGTATGGCGATGGCTCTAGGACTGTAAATGGAATGACTGCTGGTCTACATGCACTGTTAAAATAACCTTAAATTTAATGTAAATTTAATATACATTCTACATTAAAATTTTTGTACTTTAAATCGTGAATAATTTACATTTATTTTGAATTTAAAGCAAATTCTTTGAAATATTAGTTCGTTGTACATTAAATTTGATTAATTGGTATCTTAAATTTCAATAAAGTAACTGTACATTAAAATTAATTCACATGTATATTAACATTAAAGGAATTTACATTAATATTCATGGTACAACGCATGAGATTGCGGGAGATGGCGCAACTTGTATTGAACTTTTTATTTAGTATGATATAAGTTGCTTAAAGGACTTAATTTTCTTATGATGGAGTGTATATGTCTGTCGGTACTGACGGAAACTAATGAGTTCGAAACCGATGTAGAGATCACGGTACACTACCAATGGGAAAAATTTTCACCTTTGCCTGGTAGCAGAATTTGTTGACCTCATACTGATGTTGGTAAATTAAATATGTGATAACATATCTTAAATTCAATGAACACTGGCTGTACATATATTTAATGTACATAGTCGCCTTAAAAAGTAATGATCAAACTTTAAATTTAATGTATGATTACATTAATTTAGATTAATGTACAAATTTTTAAATTTAATACATTACATTAATTGAATTTAAGAAACGGTTTATGAAATTTGCTTCCAGCACATTCACCTTAAATTTAATGCATTTCCTTTTTACAGTGTGGAGTTATCCCTAAATAGAATATACTTCTTGTCTTTGAGGAATCACTCTGTTGTATTACAAATTTATACTGTTGAAATCGGTTTGTAGGTAAATTTGTGAAGGACAGCAGGAATATATTCGATCGCTGACATGGATTAAAGTTTTTCACCAGATGAATTCAGAATTTCTCTAGAACTGCTTTCAATGCATCTACGCCCAGGCGAATTATAATAGAGTACCACTTGCTCGACATACTACTAAATTTTGACTTTTAACTAAAGATTTAACAAGTTTCTAGCTCTTCCAGAATTAATTCTTAATTAATAAATTTAGGGATTTGTAAGACGCATTTTCGTTTTTTTAAGGAAGGTAATACTTTTTTTGCAGTATGGTACTTTGTTAGAAGTTTTTGTTTAACGGTATACCACATATGTTGTTAAAATAAAACAAGTTGGCAACAATAGTAAATTATAATAATAGAATATTATGAGTGAAATTGTCAGGTACTGGAATATCTGTGTAAAAATTAATTGAATGATAATATTTTTCACAATAAAGAATTTGTTCATAGGTTTTGCTGATTAAACTTTATAAATCTTAAATATAACAGAAACACGTGTAGACATACATACCAAGTTAAACTGCATTGTTAGCGTTTTATGTCGTAATATAATGCAGCTCCCATAATGATATTTTCCTACACGGTTTTATTATTGTTAAATATCTTATGTTATGACTATGACGACTGTTTAATAGAATCAAAAACCGTCTCCAATGGGAGATTTTTAATTGAAGGCTAAGATTAACTAAAGTAATAAAGAATCACAGTTTAATATTTTTATTTTTTTACTGCCGCATGTGACTAATATTTATAAAATTTTAAATAAGATCAAGACGTCAGTTAATAGTGGTAGAATTTAATGAAATAGGCAATTATTAAACATTCATCATAAAGATGGTTTAAATAAAATAAGTTCAAGCATTGGTGAAAAGACAAAAATGTTTTAATTTCATTTAAATTTCTGAAAATAAATTGACCTCATCCCATTAAAAGAAATAATGGCTAAACATAAAAACAGTTGTATTGGCTAACTCACTTTACTTATTACAAGATAGTTATTGTTTTAAAGGCACAATTGAAATAAAACTTACAAATTATGATAGAACATAATGATTCAAGAAGTTTAATTCTCCAAAACTGACAAGCTGCACTGGCCATAAGAACCAACATAATTATTTTAATAATAATATAAAAAAGGAGCTTCTTTAAAAAAATTATATTGAAAAACTTATATCGTTTTAAAAAATAAAGTCTTTAATTTCATAAATGAACATGGATAAAAATATTGCTTATGTACTCAAAATGTAACTGGTTATTAAAATAACTTATGGACAGCTAGAAGTGAATTTTGACGGATACGTGGGCTGTGTGCTGGCCGTATAAAATTGTAATTAGACCTATGATTAAGGCCAGATCCAGCCTCTCTCTTTTTTTTTTGGTGGGGGGGGGGTGATATCACAAAAGTACAGTATGGTAACGCCAGCAACATTCCCATTTGTAAAAGGCAGGGTCAAGTCTATTTTTCTGAATTCGAAGCTCATGAGGGGGGTGGGCGATCGCAAGAAAAAAGAAGTAGTCGACGGAGGGGGGGAGCATACATATTCCTAGTATAATAGGCAGAATCGAGCCTATTTTTCTAAACTCAAAACTCTTGGGGGGGGATCCTCCCCTTGGATCCGCGCCTGCCTATGATCGTATAGTCTGATTGTATGATAGGATAAAGAAAGACTGAACTGAGTTATTAAAACTTCAGTATTTAGCTTGTCTTTGTCTAGCGGAGGCAGTCATAAGCACTCCAATGACAGCCATAAAAACCTTAATAAATTTTTCTCCCCTTAATATTCTAAGATGAAATAGGTAAGTCTTCCAGGCTGATATGAATCACAAAACTTAATACTGTACAAAAAATAAGAAACTGTTGTATCTGAATCTAAAATAATTTACATTTTTTCAAATTTGTGCATTATATATGAAATTTTAAATCTTTAATTTATTGTCAGCAAGAGTCAAACAACACTAATATAATAATAAAAATGATTTTAAAGAATCACTTTAAAATAGATGAAATTTTAAATATTGAATAAAAAACTAAACAATAAGAATATGCATAACACATTTTTAACTCTTCATTATTATTCTTGTATCAGTTTTAATTATCATATTTTATAAACATTATAATTATTAATAAAATTTATAATTACTGTTTCGCTGTAAATAACTAATAATTAATTTACATACTTTATAATGATATTACCAGGTAGTAAAATCGGAATTGTATTTATAAAACAAAAATAAGCCATTACTTTGTATTAATGGATTAATAATATATTAATAAATAACTTAGATTTAAAGTTTTAATAGTCAGGTATTAGACTTTCTCGCACTGTAATATAATTTCCTATGTTATCAATACATAATATTTTATCTAGAAGTCGATCGTAAAAATTATCATGACTTAATGTTGCTTTTTTGTTATAAACGATTTCGTTAAATTCCGATTTTAATTGATTTTACTACCATATTTTCTTTTTAAATTTGGTATAATAAAAACTATAGAACTATTGACTTCCTTATTATAAAAAGCACCCCGTCCATAGTGCTGCCGGAATAACAGTTATAAGGATACATGAAATCGTCGTTTTAGTTCAGGTTAGTGTTAGGTAGAAGGAGCTTTTGTATGTGGATTATTTACCTAATTTAGATAGGATTAGCTACTTTTTGTCAACATTATACTTAACGCAAAGCAATGTAATTCAAAATTGATTAAAATTAATTCCACACAACCACCGAGGCGACCAAAGGTGATCTTTAAAAGTTAACTTGATAACTTGAACGATTCTGAAATCATTGCAGATATCAACAAAAACACAAAACATGACGTCAACTTAATTAGTATGGTAACAGATTATTTCATCTTTTGAGAAAATCTGTGTTACGATTTGAAATTTTAAAAATCAATTTGCCTTGCCATAAATGAAGTCTATACCAACATTTTTGTCCGCCTGCATTACTACGTTGTACTGGTTAGAAAAAGGTCTTAAAATAAGTTTAATTATTTTACAGTCTGTTTCCCGGAAGGCTAGACCCCTTATTTAAGTAAAAGTGGATATTACGACAATTTTTACGATATTTGTTGTAAGGTAATAAAAATTACTTAAATAAAGATAGACAAGGTTATTCTATACAAGTACATTTCAAACGGTCATTTGACTAAAGAATTTTAAAATGAAATGGTCACTACCAGGTAAAAGTAAAATATCTTGACAAAGGATGTACCTACTATTATAGATGTTTATTTGTGTTAAGATTATTTTTTGTGTTTTCAGATTAGTTATGAGTTATTTGTAATTTTTAAATACTCTGCTAAGCCATGACAACATATTTTTTCTTTTTCTTCATGGGTCTATCCTAAAGCCGGATGGATGCACTGCGGCCAATATAGGCCTATTCGGATCATCCTTGATTTACAGCCACTCTGTTAACCTAGCCTCCTGGACCAATTTGTACAAGTCCGCTAAAGAGCGAGTTAATATTTCATTCGGTTCCAAAGTTGCTAACTCGAAGGTTTGTAGGCTTCATTCTATTCAGGTGAACTTTGACGACCATGTGTTCCGTCATTATGCCTGTAATTGCCTTTAATTGATTCCTGCTCGTTTGTAGTAGTTTCTTTGCTAATTTCGAGTCAGGACTTCCAATAAACTTCGAATAAGCTTACTATGATTCAATCCCTGTCAGGCTGTCCATTGATTTTTGTACTGTTTTTTGATCCATTGTTTGACCGCACATCGTGGCGCCCAAAGAACCGGTTCTGGACCAATATATTGAGACAATGCGCCAGCTCATCAGTTTTCTCATTTCCATATATGCCTTCGTGTCCACTTTAATATTTGAAATATTCTTAACTCCGGTAACCATAAAAGAATGAATAAAAAGTGACATAACTCTGTTGTATCCTGGTGGAGTTATAAGTTCAATCTGACATTCCCAAACAAGTCTAGACGATACCTTTTAAATTTTAAGGGCCTTCAGGGCTGCTATCGCAATGAATGTAGATCTGCTTCCCTTTGTAAGCTCTCTTTTTTATTTGATCTGCACATTGTAAAATTGCATATATTTCTGTTTGAAATACTATCGGGTATTTTCCTAAGGGAAAAGTGATTTTCCTTCTTAGGACCTAGTTTTTGAACCATTAGTGTACCAAAGAACTCTCATAACTAAAGAAATTTTTATCCCCCAAGTTTCATGCAGTAGGAGTTGCGAGTAAGATCTAGTGTAAAATAAATCCCTCCTTTACTAAATACAATAGAAATTTAAATTTTGGACTTGTAACGTAATTTTTCAAGTTCGATTATACTATTGTTTAGATTAAATGTAGTATTATTTATCAATAGACAATTTTTATAAAATTTTCTGTAAAATTCGTCTCAAAAAGTTACCCAGTTGTTTCAGAACTTTAATGGTCATTAAATTTTGGAATGCCTCAAAACAACAAATTTATGATCTTGTAAAATAGTAATGAAATATACACATTTTTCGTAACAGTATATAGTATTACATAGCTTCTGTATATCATTTGAACAATTATTTCGTTGAGTCAAAGCAGTAGTTGGTCGCAGTCTAAATATCGTCAGATATTGATTATCTATGATCTTAGGTATTTTTCCTCATTTGGAATTATCAATTAATTAATTTTAAAAGTGACAATTTTATCACAAAAAAACTTTCAAATCTAGGCTTTCAATCAGAGAATAACCAACATATTCATTGGAGTGCTGGATTACCAATAAACAGAGTAGGCACAGGTCTATGGGCTCCACTTTTTTTTAGCGGCCAACGATAAAGATTCAAAATAATATTGACTTAATCTTAAAAGAAAAGAGAAAATTACAATCTACCATTTCTAAATTATATCCAAAAGATAAAAATTGTTCAGTTTTCCTAAAGCACGTTACTTTAAAAATCAAACGAAACAAATACTCTTAGTATTATGGATGGCATGATGACAGCTCTTAAAGGTTTTATACACGACACGATCTGATGGATAATATGGTCAGATCATGTTCAGTATCATGTGATATCGTGTGTTTGTTATCTAATACAGAATATTCAAGACCTTTGGTTGGCTGACGTGTACGATTTGAGACCAATGAAAAGAGATTTTTTTCGTGATAAAAATACTCTCAAGAGTCCTACTGTACCATCACACTAAAAACAATCTATAGTGATATTTTGTTATATTTCTACTCTCTACTATGATCCATTAATTTGTTATAAGCAAAACCAAAAAATTGGTTATTTTTTTCATTTTTTGCTTATTAAATCAAAACTAATGCAGCAATTTCGATGGTGTAGAGACGAATTACAAAGAATAAAGGTACCAACAAAATGAGCCCTGGATCTGATTTTTTACAATGGAGAATAACAGGAAAACTTTAGCAAAAATTCGTATCTTCGTTTTTCCCTTCGTGGAATAATAATAATTTATAAGGCATGGGTGCCGAAACCAGGCGCTGTCGGTTCATTAGTTTTTGTACAATTGCCATTTGAAATTTTCAGCACTCCTGAATGCATCACAGATGGTCCGATTTTAATTTTGTAAAAAGATTTAGAAAGAAGAGTGCCTGAAAATAGTCGTATAGTGGGGGCTATATAAATACGACACCTCTAGGCAGCCGGTCCTAATAGTATTTTCGTCACAAAATTACTTTTTTTCTATTGATTGTCCTATCCGCCTGATCCTCTTTTTGCTTCTAAATTAATTGATAATGCCAATAATTTGTCCTTTATTAAAAATATATACAATAAAGTCGTACTCATACGTACAAATTTAGTCATGTAAAAAAAGCTTGCCCGCATAAAAAATTATGTAGCTAAAAAAAAAAAAGAATTTGAAAGGTATTTTCCCAGTACTTTCATAATCTTTTTTATTTTTGGAGAAAATTACACTACCAAAATATTTCGATCGCCTAGAATCCTCCATAGGATTTAACCCGGCACTGTATATGTATATTTATAAATATTCTTATTATTATTTGTCTCGGTGCTATCAAATTTAATACGAACTGTTATTTTATACACGTAGGCGCCGTTACAAGTTTTGAGTATTTTAAATTTGTGTTTTTAATCGTTGGACCCACACCAAATTTTAAGAAATTAACATTACACCTACGAAATGATACAACTAATATTTAAGGGTTGAGAAAACTTCAGATTACTGTAATGTTATCCATTTATATCCAAAATATAGTTTTGAGTAAAATGTATAATTTCTAGATAGAATGACAAGATAATTTTTAATAGAGATTGAAGCGAAGTGAAAATGTAACTTTTTCGCAACAGTATTTTTTTTAATACAAAACAATTACCTAAGTGAGGGTCCCATATGCATAATTGTAGAAGTATTCGCATTTGGAATTTATTTTAAATACTTATAAGTACAGAACTTAAACTAGTTTGTAAAACATACACAACTAATCAGAAATTAAATTTTTATAAAAAAAATTGAACCGACTTCTAAAAGTGCGCTAAAAAATGAAATATAACTATAAATTTTTGTATGAATTGAACTTTTTGAAGTCGGCGCCAAACTAATACCTGACAAAATGTGATTTGCATAAACAGATTAAAATACTTTATTTGTAATTGCTTTCTTACCATAATTTATATATATTAGTAGTTATTTATTTCATTTACAAATAATTTGGCGCCGAGTTCAAAAAGTTCAATTTCATATAAAAATTTATAGTTATTTTTCACTTTTTAGTGCACTTTTAGAAGTCGGTTCAATTTTTTTATAAAAATTTTATTTTTCTATTGTTAGTTTTAGAATTCATTATGATATCCATAAATTATTTGAACTAAGTACTAATCGAGATTAGTGTACCTCGGAATTACTCCAAGGTGGCAAAAAAGTACCAGTTTTATCCAAAGTTGTAAATCACACTAAAATGAACCACTAAAAATTCTTTGGTTCTTAGAGTTTTCCAAATACCAGTAAAATTGTGTCAAACAAATATTTAGTTTGTCATAGTAAATCCACTATCTTAAATTTCAAATTAATTTTAGATTGGTAATATAGTCCCCAAAACCTTCAAATATCGATGTTTAAAGAACCTGAGATGTAAATTTCTTAGCTCGATATATTTTTTACTGCATATTGAGTTTGTATACGCCTCAAGAATCCCACAATATCAATTTTCGATATTTAAAGAACCTGAGATGTAACTTTCTGAGCTCGATATATTTTATACTGCCTATTGAGTTTGTATACGCCTCAAGAACCCCACAGTATCAATTTTAGACAAAATTGGAATATGTAAAATTTTCTGTCCCTCATATTGTATCTTATCAACCTAATAGTTGTAAGAAATTAACTTCATATTCGTAATACACGACCCCGAAAACCCTTTAATACCAAATCTGAAAAAATGCGAATAAGGTAAAATTTTCAAACCATTTCATCCGCTATACTGAATTTAAAAAAAATATATATTTTAAGTCTTAATCTAATCTAAATCTAAACCCTTAAAAGCCCCCTAGTACAAATTTTGGATGAAATCCGGAAATTTAAAATTTCCAGACTTATATTCGCTATTTACATCCTCAAAAACGATTCAGTCCCACCTTTCAACAAAATCGAAAAATGTAAAATTTTTAGTTCGCTATCGTGGATTTGCCATATTGAATCCAGAAAAAAAAACTTTTAAATTCATAATTTACACCCTCAAAAACCCCCTATATCAGTTTGGGAGAGAATCGAGAAATGTAAAATTTTTAGAACACCATATTGAATCTGCCAGATTGAGTTTTTCAAAAAATATTTCAAATTCATAATTAACACTAACAAAAATACCCCAATACTGATTTTAGAATCTTTAATCCGCCATCTTGGATCCACAATTTGAATTTTTTAAAAATAATTTCAGATTCAGAAGAAAATAAGAAGCAACTAAATGATCACTTTACCCTTTTAAAAATCAGTGCGAAAACTAGTAAAGAAATAGCATAAAACACAAAAAATTGTTTGTTGGATACCGATCTCGACACTTTATTTGTAGGTTTTTCCCTTAATTTTCCTTTTTATGGGCATTCCAAAAGTATTGGAAGAGCAGAATATTTTCTCAGCAAAGCATTTTAGAGAAAAATGTTTCAGACGAAATTGTAGGAAATCAAACGGCACATCTGATGGTGACCTTGACCTTGATCTTCAAAGTCATTTGAATGTTAAGTTGAGTTTTTCAAATAGAAATTCCTATTTGTTATTGCAGAAATGGAAAGAGGAGAACATAGGGGATCTAATGACATCTACAGGTCAAAAGTCACATCCACTTAACAAAGAAATAAAGAAGATCATACCAAGGGAAGTTATCCATTTGTCCTTTATGGCTTACCCAAAATACACAAGCCCGGAGCATTTGTAAGACCAATAGTAAGTTCTGTTGGCTTCCCAAATCAAGCCGAAGTAAAACATCTAACCACCTTCTATGTTAAAAACTCGCTACATTCCTACCAAATAATAAAACACATACGTGTACCCGAGTCGCAAGCATCAGTTCGTCCACAGGCGTCGTACAGTGAGCTTTGAAAATGGTGACTGATATTTCACCGAAACGTCAGCTGCTCTACAGTCCTGCGAAGGAGTTAGTATATACGGGGAATACTCGGAAACCTTCATATATGATTAGTACTTTTGATTTAATCATATTATCTCGCAATATTTCGATAGATCCATAAAAAGGTTTATTTTTAACACTGAAAAATTCTTCTAAAAATCAACATCCTTAAATTCAACGGAAAATGTAATATCAACGACGGAAACGTTGATTCAACATTGAAAAAACGTACTAATGGGTACTGGATAAAGTCAATTCTGTACTTTATTCAAACTGCAAATGTGATTGATTGATTGTGTGACATAGATTTATTGTGTTGCCTGTAATATATGTTCTAGGTGAATAGGCTAGTTGCCTTGATCAGGTTTAGTAGTCTGCTCACTAGTTTGTCCTCTGAGTATAGGCGTTCCGGACAGATTGTCAGTCGGTTAAAGCTTCGCCTTCAAAGGTGATGTGTGAGGCTGTCTAGTCCTCTTCGTCACACAGTCTACTTAGTGATTCTTGATTGAAGATGCCTACTGTATGTAGATGTTTTCTCAAGCTGCCTGCTTAAAGCAGAATTTCACGGCTTACTTTGTCTGATGGTCTGCTCAGTAATAGCTTGCTGTGTCTGTGACCGGCAATGTGGTTCCAGTGGATCTGATGTTGTAGATTTGTCCATTAGGAAAGCCACTCGCGAACAGCAGCTTTTGCAATCTCAAATAATGTTTTTGGTCCAATAAAGGGAATAGCAGACTCTTGGAATGTAAGTTTTTTTATTGCCTGGAACGCCCTTGTGTCCTGGTACCCTCGCAAGAGTGACTCTGTTGTGTTTTGCTAGAATAATAAGGTTCTAAAGACAGTCCCAGACCTGTTTTAATGATATGTGATAACACTCTAGAGCCTTCAGCGCTGTCTCACTGTCAGGGAAGAAGCCTCTTCTGAGATACTCTCGAAGACATTGTTGAAAAAACGTATATGTGTTTATTGGGTACCGGATAAAATCGATTCTGTACTTGATTCAAATTGCAAATGTGGAAAGGTATGTATAATATTTATTCTATATAATGAAGAGACATCGGTTACTATTCACATAAAATTAACAGAATATATCTGTCTGTATAAAATCTAAATCCGAGACGTGTCGGCAGGATGTTAAACCTGCACACATTTTCAATAGACTGGAAAATATCAACAATCAAACGACATCTATGTATATACCGGAGTAGTGGGAATCTTAAATATTGAAATTTTTTTGCGATCGTGAAAGATTTCTTTATATCTCACTGAAATTTTCATCTAGGGGTCAGCCATAAGTTACGTAAGGGAGTTTTTCAACATTTCCGACCTGACAGAATTTTTGGATACAATGATTAAAGAATAACAATATAATAAACTAAATGAATTGTATCACTTTATTTTTATAGTAAATTATGTATTATTAAGGTACGACTTACATTTACAGTTAATCCAGCCAAAGAATACCCATACGTCATCAATAATATTCGTTCGAACTAAATCAAAATTGTTCATATGTTCATAAATACGTGCCTATTGCACCAACGAACGAAACTAAATAGTATATTGAAAATCCCGCTATATTTTCGGATTAGCTATCAGGAAAAGAAAAAATTACAACTTATAACAGAGATTATACTCTTACTTTTTAAGAAAAGCCAAAATATCAGTGAAATATTAATAATAAATAGATTTATTGAAAAGAAAAAATTATCACCAAACGCAAAGAGACGAAATTAGGACTCCTCTCTTAACTGAAAAGAACATTAAATATAACACAATAAGATTTACCTGCAAACACTTGAAATAAGCATTTTTAATGGTAAAAACTGAAAAGTTATTTATAATTTTTCCTATTGCTCTTTTGAACGCAATATTCATAAAATATACTTTTAAGGTTGAAAAACTACAGCAAAAAAGTTATATAAAATTTAAAAAATAAGTCCGAGTGAAATAATAATCCTTTAAAAAACATGAAAAAACAAAAATTTATTTATTCATTTATTATCTAAGTACATAACAGGAAAATGCCCAAATAGTACAGTGAATAAGAAATACGTCTGTAAATACAAATAAAATCAAACCTTACACTAATCAAGCTTTGGAAATAAAACAATAACATATCAGAGCAAGAGTAAACAATAAAAATACGATAAATGAGAATTTCCATATACTTTCGAAGAAAATGAGCTCTTGCAGAAGCAACGCATCTTCTTTCAACTAATGCTTTTCTCTTATTATCCTTTTTGTATTTGAAACTCAGAATACTTAAAGACAATTTATTCAATCTCTTTGTTGGTGAGTTCAGTAAAAATAATAAATAATAAAGACATCAAGATTATTAAATATAGATCCAGGATGCTACTTCCAAGGTTAGCTGGCTACTAAGAAAGCAAGAGATTATACTCTTGCTTTCTTAGTAGATACTGTAGAGTGTATTTCGAACTTCTATTTTGAATCTTTCGGGAATGTCTGTGTCTTTACGACAAGGTCTATTTTTCCAGGGCAGGGAATAATTGGACTGTTTTTTTTTTCTTTTTCACATGGCACATAAGGGTTTTCCTTGAAATTTTAAGGACAGTGTTTACTCTCTAAAAATACTGTTTCCTAATTGAAACGGTTTATTTCCAAAAAAAAAATATTTGTTTACCTCTCGGTGACACTGATCCCACAGGATCACCGTTTCTCTTCTCCAACTCGAAATACTCACACAAATTAAGCAAAGTTTTGCCACGTATTATCTAAAAGGACAAATCGAATCTCATTATTTTATTCCCATTTTTAATGCCTGATTATTACAACTGAATAAAATAGTACGAAAAACATTTTAAAATTATCTACTTGTGTCGGGTATTTAGACACCAACGACAGATTTGAAGGTTAGAAATATTTATTTATCTAGTTTTTTAATAAAAATAATACATACTTGCCCGTAATAAATTATGAAACAATAAATTAATAGCTTTTATATAAAATAATTTTGTTTTAAATTCACTAAAATGATCAAAGTTTTCCAAAAACACATATAAATAAAACTCTGAACGATGACTGTCAATAAAATAATGTTTTGATTAAAGTCAAAAAAAAGTCTGTATTTATAAAACGAAATGACTCATTTGTCTCTTTCTATCTTGCCTATCCATAATGTCAGATTTTCTGCGACGTGTGGCTTGGATTAGAAGGACAATGTTTTGCTTTTCATGCCTTTATTATTTCTATACAAATTAAGATGATCAGATGATACGTTCGTAAATTGATGACGCATAGGTATTCTCTCACTGGATCATCTGTAGGTAATATTGACTAGTGTTTTCAAACATATTGAAAAATAAAAATTTTGTAACGATTCTTCAGTTGAATGAATAACTGGTAGTGAATCAATTTCTTCATGCTCAAATAATACTATATTAAATATGGTTACCAATTATGCATATTTTAACAATAATAAGACTATATAGAATTTGTTAAAAAATTAGGGAGGCAAACATTTTAATGGAACACACTGTATGTTACTCAAGAGTTTTCAAGATATTAGAGCCTACAAAATTAAAAAAAAATATAATACCGACTGACTTGATATAACACCTCCTAATATAAAAATATTTCTGAAGAAAAGGCTTTCTTTCATTATCTACTGCATAAAAAAAGTTATTAATTGAGAATTTAAATATACAAAATCCTATCGACTTTAGCAATGCATGGCTAAAATTTATTTTTACATTTAAAATATATTTCGAGTAAATGACTATAACCACTCACACATAAGAGATTCATAGATGCATTTTATAACTTTTTTGAACAGGGATTGATTAATTGAGTGGTATAGCAGACTAGGGTTGAGAAGCCCTTACACTGCATCCTGAAGGCTTTTGGTGTCCATTACTAAATAATTAAATAATAATAACTTATTAACGTGATTCAACATTTACAAGCAAAATCTTAACCTAAGATAATCTTCCTGGCTGAAGCTTTGAACACATTTTCAACAGTATTAAAAAATTCTATAGTACTACAGATTTGTATTAGCGGTCATTCTATTAAGGGGGCTAGGCAATACATGAAAATTACGGCAATGATGCACTTATAGAAGAATGTGACTACGGGTCTGACCTTGTGGAACATGAATAAGAAATAATTCCAAGCAGTCAGTTATATTAAGTATTTTGTAGACAAAGCACACATCGTAGTACATTTGTTCTATATGAATAGGTTCGTTGCCTTAATCAGGTTTAGGAGCCTATTCACTAGTTTATCTTCTAACTGTAGATCTTTAGGATCTATCCTTGAAGATGTCTTCAGTAGGTTAGAGCTTCGTATTCATTCTTTTTGTCACATAGTCTACATGTTTGTTTTAAGTTACAGATGTTTATTTTGTGTAGATGTTTCTTTAAGTCGCACCGGTTATCAGTCCTTTCACCAGCCTAATCTGGTGTCTGTTTAAGAGCAGGACATCGCGGCTTAGATTTCTGGATGATTTGCTCAGCAATAGTTTGCTGTGCCTGTATCCTGCAATGTGGACTATAATGGTTTTAGGGTTAATGACTTATTCACCAGCATATCCACCCACGAATAGCGATTTTAGAAGTACCAAATACTAATTCTGGACCAACAACAGATGTAGTAGCAGACATTTGTCTTGCAAGTTGGTATGCATTTTCATGGCTTAGACTACCTTTGTGGGCCCTAATACCCACCTTAGAGTAACCGTGTTGTATTTTGCCCGAGTAACAAGGTTTTGAAGATAGTCCCAGACCAGAAGATAAGAATTGTCCCGCTCCTATAATTCCCCAGATTCTCTTTTCGAACAGGGAAGTAATTATTATAAAAATTGCTTCTAAAGAACTACGCATAATAATTAACGCAGGATTTACGTAGGAGTTGCTCTTTTTTTTTGTAAGTTCTGAGAAGTACTAACATATTTCAAGATAAGTAGAACTTTGTGATACTTCTACTAACAAAAGTCTTTTCCATCTTAGGGGCAGTATTCGTAATTAAACTTTAATGAATTTTTATACATCAAAGCGTTTTCGAAATAATGAAGGTTATACCTTTTTCTTATAGCATTCTCAAGTTTGATGGCTGGTTTATCAAATAGGTCTTCACTATACCGATTGTTTATTATTTAGTCATATGTCAAAGCGCAACTTATGAGTTATTAACTATTTAAGACACCTCTGAAAAGAAGTAAGGAAACGTTTTTAAATGAGAGCGATCGAAAAGAAATTCTAATGATAGATGGATATGAAAATCTACAAAGAGGTTTGCAGTCAGCACCTACGATTAACAAAATTTTGTCAAAATTTAGAGAATCTATAATATTTTCCAATAGGTGAAAAATTATTCCATCAAACATTAATAAAAAGAATTAATTCAATGTTCTGTCGGCATATCAAGAGAATTTTCATAACAATCGTTACCAGTCATACTTAAAAAGAGGCATATCACTCATATACACAGTTCATTCAAGAGCTTGGAAAACAGATTTTATTTAATTTTCAACATAATCTCCTCTTCGTTCTATACGCTCAAACGACCTAGAAAACTCCTTTTCTGGAATAGCTTTCAGAACTCTGGTCACATTCCTCTGAATCACCTCAACGTCTTCAAAACGTTCTCCCTTCATCGTTTTCAATTTAGGGAATAAAAAAAGTCTGCAGAAGCCACATCTGGCGAGCACGGTGGGTGATGAATCATGAAGACCGGCTTTTGGGCCAAAAATTGTATAATGAGTATTGAGGAATGGGCTGACGCATTGTCATGCAACAGAAACCAGTCACCGGTGCGGTACAATTCCGGTCTCTTTGTAGAATTGTGCGTCCATTGTTTGGCCCGGGGGTATGAATTCGCTATGGATAATCCCGCGAGAATCGAAAAACGAAATGAGCATCGTTTTGATTTTCGACTTTGTCGCTCGAACTTTGGTGGGCCGTTTTTTGCTCTTGCCTAGCCACTCAACGGTTTGGCGTTTGGTCGATGGATCGTATTGAAAACGCCATGATTCGTTGCAGGTTACAATTTTATTTAAAAAATTTTCATGCGTGTTTGTCCATTTAACCAAATCGCGTGAAGTTTCCATACGGCGCTCTTTCAGCTCTTCAGGTTAACAAATGCGGAACGAACTTCGCACACACTTTTTATTCCCGAGAATATCGTGCAAAATGTGGTGTACGCTTCTTACACTGATATGTTGAGTTCCCCTGACAACATTTCAACCATAATTCGTCGATTACGAGACGCGCATACATTCGACATTCTCATCGGTAGTTGAGATTAAAGGGTGTCCCTCCCCCGGATCGTCTTCCAGCTACTGTGGACCGTTCTTGAACCGCGAATATTACTCCATAACCTTGGTGCGGCTTAAACAATCCTCACCATATGCGGTTTTCAATAATTAGAATATTTCCAAACCACTTTTTTCCAATTTGAAACAAAATTTGATTGCGGCTTGTTGCTCCATAGCGAAAATTGTGAAGCAATGGCAAAAGCGCGTCTACTTAAAACAGCTGGCGAATTAATAGTTTTGCTGTCGGGATAGCGTTAGATGTAAATTTTATACAAAATTGGTCCCGGAACTTGTTGAATGAACTGTGTAAAATAACTCATGTACATGAATTAAGGGATAATATCTTCAATCGACGCATAGAGTCATGCAAAACATGGATAACAATTGTCATAATGATCAAAACTTCGTTATAAATATCAGGTTTTCCTAAATGTGTAAAGGAAGTCGACAAATTTATAGGTACTTATCTACTATAAATCCCCATTGGATGCAAGAAGTTTACACTTAAAATCCCTAAGAAGAGCTTTTTATGAATAGTATATAGCGACGATAAAAAAATATTTACTTTTGAATTGATTCATGCTTTCAGCGTTCTAGTCTTGAAGAAATATTTGGTCTTAACAAGACGGTACCTCGCCTTATTGTCCTACACTACTTAAATATAATTTTTTCTTACCTGTTGATAGGCAGAAGAGGAGAAATAAAATGGTCTATTCAATCCCTGCATTTCATCTCAATTAATGTTTTTCCCAGATATCCCAAATCATGTACAAAATACATTTCTGTCACATTTAGGATTCTGCGTAATTGTGTAAACTAGTAACATTAAATTTTTCTAATTGAATACACGCAAGCATTAACACACACTCATATCTATATATATATATATATATATATATATATATATATATATATATATATATATATATATATATTTATATATATATATATATATATATATATATATATATATATATATATATATATATTCTGATTCCAGTGACATTATTGAATAAAGTGATATTGATTTAAATCAATTGATACAAATAAAAAAGCACGTAGGCTACAGCTGGTCTTACAAATTGTAATGAATATACTCTTGTATTAAATATAAATCCGTATTGGTTTTACAAGTACAGCAGATACTTATAATATATCAAATGTGCGAAAAAATGATCGATAAGTAGTAACTAAGTTTGTTCAGTATAAATTTTCGTTCAAATATTTATACGTATCTGTGTAATTTAACAATGCAATATTTTACTGATTTTAAATACAGTCATAATAAATATATTGTAGGTTCTTAAAAAATAGCGTTTCTAACCCTCAAATGAAAAATTCTAAACCACTATTGTTGCAAACGTTGTAAATATTTATATCTTAAAATGTTTAAGAAATTACCTCGTGAAGTTTGTATACATATATACAGGGTGTCCCATTTTAAAAAATCCACCCAAATATTTTCCAAAGTTCGTGAGATAGAGAAATATATTCAGTAAATACAAATGTTGCAGGGTTCGAAGGGGGAAATCCAACAGTGACCTTGAGACTGATCTTTAAAGTCAAATTGTTTTTTTCAAATGAAAATCCTCATTTATTATTGGAGAAATGGAAAACCTAGAAAATCTTTCATTCAACCATGTATTTACTAGTGTCTGAGTTGCGTAGGAAGACTTTTGAAAATACCGCTTTTGTTTTTTTAGTAAAAAGTTGAATTACATACCTTAATATAGAAAACTAAGCATTTTATGAATAAAAATACACAATGCAAAATTTTCTTATATATATATATATATATATATATATATATATATATATATATATATATATATATATATATATATATATAGGGTTGGGAAAAAGAAGGTCAAGTCATTAACCCTATATTCTTTTGGTCAAAAAATTGTCCTCCACTCATTTTTGATTTTGATACTTCTTGTTTAACATACAGGGTGTCAAAACATCATTAAAAAAATGTTTTCGCTTATTTAGAACTCGTTTCTTTAGACATTGGAATAAAATTAGGGAGGTGTATTTTTTTATTAAAGCACCTATTTCGTGAAAATTTCGCTAAAAACAATTAATAAACAAATGAAAAATAGGGGGTCCTGTAAGCTTTAACCACCAATTTTTTTTCTGATGTATGTATGTGGGCTTCTTCTTCTTCAAGTGCCTTCTCCATTGTGGAGGTTGGTAATCATAATAGCTATTTTAATTTTTGAGGCAGTTGCACTAAATAGTTGTTTTGAACTGCATCCAAATCATTCCCTTAGGTTTTTTAGTCATGAAATTCGTCGCCCCAGCCTTGTCACAGAGCTCACTGTTCTATTTCAAAAAATACTCCGCACGACGTCAGTACCCAACGAATGGCGGAAAAGCATCACAATTCCGATCCACAAAAGAGGATCAAAGAAACAACCCGAAAACTACAGGGGAATCAGCCTACTGAATAGTTCAGCCAAATTGTTAACCAAAATAGTGTCACAAGTAGACAAGTTAGGGGCGTGCGAAGAACAGCAGGGCTTTCGGAATAACCGCTCTACTATCGACGGTATATTTATTATCGGACAGCTGGTTGAAAAATCTATCGAATACGATAAACCGCTGTTCATTTGTTTTGTGAACTTTACACAAGCGTTCGACCGAGTCAAACTGGAACACATAATAGAATTACTGCGAAGAAAACAAGTAGACGAAGCAATCATACGCACAATATTCGAACTGAATTCCAAAAACACCATAGTAATTAAAACAAATAACACTCTAACACAGGAAATTCCTTTATCCATAGGAAAAAGACAGGGTGATAGCCTAAGTCCAACACTTTTCAATGTAATCATGGACGAAATCATTGATGAGGTAAAAAGCTCAAATATTGGGTACCCAATGGGACACAACACCGTTCAAATTATATGCTTTGCAGACGATGTTGCCTTGACAGCAGATAGCGAGGACAACTTACAAAGAATGCTTTTCCATCTCAATCAAACAGCCAAACAGTATAATATGAAGATATCTGTGGAGAAAACCAAAGCATTGGGAATAGCAAAAGAACCGGTAAGATGCAAACTAATGGTTGATGATAAACATATCGAACAGGTTGGGAAGTTTAACAGGGCAGTAACGGAGGAAGTACGCACACAGGCCAACAAAGCAGCCATGATATCAGGCCAACTAAGAGACATAATCTGGAACAATAAACATATGACGGTTGAGAGCAAAGCAAGAATTTACAAGGTCTGTGTAAGACCGATACTGACCTACGGCGCAGAAACAAGAAATGAAACCACAAAGACAAAACAAATTATGAGAACCACAGAAATGAAAACGCTGAGAATGATCACGGGAACAAGTTTAAGAGATAGAATAAGAAACGCAAAAATACGCGAGGACAGCGGAGTGGGGAATGTTGTGAAGTGGGTTCGAAACCGTCGTAGGCAGTGGAGAGGTCACGTGGAACGAGTGGACGATGACAGACTAGCAAAAACCGTGATGAGAGAGAAACCAAACACCAAACGGCTGCCTGGACGGCCCCCCAAAAGATGGAGAGACAGCTGGATTTCGACCTCAAACGAGGATCGATGAGGCATTGTATAGATAACAGAACTTGGTTCTACCTAGAAGAAGAAGAAGAAATTCATCGTCGTCCTACGCCTCTTCTGCCACTTATTTTGCCTTGGATTATGAGCCGTAAGATGCTGTATTTTTCTCCCCGCATAATGTGTCCGAAATATTATAAATGTGGGCTTAACACTTGTTTTCTTATAGTAAATTGATTTATTTTCTTTTTTTGTCACCTAAAAGGTTTTAGTTAAAGTCATAGTTTTAGATATTTTAATATTTTTATTATTGTATTTAGATATTTATCATGTAATTTTGGGGAACCTTAATCAAGTCAACTGTTTTAGTAAAAAAAGGCATTACCATTGACACGATACATTTTATTGTTTACTGTCAGAGTATAAAGCTGTCAAAGTAAATATTATATTTTAAGAATTTTTGCACAAAAAATTAATGGTCGGTTCATACTTCCAAAAATTATCAACTACCACTGAGAATTTCCACTATGAATTTTCACTTGTAAGTTAAGCGATACACCTTACTTTCATCTATTTATAGTCTCAACTAAAAATTGGTCAACTTTTAACTGTTTAAGAAATCGGCATAACTCGTTGCCGCTTTCGGATGATATGGTTGGAGGAAAATTTGACAAGTATATAAAAATATAAAAAATAATATTATAAACAAATAAAAATTAGTAATTTGTTATAAAATTGTCGAAACACTTTAGAATAAAATTAGTTAAACAGCCACAATTGAAAAGCTAACAATTTACGTTTTATTTTTAGGTTAAGATATTCATGGACGATCTTGATTGGTCATCATTAATTTTTACTAATTGTTAAATTTTGAAGCTTGAACCATGCATTTTTATTTTTTAGTTTAAGTGTTAGTTTAGTGGAAATTCCTAGTGGTAGCTGATAATTTTTGGAAGTATGATCCAACCATAAAAAATAGTGGGTATACAAGATGAAGTTATTTTTGTAAACAAAAACATGGCTCATAAAGCAGAAAAGATATCCTTCTCTGAAATGACTGATATAATTTTAATCATGGGTAGGATTTACATTTCTGTAAACGGTAATCCTTAATTTATTTACTAGTTTATTGGATTAGGAAAACCTGATTCAAACACGACTTTAGTTGTTAGGCGCTATGCCCAAAAATATTCGAATCGATGCTTCGATCTCGTATTTTACTACAAATTAGAAATTATTTACACCAAATCTTTCCTAGTCGCAAGATTGATCGGAATCGAGATGCTCCTGTTTCCTGTTCAATGGACATATCGTTTCTGAGATCTTACCCATAGAGCGTGCTCAGCTGAGGCGAAATACACTCGAAAGTCCTCACATATATGATTTTACGCGTTATCGAGGTACTAGAGATCAACAAGTTCGCGTTTAATTTGCGTGCATTTTGTCAGTCTCTCGATTAGCGGTAACTACGCGCGTATTACGTGCGATTCGAGATACTAGAAACGCATTGTTGGGCCCAGTATACACACGAAACTTAGCGTATGTACGTATTAGAAAAAATTGGAGAGGAATAAATTAGATACGAAATTATTTATTAATGAAATAGAAAAAAAGAACGACGATATGGGATATGAAATCTGAATATTCAGTAGGGACGGAAATCGTGGGAAGAATTGGTATTAATATTTTCAGATATTGATGAATATGAAAAAAAAGAAAAATAATCTTGGTAAGTTATTTTATAGATTTTCGGAATTAGTTAAAAAAAAATCTTATCTTGTTTTAATTTGGGATGAAAATATATTATACAATTTTTCATCAGTTTTCCAGAAAACATAAGTTAAGCTACGTTTCATTTCACAAAATCACTTTTATTTCTGGAAAAATCATCGAACTTCCGTATTTATTTCGAACAGTAATAAATAAAATACATTGTTATTATTTCAACTATTTTGGCACAAATTTTAGCAAGCAAATTAAGCAAAATTTGCATTTTCAACGAAAAAGCAAAAGTAGGTTTCTTAAACTTTATCAACCCTTCTGGTATTGAGAAAGAAATATTCGATGCGACGTTTCCAGATGTAAAATATTTTCATAAAATAAACCTATATTTAAAAAAAACTTTATAAAATTTGTCCATTTCAGTCAACGATATAGTTTAATTTTTGTAATGTAAAAACAAGTGTAAGATCAATCTTAAATAATCGAAATTTTTGGTTAATTCAGGTTTAGCTTAATTTTAGTTAGTTTAGAAAGCTGAAGCTAACGAAAACGAAACTGACCTAGATATATTAATTAAAAAGTGTTATTGTCCAGCAGAGACCACGTGGAAGCAGGACAATCTCTGCCTGGAAGATATATTGGGAAAAGTCTGAGTTAGTAGGGAAGTGGGTGGCTTAGTATCTGCTGCAAAAAATAGTAAAACTATAAAGCCAAGATGTATTATAAATTTGATGGAAGAATGGTATTGTTTAGCACCAGAGCAATAGAAGAAATCGGCGGCATAAAGAAATACCCCATAAAAGCAAATTATTAATGTTCTTCCTCGATCTCGTTAAAAATCATGGTACATGTTTTTGTGGTCGGAATATTTTTTCGATACAAATATTCTGCTAAGTCGCCACAGAGGTATTCTTTGCGCCGACCATGTTTTTCGGAAAGAAGAAAAAAATGTGTGGATCTAGCAGAAATAATATTTATGCTACGGCAACAGCGCAAATTATTTACCTTTTATTTGAGTGGTGTCATTGATGGATGTAACCGGCAATTTTTAACGTTTGTTGGTCGTTTTTCCGATTAAACAAGTGCAAATTTGTGACATTTTATATAATATAAAAGCGTCTATATGCGTGTGTGGATATAACAAAATTTTGATGATTTAGTGAAAAAATTATAGACTGCAAGCCAGCGACAGATTTTACGAACCAAATTCCTCTCGGCCGATAACTAGTGAAATGCCTCAGAGACTTGTGTCATGAAGCCTCGTGAATGTCAGCTGCGGCTCCGTGGGTGTGTTGAGCAGTGACGACCCCCCACTCACGTAGAAAAAAAAATTATTTTTAATCATTTCTTCCCGACTGAAAAATTGTCAACTGATAGTTGATACATTTATTTGTAGAAAAAAATTCAGCTGACTGTAAGGTGGTAGATTATACGTCAGCTGTTCACACGAATATGAAAAGAAATATATATGTGTAGTGATTTCCCCTCAGTTAAAAATTTTCAAATGATAGTTTACGTGCTACTTTGAATAAATAAAAACGTCGGCTGGCTGTATCTCGGTGGAAAGGTTGCCAGCTGATGCAGTGAAGGGTGTAATACGTTTTGATTACAATAAATTAAATACTCATACCTAAAAATCATTAACTATATATATGTATTTATCTTACTATACTCCGAGCGTCCGTACATTATCAAATTACAATCTTCCGGGCGTCCTACATTCCGCAACGTTGTATGCCTTTAATATCTATTCTCATTCGGAAAATTTTTAATTGGCTTCGACATTATTCGGTGCGCCGCGTACTGCCATTAGGTGTGCTGGGGTCCCGCATAGACTATATTGTTAATTTTTACTTCGATATGTGAATAAATAAAAGCTTTGTAAAGATTAATTTTTGAAAACATTATGTATATCTATTTTCAGAAAAAACTAGTTTGGCAAATCGCTTAAAAATTTACCCCCTAATTCACTAACATGGTCTAATTTTAAAACCGGTTTAAGTTGACAGTGAAGGACTGAAGTTGAAAAGTGCAACAGTAACTATTTTAAACCTTAAAAATACAAGGATAAATGATAATTTTATTTTATTTCTGTACCGACAAAACTAGAAAATTCTATTAATTCTTAAGTAACAACTATAGCATTACGGATTTTAAAGCTTTATCTCTATATTTGTATCCTTGATAACCTTATATAAGCATTTATTTGTTGACGCATGTAATATAAATTATAACAATATCATAAGAAAAACAATTGGACGATCTGGAACTAGTCCAGGTCTAAATGTTTTTTTTTCATGTTCGTGTTACCATCTGACATATAGTCCATCACCTCACGGAGCCGTAGCTAACATTCACCAGACTTCATGATACAACTCTCTGAAGTATTTCACGAATTATCACCAAGGAGGAAATGACTTACAACATCTGTACTTGACTTGTATACTATTGAACCTAAAATGAAAAGCGATTTTTGTTTACCGGGAAATTGAAGGAAAATTGTGAAAAACCAAGGCCAAAATCATATTCTACAATCTCATATTTGTAGAAATTAAAAAAAAAATGTCGTTTTTCTAGATTTTACGGAACCGAAATCATTACTCTTTCTTTTTGTTTGTGTATTTTCCGTTGGTTCACCTCCATGTTAAATACTGACCTGATTTCTTTCTGTATTTACCATTATTTCCATAAAAACGTGTTTCTGTGTATTTGAATACCATACTTGTTTGGACCTGTTGATACATTCAACACTCGAGGTTCTAAATTATTCCGCGTTGTATATTGATAGCCAGTTCCCTGATATTCGTCAAGTTTATCAGACATATTCATAATGAGTGCGAAATATCGTAAAATAATCGAAGCAGTTTTTTGTGTAGACTCGAAAAAGCCCCAAATGTTATCAATGCAAAATATATGAAAAAGTCTGTATCTATCGTACAAAAGTGGGTAAAAGGATACGATAAAAAAAAGTCGATGATTTTCCAGATCGGGATTTAACACGTGTGACGACAAAAAATCAAGATAAGGTAAATATTCAAGTGTTCCAAAAAAATCCGCGTCTTAATTAGCGGCAAGGATACGGTATTTTATCTCGAAAGGGAATACCTGTTGTTTTAAATATTATTTGACGTCAACTTGATGAAAATGGCATTAATTATAGAACAACGAGGCAAAAACCTTTACTATCTGAAAAGCTCATCCAAAAACGTTTAGCATGGGTAGAAGAGAAGATCGATGAAGATTGGTCAAACGTTATTTTTACTGACGAATCTTCGTTTTGGGCTTGGATTTCTGTTAAGAAAGATTGGTCTGCCGCTAAATACAAAATTATTCAGAAAACGGTTAAACACCCTGTTAAAGTGTGTATCTGAGAATACTTCTCTCTCCATGGATTTGGGTCATTGTGTCCTTTACTGGAAACTTAAACGCAACGAGAATGAAAAGAATTTACGAAAAGTGTTTAATAGTTTTTTGAATGCTAGTTTGGATCTGATTATGACTCATGGATACTACAAGAAGACAATGACAAGAAACACCATAGTCGCTTTTGTCAGGACTGGAAAAAAAGGAATGAAGGAGACTGCTAGTTCGCCTGATGTAAATCCTATTGAAAATGTACGGGTTTTAAGAAAGTTTAACTTCGTAAAAAACATTTATGAACTCTAAAGCAACTAAGCGTAGCAATACGTAGAATATGGAAAAATGTATCACTGAATTAGGCGTAGAAGTTAGCAGCATGCCTCGGCGATGTGAGTCAATAATAAATAATAATGGCGACTAAACCCTATATTAAGGTAATCGCGTCTTAAATAGAAAACTAGTATCTCCAAAAACGACACTTTTTTTCTTTACTTACTTCTAGGTAGTTATATTTTATCAACATGTTTTTGTGGAACTACTTGTAATTAAGTTGTCTTAGTGCCAAGATAAAAAAAAACAGATTAATTTTATGTCGGTTTCTCTACTAGAAATATAACGCAACGAACACTTGAATAGATTTAACCAATAATTTAAGGGTGCCAAAAAGGTGCAAGGAAGTGTCTATCTTGCAAAAACTATTCTACAAAGGATAAAATTTTAAAATTTCACTGCGCCTTCAATTCGCGTCCTCAACTACGCCTGTGGTTTTTGTATTGTAAAAGCATGTTGTTAGTGCTTCTTTGTCTTTGTTATAAATCCTTCCTAGACCTACTATAAAAGATCAGCTAGACAGAATCCGTCATTGCAGCCACCAATTTTACTTAAATATTTTATTAGGAATAAAGCATTTTAAAGGTTGATGCCATTAGTATTGTCTACGTTGTAAGTAACTGTAAATTGTCGCACGATACGAATAAAGGAAAGTAATATTTACAATTAGTAATAGAATGATTCAAAATTGAATTGCATGAAAAAATGCCTTTAACAATAGGTGGGTTTATTTTAACCTCAATAAATTTACTAGAAAAGTTAATCGAAATAAAATATCTTAAAAATGATTATCCGGACAGGAAGTTGCCAATACATTTTTAGATAGAATTTCAAAGGTTATGATTAAAAAATAGTTTTGAAAATATTTTAGAACGTTTCTGTTCTAATACATTGATTGTTATGTTGGCCAATTAAGACCTTTGTCTGTTAAAATATTTTTCACTATTGCTAGTTTTAATGATAACTAAAAATTATATTTTTGTTAATGTTGAAGCGTATTTAGCAGTTAAATTTAAATGAAACTCTAATTCGCAATGAAAGACAAAAAGTGGAAAATTATAGGATTGGTCTAGCATGCACTAATTAGATTTTATAATCAATAATGCAATAGCAATGCATCTAGATATAATAGAAATAAAAAATAGCAGTTACAAATAAACTGTTATCATTATGATTTTTCACTTTATTACTTTGATAATGTAACAAAAGTTTTGATTTTTTTTTGTTAAATTGTTTTTTTAACCCGAAAAAATTTCCTGTTAGATGAAAAATAGTATTGTTGGTAAAACATGTAGCTAATTAAATGACTCTAATTGTCTCATTATTTTAATAGCATGTAAAATATATATTGATCGAAGCGTAATTAGACATAGTGCAGTTATTAACTAGATTTTTTTTCTATTTTGGATTTCGGTCATTACATTACTTCATAAGAAATTAACACATGTTTTTGTTCTTACGTTTCGGTTTATTTTATTATTAAAACCATCTTCAGAGAATTAAACTAATGTTGGCTAGTGGTTCACTTAATTAAATTACATTTAACTTTTTTTTTATATAAAAACTCACTGGCATTATTTTTACTACTTTTCTGTACATTTGTTTTGTCGGGTGTTTAAAAGTATATTAGTCTTGTACTTAACTAGTACGCTAGTAACGTAATATTATAGATGGACTAGACAGCCTAAAAAGGTTCATACACATCTCTTCAGTAAACCAACATAAAAAAAATCTTAATGCACTCAACTCTAGAGAAAATAAAAATAAACAACTCGATTAATCAATTTTAGGCAATTTTTTATATTGTGAAATTATTTTAGAAGAAATAATAAAAATCAGTTAGATAAGCTATGATTTATTTGTCTCACCAAGTATTTCGCTTTTACATTTTATTATTCATTAAATTATATCATTCCAACCTTTACCCATAACTTAAAAGTATGCATACTTGACAATAAAATCTACGATATTATTTTAAAATAAACGTTTTTATTGCTGCTAAAAATTAGAGACGTAATTCTTTTAATTTATTTGATAAGAATGGTTTGTACAGAAACTGATAAAATAATAAACAATTAAAGTTTCTTTTTAATTTTCAAATACTTTATAAGAGATTATTTGGAAAACTAAGGTAAATAAATAAATAAAACACAATACCTGTATTAAAAACGTCAATTTTATTTTCTTTAAATATATGATATAGTTCCATACAATTCAAAAGGCACATTTGGCTCTTAAAACTTCATATAAAATACAATTTGAACACAAACATTTTTACAGATTTATAAAAAAGTCTGAATCTTAGAAATATCTTATACAATACGTTTGAAAATTACTTCCTATAATAGCCTAAACTAACAATCACATTTATTTATAAATTTACTTTTCTACTATTAATGCTAGAATGATACAGTCAAACAGTATCAGATCTATCACAGAGAATGCGATTTCGCCCGTTCATTTTGTGCCTGTGTTAAGTTTTACTCTGTATTTTTAATAACTACAGATTTAAAGTAGTTAACAAAATACTATCAGTAAACAAGTTCTAAGCACTGTTGCTGTCTTTCTTACATTAAAATTTAGTTGGTTTGCCCAAAATGGGCGAAAGCGGTCTCTTAAATGCTTATTTCATTTAAAATAAAAAATACTAATGTACAATCATGTCTAATTATAATATGAAATCGTATATTACTTGGCAGTATAATGCTAAAACAAAATAATTTAGGAGGCTAACCATTATTGTTTGGAATGACCATTTGAGCTAAATGAATGTATAATTAAAGAAAGGAATTCATTGTTATCACTAAGGGGGTCTTTAAAAATTGTAGTATAAGAACAGTCTTTTCTGTCATCACAGAGCTTTGCAATTCGTCCCACAATCTTGTCACGTTTCTTTTTGAAACTCTGTCTGTTACACAGGATACTCCACTAAAATTTTCTAAGCGGAGTTTTTTTTACTTAAAATCCATTAATCTCACACAACATTAGTTACACAGTCTCTTTTCCTTCCAACTTCTTTGCCAAATCTGATACAATTTCCTTGAAAATGAGAGGGTCAATATTCTTTCCCAGTTGATACAGCACAAACCAATCTCCGATTTCGCATTTATCTGCAATCGTTTCTATCTGGTCCTGTCCAGCGATGCGGCAACGGGCTCTTAGAAGGTAAAGTCGCATTTTTGGTCCCATAATAACGCACATGCGATAAATCAGGGATATACCAGAAAGGACACTAAGAATGATAAACCAAAACCATAGGAATACGTAAATTTTTTCATTTACAATATTTAAAGGAAGGACGCAAAGTCCGTCGAACTTCTGCACCGACCCAGATGGACCGTATTTGTGGAATGTACATTTAGTAACTTTTGGAAAAACTCTTGCCATGGGATCTTCTCGTTCTTCAGGTTCCATTTCAGTGAACCGTAGGACATCGCTTCCATATGTACTGAATTCACCACCCAAGAAAAAGTCCATGAAAAAAATCTGTCCTACTACATTGGCAAAGTTAAGAACTTCACATATAAAAAATCGGAATGCGTAGAAATTTTGCATATGTAAATTTGTCGTAAAATAATCTACCAATAATTTTTTTCTATCGGTTTTACAATCTTCATTTACTATAGGACAATTTAAGTCCAGAACTAACATTTTAATGCGGCCTCCTTCCCAGGTTTTCCATAAATATCTTGGCACGTAAAAAAGCATAGCTTGGAAAAAAAGTACAAAACACACCCATTGATAATACTTATGGTATTTAACTTCGTCCTTGCCGTCCACGTGACTAGCTACCCCCGGCTGTACCATATCCTGTCCAACGCGGCCTGTCAGTCTGTTAGGAATGGTAAACGTCGAATAAATCCAACAATAAGTATCCATGACGTTTAAAGGAATCTCGTCCACGATGCAGTCGATAGGGTCTCCAATGTATTGCCTGCTAGTCACAAGCAGAGAGAAAGCCACCAATATGATGACGGTGGCTTTATAATGCAGTCGAAAAATATTATTGTCAATGCAGACTGCATCGATTTTTAGCAGCCCCTTAACGGAGCCAAATACGTCAAACATCGCGATGGATAGTCACTATCACTGCACTAACTAATTTCACTAATTAGGGGGTCACCTAATTATTGTCTTGTTCAGTCAACGGCAGCGCTAAATTTATCAACTGTGTATTTAAGTGTACTGCGCTCGGAGCGACTGTATCAGCGTTCGAAAGCGGTGAACGGTCGTGACGAAGCGACGGAGAGGAGGGGTCTAGTTTGTCGGATTGGGCCCCCTCTATTGTAACGTAGCCTCTATACAGGGTGCCTGCGAATGAAACTGAGGGAAAAAAGTATTGTGGACCTAACAGGCACCGCAGGTATATTGGTAAACTTTAATGGACCCTAAAGGCTAAACAATGAACAGTAGTAAAGAAAGTAATATATTATTTTAAAACATACATATATTTGACCAAATTAAGACCTTATACTCATTCAGCGGGCATTTTATTTTCTTTTAATGAATACATATGTTAAATATTAGATAAATTAAAAACTTTCTTTTTGGCAAATCACTATTTACAATGTGTTATATAACCGTACTAGACCACATGTTTTAATTAACGTAATATTAATTATATATTTATAGTTTGTTATTATATTTTGCATATAAAAATTTATACTACTTAATATTCAAGGTCATATGTATATGTTATGGGTTATTACAATATATCTAAATTTTAATTAAGTCCTGATTTTTGTTTAACCCATTAAAGGTAGTAATGATGATTTTCAGAAAGTTCATTCCTAAAATAAAAATCAGGAGTTACTTTTTAAATAAGCCCGTAATGGAATCATTTGAAAAAAAAATCGTTACGCTACAAAGGTAATACCTCACAGAATCTTTTATAATTCCTATAAGCTTTTTAAAATAAACACTTTGTTTATCTGAAAAAATCGTTTTTAAATATATGCATTGGAAATTATGCATTAACTTATATGATTTGATAAAAATGTCAAAAGTTTGTTATCTTGTGTTTTCAAAGAAGACGAGCTCTATTTAGCAACTCTCAGAATTATTTGTCTTAGGAAATAAGGATTATATCCAATAGTTCAAACTGCTTGTCTAACGTTTACTAAGTACTAAACAGAGCTGATTAAATCTTTTACTACCCTAGGACATCCATAGGACAGAGCAAAATAAGCAATACAGAGTGTGACAGAGCTAATGCTGGTGAAGATACGAAGAAGAGTGATGCTTAGTAGTAGTAGTAGTAGTAGTAGTAGTAGTAGTAGTAGTATTCATTTTACCTTTTAAATTTGTATTTTTTTTTCTCATGTGGGACTTTCTATTGAATATTTTACCTGATCCCGACTCAGCGCACAGGTTTAATAACTTTTCGCTTACTACTTGTAAGATTTTTTCCCTTTCTGATTTTTCCTCGAGGGCTTTTTTGGCTACACCCCTTCGTATTGATGTAAAGTTTGTTGATTAATTAGCGGTTCGGGCTACTCGATCCACCTTCACCGCTAATTAATGAGGCAGTACTGCCTCGTGAATTACTTTGTGGGTTTTCCTGAAATAGAATTCATTATGTATCCATATGTTCCTCGTTATTTCAAGTCTTGTTGATTTGTGCTCGAAGAATTTTCTTGTTCTCTCCAATAAAATTGTCTTGATTGGCGTCAATTTGGCTCTATTATACAGTTCTTCATTCTTTAGGAATTCTGTCCAGTCTATGTTTAGGATGACTCTTAATATTTTTGTTTCCAATGTGAAGAGTTTCTTTTGAAATTTTTGGTTCGCAGAACTCCATACCAGGTATGAATATCCAATATTGGCCTTATGTAGCTTCTGTAGGGTAGTGTCTTGGTTTTTGTTTCTAGTCTTGATAATTTACCGATGTATGGATATATACGGCTTGTTGCCAAACCTGCTTTTCTTCTTACTTCTTCACAATGGTCCCTGAATTCCATTTTCCTGTCCAGGATTATTCCTAAGTATGTGAGTTTGCTTTTGTTTTCTATTCCTATGTTGTTCATTTAGATTTCTTCTGATACTATTATCATTTTTTGATTAAAGATGGTAAATTACGTTTGTTTTCATTTATCTTGAGTTTCCATTTGTTAAGGAATTGGGATATTCTTCTTAAGTGTTCTTCTACTCTGTTGCCACTTCTGTTCGTGTAGATCTTGTTAGGACCGCTATATCGTCTGCAAATAGCGCTGTCATGATGTTATTCACTTTGGGAAGATCATTGATGAAAATGTTGAACCGCGTCGGTGATAGTATACTGCCTTGCGGTAATCCCTGGGTTTGGTTTTTTTCTTGTGATTTCTGCCTGTCCACTTCTATCTGAATTATCCTATTTTTCAGGTAGGTTGCTATGATTTTAATGCTTGCTTCTTGTATGTTGTATCTTAACATTTTATATACCGGGACTTCATGCCAGACAGTGTCGTACGCTTTTTCTAAGTCCAGCGTTACTAGTGCTGTACTTGTTTTTATATTATTGTTGTTCATTATCTCATTGATCACCCTCGCTAGTTGCAGTTCAGTTGATCTCTTTGGTCTGAATTCAAATTGTTCTGGGTTTAAGATGTTATTTTCTTCGAGCTCTGACCCTATTATTTTGTTGATGATTCTTTCTAGCGTCTTTCCTAGGAAACTCAAGACTGAAATTGGTCTGTAGTTTTCTGGCTTATTGTGGTCCTTCTTAGGCTTTGATATTGTGATAATTTTTGCCTTTTTCCAGTCATCAGGAAAGTACTGTTTTCTCAAGAAGGCTTTATATATACATGAGTTGTACCGTGGCTTTTTTATCTCTGGTTTCCTAGATCATTTTAGTGAAGTTACGAATTTCTTTATTAATGTCCTCTTCTGTTTCCAGGTTCCTGTTTATTTTTATTCTTCTGTTTAGTTCTTTTTTGTAGTTGTTCCAGTCGGCCTTGCTATAGTCGTATGTTTTTCTGGGTAGATACATTTTCATTTTCCCATGTATTGTTATTTGAACTGGTTGGTGGTCTGAGCTTGAATTTCCTATGCGGCAAATTGTGGCGTTAACATTCCTGGTTATTGCAAAGTCCAGTACTCCGTTTTCGTTTCTCGTTCTTCCTATTCTTGTTGGCTCTTCTGTGGCAACTACTTCAATATTGTTTACATCTACGTAATTTTGTTTCCGTTATTGTTACTGTTTCGATTGTTCCAATCCGGGTGTCTTGCATTCAGATCTCCTATTATTATTACTTTTTCGCCGCAGTCTAGTGTATTTCCTAATTTTTGCCGGTCTTCTTCCTGCCGGGTTGTACACATTTGCAATTAAAGTTTATTCTATTTTGATTATCACGCTTTCGATGTTTCTTGTGTTACTCTGTATCTTTGTTGTTACTATGTCATTTTTTACGTATGTAGCTACTCCTCCTCCTGGGTGCTTTGCTTCTCTGTTTTTGAATATGACATTGTATCCCGGGAGGTTGGGCGGTATTTTCCTGATTATTTTTGTTTCTTGTATGAGGCATATGTCCGGTTGCTGCTCTTGAACTATGTGGTTTAATTCTTGTGTTTTCCCCATAATCCATTTATGTTGAGTGATGTGATTTTTATTTAGTTGAATTGCTTAGTTCCCAGCATATCCACTTAAGATTTTAATAATTTCGAACTCATTTTTTGCGTTCTCGAGCTGACTTTTGAAGTTTCTCACTTTTTGTATTAGTTGTTTTATGTTAAATTTTCTGTTTAGGTTCTCTATTTCTTGCATGAGGATTTGGAAATCTTCGTATTCTTCGTTGTTTGTTACCTTAATGTTGTTGCTTTCTTCTAAATTTTGCATGCTGTTGTTTTTCACCATGTTACTATATTTGATGTTTGTTTGTGTCCTGGTTGCGTTGAATATCCTTGGTCTGATTTGTTTCTTTTTTTTTCTAGATAGTTGATTAGCTTGGTACATTTGGAGTAATTTGCCGTGTGTTGGTCTCTACAGTTAGCACATTTGACTGGTATCTCTTCGTTTACTCCTTTTTTCCGTAGACATTGGGCTGTATTGTGTTTCCCTCCGCATTTAACGCATCTATCTTGTTTTCTGCAATTTTTGGCGCCGTGTCCAAAGTATTGACACTTGCATTGTGTGTAATTTGTTCTTTTATAATATATTTCCCATTTGATAATACTATGGTCCAGATACTTGATTTTCTTTACGTTCTCTAAGTTTACTTCTTTGGCTACATATAGTAAATAGGAGTGGCTTATTCCCTTTTTTGATTTCAAGGATGCATTCTATTTCTTTGATGTTTAGCCTTTGGAACTCTTCTACTACGGCTTTCGTATCCAATCTTGGTGAGCCTTTAAATACGATCTTCTTGACACGGTCTTCTTTCCTTTCATATGTATAGTATTGCACTACGTCGTCTTCGTCTAATTTCCTTTTTAGTTTAAGGTAATCTTCTGTACTCTGGATAAAGACTTTAATCCTAACTGGTATGTATTTCATAAAGAAGATGTTTCTGTCCAATATGTGGGCTATATTCCTTGTCCGTTTTTGTTGCCTCACGATAGTAGCTTCTTCCATTCTTGTTTCTTCTTTGTTATCGTTATTCTCAACTTGCTGTTGAGATTCATCGTCTTCGTCGTCCGAGAGGACAGCAAAGGAGTTTTTAGCCGGAATAGTTGGAATTTCTTTTATTTTACTCCTTTTGTTTATGACCTCTCTGAGGTTCTCCATTTTTTCTTTGACTTGTCTTTTCGTACTAACACTATAGTGTAAGTTTGGATTTTCACGTTGTAGGTTCATGCTTCTGCCCATAGGGCACATGTACTGGTATTTCGATTCGCTGTTTATCACTTGACAGTTCGAACTAGAAATCTTCTGTGCAAAGCCATGGCTTTAAAGCGGTAGTGGCTCGTGACTGTTTAGACAGGTAATGAAAATAAGTGAGGCAAAATATGGGATTATTATTAATCGTGTAAAACAACAATTCTCTTACCTGTAGTTAAAGTAAGAAGAATTTAACTGTCCTTTATTATTAGACATGTGGACGTTAGGGTCTTTATTTTATCTCATATATGAACAAGATAATATGTTCCTTTTTTTTTACCAAGTATCGGAACCTCCCAACAACACACGTATAAAAAACAAGACTGTGTATGTGTTTCCTTACATTCGCACCGCCAGCCATTTTAATCATACCTACATATTTTCATTAAAGTTGTGACAGCCAGACTTTTCTCCACTTCCATTTTGTCTTTCAATTTTTAAATCCGGCAATGACCGTCCTGATTATTTTACTTTGTTTCCAGGGAGGGCGTACTAAAAGAGTTCTTAAAAAATATCTTTGTTTGTAGTCATAGTGGCAAATAAAATGACTTTTAGTAATAAAACAAAGTCACATACTGATATAGTAAAAATATTATTTAAAAATCTCGGTAAATACACAAAAAATAACTTAAACTAAATTTAAAATATTTTTTTAGGACCGTCAAATGCAAACGATATCAATAAGAATTAATATCACCTTTCGCTCGATAATAAGTGTGTTCCTTATTCGAATAATTTAGTAGGCTTGTTCGTAGAGAAATCACAAACCAGTCAACTTCCACCAGAATTTGCAAAAACAGTCGAGTAATGGTTAGCAAACTATTTTTCGACGATCTGATTGGTGGCGACTAGTATCTGATTGTTCTGTTACCGGAGCGATTAGTATTTCAATCATTTAGCGCCTGGCATCAATTTCGTTTAACTTTCAACATTGCTGCATATGGAAAATTTTAATTTATAGTTCCATCTTTCTTGTTAACATATAAGACCCCCCCCCCTCCTAGGTATTCATCATTCTACTGTGTCATATTGTATGTGGCTGATTATAGAAAATCCGTCCATGTTACGCTATTGCTCCGTGGCCAGACATCGAATTAATTAATATGGAAAAAGAAAAAGTATTTGGAAAAGTAAAAATAATTTTAAAAAGTGTTAATTGGAAAAACCCAGCACTAAGCTTTATTTAGAGTGGTCAGTCATCACCTATAAAACGACAGCGCGGAGAACGCAGTTCCGTTTGCTCGTTGAGGTAACTAGTATCTACTCCTCGTCACCGCAACATCGGTTACCGATATGGCTTGAAAAGAGGATAATTGTCACAGATTGAAGAGTCGAATTGAAGACGAAACTAGATCGAAGTACGAGCTACCGCTCTTTACATCGTCATTAGGTAAAAAAGTTACAACTCTTCGACTTACCGCTTAACTGCTTAGGCTTAAAATTTCTGTTCTTAAGCCAAACAAATCAATCCGGTTCGACGTTACGTGTATGGTATATGTGTAGACTGCTTATCGTTAATACACCACACTTTTGGAGTTAGACAAGATACTTCTCTCAAGTGTACGCGCGTAATCTCAATATTTGAGAGATGCGACACAGGAGACGTGAGTCTTTTGGAAAATTGTTTTCCAGGCTTAACATCGAGCAAAGACAAATATTCCTGTGTAACATCTCTTGGCTTAATATTGTATTATGTGTAAGTTGTCGACTTCTGCCTTGCAACTGAATTAACTTTCGCTTCGGCTGGCTTTTGCTTAGCAGGAGCTTGGCTAGACACGATGAGTTAATTGTTTCGTTGTCTTCTGAACTCATCAGATAGGTAATGTCAATCCGTGACAATTGGTTTCTTTCCAAACTCAGTACTAATGTAATATCACTATATTGGTAGTTACTAAAGAACCCCATCTGGAAAGTCATAATGTAAAAATATTGATTATGAAAAACTTACATTTAAACACCTAGGGATATACTAAATTGTATAGTCAAATAGAGCCCATTGCAATAAACAATGAAATGTCTGTTGTAATAAACACCTTCTCGAACAAGTCACTGTCACGGGACACGCAAGTTAGCAGGATTCTACACTGTCGGTTTACTATTAAAACATAAAAGGTCTGAAGTAATTTAATGAGTTATACCACCTAGACGTAGGAAAAGGGAGTATAAAATTTTAAAAAATTGACGCTGCAATTAAATAAACAAATAAATTTTTATTTTAAATATATACTTAGTAATTTTATGAATATCTTATGAAATCTTGTTGATGGTGGATGTTTTTTTTTCTGTTAGGTATTGTCTGAAAATATTTTTTTTCTTATAAAAAGGCAATCTGATTTTTATCGGAATTTTGAATTGTTCAAAATTTATAAAAATGAACGCGGCATCTAATCATGTGAATACGTGGTTTCAATTTTATCGGTTAAGTAGATCCTGAGATATCTCGTCACCAGTTTGAAAAGCGTAGTTTCGAGAAAAAGAAAAAAAATATTGCGTCAGCGGCTCAAAACCAAATTGTATGAGGTATTCCATTGATGTCGCGATATTCTTTCAATTATATGGCCTCTACAGTCTCTTGTTGGATTCTCATGTTTGCTATAGATCATTTTTAATATACTAGTATATTCATGATTAAATATATTAGCTGCAATATAAGATGCAACTCAACAATTTTCAAACTTTAGGCATCTGAGTTATTTTCATCTTCTGAAATTTCTCAAAGTAATTCTTACTGTAAAGGACTGATTGGCAATATCTAATATAAAAGAATATTCAATAGTACCTTTTGTAAATGCTCTGACCGGTCCGCTCGCTACCTGAGTTTCGGGCCGACGCCCTGTCGGGTTCACTTCAAATTGCTATAACTTCTGAAAGAATTTGAATGTTAAAATGATTAAAAGCTGAAAATAATCCTAAAAGTATAAACAATTTATCTAGATTTAGAAAATCGATTTTTTGAAAATCTTAAGGTAGTGTAACTCTATCACACTTTGTACTAAGAAGAACAGTTTATCTCACAAAATTTAAGTGAACAATATCAAAAAATGGTATTGGGATGTCAAAAACTAGTCCTGTAATTAAAATAAGAGCAGAGGTGTGCGTCCTTAGGCATCGTGTGGATATCGTTTCTATCTGATTGTGTTGCTTAGACAGCTTGCTTGCACTTTGAATTATTTACGTATAGTGTGCGTACATGTGTAAAGGCACAGTACGAGTACTAAAAGTTTCATTTGTAAGAATATTCAACTGTTTCTTCAAAAAAAATTATTGTTTTATTATGTTTTAGTCGCCATATTGTATCCGTCATTTTGAATTTTGATACGTAAAGTGTAGGCATTGTGTTTTTTTCAGAATTTTAATTCGGAGCGATCGTCAATCCATTTCCGCGAAAAATTAGTGTAGGTTCGAATGTCTAGAATTTATGTCTAAAAGGACTTTCTTCGGGATATATTTTTATCTCGAAAAATTCTTCGATGCCTCCTATTTGTAGGCGCTATATTGGGTTTGTCATATTGTTTCCTCAAAAAAGATCATTGGGAACCAAAGTGGAGATTATAATTAAAAATTTTAGCTTTTACCGTAGACGTAAGAGAAATTAATATTACTTAATAGAGACTGCAGCTCCTATAGAAGAAAAGTGGGTAACGCTTAAAAAGAGATAGAGCGTTTTGGAGGAGTACTACCTTCCTTTCTAATTTCGGTCAGGTGATAGGGATATCTAATGAAGTTTGGAGTATTGTTCTTAACTTCGCCAGTAGAAAGAGAGGTACCATTCATCGAAAACGCTCTTTTTAAGCATGAGCCAACTTTCTCCTATAGGATCCACAGTCTATATTAAATAATATTAATTTATCTCGTCTGGTATATACTGTGTTTTGCAGGCCGGTGTTCGTGGGGAAGTGTCTGCACGACGTGGGGGGCTTGCCTGAATTGGCTGGCCAAGTGAATAGGAGCCACGAAACTCCCCCCAAGCCAACGCCAGACAGCATGTGCCGAGGGCTGCTTTATGTTTAACATGCGAACTCTGGATACCTGGGGACCTCCAGTTTAAATAATAATTGCTCTTGCAGGCGTCGACCTTTCATTCTCTAGCTACTAGTGGGACCAACCACGAATAAGGACTTTAAAAAACAAAAAACGGAGCATGCCGTCCGGACAACTCAATAAACTCACTCGTCTCCTCAAGGGAGCCAACCTCACAAGAAAAGAATGAGTGACAAAGGAATAAGGAAGGAGGAAGAGAGAAAAACTACTCTCTCTACACCCTCCACCTCCTTGATGAAGCTGAAAATCCCCCGTAGAATAGAAATAGAAGGAAAGGAAAAAAAGAAGAAGAAAACAACGGAGGGAATTGGAATAGGACTGTATGGACCCGGCACGACGAAAGCTTGGGTAAGTCACCAAGCATTTTCCAGGCAGAAATACATGCCATTAGCAAACGTATTCATTTCAACAAAGAAAAAACTATCGTGTCCAAGACATTATCATCTTGTCGGATAGTCAAGCAGCCACCAGTGCTCTGAGCTCTCAAGTAATCAGCTCCAAGATGGTCTGGAAATTCCTAGAGGAATTGAATGAATTGAGTAAGAACAATAAGGTCACCCTCATGTGGGTACCGGGACACATCGTAATTGAGGGGAATGAAATAGAGACAAGCTCGCGAGAAAAGGGGCTGAGACACCATTTTTGGGACCAGAAACTTTCTGTGTAATCAATAGCTGCTTAATGCTCGAAGAACTAAAAATAGAAGAAGAAAGCAGGAGGTCTAATTATTGGACGGAGGGGCAAGGACTGAGACAAGCGAAGATACTTCTTGGGAACTACGACCAGAAGAGATTCAAGGAATGCATAAGCTTAAGAAAAAACCAACTAAGAGTTCTGACAGGGATCCTGACGGGGCATTGCCATCTGAAGGGACACCTCAAGAAACTCGGATTGGTAGAAAGAGAACTGTTGTACTGTTTCATGCAAAAAGGGACATTTCACCCTCAAATAATCTCCAAATGGTATTTAACCACCCATGATATTTATATGGTAGAACGTAAAATTTTCCGTTAACTAATTGGCGGGTAAAAGCTAGTCTGCAATAAAAAATTATGGTTCTCACTTCAAGATCAATTTTAATTCACATGAGAAGACTCCCCCCACTATTTCTGGTGTTTCTGCCGTTAAGCCACTCCCCACCATTGTTATAACTCGACCTTGAAAATTCGCTATAAACGTTAGTGGAAAAAGAAGTGACTTCAAACAGTCGCAGATGTCAGTGGCATAAACATCAAATATGGTGTTCGTGTAGTGTTCTGAAAGTGCTTGTATTCACGGTAATTTTTGGATTTTTATACCATTTCAAAGATTTCGAGGATTTAGAGAGAAAAAAATTTACCGAAATGATTGTGGGGAAAGTGTATAAAATTGTAAAAATGGTTTCAATGACTACATGGTTTGGTAAAACTCTTCTAGTGGCTTTATACGATGACGGTGGTAATAGCACATTGGAGGCTTTTTTGCCAAAATGTGTGGCCTAAACACTGTCAGAAGATATTGTAGATATTATGAGTAAACCTAGAAGGAAATACACTCTAATTTATTTAGAGCAAGGTAGTAGAGTTTTTGGAAACAATACTCGAATAATATTAAGTTTTGGCTCGTTGTAGCAAATTGAATGTAATGTTTGAAAAAAAGATGTAATTAAATTAAAAAAATAGTTGCACATGTCAGAATACTTATGCGTATTCATTATTTCTGTTAAGGATATCTGCTGATGCTATCGTCAACGAATGTGTAGATAGATACATATTTTGGTTGGGAAGAGAATTAAGAGAAATGGCTCACGATATGTTAGATAGTGCAAATGATTGGCCGCATATTGAGGCAATCAAAGATCAATATAATAATGAGATCAGGGATGCAATCAATTTTATGGCTGATGCAAACTTGTGCGATACATTTTTATATGGTTCCATAGACATGGAACATTTTGTGCTGAAATGGTCGAAGAAGAATTAATAGAATACCTTGTTAAGATTCTACATTTACCTGGTGAACTTGCTGCAAAATATAAATTGGTTCCTGCAACAGCAATAGCCCAAGATGTTGACGATCGAAATAATGTCGGATTGGATAGCATTTTGAACAACGAAAATGGGGACGGAGAAAATAATTTTTTATAATTTTTGTATTTTGTACAATTAAATAACTGTAAATAAATATTTGTTACAATCACACTTTTGTTTTATTTATTTTTTAAAGATACTAACCCGGTCGATAATAGTGTTTCTTTTTCTCAGTTGAAATATTTAGTATAAGTAGAGCAAATAAAAATAAAATAGTTTAGTTAAGATTAAAAATGAGTCTAGGAAACAACACAATTGATAAATTTGATAGTCAGAAATGTAATGAAAAAAATCATGTATTACCCGGGCCACCAGGGATTGGTTTTAAACTTACAGCGGATGGGCAGTATGATATGGGTGGAAACTCGATAACCAACTTAGGCGAACCTCAAGATGATGGTGATGCTGTGACAAAAAAACTTTGTTAATAGAAAGTTTTACAATTTTGCAGTTGTAATATGTGACATATTTAACAAGGATGTCCTCCCCTGATATACAAGGAGCTTAAAACAAAAATGGAAGTTATTCAGAAAATACTTTATCATCAGTTTTTAAATTACTCATTAAGCGCAATGTCATACGGCTCGACTCCAAAAAAATTTAAAAAGGGTAAGCACGTTAAAGAATAGGAAAACGCACTCCGAGTGTCATAGCCGTGAAGATAACGTCATTGTTGACGGTGAATTGGATCTTCCCTCAGAGAATATTTAAAAAATCATTTATGTATATGCTGTTTTATTGTCAGTGTTATTGATAATGAAGATTGAAATAAAAAAATTTGTATTACTATATATTGTTTATTTATTTTACATTTTAAATTAAAATTATAGTCATACAATATCTTATTTAAACAATATCAGATTTATCTATACAAGAGTTGAAGTGGTTGGGAAATCTTAGCCATTTGACAAACAGTTGATCGGTGTGATTTTTCTTACGTTGTCTAAGGATCTTTTCTACTAAATAAACGCCAGGACTGCTTGCCTTTTATAGTTCTGACTCATAAAAACACCCTATTATATTATATATCCTTTCTCGAATAAGCTTTTGTACTTGCTAATACGCACAATGTCACCCATGGAAAATTTAAATTATCTAAGTACAATTTTTAAATAATCGTATGCTTTAATTTGCGTTTTTTCTTGCACGTCTGCCGGCTTCATTCCAATGGTCCGGTGTTTCGAATGGTTATAGGCTTTTGTTACTGACGATATTATATGTATCCATTTGTAGGATCCTCTTGCCGAGAATTGTTTATATAAATTATTTTTAATGATGCCTCATCAATGATGCTTTTCATCGCACTAGTAACTTCTATACCTGTCTTGTTTTTAATCGCTTTGGTGTAGACAAATTTAGAGTATCAATTTATACAGACCAAAATATAACGATAACCATCGTTTTCATCAGCATACTGTTGCATTTCAGTCAAATCAATTTGCCACAAATATCTGTATCCTTTTATTATTGTACGCTTTCGTCTACAATTTTTTCTAGCCGTTCTATGTAGTTCATAACTGGGCTCCATATTATTAGTAATATTAAAGGTTTCAGATCGAAGGAAGAACTGAAAAATATCAAATATAGGGCTTAATATAATATACCTTTTTTTCGTAATTCCTCTATGATTGACATAATTTAATTTTCATGTCCAGTGTGTCGGGTCACTTTGGGACTCTACAACAAACGTTAACGGTCTACCAACTCTTTAGTTCCAGTAGACATATTGAAATGTTTTCAAAAATAATTTTTTTGTGGGTAACTTTAGTTTTTCGGAGAAATTTTTTCTTCTGACACCACCAACTAATTTTGTGTCCATCATCAGAGGTTTAATAATTCGTAAATATTTGTTCCATCTGCTGTCCAATAAATCATCACTTTTTTATAATTTTCGTAGGCGGCACTCGTGGATTCCAAAATATCCTTGTACGTTGAAAGTACATTATCGCTTAATTTTAGTTCCTTACCTAGACTTTGGGGGTTTTAAGAAATAACAAGTCATAAAGTGCCGGTGTTCCATCGTATTCTGCAATATTTTTCCCCTTTTCTATTTGACAATATTTTCATTTCGAAAACGCACCTCTAAATTACCAATAAAATTTTTGATACGATCTGTTTTTGAACCAAAACGTACACCATATACAGTATCGTATAGAGATGGTTTTAAACGTAATACTTTTAGGTGTGCGTTTTGTGACGCGTTTTACATAGAGGGAGGAACAAGTCGTGCTCTACGAATCTACTTTGTTTACAACAGCGGAACATCGGTCAGTAGATATTTCTCGTGCAGACAGTCATCGGTCAAATGCTCAGCGCAGGGGTTTCGGTTTGACGATATCTACTTATAATCGGAATATCTCTGCTCTCTGAACTGATCAAAAGGTTTGATTGCCCGAAGGTCACAACATCCACTCGGTGGTCGATTCTCAGGAGCCACTGTCGGGATTCATGTGGTCGAGGGCCCGCTTATGCACCGGGCAGCTTGTTACAGTGGAGAAACGGCAAGCCAGGGGTCAATTGCTCGTATTAGTGCTGGCTGCCAGCTACCAATTGTTATCTGTAATGTTAAAAATGGGACTAGGTAATGAAGCAAACGGTTATAAAACATCCTGTATCCTGTATTCCATACTTTTTTAAAAATACATGGCCTAAAACTAACTTACAATCTAAGATGGATAATAATATAAACAAATAAATGGTCTGGAGGGCAAGAGTATGTCATGAGAGCTGTTCACGGTAGCTCGTACTGGTCGGCAGCACTGGAGACGGTAATCCGGCGGTATCATTCGAGACGCAATTCGCGTCATCTCATACTACACGGTTGCGACGATATTCACAACGGCTCGTACTCAAATGGTCGCGCTTCGTGTCTAAAATCCGCGGACGTTGTTCACGGCGCTTTGTACTAAATTTCGACCGACGGCGTCTCTACACGGCAGCAGCGATCTCTACACGCGGCGGCGGCGATAAACGTCGGGGCGGCAATTGTTAAGCGCCCTTATCAACAGACAATGGAGGGCACCCGGCGGTTAAACACATTCCTAGTCAATGCGGAAAAAAAAAACTTACGGCATTCAGTGCGTGTGTGTATAAGTGACGGTAGGAAGGAAAGAAATGAACGGACGCTGCCAGTACTTGTAAGGGTCCTCGATAGCATCAGCAGGATGGAACAACAATGCCGGTACCTATAAGGGTCCTCGACAATGTCGACCAAAGCGGAAGAAATTAGGGAAGGAACCGACACTGCCCGTTCTTATAAGGGTCCTCGGCAGTGACGGTAGGATGACACAACATTACCCGTACCTACAAGGGTCCTCGACAATGCTGGCCATTAGCGGGGTAGGACGTAAGGAAGGTAGTGTATGGTGAAACATCATATACACACAAGCCTAGCCTCACCTACATTGCTAGACCAGGAAGGCGCGGTCCGGCAGGCGACCTAGGCAGTCCATTGGGACTGTTGACCCGGGTGGAGAACGTGCAGTTCTCAGCAAAATAATTGTCTGCTGGAGGTTAAGTAGTCGGCCCGAGCTTCCACTACGCTGACGAGTGACGGTGATCGCCCATACAATACTGCTGTATACGGCGCGCGATTACTATGGTAGGACGCTCTGAAAATCATCGGAATTGTATTTCCCGACATGGCGCGGTAAATCTAATTATATAGCGGTAATATCGAAACTTTAAGCATTATTTTCCCGCAAGAATCAGATTTTTCGGATGTTTAATAAATAAATTAAATTCCGACGAACATACTCATGCCCAAAAATTAGTAACTTCGTTACGCACCCCCCCCCCTTCTTCGGAAAATATTTATTCCATAAATATTTACAGTAAAACCTAACCAGATACAATTCTAAACTTAACCTAATCTTCTCGTCTTCTTTGATGGCTGGTAGAGTGGATTCCTCATGGCTGGTAGTGGTAGTTCCATGAGCGGTGACTCCTCATGCTACGCATGGTACCTTACCAAATCTCATGTTGATCCTAAGGCTAACGATGGCCAAAAGGACAAGGCCGTTATTAAACAGTGTGGCAGCATTACTGAACTCCAACGAATATCTGACGTTTTTGGCGGTCAGATATAGTAACGCTTTACAAGGCTGGGAGCTGGACCATTTCGTCATCCTAGACGTCATCACCAGTGACCGGCGGCCTCACGGCAACTTGGCGGCAGCTTGGTGACAGTCTGGCAGCAACTTGGCGGCAGCTTGGTGACAGTCTGGCAGCAACTTGGCGGCAGCTTGGCTAGGAATCAAAACTGGCTAGCAGAATAGAATCTTGCAATTAGACGGCGGGCTCAGATACTGTCCTTCGTGGGGTAGGCGGTCCATGATCTGAAAACAAAAATAATATAGACCAGAAATACAATTTGTTACCCTTCGGCGGAATAACCATGGGCGGCCTCGGCGGAATAAACAAGTCACATCCATCAGTGCTTGCGGTGACACTAGCGGCTCACTTCTTTCTGCGGTTGATACGCCCAACTCACCCTTGTATCGATCGGGTCGGTTGGCATCGAATACTTGGCGGTACCTGTAGTCAGAATTGGTTCTTCAGTCATCTGCTTCGGGACTGCTTCTTCTGTCGGTGCTTGGAACTGGAGATGCTTCTCATTGAGCGGTCAGCTTGAAACTGATACTATTTCGGACGATTCTTAAATTAATAGTACTCTCGGTGTTCTCAGTGGGGGTGTATACTATCGGTGCGCGCATACTCTCCCTCCAGTTTACTCTCCGGTTCGCATGCACGGCGCAAGCACGTTCAATATTAATATTTTCACATAAGTCGATCAGAATTGCCTTATCTCGCGGTACATTAAAAATTACACTTTTTACTGTCGAAAAATGGAATCTACAACCCAAAATTAGTTGGAAAAGACATACGGCTCACATTTTTGTCTCGCGCATGCACAGAATAAATTTTCGTAAAAAGTATTATTACAGTTTTAGGCCCTACTTACCTCCTATAATCAAATTTACCTGAATCGGCTCATATACACTGTTGCGGTCGGCGGACACAGTATGGAATACTCGGATTACCTTTTATCACGACTATTTTGACTAAACGGACTTGATCGGCGGTGGAAAAGCATTCCCTCAACGTCGGTACCCCTTCAACAAAATATAACACTCTCAACGGTGACGGTAAAAAAAACAGCAATACCCCTTCGGTAAACATTACAGCTTTAGGCTATACTAACCATATTTACACCTTAATTCCATGGCTTCCAGCTACATACATGACGGATCACCACAGTTTACTCCTAAATGTCTCCCGATGTCGGTCAAATCTCAGTACTACCTCAGTATTGCCCTATTTCTCGATCCGATGCTTTTCCGATTCTACTCTTTTCGCGAGTTATGCGCTTTTCAAGTCAAACGTTTTTATAGTTTAAAGTATCGGAAGCTGTGGTGTCAGCGGATGCGAGAGATGTATTAGTTGATGTCGAGGATGTATCAAACACTGATGGGCTAATATCCTCTTTTGAAATGCGATGCTGCTGCTGCTGTATAGATGTAGAGGTTTGAAAGGAATGTGTAGGTTGGATAAAACCAGATATTTGAGTCGACGGCACTGATGTACCGGTACTATACGATTTTGTAGCTGGATAATGTTGTTACTGTTATTGTTGTTGTTGACATTGCCTGACCACATTAAATATAGTTGTCAGGGGCTTAGAAATGGATTCATAAAATTTTTCCAATTCCACAACATTTAATTCTTTAGCCGGTTTAATTTGTTTAAATTTTTTTCTAACGGCATTGGTAGCTTCCACTAGTTTACGTTTTAAGTCGATCGCGTTATTCATGATGTTAACACAGGACGTTTCAACTATCAAATAAGTGTTTTCTCTCATTATTACAGTAATATATAGCTATTAAATCCTTTGCAGTATCTTTCTGATTTCATATCACTGTCTTTATCAGTTACTAAAAATCTATACTTAGTATCCCAACATTTTGAGCACATTTCTTGAAATTGAGTAAAAGTTAGATCCAGTGAAACGTGGTCGGAAAATATGTGTTTCTTATTTAACTCAGCAGGAAATAGAGGATTTTTATTAATTTCTTTTCAAATCCAAGTCCGACTTTTTCATCGAGATTGTCAATAAGAAGTTTTGTTTAAGATCGATAAGGCGCATCATAGGAAAATTTGATATTTTATTGGCAAATTTTCACAAAAACTGTCATTTAGATGCCGAGCGTCAAGCGAAGTGGACGGTCTCACGTTTCCAATAAAACTTGACACGGTATTGTGAATTCGTTAATAAATAAATTACCATCAGAGGTACACATTCCCGGTTATCAATATTGCGGACCCGGAACAAAAGTAATAAACCGTGTAACAAGAGTTGATCAGGGCATTAATCCTTTGGATGCCGCATGGAAAAAACACGATTTAGCCTATTTACATAACAAAAACAACATAATTGCAAGACATCGAGCGGATTACGAGCTCGAACAAACTGCTTGGAATAGAGTAAAATTGAAAGATTCCAGTTTAAGTGAAAAAACAGCAGCTTGGTTGGTTACAAACATTATGAAGTCAAAATAGCGTTTTGGTATGGATGTACCATCATCATCATCATTACCAACAAAAAAAGCATCTAGTACACGTCATACAAAACAGAAAGGTGTCAATAAAAGTCTACATGTTCGGAAAGTCAGTTTCGGAACAGCTATTCGACAAGCAGTTCAAAAGGAATTATTAAAAGCAGGAACATATATGAATTCTGTGGAAGGTTATACCTTATTCGAATTCGATATCGATGTGAAGCCAAGTTACAAAATCGGTAAAGAACCACCAAATAATATTTATATGCCGTTAATGCCGGAAGGACCTCAGTTTATCGACAACTTAACTCTTCGCATCTTGGACGATAGCGGTGATTTAATCACTTTTCAAGGCGAGTAAATTATCGTGAAACTGGAACTCAAGAAACTTTCATAGAAATGGGTTTTTGCTTCAATCGTCAATTGTATATGTTGTCGACTAAGATGGGGGAACCGCCGAAACATAATAAAAGTAAAAGAAGAGTTAACGTCAAGGTTAGTCGTCGTCCAGACATTAGATCACAAACATCTCAACAGTTATCTGCCGAATACTATAAATTTTTAAAATCAATCGGTCTTAAAGTGCGAAAATGATTTCCACCACCAGCGATAAAATAGAGGTTTTGTCCGAACCCATCTTGGACAATTCCATTATTAGTCTAGAAGAGCATACGTATAAACCATACGGATCTCCATCATTCAACAATTCCGATGAAGACGTATTCCTATTAATTTTCAAGATATTATACTAGATATCGCCGAAAGATACATATATATCGAAGGAAAATTTAAACCCATATACGCAACGAAAAAATGGTTTTTATCACATAATGTCATCTCATTTTTGTTTGATGAAATTCGCTACGAGATGGGAAGTGACCAGGTCGCCATGGTTCGTAAATTTGGAGATACCACGACATTAAAAGCCATGGTGTCATTCGGAAGTTTGCAACAAAGATCTCTCATGACATGCGGACGGGGTCTCGACGAAGAAAACCAAGATATCGTAGACACTGTAAGTAACGTATTTTCAGGAAAATGACCTTTAAAATATCTTATGGAATTCGCCGAAGATTATACAAAAAGTGTTTTCACCGTAAAACACGAGTTTATTATGATTGTAGATCGTACTTTTACCAATTGCTACGTCGGCGAAGTAGACGCCGAAATTAGTATCGACAAAATCGAATGGAAAATTCGTCACATCATGCCAGACGACAAGCAAAAATTGAAAATATAATCTCGCATTAATAAAGTTGGAAACAATGCCAGTATTCAAATGGCATATCGTAAATGGGATCTGTACGAATTGCCAGCTTTACGACAAATATCTTCCGACGTATGGGCCTCGAGAACGAGCACAAGTATAGAAAGACCGCGCTATATAATCGTCGGACTTCAAGACAGTAATAATTACGACAAAAAAGAAAGACTCTCAACACAGCTTACTCACACCGACGTATGCGATATTAGACTATATCTGAATTCAACCGTTTATCCCTAGGAAAGATGGAATTTAGATTTCGCCAAGAAACTGTATGCAGCAGCCTATTACAATTATGAAAACTTCTAAAGCAGCTACTACGGGCGCGAAATAAATGACCCGGTGATGACGTTCGCGGAATATATGATAAAAAAAAAACCGTTTTTATTACCAATTTCAGTCATCGACCGTGGATGAGAATTTGGAGTTTTAAACCAGAAAAAATAAATTCCCCAAAGACACTAAAGTGTATGCATTAGTTATTCACGACTCACTTTTTAAGTTATAATGTATAAAACGGTTCCGTGCCCAACAAATATGTATATATATATATATATATATATATATATATATATATATATATATATATATATATATATATATATATATATATTTTAATGTGATTTTGAATTATATGTTAAAACATTTCAATAACGGTATGTCAATTAATAAATTTGTAGAAATTAAGTAGTAGTTTTATATTTATTTGAAACCCAACAAAAAAGTGGATGGAAAAGTTAGTTCATGTTTATATTGTCACCATAACGAGTAGTTTAACGTATAATGAATGGTCTGATGAGATCAATTAATTTCGTTGTTTCATGACTGGAAATCCCTTAAAATGCCATTAAAAGGTCTAAAAAAATTTTTCTCCGTGCCAACGAAAGGACCACTGATTTTTTCTTGGTGGAGCCGTTGGTGCGCTAAAGGTCGGTAGGCCGCGTGGTCCGCGCGTTTGCACGCGACTTCATTACACGAAAGGCGAATGGAACGGTAGTCACTTAAACACGGTCCAGCTGGCGTCCGCTGGCTAGGGGGGTCTAAAATATCACGCGAAGCGCGACGTATTGTGGTGCGAAGCGTTGTCAAATAAAACTAACGTTGTTATTTGTAGTGTATTTCAACCGTTTGAACAGTATGTTGAGCATAACTAACAATTACCCATCACCTTACCCCCTCCAACTTTCTTCGAATTATTTCATCATTACACATTCGACCGGATGGCAGATACTCCAAAAAAGATTATTGGGATTGTAAAGTCATTCGTGTCTGGAAAATTATGTACGTGTGCCGAGTGCAGGGATACCGTACCAGGATCGGCACCGCCCGCAACGACAGCACGTGCAACGGTAGCACCGTCAGTATGGCTTTGACTGTCCGAGGTCCAAGTGCAGCCAAGAAGAAAACCAAGGGCTGTACCTAGGTCGGTGTTACTATCGTTGGATGGTAGATACCGACCCTCCCCCCAGGCCTTTTTAGGGCCACAAAAAAAGGTCCTTTTCAAGACCACAATATATTTTGATTGTAGTTTAGTAGTCGTCACTTATGGGGCGAGATATTCGTTTAACGACGATAAGTCTCGTCGCTTAATTGTCAAGTTATAGGCTTGAGAACGAGGCAATAGTCTAATCCCTGACCTATGAAAATGTTAACAAGGTTTCTATTAATAATTTTTTTAAAATATATTCTTCACAAAATCTTAAGAATTAGTATTGTTTTCTCAGCCAAATAAAAAATCAAATTCGGTGTTTTAAGTTTTTGAAAAAATCAATAATTCTATAAGTTCTCACCAACACATAACATTTAGAACGCGCTGGTCGGATGGGAGTAGTTTTATATAACTAAGACCTGGCGAGTTACACAGTCATCTCTACTTCGATTTTCAGACAACTAACATGGAAGAAGAAAGACCCTCAAGCAGAGGCTCTTCAATATTTAGCGAAGAAACCGTCGCCGGCAACGTTGAGGATCTGGAGGACTTCGACGTGGACCTAGATGAGCCAATTCCACTTCCTCTTCAAGACCACAGAATACTTTGATCATAGTTTTAGTTCATTATAATATTTTATGTTTTTTTTTAAGTATTAGAAGTTCTGGCGGCAGAGCCTGAACTTCTTAACCCGAACCATGTTTTTGCATAGTTGTAAATATAATCAAAAATATCCACAACTATTGCTATTACGTAGTTTTAGTGGATTATTAACACTTTTTTAACACTTAATATTATGCGGAAATGATCCTATACGAAATAAAACACCAAAAAGTATATTTTCAAGCAATTTTTATTCTATATGTAAAAATATATATTTGTAAAAGAACATTTGTTAAAGTATAAAAATCTCTTTTATCAAACACATTTTTTTTTATTAACCTACAAAATATATTTACAAACTTAATACTAAAAATTAAAAACTAATGCTTACAGCTACTTTTATTTTTTGTTTCTGTATCTCTAATAATTGTTTTTCAAGTTCTATTATCACACAGTCATTTTCACTCACTTTAGTAATTAAATCTTTTCTTATTTTAAATATGTCCGATAGTTTGCTCTTTTGCGAGCTGGTAAAATCTTCAACGCGCTCCGGTTGAGATGTCCTAGAACATTTGGAAGAAGCAGTTTCGTTTAATGATGAAGGAGATGAAACATCAGATGCTTCTTCACCTTCATAACATTGCTTAAACCGCCTCTTAAAGGATTTGCGACATCCCAATATCGGAGACAGTGGCGCATCAGTTTTCACTGGTGTTAACACTTTTAGACCACTAATGTTCTCCAACATGTCTTGTTGGGATCCACAACTTACATTAAGCACGTCCAAGAGTGAACCTACACTTTGCGCTCTTAAAGACATCTTCGTTATTTCTTACTTTACTGTAACTTCGACTTTCATTTAGTACTGCACTCTTTGCTGTTCTGACGAACTGTGAAGAGCTCTAGCCAGCAAGTCTGCTTTTATGCATATTTCCCCCACTACGCACCTTTATTCCTTTTGTCAGATGCAAGGCCAAGGCCAAGGCCAACGTAACCGGTAATGCCAAGGTCGTTTTCGAGGTTGTACCCCTCTCAAGGTTATTTTAAAAAGTAACACATAAATATAGTACAGCGTTTGAAAAATTACAACATATTCAAACATCATGTTGCTAACTGATAAATAACCTGGTAAAGCCGCCAAAACATACAGGCACGTACCAAGATCTTTTCGTTTAACTCGTCATCGTTGTAAAAGTATACAGAAGGAATTAACTTATGTATTTTATTTCTTTATTTTTTTATTATTTTTTTTGTTATATTTCATTTCTTAATAATAAAGCAATAGTAAAGAGAATCTGTGTATGTGTATTTATTAAACATCGCCTAAAATACGTTTTGCAATCCATATTTTTCTGCATAGTATGTTTATTAGTAAAATAGAACCATATATTAGGGTGAAATGTAATGGTTTCAAATCAGTGTCAAATAACAATGTCAGAAGTAAATACTATTGATAAGTTCGGTGGAAAAAGAAAATTTAAGGATTTTAACTTTATGCGCGGACCTTCAGGGATAGGATTTAAACTTACACCTAATGGAGATTACGACTTGGGGAGCCTCTTGAAGGAGACGATGCGGCCACACGAAGTTATGTTGATAATAAACTTACTCAGTGTGTGCAAGATACGCAGAAAGCTGTGCATCACTCAATAATTGTTATTAAAGATATATCCAAAAACCAACTTGAAGGTTATGTACGCAAGAAATTAACTGAAACTTCTCAAGAACTTATAGGATAGATTGATGACTCTGTTACTGCGGTATATGAACTTACACAAGACGAACTGCGTGATGAACTTAATTCTAGAATGTTGAAAATAAAGAAGACTATGGAGGCTCTTGTCAAAAAAACTCATCCACTTTAAACATTTACTCGTGGACCTGTGCGTTTCATTTACTGTTAAACATATTTTCAACAATAACTGTGCTGTTTGTTATGTGTCAATACTACATTATATTTATAATTTTAAAATGAAAGTTGAATAAAAAGCAATCAAGTAATGAATAAATGTTTTTTATTTAAAAAATTAAAAAAAAAATCCACACTACCGTTATATATTAATGTTGTATGTTCAATGAAACTAATAAAAAACGATACAAATAATGAAATATGGATTTTCCGGATTACGTTCTGTCCTGACTTAAAAATGATTCCAACACAATGACTAAATTTGCCACATTTTCTGCCGGATCTGTTTTGTAAAATCTATGTCTGCATGTCCCCAAGGTAGAGTTTTGGTTGTATTGGGAATTACATAACGTTTATAATCGGTATGTGAGAATGCTACTTTATTTATTATGTTGATATAAATGTTTTCATTTTTCTTAATATCAAACCACCCGTTCAACAATTCTTTGGTAGTCTTCCTGATGAAGGTCTTTCTCGATAACACATTTTTTGATACCTTTGGCTTTTTAAAACTCATTATTAATGGACTTTACATAATAAGCCTTCGCGCCGGTACCATAAAAACTTATTATCGGATCACCAGGAAACTCATCTTTCATTCTACCAACTACAGAATTACTTTTAATTATGTTGAAATTATTAATTTCGGGGTAATTTGATGTATCAAATTTTTCGGGGTTTTCTGATATAGTCTGATAAAAGTTTTCTGTATACACTTTTAATATAAACGAGTCAGTATCGATGTAAAGTAACGAAGCATCATCGCCAAACTTGGATTTAATAAAATTAAAATAAAAATCATATATTACAGTCTTTGACATATCTAATATGGAAAATCCGATATAAATTGGTCTATTGTATAATATTTTAACTTTATTCATATGTACAACAACCAAGTTTTCGGTAAATATCGAGCTACTATTGAAATTGGGACGGGATATTAATGCTTTAGCTCTACTTTTGTCTACACTGTTTTCCCAATGCGTTATTAATTTTATATCCTTTCAATTTTCTACATTTTCCATAATTTTGCCAAAAATCGCGTTATTTCTTAATTTAAAAGTGTCTTTTGCAAATTTTGTGGTGGCTTTGTTACGTAAATTGGTATTAAAATCAATACATGTTTTTAGCCATTTTGATTGCTTAAACTGTAATACTCGATGGGTTTGCATTACCACTAAGCCGTTGGCGATGGCTTGTTTTAAAGTTCTATAGTGTACAATGTATTTTTTTTATCTTGTGAATTAGGAATTAATTTCGGCAATTTAGCGTTTTCTGTTGGCGGTATGATATTTTCCACTAGAAAAGGAAGATCAGAATGTGCATCATGTAACTCAGTCGGATAATGCACATCCACTTCCAAGACGTAGTCATGTAAACTATCATCACCAACAGCCATAATATTTAAATTGAGTATTTCGCGCTCTGTTAACCATCAAAAACCACTATATGGTAATGCTTGTGATATACTATAACCATATAGATTTTTAGCATCAAGATATGTTATAAATGAAGATGGTTTTGTTGGGTCACAGTCTGGTAAATAAATACTATTAGCGATGTGTTTCCTTTCTGTACACTGGCTTATGCCGCCGCGTATACCTTTCTTAAAAAATGTACCATGTCTATATCAGTTAACAGCTCTAGCTCTACCTTAGTCATACGCAACATACAATCAAATCATAAACTTGGAAGGGTATAGTAGTGTGCCGAATCCAATTTGTAGAATTTTAAACAATTATCCCGAAACTGCTCAAAAACATAGTACAATAGCAACACATCTGATTTTAAATACACGTCTGAATAGTTCCCCAAAGTTTACACCCGATATCCTGCCGACATACCTTGAAATTTATGGTTCATATATCAGTTATTTCTTGCTAATGTTGCTCTCGGTCCGATACAGCTCCACTGACGAGATCATGAGGTAATCGAAACGCGTATGGAGAGAGGACCAGAGCGATATTTACAGGAAATAAGCTGTTTGGATATATATTTTTCATATTCTCTGCCTGAAAGGAGAATTACATATATAACAAAATATGGTTCATGTTTAAAGCTTTTTGCAGTGTAGAATTTTGTGGTTTAGTAGTACCGTTTCAACAGGTTTTAAAACAGATTCGAAATCCGCATAAACCACGAATGGAACGCGCATTTGCTTTTCAATACCCCCGAATTTTAAAATATTTTTCGGCACACTCTGTCTAAATTTATCAATTTTTAAATCCACTGAGGGCATTTGCGTCAAAATGTGGTTACAATCGTAGTTTTGATGTAAAGTTAAAGCTGATGGTGTACTAAAATTAATAAGACAACCACCACAAAAATATAATTTATGTTCTTGAGAATTAATCTGACGAAACTAAGCGTGATAAATCCTTAATCCAACAATAATGACTTTTTGAACAAGTCGTATCACAAAAATGGTCACCACCATTTTTACTACTACGTCTTTTGTAATTAACAATAAATTTATATGTCCATCCAACTTTCTTGAGGCATACCTCAGTGGACCAATACCTTCATCTATTACTTTATTATTGTCGTATTTAGATTCTAGACCGTATACGTTTATGGATATGTTGTTCATTTCCTCAAATTTTTTAATGTCACGTAATTTTACTGGAAAATCTAACCTGTTAAATGTAGCACTCTAGAAAAATGGAGATAGGATGTTAGCTGCGAAGGCGCTGCTGCTTGCGGAACCAATGCTGATGTTACAGCAAAGCAAAATTCGTCCTGGTTTATCACATTAACGACACCTCCTCTCTTTTCAATAGTGTACGGGAACTTGATGTATAATGAGTCACTCATAGGCGTATACTTGTTGATGCTGACTTCCAAGTATAAAATTCGCACAAGAGTCCATCCTATAACAAAAAAAAAAACAATAAAAATCAGTTAAATATATTGGGTTTTGATTTTTATATATCTGAATCTTTCTTCTGAAACTCTGTCGCCTGCGCTTTTATTAATTTGACGAAAGAATGGTAAACGACATTCATATCACTTTCTACAGTGACTATTTGATTAGCAGTGTTGAAGGATTTCCACTGAATATTTATTCTGATGGAAGCATGTACGTACCAACAGCTGACATGTTAACTTTTAAAACGTGATGCACATGTTATAAATTATTAACACCACCTTCGATTTAATGTCTGCAAAAAACATTACATAATCGGAATGCTCCATATCACTGCTTACCCGCTAGGTTGCAACTCTCTTTTTGAAAGCACATTCGGCGAGTTGCACACCATGACATACCGGCAAACATGAATTATTTTTATGTCGTTGTGTTCGTTGATGTGTTAACATATGATTTGCGGGAACATCCACATTACATGTAGCGCAATTAATTACTGGAATCACCGATGTACGCTCTTCAATTCGAAGCCGTTTTCCTCCTGGCACTTCATTCAATCTCGCCGCACATGATTCTCTTTTATGACGCCCCAAATTATAACTATTGGTAAACTTAGTACCACAATTCTCACGGACATATGCCATGATTTGTCAAATAATAGTACAATAATATAATAACTATGCAAGTCAGAGACAACTGATGAATGAAACTGTCCCATACCATATATAAAATTATTCAAGGTCGTCCTAAACCAAGTCGCATAACTTTAAGGTCACCCACCTAAGATAACCTTCAGCAAAGCCAGGGTGGCCTTCAACAAGGTCTAGGTCACACACGCCCTTCCGAAAACAGAGCATTTTCAAGGTCAAGGTCATATCGATGAAAGGCCAAATATCATGGTCAAGGGCGAGGTCAAAAAGAGGTGAGGCAAGGTCAAGATCAAGGAGGGGAGATAGGGCGCTCCGGGTAATGACCACTACTGAAGAAATATTGTCTTTCATCGTTAACTTCTATTTTTTGTCGGGGTATTAAAAAATACATTTAAAAATATCTTATTATTTATATAATAAACGGGTTTTTGCAATGGAGGTTCTGCCACGTATAAACCCAGAACAAGAAAGTTAGTTCAGGCAAAGATTATTATAGCTAACGCTAGCTATAAATTAATCTTTGGTTCAGGTTAGCTTATAAAATATTGATCCTAGAAATTTAGTTTAAACGGAATTGTAAGAGTTGTAAGCTGTATTTTATCTTTCAAGTCATGGCCATATTTGAAAGTAAATTTTGTCGCTCGTTCCATTTTCTGGTCCAAAATTATCTATTTTTATTTTAAAAATGACGTAAAAAAATGTCCCTTTGTTTCTGAGTTGATCTTACATCAATTTATGAAAAAAATTATATTTGATCTTGAAATGACCTTTAGATCACCTATGTTATTAATACCGTTGGATAAGAAATTGTCTCCGCTTTCCACTTGAAAAACTCAGCTTAACCTTCAAATCAGTTTGAAGATCAAGATCATCATCAGAAGTGCCGTTTGATTTCCTATAACTTTCGTCTGAAATATGATTTTGTTTGGGCGCCCCCTCAACAAAATTTAATTTATTTATTGAAATATTTGGTGTGTCAAGTCGGCCTGATTTTATTTCCAGAAATTATGACGCATGCCGCCCGCCCTTATAATGTTGGACAGCTCGATTCCAGCACAAAGGCCTACTATGAATATAAATGACCGGAAATTAATTTTTCTGCATCCAGGAAATAATAGACAATATGTAAATTGAATTTTGGCGAATCACCTGACAATTGGGTAATCTATTTCATAACTTCCAAGAATCACAAATTTGAAAAACTGTTTATATCATACCATGTGACTGTAATACTTTTTCTGTTGAAATAAAGAGGCCACTGGTAGTAAGAGTTAAAGAAAATAAGAAAAATCTACCACGAGAAAAAAGGAAAGCGTCTAGTATTACTAACCATGTAGGGATATACAAATAACCCATATCATTGTTAGAAATTAAAATTGTTCAAGGTGTTCAATTTCCGACAGTTTTGCGGGTTATCCCTATTATTATTAAAGACAGAGACTTCCAATTTTTGTGAGCCTGTGCTACTTTCTTATTAAATAAAAGTTGCAGCGAACAAAATTTTCCTAGCCCTCTATATTTTTAAGATACAGTACGAAATTAAAAATTTTCCATTTACAAGCCCCCCTCGTTTCTTAATTAATATATAAGGTATTGAAAAAGTACAAAGACTGTTGTAGAGTTTTTTACGTAAAATCTGTTGGCGTACTTAGTTTTTTTTTTTGAGTTTTAGACCAAACTTATATTTTCTTTTAAATACATCATCCTGTATATTATTTTCCAGCTCGAAAGCGATTTTTTCAAGCTTTTCAAAAATATATAATAATTGATATTTGATTTTACTAATCTAAAATTTTGATTTTTTTGAAAAATCAACCTTCAATGCGCAGTAGACTATGAATATCTAATACATGTTTTATTAATAATAATACTTTTGTATTTAAATATTTTTTACAATAATCTTTCAAGGTCCGTGTAATATAATATAGTTTGAGTTGAAGGCAATTTTTATTATATGTCATAAATTCCAAAATACAAACAATGTCTAACATTATTACGTAAAAAACGATGAATTAACTACACTAAATCCTAGATGAAACATTTTTTTTTTTAAGTACTGTTGAAAATGGTTGCCCTTTTCTCTGATACGGAATTGGCACATTTCTGTAATTTTTCTTACGAAATTTAAAGTCAAAACAAGTTTGTTTTGCAAAACTTGAAGAGCCAAATTTGCATTGGGAAGTTCTTCTACTGAACGATGTCGAGTCAAATAAACCATAAGAAAAAACCGAGAAAATATAGATCAGTAATAAAAATTGTCTTTCTTAAACCATAATATATTTAGAGGATTTCAGAAACTTTGAAACTAAAATTTGAAATGATATTCAACACATTGTACCAAAAATATTATTATTAATACTATTCCATAGCCTACTGCGAATTTAAGTCTGAATTAAAAAAAAAATCAAAATTTTAATTTCAATTAATTCAAAATGAAATCAAATATTACATATTTTTGGAAAGCTTGAAAAAATTGGAATCGAGCTATCCAATAATATACAGGGTATTCTATTTAAAAAAGGCATACGTTCGGTCTATAACTCAAAATCTAATGATTTGAGAAAAAAAAAACTAAGTACTCCAGTGGATTTTACTTAAAAACTCTGCAATTACCTGTTTTTAATTGTTTATTACCTTACATAGTAATAAGATTTGTAAATGGAAAATTTCGTCCTGTATCTTAAAAATAGAGAAGAATAGGAAAATTTTGTTTATTGAATCTTTTGTTTAACAAAAAAGCAGAAGAGGTTCGCAAGTCTCTATCTTTAATAAAAATAGAATTACCCTGCAAAGCCGAGAATTAGACACCCTGTACATCATTACATAGTAAAAAAGAAAATTTCTCGAGCTAAACTCGAAAATTCGAGAAGTTTTTGATGTACTTATAATACATGACGTATATAATATGAAGTTGCTGAGTAATGATGATAGTTTAAAATTAAATCGAAAACAAAACAGAGGTTTCTTCACGCTCTCTGAATCATTTGAGATACATGAAAATAATGTATGACGAGTAGTATATGGCTCTATCATGCTTAACCTACAGGTTAAATCTATTTGGGAGGGCTCTTGAAAGAAGCACCCTTAACGTGGTTTCTATGGACATTTTAGCGAAACCAAGAACTTGCTAGCTCAAATCAAATACCTTCACTCTTACAAAATACTATTATTACAAAGCTCTCATTTAGAACCAACATTATCCTTTACAAAGTCGGAATGGGCACTAGTGTAACCTAACACCATAGACCACGTATCATAGCAACACTGGACATATTTCGATAAGTCTACTTAGAAATGATTATGTTGAAATTAAATTATTAATAAATAAATGTCAACTGAAACCAAGATCTATTTACAAAGTTATACGAGGTTTGTCCCAAAAGTATCGAGCCTGCATTCATATCTCCGCGTCAAAACTTCCGAGCGACGTCTGTGGGGCATGGGCGTCACCAGTAAGTCTTCACGAACTCGTTGGTGTGCGCAGTTACCGACTGGAAGTGTTACTTCGTGAACGGTGTGCGTTAGTTTACAGTATCTTTTTTTCGTTCGTCGCATTTTGTTATTGCAAAAGTGATGGAATAATTAGATCAACGAATTTGCATCAAGTTTTGCATTAATCTTGGAAAAACTTGCTCGGAAACAATTAATATAATGAATAAGGCATTTAGAGAAACAAAGCGACGGTCTTCATAGTGGAAGCATTTTGAATCGCCAAGACCAAAAAAAGCAAGTCGGAGCAAAGTGAAGACAATGTTGACTGTTTTCTTTGATTATGAAGGTATTGTGCACCAAGAATATGCTCCAAGAGGTCACACGATCACTAAAGAATACCACGTAGAAGTATTGAAAAGATTGCGTGACGCAGTTAGAAGAAAACGGCAACTGCTTTGGACAAGCGATGATTGGCTGCTTCACCACGACAATGCGCCAGCGCATTCACCGTACCTTGTGCAGAAATATTTAACAAAGCACCAAGTCGTACAGCTTCGCCAGCCTCCGTACAGTCCCGACGTAGCTCCCTGCGACTTTTGGCTCTTTCCCAGATTAAAAATGCCGCTCAAAGGACACCCGTTCGATGACAAAGAGACGGTTGAAACTAATGCGACGAATGCACTGAAGGCAATTCCGAAAACTGACTTCCAAGACTGGTTCAGGAAGTGAAAACACCGTTGGGAACGTGTTATTCAATTAAATGGGGACTACTTTAAAGATGTCACTCACTGGACGATAAAGAATAACACCAATGCGAAGATATAAAGGTAGGTTCGATACTTTTGGGACAAACCTCGTATTTATCGGATGCCCGTTTCATGTCAGTTAAACAAATCAGAAGGCGTTGAAATTACTTAGCATTCATCTAAAGATAACTTGCTGTTTGCATAATAAAAATTTGTAATTATTCAACAAATAATGACAACCTAGATGTACATTCTGTCTATTGTTCAACAAAGGTTGTTGCTAAAAACCTTTAAGCAGATAAATTAGGGTACACATAAATTTTACATATTTCAGCCTTAAACACCAAAAACAATTAGGTACAAACAGAATTATAAGAATACTTCAAGACCTGAGAATACGTTATTGTTTCACCTGCAATAAACTGAATTTTTGTTTATGGTACCAAAGCTCCCTTAAGTAAAAGCAAGCATTCTTATAGTTAACGTTAATAACACTGGTCTGCAAAAAATAATTTTTTTCCGAGCCCTGACACCATTTCTGCTGTTTGTTACATAAAATGACCTCCTAAATCAGAATACGAGACCCGCTTTCCCCCATCACCCACCGTTTTCGGGGAACCCCCCCCCCCGCTCTTATTTTTAAAACTTTCCGATAATAATTTTATGGCAGTGAATTTAATTTGAAAGGATGAAAAAGATTATTTTATCTGTTAAATTAAAAATAAAAAGAAGAAAAGTACCTTCACTTGGTGCTTGCTTTCCCCTTGTACCCTGAAAGGAAATTTCTCGTATCAATCCCCGCAGTAGTCCGCCAACATGCTCACATTCCACTTCCCTGAAAATCTCCTCTCGAAAGCAGTGACTGCTCCTAAATTTTCAGTGAATGTAGGAAATACACTTTAAGATACATATTACACACCATGACCTTGTACGCTGAAAATAATTCCTCAACATAGCGACAGAATCATCACTTTTGTTGTTTATTCAGTTCTCACACACATTTTGGAATGTAAACTAAGTTTTTCGAGTCAGGTGTTTAATAAAGGTCGAATCTTGGAAAAGGTGTCTTATGTGGGGATCCACAAAAACTCCTTCCTTGATTTTAGCTTCACTAAGACGACGAAATCTGGTTTTCAAAAATTGGAATCCATCAGCTGTCTGATCCATTGCTTTCACAAACTGTTTGATCAATTCAAGTTTGATGTGTAAAGGCGGCAAGTAAATATATTCCTTCGGAATCAAAGGAGTGTGAGCGATATTTTTCTGACCGGGAGTAACACTTCTCGCAGAGGCCAGTTTCGTACGATGTAATGTTTGCCTCGGGCTCGACAGTCCTATTCGCATAAGCAGCAGCAGTAATTTGTGGAGCCTGATTGCTGACCCGTGAGTAGAGGTAACAACTGTTAAGTCAGCGCAAACTTTCCATTTATAATCACGATAACTGATTTGATCAAGGATTCGGCTGACATTTTCGTACGTCTCCTCATATTGTATGCTATTGGGACTGATGGTAGCTTATTCCAAATGGCCAACAGAACAACATTCAAGTTGTTGAAGAGTATATAAATAGTTTCCATTTGTCTGGGTCATGACATGGCATATTGCAGTTCTATCATCAATGTATTTGAATTTCAGCAGAACACCCAACTTTCATCTTGGGCGAAAAGTAAAGTCAGGGTTAACTACTTGATTCAGTAGGAAGATATTTTTACGCCATTTTTAAAGAGATTTCACTGCTGAAAGCAAAGTGTAAGATGTTGAGATTTACTCTTAGGTAACTTCAAATCCAGGACGAGATTTATTGGAGGAACTGGTCTTAGAGTTGAAAGAATATTAGGATACTGAATTGTATGCTTACTTTTGCTAGAGAACCCGACGGCGGAAGTTATATAAAAGTAATAATCTGTGAGATGACAGCGAGGTTCGCGCCAAATCATGGGCATTAATTTACGCGTACCTTTTAGCCATTCGGTCAACATGTAGTGCCGACAATTCTTATCCTGATCGCGCACTTGGTAATGGAAGTAATATTTATATGGACTTTTAGGAAGCGGATAAAGGGCCTATCGTTGAGTTTTTAAAGTCAATTCTCCGCACACAGAGCAGAAGCTATCGGGATCGCATGGCATAATAATGTTAAACAGAACTCACACTCACGTACTGTAATTTACTTGAAAAATTTTGGCTGTCTACTACGATCGCGTGAGATGTACTGACGGAAGATAAGGAAACAGTGCAGGACTATAGCAATGAGAGCAATGCCAGTTTTAATTTGTCAAACCAGGAAAATTCCTGTGCAAACCTGTTCCCGCGAGGTATTGGGAGCGTCACCTAATCAAATTTATGGCCATTAAATTATTATCGAAAAGTGAGGGGCGAGGGCTCTCTCGAAAAACGATGGGTGATAGGGGAATCGAATTCGAATATGCCGGATTCAGGAGGTCGCTTTACATGAGAATCAACAGGAATGGTGTCAGGGTCGATTTGCATGTATTACATGGTAAAAGCTAGCTACCAGTGTATAGGATTCCTCAATAAAAAGTATATACATTAAAAATGACTGAAATACGGAAATAATGATTACGAGAGTAGCATTTGTATGTGGAAAAACTGTTGACGTTAATTTGATATTTAAATACTTCATTAATTCTGCTTGTATCAATTTCAAGATTTATTATGTGGTTTATTATTTTATGTTATTTGTAAAGAATATCAACATGACGAGAGTCAAAACTGTTATTAAATTTTATGCATACTCTACAATATATTGAAAAAACGAAAAAGGAAAGCGGGTGTATCTGCTCCATAATTATTTTTTTTACTAGCATGATACGAAAAATCATGTTAGGGAGCGGTTATATTTCAATCTATCAGGATAGATGGATTTTTAATTATGTTGCATCTATTTAATTGCATTCAAACGACGTTTAAAACTGAACTTTCATTTCATTATACAACAATACAGAGGTCTGGGTGCTTGCTTGGCTTACGCTGAAAAGCTTTTAAAACAAAATTCGTTTTTGCAGGAATATAAAGGAAAAACGTTTAACGTGGTCTATAAAGCAATTTTATAGGATTAAGTTCCGGTGGTTCTCTCGGATACAATCATTTTACATAATTACATACCACATCAGCTACTTTCATGCATATAAATGTAATGTGTAATTACGTAACTCTCATTCAGAACCCTAATCGTATCAATTTGAAGACTGGGCAGGTCACAAAGTATACGAATACGCTTCATCTTAATAATAATTTTTTGTAGAATCAAGGCTAGTAATTATAGGATAAGTCTGATATCACTATTTACCACATTTTTTATCTGCCTTTATAAGTAAAAAATACTTAAAACTACGTAATAAATTAAAGCTTGTTCAAATTACATTTCATCATATAATGCAAAAATCATAACTGTAAAAACCCTCTAATCACTGGGATTAAAAATGAAACATAATCACTGATTAAACATTGTCTTTATTTAGATTTTATTTAATAATCGGTAATAATACTTAACAATTTACATTTTTTTAAATGTTATTTTTCACCTTATTGGCGGAATCATATATTATTAACTTAATACGTAAATATGTGATAACGTTTTAAAAAAGTTGAAAATAGTCAAGATTTAGTTTTATTACATAAAACGTATTAATACTGTTTAATCTGGATATTTAATAATTCAATTGATGTTTTTTAAACTATATATATTTGTTATAATTTTTCCCCTAAATTTTTTATAACATAATTAAAGAATCTCTGATATTTTAAAATTTAAATGCAATTTACTGAAAACAAGGCAATTTTGAATATTTTACCCTTAATTAAATAATAAAAATAACTGGTCGCTATTTAAAAATAAATTAAAAATCCCAATTTCAAATATATTAAAGCTGCCTTTTCTACTGGCCTATCGTCTAGAATTTTTAATTACTATTTTGAAGATTCACATTTCTCTTAAAAAATATATCATCCAAGTATTAAAAACCAAGCCATCGTAACAATTTTTGACACGCCACAACTATCCGACTATCGATAAATTTGAACTTGTAAATTACTTAATTTATATTCCGCGATAGTGGTTAAACGAGTCAGTATTTTACTAATGCCATCGATTTTTGAAAAGTTGCTCCTTCAACAGCCATGAAATTTAGTTGCATTATTAAGTTTAAGAAAAAATTAGTCTTGAAAAGCAAACCTCGTCCTGTTCGCTCTGAAACTGCGCCATCCCCTAAACAATTGAAGGGTTTGGGTAGAATGTAAGATCACCTATTCACTTATTAGGTTACATAAGGGATTAAATCAGCAGTAGAATAAACTATAATTTACTATGATCTTCATATGAGTAGGTAATGTTCGGGGTAGGTACCATATTTACTAACCGATCCTCAGGAAGAAATAGTTGATTAAATTTAAATTAAAATATTTTTAAAAATAGAGGCGACGAATTATGGCCTGAGAAAAAATCGTAGAGCCGTTATCTTTTTAGAGAGTGATTGTGTTAACATTGTTCTATTGAATTATAAAAAAATAGTGTCCTTGTACGGAAAAGAACTTCTTAAATGCCTGATCATAAATGTTATACAAATTATTTCATCAAAGTGGCGAATATATAGAAAAATATAAAAACGCTTTTCAAAAGGTATAATGTTAAAGTGGCAGAACTTAATTCGAGAGAAAAATGTTAATTTGTTTATCTTTTGAAGAAAACAAAGGGCATTCATCCGGAGCTATGAAAAATTCGTTTTATTTTGCGACAGTTCTCTGAACCTATTATAAAACACTGATAGATAGATCTTTCCTTTCACTAAAACCATTGTGAAGACCGTAGATTTTGGGAAAATTCTATAATATATTGATTCTGCATTTTCTAAAGCATTTTTCGTACTTACAATTATCGGTGGTAATGATTGCTAAAGGTCGTAATTTTGCTATATAGAAGTGTGGATGTAATCCGGGGCTGACTGGTTTGGTGGATTATAAATGGCGACCAGTCCGTTTTCCAGATTTCTGGACTTTGGGATAGGGCTAATGCCATATAATATTATGACTAAATGGACTATGGTGCGAATCCTACATATGTTCTGTCAGACTAACATTAAGACAAAATAAGTGATATAAAGCATGTCGAGAAGTTGCAATACAATGGAAGCTTATGTATTCAAAACTGCAAAAAGATCTTTAGTTTTGGTGGTTATTCTATTTTATTATAGCAGCAGAACTTAATGAACTTGGCAGAGAGAAAAAAAATTATACTAAAGGCCTTAGTAACTTAGAGATTTCAATTTGAAATAATTAATTCACAGGGATTTTATAAAATCATATGTAGAAACAGTACTAAATCCATTGGAGATGTTTCTTTAATTGCATGTACTCGTAATTGTTATAAAAATGATGGGAGAAATTGCGTTTGATAATAAATCTAAACGAAAAGTCTAAATACAGTGTTTACTAATTTATGTGTGATACATTCGTAGGATATTTTGCAAGTGGTAGTGTAGTTATTATCAATGTAATTAGTTGACAGTTTAATATTTCAATCAAAAAAAGGTAGTGTTTTTTATGGCTTAAGCTTCTTACAATTGCATTTATTTATGTTGATGTTTTAGTATTTGTTCTTTTATTAAAAAATATGAAAACACAGTGTCGGATCGGGACTGTTTAAACAAGTAGTGCTAGTACATGGAACAAAATATGGAATCATTATAAAACATATTAAACAACAATTGGCTTACCTATAGGTACAGTAAGAAGAATTTAAGGGTATTTTATATTTATCTTTCCAAGCATAGAAAAGCTAAAAATAGTATTCGTGAGAAGCGTTTTTGTTTTATGCCTTTAATATATTTTATTAGCTACTAAGAAGGTCCAACAGGTAGCAACGTCCTGTTAACAGTCTTACTACGATTTGTAGTTCTTTCCTTGCTAAGGAGAAAAACTCATCTCATTCCAGGAGCCTCTCTCCACGATTCAGCAAATTTACTTTCCAGCAATAATTTTAATTCCATTTTACCAACGGTAATTGGTTCCATCGCGGATTCCATTTTTGCCAGACGATCGTTTCCTCAATCCCGGGTATATCCGAGTGACCTGGAACCCATACGGGCTTGATCGTGCAACTGTTCCTTGTCAGACTATTCTGTACAGTCTTGCCCTTAGACTCCAATCGCGAAGTTACGACACTAGGCTTCAGTGTCAGTATCGCAGATCTACTGTCTGAGAATATTTTTAGCAGAACTCTCTGACTCACGTACTCCTACCGAACACTGCAGTTCCAGCTCTTTCATCTTATCGAAATTCACCTGCAAAACTACCAGGATCCATTTCTAAGAAGATTTTGCTTCCTTTGCTAATCTCTTCTGCTTGGCAAAAATATCTCAGCCTTACTACAAAATTTCTCCATCTGGTAAACTTATACCGCTCGTGTTTGGGGAGGGAGACCAAAGTAGTCTTTATTTCTAAGGTAGAATGAACAGACTACCCAAACCATAAGTCTTTCCGTCCTATCATCCTGACCAGTTTTTTATTGAAGACCCTAGAAAGGTTGGTGGACAGACATATCAAGAAGGGAATAATGTTGTAGTGTCCCATACATCTTTTATAATTTGCCTATTAGAGCCGTTTTACACACACAAGAATTATTCCGAAAATTATAACAAAAATTTTCAACAAATTTTTGCCGAAAATTCTATGGAGATAATTTTTACAATAAAATACCACTCTGTTTGATACGTACAAGAAATTTGAATATAATTTTGGTGATAATTTTATCGGTGCTCATGCGCATTTTCATAACATGTGACGTTCAAGCAATTAAATAATCTGGGAATAACCTTAAAATGTCATAAATATGAAAGTTTCCGAACATATATAATCAAGAAACCACAAAATAAGGGATATTTTGTGCAAGAAACAATAAGTTAATATTAAGTTTAGGTTGATTAATAAACGTTCTATATTTTTATGCCGAAAATTTTCACCAAAATTTTGACAATAATTCTTTGATGTGTAAAACAGCAAATTAGTTTTATGAAAATTTTCAACATAATTATCAGATAAATTTTGGCTATAATTCTTGTGTGTGTAAAACGGCTCTTAGGCAGCAAAATCCACAGACACGGCGCTACATCGACTCGCGCTGTCGAATGGTTTGTTTTAGGTACCTTTATCGATATCCAGGTAGCGTTTGACAACACATCTCACGATTCGATGTGCAATGTTCTACAAAGATGAGGTTTTGAACCGATAGTAGTCGCATGGATCAGGGCAGTGTTAACCCATAAACTAATATATGATGAGCTTAACAATATAACTGTTAAAGCACTATCAAGCAGGGGCTGTCCACAGGGAGGAGCTCTATCACTTTTGTTGTGGAGCCTTGTAGTGCAACAGCTAGTTGAGTGAACCAAACGAGACTGGTTTATATACACAGGTCTGGTCATTCTGATCCCTGGTCCGGATATCCGAGACCTGCGGGAACTAATGATGCTGTTCTCCATATCGGGAACGATGGTGCTGTAAGAAAGAGCTCGGTAGTACTCCTTACAAAAAAGACAAAAAACGGGGAGGCTGCCCACATTTACATTGAATTGAAATGTTCATATTTAGGCTCATACTAAGAATCCCATATGTGTTTTCTGGGATTGTAAACGAGTCTTTGAGTGCATATAGGGGCTGAGACCGAAATGTTATATTGGATATGATGGTGCGCCCTATGATTGCGTACACCGTTATTGTATGGTGGCCCAGACCAACAAAACGTAAATACCGTTTTCGGCTTGATAAAGTTCAAAGAATGGCTTGTTTAGGGAATAATGAGTGCAATAAAGATCGCCTCCACACTACTTTCATGTAATTGAGAATGCGTGGTGGAATAATGCATACAAACAGATTATATTGCTCCCGTTTTGAAACCCAACTACTCTCCTGAGATATTTTTGCCAAGCAGAAAAATTTAGCAAAAGAAGCAAAATCTTCCGAGAAATGGATCCTGGTAGTTTTGCAGGTGAATCTCGATAAAATGAAAGAGCTGGAACTGCAGTGTTCGGTAGGAGCACGAGAATCAGATAGTTCTACTCTCTCAAACAACGTTACAGCGGAAATGTATGCTATTCTGCAGTGTCCTCATCTCTGTGAGAGGGACATAAATAGGAATAAAATGCTAAAAATATTCTCAGGCAGTAGCGCTGCGATACTGACATTGAAGCCTAGTGTCGTAACTTCGCGATTGGAGTCTAAGGGCAAGACTGTACTGAATAATCTGACAAGGAACAGCTGCACCATCAAGCCCGTGTGGGTTCCAGGTCACTCGAGTATACACGGGAACGAGGAAACGATCGTCTGGCATAAATGGGATCCGCGATGGAACCAATTACCGTTGGTAAAATAGAGTTAAATTGTTGCTGGAAAGTAAATTTAGTGAATCGTGGAGAGAGGCCCTTGGAATGAGATGAGCTTTTTTCCTTAGAAAGGAAAGAACTACAAATCGTAGTGGGTCTGTTAACAGGACGTTGTCACCTGCTGGGCCATTTTTTAGATGCTAATAAAATAAATTAAAGGCATAAAACAAAAACACACACCGACGTACAATAATAAATATTAAATAAATATTTTAGTTAAATTTAAAATATTTTTTTCCTAGAACCGCCAAAACAACCTATCGGCCGGTAACAAGTATGATCTTTATTCAATTTAATAGCATTCCAGCCCTTTTGCGCCTGGCACAAATTTCGACACAGCAGCATACTGAAATCATTAAAACATAGTTCTATCTTTCTTGCTAAGATATAAATCCCGTTAAATCTTTGTCTTTCTACTGTGATGTATTAATAAATAACACTATGTTGCCGATTATAAAAAAAAACACGCGTATTAAGAGGTTGCTGTTGTCAGACGTCCAAATAATTAATATGGTAAAGGAGAGAGTACTTGAAAAAGTTTAAAGTAAAAATTATAAGAATAAACTTTAAAAAAAAATAAGTATTGCCATGGCACTGTGACACTAATCCATGGACCGCCATTGTCTTAACGCATGACGCAATTTTTTATCAAGTTTAAGATCTATAAGTTTATAACAGCTATGATCCATTTGAAGATGGTCTAAGTAAGCTCTGATAAATATATTCTTGACGGAGTAAGTAGTGAACATAACCCGATTCTCTCAATCCCCCCACTCCTCGACCTTGACCTTGACCTTGCTTCACCCCTCTTTGGCCCCGCCCACATGTCCTTGTCATTGACCTTGAAAGTGCACGTGTGCTTTGGCCTTGGCCTTGTGTTCAAGGTTGTGTGTGTGACCTTGACCTTGACCTTGGTCGAGACGACCTTGACTTTGTTGAAGGTCATCTTGGGTGTGTGACCTTGAAGTAGTTATTTGTGCATTGTAATAGTGTGGGATGATCTTGAAATGATTTCGACCTTGCAAATTGTTCTATAAATTGTGCGAGTCTACTTGCATTCATTCAGTGTGAAATGTCAGATACGGAACTATCTAAAGAAAAAATTATAGAGCAAGTCGGCAGAGTAATTTGTTTATATCAGAGTAATTTAAAAAGTTTGTGTGATTTTGAAGAGAAGGATCTAGCATTTTTTCCTCTCGAATATTTAAAAACTTGCGTTGATACGCTGAGTTTACGGCAAATTTGGGATAAGCTGCCAGCGTCATATCGGTGTAACAAGGAACTACAGTTAAGCTTACCCTGTTACATTCACTATGAACAAATATATCGTCATCATATAGATGGGCCACCACCAGCAATAAAAAAGTGTCGTGAATGTAAAAATGAGTGAATAATATGAATAGTGCTTTGCAAGAGACAGTAAAAAAATTGGGCGATGAGTTCACTGAAACGGCTAATAATTATTTCAATGATGCAATGAAAAGTCGAGCAGAATGGGCGTCGCGCTATTGTGATTTGGCTTATGAATATGAAAAGGCTGCGAATGCATGTCGTAAATATTGCAGCAAAACAATAAATTTACAAGACTTTGTTCGTGAGATAAAAAAGTTGGGGTTTAGTGACTGTTTGGAAAAACTGATTAGGTTCATTGCAGATCCGGTTGTGTTAGATGAAATTAGAGTGTAGGACTTAAGTTTAACGTAGTAGTAGTTAATATGGAAAGTTTAGTGCGAGAAATGTACGAGGAATTTCTAATTTCTGCAGCCGGTTCGGAATTTTACGCATATGAAATGCAAGATTCGGAGGCTCAGGACTTTAGTGTATTTTTTAAGTATATGGACCATGCCGAAGTGTGTCTTTTAGCTAGTATAGTTTGTAAGAATTTTCTTAGAAATAAAAACAAACACTTATTATTGAACAAATTAAGGAAATTAGGTTTAGGTGATAATGTTAAACGCATAGAAGAATGGCAGAAAAAAATCAATGAATAAAGTACATAAAATGTAGTTATTTGTTTCATTATATTTTGTCCTTGAAGTTATCCTTATACCAATTTAAATGTGTGACGTCATTTGACCTTGAATACTCCTCCCACTATTTCTATCGTTAAGCTACCCCCACCATTGTTACAATTCGACCTTGAAACCTCGCTATAAAGGTTCGTGGGAGAAGAAGTGACTTCAAACAGTCGCAGATATCAGTGGCATAAACATCAAATATTGTGTTCGTGTAGTGTTCTGAAAGTGCTTTTATATTCACGGTAATTTTTGGATTTATATACCATTTTTTCAATAATGAGTATTGCAAAAGAAACTCTAGATGAAATTAATGAAATGTTTAGCAAAGATTTCGAGGTTTTAGAGAAAAAAAAGGTTACCGAAATGATTGTAGGCAAAGTGTATAAAATTGTAAAGATGGTTTCAATGACTACACGATTTGGTAAAACTCTTTTAGTGGCTTTACACGATGACGGTGATAATAGCACATTTGAGACTTTTTTACCAAAACGTGTGGCCGAAACACTACCTGACGATATTGTAGATATTATGAGTAAAACTAAAGATAAATACACTCTAACTTATTTGGGGCAGGGCACTAGAGTTTTTGGAAACAATACTCGAACATTATTACGTTTTGGCTCATTGGAGTAAATTGTATGTAAATTGTTTGAAAAAAAGGATGTAATTAAATTTAAAATATAGTTGCACATGTCAGAATACTTACGCGTGTTCATTATTTCTGTTAAAGATGTCTGCTGATGCGACGACGACGACGACGACCGCCAACGAATGTGTAGATAGATACATATTTTGGTTGGGGAGAGAATTAAGAAATAGGGCTCACGATATGTTAGATAGCGTAAATGATTGGTCGCATATTGATGTAACCAAAGATCAATATAAGAACGAGATCAGGGATACAATCAATTTTATGGCTGGGGCACACTTGTGCGACAAATTTTTATATGGTTCCATAGACATGGATACATTTTGTGCTGAAATGGTTGAAGAAGAATTAAAAGAATACCTCGTCAATATTCCACATTTACCAGGTGAGCTTGCTGCAAAATATGAATTGGTTTCTGCAACAGCAACAGCCCAAGACGTTGACGATCGAAATAGTGTCGGATGGGATAGAATTTTGAGCAACGAAAACGAAGACATGGAAAACTAATTTTTTATAATTTTTGTATTTGTGCAATTAAATTACTGTAAATAAATATCTATTACAATCACAGTTTTATTTTATTTCTTTTATAAACATACCAACCCAGTAGATCATAGTCAGTGTTTCTTTTTCTCAGCTGAAATATTTAATATAAGTAGGGCAAATAAAAATAAAATAGTTTAGTAAAGATTGAAAATGAGTCGAGGAAACAACACAATTGATAAATTTGGTCGTCAGAAATATAATGAAAAATATCATATATTATCTGGGCCACAAGGGATTGGTTTTAAACTTACATCGGATGGGCAGTATGATATGGGTGGAAAAATCATAACCAACTTAGGCGAACCTAAAGATGATGACGATGCTGTGACAAAACACTTTGTTAATAGAAAGTTTTACAATTTTGCAGTTGTAATATGTGACATATTTAACAAGGATGTCCTCCCCATGATATACAAAAATAATAGTGAGCTTAAAACAAAAATTGAAGTTATGCAGAAAATACTCTATCATCAGCCTTTAAATGACTCATTAAGCGCACTGTCGTACGACTCGACTTCAAAAAAAATCTAAAAAAGCAGGTTAAAGAATAGGAGAACGCACTCCGAGTGGCATAGCCTTGAAGATAACGTCGTAGTCGTCGGTGAATTGGACCTTCCCTCCAAGAATATTGAAATGTTATTTATGTGTATGATGTTTTATTGTCATTGTTTTTAATAATGAAGATTGAAATAAAAAACTTTATTTTACAATATATTGTTTATTTATTTTACATTTTAAATAAAAAATATAGTCATACAATATGTTATTTAAACAATATTAGCTTTATCTATCCAAGAGTTGAAGTGGTTGGGAAATCCTAGCCATTTGACAAATAATTGTTCGATGTGATTTTTCTTGCGTTGTCTAAGGACCTTTTCTACTAGATAAACGTCAGGACTGCTTGTTTTTTGTAGTTCTGATTCGTAAAAACACCCTCTTATAGGCTGACCTTCTAACGATTCCAACAAGTAAGTAGGTGGATTTGTAACGTTAACTTTTACAACTTTAAACAATTCGGTTGACCAAGAGGGCGTATATCCTTTCTCGAATAAGCTTTTGTACTTGCTAATACGCACAATGTCACCCATGGAAAACTTAAATTTTTTAGGTACAATTTTTAAATAATCATATGCTTTAATATGTGTTTTTTCTTGCACGTCTGCAGGCTTCATTCCAATGGTGCGATGTTTCGAATGGTTATAGGTTTTTGTTACTGCCGATAATATATGTATCCATTTGTAAGATCCTCTTGTCGAGAATTGTTTATATAAATTATTTTTTAAAGTCCTTATGACTCGCTCAACAATTGCAGCTTTCTTTGTGCTGTAAGTGGAATAATGATTTATATTATATTTTTTCATCAGGGCTTGAAAGTTTGTATTATAGAACTCCTTTCCTTGATCACTTTGCAGATTTGTTGGTGTATATGATGCCTCTTCAATGATGCTTTTCATCGCATTAGTAACTTCTATACCAGTCTTGTTTTTTATGGCTTTGGTATAGACAAATTTCGAGTAACAATTTATACAGACCAAAATATAACGATAACCATCGTTTTCATCAGCATACTGTTGCATTTCAGCCAAATCAATTTGCCACAAATCTCTGTATCCTTTTATTATCGTGCGCCGTCTTACAAAATTTTTTCTAGCCGTTCTATGTAGTTCATTAACAATCTTGATTTTTTCTAGACTGGGCTCCATATTATTAATAATACTAAAGGTTTCAGATCGAAGGAAGAACTGAATAATATCATTAAATATTGAGCTTAATATATTATATCTTCTTCTCGTAATTCCTCTATGATTGACATAATTTCATTTTCGTGTCCAGTGTGACCGGCCATTTTGGAACTCCACAACAAGCGTAAACGATCCACCAACTCTTTAGCTTTGTTCCAGTAGACATATTGAAATTTTTTCGAAGATAATTTCTTTTTTGTGGGTAACTGTAGTTTTTCCGAGAGATTTTTTCTTGTAATAGTACCACCTAATTTTGTGCCCATTATCAGAGGTTTAATAATTCGTAAATATTTGTTCCATCTGGTCTCCCGTAAACCATCACTTTTTTTAAAATTGTTGTAGACAGCATTCGTTGATTCCAAAATTTCCTTGTACGTTGAAAGTACATTATCACTTAATTGTTGTTGTTCCTTGCCTACACTTGGGGGTGTTTTAAGAAATAACAAATCATAAAGTGCCGGTGATCCACCATATTCTGCAATATTTTTCCCTTTTTTGTATAAGACAATATTTCCATTTCGAAAACGCACCTCTAAATTACCAATAAAATTTTTGTTATGATCTGTTTTTGAACCAAAACGTACACCATATACAGTATCGTATAGAGATGGTTTCAAACGTAATCCTTTCAGGTGTGCGTTTAAAGTATCGGAAGTTGTGGTGTCAGCGGATGCGAGAGATGTATTAGTTGATGTCGAGGGTGTATCAAACACCGATTGGCTAATATCTTCTTTTGAAATGCGATGCTGCTGCTGCTGCTGCTGCTGCTGAATAGGTGTGGAGGTTTGAAAGGAATGTGTAGGTTGGGGAAAACCTGATATTTGAGTCGACTGCACTGATGTACTGAGACTATGTGGCTTTGTAACTGGATAATGTTGTTGCTGTTGTTGTTGCTGCTGCTGCTGCTGCTGCTGACGTTGCTTAACCACATCAGATATAGTTGTCAACGGCTTAGAAATGGGTTCGTAAAACTTTTCCAATTCCACAACATTAAACTCTTTAGCCGCTTTAATTTGTTTAAATTTTTTTCTGACGGCATTGGTAGCTTCCACTAGTTTACGTTTTAAGTCGATCGCGTTATTCATGATGTTAACAAAGGACGTTTCAACAATCAAATGAGCGTTTTCTCTTATTATTACAGTAATATATAGCTATCAAATCCTTTGCGGTATCTTCCCGATTTCACATCACTGTCTTTATCAATTACTAAAAATCCATACTTATTATCCCAACATTTTGAGCACATTTCTTGAAATTGAGTAAAAGTTAGATCCGGTGAAACGTGGTCGGAAAATATGTGTTTCATATTCAACTCATCTTGTTTAAACATAATAATAAAATTGGCGTTGTCTCGCACAAGCTGTTTAGGCACTCGCGAATATGTTTGCGCTAGGTAAAAGGAGTCGATATTTTTATGACGTCCCATGCTAAAGTACGATCTTATAACATCTTGTTTTTCACATATAACATCATCAAAGATAAATATAGAGTTTGGTTTTGCATCGGACGGTTCCACAATATTACTGGAATCACTAAAGGCATAGTAGCCTAAACCTTTGATGGGCGCTAAAATTTTCCTTAAATACTCATATTTCGGTTGATACAGAGATTTCGAGTAAATATAGACATTTTCGAAACGTAGCCCAAGGGGGTGTGTAAGCAGCGAAATCATGACATTAGTTTTTCCACAATTGGATGGACCAATTAACAGGCCGCGAATAGAGGAAGGAAGTAAAGGACCGTGTCTCTTCATTATCTTCTTTTCAAATCCAAGTCCGACTTTTTCATCGAGATTGTCAATAGGAAGTTTTTGTTTAAGATCGATAACGCGCATCTTAGGAAAATTTGATATTTTATAGGCAATTTTTCACAAAAACTGTCATTCAGATGCCGAGCGTCAAACGAAGTGGACGGTCTCACGTTTCCAACAAAACTGGATACGGTATTGTGAATTCGTTAATAAATAAATTACCATTCGAGGTACACATTCCTGGTTATCAATACTGCGGACCCGGAACAAAAGTAATAAAACGTGTGACAAGAGGTGATCCAGGCATTAATCCTTTGGATACCGCATGCAAAAAACACGATTTAGCCTATTTACATAATAAAGACAACATAAGTGCGAGACATCGAGCGGATTACGAGCTCGAACAAAGTGCTTGGAATAGAGTAAAATCGAAAGATTCCAGTTTAGGTGAAAAAACAGCAGCTTGGTTAGTTACAAACATTATGAAAGGAAAACAACGTTTTGGTATGGGTGTACCATCATCATTATCAACAAAAAAAACATCTAGTAAAGGCACGCGTCATACAAAAAGGAAAGGTGTTAATAAAAATCGACATGTTCGGAAAGCCAGTTTCGGAACAGCTATTCGACAAGCAGTTCGAAGGGAATTATTAAAAGCCGGAAGTAAAAATGTGTTGGAAAAAAATGTCATGAATGCATCTAAAATAGCTCTGTCGGCAGCACGTAGATCGGTAAAAGCGGCAGGTGGCAAAAGGAAGGTTCGTACACCGAGAATAATACCGATTCCTAAAACTGGTGGAATATTACCATTAATACCAATTTTTGCCGGGTTATCGGCTTTGGGTTCATTAGCCGGCGGGGCAGCGGGAATTGTGCGCGCCATAAAAGCAGTAAAAAAAAGCAGCGAAGATAAAACCGGTGCCGGCCTGTATTTAAAATCGAAAGGAAATGGTTTGTTTCTAAAGCCATATCGTAAAGGTATGGGATTATTTTTAAATCGTAGATCAAAAAACTAATTGAATCCCTACCTCGAAGACCACTATCTAACATCGATATAGAAAAATATGCCAAAAAGAAAAGAATAGGACACTTTCGAGGCGTTTATATGAGGGATTTATTACCTAGACAAGGTCCTCGACGTTACGAAGCAGCAATAGTGAATTTGGATAGTACGCGTGGTGCAGGGACTCATTGGGTAGCTTATAGAAAAAATAATTCTAAAGTAACATATTATGACAGCTTCGGCGATTTACCCCCACCGATCGAATTGGTACGATATCTACAAACGGGATCGGAACCATCAAAAATTATTTACTATACATACGATCGTCAGCAGGATTTTGGAACAGTCTGGTGTGGACATTTGTGCTTAAAGTTTCTTGTCGAATCATCAGCGTAAAAGATGTCATCATCATCATCGTCACCATTAACACCGCAAATGGATCGCAATAACTATACTAAAATGTTGCAATCACTGAAAGCATTTCATCTAGCCGGTGGATTAAGGAAAATGACCGTGAAACAGTTAGAAAACATGCCCAAGGAAGTAATGATTGCATTAGCCCCAAATGAAATTCCATTCGTTTGGGAAAAGTTGCCGGAGCACCTTAAAAGCGATATCGATATATTAAAATATCAGTGCGGTTGCAAACATTATTTCAGCAGCAGCAGCAGCAATTTAAACGAGGTTATGACTGATGAGGATCTTACGGCTAGAAAAATATTTTGTTGTTATTGCAAAATCAGCGATGTGCGCATAAAAGCAGAAAATAGCATAAAAACATCACTATCTAATGCAGTGAGAAAAGGTGTGACGATGAATCTTTTTAAATGTTGCCGCTAAGAATAAAACCGAGATGTGTGATGTTTTAATGGTTAGTCATGTCTTATACGTTCACACTAACAGGACACTCGAGCGTCTTAAGCGCCGATTTTTATCCACCAGTCGAATTAAATAGAGAAAACAACTATGGTCTGGCATTGCTGGGATTTTACACATACAATTCAATTTTTAATGTGGACGAAAGCAACAATAAGTTTGCCTACATGAAGGAGGGTTACACCACCGAGCCGATACAATTGCAGATTCCACCTGGGGCCTATGAAATAGATGAGATAGGTAAAGCTATGTTGGAGGCTTTGAGGATTTCAACTGAAGAAAAGAACGATGGAATCTTTTACTTGGTTGCTAATAATAATACGCTGAAATGTGAACTGAAATCCCAATATACTATAGATTTCCGGGGAGAGGCGAGTATTGGTAAAATGTTAGGATTTAATCATACAGTGTTAAAAAGAGACAAAAAGCACGAATCAACCGAGATGGTGGAAATAATGAAAGTACGCATCATACGCGTAGATTGTAATATAATTTCCGGAGCATATATGAATTCGGTGGAAGGTCATACCTTGTTCGAATTCGATATCGACGTGGAGCCCGGTTACAAAATCAGTAAAGAACCGCAAAATAATATTTATATGCCGTTAATGCCGGCAGGACGTCAGTTTATCGACAACATTACTCTTCGCATCTTGGACGATAGCGGTGATCTAATCAATTTTCAAGGCGAGAAAATAATCGTGAAATTGGAACTGAAGAAACTTTCATAGAAATGGGTTTTTGCTTCAATCGTCAATTGTGTGTGCTGTCGACTAAGATGGGGGAACCGCCGAAACATAATAAAAGTAAAAGAAGAGTTAACGTCAAGGTTAGTCGTCGTCCAGACGTTAGATCACAAACATCTCAACAGTTATCTGCCGAAGACTATAAATTTTTAAAATCAATCGGTCTTAAAGTGCGAAAATGATTTCCACCACCAGCGATAAAATAGAGGTTTTCTCCGAGCCCATCTTGGACAATTCCATTATTAGTCTAGAAGAGCATACGTATAAACCATACGGATCTCCATCATTCAACAATTCGGATGAAGTCCGTATCCCCATTAATTTTCAAGATATTATACTGGATATCGCCGAAAGTTACATATATATCGAAGGAAAATTTAAACCCATAGACGCAACGAAAAGATGTTTTTTATCAAATAATGCCCTCGCATTTTTGTTCGATGAAATTCGCTACGAGATGGGAGGTGAACAGGTCGCCGTGGTTCGTAAACCTGGAGTTACGACGACATTAAAAACCATGGTTTCATTCGGAAGTTTGCAACAAAGATCTCTCATGACGTGCGGATGGGGTCTCGACGAAGCAAACCAAGATATCGTAGACACGGCAAGTAACGTATTCTCCGGGAAATTACCCTTAAAATATCTTATGGGATTCGCCGAAGATTACGCAAAAGGTGTTTTCAACGTAAAACAAGAGCTTATTATGATTATAGCTCGCACTTTTACCAATTGTTACGTCGGCGAAGTAGAGGCAGAAATTAGTATCGACAAAATCGAATGGAAAATTCGTCACATCATTCCAGACGACAAGCAAAAATTGAAAATACTGTCTCGCATTAATAAAGGAGGAAACAATGCCAGTATTCAAATGGCATATCGTAAATGGGATCTGTACGAATTACCAGCTTTAAGGCAAACATCTTCCGACGTGTGGGCCTTGAGAACGAGTACAAGTCTGGAAAGACCGCGCTATATAATCGTCGGGTTTCAAGACAGCAATAATTGCGACAAGAAAGAAAAAAACGCAACCCAGTTTACCCACGCCGACGTATGCGACATTAGACTGTATCTGAATTCAACCGTTTATCCCTACGAAAGATGGAATTTAGATTTCGCCAAGAAACTGTACGCAGCAGCCTATTACAATTACGAAAACTTCCAAAGCAGCTACTACGGGCGCGAAATAAACGATCCAATGATAACGTTCGCGGAATATATGAAAAACCCCGTTTTTATTATCAATTGCAGTCATCAACCAGAGGCGATTAACTCATCGACAGTGGATGTAAAATTGGAGTTCCAAACGAGAAAGAATAAATTCCCCAAAGACACTAAAGTGTACGCATTAGTTATTCACGACTCATTTTTTAGTTATAATGTATTAAACGGTTCGGTGACCAATAAATCTATATTTTAATGCATCTATTATATGTAACACAAAATAATGTTCTTGAATCAATAAATTTGTAATGAGTGAAGTAGTAGTTTTATATTTATTTGAAACCCAACCAAAAAAAAAAGCTGCCGGAAAAGCCCGCTCTTTAAGAAAAGAGTAAGGGAATTTAGAAAATGGTGGTTTATTAAGTGGAAAAAAGAGCTTAAATAACACAAGAAAAAATTTTTAAGGCAAAATATGAAAACAACGATTTAGAAAATTTGTAGGAAAGTAACGGTTAGGAATAGGGAAAAAAGTTATAAAAAAAAAATTATAGAGGAAATCGAGTACTATAAGCAAGCATTTTTCTCGATAGTAAAAACGTAAAAAAAATTTTTTTCAAAAAAAAATTGAAAAATGGTGAATGCGCGCCAAAGTTGAAGTTTTGGAGCAAAATGATATTAGGAAATTAGAAAGAGAATTTTTTTCTACATATGGTAGTACTTTTCAAAATTCGGAAAGATGAAATTTTAAGAAAAGGGTTACAATAAGTTAGTAATTTGGATTTTTTAAAGCGCTGTAGCTCGGGAACCGTTCAAGATAGAAAAAAAATAAAAGCACTTTGATAGCCCAAAATTTTGAGGAGAATGCGATGGTGTAAAAAAAATTATAATTTTTTTTTTTTTTGAAAATGCTGAATACGCGCTAAAGTTGAAGATTTAGAGAAAAACGGTATTGGGAAATTAAAGAGAGAACTTTTTTCTACATATTGTAGTATTTTTGAAAATTCGAAAAAATGAAATTTGAAAAAAAGGGTTATAGAAAGTTAGTAATTTGAATTCTTTAAAGCGCTGTAGCTCGGGAACCGTTCAAGATAGAGAAAAAATAAAAGCACTTTAATTACCTAGAATTTTGAGTAGAATACAATGGTGAAAAAAAAATTTGGAAAATCTTAAAAATGACAAAAAATTTAGACGAAAAAATTGAAATTCTCGAGTTATGAGGCTAGGGCCGCCGAACGGGAGTATGTGGAAGTTGTAGGGGGAGGTTTTTTTTTTTTTTTTTTTTTTTTCTAAGTCCACCACCGCCTCCCCCACCCTCCCACCCGCGGAGGGAAAAAAAATCGATCTTTGATGGTTTCAGAGCGATTGCGCGGCTCCTTCACCATTTTCTCGCAATTTTTGAGGTATCGATTTTTTTATTTGCGGTGACAGAAGTTCGGAAATTTTTTTTTTGGATTCTAGAGAAAATTTCCCACAATATATGTATTTTTCCAATTTTTTATCGTCAACCGTTACGACGCCAGAGCCCATCCAAAATGCGATGAAAAAATTTTTTTTATATTAGCGAATCGGGAAAAATAGTGTGATATACTTCAACTCTTCCTTATTACGATTCCGTCAAAACATTTTCAAAATTTTCCTTACCTTGCCTGAAAATAATTAAAATATATGCATAATTTGCATTTTTTGTAAATATGTAGCAAAGTAATGGTTAGAAATATCAAAAAAATTTATTTGAAAAAAATGTAGAGAAAGTCTAGTACTATATGCTAGAAAAGTGGAGGGGGGTAGTTTGTGTCCATACCAGAGATACGGTGAGTTATAAAATCATATTATTCTCAAACTTATATAATGCATATATGCACTCCACCTTACCCCCTCCAACTTTTTGAATGTATATAGAGGCCGGTATTAGAATTATTTCATCATTACACATTCGATCGGCAAGATGGAAGATATACCAAAAAGGATCATTGGCATTGTCAGGCCATTCGTGCCCGGCAAGATATGCAAGTGTGAGGAGTGCGGGGGTACCGCACCAGGAGCGGCACCTTCGGCACCGCCTGCAACGCCGACACCACCAGCGACGACGACGGTGCCGCCAATGAGAAGACCAAGGGCTGCACCTAGGTCGGTGTTAATATCGTTGGGTATTACTCCACGGTAGGCACCCCACCCTCCCCCCAGGCCCTTTTAGGGCCACAAAAACGGTCCTTTTCAGGACCACATTATATTTTGATCGTAGTTTAGTAATCGTCACTTATGGGGCGAGATATTCGTTTAACGACGATTTGTCTCGTAGCTTAAGTGCCAAGTTACATGCTTGAGAACCTATGAAAATGTTAACAGTTCAAACAAGGTTTCTATTATTTTTTTTTTGTAATGTATTCTTCACAAAATATTAAGAATAAGTCTTATTGTCTAAACAAATCTAATTCCTTATTTAAAGTTTTTGAAAAAAATCAATAATTCTATAAGCTCTCACCAATACATAACATTTAGAATCCGTTGGTGGGGTGGGGGTAGTTCTATATATATGAGACTGGGTCAGTTACACAGTCATATATTCATCAACCCTCATACGATAAACATGGAGGAAGAAAGACCCGCCAGCCGAGGCTCATCCATCTTTAGTGATGACACCGTAGCCGACAACGTTGGAGACCTGCAAGTCTTCGACGACGACGACGAGGTGGATTTTGAAATTGACGTCCTACGTTGGGACGACTTGGATGAGCCGATTCCGCTAGTATATGACCATGATCCGGGTCTAGTGGAATTAGACGACGCGGGTGATTGGGTCTTACAAAGACTCGAAACTCCGTCGCCGCAGCCAGAGCCGGACTCGACGGAAGATGCGGTGCTGGAAATTCCAGCATCACCAACACCCGACGACCCACAAGGCCCCTGCGATTCGTCAAGCTGGTGGTCGACCAGCGAGGATGGGGCACCATAAGCCCCACACTCTCCCTGGCCCTTTTTAAGGGCACACAACAACGGTCCTTTTCAGGACCACAAAATACTTTGATCGTAGTTTTAGTACATATTAGTACTTTGTTACTAATATTGTATGTATAGAATATACAATATTAGATACAAAGTATTAAAACTTTAAGTGCTGGTGGAACCCAGCTAAATCGTTCGTTCGTATTTGAGACCACAAACAACTTTTGGTCTCAATACGTAATATGACATTTGTTTTCACCCCCCACCATTAATTTGTCTCTATATATACGACCATCAATACTTATTACAATCATTTTAGTTCAACATGTCAGGGACTCAACAACAACAACAACAACAACAACAACAACAACCCATCCAATGCCCTGTGGTAGATTCTACCACAGAGAATTGTTTGGAGTGGGAGCCGAACGATCCTAGATGGGATGAACTTTGGCGGTTCATCATCGAATACACAGAGGACAGCACCGCCACCCCCGCTGATGATGATGATGGGCCGTGCGACTCCACAACTCAATAAAAGAGTCGCATGTTTTAAAACCAAACGGTCCTTTTCAGGACCACAAAATAATTTGATCGTAGTTTTAGTTGGTTATAATACTTTGTAACCAATATTTTATGTTTTTTTCATAAAAACATACAATATTGAGATACAAAGTATTAGAAGTTCTGGCGACAGAACCTTAACTTCATAAACCGAACCATGTTTTAGCATACTTGTAAATATTATCAGAAAATATTTACAACTATTGCTATTGCGTAGTTTTAGTGGATTATTCACTTTTTTTTTTTTTTTTTTTTTTTTATTACCTAATATTATGTGGGACAGGGCCTATATGAAATAACACACAAAAATAAATTTTCAAGTCATTTTTATTCTCATTATAAAATATAAAAAATTTGATCAAACACTTTTTTATTAACTACAATATATATATATATATATATATATATTTACAAATTTAATACTATAAATTAAAAGCTAATATCTACAACTACCTAACACCTACTACATAATTTATTAAAGTCCTCTAATTGTCTTTTTAACCGCGCAGATTTCACCTTTTTTATCTCTAATTGTTTTTCAAGTTCTATAATGTCACTGGCACACTCGTTCACTTCATTCACTAACCGTTTTTTCATGGCATAAATGTCAGTCAATTTGGTCTTCTGAGAGTTGGTGAAGTCTTCGACCCACTCCGGTTGTGATGGCTCGGAAGAAGACGCGGTTTTATTTGGTGAAGACGATGACGACGACGACGACGACGAAGCAGCGGAAACTTCATCGCCTTCAAAACACCGCTTAAACCGCTTCTTCATGGGTTTCCGGCACCCCAATATCGGCGACAGTGGTGCTGGCGCTGGGGAAGACTTCACCTCCGACACTATTACATTCTCGACGCTGGCCGGTGTTGGTGGCGTTGGTGGTGTTGGTCCATCGGGGCCTTCTATGACTTCCACTTCTACTGACAGTGGCTCTTGCGGTGCTGTTTTTAGGAAGTCGGGTAATGGAACAGGGGTGGAGGGACGCTTAAAGTTAAACTTTTTCTTCTTCCCTTGTCCCACACCTTTAATCGCCGAATAAAATGTTTTTTTATCGGCGATTTCCGACTTCCGCATAGTCAAGAGCTTTTGCAGTTTCGACGCTTTCGGAGAAGATTCCCTAGGCCGCGATGCTTTTCGCACAACCACATCACTAATCACATTAATTTTTGGCTCTTTCTCCTCCGTCCAGCATTCCAGGAATTGCGCTGCCGACTGAACCAACTCCTCGTCGCGACCATCGTTGAGGGCTCGGTCTTCGGCATCTTCATGCTCCACGCCATTCCAGTTCTCGAACACCCCCGGACTTAGCACCTCTAAACCACTCATGTTATCGAGCATGCCTTGCTGTGAACCGCAGCTCACGTCAAGAGCATCTAAAAGAGACCGTACACTAGACATTTTCGATATTCCAACTCACACAATTAACTTTTTCTTAGCACTGTACTGTTTGCTGTTCTGACGAACTGTGAAGAGCTCGAGCCAGCAAGTCTGCTTTTATGCCCATTTCCCCCACTACACCGCCTTTATTCCTTTTGTTCGATGCATTAAGTATAATATTTAAACTTGTCAGATGCAAGGCCAAGGCCAAGGCCGACGTAACCGGCAATACCAGGGTCGTTTTCAGGGCTGTAATTTTCATGGATTTTTTTTTTGTCCCTGTCAAGGTTATTTTAAAGAAGCATATAAATATAGTACTAAACTTGTTAGATGCGAGGCCAAGGCCAAGGTCAAAGTACCCGTCAATGTCAGGGTCGTTTTCGAGGTTGTAATTTTCAAGGATTTTTTTTTTTGGTCCTGTCAAGGTTATTTTAAAAACAAGGACATTAATGAACGTGCCATCCAGAGAAGAAATTGGGTCATAGAAGAAGCTTACCTGTACAGAAGAAATTAACATGTATTTTATTTCTTAATTTTTAATTTTTTGTTTGTTATTTTTTTTATTTTTTTTTAATAATAAAAAGTAAACTCAATCTTTTGTTATATTTTAATTTTTTTTCAATAAAACAATAGTAAAATGAATCTGTATGTGTATTTATTAAACATCACCTAAAATACGTTTTGCAATCCATATTTTTCTGCAGAGTCCGTTTATTAATGAAATAGAACCATATATTAGGGTGAAATCTAATGGTTTCAAATCAGTCTCACATAACAATGTCAGAAGTAAACACTATTGATAAGTTCGGTCGCAAAAGAAAATTTAAGGATTTTAACTTTATGCGAGGTCCTTCAGGAATAGGTTTTAAACTTACACCTAATGGAGATTACGACATGGGAAGCAAAAGATTGTGCTATTTAGCAGAACCTCTTGAAGGAGACGATGCGACCACACGAAATTATGTTGATAATAACCTTGCTCAGTGTGTGCAAGATACGCAGAAAGCTTTACATGACTCAACAATTGTTATTAAAGATATATTCAGAAACCAACTTGAAGGTTACGTACGCAAGAAATTAATTGAAACCGGTCAAGAACTTAGAGGATACATTGATGATACTGTTATTGCAATATATGAACTTAGGCAAGACGAACTGCGTGATGAACTTAACTCTAGAATGTTGAAAATTGAAAAGACTATGGAGGATCTTGTCAGCAAACCTGTTTCACATTAAACATTTACTCGTAGACCTGTGCGTTTAATTTACTATTAGACAAATTTTTCAACAATAACTTTTACAGTTTGTTATTTGTCGACACTTCATTATATTTATAATTTTAAAATAAAGGTTCAATAAAAAAGCAATCAATCAATGAATACATGTTTTTTATTTAAAAAAAAAAAAAAAAAAAAAAAAAAATTACAATACTATCGTTACATATTAATGTTGTATGTTTAATAGAAATAATAAAAACAATACAAATAATGAAATATGGATTTTCCAGATTACGTGCTGTCCTGACTTAGAAATGATTCCAACACGGTGACTAAATTTGCTAAGTTTTCTTCCGGGTCTGTTTTGTAAAAATCTATGTCTGCATGCCCCCAAGGTAGAGTTTTGGTTGAACTGGGAATTACATAACGTTTATCATCGCTATGTGACAATGCTACTTTATTTATTATGTTGGTATAAATGTTATGTAATTCACTTCTAAATGTCTTCATCTTTCTTAATATCAAACCACCCCGTTCAACAATTCTTTGGTAGTCTTCCTGATGAAGGTCTTTCTCGATAACACATTTTTTGATACCTTTGGCTTTTTTTAATTCATTATTAATGGACTTTACATAATAAGCCTTCGCGCCGGTACCATAAAAACTTATTATCGGATCACCAGGAAACTCATCTTTCATTCTACCAACTACAGAATTACTTTTAATTATGTTGAAATTATTAATTTCGGGGTAATTTGATGTATCGAATTTTTCGGGGTTTTCTGATATAGTTTGATAAAAGTTTTCCGTATACACTTTTAATATAAGCGAGTCAGTATCGGTGTAAAGTAACGAAGCATCATCGCCAAACTTGGATTTAATAAAATTATAATAAAAATCGTATATTACAGTCTTTGATATATCTAATATGGAAAAACCGATATAAATTGGTTTATTGTACAATATTTTAACTTTATTCATATGTATAGCAACAAAGTTCTCGGTAAATATCGAGCTACTATTGAAATTGGGGCGGGATATTAGTGCTCTAGCTCCATTTCTGCCTACACTGTTCTCCCAATGTGTTACTAATTTTATATCCTTTCGATTTTCCACATTTTCCATAGTTTTACCAAATATCGCGTTATTTTTTAATTTAAAAGTGTCCTTCGCAAATTTTGTGGTGGCCTTGTTACGTAAATTGGTATTAAAATCAATATACGATTTTAGCCATTTTGATTGCTCAAACTGTAATACTCGATGGGTTTGCATTACCACTAAGCCGTTGGCGATGGCTTGTTTTAAAGTTCTATAGTGTACAATGTATTTTTTTTTATCTTGTAAATTGGGAATTAATTTCGGTAATTTAGCGTTTTCTGTTGGCGGTATGATATTTTCTACTAGAAATGGAAGATCAGAATGTGCATCATGCAACTCAGTCGGATAATGCACATCCACTTCCAAAACGTAGCCATGTAAACTATCATCACCAACAGCCATAATATTTAAATCCAGAATTTCGCGCTCGCTTAACCATCGAAAACCACCATATGGTAATGCTTGTGACATACTATGACCATATAGATTTGTAGCATCAAGGTATGTTATAAATGAAGAAGGTTTTGTTGGGTCATAGTCTGGTAAAAAAATATTATTAGCGATGTGCTTCCTTTCTGTACACTGGCTTATGCCGCCGCGTATACCTTTCTTAAAAAAATGTATCATGTCTATATCAGTTAAGAGCTCTAACTCTACCTTAGTCATACGTAGCATACAATCAAATGATAAACTTGGAAGGGTATAGTAATGTGCTGGATCAAGTTTATCGAATTTTAAGCAATTATTCCGAAATTGCTCAAAAACATCACACAATAGCAACACATCTGATTTTAAATACACGTCCGAATAGTCCCCCAAAGTTTTACACCCAAACAAGCGCCATACTTCTTTTGCTCTTCTATAGCTTTCATCGCTAATATGTTCTTCCCGTAAATTATCATAAAATTCATCTTTACTTGGAAGACATGTATTTTCCATTTTTTCTATAGAGTCAATAAAGCTGTAGGGAAAAACACCCTTTTGACGCATCAAATTAAATTGGTTGATATTTGAAAAATGTTTCCGCGTTTCAATAAAATCGTCGTCGTTTAAACCGCTGCCTAAATTTTCCAAAGACGTTGACAGAAATTTAAAACTATCAATAAATCGCAACTTTAAATATTTCCTCTTGACTTTTCCACATTTACTATCAAAATAATCGTGCACATAAATGCTTTTGGTAAATGATATGTACTTTTCCTTACTTTGAGCCAAAACACCAATTTTATCCCCATATTTACATAACTCTTTTATAAATAAATGGCTGTCGTAGCCGCTTAAGTTATGAAATATGATAGGGATAAAAGAGGGTAATTTATAATTTAAATTACAAACGGAATGTGCAGCACCAAATCTTTTTGCACCAGTTATGTGACAGTGGTCTCGTACTTTAATCTCACCCTCTTCAAAAGGGCCTTCACATATACCACATATTTTAGCATCATTAAACTCCCTTTTTTCTTCAGGCGTTAACGGTTTCATAGGCTTAATGTCTTTTAAATATGTGTTGTATAGAGCCCTTAAATCACACTCGATACGATCCACAAAGACTTGAGCTGCATTATTCCCCCGAAATAGCTCAAATTTCGAAAGTGAGTCGTCAAAAGAGCATTTAATTAAATAAGCAAAAGAATATGGTTCATGTTTAAAACTTTTTACAGTGTAAGAATTTTGTGGGTTTGGTTGTACCGTTTCAATGGGTTTTAAAACAGATTCGAAATCTGCATAAACCACGAATGGAACGCGCATTTGCTTTTCTATACCCTCGAATTTTAAAATATTTTCCGGCACACTCTTTCCAAATTTATCGATTTTTAAATCCACTGAGGGTGTTTGCGTGAAAATGTGGTTACAATCGTAGCTTTGATGTAAAGTTAAAGCTGACGGTGTACTAAAATAAATGAGGCAACCATCACAGAAATATATTTTATGTTGTTGACAACTAATTTGACTTGAAACTAAACGTGATAAATCCCGAATCCAACAATAATGACTCTTTGAACAAGTCGTATCGCAAAAATGTTCACCGCCATCTTTACTACTACAGTCTTTTGTAATTAACAATAAATTTACATGCCTATCCAACTTTTTTGACGCATACCTCAGTGGACCAATAACTTCATGTATTATTTCATTATTTTCATATTTAGATTCCAGACCGTATACGTTAATTGATATGTTGTTCATTTCTTCAAATTTTTTAATGTCACGTAATTTTACTGGAAAATCCATACCTGTTACATTTAGCACTCTAGAAAAATGGGGGTAGGATGTCTTCTGTGAAGGCTCTGCTGTTGGAGGAAACAATGCTGATGTTACAGCCCACGCAAAGCAAAATTCGTCCTGGTTAATCACATTGACGACAGCTCCTTTCTTTTCAATAGAACACGGCAACTTGATGTATGATGAGCCACCCATAGGCATATACTTGTTGATACCAACTTCCAAGTATAAAATTCGCACAAGAGCCCATCCTATAACAAGAAAAATAATATATAAAAATCAGTTTAATATATCGGGTTTTGATTTTTCCATACCTGAATCTTTCTCCTGGAACTCTGTCGCCTGCGTTTTTATTGATTCGGTGAAAGAATGGTAAACGGCATCCAAATCACTTTCTACACTAATTATTTGATTAGCAGTGTTGAAGGATTTTTCACTGAATATTTCTTGTGACGGAAGCATGTACTCGCCAACAGCTGTCATGTTAACTTTTAAAGCATGATGCACACGCAATAAATTATTAACAAGTTCCACCACCTTGGATTTAATGTCTGCAAAGAACATTACGTAATCGGAATGCTCCATATCACTGCTAACCCGATAGGTTGCAATTCTTCTTTTGAAGGCACATTGAACGAGTTGCACACCATGACATACCGGCAAACATGAATTATTTTTATGTTGTTGTGTTCGTTTATGCGCTGACATATGATTTATTGGAACATCTACATTACATGTAGCGCAATTAATTACCGGAATCGTCGATGTATACTCTTCAATTCGGAGCCGTTTTCCTCCAGGCACTTCATTAAATCTCGCCGCACACGATTCTCTTTTATGACGTCTCATATTATAACTCTTAGTAAACTTAGAACCGCAATTTTCACAAACATATGCCATGATTTGTCAAATATTAACACATGTACTACCTATACAAGTCAGAGCCAACTGATGGATGAAACTGCCCCATACTCTATATAAAACCATTCAAGGTCACCCCCAACCACGTAACATATCTTCAAGGTCACACACCCAAGATGACCTTCAACAAAGTCAAGGTCGTCTCGACCAAGGTCAAGGTCAAGGTCACACACACAACCTTGAACACAAGGCCAAGGCCAAAGCACACGTGCACTTTCAAGGTCAATGACAAGGACATGTGGGCGGGGCCAAAGAGGGGTGAAGCAAGGTCAAGGTCAAGGTCGAGGAGTGGGGGGATTGAGAGAATCGGGTTATGTTCACTACTGGAGTAAAATGTAGATCATAGCAATAAAAAGAGTTACAGTTTGTTTTGTTTAAGAAATAGTCATTACTAGAACAACAACCGTACACTTGCTTTACCACTGCTCAAGTAATAATAATATCTGAGATCAGTTTTTCAAAGCATTATACGATAAATTGTCCTAAATATAAGATAAAATTTTAGTTGAACTAGTTCAAAGAGATATTATATTAGAAACAATTATGACTTTCAAGCATAACCTAGATAGACAGGGACTGATCTGTAAAAATCTATTACGATTTGGCTGTTGAGAGGGGGCACGCTAATTTTTACTCTAGATCCTTCAGAATAATGCTCAAAACAATAATTGAGATAGGCTCCCTCTCAAAAAATACCGCTAGATTTATTTATTTAACAAAAAGTGAAAAAAAAAATGAAAAAAACAGTTTTTTTCTCCTTTCCATCCTTATAACCTTGAAAGTATTCACTTTAGAATAAAGTTGAAGAGAAAATAATGTTTCATAATTAAAGTTCCTACAAGATGAGGTTAATTAGAAATCTTAGGATTTGTTGACCTTGTTGCCAAATAGTGATAATAAAAAAAGGCAAAAAAGGACTTTTTTAAACGATTTTTTTCGACCACTTACATAAGAGCTAAAATATTTTTTCGATTTGGAAAGTGCAAATGCTTCCACCGACGGAACCTGCAGCTGCATAGCATTCTTTTAGTGTCTCTTATCAAGTGCAGCAATGGCTTGGTAACGAATTAGACCCAATAGGCTGAGGTTGGAAAATTGAAAAATCAGGTTTAGAACCTATTCTAACCAATGACATACTATAGCCAAATAATTTATTAAAAAAATTAAGTTACAAATATTTGAAAAAGTGTTCTAAATCATGTGGCTGCGTTTAGCATGGTTTGAAATACTTTACTACTTTAACTGTAACAGGCAAATGTGCAAAAACGCGCAAAGTCAAATTTAAGTTTTTAAAGAAGAAAACGAGATCTACTTCGAAGAAATAGATATCGACAAAAAATCAAAATGAAGATTTTGATGAATTCAAATATCCCAGCAGTCTCTCAAGAGAACACGATTGGGTTCGTGTTAAGAATTGTGAATGTTCATAAACTTTTTTAAAATATTTTATATTAAATTACCTCTAATTTTTACCAATATTTTATTTCCATTCTCACGTCTAACGGTACTTATCGAAACATCGTGCTATTTCTCAATATATTATATCTTCGAATATTTTTTAAAATATTGCATCGCTATAACTTAAGAAATATGAACTTTTTTTACAAACTTTTCTAAAATTAACTTTCTGTTTTCTTGAATACTGTACGAAAAAAGTAATTCCAGAACAATTTTTTTTTATTTATTTGTTTAAACAATTCCTGAGACTACAATCAAATGTATTTGTATTCAGTAATTTAAAACATAAATCAACAAACTTTTTTTTAAAAGACCACATACCATAACTCTTCTATTCACGTGACAACATTTTAAATAAAAAATGATCAAAACTGCTTCATTGGATAATGACATTTTTTGGCACTTACCTATTTTGAACCTGCAGATTTAATTTTAGTGCAAGAGCTCCCCATCTATCCTTTTTGTAATTTTTCACGAACGTGGGCGATTTTCTTTTCCATTTTCATTCGTTGCCGATAACGTAAATATGTGAATACTTTCAAACCATGTTTTCAGAGAAAGTTTTCGATGAAGGTATTCAATTTGTTTATAAACAAAAAATTTAACAATAACTTTACGCAATTCCTGAACAGGCCCTAATTATCTGATTTTAATTTTTAAAAAAGCGTTTGAAGCTTGAGATCTCTAGTATAAGTGAAAAAAAATTCAAGTATGACTTTCTGATTTAAAACTCAATCAAATTTGAAAAATCAGATTACAAAATTATTATGCATAAACTATCTAACCATTTTAACGAAATTTAGCATATTGGTTTATTACAACATGAAGTTTTTTTTTTATCCTAATATGAAGGTCTTCAGAGAAATGTAAATGGTCGAAAAAAATCCTTTAAAAAAATATCTTTTTTTGCCTTTTTTTTTTGATTATTACTATTTCGCAACAAGGGTAATAAATACGATTTTTAACTACCTCCATCTTGTAGGAAATTTAATTACGAAACTTTTTTCTCTTTTTTCTAAAGTGAATACTTTCAAAATTGTAAGGAAGAAAAGGAGAAAAAACGCGTTTTTTTTTTTACTTTTTATTATATAAACAAATGTAGTGGTATTTTTTTGAGAGGGAGCATATCTCAATTATTGTTATGGGCATTATTTTGGAGGGTTTAGAACAAAAATTCGCGTGCTCCCTTTCAACAGCTAACCAAAAACAGTTCAGCCCCGGTCTAATATAGAGCGTTTTTCCTTAAGACGGACCGTTTTACAGCTGTATATGTTTAATTTCTGAAACATGACATCTGTAGGACTAGTCCCGACTCTCTCGCATTCTCCACCACATTCTTTTCTGCGAATTACTTTTTATTTAGTTTTCTACTCTTATTCTCTATTGAAGAATTAAAAAAAAATCGAGATTCAGCGGACTTTGACCTAAAATATGACAATTTGGAAAACCTATATTAATTGAAAAATCGATGTTACTATAACAGTATTTTTTATTATGAGAGTATATATGAACAAGGGCTCTTTGCAATGAGACGTATAATTTGTCCCAGTTTTTATGTATTACCTAGAGAGTTACCGTTCATGAGATGAAAACACGTTTTTGTGCATTAGCTAGAAGGTTAAAAACGCTAATCAAGCATTAATTAATGGTTCATAAACTTGATTGAAAATGTATTTTAATATATAGCATGTCTATATTTTGGATTAATCTTTGATAACATAAAACATAATATAAAATTTTACGGGAAATACCCGGATCAGTGCAACAAAATAGCTTATTAGAAATTAAAGGGGGACAAATACTTACTAATTTTTGTTCAAATAGAGTGACGACTTGTTATTGTTTAGGCAGGTATTGCCAATACGTGGAATAAAATATAGGACATAAAACATGTAAAACAACAATCCGTTACCTATAATTACGGTAAGGAGAATTTAACTGTGGTTTATGTTTATCTTAGTAGGAATAGAAACGAAAAAAACTTTATTCATGGGAACCTTGTAGATATTGCAAGGGTCTTTATAATATTCATATATGAATAAATTCCTTTTTTTTCCACCAAGTTTTATCATCTCCTAACAACACACTTATCACAGTTTATGTGTTTCCTCACACCCGTATAGCCATTATTTTTTATCATATCTATACCTTCTTATTAAATTTGCAATAGCAAGACTTTTCTCCACTTCCACTTTGTTTTCAGTGTTTAAATCAAGCAATGGCCGCCCTGACTTTTTTTTACTTCTTTTCCTTAAAGAGAGCGCACTAAAAGAGTTGGTTAAACAATTAACTTTGTTAGTAGTCATAGCGGTTAATAAAATGACTTTTAGTAACAAAACAAAAATACACACCGACGAAGAAAAACAATTATTATGTATTACCCCGATAAATACTAAAACAAAAATTAAAATAAGTTAATTTTTTTATAAGTGCAAACAAAACAAACTCAAATGCCGAAATAACAAAAAAACTGAAGTCACTGCTCACCCGGTAACAAGTGTGTTTTTATTAGATTTACTTAATAGCATTCTAGTTATTAAGCGCCCGGTATAAATGCATACTGACAATAATACATAGTTTCATCTTTTTTGCTCACATATAACCCCGTCGGATTTTCGTTTTTTCACGGTGCCGTATCAATAAATTGCACAATCTCATGTTGTCGATTACAAAAAATCCGCACGTTTTAAGCTGTTGCTCTGTTACCAACTTGTTAATATGATGAGAGAAAATCCCCAAAGGTTTAAAGTAAAAATAAAAAAATATATTTTTAGAAAAAAATTAAGGTTGCCATGGCACTGTGGTACTACCCTACAAGCCGCCATTGCTCAATAATGTTTAATAGTCAAGAAAAAATATGCTAAAAAGTATTACGTAATAGGTTAGTTGAATTAGTAAGAAAATCAACAAATTATATAATAATAAGTTAAAATAAGTTTAAAAAAATTATAAAGGTAATTTTAAAAAGGTGATTGTCTGACAAACGCTATATCATTATTATAGCGAGGTCTTCGAACATCCTCCCTGCCTCCGTAGAATTAGCATATCGTCAGAATCAGGGCCCGGTTATTTGAGTGCTGAATAAGGAAATATTTATATTTATATTTGGAAAAGTATTGATAAACAGTAGACCTTTTATTTCTTGGTACACACACAGACACACATCGATTCTATGCTATCCTTTTTTAACTGCATTATTTAAACAAGTAAAACATATATAATAGGTAGTACGTCAATTCTAAAATACATAAAAATATGAATTTGTGGTTGCCTAAATTATTACAATTGTTATTTTCGATATGTTTTGTTGATATTAATCGCAATCTTCGCATTTGTAGTAATTTCTAACATTTAAAACACTAAAAGAAGTCATGATAAGCAATAAAACTGAAACATTTATGTCTGTCAAATATCAAAAAAGCCTATCCCCACTGACCATAAAAAGCCTTTAAACAAACGTATTGTTGTTTAAGTATACAGGTATGATTGAAGAGCTATGTAATAACAAGTTAATACTTTATTTATTTTAAGAACAATCTATACATATATATTAAATTGAAGTTTCTCTCTGTCTGTTTGTCTATCTGTCTGTTCCGGGTAATCTTCGAAACCGCTAAATCGATTTCCATGAAACTTTATAGATATGAAGAGGAGGTAGTCAGAAGTGATATAGGCTATTTCTTTGAACGGGTTAATCTTGGAAACGACTGACCTGAACAGGAGGTTGCCAGTTGTGACAGGGGCTGTATTTTTTAATTGTTTATTGCTTATTACAACTGTATTTACCTAATAGCAATTAAGCTTTTTGAGAGAAAATTAGTTGAATAGCGCTTGATTGAGACAGTAAAAAATGTGCATTATTGATTTATTCATAGACATACTTGATTTCAAGTACCGTCTTGGTCGTCCAGCCTGAGCGAGCTCTGATTGAAGTTTCCACCCAGCACCACCAGTAGGTATAATGCGTTATGTTCTTTGGTTTTTGTGGCGGTGTGATTGCTGTTGTGAAAATATTCAACTGATTTGGCCAAGTGGCTTTCGCATTTCCTTCAGGGAACATTCACTAATCCCAAATATACTCAGGTATTAGAAGAAGAAGATTATTATTCACTGGTAGACACGTGGAATGTTGCCTGTATATTTTGACTCGCTGAGTCCAATCTGGCTTTAAAACTGATTCACCTTTTTCTGCTTCTAAGAAGATCGATGTTAAAGTAGCGAAAATATGTGCTTTTTGACGTTTTTTAAGGGCTGTCTATCTAAAAGAAAGGAGCTAGAAACTTCGATTAAAGCTTAAAAGAAATTTTAATCAACGTACTTTACAACTGGTCATGCTTCTGATCTCCACTACAGCGGATACGGTAAAAGCTTCATTAGAAAAGTAGATAAGGAAAAACGAAGTTTCTAGTTCCATCCTTTTAGATCTGACAGTTCTCCCAAAACATTGGAAAGAGGTACGTATTTTCGTTACTTTAACGTTGATTTTCTCAAAAGTATGAGGAGATGGATCAAATCTCAAGCCAGATTTGAATTCAGCAGCTCAAAATCCCATTGATTAAATTGTGTCCTCGCTCAATGTGTCTTGAGTATTAAAGGACTAAGGTTTGTAAACGATATTTTAACAAGAACTTGAATTTCGGATCGCGCACCATTTTCTTGTCTCAATTGTTGAGTTATTCATATTTGGTAGTGTTTTAATTGCAACATGAACATTTACGAAAATCCCGCGGTACAGAATGGAAGAACATTTATTAATAGTGAAAACTTATTACAAAATTGAAGATGATTTTACATCATTTTGATGTGCATAATCCACCGTCGGAGTCAGCTGTTGAAAATTTAAACAAAAAATTGAGTGGATGTTTTCATTGAAAGGTTAGAGAAACATTACTCATCATCGCCCTAGAAAATCGGTTTAAAACATCGTAGCTATGAGTGTCAGTACCGCAGAATAACTATATACCTCCATCCTGCATCACTCGCAGAAATTAAACTTCCATTCTAGTACTCTTACGAAAATTTGTATCTTTATGGATGGTACGATAAATGTACTTAAGTTATTGACAATGGCGCCCGCTATCGCCGCGTGTAGCCGAACTCTTTTGGTATGAATTGAATGAAACTGATGTAACTGAATTGTAGTTTAAACAGAATGATGCTAACTGTTATACCACATACAAAATAATGGCGTTGTTACAAACGAAATTTCTAGGCCATGTCATTTTTCATTTGGAGACAAAAACTAGTCGCTAAAAAGTTTGTGTGTGTTTAAAAAGTAAGGTACCTATGCAATGATTCAAGAACACAAAGAAGAAATTAAATTACCAATTCGTTCTTATTGAAACATTTTATCATTGGCACTGCGTCTGATAGTATCTAGTGTTAACTGTATACTTTAGAAAGAGTAATAGTCCAGAACAGAAATAAATGTAATGATGTTAAAACAGCTACTCGATAAATCTTTTTTCAAAGCACAGTTTAAATCTATTTTTCAACTTGATGGCATTGAAACAAAAAACACATTGGATTTTAAAACCTGAAATTAATAACACTTTTTTAAAGTTCTAAACTTAATCAAATAGATTGTGCAACATTTTTGTGAATTAGATGCACACTTGTCGAAATTAGAAATGATATCAGGTCCAAAATTTCCAAAATCAGATTTTTTGTTCATACTGAACTATTTAAGATCAACATTGGTTCAAAAATGTTTTGATAATATTTTATTTTTGTATACCTTTCATAAAAAAATGAATTAATAAGTTAAAAATGTTTCTGATTTATCATATTTAAAGATTTGAAACAGCAATACTAGTACGCTATATGTCAGCTGGCCTTATATTCTTATGATGTCACATTGACAACATATGAAACAACTGACTTGCTTGTTTATTTTTTTATTGCATTTGATTATACAAATTTTTTCATAAATTTTCGAAAGGTTTTGAAAAAATATTTTCAAATTATTCAGGCCAAAAGGACCGAATACTTTTAGCATAAGATTATCAATTTCAATTTTCCATTGATCAAAAAAGTAATTCCACAATTTAAAACTGAAATTAGAAATATTTTCTAAAAATGGACCAAAGTAGTTATTAATTGAAGTAAAATTTTATAAATTTTCTAGAAAATATTTTATCATTTTTATTGCAAATTTTTTAAAATATTCCAAGTTTTCCGATTTTCTTTTTCAGCATGTACCAAAATATTTCTTTTTTATTCGCGCCTAATCCTGGAAAATGTAATTTTAATATTTAGTAATTTAGCTACTTTGGTAATGAGTTCTTTTAAAAGTGTGAAGAGCACAAACTGTTTGTTTCATGTGAAGTTTAAGATTAACTGTAAGTCACGATGGTCTTCGTTTGATAATTTGAACTTCTTTTATTGATATAGGACAATTAAACAAATTCAAAGTAAAAGTATTAAATAAATTAATATTTATTTAAATATTATTATCCAACAGAATGTTGTTGCACTCTGTGTTTAGTCTTACATAAAATTATTCGAGTAAAAAATAAATGATTGTAGATGTGTGTGGTTTAAAGTACCTATGTGTTAATTGCAGCATTATTTTGTGGTCAGATATATTATCTATAAAAAAGTATCATGATCAGAAACCGTTGTATCCAATAGAATAGCAGTACTGCCAGATAATATAGTATGATGGTTTATTGCGTGTAGTAAATTAGAAACCTTAAAAACATGATGACAATGAATGATCTAAAAATGATTTTATTTTATCATTCACAAAACAGTTAAAAGCGATTTTTGATGTATTTTTGAACTTTATATGTTTCCTCGGATTAAGCATAATCAAGAATACTATTTCGCCAGTAGTCGATATGAAGGGCATCCCTAACTTTTTATTATGCTTCAACTTATGAAGTAAACAAAGACATATTTCAACTTTGTAAAAAATTGGGCGCATACTATTTCCTGATCCTTTTAATTTTATTTTTTAAAGAGAGCGCACTAAAAGAGTTCGTTAAACAACTAACTTTTTTTATTAGTTATAGCGGTTAATAAAACGACTTTTAGTAACAAAACAAAAAAACACACCGACGAAGAAAAATAAATATTAAGTAATACTTCGGTAAATGCTAAAACAAATTAAAATAAGATAATTTTTTTTATAAGTACAAACAAAACAAACTCAAACGCCGAAATAGAAAATAAACTGAATTCATTTCTCACCCGGTAACAAGTGTTTTTTTATTAGATTTCCTTTATAGCATTCAAGTTATTTAGCGCCTGGTACAACTGTATTCTGATTATAAAACATAGTTCCGTCTTTCTTGCTAACATAGTCCTTCCTGATCCCGAAATATAAATCATTTAAAACCCACAAATAACCTGTTGGATTTGTTTTTACATTATTTAAAGAAAAAATACAAAATATTTAAGCTAATTATCGACATAAGAAAGTTGCCTCAGATGAAAGAAGTTAAGACCACTGATTTTTAGAGTGATACAGATGGACCCGCAGGGGTCGACTGCGACCGGCACGGGAGGGATCCCATGAAAGTAGATGCTATTTCGGCAGATCATCATTATATAAGTAAGTTATTCGATTTATGGTTACACTACTGGTAACTTAAAAAAACTGCATTTGAACGCAACGCATTGTGCTCATAAGTGCGATAGCAAACATGTCTAGATAATCAAAATTGTCTTATTTGGGAGTCAGTAATAACATTATTCTTCTTAATTTCTCCGATAATCAGATTGACGATCATGCCTGGAAGTAAAAGTTATTCGATAATCTAATCAACTGCTCACACCTATATTAACTTTTTTAATTATTTTATGAGTTTTTTTTTTCATTTTAATATTCTGTCATATTTACTTTCTGTCTTTTGTTCTTTCTTCCTGTCTGAATCTTTATAGTTAAAATAAGTTTTTACGTGGGAAATCAATTTCCAAATTGCTGTCTTATCATATTTAACTAGCTTCATTTTTGTTCACCGATAACTGCTACTAAATGTTGTCGAATTTAAAAGAAGAGTAGACAGTGTGGCGTTAATTATTTGAAGTTCGGTTACATTTCATCATTGTCGGACAAATACCTGCCTATGTGCCTTATATGCAACAGAGTTTTAAGCAATGACGCTATGAAACCTTCCAAGTTGGAGGATCATCTGAGAAGGTGTCATCCTGATGAAACAGGTAAAGACTTGAAATACTTTCAAAGAGTGAAAGAAAAACTTCAGAAGAGACCCATAGTAAATAATATGTTTGCTTCAATGTCAAAAAGGGGCGATGAAGGGTTGCGGGCGTTTTGCAATATATCTCTACTGATAACAAAATCAAGAAAGCTGCATACTCTAGGGAAAGAGCTAATTTTATTAGCTAATCTAAAAATGTATTCATTGAATGAGTCATGATATTGAAAGCTTTTTGTGTAATTATCTGCAAGCGGCCGAGTTCTCTACACAACTGAACGAGTTAACTTTACCTGGTAAAGAGGCATTATTATTGGCATATGTTTTTTTTATTATGGACCAAGAAATCCACAAAGAACTGCTCGTTGCGAGAACTTTGACAAAATACACTAAAGGCGAATTAATGTTAGAAGGTTTGAGAGATTATTTCATGAAAAAAGCGATTCCTTTATCATAGCAGCAACAGATGGAGTACCTAAGATTTTCTTCAGCTTTTGAGACTGTTTTAAAGTTACTGGATGCTAAAGATTCCATTTTAAAAGAAAACTCAATCAAATAGAAACCAGGTATTGTTTATTTACAGATTTGTGTACCAAATTTACAGAGATTTTTCTTGCCAGAATTAACTTTATGAAGCAAAACGTTGGACGGCGGGAATTTTTCCAGTTCCCCAAGTTGTTACAGACTGTTGTAACTAAGATATTTTTTTATATTTTAATATTTTCCATTCTACAGGCAACCCTGTCAAATTGCGTAGCTCTGTATTAACGTTGGTCTGGTGATAAAATGCATAGCGCGGTGGTGCTGGTTGTACGGCACCCTGTCGGAGATATGAAAAACGTCAACAGTGTCTGTTGTTCCGTCGATATTTTTCATACTATTTCCGGCTCGCCGTTGTACGTTCGATCAGCTGTCAGAAACACATTTAAGTTAATGAACATGTAAAAATTCAGAATCAAGATGTAGACTATAATTGTAATTAGGGAAACATTTTATTCAGTTTGCGGACATACTGTATAGACGTACATTATTCGATATGAAGGCTTTCACCTCGCTAACCGCAATCTCGTTCTGCAATTTTTCTAGAAATACTGTAAGGCAATGTCATAAAAGCTTGCTATGACCTAATTGAATTTTACCGTTGATTTAACAATTTTAATAGGTATCCTAATTTTACATAATCATAAAAATTCATAAGATTTACTATATTTATTCTCAAGATTGATTGTTTTATTACATTAGTAAATACAATAATTAGCACTTCATCATATACTGTTATAGATAACAATTAAGAACTACGCTGCGTCTATTATAGATTTGTTTTTTTAAATAATTATGACCTGAATATAATTAATTTAATCGTAAAAAGTTAAAGTAATTTATTTATTGCTCAATACGCTGGTATTTAGAATAACACTTAACAAAAGAAAATTTATTTTGTCACCAATTCTTAAAAATAAAATATTTTTTATTGTTAACTGTAAAACAAATATTTGCTTTATGAACAATAAATAATAATAGTCTTATTAATAGTTTACTTACAAATAACATACGAAGAATTTAGTTCACGTGTAACAGTACTTTAATAGATATCATTTAAACATTTTTTATGTTATATATTAATAAAAATAACTAAGCAATTCTGTGATATCCACACCAAAGATGGTGAGTACTAAAGTACTCTGGACTGCTTATTATCAATGATTGTTAAAGCAAAGAATCTTATAGCTAGAGTTAGCTGTAATAATGTATGGTATTAGTAATAAATTTTCTAAAAAAGTACTACATATTGAAATATAATTTCTCGGTAACGTTCATTTAGATTTTCTTTGGTCTTATAATAACTTCGGTAATATGGTCTTGGAATAACTCCCCTAATATGTTGTTGAAGCGGTATTGCCAGACTATCCTAAATTTCTAAGAACGAAGGTGTTTGGCAACAACTTTTCTTTTTATAACGTGTTTATTACTACGTTAAAGTACTCAGTAACAAATGCCTAAGATAATTCTATAGTCTTTAAAAACTAATTTCTTAAAAGAGATGGACGATATGAAACTATTATTCCCATTGTATTGTTTTCTATGATTTTTTTCAGTAATAATATAAGGATTTGCGTCGGAAAACCATATTTTATACATCATTACTACATTTTGAAGTAAAATTAAAAAAAAATAATAATTACTTCTTGGACAGGCGAAACGATAAACTAGATCTGGCAATGTTGCATCATATCTGAACATCTGTTTCATCTTGGACGAAGCATCGATTTCCTCCAACGCAATTTGATATTGTCTTTTGGATTTAAGTAAGAAATCTCCATAGATTTCAAGTTTAAATACTGTTATAAATACTTAAATATATTTAATATATCATATAGATGTTGTATACGCAGTTGTACGAGAATTTATTCGTGCGAAGGTGCTATTTTCCGAAAATAACCTGCGCCTACTAAAATGGCGAAAAGCTATTTATCGTGAAAATTTTGTGCCCAGTGATAGTAGCTGAGTGTCTGTCATTTTACAAAAAAATATATTTTTTTCCCAATAAGACTTCAAAATGGATGAGTTTCTTTAAAATTAAATATATCAAGATTAAACAAACACAGCATACCAAGTAACAAACCAAACATCAAAAAGTTTCTAGGTAACCCAATGATGTATTGCAAAAAAGTTTTCTTAGTAGTTACTCCTAAATCTTCGAGTAACCGAGAAATTTTGCAATCTGAGGATATACAAAATCTTTAGGGTTTTCTTGTTTAATATTAGGTATTATTTTACATAATTTATATTAATACTCACCTTAACACATTTGTCTAAAAAACTACAATAAAACATTTTAGAGAAAGCAAAGTCTTTCAAATCATTATGTTTTAATTTTTCTCATCTATGTTATTATCCTTGTTAACCCATAATTTGCTTAAATATAAGTTTAAAATATTTAAATAACGATCATCTAAGTAAAGTTCATAAATAAATTCAGAAGTTAACAAACACATAAATCCAACCAAAAGCGGATAACAACGTGTAGATTTAAAGGCCGCTGGCTAATGACGTCACAAATCAGCGCTGTGGTTTTGTATTCTGGGAGTTGTTGATATTACCCGATGACGTCTATAGCTCGAATGGAGCCAAACTTTTAATTAAAGGGGCATTTTTCAAGGTCATTTGCGCCGTATTTTCTTACTATTTAGACCAAAAATTGGACATTTTTGAAACGCTTTAATTCAAAAAGGAAAAACGATTCTGACCTAAAACTTTCAGAAAATGCTTATGAATGGCATAACGAAGAGTAAACTTACATAATATCCACAGAAAAAACTAAAAATAGCATTTTTTATTACTTTAATGCACACAAGTTTCTATCCTTCAAAATATGCAATGATTTTTAAAATCATTTAAAAACAAAAAAAAATTTCACAAATTTTATTAAAGGGGTAGCTTGCATTTTTGCTGACACTCTTCCATGTAAAAAATCACAACCAACAAACATTTATTTTTAAAGTATTAGCGGTTATAAACAAAACGAGTAAAATGCAAAAAATCATAGTTCCCGAGTCGGCCAATGATCTAATCAAAAACTGTAATTATTGTGATCTGAAGCAGCTGATATTGATGTTCTCTTTCTAATTACACTCGACAGAAGACGATACTCGACTATTAACTAATATTCGGCGTAGAACGATACTGTTAGGATACCGGCAGTTGATTTAGTTCGGCCTTTTTGGCGCAGTAGTCACTGCTGAATTTTGAATGGAAATATTTCAAATGGGAATGATTTCTCTAGATTGACAAAAAAAAAATAACAAGACTTTTTGCATCCATGGGTTCTTCCTTTTCTTCTATTTTTAGTAATATATTTAAAGAAAATTTAAAACCAACTGTTATTAAAAATCATGGGAAAAAAACCTATTAACACGATCTTTTTTATCTGATAATGTAAACGTAGCACAGATTACGAATTTAAAATATTTTTTCCAATATGACGGACTAAAAAATTTGCATGTCTCAAATTCTTCCAACATTGTCATAAGTCAAACAAGTTTTGAATCTTAAAAATACAAGAATAAAATATCCTTTGTTTTTATTGCCAAACCGTCATAAACAGAAAATTTTGATTATTTCTCTTAACGATTTAGGTTTTCATCCTGAACTTTTCTATATAAGCATTTATATCTAGGTGTATTTTATATAAATTATCAGAATCAAAACTAAACTGTCCATCAAACTTACATGGCAACTAGATTGGGTTTAAGTCTTAAACCTTCTTAGTGAATCTGGCTGTAAATATATATATATATATATATATATATATATATATATATATATATATATATATATATCACCATATGACGTCAAGAATCTCAATTGTACAGCGAATTTGATTGAGCATTAATATCTATTTTCCTTTAAATATTTTATACTAGGGCACTGTTGTTTATCACCTACTAAAATATGACTGTTATGATGGAAAGAACAGAAACATAGGAATAAGTGACTTCTAACGAGTGGTATTAGAAATACAAGATAAAGATTTTTATATTAACATCAAATTGATTTTAATGAGTACTTATTTTTGTTAATTGACACACAATTGTTATAAACAAATGTACCGCAGATATTTTTGTAACATATGAACTTTTTTTCAAAATACAACAACTTTGATTTGTATTTTAAAAATATTTTTCAGGATTACGTTTACTAAGGAAACCGTTTAAATAATAAGTTTTGGAAAAGTATGTTTAATCAAATAATGCTTCTTCAATCATAATTTGAACGCGAATGCAGTTCTAAATAGACCAGCGACTTTATTTGCGTAAGTAAAATCTACATTTGGTTGAACTAATTACATATCCATTTTTCTACACTTATGAGTATAGCTCCGAAAAGCATTAAAAACGTATTTATTACATACAAATAAATTTGGGCTCAACCTGATAGAAGATATTCTATTTAAAAAACATATCCCTACATGTCTGTGATATCCTTGCTATAGTCGAAAATTGTTTTTTAGTCTGTATATCTATCGCCATAAAACGCAATGGATCTAATTGACTAAGAGTTTTACGATAAATATTGGGTCGCTCAATCAGAAAAGTGTAATACATGAAGTTCTTAAATGAAACATCCCTTATATTTGAATTAGCTCAGAAGGTTTAAATTGAGAAGAATTTCATAATTAGAGCCGTTTTCACCGTATCCTAAAAATCCATTAACCTTGCACACGGTTTAGGTTTTCAATAAATTGATTCTTAATTTTTGACTTTTATCCCTAGTTTATTAACATGGTTTAACTGTAAAACTGGTCTAGGTTGACAATAAGGGTTTAAATTGACAAGAGCAAAGAATTAAAAAGAATCGTGTAATTTTATTACCAAACTGGCCAAAATGGAAAATTTTACATGCACAGGAGGGATAATTACTCCTCTCACGGATTCCAAGGTTGTATTTTTAGATTTTTCTTTTTAATTTTTCTGTATAAATAATGTAATACAAATTGTAACAATATCATAAGCCAATCAAAATTGATCAACTAGAAGAATTAATTTCCATGACAAATAGATTGGATCTAAATACAGTGTTTTAGTGAATCTTGCTTCTAATGAATATGAATAAAAAATAGTTTTATTAATAGATATTACTTAAATAAAAATTTATGCGGAGATTTCATTGGAATGATATGATCCCACTTTAAAAATTTTAAAATGAGCAAACATGACAACGCCATTAAAAAAGTAAATATATTTAATATTCTTTCTAAGTAGAATATGTATATCATCTAATAATAATAATTAGACGAAAATTTGTTAATGCTACTATTTTTAGCCTTATCTTTCGTTATTCGCACAACTCTGTGACACTAGGAAAATTTATTACTGATAAATTGCATACCAACATTGAAGTAACCTGATTTCAAGATTTTTGAAACGATGATTAAAAATAAGGAGCGTTAGCAGAAATATTAAAAGCAAGTCAGCATGAATAAGATTTCGCAATATTATAAGGATTCCGCAACCACTAGGCGCCCCTATAATTTACTTATTGCCATTTTATCAGTCCGTCTATATGACATAACCTTGGAACATCTTCAACTCTTTTTCTTTCCCAATGAAATTTTGCAGGCATATAGTTTCAAGTAACCCAAAGAAAAATATGAAGTAAAACTGCGAAAAAATTTAGAGGTTGGGATGAAAATCTTAATAGGTCTTTAAAAATGTTATCAAATATGTTATAACTTTTTAATCTAGCAGCATCATTCAAGAAATATAAGCCATTTCCACGACTCCCTCTTTAATTAGTTAACGGTAGATCTTAAAAATCTGAAACAATTCACATACTAGTCTTTAGCAAATACTTTTAATGAAAATTCTTATGGTTAAGTTACGTTCACTATCTTATGAGAAAAAGTCTTTTAACATTTAATGTATGTTGTTTTAATATGATTTCCTATAAAATATACAAAAATCGTGCGTAAGTTAATATTCTGATTAAACCAATAAGATAACATAGGTTAAATAAAAAAATAAACGAAAAAACAACTTTTACGGGACCCTAACGTATTGAGTGTCCGACAATCGCTTGGTCGATTGTTGGTAGATCTTATTAGCTATGATGGGTATGGAATTTATTTCCGAATGTTTCTTAATGTACTTTTCTGCCATTATTCAGGATGTGACTTTAGATCAGGGGTTGGCAATTGGCGGACCGTGAAGGGTATAAATCTGGACCGTCTATGTCTATCCATTTAATTCTATTGTACAATACGCATGATATAATACATCTTACGTTACTATTTTAGTATACAAATTTGCTTTTAATGTTTTTTCTGAACTCTCGAATGAAACATTTAGTCATCCGGACCCCACTTGGAATTAATTGCGGACCTCTGCTTTAAATCAATACGTTGAAAGTATTTATGTCAAAGAATTCATCTTTATCAAGATATAAAGTGTATACAATTTCGGCAAAAACCTAACTTGAAATTTAGTTGTAAGAATTAATAGGGGTAAATCGTTTCCTATCAGGTAGTTTTCTATTATGGATTATTTAGGACTTATTTGTATTTGAAAATTATACTAATAAAGCCTATAGATATATAATTATAGTTAAAAGTATAACCTTTGAGGATATATTACTGGAGACAGTGTTCAGAACTCTGCGCTAGTGACACGGCAGAAAAAGAGGAAGGGCGAATAGCACTACATACTCTTTCTCGTTTTGAATACAATTGAAAGGTGTTTGAAACGCACACTTTAAAAGTATGGAGATAAAGAAGGAAGAAACTTTTGAAGCTAGAGAGACAACATATACTTGTATTCGTCGTTGCTCCGTCTTTCTGACGTATAACGCGCGCAAAGCACCCTTTGCTGCCTCCAGAAGTATATGCTCAAAGAGTATAACACAGTTTATCATTATTATTATCTCAAGCAAATATGAGTCATTGTTTAGTGATCCTTTTGAGAATTAATGGTCATTTGGTTGTGATAAACCCACTTATTAATTGATTTTAAATTTTGTTATAAGCATTCGCAGTCTTTTACAACTATTTTATAAATAATGCAATGTCCAATAGTATAAAATTAATAAAAAAAGCCAAGGACTTAAGCACTATCCTGCGCAACTCCTATGGTTATTTGTCTGGTTTCCGACACATTCTGTTCGATTCTTCAAAATGACAAAAATCCATGTATCACTCGCTTATCGAGGCCAAAATGTACTTGTCTATTAGTAAATCGTAAGGTTCAAAGCCTACCTAAGTCACTTAACGGGGTCTTTCTGACTACCTAACACAATCCTAGCACCTCCCTAAGTCACCTATCTATATAAGCTTAAAAGTAGTGGTAAGATGAACAGATAGTAATGAAAATGTTCTGATCTTAGAGCAGATTTTCTGGAATTTTCACTACAAAAAAACACCCGTTAAGAAATATATTATCGTAATTAGCTGACCAGCCTTAGTGGTTAATTTTTAAAACGTTTTGGATAAAATCAGCATTAAATTTCTGAAATGATGGAAATCTGTAATTCTTACTAAGCTAAAATAAAAAAAAATTCTCTCATAAAGTTATATTAGAAGATTTTTAAATTATTTCTTTTAACAAAAGAATTAGATTATTTCTTTAAAATAATACAAAATTGATATATGGAACATTTTAGCTACGTCTGTGACATCTAACCAAATGGGATGATGAATGTATGAAAAGTATCTTTCCTTAAGATCAGGAAATACTTGATAACTATTAGAGGTACAACCTAAACGAATAACCTTACAAACAGGAACAACTTATACTGAATGATTTTGGTTAACAAACGTAATACTCAAGAGATATCGCTTCTCATAATATGACAACAGGAGAGAGAACATTCTAAGGAAGTATCGTTTCCCTAAATAAGTAATTTGTATCCACTAAACTGAATCGTCTTGATGTTTTGACGTCACATCCTTTTTCTACTCTGTGATCTTCGATGGAGTATTAGTTCAAAGAAAAAATGGTTAATTCATATAATTTACAAAATTATACCATCGTTGGTAACTTTTGGCGAAATAAATTGAATATGGAGCTTCAATTATTTACTGTAAACATCGAATTCATGTTAAAAAAATTCAAGTAGACGGAGAATCAAGATGTTTAACAAAACTCTGGCAATCTTTAATAAATACCGATATGTGGTGGTGCGTGGACACTTAAATGTTAATCAGTTTGAAGCATATATCAGAAACCAGATCTTAGCTTACCTTTTTAAATCATATGCCTTGGCCAGTAATGTAAGTAAAGCAATAACAATTTTTACTAATTTTTTGGGTGTAATCACAGAAACTCGAATTGAATACTGAAACAGTAACATACGAAATACCATGACTGAATTCCAAATCGAGGAATGGATGATGTCTAATCACTTGGCGATCATATTACATATTTTAGAAAACAACCAAGCAGAACAAATTGGGAAAATATTTTTTAGAATATCTAATAAAACAATGTTGTGAGGTGTTTAAATCTATGACAGTATCAATCCTTAAATTATATGGTCAAAGGATAGCCACGTTCTCTTGTTTATTTGGTCGATTTATTATTGAATCATGAGGTGTCCTCCATAATTTTAAAACTATTGCACCAATTTATAGAAAGGAAAATGGCCGGTATCACTGTGAAGTATATTTTTCAAATTATTCGAGACAATTTTGCATTTTCGAACTGAAAATACCTATATTAATGTAATGAACTTTATTTACAAGAAAGTAGATTTGAATAATTTTTAGTAGTTATTCTCTTAAATTTAAGTATATTATTTGACACTGTTCAGAGGGAAATATGGGCAGCTAAAATTTCAAAGTTGGAAATAACCTTCTAATGTCCTTTTTAACCAAGCGTAACATTTTCGGAACATCTTGACTTAGATCGGTTATAGGATCACTGTTATTTTTACTTTTTATTAATAATTTAATAATCTACCAGATAATACAGCTAGCGGAAAAACGGTCTTAATTGCTGATAATGCAGCAGTGATAATTTCTATAGAAAATTCAGGACTAATGCTGATTCGGGTTCACCAAGTTATAAATGCATTTCTGAATTGGTGTCAAAATAACAATTACATAATTATTGAACAAGAAATGACTCCGTCACAGAAATTGTAAACTATAACATTCACTATAGACGATAAATGTTTTCACTATTCTGGAATAACTCGAGAAAATAAATTTGAATTAGGAAGACCAAGTGTTCTATTCTGTTGCAAAATTTTTTCAGAGAGGTCAGTAGCAATAATTCTGTAGTGTGAGATGCAAAAATCTGCGTTATTTTTTTTTTTAGGTGATAAACTAATCTGTTTCGTCGCCTCAACACAGATTTGCAACAATAATGAAAATGTGTGTTGAGACTGTGAAAAATAAAATATATTTCATTTTATTTCAGCAAAGAAAAAGAAACACAGTGCAAATGCAATAACTGTGTTTTAAATATCTTGTATTCAGTCATGGTTTTCTCCTTTTTTTTAAAGGTACATTTTCGCCTCTCGTCTTTTAATTTCAGAAGAATTAGTGCGAAAATGCTTCAACTTACAAAATTAAAGCAAACAATTATACACTATGGCCATTATCTTATACCTGGAATTCACAATTATCACTAAGAAGAAAAATTTTACGAAAAGTACAAACTTAGCAGACGGTGTTATTATCTTTAAATCTTTAACTTCGAGTTAATCCATTCAGTCCAGATGACAACTATTCTACTCAGGGATTATGTCAATACGTTTTCTAAAACAAGTTTGCAAACTATTATAGTCCAAAGAAAGAAAAATGCAAGTTGTCGCCATGCGGCCAGAGGACTTAGGAGCGGTCTAAGAAACGGGTCGCATTGACCGGCAAAGGTGACATTCCAGCCAGCGTTCGGTGAACCGGCGTTGTTAAAATCTTCAACAGCCACTGCATTTTTACGTTATATGAGAAGAAACATGATACGATGGCGAGTCACACATTTCAATGCAAAACGCCAGACATAAAATACAAAATAGCGAATTGTGAATTAAATAATCGAATTAGTAACCATGTACTTTGCAATCTGATTAAGTTATTTACATAATATACATTTTATTGATTCTATAGGAATGTTTGTATTGGTTCGTGGCCATCAACTGCCGTCTAAAACATGCTACCTGAACCGATTAAAAGAAAATTATGGCTTTTGAATTCTATTGAATTTCAAATATTGTGACTACAGTTTTAAAAGCGCATTTATATCAAAACATTTAACATATCTTTCACACTGCTTGAAACTGAAGAATATTATTATTAGACTATATTAAAGCGATACATAAGATATATCCAAACAATCCTTAGTTACAAATTTTCAAATCTATTGAGCTTCGCCCCTGATTCGTTGTCAATCTTCTAAATGTTGTAACAAATTAAATCTAAATATAGTTTTAACAGGTACTAAAAATTAGAAAATGTATTTTATAAAACGCTGCGCAATATCTTAGTGAATAGTACTTGCCTATAGTCGAAATTAATGTGATGTAGTTTATGTCTTCCATTGGTGTTTAGTCAGATACAGACAGATTAGCAAATTTTTGAGAACCCAAGATCTCATGTTTGTGGTTAGTAACAGCTTATTGATACTTTTCGAGCTACTTCAATTTTTAACGGATATTGACGTTTTGGTATTTTTAAATAAAATAATATTGAGTTTCCACTTAATGTCTTAATGTGTTGCTTTAAACTTAATATCTAGTCTTTTTTAGGATACTCCAGCCCGGTGTCTTGTTTTTCTATATCCGAAAAGTAAACAACTCAATCTATTTAGTTCAAATATAAGAAATAAAATTACTCTATTGTCATTATACATTCTACAGAAAAACCCTTTCATTTATATATATATATATATATATATATATATATATATATATATATATATATATATATATATATATATATATATAAATGTGGGACACACTGTATATTGCTCAAAATTTCAAATATATCGTTTATGCGTGTACATTACCTCCTAGAATATCGTGGCTTATAACACATCAAACAAAATCATTTTCGTTTATTATTAAACTGGCAAAAATGACAAATTCTGTTTATTTTGCGGATTGCCGATTTCAAGATTTTACCTCTACGTTTGTATCCTTAATATTCCCGTATAGGTGTTTATGTGTTGAGATATGTAATATAAATTACAACAATATCATAAACAAACCAAAACTGGACAACTAGAAGATCTAACTTCCATCACAAAGCATTTATCCTTAAAATAATCTGTGTGTGTTTCCATGACAAGTAAATCGGGTCTGGCTATAAAAGTTTGTCTAATAATTCCAAGGAATTTCGAATAAACGTAATTTAATTTCAATATAATTATATTAAAAATGCTACATTTGTTTTTAAAAATTAAAACCAAGAAAATTAAGACAAGACGATATATTTCAGCTTGAATCAAAACAAGACCGACACGAGACAATAAATTATTACAAATTTACAGCACAATAATAACACCAATTTTGTATTGTATTAGTCGTAGGGAAGCACTAGTTTCATGTTACGTAAAAAGTGAAAATATTTAGATAAGTGGTAATTTCCCATTTCTTTGTTTGCATTCCTTAGCAGCAGAGTTTTGAGAACTAAAAAAAAATAACTTTTTTCTTTAGCAATCGGTTGGTAACTTGAATAAAACACCTCTATTTCACAACATTAGATTTACATACAATTTCCATTATTTGTATAATAGTTTAAAGGAACGCCTATACGACAGTTCATCTTCTTAAATATCATACAGTAAAATATCTAAAGTCAACTCAATTCGGAGACACTCCATATTATATTTGAGAGGTTAAACTGTTTTTGAGGTATTATAGAGCAAATTCTCGAAGAAAAGAAAAACTGATCTGTTAATATATTAGAACAAAAATAAGTAATAATTATAAATTAACCTTAATCAAGTCTTATTTTTGAGATATCTTTTGTAACTTTCAGGGCTAGTTTGAATAAAAAAATACGACATATGATATACTTGGAAATAGAACAGAATATTGCAAAAACACACACGTTGTTTTCATAAACGGGCCTTAATTAATTGGAAAACTGACAAAAACTTTCGAAAAATGTATTTAGTTTTCAAAACTTAGCTATCAAAAAACGCAAAAAAATATCTCGCAAAGCCAGATTAATTCTTGGAAGTGAAATCAAATTAAAATAAGGTTTTCGAAACTAAAAAGCTAATTAAAATCGATTAAGCGATATTGAAACTTTGTGTCTGAAAAATTTAAAAAAACTGTTTGCAGTTCTTTTGCTCCGCTGAAAAGTTCCAAAATTGCACATACACGATTTGAAGACTATATATATACCCAGGCTCAATTTCATATCTCAATTTTAAGATTTTGTAAAAGCCGTTTGGAAGACAAAATTTTAGAAGCCAACAATATTGAAGGTTTTACAGTTTCTATAAAAATCACGTTTAATACTATTCTGGGGGGTAATTTGGTTTTTCCATTGCTATTAAATATATCCGGTATATGACCTATTGTTCAGTTATTTTTTCGATTTCTCATACTCCGAATATAATAATTTATGATTAGATTAATACGTTAACAAAAGTTTTGTATAAAAATACAGTAACAATAATACATCGGTTTTGCTGTCAATACGGTATTTTTATCTTAACTAAACATAAGAAATAAAATAAACAAACTTTAAAAATGTTAAAATACCATTAAGTATTTATGTTGTGGTAATGATATGTATGCAAATATGGCAGTAAGTAAAACATTATTCTTACATTCGCAAATTATTATGTATAAGACCTAATTCAAATAAGCTCAGTACAAGTTGAATTGAAAAAAAAACAGATTAACTGTTATCAAACATTAAAATATTGAATGTTACAATAAAATATTATCATGTTTAATGCACTCGTTGTGGTAATGGAAAAATTTTGATTATTAAGTATAAAAGTATATAAACTATTTTATTATCAAATATCAATACATATGTTTAATTATTTAAATGAGTTAACTGAACAGAACAAAACAGCTGGTTCAGTTGGCTGAATGGTTTTGAAACATTTGGATTGTTATTAAGTGCTAAAGGGCGAAAAATCACTCTATAAATTCTTATCTGTAATTGAAAGCTCAATGTATAGTTGAAATAGGGGGGGGGGGGGTAGCTATCTTTAAATCTCTCACTTCATTTATGCGGAATTTATTCTAAATTATACAGAGAAGAGATATTTTAACATTCTCTTGCTACACATTAGCAAAATAAAAGTAGTTAGATCATATAAACAATTTATTGAAAGAAATAAAAGAATCTGGATAAATCTATCATTTTATATAGGTAAAAGAAGGTATTCCCTAGTTCTTCTTCCCACTTCAATCAATTCATAAATTTTAGCGTATAGATAAGTTTAACGGTTAAAGTAAAAAATAAGAATAAGGGCGTTACTCAAGCAGAATGAAATTATGGATTAAAAAAGTTTTATGGTGCGTTGTATACCAGTTACCTAGAGTTCTGCTTGTATTTTTCTTCACTAGATTTGGTGTCAGCATTGAGCAATCCTAGTAGGGTTGTAAAAAGTTCCAATAAAAGCAGTATTAACTGACTATTAAAAATTCTCAAAATTTATATGTATTAATTGCAATATCCGAAAAAGAACATAATAATATGTCATTTTTCTATTTTAGAAAAAGAAACAAATTAGTATTTACACTCTATTTGATATTTACTTTTAACATGGTTTTTTTTTTAAATATACATCTTTTGTAGTATGCTGGAAACGATTTTGTGTGATTCCATTTATATATTTTCTTTTTAACGTTCATTCAACAAGTATTTTATTTTCGGTCTGAAATCCAGGATTAGATTTGAAAGTAGATTTGGCCCTAAGATTTTAACAACTTTAGTCTATTTATCGTTTCTTCATACTGGTTTCATCTTTGTTAGAATTACAAATATTTCATCGTGACGTGGTGGTCAAATGGTATTAGAGGTAGTGAAAGTTGCCGAAGCTTTCACTACAATAAAACTCCTCATGATAAACAACAGCTAAATAGCTTCCCAGATTTCCTTAACTTTATACAGCTGAGATACAGTTTACTCTGGAACTTGAAGAAAACAATCAGCCCCTGTTTCTAGTAACGAAGACAATGGATGGACATCTGCAAGTATACCGAGAACCTACATAGGCCAAACCAACAGAAGAATATCAGCAAGGCTAGAAATACATAAGCTCAGCATAAGAAACAGACAACACCTGCCTTATTCCAACATCAGCTGGAAACAGGTCATAAAGTTAATATTAACAGCTCTCAGCAAATCGGCAATATAGAACATATCAAGGCAAGATTGATTCGGGAGTCCATTGAAATTGAGAAGAACGGCACTCTGAATACGAAAGACGAGGTACTGTAAAACTCGCCTCAAGCGGGACCACCGTACCGACATGACGACTTAACCCAAATTGACTACTCCAGTGGTTCTAGAAAAATGGAAGTGGCCATCACCACAACCAACCAATACATACTTTTGTCATGGTATGTTTAATGATTTACAATGTCATCAAAAATAAATAACTTTCATCGATTAACATAATTTAAAACCATTTCTCTCCAGGTAAATTCGTAATCAAAGGGCCCTCAGGATCATTTAGTTCGTAGGTTGAATCGAACGACAACGTATACTTGAAGGAGGGTGCGTTGATAATTTGATTAACATAAAGATCGCGTATTTCCCTACATAACTGAATTTTCCATACTCAAACCTCAATAAACACATTCAGATTTCGCGAATATTAAACGAAAAAAATTTAAGACTTTAAAAACGGTAAAAACTTCATCATCGTAAAATTTTACTTCTCGTAAAATTTGTTATACGGGGGTTTTTGGGGTCGCCGATTATGAAGCTAAGAATGCTAAATTCTCAAGTTCAATAGGGCGGATCTAAGATGGATGATTCAATATACCGGACTTATTTTTTGAAAATCAACAGATTTGCACCAAATGTGGTACACGGGGGTTTTTGGGGTTGCTGATTACGAATTCGAGGTCAGGTTTGCCAAATTCAAGATGGCTGAACCAATATGGCGTACGACATTTTTGAAAATCAACCGATTTTTACAAAATTTGATACATGCGGGGATTTTTGGGGTAGCTGATTACGAATCTGAGGTCAGATTTTCAAGATAGTGGACTCAGTATAGCGGAAACTCAATAACCCAATCCTCTATATTAGGTCCGAAATCTTAGATTTCGAAAATCGAACTTCGGATTTGTAATCAATGATCTCGAAAATCCCCGTATACCAAATTTGGTGCAAATCTGTTGATTTTCAAAAAATACGTCGGTCAAATTTGTATTAAAATCAGATTATAACTGAGGACATTACAAGCGAATTATTTTGGTTTGAAAAGTGCGTTTAAGCCGCAGAATTAAAAGTGAAAAATTCGACTTGCGAACGTTATAATTCTTGATTAAAAGTTCATCAGCTATAGTAATCAGTTCTATTTGATATAGATAAGATATATATGGATAACTGTGTTCAAAAAACATCGAAAGAGTTACTAAAAATTTAGTAACTCACGAAAATAAGATATCTTTGCCTTATTTTAAATTTGACAAAACTTTTCTTTTCCAAATTTAAGCGCATGGCTCACATATTCCCAAATCCCACTGGAGCGAGAAGACAGGTGGGGCGGCTGGAGATTTCAATCTGGTCGAGAAGTATTAGTGGGACCTCATCGCCATCCCTGGTACATGAAGAACCACAAACGACCCCATTAATAACTGAAAATAAAAATTAGTTTAATCCAAATTCATTCATGGCGGAATACCTTGATCTTTCAAGAGATAACGGAAGTAGCCGCATACAATTTAACCCAGATTTGATAAACCTCAATGCAGAAGTATCATGATATCTCCAAGTAGCAAACATAGCAGTAAATCCTCCAATCATGTCAGCTCCAATTTATCTTCAAGTCTTGGTTCTACAGGTAAAGAAGAAAATGACGACGAAAAGCGATACTTTAGGCAATAATACGCACTACGACCGCGTATAAAGATATGTTGTACGCAAAATTCCCTTAGTTGATCTTCAATTTTTTCGAAACATCTGCAAGTTTCTGCAAGAAATCAAACCTGAAGTATATAAAAAAAAATATTCAAACACCCACGTATCCTAATTAAAAGCTTACCACTTTTTTAATTCACATTGAAGAAAGATTTTTTTTAGGCTTTTAAGACAAAATACTTTCCTCCTAATTCACTATCTTACTTTAAAACTGGTCCAAGTTGACGAGCCATTTTCACTGAAAAGGTTTAAGACTAAGATCCGATCTAGTTGCCATCTAGTTGGTCAGTTTTGTTTTGTTTATGATATTGTAATAATTTGTACTATGTTTATATGTCAACAAATAAACCTTGATATATTCAAATTAAGAATAAAAGAAACCCAGAGATAAAGTCGCTAAAGAGAATAGTTTATTCGGAACATAAACAAAATTTTCAGTTTTTGCCATTTTAATAATAAAGCCTTTTTTTCTTGCTTGTGTATAAAACCAAATTGACTTATTGTTGTACTTATCAATTTAAACTTCTTACTATCAACTCAGACCAGTTTTATTGTTAGTGAAATAGGAAGATAGACTTCAAGTTTACAAGTGCAATAATAAGTGAATCAAGTTTTGAACCCTAAAAATACAGAAATAGATAAATAAATCATTTCCTTTAATTACTACCCACCAAAAGAAGAAAATTATGTTTATATTTAGGAGACAACTACTACTTGTACCGATTCCAAGACATTTTTTCTAGGTTTTTATTCTCAATTTTTTTATACAAAGATTGTATAATACAAATTGTAACAATATCATAAGAAAAGCAAAACTCGCGAACTTGAAGGTTCGACTCCCAAGGCAATTATCGTGTTTTAAAATTAAAATCTTTCTAGAGAATCTGGCAGTATATTGTTATAGATATATTCTCTGTCTTCTTCAATTTACTGATGAATTAATGAAATCACTACAATCTACAAGTTGTTTGGCAATGATTATTTTAATATATGCCATAAATCTAAGTGCTATATGACAATTTTTTTTAGCAAAATGGAATAATTACAAATTTTCAAAAAATGTTTCTTTCAAACATTTTATTTTAACTTTTGTTCTTAGCGTGAAATGGCTAAGAGATCGTAATGATATTCATGGGAGCCCATAGACATTTTTTTTAAGGCTGAGCACTTGAGACCATAAAATAAAATGATTATTTTACAGATTTAATAGTAAAATTTGAATTAAAAATGTGATATTTTTCACCAAGAGTGAAATTTGCCCTCCTGCTAATTTGAAATGGAACACCGTATACACCGTATACGTTATTTCATTCTAAGATTCTACGCAAAATTATAGACATATTTTATGCATAATATCCTAAACCTAAGTCTGACTGTTTTTGACATATTTTAAATTTTATGTCAAAAATGGCGTTTGCAATCCTAAAGATAACTATCAATTTCTCCTATACGAAAGCCTTTATTATTTAATTGGGGTTCATTTCTTTCTAGAATGGAATCTACTTTAGTGTTGATATTTTGATTATATATAAATAAAAGATGATCAGAAATCATTAACTTGAAAAAATTGTTAAAAGTCAATTTTTTAAAATTAACATTTAACACTCCCTATTTTTATAATGTTATCTTATTTAGCTAGCACAAGAGTGATTTTGAATAAGGTTGTCTATTCGAAAAATTTGTAGTTTTTGAAATACTGGCGATTCAATATTTTTGTATTATAAAAACGATATAAGGCTTGTAAGTTTTGTTACTGTTATTAGTTGACTATGACAGCGAAACGCGACGAAAGTAAACAACAGCGCACTACAGAAATGTCAGCATTTCTTCCCATTTGACAATTATTAATACAAGTCATGCTGGGGCGATTAAATTATACGCACGAAGATTTCTTAAATTTATTTATTATTGATAGGAAATGTAACAAAGTTTGATTAAGAAGATGCCAGACATTTACTAATAAATATTCAGATAAACAGAAACCTTCACGGAACAGTGTTTAACGAATATTGAAAAATTTCAAAAATTTTGGCACTGTTAAGACAAAAATGTATTCTTAATGACGAAAATGTCGAAAATTCAATTCTGGGATATTTTGTGGCATATCCTATGACACCGTTAAATCAAGTGGCTCTACAAGCAGGAACCTCGAAGAGCTCAATACATAGAATTCTGTTGACACACAACTTCGACCCTTATTTAATATCTTTGGTTCAACACGGAAGAGATACTGAATTGCGAATTTATATTAACGATGATACAAGCTGACCCTCGATTTTTCGACAACACAATTTGGACTCGTTCAGCAAAATTTAAGCAAAATGGCCTTTTTAACAGACACAATTCTCATTTTTAGAGTGATTCAAATCCTCATGTAGTAGGATGGCGGAATTTTTAAGAAACCTTGTAATCAAACGTATTTTGGTCTGTAAGTGGAATAGTAAAACATTTTTATGAAGAAAACTTAAATGATAATTCATTAATAATACAAAGCCAATGATGTTCCCATTTTAAATAATGTATTAACTTTTGTAGGAGAAATATATTTAAATATTCTAGAAAAGTTAGAGAATTAATATTTACGCGATTTACCTCTGGCGGAACAAAGGCAAATCTTTTACCAACACGATGGCGCTCTACCACATAGAATCGTTCCGGTTACCAACTTCATACAAGCAACATTTTGTGACAAGTGGATTTTCAAAAATGAGCTTTTTCTGTGATCTTCTCGTTCTCCTGATCTAACTGTCTTAGATTATTTTATATGAGGAACGATAAAAAACATCGTTTATTGCAATCCAGTGACAACGATGGAGGACTGTATGGCAAGGGTAAAAATTATAAAAATAGGGGGTTTATATAATATCCATTTTATCCAAAGTTACAGAAAACACTAAATTGAACAACAAAAAAATTAATTTCAGATCTGTAATAAACGTTCCAAGAACTCACCAATCTATCTGAACAAAATCGAGAAAATGTAAGATTTTTAGTCCCCCATATTGTCTATGCCATATTAAATTTTAAAAAATTAACTTAAGATTCGTAGCCGTACGATTCAGAGAGCCTTCTAATATCAATTTTGCAAAAAATGTGAATAACGTAAAATTTTCAACCCACCATATTGGATCCGCCATATTAAATTTGAAGAAAAATAATTTTAAACTTTTAATCTATACTTTCGAAAACCCTCCATTACTAATTTTGGATATAATCCGGAAATATAAAATTTTTAAACTGCCATATTGCAACTACCATATTGAATTTTTAAAAACAATTTTAAATTTGTTCTTTACGCTCTTAGAAACCCTTCGGCAACAAATTTTGAGCAAAATCAAGAGATGTTAAATTTTTTGGCTGCGATTTTGAATCCGCCGTAATGAATTTTTCAAAATTAATTTTAAAGTCCTAATTTACACCCCCAAAAAACCCCCTATACCAATTTTGGATACAATCAAAAGATATTGAATTTTTAGCCAGCCATATTGGATCCGCCATATTGAGTTTTTTAAAAATAATTTTTAATTCGTAATTTACACCTTCAACATCCTCCCCTCTAATTTTGGATAAATTCGGACAAAATTAATTATTTTGGCTGTCACAGTATCAGCGCCATCTTGAATTTTCTGAAGCAATTTTTAGCCAAAATAATATGAGACCAACGTCACTTCTTGAACATAATGCAAACAATTTCATTCAAATTGGTGTCGGCGTTCCGAAGTAATCGACGTACATACATAAAAAACATACATACAGATCGAATGTAAACCCTTCTTCTTTTAGAAGTGGTTAGAAACAGTCCCGGGTTCGGTCCCCATCACTAAGTTCACGCATTCAATTATACTGCTCACAGAAATAATGGGAAACCGATCAGCTACTGGAATTTGAGAGATTTTGCCTTAAAATTATAGTGGATTTTTATACCGATTATTGTAAGCTAAGACATAAAAAAAATACATAACGGTCGAATGTAGAAAATATAACCACCAGGGTCACTCGGCGTTGAGCCAGCCGCAGTTTTCGATGACCTCAAAGGTTTCACCCTAATTCTAGTCCAAAAATAGTTCAGTATTATAGCGAAAGGTTCGAGCTTTATATTCAAATTAAAAAAGAAAGCCTACACTGAATGAATGAATTAAACAAAGGTGCCGTTACTCGATCATCGATGCTTATGCCTACACTATTTTTGCATATCCCTTGAAATTTATTTTATATGGAACTACGGTAATTAGTTATAATACACCATGGTTAAAATTAACCATTTTAACTTTATTAGATGCATTTTGGGGCATAGATTGAAAAAATGAAAAGGATAGTTACTTTTAACGACATTCCTTTTTACTCTAGAAGTTAGAGTACGAAATCTTTTTTTGCAACTTTCTCTTCTTTATTGTTTTTTTTTTCTAAAAATTGCCGTAATTTTTCCTTAGTAACCATAAACGTTCTCGAAATATATTTGCTTCATCTGTCTTTCTTTTGTTACCTTACGTACTCATAGACAATTCTTAACTAATTCGCGTTAACAGTTTCCGCTGCGTGAGAGTGAAAAATGTGATACATTGAATTTAATATAACTTTATTCTTTTTTAAAAAAATTAAACAGTATAAGATATGTCACAAAACCAGAACAGCAGAAACTTGTATAATTTAAATGCAACACTCTCTATACTATTTTCTATGTTAAATTCAAGTTAATTTCAAATTAAATTTTATACAAAATACTTCAAAACACAAAATTTAAGTATTGTTAGATATGCATATCTGAAAAATTACCGAAAAATCTATCGTGGTTTTTCATTTTCTATTCAAAGTGCCAACTTCCGGTTCACTTCTGGCTCAACTAAAACTAACTGAAAATAAAAAGTTTACAGCCAGAATTACAAAAAAAGATTTGAGATTAAATCCAATCTAGTTGCTATAAAATTTAAATATTCCAGTCGGCCAGTTTGTTTTGCTGATATTGTCATAAATTATATTATATGTGTCAACAAATAAAACGCTTATATAGGAATATTAAGGATAAGAACCTTACGATAAACCCTTAAAATATGTAAGAGAAAGAGTATACCGATAATAAATAAAATTCTCCATTTGTGCAGGTTCAGTAAAAATAATTTTTTACGCTTGTGTTTTTAGGGTTTAAAAGTTGCTTGACTTATTATTGATTTTGTCAATTTAAGCCCCCTGCTACCAATTTAGGGTGGTTTGAAAATTAAACCATGTTGGTGAATCCGGTTGTTACAGTTTCTGACACACCTTCTAACTATTTTTAAAATACGCACAATATTAATTGTTGCTTCACAATTTGAGTTTTAATATGTTATAGGAACTAATTAGACGAAGATGTAGATTTAAAGGAAAATCAATTTTAAATTAGTATTTTCAACTTATTTTTACATATTCTACTCCATCCTTCCAAAATCTAAGAAAAACATTTGAACCCTGTACCCTACATTTTAATTTTTTATCCAGAAGCGAGATTTATTACAATAAAATTCCACCTATCTTATCAGCACATGTATTGTTATTACACATGACAAAAGAAATATGATAAACGCGCAGGTCTCAGGTCGAAATAATCAACAAAATTAATTTACTTTAAATTGACAATTGCGCGAGTTCGGGGCGCCCGTAATTAAAATTTGTTTTATAATTGAGGAAACTCAATGTGAAATTTTTGGACTTATTAACACGGAAACCCAAACTTCATTTTTTTGTATCATATAAGGTAAGTATCATTAATTTATCTATATAATCAGAAACATATTGTATTTTGTAATCGAATTTAAACAAATAGATATCTTATATAGTATTCATTTAAACAAGATAAGTAGATTTCATGTATAGCAAGTATGTGTAGATATTAAACCAAAGGTGTAGACATTTTTCTAAGGGGAAGCGAAAATATGATGTGAGGGCATGAGTAGGCTAATTTTTATAAACTTTAATTATTTAAATGAAATATTTTTTCAATTGACGTAAAACCAAATAAAACACAAATGCAAAAATTAAAAATTACATAAAATTATAAAAAATAGAAATATTTTTTTTGTATAAAATAATTTAAAGAATTTTAAATGCACCTTATATTTTAACGCAAAAGACGTCAAAAACAGCAACGTTTTTAAACTGTTTTGTCGCAAGATATATGTTGCAATTGCAATATTGATTATTATCAATTATCAATCATCAACAGTTCATTAACGAAAGTTATAAGACAAGGGGCCACAAAAGCAAATATTTACTGACTTTTACAGTATTTTCAATTACGGTGACAGAAAACATAATAAAAAGTTAACCAGCTGAAAAGTAATGTGAGATTAATTTTTTGCATTAAGATATGATATATGAATAAATTTCCGATTCATACTATTTTTTCACAGCAACGTTTACCCCGTTTTCAATTACGGTGACAAAAAATATAGCAAAAAGTTAGCCAGCTTAAAACTAATGTGAAATTAATTCTTTGTATTAATATATGCTATATGAATAAATTTCCGATTCATACTATTTATTTTAAAAACCCAAATATCTGCACAGAATAAACCAGTGAAAATTAAAGTTCATGAATAATGATATACTGTAGGTGGAGGTGATTTAATGTAACATCTAAAAAAAAGGGTGTAGTAAGGAAAAGCAATTCGAATACGACATTTTTTATATTTCAGAATTACTTTCCAATAAACAAGATTTATTCCAGATATTGTCACGTAAAAATTATATTTTCCCAAAATTTTTACCAAAATGATTAACATATTCATATTTTAGTTTATCATACTGAATAAAAAATTCTAAAGTTGACATTTTTAGGTAACATTTATGATACTAAGAGTTTTAAAAAATTAAATCATATCTATATCTACAAAAACTTTTTCGGGAATAATCTCTCGAAAGTTATTAAATTTCGTTTCACAAAAAATATCAAATAATTTAAATAGAATTCAATATTGTATATTTCCAGAATATGACAAGCATTAACATCGTATAAGCTAATTAATGATAATGTTACTAACGGGTTTCTGAATTTAAAATATTCGAATATACACAATACTCTCTGGAAAAAATATAATATTTCGATTGAATGGAAAGAAAAGTAGCCATGGTATTTCGAAAAATATATGAGATATTTTAGATTTTGCGTGGAGCAGGAGGCAAAAAAGAACTGTCTACCACTTGGGTGGACATTTTAACGCATCCAATTCGTAACGGATCGATAAGACTAAATGATACATATATTTTTTATTATAAACGTATTCCTTACTACAACTTATTACCACGGTAAAAGTAGTAGTTGGTTACTTCGAGTTACGTTAAAATTTCATTTTGACGCGTTGCTCTTAGACAGGATGAATTAAGGGTCAGAACATAAGGTTTCAACATATCCCAGAAATTCTAATAAACTGATCAGAATACAATATTTATAGCTAAGACAAAGTTTGCCAAGTCCGTTCATATCTCAAAGTATGAAAACACTATATTGATAGAATATTTATTGCACATGCTAGACAGTTATATTCAATAATAGATATGAATAATTACCTCTCCGAATATTTTCTTTTTATTTTAAAAAATCCGTCGAAAAACTCTAATTCTTTGATCCTGAGAATACGGATAATTTGAAATAATTAGTAGGTACACCTCGTTACGACTATGACTAAATACATTTAACATTTCCGAGAAAAAAACAAACATGTAAGTGGCCGATAAAACAATCTAAAATACAATGGAAGATTGGTGACAACTTTACAAAAGTTTGTTAATAGTTTGAAATTAAATGTATAGAGTTTTAAATCAACATTTGCCAGGTGTATAGTAACAATGGTAAGAAATACCAAATAAGTTGTCTTTTTCTAAACACTTTTACCAACGATTTTGATGTCATTAAGGGAACTCAGCTAATGTGTACTTTTGTTAGAAATTAGAGATCTGATTTTAATTTTACGAAAATGCCTCACCTAACTTTAAGACTTCTATTTTTATCCTTAAATTCAGAATTGTGCAATTTTATCAAAAAATGTTCGTTTGTTTTTATAGACTTTGAAGTCCAATTTCACAAAATCACTAAACGTGTACAAAATACTACAGCTTTATTTGTTTTGATTACAATTAGAGAGACATGAAAATGTAACATCCGTGTTTTATTCTGAAACAAGTGAAATATTCGGACTCAGGGTAATTTTTAAGTAAATATTCAGGTGCCTAAGCCTAGCATGTTTAATGTCGTTTTAACGGGCAGCTCGACGTTTCTAATAAAATTTATAAAAGATTACAATAGCTAAGCTATAGCTATAATAATCTTTGATTGTATTCAAGTCGATGGAACTATATGATTTCATTTAATTTGATATTTATATTAACAGTAAAATAAAATCCTAATAATATCGCTTATTAGATACTGAGTTTCTAAATATTATAATTTCGTTTTCGTAAGAACATAATCAACCACACTAAATGTTAAACTGTGTTAGACGGTATGCATCACGTTTTTATCTCCAATTTAGTCTATTACAGAAGAAGCTATACCATATTTTTTGTTTGAGAAGATCAGTTGTTTCACATTTGTCTTTGTCATTGTCTTTATTTAAATTTAAATTTAAATTTGTTAAAAATCGAGTTGTTTGTGTAAGTAGCTTTACTTATCATAAAAGTAGATATACTAGTGAAAAGATGCAGAATTGATCGCACAAGAGTGACAATAGAGATAATTGTGATGAAGATGTTATAAAATTAATAATTTTAAAAGTAAGTTTTGTTGACGAACAAATATTTTTAGCCATATTTTAATTTATTTCAGCCTGAAACTAAAAATATGTTAAAGACCTTTGAAGGGGTTGTTCCCTTTGTTAAAAGGCTAGCAATACAAACTTATTCCATAGATAATTGGATATTTCAGTTACACTACAGAGTAACTTTTACAGCATTGATGGTTAGTACTATCCTCGTTTGTTCAAGACAGTATATCGGGGAACACATTCACTGTATAGCAGATAATGGAGTTCCAGAAAAAGTAATGAACACGTATTGTTTTTTTACATCGACTTTTACTTTGGTAAGTTAAAGAAAAGTTGATATTAGAATCAATAGTTTATATATAGGTCACAACTTTAGGCGTCTTTTAATACGATCTTTTTGCAGTTCAAAGCATGCACAATACATGCTGAGATTGACATTAATGGTGATTTAGTATTCGTTCGGGGTACGGGATACATCTACGCAGATGCAAAAAATTCGGAAACATTATACCTTAATCTATTATTTTCTTTTGAAATACGTTTAACACGCAAAAGTTATTTAATTGTACTGTAGCATTAACTAATTTTGACACTTTTTAGGTAAAAGATTTAGATGCAAAGCTTTTGGACTTGGGAAATATACCACACCCTGGAGTTGGTGCTTACGGTACTAATTCAAAAGACGATATAAAAAGACATGCTTATTATCAATGGGTACCCTTTGTATTATTTGGACAAGCAATTATGTTTTACGTAACTCACTTGTTGTGGAAAAAACTTGAAGGTAAATAAGAAGCTACTATTGTAGGTTTCTCTTTTTTAATTTCTGAATTTATAGCTTGATTAGTAATACTGGTGACGAGCATAAAATTAATTCGTCCCTTAAAAGCAAGTCATTAAAATACTTCCGCCTTGGGGTCGTTCTTCAGATGTCCTATTGAACCATCGTGTGACGTTGGGGTATTATGCAGGCTCGTGTAAGAGACATGTGTCTATTGAGAGTTCAAGCGGGTTTGTCCAGCTATTTATCCAAACGACGCTATATGGTTAACAATTCTATTTGTTAACATCAGTATTCTTTTAAATTGTCGAATAAATTATCAGTTGCTAAAGTACGGTCATTTTGAAAATCGTTAAATATATTGTTTTAACACCAACTTCTTTGTGGTATTATTTTTCAAGCGTATGGAAATGAAAGTAAACTCTAATCGTACAGAGTATTCTGTATTTTTTAAAAGCGCTTAAAGAGATAAATAGGATAAGAAAATAATTTTCGATTAAAAAAACTAAGTTTAGTCAACATCTAAAAATCAGCAGTTCTAAGAAAAAAACGAGTAAGCCACTAAATTCTATATAAACGAATGTATTAGAGTCCGTATTCACCTTTCCAATAAGTTATCAAATAATCGAAAGAGAGTCATATATATATATATATATATATATATATATATATATATATATATATATATATATATATATATATATATATATATATATATATATATATATAATTGTCATTTATTATATGCATTTTGTGGTGTCTAATCCTAAGCATGGGGATCTCGGAAACAGTTGGAGATACGAGGTCGGTTAAATTAGAGAAAAGTTGCGCAATTTAGTGCTAAATTAAACGCAGTTAAAAAAATTTAAAAATTTCAAATACTTCCGGAGATTTCCGGAAAAAAACGAAATTTGGCAAAATCGTTTTTAATTTTTGCAGGCTTTATTTAAAGAGATATCCGAAAATAAAAGGTAGATTCTCATTGCCACTTTTTATTTTTTATAATTTGGTCTAAACAAAATTTAAATCCGACGTTTCGTTTCTGAGATACCATCATGAACTTTCACTTTTTATATGGAACAAAAAAAAGTATCCCATGTATTTGATAGCATTTTTTATTACAAATTCAACGGTGTATCACACTTGCATATCAAGTGTGTAGTTCATTGGCTTTTATAAAACTGATATACCTTTCTCTCTCGCTCTCACGGAGCTCTTATGGAAAGTACTTGAACTACGTATTCGATATGCAAGGGTGATACACCGTTGAATTTGTAATAAAAAATGCTATCAAATACATGGAATACTTTTTTTTGTTCCATATAAAAAATGAAAGTTCATGATGGTATCTCAGAAATGAAACGTCGGATTTAAATTTTGTTTAGACCAAATTATAAAAAATAGAAAGTGGCAATGAGAATCTACCTTTTATTTTCTGATATCTCTTTAAATAAAGCCTGCAAAAATTAAAAACGATTTTGCCAAATTTCGTTTTTTTCCGGAAATCTCCGGAACTGTTTGAAATTTTTAAATTTTTTTAACTGCGTTTAATTTAGCACTAAATTGCGCAACTTTTCTCTAATTTAACCGACCTCGTATCTCCAACTGTTTCCGAGATCCCCATGCTTAGGATCCTTATCTTGGACACCCTGTATATATAAACATCATATACTAAAATTTTGGACTCCAAAAAGGCAGAATAGCGGGCTTTTTGGTTACCCTGGCCCTTCCCTGCTCATTAGATTAGCTAGGAGGTGTATACTAAGAGTAGCTCTCAAACTTTGGTAAATCCACATTCTAAAATAGAGCTTAGAAACATGTTGTGTGACAATTTGTTTATTTCCGATTTGAAAATCTTTTAAAAAAGTATACTTCTACGCTACTTTACCTGACTTTTATAACCAATCAAACATCTTTTAGGTGGTAGAATTAAATACTTAGTGGATGGACTACAGTTGGCAGCTTTCGCTTTGGCAGATAAAAGTGTACAAGTGTCAGACAAAAGCATCCCTACAAAAAAGGAAAAGTAAGTTAACTTATAAAACAATGGAATTTTAATAGTTCTGTATCATATTAACGCTTAAGCAACTAAGCAAGTTTCGGTATCTAAATTTTTTTTTAAGCAAGAGATCAGTTTACATTGATACAATATAGACCTAAATTGTCGCCCCTTCCTCGTATTACATATTATCGCTTATTCTACTTTTTGGCATGAAATTAATGAAAGTTTGATATATTATACGTACCGTTAGAAACAACTTCGACTAAAAAAAATTATAATGAAAAAATTTTAGTCTTTGATCAACGCACACTAATTTTTTGAAATGTGGTAGTTGCTTATGCAATTACGAAACGAAAATTATTTAAGGGCAAATATTTTAGTATTCTGTATAAACAATTCATTTGAGAGTTCCTTTAATCTGTATTCAGTATAACTGGGTGCCGCGGTAAAAATGACTACAATATAATATTTACCCTACTATATTAAGTCAACATTTTCCCTTTAAAACCCAAACACATCAACTAACGAAAATCCATTAAGATAAAGCAGCATTTAATCATTAAAAAAGTTTCTCTTAACAAATATTGTTAATTTATTAAAATTCTATAGGTTAAATAATTAAAATATTTTGGTGATAAAAATGTGTTCTACCAACTTACTCTTATTTTATCTTGCTGCTTTTATAATAAAACTACGTTTTCACAGATTTTTTCTTATAACCATTAAACATAATTTGATTTTACACGCGTCTTTTCTAATTGCTGACCATGTTTATTCAATTTCTTAAAGTTATTTTTTAATAATACAAATTCGGAATGAAAGAGTTTTTTTTTTATATATTCCCGGGTCCGTCCTAAAGCCGGATGCACTGCGACCAGAGTAGGCCTATTGTGCTAACCCTAGACATTATAGCCACTCTGTCAACCTAGCCCCCTGGCTCAATCTGTACAGTCCTGCTAAGGAGTGAGTGAGTATTTCTCCCGGTTCCAGTTTTACTGACTCGAAAGTTTGTTGTCTAAATCTCACCAGTGACTCACAGTCACATATGATATGCTTCACCGTTTCCTCGGCTTGTCCACACAGTCTGCAGCCGAGGTTTCCGTTATACAGATTCATTCTATTCAGATGTACTTTGACGGCCATGTGTCCCGTCATTATACCTGTAATAGTCCTTAATTGGTTTCTACTCATTTGTAGTAGTTTCTTTGCCAGTTTCGGGTCCGGATTCCCAATAAATAGCTTGCTGTGGTTTAAACCCTGTCTGGTCATCCAGTGGTTTTTATGTTCTCTTTTGATCCATTCTTTGACTGCTTCTCGTGCTGCACACCGCGGCACCCCAAAGGCCGGTTCTGGACCAATGTATTGAGATGCTGACCCTGCTCTAGCTAGTTCGTCAGCTTTTTCATTTCCATGTATGCCTTCGTGTCCTGGTACCCACTTTAACATAACTCTGTTGTCTTTTGTCAGAGTTTCCAGCTCGCTCTGACATTCCCAAACCAGCCTCGATGATACCTTTTGGCCCTTGAGGGCCCTTAGGGCTGCCTGGCTGTCAGAATAAATGAGGATTTGCTTCCCTTTGTAAGCTCTCCTATTTATCTCATCTGCGCACCGTAAGATTGCGTATATTTCTGCCTGGAACACTGTTGGGTATTTCCCAAGGGGAAGGGTTAGTTCCTTCCTCGGTTGTAACCCGTATATCCCAGCTCCAGTACCCTCACTAGTTTTTGAACCGTCAGTGTACCAGATACTTGCACCCGAGAATGTTTCCGGTCTTTCTCTTTTACTTGCCATTCGATCCTCTATTGTGACTTCAAACGGTATATTATAACGGTAGCTCGAGTTCATATGGTCCGTGTCCATTTCCAACTCAGGGCTCCTGATTTTTTTACATATGGTTTTATGTCCTGACATCGTCATTTGCGATTTTATTGTTGAGTGATTTAGTCGGTGGAGTCCCATTCTTGCCTCTGCCTGAATCACTATGTGTAGCGGAGGCAGATCCAGAATACACTCCATTGCCGAAGTGGGCGTTGATTTCATGACCCCAGTAATACATAAACAGGCGACCCTTCGTATTCCACTCAGCTTTGTCATAGTTGCTCTCTGCATTACCTTGGGCCACCAGACCAAGGCTGCGTAAGTGATGGCTGGTCTCACAACACTGGTGTATAACCAATGTACCATTTTCGGTGAGAGACCCCATGTTTTCCCACATAATCTTCTAACAGTCATAAGAGATGTTTCCGATTTTCTGATTATGTTTTCCACTTGTCTGTTCCAGGTCAGCCTGGAGTCTAAAATCACCCCCAGATATTTTACTTCTCTGGTAAGTGGTATTGTGTTTCCTTGGAGGATGATGGGACCGAGATCCTCTATCCTTCTCCGTTTTGTAAAGGGAATTAGGACAGTCTTTTGGGGACTTATATTGAGTCCCTCCTGCCTTACCCATCTTTCTACAACTTCAAGAGCCCTCTGCATTCTCTCTCTTACTGTTGTATTAAATTTGCCTTGGGTTAAGATTACCAAGTCATCTGCATATCCCAGCACAGAGTGACCCTCCCCACTCAGGGTTCGCAGAAGCCCATCCATTACTAGGTTCCAAAGCAGTGGGGAGAGAACCCCCCCCCCCTGCGGACACCCCCCAGCCACCCGTGCCATCAGCGACTCTCCGAGCAGTTCTGTATAGATCACTCTGTCTTTTAACATATTTCCAATCCACCTGCAACAGGTCTCCTCCAGATTGATGTTCCTTATTGCAGTGATGATTGATTGAAAAGACGTGTTGTCGAACGCCCCCTCTATGTCTAGAAATGCTCCTAGAAGCACTTCTCCATTTTCCAGAGTGTTTTCCACCTTGCTGACCAAGTCGTGGAGCGCTGTCTCTGTGGATCTCCCGATTCTGTATGCATGCTGGTTCCGATGAAATGGGCTGTTTACCATTAAATCATCTCTGACATGTCTGTCCAACAGCTTCTCGAGAGTCTTAAGGATAAATGACATTAGACTGATTGGTCTAAATGCCTTTGCTGTAGAATAGTTGGGTTTCCCAGGTTTTTGAATGAACACTACCCTGGTTAACCTCCAAACCTTTGGTACATATCCTAGAGCTAGAGTGGCTCTTAATATGCAGCAAAGTCTGTTGATCAACAGGTTTGGACCCTGTTGTAACATTGCTGGATAAATCCCGTCCGGTCCCGGCGATTTATATGGTTCAAATGAGTTTATGGCCCATTTTATCTTTTCATAGGTCATCACCTTTTTTGCCGTTTGCCAATTGTCCTTGGTGGCTCTTACAGCAGTATTTATCTCTGCTTCAGTCCTCCAAGTCTCCGGTGATTTCTCAATTATTGTTGACCCTGGGAAGTGAGCCCGAAATAACTCGGTCATTGTTTCTTTCCCAGTATAGGTGTGCTCCCCTGTATTTGTTTTTAGAGAGTTTATTGATGGTTGCGTATCCTTTGAGAGTATCTTTCGGAGTCTGGCACATTCTGGGGTCGTTTCGATCTCCTCACAGTGCTTCCTCCAAGATTCTCTCTTAGCCTTACGCAAGTTCCTGTTATATTCAGTCAGGACCAGTCTATATTCGTCCCAGTTTCCTGCTATTTTCGCCTTGTTCCATAGTTTCCTAACTTGTCCTCTTTTCGCCTCTAATTTCGCATTCCACCACGGCACATTGCGAGTAGAATGTTGAGTGATCTGAGGACAGTTAGCTTCAAAGGCTGAGACTGTGGCTTCTGTTAGTTGTTCTGCCATCAGTTCTACTTCTATTATGTTGCCTACCGAACTTTTGATTTCCGCTAGTCTCTGTTCTAGGTCTAGGCAGTAGTTTCCCCAGTTTGTCCTTCGCGGATTCCGGTAGTTTAGTTGTTCCCGTTCTATACCCGTTATTTCAAACCTGATGCACCTATGGTCAGAACAGCTTGCCTCCCTAGACACATGCCAGTTTTTTATAAAGTTGCCAAGATATGTTGTGCTCAACGTTATATCAATGACCTCCTGCCTTTGTCTGGTGACGAAGGTGGGTTCATTGCCTTTATTCATTATGTCTAAGTTATTTACCATTATGAATTCAAAGACTGACTTACCTCTTTGGTTGATGTTTGTGCTGCCCCAAGCATCGTGATGGGCATTGGCATCACACCCAATCATCAGCTGCGATCCATTTCCTCTGCAGTCTCTCACCAGGTCTCCCACTGCTCTTGGTGGTGGTTCTTCCAGGTCATCATAGGGGAAGTAGGCTGAGCCGATAGTGATGTTTGTTGGTCCAGCTCCCCTTGTTGCTATTTTTGCGGCAACAAGATCCCTAGAAATATGTTTCGTTAGTGCAAGCACTTTTAGGTGTTTTTTATACAATATACAGGTCCTTGGTTTATCGGCTGTTCTGCAATATATAAGCTCACATCCGATTCCCGTAATCCCTTTTACTTTCCCCTGGTGTATCCAGGGTTCTTGAATGAGGGCGATGTCACAGTCTTTCATCTCCCTGCACAGAGCGGCCGAAGCCGCCCTACTGTGTTGGAGGTTTACCTGTATCACCCTCACTTTTCTTCCCGGTTCCCAGACTACGGAAGGTCACCTTCCCGAATTTATAGAATGCCCTGAACTGGGTCTGTTCAAGGCATTTGAAGGATGCCGCATCAACCGAGAAGGCCAGTGTTTGACCTTTCTCGTCCATTTTGCGGCTTAAATTCGTCCAGTCACCCACCTTCAGCCCTGGGTTCTGTGTTCCCAGGCGTGTTCTGGCTTTTTCTAGCTCGTCTGTCCCTAGTAGCCAGACGAGGACTTTAGGTCTTTTGGGAAGGTCCTTGGCCTCGACTACTGTCAGGTCTACTCCTTCCCATAAATTCCCTAGTTTTGCAACAGATTGTTGCAACCAGGTTTTTGTATTTACATTGGCACACGTGATCCATAAAATGCCTCCCGTGTACTTATTTCCCTCAAACTGTGGTGGATTCCCACTGCCAGAGGGCATCTCATCCATGATCTCTAGAAGCCTATTTAGAATTAGGTCAGCTTGGATCTGGTCAATTGTGAAGTCAGGGTGGCGACTATGCACAATCGCCATCCTGAGATCACTTAATGCCCTGCTGTAAGAGGCTCCAGCCTGTCCTACTTGACTTCTGGTTCACTTCGCAGGTCGTTTATCTCCAGGGGAGGTACTCGAGTCCGAGTGCAGCCGTTTGCTGGTTGCACTTCCCTCTTTCTTGGCTTCGGTCCCCGACTTTGGTTTTTCCTTAGTCCAAGTCCCCGCTGCCATTTTCTGTGCCCTCCGGATCTTCTTTTTTTGGGCTCCGGAAAGCTTCTTTCCATGTGGGTCAACTTGCGTTTTCCCTCCAGGGTCTGTTTTCCCAGTGTCTGATTTTTCGGTGGGACTTTCGCCCAACCTACTGGATTCAGCCACTAGAGTGTTGTCAGAGGAGTCTTCTACAATGAGATCCACCTCTGATTGTTTGTAGGAGTCACTCATTGCTGAGTCCTCCTTTAATAATATTTCTTCTTCTTCTTTTTCCTCATACATATTCCCACGAGTATGGAAGAAAGGGTGGTCCACGCCGGCAGAGCTCCCTTTACCGACGCAAGGCTGTATTACTTTGGGATTTCGCCCGGTTTCCCAAAGGCACCGTCTGGAACAACTGATAGGCCCAGTTGCCATACATCCTCTCGGCACGGTCGCCACACGTTAGAATTAAGCCTGTGTTAAGTGTTTGTGTAAAGGTGCGCCCGTCTACAGTCAACGGATCGATACCGCCCACCTGCAGACGGCCTGGTGTAAAGTGATGTGTTAGTGTAGGCACCACTGTGCAGTTGTATCCCTCTTAGTCTGGTTCCTAACCACAGAGACCTATCCAGCTTGGTTGTACCTGCCGGCAGTCTGAACTGCCGCTGGCTTAGCTCTCTGTGTCATTGAAACTCGCAAGCCCCACCGGAACGTCAACCCGTGGATACTTCGGGGGGAATGAAAGAGTTAGTATATGTCATTTTGCCTAAGCCGCACACATTAAATAGAATTTTGGGACTCCGTTGAATTCACTGGAACTAATTTTCTCGATAGTTCCTGATAAAACGTCCTCATGGGTACAAGGCCACAACACATGCTTTTTAAGAGGCTGAGGGGGTGCTACGGTGCTAAAAATTAGCATGCAGTAGCCAAATGACGCTTGAAACTTAAGAATTATAAGGCAAAATGGTAAACACAAGAGTCAAGTTTATCTTCAACGACTGGGTTCCAACCTTACCTTTATTGGCCCAGTTCGAGCCTTGCCTTCACTGGCCGGGTTCCATCTTGCCTTCACTTGTCAGTTCCAACCTTACTTTCATTGGCCGTGTTCCAGTCTTACTTTAATTGGCCAGGATTTATTAATCTTAAGATAAATGTTTCTACTTGAAAAAACCCTTTTGACCTTAAAATGTAGTTCAAGGTCACTGTTACGGTGACTTGAAAGTGCGCGAAAACGCATTTTTTTATTTACTACGACTTTCATATTTACCATTTTGCCTTATTATTCTTAGGTTTCTAGTTATTGGGTCATTCCGCTACTCTTTGCTCGTCTGTTTTTCTCACCATAGCACCCTTTTTAGCCCACTAAAAAGGCATTTTTGACATTGTGTCCATGAGAACTTTTTAATAGAAGGTTAAAAGCTAATGAAACAAATTGGTAACAATCAATTTAAAAAGGTCCCAAAATCCAATTTACTATGTGCCTGGTCTTTTTAGTCATATTTTAAAGATATAAAAATAAAAATTCGAATTAAGAAATTATATAAACGGTCTCCTTAAAAGTAGTCTCATAATTACGCTTTAAAATTTTAAATACTTACAAACATTAGAAATAAGAGGAAGCACAAACTCACTCTAATTATATTTTTCTTCATTCAATATTTTTTATTTAATTACTTTAATTTTAATAATCACTAAAATTCTGTTACTCTTTACTTTTCTATTTTATAATTAATATTATTTTTTAATGTTTGAGACACTTTTAAAAATTTTGTTCAGATCCGGAAAATATACACGGTGTTCGGATAATGCATCAGAATACTTGGAAAAGTGATTCTACATGTAGAAGTAAAGGTCATATAACAAAAAGTCAAAAACTCAATACTTCTCGAGTTACAGCCTGTTAAAGTTCATTTTTTCCTTATTTTTAACATCTTGCGATTATCATTATATCTGACACAGAGATTACGCTTAATGACTTCTATGATTCTCTTATAAAAACTATTTTCTACTGTATCACTAGAGGTAACTTTACCTGAATTTTAAACATTATTTTCTACATATCTTTTTGTTTGGACAGTTCTTGGAAAAAATGACATGTCATTTTAAACATAAAAAATGCCCAATAAAACGGGTCGAAAAACGACACCGTTTAAGCTCAAATTGGAATTAAAGTTTTTATTACCAGTAAAATCAGTTTTTTAAATGCAAGCAAAAAATCAAGTTACCATGCTTCAAATTTAGGTAAATCTAGTAATCAGATATCTAAAAGGTGATTTGATAAAATAACGATAACAGTAAAATAATTAATTTTTTAATTTTACTTGGGTAAATGAAATTTTTAACACAAAATTAATATTTTAAAAAAGAAAAAAAATAATATTTTAAAAAAGAAAAGAATAATTACAAAAATTAATATTTTAAAGAAAAAAAATAATATAATACTATAATACATTTTCAAAATAACCTCCATTAATTCCCATATCTTTCCTGATGCTTTTTAAAAAATGTCAAACTCTAACAAAAATTCCGGCCGTATTTTGTATAACTTGCAATCTATTTATTATTTTTTGACAAAGATCCTCGATATAGTTTATGGGCGTTTTATAAACAAGGGCCTTTAAATGCCCTCAGAAAAATCTGTTGTTGATATCGGGCGAGCGAGGCGCCCAAAGTATGCGTCCGCTTGATACTATCCGTCTGTCATGTAATGTTTCGTTGAAGTAGCAAAATAATTAGTCTTGTTTCAATGGGAACATTTTCCAACAAGTGTGGAAGATCATTCCGCAGTAATTTTAAATAGGCATCCCTATTTAACGGCTCATCAGAAAAGTGAAGTCCTACAAGTTGGCCCCTAAATTCCGCATCATACGTTCGAAGAGAATCGGCGGTGATGTTGCCGTTCCGTAATGGGATGAGGGTTTCATAAGAGTACTAATGGGTGTTATAAAAATTACCATCACGTGTAAATGTAGCTTCGTCGAAGAATAATATGAACTGATGATTTTGATCATATTTTTCTAAAATTCGCACATGTTTAATGACAATTGTTTATCGCCCTTATAGAGGTCTTACACCTTTTGTATATGAAGGGTAAAGAAGTTTCTTACGAAAGACTTCCCAAGACATAGAATTACCAATTTTCTCTTCTAAACATATCTTCCTAGTACTAATACCTAGATCAGCGTCTATCTTTTCAAGAATTCTTTCTTCCACTTCAACACTTCTAACTGATCTTGGTTTTCCTTTAGAACCAAAAATTATTTTTAAATGCTCTGATTCCGCCTAGCCCTCGATAAACGCTGGTGAATATTTAGACACCTGAGATATTTCTTTCTGGATTTCTTCCAGATACAACCGAATTGCTTCTTCTGTATCTCCATTTGCTCTCCCATAGAAAAAATGTATGTCGCGATATTCAATATTTCAATATTTATGAGCATGAGCTATTTTGTAAATAATTTTAAGGTTTTATAAAACTCTTAAATGACTAAGAAATGTTACAGATATAGCAATCATGCGGATACAAGACAAAAATAGAGAAATATTAACAGAGAATACAGAGGTAATATGGATAGATAGAGAGTAGTGTAGATCTTCATCCGACTTACATACGTTAAATATAAACTCTGAAAACATAAGCATAACAGAAAAATTAGCTACATATGCTGAATCGCATCCGAAATGCTCACACTGACTTTTGTTGAATCTCTATGAGTGAAACAGACGTTTCCACGAGGGCATGAAAACGTTGAAGATGACGACCGCCCTGGACGCCCTAGCACATCAATAACCGAGGATAGCGTCCAACAAGTGAAGAAAATGACTCTAAAAGATCGCCGAAGCACTATCAGAGAAGTTGCTGATAAGTTCGTCATTTAATTTATACCAAATTTTTTTTAATGTTTTGGGCATGAAACGTGTGGCAGCAAAGTGTGCTTCGAAATTGCTGAATTTCGATCAAAAACGACGTCGCGTAGATATCGACCAGGAATTGCTGAATGAAATCAACAACGATTCAGAACTTCTTTAAAAGGTCATAAGAGATAATGGAACTTGGATATATGAGCATGACGTCGAAACCAAGACACAATCAGTCTAATGGAAGCTATCTGAAGAGCAAAGAACGAAAAAACACTGAAAAATTCTATCAAATGTGAAGGTTCTTCTCCCTGTTTTCTTCGATTCCGCATAGTGAATCATGAGTTCCTGCCATATGGTTGTATAGTCAATAAGGACTACTATTTAGAAGCTACGCGCCATTTGTGGGAAGCAATTCGACGAAAACGTCCAGAATTGTCGTAAAACTATTCGTAGAAATTGTATCACGATACTGCTTCCTTTCACACCTCACAGCTTGTTCGTAATTTTTTGGCAAACAACAACATCGTTATGTTGCCTCAAACTCCGTATTCGCCGGGCATGATCCCCTGCGACTGTTTTCTATTCCCGATGCTAATGAGAACGATGAAAGGATGACGTTTTGTCACCATTGATGAGATAATAAAAGAATCGCTGAAGGAGCTAAAGGTTATAACGAAAAGTGAGTTCCAATACTGCTTCCAAGATTGGAAAAAGGGTTGGCGTAAGTGTATTATATCTGAAGGGGATTACTTTGAAGGGGAGAAAATTAATGCCGATGAATAAATGTTCTGAAAATACCTTAATTAAATTGTTAAAATATGCATATCAAGATAATTAACTACGTATAGAGAAAGAAAAATAAGAATCTAAGATATTAATAGAGGAATCGAAAAAAACTTGATAAACAATTTTTACCAGGCGTACATAAAACTACCTTAAACAATTGTACGACTAAAAATTATATACAATATACAATAAAATGTAAATGCTTAACGGATTGCTGTTTTAGCTAATAAAATTCAAAGGCTTAAAAATCAAGATTACGAAACTAAACAATTTAATAATCTATCTGTGTCAAAGATTGATTATAAATGCCAAAACGAATATAAAAAAATTCAATCGTACCCATACACACGCATAAATACGAAATATGAAAATTAATTATCCCTTAAAATTAGTGTTATTAAAACAATTCCGGGTACAGGAGCGGAAGTCTATGTTTGTTGATAATAGTTATTTAAAACAAATAATTTTCCCAGGCTTAAATCACCGAACGAAGACCTTGATTCATTTTTAAAATTATCAGAAATACTTATACAATTAAATTTTGTTAACAAATAAACATTTCAATTCATTTTAATCAATAAAAATGATAAAAGAAAGAAATTCAGATGTAGATACTAAACTAACGATAAACAACTACCAACAGGCTTAAATGGCTCTATCCTATCTTTTAATGCTTTAATTATATTTTTTAATTCCAGTTGAATCAGATGTTGGGTTATTTAAGTAGATCATGTCAGGTATATGTAATTGTTATGCTAAAAACTTCATCATTTGAATGATATAGCAAAATGTGTCTGGAATTGATATTAACAAAGTTAAATAAGTTTGCCTGAATCTAAAGCAAAAGTCATAAAAGATGTTCCATTTAAAAAATAATACAATATTACTAAATTTTCAAAATTTTGGATTAAGGATATACTTTAAACTACTACCGAAATATACGGAAATATTTGATATATGAGCATAATTACTGTTTCTTCTATAGAAAAATATAACTGTCATATACATATCATCGATTTACTTTTCAGAGAAGATAAAATAAAAATAATCAGAAATGCATTCATCCAGAGGCTGTATATTAGCGGTTCTTGGTCCTTGAATTTAATGTTTTGTGAATTCTTAAATCTGTTTAATGTTATTTTACAAATCTATATCACAAATCAGTTCCTGGATGGTCAATTTCTAAGTCTCGGAGCGGATGTTTGGCGTGAAGGACTCGAATCTAGCGTTGATCCATTAGACGAAGTGTTTCCCAAGGTAAGATTTGTAACCTTAATATTTTATTTAGAAATTTTTATAATACTGATATAACCTAATCACGAATGAATCTCGAAAGAAGATTTAGAGAAGCCCTCGATACTTTATAGCTAGATTCATATTATTATATAAACTAATAGAAATTAAAGTGTTATTGTAGTTTGTAATTCAAATTTGACAAACTTTTCACGTTCTTTGTGGCATTTTCAAAAGCAACAATCAAAAATAAAAAATAGTAAAGTATTTAAAATTATTTACAGAAACTTTTTTTTAGAAAAAAACTACTTCTTATTTGAAATGATTTTATTAAGTCTTCAACGTTTTCCTAGTTTAATTACCATTTATTTATTTATAGAAATAACTGAGATCTTAATACTGAAACTCTTTCAGACATACCATATAAGTTTAACCAGAACTAAAAATTTTGAATTTTCGGTCAAACTGGAAATTTTCATATTTTGGAATGACATAAAAAACTAGTACTGTACAAGCAACCTCTCTCTACAACTATATTCACTTAAAAATATCACACGTTTTTTCTTTTGTTTTTCTAACTAATCTCCGTTGTGTTTCTTTCTTTTTAGCAATATTAAAAAAATGTTTATTTATATATGTCAGATAATTTGTTTGTTTCGGATTCGTATTACTATAATCCCTAAGTAAAAATATAAAAATCGCAGATTCGCTGTGTACTCAATACTGTTCTATAAATTATTAATTCCGTAGAAGGATTCTCTGGTAACATAGGTGGTAGGGTTCCTTCAATTTTTTTTAAACATTTAAACTTGCCACGACAATTTTTCTACTAATTCAAAGGGCATTTTAGACATAATATTCCTTACTCCTGGTCAAAGAAAATATGTATATATGCTTTATTTTATGAAAATTCGAAAACGAAATGGTTCCAACTGAGTGAAAAAATTTGCTCACACTAATCAATCTTGTAATTGTTTAATAGTACTTAAGTTGAAACACAATACGCTATTAATCTTTTTGGTAAAAAGGAATATAATATTAATTTCGTTTTTACCAATATTTTATTGGAAACTCCACTTTGCCGTCCTTATCTACTGACGTGTGTTTCCCGTTTTCTAAGGAAACTATATTTCAAAACCGATATTCACAGTAATATATCAATCAATCATCATCTCAATATAATTTTTTTTGTGAAAATGGTTAATCACAGAAAGTTTTGATTGTTGTAATTTATTGGATTCCAGTGCAATATTTGCGAAATATTTATTTTCTGGTTATAATATTCTCACCTTTAGTTTCAACAAAAATATAGAACTTGTTGATGTAAATAAAGCTTTTTATGGAAAAAAGTTAATTATCTCAAGCTAATTGAAAAACGATTTAATAAAAGTAACCTCTAATCAATTATAATATTAAATTCATTAATAATAATATGAAGAGGATAATAAAAATATATAATGATATGTGAAAAAAATTGACAGTATTAATTACCATTGGCTTAGGAGGCGAGAGTGTCTTTAATTGAATAAGATGTATTTCGATATTTATCTTTCTTGTTTTTATATGAAATACAAATCGAAACTGTTTTGTCATAATTTCAGGAAGACGGGACTTCGGTGTTTTTTTTATCTTATTAATTACATTAAGCAATTATTTTTGATATTTCGTTATATTTGATACTTCAAGTAACTCATGTTTCCAGTTTAGTTCAAAATATTTTGTTTTTTCAAAATAGATAAATGTCCCTCACAAGTGTTATGGTATTTTTTAATATATGACTTTATTTTGCATTACTAATGACAAGTAAAATGAATTTTTGCGGCAAGTTAGATTAAACGCAATTTATAGAGTACATTTTTCCACACATTTTCGCCTGTACTGTAATTCAGTATAAGTGTAATAGACAATTCCCATTTATAAGATGTATAAATGTTATACTTCATGCTATATATATATATATATATATATATATATATATATATATATATATATATATATATATATATATATATATATATATATATATAAGTTTATAGATAAGTTTTTGTCCGTGTAATTTAAAATAAAATAGAATAGAATGTCCCAGACTACCCGTCCACCCATTTTGAAATCTAGGAAAACGGTTTTTTTGAGAATTTTGTATAACTATGTCAGATACGCTCTTTCGATTGGTACCACTTACAATTTCCGGTTCCGACCGGAAGTGAGTTTTTCAGACTGGAGGTTTTTTTTTTAAATGGAACATTCATATTTTTATAACGGAACTTTTTTCCGAAAACGTCTTTCTTGACCTCTAAATGACCCTAAAATTTAAGTTCGCTTTCGGTTTACATAAAATCTCTTATATAATTTACTAACCGAATTTTCGGAAAGACAGCAGTGATAGCTAACAGTTCTGCATCATCTCAAAAGACAATGTCATTTCGAGGAGTCATAATCATATTTTTACTGCAAACAAAATTTTCTAAGAACCTAATAACTGGTTCTCAAATAGCAATAGTAGATAATAACATTTTTACTGCTTTGGTTGGAAAATACTTTCAGCTTGTTAATAGTAAAAATGTGATTATTTAGTTTTGTTCTTATAAAATAAATTACGTTCTAAAAAATCTTACTGATAGTAAAAATATAATTATTCATTTATGTTACTATAGAATTATAATGTTGTTAAAAAAATTTTTTTTTGTTTGCAGTAAAAATGTGATAATCTACTTTTGTTAATATGAAATAAATTTTTGTGTTTTTAAAAAGTTTTGTTTGAAGAAAAAGTGTGATTATTATTTTGTTTTCTTATTATAAAATGAACACTATGTTCTAATAAATCTTGTTGACAAAAAAATGTGTTTATTATTTTATGTTGTTGTTATAATATTAGTTAATGTATGTTATTAAATCTTGTTAACTGTAAAAATGTGATTATTTGGTATAGCTATTTTTAAACAAGTTAGTTTTGTTTGCAGTAAAAATATGATTGACTCCTCAAAATGACATTGTCTTTGGAGATGACTCAGAACTGTTAGACATCACAGCTGTCATTCCGAAAATTCGGCTAGCAAAGTACCTAAGAGATTTTGTGTAAACAGAAAGCGAACTTAAATTTAAAGATCATTTAAAAGTCAGGAAAAGACGTGTTCGAAAATTTTTTTTTTAACAAATGTTTCATATTGTGTTGCCTAGAATCAGATTCCGTTATAAAAATATGTATGTTCCATTTAAAAAAAAAACGAACTTCCGGTCTGAAAGACCCACTTTCGGCGGGACCGGAAATTGTAAGTGCCACCAATCGAAAGAGCGTACCCAACATAGTTATACAAAATTTTGAAATTCTCAAAAAACCCATTTTCTTAGATTTTAAAAGGGGTGGATGGGTGATCTATATATATATATATATATATATATATATATATATATATATATATATATATATATATATATATATATAATAAATCCGCATCCTATGGGATTTTTCTTTATTAATAGCTTTATTCGAAATTTGAGTTAGGCGTCAATTTTTGCTTCGATCGATATGAAAATTAACCAAAAAAAAATAGTAGTCACGTGATTAGTGATTTTTTTCCAAAAAAAAATTCAAAAGTGGGATTGCATTTCAAAATATCGAAAAAACTTATTAGAATAAGTTGTTCTAAATACAATTTTTTGCCCATACGCAAAATTTCAGCTGTATGAGATAATTTAGATTTTTTGGAAATTGCACCACTGTTGCAAAATAAGACTCAACGCAGCCTACATCAAACTTCTTAGTTTTGACAATGCTTCATTCCAGACATATTTTGTTTAAAGTAGCGCCATATTAAATGAGTGTTTTTCCACAAAATTCAAATAGGGCTATTAAAATTTGGTCATATGTGATGCAAAGTTTATTTGTTTTTGATCACTTCATAAAATAATTATTTTTGAAAACGTAGTTTGTGTCTAAAAGTAATACACGTTAATATTAAGAAAATCGTTTAATTGAAAAGACTCAAATTTTCTAATAAAAAAATCATAATAAAAAATTAAATGCATTTAAAATTCCACCTTTTTAATTGAATATTAAATTAAAAACAATTCAAAAACTTAAAATTTAAAATTACATTTCTGTGTGCCTTCCATTGCGTTCAATACAAACAATTGTTCTTCTTGACATATCTTTAATGAAGTTTCTGATACTAAGTTAAAGTTAATACAGACTTTACTGATGACACTGTGTACTTGTTCGTCTTAATTATAATGTGTATTACTTTTAAACACAAACTACGTTTTCAAAAACAGTTATTTTGATGAAGTTACCTTATACAGGGTCACAAAACACCAAATTTTAATAGCCTTATTTAGATTTTGTAGAAAAACACACATTTAATATAGATAGCACTACTTTAAACAAATATGTCTGGGATGAAGCATTGTCAAAACAAAGAAGTTTTATGTAGGTTGCGTTGAATTTTATTTGGTAACAATGGTACAATTTACAAAAAATGGGCAAAAAATCTAAATTGTCATATACGAGTACAGCTGAAATTTTGCATATGGGCTAAAAATTGCATTTAGAAAAACTTCTTCTAATAGCTTTTTTCGATATTTTGAGAGATAATCCAATATTGATTTTTTTTTGGAAAAAATTAAAATTTGACAATTAATTTTCATCTCGATCGAAGCAGAAATTGATGTCAAAGACAAATTTCGAATAAAGCTACTAATAAAAAAAATCCCATATGATGCGGACTTTACTGGTCGCACTGTATATATAAACATTCAGCATAATTAAACATTAATAAAATTCGTTTTTAAATCGAATATGAGAATACCTAGATGGTACAATGTGTTAAAAGGTAAATATGTATAAAAAAACCAGTCTTACAAGCGATAATTAAGCGAATTTTGAATAATTAAAAATTGCATACATATTACACGTCTGGGAATAGGATGTTAAAAAATTATATAATACATCTTTCATTGCCATTTAACATCTGTGACTTTAGACAAAGGTCAAATAAATAATTCTGTGGTGATAAATTAAGCTAAAATTAGCATATTTTATATGAACTGGGCGATTCTATATAAAAATTAAATAAGAAAAATATTGTGTACAAAGCTTTTTATCGTATAGTAAGTTTAAACGATTTCTGTCGATGTTGTTATTATGCATTTTATTAATTAGCTGATTAAATATTTGTGCAACCTCAAGACCATATGTTACGAAGAAATTTCAAATTAAATGTTCTGACTACTAATATAATAAAGATAATCGGGATTTTTTAATATCTTTATTACACTAAGTCAATTATATTTTATATTATAAATGAAATCAGTTTGATATCATTCTTTGGGTTCCATAAACGCCCTATTACTCCTGACCAGATTAGACCTCATTATTATATATATATATATATATATATATATATATATATATATATATATATATATATATATATATATATATATATATATATATATATATATATGTTAATGCGGATTTCACGGATTCCTCCGTGTGAGATGCAATAGCAGTGGATATATCCACATTATGCCGTTGTAGTGCTGAAATCACATTCAGCAAACATACAACTATATGCAGCTCCGCGTATGAATGAAGTAAAATGCGAACAGTAAATGCAAACTTCTCTCCATCATATCCTTTCTGTGTTAGAGGTTGCACAGTTAGAATAAATTGTTATAAAACGCAATTTATCCTATTCCACCACCATCGAGATGATGGCCTACCTGTACCACCATACCGAGAAGAAAGTCAAAACTTACCCTCCCCGCCACAGTGATACGGCAGAGGTACATGTTTCGTCTCTACTAGACTCATCAGGGTACCGACATGCACCTGGCTGTGCAAAGGACAGATCGGAAGGAAGCATGCACATACTGAACGCGGCTTCTCCGGCCTCCCGCCGGATGGCGTATATATGTTAATGCGGATTTCACGGATTCCTCCGTGTGAGATGCAATAGCAGTGGATATATCCACATTATGCCGTTGTAGTGCTGAAATCACATTCAGCAAACATACAACTATATGCAGCTCCGTCTATGAATGAAGTAGAATGCGAACAGTAAATGCAAAACTTCGTTCCAACCATATCCTTTCCGTGTTAGAGGTTGCACAGTTTGAACAAATTGTTAAGAAACACAATTTATCCTATTCCACCACCATAATGTGGATATATCCACTGCTATTGCATCTCACACGGAGGTATCCGTGAAAGCCGCATAAACAAACATATATACGCCATTCGGCGGGAGGTCGGCGAAGCCGCGTTCAGTATTTGCATGCTTCCTTCTGATCTGTCCTTTGCACAGCCAGGTGCATGTCGGTACCCTGATGAGTCTAGTAGAGACGAAACATGTACCTCTGCCGTATCACTGTGGCGGGGAGGGTAAGTTTTGACTTTCTTCTCGGTATGGTGGTACAGGTAGGCCATCATCTCGATGGTGGTGGAATAGGATAAATTGCGTTTTATAACAATTTATTCTAACTGTGCAACCTCTAACACAGAAAGGATATGATGGAGAGAAGTTTGCATTTACTGTTCGCATTTTACTTCATTCATACGCGGAGCTGCATATAGTTGTATGTTTGCTGAATGTGATTTCAGCACTACAACGGCATAATGTGGATATATCCACTGCTATTGCATCTCACACGGAGGAATCCGTGAAATCCGCATTAACATATATACGCCATCCGGCGGGAGGCCGGAGAAGCCGCGTTCAGTATGTGCATGCTTCCTTCCGATCTGTCCTTTGCACAACCAGGTGCATGTCGGTACCCTGATGAGTCTAGTAGAGACGAAACATGTACCTCTGCCGTATCACTGTGGCGGGGAGGGTAAGTTTTGACTTTCTTCTCGGTATGGTGGTACAGGTAGGCCATCATCTCGATGGTGGTGGAATAGGATAAATTGCGTTTTATAACAATTTATTCTAACTGTGCAACCTCTAACACAGAAAGGATATGATGGAGAGAAGTTTGCATTTACTGTTCGCATTTTACTTCATTCATACGCGGAGCTGCATATAGTTGTATGTTTGCTGAATGTGATTTCAGCACTACAACGGCATAATGTGGATATATCCACTGCTATTGCATCTCACACGGAGGAATCCGTGAAATCCGCATTAACATATATACGCCATCCGGCGGGAGGCCGGAGAAGCCGCGTTCAGTATGTGCATGCTTCCTTCCGATCTGTCCTTTGCACAGCCAGGTGCATGTCGGTACCCTGATGAGTCTAGTAGAGACGAAACATGTACTTCTGCCGTATCACTGTGGCGGGGAGGGTAGGTTTTGACTTTCTTCTCGGTATGGTGGTACAGGTAGGCCATCATCTCGATGGTGGTGGAATAGGATAAATTGCGTTTTATAACAATTTATTCTAACTGTGCAACCTCTAACACAGAAAGGATATGATGGAGAGAAGTTTGCATTTACTGTTCGCATTTTACTTCATATATATATAATATATATATATATATATATATATATATATATATATATATATATATATATATATATATATATATATATATATATATATATATATATATGGTGGAATGAATGGTTTGGTTATTTCGGGTTTCAATTTCATGACGTTTCGCCAAAATCTCATTTGGCATTTTCAAGTGCGATTCGTCTCGTTACTCGCTGAGAACTGATCAGTTAACGGGTCCTCTCAAGAATTCGCTAAAGATTATTATAGCTAGCTAGAATAATCTTTTGCTCGGCTTGGTACTATAGAGTACAGTCTCTAAATGGCCCTAAAGATAGAAATCTAAAGGGGTTAAAATAGATGACCTAAAAAATCATTCAAAGAGTCCTCTTCTACCAATCCAGGAAACGTTTCATCTAGACAGTCTCTGACTTGTCAACCAAAATGCTCTAACGCACCAATTTGTTGAAACCAAATGTCGTTTCTTAAAATCAGGTCGTTGTGTTGATCATGAAATAAATTAAGACAGCATCCGATTTTATTGACTTCCAAAAATCGATTTTTTAAATACATTTTTCAAAACTGCGAACGTTCAACACGCTCGACTGACTGTGCGCATGCTCCGCGTCTTGCGTGGCCTAGAACATTTTTGAACTTCATAGCGTATTAATATAACCCAAAAAGAATTACATTGATATCTATAATAGGAATGGAAAAAAATGGCAAAAATGGTCTTTTTTCGAGCGTCTAAAGTGTCCCTTTAATTAAATCGGGTATAATTCTATTTCGAAACAAATTTAAGTAGAAATTAGCCGTCAAATTTCCATGAAGGAAGAAAGGTCAGTTGTCAATGATGCCTACCCAAATATTTAACTTTTGAGAATGTGGCGTATGGTGTTCAATCTTCCAATAAGGACCAATATCGGCAGTTGTGCTTGTTAATAAAGCCATTAAGACAGTGGCGTAACTAAGAATATGTACGCTCCCCCGCAGATTTTTGAATGCGTCCTACTATTTTGCACCCGTCTTGATCCTTCGTATTTCTTCATTTTCATCAAGAGACTTGAGGGCGCCCCTGAATTGGCTGCACCCCCCCCCCCTGCGGGGTCATTATTAACGCTACTATATTAAGACAAAATGTAGCCTCATCAGAAAGTATAATATGGTTTACTAAATTAGGTTGTAGGTCTATAATGTCCACTATTCCTCGACAAAATTGCATATATCTATCAAGATTGTTTTTTGTAGCAATGTTATGTTATAAGAATGCATTTTATTTTCTTGAAGATTCTTCTAATGGATGTTTCCGTATTATGGTATACAAGGACAAGTTCATAAAGTCCGTGGTTTCTCTTGCAAGCATAATATCCAACAATTTATTGTCATTGGTAGCTGTTTTCGAATGCCTCATCTTTAGCAGGTTTTTTACATTATTCATATGTTCAAAATTATGATAGTTAATTTGCAAATGGGCTCCCGTTCAGAGAAAGTTTGATTGAAAGGTAGGATGTTTGTTGGAAGGATTTACATCTCTCCCCGTACCCTATCATAAGCAGATTAATATGTTAGCTGAACCGTAGTATTTCGTTTCGATAAGTACTAGCTTTACTCAATAATAAAGACCAATGATCATAAATTAATGTCAAGAAAAAGACAGAAAGACTATCAAAACTTATTTAGGTAAATACCTACTAAACATGAAAATTGATCTTTTTTATTGAATCAGTGGTTTTGCCGGGAAAAAAAAAATATTTTCAATTACATGCATACACCAATTTACCGTAATAATAAAACAATTTTTAAAATAAATGTTGGAAGTACATTGATGTATTTTAAAAAAATTGAAAAAAAAAACTAACCAAAAAGAAATCATTAATTAAGCAATGCTGAATACACTTATTAACACTTTTTAAAAAATGAAATTGGACTATTTAATATCTCAGGACTATTAAAAAGGTTGCCAGAGTTTAAAATGCGCATCAATAATTCTTTACGGGTGTTCAGAGTCTTGTATACTTCTGTTCTCAGAGGAGAACTTGGTGGCCATCTTACTGGTGCCTCATTACTTCTTCCAATCCATCAGCTGGAATATAGGTCGTGTAAATATTGCAGCAATGGAAAAATGGGGTGGGACACCATCATGCATATACCGTAGTTCTCGCAAAAAATTTAGATAAATATTTCCATTTATTCTGTCTCGAATCACAACAGGACAAACAAGGTAGCGTTTAATAAAACCTGTCCAGACATTTATTTTAAAGTTATGCTGATAGTGTGCAAATTTATTGGCATATGGATTTTCATCCGCATAAACATATTAGTTCTGCAACCCTCGTCAATAAACAAAACATTTCTACCAAAATTTGGATCACGAATTCTTTTGTTGCAAATAAATTCATAAAATGTAAGGTGCAGGATCAATCGGTAAAAGTTTAGAACCTTTTGGATGTGATATAGATGTAATAACTGTTCTGGTATATCCCATTCAAGTTCTAAGCGGCGGGTATTAACGCTTGATCATTCTTCAACTCTTTCCAAAATTTCGTCTTTTTTTTTCGACTGTTCGAGTTGTTCGAATAGAACCCCTACCTTCAAAATTTTTCTCAAAGCTGCCCATTTCTCAGAGATGACGCTCAATATTGACAAATATTTCAAGGTTTGGTATTCGGCGGTCAGGAAATCTCGCCATGTAAACTCTGATGCGAAGCCCATTTCCTTCACAAAACCCATATATCAGAAGCATGTCAACCTTCTCGGAGTGCGTGTAGTTCTCCATGTTTAACAGTAAAATAGGCATAGAAACTTAGAGTGTTGATTTTACTTTAATCGACTTCTTAAACAGTGATGGCAATTTGTCAATAAGTCAAATTATTAAATGTCATAGCAACAAAGTCACTCGAAAAATTACTGTTACAGGTATTTTTTATTATTACAGTCAATTGGTCTATGCATGTCATAAATTTTTTTTTCGTCCAATCGTTCATTTAAAAGAGTTCCTAAAAAACTAAGTTTGTAACAGGCAAATAACACGACTTTTAGTAACAAAACAAAATACATACTGAAAAATAAATATTATGTAATACACAGTATTAAAACTAAACCAAAACTAAAATAAATAAAACATTTTTTTCTAGAACCGCCAAGTGCAAGAAAAACAAACCGAACGTCGAAATAAAAAATTAATGTCACTTCTCACCCGGTAGCAAGTGTGTTTTTTATTTCATTTATTTATTGCATTCCAGTTATTTAGCGCCTGGCAGAAGTCTCATCATAGCTGCATAAGGAAACTAATACATAGTTCCATCTTTCTCGCTCATATATAAGCTTCTTTAGATCTTCGTTTTTCCACTGTACCACATCAATAAAGGGCACAATCCTATGTTACCGATTAAAGAAAATCCTCGCATTCTAAGCTGTTGCCAGTCGTCCAAAGAAAAAGTATTTAAAAAAGTTTAAAGTAAAAACAATTTAAAAAATGCATTGCACCGTGGCACTATCCTAAGAGCCGTCACTGAGTAATTCTATATGTAGATATGCGCAATCATATTTTTAAAACGAAATTGGGATTTACAATTCAAACTCAATCGCAAAAATAATGAATCTAGACATGTTGATACTTTGTTAAGTAAATAACTAACATGTTTTTATTTGTAAAAAAATTCTGATTAGTTCCTTTATTTTGCAAAACAGGCTTCAAGTGGAGACCTAATTATTGTCATTAATATTTTAGGTTTACAAAAACAATATGATTGAAATCATATTGTGTAAATTCCAATAATATTATTGTGTCAATTTGATTTCGATAGCATTAAAAATAATTGATAATATGTCAACTTTAATCCAAGTGTCATTGATGTTAATGTAAATATGAAGATAAATTAATTTTGTTTACACTTAAATAGTATGTGAGTTCTTAAAAATCCCGTTTTCAATGACCCGATATAATAGAATATAACATTGCAATAAAAATCTCAAAACACAGATACAAACTAAAATATTCATATAAAGTTAATTTGTATTTCAGTTTATGGCAATAGATATGAACTAAAAATAATATAGTATAAACGAGGGTTATCACCTTAAGATTTTCCGTAAAGAGGTTTCTGGCATTTTCGTACAATTTAATTTTAAATTTCATTATTTTGCACGCTGATCCCGTGCCTTTTAGCATGACTATACTCTGACCTAGTGGACAGTGGATATTTAAATCGTCCGTAACGGATTATTGTCTTATTTCTTGTTTTCACTAGTAATTTTTACCATTTACCACAATAGAAATTTTTATTTTGATACCCTAAGAGTAATTTTATAATTAAAAGGAGTACCTATAATATACCAAAAACATTTACTTACTATTTTTTCGTTTTTTAGGTTACTAAATGCACTTTCCACAAATATGGTCCCTCAGGATCTATTCAATGGCACGATGCCATGTGTGTAATGGCCCTTAATGTAATAAACGACAAAATCTACACTTTTCTCTGGTTCTGGTATATCATATTGTTCTTATGTACTGCGATGGGACTTGTTTGGAGGTAAAAACAATTTGTATTTTTAAAATTCGATCCGGCTGCCACTCTGGCATGGAATAAAAACGTGTACCCTTACCAATAAAAATTTTGTAAATTACGTGGGGCTTCAAATATTAAAAATATAAAAATCTTGGAACGTTTATAATCAAAACTATTAATATTTAGGCATTAGAAGAAACTGTTCTTTTTAACAGAATACATATACTAGTCCAAACATTTTAACTTATATTTTTTTACTAATCGATATTGTGTTAAAGTTCAAATCATCATTTCATATCCTAGGAGCATAAGTAAAATTATTTAGACCATACAAGTTTGTGCAGCTCTTAGAGATTTATTTTATAAGCTAAAATTGTGAATGTTTGGTATGAAAATTGTTAAAGCTTGCCTTCGTAATGATTTGATGAATCACCCATGTAGAAACATATTAATAACTCTAGAATAATATGATATGTTTGTGGGAAACTCGTTAGCAGGGAATGCCAATGATATCTTCGATTTTTGGCCGTTAATTTTTGAGCTACTTATATTAGAGTAGACTGCATTTACTTTCCTGAAACGCTTACAATAAAGTAGATTTAAACACAAAATACGTTTCATTGGTTGATCATAAACCGAAACATACCTTCATTTTAGAAGAGGTTAATTTATTTTTTTTTACCTTTCTAGTCCTCCTTTATTTCTACTTATGTAGTTGATCTTTTAATGAAATAATACATTTCAAATTCAATACTCTTACACACCAGATGGTTCTTCTACTTTTAAAAAAAAAACGCATTTTCTCTAAGTCACTGCATCATATTTTTTGTGTATTAGTACAAAATATTTTAAACTTAATTTTCCTCCATATAAATTAACAATACTGAAAAAAAGCAGTTTTTAACACACTTTTACAAGTTAAGTAACCATGAAGTGAAAACTAACAGCTAGATCAACGCTTTTAGACAAGCTTATATTTGACCAATCGATATAGTTAGTGTAAAATGTAGTAAATAAATAGTATAGCTTTTCACAAAGAACATTTGAACATTATCGTGACCTCACAAAAGAATACAGGTTGAAATTGCTGAAAATGTTCTAAAACTCTGTCGACCTTAGTCTCATCAAATTAGTGGACGTAGCTGAACCATAATAATGTTCGTTGATTAAATTTAGTAAATGCTATTAAGCTTATATTTTGCCAATGATGTAACTAAATAAAAAATGTTATTTAATTCCATTTTTGAATACCTATCCAACGATGGGGTACATAAAAAAGCACTTTATCTTTACTTTTCATATAGCGGAAAGTAACATTTTTTTTTTCAGTTTAACCTCACTCGCCTGTTTTTGGGTTAATTCAAAGCATGTAACTACAACATTTCATTGCAAAAGATGAAAAACGAATGAAGGTATAAGGCTGTGGCTTATAGACCGACGAACCAGTCATTCAGTCTTATTTTATTTTTGTCTTGTTTTCTATAAGCTCTTTCTACACATAAGTCTAAAATAGCCCGTCTCATGCCTATTATTATTTCAAAAAACACAGATTTGTTCTATGTACTTAAATAATATATGGTATATGTTTTTTGTCTGGGAAATTTGACTCAAATTTCAGAAGGCTTTTACTAATTTAAACCTGATGTACCATTCATTCACGTCAGCGATATCCATTTCTGTTGATTTTTTCAAAAATTAATTAGTCTTTTATTTAACATTCAATTTAGGAGAAAAGGGGTAAATATTGTGAATTATTGAATTACCATTAGAACAAGTGTAATTAAGTAATCCAACTCTGGACATATGCCTCCCTCAGACTAGTCCAGGCTAATCTACTTTAGCCGATTTCCTGCTTCCCTCATCTAAGATGATCTTCAGCCTTGTTGAAGTCGTCTTTCTACCTTGTTCCCGACCTACTTCTACTTCCAGTTCTTCGTAGGCAAATTGTTATCTTCTTCCCCATCTTTCATCATTCCTTCTAGATGAACGTCCTGCCTATTTCCGCTTCAGGCGTGCTATTCATTCGGATATATTGTTTTATGTCGGATCCAAATGTTTGATTTTTTCTTAACCAGCCCAACTCTCTGCATTGACCTATCCATTTTTCTCTACTGGCTTTTGTAAATGTCCAAGTCTTGAAGGAATATGTCAGAATCGGCAGAATGCACTAGTCGAATACATTAGATATTGTACAAAATATCTTTTAAATTTACTTTTTAATTTTGCAAATGTCCAGCCCGACTGTCTTTTTCTGTTTAAGTTTGATGTTTGGGTAGATTCTTGAATATAAATCTTTGCCGGAAATATATATAATCATTTGCAGTTTCTATGTCTAACAGTTATATCTTTATGGGTCTTGCATTTTCCATATTTGACATAATTTTTGTCTTACCGATATCAATTTTAAGTATACTTCGCTTGTTTTCTTATGTAATTCCATTACCATCCACTTTAAGTCCCTCTTACTGTCCGATACTAGGATGATGCCATCAACGAATCTTAAGTTTGAGAGTTTTTCTATCTCTATCTCCGTCTTTTCACTAGGACCTTTGGAAAATATCTTCCTAAAGATTGGTGGAAAGTTTAGAAGACAGTGAATAGTCTCTATAGATCTTTACGGGCCTTTTGCTTTTCCAAGTGCCCTATCAAGTTATTGTCATGATAATCTAGTCCGGTCCTGGAAACTTGCAGTTTGCCTTTTGTGTAAGTGCTGTTTAATGCGGTATATTTTCCGTATAGTGCTTTGTACGAGGTGCTCTTTTGTCCTTTGGACTTCTCAATGGTCTCACTGGTCTTAAATTCGTAAAGTTCCTAAAATAACTCAACGATGTATTTCAAATTTCCTGTCGATCCTCAATGAATTTGCCATGATTTTTCCTTACTTTAAATCTGCAGTTTAGGTCGCTTTTTAGCGCTTCAGTGATTTGAAACTTTTAAAATACCATCGATTGTTGCAGTTTAGAGTTACAATAATGATAAAACGTGACCTGTAAAATTGTTGCAGTTTAGAGTTACAATAATGATAAAACGTGACCTGTAAGAACTTAAAATTAATTCTTATTTTGATTTTTTCTGCCTGGCTAAATTTGTATTTGTTAGCCATAATTACTACTTCATCCACCATCCTTAATGAAGGAATACACACGTGGTTATAAAAACTGTTTTGAAATTGGGTTTGAAACGTCTTTATCGCTGAACCTCAACCTTAAACTTGGTTATAATACAGCCAAGAAATATACGTGATATGTAAAATAAATATTACACTCCTTTATTCTATGTAAACCTGTTTTATATTCAAATTTTTTAATGGTAATTTATTGTTGTATGCAACACGTTTGTCTTCCAATCAAAGTTTACCTGATCCATTCCGGTTTCATGCAGAATATAAATTACGATGTTCAGGACTTCTACCTGCATATTAAATTTTAAGTATCAAGTAAACTTAATTAATACCTTAAAAACATCTGCTGAAAATATGCTCAGTGCTCGGAATGTTCCATCTTTTCAGAATAAGTGAAAATACTGCATTTTCATAACGGAAAATTTCAATTTAGAATTATATAAAGACGTTTATAATACCTTTCAAAATCAGTATTACATTGAATAAACCTAGAAATAAGAGAGTAAAAAGTAACTACTTTTCGCACTAGTGTAGAAGAAAATTATTTTCTGAACTAGTGAAACAACATGTTTTGTGTACTATATAAAAAATGGGATAATAGTATTTTTGTACGAGATACTTCCATCTTGTTTATTTTTTAATACGAACTTAAATTTTTCATTTGATTTCGAAAGTTTTATGGCTATTGTTAATTTAAACAATATTTTTAGATTTGTTACCGTTCTTTTACATGCCAAAAGTAAGACATTTAACAAACTAGTATTTGCTTCTAACTGCCCCGGGAAGATAAATCCGTGGGACGTCCTAACAGTATCCAAGTACTGTAGTTATACTGACTGGCTCTTTTTAAAATATCTCTCCAAAAATTTGGATGGTTTGGTGTTTAGAGAAATAATTATTGGATTAGCAGAAGAATTAGAAGAGTCGGAAGATGGTTCTGAAAAATCATTATTGGATAAAGAAATTTCTAGTAGAGTAGAAAATGAATACAAAATAGATTAAAAGACTGATTTTTTTTATAGAGATAAGTATATCAAATAGAACTTGATTAAGTGATATAAGAAAAACTTTTACAATATATAGACACGTGTATTCGCCAGTAAAATGTTGCTGCCGAGAATTTTATGTACTTCATTAGAAATATGAATATTTTTGAATTGTCAAAAATTCCTATTCTGAAATTGATAACGAATATTGCCTAGACAATGTTGCAAAATTAAAAGGATATTTAAAACTTGTAAATTAGAGTGCTTGTCTAAATATAATCTTTTATCAGATATTAAAAGTTTTGTATCGTACAATTACATTTAAAATTAATATAAGTGGGCAGAGACTTTAATAAGTGGAATCGGTTCTTAACGAATTGGGCAAGCATTCCAAAACCTGAACCTATTTTCGGTGATAATTCTATATTTTTGGTGATAATAGAAAGTAGTTTTATTATATAAATATGCTTCATGCTATCTCGTTATAAAACAGTTATTTCTTAAATTTTATACAAGAATATAAAAATGTTTTAAATATACTGTTGTGAAATAAGTGGACATAACCTAGAAGAAACACTTTTTTTCTCTTAAATACCCGATTTTATGAAATTTTTTCTAAGATATTTTGTCCTTAAATATCATTATAAAAATGATATTCGATTTATTAAATTGTGGGAAATATATGAAAACTATAAAACAAATAATAAAAATCAACAAGTCATTTTTATTTTTATATCAATAACTTTTGCGTTTTGAAACCGCTATTACGTGCGAAATTACATGAAAATGATAAAACAAAGATAAATTTAAATTTTCTAACGTGATTATTTACAGTTATGTCTAATATTAGTGGCTTGTTTATAAAATTTAACATTTATTTTATATAGAGTGTAAAATCCAAAAAGTTGTTTGTACTTTGATTTACTATATTTGATTTTTCGCAATTAAAAATTTAAAAAATATAAGGGTATTTGGTTAATATAAACAAATTTGGTTCATGTTATAAAAAATATTTGTTTATATTACTAACAGTACCTAAGGATAATTATTCGTTTGAAAAAAAAATTTTGAATATTAATTTAATTATAGTAGTAGTAAGCGCTTAATGTATTTCCATCCCTTTCGATTATTGTAGGAAGGATACCATTAGTTCAAAACTCTTACATAGAACTTCATATCCTAAAATATAGTTTGAGGTAAATGCATTATCCTGTACAAAATTTATAAAATTAGATTTTTTTAGTTATCATATAAAAATTTAAAGAAATAATCCAAAATCTTTACTTATCTCCAAAGAATTAAACTCTGGTTTTGTAGTACTTGCTAAATTCTTATTGCCTCGCAAAAAAAATATGCCGAAATATTTTTGTTCGATATTTATTTTTACCCAAAAGGCTGTGGTTTCGTCTTAGACGTTAATTTGTCTAAAATAATTAAATTATTGATTTTCAATCTATCATACAAATCTAATATAGTGTACAATCAAATATTATAAATATATTTAAAATATTATGTTGTGTATGATGTTAATAAATTTAAATAAAGTTTTCGAAAACACATGTAAATAGTTTCCTTTGTCACCTGTAAATAATGTTAATTTTCTGTTATGAAATGTTTACCACTGGCAAAATGGCACAGTTTACATTTTCGCTTAAATAGGTCAGTTGTTATTAATATTTCAAACAATAAATATCAATATAAACATAATATATAGATAAAAAATTAAATAAAAAATATTAAATAAAAAAAAATAAATTAAAAGATTCTCTTGAGAAATTATAAAAATGCTCATTTTTGGTTTTGCCATATAGTCGGCGAACAGTAATAACAAATATTCTGCAAATGCTAATTACTCAGCGCAAGAGCAATTCTCACAATAAAGGTTCCGTACCTTCCAACATTTTGAACTCCACAAAAATATTATATTTAGAAGCATACAAGTATTTTAAAAAATAATAAGTACACGTGAGAAGCAATTTTACCAATTTCAAAATTAAGTTTGTTTATAGGATGTAATAATCTAAACATCTCGAAAACTATATAACCTATAATCGTTGCTATATTCTTCCTGCAAGTTTTAAGTGAACCTCTAGTACCATTATTATAACTGGTTTCAAAAATTAAAGGGAGAGGGAAATGACTTTGGAAGCATATTCTCAACAATATGTCTAAAACCGTCTAACGTGAAATTCTGAAAAAAATGTTTTGGAAACTTTACATCGAGCTCTTTCAGGGGATACCTCACACGACCGATAACAAAAACGAATTCACAAAAAAAATATTTCGTAAATTCTAACTATTAGAATTATTCAGGTTGGTAAACATTTCCTTACTTCAAACTTCAACACTCTGTATGCCAGTCTCCAAGAAAAAGGGATGTAACGGGCAGATAAATGCGTAAATGATCCTAAAGGGTCCCATTTTTGCTTTTGACATACGGAAAATTACTCAACGACTCTTTTACTGTTCTTCGAGTCACCAGTAATACTTAAGACAAGAAATTACAGCTAATTTTTAATCTCAAAGTTTTATGTTTATTTTTTTAAACTTTTTGAAGAATTTTCATCTAATTAAAGCCTAAAGAACTATAATGTAATAAATTTATTTTCAAATTTGTGTTTCAGTGTTTTCCATCCTCTACTTTAGAGATTTAAATTAGTACAATAAAAAGGCGCAATTTGAGAGAAAAGATTAAAACATAGTGATATAAAAAAATTGCTATTTAAAAATTTTGGCTCTACTATTTAATTTTTTTGATGATAGTAAAGTTGTTGTAGTTTCTATTGATTGAAAAATATGATCCCACCCCTCCAAAAATATAATGTCCAAGAGTATAATGATATATAATTAAAATTTCACGAAACAAAAAACATTGCCTGGGAAAAAGTTGGCAGGGAAAACAATTTAGTCATCAATATTAACATAATAACGTAAAAAACTTCTTTTGATTAGAACGACTTCAATTATAATTTACACATTTCACTTAATTTTACAAAGACCTAAGTTCCATAAGGGGTAGACTAGGTTCTTTTAAATTTTTCAAACATTTTTAAAATTACTTTTACTTTAAACTTTTTCGAATGCTTTTTCTTCTCCATATTAATAATTTGGACGTCAGACAACAGAGCAACAGTTTAGAACGTGCGAATTTCCTATAATCGCCAACATAGGTTTGTGCCATTTATTGATATGGCACAGTAGAGAGACGGAGATCTAAAAGAGCTTTTATGTGAGAGAGAAAAATAGAAATATGTATTAATAGTTTCCGTATGTAGCTATGATAAACTTTGTCACAGGCGCTAAATGACTGAAAAGCTATTAAATAAATCGAATAAAGAACACACTTGTTACCGGGTGAGCAGTAACATTAGTTTTTTATTTCGGCGTTCGTGTTTATTTTGTTTGCACTTGGCGTTTCTAAAAAATATTTTATTTGAAATATAAGACATGTTTGGGTTGATGCTCGAACCACTTGGAGCACGCTCCAATTAATTGATTCTATTCTTTTTGAAACTCTAAGCCTACTCGATCGCGTTTGGATGTACACTTTTTGAGCGCTTGGAGCATGCTCAATAAACTCTGATTATAAAGGGCGAGCGCTACGATATGGCATGTGGTATTATAACCTAAAAAAAATTGTTCTATGGAAATTTTAAATTTTTAAATAAATAATTACCACTTGGCAATGGCTGAGGATTTATTAGAATTAATTTGTTCAGAATTATTTCGAATGTTTTACGATACATTCAGAAATTAATAAAAAAAAAAAAACTTAGGCTCTGTGTAATGTCGCACAGTATACTCTGCATAGTTTTCAACTTTAATTAGCTTTTTCATCTTCTTCATCGCTGCTATCAACAAACAGGTTTTGCCAAGCATACTGGACAACAAGAAGATCCATAGGAAAATTCAAGAAAAAATTAGATAAAAATCAGCCGGCTGAATTCATGTAGGTTAGAAAAATAAAGTCGGAATACACTTTTACGTTTGGCTTGAAAACGCACACTCTGTATTATGTCATCATGTTTCATACACGCTCTGCTCGCTCCAGCAAGCATCAATCCAAACATGCCCATGTGATTAATTGTGTATTTACTGAGATATTTACATGATATTTATTTTTCGGTGCGTATTTTTGTTTCGTTACTAAAAGTCTTTTGATTTATCGCTATAGCCACAAATAAAGTTAGAATAAAATAATCAGGATGGTTAATATATGATTTAAAAATTGAAAAACAAAATGGAAATAGAGAAAAGTCTCGCTGTCTCAAATTTAGTAAAAATATACAGGCATGATAAAAATAGTTGGCTGTGCGGTTTTAAGGAAACACATAAATTGTTTTCTTTTGTTTGTTTGTTGTTTAGATGTGATGAAACTTGGTCGATTAAAAGGAACAGATCGATAATATTATTCTGTATGGGATAAAATAAAAACTCTTGAAATATGTAAGGTTTACATAAATAATATTTTTAGTTCTTCTATGCTTGGTAAGATAAACACAAAACACAGTTCTTACCGTGACTAAAGGTAAGAAAATTGCTGCTTTACATGTTGTATAGTAATCATATATTTTGTCTCAAGTATTATTGGCACCACCTGTCTAACAGTCAAAAGTCATCACTGTTCGTAACCCTTATTAGTGGTACATTTAAAGTTCCTAAGGATAGGGTGTCTTCTTACACTAATTCTTCCTATAAAAACTAATCTGCTATGTACGTAGAAATTTGGGATTGTAAAGTTTTGGTTTTTGACAAAATTATATTTCAACTAATTTTCTTTTTTATTTATTTGAAGCAATATAAAAAAAAGTTGAACATAGAAGTTGGAGGATTTTGGTGATTTTTTTAAGGTACTAGAGCAAAAGGATATCGCACTGACATTAACTTACATTTGTTTAATAGAATACTCAGTATATTATTTTCCTCATTTCACTCAAAAATCAGAACGTATTTTACATTGCATTAGTTCTTCAACTCAATTGTTTTAGAAATATTTGATTAATAGTTTAAAAAAACAAAATACGAGATATAATCCATGTAGATAAAGTAAAATTTAAGGAAAAAAACAATGAATTCAATCTTATCAACTAATAAAATTGTTTAACTAGAAAAATTATATCTAACCTAAAACCAAAGCATATGAACTAGAATCAGTAACTAAATAGTGCCTTTTCGAATAAATGTAGAGCATTTTTCAAACATTAAGTCTTTGCATGCTTAAAATATGATACAAATTAAGATTTACGAAATTTAAAAAGATATAAATTCTGAATTTCGAAGGATAAAGAACAAACAATCACTAAAACCTATAAGTATAATACTTATAACCGCACCGATATTATACTTAAAGTATTGAGAGATCTCATTGATTTGACAGATAAATGACGTAAAAATGACATCGATCATGTGATGAAGAGTTCTAAATATTCCTAGATCAGCATATTATTGTCGTGTATCGTATTTGCCCGAACTCGGTGACTTTATTTTATAGCAGTGCTTTGAACTCATTAAATATTTTGTATGTGAGTAAATATAAACAAAAAGGTGGTTTTCTCTATACTTTAATCTCTTACGCTATCAATTTAATGTTTTTCAAGTGGAATAATTTCATAGAAATGGGCCACAGAAATTTAAAGCCCGGTCCTGAAGTTTATTCAGCGAATAAATATTACATAAGCCAGAATCATTTCGCTCCGTCATTAATGTCATATGTTATTTCTAAGTTTATTTTTTACCTGTAATGATCACTCTGAAATTGCATTGTTACAAGCTCAATACTACGAGTAATTAATGAGCGGTTGAATATTTAAGTAGTTTTAACCGCATGTTATCACGAGTATTGAAACAATAAGCAAATTTCACGTATTGTGTATCTTGGAATTTTAAATGAAGAGAATTTTTTAGTAAACTGATGTCATTCCCTACTGAAACCTCAAAAAAATATACGTTCATATATTTGAGAAATCATGCAGCGGGTTCTTTTATTTTTTTGCTTGCTTATTCATAAGATAAATAATATCTTTTTCCGAAATTTACTTACCATTAGTTAATTCTTTAAATCACATTCGAGAGTATCAATTTTGTACAAGGTTCATTGATTTTCATACGAATTCTTTGTACCCTTAAAAATCAATATACTAATTTTGACGTGGCATAGTTATTTTTTAACATTGCTTCTTGAATGTTAAAAAAGTGTATCCTTAAAAGAATTACAATTACTAGTAGTGGATATGGGACAAGAGAATATAAGTTTTTGTTTTTATGAAATAACTAACGTATCGGTATTGAATAAGTCTTTATAAAACTAAAGCCGAAGGTTAAAACAACAATACATTATAAACGTAGGTTTCGAAAAGTAACATATTAAATTTAAATATTTGAAAATAGAGAAAATACATAAAATAGATTTACGTGCTTACCACAAACTGGGTTAATCGACATAAAATTTTATATTTCATATCGATATAGGCGCTCTATTATAATTTAAAAATATTGATAATAGTAGTATACAGATGCAAACATACTATCACCCCCACTCCTTAAAGTTGACAGTGCGCACATGACTTCGATTTACAAGGGGAGGTCGCGACCTTGTAATCACCGATTTTGATGAGACTTAAGAATTATACCGACTAAGACCATCTAAAGAAATCCCCAAAAGTGTTCGTGTAATCGCTTATTTGATTTCAATAATTAATTTTGAGATTTTTCGATTATTGCTTTTTGTGTAAGTTTCATTTTTCATTATTATTACTACAATCTGTTTTAAAAAATTTTACTACAACTGTGAAACTGAAAATGGAGGTAATGAGGGAACTATTTAAAAAAAAAAGCACGTTAAGTATGTATTTAAAAGTTCATATGTAAAAACTACCTGGAATAATTAATAATTGGAAAAACTGATGATGATTTTTTGAAATGATAAAAAAAAAGATTTTGCATCGGGCGGGGATCGAACCATCAGTTCTCGGCGCACTAGTAAAAGGCTTATCCATTGCGCTACGGCGGTTGATATGAAACGGCATCTTATCGCAGAGTTATCGCACTTATTAGCGTATAATGCGTTCGATTTTTTTCACAAAAACAAATGAGCCATGGCACGAACGCTTTAGATGACCTTAGTCGGTATAATTCTTAAGTCTCATCAAAATTGGTGATGACAATGTCGCAACCTCTCCTTGTTAGACCTTAACCTTGGTCTTGAGTTCGTCCTTGAATGTTGCCTTGACATTGGTCACCTCGACCTTGGCAGAGGTCGGGTACGCGCTTCGTATTGTTTTGTAACTTTTTTCATTTGTCCGTGAATGGATTTGTTATAAATGGAAACGGGAAATAGTGGAAATTATATCAACGGAGACATCAGTGGCATAAACATTAAATACTATTTTTGTGTAGTGTTCTGAAAGTGATTTTGTATTCACGGTAATTTTATTTATTTTATATCTTTTTTCAACAATGAGTAGACCAAAAAAAAAGTCTAGATGAGATTAACAAAATGTTCAGCCAAGATTTTGAGGTTTTAGAAAGAAAAAAGTTACTCAAATGACGGTGGGAAAAGTTTACAAAATTCAAAAAATGGTTTTAACGACTAGGAGGCTTACACGATGACAGTGATAATAGCAAATTTTTGTCACAAAGTGTGGTTGAATACTGTATGATGATATTGTAGATATCATTAGTAAAACTAAAGGAAAATGCACTCTAACTTATTTGGGGCAAGAAACTAGAGCTTTTGGAAACAATAAGGGGACGTCATTACATTTTCGTTCATTAGAGTAATATATATTGTTTGAAAAATGAAATAATTAAATTTTAAAATTTGTTGCATATGTCAAAATACTTACAAGTTCTCATTATTTCTGTTAAAGAGATCTGCTAGTGCTCTCATCAACGAATGTGTAGATAGGTGCATATTTTGGGTGGGAAGAAAATTGAGAAGTATAGCTCAAAATATTTTGGATAGTGCAAACGATTGCTCGAATATTCAGGCAACCATACATCAATAAATGGATGAGATTTATAGTATTTATACGGTTCCATAGACATGGATATATTTTGAGCCGAAAGTGTTAGCATTACCATAAGACCCCTATTGATGGCTTGTTTTACAGTTCTGGCATGAACAAGGCATTTTTTGAATTATTCAAGTTGGGAATTCTACCTAAAGTCAATAATTTCTGTCAGCTACTCATCGCTCACATATATAGAGTCCCGGGTTGTGCGCCGTCAGGAGAATCGATTCCAGTGACATGTGTATTTCAGAAGATAATAAATGATGAAATTTCGTGGAAATAACAAAATATTTTTTTTTTGTTAAATTTATTTCCTCACATTTTTAACCACCCTTACAAATTTATTTCTTGGGGGGAAAACCTTGCATAGACCCCTTCCCAAAGTGTGAAATGTAATGTTGGATTCTTACCGACTGTAACACCTTCGAACTGAAGGTCCTACCGGTTTTCCTTGGTCTGCTGTTAGCCGTGGCTGCTAGCAGTCTAAGGTTATTCAGTGAGGCCTACGGTTTTCAGGCAATTAAGCATTAACAAACCTTTGGTATTCACTCACTGCAGCTGCTTCAGGTGCCGGTTACATCCATTGTTTCGCACTCTTTCTACATTTTGCTTACAATGTAGGATTGTCATTTTAAGATATTTAGGGCCCTTAAGGTATTTTATGCATGTTAATCGAAAGTTTGTTGCTTATCTGCTCCTCTGGGTGGCGTTCAGTGCATTTCTCTTCTACGTTCGTTTCGGATCAACCAGGGTGCATCCAGTGTTATTTTTAGGAGTGTGACATAGGTATGTAGGTCCTTTAGCTCACATTGATTCATCGGCAGAATTGCTGTCAAAAGACATATCTGAATCTGAGGAACTATCGGCATTAGGGGGTGATTATTAATGGTTCAACTGGCCCATTGTGAATGTTCAAGCTCCACATTCTTTGTTCTTCTTGTTTAACATGATCGACACACTTTTTCCAATCACTAGCCATCACGTTAGTAATGGCCTCATCCAATAATATTTTTACATCTGTTAATTTGAATTTTTGTTCTTCCGTGCCATTTCTGTCGTCTTTTTAGACGCAGAGGTCGAACTTTTTTCTTGGCGTCGACTTTGATACGGGGTACTGTCAATTCAAATTTCTGAATCGAGTTCCACAAGGTTTAAAATCGCTCAAAAACATCGGCGTTCATGTCTTCATGACAGTCCCCTGTTTTTCGAGATTTTTTCTCTTTTTCCCAAAACTCCCGTATTTTTCCCAAATAAAACAATCTCATTCTTAATTAGTAAGCTTTTTCGATTCCGTTTAAGATATCTAAAATTCACTTCTTTTAAAGTTCATTTCAAAACTCTTAATGATATTTTAGATAAAAATGGGCCGTTATTAATTTCGGTCTTATTTTTTTTTAATGTTGGTATACTATTTTTGAAAAAGAAACCATAGACTTTGCAACGAATGGCGTATTTTGTGTCATCGTTTAGGATTATTTTTTCCATCCTTTTGTTTGCTTTGCTTTTTTTGATCGTTTTCGACCATTTAAAACCCTGAACACCGTGCGCGAATAAGCTTTCATTAAAGTGCTACATACTTCTGCAGCAGAATACCATGGTAAACATTTTTAATCATTCCTCGATCTTTTAACGTCAATAGACTATTTTTTTCTGTAGGTGCACGACTAGGTGAACGTTCGTTAATATCCAAGGTTTACCACAAATATATATACACCAAATATACACTATAATAAAAAAAATTTCACAACGCAATTTTAATCTATGGATCCAAATATCTTTTAAAATACTCCCCTGACCCCGGAAATGGAGATAGCGGAAAATTATACGGTCGGATATGAACTTGAAATGACCTGGAATGTCAAGGTCAAGGCCACTTCAAAGTCAAATATCAAATTATTCCGCAATAGCAGGATAGCGGGGAATGTTTAAAGTTTAGGGGAAAATTAGAGTACTAGGGGTTTGGATGAGAGTGGGATTCCATTTATAAAATGTTCGTGTCCTTAATATAGCCTTCAAGGTCAAGTTTAAAGTCGAATTTTATGCCACCTTAACATACCCAGTTTTCTTTCCTGAAATTTTTGTAGAAAAAGTTTTTCTCCGTCACTCTTAGTTTCCGAATTATTGATTCATTCAAGGTATGAGAACATTTGACCTTCAAATGACCTCTAGATGTGACTTTACCCCTTAATAGGGCTTCTGTTTAAAAAATCACCTGGACCCCCAAATGACCTTGAAAATATATCTCGTGGTCAAGGTCATTAGTACATAAATGACTCCCTCTATCCTTGACAATTTTTATCTGACCCATTTTTTTAAATGGAATATTTTAAAAGATATTTAAATCTATAAATCAAAAAATTGCTCACCCAGTATATAACGAAAGTATAGTAATTAGAATGTGAACTCACATACTCTATCAATAAATAAATAAAATATTCAAATAATTCGGCCGGGACGCTTATTAGAGGGACATTCCGTATATGTGTGTTGCCACATCCATTATCTTCGCGATAAGAAACCAAGTACATGTTGGTCGGCATCACCATGCTATTTTAAATGCAATCAGCTGATTGCTATTTAAGGCTCGCGAAATATGACAACAACGTGTTTTAAGCTTTTAGTCCCTGCCCTGTTAATAGAGCAGCAAAGTTTTAAATCGTTCATAGCTGCATGAGATGTTTATTCCGCCACTTCGTCGCTTTAGTGACCGCTATTAAATGAATTCCTGACAGAAATTATGAACCTTAGGTATAGTTTGGGTAATTTTGTTTTCTTGGTTGATGGTATTGTCACAGTTCAAATTTCAATCTAAGTTTACAATGGATAATTCAGTTAATTTTACCGTATTTGTGCAAATACTCACTTTGTGGGCAAACTGAATGTCATTTTCTTTAAGTATTTCTCATAAATCCTTTGAATAAAAGCATATCATTCGTTGGTCAGTTGCTTTTTTGGTTTTACTACGAAACCCCGTAGTGCGACTTCCTTGTTAATTTCTTTTCCAGTTTGGTTATTTTGTCTTCATGATTTTCAACCACATTCTTACACTACAAAATATGGTTTTATGATATATTTGCTTATCACTGTTGAACCCCTATTTATGTTGTTTTGCTTGGAATTCATTAGACTGTAGGTTTTTATGTCTATTGTTAATTGAATATACAATTATCTTTTTTTCCAGCTAAATCTCGGCTATTCGAGTGAAATTCTTCCTATCATCTTTTCCAATGACAGTTTTCTTGAAACCTCTTTGATTAATTCCGTAGATTTTGCTTTGTTTATATTAGGTTTTTTCTTGGGTTTCTAGGTTATCTGTCACTATCAATTTTGATAATAGTGCTTCATCATTTTTGCTAGTTTGAAGCTGATTGGTTTAGTAATAATTAATGTTAATAAAACTAATTATTAGTGTTAACAAGTGGTCTCAAATCCTAATTATTATCTATTTTATTTTATTATTTTCAATTTTGTAGTGGTTAATTTGAGTAATTAATTATTTTGTAAAGTAAATTTTTAGTTTTAACTTATATTAAACTAAATATTCGCGATCACTCGATATCAAACAGAACTTTATCGTACGCTTTTATATTTTTACTGTTACTTACCTTAACAGTTTAAGCAGTAAATTTATAAATAAATTAATTATTACTGATTAGTTATTGGTTAATATTTCACTTTCTTTTGATACTTCAATTTTAAGATCATCTTTGATTTTTTTATGAATATGTAGGAAGTTAAAAATTCTAAATTTAAATAGAAATAATTTGGTAATTGATAAATATTTCCTGTCATTTTGGCGAAGGCTGATTGACAAATTCATTTGCCTTTTAATTTAATTTTTATAAGTAGTCTTAGACGCTCTTTTTTTGGTAGGGTTCTTTCTACCCTTTTCTTTTCCTACTGGTTTCTTTCTACTGTTTTTTTTTATCTTTGATTTATCTTTTGCGTTTACCGTTTGGTAAGAAATTCGGGTGATGTGCACTGATGTTTCACTAGTGCCTACACATCACTAGGCAGTTGACCAGTGTTGCACTCTGGCTTGTTAAAGAGACCAAACAGCTAGCAGTTTTACCATCGGATTAACAGGTAAACTAAATATTATTTTTTTATATTTTAATAATAACAATCCAATTAATTTTGTAAATTAAGTTTCTATCTTCTTTTTTTGTAAGGGGTTGCGCAATTTTTCGAGATTCTATCCCATGATCATGGAATATACATGCGTTAAGTTTTGGCGTCAGTAGGTACCAGAGTTTGTATGTGTTAAATTTTATTCGATCTTTCTTTTGTATAGTTTAATTTGTATTGAAATTTTATTTTAATAGTTATAAAGTATATAGTTTCAACTCTAATATATATTTTTTGACGATGGAAATTTGAAAATTGTGTAATTATTTATTTATTTACTTATAATTTTATTTAAAACATACCTAGCTTTATGCTATAGCAACACCGTTAGATGTACAATAATTATATTTATTATTATTATTTTATTTATTATGACTTTTATTTGACCCACCTATTCACTTACGGATGTTTTTTTATATTCGCATATCTATAGGAGTGAAGTTGAAAACTAGATCCTAACGATATCGCGAAAGTTTTCTGCATTCAACCTAACTACAAATGCAGTGACACCTTGAATAACCCCCTAATCTCCTGTAGATAGGTTAGCTTGGAATTTTTTGCTCGCTGGCATGGTTAGTAACTTTCAACTAAACTCTGGTAATTTTAATATTTAATTTGATTACACTCTGTTATTGAATTTCTTCTCACTGAATTGTGACGTTTTAGCGTGAAAATACCAGCGTAGCAGTATGATGTTTTCAACCAAGAATGGAAGATCAGAATGTGCATCGTGTAATTCTTCCGGATAATCGTCAACATTCATTAATATAAATATTTCGTGTTCGTTACCATCAAATGGTAATGCCTAGGACATATTGTAATCATACAGATTTCTGGCATCAAGATAACTAATAAATAAAGAAAGTTTAGTTAGGTTATAATTAGGTAAATAAATATTATTTGTAACATGATTCCTTTCTGTACACTGACTTAGACCACTGTGAATACTCTTTTTGACAAAGAGAACCATATAAAAATGTGATAAAAACTATAACTCTACCTTAATCATACGCAACATATAGTCAAAAGGTTAGCTTGGAAGAGGGTAATATTGAGCAGCATCCGATTTATAAACTGTCAAACATGTATTGCGAATCTGTTCAAAAATAACTGTTGGTAACAATATATCTGATGATAAATATAAATCCGAATACTATCCCAAATTATTACAGTAAAGAAGGTGCCAATCTTCTTTTGCTCTTTCATCTATTTCATCGCTAATGTGTCCTTCCCGTAAATTATAAAAATCGTTTTTCATTGGCAGATTCAAGTTATTCATTTTTTCCAGTGAGTCGATAAAACTGTATGGAAAACACCCTTTATTAAATTAAATTTATCATCATTACGAAAATATTTACTTTTTCCTTATATTCTTCAACATTTATCTAATTTTTTTTAAAGACGCCGACAAAAAATTTAAAACTATCGATAAATCTTAGGTATTAGGGTCTTTGGGGACGTAGATTACGAATTTAAAATTATTTTCTTTAAATTCAATATGATGGGCTAAAAAATTTACCTTTTCCAAATTCTTACAATATTGATATATATATATATATATATATATATATATATATATATATATATATATATATATATATATATATATATATATATATATATATATATATATAGATTACGAAACTAAAAGTCACTTTAGCAAACTTAATTTCTGCTTGGTACAATTTCTTTCAGAATTGGTATTTGTGAAGTGACCGGAATCAAAAAATTTTCTGTGGGACAATAGTTTATGATATATAATAATTTTAGTTAAAATGAGTACCTTTTTTGCGATCTTGGAAACGTTACGACATACAATACAGATCTCGATTAGGACCTAGCTAATAAAATAATTTACAGATATTCAAACAAGTTCAATTATAAATTAAGCTAAAATAAAAAATATTTCCATACATTTTTAACTGCAATGAAAATTTTTGAATTAGACGCCAAATTTATACTAAATGAAACAAATAACTTTTCACATTAGATACAAATTAGTTACCGTAAGAAAGCACAGGGTGGGGCAAAGCAACTTGCTGAAACAATAGTTGCTTGGGTGTGGGTGGGAAAAGATACAGAGCGGGTCGTAAATTATAGTTCGGCTTGGTTTAATTAGCATTATGAAATGGACGATGGTGAAGCACACGTTCGCTGTCAAGGCATACTTTTCTAACGATCCCTCAATTATCGCTATGCAACGTGCATTCCGTTGGTCGTGTTCCTGGCCGGCAGTCGATTGTTTCATAGGTAAACAACTTCAGGCAAACTAGTGATGTGAAAAAAACCTAGGTTTCCACGAACAACAACATTACTCTAAAACATCGACATGGTAAGGCTTTTTGTTTTGCGATCCCTTCAGCGCTCTGCCCACAAATATACAGCTACTTATGCGTTATTTGCTCATTCTGTAAGGCTAATCCTTCATAAAGAACTACAATTTTATCCCTACAAATTGGCTATAGAAAAAGAAACTTAATCCAGGCGATTTTGTTGCTTCAGAAAATGCATGTAAGGCGCATCTTGGCATGTCTCAAGACACGTTTGTTTTCTTCAGCGATGAGGCTCACTTCCATCTTTCGAAATCTATAAATAAGTAGAACATGTGCTATTAGAGCTCTGATAACCCTAGACTACTTGATAAAAGTCCCCTACATTCACAACATGCGACTGTTTGATATGTACTATAGCAATTTGGAATAATTGGTCCATGGTTTCTTGAAGAAAACAAACGGGCAGTGTCGGTGACTTCCGACCGTTATCGTCACATTATTCAGGAGTTTTTCCTGCCAACACTCAATGAGATTAATGAGGGAGACGTATGGTTCTAGCAGAACCGTGCCACGGCACACATAGCGCGTGTTCAAACTCTTAATACATTAAGATTATTTAGATGAAAAACGGGCCTAACTTAACAGTTAAGATTTAAACCAACAAGTGCAAAATAAAAAGTTTTACATTTTAAGACTAGGGAATCATTTTTTTTTTATTACTAGCTTCAGAAAATCAAAAATTTGTGTTTATTGCGGAGAGACAACATCGTTTTGTCCGTTTACTGACCCTAAAAGTTCACTAGTTTTTAATTTTAATTTTCAATTAATAAGTCAAAATATACTTTTTAAATTTTTGAACCATGTAGGTAACAAAATATAGATACAAACCAGAATTGGGATGCTGACAATTTTTGAGAAAGTGTTTAAAACCATGCATAAGTACCTAATGTAGCCGAAAATATTTGAAATTTTTTTGATTTTTAAATTCCGTTTCAAATTTCCCGCCAAAACGCCAATACTTGTCACTTAACCGATGTGACGTCATACTGGTAAACCGACAGCAATATATAAAATTTTGTCGTAATTTTTGTGATATAAGATGAGTTCTAAGTTCTTTTAAGTGTTGTGCCGTGCCTCAGTGTATAAGTACTACAATTAAAACACCTGAAAAGTTATTTATTCACGTTCCACGTTCGGAAAATAATAGAAAAATCAGCTAGCCCGGCACTACTCGTTTTATTTTAGTTTTGAGCTTATAAATACCGATTATTACTATTATGTATTCATTATCGGTTGCGGAGATAACAATTCTTGATAAATTACTTACATGGAGGTCTTCATATTTCTAAATTCAGCAGAGCATAAGTTAATGTTTGTTGCGAAGAACAATCAATTCTCGGCAACTTCGAACTATTTGCCTTAACAAATCCATATTCGTTCATGAAAAAATTTCTTAGAATCGTTTTCAAAGGGAAAAGTAAGCAAATTTCGAAAAAATTACATGAAAATGCCTATAAAATATGAACTAAGTAACGTAGCCTTAGACAACGATCACGAATGTGACATAAAACCAAAAAATTTGTATGTCAAGTTCGTGACAGCTATGACGTTGGTTGTATTCTTTAGAGTAATTATCAAACGATAAAAGTAAAAAAAGTAAAACTGATAACCATGTTCTTTCGAATATGCATTTACTTGTTATTAGGTTGAAGTGATCATGACCATTTCAAGTGATAGAACTGAAAGTAATAATGACTCAAAAGAATAACCATATCATGACGGGGTGCCAGCGATTACGTTAGTATGGAGTGACATTATTCACTTTGATTGGTTGGTTTGAATGGTTGACTCGAAGAAGATTTAATTACAACTTTATGATTAAATAAAAATAAAAATTTTTAAAAATAAAGAAACATATTTTGTTTTTTAGGATTTCTATTAAGGAAACTACCGTTTCGCGGCAAAATTATATTGTTATTTGAATACACTCAATATGCCAATTAGGCATCGTTTTTGTTACCCTACGCATAAAACTAAAGCGTCACATATTGCATATGGAAATTGAAATGTATCTTAATATCCATTAAATGACGACTTTTTGAAAATTTTACAGTTAACTAGCGAGAAAACAATTACCACTCCGTGAGAACAACCCTAATTGCTGATATTAGGCAAACGACTGTCAAATTTTGAATAACAAGCGGAAGTTAGGAAATTAAAATACTTTTTCTCATAACCTTGCTCTTCATTAAAAATTTTTGGGTGATCATGTTTTTTTTTTTAATTACTCGCTAAAAAAATTAAATCAACAGTGGAAATTTTTAAACAGTAAACTTCTTCGTATTACTGGATTCTAAAGTAAAAAAACTTACTGTATTCGATTACGGAACCTTGATGAATAAAATAATTTAGATAATTCTAGTAAGCCAAAATTCTAAATAATTAGCATTAAACTCGATATAATTTTTTCAATAAAAAGATATTTTTAAAATTTCTACAAAATTTGTAAAATATGTATATTGATCTGCAGCTGGTAAGTAAATCATTCTCCGATTCCTGTGAAAAACCAACAGGAAATTACAAATGTCCTAACGGGTCTTAATAAATCAAATCGAGACTGTTAATTTAACACTTAAATATTTTCCGAAGAAAAACACTAACCAACCCGCAAAATGTTTTTCTATTGCAACGCCAGGCGGCATAGAGCTAAAAATGAATTTGACTCTAATAAGATACTCGCTATCGCACTTTACAAGTATGTAATATTATAGTTTTCCATAGACTTTAAAACATGTCTTACTTGAAAGTGTTAATATCTAACGAAAAACAATATATACCAACTTCTAAAAAAAAGTAAACTATTATAGCCTCTATTAAGGTAACAAAACTACAAAATTCGACAAAAATATATTTTGTTAACTTAACGCGAAGCGAATAAATACAATCCTGTACTGACGGCTACAAAATTTTTCATCTTTTAAAGATCTGCAGCAGCTCTTAGTAACAGCAACGAATCGAGGTTAAGTTTAAAGAATGCACCTCGTTCCTATACCAAGGTATTTACCAAATGGGTAAAGATTTATTACTTATACATGCGCGGTTTGTTGATCTTACATTAGTAAAATATTAGCAAAAGAAATGTTAAAGGCTTTGTTCTTGGTAACTTTGAGTGTGCGAGATTTTAAATTAAAACTTAATGTATTTAATAATTACCTTTCATGCATTTTTTATAAATAAAATATATATTTTTTTAATATCCTAAAAAATTTTGATAAAAATAGGTAATTAAAACTCTTCATGTTACTAGACTTATTACGCTTTTCTTAAGTCATATTTTTCTTTGTCAACGTTCTACCCGGAACTAATGGTCATTTTAAAGTTAAATTTGGTAGCTAAATTGTGGGATTTCCGATAGAACTGGTTAAATTGGCTACTGACTGAGTATAGCATAAAAAACTTATTAGGAATATGCTAGTCATCCAACTTCTGAATCTGTGAGGTTCTCAAACCTGTAAAATATATATTTTTTATACAAATTATAAACAAAATAATCTGTACTATTTTCGAGATATTGCTGAAATAAACAGTTAGGGTAACTTGCGTAATTTTTAGATTTTCTGCATGAAACCGCTTCAACTATGTTCTCATGTTGTTTTAACTAAAAGCTAAGTACTTTGAAAACATTTTAAATTTTAGGCAAAATTTCACGAAAATCAAACGAAGATTTTAGTTTCAGAATGAGACCATTTTTTAAAAATTTTAGAACAAATGAATTTAATTTTTTTTGATATGAAGTAGTTACATCGACGTTTTTTATAAAAAAGAAAGTTACTGTAATATTGCATAAGAGTCAGGCTAGCTCGATCAGCAACCAACAAAAATTACATTTTTAGAACCTGAACAAATATTATATTTATCATTATGATTGTTTTTTATTTATCATTCTACAATTTAAAAGTGTGGCTTGAAATTAATTTGATATTAACTGAAATTTGTTTAATCAAGCTGAGTCATAACCATTGAAAAATATGTATTTAATATGGGTACTATTTTACATTTTAGTAGGAAATATGACACGGCATTCTTATAAAGCAACTGAATTTCTTGCGAGTCATTTCTTCGGGAAGATGAGCTGTTATTTTTTTGTTTTTTATATATATTGATTACTAAAGTAGAATTTCTACTAACCAATAAACTTTCAAGGAATGGAATATTCGTAAAGTTTTTAGTCTCAAATATCATTTTATATATCCGATTAATTTTCTACCAATACGATCATATACGTAACATTAGGCAAAAGTTTCCTTTATGACATTTTTGGTAATAAAGGTTTTTTCATTATATTTGAGTTACGTCCTGATGTTAAATGGAAGTTCCATTTCTATAACCATAAGTGGAAAGCTAATTATTTTTGATCAACCAAATAACCATAATAAAAAAAGACATAAAATTTTAAAATTACGTAAGATTATGAATTAAGAGATGCACAACAATGAGACAACAAAATAGGTATGTTTAATTAATTGTATTCCAATTTGCATAATTGAGATACTGCTAATATGTTAAAAAAATATATAGTTCTTCATATCTAAATGCATTACTTCCCTGCAAATGCAAAAAAGTGAACACCCATATTGAAAAAAATTTAAAGTTAAGTATTATTTTACAATTACTACAATATCCTATGGTTGATCTTCAACCAGCAAGCACCGAATATGCCAGATAGATTTTAGTGTAATGTCTGTAGTTTCTACAAGAAACCAAACTAACGAAACGGATATACTCCAGGATTAATACAGAGTCTCATATATATATATATATATATATATATATATATATATATATATATATATATATATACATATATATATATATATATATATATATATATATATATATATATATATATATATATATATATATATATATATATATATATATATATTTCGTGTTTGTTCAATGTGTTGATAACATTTCCGTGCTAATTAGGAATTCTTACATTTTTACCTGTTAGAACAGTATAAAAATTGGTAAGCTATGGAATTTCAAAGAATTAATTAATTTAATAATTGGTTGGGTAAAAGCGTATATTTTCAAAAATGTTCTCCTTATTGAAATGTGTCCTATTTTTATTTTATATACAATGAGCAGTAATGCATTAAGTAGGTCTAGAATTGGTTAATGTAAACAACAAAAACTTTTGTTGAACGGTTTTCATTAACTGTTAAATGGAAAGGAAATGATTTAAATGAGGTAAGTCTTTAAATCATTTATTATGCTAAAATCAGTTATAAAATTAACAAAAATACATAAAAATATTAAATAAAATTTGCTAAAAATATATATTTTCCTTTTTCGATATAGTTGAATAAACCCATTAATAAAAGACGGATTGCATTATTACTTCATGTTATGCAAAAAACAAAAAATAGGTAAAGAGAGATTGAAGTTTACTATGACACCATTCTCGATCTTTATTAAAATAATTTGCGGTCATAAACTTGGAATATTTGTAATAAATATCATTAGGGAGGGAATTCAGCATTACGTTTCGTTTTTTCAGCAGCAAAACTGGATGCTAAAAAAATTAAGGATTTTTATTCTAAAACGGTCTCAAGTCCAATGTCAGTGTTCAAACTAGTACAGGCTAGCTGCGTAGTGGTGCCACAAACAAGATCCACCCAATCTGGCTTTCAAATGAGTTATCAGCTGACCTTAAAGGAAGGTTATATATTGTTCCGGACGGCCGATTTTTGAACACACACTGTATTACTGAACACACTCTGTTATTTCAAAATTTCTTTATTGTCACAACTTGGACAACTTATCAAAATAATTCAAGTTGAGTCGAGGAGCTCTCAAAGTATACTGTCCCTGAAAGCCGATCTGGACCCTTTATATACCCTTTTGGTCAATACCGAAAGATTCCCTAATTTTCCATGTTAAAAATAAGGAAATAGAATTCTCTAAAAAGTTTCAGACCTTCTTTCATAGACGTCTCCTGAGGAAATTAACAAAGGTAAAATTAATTAAATAAATCATAAACTCATAGAAAATAAACCTAAAATCCTACAAACTGCAAACACAAACTAATACTATGAAATGTAAAACGCTATAAAGTTCATTACATTAGAAAATATACCTAAAACCCTACAAACTACAAACACAAACTAATACTATGAAATGTAAAACGCTATAAAGTTCGTTACAATATGTTTATTATTTTGTGGAGCTCGCAAATTAAAATAAATGAACTAAAGGCAGTAAGAGATTCATAAACAGTTCGCCAATACCAGGATCTGTATGAAAATTTAAAATCCTGCGAAATGTTATCTGTATTGTACTATAATAACTAGAGAAAATTTGAATAAGTGTATTAAAAAAAAAGTCTAAAGTATGTATTGGTTTTTTCTTAGCTTTGACATGAAAATTACATGACAAATAAGTACTATATGGTAATTGCTTATTACCTATTGCAAGTCATAAAAAATGTTTTTCAATAGAAATGAGTGATTTATGTTTATGGTTACAAAACACAAACGTGTTTAACTATTGTTTTAAAACTCTAATCTAACGTAAAATAATTATACATTATTGCCGATAATTTGAAATCATTTTAATTGCTCGCTGTTTATTCTTTTGTTAAAAAATCCCTACTCATTCATCCAGGAATAACACAAGTCATACGAATATTTAATTTACAATGTAATAACATTATTTGTTTTACACATACCTCCTTTAGTTAACGGGCTCAATAAGCGATGACCTTAAAAGCTGGTTAAACGGTAGTTCAGAAGGTCTTTAATCCGCAAGTTAAATTTAATTGAATAATTTTGTCTGCTGCAGTAGCAATTTTTTAATAAATACTTTTCAGATATTAAAAACTCAATTTCGGCCGAAAGAAAATCTTCGTTATATACCGCTTGCATATTTTCAAGAAGTTTATATCTAGTATTAAGACTTAAGTAAATAAGCGATATTTTGGAAATTACGTATGATATAAAGAAATTTTAAAAATATATGTGTTATTCATGGAAAAAATCATGTCATATGAATGGGATTATATTCATTATAAGTGTAAAATATCGTTCTTTAAATGGCAATATCTCGAAAACCAGTGCATTTGGTTTATAGAATGTTATACGAAATACATCTTGATTCAGTCGTAGAATTCAAATTTTATTTATTATTTACCGCTGACATATACTCGGGACAAAAAAAATAATTTTTAAGAATTTATATTTATAGGACTCAAAATTAGAATTCGGGCATTGTTCACAATTTTGAATACCTTTTTGCTAAAAATAGGACATGTGTACACATGCTTAAGCTACTTAAATGATCAGTTGCAAGATTATTTTTTCCTCTTAAAATATACCAGCAAAAAAATTCTTATGACACGAGTTTTATTACACTGGGCAATTAAAGTCTAGCCTAGTTTTCTAGTGTGTCTCCAACTTGGTCTAAGGTTCAACTTAACAGGAATCCTGTTTAATACCCTAATTTTAATATATACGGCACCGTACAGTATCCGATTATCACTAAACTAACAAGAAAAATTTAATCCTCGTGAGTCTTCTCACTAATCTAATATAGTGCTTCAACAGCACACCAAAATTATCTTGGTATTGTATCGAACTGTCTTGTAAAATGAAGACAACAGTCGATACAAGATAATTCCTAACAACTCCAAGACAAAACCAAAACAAAGGTACCAATATTATCGGTCTCGTCAATAATATTGATTTTTCTCGTTAGCCAAAAAATATTTTTGCTGCAATTTAAGAACATCGACGTGATTAGGTTTCTAAGAAAAAATATATATAAACACGAACCTATATGTACATGAAATATGATTTTAAAAAGCATTCGCGGAATGAAGCTGAAGATGAGGAATTTATTACCTCCAAATATATCTTTTATGCATGCATATGAAATACAGATCCTAAAATATCGTGGCTTATGAAACAAAAGGTGTATTTGTAAAAGATTATGGGTCCTTTCTTACTTCTTGTTTTAATATCTCTTAACAAATGCACGACAGAGTTTTTATCGATAGCTACTGAATAATTATTAAAAGTTTGTAGAAAATTAACGAGAAATTTTGAAAAAGTGTAATTTAATTTTAATTTCGACATAATTATACTAAAAAGGCTTCAAGTCAAAAAGACATGACGATATATCTCAGCTTGAATCAAGACAAGAGCAATATGAGACAATGAAAACAACAAATTTTCAATATAAGACAATAATAACACTATTCTTGTGTTATCTTGGTGAAACACTAATCCTGTAGTGATTAAGAGTTGGGGAACCTCGACATTCTTTGCAAATTTCTTGATTGTTGTGTATCGACGATGTTTGTTAGTTCAGGTTAGTTATTCTAAAATATCTATATAATTTAGATGTTATTCTGTTTGATACAACCCCACAACTATATACCATATGTCCATACAGGATTGAAATCTGATCGTAAAGCAAGTCCTTATTATACTGTATATGGACAGAGTAGGGGTTCAACCAATCAGCCTATTTTCTTTTTTCATGGGCTTTTCTACATAGCTTCTTGTCTAGTGTAATACCTAAGCATTTTACTACCTTTGAGTGTAAAATTAGATTATTGTTTAAATATATTGATACATATTCAGTTCTTTTCTCGGTAGAATTGACTCGAACTGACTTTTGAGTTTTATCCGCCATTTCTTGGCCCGATGTTGATTTGCTTGACTGCTATTTGCGATCTTTTAGTCAACTTAGTGTTATTGTTTTCTCCTGCTAGTGTGTCGTCAACAAAAGTCATAATGCCAGCCAGACCTTATGGAATATTTTAACAAAAGAATGGTGTAGTATTAAAGCGGCAGGAGACAGATTTAAGATATTTTACCTCCTCTTCAATGGCCAGTGCTAAGTGTGAAATATTAAATCGAAAGGTATTTCTTTTTTCTGAGATTTCAATTCTTTGTTATGTAAACCGAAAATGTTTGCATTTGCTTCATTGATTGCCGAGTTATGATTTAATATATATATATATATATATATATATATATATATATATATATATATATATATATTAGCAATTAGGCTCAATTAGTTTTAACCTAAATCAATCTAAGTCTAATATATTCCAATGAAGTTTCAGACTATCATCAGCATTACAAAATGAACCAGATTTAAAATTTATCATAACAAAATAAATCATGTTGAAAAGTGAGACTAAAAGCATTTATCAAAAAAAAATCAATTGACTAAAATATGGATGTATTTGTTTGTATGACGTTTCGATTAGGGGGTATTTCTAATCGTTATCAAGTTTAAACTGAATGTTTTGTCTTAAGGCTCCGAACGGAATCCACTGAAGTGCGAAAGCTAGTGGTTGCCAAATTTCAGATATCTCAACACTAGGTTTACTGAAGATTCCATTATTATTTGTAACATAAGATTCCAGTATTATTTCTGGTTTTTGATTAATTTTTAAGAAGAGCTGCACAAGCAGATTAACATGTCGGGACTACTAATGCCCGTCGAATCCAGTATTTCATATTTTCTGATGTAGTTGAGGTTAAATCGAGTTTTAATAAATCGATACTGCAGTAAAATGTCAATCCATCCTCCGCTAATGTAACTTCTTTATTGTGAACCATCCGCCGAATAGTCCAACGGTTCCGTCTAAATTCTTTTTGTTCAAAAATCTGAAAGAAGCACGCAGCAAGTCATTTTCATTTTAAAGATGATAGCCGGATAAAAGAAACCCATGATGTATATTCTAAAGATGAACAGGAATTATTTCTTTCTGACCTAATAAAGTCGCAACAAGACAGGTTTTACAAGTGTGTGAAAGTTAAGGAAGATTATGTTGGAAAATAAAATTAGCAAAAATCGTAAGGTAGTTGTTAGGGATAAAAATTTTCTAGTACCCCTTCTTATTATTATTGAGAAGCGATCGAAGGATTAACAATATACATTAGGACACCCTGTACATTCCTATATATTCCTAAAATCGCTAAAACCTGGTACTATAACACTATCCTTGAAATAATTACCATGTCGATTGTCAACGTAGTTGTAAATGTGTAGATTAACGTTATCCATAACGAAAATACCAGACCTTAATGAGACAAACTGATTCTCACCTAGAATATGTCGCTTAGTTTTTGATCGTGGATTTCATAGTGCAACTAAATTATAAACATTTTCAGTTACAAATAATTCAATTAGTAGTATAATTCTTCAATCACTTTGCTAAGTTGATCGTATTTGTCAATTAAAAAACTAATTACATTAGAATTTCAAATTGTGGGTTGTCGATAATAATCTATTGCGCGGTTTAAAATATTTGTTTTAATTAAATTATTATATTCATTAATAAATAATTTTCCCACAATCTGTTTTAAATTCATACCTTAAAAGTGGCTTATAGAAGTAAATTTTTAGATTTCTAAATTGCTAATATACCCGTATTAATATACTGACTCTTTGTCAAACTTGCTTAAACTTACCAGCTAGATTCACTGAGAAGGTTTAAGATTTAGACCCTATCTAGTTACCATAGAAGTTAGATCTTCTAGTTGGCCAGTTTTGTGTTGCTTATGATATTGTTATAATTTATATTGCATATATCAATAAATAAAACCTCATATAGGAATATTAACGATAAAAACCTAGAAATTATTAATTCTTGAAATTTTTCATTTTTGTCGGTTTGGTAAAAGCAGCATAATTTTTTATTCTTATATTTTTAAGGTTCAAAACTTGATTGGTTTATTGTTGTACTTGTTAATTTAAACCAAAGGTTTATTATAATGCTTTATTTCATAGGTGGGGAAATTTCTTTCGTTCCGAAAATATTTTCTCTGATAATATATAGAAGGAAAATTTGAAAAATTAGTATAAAAAGTAAAAAATTGACACTATAAAAAATATTATATTTTTTTAGTTTTAGAAAAACGCTATACAATTCTTGTTTTTCTTATAAAAGCCATATTTTATTTTTATAACAGTGGATAAAGCTAAAAATTCCCTTTACAGCTGTGTAGAACAGATCGACATAGAAAAATTAGTATATAAATATTTTTTACGAAATAATCGGGTTACCATTGCTTAAATTCCAATTCCCCAATATTTTCAAATTGGATAAACCATGATAACAAAAGAAATTAAAATATTTTTGATTCCCATAACTAGAAAATTAATATTACCTTGTCATTCTATTTTAAGTCATCTTAGAGTATAGTTTTTTAAAGATAGGTGTATTTCGAAAAAGCTAAGGAAATAGCGTGTGAGAAATACACACAATGAAACCAATGTATTGTTAATGTAAGCATAATTCCCGAAGTTTCAACGAATGTTTGATAACCGATCCAGAAAATTCTCAAAAAATACAAATATCATGATTATAACTTTAAAATTGTCCAAAAACTCCATTCCGAACGTAGACCTACATTCTGCTATTAGGCCAGCGGAATTAGTATCTGGAAAAAATTTATTGTTAGTAGACTTCTGACGACGTAGAAACCTTCAGAATGATAATAGTAATCATCTCCCATTTTCTTTTTTAGGGAAAATTTTTTATTTACAATTAAGATGTGAAAAAACAGTATTTTCGAGTTCTAGGAAAAGCTTTTGTTTTCCATTAAAAAAGTTTCAAACAAAAGTTGTGCTTTGAAAATACATATAAAATGAGCTAAAGCTCATCCAAATCGAATAATTTGTTTATTAGTTTTTGAAAAAACAATGCTAAAATGGCTGTTTTTCTCAATTGTTAATAAACAATAGAAAAATAGACTGCATTAACTTTATACTACACCTAAAGGAGCCTCTTGTTGCATACAACAAGTATGCAAAGTTTCAAGTAAAAATATTCAATAGTTTTTTGCACAGTGAATTTGTTTATAACATTTTATGTTTTTTTTTATGGTTTATTCTCAACGATCTAGAGATTGTACAGTGATCTGAGGGTGCGCAAATGAAAGCTCGAGACTTATAGTAACAATAACAAAAAAGAACCAAATTAATTGTTGAAACAGATAAAAAAAGTTGTGGTTAAGTGGGCGTGATAGGTGAGATTTTGGCGCATATTTTGAAAAAAAAAACAAATTCTGTATGACCACTAGAAACTGAGGGGGGCGTTCTCTAAGCCTGCGGCGCGCGGAAAAAAACGTGACTCGGACGCTTCACATTCGTTTCGCCGGAAAAATTTGGATTATTTCGACGAATATTGGTCATAGAATATTTTTTTTTAATTCGTGGTTTCTCGACGAGATATGAATAATGGAGGATGTGTTTTTGTAATCAAATTGTTGTTAAACAAAACAATAAACAAATTGTTGCACGTGCTTTTCAAATTGTGAAAAAAAATGTTACAGTGGTCAACAGTATACTACTAATTAGGAATATCAAAAATCAGATCGATTTTTAATATAACATTAATATTTATGGAGTTATAGCATTAAACAAATTGCGGCTGCCATTTGCCGCCAAATTATTGGTTGTACAAGAAAATCACATGTTAACTTTTTTGTTCATTTTATTGGACGGACATTTTTCACATACAAAATTTTTTGCTACCACACATATTTTTTGCTTATATCTATACAAAATATTTATTCCATTCTCCGTTTCTTAGATATCGATCGACACTCATTTCCAAACCTTTATCGGTTTAATTATTATCATCACATTTATCATCATTATCACTCTCATCGTCATTATCACTATTACTCTCATCATCACCATCATTCTTATCATTGACATATCATCATCACCAACATGATCATTATTATCATAATCATAATTATTTTCTTGTCTGCTACTTTCATCGTCTTTGAAAGTAATATTAAAAAATAATTCTCGATTGGATAATCGCTTACAATATAATTGTCAAACGTAGTTTATTCTGCATCTCGAAAAATAATAATGCTATCAACAAATGTTGCTATTTGTTTCATGCTATATCTCAATAAATATTAATGGTACATTAAAAATCAATCTAATTTTTAACGTTGACGACTGTAACAATTTTTTCGCATTTGAAAAGCACGTAAGTACAGTAAAATTATAATTATGCATAAAATGTATAAAAATGCAACGATTTGTTTATTGCTATGTTTAACAATAATTTGATTACAAAAACATATCGTCCATTGTTCGAATTTGAAACTTCCGAGTCATGTTTTTTTCCGCTCGCCGCAGGCTGAAAGAGGGCCCCCTCCACTGCTCACTTTCTGACTCTCGGAGTAAATGCAACTTTAAACTATTGCAACCGCAACAATTTTGAAATAATTGAGTTGAAAACTACTGCATACAACAATCTCCCTATGAGTTCCTACCTAAATAATCCCTTAATGTTAATAAACAACTCCGCAGCGATTTTTTGAAAAAAAAACTCTAGTGGTCGTATACAATATTTTTTTTACATCGAAGAGTTATTTTATTTGTTTATAATGAAAAAACGAACCCCAATTTTGTTTATCTGTTTCAACAATTTAAGATCAACAATTCATTTCGTTCTTTTTTGGTATTGTACCCGCTGAAAGCTGTACACCCATTAGATCGCTGAGAATAAACAATAAAAAAAACATAAAAGTTATTCACAGAGTAAAAAACTATTGAATATTTTGTACTTGAAATGCACATTTCTTGTATGCAAAAAGATGCTCCTCTTGTATAAAGTTAATGCAATATATTTTTCTGTTGTTTATAAACAATGGAAAAAACAGTCATTTTAGCCGGTTTTTTTGCAATAACTAACGAACAAATTATCCAATTCGGATGGGATTTAGCTTATTTTGTAGGCATTTTTAATGTGCACAACTTTTGGTTAAAACTTTTTAACTAAAAAATAATAGCTTTTCCTAGAACTGTTTTTTCACATGTTAATTGTTAAATAAAAAATTTTTCCCAAAAAAGAAAATGAGACATAAGATACTACATAATTACTATTATCATTCTGAAGGTTTCTACGTATTCAGAAATCTACTACCAATAAATTTTTTCCATATACTAATTCCGCTGGCCTAATAGCAGAATGTGTCTACGTTCGGAATGGAGTGTTTGGACAAAAAACTCCGCTGGCCTATATTGATCCCAAAGAATTTTAAATGCAAACTAATGGTTTCGAAATACTTTTTTTTATGGACAAATTCGGTATATAATACTGATGTTGCTATATGCTATTATTTGTAAATGTATTATATCTGTCCATAAAATAGTGTGGTGAAACAATTGATTTGCGTTTAACATTCCTTCATACCAATTGAAAAATGTAAACCTACGCTCGGAATCATCAGACTGAATTTTTTGAACAATTTTAAATTTATAATCACGATAATTGTGTTTTTTGAGAATTTTCTGGACTTCCGATGAATTTATCATACATTTATGTCATTGAAATTTGAAAAAAAATCGGCATTTATGTTTATATTTGAAATATATATTTTTTTCGCTCACGATATTTCACTCTCTTTTTGGAACACATCCAACTTCCGTTAAATTTTTTGAATTTAAGTAAAAGGATCTTGAACATTATTAACATTTCTATAACATCTAACAGTCATACTATGATTATAGCGCACCATTTATAAAATAATTTTAAATTAATAAAAGCCCCTTTCAATCAGAAACCAGTCATCTAGAAACATATCGAGTTATTTTTCAAAATCCAGATTCTGATGTAAAATACAAATGTAAAAGTAGTATTACTAATTTGATTAATTGCTTGATTGTGTGATATAGCAGTTCAGGGTCGAGAACCCTTACACTGCGGCCTACAAACTTATTGTATTGTCTGTTATATCTGTTCTAGGCGAGTAGGTTGGTCGCTTTGATCAGGTTTAGCAATCTGTTTACTAGTTTGTCCTCTGGGTGTAGGCCTTCCGGATAGATTGATCCCTAAAGAGGTCTCGGGTAGGTTAAAGCTTCGTATTCAAAGGTGATGTGTGAGACCGTCTCGTCCTCTTCGTCACATAGTCTATCAAGTGGTTCTTCACTGAAAATGCCCGTTGTATGTGAATGTTTTCTCAAGCTGCAGTGGCCAGTTATAAGTCCTGTCACCAATCCGATCTGTTGTGTGCTTAGACGCAGAATTTCACGACTTACTCTGCCGGATGGTTTATTCAGCAATAGCTTGCTTTGCCTGCGGCTCGTGATGCGGTTCCAGTAAGTATGGTGTTGTGGATTTGTCTACCAGGATAGTCTCACGAATAGCAGTCTTTGTAATTCCAAATACTAACTTTGGACCAATAAATGGAGTAGCAGACCGGGACGCCCTTGTGCCCTGGTAGGTACTCACGTAAGAGTGACCCGATTGTGTTTTGTCAGAGCAATAAAGTTTTGAAGACAGTCCCATACCTGTTTTAATGTTATCTGCTAGAGCCTTCAGCGCTATCTGACGTCAGAGAAAATTAGAACGGTCCTGCACCTATAACCCCTCCTCAGGCCCTCCCCAAGACACACATCAATACCGTGGATTTATGCCTAAAATACTATAGTATGCTGCCCCAGTACTACAATTATGTTAAGTCCGGATGTATCCCCGTGTATTCCAGCGCCTTTACTATGGTCAATTTTGGACCCGTCCGTGTACCAGGCGAGGTTTCCTGGTTGGTACACTGGTCACTGTTCGATCAGACCCCGCCTTCCAGTCAAGCTGAATGGTGTAGGATCTGTCAAAATTGTAAGTTTTTGGCGTAGTGTCACTGCTCACTTCTAGAAATGGGTTCATTACCATGCCTTTGATGCTGGTGTGTCCGAGGGCAAATTCAGTCCAGTAGATGTTGTTTCGTTCCAGCCTGTAGGCCCCCATTCTCGCCTATCTTGATTATTATATCAAAGGGAGGGAAGTTTAGTAGGGCTTCCATGGCTGCTGTTGGGGTGCTTGTCATGACACCTGTGATGCATAGGCTGGCCAGTCTTTGAAGTTTGGATAATTCTAGAGTAGCCTGTTTCTGTGTGATTTTTGTCCACCATACAACAGAGCCATAGGTTATCATGGGTCTTACGACCGCAATGTACAGTGTGTAGTTTTAATCCTCACGTCTTGCCTAGTGCCCATTTTACAGCCACGATGGACATTTTATCTTTAGAGATAATTTTCTGCAGGTGTGAATTCCAAGTAAGCTTTGCATTCAAGATTACACCTAGATATTTGACAGCCTGGCTCAACTGCAGTTGTGTGCTGAAGAGAGTTGGCAGTTTTAATTCGTCTACTTTCTTTTTTTAGTAAAGAGTATGAGTGTAGTTTTTTCAAGGTTTACTTTAAAATGCTCCTTGGTACACCACTCTTCCATTATAGTCAGAGCCCCTTGCATCAACTGCGATAATATATTGCCATGTTTCCTCACAATGAGTATGATTATAACGTCAGCATACCCCTGGGTATACTAGCCTTGGTCGTTGGATTTACCAGGAGCTCGTCGATCACCAGATCCCACAGAAGTAGGGATAGTACCCCTTTCTACGGGCTGTCCTTGGCTATCGACACCTCCACGATTTCCTCCAACAGTTTAGATTGTACTCGTCTACCTTAAAGCATGTTTTGTATCCACCTGCACAGAATGTCTTCGTTACCATGTCTTCTAGCAAACTTTGTCATGGAAGCGGATGTATGTTCAAATGCTCTTTCAATATCAAGGAAGGCTGTTAGTACTATTTCCTTGCAGTCCATTGCATTCTCCTTACCAGGTGATGTAAAGCTGATTCACATAATTTTCCTGATGGTTAGGCATCTTAGTTGGGGTGTTGGCCTCTCTTTAGCAGAGGTTTCCCCTATATGCTTTTCAACCAGTTTCTCTGTCAGCCTTAGCAGAAAAGATGACAGACTAATAGGCTTGAACGATTTCGCCTAAGTAGTCTCTCCTTAGAATTTTACAGAGCAGCGGAGTAATAAGTTCTTTGCTCTGCCTTAAAAGCACTGGGATGACTTCATCGGATCCCGGTGCCTTGTAGCTTTCAAACGATTCTATAGCCCACAATATTTTGTTGTTGTTGGTTATTTCCCAGTCTCTTTTTGATGCCTTTCTGGTCTGGGTTGGGCGAATGGTTTCATAATTTATTGTGGCGTCAGGGATAATGTCAGAGTCTGGCAGATGCGTCTGAAGAAGTATTTTCATGGTTTCTCCACCAGTCTCCGTAAAGGTCCCATCCGATTTCAGCAGTGTCCTTATAGAGTCTAGGGGATTTTTAGCCAAAATCTTCTGGAGGCGTGATGCGTAAGAGGTGGTCTCAACCTCTTGGTAGAGCTTCCTCCAGGAGCTTCTTTTGGCTTCTTTTACTATTTTAGTCATGGCAATTAAAAATGTGTTATTTCTTTTATTACATTGGTCTACCCGATTTGAAAATATTAGGCAACTTAATTTTAAACAATGGTAACTTGATTATTTCACAAAAAAATCTTGCATGCATTCTTACATGATAATGTCGATAAGTTACAAATAGTTGTAAAGGAAATTTTTATCTTTATTCAATGATGCATAATAACAAACAAATAAGAAAACCAAAAGTTCTATAGTATATCTTTAAACCAAAAACAACGAATATAGATCCATAGAAAAACGCCATTCTTATGGGCTCACTGTTTTGATACTATCGCTCTAGCACGCTGCCCCCACCACAAGTATCTCTCTTCCACAGTTCCTCCCCACTACAAGTTCCCCTTCTAGATGATCAAGTGAAAGAAATGTTACTACCTTATTTCAATGTATTCGTGGCTGAGTGGTCAGCTGCTTTAGCAAACATTTTGCCGTTGTATATGGCTTAGATTCGAATGCCGTTTTGTATTTAGAAAATATATGTTGTATATTTACAACACCTGGGAGAAGGGAACTTGGAGAAAAATGTCTACACCATCTGCTTTGTATCACGACTGGCAACACTTTCTAACCAAGAAAGGCGTTTCTATATTGAATCTATATTCGTTGTCAAAAATATAGAATATTTTTTACGTTAATTTATCTTGATCAATAACCTGTTTATGCAAAACTGAAAATATTTACCCCCAAACATTATCTGAGAAAATAAATAAAAAGTACATACGCGATTTTTAGTATTTTAAAATTATTTCAGGAACAAATGAAATTTTCCTAGTTTGCAAAAAGGCATATTAAAGAGGTCTAAAGAAAACAACTTTTTCTAATTTAACCAACTTTCAATCTATACAGTCCCCATCAAACAATGGTGACCCTGTATAATCGTCACATTTTTCCATAAAATTTTAAATGATGTCGGAACTTTTAATAAAAAGTTCCCTAATATGTTTCTTTTTGTAACTCCTTATATTCACGAAAAGAATTTGATTTCTGTATATTGTTTTTATATGTAATACTTCGCTAGGTTTAAAATTAATTAACAATAAACAGAATTACGAGGATTTTACGATAAAATGCTTCATATTGTATAGTTAATATAATCTCACCAATTGTCGCAGTGCCAGTAATAAACATAGGACACTGTATTAATTCACCAGCATGTAGTTCTATGGAACGTTAGGTCATCGGCGAGCAATGAACCTTACCTTGTCAAGTTACATTTGCAGAGTGGTATTTTAAATTCACACATTTACTTTGTTTTAAGATACTTATCGGTAGCCATCACGTATCTTTAGGTGACTATGTAAATATCGGGAGTTTATTAGAATTCAAAAATTTATTCTCAATAGTATGGAGTCATATGGAGAAATAACACAGGAATTCATTGTATTTAATAGTAAAAAATATATAAAACTTTCTACGCGTCAAAAATCATTTCGCAAGAGTTATAAATCACGCTGTATACAAATGAATATTAAGAGTTCTTGTATTTGTCAGGTTTTGAAAACATATAATCAGTGTTTTTAGAAAGAAAAGCTTTCAAAAACCGGTCAAGCGCGTGTAGGCATTATGTTAGAATTCCGTAGGAGTTATAGGCGATGTTAGTTGTTGTGTCTTAGAATGTTAAGTTGTTATTGCGAATTTTTCCAGATTTTTAACATGTATCGTTGGAAAATTAAAGGAGGACATGGAAAAATTTCAGATTTATGTATCAAACAAAACAAGATTTTATAACATAAAAATCTAAAATTTAAATATAAACCGATATAATTAAACTGGCAAATTAAATACGATACACTTAAAACAAATTGAGCTGAAAAAATAATAAAACATATTAGTGCTTCATCAAATCATTGGTGACAAGCTAGGAAAAAAGACAACAAAAGTTAAACTAATTTCGACTTCTCAAAATTATTTGATTACCTTTAGGCCACCTCAGAAAAATGAAAATTCCATATTAAGAAGCTCACGCAATCTACACCCATTCAGACGGAACAAAATTTATATTTGACTGACCCACTGTCTTTCCCTGCCCATTCACCAAAAGTTACACTCCTAAAATAGAGCGTCAACTGTATGCAACTTTAGCGGCCTATGTTTAGTGAATGAGACGACTAAAAAGCAATAGTATATAACATATTTAATTGAATTTTTGAAGAAGTATTGAACTGTCCTTGATGAGATAAACAAAAAAGAAATATATTAAATTTATTGAATTAAAATCGATAGCGAATATTTAAACCATCTTCGGTTTAGGGAAGATATTGTGCTTATTGACCAAAACATCCGGACGCTATAAAACATGCTAGAACAACTTGAACCAGTATTAGAGAAGATCGGACTCACTTTTGACAACAGATGAAGTACGTCTAGTAGATCAAATAATAGAAAAAGTTGAAGAATATAGCTACCTGGTACATAATATCAAATTAGGTAAAGAAAATCAAGCTGTCGAGATAATTAGACACGTTAGATTAACATAACTACAAGCAAATTGTTGTTGAAAAATAAGAATATACCATTTCATGGAAAAAATGAGTGTTCAATCGATGTATACTTCTTGTGTTAATCTACTTAATGGGAATCGTCACGCTCACTATTAAATCGACAAACGTACAACAACGCGAAGAGTCATTAAACGAATGATGCTAGGTATAAGTCTTGGAGACCATATTACCAACGGAACAATTGAACAAGGAACTAAAGTCGATGATGTCATCATACATATAGCTTAGATGAAGTGAGGTTTGGTCGGATAAATTTTCGTCAGAACGACTCGAAGTGGACAAGACAAATACCTCAATGAAGACTACGAATACATAAAAGAAGGAAGCACAGTGAAGATTACAAAAGCTTAGCTGGACTATATCAAAAAAAGAGAAAATGGCATAAGTTGGCACAAGGTAAAATAGAGGCCAGAAGTGAACAATGAATGGCTTTTAGAAAAAGGTGTATTTAGTAAATGCTATGATGGCAATTTTTTTGGATTTTTAAAATTTACCGTTGGAAAATTAGAAAAGCGGACATTTTAAAAGTCACTTTGGAGGCTCATATTTCCCGAATGATGTGATAAAAAAATAAATATTATGTGACATATTTAATAGCATCTAAGATCTAACCGATACTACTCCATTCAATGCAGGAAAGGAAAAAAACATTTTTATTCCTACTTTTCACACCGGGGAAGCTACTCTATCTTTTTTTTAATTTCGTCTCAGGGTTGGTTTACTTGACAGCATATGCTTGCAAAATTTCATTGCAAAAGACGAAAAACTGACGAAGTAATACGGCTGTGCGATATAGACTTAATGGCCATAACTAAACTCTAAGGGTTTCTAGCTAGCTACTTAATCCTAATAAAAACAGACATTTTCATTCTAATCAGGTTGAAATCAATTTTATTAATCAGCTGGCGAGTTCCGATAACAAAACATCATCGGAATAAAATAAAACAAATATCTAAATGTAAAGATTTTTCAACAGTGAATGATAGAACATTAATTATGTAAATATTTAATGATTCCTACTGCATGAGAGAATACAAAGTATATAATTCCGATTAAGTGAAGACATTATTGTATTGCAAGCCCCTCTTTAAAATATTTTGGTAGTCAATAAAAAAAACAAACATTCTAAATGAATCACTCGCTATCTAAATACGTGCCTTTTACCCGCTGATAACTGAATTAAAGTAATATTTCTTCGCACAAGTCCCATATATTTTAGAAAAAAAAATATTAGGTACGCCTATGAATATAAATACATCTATTTTGGTAAAACAGACAGTCTATGGCAGCAGCTGCTCGAAACTATATATTAGATTTAGTAAATTCACCACCCCTCCTAAAATATTTGAAAGGGGGCGCGCTTCATTTGGATGGGTAAGAGGTTTTAAAAATTGGAATATGCATGTAAGAGAAAGATATAATAATAATTTAAGAAAAAACGTCAAATAATGAAAAATAATGAATTATTTTATTTATAGTGCAGTTTTGATATCTTATATTTCAAAAATTTATTAAAACATTGTAAGGAATAAAAATAATTTTTCAAGAAAGTTAAAAGTGAACAAAATTACAATAACCGTTTTTCAACAAAAAATATACTACATTTGCATTCTTCATGTTCAATCGTGTTAGTAAAAAAATCTTGATAAATTGTATTATTTTTATAGTTTTTACTTGTACTAGATGAGAAATTAAAAAAAAAGGATGTTAATATAAGTGATTGGAAACATCCTAAACTTTCGGGAACATAATCCAGAATTGTATATAAGCGGCCTATCTGTTAGTACTTTTCTTGCTTATAAAATCCATCAGTGGCTAAAAAGGCATTAAAAAGATATGTTTTTGTTAAAGTTAGCACTAAATATTGAAGATATGTTAACACATAAAAAGGTCCAATACAAATTCGCTAATGTCGTTAAAATCTGAGAGGTTATGTTGTCCACTCTCAGCAAAAAATACAACGTGATCACGTTCCTTGGCAGTAACTTAAGTGATTTATAAATTCATTCTGAACATTTATAACTACTTTTGTAATAATTAACCGTATTTCTTGAATAATCCGATTCTTTAAGTCTTCTATGTCAATTGGCTTAGTTTGGAAAACTTTACCTTTAAGATAACCCCACAATCCATAAAAAGGTCGAGAAGGTTTAAGTATGGAGCCAAATCAATAGGTCTCCTTTTTTCAATCCCCCTGTTTGCGAAATCATCATTAAGGAAGGCACGAAATTCTGCTATGTAATGTGTGGAGCACCGTCTTGTTGAAACCAGATATTTTGATGGGGTAAATCTGGATTCTCAGGAAACAGCGTCGAAAGAGCAGGAATAAGATCTTGTAGAAACTGTAAATGTATATTACCCATGATTTCAGCCCATACAATTACTTTTTGTCTATTTTGTCATCCAATTTGGGTTTATAGCCGACCAATACCGATAATTTTTTGTGTTGACATCACCAAAACGTGGAATTCGTCGGAAAGAACAATGTTTTTATTAAAAATAGGATTCCGAAAACACATGTCACAAAATTGAAGACGCTTGTCATAATTACCTTCAAGTTCTTGAACAACTTGCATTTTGAAAGGATAGTACTAATTAGTATGCAATACGTTTGGTACCGCTGTTTTTGCAACACCCAAGTTTGTGACTATCTCCTTATAATTAACATAGCGATTATCTTGAACAATTAATGAAACGTCCGCTTTTTTGTCATCACTTAGTTGCTGATCAACTGCTTCTTGAGGCATCTAGAACACGACTAAGCTGATAAAATTGCTGCTCCATCTTATTCACTGTCGATTGTGAAATTGGCGGAAGATTAGGATATTTTTCTTGAAGTAACTGGCTCATTTCTTCTTGGGTTCTTACCGTATCACCATATCCTATCATCATAAGAACTTCTATCCTATGCCTCAGTAAGTTTCATTTTTAGTTAAAATTAACTCAAAGTGACAATCTGACAAAATGTGAAAAAAGGAATCAGTTAGGCTGGTAAATAATTATTGTATTTCATTTTGAGTTTCAACTGTCAATGAATCGAAAACAGTTACTTTTAGATTTAGAACACGTAAAAAGGAAATGTTCAGAATTTGTATAGAGTCTAAAAGTGTGCAAAAAATTAGGAGTCTCTATTCAAAAAATAAAAGTAGATGTTAGCACAGCTTCTTTTGAGTTACCCTGTAAAATTTAATATATTGGAAAAATTCGTACCAAGAAAACAAAGTTGATGTGTCCGAACAATTTTTCAAAAACCCCTACGTTTTTTTAAATAATGTAATTATTCCGGTCTTTACGTCCTTATTGTAGGTACACAACAAATCTGATAATACTGTTCAAAAGATTATACAGAGAGTCCGGGAAAATATGGGAAATCTCCCGGATATGAAAAAACACGTGAAAGGAATACTACAAGTTCATATAAACTTTTTTGTATAGGCCTGCTCTTCGGAGATATGGGCTCTCAAAGAGCTGCAGTTTTTTACATAAAATTATTGAACCACGAGGTATATGTAAATTTTTTTCTTTTTATTATGTTGTATACCAGGTATGACCCTACAAATTACTATCCAAAAAAGTGTTGTGAATTACTCACAGCTGCAGGGATGGACAAGCTGTGACTCTCATGACCCCATTTTTTGTACGCCCTGTATAAGAACTTCGGACAACGTTTTTTTTTATATACCTTTAACTATTGACTAAAAATTAAGGACTCTTCATTCATGTCGCTAATCCTAATCGTTTTCGAAAAAAAGTCATTTTATTTACACTGTTAGCCCCTAATTTCTGTCGGGTTGAACGTGAAAAAGAGGAATTTTCCTCTGTCACCATAGTTTCAATAAAAAGTTAAACTAACTGCTTAGTTAAAAACTTCGTAAGAGGGTTCAAAATGAGAGTTCAATTCCCCCTACTATCGACCGGAGTGGAATACACCAAGATTTTGAGGTGTCCCGACACGGTTTGAATAGACGTTATTCAGGTGCTCTCGCACAGCAACGCTGAAATGAGGTGATGCCCCATCGTGAATGTAGTACATGTTTCGGCAAGTTTCAAGTGATACGTACTCTACTAAATCGTGATAAGCGTTCTGGAGCAACTCCAAATAAAGTTCTCCATTCAGTCATGCCGGCAATATGAATGGCCCAATCAAAAAATTACCAATGATTTCTGGCCAGACATTAACTGATTGGAACTGATGTTGATGATGCGAAATAATAGTTGCATGAGGATTTTCATCAGCCCATACATGTGAGTTGTGTAAATTTATGATACTATTTTTGGTAAACCCTGCTTCATCCGTGAAGAGAATACTGCTAATGAAGTTTGCATTATCTCGTTGTTGATCCAATAACCAGTTTACAAGTTGCATTCTATGGGAAAAATCTTCAGGAATCAGTTCATGCACTTTTTTCAAGTGATATAGATATAACAGCTGTTCTTGAAGAACTCCATCTACAATTGTTTTCGGCGTATTAAACTGAGCTGATAATCTTCGAGTTTTTGTTGAAGAAGTGTCATCTACAGCATTTAAAATATTTTTCTCTAATTGAGGCGTACATACTGTTCTTCCCCGACCAGCTTTAGTATTTTTTTCCCAAAATTTCCTAAAATTGTGAAGAAATTTAATAATATTACCTCATTAAATGGAATCGCCTACCATTCTCCCTTAGACGTTGATCAACTCATTGAAATATTTTCTGATCTGGAAGAGTACGATTAGGATGTCTGTCGTGATATAACCTCCTGGCTTTCAAATCATTACAAGATGCAAGACCATACATCAGATGCATATCTGCACACTCAGTAAACGTGTATTCTATATTTCGAATTATTTCACAATGAATTTCACCACGAAATCCAAAAACCAGTAAATTAATATCCAAGTAAAGAATCAATGTGTCAGCGATGTGAAAGGTGACAAGGTCGAAAATGCAGGATATTTACTTCTTTCATACCTAGTATACTATATCTAAATATTTTGAAACCTATAGCAGTGGACCTTGATATTTTGTAGAGAAAAAATGCAACTATTTCATATGCTGTAAAGCAATGAAAGCACTTACAGCATATCATCGAAGAAGAGCTAGAGCTTTCTCTGCCAAAAAAAAAAACATTTCATCATCGATATGAACAAGCACTAACACCATATGAATGGGATTTAGTGGTGATCCTCACAAAACAATGGGCCTGAAATTGCAAAACAGTTACCAGTAATAAACCAGTTCCTGTGCGCAGCTGCTTCTTCAGCGTCGGTGGAACATGACTTTAGTGCATGTTCATTTGGTTTTGTGAACTTTGATTTGAGAAATAGATGGCAGATTGAAAAAGGTGGTATCTATTTAAATTTTACAGTGAAAATCCAAATGATCATAAATTATAAATTTATGATTTCAAGTTGTCGTTTATAATTATATTTTTAGCTGCCGTAAGTTTTAAATATTTTAGAAACTAAATTATTAGGTTTAAAAATTTGTGACATTTAGATAGATTATAGTAGAGTTTTACCTTTTTCCAAGTTCTTAGGTTTTGCATTGTAGCTTTTAAGTCGCTTGTGAATTTTCTTTCGCAAGTTGTTTGAAATATTAAAGATGTTTTTATTTAAATCGCGATTTTACTGAAAAAATCAAGTGATTTAAATCATTTGATTAAAATCAACTCACCTCTGTTTCAAATTTTAAAAGATTATTCCATACTAAATACCAAATACAATAAATAATAGAAATACATTTTTTGAAATTAGTTATTTTTTTCGTTTATTCGTCGCGAATAACTGACATTAAAAATTATATGTTTTTTACTTTCTTTTTAAATTAAAACAAGAATTCTTGATGTTTGTGACAATATGGTTCTCAAAAGAGAAAATTAAAAGCTAGTCAAAATATCGAAAAAAAGAATTAAACCAGAAACAATTGTGTAACTTAATGAAATTATATGAAATTAAAAACTACATTATTTCTTCTTGTTGAAAAATTATGGAATATAGTTTTTCGAAAAAAAGTAAAAAGGCTATTATTCTGAACTAAACGATTAGCCATTTCTTAAAAACAACCCGACAATAATATTTTGCTGTTAGTTTCAAATTTTCATCACCCTGACGTACTACGTGCCAAATAGCATATATACCCAATTGAGACTACAAAACATCCTATTAGTAGGATGTTCTAGGGTTCAGACAAAAAACTAGAAGAAACAAAACCTCAGATATATTTGGATGGATCAGTTTTTTGAATTCGAACTAAACTTGAAAAATATTAAGTTTTTAGCAGGAAAGAACATACCAGCCAAATACGATAAGAAATAAAAAACATACCAGTTTTTAATGTATGAATATAACCATTTTAAAATAAATCTTTGGTGACAACTTAAAAGATTAACTTAAAATTCTTAGTTATTCGGTTCCCGCCTTAAGAAAATATTAACAAAAGAGGTAAAACATATTTTAATATGCTTTTAACTTTTTACCAATTAACATTGTATAGTACATTTTTCTTGAGTACGCTGCCTACTTAAAATTATAAAAGTAAAAAAGTAAAAATATGCTAATTTTACCTTATATGATACAGAAACAGTATATGTTTAAAATAAAAAATTGATTTTTAGGAATAAATATTTGAATTTCCAGAAAGTCAGGAATCAAACATCAGATAAAATTATTTTCAATTATGCTTGGTAACAGTACCATATACCTTATATATTTTTTAAATAATAATTATTTGCTTTAGGCGTTAATCTGGGCAATACCGTCTACTTCGTTAATATATCCTGTATTAAAAAACACTTTATAATACATTACGCCTGTCTAAAATTAACCAGGCTTTTGTCCAAAACAAATCTATTATATGGTTACTAACTCATAACTAGACAAAGTATCAAGTTAAATACTTAATTCAATAATTCATAACTATTATAATACCAAAAACAGCATAACACGGCACGAAAAACGTGTTTCACAACAGGTTGTTGGCTTATTGCATTACATCTTTACCTCTTTATGCAGAAGCACAAAGCATGCCCTAACATATCAAAACTACTTTCGAATACACCTCGAACCTTAGTCGAGGCTAGAAACGCATGCCTTTGTAATAAGGACAATCTTCTGCAGGCGACTCAACTATGGTAAACCGTGGTATACGTACACAAAAGGAATTCAAATAAATTTTATAACAGTTCGCCGAGATACAGTAGGTAGGAAAAAGAACCTGAAACCGGGCATAAACGACAAGGTTGCCACATGTATATGATTAAAAGTGCAACAGAACTTCTTTATTAGAAAGAAGTATCACAAATAAAACTTTATTTCATATATCAAAAACTTTTCATGTACATAAAATACATTAGTGTCAAGTGATTGTTGTGATTATAATAGACATATAAACCACTGAATAAACTTGAGTTATCAAAATACTGACGACTTACGCTTATTCTACTATTAAACGATCAAGCGACCAAATCCAAAACGAGTCAAATTCATCCAATGTTTGAAACTGGTTTTTATAAATTCAGTAATAAAATAATAATGCAATTTCTTATAATAATATGATACAGAAATAGTATGCGATTGTAAAAAACTATAATACAAGAACATGAAATATGGCGTTTCACGCGGAAGTATGTACATCCATTTTAATAAGAATTAGTATAGACCCAAGAAATTTTTATATATAATATTTTTATCGAGCTGCAACAACAAAAAATGATATATTGTTTAAAGCCCAATAACTTAATTTTTAAAACTGGTATTATTTTATTTGTTTGAGTTTTATTAAAAACGCGATAAAAATTAAGGATATTTAATTTTCAAAAATTTATTGAATAAAATTCAAGAGCAACGTAAGTAAAAATTTCATTGTAAAAGAATTATATATTTTAATACAATGAAGAATGTTATTAGTTTGTATTGAATATACGCTTAATTAAAGTTATTAAATCTAAATACTTCCACTAAAGTTCTAAATACTCTCTGTATTCGGAAGCCAAATTTACATACGGAGAAAATTGGTGGAACATCTTAAATAATTTCAATAATTTCCACTCAACTTGTAATGAGGTAAATGTATCAAATATTCGGCTTATCGATGCAACCTTCTTGTATTCTTACGACGTAAAAATCAAAAATTATATAAAAAAATAAATATGCTATTTAATATCAAAATAGGTCAGTTTACCAACAATGATTAAAATCCGTATAGGTGGCGACACTAACGTTAATACTCATAACAAACATATCCAAAGTTGGTCAGTAATTTAAACAAATCGTTATACTATTGCACTAAGTGCTCTACTAAACAAAAAAAAAACAAGAATAAACATTTAGCCCTAATTCACTAACACGATATAACTTTAAAACCGGTCTAAGTTAATAGTTGACGATTTAAATTGACAAGTACAATAATAAGATAAACAAGTTTTGAATCTTAAAAATACAAGAACAAATAATCGTTTGTATTTATAACAGAACTATCAAAAAAGGAAATATTTGTTTATATTCAGGAGACAACTATTCCTACAGAAAGAAAAAAAGAATATATGCAGACAATTTATTTCCTGCAAATACAACCCTGGTTCTCTCTCCACACCACCTTATGGTCTCGTCAGTGGAGCTGTATCGAACCAGCAGGAAACAATTGTCTATATAAAATATAAGTTCCGAGGCATGCCGGTAGGATATTAAACACTAAAACATGTACAATCATGTTTCACTTATCCTAATCAAAAATATCTAAGCTAATATGATATAATATGGAACAGCTTGCTGTATTTCTTCGATAGTATTAAACGATTATTTAGTGAGATCGGTCTTTAGTAATGACAAAAAAAGGCACTGGAAACTACAAAATTAATTTTTGATTTATGTATATATAGCAATTTTAGTGATGACAATTCTAGAGCTCATATGCGCAGATATTTGGGTATGAAACAGCGTAACACAGCTCAATTTTTTTTTTAATTTACAGTGTTACTGTATTTTAAAAGTCGATATGCTTCTTAGATTTAGAAACATGGTTGCTATTGCACTGACAAACCATGATACGAGGTTAGTGTTTCAATATTTTTTAAAACTCGTAATACATCCTCAGAATAACTCAATGCACTTTCTCCGTATTGAGACTCTAAATAGTCTTTAGTAAAATATTTCTTGAATGCAAAAATTTATTTCATTCCATTAATATACAACGCTGAGGGATCAATGCTTTATTTAATAAAATCTATATTATTTCTCTTATTATCAAACTACGATCACCCGGTATTCTTTTCCACACAACTTCATCTTGATATGACTGTTGAAAAATTCCTTGCTCTAAGGAACGATACATTGTTACCGTTGCTAAGCAGAGAGATGAATCACTATGTATAGCATTTGATAGGTATTTAAACTCGTTTGGTCTATTACCTTAATGGCTAACATAATATGGATAATTTAATTCAACATGCTTTTGTAATGCAATAAGTGCAGTTAATAATAGGTTTAATAAAACTATGTCAAGTCTAGAGGAAATAAACTATACTATATATTATACCTATATATTTTCATAACATTTTAAAACGGATTTTACCAACTATCTATATTTACCATCTAAATATTTGGCAACGTCGCATAAAGCAGGTATAGAGGAAGAAGTAAGAAGCTAGAATTTTCAAAAGGATAAGAGGCGTTTAAATATTAGATGTCACCTATATGGTACTCGATTTACAAAATTCACAACATTTTCATCACTCCAAGGGAAATATACAATAACACAATAATTATTAATTAAATCAGATGGTCAGGTAGGCTTCTTGAACTGCACAATATCATGCCAGATGATTGATATACAATTACATAAATTATATCAATATAAATCCGATTATAAAAAAACGTTCAAAAATAATAAAAATTTAAACACACCTACTTCACACATCAAATAAAAAAATCACGGTTTTAGAAATAATTAGCTTTTCAGTGTTGTTTTAAACAATAAATAAATACACGTTTATTGCTAAGTAAAGTTTGGAATGCATGTTGTAGTAATCATTAATTCCTCAGTACTCGTTAAGTTTTAAAGTTAAGAAACTTAGTTAATATATCTTTACAAGGATGACGGATAAAAAATCTCGTTAAATTTCACTGCCTGTTCATTTATAAAGATATATTTTGACAGATTTTTAAAATTGCAAGAGGGTGCTATTAAACAGAATAGTTAGGATTACGTTTTTTAATGTATTAAACTAAGGGCAATCCCTGGAAATTAACCAAGAATTACAATCAATTACGTAGCTTTTGAGGAAATATTAGTGCAAAATATACTTTTGGCGTTTCTAATGATACAGCTCTAAATGACAGATAAATTAAATATTTCCTTTTGCCTGAGTCAAGAAAATATTACAAAAAAAATATTAACAAAAGGTTTAAGATACAAAAATAAATTATATATATATATATATATATATATATATATATATATATATATATATATATATATATATATATATATAGTCTAGTTTTGATTTTACCTAGGTGGTGAAAATGGAATGGAAACAAGCAACTTTTCTAAATTATGTTGTTATCTGAAATAGAAATCCAAGCAATCTGTATGCCGATAGACAGATATCCTGTCTATGTGATAGGAAAATGATAATTTACTATCTACATAAACTTCCAAGTCCTTGACTATGACGCCGTTTTTAAGAATAATTTTGTTTAGTACACACTCAAAATTAATAAGGTTTTTATTAAGGAATATACATAGTTAGTTCTTGTACAGACCTAAGTTCGACGGTAGTTTATAAGTATCATACCAGATTTTTACAGTATCACGTTGGGGCTTATGACAATTTTCTCGGGAATTAAAAATCGTAAACAATTTAAGATAATCCACAAACAACCGTACCTTTGACTCTAGATAGTTAACAATACCGTTAATAAATGATAAAAAACCATATGAACCAAATTGCTTATTTGCGGGGCATCATCGGTGGCGGCAAACCTATCAGAAGAATGACTGTTGTGTTCAATATATTGAACCCATCCGCTAAAATAAGATTAGATTAATTCATTATAAAATCCGACAGACGACATTTTACACTCAATAATCCTAATCAACAGCCGAATGCCAGAATGCAAAAAAGCCACAATAAATTTTAAATCATAGTACGCCGTTCTCAACACACGACGCATATTTAAAAAATATTGCACGTTTAGTTTTATCAATTTTTTAAATTTGTAACGTCGGTCAACATCTATCTATAATTTCGTGTGATTATTTCGAAAATGTTACATTCGTGCATAATAGATGAATGCCATTTTAGTATAGCACCGTAAAAATGGCGATTATTTTTATATTGTTTTACAGAATTACAATTAACTCTAGGTGCATACATATAACATCAATTAGTAATTAGCATAATTTATTTATAATATATAATTAATATAATTAAAATAGTTTCGTCTGATACCATATCCTCTCACCGGGAAATTTTTGAACAAGGAAATTTATCATTAATATAGAACTTCACAAAAATCTACTTGTTAAAATTACTAAGCCATCAAAAAAAAAATACACACATGTATGGATAGCCACATATATCAAACATATAACACCTCTCCCTACAGTCATTAAGTTCTTTTGAGAAAAAAAAACCTAACGATTTGAAAGAGGAAAATAAAAAAGTATTGGAAAGAAAAAATGTATTATATAAATATAAGTATTTATTGCTTTAAACACACATTTTTGAATATTGACATAGATAAGATAATTCAAAAAAATGGAATACAAAATTTATATTTAGTTACAATTTTAAAAAGTAACCATTTATCATTTCTATAGTGATTATATTAAAAGCATAAAAATAAATATATATTTTTGTTTACATATTAATACCTATTTAAATTCTTCATTATATTTAATAATACGGTAGTTAAGTATAAAGGACGTAACGGACAAATAATGTTGTTCGATGACTAAATATTATAAAATAATTTTGTGGGACTTATCTATATTTACTTCCTATCATTCCTTCGACAAAATGATTTTTAATCACGTCAATATGTAAAGAAAACTTTTTGTGATAAAAATCAAAAGCCTGTAGGATACTTTAAGTCTTTTAGTCATATAGCTGTTTTCTTAAATTGAAAGGTCGTGTCGTAAAAGAAACTTGTCCTTTTAAAAAGATTTTCTCAAAATCGTCGTATTTATTTTCTAAATTTAAGTTTTGATTCCTTAAACCAATTTTTTTGTGCTCCGGCACAAGCTATCAATTTTTATTGCCCTTTTAAAGTTTGGTAGCTGGCATCCTAATATAACTAAATTGATGAATAATTTATATTTTAATAAATATAAGGATGCCTTGTTTCTCTTGTCCCGATAGTTTGCATTCATAGCTGAGAAAAATTATTCGGTGAAAGCTGGAAAAACACTGCCTGTTATAATTGATAAATTATCACATGCTTGCATATATTGCCATTTTTTAGCAGTATTATTATACATAAATATTTTTGCCATCATTTGTTAATTCTCTCTGGATTTCGTTAAGCTTGTCTCGGAATATAAATCAGCTCGTACAATATTTAACCTTTGTAAATTTAGCTGCTCAATTATGTTTTCAAAATATTCAATTTCAACTTTTCAAAAATATTATAACAAGTATTGGAAAATTATTTTTCCAAATAATATGAACTCATACCAATAGAGAGAAAAATTACCGATAATTGTATCAATAGCAGGAAGTAAAGATCAGCAATGAGTGATAATATGTCGTTTGATTTCTTGGAATTCACTACCGATCACAGAGGCAAATCTTGTTAACTCTTTCCTTCTACAAGCTGATACAGAAAAATTAGTAAATTTTAAAAATAACAGTTTCTATGTCATTCTTCAAGTAATTTATGCCATGTTTAATAGTATTATGAATGATATGAGCACAATAGTTGCTTTTTATTAGGTTTGACACTACTTTTTGCATATTTGTGGACAAAAATAGTGAATACCATAATTAGCACTGATAACAATGAAAGTTTGTAGGAATCTATGGAGTTAATTGCTGTAAACATGGCATCTATAGATTCGTTTCGATTCTCATAAAAATTTAATTTATTTTGGATACCACTGTTGACTGAAAAATATTGCACTACCAATGGGAACAATTTAGTATTTTTTTTATTTGCAGCATCCACCTGTAGATCTTCATTAAAGTATTTATGACGCTTTCCCCAGCATATGGTCCCAATACTTCGGTCGCTGAGATATCCATTTTCATTCTTTTTAAGCACATCTGAATGAGCTTCTTGGAATCTACATATATTATTTTACTTAAATTATTTATGCAATCCATACTATTGTATGAAATATTATGACGGATAGTAAGAAAAGTTAATGCTAGCTCAGCTGTTGTAATATTGCTTTCATCATTGGACCTTGGACATCATGAAGAAGTATTTAAAGTAAGAAAATGTTACAGCGCAGCGAATGTTTTCTTCATTTCAGCTCTTAACTTGGGTCTTTTTGTATACTGTTGCTAAGTTATCTCAAAATAAGAAAAGAATAATTTGTAAACACCAAATCAGACCACCACCATTTTCAGTAGGCAAACAATATCATACACATCATAGCACAGAATAAAATTCATCAAACTTTAGGTTAGACCAGCTGACTACACACTGACTTACTTATCTGTCCAGCTAATGAAATCATAAAATTCAAGGCACAGATACTACATTTCGCAGAATATTTGCTTTCAAGAATATTTCTAATCCATTCCTATTGTATGTCTGATCCGGTTTTATATTTTTCTTTCTTTGGAGTTACTGATGTATCATTATCAGAATCTGATAAAATGGTCATTTCAGACAGTATAAAAAAAAACTAATACACAAAAATAGAAACCGATCGCGATGAACTCTGGTTGTCATTGATTATGGACGGTTCCTAAATCTTCCGTTTCGTTCAGGTTAGTTCATCAATTTAAGAGTGTACGTGCCGTTCTAGTGTGTCTTAGGTACTAATAAATCATTCGAAAATTAAGTTCAAGAGTGTCTCGTTCCGAACATTATAAAGACTTGAAATAAAGTATTTTCATAGTAATGGAAAAGTATAAAGTATATTGACCAGAAATAAACCATGATACTGTAATATAAAGTATGGTTGGCAACCCTATCTCTCATTGTCCTGAGATTAAAAACAACTTTTAAACATTGCCGTGTAGTAAGTGTGCACTATATGAAAAAGTCGATTCCTCAGAAAATCTATTTCACTGTTACCATTACATGCTGAACTTTTTTTTATTATGTTAAATTTAACACAAAATATACAGTGATTACAATTTTTAATATTTTGAATTATTTAAACAAGCCAATTGCTACACTTTTTAAGAAGAAAATAAGTGAACAATCTTATATAAAGTCTGGGAGAATGTTGGTGCTAAAACAAGATGTGTTTAACAGAAAATTGGCATAAAATAATTCTTGGATGGGTGTTTTTCCGGTAACATCCAGTAAGCAGTTATGTCATTTAAGTAAGGCAGGAATGATTTTTGTCAACTAATAGAAGACTTAATGTAATATTTGAAGATTTATAACGCTAAATTATTCTAGTACACTGCACTAATTTTCGTATCGATTTTCTTAAATTATTTACACTTTTAGCAACAATTTTTGACTACAGTGTATTTTTCTCCCAATTAACTTACTTGCTTTTGCTATTTGGTAAAAAATTGGATTTGCAGTGTTTTTTTGATTATTTCGTGCTGATAACTATATTTTTTAGATAGATCATGACATAAACTGCCTATCTAGTATCGTACAATTTATAATAAAAAACATAAAAATTAACTTTTAATATTTTATATTTAGTTTTAAACATTCAAAGCATCAGACAGAAATTAAGAATGGACCTAGAAAAAATTTAATTCCATCAATGAATAATTTAAATTAAGTTAATAAAAATGTCAATACGCCAATTGGTATAATCCAATTCTTTGTCATAACTCATGCAAAATAAAAATTGTAATAGATAAAGAACAAGTTGTTATTTCTGAAACCTGAGAAAAAAAAACAAAGATATAATTTTAAAATTATACTTAATTTCTTGGAACTTTTAGAAATACTCTGTGCGACTTATAAATTATTATCACCGAAAAATGATAACTTTCCATTTAGTAAAGCACTAAAATTAAAATGTTTAACATGGCTAATGTGAATATTAATATTTCAAAAGATAACAATAGAACAAAAATTTTTACATATCTTTATCGCTCAAAAAGTTTTAAATTGTGCAATATAAATTTTATAACGTTGTAATTATAAATTATGATCAGTTATAAAATAATATTTATAAATAAGAATAATTTTTCCAAGTTAAGCTTGATGCTAAACTTAAAATTTGCATTCGATATTACTCACAGCTGGTGGTATTCTAAGCTATTTTAAATTAAAAAATATATACCAACTTAAAAAATTGTATGTAATGCTGAAACGACAATAACGAACATTTTTATTCAATTTCGGGAGTGCATCGTTTTCGTGCCAGTGATTTGCCTCTTGTTCTATAATAACTTTTTCTGAACTTTTATAGCCCAAATCATAACAATGGCAAAGTACAAAAAAAAACAACTAGAAGTTGTAACTTCTATGGAACGTAGATCGGGTCTAAGTCTTAAACATTAATAATGAATTTGGGGGTAATATTTTTCCGTGAATTTTTCAAAAATTAAATAAACAAATCTTCTCTTTTTTATTAGTGATTTGTCGGCCATTCTCAACCTGTGAGGCACATACTCCTTAGATAGGGGGAGCGTAGATGTTACTTATAAGAAGATATTGCACTTGTGATGGTGTATCAAGATAAAAAAAAAATTAATTAAATAAATTTAGTTAAAAGGAACGATCAAAACTGGTATGGAAACTCGGCTCGCAAATACTAATATGTTGAAACGTTTACTTTAGTCATATAATGACCTTTTAAAATCTAATATATTTAATATACGTAGGATCATCAAATTTAGTGTAGTTAGATGAAGTGTAAGAATTATAAGTGAAATATAACAAGTGTTGGTGAAATAAAATTATCGAAATAAGGTAGATATTTAAGTAAGGACCAATTGGCTTAATCACAAATAAATTTTTTTTTAATTTCAATATAATTTGAGCCAGTAATATAAAAAAGTGATCAGTGGTGTATCATTTTATAAAAATTGTATAGATTTTTCTATTTTAAAATATTTTTTAATGCATCGTTTAAAAAAACTGTTTTTACTTTAAGTTTAGCGTCAAGAGCTAATTTTCGTCAAGAATTTTTTTTTTTTCAGAAATCGATAACCCTTTATTTAGAGTAGACATACAGTCAGTCAAAATGAAACTGATACATTAGACAATATTTATATATACTTTCAACGCCACAATCAAATTTACACACTTAAACAACAGCAAGTTGACATTAATAATACAGCTTGGTCAATATTTTGTTGGTAATCCTTTTCTAATAACATCCCTTAGTCTGTCTGGCATGGATCGAACTAATTTTCAGTAATATTCTACAAATATTTTTACCCATTCCTGTTTTCAAAATGCTGTAATTTTTTTACTGAAAATACGTATTGCCTTATAGCTCCTTCAACTGATATCATAAGTTTTCTATTACATTAAAGTTACGATTTTGCGGCAGTGTTTCGATAATATTTGAAATGTTAGAAGGCATCTAATGCTTGGGATCATTATTTTGATAAAATTGAAATGTTCTCTCAACTCTAAATTTTTCAGAGCTTAGTTCTAGATTTTGTTTAAAAATATCCAAATACATATTCTGATCTAAAGGGTAGTTTATAAAATATAAAATTTCTGGTCCTTTGACTGAAATACATCCCAAAACTCTTGATGCTGTAAGTCTGAACCGAAAATGTTGAATTTGCTTTCTTTATTGAAATTTACTTCTTACCAGAATGTAAAATCTTTTTCTAAGTACTCTTCAGCAAACTGCAAACATTTTAGCTTATCTGTCTTACTGATACATGGTTTGCTTTTAGCGACTTGAATACTTACTTTATGCTTCTGTAAATTATTTTGAATGGTTTGAAAAGGAGTAGTTTTATTTAAATATGCTTCCACTATGTTGGTTAGAGGCTGAGATTTTGGAATTTTCGTAAAATTCACCTCTTTCAGATGTATAAAAAAACTTCGTTTTTTTAATTCTATCTTCGCTTTTATCTCGGTCTAACTCTGGGCAATTGAGTGGCTTCTATTTATTATTGTACCTATTTGGCGATAAGTCTTTCCATTAAAACGATAAATTATTAGGTCTCTTTTAACGATGTTAGTTTGTTTTTAAAAAATTAAAATTTGACAAATTACCGAATTTGTAATTGTACAACAAAATCCTTCTTGTGTGTGTAATGTGAAACATTCGTTTATTCTAAATATGTACGAGATTCACTTTGATGTTAATAATCATTTGATCAATATATTTTGCAGATTATGAATTCTTTTAACTGTTTATATTTAAATAAATAATAAATGATAGTGTGTGAGTCGTAAAAATTTTTTTATTGAATTTCTTCTATGAAGAGTGGAATAAATTACATAGTGATTGGTGTACGAATTTCATTTTGATTGAATGTAGATACCTTAGACTAATTGCTTCACGGTCGACTCCCTCCTATAAAATTGTTTCCTCTCCGCATATTTAAATATTTGATATGATTTGATTTACACTCCTGTTTCGATTTGATGGTGGTAAATAAAAGATAAAAGTCAGATTTTTCTTATTTGGTTTAACAAAATAAAAATATACTTATTCAAAAGTAGATAAACAATGTTTCAATATATTCCATAAATGTTCAATTGAATTTAGGTAGAGATATAATTCCAGATACTAGCTCTGCTTTATTCAAAGTAAAATTTTTAAATGCATACGTAGGTTGTGATACCCCTTGAACCAACAACTAATTTAAGTAAAGTTTTGGCCTATTTTAATGTCGGAAATTTGCACAGATAACGAATAAAAATTTTTTCAGTTATTGAAATTATGAGAAAAAAGTTCAAAATTGGGGGTTCATCTTTTTTCAGACATATCAAGACATGTCAAAAAATTAACACTATAGTTCTTTTGTAACTCATTAGAAATAATTTAATAGAAAAAGAACAGTTTGCATCAAGTAAAAATCCCAATGTATTTTATTAACAGTAAGTGTTAAAATTAAGAATAAATTGCTATTAGTCTACACAATTTATTTTCTTTTACATGATTTTTAAAACCTTAGATCAAACTGATTTACAGCAAACTTAGGATTCTTTCCAGAAAAAGTGCTGCTAGCGGTAAAATTTAGAAATTCACGTGGTAGTTTATGAAGCGTATGAACATCATCGATTTTATATTCTTTTTAACAAACAGCTGTAAGCTGACTGCGAATAAATACAATTTTTAAAAAATAAACAATTAAATGTTATTAATATTTTATCAAAATAACAGTCAATAACAGAGAGATAAAATCGCATATATTTATCATACAACCTTGGTTTATTTAGGTTACTCAGTGGCGGCGTGTGGGATGTTCAAGGGTGTGTTCTGCATTGAAAATACGCGAAATACGCAAAGCAAAAAAAGAATTATTAGACCTACCTGTATTCCTTCTAAGCTCTGGTACAAGGTACAAACATGCAACATGCAATCCTTTTGTCGCAGGTGGTAACCTGGTAGCACATTGAATATAAGGGGCAATAAATGTCAAAAAACGAAAAACAACAACAAAAATTTAAACGTTTAAAAAAATCTAAAGTTCACTTTTTATATATCAAATCAATACGTCTTTGTTTAGCTCTTGCAAACTTCTCAATTACTTTCTCATTAAAATTGGGGTCTTTTCTAATAAAGGCATTTTCTGTTGACAGCATAGAAAGTGCGGATAATCTACTTTCACCCATGGTATTGCGTAGGAAAGTTTTAACTCTTTTTAAAGTAGAAAAACATCTTTCTGCCTCTGCCGTTGTCATAGGAATAGTTATAATTATTTGTAATAACTTGACAGTTTCTTTGAAAGACTCATCCAAATTGTTAGATGTAAGTAAATTTAAAAATGCTACTGCCCCTTTAAGATTCCTAAAATCTGGCCTTATGTAAATTATGGACAGTTCAGTCTTTAGGCGTTCTAGTTCAAATAAAGGGTACATAGTTAGCACAGAGTTTAATATCCCATCTGGAAATTTTTTTGAAAACTTCTCGAACAATTCAGATGTAAATAACGTCGCGACTGCTAAATGATCTACATAATCAAATCTAGTTTTGGCAGTATGAATTATTGTGTCGCAAACTTCTAATGCTGCCGCACGAAGGTTCTCTTTTGAAAGACAAATTCGTTTAACAGTGGGCTCCAAATCCTGTCTGAGAAGATTTCCTCTGTCTATTACCCCGTCAATATTATCTCTCAACTCTTGGATACACTTTTCAAAAGTATCGACGCAGTTTTTAATTTCTACCGAATCGGCTTTCCTTGTTTGTAGTTGGTTATATAAAATGTCAACATGCGGCATAACATGATGAAAAATATTTAGCCAAAACAGAAATGATTCATCATTAAGCGAACGTTCTATAGCAACTGCCTGACTTACGACTATTCTATTAGCAAACCTCCGTTGAATTTCTTGCATACATTCTATTAAAGAATTTCTGTGCTCATAAATAACGTTTATTGCTCTGCTTTTAAAATTCCACCGAGTCTGAACGGCGCGTGGTAATCTTCTCCCTACTACTTCGTTTAACACATCCATTCTTTGAGGAGAATTCGAAAAGAAATTTACAACGTCATCTACATTTGAAAAGAATACCCGCACTTTTGTATCTTGAGACACTGCCTGGGCCATTATTAAGTTGAGTTGATGAGCGTAACAGTGAACAAAATGTGCCTGGGGATATTTTTCCTTGATTACTGTGTGTACTCCTCTATGTCTGCCACTCATAACAGCAGCGCCATCGTAGGTTTGTGCAATCAGCTTGTTGAAATCTTTCGTTAAGAATGGATCTATAACGGATTTAATACAGGCTGCTAAAGATTGAGCGTCATGTTGCTCAGGATTTATAAAACCCCAAAATCTTTCAACTGGGCTTCCTTGATGTACATATCGTAAAACGACCACCATTTGAAATTTTGAGGCAACATCACTAGTTTCATCTGCCAGAACTGCTAAATAATTTGATTCATTTATTTCATCAGAGATTTTTTCTCTACATACCTCCAGCATGCATTGTAATAGTTCATTCTGCATGTCCTTTGATGTACCTTTAAATAACGTAGCAGATTCTAAATGTTTTTGGAAAACGTTGTCAAGATCTGCACTAAAATTCACCAATCCACGAAAGATTCCGGGATTATCAGACTCGTCACTTTCATCGTGGCCACGGAGGGCTAACTCAAACGTTCCACAAAATTTTATACAATCAATAATACGCGATAGCACATAACGATTTTTATCAACTTGTTCGTTGTGCCGTTTTACATTAATCCAGTAGGCATTATCCAATTGCTTTTGGATGTTTATGTTTCCTAATAATGCCAGGCTTACCGTATTGGAAATATGCTTCTGTGTTCCTTCGTGCCGTTTAATGTTTTGGCTTAAATGTCCCAAATCTCTAAAACCCGTAACTGTCCACGATTTGTCACCTCCAAACAAAATACAAGGGAAACAAAAAAGCGCGTGTTTTTTGTCACAACCGCACAACCACTTTGTATTGTTATAAACCGTGTCATTAAACTGGCGTTTGTATGTTTTGCTTCGACTTGAACCGCTAATTTCAATGTTTAATTGTGGTGTCGATCGACCAAGTTCTTTAATTTTAATTTTGTCCTCGTATGCCAAAGAGCTAAAACTATGACTCTGCAAAAACTCGATCGAATTCATTATAATTAAACTAAATAAAACAACAGGACAAAACAAATAGCCGGCCGCGCGCATATAAAATTACAAAACCACTGCTGGGTGCTGCCGTCCTGCAGCCGCAAATTTTCCATAAATCGCCGTATTAAGCCACGTGCAGCGTTAAACCAATCACTCGCTTTGTTTTCAGAAATCATTAGCTGTGAACCCAAATCCGCGGCGGGCTCGTAAGCGGCGGCCCTACGCTCGAGTGTTCAGGCCGGAAAACTTGCGGTGTTTTGTTTGCCATTTTGCCAATGCTATTAGAGAAATAATTTAATATTTTTATTGTTTAGTTTAGGGATACACTACATTAAAAAATATATAATTTGTCGAAATTATGTGTGTTCTGCAGCTCCGCAGCACTTATGAACGCGCCGCCACTGAGGTTACTACGTAGTATCTTTGAAGTTAGGGATAAATACAAGTTTGCGCTCACCCCAAGTGTCCCTGTAACCTATTTCCGAAAATGTCAATCACTATATACCTGGAAGATTGGGACCTACAGAACAGTAATAAAATATTTCATAAATCGAGAATCACATTTTTATTAAGATTTAAAATAGATGCTTAAACATTACACTTCAACAAATTTATAGTTACTTTATAGCGTGAAATGACCTCAACTAACCTCCTTACGAATGACAAATTACGTAAATTTGCAGTTGATAAAACATTAAAAATCCGTTTTTATAATATCTTAATAGAGAGTTTAATAACTTTCTCCTTAAAATTGATATATTAATTTTTATGTTTTGTCTATGAAAGAAAAATTACCTTGTTTCTAACGAAGCATTCGGATCCGATCGGACCGATGCAGTTACATCCATTTGAAAATCATATAATAAACGATTCTGATTAAGGTTTCGATCGGATGCAACATTTCAACATACATAGGATGGAAAACGTTTTTCCACGTTATGAAAGGAATAGAATTGAAATGAGAAGTACGCCAATTGATTTTTTCTTGTGTGAATAATTAAATTATCATTTCTATAAAACAGGTAATTGGGAAAGGTTTATAAATTTTCTTGATTAAAATGTTACACACAAGAAGCGCAATGAAAAAAACAGTAAGAACCGAAATATATGGAAATCGGATGTCATTAATTTTTTTAACTCTAAAAAAGTAGAAACAAGTTGGCGTTATTAGTTTCTTTTTTTCCAAAATTATTGGACACATCTAAGTGCCAGAAGTAATTTACAATTGTTGCCTTCTTTAAAGAGACAAAAATAGCTGGGATCTCTCCTTCTTTTCAATATCATTTCTTTGTTATATTGTAAAGAACTGAAAGAGGGATTAGTGAATAAGATGGAGAAGTTTTAGATAAAAACGGATCTGATTTTAAAAAGTCTCCATCCGAAAATTCCGATTCCATCAGCATTTTGCGTTAAAAACAAGGTCAATGTAGTATTAATAAATCATCTTATATTCTCTGTCGCTTATTATTTATTCAAGTCGAATCCAACGTATAAATGTAAAATTAAAGATATAAACTCTAAAGATTAAAAAAAATAATAAATTATTTGTTATAAATAACCAATTACTGGGCATTAATTTTTGTCTACATTTTTTTCTCCTTCCTTCTTCTTCCTATGCCTTGTCAGGTTCCCTTGACGTTTGGCAATTATAATGGCGAGTAGATCACGGTTCTCTACTATTCCAAATAGTTCTTAAGCACTGTGTATTCCTGTCCATTCTCGGATATTCCTCAGCCAAGAAATCTGCTTCCATCCAACACCTCAATGACCCTTGATCTTACCCTTCATTATCAGTTGAAGAATTCTGTACCGATCCCCTCTGAGAACATGGCCAAGATATGATAGTTTTCTGTATTTTACAGTTATCAGCAATTCATGAGTGGCATCTGCCCGATCTAAAACCGCTATATTAGTCTGCATAGCTACCCAGGTTATTCGAAACATTCGCCTATGCAACCACATCTCAAATGCCTTCAAACGATTGATCCTGGCAACCTTCAGTGTCCATAACTACGCTTAATACAACAACACTGGCCAGATGTAACATTTAACCATCCTTTGGTGAAGTTTTAAATTTTGTCAATCCAAACAAGCGATATCATTTTTAGGAAAGTTTTGCGGGCTGATTCGATTCTGCATTTAACTTCTTTATCTGGGTCAAGCTGTTCAGTAACATAACATCCAAAGTACTTGAAGTGGGAGACTCTTTCAACGATTTGTCCATTTATTAGCAGCGAAGGGTCTGGATATGATAGGCCACTGAAAACCATAAATTTAGTTTTAGCAACATTTATGTTGAGTCTCATTTCTTTCCCAACCTTATTGACCGAATCTAAGACTTACTGTAAATCCCACTTATGATGGCTGTTGATACAGCATAACGAATCGTATTTATTAGCTCGCCGTTGATTTTAACCCCAACTACTTTGTTATGTAAGGCTTCATTAAAAACTTTGTCCGAATATTAATTAAACAGCAGTGGAGAGAGAATACATCCCTGTCTAACGCCTAGTTCAATTTGGCATTCTTTGGTAAGCTTACCATTAATTCGGACCACTGCCCCCTAACGCTAATATAGATTCTCTGTAATCCACACATCCCTGCCATCTACACCAGCATTCTTCAGTATATCTATAAGCTTCACATGCTTTCTCGTAATCGATAAAGCATAAGAAAATGTCGTTACATTGGTCTCGGCACTTCTGGAGAAGTATATTTAGAGCAAATAGCGCTTCTCTAGAACCAAGGGTATTTCTAAATCCAGTCCAATCCAATGGGTCCCATCTAGGCCACTTTCGCATTTATTCCTTATTCTACAGTGAATAATACTCAGTAAAACCTTCAAGGAGTGACTCACGAGACTTATTAACCTGTATTTCTTACATATTTTGGCACGTTGTTTTTTTTTGGTAACGTTATAAAAACAGATTTCAGCCATTCGTCCGGTATTTCTTCAGAGTTCCACTGAAATGTCATCTGGGCCGGTTGCTTTTCTGGATTTTGCACATCTTATGCCATGAAGAACTTCTGGTTATGTAGGAACTCCAGGCATTAAGGATTTCTTGTTCATGAATGAGAGGTTTGCCTGTTGTGTCTAATAGTATATTAGAGGTCCTCCTGTTGAATAATCCAGAAATTTCTCTGACGTTATACATATTGAAATTATCATGTTTTCTCTCTAGTTTCTCCATTTCTCTACATCTGTTTCGCATCCACTTCTCCTTAGCTACACGAATCTTTTGTTTGCTTCTTTTTATATCCCTCTATATTGTTCTTATAATTTCTCCTTTCCCCCAAGAGACCTAATATTTCTTCAATTATCCATCGATGTTTATTATGTTTGATGTTATTTATAATATGTTTCTCCATTAGCCCTGAGATTAGATCATGAAATAATTTCCACATTTCATTTACATTGTTGGTAAAGTTTATCTCTTACATGTGGTGGTCAAAGTGTTTCCATTTGATCTTTTTTTAGATCTGCTATATTAAACTTTGTCAGCTGAGTACTTTCATCTATATTTTTTAACATTATTATCGGCAATTAGAGGATTGTGGTCTGATCCAATATCAGCACTTGGATATGTTGTGACCTTTTATACGTGGTTTCTGAATCTCTTGTTAACCAATTTGTAATCAATTTGATTTCTTATTATATGTGTCGAATTATCGCTCGGGCCTTTCTGCGTATACAGTTTTCGCTTATGCAGCTTATACCATGTGTTTGTTATTATCATGTCGTTATCCTGTCAAAATTCAAACAGTTTATCACCCCATTCATTGCTTTCATCCAAGCCATGGTCTTCTACCAAGTCAGATCCAGGACCTTTACCAATTTTTGCATTAAAATCATCTAAGGTATATGTGATTTCGTTGGGTTTTAGGCTATTTACTGTGTTATTTAGTTGTTGGTAAAACACCTCAACGTCGTGCTCATTTTTCTTTTCTGCTGTAGGGGCATAGATTTACAAGAAATTAAAATTAAATGGGTGGGCATTTAATTATACAAGCATTATTCTGTGGTTGATAGAGACAAAGTTTTCTACAAATTTGTCCAGTTCCGACTACAATATTAAATTTAAAAAAAAAACTGTAGATTTGTAATCCGGAATTATATATATATATATATATATATATATATATATATATATATATATATATATATATATATATATATATATATATGTATATATATATATATATATATATATATATATATATATATATATATATATATATATACATAAAGTAAATTTTTAATGTATGAATTTTGATAATACAGATTAGCATTGGTAAATTCTTAATAAATTTAAAAAAAAAACTGTAGATTTGTAATCCGGAATTATATACATATATATATATATATATATATATATATATATATATATATATATATATATATATATATATATATATATATATATGTATATATATATATATATATATATATATATATATATATATATATATATATGTATATATATATATATATGTATATATATATATATATATATATATATATATATATATATATATATATATATATATATATATATATATAGTCTTTGATCCATGAATTCAGTTTATACTTGATAACAATTAGAGATACAACCTAATCGAAACGCCGTAAAAATAAAAATAAAGACAATGCACAATCACATTTTAGTCAATCTTCAACATTGTCTACAACCTTCAAACAAACATGGATGATTTGGTTGTTGTTTTGCGATTTTTCATGAAAAATTCTTTTAGAAATATGATAATGCTGCATGCTGAGAACAAATTACAATGACCATCATTAAATACTTTTGATTTTAGCATCTTAAGAGTTGATACATCTAAGAAATATTTATAACATAGATGTGGGATATATATATATATATATATATATATATATATATATATATATATATATATATATATATATATACATAAAGTAAATTTTTAATGTATGAATTTTGATAATACAGATTAGCATTGGTAAATTCTTAGGGCAGTTAGAACAAGTTTTGTGCTTTAAGTGAAAGTAGATTCAGACTAAAACAGGAAACTTGTGTATACAATTTCGCTTATTGGGTACCTACATTCTATTACAATACTATTTATTAAATCTATCGACATTTAGTATAATACTGTAATACCAAAGTAATAGTGGAACAAGGTTAAAACATAATTTACACTTGATTTAGATGCAATTATGTTCCATTTATATGTTAACAGAAAATTTAATTTTGACATATTTTTTATTAAAAAACATAAATGAATTTAACTTGATTGTGTTAAAAACGATCATGTTTACATTACATAGTAAATTTGTGGCCAATCTTTTTGAGGCTGTTGTATACGAATCTATAATCAAATTAGCCGATCCAATATGGCAGTTTTCTTTTTTAGTTATCCCCTTCATAACTGCTCAATTTATGATACATTTCCCATTTTAGTACACTAACAAATATTTTCGGAGTCAGGGAACTTCAAATTGCAGCTCCAATATAGTAAATATATCATAAATTTTACATCAGACTTTCGAACATATATCAAGAAAAACACACTGGTGATCAAGACAAGGAAGAGATATCAGATTTATGAAATTCAGAATGGGGTATCCAATTAGGCAGCTATAAATCGAAAACCGTCTCATTTTTACTTAAAAAGGTATGGCTTTTAAGTTAACTCTAAAAATTCTCCTCCAATCCTTATTTTCAACATTTTAAACTTTAAAACTACCCTAAATTTGTTAGGGGCACTCTAGCTACAAAAAAAAGTACGAGAATGACTCAATTACATTCATTTTGTGTTCAACAGACAGATTAAACAAACTCCTACATAGAAGTAGTAAGGCAATTTAAAATTTGTTAAAAGACAGAACTGAAGCTTACAAATTAAGGCATAACTTATTTCATATACTAACGAACTGTAATAACTTATTATTATGAATATCTACCCGTAGTGACATATGTTAATTGAAATATATTTTTTAATTAAGCCAACTTAAAAAATAATTTATTTCATCCCAGTCTTTAAAATGAATAGGTCTGATAATAATGTTACACCAATGAGTAAAATACGTTTAAAGAGGGATACCGAAACGCATTTTCGCCAACCAACAATTGTTTCGATTTTTAACCTCCTTGTACAAACCTACCGTGGACATATTCTTACGGATGCCCTCTTAGAGGCACCCTCTATATTATACTAAATAACAAGTCAAAATATCTCGCTCCTATCAAAAGTTATGTACAAAAAACTTAGCTAAAAAAACAAAAATCTTTTCAAAATACCAATAGTGTTCACTTCTAATGATCAAAATTTATGATTCGCTTGGACTTTTTTTTACCCATTTGTCCAAAGATGAGAGATCTATAATATTGTGTATGACAATTCTAAGATTTCAGTTTTTAAAACACTACACTAATCATCAGCAGTATTCTAAATAAAATTTTAAGATCAGTAAAATTTTAAATAAACGTTGAAGTTAAGTCACTAATCATTTAAAATTTGGAAGTAAACTCTACTCTTGTCAGGAGTTATTATTGATTACATCAAAAAGATACGTAAAACGTTAACTATACGTCACGAAGACACCGTTTAATATCGTGTTTAACTACTAGTTTTACAAGGTATAAAATCTCTTTAGTTAAATTTACTCCCAGAATTCCAGTGAAATAATGTTCCCAGAATCTATTATCACAAAAAATAAAAATAAATCGAGAACAAAATAGCAGTTTTGACTTGTAATTCTGACCAGTGAATACAAATCAAAACCAATCTTTTAATAAGTATATTGCGTTATAATTTTGCGTCCTTCGTATAGTAGCATTATATTAAAAGGATGCTATTAAATGAAAAGATAAATAAATAAAAATGCCAGCATTAGTTATTGGACAAAGCAAAAACGAATATTTTAAAATTCTACAGCATAATAGTGTGAGAATTTAGGCAACCAGTCATTACGATACATAGTGTAAGGCAGCAGTCTATTGTATAATACTTATATCATCATCTAGATTGTTCCAAGATTCTTTAGTCACTTTTTCTTCAAATTAATTCGCTCATATTTTTAAATCATTTAAGGCGAACTCCTTGAAGATCTTAGTACGGTGACTAATATATGACAGATAAATACCAGATCTAACCAAATCAACAACGACCTGAACTATAATTATTATTCAGATAAGTACCATAAAACATCGAGATTAAAAAGAAAATAATATTACACAAGATTGTAACTTGACAGAATTTGATCCCCTAGGCGTTAGGCGAACTTAAAATGAATGTACTGAATTGATGTTTGCTTCCAGAAATTTCACTTTCTAAAATACCGTATTTTTGAATTTGGGTATTTAACTTATTAAAAAGTATAACACTAAAATTATACAATTAAAATTATATAAAAGGTAACAAATTATTTTCAATTAAAAATAAAACATTAAAAAACATCTCTGCTTATGATTTAAATTTGCCATAAAGATACTCATACCATCAAAATTTTGGATCAATTTGGTACAATTACTAGTTCTTTCAATCGTTCTAGGTACCACAATGTAAGAAACCACGTGAAAATATAAATGTTAGAGAACATCCATTAGACCCTACCAGTAAAAGAGAGCGGATACAACGGAGTGGAAGGTTTACAACGCAGCTGGACGGCTGTTTCTCTTTGCCGAAGTGGGGGAGACACAAATCGAGGGAACCGCACTTAGTAGCAACTAAACTATACAGAGAGAATCAACAATTAGTCGACAACAAACAAAACAAAATATCAATTCAAATTTTAAAATGTGGTACTGTGAATTAGTGTGCAAGTGAAAACGCAGTATGTTCGTCAAGGATTAATACTAAGTGAGGCACTGTTTATACATTAAAACACATTTAGTTGTAATAGAGACGAAAAAATCTTTTAAAAATGTATAAGTTATTAGGAGGGCTTGCAAATTACCTAAAATATCAAGACATTGTGACAGACTGTGCGATATTTCGAATGCATAACTTATTTACTACTGCACTTTTGATGGCATGCAGCCTAATCATCACGGCCAATCAATATGTAGGACAACCCATCCAATGCATTGTTGACGGACTGCCTACCCACGTTGTCAACACATACTGTTGGATATCTTCGACTTTTACCATGCCAGATGCATTCAAAAGACAGGTAAAAATCTTCTGAACTACAAAATCTACTACACGATTTAAATAACGGTATCCTATTTCAATAGAGGGGATACCATGTCTGTTACCTATAATATACAAGGTAAAACAATAAAAGTTTCCAATAAGTACAACTTTAGAAAAAAATTACTCCGACTCTATGCCTCTTGATATATATCTATAATGCTATTGATTTTTTCATTTCAAACTCAACTTGCCTGGCATCAGGTAGGGATTTTATAACAAAGAGTGAAGTTATAAATAATGGTGATGCAGCATTCTTCTATATGTTTTAACTATGACGTCATTATATATATATATATATATATATATATATATATATATATATATATATATATATATATATATATATATATATATATATAGTGTTCGGAAAATTGGAGAGCTTAAGGTTACATGTTAAAATAAAAGCAGTAAATCATGTAACAAAAAGTCGAAAACTCAATACTTCTCGAATTAAAACCTATCAAAGTTAATTTTTTTCTAATCTTTAACATATTGTGGTTAGTTTTTAAATTATCCACAGGGATTATGCTTAACGATTTCTATCATTCTGTTATAAAATTGTTTCTCTACTGTATCATCTGTAATTCAAATTCTATTTTTCACATATCTTTTTTATTTTGACAGTTATTGGAAAAAATGATAATCCACACCGTTATGGCCTAAATTGGCATTAAAGTTTTTATTGCCAATAAAATCAGTTTTTCAAATGAAAGCAAAAATCAAGTTACCACACTTAGATATATACACAGATATACCTGTATTAATTTTTAAGGTCAATTTTCAGTTTTACTTAAACATCATATTAAAAGCTCTAGGAACGGTTTAGTGGAAAGTAGATTTGAGGTATAGAGATATTACTAAAGATTTTATTAGGCTTGGACGCAACAATCAAATCCCGAGAAAAAGGTCACGCAAAGAAAGTGGCTGGCACCACGATTCAGTATCAGTGTCTGATTCCACGTGACGTATTTTTAACCGCACTTACGTAATTGTTCGGTTTCTCAAAATCTGTTTAATGTCTGTAGTAATTCAATAACTTATGTAGGTATGATTAATTTAAATTGGAGCAGAATTTTTCTCAAATCTAGGCTGACGGATTATTATTATTACCCAAAAACTGCACATTATCTCCTTTTTTGAAAAACTGACATATTTGAAGACCTACAATATTAAAAAACTAAAAATACTCCTAAAATATTAACGATTCGACACCCATTTTGGAGACCTATTTCGTTAATTACATCAGCTTAGTGGATAGGTACCAATTGTTTCTCTGATACTGATTCTGGTCCATACTTTCTCTAATGATAACGATCCCACAATGGGACGCCAATTAAAGCCCTTCGCGAAACTTGCCGGTGCTGAGTAATCTGTTATCTACCAAAACGTCTAAAATATTGGACAACTTACCTATCTATGGTGTTTTGTTTTTATATCGTTGTAGTCTATGGTAAGGATATTATGTGTGTGTACATGACGACATATCTTTCTAAATCTGCTTTTACTTTGAGACCCTACAATAAAAAAATATTTTTAAGATATATCCCACATCTATGTTATAAATATTTCTTAGATGTATCAACTCTTAAGATGCTAAAATGAAAAGTATTTAATGATGGGCATTGTAATTTGTTCTCAGCATGCAGCATTAACATATTTCTAAACGAATTTCTCATGACAAATCGCAAAACAACAACTAAATCGTACATATTTGTTTAAAGGTTGTAGACAATGTTGAAGATTGGCTAAAATGTGGTTGTCGGACTTTTATTTTTATTTATATTTATTTTTACGACGTTTCGATTAGGTTGTATCTCTAATCGTTATCAAGTATAAACTGAATTCAGTTATATATATATATATATATATATATATATATATATATATATATATATATATATTATATATATATATAATATATATATATATATATATATATATATATATATATATATATATATATATATATATATATATATATCGTCTTTGATCCATGATACATGTGGAGCTTGCGCAGTAATGTAACACATAAAATAAAAATTTAACTCCCCCATAATCCTCTTTTAAATCATTTTTGGTACGTAGGTGGAAATTGTATAGTCATCAACAACTAGAAGTTAAAAAAATGAATAAAACTTAATTCATTATTTGTGATTAAGTAACCAAAATTTATGTACGGATAACACACAATTATTTAAATAACTTTCCATGATCATGTTAGCTTACAAGTTTATTAAATGCTTTATTTGAAAAGAATACCTTTTACTTTTCCATCACATATAGTTTTTAACTTATTTATATCAAATAAAAACACAAAATATATCCATTAATTTGGCAGTATACACGCAGATGTGAATCATCATTTTAAAAATAGGTACCAATTAAGTAATTGATGTCGCGGTAAAAAGAGTACCATATTTTTGATTTACTCGCTTACCTTTGATCTCAATGATATGTCCAGATGATCGCTATTAGTCACTTAAATCTTCAAAATTAGCTAATTGTAAGTGATTTTTTGTCAATCGCAGAAGTTATAAAATTTTGTTGTCTTTATATTTTCACCAATTTTCTTGGGTTACTAAAAGGTATTTTTGTTTGAATGCCGGACGTCCTACTCAGATTGATGTATATTTAATAGTTATATAGTGTCATAAATAAAGTTTGGATCATGTAGGGAATTTTTTGTTAATTGGTTTAGGTATATTTTAATTTTACCAGCAATTTTTGCTACTTAACTACCAAATTTGACATTGTACCAAAAATTAAGCAAAACAGCATTATTTAGAAAAATCTTGAAAAGAAAATTTGCTGTTTTTTTAATTTTCTATACATATTCCTGTTTTTAACTCCCTAGTACAATTTTTGGTTTCAGGGTTATTCGAAATTAAGAAATCTGGAATAATTTTTTTTTATACTAATATCATCTTTCAAATGTATTTTTGTTCAAAATAAAGATTTATAGGAAAATTCAATAAAATCTCATCAGACTAGATGCAGTTATTTTGATTTCACTATAACACCTAATTTATTTCCATTTTTTATTAATTTTTGGATACTTAAAACACATTATAAAAAAAAATAAGAACAAAAAACAAATTTTATTACTACAGTTTAAAAAAATAAACTCTTAATTTAAAAACGTGTTTTGAGGACAAAGAATGCCATAAAAATTATGTAACAAAATCAAATAAACAAAATATTCGTTGTATCAGTATGTTAGTTGACACAAAATATTTAATTTAAATCATTTTTAGTTGTTTCCTAATTTTGAAAAATGCATAAAATTAAGGTTGTCCTGGCATGTGAAGAAAATAGAAGTCCTCAACAAGTAGCTGACAATTTTGTTGTTAAAATTAAATGTTTCTTGAGAATTGACTTACCTGCATGAAAAATATCTTGTTTATTAAATTGTGTCCATGGGACTCTTTGTTACTTTGCTTTGGCACTGTATATAAACACTGCGTTCATAAAGTAACGTATAAATTCATTATCTCGCCAATTTTACTCACCAAACACATACCAATTTTAGTTCATAAAATCACCACTTTTTGAAAGAAAACTGAAACAGATTCACTAAGAAGGTTTTAGACTTTTAAACCCGATCTAGTTGCCATAAAAGATAAATCTTCTACTTGGTCAGGTTTATTTTGCTTATGATAATGTTATAATTTAATTGTGTATGTCATATAGGGATATCGAGGATAAAAACCTAGATATTAAGCATGACAATCAGTATGAGGCCTTGTCTCTCGAACATCAACAAAATTTTCAATTTTTGCCGATTAGGTAATAACAGAAAATAATTTTTTATTCTTTTATTTTTAAGGCTTGATTAGTTTATTATGGTACTTGACTATTTAGACCGGTTTTAAAGCTAGACCAAGTTAGTGAAAGAGGGGTTTAATGTTTATGTATGCCTTTCAGACTTACCTAAATATTTTTTTAATGACTGAACACCCTGTGTTTCTATTTTTTGATTGTGCATGATAAACTGATTACAAATAATTATGCTACTTAAGGCCTAGTTCCGGAAATATGAGTATTTTAATAATCACACCTTGTCACTGATGATACAATGCAAGTTTATTATAATGAAATAGTTGCTATTTGAATAAAAATGAATACTGTCCTGTATTTAATGGTAAGAAAGATGAATTTCTGTTGTTGTTACTTTAGCTAAAATAATAATAGTTAATTTTTGTATTTCTTTTCCAAAAAAAAAACTAAAATTGACGACATTATGAATTTGTACTTTAAGAACACAGGTATAATGACGTTATTTTTTTAGCTATTGTCTCAATAACTCCTACAATTATAAACAATAAAATTTTTATAAAAAAAAATTGAACCGATTTAAAAAAAAACGCTAAAATGCGAAAAATAAGATAAATTATTATATGAAATTGAAATTTTTGAAGTCGGTTTGTCTGCCATTTCATATTTTGATTAAAGGTATCATAAAATGTTCATACCTACATTGGTAGACAAGTACAGTGCGTCGAAAATTTATAAATAAATAAAAAAGTTGTTGAAAAAAAGTGAAAATTTCCCTGATTTATTTTTGTGTGCCATTTTATATTTTGATTAAAGGTATTATAAAACATTCATACCTACATTCTTAGACAAGTAAAGCGCTTCGCAAATGAATCAACAGTCGCAGATGATCTCTCATATACCAGATACAGACGTGTAATATAACATCTAAAAATTTCCCTGATTAATTTTTGTCTGCCATTTTGAATTTTGATTAAAGGTATCATCAAATGTCCATACGTACATTGCCAGACAAATATAGAGCGTCGAAAATTTAAAAATAAATAAAAAAGTTGTTGAAAAAAGTGAAAATTTTTCTGATTCGTTTTTATCTGCCATAATTCAGACATTAGAATATTAGGAAGTAAATACATTTATGATTAATCTGGCTTACTTATACGCGTCATTTTTTTAATGTTTGTAATGTTGCATTATATTGTTAAATATAAAATTTTTGGTAGAAGAAATTGGTAGTTGTATTTCAAACGTCATTGGCACGTTTTTTACAACGACAGCGCGCTTTGTTGGAATTAAATTTTCAGACAATGAAATACACAAACTAATTTCAATTATATTTCATTGCAATCGTATAGCAATAATTGTTATAACATAAACATAGTTAATAAAATATATGAGTTATTGTTGCGATATTTTCAACGTGTTTAAAATTCTTCGATTTTAAATGAATTAAACGCTATTTTATTCATGTTACAAAAAAACATGTAATTTAAGCTGTTATAATCTCATCAAAGTTAAACTAGAGGAAAAAAAGTAGATATTTTATTTTTATATATGACGAAAAGTGCCATTTTCTCTTCAGCAATTTATTTTTTAACAAATTTCAAAGTCAAAAAAATTAAGATTTGTACGGAATTATATATCTATGTCTACCTATGCAACTTTTTAGCCACATTTATCGTCACAAATGTTTATTTTTAACCAAAATACAAAATGGCAGACCAAAAAACAATATCAGGATTATTCATAACATAAAACCTGCATGTTGTAACATATGTTTTCAAGTATTAACTTTTTTATTTATTTACAAATTTGTGAAGCGCTGTACTTGTCTGCCAATTAAGTATGAATATTTTATGATATCTTTAACCGAAATACAAAATGGTAGACAAAAATTAATCAGGAAAATTTTCACTTTTTTTTTAACAATTTTTTTATTTATTTGCAAATTTGCGAAGCGCTGTACTTGTTTGCCAACGTAATTAAGAACATTTTATGATACCTCCAATCGAAATATAAAATAGCAGTCAAAAATAAATCCAGGAAAATATAAAAAGTTTTTTGTCAACTTTTCCTTTGTCTGCCACAATTTCCCCAACTTTCAATTTGTCTGCCAAAGTCATAGCCATAATAAATTAGTATGATCTTCAAGTAGCCACATCGGCAGACAAATTCTGATCGTGAAAACTTTCTCGAAATTTTCTCATAATTTTCCACCGACAAAAAAATTTCGTTATGGGCAAACCGTCTGCCATTTTTTTTTTACACAAAATTTGTTACTCTATCTTTCATATTGTTCATTGACAGACGAAAATAAATCAGGATTTTTTAATTTTTTTTTTGTAAGTTCACCCCTACGTTTCCACCCCTTCAACCATTGCAACTTGTCTGCCGTTTTTTTCGGTGAACTAAATTTGGATGAGTACCCTTCCACTTTAATGGCAGACAATTTGAGATCAGGAAAAAGGAGATTTTTTTTTGCAAATGAAAAATATTTTTCAAAATTTTCGAAGGGGCTGTCAGCGTTGACCCATGGACTCTTTTCAAGAACTGACTTAAATCTTTTAGCCCTCCAAAGGGCAGACAAAAAAAATGAGTCTATTTCACCTTATGGACAGCTGACGGTTGATTAGAACTAATATCCTGAAACTGGTATCCTATCTCATTTTTTATCTATAACGTTCATGAAACTTCACAGCTACAGCTGTCGAAATATAAATTTTGAAATGAGTTCAAAGGTGATATAAAATATAAGGTGGCCCGTGATATACACAATTAACATAAACTGTTCAATAATTACGTTGTTTATTAAAGGTCTTTAAGATGAGGCCATCTTCTTATGAAGGGTAATACAAATGATTAAATGATATATTGTTCAATCAATCTCTTTATGTCATATATAAAATTCAAACTATCACTGGTTGCTATATTAAATTGAAAATTAAAAATGTATAGCCTAAGATATATTTTTACCTCTTATTTAAAGTCTGAAAACTTAGCGACCGATATCCTTATAACTTTTAATTAACACCATAATGTTGATAAAACATTTTTGTTGCAGAACTTACTAAAGATATAAATATAGGTATTTCGTCATTGTATTTCTAATAAAACTGGCTTATAGATTTTATATTGTAAATATATAAAGTGAACCATTGTAATAATAATAATTAAAATAACAAAGTTCACACTGTTAACTACCAACCAAAAATTACTCAATGTCCTAGATTAGTTACTATCTCATTATTGAAGAGATCTTTTATCGCCATAGTTCCCAGAGTTTAAAATTTTTACTACCAATATTAAGTTTTATAAGATCTACAAGCCAAACGGCTTCGCACTCCTTCTAGGGTATACAAAGATACCAAAAGTATGAAGCTCTGTAGGCCCCCTTTCCATGTTATCGGGTCCTAGGTGGCGTGGTCTTCTGTACTTCCTACAAACTTTCGGACGGACCGGGCGGTTGCAAGGAGAACTGTTTTCTGAATCGGTTTATACAGATGTTCACTAAGACCCAGTCCCTTGATGTTGTGCAGAAGGTTCTTTGGTATCACTCCAGTTGTTGATAGTACTATGGGAATCGTGTGGACGCTGTTCATTACCCACTATCTGCGGATTTGCACCCCCAGATCTCTGTATTTGGTGATCTTCTCATTGTATTTTGGCCTTAGGTTGTTGTTATTAGGTATGGCAATGTAGTTCGCCTAGAAATTTTATCTATTAGAATAATGACTGGCCTATTATGAGCAACTATTTGATCTCTTAGAACCGTTCGGTTCCAATATAACTTGAACTCGATGTTTTCAAGAATAGGGTCCGGATTGTATTTGTAGTAAGGCACTTACCGTACCTGCAATAGTTTTAACTTATTTACTAACTCTTGGTGGGGTATCTTAGCGGCTGAGTCATGTATTTCCTTATACTCGGTTGCGGCAAACGTCCGGCACCCTCCAATTATGTGCTGGATTGTCTCTGATATTCCACAGCCATATCTACATTAGTCATTTTGTATTGAAGGATCCCTGATGATGAATTTCTGATAATTCTTCATCCGAATAACGTGGTCTTGGATAGCTAACAAGAAGCCCTCCGTTTCCGGAAACATCTGTCCTGAAATCAACCAGTAGTTCGACATTGTCCTGGATGATCTCATTTGAGTGTCGTCCATGAAGTGGTTTCTATAGCCAGGCTTGTAACTTATCTTTGTTTGTTCGGTGGTGAGAAGCAATATCCCGTTCTCTCAGCTGAAGCGGCGTTGATTTGTCTGTCTCGCATATTGCTCGATGTAGTGTGGAAGAGTCTGCTAACCTGTGGAAATAATAACTAAGTTTATTATTTGTTGATAGAGCTGCTTATCAATATCGACCAATCCTCTTCCTCCTTGGTGTTTTGGAAGCATTGTACGTTCAAAAGCACTCCGAGAGTGGTATTGTGTGCTTTTGTTAAGAGTGTTCTTATTTTACAATTCCAAAAGAGTAGTTAAGCGCAGAGCATGCGTACGTGTTGCGAGCCTTAAACAAATTTCTACTATTTAGACACCCGTCTTCTCCTCCTGACAAATTCGGTTGTCAATTCGGCCTTCATAGTGCGATGGTCAATTCGTTTAGTCTGTTTCATACCTAGGTATTTGTATGTTTGTTCTGCTTCCATTGCAGCTATTCACTGTTCTGCATCTCAAATGCTCCCGGTTGTATTTTTCCTTTAACGATGTTCAAAATACGGCACTTGCCAAGTCCAAACTGCATTCCGATATCCCTAGAACTCCTCCACAATTTTAAGCATTTGCTCCAACTGGTTTCTGGTAGCAGCCATCGGTTTAAAATGATCCATGTATAAAAGATGATTCAATCTTACCACCTCTTCGTTATTATTTCTAATACTAAAGCCCTATCTGGTGGAGTTCAAACTGCGTGACAGTGGGCAGTACGGTAGAACCACAATGAGCTTAGTGAATCGCCTTGAAATATTCCTCTTCGTATTGGGATTGTATTAGCTTCGAAGGTATCGCTGGAAGGCACTTGCAATTGGATCCCTAGTTCTCCAAGTTGACATGATGCATTCTAAAAAAAAAACAAAATGGTTATCGACTCCATACATTCTCAGTATAGCTTTGACCTTCTTATGTGGCATTGAGTCAAAGGCAGCAAATAGGTTTCTTCGGTTGGTACAGGCTTGGTTACATACGACAAAGTCAACAATCAATTGTTTCTTGCATCTCATTGCTCCCCTGGTGCATCTTCTCTGTTGCGTTGAGAGATGTTCTTTTGTTCACAATGTGCATAGATGCGTTGGGTCAAGCAGGAGGTGATTACCTTATATAGTGTGGGAAGGCAAGTGATTGGTCTATATTTAACTGGGTCATGTGTGTTATGTTGGTCCTTATGTGGGAGATACGTAATACCTTCTGTCAGAAACAATGGCATTTTTGCTGGGTTTAGAAAAACATCACTAATAAGATTAGCCAGTTGATGGTGAGTACATCAGAACTTTTTGAGCCAGTATTTATGAATCCCGCCGGGACCTAGAGCTTTCCAGTTATGAGATTTCTTGATTATTAATGGTATTTCCTCGGTGATAAATAGCTCAAACTGCGTCTGGCTGTCGTCTTCTTGGCCCAGCTTGCTGCGATGTTACAATTGGCGGGTGTGGAAAGCTGGCTTCCCCTATCTGCTCTCTATTGGGATATTTATTATATACCATGTTAGGTGGAGAGTTAAGCTTACGGTAGAAAGTCTTTTCTGATCGTTGGAAGAGCGCATTGTCTCGTTTTCGGTTATTGTTGGTCTTGTATCTCTTTAGGCATCTTGCAATAACAGAGAGCTTCTGTTTCAGCGTGTCGAGGCATTGTTGAGCAGTATCATTCACTGGATCTTGTTGCGTATGGTATCGGACACGATACATGATTTCCTCAATTCGCCTTTGCAGTTTAGTTGTTCTCGTGCCCCTGATATACTCCGCCACTCCTATATTTTTTCGAAGATTTTCAATGTTCCTACTTAAACGTATTTCCCACGGTGGTGTGTTGGGTTCACTTCTGGCTGATCGGCGCTCTGTTGTAACTTTAATTTCTAAAGCTTTAGCTATTGCAGTCGCGGCACAGTAGATGGTCATATATAAGGACTCCAGAGTATAGGCCTCTGAAACATAAGATTGGTAAAATTCGATTATTCATGATATATAACATGACCCCTAATTTTTTAAATGAGTTAATTTTTGGCAGTGTATAACGGATTGCTTCCATCATACTCCAGCACCGCAGCATTCATTTCTGTTGATAGTTTCCGATTTCAGCGTTGTCCTGTTGGGTATCGTCATTCAGCTGTTCTTGCTGTTCTTGGACCTCGGGATTCGGCTCTGGCTCAGGTTCAGCTATAGGAACGTTGTTATTGTCAGTGTACCTATATTAAGAATTATTGCTAAAGGAAAAATAAACTCTTTCTTTTATTTATTATTAAACTATAGATTATTTGTTATTGCCGCCCTTAACAAGAGCTTTGTTTATTATGCTAGCTGTTGAGTTGTTAAATTCTTTTTTATCTCCTTTTCATTTTGCAGCAATCTATATCAACGATTACAAACTAACAATTAGCTACTGTTAGATTCACTCCGTAATAGTTGAAGACATGAATAGATGGCAATTTTAATCCTTTACTTTATTTAGTTTTCGGCGAAGTCCTAAATGCTTTTTATTATGAAAGACTTGACTTGATTTTCAAACAAACAAATGCAACTTCATAAAAATACAATAATGACTGCAACTATCTTGAATATTAAATAAACAATATATAATTCTGCTATGTCAAAACAAAAATTAACACTTTTTGTCAGAAGATTTATAGCAGTTGAAAGTCTTTAGCTGCCCGGAAAGTCTCTCTTTCCATAGGTCAGCATTATAGAAATATGAATATTTATTAATATTCTTGGAAAAAAGCTGGAGAAACTTTATTGTCAACGCGACAAATTCTGGTGAATTGCTGATATGATGAAAATACTGAGTTTACTGATTTATTGTCATCTCTGTGATTAGGGCCAAAGATGATTTAGTTTCAAATTTTTAAAACTAGAGCAAAATAACCTTTTCGACGACAAACACTCTAAATATCAAGGTAATCTCACGCAACTATATCGGCTAGATTTCAAGTTGTAAGATAAATATTTATAACAAATAAGTAGAAAATATTTAACTGTGACAAGGAATACAGAAAAATATTTTCGACTTCTTGCTAATTTCCTAGAAAGTGTGACCTACAAAGCTTTTTAGTATTTATATTCTAATTAGTGTTAAAATATTTTTATTATGTGTGTCGTGTTCATACAGATAGAGTTTAGCCGCAAAGAAAACTATTAAATATACATCAGAACTTATAAATTATTAATAACTTATACCTGGTTCAAAAGTTGACCAGAATCTTTTTACCAGCATTCCCAGAAAGCCCTCGATGAATATGATTCTGAGTGAAATATATTTTTAAAATATGTTTTGTTTTCTTTCCTTCAAAATGTTTCTATTTTTCCGCCAGCTTCCTATGAAGGTTAAAAATTATATTTATAGTGCAAACGCTGTTGATATATCGATTAAAAAATTCGGTATCTTTTCCTCCCTCACATCTAAAATCTGAAATCGCCTACAAACTATTCTCTGAAATATACTTCTGAAGAAAATATATTTGAAACTGAAGTGCCAAAAAAAACTTAATATAAATTAGAAAAAAAAGTGTTCTTATTAAATTTCTTAAAAAAAATAACTAAAAATGATAACAAAATCGAAACAATATACCTAATATGCAGGAGAAATGTCACGCAACTGAAATTCTTAAAACAAAAATACTTTAGCACACAAAAGTAATGGGTAATCTGTAAAAATAAATAAATAAATGTACGGAGCACCCGCATTTGCCTTCAGCCTACCTCAAAAACAGCAGAATTGTGTTTTGTTGTATTTTATGCTTGATCCTCAACTCAAAAAAAAAATACAAAAAGTACCACAACTTCTGTATTTGTATGACATAAAATAAGTAAGAATAAGGGCTCGTTAATGATTTATTTTTTATAAAAAGTTATTAATTTTTCATACCTACCTAATATTACGAATTTTTAATAAAATATATGATGCCTTCCCCTTAATATTTATTAAGAATATTTACGTTAATGAGATTTTTAGATAGACTTGCTTTTTTATACATTAATTAAAATTGCGATTGCTCAGAAAAGAGGTAGGTACCACCACAATGATGAAACCTTCACGGCCTTCTCTCAGTTAAATTCACTCTTATGCACTAAAATACTCGTATTCTGTTATGCCATTTTTGCCGATTTTCTAATTCTATTTTTAAATTAAACTTTTTTACTTCGACTTTAAATAGTTTGTTATAATGCAAATAAAGCAAAAATTGTATAGACGCTTAATTCTACTATAACAAAGATTTATAGTTTTTGTTTACTGATAAAAATAAACCACATGATTATAAAACATATATATACATAAAATAACTGGAATTTATCATCAACCGGCAGACCTGTTATCTATACGGATAATATTTCTTAGGCTAAACTAAACAAAATACTATTGTAATAAATTTTACATGGTCAACAAAAAGCCAACATTACTTCTCTATTACGTGTAATAGAATACTTAATTATCATTCAACGTAAAATATAAATACTGACCAACTTATAATGTTATCATTATCACATATCGAAATATATTTCTCAGCAAATAATAAGCAATGTAAATTCAAAGGTTAAAAATCAAGTCATGTGTACACGTCCACACTAAGTACAATAAAAAGCATTTAATAATGGTGTAGCTTAATTTAACTGAGCACTATGTATGGGGTTATAAAGTTCAAATGGAATTAAATAATTTAAACTGACCAACCTAGCCTATTAAGTCACTGCATTAATGCATTTTACAAGGGTCATTGTTTGATTATTAAAATATATAAAATATTAAAAAGTTAAAATTAGTCAAGTATGCAAATGCAGCAAGGCAGTTCAAAATTATAATTAAAACAGGGTTTACTTTAAAACATTATTATTTAGATATTTTTATCGGGTTTTCAGTTTAGGCATTTTTGGTACACAAATTACAGAATGTACAAACAGAGGAACAAAAGTTATAATCTCTGACATAAAACAGTTTTATTTATGACCTGGGCCATTTTATTACCACGCTTTTATTAGCTTGCTTTCTTGTCTATCTATTTGTTCATTTGTCTGTCCGGTACAAATTTACAATTGATTTTAAACTAACTTCCTCATGAGTTAGAGAGTTGAAATTTAAAAAATAGCTCAGAACTGGATGACAATGCAGTATTATGACTTTAAAACTTACCTTGAATGTATATTTCAAGGTCAACCCCACTTCCGACTATCCGATTAAGATAAAATTTGATACACATATATAAATCCGACAATGTAATATTATTACCTTAGCACTAACCTTGAACATATATTTCAAGGTCATTTCAAAATCAACTTCACTTCTCATTATCTAATCAAGCTGAAATTCGGTACACATATATAAATCCGATAACATTGCAATATTCTGACCTTGAAACTGGCCTTGTGTATATTCTAAGATCAACTTTACTTTTGATTATCCGATGAAGCTGAAATTTGAAACATATATAAAGCCGATGACAACGCAATGTTATGACCTTGAACGTATATTTCAGGATCATTTCAAAGTCAACTTTACTTTCGATAATCCAGTTAAGCTGAAATTTGGTACACAATATAAAACCGAAGACCATGGAATATTATGACCTATAACGTATATTTCAGGGTCATTTCAAAACCAATTTCACTTCCAATTCTCCAGTTAAGCGTAACTTTGATACCCATATGTAAACCCGATAACAACGCAATATTATGATTTTAAACGTATATTTTAAGGTCAACTTCACTTCCGATTATCCTATCGAGCTTAAATTTGGTACATATATATAAACCCGATGGCAACACAATATTATGATTTTTAAACTGACTTTGAACGTGTACTTTAAGGTTATTTCAAGGTCAATTTTGTCTATCTATTTGTTCGGTACAAATTTTACAATCGGTAAAAATTTTTTTATGGGCTAGAGACTTGAAACTTTAAACATAGCTCAGAACTAGATGACATCGCAATATTAACTCCCTTTTTTGTCTGTATATTCGCTTATTTATCTGTTCGGTACAAATTATGCAATCAATATTTATCTGTTTTGTACAAATTTTGGAACCGATTTTAAACTGAAGACTAAAAAGCAGAAAATAATTATTTAAATAATTTTTTTTTTAATATACCACGTCGATAAAACAGACCATATATATATACTATACTATACAATACTTTTGTCCTGAATAATTTGTCACATATAAGATTTGAAAGTAAAAACGTGGGGTGCAATAGATAAAAGCTGTTTTCTCAATGAGAGCTAGTCTCTACTCTTCTTACTATCATCTGCATGCACCCAACGTTTCACAAATTTTCGGAACAAATTGACAAATTATTTTATACTTTTTAGTCCGTTTTAAAAACGCGATATATTAAAAAATATAATTAAATAATTATTTGATCTCGATTAACAAAAGTAATGTATGATTGTTTCTGACAGAAATTTATTATTTTATTGTTAACTTTTTTCATCTGCTTTTATACTTATTTCATAATGTTAAATTCTGAAAAAAAAAATAAATAAATTTAATTTCAAGTTAAAATAGGCCATTTTTTGATTGTTCGCGGTTATGGAGTATTCTAAAATAGTTTGCAAATGTGTTCTAGTGTGTGTTGCAACTCGAATTATTGTTTTATTATTTTTTGTTAGAAATAATTAAATTAACATACCCTTAGGATTTTAATGTTATGTCCAGACCAAAAAACATAAATTTATTTTCTGGTCAAATAAAACAATAAAACTTCGAGAATGCAGTTAGGAATTGTTTTAAAATAATGTTAAGTTTAAATTAATAAAGTCACAAAAAGAAATTTATTAAATATTTATGATGACGCGTTTTGTACACGTCGTTCCTTATGACTGTGTTCTTGTTGATGGGTAGTAAATGTTCTTAAAAAATAAGGATCTAACAATTTTTTGAAATTTAATTACTACAAAGGTTTTATAACATTTATAATATGTCTATATGTCCGAGCTAATGTATTTAACAAATTGTGAATAGTTTCCACCCATTGAATTAACATATCTTCAGAACTAGGGCCCGTTGTGTGACTGCTGAATCACGGGATAATATTTTATTTATATTTGGAAAGATATTGATAAATAGTGCGAGTTCTTTTATTTCTTGATATTCACGCCAATTCTATTCTGTATTTTTCGAATTGCATTATTTAAACTAGTATAGCATGATAATCGGTACGTCATTTTGGGAATAAAGTAAAACAACGACTTTCTGGTTGCCTAAATTATTGTGTTATTGTTAATACGTAAATAATATCTATATTTACCGCTAAAAGTAAGTTTTTAAATCCCCTTTTTGTTGAAGTCACGACAAGCAAAAAAAGTGAAAACAAAATTAAATAAAAATATTGGTGTCTGTTAAGCATCAAAACAGCCCTTCTTCCACCGACCATAAACAACATTGAAACAAATTTATTTTTGTTTAAATCTATTTTTGGGTTGAGGCTTTGGTTGACAAAAACACATTTTTCGTATAAAAAAATTTAATATACACACAACGGCAAATTAAAAGGAACGGAGATAAATTTCATAAAAATATAGAGATTTCTTTTGTTTGTTTTTAGTGTTGCCTAAATCTAGACAGCCATAAATATCTTACAACAATTTTTTATTTATTGTGTATATTTTATTACGTCAAGTAAAGTCAGGGTCAATGTGTAAAACATCCGTTAGTTGTTGCATTTCTGGAGTTCGTATTTTTCTTAAGTAATTGTTTGAATTTATTTTGCTTTTGTTTGTTTAAATTTCCTTCTCGCTTATATATCACAAATGTTACTTTGTTGTGAAAATGATGTCACTAGAAGCATTTTTCTCAGTTCATGTATGTCGCCATTTTGACATCTCTGGTTGTTATTTTTATAAAATTACTCAATTGTTTTAGCCAAGAAGATTATGTTTCAACATAATTTTGTAGAACTCTTTTTAAATTATTTGTATCTGAAAGTTTGTCACTAATATTGATTATTTTTAAAACAAATTTTCACCGAAGTATTAAATAGAGAGTACCAAAGGTAAAATAGCCGTCATATGGTACATGTTATCAATTATCCAAAATTATCAAAAACACACATTATAACGGTTAAAAAACTAATAATGAAGACAATTTACACTGAATAGAACAATATTTATTACACTTAAAGTGGTCTATAAAAAAATTTTATAGAAAAAAGATCTTGGCAGCTCAGTCGGACACAATAACTTTACAACCTACACATCACCTCACATACTTTAACGTACAGAAAAACATTATTATTTGTTAACTCTCAGTTAGAATTTTAATATCTGTGCGAAGCCAGGGCAGGTCGTTAGTAGTCAATAAAGTACTAACTAATAAAGAAAACATTCTAAAAATTTTTATTAGAAAAACAGAATAAGAATAAGCTACCTAATATTTATATACAAATAAAACTTTTCAGTACACAGGTTTAATACTTTTGTCCTGAGGATAATGGTAACTGTTGGGAGGAATTAATTTACTGCTTTGAAGTTAAGTAAATGAAAATTAACCGAACTGAGTGGACAAACTTCAAATTCTCATTTGGCATCGTACATATTTTTTAGTAAGAAAACTACAAAGACTATCAAAACTAGAACTCGAATATATAGTACGATGCCATAAAAATAAAAGCTATCTATGAACGGACTTTCTTGCTAGCGATCAATTAATCATTTTGTAGGTTTATAAGATAATTAATACATAAAATATTAACACGACACAAACACACAGCCATTTTTTTTTCGATTCACTTTTTCGGCGTCTAAGAGTCGTAAGTCATAAAAAAAATGTTATAGGCCGAAAGACCGAGATTCTTGAAAACTTTATTATCTAATGAGGCTCTATTGCTTTTTTGTGACAATCTTAGTAAAATTGTTAATTATTCATTCAAGAAACAACTATGAATAAGCCTTAACTATAAACAGCGACCATCAATAACAAGAAAAACCTAGGAGCGATTGTGAACGCCCACATAAAAATTAAAACAAAAAATATTACTTCATTTTGAAATACAAACAATTTGTTAATAATTCAAGATTCGCCTTTGAACTGTATTTTCTTGTGAACAGACACATACGCATTAGGAAATTAATATAACGTTATAGTGACAATGTTAAAGTAACATAGGTATCTCAACAAGAACTTGAATTTCGAATGTACCTTTGTCGTCTGCCAATTGTTAAGTCAGCCATATTGGGTAGTTTTTTAATTGACAAATAAACATTTGCGAAAATGCCGCGTTAGACTTCAGAAAAACGTTTAATTGTAAAAGCACAATAGGCCTATACTGGCCGCAGTGCATACGGCTTCATGATGGACCCATCAAGGAAGAAAAAAAATAGTGAAAACCCATTATAAAAATGAAGAAAATTTTACATAAGTTATGTGATCATTTTATTATACATAATTGACCATCGCGGCCACTATTAAAAATTTAATCAAGAAATTTCATTGAAGATATCGTAATGGACGAATTTAATGTCATAATAGGATGATATGGAGAAAACAAACAATAGTTGGAAAATGTGAAATAGGTGATAGAAATGAAAGAAGATACCTACCCGCAAACTTTCTAGAGACAGAAGTAGTAAGCAATGAACACTCTGTTCAACAAAAAGGTAAATAAAAACTTAAAATGTCTTAGAAGTAGAAATGAAATTATACAAATACCCAAGAAATCCTACGAAGACTTAATATACATGCCAAGAAAATCTATTTAAAGTAGTGAATGTAGGTTCAGATGATATTCCGTACATAAAAGAAGAAATTCAACTGTTGTCTAAAATATGCTACCTCAGAAAACTGTAATTACCCTATGGTAAATAAGCAAGACAGAAAATTTTTTAAAATTCCCAGGCCCATGAGTCTGTTGTCTAAAGTATACAAACTAGTTACACGAATAATAGCCAATCGAATAAAAAAAAAGCCGAACTGTTATCAACCCGTTAGTTTTACAAGGAATTTTCAAAAAATTGGCCTAGGAGAATATAGAAGTTAATACAAACGGAGGAAGATTATCAAATTAGAGATTGCTAACACAGTCTTATTCGCCGAAATTGAAGATCTAAACAAATGCTAATAAATATGCCTAAAAATGAATTTGGAGAAAATAGAAAAAAAGGAGTAATAAATATAACACTAAAAGGTAAAAAAATAGAGAACGTCAAAAAATATGTTCATTTAAGACAAATTGAAATGGGTAAACAAAACATAGATACTGAAATAAACTTATACTGAAAAACAAAAAGATTTCCCAATACCTCAAGACAAAAATTAACAGGGAAAGTATAATTCCTGTAATGAACTATGGAGCGCAGCCACGGACTCTCACAAGACAAATAATAAGCAAACACACTGCAGATAACACAGAAAGCGATGGAAATAATAATACCGAAAATCTTATTAAAATGCCGAACAAGAAATAACTGAATCAGCCAAAGTTCATAGACATAGTAATAACAATTACACATTTAAAATGGAACTATGCTGGCAACAAAACAACACAACAAAATTTCCAACTGGAGATCGTGAGTAGGAAAAGGAAGAGTGGGAGATATATCACGCACCGAATGTAAATAATTACCCTGTATATATTAATTACAATTGCTAAGAAACTTATTAAAAGAATGTGTTCTTTAATTTAATTTAAATTCAAGTTCTTGTTGAGACACCCTTTAGAAATTTTCGGTTTTAAATTTTAAGTTTTTTTAGCTATATGACTTTAACCCATTAATTTTTTAAAGTATTGACATTACATCAGTTTATTTGAACATATGGATAACAAACCTTATTATGTTTGTTTTTATATTCAGTACACATTTTCAGTTCAGTTATACAGGGTGTAAAACAAATTCTTTGTTTTATGAGATACAGCCTTTTGGAAACTTTATCAAGAAAATGTAAATAAATAGTGAGATTTTATAATAAAAAGGGATGTTATTTTTCTGAAGGACATAGAAAAACTGTGCCTTTTTGATTTTTTACGCTATTAAATTAAGTTCAAGACATATTGGATAAATTGTACAATATCCGGTACAGAACTACTGAGATGGTAGAAAGGATATTTTATCTATAGATTACAAAGATGCGACCAGAATTTTGCATTATTCCTAACAACATGGCCTCCACTATTTCTCAATATCTGCAAAAGTGTTTTTTTTTATTCACTAAGAGTTTTAAAATCTGCACGAATTTTGTCCTTGTTTTTTACATGCTATATAACGCCCTTATTTAATTTATATAGTAAATTATTAAAGTGATATTACTGTTTCCTTTCAAATACCTAGTTGGTTGTATAGTAATTTCGTTCAAATAACACTAAATTAGCTTAATAAAATTAAAACTATTCGTACTGACCTTGTTTTATTTCCTGTATATAATCAAATATAGAAAATGTCATGATTTGACTAGCAACTTCAATAATTTTTTAACAAAATCTTCCAGTAATTCTGTTAAAATTTGACTGACTAACACGGAGTGTATCTTCCAAATCTTTCTGAAAACTTCCACTGGTTAAACATGCTAAAATCTGGTCTATAAGCGGCAATGTGTGTGATTTCCTGGAACTCTTTCCACTGCGAGGCGTACTATATCGCACAATTATATTTCGTATTGAAGAAATAATATCTAAAATAAGTACATATATCAGATATCATAATGCAAACTTTAACTTATAAATAACTTTGAAACTCGCCTTCTTTAAGGAAGAAATGAATTAAGACAAGAAAATTTAATTTTACAGTAAGTATGTATATTCTTAATAATTCCTAGGTTTTATAAACAATGTGGACTTTTGAAATTCTGTAGTTATAATTTAAACGAACTATGTTTTCAAATGAAACACAACCAATACCTTAATAATTTACTAGATAAATTAGATAAGATAATTCTCAGCTGTACGGACACAAGATTGTTGATAAACATTACTCTCGTGTTAAAAAGTGCAGAGAACTCTAAAACAATGGAGGAGCTCCGGGTCCAAAAAATGATGACAGCGCTGTTTCGTCCTCGTATAGGACTCATCAAGCCATTCATTGCATCCATTATTTCGAAGTTGTGTCCTGATGAGACCCATATGAGAACGAAACAGCGCTGGCGTCATTCTTCGGATCCAGAACTTCTCCATTGTCTTGGAGTTCTCCACACTTTTCAATACGAGGGTAATGTTTATCAACGATTTCATGTACGCACAGCCGAGAATTTTCTATTTCGTGTTTCGGAATCTTATGAAGAAGTATTTTTCCATCCATTAAGCGGGTGAAAACGTTCCCAGATTTCACAGTTTTAATTAAGTTCTTTATAAAACAAAGTAAAAATTATTTTTTATTTGTTAAACCCTGGGGTTTCACCGCCACACATATGATCCTTTATTTTTTAGAACCTGGACTTTGTTCGCGTATTTTAATTCACCCTCTTAAAATGAATCTCCGCCGAAAAAGAAAATACGTGTTCCTTATTTTCCTGTCCTCGACAACATATTAAAGTTTCATCAAAATCGGAACCGGGTACTTCAAGGAAACTGCAATAACAGATGTATGGTGTATGTAATTTTACTTGTCATTTAGCTTGTAAAAATCAGATTGCTCTATAATAAACTCGATTACGCCACTTATTCAATTGACATTTATTTTAGGATGTTTGTTTAGGAAGTTATGTAGTTATCATCTGTTGGAAGACAAAAATTTAAGGAATTTTAATGAACAAAATATTATTATTCTAAATTTGAAATTCTGTAGTGAAATTTTGATTATTATTGAAAATTTAAATATCGATTAACAACGTTGAATTTAAAGTGTTGTTTTTAATCTTACTTATTCCGATAACAAACACTTACAGGTACAGTTTCTTCTGAAGAACATTAAATTTGAGTTTAAGAAAGGGATAATATAATAATTTTATTTTTAATGGAACCCATGATTAGGCATTTTGTATATAATTTTTAATTTGCAATAAATAATTAAATTGTAATTAAACCATTACGTGTTTAACATTTAACTGATCACCAATTTTTAGACTATATTTAATACTGGAAATTTATTTTGATGGAAGAAAATTAAACTCATATTTTAAAACAATTTAAAAATAATTTTTCTTTCTTTAGCAGTAGTCTTACTTAAATAATAATTGATTTATTAATAATGTATTATCATTATGACTAATATTTTTAGGTTGGAACGGAAGTTGCTCATCCCGGATTGGCAAATGATTTCAGTGAAACAGATTCTCAAAAATTTTATACATACTACCAGTGGGTTTGTTTTGTTTTGTTTTTCCAGGTAAGTATTACAAAATATTGTGACCTTATCCCCATTTTTAGAGCAATGGTTTTTTTTCAATAATAAATACATTTTCGGTACCAACTTTTGTAAAGACTTTATTTAAATATATCGGTCTTATTATTTAAACGATATGGTATAAAATAGGAAAAAATAGAAGGTTTTGAATGATGATTTCATGGATTACCAGAATGTAATTAAATTTTCTTGAATAATATTTTAAACCATGACGTCGTAATCGACCGAGTTTATTAATTAAATTATTATCTGTTAGACAGGTTCTCCCGATTTAAAGTATATAAAGTAAAAGAAACCGCGATTATCAGCTTATAATTAGGTAATATCCAGTGACGGTTGGTGCGGGAGAGTTCTGGAGTGCCACAATCCCTGCAAAATTGAAATATGAGAAAAAAATAAATTGTCATTATAAAAATAACATATCTCGCATACCTAACTTTTCAGAATACACATATATTTAAAATAAAATTTTTATAAAAAAAAAATTGAACCGACTTTTAAAAGTGAGAGCTAAAAATTGAAAAATAACTATAAATTTTTATATGAAATTGAAATTTTTGTCCAACTAATACCTAATAAAATGTGATTCGCAAAAACAGATTAAAAACGCTTTATTTGTAATTGCTTTCTTACTTTAATTAGTAGTTATTTATTTCATTTAGAAATAATTTGGTGCTGACTTCAAAAACTTCAATTTCATATAAAAATTTATAGTTATTTTTCACTTTTTAGCGCACTTTTAGAAGTCGGTTCAATTTTTTTATAAAATTTTTTTTTATCGATTTTTAGTTTTGAAATCATTATGATATCCATAAATTAATTAAACCAAGTACTAATCGAAATGAATGTACCTCGCAATGACGTGGCAAAAAAGTACCCATTTTATCCAAAGTTGTAAATTACCCTAAAATGAACCACTAATAATTATTTAATTCTTAGAGTTCTCCAAATACCAGTGAAATTGTGTCAAACAAATAATTAGTCTGTCATAGTAAATCCATTATTTTAAATTTCAAGTTAATTTTAGATTGATAATATAGACCCCAAAACCTTCCAATATCGATATTTAAAGAACTTGAGACGTAAACTCCATAATACCAAATCTGAAAAAATGCGAATAAGGCAAAATTTTCAACCCACCATATTGGATCCGCCATATTGAATTTCAAAAAAGTAATTTTAAAGCCTTAATCTGATTTAAATCAAAGCCCCCTAGTACCAATTTTGAATGAAATCCGGAAATTTAAAATTTCTAGACCATCATATTCCATCTGACATGTTAGATTTTCTTAAAATAATGTTATGTTCGCTATCTACATCCTTAAAAACGATTCAGTCCCACCTTTGAACAAAATCGAAAAATGTCAGCTTTTTAGTCCCCTATATTGGACTCGCCATATTGAATCTTGAAAAATACTTTTAAGTTCTTAATTTACACCCTTAAGATCCATATATCAGTTTTGGAGAAAATCGAAAAATGTAAAATTTTTAAGACGTCATATTGAATCCGCCAGATTGAGTTTTTCATAAAATATTTTAAATTCGCAATTACCACTAACAAAAATCCCCCAATATTAATTTTAGACAAAATCGAAAGATGTAGAATCTTTAATCCGCCATATTTATTTTTTTTTAAAATAATTTCAGATTGGTAGTGTGCGATCCCAAAAACTCCCCCATATCAATTTTTAAAAAAATCGGGCAAAATTGATTTTTTCGCCCACCATATTGGATCCGCCATATCGAATTTTTTAAAAAAAAAATTAGATTCGTTATGTGCGACCCCGAAAACTCCCCCGTACCAATTTTGGAGAAAATCAGACATTATTGATTTTTTTGTCCGCCATATTGAATTTTTTAAAAATATTTTGGATTCATTATGTGCGATCCCTAAAACTCCCCCATACCAATTTTGGAGAAAATCGGATCAAATTAAATTTTTTTGTCCGCCATATTGGATCCACCATGTAGAATTTTTTTTAAATAATTTCGGATTCGTTGTGTACGACCCCGAAAATTCCCCCATACCAATTTTGGAGAAAATCGGACAAAATTAAATTTTTTGGCCGCCATATTGTCAGTGTCATCTTGGATTTTACTGTACCAATTTCGTCCAAATAAATATGGGACCACCGCAGCAACTTCCTTTATATAACGTAAAAAATTTCATTCAAGTCGGTGCAGCCGTTCCGGAGTAATACATAGAAAAAAAAACATACATAGGCTATATTCTTTTGAGTAATTATCAATTGATCAAAGTGAACAAAGTGAAACTGATAACTTCCATGTTCTTTTGAATATGCATTTACTTGTCATTGGGCTGAAGTGATCATGATTACTTCAAATAGTCGACGAATTGAGAACCTCCTTCTTTTAGAAGTCGGTTAAAAAAAAGTATAATAAAAAAGAAGCTCCTTACTTGCGGCTAATTCGTCGATTCTTTAACTTGCGAACTGCTGTCAAAACGCTGAAATGGGCTTTATATACGATAATGACTGCTCTACCATACAAGCGAACTAAGCGGAAGATTAGGCCGCCACATCTGGGGGCACCAAATCGCGTGGTTAAATCTACATCTTTAACACAGTAGACAGACATTAAATCTTAACTGTCCGGAAAAAGAGAGTTCTATGCCTGCAACACACTAGACAGGAGTGTAAACGAGACTGAATATCCACATACTCCAGAAATGGCAACTTTTACACTGCAGACAGACGAGTAAGGAAGCTTTAACACCTATATACCCCAAAGAGAACGACTTCTACATGTGTTGTGTTACACAGCAGACATATGATTAAAATAATTTTGGTCAACAAAAAACGCCGGCTACATCATACTACTGAGGCGCTTTCTTTGATTATGACCAAGGGCGGACTTCTTTTGAACGGTGATTACCGCTGAAAAATATTTTCTAGTAGTACCAGCAGTTGCAGTGAAAAATAGGGAGGTTATTTTTAGAATTATTTAACTGTTTGCAAATTATGATAATTCTTTTAATAACCATATTTAGGAAGCGACAGTATTGAAGGACATATCAATAACTCATCAGAATGAAATTTTGCAATGCATGTTTAAAATTTGTAGTGAAAAAAAAGAAGAAAAATCCAAGATGCTTCTCGACCCTAAAACTAATTAAAACGACTTTAAGACATACTATGGACGAAAATAGACTAACATAACTTGAAATGCTTTCAATTAAGAAGGCAAATATAGAAATACCAAACTATGATAAAAAAAAGTTTTATTATAATGTGGGCCAATGCCTAATTAATTGATTTAATTTATTTTAGATTTAAGTATTGTTAATTTGCCTCCCCCCCCCCACGTACATAAAACACAAGCCGCCACTGATGTTCACTAGTTAAACTAGAAGGTCAATTATGACCTCACTACTACTATGGTGCACAATATACGAGATCATTTCAACTTAAATATAAATCTATTTTTTGTGTGATTAACGTACTAATAACTTTAAAAGAATTTAGGGCTAAATGATTATTAAACTTGTAATATAACCGACCAAAGCATTTCTTTTGTTATTTTAAAGAACTTTTTGAAGACGTACAAACCAGGAAAAGTTGATTAAATAAATTATTGTCCAACATTGCTCATATTTCCAAGACATTTGTAGCATTCTCTGATGGTGAGCTTTACACCTACACAACTGATAAATGTAAATGCTTCTTTAAGAGGTCAGTGTAGTTTAGACGGAAAACAATGTTAGCCAAACGCAGAAACGGAAATATTAAGGGACAATTTCCCAGTAAAATTTGGGATAGTGTTTACCGATGTATATTAAATTTAAAAAAGCAATTATTAATATTTTTATGGAATTTCTGGATATATTGGAGGGATAACTATTTAAGCAGTACTTCTTATGGGCCTAAACTTTCAACGAATTATAATTTCGATACTGTAATAAATTTAAACCTTTGTTCAAAATGATATATTAACTATTGTTATTTTCAGGCAATAGCCTGTTACACACCAAAAGTACTATGGGATTCTTTTGAAAATGGTCTCATGAGAATGCTGGTTATGGGACTGAATATCGGAGCATGTCATGAAAATGAGAAAAACTCAAAAAAAGAAATAATTCTGGAGTATTTAATGAAGCACGTTAGGGTAAGTTTAAATTATATGACACCGTAGCATTTATTAAACTTGCAAAATTTGATATATTTGAGTTTCCATATTTGTTGACTTTATGCTGAAGGTTCTAGAATTTCAAGTCTCACGTCAGCTAATCTCAAATAAGTATGGTATACCTATCTTCCAGATAGTTTCTTTGGACCCAAATCCTTGATAACTTGGAGTTTTCAGAGCTAGATTTCTGGTTTGGAGTCCAGATATTTTTAGCCCTGTGTCTCTCAGACCCATTTCTCTCTAGGTCTTCCATTGCTAATTACTTGAAGTGGTCTTCATAATAAGAAGATTCGAATTACTATTGGGTCAAATTTTCTGCGAATTTTGTAAGATCTATCACTGCTCAAATAATTTATAAAACTTTTGATTCTATGTGAATTTGTTATTTATTATGAATACTCCAACATTTCTTCCTTCTGTACAGTATACAGGATGATTCAATAAATTTTTTGTTACAGAAAATAGAATGAATTTTATATAAAAATTTTTGCATGCGCACAAAGTTTAATTGTGAGTATATATGATTCATTTCAAACGAAAAAAGGCAAATGACTGAGCTCTAAATTGCTTTCGGTCTTTTGTACCGTGTAAGGGTTAAAATTTTAGCTTTTTTTTGCCGAGTGGTAGCTTTTTGAAATGACAACCTCCTCAGTCTTAACTTTTGAAATACACATGTCTGATCGTGTCGTGTCACACTAGTATGTGAGACCTAATTTAAAAGAAATGCGAGCCACTGAAAAAATTTCTAAGTTCGTCGCGTCTGTGTTTTGTCTTTGTCTGACAGATGGGCGCTCGACCTAAAACGGATTTTTTTTTGGAAGCTGCCTAAATGGATACTATGTTGAATTCTATAAACCTGATGCGATATTTACAACTGAAGCGTCATATGGAATCTACAATTTGAGGTTCCGTAAACACAACACTTTTATAATCAGCGACTTGTAAAACATACACCTGTGTGCTAAAATGTGTATTAAATAAGTTGGACTATTTTAAAGGCTAGAGGAAAAAAACCTATAATATCGGTTATTTATCTCCTACGTTGGAGTAGCCATATAACCTTCTGTCGGAAAATAAAGGAAATTTTACAAAAAAAAATACAAAATACGTTACTTATTCGTGAATACTTAGACGATATACATATAGTAATGTCTTCAAAACGAGTACTCACTTTAGGGATTACTCGCGAGTAACGAGACGAACCGCACTTGAAAATGCCAAATGAGATTTTGGTGAAACGTCGTGAAAACGATTTTTTGAACGAACGGATTGAAACCCGGAATAACCAAACTATTCATATATATATATATATATATATATATATATATATATATATATATATATATATATATATATATATATATATTCGACCTTGATGACGACCTTATGTTTCAAGAAACCATGATAATTGCAATCCGACAAAAAGAGTAGCCATGAAAACGTGTTTCCAGTTTTCCAAAAATTTAAAAACAGCACAAACAAAATTAATAGTAAAATTTTGTATTTTACGACTGCTTCTAAGCTACACCATTTGAACTAGATCCATATCTCGTCGTTCCAGTGGTGAATTTAGAATTTGTGGCTTCATTATACACATTTTGGAACAAAATTATTAGGTTGTCATAAGTGTAAAGTCCCTAAGACAATTGTCCAAAAATATCAAATTTGAGACCAATGGCAGGGTCACGAGTTTCAACGCCAAATTTTTCACTCTTTTTCTTTGGTATTGTCAAAATAAAGCCTCCTAGGATGACTTCAAGGTCATGATCGGAGATCTCACTCCACTTCAAGCTACACCATTTAAACTAGATCCATATCTCGTTGTTCCAGTGGTCATGATCGGATATCCCAGTCAATATAAAGAACTTTTGTTTGAATCATTTTTTCTGTTTTTCTCTTGGTTTATGAGAAAATCGTCTACATAAATTAAAATGAAGCACCCTGTGTAGTAACAAGAATATATTTAGGAACATAGTGTTTCTGATTTTAAGCAATAGAATTCCGAGTAACGCTGCTTTTTTTACTTAAAATGATTTTGCAACGTCCTCAGTTTCGATCTGTGGTTGATGAATTTACTCATGTCAGCCTTTATTACAAAAATATGCATAGAGATATAGGACCTCTATTTTTAAGCAATAAAATTCCCGACAATATAATTTTCCTTTACATCAAGACATGATTTTGTAACGTCGCACATAATAATTTTTGCATTTCTTTAATTTGAATTTATTTCGGGTGGAGTTTATAATATAATAATGAAAATAGGTTTAGGGACATAGTACATCTTTTTTAAGCATAAAATTTCCAACAACCCCCTTTTGCTTTAGATGAAACCATGATTTTGCAACGTCGCTTAAAATAATTGTTGCATTTCTTCAACAGCATCTTGCAACTTATCAAGCATAGGTCTAAGTTATAAAGGATTTTTAAGTTCAAGAACTGAGTGCATGATGTCTGGGTTTATCACTATTTGTGGCGGTATGAAAATATCCTTAATTTTTAGTATTAAAGCAGTTTATCATGCAGTTAATATCATTTGTCGCATTAATATTGCAAGGTTTTACACACTAGTAGAAGAGCAGCATGCTTACAACTTTATTAAATGTGACACCTACAAGTTCCTTTATTCGTTTATTTACTTACTAATACTTGGAATGATGTAGTAAATGGGTACTAAATAGCAATTATAAACTATAAAAGGCTAGGTTAAGTAATTTTACCCACTTTAATTAACGGCCTTTTTTCGGCACAAATATACTTTCTTACTTGATTTATTAAATCCAACTCCTTTTTGGGTATATATTAGACTGGCTTTAATCTATTTTATCATTTATATCAAGATGGATATAAAGTGTTTTATAATTAAATTAAAAACAATGATTTCATGGACTTAAAAAGGAAAGTATGATTAATATAACCACAAATTATGTCACACAAAAGGGATTTTATACTGTAATTTAATTTCAAAAACACCAAAAAATCATGGACCTGATATACACAGTTATTCAAAGTAGTAGAAATTCACGTTATTAAGTCAACTTGTTTTTTTCCTTTCAGCTGCATAATTTTTAAAACACGACATAGGTATTGTAAATATGGACTGCATAGTTCTGGTACACAATTTATCTAGCTTCTCCAACCGACCTATACGGGTATGATTGTGCACAATAGCCGGAACGTCATACCACACACAGTTTTTGCTTCCTTTAGCGATTTGTAATAATCCAAAACATGACGCCGTAGTAGTAAAATAGTGTTTTCACATAACGCTGTCAAGTCATAATCGGATAATATAATAAGTGGCCTAGTGGTTGCCTTCCTTCAACTTAGGGTAAGAGTTGACTGAAAAATATAATACATTTTTATCATATTAATTTGCTGATAAAAGAAGATTTGCACTGAAAGACTGGCATAATTATTTACGTATGGATGCAGATGCTTATTTGAAACTTCTTTCCTAAGTCGGGCCATTGATTGAGAAAAAATAAGCAATATAAGAGATACTATTTCCTGTCAAACCGACGAATGAGTTTTCTATTTACTAGATGCTCTTGCAGTTTACCTACATGTTTCTATTTTGTTCGACGAATATTGCTCCTAGGTTGCACACACAGTCCCATCTGTGCAGGTTGGCCGAGAGGCTCAATTTATGTGGGGCCTTTAAGTCACCAACAAGCTACATTTATCAGGACGCTATTTACTTGGATTCAAGAAAGTATTCTAAATTATAACATTTATAATATAAAATTTCAAACGATGTGAAAGAACTAATAATGCTTCTAGAAAAATTAGTTTTTTTTGTACTACCGTCACCAGTGTAGTGCTGAAAAAAACTGTTTTTTATTAAAGTGTTAGCTATATGAAGCTGTTAAGAAATAGCGGTGGTAAAATCGAATAATAAACACGTAAAGACTATTTATAACTTTTAAAAAATTAAAATATTGTTAGAGGAGAACCTAATAAAAATATTAACAAAAAGAGTAGCCATTAAACGTGTTTCAGTAGTTATCTAAATCTTGAAATGGCAAAAAAGGAAATTAACAGAAAAAATGTTTGTTTATTTCCAAACTACACTAATTGAACCAGATCCATATCTCGTTGTTCCAGTGGCCAATTTAGAATTTGTGGCTCTACTATGCACATTCTGAAACAAAATTATTAGGTTCTCATAAATGCAACGTCGAATTTAAATAATAATTTTTATCCAAACAAAAAATAATCTATAATTGTAAAGGTTAAATGAATGAAAGAGAGTTGTGGCATTCGATTCCTGATGCTTGGGCCTCGTTGAGTCCATTACATCCCACCATGGCTGCAGGTCATTCGAGGCCGGTCGCCCTTACGAATCCAAGCAGCCTCGTTACCTGACCTTACCTAACTGATTTGGGTGATATTATTGTATCCCCGAAATGTCTGTCTCAGTCCGCTGAGCGCCGGACATACCGATTCATCCGCAACGCCAATCCTATAAAGATGGCCTCGCAAGTGACAATGTCCTGTCAGCAATCCCACCACGATCCGCAGTTCTTTCCTTTTACGAGAAGATCCTTACTAAGGCGCGCATTAATTAGGTCCACTTATATGTCCCGTTACACATCTGATTCCAGGAGATTCTCGCCAGCATTCAATCATTATCGAGGTTATAACTATAAAAATATTTAATAATTACCACGAAATTCACATACAGTTTCAGAATGATCCCCCTTTTCAGGTAATTGGAAAGGTAAAACAACCCTAGAAATAAAAAAAAACCTTGAAGCTCAACTTGAAGTCAATTACCATTTTTATGTAGAATGCTTCATGAAAATGAGATAACTATTTAACTTTTGTTTTTTTTTACAGCGACACAACCTATATGCTTTACGCTATTGGTTCTGCGAGTGTCTGTGTCTCATCAACATAATTTTTCAAATGTATTGCATGAATAAATTCTTTGATGGCGAATTCTTATCCTATGGTCTACGGGTAATGAATTTTTCAGAGCAACCTCAAGAAGAAAGAGTAGATCCTATGGTTTATGTATTTCCAAGAGTCACAAAGTGCCTTTTCCATAAATATGGTAAGAAAACTTACGTATTAGTCTATTTTCCTTGTTGAGTGATATAATTTTTTAAACGCAAAAATATTAAAGCTGTAAACAATGTTTAAAAACCTTAACACAACAACGATATAGTTTGTATGAAGGTTGTAGATAATGTTGAAGATTGAAAGATTGACTAAAATGTGGTTGTCGAACTTGCATTGTCTTTATTTTTGTTTATTTTTACGATGTTTCGATTAGAGATACAACTTAATCAAAACGTCGTAAAAATAAATAAAATGACATAGTGTATAATTCAAAATGTACTTTAGTCCTTTCAAATCGTTATATTGTTTGATTGTATTGATATTACTACTTTGAGCATTTCCGACCACCTAACGATCTTGTTGGTACAGCTGTAGATTGTTACACCTATTGGTATTATGTCAGATAACAGTCAAAACGATATCATCGAGGAATGATAACAGTTTAAAAAGGAATGCAAAACTTTACGGCTTATAAAGGCAACCCAAAAAGTGATTCACTCCTTTTACTTCAATTTCACTCTGGCATCATATCAGTAAATGTAACAATCTGTCGAAACATTCTTGGCTCACGGCATCCCTTATATGGCGAAATTGGTGTTAAAAGAAGTGCGGTCTATTGAGCCTTTTTAATTTTCTAAAAGAATATATATATATATATATATATATATATATATATATATATATATATATATATATATATATATATATATATATATATAAATCATTCACATGACATTACATAAATCAGGGGTAGTATAAAACTAAGCTATATAATAAAATTAAGTAACGGCTAAGTTATGTAAAAAAAAATAAAGTAAAACAGACCACATTCAGATTTAGAAGGATTAAAATTAAGATTAACATTGTATACTTGTTGCAGCAAAAATTATAACAAGACGTCATTCACTGTAACTTATGGCTTAAATTCCATGAAGTCCTTGAACGAGTAGAAAGTATGATTGAACAAAAATACTTTTAGTTTTTTCTTGAAGGTGATTGTCGATTTAATGTCATTTGATAATCTATTGTAGTACCTAACACAGCGTAATAGGAGAACTTCTCGTATAATGCTGTTGTGTGTTTTGGAATCGCGAAATCCCGTTCCTGGTAGGATATATATGAATTTCCGAATTTTGACTAAAGTTGCTTTTATGTTGGTATGCACACATAATACATTTTAGTATGCAGGTAAAGTATAATGAAAGAATCGTTGAAATATCGGTCTACATGATCGAGTGGTTTCATATTGAAGATCAATCGAATTATCCGTTTTTGCAAAATAAAGAGTCGATATATTGACTGTCCCCGTAAAATAATGTTATAGGCACGATGACAGTATGCAAGTGCATAGTATGAAGTTATGAGAGTTTTAAGTGGCATACTTTGCTTAAGTTTCAGGATGGCATAATATGCTTTATTTAGTTTTGGGCAAATGTGATCAATTTGCGGTTCCTAAATAATTTTCGGATCCAAATAAGTATTTAACCATTTGTCTATTTACTATCAACTTTGGGATCAGTTGGTAAAAACACGTATGAACAGTTTTCGTCTCATTCATAATCAGTTGGTTGTAAAATACCATCTACTCCTATTTTCACTCACATTTTTAATTGCTGCCTGCATTTCCAAATCATTCTCGATAGAAAGAGCCATAGTTGTGTCAGCAAAATTAATAATTATACCAGGAAGTGTTAGATCGTTTATAAATAATATGAATAATAGTAAAGCTAGTACTGACCCCAATGGTACTCCAATACAAACATATTCTTTTGAGTTACAGTTGTTAACTTTTACTAGCAGCTTTTTTTCTGTTAGGAATAACATTATGATCACAAGTGCATGGTCTCTAATTTCAAGGTTGAATAATTTCTGTTGGATGAAATAAAAATTTAGAGTATCAGAAGCTTGCGACATGTCAAAAAATAACTTCACGATCACACATCTAAGTTCTAGTTCTTTCTGGATGAATTCTGCAAGTTGGATTGATGCAGTTTCGATGGATCTATATGCTCGGAATCTATGTTGCTCATCTGTTCATATGAGGTTAAAGCGATTTAAGAATTTCACTAGTCTGTCATATAATTCTTCTCAAATATCTTCAAGAATAAACTTAATGTGGAAATTGACTGACAATTTGTCATATCTTTACCGTCATCATCAGTGGCGGCTTTTCCTTAGGTTTGCAGGTTTGCGCAACCCCCAAAAAAATTGTAAATTAAAATAAAAGATACTAATAAATATAAATACAAATATTTTTTTAATTTCCACTGATAATTTAATGATTAAATTTAAATCCATTTTGGCCTAGATTATACGCAAACAGCAGTCAATTACTGAAATAATTTAACTTACTTCGCCTAAATATCAAGAATAATTTGTCTGTAGTACAGTATTATGCCTGAAAACATTTTTGTTTTGCTAATCCATTGAAGTGTATATGGAGTTGCCTATCTTAAGACTTGGAGATTAATTTCGTCTCATAAGCTTCATGTAGGTTGCAAGTCGACTTGCAAACCTGTGTTTAGTTTGCCCCACAAAATATTCCTATATTCGAAAAATTTCTCTTATGTAACCCACTGGACGAGTATTTGAACTTTTGCTGTAGTAGCGCGTGGCGCTGCCAGTATCAAGTAAATGTTTCTTCAAGCAGCAGTTAAACCATTCCTTTAGTTCAAGTTAGAATACAACTGTGGTGTCTACCGTGCCCGTGTTTCTATGCGTGATGTCTACTGTACCGGTATTTTAATTTTTGTGAAAGTGACTATGTTTTTACTTTGATCAAGATATTTTGTTACGTTTTAAAGAAGTTAAAAATGTTTGGAGAGAAAATCATCCAAAAGTAAGTGCTCTGTCCCAAACTATCCAGACAAATACACTGGCCGATTTCGATTTTCGAATTCAAAGGATTCCGAATTACGAAGGAATTTATAAAAACCATCGTGTATGTGTTAGACATTCTATCTTCCTGTATGTGTGTAATAAAACCAAGTGAGCGCTTTTTTATTTTCTAGAAAACATGCGCGGTTCGTCGAGCGGAGTGCATACAATTATAAAAAAAAAAACCTATAAACATACTGCTTGCGTGCATTGTTATGCACATCTATTAAATTTCGTAATATTAATTTGCAAGGGATTTGATCTTTTTTTTTAAATAATCCTCAAAGAATCACAATATTAGATCAAATTGTTAACAAACGTTTACCTCATTCGACCCCAACAAGATGGAATTTTAATTCTAGAGCTATTTGTACCGTATTCGAATACAAAGACAGCATTCTAGAGACAAGGGAAAAAATCTTAAATAACAGTAGAAACGTTAGTACCACAAACTAATCATAAGAGTATATTTAAAAATTCTCAAAAGCAAGAGTTTCCTTTCATAGTTAAACTTATTTTACAAAATAATGCCTCAAGTTGATTTGTTATTTGGAAAGTTTCAAACAAGACAAATTGACGCTGCTATCGCAAATAAAAATATATTATCATTTGAATCAAAATTAACAGAAATTAGAAATAATATTACCTCAAGTGACGTTGAGTCATCTCCTTCAACTTCAAAACGACGTAAGCTCGATGATTTCGCGGAATTTTCTCTGGAAGCAAAAAAGAAGTTTGTGATATAATTATTTTTCAAGCAAAAGAACGATTTAGCTGTACAGGCCACTTGGTAGCAGCCAGTCTTTTTTTTCGGAACAGTATGTCAAATGTAGTAAATGTTTTCTTGAACAAAAATTTAAGGATACGATTAAAATTTACCTCTTTTTATCGAACAAAAACTCCGTACAGAACTGACAGTTATATATGAACCTGAAGAATTTAGATCAAATTCGGGACTTCTTGTACTTTATGGACTATATTTTGCAAAATATCGAGCTAAGTGAGACATTTAATGAAGTTCTATAATTTTTAATTACTATTGCGATGACATCGGCTGTAGCAGAACGGTGCTTTTCCACACTAAACGGGATAAACAGGTTTTTACGGAATACTATGAATCAAGAAATACTTTCTGCTTTGGCAATGCTTTCTAATTGAAAGCATGCCTGATTTCAATCAGCGGCATATTGATAGTTTGCTAATGCCAAAGATCGGCGTATGGATTTTCTGTATAAATAATTCACACAGTTAGTTATACGTGCATTTTGTTTTGACTGCTATATTTTTAAAATTTACTATCCTCTTCATGTTTAGTTATTTAAAATACACTGATTTGTTTCATGTTAATTCAATTTTTAGACTTTTATTTTTTCATCCACCGGTGCCTATGGCAGATTTTGTACGTATCTATGTTTTTAATGTACCATTAGAATTGCAACTTCTTTAGTATAGGAACTACGGTGGAAACTTTTAGAGCTGAAGGGAATTTTTCACTGTCTATTGCTAGGTTTATCAATATTTTAAGTGGCTGTTTTATTTTATTACAAATTTGTTTAAGGACTATCGTTAGTACATCAAGAGAACCTGGTTATTTCTTTTTTAAATTTATTATTATTTTACCAATTTCATTCTCCGTTGCTGGTTGTAGAAACGTGGAATTCTGTTGTAGAAGCTGGATAGTAGATAGATATGTCATTGCTAAAGTATTTCGGTGCAACTATTGAAAAGAACTTTCCAAATTCACTAGCAATTTTGTTTTCATCAGTTATTGTTTGTCCATATACTAAGAGTGAAGTTTGCTTTTCTAGTATTTTAAATTAAGTTCTTAACTTATTATGCTCCATATTACTTTCGTTTGGTGTGTCAACCTCTCCATCCTATTTCCATTAAGCTCTGCCTTTGCGTTATTTATGTTTTTTCGATAGACCTTTTTCTTGGATCTATATTGGTCATGACAGTGCGCTTGCTTTGCTAAGTCATAAAAACTCCTTAAATTTTGCTTTTCTTTAATCGACTATTCTGTTACCCATTTTGATTGGTACACCTTTTGTGAGATATTCTTCCTCGGACAGGCTTCATTGAAATAATACAAGAACGTTCTAAAAAATACCCCAATGGATAGTACGTAGTATGATGGAAATGCCATGTTACGTTGTTGAGATAAATTTTTAAATTATTCACCGCTTTCTTCGAGAAGTCGCGTACTCTCTCTGGGCTTTGACTCCGTCGTTATAATTAAAATATTTAGTAATAGTTTCAGAAAACGAATGAAATATCGACATTTTTTTTCATTTATTTTCCCAATTTAACAATAAGTAAATGGTTTGTCATGAGTAACTTGTGGGGTAAGAACCTAGTGGTCCCTCCCATTAATTAGGTTATTACAAATACTTAAGACATGGGACAAAGACAAAATGATGAGACAAAATGCAATATAAGTAAATTAAAGATATGCACCAAGTAGGCGTGACAAAACGTAGGGTATAATATTAGAAGGGTAGAACATAAGCTAAAAATGTAAATTGTAAATATGAATCCTAAAATCCTAGAACATAATAATATCCAAAATATAAAATCTATTGGCAAGCTCATATGGAGTAAACCTTTTAAGTCTTCGTGTGATAATTTGTTCTGACACAAAATTTTTTCTGTCAAATAACGTTATGTTTATTCCAATAATCACAATGATGACTTGAATTTTACATTTGCGTGTCTCTTAGCCTAGTTAGTGAGAAAGTCCACAAGAAATGAAGGCATATTTACAATGTTTGACGGAATTTCATATTAAGTTAATAAAGTAATTTTGCAATTGATCACTAACGTTTCAGTATGTATGCAGTTATGCATAATCATATTACTGACAACATTTTTCTAATTCTGATTTCAAAGAAAAATACTGCGAAAGATTTAAGAGGTTTTATAATGTCTAGTTGCAAGATAAGTTTTTCAAAACTAGTTGACTGTAACATATATATATATATATATATATATATATATATATATATATATATATATATATATATATATATATATATATATATAATATCATAACTAGGCAATCAGTGAAGCAAATGCAAACATTTTCAGTTTACATAAGTGGTTTTTAACAGAGAATCGAAATCTGAGAAAAAAGAAATACCTTTCGATTTTATATATATATATATATATATATATATATATATATATATATATATATATATATATATATATATATATATATTATCACTACAACATTAATAATACTAGTAAGAGAAATATTCGCTTTGCTGGTTATCATTGTGACTATTCACTGATTCTGATACACTAAATATGTACTCATTAAAATCCAAACGTTTTTATTTATGTGTGTTTTATGTTTTCACTTCTAACTAGGTATATTGAGTGTCATTGCCTTCTATCAAGGTTAGATTTTAACGTAAATCATCGCAATTGCGATATGAATTTCTATGTGGTATGCACTGTCCACTAACGAGACAATAGCGCAATTTTAACAAGAATAATAATTCTCCTTATGTTCATGTTTCTAGGTAGATGTTTAAAATTTATCCTAAACGTATGTTATGAAATAATGAATATATTTTTTTTACTAAATTAGAGTAAACTATTATATTTATGTATATTATAACCTTTGTAAAAACAGTCTCCGTTGATAAATAAACAAATTTCCGGTAGGACTTGTATTTTTGGAACTAATTTGCCAGGCCATTTTGAAAACCTAACTATTTGACGAATAAAAGAGATTCGGTTATACACTCTGGATTTCTTCGGCATTTAGAATTTGGTTGAACTCTTTCGAGAATATATGATATTATTTTCCAAACACTTCTAAATTACAAAAAAATGGTTTTAAAATATTTTTTTAGTTCGGCAACTAATATTTTTCTTTTGAAGAAAAATCTGAATTGATAAAATATACTTAATAATATTTTTATTACAGGTGCTTCCGGAAGTATTCAGAAACATGACAGTATTTGCATTCTTCCCCTTAACATTGTAAACGAGAAGACTTACATTTTTATTTGGTTTTGGTTTGTTATTTTAGTTTCTATGCTTACTGTATTAGTAATATATCGAATAGTGATAATTACCTGTCCTAAAATAAGACCAAAAATTCTTCATGCCAAACATCGTAGCATTCCTATTGAAACTTGCGAAGCTCTTTGTAGAAAAGTCGATATGGGAGACTGGTGGATTCTCTTAATGTTAGGAACGAACATGGATTCACTTGTTTACAGAGAAATTATAGCTGAGCTAGCAAAGAAAATCGAGACAAATAATAGTAATCAATATTGAGAATTTCTATGCCTTACATAAATGTAACAAAAAATATGTGATGTAAAATAACATTTTAGTTCATCAACGAAGTGTGAACTTTCAAATTTGATTCATAATCTTTACATCTAACGTGATGCAAATAGGTTTAAAATACGATTTAAAAATATTTAAACAGAGCACAATATTTTTATAAGGCTGTAATTTTAGATCTGTAGAGGATAATACAAAATAATACTGCCAAAACTTGTAGGTTGTATTGTTAAATTATTTAAAGTATAACTTTTATTCATACATTCCATATGATAATCTAATATATATATATATATATATATATATATATATATATATATATATATATATATATATATATATATATATATATAATCTAAATTGGTTGTGTTTCTCGTATTTGCGATTCAAGAGTTGACAAATGAATTAACGGTGCGTGTATAACTGTACAAAAACATTATCCTTATTTTTACACCCAATCATGATTTCATTATACATCTGGTACAAAACCAGTGGCGGCGTGTGGGATGTTCAAGGGTGTGTTCTGCATTGAAAATACGCGAAATACGCAAAGCAAAAAAAGAATTATTAGACCTACCTGTATTCCTTCTAAGCTCTGGTACAAGGTACAAACATGCAACATGCAATCCTTTTGTCGCAGGTGGTAACCTGGTAGCACATTGAATATAAGGGGCAATAAATGTCAAAAAACGAAAAACAACAACAAAAATTTAAACGTTTAAAAAAATCTAAAGTTCACTTTTTATATATCAAATCAATACGTCTTTGTTTAGCTCTTGCAAACTTCTCAATTACTTTCTCATTAAAATTGGGGTCTTTTCTAATAAAGGCATTTTCTATTGACAGCATAGAAAGTGCGGATAATCTACTTTCACCCATGGTATTGCGTAGGAAAGTTTTAACTCTTTTTAAAGTAGAAAAACATCTTTCTGCCTCTGCCGTTGTCATAGGAATAGTTATAATTATTTGTAATAACTTGACAGTTTCTTTGAAAGACTCATCCAAATTGTTAGATGTAAGTAAATTTAAAAATGCTACTGCCCCTTTAAGATTCCTAAAATCTGGCCTTATGTAAATTATGGACAGTTCAGTCTTTAGGCGTTCTAGTTCAAATAAAGGGTACATAGTTAGCACAGAGTTTAATATCCCATCTGGAAATTTTTTTGAAAACTTCTCGAACAATTCAGATGTAAATAACGTCGCGACTGCTAAATGATCTACATAATCAAATCTAGTTTTGGCAGTATGAATTATTGTGTCGCAAACTTCTAATGCTGCCGCACGAAGGTTCTCTTTTGAAAGACAAATTCGTTTAACAGTGGGCTCCAAATCCTGTCTGAGAAGATTTCCTCTGTCTATTACCCCGTCAATATTATCTCTCAACTCTTGGATACACTTTTCAAAAGTATCGACGCAGTTTTTAATTTCTACCGAATCGGCTTTCCTTGTTTGTAGTTGGTTATATAAAATGTCAACATGCGGCATAACATGATGAAAAATATTTAGCCAAAACAGAAATGATTCATCATTAAGCGAACGTTCTATAGCAACTGCCTGACTTACGACTATTCTATTAGCAAACCTCCGTTGAATTTCTTGCATACATTCTATTAAAGAATTTCTGTGCTCATAAATAACGTTTATTGCTCTGCTTTTAAAATTCCACCGAGTCTGAACGGCGCGTGGTAATCTTCTCCCTACTACTTCGTTTAACACATCCATTCTTTGAGGAGAATTCGAAAAGAAATTTACAACGTCATCTACATTTGAAAAGAATACCCGCACTTTTGTATCTTGAGACACTGCCTGGGCCATTATTAAGTTGAGTTGATGAGCGTAACAGTGAACAAAATGTGCCTGGGGATATTTTTCCTTGATTACTGTGTGTACTCCTCTATGTCTGCCACTCATAACAGCAGCGCCATCGTAGGTTTGTGCAATCAGCTTGTTGAAATCTTTCGTTAAGAATGGATCTATAACGGATTTAATACAGGCTGCTAAAGATTGAGCGTCATGTTGCTCAGGATTTATAAAACCCCAAAATCTTTCAACTGGGCTTCCTTGATGTACATATCGTAAAACGACCACCATTTGAAATTTTGAGGCAACATCACTAGTTTCATCTGCCAGAACTGCTAAATAATTTGATTCATTTATTTCATCAGAGATTTTTTCTCTACATACCTCCAGCATGCATTGTAATAGTTCATTCTGCATGTCCTTTGATGTACCTTTAAATAACGTAGCAGATTCTAAATGTTTTTGGAAAACGTTGTCAAGATCTGCACTAAAATTCACCAATCCACGAAAGATTCCGGGATTATCAGACTCGTCACTTTCATCGTGGCCACGGAGGGCTAACTCAAACGTTCCACAAAATTTTATACAATCAATAATACGCGATAGCACATAACGATTTTTATCAACTTGTTCGTTGTGCCGTTTTACATTAATCCAGTAGGCATTATCCAATTGCTTTTGGATGTTTATGTTTCCTAATAATGCCAGGCTTACCGTATTGGAAATATGCTTCTGTGTTCCTTCGTGCCGTTTAATGTTTTGGCTTAAATGTCCCAAATCTCTAAAACCCGTAACTGTCCACGATTTGTCACCTCCAAACAAAATACAAGGGAAACAAAAAAGCGCGTGTTTTTTGTCACAACCGCACAACCACTTTGTATTGTTATAAACCGTGTCATTAAACTGGCGTTTGTATGTTTTGCTTCGACTTGAACCGCTAATTTCAATGTTTAATTGTGGTGTCGATCGACCAAGTTCTTTAATTTTAATTTTGTCCTCGTATGCCAAAGAGCTAAAACTATGACTCTGCAAAAACTCGATCGAATTCATTATAATTAAACTAAATAAAACAACAGGACAAAACAAATAGCCGGCCGCGCGCATATAAAATTACAAAACCACTGCTGGGTGCTGCCGTCCTGCAGCCGCAAATTTTCCATAAATCGCCGTATTAAGCCACGTGCAGCGTTAAACCAATCACTCGCTTTGTTTTCAGAAATCATTAGCTGTGAACCCAAATCCGCGGCGGGCTCGTAAGCGGCGGCCCTACGCTCGAGTGTTCAGGCCGGAAAACTTGCGGTGTTTTGTTTGCCATTTTGCCAATGCTATTAGAGAAATAATTTAATATTTTTATTGTTTAGTTTAGGGATACACTACATTAAAAAATATATAATTTGTCGAAATTATGTGTGTTCTGCAGCTCCGCAGCACTTATGAACGCGCCGCCACTGTACAAAACATACTAAGAAGAAGCTACCAGGATGTACTAAATTTGCCTTTGTCAATCTAATATAGTAGTGAACACCTTAGAATATCGTATCGAGATCTTTATAATTAATTCAATATTTTTATTTCCCTAATTGTAAGACGATTTGTCGAGACTTGCCTAAGTTAAAATGGATATTAAACATATAAAAGTCCAGAAAATACTAGGAATAGCCTTAAAAATAGTCAATAATGTAGCTCAATGTAATACAATCAAAAGTATATCAAACCTATAAAGACTGTAAATTAGCGAAATTAAATTTTAAGTGTTCTAGATTTTCATATGGACTGTGTGGTACATTTTTGTGATCGTTGTATAAGGATGTTTCTGCCACTTGATATATTTTTTATACCCGAAAATGTTAATGTAAGATTTTAGACTATTTATTACAATAAACTTTGTAAGCAAAAACAACTTTTATTTATTCTATCCAGATGGTCATCCTCTATAATACCTGAATCCATTTTATCAAGACATTTCATCCTGTTAAAATTACATTTTGATAAACATGTTTGATTTAAACCCTTACAGCCAGATTCACTAAGAAGATTTAAGATTTAAACCCGATCTAGTTGCCATGAAATTTAAATCTTATAGTCGGCCAGTTTTCTTATGATATTGTCACAATTTATATTAGTTATGTCAACAAATAAATGCTTATATACGAATATTAAGAATAAGAACCTTGGAATAAAGCCTTGAAATATGTAGGAGAAACAGTTATATCCTAGAAATAAATAAAGTTCTCCATTTTTGCCGGTACAGTAATAAAAAAAAAGATTTTTTGATGCTTGTATTTTTAGGGTTTAAAACTTCCCTGACGTGTTGTTGCTCTTATCAGTTTTAGCCCTGTGTTGTCAATTTAGGGCGGTTTTAAATTTAAACCATGTTAGTGAATTCGACTGTTAAGGTTTAAACCACAGCATATTTCTTCGTACTGTGATTAAATTACAAATTTTTTTTAGCTGCTAAAACTAATTTATTTAGATCAGAATATACAAAGCCAGCTGAAAACCAATTTAACTGAACCTTAATTAGTTGTTGAACTTGTCCATATAATTGCTGAATAAAATATAAATTTAAGATTTGAAAAATTTAGGGGACTATTACTCAAGTTTATATAAAATATCTCGATAATTATTATGTGGAATTGAGTAACTTCTTCGATCAAGTAAAGACACAACATTGATCAAATTTTGCAAAAACAAAATGTAATTTATCATTAATTGTCCTGTTCCTTTGAACATACTACAGTAGATTTTAATAACAGCAAGTTTGGTTGTTGCTTATGGCCGATGCGGATGGGGCTTTTTTGGTGTTTGACATAAATATTTTTATTTTACGAAGGTTTAAAAATATAATGCAAATTTTATAATAAATCCCGACAAAAAAGTTAGCCAACTTGTAATTCATACATTCTGAAAACTTCTGAATTTTTTTTCTTTGGTGGATATATTAAATAGCATGTTATACTCGTTTTAGCAATACAACTAGAAAATGCAAAGATATAATCGGTAGATATACCAGTGAATACTAGAATTTTCAATAGTTATGAACACTTTTCCAAATATGAATAAAAAGTAAATCACGTAACTCACCGACCATACAACGTGTTCCAGTTCTGACCATATGTGTTAATTCTACGGGCGAATTACTTTTTCAAAACCTTGGCTTCATTGACTCGTCTCTCAAAACGATACTGGTTTTTATTAAAATAATATGTTGTCTGTCATTCTAGGTTAAATCAGTTTATCCATTTTTTCTTTGGTGTAAATAGATCATCACAAGTTCAATATCTCTCTACAAATAGCAAAATTATTTCCGCTTTTTTGTTACGTGACGTCTCACTAAGAGAGGTTCACAGGTTGAGCAGCGCAGTTAAATGTTAGTGCTGATTAACTTGTTTAAAAACAGATTTTTATATATTCGCAGTTAAAAACTCTACTCATGTTAATCGTCTATCAAATTAGTTGATTAAACGCTAAATACTGGCCCAATGAGCAACTTTTTAATTTGAAATCGAGGTTTAAACAGTAATTAGCTGTTGCTCATTGGCCAGTTTAATCATATATCTAACGCAAAGATTTTTTCCGTAGAATTAACATATTATCAGAACTAAGACCTGTTGTGTGAATGCTGAATAAAATGAAAATATTTTTATTTATATTTGGAAAAGTGATGATAAATAGTGCAAGATCTTTTATTTCTTGAAACACACACCGATTCTGTGATATACTTCTTTTTAATTGTATTGTTTGAACTAGTAGAACATTCTAATCGGTATTTCAATTCGGGAATAAAGTTAAAGTATGAATTTGTGGTTGCCTAAATTATTATCATTATTATTATCAATATGAAAATAAAATCTAACAATATTTAGCGATAAAAAAGTTTTTAAATCCTTTACTTGTTGATATTAATTATATACTTCGCAGTTGTAGTAATTACTAACACTTAAAAACACTTGAAGGAGTCACGACAAGCAAAAAAAGTGAATGCAAAATTAAACAAAAAAGCCCCTCCCTCACCAATCACAAAAAAACTTCAAACAAATTTATTGTTGTACTGGTTCGATCGAAGGTTTAAAATATAAAATTAAATTGTAAAAGTTCTCCGATGGCCTAATACTTTCATTCCTACTTAATACTATTCTTAGATTAATTTCCATGTTTACAATTGTATCAGCAATCGCCATAGAAATGTTGAATAGTAGACAATAGTTAGCTAGATTTCGCCCTTTAAGAATAGTAATTTTTTTAATCGATTCTTAATCAAGACTACTTATCCATAGGCTTAGCCAAACGGTTAACACATTCCCACCAAGGGAACATTCACTTAGCGCAGGCATACTCGGATATCATAAGCATGGAGCTCTGTGGGGGTCCTTTCTATGTTATCGAACCCTAGGTGATGTCATGGGATGCATTTCCTATAAACTTCATGACAGTTCAAGCGGTCCTAAGTAACACTGCATTTTGCATAGCCTTATACGGGTGTTCGCTAAGGCCTAATCATTTTATATTAAGCAGATGACTTAGGAACTATCCTGGTTGTTGATATAATTATAGGAATAGTCTGGACGCTACTCATTCCCCACTCTTTGCGTATTTGTACCTCCAGGTCTCTATATTTCGTAATCTTCTCATTATGCTTGTTGTTAGTGACGGCGACTTCTATTAGTGATGCTCGCTTGGATGTTTTATCTACTAAAATGAGGTCCGGTCTGTTATGTGCAACTGTATGATCCGTAAGCATAGTTCGACCCCAGTACAGCTTAAATTTGTTATTCTCCAGTATAGGTTCAGGATTAAATTCATAGGATGTCAATTTCTCTACCTGCAACAGTTTAAATTTCTCTGCCAACTCTTGGTGTATAATCTTGGCGGCAGAATCGTATCTCTTCTTGTATTCCGATGAGACAAATGCTTGGCATCCTCCTGTTACGTGCTCGACGTCTATATCGGCATTGATCGTTCTGGGTCGAGGGGTCTCTGATTATGTATTTTAGACAGTTTTACGTTGGGATGGCCTGATTTTTTATGGCTAGAAGGAAGCCTTCGATTTCAGGAAATATTTGCCCTGACCTCAACAAGTAGTTCCACGCTAAGTTGTCGACATTTTCTTGGGTGACCTTATTTAAGTATCGTCCATGAAGGGATTTCTGTAGTCAGACTTAAAGCTTTTCTTGGTCGGGTTTATGAAGAAGTCAGTTCATGGTATCTCAACCGCAGCGGTTTTGAGTCGTCTGTCCCGGTTATTGTCCAGTGCAGCACAGAGGACCTTGTTAGCCTATAAAAATAGTAGCGTAAGTGTTGATCCAATTGCTTAACAATATCCACCAATCTTCTTCCTTCATGGTATCTTGGCAGTCTCTTCAGCAACAATTTTCTTAATTGCACTAAATAGTGGTTTCTACTTAGTATAGTATGTACATTTTAAAAGGAAGACCAGTGAATAGCTACTGCATTTTGAAGAAATAACGTATTTATTACTCACTGATGAAAATAATAAAAATTGCTAGTCAGATATGAGCCAAAAACAGATTTTTGGTCACTTTTTTAACTTATTGAAGAAAAAAATTTAAAAACATTTTTCTACACTTTATGAAAGTTTATGGGTTTTAATACACATAGCAACCAAAATATATTGGCAAAACTTTGAGAGGCGACTACATGCTAAAATAATAATAGCAGTTTCTTTAAAAAAAAATCAAAATCTCAGTGAACTAGAAGAGTATATTAACCTGAACTAACCTGAACTAACCTGAACTAGAAGAGTATATTATTTATTAAATTTGTTTCTACGTTCGTACCTTAAAACAAAAAAGTCGTGGAAGTATCCTCTCTTAGCGTGACAGAATTAAAGTCCAAAGAGTTTAGTTGGAATGCAAAATTGATTTGTATAGGCTAAAAATTATTTGTCTTGTAGATTGAAAATTCTAATTTTTTTAAAGAAGTTTTATTATCACAATATAACTGTATAGTTGACAAATATATCATTCTTGGCTGACCTTTAAAGTAATTGTATGAAAATGATTCAAGTAAATATTTTCCAAATAGGTAGGTAATCTAAAATCTAAACCAATGTTTACGAAACTTGATTCGATTAGCACCAAGCTTTGAAAATAAATAAAATATTCAGCACACCTGTAAACCTACTTTTAAGGCCAGGGAACAAAAAAAAAACATAAAAAATTATGCGGGTTTTATGCGGTCCAATATGTACATTCGCCAATGTAATGAAAACACATGAGAATTAAGATACTTTCATGCTTAAAGTTGGTCATATTTTATTAAAATTAACGAAAACGTCCTTAGTAAAAACATTAACAAAATAAGAATAATCAATATCAAAATTGTAACCATACTGAGCCAGATTCCATAGAATCGGATAAGAGAAATCGATTACAAGCTTTAGTACGATCTATAACTTCTACAGCCAGCAGTATTAACACCAAATTCGAATTTAAATTTTTATCTTTATTTGGCCATAGCTCTACCGGTTCTTCCTCTAACTTTGGAGAGAAATCGAAATGCTAATATCTGAACAGGTATTCCTAATGATTTTATAGAGATTTGTTTACACTGGTCCTCAAAAAAGAAAGTTTTCTTCGAGCCCTGACATCATTCCTGCTGATTGTTATGTAAAATGACCACCTGAATCAGAATATGACACCCGTTTTCCCCCATCACCCACCGTTTTCGGAGGAGCCACCGCCCCTATTTTTATGGCTTTTCGATAATAATTTTATGACCATGAATTTGATTTGGAAGGGTGAAAAGGATTATTTTAGCTGTTAATTTAAAAATAACAAAGTGCCTTCATTTGCTGCTTGCTTTCCGTTTGTACCCTGAAGTGAAAGTTTCCGGTACCAATCTTCAACACTAATCTGCCAACATGCTCGCATGCCACTTACCTGAAATCCTCTAGAACGTAGTGATGTCCTTATGGAACCGCTCCTCGTGCTCATCCGAAACTGCTTCTAAATTTCCAGAGAAGAAGAACAAGTGCAAGTGCAGGAAATGCACTTAACATGAGCGACATAAACATCACTTTTTTTTGTTACCCTAAAAGTTCTCATACACGTTTTGGAATGCAAGCCAAGCTCGTTTTTGTTTTTGATTCAAGAGTTCAATAAATGTAGAATCTTGAAAAAGGTGTCTTGATTTCACAAACTGTTTGATCAATCCGACACTTTCTCGCAGAAGCTAGTTCCATACGATGTAATGTTTATCTCAGGCTCGGTTGTCCTATGTACATAGAAAACAGCAGTAGTTTGTTAAGCCTGGTTGCAGACACGTAAGTAGAGACTTTTAAGTCGGTACAAAGTTTCCAATTATAATCACGATAACTGATTTTATCAAGGATTCGGATGATATTTTCGTACGTGTCCTTCATATATACAGAGTATGCAATCGGGACTAATAGTTACTCATTCCCATTGATCAACAGGGCAAGTTTTAAGCTTGTCTTTGATGAATCTGTAAATAGTTTCCATTTGTCTGGGTCATAACGGGTATGTCCAGTTCCACCATCAATCCATTTGAATTACGGCCTTCATCTTCCAAGAAACGCAACTTTAGGGTTGACTGCCTAGTGCTGTAAGAAGAAATTTTTACGCCCTTTTCTAAGAGATTCCACTGGTGAAGGCAAAATCCAAGTAGTTGAGATTTACTCTTAGGTAACTCCATATCCCGAACGAGATCATTCAATTCCTCCTGAATAACGAGGTGACGTCGATAAGTTAAATTAGCTGAAAACCCTTCATCAACGGTGGAAGTATCATCTGATAGCCAGGCTGTAGCTCAAAATTTTCCAAGTCCGTTTCTGATTGGCAAACATTCGTTGTGAGGAACTGGTCTTAAAGCTGCAGGGATATTAGGATACTGAATTGTATGCTGACTTTTACTAGAGAACCCGACGATGAAAGTCATTCAAGAATAATAATCTGTGAGATGCGCTTTAAAGTCAATTCTCCGCAAACATAGCAGAATTTATCGGGATGATTTTTACACTCACGTGGCTTAATAATATTAAACGATAAATCAATACTCGATGTTATTCACAATTCACTCTCGCGTACTGAAATTCACTTGGAAAAATGTCGACCGTTTTACACGATTTACACAACATGGAACTAGAATCCCTGACTTGAACCCCGATGTTGACTCTATGATCACGAGAGATGTACTGACATAAGATAAAGAAATAGTACAGGACTGTAGTGACGAGAGCAATGCAAGTTTTAAGTTGTCAAAGTAATTCCTGTGCAAACCTGGTCGCGCGAGGGCGCCACCAAATCAAATTAATGGTCATGAAAGTATTATGGAAAAGTGATAAAAATATTTGTATTCAGGAGATCATTTTATGTAAGAATTAGCAGAAATTATGTCAGGGCCGGTGTTATATTTAACTCATCGCCTTGGAACTATATGTACGTCAAGTCGACTTGTAAAGTATTATCTCTGTTTTCTAAAAACTCTAACACTGGGTAAGAGTTTAAAAAGCGCGTTATGCAAGATTTCTTTGAACTTGGAAGGTGGTATGGCAATGATCGCCCATTTCTGATTGTTTTTCGTACGCTACCCCAAAGAATGTACCGAAAGGGACATTTTATCGGAAATTGCTAGAATCTATAACGTATTAAGTTTTTCCCCTGTCATATGTGTGATTAAATATTTAGTTCAAAAATTGTGGCTTCAGGGAATGGATTGGGTTGTATCTTCATTTCAAAATATTATTGATCAGTGAAAAGTGTTTCATGATCAACTTTCTTGCTTATCTTCTTTGTCTATACCTCGTCGATTTATATGTGATGAAACATGTGTTGTGGAAGTTCATGGCTTCTGAGATGCCTTTGAAGTGGGCTATGGTTTACTTGAGGCAGGTGTTGCCCGGCAATAATATTGCGGTTTTCTTGACATACGCAAAAAATTGAGTGTGTCCAAAGAAACGTATTTCGTAACGTAGGTTAAACTGGTGTTCAGTTTCACTACTAGCGAGTTGCCTCGATACGAATCAGTAAGGTATTTGCTTGGCCAGACTCAATGGTTACACTGGCTTGGATAAGATCACCGCCTAACAAATGGAAGACCTCGTGACAAATCGTGTCTTTCAGATTCAAACCAAATTGCCTTCTAATTCCTCGCATTTTGTAAACGGCAAGGTTAACTCAGTTGACTGCGCTTCGCGAGGAATTTTGCCTGAACAACTTGTCTCGCATCCGTTATGATGGGTAGGGCCGCCTTAGCTTCGTTAGGACAAATCATGTCGGCCTTCAAATCGTTGTCAGAAGTTTCCTGATGAGTCACCTGTTGAAGGAAGAAGAAATGTGTCTGTAACTTCCTGTACAGAAAATATTTTCGATATTCTTCTGATCAAATATTATTCTTTCACAAAGATTTTCAGAATTATTGCCTATTGTGTTAGTGTCATGAATAACTTACGAATTTCTAAATCATCTCGTCAAATTAATGTATTGCTTCCTGGTGAAACGTCCCATACTTTGTGAAAAATGGTGAAAATAGTTCAAATGGAACCTTTCGCATCTGATATTTTACAATTGCAATGAAACTAATGCTAATATAGCATATGATACTACACGTCCATTGCTTCTGCCAAGAACTCATCCTATTACATATTTACTTATGCAACATATAACACTAGAACCGATAAATGACACAGCTGAACCTTTTTATAATTTTAAAACCAGCAACGATAAGAAGTCAGTACGCTAGAATCTCTGCAATAAAAAAAATCTTAAGAACCGGTCATTTAAACGAGGAAGAGAGAGAATTTATAATGAATTTATGTTTAAATTTTGTAGATATATTTTAGCTCGAAGGCAACAGCTTGACACTTACCAATAAAATAAAACATTTAATTGAGCCGAACGGTGCTCATCCAGTTTTCCTGAAAATACATAAGGAAGATGTAAAAATACAAATAAATAAAATGTTGACGGAAAGTATCATGCGTCCTTCAACTTCACCCTGGTCATGGCCAGCACGGGTAGTTCCAAAAAACTGGACGCCTCTGGCAAACATAAATGGCGCTCTGTAATTGGTGATCGTAAGCTAAATGTGTTTAGTGTAGACGACAAGTATCCATTACAAAATATTTCTAACCTTCTAAACCAACGAGACAAGTGTAAGTATTTCACGACGGATTTCACCAGATAGAGATCGCCCCTAAGGATATCGAAAAAAAAGTCCTTTACCGTATAAAACGGTCATATAAATTCGTTGAAATGTCATTTGGCTTCCAAAACGCCCCATCCACATTCCAACGTGTTATTAACAACATCCTTCTTGACATCAAAAATGAGTGTCGTCTAGTTTACGTGGATGAAATTATAAGCCTGTTCTCCCACCATCCACGCAACACTAACCGAAGTCTTTAAACATCTTCGGAAGACACATCTCAAAATCCAACCTAATAAGTGTGAATTCTTAAGAAAGGAAGATGCCACCTTATCCCTTCAGATGGCATAAAGCCCAAACCGTCTAAAGTAGAGTGCATAATCAACTTTCCAGAGCTAAAAAATGCCAAAGACATTCAATCCTTCCTAGGGCTAGTTGGCTATTATCGCAGACTTATTCCAAATTTTGCTAAAATATCGAAATCCCTAACTCGCCCCTTAAAAAAGACAAATTCGTTTTCGCTTTGACTCTAAATGCAGGTCATTCTTTGATGAACTAAGGAAAACCCTTATATCTAAGCCAATTCGCATATACCCTAATTTTCAAGAACGTTTTGTGCTAACAACTGGCGCAAGCGCATTTGCCCAATAGGTTAAGACTTGATTATTACCTATGCGTCAAACATCTTATGTAACGCTGAAACCAGATATTCCACGATAGAACGCGAGTTACTCGCTATTGTCTGGGCGGTGAAACACTTTCGACCTTACTTATATAGCCAAAGATTCACCCTGATTAAGGACCATCGCGCACTTTTCTATCAAAGATTCTGGCAGTAGATTAACAAGATGATGCCTAAAATTGGAAGAGTACAACCTCAAAATAATACAAATAGGGAAAGGTAAACACAAACGTCGACGAATTATCTAAAATAAATCGCTTCCAGCAGTGCGCAGATTTTCAACACAAATATACCATTCACGCAAATACCAAGGTGACGAAAACAATAACGAAATCTAACACGAAAACTACGAAGACGAGAGTTAAGAAGTTCAACAGAATTAAGAAAGATTTCAATAAGTTTATTCATTTGTACAAAACTAGATCAATTACTGACTATTCTAAATTTGAAATCTTAAATGCTCAACTTTTGGATAAAAGTCACAAAAATATCGTCACATTTTTCCATCAAAACAAAATCGAGGATCTTCGTTTTAAAATTATTAACCATATTTTTGAAGAATCTCCAAACTTCTTGAAAGACCAAATAAATACGTTGTCGAGCAAAACAGTTAAAAAACGAAAATATTTTATAATCCCTTTACGATTTGATCCAGAAAATGTGGTAGCAAATGTATTTCTCATTCTTTTCAAATGTCAAAATGAATTTAATGTCACTGACACCTAACGTATTGAAAATAATCTAGACTTACCAATATTAGAAAATTTTTCCGTCATTTCTGCTGATGCGAGAAAATTGAAAATCTGTCAAAACATCGTCCATATTCCAAGCAAAGATCAAATTCCGATTATCTTAAACCAGTATCATACGGGAAAAATAACTTACATCACGGAGTCAATAAAACAATAAAAGACAAAAGAAAAATATAATATAGCCGGGACTTACCAAAGAAAATTTATAAGAAGTTACACTTGTCAAAGAGTAAAATTTTGCAGGAAAAACTTTAGCACCCCTCTGGTTATTACTGAAAAATCTAAAACCCCTTTCGAGAAAATTAACATTGACATATTTGAATATCCTACACGAAACCACGCACTGACAATTCGGGACGAACTACCGAAATTCACCAAGACTTACTCATTAGAAAATAAAAAGGATTTGTCAGTAGTTAATATCTTACTGGTATTTTTCCAACACTACGACACGCCACTGAGAATACACTATAATCGTGGACAAAAACGTGAAAGACCTGTGCAAACAGTATTGACATTTTCCAATGTCCATCATCGACAATCAAACGACTCCTTAGAAAGGTTTCAAACAAACCTTACTGAAATACTGAGAGTTCATAAGGCTGAAAACATCATACGCGGTTATTTGTTACAACACAAAGCACAAAACACACGATTTTACACCTTATGAATTAATTTCAGGCCACACGTCAAGTACACCTCCCGAAACCTCATACAATCGAAAATAATTAATATAAAAATACGTTAGGGACCTAAGCAATCGGATAAAATACAAAGTCGCAAGTTCCAAAACCGAAGGATAAAAAGAAAAAAACAAAATTAGATTTGATAAGTCAGTTTCCGAAAATATACCACAATATAACCCCGGGGACAAGGTGTATGGGAAAGAATCCCAGATAAAAGATAAAACCCAAAAAAAATTTAATGGCCCTTTGAAATACAAGAAAACTTTAGCAACCGCAGTAAACCTCGAAAGAAAACAAACTTTTAAAATTAATTTTAATAGACTAAAGCCCTACTACCAATAGTCTTCTTCTTTTCAGACTCTTCGGGTTGCTACCAGCCGTTGGGTCACAGTTCACCGTTATACCAATCGATAACATCATGGGACTCTTCTTCTATGAAGAAGATACTATCAAGGCATCAAACGACAAATGGACGCTACTGGTATCCTATCAATCATCAGATTGCAAATAACCAAATTTCTGTCACAACATCTGTAATTAGAACTCTTAACTCCACAATTCAAAAATTACAAATAGACGAAGCGAAATTTAATAATAATATAGAGGAAGTGCGATGTCCAATATTTCAAACGTATTGGTATTTTACGAGAGCAGATGATTGTTTGAATGACATCTTAAACGCAATAACTTTTGCACGCCTAAAAATATTGCATATTTCAATTATTTACCCTAGGAGACCTAGTTAGCTGCTTACAAGAAATCATAAGAAATAATTTACCATTACCAACATACTCAACAAATATTGCAAAATATTTAGACATAATAGAAATAAAGGCCCATCAGTCTGAAGCAAAAATATTTTTTGACTTGAGAATACCCTTAACTGACCCTGAAACGTATACCTTTTACCATCTTTACACTATCCCAATATTAGACAATCGAACAGATCTTCACCATATTCTACCAACGATTCAAAAATATATTCCGTGTGATGAAACTTGGAGAAATGCAAACCACTGAGAATCAACATAAAAATCTGCTCCGATGTCCTTCCTTGCCCCATCGATAGCGCCGCCATTAGCAAAGCCCAATTACTAAAGCAATGTTCAAAAACAGCCAAAATTATTGGTTAATCTGGTCTCCGTTCCTCTATCTGTATAATCAAATACGATAGCAAAGAAATCGTTACCAGGTTGAAAATCATGGTTCTTTGGTTTCGATCGTGTCAAATTGAAATTATTATCCGACGTTTCGTCTACGATTGCACGAGGCATCTTCAAGGATCTTTACTCCACCAGATTAGAGCGCTGAATGACTATTGAGGAGCAACAGCCCGGTATTTATATTCGACTGATGCTCAGCGAACCGTGATCCAGCGTTACAATCGATTTCCACGTGTGATGTAGACTATAACCTGCATCTCTATTAATATTATTTGGATTTTTGCAAATTTATATTGATTCTCTAAATTTACATTTAAAGAAACCAGACACTGATGCTAGCACCTTAGTTTTTTTTAATTAAAAGTGTGACCTGGGCAATGATGGTGTTCAGCTACTGCAGATTGTACAATTTGTTTCTTTTTTATACATCTTTCATGTTCCCTAAGCCTAGTGGATATAGATCGTCCTGTTTCACCTACATACACTTTACCACAAGAGCAAGGTATCTTGTAAAAGCCTTCTGCTTGAAATGGAATTGCGTCCTTTGGAGACTTCAAACATTGTTCAACTTTCTTCTGTGTTGAAAATTGTCCGAATGTTTGATTTTCGAAGCATCTGGCAATCTTGTCGGCGGTTCAGTGTATGTAAGGTAAGACAACACTGACCATAGGAGGTACATTTATGACATTTTGTTGAGGAGTTGAGTTTTCATATTTATTAATAAAACGTCTTATATCTCCAGCGCAATATCCGTTGCCTCTCAGAGCATTAGTCAGTTTTTCTGTTTCAGATTTCACTGACTGTGTGATTGTTCGTCACATATTAAAAGTGTTCTATGTATTAAAGAGTTTATGACGGATTGATTTTGAGAAAGATGATGGTGTGACTTTGCATGGAGATATCGATTTATATGTGTTGGTTTTCTGTACACAGAATGTCCTAATTTGTCATTCTCTTTCTTTTGTATCAGTACATTAAGAAAAGGAAGGGCACCATTTGATTCAGTTTCCATAGTGAATTTTATGCTAAGGTGTTGTTGATTTAGATGATCCAGGAAATTGTGAAGGTTATCTGCGCCATGGGGCCAAACTACGTACGTATCATCTATATATCTGCACCAAAATTTATGTTTTAGAGGAGCAGAAGACGAGGCGCTTTCTTCCAAAAATTCCATGAAGATGTTAGATACCACAGGTGATAGCGGAGATCCCATGGCCGCTCCCGAAGTCTGTTCAGATATTATGGAAACTGAATCATCTATAGTAACATCTGTGTACAGGGATTCTACATCAAAACTGACTAATATGTTTCCGGGCTCTAACTAATGGTTTTAAATCTTTGGACAAAGTGTCCAGAGTTTTTAATAAAGGATTAGGTTTTTCCTGTAAATGGATATAAAAGTTTGGCCAGATATTTACCTATTTTGTAGGTTGGTGAATCTATTGCGGCGACGATTGGACGTATAGGTACATGCTCTTTATGCATTTTAGGCAGTCCGTAGAGGCGTCGAATCTTATAGCTGCTTGGATTAACGGCTTTCTTTTCTTCTGGAGTGAGGCTGAAGGCGGTAATTAGAAATGTGACGTTCCTTTCGATTTTGTTTGTTTGATCCGTCCGAATGACTTTGTAAGTATTTTCGTCCAAGAGCTGGTTTATTTTTTCAGTTTATTTGTCCTTATCCATAAAAACAGTTTTTTCTTTGACAGCTGGAAGAACTAAGATGGTGCTGTTCTCGTTCAGTTTTTTAATAGCCTTCCTTTCCGCTGATATAATATTTGATATACGAGGTTGTGAGTGTTTTATCACAGCCTTCTAAATCAATCACTCCAGAAGAAAAGAAAACCGTTAAACCAAGCAGCTCCAAGATTCCACGCCTCTACGGACTGCCAAAAATACATAAACAACATGTACCTCTACGTCCAATCGTCAGCACACATCGATCAGTTTTGATGTAGAATCCCTGTACTCAAATGCTCCTATAGATGATTCAGTTTCCATAATATCGGAAATATTACGAAACAACAAGATGGACTCTACCCTACTAGAAATAATTAAAGCATGTCTGATGTCCACTTATTTTACTTTCTATGAGCAGACTTCGGGAGCGGCCATGGAATCTTCGGTATCATCTGTGGTAGTTAACATCTTCATAGAAGCTTTCGAAGAAAACGATATATGTAGATGATACGTTCGTAGTTTGGCCACATGACACAGATAACTTTCATAATTTCCTGGATCATTTAAATCAACAACACCCTAGCATAAAATTCACTATGGAAACTGGATCAAATGGTGCCCTTCCCTTTCTTGAGTACTAGTACAAAGGAAAGAAAATGGTAAATTAGGGCATTCTGTATGCAGAAAACAAACACATGCAAATCGATATATCAATGCAACGTCACGCCATCATCCTTCTCAAAAACAAATCATCATAAATTCTTTGGTACTTAGAGCACTTTCAATATGTGATGAATAATCACTCAAATCTGAAACAGAAAAATTGCTTAATGCTTTGAGGGGCAACGGATATTGCGCTGAAGATATAAGACGTTCTATTAATAAATATTAAAACCCAACTCCTCAACAAAATGTCATAATTGTACCTCCTATGGACAGTATTGTCTTACCTTATATACACGGAACCACCGATAAGATTGCCAGATTGCTCCAAAAACCAAATATTCGGACAATTTTCAACACATGTAAGAAAGTTGGACAATGTTTGAAGTCTCAAAAGGACGCAATTCCATTTCAAACAGAAGACGTTTACAAGATACCTTGCTCTTGTGAAACAGGTCGGTCTATATCCACTGGGCTTAAGGAACATGAAAGATGTATAAAAAAAGAAACAAACTGTACAATCTGCAGTAGCTGGACACCATCATTGCCCAGGTCACACTTTTAAATTAAAAAAACCAAGGTGCTAGCATCAGTGCCTGGTTTCTTTAAACGTAAAATTAGAGAATCAATCGAAATTTGCAAATATCCAAATAATATTAATAGAGATGCAGGTTACAGTCTACAAGTGGAAATCGATTATAAAGCTAGATCACGGTTCGCTGAGCACCACCAGTCGGGAATAAATACCGGGCTGTTGCTCCTCGATAGTCATTCAGCGTTCTAATCTCGTGGATTAAAGATCCCTTAAAATGCCTCGTGTAATCGTAGACAAAACGTCGGATAATAATTCCAATGTGATACAATCTAAATTCGAGAACCATGATTTTTCAAATTGACAAAAGCCTTGACAGCTTTCGTTACCAGATTAACAAATATCAACTCCCTACTACGATTACAACCCGAATATAATGCCTTCATTGATAATTCCAAAGTACACGTAAAGTACCCCGTGGACTCATTTAAAGATGAGCTGTCTTTATTTTATGTAATGTAGAGGAATTGAATCTGTTGATCTTAAAAAGTAGTACAATTTAAAGGTCAAAAATTATAGATAAATGATTAATGCTAAACGCGTTTACCCAAGCAATAAAATTAATGATTTTCCCAATAAAACTAAACAAGTATGCACTGAAATCCATAAAAGCTGGGTAGATCTAGTAGTGACCGCAATGTTCTATGTATCTCTATGCCAGATGGTACTGTGGCAACAGAACCTATAGAAGTAACAAATGTATTCGAAATATATTTTTCACAAGATGCAAAAGATAGCAATGATCATTTTGCATCAATACATGACACAAACTGCTCAACAAGTGAAATGTTGCCATATACCAATGTATTGTTACCCTGTTACACCGTACGAGGTTGTTTCGGTTGCCCTGGGTTTCAGAAACACACCGTCCCGCAGCCTAAATGAAGTTCCTGTGAACGTTTTATAGGCAGTAATTAATTATATATCTAAGCCGCTCACCTCATATATTAAGCTATCATTTTTTACTGGCAAACTTCTTGATATTACAAATATCAGAGACTTATGTGTACTAGTATCTGCGGATTCTTACATTGGGTCGACAAGAAAGTATTTTTGGTGTCTTATGTAGAGAGCGTTGTAATTGTTTCGAAGGACTTGAGTCAGTGTTATGGTTTCTTCGTTTGAAATTTGATATCAATCACATTTAGGTTACTTTAGAAGGAACTTGCGCGTAACTTTATTTCCAGCCGTTAGTTTAGGATCAATTTTAACATGGATTGCAAAAACGAACATTTTCGGCATATTTTACTTTTTTATTTCCGTAAAGGAAAGAAAGCTGAGGCTCACAAAGAGATATGTGAAGTTATAGTGTTGATTGTATAAAAGAACGCACTTGTCAGAATTGGTTTAAAAAATTCCGTTCTGGAGATTTTTCACTTAAAGATGACCAGCGTTCTGGTCGACCTACTGAAGTTGATGATGACCACCTCAAAGCGACAATTGAAGAGAATCGTCATATAACTGTTCGAGGGATTGCAGAGAGGTTAAACGTATCGCACACAACAATTGAAAATAACTTAAAATGTCTTGGACTCGCTAAGGAGCTCAATATTTGGGGTCTGCATGAATTGAAAGATATTCACTTAACACAACGAGTTGACATTTGCCACATGCATTCCACCTGCAATGAAATCGACCTTTTTTCAAAGAATTGCCACTGATGATAAAAAATGGGCCGTCTACAGTAACATCATTCGAAAACGACCACGGTCCAAAGGTTATGATCCAGCAGAAACTACATCTAAAACTGAATTGTATCCAAAAAAGGCCATGCTGGTGGGACTACAAAGTTGTGTATTTTCAGCTGTTTTGAGGAAGCCGGGCGACCAATACAAATGATTACTGTCAACAACTAATAAAACTGGATAAAGCAATCAAAGGAAAACGGCCAGAATTGGCAAATCGCAAAGGAATTGTGCTCCATCATGATGCTACAAACTCTCACTCACCTTTAGTAATTCGTAGGAAATTATTGTAGCTTAGTTGGGAAGTGATGTCACATCCCCTATACAGACCTGACCTGAAACCTGTTATTTGGAAGTTTGCAAAACTCTTGAATGGTAAAACTTTCACAAATCATGAAGACATTATATCGCACTTGTTTCAGTTTTTTGCTGATAAGGACCAAAATTTCTATGAACGAACGTACCTATTCTCGTTCTCGAGAGAACGATCATCTTGATGGAAAGTGGGCGTGGTCCTCACGAAAAAGTACTAAACCGTATTCAGAATACGGAAAAGAAACTTCCTTTTTTGGATCTGCTATTAACTAGGAAACTCAACAACACCTTGGGCTTCAGCGTATATCGGAAACCCACACATACTGACCGATATCTCAATGCAACGTCACATATATATATATATATATATATATATATATATATATATATATATATATATATATATATATATATATATATATATATATATATACGTTAAAGTATTGTAATTTAAAAAAATTAAGTTGTATCTTCTATTTTTCTAAGACATCCTATTAACTGAAAATATTTTAGTCACGGTTTTCTTTTTATATCTAAAATGTTTTCTTTCATATTTTTAGACGATCTGTATCCTCATGCAAACACTAGTATGTATCGGTAAATTCGTTTTAAGTTGGAGAGCTATTAGACAGTATTATATTTAGGATTCCTAAATAGGAAAAGCTTTTAGACAACTACACCATCCTTAGTTAGGGTCCTAAATCAATCGATATATCATACGATACGAGAACTCCGATATTTACTGTGTCATCCAACACTTTCTAAGCATGTAAAAAGATCTCTCGTCTTAACTAGTGGCTAGTTGAATGAAAATAAAAAAGGAAATGTTGGGCGAACATCACGGTCTAATCATCCTATCTAATATTTCTTCAAATAATCTTTATAAAATCCATAAGTATGGCATATCTTTTTAAATATGTAGAACATATGATAAAACATAATTTTCTTTATTTGCCCTTTTCGGGGGTCATCCAAAAAGATACCTTAGCACGCGTCGCTTGTTAGAGTTATTATGGATAGATTATTATATTATATTTACTTGTAAAGGAATAATTATATTAAAAATATTATTTCTTAACAAATGTAAAAATTAAAGTCATTCATTTTAAAACCATTTATTCAATTAAGATTATTACAGCTCTCTATTTACATGTGATCTAACCTATAATTAATATCACAATACATTATAATCTAATTAAACTAACTAAAAAATAATACACCATGTTCAGGGGAGGATCCAGCCTTTCTTTTTGGTGGGAAGGGGATACGACATCGCAAGAGCAAAGATAAATATTCGGTTAGGACTAAAGTTAGTTTTGCACAGCGTAATTTCAGCCTAGGCAGTGACACAGAGACGATCCAATGACTGTTATAAAAAAAACCCTTGATCTTTACATCACAGACGCTGACCAATATGAATTTTTATTGTTGATTCAGCGAAAAGATATGGTTTAGACTTAATGGTAATTTATCAGATCCAATCATTAAATGTTTTTCTTGTAAGGTAGTGTATACCTTTCTTGTTTCCCTAATTTTCTAGTATTTTCATACCACATGGTGTAATAAAAATAAGAAAAAGGAGTAATCTGGCGGTTTCTAGACCTTTTGTCATAGGCCTTTCATGTTCAAAATAAGGAAATAGAATTTACTAAAAAGTTCCAGACCTTCTTTCATCGACGTCTCATGAGGAAATTAACAAAAGTTAAAATTAATTAAATAAATTATAAACTCGTAGAAAATAAACCTAAAATCGTACAAACTAGAAACACAAACTAACACTATGAAGTGAATACTACTATAAAGTCCGTTACAATATTAAATGATCATAAACAATAATAAATGACCGACAATCTTCCCGTACCACTCATTGAATGGCTTGTTGCAAAAAAGTGGAAGTAGTTATGGTATGTTATGGAATCTAATCGGACTATTTGTTGGTTTCGACTTGTAGAGTGTTGGCATTTTATGTGGGAGGTTCTGACGGTAAATTCCCGCATCCCATCCCTGCGAATGTAAAGAGGCAGCCAGGGACGGGGAGCGAGAAGATGTAGTCGAACATCTCAAGTGATATAGTATTGAATTTTGAAAATGTTTCTAATTATTAAAAGTTAAATTTTATTCTCAAATAAATGAGTTTTAATTAAGAAATAAGTGGTGTTGGTATCAATTTGCATTTTTAAGTAGTTTAATGGAACTATTTATATATAGTGTCTGTTGTGATTTCTGTACTACATATATTCGTAATGGAATTTTATGATAGTTAGGTTTATTTCCTCGTTTTACTATATTTCTGGTTAGTGGAGATTTGTAAATTTGAAATTTAAAAGAATTTTTGTCTTACTTGAGAAATGTATTCCTTTATACACCTCATATTGGTTAATTGATATGATTCAACAATACGTCTGTATTAATTGGGCGATGTTATGTTGTTCAAAAATTTATTTTACAATCTCTGTACTCGCTGCATTTGCGCTTTGGAGATGGTGCACCAAACTAGTGCTTCATAGACGATCAAAGGCCTGATAATTTTTTTATATAATATCAGTTTGTTATATAGTGATACGACTAATTTATTACTTAGCAATGAGCATAAGGGTTGCATTGCAGCAAGGGTATTTCCTGAGACTGCCGAAATGATCTTTGAATGACAGTCTAAAATCTATAACAAGAACATGATCTTTTCCTTAATTGGGACTTCCACATGATTTATTTTGAAGGGTTGTATTATTTTATGATTTACAAATTTCTTCATGACCAACATAGACTCTAATTTTTGCAGGTTTGTTTAGCTTCCATTTCAGGCAGACTTGGTTAATGAATCAATTTGGTTTCTAAGTTTGTTTTGCCGCCTCAGCTTGATGCGTGCTAGAATGCAAGAGGATGTTACCTGCGTAAATTGCAATATTTGTCATTCTACTTTTGAGGATATCAGATGTGTACACGAACTTGACATATACAACAGAACTGCTAATGTATATCTCCCTTATACCAAAAATACACCCCACCGTGCTCCGTACCATTACATGCAAATATTCGTTGGGTAACAATGAATTCTCCAAGTTTTTATTATATTGGTGAAAGTGTATTCTTGACATTGACTGAATACTTTTCATTTTGACACGAATTTATTTTTGCCTTTGCCTGTTTTATGCATTTGATGTAACGTCCACTGAGAATTTTAAACAGGAACAAAGTTCTTTTTTGGTATTTCAAAAATTGCGATTCTTGGTAAGTTTTAAAGCATTTAATAATATTTATTTAAAAAGTTTCCTTAGATTCAAATTGTGAATCTAAGGGGAACAAGTTTAATCTTATGGATATGATACACGATAATTCTTAAACGTTATCAAGTTTTCCAAAAAACAAGAAACTTCAAAATTCAACGGCTGAAGCAAATTGGTCATGAGCATAATTATTTTATACCAGATGAGTAAGTCTATTCAGAGTATTCTTCTGGAAATAGTTTTTATACAAGTAGATAAACAAAAAGTTGTTTTTGGTGTGCTTCTTACAAATTAACTTTCTTTGAACTGTATTCTTAGATTTAATTATCTTTAATTTCTCGGGGTGATCGCTCGACCATCGGCTTAATTTTAATGTATTTGACTACTTCATTTGTGGGCTTTTTGCATGTTTAGTGTTAATAAGATGACTTGCTCATCTATTTCTGTTTCGTTATTTTATCTTTGATATTTATATTTAATTTAAAATGTTTCTGAAAATATGCCAATTGACGTTTTTATACACCCATATAGTCGGACCACTTTCCTCACTATGTCTCTACGTCTGTATTCCAGCTTACAAAATGGTCCGATCTTCAATCATCCAAAGTTGTCAATTTTGATAAATTTAAAATGTCCCTGTTCAGTGCCATATCGATACAAGTCGAAAACATACCGTTTGGCGGATAATGTGTGTCCCCCGCCGGAAATTAAGATATATATTGTTATTAAGTAAATAATTTCCATTTCTGTTAGCCCGCCTATTGTTCCAATAAGGATACCAGGCATTAAAATCACCTAAAACTAATGTTTTGAGTGTTTTGCTGTTTAACGGGAGGAAGTTATCAAGAACCTGATCGTTAATATTAGCATGGGGGAGAGCATAGTATACCCTAATTGCTGTATTATTTATCGGGTTTATCAAATCATCAAGTGTACTTTATGTTTTGCAAGAAGAATTAATTCACACAGCTTGTTGATGAACCTAATGGCATTCCAATTTGTTATATTGAGTATGAATTTAAATATCGTAGTTATCAATGTGGATTGTCATCAATTCAAGGATATTTTACCCTCTTGTGAATTTATCATCTCCACTCCAAATAGATTTACGAAAGTCTCGTATAAAACTATGTATTTCTGACATATTTAGTGATTGTTTAGTTAGCTGCACTTCGCTATAGAGACCACTTACCGATTCATTATCCTCGTTCGATTATTGATGAGGCTTTATGTTTTTGTTTTTTCTTGTTTCACTGGTATCGACTGATTGACCTTGCTTCTGATTTGCTGGCTAGCTTGTTTGCATGGGCTATACCGTTTGTTTCTGTGTCCAAGAGGTAGACATCTTCGTCATTTCCGTATTCAGCATCTGATACACTTTCGTCTTGTAGTGCACTTCTTATTTTGCGTTTTTACATTTGACGTATATACTGGACGCTTCATGTCTTGACCAATTTTAGAGACTTTCAAGATTGGGCTTTGTATGTATTTTCTTATTCTGTCTTCATTTGGTGCAACTTCGGCTTGTTTAAAAAATTAAGCTTTCTGTAAGAAATCTATGTTCTACAGTTTTTTTTTACTTCTCTGGTAGTACTTCTTAGATCAGCTAAGTTCGTCGGTTACGGAATCCTAGGCAGGATATTTAAAAGTAAATATTCGTGGCTTTTACTTTGTTGTCTACTTTTTCCAATAGTTTTAGTGCTTTGGTCTGGTGTTTTGATTTGTGGTTTTTTGTATTTATAATTATGTATTGTTTTTAGATGGCGGGGTAACTTACCTAGTAAATCTTTAGTGGACTCCCTCCTTCTATACTTCTTCATAAACTCCGAAGGGCACCCCCTTTAGCCGACACTTGCGGTACTTAAGCGTTTGAAACATATTTAGGAATATTTTAAGACACTTAACGGTCGAGTTATTCGGAGAGTTTTTTTGTTGGAATTCAAGCAAAAAACGTTCACGTTTGATATTATATCGACAAAAAACGGTTAATTTGCGATATTTTATTACATTCCAATACCAATCGATATTTTTAATCTTTAATTTCTACTTGCGGAAAAAAACATCGGGTCGTTGTCATGGCCTAATACAGATTTAAAAAAAAATAAGCGTAGAATCTTCATAACCCTACATGAAAAATTACATATAAAATTACCTCGCAAACGCTCGAACCCGCACACGTTTGTTTGTGAAGTAAACACTTTATCCACTCGGCCACCGTGACTATCACCTGATAAATGTTTGGATCGGTGTAATGCTTTCACTTACACACGACCCTACTCTATCTATAATATCTATATGGTTGTTCGCCGCTAGTATTTTTAATGCTAACCGAGTAAGGAAGATCTGCAACGCTCGACCGACTAATTAGATCCCTAACTGTGCTAAATGATATTACATCATACACATAACGATCTATGTCATGCATCTGAGTCTGTATTCTTCACAGAATCCAAAATACCTTTTTAGTCATAGCTACATTCACAATAATTTTATTATTGACAAAATGCTCCGTTTATAACATATGCCTTCAAACTGGTTAAATTTAATGTCAATATGTATACATTTATTTATTTATTCCCTTCCAATACTGAAACAGAAGTATAAAATTTTCTAAAACAAACAAAGATATCTATTTAGTTCGTTTCCAATACTGAAACATGGTATAAAAGGTATTAAAACAAAAAACACTTATATTATTTAACCTAATAACACAAAGTATGACAGTCTTAAATATATACCAGTCTTTCAGTTCCTAAGCACAAGATTTTGTGATGTTCTTCTACGCCAATGAATATCACTGGATTGGTTTAGATTACTGTTATTCACTATAACACTTGTATTTGCAACTGGCTTTAACTCCGAATATACTTTAGATTCTGAAGATATATTAGGTTCTTTAAAATCATTATTATTATCAGCAATATTATTAGAAATTTTATTTGTATTTTGTTTAAATAAGTTCGTATACTGTTCGGGTACTTTAAATTTTATATTTTTTATCATGGCATGTTTTCCATATTGAAATGAAGTTTCGTAGTGAAAAGTATTAGAGTATGAAGCCAAATTTTGTTGTGTTGGCGTAGAAGTTGGTACAGTTGGTTTCAACTTAGATTCATCTGGACCCTGGCTTGGTATGGATAATATTTTTTGACATATTTCTTTAGATGTACGTTCGTCTACTTTGCGAATTATTTTACGAGGGTCAGCACTAGAAGACAATATTTTCTGTGCCACGTCTAGTGATTCCGCCAGTGGGAGAGACTTCGTAATTTGAGCAGGTGGTACGAAGTCGCAGTCTCTAAAATAATTAATGACTTTTGTAACTTAATCTGAACTAAATTAAACGAGTATGTTTGAATATACACAAACGTCTATTGCAAGTATAAAATAATTCTATAAAATAATCTACTTTATAAAAATAATTCTTACACCCAATATGCCACACCAAAATTATGTACTTATTAATGAAAAATATTGAGGGTAACAAGAAAATATGTATAATATCGGGTATTCCATTTTAAAGTTTCCACGATATTATATCTAAAAAAAAATATTTGAGAAATGTTTCAGATAAAATTGTAGGTTTTAAACGGGGCATCTAATGGTGACCTCGATATTGGCCCGGGATTAACTTTTTTTCCGTTTTTCAAAGTCAACTTACCTTATATCATCCATAATAACATGTTCAAGTAAAAGTTTCTGTTCTTTAATTTTCCAAAAATCAGGCTAGGTGTTGCCCATTGCAAAAAAATAAAGTGATTTTAAATAACCGCTAAAATTCTCTCCAAGGTCAAGGTAACCTTCAGATGTCTCCCTGTAACTAGTAGAACTTCCGTCTGTGGAAATTTTTAAATGGGACACTCGATATATATATATATATATATATATATATATATATATATATATATATATATATATATATAATATACATAGACACATACAATAAAAGTTTATAATAATGTGGGGCCGCAACCGCCTGAAGAAACTGTGTACTAAATTTTTTTCCAACACGTTTTTTACTCGATATGTTGCTTTGCATATTTTGTTGAATTCTGGTAGGTACTAACTATGCATAAAAAAAACTTTTTTGAGTAAACCAATATCTTCTACTTCGACCAATGCCGCCCGCACTAACATGTCATTGAATAAATAACAATGCAAATGATATGCCACTGCTTTTGTCCAATAATAATATTTCCAAAATTATTTCTCAATAAAAAGGTTCTCTTAACTTTTCTTCATTCGACAAACAGTTATCGATTTAAAAAAATAAAAATAATTTATTTGTATGAAAAAATTTAACAAAAATCTATCTACTAAAGCAATCCGAGATCTACCGAAAATGAGTTAAAATCGACCCAAAAAAATTTTAATACCCTATACCTCAAAAATAAAAACTGTTGCAGATCTACATTAATGAACTTTCCATTTCTCACGTCTCCAATAATCCTGCATTCACACATTTGGTGTTTTTCATGTAATTCTGTGTCGCTTGTATTTGTGCATCCGTATATGGAAGGTAGTGGACGTCCAAATGACGGTAATATCTAAAAATCCTAAATAGTGTAGTTTCAGAGATACCGATAATGGTGTTGAAATGTCGAACAGTATATTAAAAATAGATATATTTTTCCTATTCTTTCGATATTTCTTTCATTTCTTGATATTCGCCTATTCCAATAAAATAAATAATTTGGTAAATTTTGCCGTTTAGAATACTTGTCTGGTGTACGATAAATTTGTTTCGAATGTCTTTTGTAGCATCATAGCGAGCCACACATTTCTTAGTTTCAACAAATGGATCAAAATAAATTGCCTTTTTTTTTAGCAAAAGTTGGCTTAATTAACTCGCTTACTTCTGGAAGTTCTGTTTTTTTACTTTCAACATTTCAGATTTATTCTAAAAATAAACAGAATTTTTAGCGCCGAATTGTCTATTTTATCAAAAACATGCATCAATAATATACAGGGTGATTCTCCGGGAGCTTTATCGATCGATTATGGGAAAACTATAATTAGGAAAAATCTGAAAATTTGACAGTATACTAACGTGCATGGGGACAGCCGGCTAAAATATTTTCAAGGTGGCGACACTTCCGGTTATACCGGAAGTAGATGTCAACTTGCTTATTTTAAACGGAACACCCTATATATTATTGCATTTTTGATTTCTACGTAAAATTCTAGACATATTTCATATATAATGTTCTATACTTAAATCTCACCGTTTTGGACATATTTAAAGTTTTATTCAAAAATGACCTTTTCGGACCAAAACTAAACTATAAATTTTTCCTACAAGAAAGTCTTTGTTATTTAATTTGGGTTAGTTTTCTTGTGGACGAAGATCGACTTTAATAGTCGTTTTACGATATTTTGAAAATTATTAGTACAGAGTGGTCAAAAAAGAATAAAAATTGTATTTAAAAAATCGTCAAAAGTCAATTTTTTCAAATAGAAAGCACCTATTTTTATAATTTTATCATATTAAGCATTAAAAATAAGAGTAACTTTGTATATGGTCCAAAAATTTGTAGTTTTCAAAATATTGGCAATTCAACATTTTTCTATTGTAAAAATGCTATATGGCTTTTAAGTTTTGTTATTAGTTGGCCATGACGGCGAGGCGTGGCGAAAATTAAACAATCGAACCCTACAGAATTGTCACTATTTCTTGCCATTTGACATTCATTAATAATAATCATGCCGGAGCGATTAAATTACACGCATGAAAATTATTTAAACTTATTTATTATTTATCGAGAATGTAATAGAATTATTCAATAACATGCGATACATTCGCAATCCGATATCCGCAGAAACAGAAACCAACACCATCAACTGTTAAAAGGATTATAGAAAACTTCAAAAACGTTGAATCCATAAAAGCAAAAAGAAATAAACCAGTTGTTAATAATGAAAATATTAGAACTACAGTTTAGGATATTTCGCCGCATATCCGACAATATCTACAAGGCAAGTAGCATTAGAGTCTGGATTATCTCAAACATCAGTTTTAAGGATTTTATGGAAACACAATTTTCATCCCTATGTATATTCCCTAGTACAGTATTTAAAAGGCACTGATTTTCCACGAAGAGTAAAGTTCTGTCAATTTATTTTACTTCGGTCACAAGAAAATTCTATTTTTTAAATAATATTATTTGGTCGGCCAAGCCAAATTCACAAAAAATGGATTGTTTAATCGATGCAAATCCCACTATTGGAGCAACTCAAACGTACATCCATTTAGAGAATTAAATTTTCAAGTCTTGGCAGTTTAACGTGTATTGTGCTATAAGAAATGACGGCATCGTCGCCCTAGAATTCTACCAAGATAATCTGAATGGTACGTTAACCATCTTTGAAGATTTCCAGATATAATACGTTTCTTAACTTTTAGGTGAGCGCTACTTCGATATCTTGAGAAATTTGGAAGTGAACTATTTACATAACTTGCCGCTGGCTGATCATAGAAATATATTTTATCAACATGATGTGGTGCATCCACATAATAGTCATTTAGCAAAACTTGTTTTAGAATCAATGAATAGCTAAGAATTTGGGGGACAATAAAAAATAAAATATACAACACCGCATTAACCACTATAGAAGGTTGTATGCAGCCCGTTAGAATAGCATTTGAAAAACTTAATCTTCAGTCAATAAGAAGAGTCACCCATGAAAAGTTCTTGCTTTAGTGCGAAAAATGTTTGACAGTTCAAGGGCGTCAATTTGAACATCTACTTAAATAATTTTTGTAACTTTATTTTATTAAAAACTGGTTTATTTCTATTTCTCTTAGCTTTTATAGATCCGAAGTTCTTGTAGTTTTTTTATAATCTTTTTAACAATTGGTGGTGTTGGTTTCCGTTTCTTCGGATATCGGATAGCGAATGTATCGCACGTTCTTGAAATAACTCCAGCACATTATCCACAAATAATAAATAAGTTTAACTAATCTTCGTGGGTGTAATTTAATCGCCCCGGCATGATTATTATTAATGAATGTCAAATGGCAAGAAATAGTGACAATTCTGTAGGGTTCGATTGTTTAATTTTCGCCACGCCTCGCCGTCATGGCCAAGTAATAATAAAACTAAAAAGCCGTGTAGCATTTTTACAATAGAAAAATGTTAAATTGCCAGTATTTTGACAACTTCAAATTTTTGGAATAGACAACCTTAAACAAATTTACCCTTATTTTTAATGCTTAATATGATAAAATTGTAAAAATAGGGCTTTCTATTTGAAAAAATTGACTTTTGACGATTTTTTAAATATAATTTTTATTCTTTTTTGACCACTCTGTACTAATAATTTTTAAAATATCATAAAACGACTACTAAAGTCGATCTTCGTCTACAAGAAAACTAACCCAAATTAAATAATAAAGACTTCCTTATAGGAAAAATTCATAGTTAAGTTTTGGTCCGCATTATACATGAAATATGTCTAGAATTTTACGTAAAAATCAAAAATGCAATAATATATATAGGGTGTTTTACTTAAAATAAGCAAGTTGACATCTACTTCCGGTATAATTGGAACTGCCACCATCTTGAAAATATTTTAGCCGGCTGTCCCCCATGCACGTTAGTACACTGCCAACTTTTCAGTTTCTTACTAATTATAGTCTCCCAGAATTCATCGATAAAGTTCCCGGAGAATCACTCTGTATACGTTTCGTTTAATGTATTCCTTTTTAACAAACTTTTTTTAGGTAAAGTCTTAAAATTTTGTGTAAATAATATAACAGAAATATCATAACATATTATGGAACAATATTAATACAAGCAGTATTTAATATACCAACACACCGTTAGTGGTCAATCGACTTTTTAAAAATTGTTGCAAAATTATTATTAAACTTTAATAAAAATATATTACACTATATTACCAGATTTTAAGGACGTATATATATCGAAAGAACTGAGAATATATATCCATTTGTAATATCTTGCTGGCAATTGTAGCATTACGATCAGTATTATCTGAAACTACAATATTTACAATTTTGATATACCGTCATTTGAGCGTCCACATAAAAACACTTTTACAAGCACCGTCAAATGATAAGAAAGCGTTTTATTAAATTTTAATTATTGTGTCCATATACGGTATATATATATATATATATATATATATATATATATATATATATATATATATATATATATATATATATATATATATATATATATATATATATATATAGTGTCCTATTTAACATCGACACTCAAAAATCTCTAAAACCAAGCATTTTCTGAAAAAAACACGAGAGACCAAAGTTTTTTTTTTATTTTAAATGGGTTAAAGACTTATAAGCCTGAAACTAACCTTGCACTTGTATTTTTGGGTTACTTCAACGTCAAATTTGTTTTCTCGAGTAGGAACCCCTATTTTTTTTATTGCAGAATGGAAAGTAGGGAAAATTCCCCGTCCAACCATATAAATATGTATGATTTTTTTACATCTTGAAGTCATTTGAAAGTCAAACGCACTTGTCAGAAAATAGCAAAAAGGCTTAGAAATGAAAGGATTTCGAGATAAACTTGGTTTAAAAAAATTGTTGGATGTAATGCCTTGAAAGTCAAACAAATCTTCTTGGAAGGCTAAATAACTTGGAACTAAAGTGTACATGAAAACCGTTTATTTTGTTAGTAATTGTAGGAAATTGGAGCCATGCTGATGCTGGTGATTTTGACTTTTGGACTTATTAACGTGTCAACGATTGGTATACCATTGACGGTATTTAATCACTACACGTTCATGGTCATACCAATATAGTGTCCGAGGTCTATGTCAAGAACGTTACACCTTTCATGTGACCAGCCAGTTACGGTAAAACTTATAGATGTGAAAAAAAGCATATGACATTTTTATCGATAGACGGGAAATTTTCCTTACTTTCCACTTTTGCAAAAAATAGGGGTACCGTTCAAATATAAAGAAACTTATATCTCTTCTTATGAAACAATTTGGTTTCTAAACCTTTTTGCTTTCTTGTCAGAAAATGACCTCTAGATGTGAAAAAAGTATAAAATATATTTAAATCATTGGACAGCGAGTTTTCCCTATTTTCCATTACTGCAATAAAATATAGGGTATCTTATTGAAAAAAAACAGATTAAGGCATTTCCAAGGTCATAAGCGGTTAGCCCCCTTGAAAAAAAGAAACTTTTGTGTCTTGTATTTTTTTTCGAAAAACGCTTAATTTCTGAGATTTTAAGTGCCAAAGTTAAAATAGGATACCCTGTATATATAATTGCACCCTTATTATTATAATATAATATTAATTCAAAAGCAAATATTTAAAAGCTAACTCTCATGCAAGTCTTTATTTTTATAAATTCTAAATTGTAGGTTCTAGAATATTGTTTTTAAACATAGACAAAATTGTTAAATAACCAAGTTGTATGCATAATCGCATATATATCCTCATAAGCTCAAAAAGCTTTTATACTAATATCAATTTGCAGTTATTCAGTAACATTTCCATATTTATAAGATACTCTAATACAAGCACTGATCAATTTATTACCCATTTATTTATTTACTCATATTGATCTTGATAAATCTATGCTAAAGAATAACCAAAATAACAGGCAGTTTATTTCTGCAAAAACTCATTCATAAAGTTATGAGGATTTCTGCGACCTTAACTGGCGCTATAATGAATGGATTACGAGACCTAATTAGCTTAGCTATTACACCATAGGCGTGCGCTTTTTGTTAGGCCTTGTCGGATAATATTTACATAATTTTGGGACTACTGTTATTTATATTAAAAATATATATCGCCACCTGAATGCAAGAACTAGGTAACTCGAAATTTCTCGTATCTGAGTTATATATTTTACCTTATATTAGAAACCGTATAAAATAAAATGTATTAAGTGGGTAACTTGTCGGAATAAAACAGAGACATCTATTGATCCATGTAAAAAATAGTTAAGAAAACCAGACAGATTTTCTTGCAAATTTTCTAACACTCCATTATGGTGTTAACACGCTACATTTTAAGCTTTATACGTTTGTTTATGTTTGATAGTTGCAGCAGTTCAGGTGTTTACTGTGTTTACAATGAAAAAATAATGTCTCGAGGGCAGAAATTAGTGCAGTTAGTGCGTGAAATGCAATCAGAAGTAGAAAGTAAGCGATATTTTGTATTGAATTTACTTGCCGGCTTTTCTAGGCAAGAAAATCCGGATTACTGAACAAATTTGCAATTAAAGGAAACAAAAATAATACACGAAACAACTGAATAACAAAAGAAAAAAATACAACGGCTTTAGTCTGCTTCTTCCTTTTCTCTCCTTCCATGAAGTATGTTTGAATAAAAGTAGTCTTGACTTAAAGCTGATAGTTTCAGAGAAAACAAAGACAATAGGTCGTTATATTTAGCATCGGCAATCGGTGTTTATGTCTAATGTGAGGTTAAGTTATTTATTTTTAAACTGATCATATCGTTGCTGAGAACTGAAATACTTAGCACTTTGCATTTATTAGGATTAATTAAAGAAATGTTACAATACTGGGTGTTATGTTTCTACAGGTGTCCTCGTGTTGTGTTGAATATTCCTTTTTACAATAAATATTTTGCTAAAATTAAACGAGTGAAATTTTTTTTAAATAGGTCTCATATATTCCATGTCATAAACGCATTGGTATTTTATTAAATTTTACTATAAATTTACATTTTTTTTCAACCATAATAAAGAAAGGGCTTAGTACGAATAGTTGATAATTCTAATAACGTCCTTTTTATTTTAGATCTAAACGATAATAAAATTAAACTGGATCAAAATGAAACTGTCAGAGCAGGTTTCAATGGTAAAGGTAGGCTTTTAATAAAATTACAGTACGTTTATTTTTAGATTACGAGTATTTTTTAAAATCGTAGGCTCATTTAGTTGTACTTATTTTTAGAATCAAATGCTAATCAGGAGATAATAGGCACTGAAAATGCCTACAATACGTTGTTCAATCACACTTCCAGCGAAGGTAACTTTTCTCCTTATGGATCTGAGTACCATCCTAGTAATGACTTCAAGACTCTGACGCGGCAAATATCAGTAATAAATTGTCAGGAATGGAAGAGCACCAAAAAACAACCGACAACCCCTGAAGAAAAAAAAAAGGCAGGCAGCGAGTTGGCCGAGAAATATTAGAAAACAAGCAAGAGTTGAAGGAAAAGAATATATTTCAACAACAGGAGTGATGGTACCAGCCGCCCAGATAAAGCTGTCTTGCATTGAATCTTGTAGGCTGAAATATTGTATGACCCTGCAAAACAGAAAACCACAATTTTTAAGGCTTACTATGACATTGCTGATTACACACGACAGCGGTATTTCATACGTGCAAACACACATAAGCTTACAAAACAAACAAAAATGATGCATCAGAGTTCAGGAGGCTGTACTCAATAATATACTTTCTACCGATCAATGGTGAAAAAAAAATAGATGTAACCGTATGTTCTAGAAATTAAAATGGGTGCTGTAGTGTTGCTGTTTCTAATGGAAGGAGAAAGGGAAAGATCTTTACCTTGGATCGCGCATTAATCGAAGGCATTAAGGCTCACATTATGAGTTTTCCTTGTGTTCCATACCATTACTGTGGAGAAGGTACTAGAAAAAATACCTGGACCCGTCTTTAAATCTGGCGACCATTCAGTGGTGTGAGAAAAACGAAAAGTCAAAGGCAAAATTATCCACATACCGTAACGTTTTTAAGGACAATTTTAATCTGGAGGTTTCAAGTAAAATTTGAACAAGTATGTCGTTGCAATGTGTATGTACGTAGTTCAAGTTATTAAAAACGTAAAGGTTATTGGCCTTAAATTGTTGACGTCAGGCCATAGGGAAATGGAATTTCCATGCACTCAGCCATTGGTACAGAGTTTAAGCACGTCGGCAAAGCATTATGGCCAGATGACTGGAAGACAATTGCACGAAATGAGGGAAAAAGGAGATTATGCCTCACGAATATGAATGCAAAGAGTTATTTGCACCTGAACATTTCAGACGCGTGGACTGTAGAAAAAAAAAATGTTGTGTAGGTTTTTAGCAAATGTCCTCTTAGCGTGCTACCGACAAGGCCATCCGATTGCCGATGCTAAATATAACGACCTATTGTCTTTGTTTTCTCGGAAACTAGCAGCTTTAAGTCAAGACTACTTTTATTCGAAATTACTTCATGGAAGGAGAGAAAAGGAAGAAGCAGACTAAGGCCGTTGTATTTTTTTCTTTTGTTATTCAGTTGTTTAATGTATTATTTCTGTTTCCCTAGACACAAAAATTAAAATATTATTTTATGATTTCATTTACCAAAAATATTCTAAAAGAATATCTAAAATTATTTTTGGCTATATCTCAGAACCAAGAATACCCCGTTACCCAGTTCTTACAATCGCGTAACGAAATATAGTTGTCGGTATTAACAAAACTGACAATTTTTAACTATAGATGTGTTTTCGGGGGTAGATTGAGAAAATGAAAACTGAATTTTACGTTTTTTAGAGATTACTTCTTAAAATATACCTACTTTAAATGTTGGGTTTATTTCCATTTTCCTCTTTTTATTGTTATATTTGTCCATTTCTTTGCTAAACCACCCCTTTTCTACTCTAGAAACGTTAACCATTTTAGACAATTACATTGATTTTTATGCAATTATTGTGTTTAAATATAAGGCAGCCAATCATATCACCATCTCAAACAATAATTTTTAATAAAATTTTTAAAGTTTTCATAACGCTAGAAGGGCGATTTTTGTGATTGTAGCACAAAAATGGATAAACAACGATAAAGAAAAGAAAATGCCAAATAAACTAATAACTTTTAGCTTGTATACATATATATTTCTAGTTTAACTAAAACTAACTGGAAATTTGATTATACTAACAACTCTAACAGATTTAAACAGAAAATCAAAATAATAATAATAATAATGCCAATATCTCAAAAATTACAAAAAATAACGCTGATATTTGAAAAAACTAAACGCTTTCGCGAAATTTCGTTTCCATTTTCGCAATTTAGGCTTTATAGCTATTTTCAAAAAAACAGTTAATTTTGGAGTAATACAATAAAACTAAATTTTGTTAAAATAAATTATTAAGGATTTAATAAGATCTGCTTTCTTCGTTAATTTGTAATTTAAAGCGATAAAAAGTGTAAAATTTACATTATCAGCATACAAATCTCGCAACGACTCTCTGTATAATACCGAACTGTTTTCGGGGCAGATTAGCTCAAACAAAAATAAATTTTACCTCTTTATTAGATTAAGATAGATTATACGAGTGTGGCGATAAATCTCCGACCTGACATACTGATGGCGCCAGCAGGTGAAATTTTGTTCTGGCATTCTATAGTACTATCCTAGTTTCAGGTCAGTACCTTGGTCAGTATTTATTTCACAACCTTTTGATCAAGGACTATATAAAATGGAAAATTTGGAAAAACGCGTAGTTATAAAATACTTTTATTTAAAATGTTTGAAGCCTTCTCAAATTAAAGAGGAAATGGAAAATACACTAAAAGACTTTTTATAATATACAACGGAGAACAGGTAGATTTCTCAAATGAAAAAGGGTTGTACGAGCACTAAAAATGAGCAACGCTCCGAAACCCCCATAGAGGAGACAACTCCTGAAATGATGAAAAAATTCATAATAATATACTGGAAGATCGCGAATTAAAATTGTCCGAGATAGCGGAGACTAAAAATATCAAAAGAACGCGTAGGTAATATTTTAATGTTTTGTGTATATAAAAGCACTGCGCTAAATGGGTTTCTCGTTTGCTAATGCCTGAGCAAAAGTTGGATGGAAAATTGTTTCCTGAGGAATGTTTGCGTCGATGATACTATAGATGATACTTGGGTCCCTTACTATACCCGGGTAAAACAACCCCAAGATGGCATGAAGAGTTTTGTCAGCTAACATTGTCTTTTCTGGGATGCAAGAGGAAATATTTTTATTGATTACAATGAAAATGATAAAACTATCGATGACGAGTACTACGCAAATTGATTGCAGCGTTTGAGGGACGAGGTAAAGAAAAAACAACCACATCTGCCAAAAAAAAATCTGGTTTCTCCATGACAATGCACCAGCACATTCATCAGTCGTTGTAATGACTAAAACTAACGAATTAGATCCAATTGTTTGTTCATTCACCTTATTCGGCAGATCAAGCACCCAGCAACTACCACGCGTTTCTTAACCTTAAAAAATGGTTTGGTGGCAAAGATTTTAGAGCAACGACGCAGTTAATGGTGCTGTAAACAGTTACTCTGAGGAGCTCGACGTTTCGCATCATAAATAAGTTATAGCTAAATTACAGCACCTATACGAAAAATGCATTAGCCTCTTTCGGGATTATGTTGAGAAATGAAACAAAATAAAATTAAAGAAATGTTTTTTTTTTATCAAGCCCGGGGTTTATCAGCTTACCCTCGAATATTATACGACTCTATAAATTCATACAACCGTTACATAGGGTGCCGTTATGGCTGTATTGTACAGCGGTGCCAATAGAAACACGGCCATTTCTTATTTGAAAATCTCAAATGCCTATTTATGTAATATGCAGGCAAATAAGCTACAATTTAATGTAGATATCAGTAATAAGGATTTTATTTTGCGATTTATATTTTAAGCCTCTCGCCTTCCTCGAACACTTCGAATAGAGTTGCCATGGCATCGATGATGACATGGATATCTTTTTAAATCAAATTGTATAATTACAAATTTGATACAGGTGATTTTTTAAAAATTTTGGTTAATTTGATCCAGTCTTTGCCACACTCTAAAGCGTTACATGAAAGAATTTTAATCACAAAGCAGATACATTCTCTGATTACAACAATTATTAACGGGAATTTAGAAGCCAGTCATACATTTTTATAAATCTTGGATTTAATTCAAACCAAATATTATTGTAAAAAATATAAAAGTTATGATACCAATTAGTATTTTTAAGTAGTTGATTTTTTTTATATTTTCTGTAATACATCAATAAATTATATCAGTCATTCCCTTTTTGCTACTCAATTATTTTTGTAAATTAACATATGTGAAGCTCACTACTTTTTGTAGTTTTTCAACCAATTTAAATAAGAGTCAATGGAACCCTAGCTAGTATATTTCATGTTTCGATGGTTTACAGTACATAAATTGTATATCCACAAACTGTGTGATTTATGCATACCTATGTTGTACATAAACATAATAATTCAAAAGAAAAAAAAAATTCTGAGACAGCTGCAACAAAAAATTAAAGTTTTCAAAATTTTAGAAAGAAACTACTATCAAATAACTATAAATTTCTAGCTTGCTTACGAATAAAAAAAGGATTTGAAAATTAAATAAAATATAGAGAAATCTTTACGATCATACTATTAAACTAAAATACGAATTCGTTCATTGAAATAATACGAAAGCAACGCTATCCAATATTTGCACTTCTAACCAATTTACATTCGCCAAAACACGACAAAAATTGATATGTTTATTATCTAAGAAGTTGCACAGAAAGTAATCGTAAAATTAAAATAATTATTTTTTTTATGGCATTTTAAAACTTTTGATAAAACTATCTATATCTTTAAAATGACAATACAACTATTTTCTAGGCATTATTGGAATATACAGGGTGTCCAAGATAAGGATCCTAAGCATGGGGATCTCGGAAACAGTTGGAGATACGAGGTCGGTTAAATTAGAGAAAAGTTGCGCAATTTAGTGCTAAATTAAACGCAGTTAAAAAATTTAAAAATTTCAAACACTTCCGGAGATTTCCGGAAAAAAACGAAATTTGGCAAAATCGTTTTTAATTTTTGCAGGCTTTATTTAAAGAGATATCAGAAAATAAAAGGTAGATTCTCATTGCCACTTTTTATTTTTTATAATATGGTCTAAACAAAATTTAAATCCGACGTTTCGTTTCTGAGATACCATCATGAACTTTCATTTTTTATATGGAACAAAAAAAAGTATCCCATGTATTTGATAGCATTTTTTATTACAAATTCAACGATGTATCACCCTTGCATATCGAATACGTAGTTCAAGTACTTTCCATAAGAGCTCCATGAGAGCGAGAGAGAAAGGTATATCAGTTTTATAAAAGCCAATGAACTACACACTTGATATGCAAGTGTGATACACCGTTGAATTTGTAATAAAAAATGCTATCAAATACATGGGATACTTTTTTTTGTTCCATATAAAAAATGAAAGTTCATGATGGTATCTCAGAAACGAAACGTCGGATTTAAATTTTGTTTAGACCAAATTATAAAAAATAAAAAGTGGCAAGAAGAATCTACCTTTTATTTTTTGATATCTCTTTAAATAAAGCCTACAAAAATTAAAAACGATTTTGCCAAAATTCGGTTTTTTCCGGAAATCTCCGGAAGTATTTTGAATTTTTAAAATTTTTAAATTGCGTTTAATTTAGCACTAAATTGCGCAACTTTTCTCTAATTTAACCGACCTCGTATCTCCAACTGTTTCCGAGATCCCCATGGTTAGGATCCTTATCTTGGACACCCTGTATATAAAATCAGTTTGATGTGTCATGAGCCTTTATATTACATGCAATCCTTAATAAACCAAGTAAAGGCAAAAATACTTTTATACAAACCCAAGTAAGTTTTGTTATCGGACAGTCATTTTTTGAAAAAGAATAAAATAAAGGAGTGATTTTCGGAAGGAAATTGGCAACCCTATTTACTATCTTACTACAGAGTGGACGTTACGTAACTTAATCCTTTAAAACTTAATTTCCGGACCATTTGGTGTAAGTTTTATTTTAAATTATAAATAAAAAATTATATCCTATAAATGACCCGATTTTATTCTTCACAAGATAAGCTTTATAAATGGCACTATCCATAACTGTATGCTAAATGTTTAGATCTGTTCGGCGAATTTCTTTGAAAACACTATCTTTAAGCAAGAAAAGGGCGTGACATACTGATACTAGCTTTTTTAAACATCAAAATTAAAAAAAAAAAAACGAAATGGTGTTATAAAAGGAACACGTCTACATACATCAGCAATAACTATAAAATATTACCGGTCATTAGTGCATTAGAAAAGTATGCCTGAGGTAGCAGTATTAATATTTTAAATTAAAATACATCCTACAAACCACATTTACTACGTGCAGGGCGTGTCCTTCTACCCAACAACTACTCCACTTAAAACTATTGCTACAATGCCATGTCCAGTTACCATATTGTAACTAAGTTACATTTAAAGAGTAATCAATTCTATTGAACAGGTACATACATAACTTTTAGAAAAGATTCTTTTACTACAAACTACTTGGTACAACAAAACATAATTCAAATTAAAAATTATGGGCTTTACACATTTCATTTCTACCGTTAACACGCCTAGGAACGGGAAAATTACATCTCAAATTCATACTTTAAAACATAATGCAAGCAAATATATAAGTATAAAACTGAACACGCCATTCTGCAAGCAATAGTTTTTAGGTAATTTATTTATTGGTATGTTGTAATATTTTTTATATTCAAAATAACTCCGAATGCATTTGACCCTTAATAATATAATAACGCCAATTCATTAAATAGAGAATATATAAATAAAAAACTATATTTTTGAAAGTCGTTATTTTTTATTATTAAATTCACTGTAAAATGTGGCATCAAACTGTTACGTTATGATAAAAAACGATTTTAGGAGACACATTTTTAACGCGACAGTTTATTCTTTCGTAATGTGAGCTTTGGAACATTCTGCGTTAATTATATTGCCGCATAATGTAATTTGCAGGTGGAGTAACGGTGCGGTATTTAAATATTTTTAAATTTTCTTAATAGTCTTTATTTTCTGTGATTGTAAATTAATTTTGTTAGCTCTAACTGAATATTGTTTTGCTAATATAATGAAAAATTAAAACGAAAATGAGGGATAAACACCATTTTTTAGTTTTTAAATAAAAAGAATGTAGTTAATTTATGCTTATATAAATGGAATAATATTTTTTAGAAGTTTGTATAAAATAATTATCGAACTGTCATTAACCTTTTAATAAATTATACTATTTATTCAGTTCGTCAGAATTTTGTCAAAAAATATGATTTAATGAATAATGGTTAGTTATTTTTCTTGACACGTAACGTGGAGTTTATTTAGCTTTAAATTGTATCATCATAGCCAAGAGCATAATACATCAAAATAAAACTGGTTAAGTGAGAACTCTTGGCAAATTTCTTCTCAAATCTACGATAGCAAAACTTTTTAGGCATGAGATATATAGTAAAACATAGAAGAGGTGGTATTTTTTTTAATCGGTTTTTACTTTGTCCCTAAATTTTCACTGTGGGTATAGAAAAAAAATATTTTTTTAGCTCAACCTTACGGAGACGATGTCACAAAAATACGAGACAAGATATATTTTTATTACGCAAAAAAAGTACACTTCATGTAGGAAAACGAATCTCGACAGTATTTTACTACAGGCTTATTTTAAATCATTATGGTTAGCAAAAGAGCTATTAATGCAACAATTTAAAATTTTGATACTAGTTTCGTGGCTGATCGGCCTAATGTAAAAAAAAATAGCGAATATTCGTTGCTTGTCATTATATTCTTTTATATTAAAGTATATGAATGCTTAATAATCATTAAATGTTGGATTAGAATACTAATTTATTTTTTAGCCGTTTAATTCAATAACTGGTTTTACAAAAAAAGTTTACAAAAAAATTTTAAATTCATAACTGCAACAATAAGTCTGAAGTTGGAATTCTAATAAAATCTTTATAAAAAAAATTAGCCAATTAAAAAGAGCGCTAAAAAGCGAAAATTCATATAAATTTTTAAATGAAATTGAAATTTTTGAAGTCGGCGTCAAACTAATACCTGACAAAATGTGATTCATATAAAAAGATTGAGAAATACTTTATTTGTAATGGCTTTCTTACCGTAACTTGTATGTATCTCCTGTTAGGAGTTATTTGTTTCATTTAGTAATAATTTGGCGTCCACTTCAACTATTTCAATTTCACATAAAAATTTATATTGTTTTTTTTTCGCTTCTTAGCGCTTTTTTTAGGAGTCGGTTATCTTTTTTTAATAAAAATTTTATTTTTCGGTTTTTAGTTTTGAAATGAGTTAAGTTTCTAGGATCGCAAAAAAGTACCCATTTTATCCAAAGTTGTAGAGCACACTAAACTGAACAACAAAAAAAAAATTGATTCTGAGAATTCTCCAATACCAGTTTTGACTGAAATTGTGCCAAACAAATATTTGGTCTGCTTGAGTAAATCCTCTATCTTGAATTTTAAGAAATTAATTTTAGAATAATCTACGCGCCTAAAACCCCCCAACACCGATATTGAAAGAATTTGACACATGTAAATTTTTTAGTCCGACTATCCTGCATACTGAGTTTGAAGAAACTATATTAAGATCCGTCATATACGCCCCAAAAACCCCGCATATCAATTTCTGCAAAATCGGAAAAATGTAAAATTTTTAGTCCCCCACTTGTATTTGCCATATTAAATTGTAAAAAATGAACGTCGGATTCATAACCTACGATTCCAAAAACCACCTAATATCAATTCTGAAAAAATGTGAATAACGTAAAATTTACAACCACTGTACTGAATCCGCCAAATTGAACAAAAAAAATTTTTTAATTTTAATTTAATCTTAATCTACACCCTCGAAAATCCTCCAGTACCAATTTCGGACATAGTCAAGAAATATAAAATTTTTAGACCACCATATTGCATCTGCATATTGAATATTTTTAAAACAATTTTTAATTCGTTATTTACACTTTCAGATGTTAAATTTTTAGTTCACCATATTGGATCCATACTGAATTTTTTTAGAAATAATTTTAAGTTCGTAATTTACCCCTATAAAAATCCCTTATCCAATATTGGACAAAATCGAAAAATGTAAAATTTTTTGTCCGCCATGTTAGATTTGCCATATTGAATATTTAAAAAATAATTTTAAATTCGTAATCTACACCCTCAAAAACCCCCTATACGAATTTAGGATAAAATTGATATGTGTAAAATTTTTAATCCGTCATGTTGAATTTTTTCAAAATTATTTTAGATTAGTTATATACGATCTCGAAACCCCCATACTACCGCAACAACTTCATGAACATAATGCAAAAAGTTGCGTTCGATGCCCTGTTTCGGAGTAATCGACATACATACATAAAAAAAAATACATAGCGGTCGAATTTAGAACCTCCTTCTATTAGAAGTCAGTTAGAAATAAAAAAATCGTTTTTCTTTCTGTAACCAAACTGAAAAATATTTTGTTTTGGCAGATAACTATTCCTCTTACCGATTTCACCGCGTTATCTATAAATTGGTATCAATGATTTTCCTAAAGTTTTGTTTGTTATAATATACAGGGGCTCCTGAAAAATATAGGCAATCTCTCGGAAATGAATAATGCGTGTTACAATATGTTCTCTAAAAAAAAATTCGATAGAACGTACCCCTGTCGAGATAGTCACCTTTAAAAGATTGAGAACGATACTCCTGTTTCTGTTTGATTAAATTCTGATTATTGCTACATTTTAGGAAGGCCGTTAGAATGATACACTGAACTTTTCTATATTTTTTTAGAAGAAGCGAGGGATGAATTACCCTTAACATTTTTAATCCCTAAATTTTGAAATACTCACGTTTTTTAGATTTTATTGCATAAATTTGGATTCATTTATCTTTTAGAAAAAAAAAAGCACTCGATCGAAGTCGAGAAAAACATAATTTTGTTGCAAATGGTATTAATCTTTGGAACATTCCGAAAAAAATAATTTTTGCGGCGAATTAATTTAACAAAATTTACGTCAAATATCATTGCTTTATTAAAACAAAGCAGTTTGCAACGTACATTTTTTTAGTAGTGGTTTAGGAATTCGATATAATTTGTCATATTGAAATAAATTTGTTTACAATTCTCTACCACTAAAAATCTGTTAGCTATTTATAGTAATATTACTGTTATCGCATAATCAGAACGCCTCCTTTTTTTATTGGGTGTGGTTTGGTTGCTGAACGCGTGTCGATGCGAGCTTTCCGGATTTCAGTCAATCGTCGAAAGCGCCAGACTTGTCTGATGTTGTTCCTAAAACTGCTATAGTATACGATATCTTCATAAAGCAGGGACCATAACAATCTTAGGCGAAGCGTTTCCAAGTATAAATTTATATCGCTAGACCGTAACGTGATGCGTGTCTGGTCCTGTAACGAGCGCTATCGTGATTCATTTCCACCAGGTCGCTATTTGTCGTTGTTATAAGGTAGATTTAGAAAGTGAAAAATCGTTTCGAAGTTTTTTCTACCTTATTGAACCGCAACGCAGGGGGGTGCGGTGAGAGTCCCTCCTAAACCACCCGACCAGATAGGAAATCTGGCCGCCTCACCTTTCTTCTCGCTCACCGGGGCAAAGGGGAGTGAATGATAAAAGGGGCTTTTGTTTTCTTCTGTTTACTTCAGGAAATTGAAGTAAAGTTTGCTTCCAAAAATAAGCATTCGTCTGCTATGCATAAAGCATGATGTATGTTTGAGCGTGGAATGCTCCAAGGTTGAGATTCTGAGAGAAAATCAAGAATTGGGTAAGCTAAGCATTACGGTGAATAACACTTAGCCAGGGGATACTTGCAAGTGTATGGGTTTATAGGCCTTTTGTTTTTGTTACGTATTTTCCGCAAAGAAAATTTGGAAAAAAATTTGTTTAAAAATTTCCGCAAAAGAAATTTGGAAAAATTTTTTGTAATAAAAATTTCCGCAAAGAGAATTGTTGTACAACGTTCCGCATGAAAATTATGCATAAATGTAAATATAAAATCCGCTACAGGGATGTAAGGTAATGCGCATATTGAACATTGAGAATAGAAATTATTCCGCAATGAATGTTTTAGCGTTGTTTTTACCCATGTGTTTAATTACGTATGATGTGTGTAACTATAACTATCTGTACATATCTTTTCTTGTAATCCATTCCTAAACGTCGTAAATGTAACAGTCCATATAACTCTCGCAAGGGATACATCTTATCACTTCAATCATGTCATAAGTTGCTTTTAATTCCCGCAGTTAAAGTCGCTGAAGAGGGATAAAATAAAAATCCAATTAATATTTCAGGAACCGACCTTTTTTTCCCGGGTATTCCCACACTAAGAATCCCAAAAACAAAGCGTTTTCATGTTCTGAAATATATCGGAAAATAGCTAAAAATGTAGGGGTAACAAGGAACAGATTAAAAGAAGTTTTGTGTTCATTCCGCAAAATAAATATGGGTAATAGAACGCTGTGAAAAATGTATGGTTAACCAATGTGCTAAAACAGTACTAGTAACTGTGGAATTATGAAAAATTTATCTAAGCGAAAATTGAATATAATATTATAAAATAATATTATAGGAGTGTTAAAATGAATGAATATGAATTTGTTTTGGAAAAATATGATATAGGAAATTATACCATATTTGTGAATTTGAGGTTATGTTTTGTTTGAGTATTGGGACACTCATGTTTAATTCGAATTAAATCGCGAAATTTGTGTCGGTGATCCGTAATTGCAACACCAGTTCGTGTATACAATTACGAATAACACCCGACTTTCGAATTATAGTTTCTGAGAGCCCTGTAGTTGAGAAAACTTACCCAGGCGTTCGTATGCAGATACTACCTAAATTCCAAAACTGTTTTATACAAGGGGAATTCCCAGACACCGTATTTAATCCGAGTTGTTTGCATTTCGCTTTAAAATCTTCTTGAATCTTTGCTTTTCACTATCTTTGTGCAAGTGATAGCTACTAAACGCCCAAAGACTCCGAGAATATGATTTTATGTTTACTGAAGCGAAGACTGGACGTTCTTTGAAGACTTCGATGCCTTCAGAAAGATCGTCGTGGTTGGTGTATGAAGGTACTGGAACTGGTAAGCGCCACGGCCGTTGTTTGTTGTGCTTCTGATGGATGTTGAATCGAGAAGGGTGATGCTTGTGATCGACGTATTTTATAGTAACTTTTAGGCCACGCCTTTAAAGTTAAAATAAACGAATGAAAATGCTGGATTTCGTTCCATAAGCACTAATGCTTTTTGGAACTGTGAATTTGAAAAGGAAATCGTGTTTGAAAATTGGTGAAATGGTGTTTTTCACGTGTAATGTGATCCATGGTGATCTGATAAATATCCGTTTTTGAAGTATTGCAAACAGATATATACAACACGGTTCATAAAAATATTTTTTTTTAACAAATACTTTTTATTGGGCGGTGTATTCTACCTACTATAGATTATTTGCTTTCGTCAAGTAAAATATCACGTCTTATTCATTCTTATAATTTCATTCCTTACTGGTGTTTAATACTTACATAAACAATGTAATTAAAAAATGAACGATACTATTGTCGAGTACGCAGATATACACCAAATATACAAACTTGCTGCTTATGATATGCAAGTCGGAAGGCTATATCAAGAAAGGTATTAAAACTGCAGATCCAAGAACATTTAAACGTGCTGACAGACATTTAACAAACTCCGATAAGAATTTTGTGTTATTGAGGTAAATGCAAGACCCATCATTAGTTATTATTTTAGAAAAATTTGTTGTCGGAAAAATAACCCGCTACTCAGAATTGGAAGAAAATATTTTAAATGTTGTTGTTGAAAATCCTTCAAGTAGATTAACAACTGGGCTTAATACATCCAAAACAATGTATTGAATATTCAAATCAAACAGAAATATATTTTTGAAAAAGGACCGTTCCTTAATGTTTTAAGGGTAAGAGGTGTGTTCAATCGAAAAATTTTATTTGAAGCGATACAGTTATTTTAATGCGTACTATTCATTTCCGAGAGATTGCTCACATTTTCCGAGAAACCCTGTATAATACAAATAATATCAAAAGCAAAACAAAACTGCCCAATGAGAAGTGAATTTCGTCCAAAATCTAAAACTTTTTGGTAAATTCAGGAGTAAAATTTTACTACAAACTGCTTTCCCGAGCCACAATGATTTTATACTTGAAATAAACAATGTTATTTAAAATGGATTCAAGCACTAGGGTCTTTATGTATTTTCTACTCAAAAAAAAAATATATATAAAAAGGCATAGAATACTTAGAGCATGTATTCTCCTTTCAGTTTATTTCTTGCAAATACAACTCTGGTTCTCTCTCCATACGTGTGAATGTATTGATGTGGTTCGACTGGCGATATTTTTCAGTCTGACATCGAAAAGTCAGCAGGTTTTAATATCCTACCGATATGTGTCGGAATTTATATTTTATATAGATAACTGTTTCCCACAGTTGTTGCTCTCGGTACGATAAAGCTCCACTGACGAGACAATAAGGTGGTCGAAACGCGTATGGTGAAAGAACCAGAGTTGTATTGGCCAGAAATAAACTGTTAGTATTTATTCTTTCTTTTATATGCGTGAAAGGAGAATATATATATATATATATATATATATATATATATATATATATATATATATATATATATATATATATATATATATATATATATATATATATATATATATATATACTAGCAAGGCAGAAAAAATGGTTTTATTTATTTCTTACTGAAATCTTAATTTATAATTAGAGTAGTTACTTAAATTACTAAATCAAAGCGTATACAAAATTGTTAATTTATTTTTGTCCTCGTTTACTTAATCATCCACAACTATATCGTCCATTAAATGTCAATTTCTCATGGCCATGCCATCATTATTTATATAAAAAGAGTAAATTAAGTAAATTATTATGATTTTAAACTTGCTGTTAATTTATAACTGAATTTAGTTTACATTTTTTGGAAATCTTGCCCGCCCAATCGCGGTGATATGATTGCTGAATTGAAAATAGTTAAGCAGATCAAACAGCTCTGCCAGTTTTAGTTAAGTAACTAAATAAAAACAAAAAAAGATCATTTGTTTGAACTATACGAACGTTGAGTATTGGCTCCAGAGAGCTTGATAATTTCTGTAGGTGCATTATTCTTTAACTACTCACCTAAAGTAAGCAAATTAGATTTGGAAATATAACTACCTTATCTAAACGTAATCAATTGCAACAGAAGTCTTTAAACAGGTAATTAATAGTACCATATTTGCAATATGGTAAAATTGCAATAGACGCGATCAATATTCGAGATATCTAATATTGTAATGTGTAAAAAATCTTGAAAAGTTGTAAAAATAAAACCAATACAATATAATTGAATTGTACGTCCATTTATTAGGCAACAGTACACTCCGGTATTGTTATAGCTTTTTATATATTTCAGTATGCCTAATATTGAAACAAAAAACCAATTTACCTTTTTAAAAAATATCTTAAAATTTGTGGTAATATTTTTCATATCACACTTGGCGTATGTCATGGATGTCTATTAATAATCATCATCGTGCCTGTTCCTTTCCAGAAAACATTTGCAAAAACATTTTTTAAAAGCCACTTCTAAAACACTAGATTTTAAAAATAAAGCCTGTTTTAAAATTTCTATCACATCATTTTTATTTATTGTACATTATAAAACACCTAAAAAATAACAGCCGTTTCGCAGAATTATGCACGTACCTATTCAATTTTAAATTCTGTTGAATCTCTATTACTATACACAGGTGTTCCTTAACTTACATAACTTAAGACACTATCGAATGGGTTTACCAAATCACATAATATTTTATGAGTGCAACCAAGACCAGACACTTTTAATGCAATAAAAAATGATAAAAACGTGCAGTGACATTACCGACCAATTAAGCCTACTAACCAATCAATTTACAAATATGTACAAACGATTATTAATGGAAAAATTTAACTATATAAAAATAAGCATGGAATAACACAACATACAGCAATTGTCAAAAAAGAACTATTTGATAATAATTGTACTGGTACATACCTCGCAATATTGTAATGGCTCTTGAAAGCCGGCGTCTTAAACGCGAGCTTGATTGGTCCGTTGATGACAGATCCGGTCGGCCTAGAATCAGTAGATTTAGCAGTATGTTGCTGCAGTGGCGCCACCACTGCCTCGGCTATACTTTTTGTAATAGCCGGCGAAGCGGTTATCACCTTTATAGCATTTGGATTATCAATGACTACGGATTTTTTTGGTATTTCTGGCTCATTCAAAGCATTCTTTATTACCTCGCCCTTCTTACCTGGGTGTGTATTCTTCATATGGCGGTGTAGGTTGTCTTTGCGTCGAAAACTTGTGTGGCAGATGCCGCACGTGTATCCTTTTGATTCTAAGGATAGTAACTAAAATTAGTTAAATGATATATATCTATTCAATATTTGAAAATGAAATTGTAAACCACAAAGACGTCCCACACCAACCGGTAAATATGCATATTATAATGATATGTATAAATGATTATCCAGCGAGATTACACCTACTCCTTGATCACATGTATCCCACTTTACCCTATGTTAGTGATACTGGAACTTTTAATGTATATTATTTTATATGAAATCAATAGCTAAGCTTAACTACAACTTTTTTGTTAATAACTAATTCTTTACTGTGCACCCACTTAAAATCATTTACTGAATATAAAAAGGAATGTTAAGTTAAATAAGAAATATTCCTGTTATATACAGAACTGATGGCACAAATTTTATAGAAAATATCAGCCATATTCACTAAAAAGGTTTAACTTTTAAGCCCAATCTAATTAACTTCTCGTCGATCAGTTTTGTTTGGCTTATGTTACTGTTACAATTTATATTATGTTAACAAACAAGCCTTTACATAGAAAAATTAAGGATAAAAACCTTTAAATCAGCAAGAGAAATAGTTGACTTTCGAAACTACGGAAAATTTCCTATTTTGCTGACTTGATGATAAAAAAAAACACATTTTTTAATCTTGTATCATTAGAGTTTAACAGCCAAATTCACTAAAAAGATTTAAGATTTAAACCACATCTAGTTGCCATGAAATTTAAATCTTATAGTCGGCCAGTTTTGTTTTGCTTATAATATTGTCATAATTTATATTACATATGTCAACAAATAAACGTTTATATAGGGGTATTCAGTATGAGAATTTTACGATAAAGCTTTGCAATATATAAAAGGAGTATTCCGAAAATAAATAAAGTTTTCCATTTCTGCCGATTCAGTAGTAAAACAAAATGTTTTTTTTTTATTCTTGTATTTTTAAAGTTTAAAACTTGCTTGACTTATTGTTGCTCTTGTCAGTTTAAGCACTCTGCTGTCAATTTAGGGCGGTTTTTAAATTTAAACCATGTTAGTGAATCCGATTATAAAAGTTTTAAAGTTAGACAACAATAGTAAATTAGAAAGTATAATTACATTTTTCATTGGACGCAGGCGCTATAATTACACTACTTTACAGCCAATTTGCGACTGTATCATAAAAGGTAGTCTTTGGTTAATTTTTGGTCTTTAAATGCGAAAATGATGGTAAAAACTTCCTAATACGTAATATTTTTGAGGTTTGATTTTTTCAGCAAAAATGAATGAGTATTTTAATCACATTATTTTCAAAAATAATTTGTTATATACCAGAGCTCAACATTATCAAATTTTCGTTTTACATAAGTTAGCAACATTGTGCACAATCTGGAAACACTACGTGGGAATGTCTAGGGATGACAAGTTAACCACAAAGTTTCAACCCCCTAGGGCTTAAAATAACGGAAGTACTCATTTAAACCCATATAATTCCAAATTTTGCCGTAGCCGAATCTACATATAGATGGACCCTGTATACGAGAAGTACGCCGTCGCTTTTCGAACTTCCGATACCCGATGTTTCTAGAAAATACCAGTCATACGAAACTGCTATAAAAGCAGCTGACTCGGCAGTCGTATCATCAGTATTGGTTTAGCTCGAGTAGTGGTCAGTATCAGATAGAGAAGCGAAGTGCGCGTACAAGCCAGTAGTAAAAGTCTCGTATTGAATAGTTAGATGATGCCTGTAAATGTTGTATCACATCTCTGAACAAACCTACGCGACAGTATAAAAATGTCTAAAGTACAGAAACGTGGCTGTGTTAACCACGCGGGGAATTATTGCTACATATGTGGTCAGTTTACCCTTAAATCGCAGAATAGGCTCATTAAAAAAAAGGCCAAAGTAGTTTATCAAAAGTATTTTGGATGTCTTGTTGGCTCCTCTCATATGTTGCCAAACCTGTCCAGCAAATCTAAGTAACTCGTTAAATGGCAAATGCTTTTCTATGCCAATGATTTGGCGAGAACCAACAAATCATTTTAACGACTCTTAACTTTGCATAACAGTAGTGTCTGGTTTTTCAAGAAAGAAAGAGCAAACATAATATTGAATATCTGGATGTTCTCTCAGCAATGAAACCGGTTCTTCATAGAGAAGGTTTACCAGTTCCATGAGGGGAAGATTTAGAAATGTATGATGATGATAAGGCAGAACCCGATAATATATCAGAAAAGGACGATTCTTATTTTCTCGAAGTGAAGGAAAAGCACCCCATTTAATCAAACAACCTGAATTAAATGATCTAACACGGAACCTCCATTTGTCTAAAGAGCATGCTGAAGTATTAGGGTCTAGATTATAACAATGAAATTTACTAGCCACTGGAACCAAAGTTACAATATTAAGGAACCGTAACCGGGAGCTAGCCTCGTTTTTTACTCTTCAGAATAAAATTGTGTTTGTGTTAATCCAAATATGGAAAAATTAGAATTTGCACATAACCCGGACGAATGATGCTTATTTACAGATTCTTCCAAAATACGTTTAAAAGTTGTTCTGTTCCATATTGGCAATAAAAAAATCCTCTATTCCTCTTGCACATGCAGTTGACACGAAGGAAACATACGAAAGTATGTATGAAATTCAATAAGCTATGATATGTATAAGTACCAAATATGTGGTGACCTAAAAGTCAGGATTATTAGGCTTCAGAGTGGATTTACGAAGTATTGCTTGTTTCTTTGTCTTTGGGATAACAGAGCGCCACAGAGCCATTACCAAGTAAAAGAATGGCTTCCGAGTGGTCAATATATTCCAGGTCAAGCTAACGTAAAGAATAACTTCTTGTTGATCCCAAAAAAAGTACTGTTACCTCCATCACACATTAAACTGATATTGATTAAAAATGGCGTTAAAGCATTAGATAAAGAAAGAGACGAGTTTAAATACCTTAAACAATTTTTTCCTACACTAAGTGATGCTAAGCTTAAGGAAGGAATATTTGTTGGATCACAAATTAGAAAAATACTAAGGGATCAACGATTTGATCAAAAATTAAGTGATGTTGAATTAGCTGCGTGGAGTTCCTTTAAAACAATTGTTTCGGAATTTTTAGGAAACAAAATAGTAGAAAACTACCAAAAACCTGTAGAACTACTTTGAAAGCTACTGCAAAATGGGCTGTCGCATGTCTCTTAAAATACATTTCTTACACTCTCATTTGATTTTTTAAAATTTGGGTGCGATTAGTGACGAGCGGGGAGAAAAGTTCCACCAAGACACACAAGCAACGCTATCAGCAATAATGGGGGATTCTTGTTAGTTTCTTATGAGAGAAAGCTATCAGGAATATAAACGAAAGTCAATACTTGCAAAAAAGTTATGTACAAAAGACTTACTATAAATGTATTTTCATGTGTATTTTTGTAAATAAATCCTGTTATCCTTAAAATATTTCGTTTCTTTTTATTGTTTTGAACTTATGTATAAATATTATATAAAAATATTTGAATTACATAAAAATAACGGATACATTCTATAACTCAAAATCTATACGTAGTGGAAAATTTTTGTTGTTAAATTCGCAATCAGGATGCTTTACAATCCCACGGACAGCCATTATAACCTCGGATGTATTTTGTGGTGTATTTGTTGACTAGTGTTATTTTTGTAAACAAAAAAAGATGTATTTGTTATTCAAGGTATCATGATAAATTTTCATTACCTGAATGCACTAAGGTATGTCTTTGTAAATCCTTATAGTTAACAAAACTCTTAGAGCACAAGTTACATGAATGGGGCCTTACTCTTAAATGTGACTTTCGATGGACTGATAGAGCCCACTTTAATTTAAATCTTCTTCCACACTGGTCGCACATATGAGCTTTTTCATCTAAAATAAAAAAAAAATCTTAGAAAACAATATCACGCATATGACTTTATTAAGAAAAAATAAATGTAAGTCCGACTTAAAGGGTATAAAGTGTGATTTACAACTATAATATTTGATTTAAATATTAAACAGTCCATACTAGGTCGCTTACACACAAAATTTCTATATTCTCAGTAAAATATCTTGTTTATATAAAAATCTTTTATTTCTTAATTTATCAATGAGGTTCTTAGGAGTATGAATACTTAATTTTCTTTTTATGTTATTTATTCTTATATGTAAATTCCAATTTTGGAAACAATAGTTCTGTAGAGTTTTTAGGTCTACAGTTCTTAACAAACGAGAATTTTATCTGGAGATTTAACAAAACATTATTAACATTTTCTTTACACAGAACTTAATCAAGTATAATAATTTAAGTCAACGTTTTTAATGTATTTTCTCCTTTGATGAGGATTCTTAATTAATCATTGAACAACGTTAAAATATTTATGGACAGAGAATGATTTCTGAAAACTGCTCTACGCTACGATGATTTTATTAGACACAGAAGCTAGAACTAACTCCGCCTGCATGATCGAGGGGTGAATTGAGTAGCTCAACGGTCATGTTGCCGGTCCTAAGCCCGGAAAAAGGAGGAAGGTTCCCAGACCAGGTTAGCTCCCTATCTGGGGTAAAAAAAGATTGCAGGCTCACAGAACCAACACTCTGCCTCGGAACAGGACGGATTCACAGATGACGACCCACGCAAGAAAAAGGTTAACGATTTGGAATAGGAAAAGTGCAATACGAATTGCTACATGGAATATAAGATCATTCAACAACAAAGACCAGGAAACACTAAATGAACTAAAACATCATAAAATCGACATAGGCGCCCTACAGGAAACCAAAAAGAAGGGGAAAGGCCAAAAACAATACGATGACTACCTAGTAATATACAGCGGGGTAGACAAACATGAGAGAGCAAAAGAAGGAGTGGCATTAGCAGTACATAAGAAATATCAAGGAAGTATACGTGAATGTGGCTACATCTCCCCAAGAATTCTGACCGTTAAACTTGAAACAGAAAACCAAAAACTAAATATAATATCAATCTATGCCCCCGAAGACAATAAATCAAAGCAAGAAAGGGAATCATTCTACGACCAGCTCCAGGACACTATCCAGTCACTATCACAAGACCGATCACTAATAATTTTGGGAGACTTTAACGCCCGCATTGGAAACAATGCAATACCTGGGGTTAAACAAAGGTTTAACGAAGACATGTTAAACGATAATGGAGAGCTAATGATCAACCTCTGCACGCTTAATGAGCTGCGAATTAACAACACCTTTTTCGATCATAAAGACCAATATAAATTCACATTCACTAACACTAGAGGATTTAAGTCAATAATTGATTATTTCGTCACTAATAGACACCTCCACCCAAGCCAAATCCTTGATGTCAGGACACTGAACTCTGCTGATGTGGGAAGCGATCACAGCTTACTACTCGGGAAAATCAATTTGAAACTTACACCAAAGAAAAACCAAGAACTACCTTTACAGCAGGAAAAGATCAATATAGAAGCACTATGGGACACATCGATAAGAAAACTGTACGAAACGAGACTCGAAGGAAAGATTGAGATTAATCAAATAAACGGACAAGATAGCATTAATACCAGCTGGGAAAAAGTACAGAAAAACATAAAAGAAGCCGCCAGCGAGGCCTTAGGAACAAGAATCCCACATAGAAGTGGAAAAGCCGCAAAAACCCCTTGGTTTTGTCAGGAAATCAAAGACAAATGTAAGGAGAAAAGAAAAGCATATCTTAATTATAGGACACAAAGAACACCGGAATCATATGAAATATACCGAAGAATTAGAAACGAAACGACAACACGCGTAAGACAGATAAAAGATCAACACTGGAAAGCATTTTCTAAGCGAATGGAGAATGACTTCTATGGGCTTCAAAAACAAATCTGGCGACTAATTCGAACACAAAGAAAAGAAGTCAATGAGCTGGTAGAAACAAATCACATTACCAATGAAAAGTGGATAGACTACCTAAGCGAACTGTTCAGAGCAGATAACATCGAGACTGAACTTAGCACACCTGAAATAGTGATAAACGAAGACATTGAAATTGGAACCATGGAGGTTAGGGCGGCACTCCAGAAGCTGAAGAACAGGAAGAGCGCAGGACATGATGGCATCCCGAATGAACTACTCAAATACGGTGGCCAACGCCTTACACAAGAATTGACAAAACTGATTCAAAAAATTCTCCATCAACACAAAATACCGGACGAATGGCGCACTAGCACGACCATTCTTATGTTTAAAAAGGGAGACAAAAAAATACCATCGAATTACAGAGGAATAAATCTCTTAAATACCACCCTGAAACTAACCACAAAGATAATAACGGCTAAAATTAACAGCTTAACTACATTGGCAGAGGAACAACAAGGCTTCAGATCAGGAAGATCATGCACAGATGCAGTTTTTGTCATAAGACAAGTAACAGAAAAATCGATTGAATACAACAAACCGGCTTATATGTGCTTCATCGACCTGGTGAAGGCTTTCGACCGTGTGCAATTGAGAGATATCGTACATCTCCTATACAATAGACAAATCCCTCGCAATATAATAAAAACTATTGAAAATATATACACAGCCAATCAAATCCGAGCCAAAATAAACGGAAATCTCACCAAACCAATACCTGTGGGATGTGGCATCCGACAAGGGGACTCTTTAAGTCCTCTTCTATTTAACATCATAATGGACGAGATAATAAAAGCAGTACGTGTGTTGAGAGGATATAGGATGGGAGATCGGGACGTTAATATCTTATGCTATGCTGATGATGCAGTTCTGCTGGCAGAAAACGAAGATGATCTGCAGCGACTGTTACACAGATTCAACTGCACAGCAAAATCATTCAATATGACCATATCAGCCTTAAAAACAAAATGCATGACAACGTCAAAAATACCATTGAGATGTAAATTGGAAGTTGATGGCAAGATTATACAACAGGAGATGAAGTTTAAATATTTAGGAATATCAATCTCGGGATTTGGTGATGTCGAGACTGAGGTGAGGGAACAAACACAAAAAGCGACAAGAATAGCGGGGTGTCTGAACGATACTATATGGCGAAATAAAAACATCGGAACAGAAACTAAATCCAGAATATATAAAGCAGTAATTAGGCCAATTATGACATATACCGCTGAAACTCGCCCCGATACATCAAAAACCAAACAGATTTTAGAAACAACTGAAATGAGGGTGCTGCGCAGGATAACAGGAAAAACACTGTACGATAGAGAAAGGAGTGAAAATGTAAGAGAGAGGTGCAAGATGGAAAACATAAACGACTGGGTGCTGAACAGAAAGGTGGAATGGAATGGGCACATTGACAGGATGGACGACCGAAGAATTGTGAGAGTCACACGTGATAAGTCATCAGCGGGACGTAGGAGTACAGGACGCCCCCGAAAGCGATGGAGCGACAACTTGAATGTATAGTGGACAGAGTGGTGAGGGAAAACAGGCGTTTCGTCTAAACCAAAGAAAGAAGAAGAAGAAGCTAGAACTCTACATTTTATATGAAATAAAAGCAGTAACTTTATTGCAAATTTTACTATTAAAATAAATATCGATAAAAATATATTAGAACCGGACTTTCAATGTAATATATAGTACAATTTTTCTATATTATGAGTTTACACTACCAAACTTACAGTTTCCTGAATCATAAAGAATATTATAAAAAAACACTAATTTTTCTGTTAATGATATATATTTTGCATAAAAGGATAGTGTTGAATTTAGAATTATCGATGTCTGCCAGGTACTTAACTGTAATCGAGTATAAAACTTAGATAGTAACTTGGAAAAACTTACGGTTTGCTTTAAAATTTCCGGAGTTAAAATTACAAACGATTTATAGCAAAACCTAAAATGAAACAAATTTTGTGTGGAAAATGTTTCCTTTTATTAACATTTAAAATATCTATTTTTTTACTTCTGCTAAGACAAAAGTATAAGCCTTCTGGAGCGCGTTTACCGACTTACAGTTTTATCAATTTTGATGAAAGAACGAGAACATGTGGTGGAATATATAAGAAAATAACGTAAAACTTGGTAACACATTATTATTAGACAAAATAAATTTCAAATTTTCCTTAGAATTTTGAGAAGTACTAATTTTCATTCTTAAAATAGAGTCGAGTCGCGTTATAAGGCCGTGCTTTATAAGGCCGTCACATGAGATTTATACACCGATTTTTCTACACCATCTTGCCTAAAAAATAACTGACGCCGCCTCATTATAAAATTGGAATGAATACACATTAGTTTTTGCAACAAATATTATATTATTATAAATAAATTAGAAGTTGCACATTATACAATCCAAAACGGATATCGAACTATTTATTAGTTATTAAGTGGATTATAGAATTCAGTGATAATCATGCAATAATTATGAATTCAATAAAATTATTGACAAAAATTTGACACGAAGTTTTAGATGAGATATACATAGATATCGATGGTTAATAAATGATTGAAGATTCTTAGAATTTTAGTCCCTATGCCCGCATAGTGCGACTTGCCTTTATTGAGTTATATTCATTTATTAAATACGGTAGGAGACCATTTACAAGCAGTTTATAAAACAGAACGCTAGGGTCGTAGTCGATTATTCAGGAATATGTGGCATATATTATACAGTTAATATATTAAAAACAAGCTCTAAGAATTGTTAGGTTAAGAATATTTGATGCTTTTGCTCATGCATTTCAGGCTGCAATAGCACGAATAGACCTTAAACTCAATAAAGGCCTTAAAATTCATATCTTTTAGTGTATTAAAATACGGGCTTTTGTTTGAATACACGGCCAACCTATCGCGTATTCTATACTATAGGACGTATCTTTTAAAAAATTTTGTTTTTAACCGTGTTCATATCTTAATAATATGTTCTAATGTTGCTAAATAAATCATTTAATAAAGTAATATATTTTTCCTACCTATTTCGCTACTCAAATCGCTTGCAAGTATGTTTATAAGGCGATAACTTGATCCATTCGAAAGAATTTACCGTTGTTTCGTCTTCTTTCCTTAAACATGCTGCGCGATTTTTAACACATGCCCCTTATGTTATAGAGTTCTTAAGGTGCGCACAGACACGTAATAGAACACCGTTAACGTAATTCCGACACGAAAATTTCATATTAAGCGACGAAGACATGATTTGATTACGATCGAAGTGAAATAAAACATCGTTGAATGTTTTATCAGCATGTACATTACCCCGTCCTATTTGTTCACGCATTCTTCCAAGTTAGACGGACGGAGAACACCGGTTTAGACATTGATTGATTGAATAATATAGGAGGTTAGAACTGAGAAGCTCTAACACTGCAGCCTAATGACTTATTTGTCGTCTATTATATCTGTTCTAGGTGAACAGGTTGGTTGCTCTATTCAGGATTAGCAGCATGTTCACTAGTTTGTCATCTGGGTATAAACCTTCAGGATTCATCGATCCTTAAATGTGTATTGTAGGTTAGACTTTCGCATTCAAAGATGATGTGTGAGGCTGTTTCATCCTCTTCCTGTTCAGACATGCAAACGTGTAACATTTCTTTGATGCGGACGCTAACGATCAACAACACATGCGTTATTGTGAAAATTCTGTTGCGGAGTGGCGTCCCAACTTAACACGCGATGACGATTCTTTTCTATGCATATCTGTACGCACCTTTCGATTCCTAACTCTCTAATCTGGAAAATTTTCTCCTAACTTTTAAATCCTAACATAACTGTGATTACTCTAACATAAAAGACAAGCTATAGGAAAAAAGTAACTGTAACTTTAACTTAATAAACTTCAATAGATTTAAGGGATGTTGCTAGTCTAGAGGAATATATTTAAGGAGACATTCTATTTTATCAACTTAAAAAAAATCGATTTTTTTTAAATACATTTTTTTAAAAGTGTGAACATTCATTCAAGGATGTACTCAGAAAATTTCATAAAGATCCAAGCAGTCCCTTATTTTTGAGAGCATTATTGATCGTTTCTGAACCGCTGTAGCTCTGAAGCTTCCAGGGAGTCCAAAATCTAATGAAGAGATGCCATATCACAAGAATATGAGCTTTACAAAGAGACAGAGGGTATTGCTGATTTTATACAAAAATTTTATACAAAAAAAAAATTTAAACGCATTTTTCTCAAAACGTTTTTTCTTGCTCCGTTAAGAAATTTTGAAAAACCATTTGGCCGATCCTCTCCAAATTTTAACCACATATTTTAGACATATGTCCCGTAGTAACACTAAGGCAAGATATTAATTTACTATTTTTCCAGACATGAAATATACAAAAAAACGTTGTTCAAACATTCGACATGTGGTTATTTTTCCATGAAAATTCATAATTTTACTACCGACGATAGCCACAAGCATACTGATTCTGAAGAAATTTTGATTTTTTGTTTGAGATGAACCAGCACAGCTAAACCCTTAACATCAGCGACTAATCTTTTTATGGTACTCCATGTTAAAGTATAATTTTTTTATCAAACATATATAAAAAATATAACCCAAGAAGAATTACAATGATATCTATAATAGGAATTGCTATAAAAAAAATTACAAAAATTATTTCTTTCGAGCGTTCAAAATGGGATACTTGCTTGAGACATTTTTTGTGCTGAATAAAAAAAAACAATAAATATTTTTACTACCTTTTTTTAGTTTTTTTAATTTATATTTCATAAACTTGTAAAAAATTTTAGTATACAAAAAAATTAAAATTTAATGAATTTTGACGCTATGAAAAAATAATGTTGTGTCGTGGCTGACCTGATTTAAAAACTCAGATTCATCTAGAACAAAAACTATTAAAAGTTTCTTGTTTGAAATAGTGTCATTATAGCAGGAACGGAAAAAAAGTATGTAAAAAATTGATAAAATGGCGTCTACTTGAAAAAAATGTATCGGAAAGTATTTCAAAAGTTTTTTATATTTAAAAATAGGATTAATAACAAGTTCGCAATTTCCAGGGTTCACGCAGTAAAACAACAATACCTTTAATTTTTAGTGGAATAAAACGCGATATATTACGCCAATCGCTTTGAAAAAAGCTTTAAGGAAAACACATTTATAATTTAGAGTAAAACAGCCGTAACTTACTAAGGATATAATGGCATTTTATACTTACGTTGAATATAATTTTGGCTCAAGACAGATGGTCTTTCTAGATAGTACGATAGCAAATAAAATGTACCGTACGTAGACTATTTTACGTAAACTATTATCCGATGCGCGCCGATGCAGTAATACCCAATCTTGCCGTATTCAAATCACTAAAACTTTGTAAATTTTAAAATTTCCATTTAAGGACATCTTTTTAAGAATCTATACGTTAACAAAATTAAAAAAGAAAAAAATCGATGTTTTCAAATTTCTAGACTAGAATACCCCCGTAAGTTTACTTATCTATTACTTTCTTTTTATTTTTACTTACTTGAATGTGACACTAAATGTTTTTTTAAATTCGATGAATTGTTAAACTTTGCTGAACAAATCGTACAAGCAAACGGCTTTTCAGCCTTATGAATCAAACAATGAACTCTTAAAGATTCTTTGCTTTTAAATGCTTTCGCACAATCTGGACATATATAGTTCTTTTCCGAGGAATGCAAAACCATGTGTCGTGAAAGTTTACTTTTTTCGGTAAATGCTTTCTGACAAATACTACAATTGAAAGGCTTGACATTTCCATGTTTATACATGTGAACCTGAAGTTGAACTTTCAAAATGAATTCCTTTTCACATACTTCGCATTTGAAGGGCTTCATTTCTAAAAGAAAAGACAATGAGTAAAATTTTAAATTAACATCAGCATCATTAAAAAAACCAGAACACATTCATTTTTGCCAACTGCAAAGATTTATTCCTCTTAAATATTGTCAGCCAGATTCATATACCCGATCTAATTGGCATATAATTTAGATCTTCTAGCAGGTCAATTTTCTTTTGCTTATGATACTGTTAAAATGTGTATTACATATGTCAACAAATAAACGCTTATTTATGGATATTAAAAATAAAAATCTAGCTATCAAGCCTTGAAATTGGTAAGAAAAATAGTTGTGCCCGAAAATGAATAAAATTCCCCATTTTTGTCCTTTAGTAATAAAAGAAAATGTTTTATGTTTGTATTTTCAGGGTTCAAAACTTGCTCGACTTATAGTTGCTTCTGTCAGTTTAAACCGTCTACTGTCAACACACCGATTTTAAAGTAAGATTATGTTAGTAAATTAGGGGGTAAAATGTTTACCATTTGAACGTATTAAATATCGTTACAAAATTTTCCATCTAAACCTTCAAAGATGTCAAGTATTATTTTTATTATACTCGTAGACATTGATTTTACTGTAAATTATTTTAGACCGATATAAGAGTAACTAAAAGTAGTTAATTTCGACGTCACCCATTTTGCTAGTTCTTGAAATAATATGTGCCTTCATTGAAAAACAAAAAATATTTAAAATTAATGGGTATATATAAAAATATCAATTTTTGTCGGTTTGATTATAAAAGACAATTTTCTTATATTGTATTTTTGAGGTTCAAAACTGGGTTGATTTATTTTTGCACTTATCAATTTTAAACTCTTTACTGACAACTTAGATCAGTTTTAAAGTGAGACCGTGCTAGTAAATTTGGAACTAAAAGAATAAATTGAGGAATGTAGTAATATATGAAATTCATATATGGTATTTCGTTTCAATTCTGGTGCGAACACCAGTATACTGTCCAATCATTACTGTTGTGACGTTGCAACTTTCAACAAATGATTTATTTGTGACCTTTTCTCATGAATATATGATCTAAAATACTAAAACTATCTTTAGTTAGACTTTCTGCACTGGATTTTGTATGTACGAAATAGGTTAAAAATGCTCTAGGGGCTCACTAATCCGAGAATACCTATTACTTAACACTAGTTGAGACTTTACTGAAACATCCATTTTTCCGAATCGGATTGACTAAGTAAAAATAAATGTATCTAGTACGAAAATAAAGGACAAATTCTGCAACACTACAACACTCATTTCGATTCAAAACAACGTAAAAACAATGAATTTAATATTAGGAGAAAGCGACATCAGTACACAAAACCGTTTTGAATGGACCAACTCAACTGTGGAACTTATTTCGCATACATGACTTAACGCGCTCTTGAACTTAAGATTAAATGCATTTTTCAGCGAATGCTTAATATTATGCTATCTCGCTTAGGTGTCAAATATTTTTTGTATTTTACCAAACGAAGTAAAAATAATTTTTGTTTTTATGAACTAAATAATCTGATGATTCCCGCAATGCAGTCTTTAAATGTAACTGAAGTTTGCGTCGATGCAGCCACACGCCCATCGACATACGAACCTGTAGATAGGGATAACATGAAATATTTTTTTAATTCATTAAATTTTCCCTATTTTATTTCGAAACATCAAAGGTATTAAAAAGATAATACTTCCAGAAAAAGTTGTCTCATTTCTATCAAACTAAAAACCGCCATATTGACCCGTGAACGCGATAATGTCAGACATGATAGAAGCAGATGTCGGGATTAATTAATAAATATTTCGAAAATAAGAAAAAAGTACCTCTTTTTTATTTCAAAATGTCAAAGATATAAGTAAAATGTAATACCAAAAAAAATTGCACACATTTTGAAGGCATGGAGCACCCCCATATTGGCCCCCGAAAGCGATTTTGTCGAAGTTTATATATGCCGGTTCAGGAACTAAATTAATAAATATTTCGAAAATTAGGAAAAACTACCTTTTTTTTATTTCGGAATATAGAAGATATTAGTAAAATGTAACATCAAAGAGAATTGCACACATTTTGAAGGCATGGAGCACCCCAATATTGGCCCCCGAAAGCGATTTTGTCGAAGTTTATATAAGCCGGTTCAGGAACTAAATTAATAAATATTTCTAAAATAAGGAAAAACTACCTTTTTTTTATTTCGGAATATAGAAGATATTAGTAAAATGTATCATCAAAGAAAATTGCACACATTTTGAAGGCATGGAGCACCCCCATATTGGGCCCCGAAAGCGATTTTGTCGAAGTTTATATAAGCCGGTTCAGGAACTAAATTAATAAATATTTCGAAAATAAGGAAAAACTACCTCTTTTTTATTTCGGAATATAGAAGATATTAGTAAAATGTAACATCAAAGAAAATTGCACACGTTTTGAAGGCATGGAGCACCCCCATATTGGCCCCCGAAAGCGATATTGTCGAAGTTTATATAAGCCGGTTCAGGAACTAAATTAATAAATATTTCAAAAATAAGGAAAAACTACCTCTTTTTTATTTCGGAATATAGAAGATATTAGTAAAATGTAACATCAAAGAAAATTGCACACATTTTCAAGGCATGGAGCACCCCCATATTGACCCGTGAACGCGATAATGTCAGACATGATAGAAGCAGATGTCGGGATTAATTAATAAATATTTTGAAAATAAGAAAAAAGTACCTCTTTTTTATTTCGAAATATCAAAGATATAAGTAAAATGTAATACCAAAAAAAAATTGCACACATTTTGAAGGCATGGAGCACCCCCATATTGGCCCCCGAAAGCGATTTTGTCGAAGTTTATATAAGCCGGTTCAGGAACTAAATTAATAAATATTTTTAAAATAAGGAAAAACTACCTTTTTTTTTTATTTCGGAATATAGAAGATATTAGTAAAATGTAACATCAAAGAAAATTGCACACATTTTGAAGGCATGGAGCACCCCAATATTGGCCCCCGAAAGCGATTTTGTCGAAGTTTATATAAGCCGGTTCAGGAACTAAATTAATAAATATTTCTAAAATAAGGAAAAACTACCTTTTTTTTTATTTCGGAATATAGAAGATATTAGTAAAATGTAACATCAAAGAAAATTGCACACGTTTTGAAGGCATGGAGTACCCCCATATTGGCCCCCGAAAGCGATTTTGTCGAAGTTTATATAAGCCGGTTCAGGAACTAAATTAATAAATATTTCGAAAATAAGGAAAAAGTACCTCTTTTTTTATTTCGGAATATAGAAGATATTAGTAAAATATAACATCAAAGAAAATTGCACACATTTTGAAGGCATGGAGCACCCCCATATTGACCCGTGAACGCGATAATGTCAGACATGATAGAAGCAGATGTCGGGATTAATTAATAAATATTTCGAAAATAAGAAAAAAGTACCTCTTTTTTATTTCGAAATATCAAAGATATAAGTAAAATGTAATACCAAAAAAAATTGCACACATTTTGAAGGCATGGAGCACCCCCATATTGGCCCCCGAAAGCGATTTTGTCGAAGTTTATGTAAGCCGGTTCAGGAACTAAATTAATAAATATTTCGAAAATAAGGAAAAACTACCTCTTTTTTATTTCGGAATATAGAAGATATTAGTAAAGTGTAACGTCAAAGAAAATGGCACACATTTTGAAAGCATGGAGCGCCGTCATATCGAGCCGCCAACAGGAAAACATAAACTCCGAGAAAGTTTCATTATCTACATTTATCGATAATTATTGTTAAAATACGATTGCATTTTTTTTTGAAGATAGATTATAAAAAATAAACTCACTAAAAACATTTAGTTTATTTATAACGTACATAATATCGCCATGTTGCCCGCGAACCCAATAATATGGAAATTTTTACAATATTGCTCATTTTGTAATTAGAAATATAAAGGAAATCTAAAAATAAAAATGTTCAAAAAGTTACACCGCCGAATTGACCCGCGAACGCAATTTATTAATATAGATTTCCTTAATATGGTAATAGTATGTGTTTTATTTTCCCGTTTGATAAAAGGGTGGCTTTATTTCAATGTAAGTTATGTTTTCTAAGTAGAGCATATTTTCCTACAATTTCCTTCAAATATTATTTTCTAGAAGGACGGGTCACAGAAATTCTTTAATATCCAGTCCAGGTACTAAATCGTTTCCTTGAGTAATATAGGTACCATAAACGATATCTTTTAGGCTCCGCTAAGAAAAGGTTTATGTCATAAACGATACTCTGCGTTCAGCAACAAAAACATACCGGTTTTTGGAAATTATTATATTCATTTTGGCATCAGACTAAAGAAAAATGTAAAACGAACCTAATTTGTGGTCATTTTTCTAAAAATTGCAATAATGACAAATTCTATAGAAATTATAAATATCCTTTACAATGTCAAAGGTTCGTCTACCTGCTAACATGTATTTTATTTAGACCAACTATAAAAATATTTTAGGTATATTTATTGTTACTGAGAATATATATATATATATATATATATATATATATATATATATATATATATATATATATATATATATATATATATATATATACATATACATATATATATTCAAACATTTGGATACCCACTCCGTTACTGACGCCAATAATTTTAATTTAAAACCTCTCATAAAATCAACTTAGTTACTTTGCTGTTTTTTACTTTTGTGACAAATCGTTTGTGAAATTGACAAAATATAAAATTTATTCTAAAAGATATTACTATGTTTATATGACTTTTTTCTCTTTATTAACATCCATGTTACGGATGTACTTCATTTTTTCTCAATTTACTTACAATATTCACCTGACAGTGCCTCCATAAAGTCATATAGACATTGTATTAAAAGGCAGGTTCTAAATTTTGGAGAACATGCTCAAATATATTAGCTAAATTATCAAATTACCAAACTTACAAGATATAGACTTGATGATGATGTCTTAAAATGAAACATCCTATATATTATTTATTTTGGGAAGCATATGGAAAATTCGAAACATATTTCGTGTGGCATATCTTATAAAAAATTAAACCTTTATCGAAATAGTGTCTATTTAAAATTGAAATTTTATACTAAGTACCCTTTCGAAACTGAGGGTATTTTGTCTTTGAAATAATGAGAGCAGCATTAGGTTGTGGACAAATAACGCTTTTAATCTTAAACTTTCAGATATAAATATTGTTCCTCAAGTTATGAATTTAATTTATTTTTCCAACAATTACATTTGAAGTAAAAAAACAAATTTATATTTAATTCTTTTTTGTTTTGGCCACGTAATTAATATTTATAATTTAAAACCATTTCAAATCTATTTTAGATGTCTGAATTAGTGCAGTGGCGGATTTAGATTTTTGGAAGAAGCAAACATAGATAAGTTGCGGATCCCTTGACTATGTTATTTATGGCAATCGTTTTAAATAATTGTTATACCATTATGTATTTATTTCAACTTAAAAAAAAAGACATTCCTAGCCCTCATTTACAGTGAATATGGCACCCTGAAATAGGTAGAATGATAAATTTGGAAAATATCGCTTTCGGGGGCCTATATGGCTGTGCTCCATGCCTTCAAAATGTGTGGAATTTTCTTTGATGTTACATTTTACTAATATCTTCTATATTCCGAAATAAAAAAGAGGTAGTTTTTCCTTATTTTCGAAATATTTATTAATTTAGTTCCTGAACCGGCTTATATAAACTTCGACAAAATCGCTTTCGGGGGCCAATATGGGGGTGCTCCATGCCTTCAAAATGTGTGCAATTTTCTTTGATGTTACATTTTACTAATATCTTCTATATTCCGAAATAAAAAAGAGGTAGTTTTTCCTTATTTTCGAAATATTTATTAATTTACTTCCTGAACCGGCTTATATCAACTTCGACAAAATCGCTTTCGGGGGCCAATATGGGGGTGCTCCATGCCTTCAAAATGTGTGCAATTTTCTTTGATGTTACATTTTACTAATATCTTCTATATTCCGAAATAAAAAAAAGGTAGTTTTTCCTTATTTTAGAAATATTTATTAATTTAGTTCCTGAACCGGCTTATATAAACTTCGACAAAATCGCTTTCGGGGGCCAATATGGGGGTGTTCCATGCCTTCAAAATGTGTGAAATTTTATTTTATGTTACATTTTACTAATATCTTCTATATTCCGAAATAAAAAAGAGGTAGTTTTTCCTTATTTTAGAAATATTTATTCATTTAGTTCCTCAACCGGCTTATATAAACTTCGACAAAATCGCTTTCGGGGGCCAATATGGGGGTGCTCCATGCCTTCAAAATGTGTGCAATTTTCTTTGATGTTACATTTTACTAATATCTTCTATATTCCGAAATAAAAAAGAGGTAGTTTTTCCTTATTTTCGAAATATTTATTAATTTAGTTCCTGAACCGGCTTATATAAACTTCGACAAAATCGCTTTCTGGGGCCAATATGGGGGTGCTCCATGCCTTCAAAATGTGTGCAATTTTCTTTGATGTTACACTTTACTAATATCTTCTATATTCCGAAATAAAAAAGAGGTAGTTTTTCCTTATTTTAGAAATATTTATTAATTTAGTTCCTGAACCGGCTTATATTAACTTCGACCAAATCGCTTTTGGGGCCAATATGGGGGTGCTCCATGCCTTCAAAATGTGTGCAATTTTCTTTGATGTTACATTTTACTAATATCTTCTATTTTCCGAAATAAAAAAGAGGTAGTTTTTCCTTATTTTAGAAATATTTATTAATTTATTTCCTGAACCGGCTTATATAAACTTCGACAAAATCGCTTTCGGGGGCCAATATTGGGCTGGTCCATGCCTTCAAAATGTGTGCAATTTTCTTTGATGTTACATTTTACTAATATCTTCTATATTCCGAAATAAAAAAGAGGTACTTTTTCCTTATTTTCGAAATATTTATTAATTTATTTCCTGAACCGGCTTATATAAACTTCGACAAAATCGCTTTCGGGGGCCAATATGGGGGTGCTCCATGCCTTCAAAATGTGTGCAATTTTCTTTGATGTTACATTTTACTAATATCTTCTATATTTCGAAATAAAAAAGAGGTAGTTTTTCCTTATTTTAGAAATATTTATTAATTTAATTCCTGAACCGGCTTATATAAACTTCGACAAAATCGCTTTTGGGGCCAATATGGGGGTGCTCCATGCCTTCAAAATGTGTGCAATTTTCTTTGATGTTACATTTTACTAATATCTTCTATATTTCGAAATAAAAAAGAGGTAATTTTTCCTTATTTTAGAAATATTTATTAATTTAGTTCCTGAACCGGCTTATATAAACTTCGACAAAATCGCTTTCGGGGGCCAATATGGGGGTGCTCCATGACTTCAAAATATGTGCAATTTTCTTTGATGTTACATTTTACTAATATCTTCTATATTTCGAAATAAAAAAGAGGTAGTTTTTCATTATTTTCGAAATATTTATTAATTTCATCCCTGAACCGGCCTATATGAGCTTCGACAAAATCGCTTTGGGGAGCCAATATGGCGGTGCTCCATGCCTTCAAAATGTATGCAATTTTCTTTGATGTTACATTTTACTAATATCTTCTGTATTCCGAAATAAAAAAGAAGTAGTTTTTCCTTATTTTAGAAATATTTATGAATTTAGTTCCTGAAGCGGCTTATATAAACTTCCGACAAAATCGCTTTTTGGGGCCAATATGGGGGTGCTTCATGCCTTCAAAATGTGTGCAATTTTCTTTGATGTTACACTTTACTAATATCTTCTATATTCCGAAATAAAAAAGAGGTAGTTTTTCCTTATTTTAAAAATATTTATTAATTTAGTTCCTGAACCGGCATATATTAACTTCGACAAAATCGCTTTTTGGGGCCAATATGGGGGTGCTCCATGCCTTCAAAATGTGTGCAATTTTCTTTGATGTTACATTTTACTAATATCTTCTATATTTCTAAATAAAAAAGAGGTAGTTTTTCCTTATTTTAGAAATATTTATTAATTTAGTTCCTGAACCGGCTTATAAAAACTTCGACAAAATCGCTTTTGGGGCCAATATAGGGGTGCTCCATGCCTTCAAAATGTGTGCAATTTTCTTTGATGATACATCTTACTAATATCTTCTATATTTTGAAATAAAAAAGAGGTAGTTTTTTCTTATTTTCGAAATATTTATTAATTAATCCCGACATCTGCTTCTATCATGTCTGACATTATCGCGTTCACGGGTCAATATGGCGGTTTTTAGTTTGATAGAAATGAGACAACTTTTTCTGGAAGTGTTATCTTTTTAATACCTTTGATGTTTCGAAATAAAATAGGGAAAATTTAATGAATTAAAAAATATTTCATGTAATCCGTATCTACTGGTTCGTATGTCGATGGGCGTGTGGCTGCATCGACGCAAACTTCAGTTACATATAGATCAGCCAAACCACCAGAAATCCTCTATAATAAAAAATAATTAATTTCGAAATATATTCGAGGCCTTAACGCAAGAATTAAACATTATTATGATTTAGCAAGTAATATGTAACTGAAGTTTGCGTCGATGCAGCCACACGCCCATCGACATACGAACCAGTAGATAGGGATTACATGAAATATTTTTTTTATTCATTAAATTTTCCCTATTTTATTTCGAAACATCAAAGGTATTAAAAAGATAATACTTCCAGAAAAAGTTGTCTCATTTCTATCAAACTAAAAACCGCCATATTGACCCGTGAACGCGATAATGTCAGACATGATAGAAGCAGATGTCGGGATTAATTAATAAATATTTCGAAAATAAGAAAAAAGTACCTCTTTTTTATTTCGAAATATCAAAGATATAAGTAAAATGTAATACCAAAAAAAATTGCACACATTTTGAAGGCATGGAGCACCCCAATATTGGCCCCCGAAAGCGATTTTGTCGAAGTTTACATAAGCCGGTTCAGGAACTAAATTAATAAATATTTCTAAAATAAGGAAAAACTACCTTTTTTTTTATTTCGGAATATAGAAGATATTAGTAAAATGTAACATCAAAGAAAATTGCACACATTTTGAAGGCATGGAGCACCCCCATATTGGCCCCCGAAAGCGATTTTGTCGAAGTTTATATAAGCCGGTTCAGGAACTAAATTAATAAATATTTCGAAAATAAGGAAAAAGTACCTCTTTTTTATTTCGTAATATAGAAGATATTAGAAAATGTAACATCAAAGAAAATTGCACACATTTTGAAGGCATGGAGCACCCCCATATTGGCCCCCGAAAGCGATTTTGTCGAAGTTTATATAAGCCGGTTCAGGAACTAAATTAATAAATATTTCTAAAATAAGGAAAAACTACCTTTTTTTTTATTTCGGAATATAGAAGATATTAGTAAAATGTAACATCAAAGAAAATTGCACACATTTTGAAGGCATGGAGCACCCCAATATTGGCCCCCGAAAGCGATTTTGTCGAAGTTTATATAAGCCGGTTCAGGAACTAAATTAATAAATATTTCTAAAATAAGGAAAAACTACCTTTTTTTTATTTCGGAATATAGAAGATATTCGTAAAATGTAACATCAAAGAAAATTGCACACATTTTGAAGGCATGGAGCACCCCCATATTGGCCCCCGAAAGCGATTTTGTCGAAGTTTATATAAGCCGGTTCAGGAACTAAATTAATAAATATTTCGAAAATAAGGAAAAAGTATCTTTTTTTTATTTCGGAATATAGAAGATATTAGTAAAATGTAACATCAAAGAAAATTGCACACATTTTGAAGGCATGCAGCACCCCCATATTGGCCCCCGAAAGCGATTTTGTCGAAGTTTATGTAAGCCGGTTCAGGAACTAAATTAATAAATATTTCTAAAATAAGGAAAAACTATCTTTTTTTTATTTCGGAATATAGAAGATATTAGTAAAATGTAACATCAAAGAAAATTGCACACATTTTGAAGGCATGGAGCACCCCCATATTGGCCCCCGAAAGCGATTTTGTCGAAGTTTATGTAAGCCGGTTCAGGAACTAAATTAATAAATATTTCGAAAATAAGGAAAAAGTACCTCTTTTTTATTTCGGAATATAGAAGATATTAGTAAAATGTAACATCAAAGAAAATTGCACACATTTTGAAAGCATGGAGCACCCCCATATTGACCCGTGAACGCGATAATGTCAGACATGATAGAAGCAGATGTCGGGATTCATTAATAAATATTTCGAAAATAAGAAAAAAGTACCTCTTTTTTATTTCGAAATATCAAAGATATAAGTAAAATGGAATAACAAAAAAAAATGCACACATTTTGAAGGCATGGAGCACCCCCATATTGGCCCCCGAGAGCGATTTTGTCGAAGTTTATATAAGCCGGTTCAGGAAATAAATTAATAAATATTTCGAAAATAAGGAAAAAGTACCTCTTTTTTATTTCGGAATATAGAAGATATTAGTAAAATGTAACATCAAAGAAAATTGTACACATTTTGAAGACATGGAGCACCCCCATATTGGCCCCCGAAAGCGATTTTGTCGAAGTTTATATAAGCCGGTTCAGGAACTAAATTAATAAATATTTCTAAAATAAGGAAAAACTACCTTTTTTTTATTTCGGAATATAGAAGATATTAGTAAAATGTAACATCAAAGAAAATTGCACACATTTTGAAGGCATGGAGCACCCCAATATTGGCCCCCGAAAGCGATTTTGTCGAAGTTTATATAAGCCGGTTCAGGAACTAAATTAATAAATATTTCTAAAATAAGGAAAAACTACCTTTTTTTTATTTCGGAATATAGAAGATATTAGTAAAATGTAACATCAAAGAAAATTGCACACATTTTGAAGGCATGGAGCACCCCCATATTGGCCCCCGAAAGCGATTTTGTCGAAGTTTATATAAGCCGGTTCAGGAACTAAATTAATAAATATTTCTAAAATAAGGAAAAACTATCTTTTTTTTATTTCGGAATATAGAAGATATTAGTAAAATGTAACATCAAAGAAAATTGCACACATTTTGAAGACATGGAGCACCCCCATATTGGCCCCCGAAAGCGATTTTGTCGAAGTTTATATAAGCCGGTTCAGGAACTAAATTAATAAATATTTCTAAAATAAGGAAAAACTACCTTTTTTTTATTTCGGAATATAGAAGATATTAGTAAAATGTAACATCAAAGAAAATTGCACACATTTTGAAGGCATGGAGCACCCCAATATTGGCCCCCGAAAGCGATTTTGTCGAAGTTTATATAAGCCGGTTCAGGAACTAAATTAATAAATATTTCTAAAATAAGGAAAAACTACCTTTTTTTTATTTCGGAATATAGAAGATATTAGTAAAATGTAACATCAAAGAAAATTGCACACATTTTGAAGGCATGGAGCACCCCCATATTGGCCCCCGAAAGCGATTTTGTCGAAGTTTATGTAAGCCGGTTCAGGAACTAAATTAATAAATATTTCGAAAATAAGGAAAAAGTACCTCTTTTTTATTTCGGAATATAGAAGATATTAGTAAAATGTAACATCAAAGAAAATTGCACACATTTTGAAGGCATGGAGCACCCCCATATTGGCCCCCGAAAGCGATTTTGTCGAAGTTTATATAAGCCGGTTCAGGAACTAAATTAATAAATATTTCGAAAATAAGGAAAAAGTACCTCTTTTTTATTTCGGAATATAGAAGATATTAGTAAAATGTAACATCAAAGAAAATTGCACACATTTTGAAGACATGGAGCACCCCCATATTGGCCCCCGAAAGCGATTTTGTCGAAGTTTATATAAGCCGGTTCAGGAACTAAATTAATAAATATTTCTAAAATAAGGAAAAACTACCTTTTTTTTATTTCGGAATATAGAAGATATTAGTAAAATGTAACATCAAAGAAAATTGCACACATTTTGAAGGCATGGAGCACCCCAATATTGGCCCCCGAAAGCGATTTTGTCGAAGTTTATATAAGCCGGTTCAGGAACTAAATTAATAAATATTTCTAAAATAAGGAAAAACTACCTTTTTTTTATTTCGGAATATAGAAGATATTAGTAAAATGTAACATCAAAGAAAATTGCACACATTTTGAAGGCATGGAGCACCCCCATATTGGCCCCCGAAAGCGATTTTGTCGAAGTTTATGTAAGCCGGTTCAGGAACTAAATTAATAAATATTTCTAAAATAAGGAAAAACTATCTTTTTTTTATTTCGGAATATAGAAGATATTAGTAAAATGTAACATCAAAGAAAATTGCACACATTTTGAAGGCATGGAGCACCCCCATATTGGCCCCCGAAAGCGATTTTGTCGAAGTTTATGTAAGCCGGTTCAGGAACTAAATTAATAAATATTTCGAAAATAAGGAAAAAGTACCTCTTTTTTTATTTCGGAATATAGAAGATATTAGTAAAATGTAACATCAAAGAAAATTGCACACATTTTGAAAGCATGGAGCACCCCCATATTGACCCGTGAACGCGATAATGTCAGACATGATAGAAGCAGATGTCGGGATTCATTAATAAATATTTCGAAAATAAGAAAAAAGTACCTCTTTTTTATTTCGAAATATCAAAGATATAAGTAAAATGTAATAACAAAAAAAAATGCACACATTTTGAAGGCATGGAGCACCCCCATATTGGCCCCCGAGTGCGATTTTGTCGAAGTTTATATAAGCCGGTTCAGGAAATAAATTAATAAATATTTCGAAAATAAGGAAAAAGTACCTCTTTTTTATTTCGGAATATAGAAGATATTAGTAAAATGTAACATCAAAGAAAATTGCACACATTTTGAAGGCATGGAGCACCCCAATATTGGCCCCCGAAAGCGATTTTGTCGAAGTTTATATAAGCCGGTTCAGGAACTAAATTAATAAATATTTCTAAAATAAGGAAAAACTACCTTTTTTTTATTTCGGAATATAGAAGATATTAGTAAAATGTAACATCAAAGAAAATTGCACACATTTTGAAGGCATGGAGCACCCTCATATTGGCCCCCGAAAGCGATTTTGTCGAAGTTTATATAAGCCGGTTCAGGAACTAAATTAATAAATATTTCGAAAATAAGGAAAAAGTAAATCTTTTTTATTTCGGAATATAGAAGATATTAGTAAAATGTAACATCAAAGAAAATTGCACACATTTTGAAGGCATGGAGCACCCTAATATTGGCCCCCGAAAGCGATTTTGTCGAAGTTTATGTAAGCCGGTTCAGGAACTAAATTAATAAATATTTCTAAAATAAGGAAAAACCACCTTTTTTTTATTTCGGAATATAGAAGATATTAGTAAAATGTAACATCAAAGAAAATTGCACACATTTTGAAAGCATGGAGCACCCCCATATTGACCCGTGAACGCGATAATGTCAGACATGATAGAAGCAGATGTCGGGATTCATTAATAAATATTTCGAAAATAAGAAAAAAGTACCTCTTTTTTATTTCGAAATATCAAAGATATAAGTAAAATGTAATAACAAAAAAAAATGCACACATTTTGAAGGCATGGAGCACCCCCATATTGGCCCCCGAGAGCGATTTTGTCGAAGTTTATATAAGCCGGTTCAGGAAATAAATTAATAAATATTTCGAAAATAAGGAAAAAGTACCTCTTTTTTATTTCGGAATATAGAAGATATTAGTAAAATGTAACATCAAAGAAAATTGCACACATTTTGAAGGCATGGAGCACCCCAATATTGGCCCCAGAAAGCGATTTTGTCGAAGTTTATATAAGCCGGTTCAGGAACTAAATTAATAAATATTTCTAAAATAAGGAAAAACTACCTTTTTTTTATTTCGGAATATAGAAGATATTAGTAAAATGTAACATCAAAGAAAATTGCACACATTTTGAAGGCATGGAGCACCCTCATATTGGCCCCCGAAAGCGATTTTGTCGAAGTTTATATAAGCCGGTTCAGGAACTAAATTAATAAATATTTCGAAAATAAGGAAAAAGTACCTCTTTTTTATTTCGGAATATAGAAGATATTAGTAAAATGTAACATCAAAGAAAATTGCACACATTTTGAAGGCATGGAGCACCCCAATATTGGCCCCCGAAAGCGATTTTGTCGAAGTTTATGTAAGCCGGTTCAGGAACTAAATTAATAAATATTTCTAAAATAAGGAAAAACCACCTTTTTTTTATTTCGGAATATAGAAGATATTAGTAAAATGTAACATCAAAGAAAATTGCACACATTTTGAAGGCATGGAGCACCCCCATATTGGCCCCCGAAAGCGATTTTGTCGAAGTTTATGTAAGCCGGTTCAGGAACTAAATTAATAAATATTTCGAAAATAAGGAAAAAGTACCTCTTTTTTATTTCGGAATATAGAAGATATTAGTAAAATGTAACATCAAAGAAAATTGCACACATTTTGAAGGCATGGAGCACCCCCATATTGACCCGTGAACGCGATAATGTCAGACATGATAGAAGCAGATGTCGGGATTCATTAATAAATATTTCGAAAATAAGAAAAAAGTACCTCTTTTTTATTTCGAAATATCAAAGATATAAGTAAAATGTAATACCAAAAAAAAATTGCACACATTTTGAAGGCATGGAGCACCCCCATATTGGCCCCCGAAAGCGATTTTGTCGAAGTTTATATAAGCCGGTTCAGGAACTAAATTAATAAATATTTCTAAAATAAGGAAAAACTACCTCTTTTTTATTTCGGAATATAGAAGATATTAGTAAAATGTAACATCAAATAAAATTGCACACATTTTGAAGGCATGGAGCACCCCCATATTGGCCCCCGAAAGCGATTTTGTCGAAGTTTATATAAGCCGGTTCAGGAACAAAATTAATAAATATTTCGAAAATAAGGAAAAAGTACGTACCTCTTTTTTATTTCGGAATATAGAAGATATTAGTAAAATGTAACATCAAAGAAAATTGCACACATTTTGAAGGCATGGAGCACCCCCATATTGACCCGTGAACGCGATAATGTCAGACATGATAGAAGCAGATGTCGGGATTAATTAATAAATATTTCGAAAATAAGAAAAAAGTACCTCTTTTTTATTTCGAAATATCAAAGATATAAGTAAAATGTAATAACAAAAAAAAATGCACACATTTTGAGGGCATGGAGCACCCCCATATTGGCCCCCGAGAGCGATTTTGTCGAAGTTTATATAAGCCGGTTCAGGAACTAAATTAATAAATATTTCTAAAATAAGGAAAAACTACCTTTTTTTTATTTCGGAATATAGAAGATATTAGTAAAATGTAACATCAAAGAAAATTGCACACATTTTGAAGGCATGGAGCACCCTCATATTGTCCCCCGAAAGCGATTTTGTCGAAGTTTATATAAGCCGGTTCAGGAAATAAATTAATAAATATTTCGAAAATAAGGAAAAAGTACCTCTTTTTTATTTCGGAATATAGAAGATATTAGTAAAATGTAACATCAAAGAAAATTGCACACATTTTGAAGGCATGGAGCACCCCCATATTGGCCCCCGAAAGCGATTTTGTCGAAGTTTATATAAGCCGGTTCAGGAACTAAATTAATAAATATTTCGAAAATAAGGAAAAAGTACCTCTTTTTTATTTCGGAATATAGAAGATATTAGTAAAATGTAACATCAAAGAAAATTGCACACATTTTGAAGGCATGGAGCACCCCCATATTGGCCCCCGAAAGCGATTTTGTCGAAGTTTATATAAGCCGGTTCAGGAACTAAATTAATAAATATTTCGAAAATAAGGAAAAAGTACCTCTTTTTTATTTCGGAATATAGAAGATATTAGTAAAATGTAACATCAAAGAAAATTGCACACATTTTGAAAGCATGGAGCACCCCCATATTGACCCGTGAACGCGATAATGTCAGACATGATAGAAGCAGATGTCGGGATTCATTAATAAATATTTCGAAAATAAGAAAAAGTACCTCTTTTTTATTTCGAAATATCAAAGATATAAGTAAAATGTAATAACAAAAAAAAATGCACACATTTTGAAGGCATGGAGCACCCCCATATTGGCCCCCGAGAGCGATTTTGTCGAAGTTTATATAAGCCGGTTCAGGAACTAAATTAATAAATATTTCTAAAATAAGGAAAAACTACCTTTTTTTTTATTTCGGAATATAGAAGATATTAGTAAAATGTAACATCAAAGAAAATTGCACACATTTTGAAGGCATGGAGCACCCTCATATTGTCCCCCGAAAGCGATTTTGTCGAAGTTTATATAAGCCGGTTCAGGAAATAAATTAATAAATATTTCGAAAATAAGGAAAAAGTACCTCTTTTTTATTTCGGAATATAGAAGATATTAGTAAAATGTAACATCAAAGAAAATTGCACACATTTTGAAGGCATGAAGCACCCCCATATTGACCCGTGAACGCGATAATGTCAGACATGATAGAAGCAGATGTCGGGATTAATTAATAAATATTTCGAAAATAAGAAAAAAGTACCTCTTTTTTATTTCGAAATATCAAAGATATAAGTAAAATGTAATACCAAGAAAAATTGCACACATTTTGAAGGCATGGAGCGCCGTCATATCGAGCCGCCAACGGGAAAACATAAACTCCGAGAAAGTTTCATTATCTACATTTATCGATAATTATTATTTAAATACGATTGCATTTTTTTTTGAAGATAGGTTATAAAAAATAAACTCACTAAAAACATTTAGTTTATTTATAACGTACATAATATCGCCATGTTGCCCGCGAACCCAATAATATGGAAATTTATACAATATTGCTCATTTTGTAATTAGAAATATAAAGGAAATCTAAAAATAAAAATGTTCAAAAAGTTACACCGCCGAGTTGACCCGCGAACGCAATTTATTAATATAGATTTCCTTAATATGGTAATAGTTATGTTTTCTAAGTAGAGCATATTTTCCTACAATTTCCTTCAAATATTATTTTCTAGAAGGACGGGTCACAGAAATTCTTTAATATCCAGTCCAGGTACTAAATCGTTTCCTTGAGTAATATAGGTACCATAAACGATACCTTTTAGGCTCAGCTAAGAAAAGGTTTATGTCATAAACGATACTCTGCGTTCAGCAACAAAAACATACCGGTTTTTGGAAATTATTATATTCATTTTGGCATCAGACTAAAGGAAAATGTAAAACGAACCTAATTTGTGGTCATTTGTCTAAAAATTGCAATAATGACAAATTCTATAGAAATTATAAATATCCTTTACAATGTCAAAGGTTCGTCTACCTGCTAACATGTATTTTATTTAGACCAACTATAAAAATATTTTAGGTATATTTATTGTTACTGAGAATATATATATATATATATATATATATATATATATATATATATATATATATATATATATATATTCAAACACTTGGATACCCACTCCGTTACTAACGCCAATTTTAATTTAAAACCCCTCATAAAGTCAACTTAGTTACTTTGCTGTTTTTTACTTTTGTGACAAATCGTTTGTGAAATTGACAAAATATAAAATTTATTCTAAAAGATATTACTATGTTTATATGACTTTTTTTTCTCTTTATTAACATCCATGTTACGGATGTACTTCATTTTTTCTCAATTTACTTACAATATTCACCTGACAGTGCCTCCATAAAGTCATATAGACATTGTATTAAAAGTCAGGTTCTAAATTTTGGAGAACATGCTCAAATATATTAGCTAAATTATCAAATTACCAAACTTACAAGATATAGACTTAATGATGATGTCTTAAAATGAAACATCCTATATATTATTTATTTTGGGAAGCATATGGAAAATTCGAAACATATTTCGTGTGGCATATCTTATAAAAAATTAAACCTTTATCGAAATAGTGTCTATTTAAAATTGAAATTTTATACTAAGTACCCTTTCGAAACTGAGGGTATTTTGGCTTTGAAATAATGAGAGCAGCATTAGGTTGTGGACAAATAACGCTTTTAATTTTAAACTTTCAGATATAAATATTGTTCCTCAAGTTATGAATTTAATTTATTTTTCCAACAATTATATTTGAAGTGAAAAAACAAATTTATATTTAATTCTTTTTTGTTTTGGTCACGTAATTTATATTTATAATTTAAAACCATTTCAAATCTATTTTAGATGTCTGAATTAGTGCAGTGGCGGATTTAGATTTTTGGAGGAAGCAAACATAGATAAGTTGCGGATCCCTTGACTATGTTATTTATGGCAATCGTTTTAAATAATTGTTATACCATTACGTATTTATTTCAGCTTAAAAAAAAAACATTCCTAGCCCTCATTTACAGTGAATATGGCACCCTGAAATAGGTAGAATGATAAATTTGGAAAATATCGCTTTCGGGGGCCTATATGGCTGTGCTCCATGCCTTCAAAATGTGTGCAATTTTATTTGATGTTACATTTTACTAATATCTTCTATATTCCGAAATAAAAAAGAAGTAGTTTTTCCTTATTTTAGAAATATTTATTAATTTAGTTCCTGAACCGGCTTATATAAACTTCGACAAAATCGCTTTCGGAGGCCAATATGGGGGTGCTCCATGCCTTCAAAATGTGTGCAATTTTCTTTGATGTTACATTTTACTAATATCTTCTATATTCCGAAATAAAAAAGAGGTAGTTTTTCCTTATTTTAGAAATATTTATTAATTTAGTTCCTGAACCGGCTTATATAAACTTCGACAAAATCGCTTTCGGGGGCCAATATGGGGGTGCTCCATGCCTTCAAAATGTGTGCAATTTTCCTTGATATTACATTTTACTAATATCTTCTATATTCCGAAATAAAAAAAAAGGTAGTTTTTCCTTATTTTAGAAATATTTATTAATTTAGTTCCAGAACCGGCTTATATAAACTTCGACAAAATCGCTTTCGGGGGCCAATATGGGGGTGCTCCATGCCTTCAAAATGTGTGCAATTTTTTTTGGTATTACATTTTACTTATATCTTTGATATTTCGAAATAAAAAAGAGGTACTTTTTTCTTATTTTCGAAATATTTATTAATTAATCCCGACATCTGCTTCTATCATGTCTGACATTATCGCGTTCACGGGTCAATATGGGGGTGCTCCATGCCTTCAAAATGTGTGCAATTTTCTTTGATGTTACATTTTACTAATATCTTCTATATTCCGAAATAAAAAAGAGGTACGTACTTTTTCCTTATTTTCGAAATATTTATTAATTTTATTCCTGAACCGGCTTATATAAACTTCGACAAAATCGCTTTCGGGGGCCAATATGGGGGTGCTCCATGCCTTCAAAATGTGTGCAATTTTATTTGATGTTACATTTTACTAATATCTTCTATATTCCGAAATAAAAAAGAGGTAGTTTTTCCTTATTTTAGAAATATTTATTAATTTAGTTCCTGAACCGGCTTATATAAACTTCGACAAAATCGCTTTCGGGGGCCAATATGGGGGTGCTCCATGCCTTCAAAATGTGTGCAATTTTTTTTTGGTATTACATTTTACTTATATCTTTGATATTTCGAAATAAAAAAGAGGTACTTTTTTCTTATTTTCGAAATATTTATTAATGAATCCCGACATCTGCTTCTATCATGTCTGACATTATCGCGTTCACGGGTCAATATGGGGGTGCTCCATGCCTTCAAAATGTGTGCAATTTTCTTTGATGTTACATTTTACTAATATCTTCTATATTCCGAAATAAAAAAGAGGTACTTTTTCCTTATTTTCGAAATATTTATTAATTTAGTTCCTGAACCGGCTTACATAAACTTCGACAAAATCGCTTTCGGGGGCCAATATGGGGGTGCTCCATGCCTTCAAAATGTGTGCAATTTTCTTTGATGTTACATTTTACTAATATCTTCTATATTCCGAAATAGAAAAAAGGTAGTTTTTCCTTATTTTAGAAATATTTATTAATTTAGTTCCTGAACCGGCTTATATAAACTTCGACAAAATCGCTTTCGAGGGCCAATATTGGGGTGCTCCATGCCTTCAAAATGTGTGCAATTTTCTTTGATGTTACATTTTACTAATATCTTCTATATTCCGAAATAAAAAAAAGGTAGTTTTTCCTTATTTTAGAAATATTTATTAATTTAGTTCCTGAACCGGCTTATATAAACTTCGACAAAATCGCTTTCGGGGGCCAATATTGGGGTGCTCCATGCCTTCAAAATGTGTGCAATTTTCTTTGATGTTACATTTTACTAATATCTTCTATATTCCGAAATAAAAAAGAGGTACTTTTTCCTTATTTTCGAAATATTTATTAATTTAGTTCCTGAACCGGCTTACATAAACTTCGACAAAATCGCTTTCGGGGGCCAATATGGGGGTGCTCCATGCCTTCAAAATGTGTGCAATTTTCTTTGATGTTACATTTTACTAATATCTTCTATATTCCGAAATAAAAAAAAAGGTAGTTTTTCCTTATTTTAGAAATATTTATTAATTTAGTTCCTGAACCGGCTTATATAAACTTCGACAAAATCGCTTTCGGGGGCCAATATTGGGGTGCTCCATGCCTTCAAAATGTGTGCAATTTTCTTTGATGTTACATTTTACTAATATCTTCTATATTCCGAAATAAAAAAGAGGTACTTTTTCCTTATTTTCGAAATATTTATTAATTTATTTCCTGAACCGGCTTATATAAACTTCGACAAAATCGCTCTCGGGGGCCAATATGGGGGTGCTCCATGCCTTCAAAATGTGTGCAATTTTCTTTGATGTTACATTTTACTAATATCTTCTATATTCCGAAATAAAAAAAAAGGTAGTTTTTCCTTATTTTAGAAATATTTATTAATTTAGTTCCTGAACCGGCTTATATAAACTTCGACAAAATCGCTTTCGGGGGCCAATATGGGGGTGCTCCATGCCTTCAAAATGTGTGCAATTTTTTTTGGTATTACATTTTACTTATACCTTTGATATTTCGAAATAAAAAAAAAGGTAGTTTTTCCTTATTTTAGAAATATTTATTAATTTAGTTCCTGAACCGGCTTACATAAACTTCGACAAAATCGCTTTCGGGGGCCAATATTGGGGTGCTCCATGCCTTCAAAATGTGTGCAATTTTATTTGATGTTACATTTTACTAATATCTTCTATATTCCGAAATAAAAAAAGAAGTAGTTTTTCCTTATTTTAGAAATATTTATTAATTTAGTTCCTGAACCGGCTTATATAAACTTCGACAAAATCGCTTTCGGAGGCCAATATGGGGGTGCTTCATGCCTTCAAAATGTGTGCAATTTTCTTTGATGTTACATTTTACTAATATCTTCTATATTCCGAAATAAAAAAGAGGTACTTTTTCCTTATTTTCGAAATATTTATTAATTTTGTTCCTGAACCGGCTTATATAAACTTCGACAAAATCGCTTTCGGGGGCCAATATTGGGGTGCTCCATGCCTTCAAAATGTGTGCAATTTTCTTTGATGTTACATTTTACTAATATCTTCTATATTCCGAAACAAAAAAAGGTAGTTTTTCCTTATTTTAGAAATATTTATTAATTTAGTTCCTGAACCGGCTTATATAAACTTCGACAAAATCGCTTTCGGGGGCCAATATGGGGGTGCTCCATGCCTTCAAAATGTGTGCAATTTTTTTTGGTATTACATTTTACTTATACCTTTGATATTTCGAAATAAAAAAAAGGTAGTTTTTCCTTATTTTAGAAATATTTATTAATTTAGTTCCTGAACCGGCTTATATAAACTTCGACAAAATCGCTTTCGGGGGCCAATATTGGGGTGCTCCATGCCTTCAAAATGTGTGCAATTTTATTTGATGTTACATTTTACTAATATCTTCTATATTCCGAAATAAAAAAGAAGTAGTTTTTCCTTATTTTAGAAATATTTATTAATTTAGTTCCTGAACCGGCTTATATAAACTTCGACAAAATCGCTTTCGGAGGCCAATATGGGGGTGCTCCATGCCTTCAAAATGTGTGCAATTTTCTTTGATGTTACATTTTACTAATATCTTCTATATTCCGAAATAAAAAAGAGGTAGTTTTTCCTTATTTTAGAAATATTTATTAATTTAGTTCCTGAACCGGCTTATATAAACTTCGACAAAATCGCTTTCGGGGGCCAATATGGGGGTGCTCCATGCCTTCAAAATGTGTGCAATTTTCCTTGATGTTACATTTTACTAATATCTTCTATATTCCGAAAAAAAAAGGTAGTTTTTCCTTATTTTAGAAATATTTATGAATTTAGTTCCAGAACCGGCTTATATAAACTTCGACAAAATCGCTTTCGGGGGCCAATATGGGGGTGCTCCATGCCTTCAAAATGTGTGCAATTTTTTTTGGTATTACATTTTACTTATATCTTTGATATTTCGAAATAAAAAAGAGGTACTTTTTTCTTATTTTCGAAATATTTATTAATTAATCCCGACATCTGCTTCTATCATGTCTGACATTATCGCGTTCACGGGTCAATATGGGGGTGCTCCATGCCTTCAAAATGTGTGCAATTTTCTTTGATGTTACATTTTACTAATATCTTCTATATTCCGAAATAAAATGAGGTACTTTTTCCTTATTTTCGAAATATTTATTAATTTTGTTCCTGAACCGGCTTATATAAACTTCGACAAAATCGCTTTCGGGGGCCAATATGGGGGTGCTCCATGCCTTCAAAATGTGTGCAATTTTCTTTGATGTTACATTTTACTAATATCTTCTATATTCCGAAATAAAAAAAAGGTAGTTTTTCCTTATTTTAGAAATATTTATTAATTTAGTTCCTGAACCGGCTTATATAAACTTCGACAAAATCGCTTTCGAGGGCCAATATTGGGGTGCTCCATGCCTTCAAAATGTGTGCAATTTTCTTTGATGTTACATTTTACTAATATCTTCTATATTCCGAAATAAAAAAAAGGTAGTTTTTCCTTATTTTAGAAATATTTATTAATTTAGTTCCTGAACCGGCTTATATAAACTTCGACAAAATCGCTTTCGGGGGCCAATATTGGGGTGCTCCATGCCTTCAAAATGTGTGCAATTTTCTTTGATGTTACATTTTACTAATATCTTCTATATTCCGAAATAAAAAAGAGGTAATTTTTCCTTATTTTAGAAATATTTATTAATTTAGTTCCTGAACCGGCTTACATAAACTTCGACAAAATCGCTTTCGGGGGCCAATATGGGGGTGCTCCATGCCTTCAAAATGTGTGCAATTTTCTTTGATGTTACATTTTACTAATATCTTCTATATTCCGAAATAAAAAAAAGGTAGTTTTTCCTTATTTTCGAAATATTTATTAATTTAGTTCCTGAACCGGCTTATATCTTCGACAAAATCGCTTTCGGGGGCCAATATTGGGGTGCTCCATGCCTTCAAAATGTGTGCAATTTTCTTTGATGTTACATTTTACTAATATCTTCTATATTCCGAAATAAAAAAGAGGTACTTTTTCCTTATTTTCGAAATATTTATTAATTTTGTTCCTGAACCGGCTTATATAAACTTCGACAAAATCGCTTTCGGGGGCCAATATTGGGGTGCTCCATGCCTTCAAAATGTGTGCAATTTTCTTTGATGTTACATTTTACTAATATCTTCTATATTCCGAAATAAAAAAGAGGTAGTTTTTCCTTATTTTAGAAATATTTATTAATTTAGTTCCTGAACCGGCTTATATAAACTTCGACAAAATCGCTTTCGGGGGCCAATATGGGGGTGCTCCATGCCTTCAAAATGTGTGCAATTTTCCTTGATGTTACATTTTACTAATATCTTCTATATTCCGAAATAAAAAAAAAGGTAGTTTTTCCTTATTTTAGAAATATTTATGAATTTAGTTCCAGAACCGGCTTATATAAACTTCGACAAAATCGCTTTCGGGGGCCAATATGGGGGTGCTCCATGCCTTCAAAATGTGTGCAATTTTTTTTGGTATTACATTTTACTTATATCTTTGATATTTCGAAATAAAAAAGAGGTACTTTTTTCTTATTTTCGAAATATTTATTAATTAATCCCGACATCTGCTTCTATCATGTCTGACATTATCGCGTTCACGGGTCAATATGGGGGTGCTCCATGCCTTCAAAATGTGTGCAATTTTCTTTGATGTTACATTTTACTAATATCTTCTATATTCCGAAATAAAAAAGAGGTACTTTTTCCTTATTTTCGAAATATTTATTAATTTTGTTCCTGAACCGGCTTATATAAACTTCGACAAAATCGCTTTCGGGGGCCAATATTGGGGTGCTCCATGCCTTCAAAATGTGTGCAATTTTCTTTGATGTTACATTTTACTAATACCTTCTATATTCCGAAATAAAAAAAAGGTAGTTTTTCCTTATTTTAGAAATATTTATTAATTTAGTTCCTGAACCGGCTTATATAAACTTCGACAAAATCGCTTTCGGGGGCCAATATGGGGGTGCTCCATGCCTTCAAAATGTGTGCAATTTTTTTTGGTATTACATTTTACTTATACCTTTGATATTTCGAAATAAAAAAAAGGTAGTTTTTCCTTATTTTAGAAATATTTATTAATTTAGTTCCTGAACCGGCTTATATAAACTTCGACAAAATCGCTTTCGGGGGCCAATATTGGGGTGCTCCATGCCTTCAAAATGTGTGCAATTTTATTTGATGTTACATTTTACTAATATCTTCTATATTCCGAAATAAAAAAGAAGTAGGTTTTCCTTATTTTAGAAATATTTATTAATTTAGTTCCTGAACCGGCTTATATAAACTTCGACAAAATCGCTTTCGGAGGCCAATATGGGGGTGCTCCATGCCTTCAAAATGTGTGCAATTTTCTTTGATGTTACATTTTACTAATATCTTCTATATTCCGAAATAAAAAAGAGGTAGTTTTTCCTTATTTTAGAAATATTTATTAATTTAGTTCCTGAACCGGCTTATATAAACTTCGACAAAATCGCTTTCGGGGGCCAATATGGGGGTGCTCCATGCCTTCAAAATGTGTGCAATTTTCCTTGATGTTACATTTTACTAATATCTTCTATATTCCGAAATAAAAAAAAGGTAGTTTTTCCTTATTTTAGAAATATTTATGAATTTAGTTCCAGAACCGGCTTATATAAACTTCGACAAAATCGCTTTCGGGGGCCAATATGGGGGTGCTCCATGTCTTCAAAATGTGTGCAATTTTTTTTGGTATTACATTTTACTTATATCTTTGATATTTCGAAATAAAAAAGAGGTACTTTTTTCTTATTTTCGAAATATTTATTAATTAATCCCGACATCTGCTTCTATCATGTCTGACATTATCGCGTTCACGGGTCAATATGGGGGTGCTCCATGCCTTCAAAATGTGTGCAATTTTCTTTGATGTTACATTTTACTAATATCTTCTATATTCCGAAATAAAATGAGGTACTTTTTCCTTATTTTCGAAATATTTATTAATTTTGTTCCTGAACCGGCTTATATAAACTTCGACAAAATCGGTTTCGGGGGCCAATATGGGGGTGCTCCATGCCTTCAAAATGTGTGCAATTTTCTTTGATGTTACATTTTACTAATATCTTCTATATTCCGAAATAAAAAAAAGGTAGTTTTTCCTTATTTTAGAAATATTTATTAATTTAGTTCCTGAACCGGCTTATATAAACTTCGACAAAATCGCTTTCGAGGGCCAATATTGGGGTGCTCCATGCCTTCAAAATGTGTGCAATTTTCTTTGATGTTACATTTTACTAATATCTTCTATATTCCGAAATAAAAAAAAGGTAGTTTTTCCTTATTTTAGAAATATTTATTAATTTAGTTCCTGAACCGGCTTATATAAACTTCGACAAAATCGCTTTCGGGGGCCAATATTGGGGTGCTCCATGCCTTCAAAATGTGTGCAATTTTCTTTGATGTTACATTTTACTAATATCTTCTATATTCCGAAATAAAAAAGAGGTAATTTTTCCTTATTTTCGAAATATTTATTAATTTAGTTCCTGAACCGGCTTACATAAACTTCGACAAAATCGCTTTCGGGGGCCAATATGGGGGTGCTCCATGCCTTCAAAATGTGTGCAATTTTCTTTGATGTTACATTTTACTAATATCTTCTATATTCCGAAATAAAAAAAAGGTAGTTTTTCCTTATTTTCGAAATAATTATTAATTTAGTTCCTGAACCGGCTTATATAAACTTCGACAAAATCGCTTTCGGGGGCCAATATTGGGGTGCTCCATGCCTTCAAAATGTGTGCAATTTTCTTTGATGTTACATTTTACTAATATCTTCTATATTCCGAAATAAAAAAGAGGTACTTTTTCCTTATTTTCGAAATATTTGTTAATTTATTTCCTGAACCGGCTTATATAAACTTCGACAAAATCGCTCTCGGGGGCCAATATGGGGGTGCTCCATGCCTTCAAAATGTGTGCAATTTTCTTTGATGTTACATTTTACTAATATCTTCTATATTCCGAAATAAAAAAAAGGTAGTTTTTCCTTATTTTAGAAATATTTATTAATTTAGTTCCTGAACCGGCTTACATAAACTTCGACAAAATCGCTTTCGGGGGCCAATATGGGGGTGCTCCATGCCTTCAAAATGTGTGCAATTTTCTTTGATGTTACATTTTACTAATATCTTCTATATTCCGAAATAAAAAAAAGGTAGTTTTTCCTTATTTTAGAAATATTTATTAATTTAGTTCCTGAACCGGCTTATATAAACTTCGACAAAATCGCTTTCGGGGGCCAATATTGGGGTGCTCCATGCCTTCAAAATGTGTGCAATTTTCTTTGATGTTACATTTTACTAATATCTTCTATATTCCGAAATAAAAAAAAAGGTAGTTTTTCCTTATTTTAGAAATATTTATTAATTTAGTTCCTGAACCGGCTTATATAAACTTCGACAAAATCGCTTTCGGGGGCCAATATGGGGGTGCTCCATGCCTTCAAAATGTGTGCAATTTTTTTTGGTATTACATTTTACTTATACCTTTGATATTTCGAAATAAAAAAAAGGTACTTTTTTCTTATTTTCGAAATATTTATTTATTAATCCCGACATCTGCTTCTATCATGTCTGACATTATCGTGTTCACGGGTCAATATGGCGGTTTTTAGTTTGATAGAAATGAGGCAACTTTTTCTGGAAGTATTATCTTTTTAATACCTTTGATGTTTCGAAATAAAATAGGGAAAATTTAATGAATAAAAAAAATATTTCATGTAATCCCTATCTACTGGTTCGTATGTCGATGGGCGTGTGGCTGCATCGACGCAAACTTCAGTTACATGTCTTTAAGCAGTAGTCACCACAGAAAGCGTTAATATGTGTTATGATAATCAGCAATGAGAATGATTACAGAACTTTTTCTCACGGAGCTCCTATTATTAAAGTAGACAATGAAACAATTAAAATGGTGGAAAAGTTTAAATACTTAGGAGTAAGCAGAGATAAACAACTTAAATTTAAAGAACATGCGAATAACCTAATAAAACTAATCTCTTATAAAATTAACTATATTGACAGATGTTCTAATGTTTTGACAAAGTGGAATAGAACAATCCTGTTTAACACTCTGGTGTTGCCGGATTTTGTTTATTGCTTATACAGTGGTTCAATGGAGGACTTCTTTCACTATCAAATATTGATCTTTATTTTATTTACAAGATTATATTAATTATAATAGAAATGTACATGCATATGGCATTAGAGGGATGACTTTCATATTCCTCCAGTATTAAAGATGCAAACAGAAACCTCGGTATTCTTTAAAGATCTAAACAGTTTTAATCAGTTGCCTACAAATATTAAATTTTTAAAATATCTATATAGGTTTAAAGAATTTCTGAAGCAGTATTTTTTTAATAAGGCTTGTCCTTGAGGAATTTGAACTTTCTTTCTTTTGTTTTTGGATTTGTATCAGTTTATTTTGAGAAGTCATTATTCTATACACCTTGACGATGTTTGACTGTTAGTAATTTTACAACATGAATTTATTTTTTAAGATTTGTGTATAATTATATTAGTCTATGACTAAATAAAGGTTTTATACAAATGTTATATATCAATGTACTGATGACAGATACAGAGGCGCTACAATTGCAGTGGAGAGAGGCTCCCCATTTAACAGCTGCAAAAACGAAGAAAAATATTGAAAAAAAGAAAAGAATAAAATTATTTGCAATCGTTTAAAGAAGTATGAAAAGTAATTAGACAGTTTACTGAAGGTAATAAGGCAATAAACCTGAATCTATTCAATGAGAGAAAATATGTTACAAGACTTAAAAGGTCCAGAGAGAAAATATACCATTCAGAACTATTATAAGTCTCTCTTTTACATTCAGTAAATTACTGTTAGTTGTGAATAGCACCACAGACATCATACCAGGTAAATAGCCACAATCTGCAGAACTTAAAAGAAAAAGGAGTATCACTGTCCTAGAATTAACACTATAGAGTATTCCCGTGGCTTGTTTTCAAATATTCTAAAACATTTTCTTGCGACTTTCCACTATATCATAGTCTTATTTTACATATAGTAAACTCATAGAATATTTAAAACACTTCCTGCAAGCAAGTAATTTGATATATAATCAGGTCCATTAACAAACTTTTGCACCTCGTTTCGTGTATTCCTTCACCTGTCATGAGTAGTTTCATACATTTTATAGATGTAAAATAGTAGATTTTCACTACACAAACTCAATTTTACCCTTACAAGATGGGTTCCAGGTTTTTTTCCATCTCCTCTTAAATTAAATAGTTCATAATTAAGTAGCAAATACAACCTGATCATCAACAGAAATGTAAGCCAAATTTTAAGACGAAAAGGTGTAGAGACAAACGCTCTTGTCTAATAGCGTTAGTAGCCCAGGCCGCCACATTAGTACAATTTTAGCGTTTTTCTTCCTAAAGATGTATATATAATAAAATATTTCTTCCTTTTACGGTGCCTATCCGTTTAGGATGTTGGCTATTAGCATTAGCAACGAGAACTAGTTCAGTAAATTTTAGAGCCAAGATGTTCTATAACATTTACGCGACTTAAAGAAATTCTTAAAATTTTTTAAATGTTAAGATATTATCAACAATCGCTTTCGATCCAATCTAACTTATTGCTTACTTGTATTTAATGATTAGTGTTAATAATAATGTTGGATATTTAAGTTTAATTTCGCACTTTTCGGAAAATTAATCACTTGGCACATTTTGCTAACCCCTATACATTTTTTATAAAATTAAAAGAACAGTAAGCAGGACTTAAAGGCTGAACGTCTCTCGTCATGTCCTAAAAAATGTTCTCTATTTCTGACCAAAAATGTACTAAATCTCGTCTCTAAAAATAGCCCAAAATATAGCGACAGTATTTTTGATTCATAGTTCATATAATGTAAAACCTGAAACTATCCTGGTAGCTTTTAACAAGAAATTAGTGAAGCGAGTTCAACCATGAGGAAGATCTTTTTAATATTTGTGTCAAACGGTCACTGTATTTTCTTTGAAATTTAAATATTGTATATAAATTTCTGCAATCAAACCTATATACAGTTCACTAATTACCCTTATAAATCTTTAACAAGTATTATGTAGCAAAATTCAAAAATTCAATTTTTCTAACCCAATCAATTGATTATGTTCTTATTGTAACGAAAATAGAAACATATGTCTCAATGGACAAATAATACTTACCTCCTGCGCAGTACTGATGATATTTTATATGGGACTTGGTAAAAAAAGTTTTGTTACAAATAGTACAAAGGTAGGAAACTGGATCTGATTTGAAAATTATGTGAGAGGGAACCTTAATTAACATTTTCTTGCCAACAAGTTTTTGCTTTGACTTGTTTACTTCATTATTATTTTCCTGTTTCTTTATAACCGACTCACAATCCAGTAAATCCGTATCGTGCTTCTTTTTACTGCTGATAGGTTTGTTCTCTTGAACCTCATCCAAAATTTTATCACAGTTAAGACGTGCTTTTCCATTACATTGAATTACGGCAGTGTGATTATCAGTTATCACGGGCAAACTATCTGACTTTTCTCCATTTTGCTCATTTATCACATTAGAATCATAACATTGTTTACATTTCTCCACGTCATCTAAAAGACAAGAACGGCATTTTTTATGTCCACAAGAATCTTGTACCAATCTGTTAGATGGTGTTATAACCGGCCTTTGACACTGTAGACAAAAAACATCTTTTTCTTGCATCCTTGTTTATTTTCTAAAAAGGAATATACCAGTTTATATTTTAGACCTTATTACGAAATATCATTTAATTACAGAAACATTTCTTATCAAATTATCTAGTAAAGTATAACTTAAAATTATGGGTTCATTCACGATTTAGTATAAAAAACTAGCGACATTAATACTACTGTACTGTAAACATTTTAATTTTCAATAATATTCAAATCGGAATATCTATTATAAAATAATTGCTGTGTATTCAAAAAAACACATAACTAAATATGTTCTAAGCCCAAAATATTTATGTACTTTTGTTTCTCAACACGAGTTTATTCATACAAATATTCTAAATGTTTATAAACGGCTATAGAAATTGGTAAACAGTGGTACATTCAATGTTGCTGCACTAGCATTACCTTGATTTTTTTACAATTATTGTTTTCAAAACCAAGGTCATATATTCTAAAAAACAGAAAAGTAAGATTTCTGAGTCATCCAATTCGAATTCAGTTGTCAAGTCCGCCAAAAAACAAAGTTTCTGTGCAGTGGTAAAAAAATATATACATACATAGGATACGGGAAGGAAGGGAATATGACAAATAAAGCACTAACAACCTAACCTTTAAAGTAACTACAGAAGGGCTATCTCAAAAACCTAAGGTTTCTGAAAAATTTTACCTCACAGTACAACTATTCTAAAAAATGCTTAAAAGAAATAAGCCGTTACCGAGGAATTTACATTAATTTTTCTACGTCAGTAGGTTTTTGCTTTGTTACTAAAAGACACTTTATTTTCCGCTTCGACTATAAACAAAGTTAAAGAACTCGGTAGTTATTTCGATTAAGTGAAATCTAGGAAAAAATTTCTTTAAAAAAAATCGACACTCATTCCCTATTTCGAGGTTGTTGGACATGATTCTGGCCTTGGATTTCCATAATTTTGCATCAAATTGGCAGAAAAGAGGAAAATCATTTTTCACTTTAAATTCAATTTTTTACACTAAATCGTTAAAATTTTCTTACAACCACAAATTCCATACTAATAGGAGCTGTATTATATTAAATTTCCTAAATTTTTTTCATAAAAATGACCAAAAAATATATCAAAACAAAATGGCCTGTCATATTTAATAGAAGCGTGAGCTGCTTCGAAATTTGCCCTGATGCCAAAACATAAATACGATTTCTATGAAATTTACATATATTCTTTTTTTCTACTAAAGCTGTAAACCGAAAAACATCTTTCGTTTTTTTAATTTTTATATTATGAATGATTTTGCCTGCAAATATTAACGGTTGTAAGGATCATATTTGCTCTTGTCTGTTCTCCTTCTTTAATTTTATAATAGGCATGATTTTCCCTCCAAATATTAAATATTAACGGTTTTAAAACAATCGTATAATTATATAGTGGTGTGTGGTCGCCAATATCGTTCGGACGTTCTGAAATATTGTTGCTCAAAGTTTTGTGTTTTGTGTGAAATGACTGGTGAAATAAATAGAGTGACGTGTGCCATTTGGAATTACTCATACAAACATGTACGTACACATAAAAAATCTTCATAATTTACGCATAGTCTTAATAAAGCGAACAACAACTCAAATTATAACGAACATTATTATTAATAGTTGTCATTCCTTATCACCTTAACAATTGGCGCAAAAACGTGCAAATTCTAAGGGAGACCATATACGAACTGATATTACCTTTTCACTCAGTACAGCACACATTTATATTTATTTTTAAAATATCTCAAGATGGCAGATGCTGATCCTGGTAAACTGTTTAAAAGATTATTAAGATCAAATACCGCCGGTATTTCGAAGGTTAAGGAAGTAATAGTAAACAGGACACCTAATATTAGTTATACAAATATAATCTGTGGAGAAGAAGGTGAGAAGAACCATGACACATCAGAAAATTTAATATCTGATTTAAGAAATAAACTGGCGGATCAGTTGGTTAAAAATGAAAATCTTGAGTCTAAATGCCTCTTAAACAAAAAAAAGATTGACTTTCTACTTCAAGAACTTAAAAATAAAAAAAATGAAATAAAAAACTTAACCAAAATTATCGAATCTTTCAAGTCGGAGGTAGCTGAACCTAAAAAAAGGCCAGAAATAAATTCTGTATCAACGCAAACGAAGGGTCTTCCAACATTTGTATCTGCAAGTATACAGACCGAACTTCTTCAATCTTCTTCCGGTACGCAGACTGAGGTGAGACGGTGTATGATTGATACCCGGTGCTTGGAAGCAACGGAACCTGTCGTCTCGGCAGAGGGATCGCAGACGTGTAATGCTACAAATTACAGATTGGACAAGTTGATCCCCGAGCGATCATCTCGCGATGCGGTAGTGCCTCCTGTCAAGAGTATAGCGGTGAAGAAGGTTATAATAGTTGGAGATGGATCTGCACAAAATTGTTCCCCAGTGCTAAAAAATATTCTATGTAACAACTCATACTCTGTCGAGGGGTGGGTGAAGCCTGGTGCGGACCTTGAAGAGTTGTCAAAGTGTATATTTGACAGGACGAGACATTGCAATGCGAAGGATACCGTTGTACTATCTCTGAACCTGAATAAAGTGATATGTATCCAGGAACAATATTTGGATACTTTATTTTCTGTGGGTAGATATACAAATTTATTAGTTTGTATTAAGTGTGATTTTTCAAGGTCTAACGTGTATCATCGTTTCTTGCAGTGTTTACAAACTTTTACATTAAAAAAAAATATATCAATTCGAATAATTACTAATTTCAGAAAAGCAAGACACTATAGGTTTAGTACATATACACTTTGTAAGTTGTTAGCGAAGTACATCTCGTATGATTGTCTGGATAATCGAATAGTTTTAAAATCGCTCCTAGAATATAATGACAATAGTCTTTTTTATAATGTTTCAAAAGGCTTAGATTGTAATGTGAGTAATGTCTTAATTGGTACCGATCAAAATGAAAATAACTTATTAAATAAATCAGAGGTAATAAGTGAAATAATAAATGAAATAGTTTCAAACGTTGTAAATACTTCAAGCAGTAAGGAAAACTACTTGGCTTCGCAAATTCCTTCAGACAGTGGGGTAACCTCAAATTTTTTGTATCCGCGACTATCCCAGCTAGATCTGCTGGAGTAAAATCAACTGGTGCTAATTTGGGCATTGCTCGTAAAGCCTCTGCTTATAATGTCACGGTCAGCCATGTGAATGTTCGGAGTATTCTCAACAAACGACGAAATTATTGTGTTTACTGATACTGAGGATATTGATGTGTTGTGTGTGACTGAGCACTGGTTGGCGAACGATGATGTAATTCAGGTGAATATTCCTCATTTCTCATTAATATCCCGCTTCTCTCGGACTGACCATCAGCATGGTGGGTGTGCAATTTTTGCTAAGAATGGCACCCTGGGAAACCTAAAACCCATAAAACGGCTAAATGACTTATCTGTGGAATGCTGCGTGGAGATGTGTGGTTTGTTGATTTCTGACAAACTGTCTGTCCTTTGTGTATACAGACCACCAGCGGGTGATGTCGAGTTGTTCTCTAATTTTTTCTCTAAGGCCATAGAGTTACTGTTAGGATATTCACAGTATGTAATTGTCTGTGGTGATTTAAATATAGACTATTCTGAGGATACAAGCAAAAAAGCAATTCTATGTGATATTCTTAATTCTTTTAATCTGGAAATAACTACATACTTGCCTACTAGAATTGCATTAAATCGATTTGGTAATCTGTGTGGGAGTGTCATTGATTATGTTTGCACCAATCTGCCAAGGTCTAATTATAGCTGCAAGTTAATAAATCCTCACTTGGCAGACCACGTTGCTCATATAATTAGCGTTTCTTATGATCTTAATATAACCACCAATCATCGCACAGCGGAAGATAGGGTGGGCAGAAATTTAACCCCAGCTAACTTATCTCACTTTTCATATCTTTTAGAGCGGGTTGATTGGTCTTTTCTATTGGAACTTCCAGGCGCGGATGTTGCCTGGTCGGAGTTTTCATCTACTGTGGGCCATTACTTGGATTTGAGTTGTCCGTTGGGAGTGAGACGAAGTTACAAAAAATCGATGACAAAAACTAATGCGTGGTATGGTCCTTTTTTGGCAAGACAAAGAAAGGAACTGGATAATCTTTATTTCTTACAAAGATATATAGCCAGTACCGAACATAGGATGCTTTATTGCAACAAAAAAAAAGATTATAGGCGAAGTATACAAAACGCAAAAAAAAACTTATTATAGAGACAAAATAAATAATGCAACCAACAAAACGAAAGAAATATGGAATTGTATTAACCAAAATCTAAATAGACGGAAAAGGGTAACAGACCACAACATCGTTTTGCGCTTCAGCAATGGTGAAAGCGATGACCCTCAGGAGGTTTCTAACCACTTCGCTGAATATTTCAGCTCTGTTACCAAGTTGAAGTTGTTTGAGGCCTATGGTCGAAACATGTCTTTACCAGCAACAACTATAGAATCAATTCCTCAAACAATAGTAGTTTTTGCGGTGGTTCAGGAAAGGATAGTATCGACTATTAATTCGTTAAAGAACAAACGCTCCTCGGGTTCCGATAGTATAAGTCCGCAAATTTTAAAATTAATTTCAGAATCTGTCGCACTTCCCTTGACATATTTAATAAACAGATCATTTTCAGAGGGCATTTTCCCTCAAATACTAAAGCAGGCGGCAGTTACGCCAATATATAAAAAGGATGATCCTCACAACCCGGCCAATTACAGGCAAATATCTATACTGAGTGTATTTTCTAAAGTTTTTGAAAAAATAATATACGAAAATTTGATGAATTTTTTTAACCAGAATTCAATTATTACTCCTTGCCAACATGGTTTCAGACAGAACAAATCCATCGAGACAGCATGCTGTGATTTACTTAATTTTGTATATGCTGAGCTCGACAGGGGCAAGTATGTGATGTGCCTAATGTTTGACTTAACAAGTGCGTTTGATACTGTGAGTAGAGAGTTCTTATTGAGAAAGCTCTTTGCTTCGGGTATAAGAGGAAATATCCTAAAACTCATCAACTCGTATATGTCTGATAGGAGTATATTTGTTCGATACCAAAAAAGTAAATCAGATTGCAAAAAAGTCGCCTTGGGTGTGCCGCAGGGGTCAGTTTTGGGGCCGCTCTTGTTTATGATTTATGTTAACGACCTACCTAGATTCATCAGTAGGGGAAAGTTGGTTATGTTTGCTGATGATACCACGATAGCTATATCTGCGGATGCCCCAGAGGAGCTGTTGCGTACAGCGGGAGGGGTATGTGAGGAGCTGGAGATTTGGTGTCAGCGTAATCAGTTAATACTTAACCCAACAAAGACTGTATATTTAAATTTCAATATTAAAAAACCATTGCTGGTAGAGGATAAAGAAACATATAATATTAAAACCTCAGCTTATACTAAATTTTTAGGCACGTGGCTTGATGAGTCGCTGCATTTCTTTTCCCATATCGAACATGTTTGTAAAAAATTGAATTCTGCCTTCTTTGCTATTTTGCAGATGAGGTCATCTCTAGACCGGGCTGGATTGCTGACTGTGTATTATTCTTTGGCATACAGTCATCTGTCAAGCAATGTCATGTCTTGGGGAAGAGGATGTGAAGTGAATAGAGTGTTTCTGGCTCAGAAAAGAATACTGAGATTGATATTTGGTCTTAAGCCGACGGATTCGTGTAGACCCATTTTTAAGGAAAACAGCATTTTAACTTTTTACTCAATTTATATTCTAAAATGCGTTTTATATGTAAAACAAAATTACTCAGAGTTTAAAACTCTTGGCCAGGGTCACAGATATGATACACGAAATAGTGACATTCTTAGCATACCTAAACATAGAACGGCATTCTTTGAGAAATCCCCAATTTATAATTGCATTATTCTGTTTAACAAATTGCCTGTAAAATTAAAAAACATACCAAACATTAATAAATTCAAAACAGAAATAAAAAAATTTCTTGTTCAGGGGTCAGTTTATTCTTTTAACGAATACTTAAGCCTGTAGGATGTACTGACTCTTTTACTGTGTGTGATTGTTTCGTTGCATCCTTCGCTGACCAGTGCTACGAATTGTGTTCTTGTCGTTTTATTTTTTTTTCCCGTTAGTTGTTGTAGGATTTTAATCTGTGGTTTTTATTATTAAATATTAGATTAAGTTATTTTACATTTTTTATATTATAACAAGTATCTAATGATACTAACCAATTTAACTGTTTCTTGTTTTTTCTAGCATTAAGGTATGCTATGTATATATTTTTTATTTAATTGTATAGACGAAACCAATGCTGAAGTATCAGTTTTATGGCTAATAAATTATTTCATTTTATTTCATTTCATTATAGATAGTGAGTTTTCGAAGGTTAGAGCGGGAAACAAAGAAGCTCTTTCTCGTCTCCGTTGCGGAACGGTCGAAGAAGACTTGTAGACGTCATTCAAAATTGGATAATGCCGGGAACTACAAATATTTGTCGTTCTCAGTAACACAATAACCGATGACGTTACCGAAATATGTTTATGCTGTTTTATTGAAAATACAAGTTTATCTAATTTGTTTGCTAAAATATGTGCGAAAATAGTTGAAATGTATTACATACAATATATTTTAACTAGTACTGTTCAAAATAAATACGAAAGTTCGATGTTTTCTTCAGAAACGTGATAAAATAAAAACTCATGAAATATTTAAATTTCTCATGAATTTTTTAGCTTTTTATGCAAGCATATAAATAAAATAAACATAAAACACAGTTACAATTCTCCTTACCGTGATATAAGTAAGAGAATTGTTGTTTTATATGTTTTATAATGATCCTATATTTTGTCCTACATATTGGCAAAAACATAATCACGAGCTGCAAAGGATTTTGAAAGTACACACAAAGTTGCAAAACTACCTTAAGCTCATTGCACCACAGTTAAGGCACTATTACCTTTCACCATTCTTCCTAACTCCAGTAACTACCAATGAACTAATAAATATTACTAACAATCTTAAAAATAAAACAACATGTTTTACTTGCCAAGCATTTGGTCATACAACCAATAAATGCTCAAAAAATCAAATTTACTAAAGAGTATAAAGAATAAAACCCAAGCTTCATCTCTCCCTATAGCTCAGTAGCAGCCACTCCGAAAAAAAAAAACAAATTCTAATACCCAAAAAGTCGACATAATAAGCACCACCAACACAACAAAAACTCTTAATCACTTTCACAAAACGTAATCCGCCCTCAAACATTCTAACAAACCCAACTCCTAAAACCCATCACCAAAAGCGCCCATCATAAGATCCTAAAAAAATTATTCTCTTAAAATCCAAACGCAAAAACCGCCCAACAAACAAAACCAACTTCCCAAACATCCAGAACCATATCTTTAACTGAATCACTGAAAATGATGGTCAATGAAAAACTAGAACAGGAACTATTCATTACTTCAAAAAAGTCTAATAAATCAAAAACAGTAAAATGTCTCTTCAATTATTCACTGGAACTGAGCCTTAAAAATCACAATAACAACCTTAAAGTAACAATATCATCTAAAGATAATCTCTACTCAGGAAACAAACCTGAAACCTTCGCATTTAACACCATTCGAACAGATCGCCTGGACTGAGACAAAGCTTTTGGAAGTGTCGCAATCCTAATCAGCTCAGGCATACAATTCATAAGCTTGCCACAAATAACCTTGCTGGGGGCAGCAGTAATAAGTACTTATCTTCCAAATAAATTAACAATCTGCAACGTACTAAAAATCTCGCTTGAAAACCTAATTAGCCAGCTTCTAATAATCTTCACTTATTAAACGACGGCTCTCATACCTACATTTCCGCATCCAGCAATACCCTTTCGTGTCTTGATCTTGCTCTAGGAAGCTTCTCTTTATTCCACACATTTAAACGACAAACCACCTTTGCAAGTCACCACTTTCCCTTTACTCTCTATACAACAGATTGGAAAAACTCCCAAACCCAAACACTTAAATACAACTTTTAAAAAGCAAACTAGCCTGAACTCGCTAATTTAAATGCAGAAGACACAGTCAAGGTATTCACGGTGCCATAAATAAAGCAGTTGGAGTTGGCATTCCTAAATTCAAAATACAAAGTGGGAAAAACCCCGTACCTTGCTGGACCGATGAATGTAAAGCCACTACAGAAAATAGGAAAAAGGCTTTAAATATATTCAAGCGACACCCTAATACATCAAACTTAATTGAATTTAAAAGCTTAGAGCTCTTTTAAAAATAATAATAGATGAAGCTAAAAGTACATCTTGGAACAAATCTGTAGTCACCATCCAAGTTGGAATCTTTTACGGTAATAATCAAAAATACATCTAAATCGCATCTTCATTTAGGCGGTACTCTTAAAAGCTCTTTTATCAACCCCACACTATTGCTTCTTACAATAAAACATTATAGACTATAGAATCAAAACCAGGATCTTTGCGGATGACATGCTAATGTATCATTCATCGGCAGATACAAATTACAGTTTTACCATCTGATAATCATCTCTAGACTCTTCAGTGGAATGATCCACTGGTAAAAGTCTCGCATTTTCATCAGAAAAATCAAACGTAGTACATTTCTATCGTGTTAAAAACTGCCCAAAAATTTCTAGCCTACCTTTCTAGGTTCGTAGAAGTCTCCGTCGATCAATTGCTAAACCTCAAAATCCACATGAATATCAAAACCATTAGATATTTACAGGGGGCTCAAATCGTCACTCACGTATAAAAATATATCAATCCTCCATACTATCCAAATCAAATTATGCATCTTTTGTATACGGCTCGGCTCCTCCATTCTACTTAAAAAAATTAAATCTCATACAATTCAGGAATTCGGCTAGCTATTGGCGCCTACCATATAAGCCCAATTTCAGGCATAATGTATGAAGTTGAAATACCTCCCATCAATTGCATTAGGGGCCAATTGTTACCATATACAGCTTTCAAACAAATCTATTGTTATTTAAGTCTATAGGGTATGATCGAAAGTGCAAACTGCTGACAAAGAACTATAATAGCCACGGACAACAAAGATGTCTCTAAGGTTATATTTCTAGATTTATCAACGCTATCTAAACATAAATCACAATATTTTGCTTAAGAAATTTGATCGCTATGGTGTAATAGGTCCTGCATTGGGCTGGCTTACTACAGAATCGAAGACAAAAGGTTATATTGAAAGCAGATGGCACAGGCCACTTCTCGGGGAAACCCTTGCATGAAGTGATATTCTTCAGGGAAATGTCATTGGTCCATTGCAGTTTATATTTCTTACAAAACCTCTTGGATATATGTGATGATATATCTCTTACATATCATTTTAACAAGCGATTATTTTAATGTTTGCATGAAAATGGTATGGGATTAGTTGTATGTATAGACATTAACAATGAGTATGGACTGCTGGGAAAAAAGAGAAAACCAAGTAAAATATTCTTTGATGTAATATGTCACCAAAGCAAAAATTTTGATTTGATTGAAGTTTTTGAGAAATGAAACTATCTAAAGACGAACAGTTTTTGCAAAAAAAACCCTAGCAAGACAGAAGTAGGTTAGATATTGTTAGTGGTAATAGTAATAACCCAAAAATTTTGGACTGACGGATAGATCTTTGAGCTTTGAAACAATAAATATTGAAATATTTATAGGAGAATGATGACGTCGGCAAGAGACTGTATTATACGCAGAAAATGTTGACGGTCGCGAAATGACACAACACACCAAACAAATTCAGATTTAACGTCTAATGTGTAAAATTACCATTATTGTTCAACTGACCAGGCTTTATGAGACAAAATAAGAACAAATGACGTCCTGTTAATTTTTGTATCCAAAGTGTTGGTACCACAGACATTCTTTTTTTGCCCTACTAATATTATGAATTAAAAACAAAAACTATTCAGGTTGGGATGATTTGTCCATACGAATATTTTGTGAATTAGGTATAAGTACCTAAAGTGGAATAAGTAGAATGGCTATAGAGTGGAATTCAGAAAGGTGGGGAGGACATTACTTCCTCAAATTTCAGTCCAATATCACTACCCACCATGTCAAAAATTAGTTAAGAAACGAACGTTGTCATTTCTGATGAGATATAATATTTTAAATTCCATCAAATTTAGCTTTCTCAATGGGAAAAACACAAGTGGTGAAATTTTTGCGTTTTTAAAAAATTTATATATTACACCAAATGAAGGAGAGCTACCTGTTGCGGTTTTCTGTGTCCTAATAGAAGAATCTGACTGTATGAATCAAGAAATTATGTTGCAGAAACTGCAAATTTATGGACTTCGCAATTGGTTTCAGTCTTATCTTGATCGGAGAACCTAGGTGGTATCTCTTCAAGAGCAGGGTCTAACTCTAGAAACGCCAATTATGGAGTTCCCCAAAGATCTGTTGAACCGATTTTGTTTCTTCTGTATATTTATGACTTTGCAACTTTAAACATTAGCGACAAATTTAATCCCTTTTCCGACGACACAACTATTCTATGGAGGGGCGTAGATTTGGATAGTTTAGGAACGAGATTAAATATTTGTAGAAGATAAAGACTATAAGAGGCTTCTTACTCCCCGAATTTATTTATTTTATGATGAACATAAGTTTATCAGGTACGGCAATTGAATACAAAATGATCTGCGACTACTGTGATAATATGCACTGTCAATCCTGGGCAAAACTATCTACCTCAGAAACACAGGTAACTCGACTTGTTAAAAGAACACTAATCTTCGCCTGTGGCAGTTGTTTCGAGTCAGTGAAGGCGTCCGAGAGCAATTCCCCTGATAATGTTTCTAATGCAGTCGATCAGTTCAAGTCTTACTCTAAATCAACCTTGCGTAAACAACATCAAGCTTTAATTAAGCAGTATGACCAAAAACTTAAGATTATCCAGAACAATTTTAATGAAAAATTGATCTACTCCTACAAACGCTTCTGAACTTCAAGAAATCTGAACCCGCTAATACGAAAGACCCTGTTGTTAGTGTTGCTGAAGCAGAAAATGAAAACCCGGGTAAAGACCAACATTAAATTACAACCAAGTGTGGAGGATGCAGTTAATAATGCAATGGTTACATTGTATAGTATTAAGGCCAAACCTTCTAATAAACCAAAATTAATAACTGGTACCAGTAAAAAGAAATCATATAACTTTAAGGGAGAAGCCTGAATGAAGGACTTTTATCTTGGCAGGGTCATTAGGTCGTCCAATGAGGCATCCGTTTTAAAATATATAAAATCAAAGATTGCATTAGACAATGATGATCAGATTATTGTAGAAAAACTTGATTCTGCTGGAAGAGCAAACTCTTTCAATTTAAGAGTGATATACTTATAACTCAGGTTGTTTGTAACAATAATTCTATGGAATGCTGGTTTGCGCTAATAGAAAAAGGGTTAAATAAAATGCTGATTGGTGTTGTGTACTTACCTCCTAAATCTAGTTTAGAGTTTCATGAATCATTCTACAGTATTGTTGAACATGTAATGGAGCAAACTGTAATAAAATTGTAATATGCGTGGTTTTTAATATAGCCAGCAGTAGCGTGAGAAAATGATGCATATGGAACCAGGGCGGTTGGTGACTTGTCACCTCAGTCTAGAGTTCTTTTGGATTTTTTTGCACATCTGAATTTAAGTCAGAAAAATACTGTACCCAATGTATTTGGTAGCTCTCTAGATCTTATAGCAACTAGTGTTGAATTTGTATGTGTTTTGTGCGTTTCTGAACTAATATCTCTTGACCACTACCTCCCAGTGTCTTTGTATTAGCTATCAATCGTCCAAGATCTTAAATTCTTCCCATGAGTTTTTGTATTTAAAAATAATAATTATAATGCAATAAATAATTCTCTTTGTACCTTTGACTGGTCTCAGACTTAAAGTTCAGATAATATCAATACAGATGTAAGATTGTTTTATGACATAGTTCATAATAGCTTTGAGTTGTTTGTACCAAAAAAGTTAATAAAAAAAAGCCAGTATTTCCATCATGGTACAATGATCCTCTTAAAGAATATATACTCTCAGCAGCTCACAAAAAGTTTGAAAATACTTTAAAGAATGTATTTTTACCAAAAAAGCAGCTCACAAAAATTTTGAAATACTAACAATGTAAATGATTACAGGAATTTTTTATATTTGCGACGTGTCTTTTTGAAATTTCTTACCGTGAACATATCACACAAACTGAACGTTCAATTAATCAAAATAGCAGGGATTTTTGGAAATATGTAAAGAAAAAAAATAACTCCTATGATATTCCCAAAACTATGCCTTACAAAAATAAATCATCTGATGATGGAAATGCGGCTGTGAATTGTTTCAGTGACTTTTTTCATCTGTTCATTGTCATAAAGAATGTGATATATATAATTTTATGTACCTAAGTCTGTGTCTATAAGTACTTGTGATATTGGTGTGACTGATGTTTATAATGCAATTTGTAGCTTAAAAGATCATTTATCTGTTAGCCCTGTCCACAAATCTGTGATATTTTTAAAAAAGTATTTGTTTTGTATATTTAAGAATGGCGAAAAAACTGAAGTTACCAACTATAAAGCAATAAGCAAAATGTCTTTAATAGCAAAGGCATTGGAAATGATTATCAATTCTAAGATCAAATCAAAACTTTAATCTGTTTTAAGTGATAGCCAAGCCATCAAAGGTAGATTGACTGTAAGTAATTTGCTTGTTTATGAGCAGTTTTTGAGAAATTTTCTTGGGGACACTAATCAGATTGATTATATTTATACGGACTCCTCTAAGGCTTTCAACAAGGTAAATCCCTATCTACTTTTCAGAAAGTTGGAAAAGTATGGCATATTTAGTGACCTTTTACACTTGTTTTTATTTTTATGTTATAGTTGCCTAACAAATAGGAAACAACAAGTAAAAATTGGCAGTTTTATTTCTAGTGAGATTTTAGTTTCATCTTTCTCAATTATTTAATTTTTTTATCTACTATGTGACAGAATCTGTGAAATATTCTAAGTGTCTTTTATATGCTGGCGATTTTTCAAATAGTCAAGAACGTTGAAGATTGTAAGAGACTTCAAAAAGATTTAAATGGAGTGAGTGAATGGTGCCATTTAAATGCTATGAAACTAAATGTAAGTAAATATTGATAATATATTTATTGAAACTAAAAAAGAGCTCAAAGACCTAGCAGTATAGTTTGACAGTAATTTAAGTTTCAAATTTCATGTGAATCACATTACTAATAAAGCATTAAAATCACTGGGCTTCCGGGCTTGAGATATGCTTGCCAGGTATGGTCTTCTCACTATGCGCAGCATATTCAGCAGCTTGAAAGGGTACAAAAAAGGTTCATTAGATTTGTGGATTATAAAATGGGGATACCAAGTGAAGATATCGTACATGAAGAAATACTTAGGTCCATTAATTTGATACCTCTTAAGGAAAGGTGAACATATATTGATATAGCACCTTTTATAAAATTTTTCATGGCTCAATAGAATGTCCTGAGAATTATTACATATAATAAACATAAATGTTCCACAGAGAGTTTTGAGAGAATTTAATCTGTTCAGTGTTCTTTATCACAGAATAAACTATTGTCTATCTTCACCCCTCACTCGTTTTTCAATAACAGCAAATAAATTTGAAAATGATATAGAGTTCTTTAATGATACATTGAATTCAATGAGCTTAAAAATAAAGAATGCACTGTGATATGTGTATCTAGTCATTTTATCTATAGAGTAACTCTTTTTAATATATATATTTTGTATGATTATATTTTATCCTACTTTATCTACATAGTACATCATCTTTAAGTTCATGTATTTTTTTATTTGCCTGACTATCTTATTATTTGTTAAATATTTCATTTAATGTTTTTATTTATACCTATGCTACTAAGAATTTTTTATATTATACTTATGGGTTGATTTTTCCCTTAGTAAATGGCTGGTCCTTCAATAAACATTAATTTATTTATTTAAATCTTCCTCAAATCCAAGCACCATTACATACATACATACATACATACATACAGATATATATATATATATATATATATATATATATATATATATATATATATACATATGCAAGTAGGATGATTTAATCTGTAACGAAAATACAATCAAATGCAATTTACGGAAGGAAAAAGAATATGCAATTCCAAATGTAAACAAAATTCAACACTGAAATTTCGCATGACAAATGACAGCTCAAACGGTCAGAAGAAAAGGCGTCAATCGCAACAAACGCTTTTTCGCGCAATCATGAAACAATGAACTTATTAATCACCGTAATTTTGAGTTCTTAAATTCAATTGGATTTTATCATGTCCTGCAGAAAAACTATAAAATCACCTAGAACCATGGTTTGTAATGCAAAAGATTATAATATATTTTAATTTATGATGTTGGAGCTAAAAGTGTAACGTTTGATTCTAGTGAAAGAGCCCTCTGTATAAATTTGTTGTCATCTTTGTGATATAAAGATATTTGTATTGTATTTATTAGTATTTGTAAGATCCATGCCAGAATCAGTTTTAAAAATCTGAGTTGTATATTTATGTAATTGTAATTTAGAAGATCATTTATCATGGTTATTTATTTTAAACCCAAGTATAATTTATAAAACAAGAAAATGTAAAAATTACTGGAATTTTTATGCATTAGAAAATATATGAAACAAACACATTTCAAAAAAAAGGAAAATCTACTGTCACTTCTCCAAGTACAACGTGGGTAAGATTTCTGGTCTGGCAGTAATAATTTCAACTCATGCTTTAGCGATAGGCACAAAAATTTAGATGTGTGGAAAGTCTCCCACTTTCAGTTGCTAAAAATTCCAAAAATAATTGAGAAGGCACTTAGGAAAAAATCTGCTAATAGCAGTTCCACCTGGGCCTCAGAAGTTGTCAACTTGGAGCATGATATTCAACATATAACATTACAGAAATCACAGATGATATTGTATTTGATTCAACTCAACCTTGTATTTTGAATAAGACATGGCGAAATTGTTGATTTCATTAGATGAACCGACTATATTTGCTAGGTTTATCACAAAGTGACTGAATTTAGTATCAGAAAGGCACTACCGACTTCACTTGGTGTATAATTTTTTATTTATTATTTAACAAAGACACAAATTCGTTGTTGATTGTTAGCATTCTCACGAGCTCACAGAGGAAACAAAACACCAGACCAGCACACAAAACCACTGAAAAAACATAAGGAAGTTTTAGAAAATAAATTACACTTCATAGTCAGTTTGCTTACTAGATATTTACCAGAAACTGAAAAACCAGTCAACTCAATAAGCAGCTTCAGGGGTTACATGATGAAGTTTGCCAACAATTATAGAGAGTAACAAAATGGAGGCTTATTATAACTTAAATCTAAAAGCCAATACTAATAGGCTGGTGAAAAAATTCAGTTGCAGAATATAAAAGTTTTCAAAAGTCATAAGAATAACCTTCAAAAATTCATACTTTTTTTTCGATCTTCATTTTGATGGATTTGCTACGACAATACGCCTGCTCAACTTGCAGATCCAAATTTTGTTAGACTCTGCACCATTTCTAGACCTCCAACTTGATACTACACCTTTGTCTTTGCTTCTACTTTTGGTAAGTTCTGTATATTTTCTTCCTAAGTTTATACTTAACTTTCCTTTAATATATCAAAACACGGCCAGTTGTCACCCCTAACTAATTAAAATGTCTACCTAAAAACTAACAATATACAGTTATACCAACAAAACATTAAATCGAAATGCTCAAATTACAAGTACAAAAAAATAATGAAAAATAAAGCTATATTCTTCTATGTTTCTATGTCTAAAGAGGGTGGACCACCGCGGCATCAGAAAACGATATTTTTAACAATCTTGACATGAAATGTTTCTGCAACGCATTTTGCTGTACCAATATTAGGCCTCAGAAGGGTTTCAAATAATAGCAAAATCAAGAACTTACCAAAGACAAACTACTTTTCCAATTATTTACATCAATTTTAAGATTTAAACATTAAACAAAAATATTTAATTTCCTTAGGCTGAATACAGAATCGTTTATCGGAAAAATATTTTTTGATTGATAAAAACCAAAAAATTAGGATTTGTCCACATTATTTTGAAAATTCCAGTTCAGGTTAATTTCAGATACGAGTAGGAAGGAACAAAAGGTAATCTTTGGAGAAGGTGGAAACACACAATTTTCCGACTTTTTTGATGCTTTTTTTACATACCTCCTATTTTTGGGTCGTAAAACACGAATATGTTGTCAATTTTCGTCGATCTCGCGTGATTTTTCCGAAAAAAAAATCATTTTTACTCATATAACTTGTATTTACCGATCACTACCTTTAAATTTTGGGCATTTATAGTAAAATACACAAACACTACACAATATTTAATCATTTCGATTAACAAAATTTACATAAATAACCGCAGAAAAATGCAAATTTTTCATAAAACGTAAGAAAACCGTAGTCTTGTCGTTTTATACTATTTCTAGGTATGTATGGTTGGGTGCATACGATTTAAACCCAAACACGTGATGCTATGTTGCCACGTTGACATGGATTTTAAATTCCATTGGGATGGAAAACTTGGGCTATATTCTTTTGAGTAATTATCAATTGATCAAAGTGAACAAAGTGAAACTGATAACTTATGTTCTTTTGAATATGCATTTACTTGTCATTGGGCTGAAGTGATCATGATTACTTCAAGTGATAGAAGTGAAAGTGATAATGACTCAAAAGAATAGCCCTTTGATAGTTCAAATGCAATTAATTGTGGTCATTCCAGTATTGTTGCGTAAAATGTGGGTAAATGTGCAAAATCAGGATGCCAAACAGATCGTAACCTGAACTAATCTGAAGAATTTTCCGATGATTTTTTACATACTTCCTATTTTCGGCTCGTAGAACACGAATATATTGTTTTTCTTGGCCGATCTTGCGTGGTTTTTCCATGGAACCTAGATAAGTTTAGTTCAGGTCAGTTCAAATTAGTTCAGGTTACGATCTGTTTATGTTTGGCATCCCGATTCTGCACATTTACCTACATTTTACGCAGCAATACTGGAAGGACCACAATTAATTGCATTTTTTGAAAAAACTTGAAACATGCAAATTTTTTAGTCTGACATATTTCATGCAACATATTGATTTTGAAGAGATTAATTTTAAATCCATAATGTACGCTCCCCAATTTCGCAAAAATCAAAAAATATAACTTTAAAAAGTTCAAATCTACCCCATCAAAAACCCCAAATACCAATTTTGAACAAAATTAAGAGATGTAAAATATTTAGTCCCCTATATTCAATTTTTTTAAAATAATTTTAGGTTCTTTATGTGCGAACTTGGAAACTCCCTCATACCAGATTTGGAGAAAATTGGAACAAATAATTTTTTTGCCCGTCATATTACATAACCCCTTTTTTCCGTGTAACGCGCGTGGATCATTGCATGCTACCTCCAATGCTCGTAGGCGAGGGATTAGTACAATTACACGATTCTTATCTCAACCATATGATAAATGTTTTGTAAATTTAGCCAATCACAACGTTTGAAGTTTGTCATATGTATATTTCGCACGAATATCTCTTTTCTATGGCTGTATTCTTTAGAGTAATTATCAATTGATCAAAGTGAAAAAAGTGTAACTGATAACTTCATGTTCTTTTGAATATGCATTTACTTGTCATTGGGTCGAAGTGATCATCATTACTTGAAGTGACAGAACTGAAAGTGATTATGACTAAAAAGAATAGCCCTTATGTCTACTTGTAGACTTACCCTCTACTCCCATTTTGACTTTTCCTAGACATATGTAGGGACTCAAAAATAAAGGAACTGAAAGTTATGATAAACATCAATAAAATGTTAAGTTTTATCAGAGACTTCACGATTGCCTTAAAATGGACCCAAAAGCGAGAAGAAAAATTTCATGCAGCAATATAAACATGTTAAGTGACCCAATAGTTATAGAACATCTGTCTTCAGATCACAATCCCGTAATCATGGAATGCAATAACCTTAAACAGCGAGAAAATAACCAGAAAGTCTACCTTTATAAAAACGTTAATTGCAAAGGATTCCAAGAAACTGTAAACAATGAAATCACAATAAACGACAACATAGCAATTCCAGAGATAGTAAAAGAAAAAATAAGCAAATTAACAAAATGCATACAAAGAACAAGAAATCAAGTTGTTAAAAAAATGCAAATTAATCAAAAAGAAAATAAAATCCCAGAAAACATATGCAAATTATTAGCATACAAAAATAAAATAAGAAATATTTGGAAAAGGCGCAGGCATAGGTGGAACTATTTAAGAGTGACACAATTACAAAGAACTATTAGTAAAAAAATAAACGAAAATAAAAATGGTGCTTAGGTTGATACCCTATATAATCTAACACCACATGACAACAGTTGATGCAAATTGAGCCGAAGACTCAAAAATAAATATGCGAAAACTCGGAAATGGTCTTGTATAAGTGTAAACAAATGCAGAACTATTACAATTCACTAGATGAAGTAAGTACAACACCGCCCAACAACATAGAAGAAGAAGAACCACCGCGGCACAACTAACAAAACTATTTACAAAGCCCAAAAATATAATAGAAATCATAAAACATAGTGCAAACAATAAAGCCACAGGTCAGATACCATACCAAACATTATTTTAAAGAACTTACCAATTAAAGTCATAGTACAGTTAACATATATTATAAATTCCATCATATTTGTGCCATATTTTCGAAACTCATGGAAGCAAGCAATAGTTATTCCCTTTTTAAAACCTAACAAGAAACCCAATGACCTTAAATCGTATCGCCCTATATCGCTACCAAGCACAATTAAATAGAAACATTCAAAAAATTAATTCGGTTTTAAACCGAAACACGGAACAACATTGGCTATCAGCCTAGTATTACAAATCGCATTACTTTTCCATTATTTCTTGTAGCAATAATAGTATCATATTTGGAGAACCTAACGTTCTGCATAAGCGTAAGAAACGAATTATACTTACAAAAATATATCAGCCAGTATACCGCAGGACATAGTGATGTGGCCATTTCTTGACAACACGCAACAAAAACCATAATGTATGCCAATGATTTCTTAATAACAGTATCTTCGCATCACGCAGAAGTGGCGAAAAAAAAACAAATATAATACGATATATAAAAAATAATACCATATGTAAAATAAAAATTAACCCAGCACAAAGTGAATTGATGATCAACACCAATACGTTTTAGGATCTAACAATTATAACACCAATTAAAATAAACACCACTAATATCCCAATAAAATATTGTGAAAGGTATTTGAGGATACACGGCTTTCATTTGTGCCTAAGACTTCAACAACACCGTACAAGGCTTTTGTAGCAATGCAAATGCTTCAAGCCTTGTTCAACAATAGGTCTGACCTGTCCCAGGCAAACAAGAAATCGTTATACATACAAATCATTAGACCAATAATAACGTTTGTGGTACCTATGCGGTGCTCAATGAACACCAAACAGTTTGCCAGACTACAAAAGCTCTAAAATAGATTTTTAAGATCAGAAAAACGAATGGTGCTAAGCCAAGACAATATATAAACATATGCATAATTACAAGTAAAGAACCATACACAATTAATTATGTACATATGTCACAATAGATTAAAGCATAATACGCAACTGTAAATAATATAAATTAATATAATTTGGTGTATCACACTAATCAAGATTGGATCACCGCCTAGGGGCAGGGCTTTATGCCTACCCCTAAAGAGAATAGATTCAACCACTCCCACCCCCTTATAAAAACATCTTCCAGGCATAACATCTTCAAATAACGCTAGCGTACCTCAATATTAACAAAGGTTTTTTTTTCATCAATTTTCCCCTTAAAAAATTACCATGAACCAAACATATTTAACTAGAGAACTTCAAAACTATCTAGCTAAAACATATTCACATGCAGTCAAAGGTTCATGCCGAAGTCTCGCACACTGTCTAAACAAAGTCATACGCACTCCAAGGTTAACTTCAAATTGCAACCTAGGCTGAGAACTACAGGGTATCTATTCTCGTTCTTGAGAGAACGATCATCTTGATGGAAAGTGGGCGTGGTTCTCACGAAAAAATAAGAAAACGTATTCAGAATACGGTTTCCTACTTTTTCGTGAGAACCACGGCCACTTTTCATCAAGATAATCGTTCTCTCGAGAACGAGAAAAGCTACCCAGAATACGGTTTCATACTTTTTCGTGAGAACCACGCCCACTTTCCATCAAGTGATCGTTCTCTCAAGAACGAGAATAGGTACCCTGGTGGATCCAGCCTCTCTTTGGGGGGGGGGGGGGGGGCGATATCGCAAGAGTAGTATGGCAAGTGAAAGCCAACTATCGACCGGGGGAAGGGGATATCAGCCATATTCACGTTCCTAATGTAACAGGAAGAGGCGAATCTATTTTCTTGTCGACGGTGGGGTGCGTCTATTTTTTTAATTCAAATTTCTTGGGGGAGAGGGCGATCAAACAATATGGCAAAGGAAAGTGAGCTGACAAGGGGGGGGGGGAGTCTATTTTTCTGAAATCCCAGCCCGGGCCGTTGCTGTCATCTGTTAGCTGTAACATAAAAATGTATTGTAAAATGAAAAACGCAAAAATAACAAAAAGTATTGATACCGATACCAATTAATACTTTTTTGCCTACGATGCCTACCGATATTTTCTAAAAAAAGTATCGATGCCCTCAGATATTGATATCGAAAATTTATATATTATTTTTTAGATTAGATTTATGGTCGGTAGTTTGACAGACATATATATTTATTAAATTTTGCTTTCAGTTTGCTTGTCGTAGATTCCTTTGAGTATTTTTAAATGTTTAAAATTATTACAAATGCAAAGTTTATAACAAATATCAAGAAAAAGGGGATTTAAATACTTATTTTTATCGGTAAATATTGTCAAATATTATTTACGTATTAAAATAATTCAGGTAACCTGGAACTGGGTACTTTATTGCCCGGTTTTTTTATTCTCGAATTGACGTATCTATTAGCATGTTATATTAGCTTAAATATAGCAACTAAAAAACGATAAAATTGGTGTGAGTAGTAAGAAATAAAACAACTCGCCTTATTTATTAACATATTTCCAAAAATAAATTAAAATATGAACGCGTTATTCAGTATCCGGGAAAAAATGATATACAATCAAATACAATTATATATAAATGGTCATATATAATCACATATGAAAACTGGCACGACATAATTTAATCTAAATATATATAGCTTTATATTAAGGTTTAGTCTCAAGGGATTACATATAATAATACATTATGATATAAAATTGTTTATAATTTTATATAATAATAAATAATGACAAAATAAAAATAGAAAATGAAATGATTTTTTATTATTTATTGGAAACTTGCAGATTTTTAAAGTATTATAAGATGTTAATAATAAGAAGTATGTCTGTCACTAGAAATAATGGTTTTTAACATCGTAAATTAACAGTTACAGCGACAAAAATATATTTTTTATATAATAATTTTACAGTAATTTACATTATTTTTGTTTAAGCAACAATCTAAATTATAACCAACTTAATATATTAATATATCTAATTATATAAAAATTTATATAATTATATAAAAATTTATATAATTATATAAAAATTTATATAATTATATAAAATTACACATGATTATATATAATTTTACGTGAGAAATCAGATAAAATTTTATATAATTATGAAGAACAATACATATCTTATATAACAATATATTTGAACATATATTTATACATAATAATATATAAATATATATTTTAAAACTTTCTAATTTATACAAAATTATATATGATTATGTATAAATATAAATAATTATATATAACTGTATATTTTTATATAAAATATTACGTAATTTTATAGGAGAACCTAGATATAATTATACTAAATTATATAATAAAATACATATTTATATATAATTTTATATAATTAATTATAGTTATATATATTTTTTTCCCGAGTAATCACACAACTTATCCTAGTTCTGATAACAGTGTGTTCGGATAAAGCATCAAGATACTTCGAGAGGTGATTCTACTTGGTAAAATAAAAATAGTCAGTAAGTTTCTCTACTGTATCACTAGTGGTCACTTTACCTTAAATTGAAATATTATTTTTCACATATCTTTTTGTTTTGACAGTTACTGGAAAAAGAAAATGTACTTTTAAAGACAAAAGAATACCTAATAAAAATAGGTACTCCCTATTCGAGGAGATAAACCACACCGTTGAGGTGCAAATTGGAATTGAAATTTTTATTACCAGTAAAATCAGTCTTTCAAGGAAACAAGAAATGAAGTTACCATGCTTCAAATTTAGTTAAAACTGGTAATTAAGTACCTAACATGTAATATGAGTAAAACAACAATAACAGTTAAATAATTATTTTTTAATCTAGTTTAAGTAAATGAATTTTTTAACAGAAAATTAATATTTTAACAATGAAAAAGAATTATAATACATTTTCTAAATGACCTCCATTCATTTCTATACATTTCCTGATGCTTTTCAAAAAATGTTGTCGAACTCTACATAAAATTTTGACTATATTTTGATTAACTGGGAATCCATTTGAAAAACTGATTTTACTGTTAACAAAAATTTTAATTCCAATTTGCCCCTGAACGGCATAGTTTATCGACTCGAATGAGGAGTATCTTTTTTAACAGATATGTTTGTCTTTAAAATGACATATCGTTTTTTTCCAATAACTGTCAAAAGAGAAATATTTTTTATAACAGAATGTTTGAAGTTTCCAATAACTGTCAAAACGAGAAATATTTTTTATAATAGTGTAGCGTCCACCACTTTACCCCCTTTTACTTACTATTTTAGGCCTTTCATCTTCCTGGGCTGCTACAAGTTCTTCGTTCTCAGATGACTGCAGACTGCACTAATCACTCTTTTATTTTACTTGTTAGAATTTGGTAAATTATAAAAGCTAATTTATCTCTAAAGGGAGCATTATTCTCAACTTTGAAGTTGATAAAATTTTGTAATTATATGTATTTTGTTTGAAAATAATTAAAATAAAAATTCACGTACAACTTTGACATCTTGTATATTTGATTCGATACCGGTACTATAAAAAAGTATCGACATTTACTAGGGCTATATTCTTTTGAGTAATTATCAATTGATCAAAGTGAAAAAAGTGTAACTGATAACTACATGTTCTTTTGAATATGCATTTACTTGTCACAGGGCTGAAGTGATCATGATTACTTCAAGTGATAGAAGTGAAAGTGATAATAACTCAAAAGAATAGCCCTTAGGACTCAGAATACTAATATCAATGCACAAAATACTCAATAGTTCAGCAAAAGTATCGATACTTTTGAAGTATCGATGTATCGTTTGCATCCCTAGACATATCCGATTTTTTTCCTAAATTACAAAAGCTCCCTCTATATTTTGTGTCCTAAGTGAAAAAAAGGGTTAGTTGTACTGACCTTATTTTTGTTTGTGGATTTTCTTCTCAAATAGTCAAGTAAATGCTTTGGTTTTCTTTTGTTTTAGTTTAAATCTGGGGTTTAAATTTAAACTTTCACTTTTTTTTAGATGATCTGTCGCAGACTTATAGAAAAATGCATTTAACCTCTTTAATGCGAACAATCTTGTATAGAGGTTCATATAAACTTTTAAAGAAAAACATCATGACCACTCCAAGAAATATGCAGGAAATTTTGGATGATTTGAAAGGGAACCCATATTATGATAAATATGCAGAAAAAATAAACCAAATCCAGAAAACATCTCCAGAAGATTTTAAATCGCGAGTTGACGGAATGATAGAAAAAAAGAGTAAAAAGATTGAAGCTACTAAAGAGCGTCAGTACTCTCAGCTACTTAAACCTAAAGAGAAACTAACGAGTGAAGTTCAAGATAAGAATATATCGCTTGATAAAATTATGAAAGTTGATTTAATTAAGGAAAAATCCACTGATGAAATTAAGGCTATTTGGGAAGGATACCATTTGCAGAAGGAGTGTATTGTTGCGACAATACCATCACAAGATTTTGAAAAGTTAGAAAAAAAATCTAAAAAATATCCCACATTTTTATTTCCTTTACCAAGAAGTCAGGGCTATGAATTTATAATGTGCCAATTTGAATGCAACAACACTGTTCATTTTACTCCTCTACTTTACTTTCAAGTTCACAAAGAAAATGCACCAGAATGTTTAACTATTACTCACTATAAAGACTTGAAAGATGATAAAGGTATCATATTAATGAGAGGTGAATTTGATAATAATATTATCAATGCAAAAGAAGCACAATGTCTTGCTAACCAATTACAAATGTATTATATTCAAGATGATGATGAGAAACAAAAACTGTTGGAAATTTTCACCCATGAACCTGATAGTTTTAACCATATGGATTTAGTTAAACAAATCGGTAATATATCAGAGAACTAAAATTATTATTTTGAATATATTTTTCTTGTAAATATAGATGTAGTAAATTATTCACGCTATATGTTTTTATTACATAAACCATACCTTGGTGGCAAACATTTCATAATTCTGAAGCAAATCTGCATCGATATAAAGTATGAAAACTTAATCTGATCCATATCTTTTCTGTTTCTGACTTTTATATATTTACTTCCATAAAACGCTGATGGATATAACATAACAGCAGTTTGAGTAGTTTCATCATACGATTTGAAATATACTGTCTCTGATGTTCAGATCTTACTAATGTTTTGTATACATATTTTTGTAGCTGCCACTGTTGATTTATAATGTTAAAAAACATTATTTCTAGTGACGGACATACTTCTTATTATTAACATCTTGTAATTCTTTAAAAATCGGTCAACTTCCAATAAATAAAAAAAATCACTTCATTTTTGATTTTTATTTAGTCATTATTCATTATTATATAAAATTATACACAATTTTACATATGATTGTATGTAATCCTTTAAAAGTAAACCTTAATATAAAGTTATATATAATTATTTAAAATTAAATAAAAATTTGTAGAATTATATATAAATCAGATAAAGTTATATAATGTCAATTTTCATATCTGATTATATATGATCATTTATATATAATTATATATGAATATATGTAATTTTTTTCCCGGGCGTTACAAAAACCATTCCCATAAAGCAGAAACAATATTGGACCCAAAATTAATTCTTGTGCTACGCCTTGATGTATATCTACGAGATTGGAATAAAAACTTCTAACACCACACAGAACACTTACAACCTGTTTTCGTTTGGATAGGTAGGTTTTCAACAAAGAAGTACGTTGGCCTATGATTCCATAATCAATTTCTGAATAAGCAACTTATGATTAATGATTATCCTGTTATCCACTTTCTGGACAATAGAAGGAATAGGCCAGAAAATCGCCAATTCAGTTGACCTACCAGGTCTAAAGCCATATTGCTAAACACTAAGAATCGCAAAATTGTTAAAAAAACACCAAATCCAGTTAAAAAGGCTCTCTCGAAGATCTTCGAGGAAGACGATAGCAGTGATACTGGACGATAATTCTCCACAAACCGGCTGTCTTATCTCTTCAATATAGGCACCACCTTCACCATCTTTAGAACCGAAGAAAATATCCCTAAACAGAAGCATTCATTTATTATTTCTGCCATTAGCTGACAAATGAACTCTGTGGAGTACCTTAATACATTCACAGGACCCTAGTCAAAACCAGCTTTTTTTGGTAGGGTCATTATTATTGTCAGTATTTACAGGATTTAAAAATAATGTGGGATATCGGAACTGCATATCCTTACCTATCCCTTCCACCAGGAGTTTTGGGCAAATCAAACTGCATTACATTAGGATCATCAACTAGGCTTTCATTTGCAGACTTGAGACATTCTTTTTATTTTTTGACTTAATTATCTTCTTTTCATTGATTGATTTTTTATAATCAGATAAAAATGTTTTTTTAATTTTTTTTGTTCCATTTTGTATTGTCGATAAACTATGGGAGATTTTGTAATTTTGTACCAAACATAAATATCTTTTATGTAATTAGAACAATTTTGTATTCTACTATTAACCCAGCTAGAAAAAATCGTATATTTATTGTTCACTCCAACAACCCTATACATCTCTACCCCTCTAGTTACATACATTTTGATCAGTAAAAAATCATTTTTGTATATAAGTTGGTAAAGAACTATTTTCGGGAATAACAAATTTAAGTATGACCAGAATGGTCTGGTATGTTGGTGCCATATATATATATATATATATATATATATATATATATATATATATATATATATATATATATATATATATATATATATATATATATATATAATGACATTCTCAATATTCATCACCAATATTGCTGAACACATTATCTATTTGTGTGGGTGAAGCCACCCCGATCCGAGTCGCCCTATGAACGTGCGGTTTCAGGCTGTAGCTCAACAAAAGCTGTTTCAGAAATGGGGCAGTATCATTGTTTAGCAAAAAATCAATATTGAAATCACCGCCAATTATTAAATATTTATAGGTACAATATATGTTGTCAAGTATTTCAGATAACGCAGAGAAAAATGTCCAAGATTTTATTTGTGATTTTTGTATTCAACAACAATTAATTTTCTAGGGATAAATTAACTATAATTTTACATGTTCCTAAAGATACTTTAATTACATTTTATAAGTAAATCGCCTTAAGTTTTTAATATATATGGCTACTATAGCTCCGGTGAATCTCATTACCCTCTACCTTCGGCAACGGGAGCCAATGCTATTTTTTTTTTAATGAGGATAATTTTTACTATTGTTTTTTTTGTTTTAAATTTCGACGTTGATCAGTAATAGCCAGATTCACTAAGAAGATTTAGGATTTAAACCCGATCTAGTTGCCATGAAATTTAAATCTTATAGTCGACCAGTTTTGTTTTGCTTATGATATTGTCATAATTTATATTACTACGTCAACAAATAAACCCCTATATTGGGATATTAGGATAAGAACCTTGCGATAAAGCCTTGAAATACGCAAGAGAAATAGTTGTTTCCCGAAAATAAATAAAGTGCTCCATTTTTGTCGGTTCAGTAGTAAAACAAGATGATTTTTTTGTTCTTGTATTTTTAGGGTTTAAAACTTGCTTGACTTATTGTTGCTCTTGTCAGTTTCAGCCCTCTACTGTCAATTTAGGGCGACATTAAATTTAAACCATTTTAGTGAATCCAGCTGTTGAGATTTAAACCCGATCTAGTTGCCATGAAATTTAAATTTTCTAGTCGGCCAGTTTTGTTTTGTTTATGATATTGTCATAATTTATATTGCATATGTCAACAAATAAACGCTTATATAGGGATATTAATGATAAGAACCTTGCGATAGAGCCTTGAAATATGTAAGAGAAAAAGTTGTATACCGAAAATAAATAAAGTTCTCCATTTTTGCGGGTTCAGTAATTAAACAAGATGATTTTTTTATGCTTGTACTTTTAGGGTTTAAAACTTACTTGACTTATTGGTGTTCTTGTCAGTTTAAGTCCTTTGCTGTCAATTTAGGGCGGTTTTAAATTTAAATCATGTTAGTGAATCCGACTGTTAAAGTTTATTAGTTAAAGTTTTTAAAAAACCAAAAAGTATATAAAAATGTAATATTATAAACAAAATTTATTAGAGTTTTTTTTCTTATATGGCGCCAATTCCTCTGTGTTCCGCTGCAATTGTGAATAATGATTTTTATGGAGGTCTTAAAATAAAGAAATTTTGTTTTGAATAACGTATATAAAATATATGTACAGAACAATAACAAGCAATTGACATACCATGAATATTACTACTAAAATTTTAAAATTATATTTTAGTGTTTTTTGATTATGTAAACTTAGCTTTGTGACGGGAACAATATTATACTTGTGATAAATACTTATATACAATTACAATGAGAATAAAAATGTTTATTTGAAATTAAAAAACATATAATAGCAACAAATTTCTAAAAATAAAAAAGTAATCAGAAATGAAACCTGTAGAAGTGAACTGCTATACATAGTCCTTAAAATACTCTCTAGCTTTTCAATATTTTTTGTTAGAGCAAAAGTTAAACAGAAAAGTTTTAAAACATAGATACTATCTATCAAAAACATAAAGGGACACCCACATTTATATTTGATTTTTTTGAGAAGTTATTATTTTTCTGTGACATGTTATTAAATACGACCTATTCAGAAACAGCATTATATTTATTTATTTTTTTTGAAAAATCGTGTTTCTGTTTTATATAATAAGATACGCCCTTTTACAGCCTATTTAGAAACTTATAGATATTTTATTTTAATTTTGCGGCGTCACATTAATTAAGAATATTTTTTTCCGGAAGTACAGTGACAAATATTTCACAACATATAGCCTTATTGGGACATCCTGTATATACAGGGTAAATTATTTCAATCTTTCCAGACAAATATCTTGTCTGAAACGCATTTACGAAAAAATACTCCAGACAAAAGTTGTAGGGGTCGAAGAGGGACATCTAACAGTTAACTTATCCTTGAAATTGGCCTGCGAGGTAATTTCAAATTCAAGTGTTTTTTTTTTTTAATTATAAACCCAATCTTGCATTGCAGAAATGTACGAAAAATTTCAATTCGACTATATAAATATAATGAGGGGGGAGGTAATTTTTTCCTATGAATCAGTGTAAAATTAGCCGATAACTCGGAAAAAGGCGTTCGCGAAAAATGTTAAATACGAAAGTTGTAGGAATTTAAACAATATATCTCATGGTGATGTTAAGTTGATCTTAAGAGTTTATCCTTGAAGTTATTTCACGGTGTAGTTGATTTTCTGAATGGGATTCATATGGTTGAAGGTGGAATTATCTGTACATATCATTTCTGCAATAAAAAATGGATTTCCCATTAAAAAAAATAACTTGACCTTGAAGGTTATTTCCTAGACGTCTTACTGACCAAGACAATGGATGGACATCTGCAACATGCAATATATCAAAAACCAACCTACACGGATAAATATCTCAATACTGATTTATCTCAATACTGATTTTCACCATTACTCCTCACAAATACAGGGCTTAGCGAACACCTTAAACCCAAGAATCCTTTGCCTAATCGATAACCAAGAAAAGAAAAAAAAAACATTATTCATAAAAAAACCTGTCAAAAAAATTGGCTACACACCATCAAGTATAATTATAACAATAACAATGCAATAAAAATCCACGTAAGGAATAAAACCACTTATCAATAATAGACAAATCAACACACTTCCATAGATAATCGGCACAACAGGTGGAATCGGCAGTTGCTCCAGAAACATAACAATCTATATAATCTACAAACCAAACAAAACAATGGTTTATCTTTAAGAAACCCAAAGGACAAAATCTATTTAGAAAGTCAAAGAGTATATATAAGATCACAGGCGATACTTGCAGTAAAACATATATTAGGCTATTGTCTATGTCGAAAAAATAGGGGTAAAAGTGTATTCATTGTTCCATACCTTTAATTAACCTCCGAATATAAAAAAATCGCAAAGTGCTCCTAAATTAACAAGTTAAGGGGTGCGTGCAGTAATAGTTAGCTTCCATTCAAAGTTGAGGGGTTTCCTGGGTCGCATCTTATTGATTTTTTAAAATTAAATGTGGAAACTAGAAATTTTATGTTTTTCTAATTTCATTCAAAATTGGAATGAAGGACTTTTTGGTAGTGTAATTACGAATTTCAAAGTAATTTGCTAAAAAAAAAATAATTTGCCGATTCTTCTACTTGGAGGCATAAATTACAAATCCAAAATTATTTTTTTGATTCAATGTAGCGAATTGAATATGGCGGGATGGGCTGAAAAAATATATTTCTCGAATTCGTTCAAAATTGGTATTTTTGGGAGCACTGATTACGATTATAAAATTAATTTCTTAACGGACGGATTAAATTTTTGTTTTGTCCAATTTCTTTCAAAACTGATGTTGCAAAGATTCTAAGGATGAAATGGTACTTTTTGTACACTACACATTTTGGTTAGGGCCTAGATAGGGATACAGAATATTGGTATAAATAACTAAAAATCTAAAAATAAAATTTAAAACAAATTAAATATCTCCTTCAAAAAAGCCCTTAACAGCGAAAAAGATTTCAATAAATATGTAACTGAAATTTTTGAAGTTGTAGGGAGCTTTTTGGTAACGTGTTTTTTATGTATTACAACTACATGTAAAATGGTATTGAATTATTTTCAACTTTTCACGGCTTTTTGAAGGTGCTTCAATTTTCTATTTAAATAAACGAGTATATTACGAGGAGAGCCGTTTATATTTCAGGAATAATAAACACAAACAAATATTTATCATTGAAAATGGTTTTATTGTTTTTTCAAAATATTTTCCACAATGATCAATATACTTTAACATGAGTTTGGACCAATCCAAAAGTCATTTTTGTCACTATGAAAATGGTATCCCCATGGTTTTTCAACGCATTAACTCCCTCTTCTGGAGTAGAAAATCTTTGATCACACAGTTTATTCCTCATGTAGGGGAACAAAAAGAAATCACTAGGTGCTAAATAAAAGCTGTATGGCAGATGACCCATCAATTCCACATTTTGAATGCTCAAAAAGCCACTTGTTTAAGGTGATGTGTGACGAATAATCCTTCGTCTCCGGTTTATTTTCCTCAAGATTTCCGGCAAACAAATGATTGTGTATCATTCAGAATTGACCGTCTTACGATTTTCTAAAGGCACGGTGGCGACATAGTCAGTTTTTCTGAAAAAATAGGTGGCCATTTGCTTCGAAGTGCTTAGTGCCCGAGCAACTTTTGTTGGTTTTGGCTTATTATGGAAGACTCATACGGTCGACTGCTGTTTACTTTCGGACTCATATGAATAAATCCAAGACTTGTCAACTGTCACGATATTGTATATGTCTTGTGAAGCACCGGGATCGTACTTTTTGAGCATTTCCTTGGGCGATCGTCAAATTATGCGTAGCCAAATGTTAATCAGATATATTATATACACTTATGTTACTAAAGCCCGGGAATAGGTCAATACGTGACGATCTTGCATTATTATTTCACGCACAGCATAGATGTTTCCTTGCACACATGGCCGATTGAATTCACTAAACCAGCAATATACAATGGTTTTTGTATGTACTTCATCGCCACATAAAGAATCAAGTTTATCGATGCATTCTTGAGATAAATCCGTCGAAAGTTTAAATTAATAGTACAAAAATGTTCACTAGTTAATTTCTTTTTTGGCCGAGATGAAATTTTTAAGTTACTGTAAATAACATAAATGGTGAGCGTATATCAAAATATCCCAACAATGTCAGAGTTGCCAGTGTATAACTGGCTACAATATTTTGTTCCTATGTTAGGTCAGTCTTGGAATATGCTTGCCAGGTATAGTCTCCTTACTAGGGGCAGTATATTCAACAGATTAAAAAAGATTCATTAGATTCGTGGGTTTCAAAATGGGGATACCAGGTGAAGACATCATATATGAAGAATTACTTAAGGCCATTAATTTGATACTTCTTAGGGAAAGGAGAACACATATCGATACGCGCACCTTTTATAAAATTTTGCATGGATTAATAGATTGTCCCGAATTATTAGCTATGATAGTCATAAACGTTCCACAGAGAGTTTTGAGAAAATTCAATCTGTTTGGTGTTCCTTATCACAGAACAAACTATGGCTTATCTATCTCATCTCTCACTCGTTTTTCAATTACGGCGAATAAATTTGAAAGTGATATCGATTTCTTTAATGATACATCGAGTTCAAAAATAAAGAATGCACTGTGATATATGTGTCTAGTCATTTTATTTATGGATGGTAACTTGTTTTAGTATATGTATTTTATATTTGCCCACCTATTGTATGCCTCTTTGTTTTAACTTTTGTGTTTGTTTATACCCTATTTTATCTATATTGTACATCTTTAAGTTCATATATTTTTGTATTTGCCTAATTACTTTATTTGTTCAATGTTTCGTTGTATGTTTCTGTTCACGCGTGTGATACTAGGGATTTTTTATATCATACTTATGTATTGATTTTTTTCCTTTGTAAATGGCTGGTCCGTCAATAAACATTTATTTATTTACTCTCATATAAATGTAATTTTTCAACTGTACTTCTAATATCTGGATTCTACAAACACCGTTTCCTTAACCGATTCTATATACTCATATTAAATAAATTTTTAAAATGGAATATATATGCTTATTCAGGTAGGCTTGAGCAAAGGATCAACCATTTGCAATCGATATTGCAGTAAAATGGCATATCACTAATGCATATGTCTAATTTAAGTTACTCCTTACGATCAAGTATATGTTGTCAATTTATTTGGATTTAATGCTAGTAATAAAATGTTAACGTAATAAGATTATGATAAAAAATACTAATTAAAATACATGAAAACGATTCTAAAAAGGCTCAATAAACTCAGTACTATAAAGCAAATGAAACTATTTAAAATAAAATGAATAACTTTTTTTTTATTAAAAAGGAATTTACAATAAATAAATAAAGGACACTACTTCAAAAAACCTGTATGTAATCAATTAGGATCTAATAGGTGAAAATAAATAACAGGTTTAATGTAACAAATTTTTATTAGTGTAAGTTTTATTATGATAACAAAAAGGTTAAAGTTTTATAAAAATATTGTGCATATTTTTACTTCTTAAAATCTAAACACATGTTTTAAAAAATTCGTCTATAAAAAATTAGTACCAAACAAATTCAGAATTAGTTCTTTTGTACTATCATAGCCTAAAACTTCTAGATTTAACTCTTTAAGTTTATTATTATATTTCTTATGTATTTTGCAACAGGAATTCTTGTAGTGAAGAGCTGTTATTGTCTTGTCCAATATGTAACTTAGCCATAAAATATTGGAGTAGGGTTCATAATGGCTCCATTCATTACTAAAAAAAATAAAAATGATTAAAAAATTTATTTTTAATTTTATTTATATTATATTATTATTAATTTCTACTAAAAATCTGCTTCTCGAGTCAATGCTTATATATAATCAAGTACTGAGAGAATTCTCGTCGATTTGAGTTCGAAATTTCCCTAGGTCAGTAAATTATTGTTGTGTGCCGTATTAGTCTTATTAGAAGTTATTACTTTATTGTAGTGGTTTAAAATAATTCATAATTTTGTGTGTACATAAATACAATAAAAGTTGATGTTTGCTATACTTTTCTAAGTATAATTCAGTTCTTTGACTACTTGTTTTATAGTCCCACTATTAATGATTTGTCCAGAGCAATTATAATATAAATATGTTTCCCTAAATGTCAAAGATTTTTGGTTTATCTTTTGAAAATCAATTGTAGTGTATAGCTTTCAGTAGAACAGAAATATGGCGAGAACATAAAACCTATACTGATTAATTCCAGAAAGATGTTATATCATATTATGTAAGCAAAAGTAACACAAAAAAGGGTTGCTATTTCGGAAATCTGTCGCTTTATGACTAAAACCAATTACTTAGTTTTGTTCTAATCTCGGCTTCTGGCGTTAAATTTATATGTCCCTACTGACAATACAAATACAAAGTAATTTGAAATGCTGAACAATTTTCTAAAACTAAACGTTCTTCAAACATATCAAGTTAACACTGTTTTATTTTGAGTGTTAAAGGTTTGATCTAAAAATCTTTGTTCAGTTTCCTTCCTTTCTTAGTTGTGAATACAATCATCATATTTACCGTCATTTCCATGATAATTAATTTTTCGTAAATTATATAATGTCATGTGGTACTTACGAGTTTACCCTGTAAATATGGCGTGACATTATACAGTTTACCCTTATTTCTCTCTCAAAAAAAAAAGATGGAGAAAAAAATTTCTATTGAGATTAGTTTTATTCCATTTTGAATTAAGTGGATTGAAATCAAAACTTAAAGGACATGCATATAAAAAATACGATATATTTGAAACGTCGACTGGATGCAAACATTTAAAAAGCAAAATAATTTAATCAAAAAACTCTAAAAAAAATAAAAACAGCACGTTTCTACAAACACTACAAATAGCAAAATTTCGCAAATTCGTAAAATATATTTACAAATATTGCCGAAAATGACCAGAAACCAAAATTTTTTAAAATTCTATTAAGCAACAGCATAATTATATATTAACGTTATGGAAATATGTGACACCTTGCTCTAAACTTTAAATTATTCCAATAATGCCTAGATATAGCAAGGAAATAGAATATCAGATATATTTGCACACATACTTTAGCAGTGGACTCAAAAAAGTCACGTTTACTCTAGAAATTTCATTAAAATTTTAACTTACTCATTTTTTTTCTGCATTAATCTATAAACTTCAAATTGATAATCTTCAGAGCCATTAAACAAATCACAATCTTTCCCCAAATCGGTGTAGACATCGACTGTAGAGCTGGTAATTCTTGACATAGTAAAGTCAATGATAGACACTTTTATTCCACATGAATCAACCTTTATTTCCCTTCCGCAAAGCTTAAATGTCACCTTTTCTTGAGGTGAAACACGAGATAGTAAGATGTTACCCCAATGCAAGTCTCTATGTTCAAATTGATATTCTTCTTCAGCAACAGCAATGGCACAGGCAACCTACAAATATACAATTTTATGGTAAATTCTAAATCTTCCTACATAAACGTCTTGTAAACAAAAAAAAAAAACTAAATAGAAAGTATAAAGTTCTAGGCCTTTTACATAGTTTGGAACATGAGAACACTAACAAAGGCAAAATGAATTAACTATACAAACAAGTAAGAGAATAACACTAAAAAGGTTTAAGTTTTAAATCAAATTTAGCTACCATGATGATAGCAGATAGTTAGACCTGCTACTTGGCCAGTTTTGTTTTACTTATGATGTTAAAATTTATGTGATATGTCAACAAAAAAAATGTACAAAAAATTGGAAATAAAGCCCTGGAAAAGGTAAAAGGAATAGTTTTTTCCGAAAATGAACAAATTTCTCCATTTTTGAAACTATAGTCATGAAAAAACAAATTTTATGTATTCTTAGGATTCAAAACTTGGTTGATTTATTGGTTTTTATCCTTAATTTTCCCATATAAAGATTTGTTGCCAATTAGAAGATCTAACTTCCACCGCAACCATATTTAGTTTAAAAATCTCACATACATTATAAAGTACAAAACAGTACTCTAGTGCTGCACCTGTTGATAAGACATGAAATGAAAATATGCTACTGCATGGGAATGGCCAAGAACGGCAATAACACACAATATTTTTGTTTGGTATATTAATTTCTAATATTTACAATAAAGTTAATATTCATATTCATATGATTAACATTTTCAGTCGCATTATTAATTCCAAAAATACATAGTCTCATGGTCCAGAGAGAACTTGTGCCTGTTTAAAAGAAAGTAAACAACTGCGCTATACTGCATATTCCCAAAATTAGATGTTTAGTTTATATTTTTTACTTATTCAAATGGCAAAACCAACCTTATCGATATATTTTTTTTATCGCCTTTGGAAAGAAACGTGTAGGCGGATGCGAACCGAAAGCAATGCCTGATAAGGGAGCACGGTTCAATGACTTCCAATGAATCCAATTGTACAACTTGCAAAAATTGAAAAACTATTATACTACTTTTCACGCAGTTATGTTGAAAATATAACAGGTATTATTTTGAAACTTTTTTAAATTCACGTTTGTTAAAGTGATAAAGATCAGTTGAGAGCGATAGAACAGGAAGTGATAATGCTTTAAAAAATCCTTACTCAGACCCTACCATCAACGATTCTCTCAGAGTTATCAACAATGCGGCATTGTAAATAAAAAAAAGATTTCGTTTTAAAATCTACTTAAATAAAAGATATTACACATATCTAGTTAGATATTACAAACAAAACATCAACGCAAAAAACGAATAATAAAGACGTTACAAAAAGATTAATATTTCTATCATTATAACGTTCACGTTCGAAAATTTTAAGTACCTTTCACCTAAATTTTGGAACAAAATAAAGCTAACTATTATTATTTTTTTAATTCCAAAACCTACATATTAATGTAGTAACTATTAAAAAAAAACTTTTTTTACTGAAAAAATATTTTAAAGGAGAAAAGTTAGAACGAAATATATTAATGTAAATAGGTTTTATTAACACTAAAAAAAAACATAAAATTTAATAAAGATCGCGAAATTTCCGAAATAATAAAAAAATATATATGAACCCGAAAGATGACGATAGCTGTTTCGTTCTTGTTTAGACTCATTTAAGACATCCTTTCCGGTACAACCCATTTTAACGCGGTAGCACCTAACTACTTATTCACCATTAAAAAAAAAACATCTAGTGCGTCTGTGCTAAACAGCGACTTTATATTTGAGGCATCATATTTCATGTGTCGATGTTTTTAGATATCTACTTATTTTAACCTTGTTTACACCCTAAAGTGAAGGTTTCTTTAACTTTACTAGTTGCTTTTGCTCTTAGTTACCGAATGATCCGTCGAGATAGCACTGTTGTTTTTACTGCTATTTCCTCTATTTTAGAATTGGTGCGACCACAAAACAAATTTTTGAGACACAACATATAACAGAAAAATAAAAATAGCTGATTTCAATAACATGGTAAATATACCATACTTCATTGAATAAATTCGTGATAGCAGCGGGAAATTTATCAACCCAAAGTAAATGCTTCACAAGTCACGCAAAATATAAGACCCTTTTATTTTGAAGACCCTTTACAACATGTATAAATATACTAAAGATACATTTATTGAGTTAAATACAAATTGTAATATAAATTTATAACATAAAAATATAATGCCGTCTACACTATAACATTTGCGACCGCAAACCCAAAAAGGCAATAATTCAGTATAATGAATAAATAAATAGTTACTATAGTTAAAATTTGCATAAAAACAAAATCCCAATCGCTAAAATGATTTTGGTTTTTTTTATATCCCCCCAGGGAGGTATAGCCTTGATCCCAAAAGCTGTTGAATTTTTGTCCCGACTCTGGAGGCTCTTTTACAGCCCCTAGATTAGTGGTAAAGATGTAGCGTTTTAAAATCCTAGCTAACGAACCAAAATGATAGAGAATTTGGAAACCACATATTGGATGATCATTACACATACGGAAAAAGCTTGATAATCAGGAAATGTCTGAAGGTTGGGTTGCTTATTGTGGACACAAACTGTATGTTCCTACCGGCAAACATTTGCCAGCGGCATTGTCGCCTTTGTTCCTCCAACTGGACTGCTTGCAGCAACTGATAGGGTGCAGTGTTTACATATATGATATGTTGTATATATTGTAAAATAAGTATTTATATTATTATATATTGTAAACATTATGTTCGTAATGATTTATTTAAAGAATAGATATTTTAAAATAGAAATAGCATTGAGATGAGCTGAAGCAAATACACAAGGGATGCTTATAACCTTAACACTAAAACCATAAAAACGATTAGGGAAATGACAGTGTATCTGCTGTGTAAAATTATAAATCAACATACTTTTTCAAAAAGTTTTAAGCTGTCAAGAGTAATGAATATTTAAAAAAAAATAGTGATTGCGAGAGTGTAGACTGGTATCAGTGGTCCCTATACTTGGGAAGATCTTTGATGTCGTGCTTACGAGACAGTTGCCCTATTATCTCAAATCTAATAACTTGTTGAACCATTGTCAATTTAGCTTCTGTACTGATGTCTCTACATCAACAGCCGTTAATGCCCTAATGACTTTTATGCAGGACTTTTTTGAGAATAGGAAGTATGTATGGTCAGGCCATATTTCTTTGATATAAGAAAGGCCTTTGACTGTGTATGACATGTGTTGGCTTCAAAACTTACTGGATGATGATAGTCTGAATAAGTTCCTACAAGGACAAAACAATTGTAATCTCCCGGACCCCGACTTTTGCTATTATTATAGAATAGTAATGGGATATACTGTTATTACTGTAGAATACTCCATTTGATTCCATGACAAAATACAAGTACTTAGGAAGGTAAGTCGCGCACAAGCTTTAAAGCATGTGAGGAGTCTATTGTATTCTTGTCAGCTAATAATTCCAGAGGTTGCGATTTGTAAAGAAAGATACGCTAACCTAGAGCCTATAATAAATAAATTAACTGCGATTTTTTATTGACATACCTGCAAAAACATAGAAAAAGCTTGAGATGCATCATCAAATATAAATGATTCTAAATCACATCCTGCATAGTTGGTTTCTAAGATAATGTAGAGTTGATCGTCTTTAAAAATATCTGGACAATCATTTTCTGAACCACTGGTTTCTTCATAAAGTTTCCATAGATCCAAAAGATCTTCAGGATATCTGCCTTGGACATAGCGAATATTCTGGACGTCTATAAATGCACTGGTTTCATTTGCTCTGTTGTAACGTAAATTACTCAGTTTCCTAAAAAAAATATTTTTTTTACATCTTGCTGAAATAATGCAGGATATCAAGAAATATTTTGTAAAATTTCAATTTAGATAAAAAAAAAAACAGGCCCAGTAATATAAAAACACAAAAACAAGGAACTAACAATAAGCTGTGCCTTTATGTTATATACCGAGTTTTGTCCAAATAATCTAACTGCACAAGAGAAGGAATCTGTAACATCTCACTAATTATATAACATCAATTTTTAGTTTGTAATTATAGTTTTATCCACTTTTATTTAAATCTATTATTAAATAAGTGTACTTTTTACTTGGCTTTGTCAATAAAAATTAATTCTTGGGGCAATAAAGCTGTATATTACACTAACTATAAATTATATTAGTAAATACAAATCTAGACCATTTTATTATACTAGTCACCCTATTTTATCAATCAAATAACTTTCGTACAACTTGGAATACATAAATTCCCAACATATAGAATACTAAAAGTTACCGACTGTATAGGTGATACTATAGATAAATAAGAACAAGACTACTACAATGAAATGGTGTTACCAGCTTGTAATGTCGACAGTCATTTAAGAAATTCCAGTAAATATTATAAACTATAAAATATATATTAATAGTCTCAATGGAACCGTCGCAGAACTGAGCCTGATTAAGTGCAGGGAGATAGCTTTACAGTATTAGTTCTGGGTTATTATTGCCTATTGAAAAATATATTTAACTCAAGTTTATCCAAATATATACTAAAACAGGGATAGCATCTCTGAATAATATTTCGAAAATATTAGTTTCAGAAGGACATAGTTAATAAATTTAATATAATAAAAATATTTCAGAAGTTAGTTACTGATTTGTAATAGACTTTAAGAGATTTCAAATTTATATTTGGTAGAAAAAAATATTACCATTGTATAGAAATTCCAAAAAGCTGTTTAATTACAAGTTACAAAAATGTCATGAAAGATGTGTTAAGCAATGTGAGATGTTTTAATTTTTATTTATATTTTACAGGATGGATTACATGCACGCATTCTGGTTGCTTCACTTACTTTGTGGTTTATAAGTTTTAGGGCGATTCATTTAGCCGATAAAAACACCTTTGCGGGAGTTTGCACCACTTTAAAATATTTGGGTGATTTTTAAAGGCTTAAGTGTATGCAACTAAAACATATACATACTCATCCAACCAGGGAGGTCAAAAGTAATAGTTCTAATAAGCACTTTTAAGTTTTTTTTTTATATATTACCCCTTATAAAAAAATATTTTTGCGCTTTCTTAAGAACACGAGACGCCAGTTTTTATTTAGTGCCCGTTTTACATTAAGAAATATCACCGAGTACCTGTACATCGCCACCGAAGCAGCACTAAGTCTAAAATAGGGAAGGGTTTATTAGTAAACACAAATCTTTATTATGACATTGTCAAGTGTGAACAAAATTATCGAAAATTAACAAATTCTCAGACCTTTTTGAAAAAATAAATGTTGATGGATTAAGTCATTTAAATACTTTAGACGACTGTGACTACGGACAACAATTTATTTTACAAATTATAAGTGAACAATATTAAGTTTTTATGAGAAGAAAATCATGAATCGTGAAAAATTCATATATACTAAATGTTATGAAAACTAAGGACCTTTATTTTAAAACCAAATATTACCAGCATGGTAAATACTAGTTTTGATTAAAATAAGAGCAGAGTTGTAACGAGTATTCCCTCCCGTACTCTAACCACTGCTTTCATCCTTCTAGGCATGCTACTCAGCAGAGTTTGAATGTATTCTTGAGGAATTGCGTACCATTCATATTGTGTATGCGTCATTTTAAATGATCTTACATACAAGTGTTCTACTTCATTTACGTCTGAGCTACACGTTTTTGAATTTGGACCGTCACAAAGTATTTAGCCATTATGTCGGGTATATGTAATCGACCATTATTGCGTATTATGATTTTTTTTCTATCTAATATAGCCGACATACGGAAAAGCATGATCTCGTAGGATATTTTCAATATAGTCACCAGTTATTCGTTCTACTCAAAGAGTTTTGTGATTTTGGAAAAACTTTTAACTGTTTCTGAATTAACGTTGATATGTCTTACATTTATTAGCTCATTTTTAAGATACGTGATTGTTAAAGTGCGATTTCGTATAAAATTAAGTATTAAAACAATAGCCCTTTACCTTCGTACAAAATTTCCAGTTTTTTGATACCTTTTTAAGATATTCCATAGTGTAGATTGGTTTCTTATGAGACGTTGTGTCATATCCTTTGTCTTTATAATTAATTCGAATGATGAAAAACTCAAATTTCTGCCGCTTCGTCTTCATTACAATGTCTGGTGGCATTTTTTAAATAGAGGAAAAAGCAAATTACTATTACTGTTATTTCCCTACGAATAACTTAATTCACTTTAATTTTAAATTATGTAAGGAATTTTACAGAAAAATGCCCAAGAAAAAATAAACGCCATTAATATTAATCAAACGTCAATGTTTTTAAAACAAGTGAATATATATCGGCCTACTAAATGGATAACATCAGCAAATATTTGATAATTTTGATCATTTAACTATTTGAAAGGAATTATAAATACTACAAAATTATGAACTGTACTAAGTTAAATGTGTGCTTTAGAATTACTTTTATGGGGAAAATAATAAAAATATTGATTCAGTCTAGACATATATTTAATTAATGTCGGAATAAAAATATGTTTCTACTTTTGGTGGCATCAAGACAAGTGTTTCAAATTTGGGCGGCCTTATAGTTCTAACCTTGATAAGAATGATTACATATTGGCGCTACGGGGATTGCCGCTCCATACGAGTTACAATCAACTAGTGTGTCGCTTACTCACTCATTTACAGTAAAAAATCTTAGTATCATTTATTTAATATTATTTATGGCGAACAAAAAATTCGAAAATATGCAGTTAATTATTCAAAAAAAAAAACTACTTTACACCGAGACTTTTATCACGCAATCCATTGATACAGCTCAACAGCTAATTAAAGATTAAATTTAAAAATTACTATTTCCTGTCGCACTTAAAAGTATAAATTACTTTCAGTATTGTAGATAAATATATACAAGATGACCCAAAACACCATTCCATTGTGTTGCAACTTGGAAAATTGTATTACGTTAATAATAATATTTATTCTACTACTGTTTTCTCCTCAGTGGATGTTATTACTCAATGTGGCCTATCTAATTATGTTGACGCTAGCAGCTTGGAAGAGATTGGAGATGGCATGCCTCTCTACTGTCTGATTATCTTTGTCACGATTTACCGCATCTTCCGGGTACTCTTTTGTCATCAAACGTCTCTGGTCTTTTAAACTGTAGCAATAAATATTGGTTACATTGTTTAATGTGACTAAAGTATAGCAGCTTTCAGTCTGTGACAGTTTTTTACATTTTTTTGTCTATTCACTAGTACTGTCTTATTTGTTAAATGATATTCGTATCATGCAGTTAAAAAAATCCAAACGTTTAAGTGAAACCTCGGTGAGCGTCCAAACTTCAACACCAGATTTATATTTACGTTACATAAAACACTACTTTTCTTCCGATAAAAAGAAGGCTCTTTCAATTCGAATATTTATTTTTTGTGACTGATCCCGTATTTTATTTACTGAATACTTAATTGGCGACACCTTTTGTAGAGGTGTTTCTTTCTCGTGGAAACTACCAGTGATATTTTCATCTTTACTTATTATCATAATTTTTATTTTATTTACATTTACCCGCACCTTATACGTCGCACATGTCTAAAAGGGCAAACTTTTTCAATTAGTTTTTAAAACCCATTAGGAGTATTTGCGAGTAGGACCGTATTGTCTGCGTATCTCATGTTATTTATGAATATTCCATTTTGCCGAGTTTCTTCCTCCGCTCAATTCAGCATTTCCCTAAAAAGTCTGCCAGAATATCCATTAAAGAACAATGGGGAATGTACTCACCCCTAGCAAACTTCAAATTCTTCAGACATTGCATCTTTTACTCGAGCGGCGGCTTTTTGCTATCAATAAAGAATAGAAATTATACGATGTCTTTGTCATTTAATTTCTATGAAGATCGGTCTCAACATTACATTTAACATTACGCGCTTTGGGAATCAAGACATTGAGAATGTGTACTTCTATGGTACCAAGGCTATTTCTGAATCCAAATTTTTATTCAATAATGTTCTTTTTGATTTTGAGTATAGGCGCTCATGGATAATTTTTAGGAAAACATTTAAAATTTGGCTCGTTAAGCTAATAGATCTATATTCTTTGCATTTTCTGCAGATGATGGGATAAAACTATCAGCCATTCATTAGATAAGTCTCCAGATTGGTATTAAAAAATCTACTATGATATCCATGTGTCCACTACGTTTTATAAACTTGAAAAGTTCTCCATGCACTCCGAATCGTCCTGGAGCCTTATTTCTCATAATTTTCCTTAGTGAATTCATTATTTCTTCGTGGGTGATAGGGCCCAGTTATAGAACTCAAGTTAATCCAACACCTTTACACTGTATGTTGTTAAGTATTTGCATATATTCTTTTTATCTTTAAATGTTTTCATTTACATCTAGTAATAATAATATAACATTAATAAACGTTAGTTACAAGTGCATGTTTAATATACCATTCCTCATTAAGTCACCCTGTATATTAGAAATTTATTAAAAAAATGTACTTTGTACTGAGATATGAAAAGAAGTTTTGGACAAGTTTCAAGTGGAACATGACACAGTAATCTTGAATAATTATCAGGTGGTGCTTTTCAAGGTTATTTCTGGATAAACTTTCTAAAATTTAAACACGGTTGTATCTTGTTTTACATAAAATAAAAAAAAATAAAATTTTTGTATATGACGTTTACTTTCCAAGATATAAGAATGAGTTATTCAACTGGTCACGATAAACATCTTGAAAAGTAAACAATTTACAGAATAATGTTTCAGATCAAAGTTGTAGGATATCATGAGGACCAAATGAAGACAATATTCTTTAGACTTTTTTCAAGATTTCCACGGTAAAAGATTATTGGTAATATTTATGCCAGGTCGTAAATTTGTATCTTCATTTTAATCATCTTTATATTAAAATTTCTTTAAACATTTCGACCTTAAAACCTAATTTTAAAAGACTAATCATTCTATTTTTGATATCAAGTTTTGAGATAGATATCATGAATTCATAATTATATATACAGTCATTTTTTCACCTAAAAAGCTAGAATATTACTAAAAAAATATTAAGTGAAAATATAAAATTACAAATATATATTTCAATATATTGTACTTACGTAGCGATAATAATTTCTGAAACGACTTCCTCAAATTTTTTTTGATGCTCTCCATTAACTATTTGGTCGCCTTCGATAGGAATAACCTTCATAACTGTCGTTCCACCATTTAGATTTCTGAACAGAAAAACTTCTCCATAAAGACCCTCGCCTATTTTGCGACAATTTTCCAGTAAACTGTAAATACATAAATTATTTACATTTGATAATTAAAAAATTAAAATTAATGGTTCTTGGCGTAAAAGTTTCTGTATTACCCATAAAGCGAGGGAGGACTGTATGTAATAAATAACATTATATCTATTACATTTTCTTTAATAACTAATATTGTCACTTTTTACAATGTTTATGAACAACTTCTAATGTTCTTAAAATTTAACATTTACTGTTTTTACCAAATTTCTTTAGAAGAAGATAAGTTTTTTATTTTGTATAAATTCACTTTTAAAAAACTGAAGTATACTTGATTAATAATGAATTGTAACACTAACTCGTGGATTACACGAAGCAAGCAAATTCCCTAACCCTTTAAAGGCAGAAATAGAACGGGATTGATTGGGTTTTAAAATACTAACATGTGGATTAAACCGAGAAGGAGAAGCACACACACACGGGATTCCCGAAAACCTTTAATTACATACATACATACATACATACATACATATATATATATATATATATATATATATATATATATATATATATATATATATATATATATTATGTCGGATTTTCTTACGGGTGTGACGTGTAATCGAAGGTTTTCGGGCATCCCGTGTATGTGCTGAGTCGCAGGACTGTAAAACAGCTGACATTTCGGTGAAATCTCATTTACCATTTTCAAAGGTCACTGTATGGCGTTTACAAGCGAACGTTCGTTGCATATGGACTAAAAATTGCATTTAGAAAAACTTCTAATAACTTTTTTTCTATATTTTGAGATATAACCCCACTTTTGAATTTTTTTTTGGAAAAAAATTAAAATTTGACAGATAATACTAATCACGTGACTACTATTTTTTTTGGTTAATTTTCATCTCGATCGAAACAGAAATTAATGCTAAAGTCAAATTTTGAATAAAGCTATTAATAAAAAAAATCCCAGAAAAAAGACCAGAATTGACACTTTAGATCTTTTATACCTCTATAGCCTACATTATTTTCGATATATTCTACAAAAAACTTTTTTAAAAATTATTTATTTTCTTCAAATCTCAGTCAATAAACACCAGACAATGCCAAAATATAAAAACATAAATATCAGAAAAGCGTTAATATCAAAAATTAAACATTTATATAATGAATTAGCAGATACAATTAGCAAACATTTTAAAATTCACCAAAAGAATGTAAGAGAAGAATTGTATGATAAAGTGAACATCCAATTTAGAAATTAATTTCATATTGGAGCAAAAAAGTTTCAATACATGCTCAAAATCGCAAGGTCATACTCAAAGCATCATAAAAAGATTGGCTTACCGGTTTGCCATAACTTTAAGAATAAGTCAAACGTAACCATAGAGATAATATAAAGATACTAGACCGCGGATCCTACAGAAGAAAGTTTTCGATGAGTAGTACCTCTCTTTATAATGGAGGAGCTAAGCACGATACTCCAAACGTCATTGGATAGTCCGTCATCTGACCGAGATTAGAAAGAAAGCTACCATTCATCGAAAACGCTCTACCTTTTTCTAAGAGTGAGCTAACTTTCTTCTGTAGGATCAGCAGTCTATATAAAGTATTATTAATATCTTATATCTATATGCGCAACAGTCTTTTCCAGAGGAGTAATTTGTAAGAACCTTGTGAAAAAATATTGATCTCTCCGTTTTACTCCATAATAAGGAACGTGTAATTTACCCAGGAGAGTCGCTCCAGCCCTAAAAAAGCACTATTCCCAATTAGGAGTTAAACAGTATTTGGTCGGAATTGCCACAGCTCAGATCATCGCTTACTAAAATATAGTTTCTTTTATTTTTGCTATTTCTGTAGCATAAAAAATATCAAAAAAAAAAAGAAATTAGCCAGCGTGTGCGAAATAAGAACGTAACTACTATATATTACATAAAAGCTGACCTAGGCCCAGCAGGAAGTAGGTTTGGAACTAAATGTTTGGATTGCGTGTCATTTTTAAATTTTATAATTATTCAATTCATAATTTCTGTTTTTAAGTTGATTATGTTTTGTAAGTCACGTTTTAAAATTTTGTATAGGTGGAAACCACGTATTGTTAAAATATAAGATGTTAATTCCAGTTAATGGTTATCGTTGTATTTATTTACATGACAAGTAAATAAAATTCTATATTCCAAATTAAACACAATTTTAATCAGGTGACCCCTTCATGATAAGTTGATAAGTGACGCTACACATGATTTTTATTACAAAAAGTATTACCAGGAAAACCAGATAGTCACCTTGAATAAGAATTAGTCACAAATTTCGTATTTGGTATTTTTAATCAATCATAATAAAGAGAATAAATAAATTTCAGAGGAATATGTATTAGGTCATAATTAAAATAAGTTGATAATTTTGTGATATTTTTATAATATAGGTACGCATTGATCGTGTTTAAACAATTATTTGTAATCAAAGTTAGGACTTCAATTTTTATTGTTCTTTTATTATCTGTTGGAGCAAATTTTCTGTAATAATAAACACTTCTTTTAATTGGGAGCCATGTATACGGTTCATTTTCTTATTTTTGACGCTTCTTACCTCGAGGTAAGGGCATAGTAATTTTTGTTTACTGCTTTCAAATCAAAATTACGTATGATTTTGATTCTAACCCTAATAGAAAACAATAATAACACGGTTTTTATCTCTATACTAATTAAACTTTAATTATATTTGACATATTAAAAATATAAGTATAAAAATGTTATTTAAATTATTTGTGACAACCCTCTTCCAGCGAGATGATATTGTAAGATGCTATCTTTGACGCGCAGAATATTTAATATAAATTTTCTTAATTCCAAAAAAATTACCTTACATAAGAGTTATTTCATATCCCCCTCCCATAATAACCAGGTGTTCTTACATAATTTGTACCTGACCCCTTGCTTGTTCCCTAAATGTATCATCATCTAAATAAATAAGTGCTTTATTAAAGGTTAAACCAATTTAAAAATTTACAACACTGTAATTTACGAACAGCTCAAATAACAAACAAGCAAATCCAAGTAACCATTTGACTACAACAGGCTCACAATTTAAGACCACATGAAAAACTTTTACACTACAAATAGCGCTCTAAAAATATTTTGAAACTGTTTAAAGATATGTTAAAGATGCATGTCCAGTTCAGTGTATGGTGGACTAGTTGGTTCTACTAGTATCCACAGAAAATACGTTGACCCAACAACTATTTCTTTGAGGCACACTGAAATACACGGAGTACCTATTATACTGTTAAGGATTTTAAAAAGATAGAGTTCAAGTATTCTCTGCGATTCTCAAGGGGCTTTAAATTTAACTGGAGTAGTAAATGTGGCTAGTTGATATTTTCCTCAGGAAATTTATAAGCTACAAGTTTCATAAAACGTTTTTGTCCTTTCTAGCTCTAATTTATACACATTGTAAAAAGCTAACAGAAACTAGTAATAATACAGTTCTGAAAAAACACACCTACTTAATTTATCACAATAAGATATCAAAGAACAAACGATTATAAAACCTACCAGGTAATTGTCAAAATACAACCAAGAAACTGAGAAACCTTCAATATATGGTTAAGTATTATTTAATTACAGAACTGGCTCAACAAATTAGAGGAAAGTTGGTACAGGGGCCTACAAGTAAACTTAACAAAGCACTTTTCTTTTTAACTCTATATTTATTAGTATTACATTTTCAAGCATTGAGTCCAACTTTTTACCTGCATATTCCAAAATCGAACTTGCTTAGAAACGTTCTGCTTCATTACAACTCATTAGCAAGACACGGGACCACAGAGAACCAGTATTATAGAAATTTGATACCTTAGGTATGCCGTTCCTATTCATAAATATTAACTATTCTTTAACTCATTTAAAAAAGCAGACGTTTGGGAATAACGAAAAGTCAATAATTACTGGAAAATTAGCTGCAAGAAAACTATATCTATCTGTGATGTAAAAAACTAAATTATAAAACAAATTATAAATAGCAAGAAAAAAGATATGGAATTTTTGTTACGATTATTAGGCAAATATAATAAATTCGTTTCATAATTATAATTGACACTGGATGATTAGTAAAAAATAATAACACATTTTTTCCAAAAATACAAATGTAACTTATACTTCCTGGTTGCAATAAGGCCTTTAATTTTCTTTTATTGAAAACTAATTTTGAGATCGAAATTTTTTAATTTATTTGTTTTTACAAATATCGACATCATATTATTTAGCCTGAATCTAACCTACTATCATTATCTTCTCTATATAAAGTCATCATGGGGTAAGGGAAAATCTGTGACCATACAACTTTGTAAAATTTTCAAATTACTTCCTTTTTTTTTAACCAAGGCAATTTTGTATCAAGTGAAAATATGCACCTAACTTGAAGTGAAGCAAATGAGGACAATATATATAAAAATTTTATTTTAAAGCTCGATAACTTAGTACAACATAAAGATATAATACAAGCCAAAGTATGCTTTATTGTTATAAATAACAAGTTCTTATTAAAACTTAAAGAAACGCCTACAGATCTAATAAAACAAAAATAAAAATTTTGAGGAAGAGTAATGAAAAATATTAAAATAATTTAAAAACAACAAATCTATAAAAATTTCATAATCATAAAAAAAAATTAATGAATGAAGTTAAATGGTACTAACTGGTAGAGAATATCAGATAAACAGCCAATAAAGTTAGTAAAGATATAGACATTTTTAACTCGAATATAAATAGTTTTGGTAATTATTCAGAATAGTGAAAACACCGAATTTTCCGATGATTTTTTACATACTTCTTATTTTCGGATTGTAGAACACGAATATAAAGAGTTTTTTCCTCTATCGCGCGTGGTTTTCCAAAAAAAAAAAAATACTTTCACTCATATAACTTGTATTTTCTGATTACTATCTATAAATTTTGGTCATTCTAGTAAAATTTATAAACATAACAATCATTTTTTTTAACACAATATACATAAAAAAACTGCGAAAAAATGTGAATTTTTTATAAAAAGTAACAAGAGCGTTGATTTGCCTTTTTTTTTAGAGGCATGTTTACGATTTAGCTCGAACATGTGATTTCAGAGGCTGGGTATTCATTGTGTAATTTACTATGCAATATTGTCACGTTGACGTGGATTTTAAAATTGGAGTTCAGAAAAAACACACATAGAATGGAAAACTTGGTACTTCAGATGCAATTAATTGTCCTCATTCCAGTATCGTAGTATAAAATATGGTTAAACGTGTAGAAGCGGAATGCCAAATACAAACAGATCATTTGGGAAGCTAAATTGGTCTAAAAGCCAAGATCAAACCTGAATTAAAATAAACCAGATTTTGGTTGCATATCGCTATAAGGGCACACTAAATATCAAAAAACACAATGTTTACTTCTTTAAATACATTTCACTGCGGAAAATTATCACTTATTATGTAAAAACTTATTTAAGTCATAAAAATATGTTCAAAAATGTAATTTTCTCTCTATTTGAGTCACCATATTAAACATTTTTTAGGTCAACTGTCACATGTACAACATCAAAGTATTGAGGTATCAAAATTAACGAGTTGCAGAGTTACTAGATTAACTTTTTTTCTTCCTTCATCAGATTACGGAACATAATAAATTATAAACATATAAAATAAATATCGATAATGGCGCATAAAAGCAACAAGCGGAATTTGACTTCAACAATAAGCTTCACTTTTATATTTAAAAAACGATTTAAAGATAATAAACTTCACTATAATCTTACATTTTGTTTAGAAAGTCCGGGCCGTCGAAAAAGTTTAAAATGACATAAAGCCCGCCTTCTTTATTGGCCATAGATATATTGGAAACAGCAATAGCGCTTTTTTGTCTCACATTTGCGCACTATATACCTAGGAATCTAGGAGATACATTTATGGGGATTTATATACATCTGTCCTTTTTAATGTTGGAATCAATGAGTGTTGAGGTTAGTTCAAGTAAGTTAAAAGGGCTATTCTTTTGAGTCATTATCATTTTCACTTCTATCACTTGAAGTAATCATGATCACTTCAGCCCAATGACAAGTAAATGCATATTCAAAAGAACATGAAGTTATCAGTTTCACTTTGTTCACTTTGATCAATTGATAATTACTCAAAAGAATATAGTCAAAGTTCACTATTTCTGCATTTGTTTGTTCTTGTAATTTTTTCAAAATAACCAAAGAATGTTTACTTTTAAAGTGATTTATTTATTCCAGGTTAGTTTAATTGTCTTTTAGTCAGTTCAATCTAGATTAATTCAAGTTAGTTCGGATTTTGTTTTTTTTCTAATTTGTTATTAAAATGATTTTTTTGTTATTTCTTATTTATTTTCACACATTTATATGTAGTTGTATTAATCTCCTTTTTTTTTTATTGAAAGCATCAAAAATCTGGCAAAGCTGCAAAGTAACCGTGATTATTACCTCAATAATTGGCGTTTCAAATCTAATTTTCTAAAGAAATACTATTTCACAATTTTAAAAAACTTATAGTGATATTGACCTTTACATTTCACAAAACAAGTTAGTTCAGGGCAGTTCATATTTGATCTTGGTTTTTAGGCCAATGTAGTTTTCCAAACGATCTGTTTATGATTGGCATTAGGATTATGCAAGTTCACCCACATTTTAAACCACAAAACTGGAGTAAGCACAATTAATGATATTTGAACTACCAAGTTTTCCATCCTAATGAAATGTAACATCAACGAATCCATGTCAACATGGCAATATGGCATAGTAAATAACCCAACAAATTCCCAGTCTATGAAATCACGTTTCGATCTAAATCGTGAACATACGCAAAAAAAAAAAGAAGTAAAAGACCAGCCAACGTTCTTCTTACTTTTTATGGAAAACTCACATTTTTCCATTTTATATGCAAATTTTGGTATAAAAATAATTGAATATCGTGTTGTGTTTGTAAACTTTACTAGTAGTAGCCAAAATTTAAAGGTAGTGATTGGAAAATACGAGTTATATGAGAGGGAAAATTTTTTTATTTTTTTTAAAACTACGTGAGATAGCGGAAAAAAACTTCATATTCATGTTCTACGACCTGAAATAGGAGGTGTGCAAAAAATCATAGAAAAATTCAGTGTTTCAATTATTCTGAATAATTATGATAGTTTTAAAAGTGCAGAAAAGAATTGTTTACACGAATTTGTTTGTTTAATATGTCAGTCTTTCATTAAATAAATGAATTTCTTTTAACTCAATTTGTATGCTAAACGGCTGGTCCATCAATAAAATATTTATTTATATTAATTATAGTTATTTATAAGGCACTGTAAAAAAGTGTTAGAGAGTAGCTAAATAAGACTATGTTTAACTTTGCCAAGAAAATTGCAGGGACCGGTAGTTTTAAATAAAGAAATCGACATTTTATTAAATCATATGTCCTACTTTTAAAAATATTTTGCAATAAATTATTGAAATATAACACGCACTTAACATAATGCAAAAAGATGAAAGATGGGTATTTTCATCTTGCTACTATACCTGACTAAAAATTAAATACATACAGAATCACAAAAATGTAAAACTTTAAAGAATAAATGTTGAAGTTTTAAGTTGATGTAGCGCTCTAGCCAGAGGTATTATCAGCAGTTTGTAGACTGAGTAATTATTTAGAATAGTGAAAACTATATTCAAAAATTTTTTACATGCATAGAAAATAAGATAAGTAGAACAAAAATATAAAAATGTTTTATTTTATTAAGATATCAAGTTTCTGTATATTTCTTTATGCATAGTAACTCAGTAGATAAACTATAATTAGTTCAGTTTAGTTCTTTCTATAAAAGGAAAATTAATAATAAATAGAATGAAGATTAACAGAATTAGTTAGTTATCAATTTTTAAGAAATATTTATAATTTGATTCCTTTCAAATTTCTATTTCACTTAAGAATTTTGCATAAACTATATCCCCCTAATTCACTAACATGGTTTAACTTTACAACCGGTTTAGATTGACAGTAGAGAATTTAAATTGACATGGGTAACAATACGTCAAGCAAGTTTAGAACCTTTAAAATACAATTAAAACAATATCGTAAAAAAAACAAAATTGGTCATCTCGAAAATCTAATTTCCAAGGCAACTAGATCAGGTCTAAGTGTTAAACGTTCTTAGTGAATTTGGCTATATATGTTTTAAGAGGTAAATAACTGTTGGTGAACGTATTATTTATTTTTCTATAGTTTTATATCTAGTTGAATTTTTGCCTCCTAATTAACAGCCTAACTTTAAAATTGATCTCAGTTGACAATAAAGGGTTTAATTTGGAATAATAAGTCAAAAAAGTATCTATAATTAAGACTGCAGGAGTAAAAAAGTCATTTTCATTTAAATCCAAATTAGAAAGTTGCGTATTTTCAGATGACCTATTTCTCTTATGATTTAAAATTTTTCTCTTCAGTTTTGCTGTATATCAGATATAAACATCATTTCTGCTTGTTTTTTATTCCCTTTTCTGAGTTTTGTAGATATTTTTTCAAAATTTAGCTCAAATCAAAAAATTGTAGCTTTTCTTTTTTAATACATTTTAATAAAAATTTACAAAAATGATACAAAATATGTTTTTTTCCCAAATATAATAAATTCTAATTTAAAGGGATTATAAAGAAAAGATTATTTTTCATCAGACTGCTAAAATAGCCAATATATGAATCAGATTATTTAGTAACTTTTTTTTGATAAGCTCTCAATCTGCTTTCTGTACAAGAAAATTTAGGTATAAACAAAAATGCTAAAACATGTAATTTCTTACCCTTTGGGATAGCATTCTTGAAACGAAATTGGTTTTGTTTGATGACATTTCCTTAGAATATATTGTTGTGCATTTGTAAATGGTGGTAATTCGTCATAAATATACTCGGATTTTTCTCTTAACGATAAGTTTCTAAAACTATTTTCCAAATTTTCTGGAAATACTTTGGATGAGATTGATTTATCGTCATAACCCGATAAAGAATCATATGTGATCATACAATTTTCTTTACAAATAGGATCTTCTTTAGTGAATAGCTGCATGCAATTTCCAAGACTTCCTTTCAAAGAAATAGATGGAGTAGAAATTATTTTATTAAAAGTCCAACAAAGTAAAAAAAAAAATAAAATAAAACTAAACACAAACAAATAATTTAGATTTCAGCAAAGTTTGAAGTAACTGCGTATATTCTAAATTACACGTGAGTCACACACACGCACACTACACCCAACAAAAAGGTTCTAAATTTCACAATAAAATTGACAAGTTATAAATGGCGTGAATGACGCACGCATGACGCATGGCAACAGGGAGTGTGATGATTTTCCTTTCTTATCTAGATTATAACAGTCCTATATATTAGAACAGGAAAGAGCGTAGTAATAATTAGCTTTGTTCGCGGAAAGGATTTAGAACCGATTCTGAACTAATACGCATGCAGTTGAAATAGTAACGTTCGCGGAAAACAAAGTTCTGAATTTTTAGTTACAGTCCCATGTTCGCGGAGAAAATAATTCGGTTCGAAATCAATTCTGAACCAGTTCTGCCGGTTCTAAAGATTGAACAAGAACTGTAAGTTCGGAATTTTATGCAGCGCCGGCTTTCATGCTGCGGCCGCAATGTGCAACTATTTGACATTTGTTTTTATTTTATTTAGGTTTTTCTTTTGTTTATGTCATTTGTTGCATTTGATGTTCCAGTAGATATTTTATTATATTATATTGGTTTTACTTTAATTAATGTTAATCTACCTAGAATCTTAATTGATAAATTAAAAAAGTGTTTTTTACCTTTTAGTTTAAACCTAAAAAAATATGTTTTTAGTGAATACTTCCATTATGTCAAATCATTTATCGTCCTACGATGAGGACTTTGAAGAAATTTTAGAGTTATTTAAAATTCCTAAAAGTGCTAATTATTTTGAGGAAATAAAAAGCACAAAATAAAGAGCAAACAATAGATTTTAGTTAAAATATATATTTTTTTTTATCAAAAATTCTATTCGTCAAAAAACAAGATGTTTTATTCTAAAAGGAACTCTCAGTTAGACTTTATATTATATAAGAACAACAATTATAATTCAATATTTCTTTAAAATAATACAAATAATAAAACCTAATAAAAACAGTTCTAAGTTATTTAAAACAACAAAAACAACTAGTTTAATCAGCATTTAACACCGTATATTAATAATGAGACGCATACCACAGTAGACGATTTAAAGTTCCAAAATCGTTCGTAGTAAAAAAAATCCTGAACCGGTTAATAACTGGGCATGAGCTGTACAACAATCCTGAACTAATTCCGTACTAGTTCTGAATCGGTTCGGAAAGTGACCCACGAACATAGCTAATAGCTTTGGCTGTATTCTTTTGAATAAATTATCACTGATCAAAGTGAAACTGATAACTTCATGTTCTTTTGAATATGCATTTACTTGTCATTGGGTCGAAGTGCTCATGATTACTTCAAGTGATAGTAGTGAAACTGATAATAACTCAAAAGCATAGCCTTTTTGTTCGCGGTAAGGATTTAGAACCAATTCTGAACTAATACACATGCGCAGTTGACATAGTAACGTTCGTGGATACAAAGTTCTGGGTACCTATTCTCGGTCTTGAGAGAACGATCACTTGATGGAAAGTGGGCGTGGTTCTCACGAAAAGTATGAAACAGTATTCTTAGTTATATCCCTTGTTCGCGGAGAGAATAATTCGATTCGAGATCGATTCTGAACCAGTTGACCGGTTCTAAGGATTGAACAAGAACTGTAAGTTCGGAATTTAATGCAGCGCCAGCTTTCATGTTGCGGCCGCAATGTTCAACTATTTAACAATTATTTTTATTTTATTTTTGATCTTTCTTTTGTTTGTCATTTGTTGCCACAAACTTGACATATAAAACTGGACTGCTCATGTATAATACCTCCCTTAGAGCCGTTTTGCACACACAAGAATTATTCCGAAAATTATAACAGAAATTTTCAGCAAATTTTTGCCGAAAATTCTTTGGAGATAATTTTTACCATAAAATACCACTCTGTTTGATAAGTATAAGAAATTTGAATATAATTTTGGTGATAATTTTATCAGTGCTCATGCGCATTTTCATAATAGGTATATTCTTTTGAGTAATGATCACTTTCAGTTCTGTCACTTGAAGTAATCATGATCACTTCGGCCCAATGACAAGTAAATGCATATTCAAAAGAACATGACGTTATCAGTTTTACTTTGTTCACTCTAATCAGTGATAATTTACTCAAAAGAATACAGCCAGTATGTGACGTTCAAGCAATTAAATAATCTGGGAATAACCTTAAAATGTCATAAATATGAAAGTTTCCGAACATATATAATCAAGAAACCACAAAATAAGAGATATTTTGTGCAAGAAACAATGAGTTAATATTAAGTTTAGGTTGATTAACAAACGTGGATTGTCAATTCACAAATTTTATTCTGCGTCGATTTTCGCGCACTTTCCGCATTTTAGTCATAAAAATATAGAACACGTTCTATATTTTTATGCCGAAAATTTTCACCAAAATTTTGACAATAATTCTTTGTTGTGTAAAACACCAAATTAGTTTTATGAAAATTTTCAACATAATTATCAGATAAATTTTGGCTATAATTCTTGTGTGTGTAAAACGGCTCTAAGAGGAAAGGTTAATTCTCGATCCTCAGTTAAGTAAATGGAAAGTTCGAACTAGTGTAAAAATTAAAAGTAGCTGGTCAATATTTAGATTCAAAATGATTAAATTAATTTAAGAATCCCATTCTTATATTTAGTCTTTTTTATATTTAAAGTGTCTTAATAAATATTGTTTTATTTAGATAGATTAGGTATTAAATATAGACTGCTTTAACACCTTATCCACTTTGGAGTTGCATTTTTTTATTTAAAAGTGATTTAGTACATAATGTTATTTTACTTCCTTTAAATTAAAGTTCCGTTATTATGAAGGGAATGTCAACTTATTATGAATATTGTTAAGCCTATATAAATACCTAACATATCACTTCCCTAAAAGTATCGAGGAGAAAATAATTTTACCAAAGACTTAATCGAAGCTATTTTTAAATGATGAAAATATTAGTTTGCGATAAATTATATGGACCTTTCGAGACCTTATATTAAACAATATACATATATATTAATTCATGATTTAAAATTTTAAAAAATAAATGCCTTAACACTTTTTTATTAACTTCCTACACACTACGTCCAAAAACGGATGTAGATTATACTGTTACTTACAAAAATGCCCATAGATTTCCACAATCTTTCTCAAAACAGATATTTAAAAAAAAAAATAGGCTCGATTTGTTTTTAGCGCATATTTCACATTTTAACTATTTTGCTAAATAACAGTTTTATTGTAAAAAATAAAATATATAAACATGGTCGTAGAAAAAGTATTCTCACTTATTTATAATAACTGACATTCCATGCTTGTGTAAAAATAATAACATTGCAACATGTTTACGCTCTTCAAAAGAAGTTAAAAAAAATTAGCTTTCAAAGGAATTGCTTTGAACAGAAAAATTATAATTTTGAGAAAACTAAAAACAGAAATTCAAGTTAAATATTGTTTTACACAAACAATTATCCCGGTCTTTTTTACAGAATATACTCAATTAACCTGTCGCCCAAAATAAGGAAGAGCGATTTAATGTTTTGATATACTGTAGAAAGAGATAGTTATTGTCTAAACCTGTTAGTTCAAATAATAGAATTGACATTCCTGCACGACACATTCACACCAAAGAAACTAGCAAGGAATTGAATGTTGGCATACAAATCATTGCACCTAATGGCGACCAATAAGGTGAGGTCACAAAATTATTTTCATGAGCAATCCAGATTTATATGTCAAGTTCGTGTTTGTTGCATTTGATATTTCAGTATATATTTTATTATATTATATTGGTTTTACTTTAATTAATGTTAATCTACCTAGAATCTTAATTGATAAATTAAAAAAGTGTTTTTTACGTTTTAGTTTAAACCTAAAAAAATATATTTTTAGTGAATACTCCAATTATGTTAAATCACTTATCATCCAGCGTTGAAGAAGAAATTTTAGAGTTATTCAAATTTCTTAACAGTGCTACCTGTATTCCGTGTTTTGTGATGCTACCCCCCATTTTCAGAAATGGTATAAGAACTGGCACATCGCTTCATTGACGTAAGAGTTTTATATTCGCAGGAAGCAGATTCTGAAAAAGTTATATTTGGGTGCGTTCCACTAAGCACTCACAACAATCACGTTCATGATCACATTTTTTCCCGTTCCACTAGCTTGTGAGCATTCTAATCATAAACCCAAGTGGAATGGGATTGTGGGCGTTGAGTTAAATATTACAAATGGCGGATTTGAAAACAAATCAGGTTATGTTATAATTTTTAAGCTTTAATTTTAATAATTGGTTATAATTATTGGGTAACTTGCTTTATATTAAAGAAAAATACTATTTAGTTTCTTATATTTTATTTTAGTGGAGTCTCTAAGTAATTTACGTTGAAAAATAATCAAAATATCTTTTGTGGCGACAGTTGGATATTTGTTGGTGGATCGTAATAATGCTTCAGAAAGCAGTTCATCTAGTTCAGATGAAGAATGGTATGCAGTTTTACAAAATCGAGAAAAGCGAAAAAGGCCACGTATTATTGATGATGAGAATGTTATTAATCGTTATTCAGATAAAGAATTCAAAAGTCATTTTTAGGGTAAATTTTATATAATTACTACATTCTATAAATGTACTTGTATATAATTACTACATTTTTATAAATTTATTTTTCAGTAACACCTTTTGTGGATTGGACTACACCGTGTAATTCAATGTATTTTGAATCTAAACTAAATTATACTTATTTTTTCTCATATGTTACACTGTAATTTGGAAACTCATATTCACTTGTCTTTAAATTTAAAAAAACGCGCCAAAATTCTCAACGTCCACTTTGACCCACCTTTTCAGCAGATGGGTCGTTGTGAGCTCGGCGTGAGCGAGAAGAATGACATCATTAATGACGTTTTCGCCGCGACCGCAACGACCGTAGTCGTCATGTGGAACGGCTGAAGGAATATTTTGGGCGTTGTGAACGCCTAGTGGAATTCACCCAAAGTGTATGATCAAAAAATACAGACAGATTAGTGTATGATGGTTTGCGGTAAATGAAGTTGCATCGTCCAGGGACGTATCAGACCGGTTTTTCGTTTTGTTAAAAAATGGTTTTTCAAACAAAAAGAAATTGACGTAAAACTATTGCGTTTTATCTTTAGAAAAACCCACATCTTTATATTACGCGTATGTTTAGAATTAGATTTATTTTCAGACCCTCAAAATATGAACATATCACAAAATAAAGAACAAACAATAGCTCTCAGTTAGAAAATATATATATTTTTTTTTTATCAAAAAGTTATTTAAAACAACAAAAACAACTAGTTTAATCAGCATTTAACACAGTATGTTAAACTCAGAACAAAAAAAGTTAGATGTTAAATGATGAGATTCGTACCACAGTAGACGTTCAAAGTTTCGAAATCGTTCGCGTTACATGACAAAGAGAGAGAGCCAATAAGGGGATATACTATCTTTCTTGCTCGGAACTGCGATTGGCCGGCGAATACATGGATCTCCATTTACCACGTAACATGCACAAACCAGTGCCAAAGAGGATGTTATTATGAATAATCTTTGCCATTGCATGCTGCCACTAGCAATATTGTATTATCGACGATAGAACAGAAAGTGATATGACAAACGTTTATTTAGAAATCTTTTATGATCTCTGGGATTAGAAAAAGGTTGCTGCGTTCTATAAATCATAAAGATCGGTTCATAAGATCATAAATAGCGAAGTGCGAAACAATTCTGATTGGTTCGATATGACATCATACATGCAGTTTCGCATTTGTTAAATTAAAAAAAAAAGAAACCGAAGATTTCCCGCACCACAGACATGTCTCCTGCAAATTTTATATAAACCTACTGTAAACAATTAAAATGTAACAATTATTGATGGAAATTTAATAAAAGAGATCCAGGTAGTATCTATCTATATGTAACATATTCTTCTAAAAACTACGAAAACAAATGTAATGATTAAAATGATTTTTAGAAGTACACTATTATATTGAAATTCTCGTCTGCGAATTCCTTGATACTTTTTTACCACGTGGAAATGGTAAATTTTGCAAATACAACTTCTTTTAAAGAGTCCCATATTACAGTGCTAGTTTCCTAAATAATTTCAGAAATACTGTGTTTGTCGACTTGGAATTCGCACTGTATATTGGACATGCTGGTTTCATCAGCTAAATATCGCAATGTAATTTTCAACCTAGTAATGGGGGTATAACTTTACGCATTTCCATATCGTGTTTCCTTATTATTGGCGCAACGAGAGCTCTTCAAATTCGTCGATAGTAACACGAAAATATTTTTTAAAAATCAGAATCATTTTCTCGCATTTCTTGAATTAAATTATTAGTATGTTCAAGTCTTTCCCTAGTGTTTTTCTCAAATATAGACCGGAACCAGTAGCGACGACTTTTTAATAAAGAATATCAATAGTCTCCTTACATTTTGTAACTTTTTCTTTTTCTAAATTACAACACTCTTACGTCTATGTAAATAATAATTAACATAGACTATGGATCCTATAGGAAAAAGTTCGGTGCACGCTTAGAAAGAGATAGAGTGCATTCGATGAGTACCTCTTTTTCTAATTTCGGTCAGGTGACAGGGTTATCCATTGAAGTATATTTTTTAGCTCCGTTATTAGAAAGGGAAGCACTACTCTCTTCCGAAGAGTGAGTCAACTTTCTTCTATAGGATCTACGGTCTAGTATCTTTATATTATGTCTATGCTGTTCATATAAGCTGTATTCTTTACAATCAATTGTAAGAGTAGTAATAGAAGTGAAAGGTTATATAAAAGAATATGGCTAATGAAAGGTTCATGATATTTTTTCTAAGTCCAAAGCGCACACCAGACTCCTCCTATTTTTCAACTCGGGGTATCCAAACTTTTTAGTCTAAGGATCACACTGACTCCTCTACAAAAGGCTAAGACCTAACTAGCTCATCACTTCAACATACTGTAGTTTTGAATTACGAGTAAATTTTCGTATGGGAACTAGGCGGTGAGTGATATATCTATGTTACCGCGGGATGGAGTCCGCTCCGTTTGCAATTTCGGTTGATATTTACGGACAAGTGTCAAGGATATTTCATTGCGGTGGAGACAGCCGAAGCGCAAGCTATAGGCGAGTTCTTTTATTCTATCGATAAAAAAACGCTGAATGAAACCGATGGGTCATAAATTCATTTTCAATGCAATTTTGTTGAATTTGAGAACGCTCATTCCTAACTGACATATGACATTTTTCTACCTAACCTTAAAAACCCATAAACAAATATTTTTTAAATATTTTATTTGGAAGTTTGTTGTTCAGCATATTTACATTATTATAAAATTATGGACTAAATAATTAAGTATATCAATACGTAGTTTTGGTAACCTCATTTTAACTGTCTTCATACATTATAATCTGAAATGTATGGTCGTGTAGGTCAGATTTAATAGAAGAAATCCGTCATTCATCCGAAAAGTAGATGACAGAAAATATATTAACTCAAATGACTAACAAAAATCAACATTTAGAACCTTTGGCCCTGGATGAGACAACAGATGTTTCAGTTACTGCTCAGGTGTTTTATTCGAGGGATAGATAAAAATTATGACGTATATGTAGAGCTTCTTGACGTTCAATAGCATTCATGGCACGACCACTGGAGAATATATATTTTTTAAGGAATTGAAAAAGCCATTCAGAAAAACAATCTTCAATAGAAAAACTTGAAGTGTATCGCTGCTGATAGTGGCAAGTACATGTGTGGAAAAATAATGGTGTCGTTGGTCTCGTAACAAAGGCTATAGAAATATGAAGAAGGGCCAGAGTCACGTTCATTACGAAAGTTGGGAAAGAGGACACTGCCCACCCGAAATCCCTGCGATATATCAGTCTCTCATAATTTATGTTGAAAACGATAGAGAAAGTAGCTGGTAACTATATCAGCACAGAAATTCTTGAACAGGCACCACTGCATCTTCATAAACATACGTATCAAGCGGGCAGGTGTACAGAAACGACACAATACAATTGCTAGATGAGATTCAAGATGCGCTGAACAGCAAGGAAACTATAGTATGTGCCTTCCTTGATATAGAAAGGGCTTTTGACAACACTCCATAAGGGGGAATCAGAGGAGCACTTAATGATAGGGGAGTAGACGAAACGGCGCCTAAATGGATCGTGCGACTTCTCTACACCAGAATAGCCGAGACAGAGACAGGATACGACACTATCGCCCTCTGCACGACCAGAAGATGCTATCAGGGGAACTAACTTCTCCACTTACGAGGAGCTTAATTGTAGATCGACTCCTCTGTGATCTGACTGACTTAGGCATATCTTGTTAGAAACTTCACCCTGAAAACCATCAAAATGGATGAGAACGTTATTGAGTGGAAGTCAGAGGTTAAATATCTGGGCCTGACCCTAGATAATAAACTTCTCTGGAATAGGTACGAAAAATAAATAATCGACAAAGCTACAAAAGCCTTGATGGTCTACTAGTGGAGCATAGTGACATCAATCATCACATATGGGGTCTGAGGAATATGAGGCCAACCTATCGAAAGTTTAAAGACTGGCTTGTGCGTGCAAAACTGAAACAATGAAAACTTGCCCAACGGGCACCATGGAAGTAATCCTGAACCTTACACTTCTACATATATTTGTGGAGAGGACATTATATAGGATAATGAAAGATGATGTCATGAAGATGAAATAAAAAAGAAGTTCAACTTTGTGAAAAACTTCAACACAAAGTTCAGTCGCAAAAGTGAATGGGATACCATTAAAAAACTTAACAAGAATTCCATTAAATGGTATACAGATGGCTCCAAAACAACGGAGGGAACTGGAATACGAGTGTATGGACATAGTACCAGACATCACCAAAGCTTAGGTATGTCACCAAGGATCTCTTAGGAGGAAATACATGCCATAAGGAAATGCATTACATTCAGAAAAAACTATCGCGGACTATCTGGGAATGCCTAGAGGAACTAAATGAATTAGATAAGAATTATAAGGTCACCCCCTTGTGGGTACCGGACACACCAGAGTAAAGAAGGAGAAGGACTGAGACACCATTTCTGGAGCTAGAATCTTCTGCAGAATCAGTAGCAGAACTACTCGTAAAAACAGAGAAAGAAAGCATGTGATCCGGTTACTAGACGGATGGCGTAGAAATGAGACAAGTGCAGATGCTTCTTGAGAACTACGACCAGAAGAGATTGAAGGCATGCCCAAGTCTAAGCAAAAACCAACTCGGAAGTTTAACTGGAATCCTGACGGGGCATGGCGATTTAAAGAGGCACCTCAAGAAACTCGGATTGCCAAAAAGAAAAGAGTGCAGATTTTTCGAGGAGGACGAAACCTTTATTCTCATCCTTTCAGAGTGTAGTACTTTAGAAAACCCTAGAATGCGGTTCTTAGGATCACACCAAATAGAACAAGGAGAGCTACCCACTTCGAAGCTATACAGTAAGGTCCTCAACGACTAAGCATTAGAAGGGGAACAAAATAGATCTTTTGGGTCGCAATGAACTAATCCCCAATTTCACACAAATACACATACACGTCAAAGGCCATAAAAAATTATGGTGATTCAAAACCTTTCACATGGGCAAAAATACCATGGGGGATAGATTGGACTCTTTACCGATTAAAAAAAAGTTTTTATTTGCTATCTATAGGTTTGGAGAATGGCTGGTAGAGTTTTAGCACGCACTAATTTTACCGTACGTTAAATATTGGTACAAAAACATTATTTATCATAGAAGTTGCAGAGAAAATCTTTGTTTGAGAAATATGACTATTTTTTCAATGATAAAACAAATTAAATTTCATTACTTATCGTCAATCAAATTTAAAGCTGCTTACTAAGAAACTTATAAAAAATGTATGCAAAAATCAACAAGTCATTCTCCAAGATAAAATAATAAGAAATACAACTTTGTAAAAAACTTCAGCACGAAGTTGAGTTGCAAAAGTGAACGGGATACCATTAAACAACTTAACAAGAATTCCATTAAATGGTGTACAGATGGCTCCAAAACAACGATCTGCACGAACTCAGCAGTTAGCATAAATTTGATTAGGAGTTCTTCCCTGAAGTTTCTGATTGTCACGAAACAAAGTCCATTTCTCAAACCTCTCAATGTCTTCTTCTGAATTTGGAAACCTATGTTTGCTAGATTTGCTAAGACAGCAATCCTTAACATGATAGTAATGTTCAACCATGATCCTCAACTAAAAGAATAGAGTATAAAAATAATTAAATAGGATGAGGCATTGCCTCGTCAGTGATAGGCACTTTGCAAAACATAAGAGGTATTATTTTTCACTGAACTTTAAAACCTTTAAATATATGATAAAGACAACATATTTATTTGAAATTGTGCTTTATATTCATATAAAATATGAAGTGCAAATAAGTGACGTTTTATAGGGCTCATTTAATTTTCAGACTAAAAATACCACTATCTATTCTTGTAACTTAAAATTTTTTGTGATTACTTATTATATATATATATATATATATATATATATATATATATATATATATATATATATATATATATATATATATATAGGTTTCTTGTAAATAATTTTTACTAGCGTTAGCTACAAAATTTTCTGTAAATATAGATTTACCATTGAAGTTTGGTCGAAAAATTAATGTTCTAGTCCCAACTTTCACTCTACTATTTTTTCTTTACATTATTAACTTTACATCTTCTACGATTTTCTACATTCTTCATCGTTTCCCAAAAATAGCCCAAATTAACTTAAATATATCTTCGTCAAATTTGGTTTGCGCTGAATTTCGTAAACATGTATTAAAATGTATGTATTTTTTAAGCCACTTTGACTGGTTAAATTTTAAAATTTTACATTACGCATTACGGTAAGACTGATATTGAAGACTTGTTTTAAAGTTCTGTAATGAAAAACTTATTTTTTTTATTGTTTAGGTTAGGAATTAGTTTGGATAATTTTGTTGTTTCGGTTGGTGGTATGATACTCTCAATCAAGAATGGAAGATTAGCATGTCCATCGTGTAATCCTTCCCGATAATGTACATTAACTTCTAAAATATATCCATACGAGCTATTATCATCAACATTTATTATATTTAAATCTAATATCTGACAGCTATCTAAAACTACCGAACAGTAACATCTGAGACATACTATGGCCATACAGATTTGTGGCATCGAGATAATTAATAAATGAAGAAGGTTTAGTAGGGTCATAATCAAGTAAATAGACATTATTCACAATATGCTTCCTTTCTGTACACTGACTTATCCGCCCCTAATATCATTTTTGAAAAAGTGAATCATGTCGATATTTGTCTAATTCTACCTTGACTGTGCGCAACATAGAGTCAAAAGATAAACTTGGAAGAGTGTAATACTTGGCAGGACCTAATTTATAAACTGACAGACATGTATTGCTAAATTGATCAAAAACATCGGTTAGTAATAATACATCTCACGTTAAATGTAAGTCCAAATACTCTTCCAAATTTTTAGAGTAAAACTGCTGTTAAATTTCTTTAGCTCTTTCTTATAATTCGTCGCCGATATATTCCTCCCGTAAATTATCATAAAATTCATTTTTTTATAGGAGGATTCAGGTTGTTCATTTTTTCCATTGAATCGATGAAACTGTATTGGTAAACACCTTTCTTTCGTATTAAGTTAAATTCATCATCATTAGCAAAATATTAACGTGTTGCCCTAAATTCGTTAATACTTCTACCTTTACCTAAATTTTGTAAAGATGTTGAAAACAATTTAAAACTATCAATAAGTCTTAATTTCAAATATTTCTTTTTGGATTTACCAGTGTTTTTATCATCATAATCATGCATATAAATGTTCTTTGTAAATGATATATACCTTTTCCTTATTGTGAGCTATCACGTCAAAATTATCTCCATACCTACAAAACTCTTTTATAAACATATGGCTATTTTAATCGCTCAAATTATTAAATTCAATAGGAACAAAATTGGGTAATTTGTAATTTAAATTACAAATAGAATGTGCAGCACCGAATCTTTTTTGAATATACCACAAATCTTAGCATTTTCAAATTCCTCTTGCTCATCAGGAGTTAAACCATTCATAGGTTTAATTTATTTTAAAGATGTGTTGTAAACAAACTTTAAATCGGTTTCAATTCGATCTATAAAGAATTTTGTCGCATTTTTCCCAAGATTAAGCTTAAACTTGGAAAGAGAATCAGCAAAAAAACATTTTACTAGAAAAGCAAAAGAGTATGGTTCATATTTTTTCAATTTTCAATTGTTTAAGAATTTTAGGATTTGGTTCGACCGTATTAACTGACTTTTACACCGATTCAAAATCTGCGTAAACAACAAATGATACTCGCATTTGTTTTTCTATGTTTTCAAATTTTAAAATATTTTCCGGTACACTCATAAATAAACTTATATCTATTGAGGGTGTCATCGAAAAGACATACTTACAGTTATTTTTTTTTGGTGCAATATTAAGGATGCTGGTGAAATAAAATATATTAAACATCGGTCACAAAAATATATATTTATCGTGATGATTTGATATTTTATTTTAAACCAAATTAGACAAGTCTTTAATCCAGCAGTGGTGTTTTTTTTTGAACAGCTTGCATCACATGTATGTTGATTGTCGCGATCTTTAATATTACTATAGTTCGTTACCATCAGTAAATTTAAATGCTATTGTAGCTTTTTTGAAGTATCGTCGTTTTGCTGCTTTACTCTAAATATTTCATTTATTAGATTCAACACTTTGACTTGATTTCATCAAAAAATACTGAGTAGTCTACATGATCGCTGTTGCTACTTTTACGATATAACGCAGCACTTTCTATTAGCTCGACACCATGGGACACAGCACAAAAGATTTACTATTATGCTTTAATGTCCTTTGGTGGTCAGAAATCTGATATTTTTGCACAATTACATTACATGTGGCACAATTCTGCATAATTATCGTTGGTTCAATACTACAAACTTTTTGTCGTTTCTTTCAACCTCATTCTCGAATCTCGCTAAACAAGATTCTCTTTGAACTATAAGTATAAGTAAACGACACACCATACTTATCATACACGTAATGCATATTTGATATCGATGTAGGTCGTTCATAGTCTATTATGACAATACAAAACAATGCTCTAACATGAGGCTTAATTAATGGATATACCAGGTCAGAACTATCTCAAGGTAATCTATTATTAACACTTACCTTAGTCATCAAAACTAAGGTGAAACTCAAAATCAAAAACAATGTCGCTGCCAAGATTAAAGTCAAGGTCATACGGGGGTGGCCAAGGTTAAGGCCGGGAGTAGGGGTGACACTCTCTTTCCATTTCTTCACTGCTGTTATGAGAAAAAATTTTTACCCCAACAATAAGCAATATCCAGTTTGGATTTTCACCACTCCTGGCCTGAAGCTTGAAAGACTATGTATTTACTGTTGCTTTGACCTTGGAAGCCCACGTATATATATATATATATATATATATATATATATATATATATATATATATATATATATATATATATATATTGAAGTGTTCTTGATCTTAAGTAAGTGCTTTATTTCTTCGGGCGTCAAGGTGATGATCGTCTCATGTGACAATAAGTTTATTTTCGGTCTCAAACCTCTCGTTTTTCCAAAGATTCTCTGATATGTCCAAATTCCTGCTGTTGCCTTTTGCAGAAGCTATTCACAGTGAATATTCTAAGTCAGTTTTTGGTTTATTATTCCTTCCAGATATTTAATCTCTTTGGCAAAGCTCGGTATTATTCAATTTAAAGTTGGAACGTTCATGTTTAGTTTTTATCTCTTTGTGAATGGTAGAAGAATCATTTCATTCGAGTTAACATGTAGTTCTTCCTTTGTGCACCAGTTACTAATTCGGTTTAAGGCAATTTGCGTAAGGCTTGTGTCCTTTTAGTCTTACCTCTGAGAGTGACAACTAGGTGATCCTTGATAGTGATGCCTTGTAAATCTTGAGTCATTTAGTTGACTCCACGCCTAGGAGCCACAGCAGAGGTGATAACACTTCCTTTTGATGACATACTTTTATTGTGGTGGTTATCGCCTCTTCGTAGTCGACAGATGTTCTGTTTGCGAGATTGTTTACAATAAATAAATTTTCGAGCGGCATTGATATTGCATTCGATTAGACATCGGTGAGAGTAACATAATACTTTGTGTTCATGGATTTTTCTAAAAGAGATTGTTTCAAGGTAGTTATTATATTTTTTATTTAAATTACATGTTGAAATAATGAGATTTTAAAGGAAACAGATACAAATTAGATAAAATTAATGAAATGCTTAACATAGATGTAGACAATATTGCAAAAAAAATTCTGATAACTCTGAGGAAAATTTATGAAATTCATAAAATGGGTTCAATGATTACACGTTTTGGGAAAGCTATCCCCGTAGCTTTGCACGATAATGATAATAATGCAACCTTTGAGGCGGTATTAATGCTGGAATATTACTAAATTTCGGTTATTTAGAATAACGAGCTAATTTGAAGAACTGGTTTATAAAATATTCTATACTAAAATAAGTCTTTAGGCTAACTGAAAAATATAATAATGTTTGCTTCTGTGAGACTCTTAACACATTATCTTTTTTTGGTGATATTCACTGATTATATTTCCAATGAAAACATATATTCTCACATGATTTGGTTGTGATGTAAATTAAGAAATATGGCGTATAATATATTACAATTTGCAACATATAATTGAACAGATATGGATTAAACCAAAAGTCTACACAGAAAATATATGAAAGATGCCATTAATTTCCTAGCAGGAACTTATATGTGTTAAAAATATTTGAATGGTTCCATGACCCTGAATATATTTTGTCCTGAAATCATTAATGAAAAACTAAAAGAATTTCTTTCCGAAATACGACATATTCCAGCCGAACTGGTAACTAAGTATGGATTGGTTCCTACAGGCAGTAATATGAGGTCACTTTTTAAAACTATTAAGTAATCCATATTGCAATCAGTGATGTGGTAACAAAGGAGTCGTTAGTAACAGTCATATTTTTTTTTCACGGAGTGTATTCTCACTATTTTTAAAATAAATTATGATTCCTTGAATATTTTTACTTAAATAGTTCTCTGGGTGTAAAGTTGTATAGTAGATTATTTCGCAAAAAAAAAAACGGATTTAAAAGGTCGACTGCAGAACATACATACAGTACATCGGGTGATGCCTTTTATAATGTTGTACTTATTTAAGTATAGTTCTAAATAAAGTAGTGGTTGCAGTCACTACATTCGAATAAAATTAAAAATTAATATAGCGTTTTTGTAAAACAATATAATAAGATACATACCACTTTCTTTTTGTTGAAATTTAACAGCTTTTTTTCCAGGATGTTGACATACTGTCTAAATAAATCTTCCAAATCAGCATTTTTGCAGAGAATTTGAAACTTGAGATTAAATGACTTAATATCCATACCTTGTTTTTATTTGTAGAAAGAATCAACCGAATAGTTTCAAATTGATCTTGATATTCTGATATCTCAACAAACTTTCTTCTATAAAGTTGACTACTTTTAAATGAAAATGTTCCAAAAATAGTTTTATGATAATGGGATCCTCAGTACCTCCCAATCGGCAAATAACAGTGCTATTTTCTGCACTATGTGTAAAATGAGGAAGAAAAGCAAGATTATGTAGATACAGTTGCATATGTTGATTTTTTACGACTGAATTTTTACAACGAAATTCGTCAAATGTAGTAATGGTGATATCACCAAAGAAGATCTGTTATGAGGTTTTACAAGAAAGAAAATGTCTTGTTGGAAGACATTTATAAAATATATATAAATTAATTTATATTCTACGTTTATACTCATATTAGGTATTGTTTCTTAATAAAACAATTTAAACGAAAAAATTGTTTATATTTCAATGTTAAATCAGAAGATATAGCCTTCTAAGTTAGTTTAAACTTAAATCGTTGGTAGTGGTCATTACGCGGAGCGCTCAATCCCCCTCATTGACCTTGGCCTTGACCTTCGCTCTCATCTGGCATCGCCCTTTACAATGATACTTGACCTTGCATCGATATGACTTTGACCTTGATAAATGCTGTGTTCAATGTTGTTTGCGTGACCGTGACCTTGTTCAAGGCCGCCTTGGCTTTGCTGGAGGTCACCTTGGGTGTGTGACCTTGAAGTAGTTATTTGTGCATTGTAATAGTGTGGGGTGGTCATGAAATGGTTTAGACAAATTCTTTTATAAAACTCTGTGAGCCTATTTACATTCATTCAGTGTGAAATGTCAGATACGGAAATAACTAAAGATAAAATTATAAAGCAATTCGGCAGAGTAATTTATTTATATCAAAGTAATTTAAAGAGTTTGTGTGGTTTTGAAGAAAAGGATCTAGCATTATTTCCTCTCGAATATTTAAAAACTTACCTTGATTCACTGAGTTTACAGCAAATTTGGGATAAGCTGCCAGTGCCATATCGGTGTGACAAGGAACTACAGTTGAACTTATCCTGTTACAACATTCACTATGAACAAATATATTGTCATTATATAGATCGACCCCACCAGCAATAAAAAAGTGTGAGTGTAAAAATAAGTGAAAAATATGAAGAATAATTTCCTAGAGACAATAAAAAACTTGGGTGATGAGTTCACTAAAACGGCAAGTAATTACTTCAATGATGCAATGAAAAGTCGATCAGAATGGGCTTTGTGCTATTGTTATTTGGCTTTGGAATATGAAAAGGCTGTCAATGCATGTCATAAATATGGCAGCAAAACATTAAATTTACTAGAATTTGTTGGTGAAATTAAAAAATTAGGATTTAGTGACTGTTTGGAAAAACTGAATAGTTTCATTGAAGATCTGATTGTGTGAAATTAAATTAGAATGTAGGACTTAAGTTTAACGTAGTAGTTAATATGCAAAGTTTAGTTAGAGAAATGTATGAAGAGTTTTTAATTTCTGCAGCCTGTTCGGAATTTTACGCATATGAAATGCAAGATTCGGAGACTTAGGATTTTAATATATTTTTTAAATATATGGACCAAGTTGAAGTGTGTATTTTAGCAAGTATAGTTTGTAAGGAATTTTTAATAGATAATAATGATTATATTACACATATAAAAGAACAGCAGAAAAATGTCAATCAATAAAGTACATAAAATGTAATTATTTGTTTCATTATATTTTGATCTTGAAGTTCTCCTTATACTATTTTAAACGTGTGAAGTCATTGGACCTTGAATACTTCCCCCACTATTTCTGGTGTTTCTGCCGTTAAGCCACTCCCTACCACAGTTCGACCTTGAAAATTTGCTATAAAGGTTAGTGGGAAAAGAAGTGACTTCAAGTAGTTGCAGATATCAGTGGCATAAACGTCAAATATTGTGTTCATGTGGTGTTCTGAAAGTGCTTTTGTATTCACTGTAATTTTTGGATTTTTATACCATTTTTTCAATAATGAGTATTGCAAAAGAAACTCTAGATGAAATTAATGAAATGTTCAGCAAAGATTTCGAGGTTTTAGAGAGAAAAAGGTTATCGAAATGATTGTGGGGAAAGTGTATAAAATTGTAAAAATGGTTTCAATGACTACACGATTTGGTAAAACTCTTCTAGTGGCTTTACACGATGATGGTGATAATAGCACATTCGAGACTTTTTTGTCAAAACGTGTGGCCGAAACACTGTCAGACGATATTTTAAATATTATGAGTAAAACTAAAAGGAACTACACTCCAACTTATTTGGGGTAAGGTACTAGAATTTTTGGCAACAATACTCGAAGATTATTACGTTTTGGCTCATTGGAGTAAATTGTATGTAATTTTTGGGAAAAAGGATGTAATTAAATTTAAAATATAGTTGCACATGTCAGAATCCTTACGCGTGTTCATTATTTCTGTTAAAGATGTCTGCTGATGCGACGACCGTCAACGAATGTGTAGAGAGATACATATTTTGGTTGGGAAGAGAATTAAGAAATATGGCTCACGATATGTTAGATAGCGCAAATGATTGGCCGCATTTTGAGGCAACCAAACATCAATATAAGAACGAGATCAGGGATGCAATCAATTTTATGGCTGGGGCACACTTGTGCGACAAATTTTTATATGGTTCCATAGACATGGATACATTTTGTGATGAAATGGTTGAAGAAGAATTAAAAGAATACCTCGTCAATATTCCATATTTACCTGGTGAGCTTGCTGCAAAATATGAACAACAGCTCAAGATGTTGATCGAAATAATGTCGGATGGGATAGCATTTTGAACGAAAGTGAAGACATTCCATTTGTAGAAAATTAATTTTTTATAATTTTTGTATTTGTGCAATTAAATAACTGTAAATTAATATTTGTACAATCACAGTTTTATTTTATTTATTTTATAAATACGCCAACCCAGTAGATAATAGTCAGTGTTTCTTTTTCTCAGTTGAAATATTTAGTATGTCTAGAGCCAATAAAAATAAAATAGGTTAGTTAAGATTAAAAATAAGTCGAGAAAACAACACAATTGGTAAATTTTGTCATCAGAAAGCTAATGAAAAAATCATATATTATCTGGGCCACCAGGGATTGGTTTTAAACTTACTGAGGATGGGCCGGATAACCAACTTAGGCGAACTTAAAAATGATGACGATGCTGTGACAAAAAAAATCTTAATAGAAAGTTTTACAATTTTCCAGTTGTACTTTGTGCCAAATTTAACAAGGATATCTTCCCCCTGATATACAAAAATAATAGTGAGCTTAAAATAAACGTGAAATTATTCAGAACATATTCTATTATCAGCCTTTACATTATTCATTAAGCGCGCTATCGTATGGCTCGATTCCAAAAATAAAATCTAAAAAAGGGAAACCTGGTTAAAGAAAAGGAGAATGCATTCCGAGTGGCATAGCCTTGAAGATAACGTCATCGCCGTCGGTGAATTGGATCTTCCCTCAAAGAATATTTAAATATCATTTATGTGTATGATGTTTTATTGTCGCTGTTATTGATGATGAAGATTGAAATAAAAAACTTTATTTTACTATATATTGTTTATTTATTTTTACATTTTAAACTAAAATTAAACTCATACAATATCTGCCTTAAACAATATCTGATTTATTTATCCAAGAGTTGAACTGTTTCGGAAATCCTAGCCATTTCACAAAGAATTGATCGGTGTGATTTATCTTGCGTTGTCTAAGAACCTTTTCTACCAGATAAAACCCAGAGCTCCTTGCCTTTTGTAGTTCTGACTCGTAAAAACACCCTTTTATAGGCTGACATTCTAACGATTTCAACAAGTATGTAGGTAGATTTGGAACGTTAGCTTTTACAATTTTAAACTGTGCAGTTGACCAAGAGGGCGTATATCCTTTATAGAATAAGCTTTTGTACTTGCTAATACGCATGATGACACCCATGGAAAACTTGAAATTTTAGGTACTATTTTTAAATAATCGTATGCTTTAATTTGCGTTTCTTCTTGCACATCGGCCGGCTTCATTTGAATGGTGGGATGTTTCGAATGGTTATAGGCTTTAGTTACTGATGATAATATATGTATTCATTTGTAAGATCCTCTTGCCGAGAATTGTTTATAAAAGTTATTTTTAAGAGCTCTTATGACTCGCTCAACAATTGTAGCTTTCTTTGTGCTGTAGGTGGAATGATGATTTATATTATATTTTTTCATCAGGGTGTGAAAATTACTATTATAAAACTCCTTTCCTTGAGCACTTTGTAAATTTGTTGGTGTATATGATGCCTCTTCAATGATGCTTTTCATCGCACTAGTTCTATACCGGTCTTGTTTTTTTATCGCTTTGGCATAGACAAATTTAGAGTAGCAATTTATACAAACCAAAATATAACGATAACAATCGTTTTTATCAGCATACTGTTGCATTTCAGCCAAATCAGTTTGCTACAAATCCCTATATCCTTTTATTATCGTACGCCTTCGTATAATTTTTTTCTAGCCGTTTTATGTAGTTCATTAACAATTTTGGTTTTTTTCTGAACTGGGTTCCATATTATTAGTAATATTAAAGATTTCAGATCGAAGGAAGAACTGAAAAATGTTATTAAATATTGGGCTTAATATATTATAGCTTCTTCCCGTAATTCCTCTATGATTGACATAATTTCATTTTCATGTCCAGAGTGTCCGGCCACTTTGGAATTCCACAACAAACGTAAACGATCCGCCAACTCTTTAGCTTTGTTCCACGAGACATATTGAAATGTTTTCGAAGGTAATTTCTTTTTGTGGGTAACTGTAGTTTTTCGGAAAGATTTTTTCTTCTAATAGTACCACCTAATTTTATGCCAATTATCAGAGGTTTAACAATTCGTAAATATTTGTCCCATCTGGTCTCCAGTAAACCATCACTTTTTTTTATACTTTTTGTAGACAACACTCGTGGATTCCAAAATATTCTTGTACTTTGAAAGTCCATCATCGCCCAATTCTTGTTCCTTGACTAGACTTTGGAGCGTTTTAAGAAATAAAAAGTCATAAAGTGCCGGCGATCCATCATATTCTGCAATATTTTTCCCCTTTTTGTATAAGACAATATTTCCATTTCGAAAACACACCTCTAAATTACCAATATAATTTTTGGTACAATCTGTTTTTGAACCAAAACGTACACTATATACTGTATCATATGGAGATGGTTTTAAACGTAATCCTTTTATGTGTGTATTTAAACCATGGGAAACTGTGCTGTTACGTTGATGCGAGGGATGTATTAGTTGATGTGGAGGGTAAATCAAACACCGATTGGCTAATATCCTCTTTTGAAATGCGATGCTGCTGCTGCTGTATAGGTGTAAAGGTTTGAAAAGAATGTTCAAGTTGAGAAAAACCAGACATTTGAGTCGACTGCACTGATGTACTGGGACTCTGTGATTTTGTAGATAGATAATGATATAGTTATCAGGGGTTGAATAATGGGCTTTCAACTATCAAATGATAATATATATTTATCAATTACTAAAAATCCATACTTATCCCAACATATTGAGCATATTTCTTGAAACTGAGCGAAAGTTAGATCCAGTGAAATGTGGTCAGAAAATATGTGTTTCATATTCAACTCATCTTGTTTAAACATAATAATAAAATTGGCATTGTCTCGCACAAGCGTTTAGGCATCCGCGAATATCTGTGCGATATTTTTAGACGTCCCATGCTAAAGTAGAATCTTATAATATCTTATTTTTCACATATAACATCACCAAAGATAAATATAGAGTTTGGTTTTGCATCGGACGGCTCCACAATATTACTGGAATCACTCAAAGCATAGTAGCCTAAACGTTTGATGGGTGCTAAAATTTTCCTTAAATACTCATATTTCGGTTGATTCAGAGATTTTGAGTAAATATAGACATTTTCGAAACGTAGCCCAAGGGGGTGTGTAAGCAGCGAAATCATGACATTAGTTTTTCCACAATTGGACGGACCAATTAACAGACCACAAATAGAGGAAGGAAGTAGAGGACCGAGTCTCTTCATTATTTTCTTTTCAAATCCAAGTCCGATTTTTCCATCGAGATTGTCAATAGGAAGTTTTCGTTTAAGATCGAAAATGCGCATCGTAGGAAAATTTGATATTTTATGAGCATCAAAAGAAGTGGACGGTCTCACGTTTCCAATAAAACTGGACACAGTATTGTGAATTCGTTAATAAATAACTTACCATTCGAGGTACTCATTCCCGGTTATCAATATTGCGGACCCGGAACAAAAGTAATAAAACGTGCAATAAGAGATGACTCGGGCCTTAATCCTTTGGATGCCGCATGAAAAAACACGATTTAGCCTATTTACATAACAAAGACAACATAAGTGCTAGACATCGAGTGGATTACGAGCTCAAACAAAGTGCTCGGAATAGAGTAAAATCTAAACATTCCAGTTGAAGTGAAAAAACAGCAGCCTGGTTAGTTACAAACATTATGAAGGCAAAACAGTGTTTTGGTATGGATGTACCATCATTATCATCATCATTACCAACAAAAAAACATCTAGTAAAGACACACGTCGGACAAAATGGAAAAGTGTCAATAAAAGTCGACATGTTCGTAAAGTCAGTTTCGGAACAGCTATTCGACAAGCAATTCGAAAGGAATAATTAAAAGCCAGAAGGAAAAATGCGTTGGAAAAAAATCTCATGAATGCATCTAAAATAGCTCTGTCGGCAACATGTAGATCGGTAAAAGCGGCAGGTAGCAAAAGGAAGGTTCGCACACCGAGAATAATATCGATTCCTAAAACTTGGGGAATATTACCATTAATACCAATCTTTGTCAGGTTATCAGCTTTGGGTTCCTTAGCCGGTGGGGTAGCGGGAATTGTGCGTGCTGTAAAAGCTGCAAAAAAAGCAGTGAAAATAAAACCGGTGTCGGCCTGTATTTGAAATCGAAAGGAAATGGTTTGTTTCTAAAGCCATGTCTTAAAGGGATGGGATTATTTGTAAATCGTAGATCAAAAAACTAATTAAATCCCTTCCTCGAAGACCGCTTTCTAACATCGGTATTGAAAAATATGCCAAGAAGAAGATCTGCAAACGGGATCCGAACCATCAAAATTATTTACTATATATACGATCGTCAACAGGATTTTGGAACAGTCTGATGTGGATATTTGTGCTTAAAGTTTCTTGTCGAATCATCATCGTAAATGATATCATCGCCAACATTAACGCAGCAAATGGATCGCAACAACTATACTAAAAAGTTACGGTCACTGAAAGCATTTCATCTAGAACAGCTGAAACAGCTAGAAGACATGCCCAAGGAAGTAATTATTGCATTAGCCCTAACTGAAATTCCATTCGTTTAGGTTGCCCGAGCACCTCAAAAACGATGTCGATATATTAAAATATCAGTGCGATTGCAAATATTATTCCAGCAGCAATTTGAACGAGGATACGGGTGAAGACGGTCCAACGCCTAGAAAAATATTTTGTTTTTTTTTGCAAAATCAGCGATGTGCGCATAAAAGCAGAAAATAGCATAAAAACATCACTATCTAATGCGTGTGAGAAGAGGTGTGAACATGAATCTTTTTAAATGCTAGAAAACATGCCCAAGGAAGTAATGATTGCATTAATCCCAAATGAAATTCCATTCATGTGTATGAAGATGAATCTTTTTAAATGTTGCCGCTAAGAATAAAACCGAGATACGGGATCTTTTAATGGTTAGTCATGTCTTATACATTCCCACTAAGAGGACACTCGAGTGTCTTAAGTCTCGATTATTCTCCATCCATCGAATTACATAAAGAAAACAAATATGGTCTTGCATTGCTGGGATTTTACACATACAATTCAATTTTTAATGTGGATGAAAGCAACAATAAATTTGCCTACATGGAAAAGGGTTACACCACCGAGCCTGTACAATTGCAGATTGCACCTGGGGCCTATGAAATAGATGGAATATGTTAAGCTATGTCGGAGCTATGTTGAGAATTGAACTGAACAAAAGAATGATGGAATATTTTCCTTAGGGGCTAATAATAACATGCTGAAATGGGAACTGATATCCCAATATACTATAAATTTCCAGCGAGAGATGATTATCGGTAAAATGTTAGGATTTAATTATACAGTGTTAAAAAGAGACAAAAAGCATGAGTCAATCGAGATAGTGGAAATAATGAAAATACGCAACATATGTGTGGATTGTAATATAATTTCCGGAGCATATTATATGAATTCTGTTGAAGGTTATATCTTATTCGAATTCGATATCGATGTGAAGTCCGGTTACAAAAATCACAAAATAATTTTTATATGCCGTTAATGCCGGAAGAACGTCAGTTTATCGATAACATTACTGTTGGCATCTTGAACGATAGCGGTGACCTAATCAATTTTCAAGGCGAGAAAATTATCGTGAAATTGGAATTGAAGAAACTTTCATAGAAATGGGTTTTTGCTTCAATCGTCAATTGTGTGTGCTGTCGACTAAGATGGGGGAACCGCCGAAACATAATAAAAGTAAAAGAAGAGTTAACGTCAAGGTTAGTCGTCGTCCAAACATGAGATCGCAAACATCTCAACAGTTATCTGCCGAAGACTAAAAATTTTTAAAATCTATCGGTCTTAAAGTGCAAAAATGATTTCTACCACCAGCGATAAAATAGAGGTTTTTCTCCGAACCCATCTTGGACAATTCCATTATTAGTCTAGAAGAGCATACGAATAAACCATACGGATCTCCATCATTCAACAATCAGACGAAATCCGTATTCCTATTAATTTTCAAGATATTATATTGGATATCGCGGACAGTTACATATATATCGAAGGAAAATTTAAACCCATAGATGCAACAAAAATATGTTTTTATCACATAATGCCCTCGCGTTTTTGTTCGATGAAATTCACTACGAGATGGGAGGTAAGCAGGTCACGGTGGTTCGTAAACCTGGAGTTACCACTACATTAAAAATCATGGTTTCATCGGGAAGTTTGCAATAACGATCTCTCACGACATGCGGATACGGTTTCGACGAGGCCAACCAAGATTTTGTAGATACAGCAAGTAACGTATTCTGCGGGAAATTACCCTTAATATGGGATTCCCCGAAGATTATACAAAGGGCGTTTTCAACGTAAAACAAGAGCTTATTATGATTATAGCTTGCACTTTTACTAATTGCTACTTCGGCGAAGTAGACGTCCAAATAAGTATCGACAAAATCGAATAGAAAATTCATCACATCATTCCAGACGATAAACAAAAATTGAATATATTGTCTCGCATAAATAAAAGTGGAAACAATGCCAGTATTCAAATGACATATCATAAATGGGATCTGTACGACAAACATTCTCCGAGGTACTGGGCCTTAAGGAAGAGTACAACTCTAGAAAGATCCCGATATATAATTATCGGATTTCAAGACAGTAATAATTGCGATAAAATAGAAAACAATGCCACCTAGTTTACCCACGCCGACGTATGCGATATTAGACTATATCTAAATTCAACCGTATTTCCATATGAAAGATGGAATTTGGATTTCGCCGAGACACTGCACGCAGCAGCTTATTACAATTATGAAAACTTCCAAAGCAGCTACTATATTGAAAACCCCGTTTTTATTATCAATCGCAGTTATCAACTCATCGACCGTGGATGTGAAATTGAAATTCCAAACCAGAAAGAATAAATTCCCTAGACACTAAAGTGTAAGCATTAGTTCTTCACTACTCATTTTTTAGTTACAATGTATTAAACGGTTCCCTGACCGACAAATCTATATTTTAATGTAATTATAGATTATATGTAACATATAATAATGTTAAAACATGTCGACAATGGTATGTCAATCAGTAAATTTGTAAAAATTAAGTAGTATTTATTTGAAACCCAACAAAAATGTGGACGGAGAAGTTAATCCATATTTATATTGTCACCATAATGAGTAGTTTAACTTATAATTAATGGTCTTATGAGATCAGTTAATTTCGTTGTTTCATGACTGGAAAATACCTTAAAATGCCATTAAACGTCCAAAAAATGTTTCTCTTCGGAGAACTACTCGTCCTCCTGGACCTCCTCGCCAGGGGCCACTTACACGACCTACCGACCTTTAGCGCGCGAGCGGCTCCACCAAGAAAAAATCAATGTTCCGCTCGTTTGTATGCGACTTCATTACACGAAAGGCGAACGAGTCGATGGTCACATAAACACGGTCCAGCTGGCGTCGGCTGGCTAGGGGGATCCAAAAAATCGCGCAAAGCACGATGTATTATGGCGCAAGGCGCAACTTTTTATGGCGCGAAGCGCCATTGTTGTCAAATAAAACCAACGTGATTTCAACGGTTTGAACAGTATGTTGAAAATAACTAACAAATGCATACCACTTTACCCCTTCCAACTTTCTTGAATGTATATAGGGGCGGTATTCGAATTATTTCATCATTACACATTCGACCGTCAAGATGGCAGATACTCCAAAAAAGATTATTGGTATCGTAAGGCCATTCGTAAAAATTATGTACGCTTGCGGAGTGCAGGGGTACCGCACTAGCACAAGCATCGTTGGCACAACTCACAAGCCAGCACTGACGGCACCGCCAGCAACGCCAGCAACGCCGGCACCGGAAGTCCAGGTGCAGCCAAGAAGAGGACCAAGGGCTGCACCTAGGTCGGTGTTACTATCGTTGGTTATTACTCCACGGTAGACATCCGACCATCTCCCCAGGCTCTTTTAGGGCCACAAAAACGGTCCTTTTCAGGACCACATTATATTTTGATCGTAGTTTAGAACTCGTCACTTATCAAGCGAGATATTCGTTTAACCACGACTTTTTTCGTCGCTTAAGGGTCAAGTTATAGGCTTGAGAACGAGGTAATCGTTTTATCCCTGACCTATGAAAATGTTAACAGTCCAAACAAGGGTTCTATTAATTCGTTTTTTTAAAATGTGTTCTTCACAAAATGTCAAGAATTAATCTTATTTTCTAAGCCAAAAAAATCAAATTCCGTGTTCTAAGTTTTTGAAAAAATCAATAATTCTATAAGCTCTCATCAACACACAATATTTAGAATGCGCTGGTGTGGTGGGGGCAGTTCTATATAACTGAGGCCGGGCGAGTTACACAGTCATATCTACTTCAACTTTCATACGACTAACATGGAAGAAGAAAGACCCCAAGCAGAGGCTCTTCAGTATTTAGCGAAGAGACCGTCGCCGGCAACGTTGAAGACATGTAAGACTTCGATTTGGATTTTGAGATTGACGTCCTACGATGGGACGACCTAGATGAGCCAGTGCCATTGCTCTATGACCACGTTCCCTGTTTTGTAGAGTTGACCGACGTGGGTGATTGGGTGCTTTAGCGCCTCGAAGACGACAGTCCGCAACCAGAGTCGGAATCTATGGAGGACGCGGTGTTGGAAATTCCAGCATAGCCAACGCCTGAAGATCCCCAGGGTCCTTGCGACTCTTCGAGCTGGTGGTCTGTCGATGAAGGTGGGCCATCATAAACCTCACAACCTTCCCGGCCCTTTTTAAGGGCACACAACAACGGTCCTTTTCAGGGCCACAAAATACTTTGATCGTAGTTTTAATTCATATTGGTACTTTGTTACTAATATTGTATTTATAGAACGTACAATATTAGATACAAAGTATTAAAAGTTTAGGTGCTAGTGGATCCCGGCAAAATCATTCATTCGTACTCGAGACTACAAACAACTTTGGTCCTAATACGTAATGCAACATTTGTCGTTAGCTCCACCACAAATATATATTTATATATACGATCACCAATACTTCTTAAAATCATTTCAATTCAACACGTCGAACGAACAACAACCTATCCAATGCCCAGTGGTGGATTCTACAACCGAAAACTGCCTAGAGCAGGATCTGGATGATCCCCAGTGGGATGCCCTTTGGGAACTCATAATACACTGGACGGACCGTGCGACTCTACAACGCCATAAAAAGCCGCGTAACAAAACGGTCCTTTTCAGGACCACAAAATACTTTAATCGTAGTTTTTAGTTGTTTATAATACTTTGCAACCAATATTTTAAGTTTTTTTTTCATAAAAAAACATACAATATTGAGACGCAAAGTATTAAAAGTTCTGGTGACAGAATATGAACTTCTTAAACCGAAACATGTTTTAGCATAGTTGTAAATATAATAAAAACAATATTTACAAATATTGCTATTACATAGTTTTAGTGGATTATTGACACTTTTTTTATTACCTACTATTATGTGGGAAACGTCCTATAGGAAAGAAAACACCAAAAATATAGTTTCAAGTAATTGTTATGTTATTTCTATTTTTTAATAAACTAGAAAATATATTTACAAACTTAATAGTATAAATTAAAAGCTAATACCCACAACTACTTAACACCTACTACAAAACTTATCAAAGTCCGCTAATTGTCTTTTGAATTTAGCACTTTCTCGTTTTTTTAGTTCTAATTGTCTTTTTTATTCTAACATTTCACTCCCACATGCACTTAGTTTTTTCACTATGTCTTTTTTTATTTTGTATATGTCCTACAATTTATTTCTTTGCTTGCTGGCAAAATCTTCAACCCACTCCGGTTGAGATGTTTCAGAATACATTGAAGAAGCAGTTTCGATTAGCGATGGTTCTGAAGCCGACGAAGCAGCGGATACTCTGTCACCTTCAAAATATTGCTTAAACCGGTTCTTCATAGGTTTGAGGCATCTCAATATCGGAGGCAGTCACGCTGGAGAAGACTTTATCTCCGACACTTCCTCTTGTATAGTGGCCGGTATTCCATCGGAGCCTTCGATTAGTTTCACTTCGACCTACAACGGCTCTTGCGGTGTTTCGAAAAAGTCTGATTACGGAAGAGGGACGGAGGGACGCTTAAAGTTGAACTTCTTCTTTCCTTGCCCCACACCTTTAATCGCCGAATAAAAGTTTTTTTTTTATCGGTGATTTCTCATTTCGGCCTGGGTACCTATTCTCGTTCTTGAGAGAACGATCATCTTGATGGAAAGTGGGCGTGGTTCTCACGAAAAAGTACGAAAACGCATTCAGAATACGGTTTCTTACTTTTTCGTGAGAACCACGGCCACTTTCCATTAAGATGATCGTTCTCTCGAGAACGAGAAAAGCTACCCAGAATACGGTTTCATACTTTTTTGCGAGAACCACGCCCACTTTCCATCAAGTGATCGTTTTCTCAAGAACGAGAATAGGTACCCTGATCAGAAGTTTCTTTAATTTTGCACTTTTAAGAGAAGAAGCCTGATTTGGTCGCGTCGCTTTCCTAACAACCACATCACTTAGCATTTTGATTTTCGGTTAGTCCACTGCCGTCTGTATCAATTCCTCTTCACGACCATCGTTAAGAGCTTTATCTTCCTCATCATCTTCTTGCTCCTGGAGCCAAGCCTCAAACATCCCTGGCATTAACACTTCGAGGCCACTCATGTTTTCTAACATATCTTGTTGGACTGGACAACTCACATTAACATCCATGAGTGAACCAACACTTTGAGCTCTGGAAGACATCTTTCCTTTAGATTTAAATTTAACTTTAACTTTAGCACTGTACTGTGTTCTAATAGACTGTGAAGAGCTCGAGCCAGCAAGTCTGCTTTTATGTCCATTTTTCCCATTATACCACCTTTATTCCTTTTGTTTGATGCATCAAATATTGTATTTAAACTTGTTAGATGCAAGGCCAAAGCCAAGGCCAACGTAACCTAAAATGCCAGGATCATTTTCGAGGTTGTAATTTTCAACGATTTTTGTCCCTGACAAGGTTATTTTAAAAAGTAATACATAAATATAGTACAGCGTTTGGAAAATTAGAACATATTCAAACATCATGTTGCCAACTAATGAACCACCTGGTGAAGCGGCCAAAATATAGACGCATTTACCAAGGGCAAGGACATTAACGAACGCGTCATCCAGAGAAGAAATTGGGTGATACAAGAAGCATACCAGTACAGAAGGAATTAACTTATGTATTTTATTTTATTTTTTTTTGTTATATTTTCATTTCTTAATAATAAAAAAATAGTAAAGTAAATCTGTGTGTGTATTTATTAAACATCGCCTAAAATACATTTTGCAATCCATATTTTTCTGCATAGTCTGTTTATTAATTAAATAGAACCATATATTAGGGTGAAATGTAATGGTTTCAGATCAGTTTCACATAACAATGTCAGAAGTAAACAGTATTGATAAGTTCGGTCACAAAAGAAAATTTAAGGATTTTAACTTGCGCGGACCTCCAGGAATAGGATTTAAATTTACACCTGATGGAGATTATGACATGGGTAGCAAAAGATTGTGCTACTTAACGGAACCTCTTGAAGGAGACGATGCGGCCACACGAAGTTATGTTAATAATAACCTTACTGAGTGTGATACGCAGGAAGCTGTGCATGACTCAACAATTTTTATTAAAGATATATTCAAAAATCCAACTTAAAGGTTATGTACGCAAGAAATTAATTGAATCTTCTCAAGAACTTAGAGGATACATTGATGATACTGTTATTACCATATGTGAACTTAGACAAGACGAACTGCATGATGAACTTAATTCTAGAATGTTAAAAATTGAGAAGACTATGGAGGATCTTGTCAACAAAACTGCTCCACTTTAAACATTTACTCGTCGATCTGTGCGTTTAATTTACTGTTAAACAAATTTTCAACAATAACTTTGCCGTTTGTTATATGTCAATACTACATTATATTTACAATTTTAAAATAAAGGTTGAATAAAAAGCAAGCAAGTAATGAATACATGTTTTTTATTTAAAAAATTTAAAAAAATTACAAGACTACCGTTATTTATTAATGTTGTATGTTCAATGAAACTAATAAAAAAATACAAATAATGAAGTATGGATTTTCCAGATCACGTGTTGTTCTGACTTAAAAATTATTCTAACACAATGACTAAATTTGTCAAATTTTCTTTCGGATCTGTTTTGTAAAAATCTATGCCTGCATGTCCCCAGGGTAGAGTTTTGGTTGAATTTGGAATTACATAGCATTTATCATTGGTATGTGATGATGCTACTTTATTTATTATGTTGGTATAAATGTTGTCTAATTCACTTCTAAATGTCTTCATCTTTTTCAATATCAAACCACCCCGTTCAATAATTCTTTGGTAGCCTTCCTGATGAAGGTCTTTCTCAATAACAGATTTTTTGATACCTTTGGCTTTTTTAATTCATTATTAATGGACTTTACATAATAAGCCTTGGCGCCGGTACCATAAAAACTTATTATCGGTTCACTAAGAAACTCATCTTTCATTCTATCAACTATAGAATTATCTTTGTTGTTGCAATTATTTATTTTGGGGTAATTTGATGTGTCAAATTTTTCGGGGTTTTCTGATATAGGCAATATTCTTTTGAGTAATTATCAATTGATCAAAGTGAACAAAGTGAAACTGATAACTTCATGTTCTTTTGAATATGCATTTACTTGTCATTGGGCTGGAGTGATCATGATTACTTCAAGTGATAGAAGTGAAAGTGATAATGACTCAAAAGAATAGCCCTATAGTCTGATAAATGGTTTCTGTATTCATTTTTAATATAAACGAGTCAGTATCGGTGTAAAGTAACGAAGCATCATCGCCAAACTTAGATTTGATAAAATTATAATAAAAATCATATATTACAGTCTTTGATATATCTAATATGGAAAATCCGATATAAATTGGTTAATTGTATACCATTTTAAATTTATTCATATGTATAGCAACAAAGTTTTCGGTAAATATTGAGCCACTATTGAAACTGGGACGGGATATTAATGCTCTAGCTCCAGTTTTGCCTACACTGTTTTCCCAATGCTTTACTAATTTTATATCTTTTCGATTTTCCACATTTTCTATAGTTTTTCCAAATATCGCGTTATTTTTTAATTTAAAAGTGTGTTTTGTCAATTTTGTGGTGGCTTTGTTACGTAAATTTATATTAAAATCAATATGCGTTTTTAGCCATTTTGATTGGTTAAACTGTAATACTCGATAAGTTTGCATTACTACTAAGCCGTTGGCGATGGCTTGTTTTAAAGTTCTATAGTGTGCAATGTATTTTTTTTTATCTTGTATATTAGGAATTAATTTCGGCAATTTGGCGTTTTCTACTGGCGTTATGATATTTTCCACGCGAAAGGGAAGATCAAAATGTGCATCATGCAACTAAGTCGGATAATGCATATCCACTTCCAAGATGTAGCCATGTAAACTATCATCACCAACAGCCATAATATTTAAATTGAGTATTTCGCGCTTTGTTAACCCTCGATAACCGCCATATAGTAATGCTTGTCACATACTATGACCATATAGATTTGTAGCATCAAGATATGTTATAAATGAAGATGGTTTTGTTGGGTCATAGTCTGGTAAATGAATATTATTAGCGATGTGTTTCCTTTCTGTACACTGGCTTATGTCGTCGCGTATACTTATCTTAGAAAAATGTATCATGTCTATATCAGTTAAGAGCTCTAGCTTTACCTTAGTCATACGCAACATACAATCAAATGATAAACTTGGAAGGGTATAGTAGTGTGCCAGAGCCAATTTATCGAATTTTAAACAGTTATCCTGAAACTGCTCAAAAACATCGCACAATAGCAATACATTTGATTTTAAATACAGGTCTGAATAGTCCCCCAAAGCTTTACACCCAAACAAGCGCCATACTTCTTTTGCTCGCCTATAGCTTTCATCACTAATGTATTTTTCCCGTAAATTATCATAAAATTGATCTTTACTTGGAAGACATGTATTTTTAATTTTTTCTATAGAGTCAATAATGCTATAGGGAAAACACCCTTTTGACGTATCAAATTAAATTGCTCGATATTTAAAAAATGTTTTCGCGTTTCAATAAAATCATCATCGTTTAAACCATTGCCTAAAGTTTCTAAAGACGTTGACAGAAATTTAAAAATTTCAATGAACCGCAACTTTAAATATTTCCTCTTGACTTTCCACATATATTATCAAAATAATCGTGTACATAAATGCTTTACTTTGAGTCAACACATCAATTTTATCCCCATATTTACATAACTCTTTTATAAATAAATGGCTGTCGTAGCCGCTTAGGTTATGAAATATGATAGGGATAAAGAAGGTAATTTATAATTTTAATTAAAAATGGAATGTGCAGCACCAAATCTTTTTGCACCAGTTATGTGACAATGATCTCTTACTTTAATCTCATCGTCTTCAAAAGGGTGTTCACATGTACCCCATATTTTAACATCATTAAACTCCCTTATTTCTTCGGGCATTAACGGTTTCATAGGCTTAATATCTTTTAAATATATGTTATATAGAACCCTTAAATCACACTCAATAAGATCCACAAACACTTGAGCTGTATTCCTCCGAAATAGCTCAAATTTCGGAAGTGAGTCGTCAAAAGAACATTTAATTAAATAAGCCAAAGAATGTAGTTCATGTTTAAAACTTTTTACAGTGTAAGGATTTTGTGGTTTTGGTTGTACCGTTTCAAGAGGTTTTAAAACAGATTCGATATCCGCATAAACCACGAATGGAACACGCGTTTGCTTTTCTATATCCTGAATTTAAAATATTTTTCTGCACACTCTTTCCAAATTTATCAATTTTTAAATCCACTGAGGGTGTTTGCGTGAAAATGTTGTTACAATCGTAGTTTTGATGTAAAGTTAAAGCTGATAGTGTATTAAAATTAATGAGACAACCATCACAAAAATATAATTTATATTCTTGAGAACTAATTTGGTAAAGCTCATGGTGTACTAAAATTAATGAGACAACCATCACAAAAATATAATTTATGCTCTTGAGAACTAATTTGACTTGAAACTAAGCATGATAAATCTTTAATCCAACAATAATGACTTTTTGAACAAGTTGAATTACAAAAATGTTCACCACCATCTTTACTACTACAGTCTTTCGTAATTAACAAGAAATTTACATGTCTATCCAACTTTCTTGACGCATACCTCAGTGGACCAATAACTTCATCTGTTACTTTATTATTTTCGTATTTAGATTCTAGACCGTATACGTTAATGAATATGTTGTCTATTTTCTCAAATTTTTTAATGTTACGTAATTTTACTGGAAAATCCATACCTGTTAAATTTAGCACTCTAGAAAAATTGGGATAGGAGGTTAGCTGTGAAGGGGATACTGCTGGAGAAACCAATGCTGATGTTACAGCCCAAGAAAAGCAACATTCGTCCTGGTTTATCATATTGACGACAGCTCCTCTCTTTTCAATATAGTACGGCAACTTGATGTATGATGAGCCACTCATAGGGGTATACTTGTTGATGCTGACTTCCAAGTATAAAATTCGCGCAAGAACCTATCCTATAACAAGAAAAAAACTATAAAAATCAGTTAAATATGTCGGATTTTGATTTTTATATACCTGAATTTTTCTCCTGAAACTCTGTCGCGTGCGTTTTTATTATTTCGGTGAAAGAATGGTAAATGACATCCAAATCACTTTTTTCAGTAATTATTTGATTAGCAGTGTTAAATGATTTCTCTCTGAATATGATGAAAGCATATACGTACAGCTGTCATGTTAACTTTTAAAGCGTGATGCACACGTAATAAATTATTAACAAGTTCCACCACCTTCGATTTAATGTCTGCAAAAAACATTACATAATCGGAGTGCTCCATATCACTGCTAACCCGATAGGTTGCAATTCTCTTTTTGAAAGCACATTCAACGAGTTACACACCATGACATACCGGCAAACATGAATTATTTTTATATTGTTGTGTTCGTTGATGTGCAAACATATGATTTGCTGGAACATCCACATTACATGTAGGGCAATTAATTACTAGAATCACCGATGCACGTTCTTCAATTCGGAGCCGTTTTCCTCCTGGCACTTCATTAAATCTCGCCGCATACGATTCTCTTTTGTGACACCTCATATTATAACTGTTGATAAACGAAATTTTCACAGACATATGCCATGATTTGTCAAATAATAATACAAATAGTACCTATGTAAATCAGAGACAACTGATGGATGAAACTGCCCCCATATCATATATAAAACTATTTAAGATCGCCCTAAACTATGTTACATAATTTTAAGGTCACACACCCAAGGTGACCTCCATCAAAGTCAAGGTGGTCTCGAACAAGGTCAAGGTTAAGGCCACACACAGCATTGAACACATAACAATTTTCCAGGTCCATAAAGGTCAAGGAGGGGGTATTGAACGCTCCGGGTAATGACCACTACTATATTTGAACATCATAACACCAATAAAAAGAATAAAATATGATTTTTTCAGATTACGACTTTAAAATGATTCTAACACAATAAGTAAACCAGCTAAAGTTTGTTTCCAATCCGTTTTATAAAAATCTATGTCTGCATTCCTCCTATGTAAAGTTCTGATCGATCGGGGAAATATATAACGTTTATTATCGCTATGCAATCATGACACTTTATTTACTATGATGGTATAAACGTTATGTATTTCATGTCGAAATTCTTAATATTATATCACCCTGTTCATTTTTTTCAATCTTCTGGTAATCTTCCTGGCGATGCCAATCGATTTTTTAAAACTCATTCATTATAAATATACCCTACATATTAAGCCTTTGCTTCGACATCATTTTAACAGCTACAGAATTACCTACTGTTAATTATGTTTACCTTATTTCGGGGAGATGAAAATTCTTCGTCTACACTATTAATATATGTGTAAACTAACGAAGCATCATTGTTAAACTTAGATTTAATAAAATTATAATAAAGATTATATAAATATTACAGATATAAATTGATTTATCGAGCACTATTTTTACTGTATTCAACGTACAACGAAATTTTATGTATATATTAAATTACTCGTGAAATTTTCTAATTTAAAAATATCTTTTAGAACCTTTGTTGGGGCTTTTTTATGTAAATTGGTAATAAAATCAATATATTTTTTAGCCATTTGGATTTATTAAACTGTAATACTCTATAGTGTATTTTTTTATTTTGCAAATTAGGATTAATTTGGGTAATTTTGATGTTTGTGTTGGCGAACTTATATTTTGCATTAGAAATGGAAGATCAGAATATGCATTATCTAACTCAGTCAAATAAGGGACATCTACCACTAAACGTAGCTATGTAGACTATCTTCATTAACACCCATAAAGTTTCAGTTGAATTATATAAATGAAGATGGTGTTTTTCTGAATCTTAGTTTGGTAAATAAGATTTATTATAAATATACTTTCTCTCTGTACAGTGTCTTATACCGCCTCACATCCTTTTTTGAAAATGTTTATTATGTCTATATCAGCAAACAGCTGTAAGTCTACCTTGGTCGTACGCAATACACAATCGAAGAATGAACTTGAAAGTGTTAACAGTAGCGCACCGCGTCGGATTTATTAAAATTTAAGCAATTATCCCGAAACTGCTCAAAAACCTCATATTTAGTGATAAAGCTACAGGGAAAAAACCTCTTTTTTCGCATCATATTAAATTATTTGGGAATAGGAAAATGTTTCGCGTTTCATTAAATCATTATTTTTAAACTGTTACCTAAATTTTCAAAGAAAGTTGACAAAAATTAAAAACTCTCAATAAACAATAGCTTTATATATTTTGCTTTTTGTAAAGAATATATATATATATATATATATATATATATATATATATATATATATATATATATATATATATATATATTGCGTTAAAACATCATTGCTTCAAATCTGACAAAGTTCATATTGGCCGTGGAGTACGCCAAGGTGACACCCTACTGTCAAAATTATCAACGCTAGCTCTCAAGGATATCTTCAAAAAATTAGATTGGGAACATAAAGATGTTAAGATAGGCGGTTGCCATTTAAGTTGCCTACGATTTGCAGGTGTCATCGTGCTCTTTAACTTTGATATTGAAAGGTTGTAAATAATACTCCAAGAAGTGTAACTTCCTCCATAAATAATGCACTGAAAATGAACGTCAATAAAACTAAAATTATGAACACCACAAACGATCATATTCAAATAAATAGTGAATTAACAAAAAATGTCGAACACGATATAAAACTGAGAAAAGGTAATGAGACAGCAGAAATTATAAGAAGAATGGATTTAACTTGGGCTGTCTTCGACCGATTGTTTTCAGAAACCCTCTCTTTGTTGGAAAAGAAAACTTTATGAGTCTTGAATACTAGTATGGGTTAAAGACAGTGACTCTAACTGTCTTAGAGTAACACAGGGAACCATGGTACAAAGTATGTTGAGGATAATATTGAGAGATGCGGTGAAAAACGAAAACATCCACGAAAGAATGAAATAAGGCCCAGGGAGACAAAGAGAAATATCGGAAGACTCTAGTTTCAAACCGCCACAGGACTCTTGTTTATGACACCACATATTATAGCTGAGGGTAAATTTGGTACAACAATTTCGTAGACATATTCCATGAATATTAATTTTTGTTTGCGTCAAATAATACTGAGTACTACCAATACAAGTCAGAGAGAGACAACTGATGAATAAAACTCTCCATATACCATACAGATGAACAACTAAGACCATCTCAAACTCTGGCATGTAATTTTAAGATCACGTACCCAAAGTCGAAGTCGAGGCGAAAGTCAAGATCAAAGACAAGGCAAAGTCCAGGTCAGAGTCAATGTCATAGTCAACAATGCATCACAGGCCTCTCTCAAGGTCTGAGGTAAGGACACACATGCGCGGGGGTGTTTCCACAAGGTCAAAGTAAACAATATACACCTAGTTTTTCGAAATCAAGGCCAAGGACAGAAATGGGGAAAATCCAAATCAGATATTGTCTACCACTATTAATACTGAGCCTAAATTATCAAAATGCTAATAAACTGAAACCGTTTTCAGTAACAACGTGGCTTCGAGATCTCCGTGTCCTGATAAAATTCATCAAATTATATCTTAAATCCTAGCCCGTCATTGAAGTGAACTTCAAAATGGTGATCTTACTTTTATTTAGATGTCTCTTAATTTAAATAAAACGATGTAGATAACAAAGCTGGTGTTAAATGGTTATTCTTGAACGAATCCACACCCTATCGTGATCATGAGTCTATTGATTACACTACTTTACAGCCAATTCGCGACTGTAATGTAAAAGGCAATCTTTGGTCTCTAAATGCAAAACTGATGATAAAAATTTCTGATACTCGATGTTTCTAGAAAATACCAGGAATATGGAACGGCTATAAAAGCAGCTGGTCGGCAGTCGTATCATCAGTATTGATTTAGCACTAGTAGTGGTCAGTATTAGATAGAGAAGCGAAGAATAGTAAGATCCTTGTGTTAGTGTTATCTTTGTGTTGAATAAAGTTAGTTGACACCTGTAAACGAAGTATCACACCTCTGAACCGACGTACGCGACAGTACAAAAATTTCTAAAGTACAGAAACGTGGCTGTGTTAACCCCGTGTATAGTTTTTGCTATATATGTGGTCAGTTTACCCCTTAATGGGCAGAAAAGGGCAATTAAAAGCAGTTCTGCTCTATAATGGCAACAAAAGACCCTCTATTCCTCTTGCACATGCAGTTAACATAAAGGAAACATATGAAAGTATGTCACTTATTCTAAATGCAATAAGCTATGATACGTATAAGTGGCAAATATGTGGTGACATAAAAGTCATAGGACTATTACTAGGGCTTCAGGGTGGATTTGCGAAGTATTGCTGTTTTCCTTGTCTTTGGGACAGTACAGCAACACAGAGCCGTTACCAAGTAAAAGAATGGCTTTCGAGAGATCAATATATTCCATATTAAAGAATCTACTTCTTATTGATCCCAAAAAAGTACTGTTATTTCCATTATACATTAAATTGGGATTGATTGAAAATTTTGTTAATGCATTAGATAAAGAAGGAGATGCGTTTAAATACCTTAAACAAATTTTTCCCAAACTAAGCAATGCTAAGCCTAAGGAAGGAATAGTTGTTGGACCACAAATTAGAAAAATACTAAAGGATCAAAAGTTTGATCAAAAATTAATTGATGTTGAATTAGCTGCGTGGAGTTCTTTTAAACGGAGGAATTAGAAAACTACGAAAAAGTAGAAGGACTACTTGAAAGCTACTTCAAAATTGGCTGTTGCATGTCTCTTAAAATACATTTCTTACACTCCCATTTAAATTTTTTCCCAGAAATTTTGTGTGCGGTTAGTGACGAGCAAGGAGAAAGGTTCCACCAAGACATATTAACAATGGAGCAACGGTACCAAGGCAGATGGGGTCCAGCAATGATGGGGGATTATTGTTGGTTTCTTGTGAGAGAAAGCGATCAGGAATAGAAACGAAAGTCAACATTTGGAAAAAAATTATGTATAAAAGACTTACTATAAATGTGTTTTCATGTGTATTTTTGTAAATAAATCCTGTTATCCTTAAAATATATTTTTTTTATGATTTCGAACTTATGTATAAATATTATATAAAAATGTTTGTATTAAATAGAAATAACCGATACATTCTATAACTCATAATCTCTACGTGGTGAAAAATTTTCCTTGATGAATTTGCAATCAGGATGCATTTATTTTTTTGTATTTGTTGACTAGTGTTATCATCAGCAGCCGCATTCGTTTGTTGGTTGACACTTCTTCTGTAGTCACAACCCTTATAAGAGGCTCTATGTTGTACTTGGTTCTAAAGTCGTGTGGAGATCAATGCGATGGTATTAAAAATATCACGACAAAATACTAGGATTCTAAGCAGCGGCGGATCGAGCCTTTCTGCGATGCGATGATATCATAAAAATAAAGTATGGCAAGTGAAAACAAATTGTCGACGGGGAAGGAGACGCCAGCAGTTCTGAATTTGAAGATCTTGGGGGGACGATTTTAAGCGAAAGCTAGTTGTCGATGGGGGGGGGGGGGAGATGCCAATAACACTCACATTCCTAAGTAAGCGGCAGGGTCGGGTCTATTTTTCTGAATTTAAAACTCTTGGGGGGGGGGCGATTGCAAACGAACGCGAGTTTTCGACGAGAGGGGGGGGGGGAAGATGCCAACAGCATTCATATTCCTAGTGTAAGAGGCAGAGTCGGTTCTATTTTCATGAATTCGAAGTATTTTTTTAGAGGGAATCGCCCCCTGGATCAGTCACTGCTTCTAAGTACCGACACATCACTATTGCCAGTTAAAAAGTTCATGTTATTGATCTGAAAATATGCAGAATAAATTATTAAGAAAATCTCATTTCAGTTAGAGTTTATTATCTTTAGAAAATAACCATACTTTAGTATCATTTAACTGTAAGTAGTTTGACTTTACGTAGTCTCGAATGTAGAAGATTGTGTATAGATATTTGATTTTTGTTTAAACTTATTAGCTGGCTTTAGATAGAACACATAAATCGCACAAACTTAGGCGATAACGGTAAATCGTGCCCGCAAATGTAAATTATGTTATAACCCTAACAATCAGCAAGTCTGAACGCATGAGTTTACAAGAGAATAGTTTAATTGTAAAAACCTGCTTAGCATAAGTAGATAAACTCTTAAAACTGTTCCCTCAGCATGTTCTAGGCCATTTTTTTACCTTGAGTATCATGGACAAATTATGGCAATGATCATATCTTCAATTACATGGTACAAATATTGGGTTTAAGATTAATCTTAAAGCAGAAAATTTATTCCAAGCTAGATTTGTAAATTCCACCTCGATTGTACTGGACATTAATGTTTTTCTTTATTGATCCAACAACAAATCTGTTGTCCGTTTTGATCCAGTAAGTCAAAATTTCTGGTAAAATATCTAAAAAATGACATGAAATATTTACTAATCCACAAACTTATTTTGGTAACATCTAAGACAAATACAACCCTAAACTAGGAGAATCGACCACTTGTAAACCCCATTATCAATAACCCTAAAATCCTACGACTCCATAAACCAGTACGTCTAGAAGAAAAAGACTGGAATCTCATCAACCAACATATTCATTGCGTATGAAAATTAAGGCATCTTCAGTTAATCATAAGACCAACCTCAGAACCTTAAAACCCCGAAATTCATGTTTGTGGGTTACCAAAAGCATGTTGTCTTGATGGAAAGTGGCCGTGGTTCTTACGAAAAAGTAAGAAACCGTATTCTGAATACGTTTTCGTACTTTTTCGTGAGAACCACGCCCACTTTCCATCAAAATGATCGTTCTCTCGAGAACGAGAATAGGTACCCAGATGATATTTTGTTAAAAAAAATACCAACTTAAAACTTTGGTGTTGTTTTTGATTCAACCAATTAAAACATTTGATACTTGACACTACGCTATTTCTGTATATCTGGATTTACCCTATCAAACTCCCAAAAGAAGACCTATGAAATATTTTTCATGAAGATTCGACTATCTCATGTTTACTCAGTGCCAAAAATCAAAATGAAAGGCTAGAGATTTGTTTGAATCAAAATATTTTTATTAGAAGAAGATAACAGTTTATTGTTTATAAAAAAATACCAATATTAAATTTGTTATGAGTTTTACTGAATCTTAAAGAGTAAGTAAAGTATTCGTGACATTTATGACTTTGTGTTTTGGACAGTGCTAATAACATACGAGTTTTCAATAATTTTTTTCAGGAAAATGGCAGAAAATGATGAATTAAATGAAGAAGACATCATTATAAATGATCAAGATGGACTTCCAAACGTTCACCCTAATTTGTTACCAGAACAAGAAGTTGAAGATTTTGAAAACAATTCAGAGGACGATGAGTTTGAAGGGCTTCCTTCATCTTTGATTGTTACCAATATTAACGATGCTGTTTTTAGTAATGCAGGTAAGATAATGAAATACCCAGATTTTCTTTGATAAAGAAAACAAATAATGAAGAGCGGTCCGTCTCCTGGGAAAATGAGTAAGGTCCTGCCACTGCAATCCCTCATTAGATTCTCTTTTAGATGGATATTAAGAGCATATGTTTCTACCTGGAATATAATGGTGTATTACCCCAATGTCTCATTTAGTTGATTGGTGTGTGGCTCTGTGTATTACGACTTCTGTACCAGGGTCAGTTTTGGACCAGTTTGTAAAACAATTTATGTATTTCAAGCCATTTTTTCGTACCTTTAGTTCCACTCCATGCAATTTCTTGCCAAGTTGGCTCTACAAACACAATCACCATGTCATCCATGTAAGATACAATTTTAACCCCAATCTTCACGTCTATAGTTGATTTTATGTACAAGTTGAAAAGTATATACCCTAAGACAGCCCCTTATGGGACTTCACTTTATACATTGCAATAGTTATTTAAAGTTATGCGAATTTGGACTTGTTGGTGTCTATTCAGAAGGTAGGTCTCAAAGATCTCTAATATCATGCCTCTTGCTCCATTGTATTCAAGGACATCAAGGAGTTTTTATACGACAGTATCAAAGGTCTATGTTAGATCCAAGAAAACAGCTATACATTTTTTATTATTATCAGTATTACTTCTTATTTCCTCCTCTGAGACCTTTAAAAAATCCAAACTGGTTTTCCAAAGTAGTTTATTGCTCTAAAAAATTAGTGAGTCCTTTTATACATTTTTCAAAGATTTTTGCAAAATTTGAAATCAAACTAATAGGGCTATAATTACTGATCAAGTTAGGATTTTCAGATTTTAAGATAGGCGTTATTATTGAGATTTTAAATTCAAATACAAATGGTATGTCCACAGATATACGTAGTATATATTGGAATTGTCAGAGGTAATTAAAAAGGCACAAAAACAATAAAAGAACAATTTGACTAAAGTAGTAATCAAAAAGTAAAATTAAACATTCATCCATTGAATAAAAAGGATTAAGAGCCAGTAAGATTCTCAAGGTTTTCTTAAAAGAATTTTGGTTATTTATACCTTTTAAATGGGGTGGTAGGCATTAATATGGTTTGGGGTCAGTTCTAATTCTAAAAATTAAATTAATTGTATGTGTCAAGCTTCGATCATACCCTATAGATTTAAACAACAATAGATTAGTTTATAGGCTGTTTACGGTCAGTGGGGGAGAAGCTTTTTTGATGTTTGACAGACATAAACATGTTTACTTATCTTTTCTTTCAGTTTAATTGCTTGTCGTGACTCTTTTCAGTGTTTTTAAGTATTAGAAATTACTATAAATGCGACGTTTGCAATTAATATTAACAAAAATAGGATTTAAAAACTTATTTTTACTGGTAAATATTGTTAGATATTGTTTACATATTGAAAATAACAATAATAATAATTTAGGCAACCATAAATTCATATTCTAGAATTGATTATCGTATGATACTCGATTAAATAATCCAATTAGAAAAGGAAAGCATAAAATCGGTATGTGTATACCAAGAAATTAAATATCTACTATTTATCAACACTTTTTCAAATATAAATAAAAATATTATTACTTTATTCAGCGTTCAAACAACTGGGCCCTAGTTCTGACGTTATGCTAATACTACAGGGGTATGTTTGAAGGTGTCAAGGGTGTAAGGAAAGATACAGGGTTATTCACCCTATACGGCACGGAATATTGCGACCAAAATATGTGTCTTTCAAAAAGTTTTACTTTTGGGATATATGGGGGCCTAATATAGTTACTTTTTAAAATTATTTTCATATTATACAGGGTGTCCCAATAGCTCTGAAAGTATCAAAGTTGTGTTTTTTTTTAAATGGAACTCCCTGTATATTATTGCATTTTTGAATTCTCCAATCAAAATAAGTGCCTATTTTAATAAGGTTTATTGTACCTAAACCTTAAGGGTTTTTAAATAATTTGAATTTTGACAAAATCTAACCTAATTTTAATGTTTCAAATACTTAAGAATTATTTCAGTTATGTACTGGAAACTTACAGCGAAATGTAACAATAAATCATGTTTTTAATCCCAATTATAATAAACTTGCTATATTATACAGGGTGTCCAAAAATTAAAACTAATTAAATATGAACTTTAAGTGGCTATAACTTGATTAATTTAAAGTGCTTTATTTTTTAACTTACCAGAAAATGTTCCTTTTAAATACCTATTGAATGGTATAAGAGTGTTCTATAGCTAAGTCTTCGCGTTTAAACAGAATACACCAAATAATCGGCTTCTGCACCATTTTGTGTTTTTTTGAATAGATGTTCTAATTTTTCTAGTTATCTATGGCAATTAGAAACGTCAAATAATTAATTTAATCTGTCAGTTTAGTCTGCAAACCTTGTTGCTATAATAGCGGTATTATTTTTTGTGAACTGTGAAACTTCATTTATTGAATTGAATTATTTGAATATTGTTGTGTTATTGCTTTGTCAAAATGAAGATTTATCCAAAGGAAGAGCCTATTGATATGATTTTTATCCTTGGAGAATGTCATCAAAATTGTTTGTTGGCTTCCCGAGTCTATGCCCAAAGGTTTCCTGAAACCATCCTAAACCAGCCGTTTTTCTGAGACTATTAAACCCGTTTCGGGAAAGTGGAAGTGTCAGTTTTAAAAAACCTGTTATAAGAAAACCTGTCACTGAGGATGAAGAAAATGTTTTTACTGTATTTGGTTCAGTGATTGAAAATCCCAATATTAGTCAAAATCATATATTTGAAAATACTAACATTAGCGAAGCAAGTGTTTCAAGGATTCTTAACAAATACAGATTTCATCCTTTTAAATCCAGCTTCATGGAAATGATTTTGATAACCAAACTGAATTCTGCTTGTGGGTGTTAGATAAAGTGGCAGAAAATGAACACTTTTTGATAATGTGTTGTTTAGTGATGAATGTACTTTTCATAATAATGGTTTTGTGAATAGACACAACTTCCATTACTATTCTGATTCAAATCCGCATGAATACAGAGTTAGAGAAACCAGACTAGGTGGTCGGTTAATGTGTGGGGAGGAATACTGGGTCCATACTTAATTGGACCCTACTTTTTTGAAGGACCTTTAATTGGTTTGATGTTTCGCTATTTTCTTTTACACCAACTTCCAGGGTTATTACGAGATGTCCTTTTAAATACTAGAACAACTATGAGGCCTCAACTGGATGGAGCTCCGCCTTTTTATTATCGCGAGGTTCGGCAGTTTTAAAATGTCAACTTTCCAAACAGGTGAATTGGGAGAGATGGATTTCAAAATTTTTCCCCAAGATCTCCGGACTTAACTCCATCAGATTTTTCTTTATTTATTCATTTATTTATTTATCCATACATGAGGCAGGCCCATTCGCATAAAAGTACTAAATTACAATAATCACAGTCCATAGTTAAAATGTAGATTACAGGAAAAATCAAATAATAAACAAACAATTAACCAATCACAATTTAGAGAAATTACATCTAAATTTATCACAAATATACAAATTCATACAATCAGTTGCAAAGTTTTTTTAAAACAAACTTTAATCTATTTATAGAAATATTAAATATATCCCCATGAAAATCGTTTCCATTTCTCATAATACGGTTGACTGGTGAATTTTCTCCATACATTGTTCGATCTTGCCTTAACTGGACTACTGTACATTCTCTCAGTTATCTAGGAGGAACATATATTTGAAACAATTCAGTACGTTTTGCGGTACTATACTATTCAAATTTAACTCCAATTCTGAGCTTTTATAATTGCTATTTTTCTTTGGTGTATGCTTAAAGGCTATATAACGTAAAAATTTCCTTTGGACTAAATCAAGCTTATTAAGACAAACCTGATAATAAAGACTCCACACACTGGTACAATCTTCCAAACGTGGTCTTACACGAGAGGTATATAATATTTTGATAGCATTGACGTTATTAAAATCTCTAGTGTTTCTCATTATGAAACTCAGCATCCTGAGAGCCTTGTTACGAAAACCATTGACATGCTGAGTAAAAGTAAGTTTGTTATCAAAGAGAACCCCAAGATTCTGAATAAGTTTAACACTCTCGATTTTATAATTGTTCAAACGATAGTTATTCTCTTTAAAATTAGTTGACCTGGAAAATTGTATATATTTACATTTTTCAACATTCAAAACCAGTTTGTTTACATTGCACCACCTAGAAAACCTATTAATGTCATTCTGTAATGCACACATCCTCAGCATTATATATCACTCTAAAAATTTTTAAGTCATCAACATATAATGGGGATACATAAAAGGAATTGTTCACAATGCACCCCCCGACAACACCACAAGATATGAAAATACGCATAAGAGACGCTTTTCAAACTGTAACCCTGCAAATGTTGTCCAGAGTTAGCAGTGGTTTCGAAAAAAGTATAACATTCTATTTAAATTAATCAAGTTAAAGCCACTTAAATTTCTTATTTGATTAGTTTTAATTTTTGAACACCCTGTATAATATAGCAAGTGTATTATAATTAGGATATAAAATATGATTTATTGTTACACTTCACTGTAAATTTCGAGTAGATAACTGAAATACTTCTTAAGTAGTTGAAACAAGCAAATTAGGTTAGATTTTGTCAAAATTCAAATTATTTAAAAACCTTTCAGGTTTAAGTACTATAAACCTTATTAAAATAGGCACTTATTTTGATTGGAAAATCCAAAAATGCAAAAATATAGAGGGGGTTCCATTTAAAGAAACACAACTTTGATACTTTCAGAGCTTTTGGGACACCCTGTATAATATGAAAATAACTTTACAAGGTAACTATATTAGACCCCCCCTACTTTTTGAAAGTCACGTATTTTGATCGTAATATTCCGTGCCGTATAGGGTGAATAACACTGTATATGAAGTTTTTGATTATCTTGGTAGAAACTCCACTGTATCTTGAGGCACTGTCGCTCTTAATGTACTTATATGCTTTATAACTTCATTGGTAGTGATTAGTTTTAAAAATATTGATTTTTTTTAGAGAGTGTAAGGGAAATATATTAGCTCTATCTAAAATACCATTGTACATGTTAAGACCAACCTCTGCCAAGGTTCACCATTTCGATATATTTTGTATCCATTTTCCATATCTTAAGAATAATTTTTTTGTAATGGTTTCTTTAATTTGTCTCATTTTGTGGATATGATTATACTGTTTAATATCCACTGTTTGATTTTATTAAAATTATTATTTAAGAGAATTTTGATTATTTCACATTGTGAATGTTGGTTCAGAAATTTATTGATAAACCTTTGATATTCAGTCTCAGGATCACGTGCATCCAGCACATCTTGCCAGGATTAATTCTGGAATAAGTAGATGGTTTTCACTTAATTTTGTTATAGTTTTCAAGGCAGATCGTTCAACTTCAGTATCAAGTTTCTGAGAGAAATTTAGCATGATCGGATACTGATATGTAATAGCATAATTTATTACTAAACTGTCAATTTTATTAAGTTTAAGATGTTTTTTTTTTTATGGAAAACTGGTCTAAACAAGTTTTAGAATCTTCTCTAGTAACTGAATTCACTTAAGGCTTAAAAGTGTCCCAGTGTTGATAAATAATTTATAACTTGTTGATCTGAGTCATCCAAAAATTCAATATTAATATCTCCCACCAAAAGTTCAATATCCCTCAAAATATTAGTTGCAAACTATTCTTATATGTCATTAATGAAATTGTCAATTGAACTCTAAGGAGAGCGGTAAATGCACGAAATGGCGTATGATATGTTGTTCTACTTCAGAATGGTTTTACTTATTATTATATTGGTGGAATTGAGCCTTTGAAAACACCAGTCACGAAGTTACAACACTGGACTTCAGTGCAAATATCGCAGCCTTACTGAGCATATATTTATTACCCAATTCCTGTCTATATCCCTCTCACCGATATGGGCACACTACAAAATAGCATAAATCACCAGGATCCATTTTTCTGAAGATTTTGCTCTCCCTCCCAATCCTCTCTTCTTGGTAGAAATATCTCCAGGAAGAGGTTGGGTTTTAAAAGTGGCGTCATGTAATATGTTTGCATGGCGAGTGATGGACACCTCTCCACCGCGCTTTCGCAGACACGTGAGTAGCCGCCCATCCAATTCCAAGATTCCCTAGGCAACTGAGATGATAAACAGTCTTCAGGGCTTCATTTTCTATATATAAGTGAAGGTAAAGTTCCAGGTCATGATCAAGTTTATGCAGAAGTTTTAAAGCTAGTTGATATTAAACAGCTTACATATCTCTTTAATGTCATATATGACTCTGGGCAAATTCCATTGGATTGGCTGAAGTCGACCTTTGCCGCAATACCAAAGAAATCAACTCCCAAACTTTGTGAAGACTACAGACTTATCAGTTTGATGAGTCACGCGCTTAAAGCATTTCTAAGGGTCATTCATTCAAGGATATACAAAAAATGCGAGGATATGAGTGGCAATACACAGTTCGGATTCATCAAGGGACTTGGCACTAGAGAAGCACTATTTTCTTTAAAATTACTTGTACAAAAGTGCTATGACCAAAGACAGGATGTTTTCATCTGTTTTATTGATTACCAAAAAGCCTTTGACAATGTTAGACATGGGCCACTTTTGGAGAGATTGCAGGAAATTGGTATTGACGATAAAGATATAAGAATAATAAAAGAACTGTATTGGAACCAATCAGCAGAGGTCCGCATTAATACCGATCTGTTAACGGACACTTTTGGCATATTGAAGGGAGTCCGACAGGGGTGTATTTTGTCCCCTATTTTATTCAATATTTATGTTGAGAAAATCTTTCAACTAGCTTTGGAAGAAGAGACACGAGGTATCAAAATTAACGGCATACCAATGAATAATATTCGTTACGCAGACGATACCACAATACTAGCCAATAACATCGAAGACCTTCAGGCAATATTGAATAAAATTAACGAATCCGGTGAACAGTTTGGGCTACGAATTAATATTGCCAAGACAAAGATGATGGTGATTAGTAGGCATCAACGCAATACTCCCCTCAGTATCAACGGGAACATAATTGAACGCGTCGCGAAGTTTACATATCTCGGAGCTACCTTGAATGAAACGTGGGACTGTGATGAAGAAGTGAAAGGACGAATAGGCCGAGCAAAAACAGCATTTTTTAAAATCAAGAATTTTCTTCTTTGCAGACATTTACCACTAAATACCAGAATACGTGTTTTGAAATGTTATGTATGGCCTATGGTATTGTATGGCGTTGAAACATGGTCACTTAAAGTTAGAACACTGAATAGGATCGAAGCCTTCGAACTATGGACACTTCGTCGACTGCTACGTATTCCCTGGACTGCTCATCTCACAAATGAAGAAGTTTTAAGAAGGAGTGGCGTAGAAAGACAACTGCTGGACACGGTAAAGCAGCGTAAAGTGTCTTACTTGGGACATATGTTGAGAGGATCCAGATACTCCATACCAAGGTTGATTTTGCAAGGAAAAATAGAGGGAAAGCGCGGACCAGGCAGAAATCAACATTCTTGGCTACGAAATATAAGAGACTGGTGTGGAATATCGGACGCCGCAACTATATTTAGACAGGCCGAAGAGGGTGTCCTGGCCGTCTTATAACTTTAGAAGAGGAATGGACATTTGATCGCCGACGTGCGGCTTTGCACATGGCACCAGAAGAAGAAGAAGAAGTGAAGGTTCACCAAGACTTCAAGAGCCTTAGTGGGGGCAGTCCTCAGCGCACTCAATATTCCCATACAAGCCGTTCTTTGAACTTTGTCAAGTTGAAGACTGTGTTTGCGTTTTGTTGTACTACACCACCATACAATAACGGCGTACGTTATCATGTTAAAATAACACTGTCATTCTTGTTTATGACACCGTGGTTATAAAAATGTGTGTATTCCGACAATGAGGATTCATTATATGAATCAAGTTAATAAGATTCACTCAGTACCAATATATCACAAAAGTCATTTTTAAAACTTTGCAGAAACGACAATAATTCTTCAAAGTTCTTCCTAATACTTCAAATATTAACATGAAATATGTTAAGGTTTTTCTCATTAATGTGTATTTAACTAGTGACCTCCAAAGGTCCAACAGTCTCACTAAAGGCATCACAGTCGATAGAGTCAAAAAGTAGAACTTCTTTTTGTTTAGTTATAATTAATCTTACTTTTCAAAACTTACATGTAATACCTATATGTTGGAAATTCAAGGTCAATTGTTCATGATTGAGAAACACCTCATTGCTTGTCCCGTTGAGGTCAGATTACAGTCCTATCTTGCATGTTATCCTCCATGTGAGAATAAATTGTTTTGTTTGGATGCGAAATATTTTTCTGGTAAAAACCTTTGCATCTAAAGCACTGTCTCGGAAATAGACTTTGTTAATACCAATATTCAGCTCTGTCACTACTACTGATTTAGTTTTCTTCAAACCTTGTACCTTTGGTCTAACAATGAAGTTGGGTATGTTCAAAATTGGTTTTCCTTATGTTTGAGGAAGTTTGTGCAAATCACGATGTTGATTAACATCAGCAAAAGACAGACTGTATTGGAGCTTGGTCCGTCAGCCGTTCAGTTCTCATTTTTTCATCCAATTCTTTTTTCAGCACTGATATATTATATATATATATATATATATATATATATATATATATATATATATATATATATATAGATAGATAGATAGAAAGATGTAATCGAAGGTTTTCGGGCATCCCGTGTATGTGCTGAGTCCCTCTCAGGACTGTAAGGCAGCTGACGTTTCGGTGAAATCTCATTCACCATTTTCAAAACTCACTGTGTGGCGTCTACGAGCTCGTAGCTATTTCCGTCCTACTCCATTTCACAATTCCAAAAAAGTAGTTGAGTGCAGAGCATGCATAAGTGTTGACACCCTTAAATAGATTTTTACTGTTTAGATTGGCTTGCAGTACCTGCTTCACTCGTCTTATAAGCTCGTTAGTTAATTCGGTCTTCATAGTTCATTGGTTAATTATTTGTGGCTGTTTCATGCCGAAGTATATATAAGTCTGTTCTGTCTCCATTGCCACAATGATTTGATGGTTCTGCATCTCAAATGCTCCTGATTGTATTTTGCGGCACAGCATTCCTATATCCCCGGAGAACTACACAATTTTTAGCATTTGTTCCAGCTGATTTCTGGTGGCAGCCTTCAAGATCATCCATATACAGAAGATGATTTAGTCTTACCACCTCTTTACACTTGTTATTAATACTGAAGCCGGATCTGGTTGAATTTAAACGGCATAGCAAGGCAGAACCATAATGGGCTTAATGAATTTCTTTGAAATATTCCCTTTAGTAATGAGATTGTGGTTTGTTGTGGCTAGAAGGTATTTGCATTTGGATCCTAGTTCTCCAAATTGTCACAAGGTGTTATACTGCCCTCTTTTTTTAGAGGGGTTTCCCGTATCTGCCTTTGAACTAGTTTATCAGCTTCAACAAAAAGATGACAGGTTAATTGGTCTAAATGACTTCGCCTTAGAGTAGACTCTCCCAGGTTTTAGTATAAAGATGATTTTAAACCTTTTCCAAGTCGAGGATAAGTAGCTATGCTTGCTTTTAGGATTCTGCGGAGTACTAGAGCGTTGAGCTCTTTCCCCTGCTTTAGAATTATTGGAATGATCTCATTCGATCGTGGTGCCTTGTAGCTCTTAAACGATTCTATAGCCAGTAGTATCCTGTTGTGGTTTATTACCTCGTTTGCAATTTGCCAATTTATTTTTGATGTTCTTCTGGTCAGGGTTGGGAGATTGTGTGTGTAATTATTTATTTATTTAATTAAACAGCTTCCACTACAGAATGATAGATTCTAAATAGTATGGCAAATTACACAATAAAAAAAATGAAAAATACATCATTTAAAATTTTCAAAAAAGAAACGACAAAAGAGTGTAAGTATTTAAAAAATTATAATGGTTTTATTCCTGCAGTGAGTCGTTGAAAATATTACAGTCCGTGTAGGATTGGTTATAAATAACCATTAATTTGTTTATGAAGGCGGACTAGCCGAAGTCGGTGTGATGATGATTTTCCTGGAATAGTTGTTGCAGCCTAGTTTGCCTTAATGGGACCCTCAGAAGAATCGCACTCAGCAACTTGTCGCAGTCAATTAGCTTATTAAATATTTTAAACAAAAACATAGCTTCTGTTCTTCTGCTCTCCAGACTCTTAAACCCAGATAACATCAGTCTTGTGTCACAAGCTAATTCATGTGATGGAAAGTGGTGCTTATATTTATTTATTTATTCAATACAAACTCTAAAGATGCATTAAATACCTAATTATAGAGTTTACAACGTCACATATATACACATATAAACACACGCGTAAAAAAGGTAATGTGAAAAAAAGAATATAGGATTTACGTTACTTTCATTAACTTACATCCTAAAAATATCCATTTCAGTTTGAACATCATTAGCTAATTTACAAATCATATTACCTGGAACGTTAGTATAATAATTGATTTGATGGTTTTCTAAATAAAAGGTTAATGTATTTCTTGTCCTGTATATAGGAATATTAAAATTTTCCGAAGAAAGAATATTTATGTCATCAATTCTTTTGTGAAGTATATTACAAAGAAAAACTGCAGAGGCTATATTTCTACACTTTTCCACACTTACAAGTTATATTTACATCTAAGCTCAATTTTACTTACAGTTAAGTCATACACACCAGTGTCCTGTAAAGATATCTTAAACACTTTTTTGGACTCTTTCAATAGGATATTTATAAATATTATGGTAAGGAGTCTATATTAAATTAGGGTACTCTAAAATGCTCCAAACACAAGATATATACAGTGGTCTTATATAGTTTATATCACTAAAATCTCCACAGTTTCTGACTGTAAATCCATACATACTAGATGCTGTTTTTATTATCTTACAAAAATGTGATTTAAAAGAAAATTGAAATCAAATAGGACCCCAAGATCATTTATTCAACCCGTTCTAAAATCGAATTCTCTATCTAATCAAAGTGTAGTATGCCCTTTTTTCCACTAAAGGGAAGTACAAAACATTTGGAACATTAAATCTGAGTTTGTTTACGTAAGACGATTGTTGTAAATGTGCCGACGATGTTACGACATTAATACTGGCCGATTTTCGGCCACTAAAAATTTCTTAAGGCGTGTTTCGTCCTGACACCGGTGGCGGACTCGTCAGTGGGCTCCACCTATGCCTTTCCCAGACACCCTTGTTTACGTACTTAGTTATTTTTGGATGTTGTATTTCAAGTCATTCCTTGACGGGATCTATAGGTAAGATGTTACACTATAGGCGATCGTTCATACACCATTCACCAATTCTTTTTAGATCTTCTTGAAGTTGCATACAACTAGTTACGTTTCTTATCACTGAATATGGTTTTAGATCATCAGCAAACAGAAAACATTATTGTTATTTATTATGTTACATAAATTATTGACAGTTGGCCTATTTTTCATAAACCCATAAATCGACCTGCATGATGGGAAATTCTATGCAGATATACACACGTCAAACACAGAACTTAATTTTTTAAAGTTGGTTATAATGTAGCAAAATGACAGTAAATTATTAAATAAACCTTAAAATGGTTGAATTTTACTTACGATCGACGGTATTTCATAAAAGGTATGCATTAATAAAAAAGCTATCACATTTTTAAGATTTGAATCTATTGGTTTAGATATTACATTAACAGAACTAGTTCACCAAATTTATTGTAACATGGTAAACATGAAATCATTCAATCTCTAACGAATTTAGATCTGGCAAGAACTAAAAAATCCGCCGGTTTTGGAAAAACTCAATTACAAACTACATTACAAAGTTTCGGAAATTTTCCTCAATCTCATTTATCATGGAGCTTAAACTCAAGAAGTTAAGAGCCAACCACATATTTTCATGTTTCTAGTTTTCATTGTCATATTACACGTAGAATTGAAAAATATAATGAATAAGATGTTGCGCTAAAAGAATATGTTTTTGTAAATATCTGTCATCCTATAAAGCGTTTTTTATTAAATCATTATTATAATTGGCATAAAAAGTCTAAAAGTTTTCTTTTAAACGATTATAACGGTAATAATAAAAATATTAATAGGGAAGACTTAATTTGGATTAGCTGGGATGGAATATTTCCGGACTCCCGTAGAGATTGAGCTCGCAGAGCGCAATTTTGACTACGCGTCCTTGACACGTCATCATTCAGTATTACCTGATTGTTTGAGAGAGTTGTATTGTTGTTTTTATTCAGCGATTTTACAAGGTTTTGAAGCTTTGTTGTTTTCTAAATATGGAAAAATCCAAAATGCAAACTCTGATAAAATATTTTTTATCAAAGCTTTAGCTCCTAGAGGGATTGTATTTACGCCTGTAAAAACGTGCCTTGTGGACGTTAAACGTGGCTTTATGACCACTCAGGATATCTCTGGGAGATCAAATTCGTCACATCCAAATAATTTGTCAAGAAAGTCCACAAAAGCATTAAGCCTACTGCAACTGACGCAAGTAGCTGAGATAGAAAGAAACTGATATCTAGGGAATGAGAAAATTGTTGGTATCCGCCTACTCGGGACTAACAATTGTAATTCATGATCGTATTCTATTAGTGTTTGGCTCTGTACGGGTTCAACTCAAAAGCCTTTTTTCGAGATAGTTGAACCTAAAACTGAAAAACGGCATTTGGACCATATTTGAGGTTCATTTTTAACGCTAGGTGACGTTCCTTCACAAAACCGATAGAACATCTTAAAGTATTACTTTGCCCCTTCAAAGTTATTTTTCAATGGCCCCGATATCTTTTTTCTCGCGGAGATATCTAGTGTTGAAAATTCGATACGTTAGTCTGTCTGCTGAACGCTATTCAATTTTTATGTATTAACCAAAACACTAAATTTGATATTTTTAACATAGATATCTCGGCGAGAAAAAGAGATATTGGGGCCATTGAAAAACTATTCTGAAGGGGAAGAGCAATACTTTAAGATGTTATATTGAGTTTTGTCAAGGAACGTCACCTAGCGTTAAAAAGTAGCCCCAAATATGAACTAAAATGCTGTTTTTTGCAGTTTTAAGTTAAATTATCTTGAAAATCTGATATGCTGAAGCAATTCGGGTTCCGGATTTGGATTTAGCGCGTTAAAAGCCTTCGAAAAAGTATGGTCCGATTTCTGGTTAAAAATTTTGTCGGCCTGTGTTATTAAATGGTATTAATTCGTACTCATTTTGTTATATTACTGATTGTTTTCTGGTTCAGTGGAGTGGTGTAGCTTTTATTTAAATAATTAATTTCGTGAAAATGGTTGGGAGGAAAGAACACTGACATATGACAATGTTATATTAAAAAAATAGACCCAGTAAATCTGGTTGTAGAGCAATTTGCAAAAGCTGAAAAAAAAGAAATTCAGGGACTTAAAGCACATCACGAGTTTTGCACGGAGGGTACTGAACAGCAAAGTTTAATTTATGCAGGTAAGTAGTATAAGTAAAAGTAACAGAGTTTTGTACAAAATTAACACAACTTTAAAGTTGTCCCGGTATTTTCGTGGTATTATTTTTTTCAAAACCTATTATCCAATATAAATGATTTGTGACACATTGCTAGCTTATTTCTTGATAATTAGCGATATTGCTTTTGTTATTTTTGACCAGAAAATCATTTTTTGATTTTATATGGGGTAATCAAAATGAACTATTTTTCTTGAAAGTTTCTATGAGGTTAAAATTATTTTTTTGGTTTTAGATACGCAACAGAGTACTTCAGAACAGACTGAAGTGATTACAAGTTCAGCTTTACCAGCTTTGCCAACTTCTAGCTTTATATTCAACATCAAAAAATCCCCACAAAACATTTCCAAGGCGACCAAAAAAAAAAAAAAAAAACCAAGACTTGTTTCTCTATTAGCAGTTTTGTAACTAGCATATCAACATAGTATTGATAAGGAAATAGCAAAAGCAATTTTTGCTACTAACTCGAACTTTAGGTCTATTGAACACTGGCAAGTGCGAAAGGCAATTAAAAAGTTGAGGCCTGGTTTTACACCGCCGTCCAGGACATCTGTAGCAACTACTCTTTTGAATGAAGTTTGTGAAGAAGAAAAAGAAAAATGTTTTTCTCCTTTCTCAGGAGAACGCGTAAATATGTTAATGTACGGATGGTCATTTTTCTGTGACACTGCTGATACCTCTGAAAGTCTTATACTTTGGAATATTTAATGGGACTGATCTAATTTTCCATGTGAACTAAAATATTAATGTTTTGTAAAATCTTTCGTGACAGAAAACGCACCGAACAGGGCTGACATGAGAAAAGGTATTGAAGAAAGAACCAGTTCTAAAGTTATGACCTATAGTTACTCCGCACATCTTTTGAATTTGCTGTGCTAGGACTTAGAAATAAAAGACGTTAAAGAACCCATTATACATATAACTAAATATTTCCGTAACAATCATCTAGCCCAAGGCGCAATTCATCGCAACAGTCGACAAAGCATTAGTTGTTCCAAGCGATATGCATTGAAATAGCGTTGCTGACTGTTTAGCGATGTATGTCTTTCAGGGGGACATAATATTAAAAATCTGTAACGAAAACAAAAAAGAGATTATTTCTGCCATATACCAATATTGGACTTAAACGCGCAGCAGAATATCTAAATATTTTGAAACTTATAGCAGTGACCCTTGATATTTTGCAAAGAAAAAATGCAACTATTTCAGATGCTATAGAGCAATGGAAACACTTACAGCATATCTTCGAAGAAGACCTAGAGCTTTCTCTACAAAAAAAAAACAAGTATCTCATCGTATCATTTTGTAACTTATATGTTTGATCCCCAGAAACAAAAGTATAAGTTATCTCCAGAAGTAATAAATTCGGCTCTAAAACCTATTAATACATTATTTGAAAACGGGATTGCTACCACTAGCAACACAATTGAACCTAAGCGCTAGTCCATTTAAGAAAATAATGTTTTCGGAGAAAGTAACAAAAAACATAAGTGGGATTCAGTGTTAAAGCAGCTGTTGTGTGCAGTTGTTTCTTCTGGGTCGGTGGAACGTGTGTTTAGTACACGTGGTTTTGTGCTCTCCGATTTAAGAATTAGATTGGTGATTGAAAAAAGTGGAAAATTAGTTTCTATTTAATTAAATGATGGTGAATTATAATTTTGCGATTTCAAGTTGTCTTTTATTTTTATATTTTTTAGCTGCTGGCAATTTATATATATATATATATATATATATATATATATATATATATATATATATATATATATATATATATATATATATATATATATATATAATGTATATATATGTATATATTATATCAAGAAATTTCAATAGGAGAACACACTCGATTTGGTTGATTCGGACTTCCCAAATTCTTGCTAATATGCGTCTAATTTCGAAGCCATTATTACACCGACGAATGTCCATTTTGCAGACTTATGCGAAAGCGGCTAAAAACGAGAGATTCAAAAACTGGAGCATCGATGGCGCAAGTGTTCATTTTTAGTGGGATGTTATGTGGTAAAATAAAGTGAATTTACGTCTCATAATTTTTGTTTTTCCTTGTTATGTCGGAAACTTTCCATCCCATCCTAATAGTTCGAAATATTTTAACTGTAAAGTCGTAAAATATAATTAATTATAATTATTATATCTTTTTTTTTCAAATCGTGTCTATTAGAAATTCTGTAATAAATTATATATATATATATATATATATATATATATATATATATATATATATATTCGATTGCGAATCGGATCGAAGGATGTTGGTTCGAGACTGGCTGTCGATGAAAATATTTTTCTGTCATGTCTCTTCTGCTGACTGAAATGGTATCGATCTAGGATGCCCTTAGTCGTTGGGTTAATAAAATAACAGCTCCATTCAGGAAATTGGGATCGACTGTGAACAGTAGCAAGGTCTCTTACTCAACATATACACTACACGACACGGCTATATAGGAGGTAACGGGAAATCACTATGTATAACATAAGTTCCTAGTATGGCAGATTAGAGGTTGATGCAGGCCATATTTATCTCGTAAGGGATAGGTCTTGACCACAAAAATCCTTATTCGTCGCAAACACCCAAGTTGGGTATGGCACCTTAAGACGTAAAAGACATACCAAGTTACTTATGTTTTAAATTTTAGATTTAAGTTTTTGAGCTACCTAACGGGAAGGTAAAACAGTAGTTTAATTAAAGATTATCTAATAAAGTTGATTCCGTTTAATTGAGAAACAAGAAGAATCTTACCATTGTTAGACATATTTTAGAAAACTAACTACAATAAAATATTGCCTTGAAACCGGAAATCTGTCACTAGCTTTTCATATATAATACAAGCATTTTAATCGCGTAGTAAAAACATTTAATTACTTATTAAACTTATTTTATATTCTGACGTGTTTAAAACTTCTAGTTAGTTCCATTTTTTTTCGAGTACCTCTCAACTCGCGAAGTACTCAAATCTTCCCGCTCCTTGCGATCTAGCCCTTACAGACACTACCCCAACTAAATTCATAATAATATTAGAACAAACATTTATTCCAAACATACACCAACAGAAAATGCCTAAGGTAACAACAGGAATCGGACCCAATTCGAGCCGGTGAGATGTCGATTACTGGACCACTACACCAACGCTATACCTTTCTGATTAATAATCGATTAAAATCTTTTATACAATGGACTGTAAAATTGTTATTTTTATATTTTGATTGTACCTGCCAGGTTTATTTTGTTTATTTTTTTCTGGGTTGAGACTAATTCCCATTTTTTTTCTAGATAAAAAACGCGAATTGGAAAACCTTTTTAAATTATACGACCCAGAAGTGACGTTCCAGTGGTTAAAAAGCTTCAGGCGATTACGAGTTAATTTTTTAACACCGTTAGCTGCAGCGACTGCAAGGATTGAGTTACACCAGTATAAATTTAATGATTCTGTTATAACTTGTTACTTTGCTCAACCAGTTACGCCAGTTAAGAACACAACTTTACAACCTCCTGCACCTTACAAACAGGTAAAAACAAAATTATGTATTTAATAACACTATTATTATTAGGCCTATTTATTGAAAAATCTCAAACTGTCACCGCCAATCAGAGTTTACAAAAACAGTCAGGTGGGTATTTGCTAAGTTTTTGCGCGATCTGATTGGCGTTGGTTAGTTTCTGATTGTTCTGCGAACGGAGCTATTATTTAACGACATTTTATAGTCTCCTGCGTCAGGCAAACAGAGACAGAAAATTAACTGTGCTAAATAGAAGCCTGTATCCCTGTGGTTCAATTGTGCATTTTTGTCATATGAAAATTTGGTAAAACTATCTAGACCTAGACGAGCCCACACAGACAATTTTCTTTCTAAACTATTTTACTATTATCGTCACTGCGCACTAGGAGTCGCTTTCGCAAGTACCTAAACTCGTTTGGGTCGAAACTCCGGTATTAATGAGAATATACCGATTTATAACTGTTAAAATTCCTATTTATATTATCATAGTAGATTGGTTAAAATCATTCTCTATAACCTCTAACAGTATTAGGATATCATATATTCAATTTCAGTACAAAATTTTTTCCTTAGTCGGTAGACCCGAAATTGACAAAGAGTAAAAACTCGGGGTTGTTGTGTAGTTGAGTCTCGAGGACCGTGGTTCGAAATCCACGTTAAACTGTAGGCCCCGTCACTAAAAAATCTTATGGGTTGATGTGTCATTAATTAATACTACTCACTCACTCACTTTATAAATAAATATAAACATTTTAAATAAATACGTACAAAAAATAATCTTTTACAAAGCAAACAGCCACTTAAATTTTTTGGCATATATCGTAGACAGAACACAGAGTCATAATATAGTGGACTTGGTATTCAGGTACTGGTCGTAATCAGGTACAGAGCCATTATTATATGGAGGTCTTATTTAGGTACAGGTCATTATCTTGTTGATGTTATCATTAGACTATTGACCTGCAATAAAAAAAATAGGCATAAAATGATTAAGTCATACCCATCAGACACAAACATTTTATTTCTTTTGAACTCTGATAAATTAATGGGGTAAGTTCTTATATTATAGATATTACAAAAATATTTTACAGTGCCAAACATATTAAGAAAATTAGTTCACTAAAATAGTATGAAAGAATATAGAAATTAAGTTAATGAAATAATGAAGACATTTGGGAAAGGCAAAAAAGATAATGAAAACACCAGTGAAATTACATATTTAATTGTGAAATTATTGTCACATATCTGTACTAAATTCCTTACTGATAAAGTAAATACTTCTACAATAAATAAAAAATAAAGCTTAATTATATAATATAGGTAACAACATGCAAAAGATAGAATACGCATCACCTAATAGTTTTGATCGGCATAGTTCTATTGAAACTACCCACTAATATACATTATTGGGCATTTTTGCCCTCACGACTATCTTCCAACCAAAACTCCACTAATATTTTTATGGTTATAAGGGGTGTCTCAGATGTTATCCCTTTTTTTTTTTAATTGTTACGCGCCAAATACCGATAGTGGGGGAGGAGAAGAGTGGTGTCAAACGCTTGATTAAGTTTTCAAGTTTAGTAGCGATGGAACGTTTCACTGGACCACAACGCGCATTTTGCGTGCGAGTGTTTTATAAAAACAGCGAATCGTACACTATTGTTCGATGTCTGTACAGGATACATTTCAATTTAACGACCATGAGAAATGTATCGAGTGCGAATTTGATCAAACATTGGATGCGTAAGTTTGAAGAGACTGGAAATACAATGCTGGATAAATCATCTGGACGCAAAAGGACATCAAGAACGAATACGAATTTTGACCGCGTTCACCAGTCTGTTAGAGGGGATCCACATTCTCTACGGCTCTGTGCAGCTTTTCTAAATATGCACAGATTCACGGTGCATCGCATTATTCGCAAAGATTTACATTTCCATACCAACAAAATTGTCATTGTGCAGGAAATGAAGCCCGATGATCCAGTTAAACGACTTAAATTCTGCAGGACATTTTAAGAGCTTCATTAACATATGGTTCTCTGATGAATCGAATTTCCACATCAACGGCCACGGCAATCCGCTGGAACTGTAAAACCAGAATACATTTTTCGAACAAGATGGAGCAACTTCCCACGTCACGAATGATTCTTTGCCAGCTCTTCATGATTTATTCCCTGAAAGAGTGATAAGTCGCCAATGGGATATCAACTGGTCAGAGTTTTAACACTTACTGATTTTTTCTATATGGCCACTTAAAAAGTAAGATTTTCAACGCATTACCACCCAACTAAAATGTTTTAAAGCAAAGAGTCACAGACAAAATTCACGCAATTCCAAGAGCTATGCTTCAGCGAGTAATTGAAATTTTCAGTTTGAGCCTAAATGATTCTGAAGAAGCGGATGGTACGCTTTGAAAGACGATCGATTTCATAAATAAAAATTCAAAAACTACTCTATAATTTAAGATCAATTAACAGTGGCGGCGTGTGGGATGTTCAAGGGTGTGTTCTGCATTGAAAATACGCGAAATACGCAAAGCAAAAAAAGAATTATTAGACCTACCTGTATTCCTTCTAAGCTCTGGTACAAGGTACAAACATGCAACATGCAATCCTTTTGTCGCAGGTGGTAACCTGGTAGCACATTGAATATAAGGGGCAATAAATGTCAAAAAACGAAAAACAACAACAAAAATTTAAACGTTTAAAAAAATCTAAAGTTCACTTTTTATATATCAAATCAATACGTCTTTGTTTAGCTCTTGCAAACTTCTCAATTACTTTCTCATTAAAATTGGGGTCTTTTCTAATAAAGGCATTTTCTATTGACAGCATAGAAAGTGCGGATAATCTACTTTCACCCATGGTATTGCGTAGGAAAGTTTTAACTCTTTTTAAAGTAGAAAAACATCTTTCTGCCTCTGCCGTTGTCATAGGAATAGTTATAATTATTTGTAATAACTTGACAGTTTCTTTGAAAGACTCATCCAAATTGTTAGATGTAAGTAAATTTAAAAATGCTACTGCCCCTTTAAGATTCCTAAAATCTGGCCTTATGTAAATTATGGACAGTTCAGTCTTTAGGCGTTCTAGTTCAAATAAAGGGTACATAGTTAGCACAGAGTTTAATATCCCATCTGGAAATTTTTTTGAAAACTTCTCGAACAATTCAGATGTAAATAACGTCGCGACTGCTAAATGATCTACATAATCAAATCTAGTTTTGGCAGTATGAATTATTGTGTCGCAAACTTCTAATGCTGCCGCACGAAGGTTCTCTTTTGAAAGACAAATTCGTTTAACAGTGGGCTCCAAATCCTGTCTGAGAAGATTTCCTCTGTCTATTACCCCGTCAATATTATCTCTCAACTCTTGGATACACTTTTCAAAAGTATCGACGCAGTTTTTAATTTCTACCGAATCGGCTTTCCTTGTTTGTAGTTGGTTATATAAAATGTCAACATGCGGCATAACATGATGAAAAATATTTAGCCAAAACAGAAATGATTCATCATTAAGCGAACGTTCTATAGCAACTGCCTGACTTACGACTATTCTATTAGCAAACCTCCGTTGAATTTCTTGCATACATTCTATTAAAGAATTTCTGTGCTCATAAATAACGTTTATTGCTCTGCTTTTAAAATTCCACCGAGTCTGAACGGCGCGTGGTAATCTTCTCCCTACTACTTCGTTTAACACATCCATTCTTTGAGGAGAATTCGAAAAGAAATTTACAACGTCATCTACATTTGAAAAGAATACCCGCACTTTTGTATCTTGAGACACTGCCTGGGCCATTATTAAGTTGAGTTGATGAGCGTAACAGTGAACAAAATGTGCCTGGGGATATTTTTCCTTGATTACTGTGTGTACTCCTCTATGTCTGCCACTCATAACAGCAGCGCCATCGTAGGTTTGTGCAATCAGCTTGTTGAAATCTTTCGTTAAGAATGGATCTATAACGGATTTAATACAGGCTGCTAAAGATTGAGCGTCATGTTGCTCAGGATTTATAAAACCCCAAAATCTTTCAACTGGGCTTCCTTGATGTACATATCGTAAAACGACCACCATTTGAAATTTTGAGGCAACATCACTAGTTTCATCTGCCAGAACTGCTAAATAATTTGATTCATTTATTTCATCAGAGATTTTTTCTCTACATACCTCCAGCATGCATTGTAATAGTTCATTCTGCATGTCCTTTGATGTACCTTTAAATAACGTAGCAGATTCTAAATGTTTTTGGAAAACGTTGTCAAGATCTGCACTAAAATTCACCAATCCACGAAAGATTCCGGGATTATCAGACTCGTCACTTTCATCGTGGCCACGGAGGGCTAACTCAAACGTTCCACAAAATTTTATACAATCAATAATACGCGATAGCACATAACGATTTTTATCAACTTGTTCGTTGTGCCGTTTTACATTAATCCAGTAGGCATTATCCAATTGCTTTTGGATGTTTATGTTTCCTAATAATGCCAGGCTTACCGTATTGGAAATATGCTTCTGTGTTCCTTCGTGCCGTTTAATGTTTTGGCTTAAATGTCCCAAATCTCTAAAACCCGTAACTGTCCACGATTTGTCACCTCCAAACAAAATACAAGGGAAACAAAAAAGCGCGTGTTTTTTGTCACAACCGCACAACCACTTTGTATTGTTATAAACCGTGTCATTAAACTGGCGTTTGTATGTTTTGCTTCGACTTGAACCGCTAATTTCAATGTTTAATTGTGGTGTCGATCGACCAAGTTCTTTAATTTTAATTTTGTCCTCGTATGCCAAAGAGCTAAAACTATGACTCTGCAAAAACTCGATCGAATTCATTATAATTAAACTAAATAAAACAACAGGACAAAACAAATAGCCGGCCGCGCGCATATAAAATTACAAAACCACTGCTGGGTGCTGCCGTCCTGCAGCCGCAAATTTTCCATAAATCGCCGTATTAAGCCACGTGCAGCGTTAAACCAATCACTCGCTTTGTTTTCAGAAATCATTAGCTGTGAACCCAAATCCGCGGCGGGCTCGTAAGCGGCGGCCCTACGCTCGAGTGTTCAGGCCGGAAAACTTGCGGTGTTTTGTTTGCCATTTTGCCAATGCTATTAGAGAAATAATTTAATATTTTTATTGTTTAGTTTAGGGATACACTACATTAAAAAATATATAATTTGTCGAAATTATGTGTGTTCTGCAGCTCCGCAGCACTTATGAACGCGCCGCCACTGTCAATTAAACAAGTCTAAATTAATTCTGATGTTTTATTTTTTAAGAATCAACAACGAAAAACATTCTAAGACACCCTTTATTTTAAAATATTTTTCCAAGAATACATAATATTGAATAATACTTACTTACCTAAACGTAACTAAAGTATCCCACTAGTTCATAATATTCTCTCAAACTACAACAAAACCTTGCGACACAACATTGACAGTCGGCGACGTGATTCAATAAAGGGACATAACTCTTTTAACTGGTCCATTTAAATTTCACTTAATCTCCAACGATAGTCTAGAAAAAAAATCAAAAGTTGCATAGGCCTGGATTTCAACTTTTTTTCTGGTAATTTTTTGTAATCTGAAATAGTGCTTTTGATTCCTAACTAGAACAAAGCACGCCTGTCCTTACAACATAAGGCCTATTCAGTTGGTTTCTTCTATATATATATATATATATATATATATATATATATATATATATATATATATATATATATATATATATATATAAACTTAAAAAAAACATAATCAGCGATTGCTTGAAAGTGTGTATATTTTAGCTGGATCTATTTTTTGAACATTGTGTCATGTTTTTTTTACAAAATAATATTTTAATAATATATGAAAATCCACTATAGCAAATCACATTTTTATAAGTTTTAAAGGTTTAACTTGAATCGAGTTGAAATTTTAAGTGCAATTAATATTGTTCTTGTTATATAAGAGCATTTTGTAGTTGTTTATTTAATGTATCCTATAATTTAAACTAGTAATAAGCAGTTTTCTAATAAATTTAAAATTTTAGTTCCTGATATCACCTCCTGCATCACCACCACTGGATTGGGAGCCTCGCCCAGAAGGAGAACCTATTATCAACCATGACCTACTGGCAGCACTGGCTACTCTTTCCCCTGGCGGATCACACGAATTACACCCTCCTACACCAGGGCAACCAAGCATTGTAGTGCATACAGCATTGGGTTCGTATATATTGTGGAGATAATTTGTTAAAACAAATTGCAATGTTGTAATAATTGTATTAGTTAAATTGTTCACAGTATTTTTTTCTGACGCGTTTAAAAAGAAAACTATCAATCATACCCCGATATAACCCTAACCTACTAACTTATTGGAGCTGCTGCTTTATCGACGTATGAATAAATGGAATCGTTTATATGTTACTGAAAACAATGGAATTTAAGTAAAATAGTAAAATGTGAGTAACACGTGTATAGAAATGCAGTTCAGCCATGTGGTTTAAGATTAAAATTGGTTTGTTATTACTTACTGACGAGAGCAGTAATGAATTTTGGATCTCAGGATGTATTTTTTGAATTGTACCTTGTTTTTATTTGTGACTTTGCTTTGAAAGGCTTTGTTGCTTCAAAAATTTAATCTTGTACAGAATGACTAAAAAAAGGAAATATGTTAACTTTTCCAAATCTACTTTTGTGAGAATTCTATAAAAGTTAGTTACTTGGGACCATACAACACAACACCATAGACGTTTGTTTATTTCCAGAAATAATTATTTTGAAATTTTAAATAAAAAAAAAATAAGGCTCCTTTCTTTAATGTAGGAAAAATTCACTTATCAAAGAAATACGTTTGAAACAAAAATTCCAGCCATGAAACATCATTTTTTTGGACAAGGCGTATTACTCCTTTTAGGTCAGAAATACTGTGGCCCAAATTCATTGTTTACCGTCGGGATCTTGTTTGTTATTGAAGTTAGAAAAGGTTTGTAGAATTTTTTGTCTATTTCAAATTCATTTTCATAATCTCTCTGCTGTATTATGAGAATTAAAAAAATCGTTTGTAATAGTACCATGTATTGAGTAAAAAAAGAATATGACAATAAAATACATAAAAAAATAAATTAAATAATAATAGTATAATTTTATGGCTGACAAGAAAAGATGATCTGATCATCAACTTGTACCTCAGAGGTCATCAATAATTATACTAAACCAAAAAAAAAAAAACAATTAATTTATTTCATTACATTAAACATTTTTATGAATTCATATGTACATGGGAACAAACATAAATGATTCTATTTGCTGGTAAAACAAAATTAATAATCTCGGAAAACTATTTAAATAAAACATTTGAAACGATGAACGTAATGAAACAGCACTTTTCCCTTAAATTTGTTCTTAAATAGTGAAGCTTCAATTGGTTTTGCATATTAAGTAACTATAATGTTGTAATACATTGTTGACAAAAACGTTATATACTTATATACAATATATCTGTTACAAAAGTCATAGTAGTAGTAGTTTTCTATTTTTTTTAGAACGTGAACTTGAAACTTACTAAATCTTACCGTTAATTTATAAACATGTCTATTTTATTGCAGAGAGTGTTTTTCTTCCGCCGGTAATATTTTGTGAATATGAAGGTATTTTGGGGTCTATTGAGTGGTGGTAATGTAATTTTACCGTTATGTGGAAGTGACTGCTTGTAGTTTACTAAATCTTAAGAATATTTATAAATACGTTTTTTCGATTAGAAAAGCATTTTTGATAAATATTGTACCTTTGTCAATATTGTTCTGTGAATGTGAATGTATTTGAGGGGACATAACTTCAGAGTTTATCTATCTAAAATACATTTCACATATTTCGATTGTCCTAAAAGAGAAAACTAGACCATTACATAATCTGCTCATTATGGCGAGGCAATGACTAATGTGCTATACTTATAAGGTTAGTGTTTTGGGGCAGGGATTTTTAAAAAAGAAGAGCAGATCATTTTTTTGTTTGGGTCTAAAAACTCTCTGTTTCTGTAAAAAAAATGAATTTCATTTTGGGAAGGATTGTCTGTTTCCATATTTATTTGTCTCTAACAATGACTCATATAAATATATATATATATATATATATATATATATATATATATATATATATATATATATATATATATATATATAAACAAACTTACTAAGAATTGGAAACATAAGATAAACATAACTGCTTTATTTTTTTCTAAAAATTTATATTTTCTGGAACAGTGAGAATTTCATCAGTATTTCTCAAAATTCGCCGTTCTGAATCCAACGCTTGTAGTTTCCTATGTTTAACTAAATTTTTAAAAAGTGATACACAGTGAGTAATTGTGCTTATTGTACCTTTTTTTACAATGGAAGGATCCATAAAACTAAAATACTTTAAAGGGTTATAACCAGAATTTACAAAAACGATCAGGTGGCCGATTGCCAACTGTTTTTGGACTATCCGATTGGCGCTGATTAGTTTCTGATTGTTCTATGAACGGAGCTAACTATTATCAAACCGGGATTATCAACGCTCGCCGGTCAGCAGTCGATGAAGTTGAGTTGCCAAATAATCAATACGTCTAAAGTTGCTTACGCATAGATACATGTTTTCATGCAGAACGGTTTATTAATAATATGTGGGTTTGCTGTTTTTCTGTCGGATTTTGAGTTCGTAATAAAAATCGGTAGAGCAAGCAATGATCCGTGGATCAGTAAAAATATTGCAGAACTGGTAAATCTACCTATAAATTGGTAGGATTGGCAACTATGTTGATTTAGCTGATCGTTTTCAGCAGTAGGATTCGTGGATGTGGCGGTTTGGCGGGAGTACGACTATGACCTTGTGTGTGAAAGCTGCCCTTCGAGACTTTGAAAGGCCCGCGATAAAATTCTATTTTTTTATAGAAATGGTAAATTCTCTAACAGAATTTTGCAAAATTTTAATAAATAAAAATTATTTAATTTTGTAAATAAAACAATAAAAATGCGGCTTGAAATGGTCAAAAAATATACATAGGGGAATGAGCTAAAGGGGTAATTGTAGAATGTCTATAAATGAAAAATATACGAATAATATTCAAATACAAAATATGACGACAGCGTGACACCAATACCAAAATGACCTACCTTGTAACTTCATCAATTTCTTCTTGGCGATCACCAGAATAATCCCATGCTTCACAATGCAGGAACTAGGAATCGAGGACAACGTCACTATATTTTGGACTATTTTAGAAGAGGGATCTAATACTTTTTTTTTGATAAGGCAAGAGACGTGCCATACATCGAGTACTATGCTATGCTACTTACGACTACTATGCTATGCTACTTACGACTACTACTACTATTGCCTGTCCCTTTTCACATTTCTCCAAAATGCGCGAGGGCTAGTAAAATGGGTCACGTGATTACCCTTCACGCTAAACGCGAATTACTAAATGAAATTAGGCAAAAAAGTAATGAAAACCAAGTTTTGATCACCCTGTGTGATTTTATTTAGTAGATGTCATTTTCTTTGTGAATCAGAAAATGTTGCATTATTCTAGACATCAGTCGAAAAATGGATTTTGCATATGCTTTGATATATTTGAGGTCTTAGATGTTTTGGTAGATATCATAAAATTGAGCTATAAGATATTACAAAATATCGCCATATGCATAAAGATCTAAACTGGACTACACAGCAGACCAAAAGAAGCACTAGACATATTTAAGATCAAGAATTTACAGTAAAAGTGAAGAAACTATAAATTACTCAAATGCTATAGTAACAAAAGAAAAATGGAATGGTTAAATAAGGCTATATATGGAGCTCTAAAAGTTGATATGATTATACAATTACTTCTGTTAGAACAAAAGTTTCCTCCAATTGGCATAGCAAGATATTTTATTTATTATTTTAAATGCTTCGAGCACTTTATACCAAATCCTCTAATTTAGTTAACTCTATTATATTTTTGCATGATATGAATTTACCTACTTACTATATAATAATTTTTATGGGAGCGGAGGAAAATTCGCTGAATTCAGCGAATTCTCATTCGATTGCTGTGTTATTTTTTAACACCTTGACTTGCGAACCTCTGTGCTTCGCGCTCATATTAATTCGGTGAATTAATCTGTTCGTTATCTCTCTCTCTCTCTCTCTCTCTCTCTCTCTCTCTCTCTCTCTCTCTCTCTCTCTCTATATATATATATATATATATATATATATATATATATATATATGTATATATATATATGTATATATATATATGTATATATATATATATGTATATATATATATATATATATATATATATATATATATATATATATATATATATATATATATATATACTGAGCATATTGAACAATCCTTGATCACAACATTAAAGAATATATGTATCTAAATCCTCATAAGGCCATATCCTAGTTCCCAAGGTCCTTAATGCGCAACTGCGAGACGAAAAAGTGCCGTTGGTGTCTTCAAAATATCTGTGTTCAATTAAAAAAGCGGCCTTTATGACATTTTAAATTGTTTTGACGCCATGGATTTACTAAACAAAATGTTATGTTATAGTGATGTTTATTATCTTTAAATCATGTTTTAAAAATGAAGATGGATTTTTATTGAAAGGTTATTAGTTATTATGTACATTATGAAAACTTAAAATCTTATTTGTAAGTAATCTATATTTTACGAAAAATATATAAATATAACCATGCTCAAGGTCATTCAAAATAACAAATAAAATGAAAGCATTTAGCGTCTGTACATAGAGGACTTTGGGAACTAGAAAATCAACTTATGCAAGTTTAATATTGCTGGTTCATATTGTTGGGATCATATTTCATCCATTGCTTTTACGGACCATTATCACTATATATTTTACATGTATATGGTTATCTCAGATTCTTTTAGAATGTTGTATTTGAAAAATAGCATTTATTTTCATTCTACATAGATAGTCCTTGACCTTAAGCGACGCTCTTTGACACAAAAATCATTGACATAAAATGATAAAGTACGCAAAATGAATATAAAATGAACGTGTGTCTCTCTCTTTAGAGTAAGAAATTGTATAGATATTTCGATAATACCATGAAAATGTTGATTTTCCATGATTGTGTGATTTGTTGTCCGAGCGAAGCGAACTCAATTTTTTGAGAAAGCTTGACATAGCACACACTTATGTGCACAAAATCGAGTTTTGATCCAGCAGCATTAAAAAAATTTATTATTTTACAGCATGCAAATGATCGATACAGTATATATATATATATATATATATATATATATATATATATATATATATATATATATATATATATACACATTTGAGAAAATTTATGCTCAGGTCGTTTATTCTTATAGTGTTTTTTTTTAACTTGTTCTTGTACATATAATAGCCAAATACATACATATTAGATAACCTACACTATACTGTGTACTTTTGTTAGCTGGGGTAATTGAAAAGAGGTAAAACATGATCTCTTTGTCCCGTCCTATACGGGTATTTGGATTTAAAAACTTACGTGTATGGCTAGTCAGTGTATTGAAAACGTGGGCCTCGCTTTTACATGAGGGTTTTGAAGCTTGTTGTAGTTCAGTGTAGGGATAGCGAAATATTTTTTCAGAATTCGAAGCTCTTGGGGAGGGCGATCGCCCCCATAGTCCCTTTCTTTAATTTGCTCTTGGTGTACCCTTGGTAAAGAAAACACAAAACCTATTTTCGAATTCAATTCGAAACGACTTCTTGTGCCACCAGATGTACGTTATATTGTTCCCGGCCTGAACAGAATTTGGGTAACCAGATGGCTGCTCCTAACTGATGCCTATTGTTAGTCATAAGTATTTTTTTTATCAATGTTTATAATGTTTATTTTTCTGATTACAATTGGGCTTAACAATAGATGTATTAATACCATTTTAAATACGATGAAATACTGAACCAAAACTTAGTGATATTATTTATTCTAAGAAAGTAATACTTGTATTGGAAAATTAAAACAATGTTGAAAATTAATCATCATATAGCATTTACTATCAAGCATTTAGATACACAAATTATGAATTACGAATACGAAAATATGAAAAATTGTTGAATCCCTTTTGTACCTGTAACTTAAATGTTACACTTTCTAATTATTTATCCATAAGCCTATAACTTTTTAACGACTTGTAATCGTTTTTTCATACTTTTTACAATATTCTCACAGTAGCTTGATGATTTTTTCCTATTCTTCTTGGACTCAATCCCATAATATGTTTAACGAACATGGTGGAAAATCATAGTTATTTAGTAGAGCATGTTTTAATTGTGACCGTACATTTTCGATTGGGTTTAAGTCAGGACTTTGTATCGCTAACTGAAAATCTTGAGAAGTAAGCCAGTTATTTGCTATTTTGGCTATGTGTTTTGGAAGGTAATTCATTTATCGAATGAGGCATATTATCAATAGTTTCAATCAAATTGTGTTTTAAAATATCTAGATATATTTTTTATTCATATTTCCAATTATTTTGTTAATAATACCAGCTCATCGCCGTCATATATCCCCAAAGCAGAATATTACTTCCCCCATGCTTTACAGTCAGAATGAAATGTTTCACTTATTGGTTCACCTTCCATTTGGCGACCATCAGTTGTGGATCAATTGATCTTTGTCTCATCTGATTGAATTATTTTCATCTTTCATATTTTTTTACAAAGTTTCATCTTGTCAAACAGAGTTTATTCAGACTGTAAAGAACGGGAGGCGGTTATGTCAATCTTTGGGGATGTATGACGGCTTATGAGGCTGGTCCTATTAATAAAATAGTAGGAAATACAAATAAAGAAATGTATCTACATATTTTAAAACACAGTTTGATTGAAATTGATTAAAAAAATCAGTAAATAGCAAATGACACTTTTATAAGACGTTCTAATAATGCGTCTAAGACTTCTTGGCAAGTTGTAAACAAGCCAAAAGAAAACAAATACACCCAATGTAACTTCGGTTGTCTGAGTCCCATAACTCGAGTGAATATTACTTTCATGAATTCCATTGTAAACAAATATCGCCACAAGAAAACAAATGCACTCAATATAACTTTAGTTACTTGAGTTCCGTAAGTCGTGAATATTACCTTCATGAATTACGTTAAGATAATATACCTATTTTTAGTTTTAGGGGTGCTTTCCATAATGAAATTAAAAATATTATTTGTAATTTGAAGAATAAACAAAGCAAATATTTTTATGGGTTTAATAATAAATTTTTTAAGTATTGAGAGGCGAAGCAAATTTATTAAATTATTGTCTCATCTCTACCAGTGCTGCTAACATTTTTGAAAATCTAACACCAGAATATATAACCGTTTTGATGTAAATAAATTATTAAATAAATCACAATTCCGTTTTCATAGTATTAATGTATGTCTACTGGAGAAGCTATAAATAGTTTAGTTCGAAATATATCTGATGTTTATAGTAATGAGCAACACACAACAGTTTTGTTTTGCAAACTAACAGAGGCGATTGATTGTGTTGCATGGGATATACTTCTGCTTAAACTCAAATACATTTATCTAAATCGTAATAAAAAGTGGAATTAAGTAATAATTGAGGGTCCAATCTCTCAATATCATTAAAAATATCATGCATGCAAAATTCGGTTAGCTGATTACAAGGAATTCACCCCATCGCGGAGACTTGATTATAATGTAGGCAGATATACATTTTTCTTTTTATGTTGATTTGATAGGTTAAAAAATGAATTTAACATTAATATTTAGAAAACATTTAAATGTTTTCAAGAATTAAAGAACAAATCGTAAGGGAAATAAATATTATTGTCCGTCATCTTACATGTTGAGTTAACGCGCAATTAAAACAATTAGATGCCGAAATCCACTAAAACCGGATAATAAAAAATAATAATATTATGTATATATGTGTGAACAAGAGAGATACAAACAGGGACCCAATAAAATAGCCAAAAAATTATATGCGCTTTGCATACATTGATGACAAGATGTCAGGATATTTCAAATTAATGCGACAGCCTAGTCGCAGCCGTAGTGTTTTCTAGAATAGCGTTTCAATGTTAATTTATATCATCTTTTTTAGTAGTCTACAGTTATGGGTCCCTATGTTTACAGTAAATTGCCCCGTATTTGATATTACTGAGAATGAATTAAGTCACAAACATCGGCGAATTTGGTTCACAAAGACATATCGGAGCCTATATATACGGTTTTAGAGATAATTCCGCAACATACTTCTAAACTATAACACTAGGACGTTGGAGGTCTAGCATGCATTGTGCTGTACAGTAGACTGGACAATAAAAATGGGGTTGCGATTTATCATAAAACTGTGATTCCCATCTGGCATTACATAGAACTAAAATGGAATCAGCAAAAACGGTTTTACTGGCATATTTGCTTAGCCACAAGTATTCCCAAGTTTTCAGTAGTACAACTGGATATAATAAATTCTGCATCTTCCTCATGCCGACTTCTTAACCAGGCTAGATGGCGGTGTCAGCTAAAATCACAATTAAAGAGTATCTACTATTTGACATAAAACCGAAGTATGATGTACCGTAAATGGTACTAGAACAACTATCAAAAACTTTCAAATAAATAGAGAGGTCACGTAATACATTATCTGATTAGAATTATTAACATGTTTTAAAAAATCGATTAGGGTTGTACAAATTGAAGTTTGTGTACAAGCAATTTTAATCGTTAGTAAAATTTTAAAAATGAATCAAAATTGAATCAAGAATTTTAATAAGAGAATTTTTCGAATTAAATACCGCATGACTTGTACTTTTCATTTGAAATTCCTTAGTATCAGAGAAAATTATTGCCTTAAAAACAGGGAAAAATGGGATCGTGTAATACCTCATTTTAATTCTCTGTCTGTTACCAGTTTTAATTGCTCACGACTCCATAGCGAAGTGTGTCACACAAGACCCACATTTTAACCGATATCGTTCTTGTTCAGAAGTTCAAATAATTTACGAACGCACTGTAAGTTGACTTGCTTTGCTTTTAAGAAATTTTTGCCTTTCATTATTTCTTTAGAGTTCAATGTTGCTTGTAAAAACTATTAACAAATGTTAAAAATTTGTATAGAAAAGCATTGTATATGAAATTTATTTTGTTAAACGCCATATGGTCTTTCAAGTTGATAAGTAACGAACAACGGGTAAACAATTTCTGTAATTTATGCCAAAAATCTATAAGTTGAATACCTCAAATCAGTTTTTTGCAATCAGCTAGTAATGACGCTCGATGGTTCACTGTTTCATTTCAAATTAGGGGTTTATAACAAATATTAAGATCATTTAAGGTTTCTTGTATTAAATAATAGTTTAGTTTATGGCGTTATAATAGAAGGAAAACCATGTGTTTTAAATTACTAGTAGAAGAATTTTTTTACCATCAAAATATTTATTTTTATTTTTTAAATTAGATCTGGTAGTGGTTCTACATATTTAAAGATCATATTACTTAGAAATTTACAGGCCTGTGGTACTAGATCGAGAGATGACTTTCATATTCCACCGGTATTAAATAGATTATACATATTCTTTTAAGGTCTAAACAGTTTTAATCAGTTGCCACTAAATAATAATAGCCAGATTCCCTAAGGTTTAATGGAGACCCGATGTAGTTTCCATGAAAGTTAGACCTTCTGGTCGGCCAGTTTTGTTTTGGTTACCCTATTGGTGTAACTTATTTTACCTATGTCAACAAATAAACGTTTATATAGAAATATTAAGGATAAAAACTTAGAAATAAATCCTTGATATATATTTTTTGTTGTTGTATTTTTAAGGCTCAAACTTAATTGACTTGTTGCTGCACTTGTCAATTTAAACCCTCGGTTATCTTAGAGCGATTTTAAAGTTGGATCATATTAGTGAATTAGGGGGTAAATTTTCAAAATCTGTACTTTTTCTTAATAATTTGTGTTACTTTGTTTTAAGATATCATTATTCTGGACAACTTGACGATGTTTTGGTGTTGAAAGTAATTTTAAAATATGAATGTAGTTTTTGAGAGACAAGGGATTTAATTTTAAAAACAAAGATCATTGTTTGAAAGTAAAAAAGTTTCCCACTGGTAATTTATAGATAGTGTATGTTTGAAAATATATTAATGCACTTCTTGCCTCTTTATGAAACATTTTTAAAACACATGGTTTTCCTGCTATTAGAACGCCCTAAACTAAACTACTATTTAAGTCAAGAACTTTAAATGATCTTCATATTTGTTATAAAATCCTAATTTAAAACGAAACGGTGGAGTATCGAGCGTCACATACTATATATATATATATATATATATATATATATATATATATATATATATATATATATATATATATATATATATATATATATATATATATATATATATATATATATATAGTATGTGTATATAGGACTGTAAGGCAGCTGACGTTTCGGTGAAATCTCATTCACCATTTTCAAAGCTCACTCTTTGGAGTCTATGAGCGAACTGACGCCTGCCACTCCGGTGTTGTCGGTACCGTGTGCGCGTCGGACGTGTTCGTTTTCCGAATGGTTCCGAACCAGGTGGCGTGACCTGCTGCGCGTCATCGGCCCTGTTGCCAGTGTTTGTGGTTGCGTTGCCGAGTTGTAATCTCTTTCGTTACTAAGTGGTACTGGTTGATGTTTTGTAAGTAGATTTTTCCAAGTATTAGGCACACGTTGGCTATCATCTCTGCTATTTAAGTTGTTGGGCCTCTTTGCAATTTCAATAGCCTCCCTTATAACCCTTGTGGACAGGTTTTCACCTCTCGATAGCATTTTTGTTCCCGAGAAATTTATCTTATGTCCTGTGTTTAACCAGTGTTGGGCCAGAGCAGAAGAAGTTGTTTTTTGCTTGACAGCGTTTATATGTTCGTCTCTTCTGGCGCTTATTTTACGGTTGGTTTGGCCTACATAAGATGAGCTGCACTCTCCGCATGGAATTTCGTTCACTCCCTGGTTTTCCAAAGGGATTCTCTCTTTAGGTGTTGGCAAGAGATCTTTTACTTTACGGTCTGTGGTGAAAATGGTTTCAATGTTGTGTCTCCTGAGAATTCTTGCGATCTTGTCTGTGGTGCCTCTTACATAAGGAACAAAAGCCTTGGAGGTATTCTCTTGGTTTTCGCGATTTTTTGGGGCCAAGTGTTTGTTTTTTAGAACCTTGCTTATATGTTCTTTTTTATAACCGTTCTTTGTTAGGGCTTCCTGCAGTATGTTCATCTCTTTGTGATAATTTTCTGGATCTGTAAGGGACTGCGATCGAAACGCAAGTGATTTCACTACTACAAATAATTGGGCGGGGTGTGAATCGGCGTTGAGGTACCTGTTGGTGTGAGTGGGCTTTCTGTAGACAGTGTGCGAAAGCAAGCCATCCTATTTTCTTTTCAGTAGGATATCCAGAAACGGTAGTTCTCTTTCCTGTTCTGTCTCCATGGTGAATTTAATTTTGGGATGTATACTGTTTATGTGTTCCAAGAAACTTGAGATTTTCTTCCCCATGTTGCCAGATAACGAATGTGTCATCCACGTAACGTAGCCACAGTCTTGGTTTATGTGAAGAGGTCTCCAAAGCTTTTGATTCAAAGTCTTCCATAAATAAGTTAGCGAGTGCAGGAGATAGCGGCGATCCCATCGGGGCTCCTTCAACTTGTTTATATCGTCGGCCTTCATAAGTAAAATAGCTGTTATCAAGACAGTGTCTAGCTAATTCGATGATATATTTTGGCAGATTGTATTTGTTTTCTATTACAGAAAGAGCCTCTTTAACTGGTATTTGTGTGAAAAGTGATGTTACGTCAAAACTAACTAGACATTCTTTTTCTTGTAAACGTATGTTTTTGATTATTTCGCAAAAATGTTGCGAGTTTTTAACGTAGGAGGCCGTTTTTTCGACGAAGGGTTGGAGAAAGGTGGCTAGATGTTTTGCTAGGGCCTGAGTTGGAAAGCCAACAGAGCTTACAATTGGCCTCAAGGGGGCTCCGGGCTTGTGTATTTTGGGTAAGCCATAAAGTTTAGGACATATGGATGATTTTTCTCTTGGTGTGATCATCTTCTTTATTTCTTCGGTAAGTGGAGATGCCTTGATCAATGTTTTGGTGGTCTTTTCTAGATAAGTGGTATGGTCTCTGTTTATCGGCTTTTAGGCAGGATCGTTTAACAGGGCGATCATCTTATCATGATAGTCTGTTTTGTTTAGGACCACTGTTGAATTTCCTTTGTCCGCCGGAAGTATTACAATCGAGGTATCTTTGCGCAGATCTTGTAAGGCTCGATGTTCTTTTGCAGATAGATTACTTTTTGGAGGTTTTGCTTTGCGCAGAACGGCAACGAAATTTCTTGGCGGATAGTTTCTGCTGTATCGTTGTTTATGTTGTTTAGAGCTGTTTCAACTCCACATATTATGTTATCGGTTGGGATACGTGATGGTGCTATCGCGAAATTAAAAGCTTTGGTTAAAACACTTTTGGCGGCAGGTGTCAAAACTTTGTCAGATAAGTTGTGTACGACTTCTGGCTCCTCCGTTAGTTGTTTCTTTAAAGGTGCCCTCGATGACTCTTTTAATCGGATAATTTTCTTTTTCTGTCTCTCTGTTCTTATTGAGAAATCTGTTTCGGCCCTGAATTCTGCTAGAGTGTCTATAGTAGACCATAGTGACACGTGTATAGTGTTGCTTAAGCGGAGCCGTAATCTATATAACTGACAGTCGATGGAATGTAGACTTGTTCTTGTCTGTTGTATTCTTTCTCGAAGCAGGGCTAGACTGGTGTTCTTTAGTATTCTGTCTGTTTTAGAGTTTTTTATGTGATATTTAATCTTGCAGCAGGTCGGTATGAGGTGTTGATCTCGGCAGTTGCGTAAGAAGGTGAGATCGCAAAGCAGTCTCGATTTCTTCGTCCATAGCTTTTCGAATGTTTTAGAGTCGTGGTAGGTTTCCTCCCCGTAAAGGTAAATTATGTTATGTCGGATATTCTCATGGGTGTGATATGTAATCGAAGGTTTTCGGGCATCTCGTGTATGTGCAGAGTCCCTCTCAGAACTGTAAGGCAGCTGACGTTTCGGTGAAATCTCATTCACCATTTTCAAAGCTCACTGTATGGCGTCTGCGAGCGAACTAACGCCTGCGACTCCGGTGTTGTCGGTACCGTGTGCGCGTCGGACGTGTTCGTTTTCCGAATGGTTCCGAACCAGGTGGCGTGACCTGCTGCGCGTCATCGACCCTGTTGCCAGTGTTTGTGGTTGCGTTGCCGAGTTGTAATCTCTTTCGTTACTAAGTGGTACTGATTGATGTTTTGTAAGCAGATTTTTCCAAGTATTAGGCACACGTTGGCTATCATCTCTGCTATTTAAGTTGTTGGGCCTCTTTGCAATTTCAATAGCCTCCCTTATAACCCTTGTGGGCAGGTTTTCACATCTCGATAGCATTTTTGTTCCACACAGGACATAAGATAAATTTCTCGGGAATATATATATATATATATATATATATATATATATATATATATATATATATATATATATATATATATATATATATATATATATATATACACTTATACTTATATTTATAAAAATGACCTAATAAGCATTCATCTGTTGTCGAAAAATTTTAAATGGTATTAATATTTGTTAAAAATCTTAACTTGAAACGAAACAGTGCACTATCGAGCGTCACATACAAAGGATGTTATAGGCTTATAAAAAATGACCTGTTGTCAAATGATTAAAGACTAAAGTGTTGATTATCGGTATTGTCACGGCTCATCAACTGATTGCAAAAACTGATTTGAGGAATCCAACATATAGATTTTTGGCATAAATTACAGAAATTGTTTACCCGTTGTTCGTTAATTCCTCATCAACTTCAAAGGCCATATGACGTTTAACAAAACCAATTTTATATAATGATGCAAATTTTTAACATTTGTTGAACTTCCTACAAGCAACATTGAACTCTAAAGATATAAAGAAAAGTAAAAAGTTTTTATAAACAAAGCAAGTTAACATACAGTGCGAACGTAAATTATCTAACTTCGGAATAGAAACGATATCGGTTATCGCTATCTTGTCTGGAGGAAGGTGCAGAATTTACTATATTCAGTGGACTACTGAAGACTTGAAAATGCTTGTAGCTAAGCAAATATGCCGGTAAAACCGTTTTTACCGACTCCATTTTAGTTCTGTGTAATGTCATGCCAGACGGGAACTACAGTTTTACGTAGAATCGTAATTCTATTTTTATAGTTCAATGCTATCGTCGACTTTTGCCGTATTATTTTTTCACTTCCCGTCTATCGTACAGCACGATGCATGGTAGACATACAACTCCTTAGTGTTTAGAGTTATAAATAAGCTTCCGATATGTGTCCTTTTGAACCGTATTTGCTGATACGGGACAATTTACTGTAAACATAGGGATAGTAATAACTAATTTACTCAAAACAGTATATTACTAATAACGATGATATATATTAACACGATTGAAACGCTATTCTGGACTACATATCTATCGATTTCCGAGAAGACACTACTGCAGTAATACTGCCACATTAATTTTATATATCCGGATATCTTGGCATCAATGTATACAAAGCGCTTGTAATTTTCTGGATGTTTTATTGGCACTTTGTATCTCTCTTGTTCGAAAATAAATACATGAATATCTTATTTTTTTATTATCCGGTCTTAGCGCATTTCGGCATTTAAGTGTTTTAATTGCATATAAATTCAACATATAAACTTACATACAATTATATTTATTTCTCTTACAATTTGTTGAATCCTGAAAACATTTAAAAGTTTCCCTAATATTAATTTCTAATTCACTCTTTTAAATCAAAATCAACGTAAAAAGGAAAATGTATACCTGCTTACATTATATGCAAGTCTCTGCGGTGCGGTGAATTTCTTATACACATCACTAAAACTAAAAATGGAATTCATGAAAGTAATATTCACTCGAGTTATGGGACTCAGACAACCGAAGTTACATTGGGTGTATTTGTTTTCTTTTGGCTTGTTTACAACTTGCCAAGAAGCCTTAGAGGCATTATTAGAACGTCTTATAAAAGTGTCATTTGCTATTTTCTTGTCATTCCTGATTTTTTTATGCGGTATTCATGTTGGAACATTTTTATTTGTTTCTTAAGAATGGGTGTTCGTTTACGTTCGTGAACTTCATGCATAAGTATATCTTTTGTTTCGCAGTCTAATATTTAACCAGTTTGTGGTTTACTTCATATTCTTTGGTTGGTATAAAGAAATTAGTGTTAATAAAGAGTAAATTTATCAACGTTTATTGATGTTAAATATTGATATTAGGAAGTGTAAATTTTAATTTAATTTGGCTTTTCCTTGTGGTAAATATTAGAGGTCTTCTTTAACTTTTATGAAATATGATGGTATTAAAGACCTTTATTGTCTACGCATCAGTAGTGTTAGCATCAATGGTGTGCGTCCCATTACAGTCAAGCTTATGGATGAAAATTAAGTGTATGGAGAAATAACTAATAATTTCAGCATTTGTTTTGTTTTTATATTTTATGAAAAGTGGTCAATAACATATTTATTAGCGAAATTCTTTTATAACGCCTCAAATTTTAAACGTCATACAAGAAATTTACTTCCTCAAATAATATATTTTACTTTCTTTATTAATACTGATATTTTACTCTCAATATTACCTATATATATATTTAGTTGGTTATTTTCTTGGGAATGTGGTTCATTTTTATATTGAACTACATATATACAGTAGTCATACTTATTGTATATATATATTTTTATTTCTCAGGACGTTTCGATTCTTTCGAATCTTTTTCAACTGATGCGGATGCAGGCCTTTTAAAAATACTTTTAAAAAGTGAATATACAAAAGAGTGAGTGACTACAATTGGTTGTGATGTAATTAACTATTGTTTAAAACAAAAATCTCTGTTCTTAATGCATCCGCATCGGTTGAAAAAGATTCGAAAGAATCGAAACGTCCTGAGAAATAAAAATATATATATACAATAAGTATGACTACTGTATATATGTAATTCAATATAAAAATGAACCATATTCCCAAGGAAATAACCAACTAAAAATATATTTAATGGTTCAAGAAAAATTAATTCCTATATTATATATATATATATATATCGAGCGGCAATGATTATTGTTTAACCCCAAATAATATAAATATATTATGTATAGGTAGGTATTCACATATTTGTTGTGTCTTAATAAAATAAAATGAAAAATTCTTCAAGTTGCCAATGAAACAAATCTAGACAAAATTCATTTACTACCGATATATAGAGCAATGACAGCACCAAACCTTTTATATTCTTAATAGGACATGATACACAAAGGCAATTTCTGTTCCTACTTTTTAAATGCAAAATACTTTTCGGAAGTACGTACTGGCCAAACCATCTTTAATTGTTTTTTTAAACTAAATGCGTGTCGTTATTGCCGACAAAGCGACCAATTCGAAAAAAGAATTACAAACTCTCTCTTGAGTTATGTGTTCAGGATAGCATTAATTATCAAAGAGCCGTAAACGATTCAACTATAAAGTCTAGGCATTTTACCCATTCTCCACTAGTTTGCTCAAGATTAAAACCTTATCAACAACATATTAATTTGCCTAGAAACATAACGATTGGCATTCAAATGCGAAAAAATTCTACTTTCTACTTGTTGGAACGTCTACTAGACTAAAAAGAAGCAATTAATTTATAATTTTAAATATAGATTTTCTTACTGCGTACTCTAATGGGAATTACTGAAAAACCTTATTAGCCTTCTAGTTACGCCATGTGAAGAAATCATTTTTTAGAGAAGATGGTCATTGGAAAATTATTTCTTCTATAAAAGCAATTATTAAGAAACATGTGCAAGCTGACACAAGTTCTGTACAATACGTTGAAATGGCCAAGGATGAGGATGAAAATGGTGATGTCCAGTTAATTTAATTAGTACAAAACTAAATCAAAACACATTTTGGGATACTTTTAGAAGTATAGCCTCTCCAGTACTAGTAACCAAGAACTAAAAAAAAACTATTTGGTCTCCCCGCCAGTTTTAATAGAATCTAAATTAAGTTTAAGGGGTAACATCAATGTAGCTTCCGAAAAATAGGGCTAATTTTATTTGGGAGTGTGGAAGAGAAGTAGGAAAATTCTTTTCAGAGGATTCATTCAGCACATATTGAAGTATGAAAAAAAAATTCATTATTATTTTGATACAAAATGGCGGCAACAGACCCGATCTTCGAAATCAGCTTTTTTAAAAAATGTACAACGGGCGAAAGCATTTCGGGTGAACTATGAAACCTGGAACAAAAAACAAAGAAAATTCATAGTTTATATATAATTGGCTCCTGATGACATAGGGTTTCTTTAAATCGAATTTTGTAGAAATGGCTCACTTTTGAAAAAAAATTAGTCGATTTTCGGTCAAAAATAAAACAATAAATTATTTATAAAAAAAAGTTTGCATCCAATCAAAAAACGGCCACGTAGCAGAGAAGATAATGTGATTGTGAAGCTACTGTTAAAATTTTAGATCGGTCGGTGCAATAGTGTTTATGTAACGTTTTCACCCAGTTTGAAAAAAAGTGGTTTTGGGAAAAACGCGTTTAAAGTTATACATGTGTACACATTTATTATACAGAATTGTCGCACTTGCGGACTTCTGACATACCTGGAGGTCTTCCTTAAAAATGTAACGCTCTTTCACTCTAAAGGTAACAGACCCACTTACCATTTCGACAGGTAACGGTAATACAAAAGCAATGCCAGGAAGCGGGCAGGGGGCGCGGGCAGCGCGCTTCGTGCTTGGCGCGCGCTCGAGGCGTTGCCACAAAATCGAGAGTTCGACATTTTAACATTTTTTTTTCGCTAAGGAACTAATTAGATATTATTTTTAAATACCTAATAGTTTGTTTAAAGCAATAAAAAAATCAATTTTTAACAACCTGTTATAGTGGTGTTACCCCTTAATAAATATATATTGCTTTTTTACCTGCGGAAAATGTTTCCAGTGAACAACTGTTTATCGAATCGGTTTATACATATATATATATATATATATATATATATATATATATATATATATATATATATATATATATATATATATATATATATATATATATATATATATATTGTTGTGAATACACGTTTATTTTACGACAAAATATTAAATTTCAAATTTAATATTGCCCCAAACTCCCTAAATAAATAAATAGAATAATAGGCATACAGTGCTAAAACTGCAATTCTTCGATTGCGGGGAGACCCAGACATTAAACGGCACGGTGGCGGCGCTTTGACTCGGTGCTTCCCCCGATTTAAAACTTAGGTGTTACACAAATAAATGATGTTACGAAAATTCTTAAAATAAATTAATGCCGACGGAAACGAACTTCCACGTTTCCTGAAGGATAAAATGAATCCAACAAACCCGGTAAATGACGATCCATATTGTTGGAGATGGGTACAAAAATACCGAATAATGGCAAGATTCATTGACGTATCGTTAGAATTGAAAAATAATTAAAATTGCGAGACCCTTGAAAAAAATTAACTAAAATTGGGTAAATTCAAAATTAATTTTAAAAAAAGACACTCATCATCCGTTAATACGACAATATACATACATATATATATATATATATATATATATATATATATATATATATATATATATATATATATATATATATATATATATATATATATAAATATATATATAAACATCGGAAATAGACTATAGTCGCATAAAGCGGAACAGTCGTTATTTTTATACCATGATCTGAAAAAATTGAAATTTAAGTGTTAATGTATGATAGTAAACGTTGTGCCTGTTTTTAAATTTCAAAACTTTTTTAAATAAGTCTGAGAATGTTGATGAACATGATGTGTTTTTCTTATATTTTAAAATAAAACTTGTTTGGTTTCTTTATATTAAGGTAGAACGTGTCAGCTTGTGTCTTAATCTTATATTTTTAATGAAATGCCTTTTTATATGTTTTCAAATACATGTCCATTTTAAATATTTACTATGTCTACAACTTGCAGTATATTTGTGTTAAAGTAATAAAAATATTTTAGCTTACTGATATTGTCGGCTAATGTTTTCCGATATAATTCGAAGTCGCTATTATATAAAATGTGTTCATATCAGTATCGGTCGACCTCTATAATTTACTTTTTTTAGCGCATGATAAATGAAAATGACTATGATTCTTTATTTAAGGAAATTATTGAAGAACTGACATTAAATTCACAATTTTTTAATAGCACCCTTATCTTCATGATGCGTTGTATTGTTGCTTTCCTAGATTAACTTCACCACTAATATTGTTCATTATATGATTTGGTATTTTATTTTGTTACAGGTGTGGGTAGTAAGTCCGGCGCTACACCAAAAATTATTCAGACTGCGTGTCCGAATCGTTCTTAATTTTGGGGTTTCTATGGTATGTATTTAGTGTAGATATCTAATGTTCGTTTTCAAAAATGCAAGCATGTTATCACTATTACCTTAGGGCTGTAATAACCTCTACATACATCGAAATACTATGATCATTTTGAAATAATTTCTGTAGCCTATCGACTTAACCACTTAGTACAATAATGGACAGAGCTCTGTGATTACTTATTCAGCGTTTTTAAAATGCTGTAATTTTCAATGGCGGTTAGTGAAAGTTTATTTATTATGTAAGTTTAGGAATACGATAAAGTGGTGACATAAATAAAATATTTTTAAATGTCGTCGTCGATACTACAATCGTATATCTTAAAAATTTATGTTTTTGTATTTGTCTTTTTACGTTGAAGATGTCTATAAAACAAAAATTACCGACATAGGTAATTTCTTTATATATGGGGTGTCACAAAGTCGATAGTATATTGGGATCTGGTAATTGTAAGAGATACGGACATTAAGTTTGAACAAAGTTAGTAGTTGTTTCCGATGATATCTACATTCAATCCATACGCCATTTATTAAAATTCTTAAAATCTAAAGCCCATTTGTAGCTCTACAAGATGTTATCCTTGAATATTGAAAGTTTTAAAGCATTTACGGTTCTGAATTCAACTATATATCACAGTTAATATGTCCATAAGTAATTTAAAAAATTCTCCTAAGACAAAATCAGTAAGGATGAGGTGGAGCTACATTTTGTAAAGACAACGTAAAATAAATAAAATGGAAAATTTTATAATTAGGCACACGATAAGGCGCCTCCATTTAACTCTTTTAATTTTATTACGATTTTCCAGATCCTAATGAGATCCTTAAATCTGAACAACTTATTCTTTGCTACATTTCGCACTAAAAATCAAGCTTTTCACCACTTAAAAAATAAATTTGTAGTAATAAATTTACAAGAGCATAGTTAATTTAAAAAATAATTTTAGAAGGCATTTTTCAAATCTTAAAGGTAGACCCTATAAATAAGATTTAATGGTACAAAACAATACATTTTCGGAACAAGCACGATAAATTTAAAAGTTAAAAATGTATTTTTAATACTGCCTTGTGAATTTACGAACAATGTTGTTCACGATATGAATCTATTTTTTTTTTGTTTTTTCAGCCTCGGCTAAATACAGATGTTCCAAAGTTTTTCAATTACGTCGTAACATTTACAAACGAATTTTTGATTTCCTTCCATGAACTATTAGTTTAGTCTACTGGATCCGAATTCATGCGAATTATGACGACATTTTTCTTCAGAAATCGCACGCTTGACCGCGTCCACTGCCTTAGTCAATCGAATCGGTTTTTTGATCCAAAGGCGGCTATCAGATAAACGTTATCGCTGATACTAGACAATCTAATACTAAGTAAAAGCAGAATTTATGACCTTTTCCCATTTATATTCTGATCTGTTAAATGACGGTAGAAAGTTTTTCGATTAAATAATACTATTTGTTCTGCGTATCCCACAGGGAATTTTTTTCACTCACGACTTTTATTTACTTGCCCATGTCCATGCGTGACTTTCGTCTGAACTGATGGAAAGGACCCCATCTTAACGAGATTTGTTGCATTTCGAATGTCTTTGGATGAATACGCATGAACATCGCCGTTCTAATAGAGGCAGTCAGAATTCGCACGTTCGTAGTTCTCATAAATTGGATCTATTGGACGACCAGTTTTATTCTTTTTCTGGCAAGTCCTGTATTTTTAGTTCAAAAAATGTACAAATAATATATCAAGTAGTTAATTTCGAAATTTTGTATATTTTGAACTTTTTAAATACTAACCTTACCTGGTTCTACCGTATTTTACTCCTGGACATATTTTTTTCCAGTAAAATTTATATTTTTCAATGAAAACAAAAAATTACTGAATTAACAGATTCGGTATTTTGTAGTATCTACTTCGATATAGTGTATATGTATGTTATTAAAAAATAAGTATGCATCTCATCAGCTGAAATATAAAATAGTCTGGTATATTTTAGGTAATTTTAAATAAAGATAGAGTGGCATAAATGCCTTTTGTTTATCTTGTTTCAAAAACTCATATATTTGCACAAGTAATTTTTAAAATCTCATATTAGAGTACTTTGTGGAGTTCTTATATTTCAGCTGAGGAAATAATCGAGGGAAATAACTTTCTATGTACCAAGCACTAATTTTTTAAAGCTTTTGTGAATTTAATTTATTTAGCAACACTAAAGTATAATTTTTTTTTGTACAAAACATTAATTTCATGACAAGTTACATAAATAAAAAGTTCGTGGTCTATTTTTGCTTTTTTTTTCTGAAGGGATTAAGCGTGGCTTAGCATAGTCGGCTTTTGATGTTTTTTACCTATACGCTAATTAAGTAGTACATAAGTTTACATTAAGAATCCAACTTGGCCAAGCCAGGCTTGAATTGTTTTAGTGCATGAACTACATTTTTCAATGAGACGTTTAAAGCGGTACATATTTTTAATTTGGGAGATCACTTGTTATTACTTTTTATGTTAACGTTCCTTTTATAGTAGATATACATAATTAGTATTAAAATATTTAGAAGTCAGAAACAAATATGATTTTACATGTTTGCATTATGTTTTAACTAAATCTACTTTATTTTTATTGAATAACTCTTTTTTTAGATACTTTTTTCTGCTGTGAACAAACATTTTAGTTTAGGAACTATTAAATTGTGATTGCTATTTTATATTTAATTATAAATTTAAATATAGTTGGTTTAAATAATTGGACTGGCATTTTTTTTGCATCACTATCTTTGTAATTATAAAAAATTTATAAAATCTGGTCTAGAAAACGATACCCACTTATATTATTTGAGGTTTCTCCTAGATCAGTATGGCAGTATTATAAAAATGTAAAGATTCTTCAGAAAAATTTCTAGGCTAAACAACAAAATTATACTTGACAATGTTTTTATTGCAATTTTTTAAAAATCATTTGCTAGTTAAAATAACCTATTAATATCTGATTTATGCAATTTAAAAATGATGCTGGTTCTTTTTTAATTTGTTAAAGAAATTTCCCATAACGGTTATTTTGTAGTTAACTTCTCTTTACATGCACCATATCATAATTTAATTTTAATTATTAATACTATTAAAATATCTAAAAACTCCCAACATTTCTTACCCCTGTCATTTATTTCTGTCGTTAATGTACTTGCTAGAGAACTAGCTGGATCTTACGTAGCTAACAACAGTCTAGACTGTTTACAGATTTTCCTATAAAAAAATAAATAATCGAACTCTCGGACAAGAAATTATGAAACCGTACAAACTATCTAAGTATGAATTTGATATAATTTCGTTGTCAAGGATTAAAAATAAAAAATCTATATTTTCACTATCTTTAAAAATGAATTCTGTAAATTTAGAATAGGCTGTATCAGTGGCGTATGTGTGTATGTCCCCCCCCCCCCCGCAGTTTTTTTGAATGCTTCTTACTATTTTGCACCCCTTCGTATTTATTCATTTTCATTAAGGGACTTGAGGGCGTCTATGGATTGGTTGCGCCCGCTCGCACCGCGGGGTCTGCGAGGTCGTTATTTACGCCACTGGGCTGTATGCCCATGACAAGTTTTTGTAAAATTTCTGTTGGGAAGGGCGCCTTTTAAAACGTTTTCTTAAGGTAGTTCGCTCGTGAAACGGCTTTTCTTAGGAATGTGATCGAATTTGAATATATAGTTTACAAAAGTGTCTTATTTAATAAAAAAAAAAACGAAATTTTTTAATCGTCTGTGGGACGAAATATTAACAATTAAAATATGCATAATTAACATGCTGGAGGTCACTACATATAACAAAATGCCAATACATTTTGGAATATCTCAAAAACGGTTTTTACCATATTTTTTTTTTTGACTAATGCAACGTAGATCCAAAAATTATGAATTTTTTAGAAAAAATCCGCAATTTCTGGACTGTTTTGTCAGATTTTTTAAATAAAATAAACATCTGACGCATAGTGGGGTATAGTGATCACAACTTGGCAACCTTGTTATCTTGTTATATACTTAATGCGCGATAATTCAAACCTAAGTTAGGTTAGTTCTTCAGAATGTGACATTTTTTAAAAAACTATTCTTGATATTTTTATTTATTTTCTCAATGTGTTGAGATGTCAACATAACAAACTGTATAGGTATGAGACTCGCACTATATGAACGTTACTATATACACACGTTTACTCCATAAATCATTCAACACACATTTGCGGCGCTGCCAGATTTATGATATTTAAAGTTATTACTTTATAAGAATGTATATTCTTCTGTATAATGAAAGTTAACGTGTGTTAGGTACGTCTCGTACAAAAACAAAATTCTTTAGGCCTGAGAATTTTTAACTTTTGGTACTTACTTAAAGGCTATACTTTTGTTTACGACTGTCGCAAGCGAACTACCTTAAATTTATGTTTTGAGAAATAAAACAATCAAGTTAGGATACTAAGGTGTTTTTGTTTCCTTTTTTTGTCGCTACAACAGAAACATTTTAGATTCCTTAAAGCTCCCTAGGCGCGAAACAATCGTTGAAAATTATACTCGTTAAGAAAACTCAAAAAACCTCTTCTAGATAGACAAGTTCTGCCATAGTATGGTTTATGACCGGTTCTAGAGGAAATCAGACGCAGACCATGAAGAAAACTACTGGTAGGTCAATCAATAGAGATAAAAAAATAAGTGATTTTGTGACAAAAATACTATCAGGATACCGACTGTGCCATCACACTAAAAACAATCCGTAGTGATATTTTGTTGTTTTCCACTCTTTACTATGATCCATTAATTTGTTATAAACAATTAAAACCAGAAATTTTTGTTTCTTCATTTTTTGCTTATAAAATCAAAACTCCATAGTGTAAACAGATGAATCCTAGAGAACAAAAAATACCAACAAAATGAACCCTGGATCGACTCATTCTTCTTCTCCTGATGCATATCTGTTAATGGATGTGCGACCATATTTTCTTGATCTGTAAGGGACTGCGATCGAAACGCAAGTGATTTCACTACTGCAAATAATTGGGCGGGGCGCTGATGTGAATCGGCGTTGAGATATCTGTTGGTGTGCGTGCGATTTCTGTAGTCAGTGTGCGAAAGCAAGCCATCCTCTTTTCTTTTCAGTAGGATATCTAGAAACGGTAGTTTCCTTTCTTGTTCTGTCTCCATGGTGAATTTTATTTTTGAGTGTATTCTGTTCGTGTGATTTAGAAAGTTTTTGACATTTTCTTCTCCATGTTGCCAGAACAGAGACCTCTTCACACAAACCACGACTGTGACTGCGTTACGTAGATGACACATTCGTTATCTGGCATTTACACGGGATACCAGAAAACTTTCAATTACATATATATATATATATATATATATATATATATATATATATATATATATATATATATATATATATATATATATATATTAAAATTTAAAGAATATTGACTTGATTGAAATATAACAATAGAATTATTTCTTTCTGCGTGTGTAAGGAGCGTGATGTCGAATAATTTTAAATACGTTATTTCCTCCCGGTTCAAAATTTGTCAGGTGATGGTTGACATAATATTCTAAGTAATAAAAAAAAATCCCCTGGAAAAACCTGTCATCTGATGTATTTAAATTGGCGATCGATGCCTATGCTTGGCTCCCGTGCTACACCCTTCCTGCATCAACTGACAATCTTTTCACCGAGATACAGCCAGCTAACGTTTTTATTTATTCAAAGTAGCATATAAACTATCATCTGACAAATTTTTAACTCAGGGGAAATCACTGAATATATATATATATATATATATATATATATATATATATATATATATATATATATATATATTCATGTTCGTGTGATCAGCTGACGTGTAATCCGCCATTTTAGAGCCAACTGACTTTTTTTTCTTCAAAGCATTTGACAAATTTTCAGTCGGGAGGAAATGATTAAAATTTTTTTTCTACGTGAGTGGGGGGCTGCCGCTGCTCAACCCACCCACGGAGGCACAGCTGACATTTACTAGTTATCGTCCGAGAAGAATTTGGTCATCAAAATCTGTCGCTAGCTTGCAGTCTATCAGTGCTTGTTTACTGTACATACAAACCTGTCCACTGTCGAATGTTCCGCAGGAACGGGGAAAAATAAGAAAATTCATATCTTCGTCATTTTTCAAGTTGTAGGGCTGGCCCTTCACGAGATAATAGTAATGTATATGTAATTTATGGATACCAAACTCAGGCGCTATCGGTTTTTTTAGTTTTTGCACAATTGTCATTTAAAATTTTTAGTTCACTATCTTTCAGCGCGCCTCGATTCATCACGGATGGTTCGATTTTAATTTTGTAAAAAGATTTTGAAAGTAGAAGTATCATTCTACAAGCCTCTGTTTTCATTTTATGTCAAAAATCCAATAAAATACGTGAAAAATGCTAGCAAACATGACCGAAAACGGCCAAGCTCATGAAAATAGAAGAGTAGGGGGGAGCGCGGTTGCTGATGGGAGTGAATTTGTATAGTACATACGACTCCGCTCGGCAGCAGCGCTACCCCCACTACTCTTCTACTTTCACGCGCTCGATCGTTTTTGGTCATGTTTGCTAGTATTTTTCACATACTTCACAGACTTTATTGTAAAATGTAAATATATGCTTGTAGAGTGATACGTCCACTTTCAAAATATTTTTACAAAATTAAAATCCGACCATCTTTGACGCATATAGGCGCTCTGAAAGATGCACTAAAAATTTTAAAAGGCAATTGTGCAAAAACGCCTGGTTTTGGCACGCATAAAGTACGTATAAATTACTATTACTTCGGGAAGAGCCAGCTCTACAACTGGGAAAATGACGGAGAAATTAATTTTTGAAAAAAAGCTGAAGCTGGTTTTTTTCTCCGTGATTCGATGGAGTCGATCTAGGGCTTGTTTTGTTGGTATTTTCATTCTCTACAATTTATCTCTTTACTTCATCGAGACTGCTTCATTAGTTTTAATTTTATAAGCAAAAAACGAAAAAAAAAACAATATTTTGATTTTAATAGTTTATAACAAATTAATGAATCATAGCAGAGATTTAAAAACAGAACTAAAAATCACTATGGATTGTTTTTAGTGTGATGGTACAGTCGGTATATTACTAGTATTTTTGTCACGAAAAAATCTGGCCTATGGAGTAAGTGTCCTGAACTGACACTATTAGTAACTGGTACCTTCGAAACCGTAAATGTTACAGTATGAAAACTAAATATAAACTTTTTTAATTTTATTTGCGTTAATATAGTTTTTTATATTTTTTTTTATATGTGGTGTATTTTATTTTATTTTTAGAATTTCCCTAAGCTTCTTTACTATTTTTGTATAAAATCCCATATGCCTAGATTCAATTCTCCTTATTATTGACTTGCAACAACAACATTTTTAATATAATATAACATCCAAATGTAAAAAAGTTGAAATCAGATCGTTTGTATATTCCTATCCAATTTTTTGCATCTCGCACTACTAGCTACTGACTGATCTAAGTGTAAAATCGGACATGTTTTACGTGTCAGTATCTCTAAAACAAAGTTACCTGTTTTACACGGTATGTCATCTTTTTCCTATTTGTTTTAGAGTCTTTGCCATAAAATGACATAATATTAGAGGCTCCCTTTTACTATCATTCTCAGAAACCATAGTCATATAAAGTTTTGTAGATAGTAATATGAATTCTTACTTTACTTATTATAATAAATTAAATCGGCCAGTTAGATTTTGCTTTGTACTTTCTCAAATAATAAAAACATGACGGCAGTAATTGAATTTTCATAATTATTATTTATTTAGAAAACAATACTATTTTTACAAAGAGTTTACAATAATAAACATTTGCCTATAAAAAGGTCACAGTTTGATATATCATAGGAACTTGGGAAAATTGGTTTAAGAAACTAAGTTATTTTTTAAGTGGTTCAAGTTCACTGGTAACTTTTGTGATATCTTCACTACTCCTTCTACTACCTAAACAAGTAGTAAAGCATGTGTCTCCAATACCAAAGTTCTCACCGTCTTCTACGCTTTGTGGCATAGGTTTATGGAGAGTTTCTGGTAAAAATAGTGTTAGAAAACCAGACGCTAATGCTATCACAGCGAAAATGGTTGAAGGCAATGATGGACTGAAAGAGTCAAATAAAATAATGAGAGGCGTTAAAGCACCTGATGTCCTAGCACACATTGAGCCAAGCCCCATTGCTGAATTGCGAATAACTGTAGGAAACAGTTCTGCCGAGTAATTATAGATGACAGCAAATGAACTGGCAATTAAAAATTTACCAACAAATACAAACCAAACTGAAACGGTACTTCCTACGGCTAAGTTAGCTGCAATAATACAACAAAGCCCGCCCGCAATCATGTTGAAAGAGGTTATGGATCTACGACCTAACCGATCCATGACATATACAGTTATAATGTAACTGGGGATTTCAACCATTCCCATAATAAAAAGAACAAAGTAAGGATTGCCTTTTAAACTTCCAGTACTAAGAGACAATCCATAATATACTATAGAATTAGCAAACCAACAGAGACACACGTTTAAAGTCATTTTTCTTAATCTTGGTGTTTTAAACAGGTCCATCATTCCAGCTTCCTCCGATTTCGTTCTAGCTTCAGACTGTCCTTTGCTTATAAATTCAGCAGTTTGTAAATTTATTGGACTATTGTTCATTTTCAGCGCCTTTTTAACAATGTCGACAGATTCCTTTATTCGGCCATTAGCCCAGAGCCACCTAGGAGATTCATCCATTAGCCAGAAATGTCCAATCAACAGTAAAGCATGACATCCGTAAATTACTTGTAATGTTAAGCGATCCTTTATAAAAGAACCCCAAGCAGCCACCTGAAATTAGGAATAGTTTTAATTAGTAATGGGGAAATAACAGACATATTTCAGCTTTTTCCGATGTTTGGCTATTTGGAGGAAGCAAAAAACATATTTGCATGTATCATCTCTTTGAAATACATTTTTTGACGATAATATAAATTTAATTGCTTTAAACACTTTATTTTGTTTAACTTGAAATATTACTTCGGAAGGATATATGCTAGATGTGTTATATAAAATTCTTTATTGTTACCCAGAGGCATTACTAGAGGTGTCTTGCTATAAGTTATTCTGCCAATTCTTGCTTAAACTTGCAAACTCATCTTGCCATTGATCAACGAACAAGACTTTTTACCTATATTTTTTTTTGATTTATTTTTAGGTTCTAGGTATGTTTTAAAGTTCAAGGCCGTACATTGGAAAAGAAAAAGGGTTGTAAAGGAAATTTTTTCGTGGTATGTAAATACTTTGCGAGTATAAGAATATTGTACACATTTTATTTTGGTATCATAGAATCAGTTCACAAAACAACCTTATATCAAAATCCCAACTTGATAAAAAATTGCATTGACTACCTTTACCAGACCTATTTAGATAATCTTTTAAAGGTAAATAAATAAGCATACTAAGTAAATAAAGTTAAAATATTTACTTTCTACTTTTTTCGTTCCGTTAATACTTAAAAAGGGAAATATTGTGTTTTGTTGACCTAGGGCAATATACTCTATGATATCTTTGTTAAAAATAACAATGCAATATCCTTATTTTGTAAAAATTACAACCCAAAATAACACTTAAGCTTCTTAAACTTGACCGAAGAGTAATCATAGATGGTTATAATCGAATTTAATTATTTTCGAATTGTATAAATATATACAATGAATTAATAAGAGCAACACTGATATAATAAAAATATATAAAATTGTTCATATCGACAGAACCAGAATAAACAAATACAATGGATTAAAAAAATGAGATTTGAGTTAGAGTTGACATTTTTAATGTGAAAAATTAAAGAAAGAAAAAGACCATTAAATGTTAAAACGACACTCGAATACTCAACATAGACCTAAGCTCCGATTTACAAAATATGAGTCAAATTGGTTTAATATAGGACATTTTATAATTAGAAGTTTTCGAGATAAACTAAACCCAAAATCTTCAAATAAACCAACTTATAATTTTAAGTCTCTGTACGGTAATATCATTTTTATGGAGATATGAAGGATTATACGAAAAAAATTACTGGAATAAACACTTTTACTCTTATTAAAAATAGGAGTCGCGATCTCTGAGGAAAAAATATAATACATAATATCTTCTTAATTAGTGATAATAGATTCCAACAGAGATAATCAAAATCTGTTGGGAAGGTACGCTCTAAGGGTGGTTATCATCTCCTAAAAGTGGGTATCGTAAAATAGGGTGAATAGTAACATTTATGCATCTATACTGAGATTAATATTAAGCATAAAATAAAAACAAAATATGCAAAGAATAGATCTCGGTGTCCCTTTTAAGCATTAATATATGTATTTTTTCTTTCTTTAAAAATAACTCGAAATAAATCATATATGTAGTTTTGCGATTCACCTTACAACCGGTGTGAAAAACAACACCTGTTTGATTTCCCATCTAATGATTTTCACACTGTCTAAGAAGTGGATAGCACAAACTACATATTTTTAAAAAATATTTTACTTTACAAATTAACTTAAATATAAAAATACCTCTTCGACCCTTTTCAGAGGCACTAACTTTGCCAATAATTTGGTCGAATCTAAACTCGGTCATATCTGGAATAACTGGATAAACAAAAATTGTTGTATTTATCGATCTTTTCATCGTGCGCTTCACTTGAAGAAAATTTGCCGTGTAATTTTGAATTGATTGAATCCTGCCACTGTATTTCTGACTAAAAAATTCAACCAACAGTCAATTTCCAAATTTTTATATATTCCGTTGTAATTGGAAATACGCCCTCAAAAGTTTTACCTTTCTTGGTAACAGAATGCTCAAAAATGCCATCGACACTTGTGCTTGAAAAAACAACTGGAGAAAAATCAGGCAGACTTTCTATGTCTTCTTCCAAACATGCTTCTGTTTCATCTTCTCTTGATGCGTTATGAACGAAAATATTTTCAATATCACTGGAATCACTAGATTTGGTTTCGTTAAAATCCATTCTTGCGACACTACGACTTGGTAAAACTTTAATCTTTTTGCGCTGTTGCCTTGGTTTAGGGAGATTTTCGTATTGTAATGATTTTAAACTATCAGTTACGGAATCTGTTACTGCACCCGCATCATTTTCCAAAACTTGTGAACTTGATGGTGGTCTTAATAATATTTCGTCAGGATTTATTGGAACAATTCCATAGTTTCGAAGGCCCGACCTAATATTTTTGGCCACATTAGGTTCAATTGCTTCCAATAATAATTTAAGGAGATGTGAAAATGTGATCTTTGGAATTTTCTGTTCTCTTTTCACTCTTGTCTTTTTTATTTTTACGTCTACACAATACCGTATAATCAGCTTTGTATTTTTCTGCTGCCACTCTAAGTGAAACACCATTTTAACTTCCTTAATCGCTTTTTCGTATGCTTCATCGAAAACCTGAGGACAATGTTTAGCACTCGGATCACGCTTATACTCATGCGTAGCACTTAGTAACTCTGCCTGAGCGAAAAACAAAAGTAAGTTCGTCTGCTGCCGAGTCTGAACTCGTCGTTGCGATTCACCCTATTTTTTTCCAATTTGTAACCAATCAGGTTTCAAAATTCATGGATTCCTAACATTTAACTTGCCGCGTTGCCAAATCTAAGAATTATAATTAGAACGGTACTAGGAACCTGTCTTGTCGCTCTTTACCTTAAATGTAAATGTTAAATGGATTTGTCAGATAAAGTTTTTCAGGGACAAAGACTTATTAAAAAATTACCCTTACTTAAACATTAGAACCTCAAACCTCCTTTTTTCAAAGATTTTTTTTTCGTACTTTACGTATTAGGTAAAAGTTCCGGGTCCCTATTAAAGAGTTGTAAGCTTCTGAAAAGTAAACAGACTGGCACAAGAAATAAAATATTTTTTCCCGAAAATCATTGCGATTGGTACAGCAATTGCAAATCACCCCATTTTACGGTATTAGCACGAGCGAAAAAATAGGTTCATTTTTTTGATGTTCTATAATTCGGGCAGTTTCCTTTTAACATTAATGCGGCTTATATTTTGAATACTTCGTTTATAGAACATGTCGAGTTATATTTCCTAGAAATATTATGAAACTTATAAAACTGTGATTCAAGTTGACCTTCTGAATAGTCTATCTATGGACATACTGTATATGTATTTAAAAAAATCGTATTGCTTAAATATACTCTGGCCTTGTGCTAGTCTGTTTCGAATCTGATGTTTATTTTTGATATAGACGTTTGTTTCAAATTTATTTATAACGTTAAAATTTCAAAACAAAATATGGAAGTAAGACAACTTACCAGCATTATACCAAATGCAAATGCCGCTTGAAAAGATATCCCACACATGGATCTCTTACTGGGGCCTACAAGTTCCATAGTTAATACAAATCCTGGAATGTAACTTCCAGCAGATCCAAATATTCCATAAAGATATCTCGTTATAATAAATGAATAATAATTAGGAGCAAATGCTACGCCTACTCCTAGTATTACTTGCAAAACTGCTGACCAACAAAATACTGGTTTTCGTCCATATTTGTCTGCCATATTTCCCAGCGTTACCGCACCGGTAAACACACCGAACATATACATCGATTGTGCTACAGCACCCATCCATCTAAAAAGATTTTAGTCATTATGTCGGTAGTAATCGAGCTGAATTAGAAAATAGTACTAGAACAGCGATTAATCTACTTCAGAAAAAATACTGATTATCATTTTTTACGTGTATCTTTGAAAACGATAAAAAATTTCGTAACGGTTTTTGTTACTGTGTTTTTCAACTTTGTCGTAATTTTCTCTTTAGTTCCAAAAATTTCAGTATCGAGGTTAGAATTTAATGTACAGGATGCATGAGGTCACTACAGGTTACTGAAATAGAATCTAAAAATAGGAATTAATTAACTCAATAAAATACCTTCTATCACATACAAAATCCCATTCTATAGCTCTTGATGATTTGTAATAAATATCATCAAACACCCAAGAATTACATTTGTAGGTATCATTTGTAGTTGAATTAAATAATCGACAATTATCAAAATTTCCATTTGGCAGTCTGGGGATATACTCAGCTAAAATTGATTCGTTTCGATAGATCATTGTACCATTTTCTCCTGGAATTTCACACCTAAAATAGAAATGAAATTAAAATTTTACGGTATGCATAGATATTATAAAACTTCATTCATTACTACTGTTGTGAATACACACTTATTTTACAATAAAATATTAAATTTCAGATTAATATGTCCCCAAACTCCCTAAGTAAATTAAATAAACTAAATAAGAAGGCATACACTGCTAAAACTCCAAATATTCGTGTTGTCGAACCGGCGAAACTCAGACATTCAACGGCGCGGTCGCGGCACTTTGATTCGGGCTTCCCCGATTTCAGAGCGCGACGTCACCTCTGCCAAAAAAAGCGAAAAATCGGCTACAAAATTAAGGATATTACGGGTTGCTCTTTTTGAGATAACTCGTCCGTTTTCCGATTGAGCTTAGTTCTCGGGGGCCACGAGATTGTTCCCTTTATTAGAACAGATCGTGGTTCTTAAAGTAGGTTGTTTTTAACAATGTAACATTCTGCAGACAATAAAGATCGTGTACGCGTCTTAATTCCTGAAATTGATACCGACGATAAAAAGGCGAGGTTAGCGGCGCGTACGAGTCACTTAACCTACGCGTCCTGGCTTAAAAATAATTACCAGAACGTGACCAAGTGGAGATAACCTGATTTGACATTGCGATTAATAGTCAACTTCGTGTTGACTGTAAAGTTATAAAAATATCGACCTTGACAAATAAAACCCGAACGTGACAGTGGAGATTAAAATAACCCCGAACTTGACTTACGGAAAATAACTGAATTGAGTATACAAAAAAAGAAAGAGTTAGGAAAAGTGGAAAAGTAAAAAGTGAAAATAAAAAGCTAATCCAATAAACCCGGTAAAGGCGTAAATAGGTCCATATTCTCGGGGGTGAGTACAAAAATGCCGAATAATGGCGAGGTGCGTTGAGGTCTCATTAAAATCGAAAAATAGGTAAAATCGCAAAAAGTAGTTGAAAGAGACCCTTGGAAAAAATTAAATAAAATTCGGTAAATAAAAGCGTTAATACAACATGGAATCCGAAAAGGGACATGATTGCTGTGAAAATCAAAATAAAATACTCATACCCCGTTGATACGATACTACGTAGCTTTTATATGCTACTAGTATCAAGCGATGAGTTGCAACTCAAATATTGCAAACAAGATTTTCAAATAGATAATCTGCTTGTATAATGAATTATTTTATAATATTTGTTAAAAACAAAACTGACTTGCTGTATTCAAATAAAAAAATTTAGCCTTAATTATAAATAAATTTTAATCTCGTTAAATTAGGGACATATTCAGAAATTAACCCTGGAGGGTTTTCTTAAAATTTTTATTTTACATATATACATAATACTTTTATGAATAATTCGAAAAAGAAATATTAAAAAAAATAGCCCAAATACGAGCCGTCAAGTAGGATCCTCTTTTGAAAATCCTTGCTGATGGTGGAATTATTTCCTCTGTTAGGCATCGTTTGAAAAAAAAATTCTTATTTAGAAAGTTAATAGCTAAGATGTAGCAAAGGAAAAACTTTTTACACTTTTTTTTAGAAATGAAAGCTGTTTGAAAAAACATATTTGCATGTATTATCTTTTCGAAATAATTTTTTTTACAGATAATATAAATTTAGTTGCTTTAAACACTTTATTTTTTTTTAACTTGAAATATTACTTCGGAAGGATATATAATAGATGTGTTAAAAAAATTCTTTATTGTTACCCAGAGACATTACTAGAGGTGTCTTGCTATAGCTATTCTGCCAATTCTTGCTTAAACTTACAAACTCATCTTGCCATTGGGAATGCAACGAATAAGACTTTATACCAATATTTTTCTGATTTATTTACACCAACTTCTTAACGCAGCTATATAAATACATTTTTATTTTACATATATACATAGCACTTTAATGAATAATTAAAAAAAAAACTGTTAAAAAAATGGCCCAAATACGAGCCGTCAGGTATTACCCTCTTTTGAAAATCCTTGCTGATGGTGGAATTTTTTCCTCTGACAGGCATCGTTTAAAAAAATTCTTATTTAGAAAGTTAATAATTAAGATGTAGCATAGGAAAATTTTTTTAACATTTCTTTGTAGAAATGACAGCTGGTTGAAAAAAAATCTGATTTTTATCAAAATTTCGAGTTCTAAAAATTTATAAAAAATGAAATCGCCATCTAATCACAAAATCTCAGATATTATTATAAAAAATACATGGTTCAAATTTTATGGCAATCGGTTAAGTGAATCTTGAGAGGGGGTATTTCATTGGTGCCGCGATATCCTTCGACTTCTGTTGAGCAGCTCTTTCCAATTTCCTGGCCTCTTTAGTTTCTTGTTAGGCTCATGTTGGCTATAGATACTCGCTGAGAATCCAATTTCTGGGATAATGGTAATACGTTTGGGCCAATTGCAAGGCATTATTTGTAGTATACTGATATATCCATGTTTAAATACCTAAACTGCAATCCCGACAGTTTTTGCCCTGCTGTAATGCACCTTTGATGGCAAAGACCAAATGACAGCGTTTGGACTTTCGTTATCAGTTAATCTAACGCATACCGAAAAGGCAGTCTATGCTGGCAGTATTTTTCTTAATTGCAAATAACTTAGTTGACCGTCATGATATTTTGAGTTTAATCAAAGAACTTGGCCTTTCCTACCGAATGGCGGTTGTTTAGTGACTCTGCGAAGACAAGTCTAAAGGCAGTTTATTGTTTAATGGAAATGAACAACCTTCTGTTCTCGTGAGTCATATAATAAATATGAAAAAAACGTACGAGAACATACGTATATTACTTCACAACATAAAATACGAAGATCATTAATAAAATATCTATGTCGATCTAAAAGCGATTGCACTAGTTACAAAACTGCAGAGTGGCTACACCAAATATTCTTGTTTTTTTTAGGCAAATAAGAAAGCAGAGCCAGAAACCAACATTATGTCGTTAAAGAATGGTCGTTACGTGACAACATTGTGTCCGGTTTAAAAAACGTCCTTCTTTAATGAACCTTTAGTAGAGCAGCAGAAAATTTATTTACCTCCTCTGCACATAAAGCTAGGGTTTACAAAAATTTTTGTCAAAACTTTAAATAGAGAAGGAAATGTTTTTCTTTATTAAGACGGAAATTCGCTCGTATAAGTGAGGCAAAGCTTAAAAAAGGAATGTTCGTTGGGAGGCCGCAAATATGAGAACTTTTTAAAGACGAAAATTTTGAAACTACACTTCCGAGAAAAGAAACTAGAGCGTGGACTGCCTTCAAAAAGGTATGTAACAACTTCCTAGGTAACAAGAAATTAGAAAACTACAAAGAGCTAGTTGAAGAACATCCAATCTTACAAGAGATTGCAACATGTCACTTAAGCTGCATTTTCTTTACTCCCATTTGGATTTCTTTCTTGATAATTTAGGTGCAGTTTCAGACGAACACGACGAAAAATTTGAAATGAAGAAACAGTATAGTTGAAAATGGAGCCCAAACATGTTAGCTGACTATTGTTGTACCCTCAAACGTGAAACCGATCCCGGCGAATATAAGAAACAGACAAAGACGAAGAACAGACAACAAAATAATTTATTTGAATGTGTTATACTTTTTTCAATACTAAATGAAGTATATTTTGTAAAAAAAGTGAATGTTTTTTTTTAATCTTTGAAAATTCATTAAATTGCGTATTGTTTGGGTTTCTCATATTTTTTATTCTTCTTCTCTTCTCTAAAAATTTATTGGTGATAAGCAAAAACCGAGCTCATATTTAAATTCGGCATATTACAGTAGACGCAAAAAATCCAAAAAATATCAGGGAGCGACAAGGAATTTCAAAATGCAGAATAGTGTAATGCTGGCATGGTCACATTTTTGAACCGACGGTGCTTCTATTGTGTTATCTATTAGGATGTAGTCCAGGATTCTGTTAATATTGTTCTTAACATTGTTTATTTGCTGTAACTCAAGATAATGCATTTTATCTACTAGCGTCTCAGCTGCAGCCGTCAAAATATTCTTAAAATAATGAGATCGTAGACCTCTTACATTTTGGTAGTAACATTAAATAATAGTCGGTGTAAGCTTAAACATCGTTTATTTGAGTGACGTGTGACTTTATTGAAAAAAAAAACATTATTATTAAGTTTACAGCAATAGGTTAGTTGCTAATTCTGAGGCTAATTCTTCATTTGAAACATTTAAATACTATATGCGTTACCATGTCAGTTTTATCAAATACATATCTCCAAAATCATGTTCATAGTATGTATGTAACCCTTGGTCGATAGATTGATATTATATCTAAAATCATATAGAACCATTGTTATATTCTACTGCAGGCAGGGGCGGATCAAGTCTCTCTCTTTGGAGGGGGCGGTGATATTACAAGAGCACAGTATGGCAAGCGAAAGCAAGTTGTCGACAGAGGGAAATGCAACAGCATTCATATTCCTAGTGTACAAGGCAGAGGCGGATTTATTTTTCTGAATTCGAAGTTCTTGGGGGGGGGGGGGTTATCGCAAGCAAAAGGGAGTTGAGTTGTCGACGGGGGGGGGGGGAGAGAGATGCATGCAGCATTCACATTCCTAGTGCAGAAGACAAAAGCGGGTCTATTTTTCTAAATTCCAATCTCTTGGGGTGTGGGGGCGATTGCCCCCTAACCCACTCATTGATCCGCGTCTGACTACATGACCGATAATAATTAAATTAATTTTCACTGCTGTTTTTTTTTCCATGCAGGAAGGGCTAATACTTTTACCGACATTAGCATTTTTCCTTATCAATAAATATAATAATATAATCATCTTTATTAAGGTTTTTTGATAAACATAAGCAGTTATTAAACAAATCATTAAAAAACAATTTGTAGCCGTATTGACAATTAGTATCATATTTACCATAAAGATGCTTTTTAAATAGTAAACATGTACCAATCGGCTTTATTTTTTATTTCACTTTAAAATTTCATCATTTGGAAGGCTAGCATCGCTCTCCTGTTTTTGCAATTTCTCAGAATACTCTTCTTTTAGGTTTTTAATATCTTCTTTATAAATACTTCCGAGCTTTAAAATCTCTCCTCTTTCTTTTTCAACTCTTTTTTTTTTTAATTCATTCAAAGTTGCAATTAAATGTGTTAATTTAATTTTACAAATATAACATCAAAAAAATAATACATCTTTGTGCTGGTAAAATAGCCCGCGATTTAGTATGTTAATTCCTGCCAATTTCTTACAAATGTTGACTCCACAAGAATGGCAATACGAACCAGAAAGTCCATTATCTCTAGGTCACCGCTCAAATACGCAATCTCTTTGACATTTTTAATAAATTAATTATTTTATGAGTGAAAATTATTAATGACAATACAAGTTTAGAAAAAAAATATAAAAGCGCTATATGACGAGAACAAAAACTAAATTCAGATACTTCTATCCATGCAATATGTCTCTGTTCTGGTTTTTAAGTAGGTATAGGTACCATTTATTAAGATATGGCTGGCCGTTTTCTTGTTTTAAAGCAAACACCCGAAAAACGAAAACACCTGTTTTAACTATAATGCAGCGTGCAAATCTAGATAACTGCACTTCAAAATCCATATTACGCACAATATGTTAGTTATTTCGAACTTAAAAAATTATCATTAAAATATCCGCTAAAAACACACAAGTTCACACGAAACTCATTAATAACTAACCAAAAAACACGCAACAAAAATAAACAATTTATGCGATGAAACAAAACGTGTCAGCTCATTTCATGTGCATTTCTTCGTCACGCAGCATACCGATTCTACGAGTATAGCGTTCAGAGAGCCTAAACTAGTTGCATCTTTATGTACCTGAGTTATTTTCACCTTCTGAAATTTCTCAAACTAATTTTGATTATAAAGAACCGATTTAAAATATCTAATATAAAATAATATTCAACAATACTCTTTGTCAAGGTTTTGACCGGTCAGCTCACTACCTGAGTTTTGATCCGACACCCTACCACGTTCACTTCTAATTGATATAATGGGAATACTTTGAATTTTGAAATGTTTAAACGCTGAAAATATTCCTAAAAGTATAAATAATTTATTTAGCCAAAAAAATCGATTTTTTTTGAGTCTCAAGGTGATGTAACCCCTTAAGTATGGTGCAAATAATTTATTTCGACGGGGTTATCCTTTATTTTTTATTGTAAACAAGTTTTACATGGTAATTAAAAACAAAAAATAATACCATAAACGAAATTCTTTTAAAAAATCACTGATCTTTTTTAAAATATAAATTACCTCTTTTGAATATAAATTGAGTGTTGTTCACTTAAGTGAAGCTAAATTAATTTCTGATAACTTTTAATTTAAAAAAATTTCGGAATATGTTTTGTATTGAAAATACAAAAAAAGAGAGAAATGCGATAACATAATTTAATTTCTTTTAAATATTAGTTTATTCGAAATACAATTCACAATTTCTTTATATTAGAAACTAAACAAAACAAAAATTGTTAGTTTTTCGGTAGGTAATTGTTTATCGCTGGCGCATAAATGTATCGTTTTCTCTATAACACCTAATATGGAACCTAATTTGATTAAATTCGTTAGTTTTTACATTAGTTTTTGTTAAGGACCAGTTAAAAAATTTTGGTTTAAGATATATGATCTCGATACTGCAGCGTCCCAAAGCATAAAAAATTGCGTTTCATAGATGATTTAAATACGAAGATGGGATGAAGCGTCATTTTGACAACGCCACCTTGAAAATTTGTCTTTCTTCAGTATCACCTGAATGTTTGAGAAAGCTGTTTTGTGTTATTGGAAAAAAATGAAGAAGATGTGAGTTCGATTCCGAAGTCATCGCTTGGACCAACGCGCCTACAAAGAAGGCATCCATGTACTACCGATGGCTCAAGTGTATATCTTTAAAATAAGGTTAGATAGAAAAATAAAGCAAATTTATACCATAATTTTCGTATTTTGATCGGAATATTTTCATCCCTCCTCGGGCACCCTGTCTATAATTATATATGTTACTTAATTCAGTCACTCTGTAAAACGTGTACTGTGAATAAAAATTAATTTCAACCCTACAAAAAGACGATAGTACTTTTCTGTCCAAACATGGATATATTTCCCTGCTTAGGAGTTATTATTTTAGTTCAACAATTACCCTCCCGCCTGAATAAGTCATTGCGCCAAGTTGTTACTTCATTTTTAAATAGAGTTCAACAGGATTTTTGAATCTGAAAGAGCTTTTGATAAAGACTAACATAATATTTTCAGCTAATTAATATTTGCGTAATCTATGTGCTTATTAACCAGAATTATTACACGATTAACAACCAAAGTAAGCTCTTATCATTTGGTGGAGCATGCAGATTTCACGAAGGAATTTAGCATACTGAATTATCTACAGTGAGAAACCTTATATAGAAATGCCAAAAATACAGCGTTCGTGGATTTTCAAAAGGCATTTGATAAAATAGCCATATAGAATAACCACACATTCGTAATAAAAGATATCTATAACGACGATGCCAGTGCATACAGATAAAAATGGTCGATGATAATAAGATAGAAACAATCACATTTTGAAGACACATCAAACATGGAGATACTATGTCACACAAACTCTTCACCTTGGCTTTAGAGAATATCTTTAAGTCTAAATTGGGAACAGAAAGGAATGAACGTGGACGGAAAATATATCAACTATCTTCGATTTGATGACATAATCATAGTAGTTCGACCCCAGATGAATTAAGGCTGATGATATTTGAACATAAGATGGAATCAGAAAAGGTAGGCATGAGTATAAATCTGGTGAAAACAAATATAAAATCAAATAGCCATTCACAATTCAAGTTAATATACATTTAGATCGAAAAAGTTGACAGTTGAAAACGATCATATTAATAGAGTTTAGCCTAAGAAATTAAAAGTAGCACAAAGAGCAATGGGGAGGTTAACTCAGAGCATAAGATTACAGGATAAAGTGAGGAACGAGGATATAAGAGGTAGAATACAAATTATTGACATCTTGAAAAGAATTGATACGCTAAAATGGAGTTGGATAGGATACATTACTAGGAAGTCTTTAGAAAATATTCTAGCTAACTGGCGCCCCAGGACATTTAAAAGGAGCATCAGAAGAACACAAAAAAGATGACGAAATTAAACAAGTAGGCAAAACATGGCTTAAACTAGCACAGAACAGAGCTTCGAACATACCCCTATAGAATTAGCATAACGTCAGAACTAGGGCCCGGTTGTTTGAACGCTGAATAACGTAATAATATTTTTATTTATGTTTGAAAAAGTGTTGATAAATAGAGATACTTCATCTCTTGGTACACATATACCGATTTTATGCTATCCTTTTCTAATTGCATTATTTAAAAGAGTATCGTATGATAATCGGTACGTCAATTCTAGAAGTTAATTTATGGTTGTCTAAATTATTATTATTTATATTTACCAATAAAAATAAGTTTTTAAATCATTTTTTTGTTAATATTATTTGCAAACTTCGCATTTATAGTAATTTCTAACACTTAAAAACACTGAAAAGAGCCACGACAAGTAATTAAACTGAAAGAAAAGATAACTAAACATGTTTATGTCTGTCAAACATTAAAAAAGCCTCTTCCCCACCGACCATAAACAGCCTTCAAACAAATCTATTGTTGTTTAAATCTATGGGGTATGATCGAAGGAACAGAGTATATTGAAAAAGAAGGGGAGAGACCTATGGCCCGCAGTGGACGAGAATAAACTGAAAGAATAATAAAAAGCTGTGCTTTACTAATATACTCTTACTACAATAATTTTATGATGTTATATTTATCACATTACTGATTTTATATCAAACTATAAGATCAAAAAAGATATTTTTAAGCAAAAATAATTAAAAAAGTTAGTATTAATATGAGTATTTAAGTTTCGGCAGATTATTGTGCAGAAATATTTACTTTCTTGTTTAATTTATTCCTTTTTACTGAAATTACTATCTCAACTTTGGAAAATATTTGTTCACTAGGTACATTGCCAGCTATAGCAAGTAAATATAAAACGGCATAAGAATATAGTAAGGCGGAATCTCTTGTTTTTCGTTCCATCATAAAATAGGATTAGTTTTTCTTAAGATAATAGATGAATTTTAAATTATTTAATTTGACATTGTATTTTTGACAGATGTTTTGGTAGGCGATTTTCTTTCAACAAAAAAAGATTTTGACACTTGTACATAGTTGGTACATTTTCCAATGAACTCTAGGTCCAGGTTCTCGAGAGAGATTGGGGATAGAGAGGTGATCACGTTTAGATGTTGGAGGAGTACAAGTGTTCTGGTATTTTGGAAGTATCTTTGATTCGGGTTTCTAGGTGAATAACATTTTGATATATGGACTCCTAACCGTCTTTAAAATGGAAATACAAGAAGGCTGCCATTTTTCTTTTTTAAAGTTCCTACTCCAGCAAAACTGAAACTTTCTTTGTTAAGGTAGGTATGATAATGGCATAACCTCTGAAATGTAACACTCCAAAGAATTTTTGTTATTCCTCCAAATGGACTTCGCAGGTTTAAAAAGCACCCAACTAGTTCCAAGTTAAAAAAAAGCTTAAATCTATTAGCGACAGATCGTCAGTAATACATCCATTTGAAGCTTCTTTTGTATAAGCAAACGAGAAATCATATTAAATGTGGGATTCCAGGGTATTTGGATGTCTTGAATAAATTTTAGTTTCAGAAGATGTAGTGGTTCTAATAGTTAGGCAGATTACAAGCAGTTTGAGAGTGATCAAAATTTCATCGCAATTTTGCAGTTAGATCAGTGACTAAACGTTGACTTCATATAGCATCATTAATTACAAATTGAAAAGTATGAATTAAATATGCTTCATAATTTACTTTAGTCCGAAGAAACCATTATTCACATAATCAGCATTATCCGCTAATAGAAGGTGAATCTGGTCCCGTCGTAATTCCGACATTCATTCGACAAAGAGTTGAATGCTTCTGAGATAACGTATGAGATCCTGTGAAATGTTTACGTGCAAGTACAAAATAAGATCTGTAATTTAAATTAGCGCTATTAAAAAAATGGTAAGACATAAAAATAATTGGTTGTATACTTGCACGTGCAAATATCTGCGGTGAAAGATGCTTTACTGACTATTTTGTTAATTTTTTAGTCCTTTGTGTTGTACATTTTACAAAAATATCAAGCAGAGTTTATTATAGGAGTTAGAAAAAACTCTAAATACATAGGATGCTGGATTTTTTCTATATCGCAATAAAAAACCAATGCTTATGAAAAATTGTATTTTTTTTAAATAAATGCACTTTTTTTTTTAAACGGGATACCCTGTATATTACTAAATATTAAAATAGAGCTTAAAATTCTCATTTCAAATATATATGTTGCCTATGTTTGCTCCAACTGTTTTTGAAATATTTACCGCAAAATATTATATATTTTAAAAAATCGCCATACCCATGCAAGTTATGAAACAATTGAAAATTAGGTTGTTCAATGAAGAACATAATATAGTCATATAATATAAAATTAAGTTAGCTATGCAAAAATAATTTTACACTCTAACGGCGATAAAATAATTTTATTAAAAATAACCGATTTCTTTGCACGAATTTTTTAGAAACTTCGAATAAAATAATATAACTACAAGTCTTCAATATGAGCACAAACAAAATAGACGAGAACTACAAAAATATATTTTTAACAGTGAAGCTCATATTGAGCACTTGTAATTACATTTTTTTATCGAAGTTTCTAAAAATTGTATACAAATGATTTCTAACTAGTTATATTCAATAATTTTTTTTTCTATCGTTAGAGTGAATAATTATTTTCTCATAGCTTATTTGATTTTATATTATAATACAACTATAGTAAAGATTATTCACAATAATATGAATCCTCTTTGATTATAAGTATATTATGTTCCTCACTGAACAATCTAATTTTCAATTGTTTCACAATTTACACGACTAGGGCGACTCTTTGAAATATTTAATATGTTGAGGTAAATATTTCAAAAATGGTTAGAGCAAATATAGGCAACGTATATATTTTTGGAAAAGAAATTATAAGCTATATTTTAATATTTAGTAATATACAGGGCGTTACATTTAAAAAAAAAAAAGTGAATTTATTTTAAAAAATACAATTCTTCATAAGCATTTGTTTTTTCTAGTAACGTATTCTTGTGATGTAGAAAAAATCTCGCAACTTATGTACTTAAAGTTTTTTCCTAACTCTTATAAAAAACTTACTAGAGCTTGTTGAAATATCAGGAACAACCCTGTACATAAGTTATAAAGAGGATATTTGGTTGTCTTTTATAATATCATTTGTGAACGTGATGGATTTTTAATGCTGATCTGTATATACAATTTAAATTCAAATATAATACATCCCTAAGGAAATTCTAGGATAAAAACACTTTTTGTACTTTGGTAATTGATTATATTTTATTGGGAATTAATTAAGGATTATTTACCTCTTGCATGTCCTCAGTTCATGAAAATTCAGTTTTTCTTTACTAAAAAAATATAATTTAAAATTCAGCTCTAGTCAATTTCTGCGCTATGATCTGCTATTTTGGCAGTTTTTCTTACAAGTTGAGAGAAAATTGTAAGGTTTTTTAATTCTTTTTTTTTTTTGATCCATATTTTTTCTATGGTGCTTTATAAAAAAATCAATGGTTTATTTAAATGTGGAAGGCGCACGCTTTAAAGTAAAATAAGAGAAATAATAAAGACATGCAAGATGTCCAAACCTCTGAGGTAGCGCCAGTGTTTAAATAGTTAATGGTTAAAATTAGCCACTACTACAACTAAAAATTAACTTTAGTATACCTGAATTGTATACCTGTGATCTGGAACCGCTGCCACAGTTACTAAAGATAACATATTTAGACCGGCCGTTACAGCGGATAGGATATGAAGTGTAAACTGCCATCCTTGGTATTTTCCAAAGTCCCCTGAAAAAAATATATTCTTAAATGTTTGCTTATCCCAAATGTATTGCTTTAATCTGTTCAGTATTTTTACAAACCAAATAATTTCAACATTTCTTTCAACAAAACAGAACTAGCGCTAGATTTTTACCAAAGACTATTTTTATCCTTCCACCTTTAATTACAACTATACATAATTAACAACGGAAACAATTTTAACAGCTATTTTATGAAGACGAACTGCTATCAAATAGTTATAGCGCCACAGACGCACTAACGGTACGCGAAGAAGTTATATCGGAATGCAAAAGTAAAATAATCTAATAGCAAAATTGGCTAAATTTAGATATAGTATTAAAATTAGAAATCTTATTAACAACTCTATATAGATAAGAATTTTTTTGTCATAAATTAGGAATATAGAAAAAAAAATCTTTAATTCGTACAGATTTAAAAAAATTATTTGCAGGTGTAATAAAATAGGTGTCACCACACTTCGCAATGATATTAATATTAAGAATATTTGAGTTAAAAACACCATTTCTTTTATTTTATTTCAAGATGCATTGAAAAAAAAAGCATTTCTCTCTAGTGTATAGTTTAGTCCTTAGCCTCTCGCTCAGCGTGGCATTGAGCAATAAGTTCACCGATTAATCTTGCGATGCCTGTTAAAATAATGTACTCACTGTCAAAAATGTAATAAAATAATATTTAGATTTAGTAGAAATTATTTCAAATTGTGTAAGAGAAGTCATCATGCAAGACGTTCATGAATTTAAACACTTTATTGAATGCACATTTTGTTAATATTTTTGATTGCTGGCAAAGTTTTCACCCAAAACCGGTAGATATAAAGCGTTGATTTACACAAACTAAATTTATGATTTTTTTTTATTAAAACCGTAATCCCAATTTGCGTTTAGTTGGTATATTATTTTTTATATCACTAAGGCTTCATTAGGAAATTTAAAGCCTTAAATCGTTTAAAAGATACACGATCTAGAATATCACTATTTTAGGCAATCTCTCTTTCTGTTATCTAAACAAATAAGACACTTCCGTTCTTCTTAAATACTTGACGTCTGGCATATAAGGTTCAAGTAAAGAAGAAATTCGAAAACCTTAACTTTGCCACTCTAAACCCCTGAACTAAGGGTTTGGATTTTGATTACGAATAAGTTTAAAAATGTAAAAACCTTTACTTACCCGCCCTATATTAATTAATCTAATAACTTTCTATTTTTGCTCCTGAAAATATTTAAATTTGCAAGAACTTGTACATTTTATCATCAATACCTATAACCACAAATGGAGAGGGAGAAATGGGCACCAAAATTTAAAAGTCGTTACATTATCTCTTTAAAATTACGTCATTACTTAAATCTGAGTGGCACCTTTTTAAACAATTGCATTCCTAAATGTGACAAATTTTCGAATTTATTTAAACTCGGTTGTGTAATGCCATAAGATTGATTAACAATATTAAACAAAAAGAAATTGAATCGGATAAAATATTAAAATTTAGCAAAAAGTATTGTTGTCCTACATTGCGAAACAATATGTTTTCTTATGTATCCGCCTCCTATTTGTGTCATTTTGCGATATATTGGAGTGTACCAAAAATATCCAATACATATTTTTTTTACGTCTTAAAATGTATTTTTAGTGTTCATCGATAAAAACGGTTTGCTGAGAAAATGACATGTATAAAACCCTTTTCGTAAACCTAATATTATGTAAGTGATTTTATACGAAAATATCATCATTTTCAATTTCAATTAACAAAAACGTTTTTAGGGATAAATCTGGAAGTAATTTTCACCAAATCGGAATAGAATTCAGGACGTAAAAAAATAGGTGCAGAATATTTTTTGTGTACTATAACATCTCTCAGAATGACACAAATTGGAGATGAACACCTGAGAACCTTCCCTTTTATGTTAAATTTTAAAAATATTTGACAAATTTAAAAAAAAAAATATAGTTTAATAATTTTATAAAATGACATGTATCTATTTGCATTTGCTCTATCTTACTTTACTTTATAAGCATCCTTTAGTAATAAGAACGGTTGTCATAAGAAAATCAAACTGGGGATATATACCTATTCTAAAGAACATTTTAGACTTTCTGTACATTATCTAATTTTACCCTGAATTATACGGTATAAACCGAACTAATTTGACAATAAAGGGTTTAAAACGACATGTACAGTACAACCAGATTAAACTTCAACAGTATAAGATTTGATACACACTATACCAATAAATAAGAATAATAAATTTTGTTTAAATATAATTAAATAAAAAATAACTAGCAAATAAGAAATTATAAATGACTTTTAGTGAATACATAGTTACTACTGTTTATTGCCAATGGGTTAAAATTCATAGACATTCTTTGAAACGTGTGTATGTTTTAGGTTATAAGTGAGATCATTATACAAAGCTTGACATTTTCAAAAAAGTTCAAAATTAGTAACATCTAGGTATTTTCTCCTTTATTTTCTTAAGAATTTTAATATGTCTATTTTTGATACTTGCGAAGAAAATTTACGCAGCAAAAAGCCTATGGTGCGAGAGAGTTCCATGGTAAGAAGCTTAAGTGGTATAAACAACATTAATATAGCAATTTTAAGAAATAAATCTAGTTAGAAGATGTATTTTGTGTTATCAAAATTGGATATATTTTATCATGACAATAAAAATTTATTGCCTTCAAATCTCTTTTTTTTTAAATTAAGTTAAAAAATACTTTTAACGTTTTGATGAACGACACACGCTTTATATCTTTTTTTTACCGAATTCTTATTAGAACATTCAACAGTTATATACAATATACAAGAAAATAATCATTAAAATTATATCTACCTTTACCTTGTAAGTAGTTACCAAATAGATATGTTTTTCTTTATTTTGAAAGTTATAATAAAATAGACCCTTGAAAATTATTTATTTAGCTGATTTAAGCAATTAATTATTTCTCTAACAAAAATTTACTTAGAAAATATATTTTTATTTTTGGTGTTTATATTTAGGGTATTTAATATCTAAATCGATAATGATGTTAAAAAGATGGGTTACAATGATCTGTTATTAAAAAATCTTTTAGTTATAACAAAATATTACACAAGTGAAGTATTATTAAATGTAATTTTTTTTAATCAAATACTATTGTATACAAGCGCTTCCTGATCTAAGTGCCACAGCACACATTTAAGTATGTTATGTGCGTAAGCCATTTGATATTTTCTTTCTATAATAGTGCTCTTATTTTACCAAAGAAAGCGCAAATAAATTATCATGGCTTAAAACCGGCAAATATTTAGAACTCGAGAGGAGAGGAAAGTGATAAATGTAAAAATCTTAAACTGAAACAAAAATATTTAACCTTGATTTAAAAAGTAAAAATTATTTATTTAACTTAAGAAATGAAATTGTTCTATATGATTTTACTAAAAATTTTCAGAAAGAATTATTTAAAATTACATCGGAATAGAGCGCCCCTTCTCAAGGTAAAAATTGTCATATCCCTAAATCATATTGAAAAACAGTTGAACTGGAAATTTAAAAAAATCTCGAATACCAATATCTCGAAAATTTACCTTCTAGTTTTTTATTAAAAAAAAGTTATACCAAAATGCGAACAAGTGATGATGTTTTAAAGACACGCATCACAGAAGGTAGCGCCCTTTATAACTAACAACAAAACTATGAATAGAATTGGATATCTCGCCTTAGAAACTTCCAATCGCCAAATTTTGTTCAAATATTCGATTTATTTTTTTAATTTATTTGAAAACATAAAAATGCAATTTTAATTTTCAATACCTGGATTTTGAATTAAGCTAAGGCTAAATCGAAATATTTTTATACAAGAGATCTGTTGTTGTTCTGGTCGAGTATGGTGGCATATCGAAAAAAGGGCGCATCATGTCCTACTTGAGATCTTGGAGATGAGCAGATTGTGTGGAAAGTTGGTGTCGTGTTTAGTATCATCGTCTCGGAACAATGCTTGGCTCTCTACTAGTTTAACTTCCACCCAATGGTCCCTTTGACCGTTGGATTATTTCGATTCCGAAATCATCGCAGCGACGAATGCCTGTTTTTCAGACTTGAACGCAAGTGCATACAAAGGGGGGATTCAGGCACTGCAGCAGCAGTGGCACAAATGAATAGTTGAAAAAGAGATTATTGTTAGAATAGAAATTTTTCATTACATTCTCGTATACAACAAGACATTTAAACGACTTAAAATTTATATGTGATCAATTTAACGATTACATATTTCGTATTTTGAATTTAAAAAAAAAATGATTTTCACTAAATTATAACCAAATTTTTTATGAAGCGATCGAAAAAATTTGCAGCCCACTGTATATTCTAAAATTATTAAACCATAAAATAACATTATTTTAAGTCAAGGTTTTTGCACGGTAATTTAATCAGATAGTAAATTTTGCCTTACAATGATTTATTTTTTTAATAAATTAATTATTAAATTTCATTAAAAAATATAAAAGTTTAAAAATAGCTTAAATTTGGACAATGTATTAATAACTATAGAATATTGCAGGTATCATATTGCATAGATCGATATATTTATAGTTTTTCTAATGTCTTACATCAAATAATATGTACACATTTATTTAAAAATGTGTCACATTCTTAACCAATATAAAATTTTTCAGAATACTTAGTCAGTGGCGTAGCTCTTAAAGGAGGCAAGGTTGTTAGGTGTATTAATGATTAAAAACACATTATGCGCTGTTTAATGCTCCCAGTTTTGATTATAGTATTGCTCTACATATGCTCCACTTTTTTAGAGCCTATATAGAGTGGTATTCTAGTCAAAACTTAGAACATTAACAAGCGAAAATTACGTTTTTAATTATTATTTTAAAAAGGTTCCATAAAGAACCCACTGCAGATTCCGTGAAATATATGTTCGGTGTAAGATAAAAACAGCAACTTTACAGACATTTTGTTACTTTGGAAAGCGACCAGAGCAGAAACAAAAACAAGTACAATATTTAGCCTTAAAATTACATTTCTTTTACCATTACCAGCAAGCACAGAAGATGCTAAATGAGATTTTGGCGAAACGAATGCAAACGTCTACAAGAAACCAAACGAACGAACGAATGTATTCGCGGATTAATACTGAATCATATATATATATATATATATATATATATATATATATATATATATATATATAATTTTTTTTAATGCTCTACAAGCGTAAAATTAAAATGAACATAAACATTTATTTTAATTTGTCCATAACAAAATGTAGTAATATTATAGTTTTATTTAGGCTTTTTTTCACATACCTATTTTTTAACTTGTTTTCCTGATACATTTAATTTACTTAATACTTGAATTTAAATTGTTGCGGAAACTAGGAATATTAAATTTTTTAATGAACAATTTGGGTTATTTTATTCAAACAATTTACTACTTGACTTAAATTATTTGTAATTATATAATTCACTTACATTATTAAAAAAAACTGCATTGTTTAGCCTAATTATATTAGTAGAAGTAAGAAATAAATTTAAGCTTGTAAAGAAATGCCGGTTTTTGATCCTTCGATATTGACTTTTCTTACCAATAAAATTTTCATCATCTTTGAATTTTTTTTTCCTCAGAAGATATATTTTATCTACAATTTATAGAATTGATATAAATGCCACGATATATATATATATATATATATATATATATATATATATATATACAGTGTGTCCCACGATGAACAGCCGCGATCGACTTCTCGGAAAATAGACTTTGAAAACTTTTTAAAATTTTGCAGTTTAATATATATATATATATATATATATATATATATATATATATATATATATATATATATATATATATTGGAGACATCAAGTTCTAACAACCGTGATTTAGATCTTTGAAAGCAGACTTTCGTTGCGGCTACGATTTTTTAAAGGTCAGTACCATCGACACTTCTTATGTAATTACGAAGTTCTATCGGTATGCGAAATATGCACGTGTTAAACAATGGTACTCCATACGATATCAACGTACTACTTTCTATTACTTTAATTTAGTCTGTGCCCATATCCTATTACCAAGCACAAAGAGAGAAGATAATCCAAGTTTCGAGAAAGGTTCTTCTTATGAACAATCTAAGTTATTTACAAAAATCGATATAAAAATATTGATATATTAAAAGATAAAAAGTAAATAGCCATTAAAATAAATAGTTAGTGCCGTTGTCAAAAATAACATTACCTGAATTTGAAATTCTTTACATGTACCTTCTCTCTGAAAAGAAACGAAACTTTTGATGTTAAACCACGCATATACGTAGAATTGCATGTGTTTTTTTTTAAGTTATAATAGTAAGTGACAATCATGTGAGATTTCATGACACTATATACTTTTGTAAGCAAGTTACAGCGATTTTGTTTGGATATTGTTTGTGCTTCTTGTCGATTTTAACCATGCCGAAATCAGTACACGTACAAGAGTTTTTGAGTAACATAAGGCATGAAAACGTAGAAAATGATCTACATCCCGAACGGCCATCAGCAGCAATTAACGACAATCATGTCACTCAGACAAAGACTATGGTGTTTAAAAATAGTAATATCTCGGTTAGAGAGCTAGTACATCAATTGGAAATCTTAAAAACTCAATAACATGAAATCTTGGTCGAAACAAGTGGCTTCATGCATGATAGTAGTGAACATAACCCGATTCTCTCTATCCCCCCACTCCTCGACCTTGACCTTGCCTCACCCCTCTTTGGCCCCGCCCACATGTCCTTGTCATTGACCTTGAAAGTGCACGTGTGCTTTGGCCTTGGCCTTGTGTCCAAGGTTGTGTGTGTGACCTTGACCTTGGTCGAGACGACCTTGACTTTGTTGAAGGTCATCTTGGGTGTGTGACCTTGAAGTAGTTATTTGTGCATTCTAATAGTGTGGGATGATCTTGAAATGATTTTGACCTTGCAAATTGTTCTATAAATTGTGTGAGTCTATTTGCATTCATTCAGTGTGAAATGTCAGATACGGAACTATCTAAAGAAAAAATTATAGAGCAAGTCGGCAGAGTAATTTGTTTATATCAGAGTAATTTAAAAAGTTTGTGTGATTTTGAAGAGAAGGATCTAGCATTTTTTCCTCTCGAATATTTAAAAACTTGCGTTGATACGCTGAGTTTACGGCAAATTTGGGATAAGCTGCCAGCGCCATATCGGTGTGACAAGGAACTACAGTTAAGCTTACCCTGTTACATTCACTATGAACAAATATATCGTCATTATATAGATGGGCCACCACCAGCAATAAAAAAGTGTCGTGAATGTAAAAATGAGTGAATAATATGAATAGTGCTTTGCAAGAGACAGTAAAAAAATTGGGCGATGAGTTCACTGAAACGGCTAGTAATTATTTCAATGATGCAATGAAAAGTCGAGCAGAATGGGCGTCGCGCTATTGTGATTTGGCTTATGAATATGAAAAGGCTGCGAATGCATGTCGTAAATATTGCAGCAAAACAATAAATTTACAAGACTTTGTTCGTGAGATAAAAAAGTTGGGGTTTAGTGACTGTTTGGAAAAACTGATTAGGTTCATTGCAGATCCGGTTGTGTTAGATGAAATTAGAGTGTAGGACTTAAGTTTAACGTAGTAGTAGTTAATATGGAAAGTTTAGTGCGAGAAATGTACGAAGAATTTCTAATTTCTGCAGCCTGTTCGGAATTTTACGCATATGAAATGCAAGATTCGGAGGCTCAGGACTTTAGTGTATTTTTTAACTATATGGACCATGCCGAAGTGTGTCTTTTAGCTAGTATAGTTTGTAAGAATTTTCTAAGAAATAAAAACAAACAATTATTATTGAACAAATTAAGAAAATTAGGTTTAGGTGATAATGTTACACGTATAGAAGAATGGCAGAAAAAAATCAATGAATAAAGTACATAAAATGTAGTTATTTGTTTCATTATATTTTGTCCTTGAAGTTATCCTTATACCAATTTAAATGTGTGACGTCATTTGACCTTGAATACTCCTCCCACTATTTCTATCGTTAAGCTACCCCCACCATTGTTACAATTCGACCTTGAAACCCCGCTATAAAGGTTCGTGGGAAAAGAAGTGACTTCAAACAGTCGCAGATATCAGTGGCATAAACATTAAATATTGTGTTCGTGTAGTGTTCTGAAAGTGCTTTTATATTCACGGTAATTTTTGGATTTATATACCATTTTTTTCAATAATGAGTATTGCGAAAGAAACTCTAGATGAAATTAATGAAATGTTTAGCAAAGATTTCGAGGTTTTAGAGAGAAAAAAGGTTACCGAAATGATTGTAGGCAAAGTGTATAAAATTGTAAAGATGGTTTCAATGACTACACGATTTGGTAAAACTCTTTTAGTGGCTTTACACGATGACGGTGATAATAGCATATTTGAGACTTTTTTACCAAAACGTGTGGCCGAAACACTATCTGACGATATTGTAGATATTATGAGTAAAACTAAAGATAAATACACTCTAACTTATTTGGGGCAGGGCACTAGAGTTTTTGGAAACAATACTCGAACATTATTACGTTTTGGCTCATTGGAGTAAATTGTATGTAAATTGTTTGAAAAAAAGGATGTAATTAAATTTAAAATATAGTTGCACATGTCAGAATACTTACGCGTGTTCATTATTTCTGTTAAAGATGTCTGCTGATGCGACGACGACGACGACGACCGCCAACGAATGTGTAGATAGATACATATTTTGGTTGGGGAGAGAATTAAGAAATAGGGCTCACGATATGTTAGATAGCGTAAATGATTGGTCGCATATTGATGTAACCAAAGATCAATATAAGAACGAGATCAGGGATACAATCAATTTTATGGCTGGGGCACACTTGTGCGACAAATTTTTATATGGTTCCATAGACATGGATACATTTTGTGCTGAAATGGTTGAAGAAGAATTAAAAGAATACCTCGTCAATATTCCACATTTACCAGGTGAGCTTGCTGCAAAATATGAATTGGTTTCTGCAACAGCAACAGCCCAAGACGTTGACGATCGAAATAGTGTCGGATGGGATAGAATTTTGAGCAACGAAAACGAAGACATGGAAAATTAATTTTTTATAATTTTTGTATTTGTGCAATTAAATAACTGTAAATAAATATCTATTACAATCACAGTTTTATTTTATTTCTTTTATAAACATACCAACCCAGTAGATCATAGTCAGTGTTTCTTTTTCTCAGCTGAAATATTTAATATAAGTAGGGCAAATAAAAATAAAATAGTTTAGTAAAGATTGAAAATGAGTCGAGGAAACAACACAATTGATAAATTTGGTCGTCAGAAATATAATGAAAAATATCATATATTATCTGGGCCACAAGGGATTGGTTTTAAACTTACAGCGGATGGGCAGTATGATATGGGTGGAAAAATCATAACCAACTTAGGCGAACCTAAAGATGATGACGATGCTGTGACAAAACACTTTGTTAATAGAAAGTTTTACAATTTTGCAGTTGTAATATGTGACATATTTAACAAGGATGTCCTCCCCATGATATACAAAAATAATAGTGAGCTTAAAACAAAAATTGAAGTTATGCAGAAAATACTCTATCATCAGCCTTTAAATGACTCATTAAGCGCACTGTCGTACGACTCGACTTCAAAAAAAATCTAAAAAAAGCAGGTTAAAGAATAGGAGAACGCACTCCGAGTGGCATAGCCTTGAAGATAACGTCGTAGTCGTCGGTGAATTGGACCTTCCCTCCAAGAATATTGAAATGTTATTTATGTGTATGATGTTTTATTGTCATTGTTTTTAATAATGAAGATTGAAATAAAAAACTTTATTTTATAATATATTGTTTATTTATTTTACATTTTAAATAAAAAATATAGTCATACAATATGTTATTTAAACAATATTAGCTTTATCTATCCAAGAGTTGAAGTGGTTGGGAAATCCTAGCCATTTGACAAATAATTGTTCGATGTGATTTTTCTTGCGTTGTCTAAGGACCTTTTCTACTAGATAAACGTCAGGACTGCTTGTTTTTTGTAGTTCTGATTCGTAAAAACACCCTCTTATAGGCTGACCTTCTAACGATTCCAACAAGTAAGTAGGTGGATTTGTAACGTTAACTTTTACAACTTTAAACAATTCGGTTGACCAAGAGGGCGTATATCCTTTCTCGAATAAGCTTTTGTACTTGCTAATACGCACAATGTCACCCATGGAAAACTTAAATTTTTTAGGTACAATTTTTAAATAATCATATGCTTTAATATGTGTTTTTTCTTGCACGTCTGCAGGCTTCATTCCAATGGTGCGATGTTTCGAATGGTTATAGGTTTTTGTTACTGCCGATAATATATGTATCCATTTGTAAGATCCTCTTGTCGAGAATTGTTTATATAAATTATTTTTTAAAGTCCTTATGACTCGCTCAACAATTGCAGCTTTCTTTGTGCTGTAAGTGGAATAATGATTTATATTATATTTTTTCATCAGGGCTTGAAAGTTTGTATTATAGAACTCCTTTCCTTGATCACTTTGCAGATTTATTGGTGTATATGATGCCTCTTCAATGATGCTTTTCATCGCATTAGTAACTTCTATACCAGTCTTGTTTTTTATGGCTTTGGTATAGACAAATTTCGAGTAACAATTTATACAGACCAAAATATAACGATAACCATCGTTTTCATCAGCATACTGTTGCATTTCAGCCAAATCAATTTGCCACAAATCTCTGTATCCTTTTATTATCGTGCGCCGTCTTACAAAATTTTTTCTAGCCGTTCTATGTAGTTCATTAACAATCTTGATTTTTTCTAGACTGGGCTCCATATTATTAGTAATACTAAAGGTTTCAGATCGAAGGAAGAACTGAATAATATCATTAAATATTGAGCTTAATATATTATATCTTCTTCTCGTAATTCCTCTATGATTGACATAATTTCATTTTCGTGTCCAGTGTGACCGGCCATTTTGGAACTCCACAACAAACGTAAACGATCCACCAACTCTTTAGCTTTGTTCCAGTAGACATATTGAAATTTTTTCGAAGATAATTTCTTTTTTGTGGGTAACTGTAGTTTTTCCGAGAGATTTTTTCTTGTAATAGTACCACCTAATTTTGTGCCCATTATCAGAGGTTTAATAATTCGTAAATATTTGTTCCATCTGGTCTCCCGTAAACCATCACTTTTTTTAAAATTGTTGTAGACAGCACTCGTTGATTCCAAAATTTCCTTGTACGTTGAAAGTACATTATCACTTAATTGTTGTTGTTCCTTGCCTACACTTGGGGGTGTTTTAAGAAATAACAAATCATAAAGTGCCGGTGATCCACCATATTCTGCAATATTTTTCCCTTTTTTGTATAAGACAATATTTCCATTTCGAAAACGCACCTCTAAATTACCAATAAAATTTTTGTTATAATCTGTTTTTGAACCAAAACGTACACCATATACAGTATCGTATAGAGATGGTTTCGAACGTAATCCTTTCAGGTGTGCGTTTAAAGTATCGGAAGTTGTGGTGTCAGCGGATGCGAGAGATGTATTAGTTGATGTCGAGGGTGTATCAAACACCGATTGGCTAATATCTTCTTTTGAAATGCGATGCTGCTGCTGCTGCTGAATAGGTGTGGAGGTTTGAAAGGAATGTGTAGGTTGAGGAAAACCTGATATTTGAGTCGACTGCACCGATGTACTGAGACTATGTGGCTTTGTAGCTGGATAATGTTGTTGCTGTTGTTGTTGTTGTTGTTGTTGCTGCTGCTGACGTTGCTTAACCACATCAGATATAGTTGTCAACGGCTTAGAAATGGGTTCGTAAAACTTTTCCAATTCCACAACATTAAACTCTTTAGCCGCTTTAATTTGTTTAAATTTTTTTCTGACGGCATTGGTAGCTTCCACTAGTTTACGTTTTAAGTCGATCGCGTTATTCATGATGTTAACAAAGGACGTTTCAACAATCAAATGAGCGTTTTCTCTTATTATTACAGTAATATATAGCTATCAAATCCTTTGCGGTATCTTCCCGATTTCACATCACTGTCTTTATCAATTACTAAAAATCCATACTTATTATCCCAACATTTTGAGCACATTTCTTGAAATTGAGTAAAAGTTAGATCCGGTGAAACGTGGTCGGAAAATATGTGTTTCATATTCAACTCATCTTGTTTAAACATAATAATAAAATTGGCGTTGTCTCGCACAAGCTGTTTAGGCACTCGCGAATATGTTTGCGCTAGGTAAAAGGAGTCGATATTTTTATGACGTCCCATGCTAAAGTACGATCTTATAACATCTTATTTTTCACATATAACATCATCAAAGATAAATATAGAGTTTGGTTTTGCATCGGACGGTTCCACAATATTACTGGAATCACTAAAGGCATAGTAGCCTAAACCTTTGATGGGCGCTAAAATTTTCCTTAAATACTCATATTTCGGTTGATACAGAGATTTCGAGTAAATATAGACATTTTCGAAACGTAGCCCAAGGGGGTGTGTAAGCAGCGAAATCATGACATTAGTTTTTCCACAATTGGATGGACCAATTAACAGGCCGCGAATAGAGGAAGGAAGTAGAGGACCGTGTCTCTTCATTATCTTCTTTTCAAATCCAAGTCCGACTTTTTCATCGAGATTGTCAATAGGAAGTTTTTGTTTAAGATCGATAACGCGCATCTTAGGAAAATTTGATATTTTATAGGCAATTTTTCACAAAAACTATCATTCAGATGCCGAGCGTCAAACGAAGTGGACGGTCTCACGTTTCCAACAAAACTGGATACGGTATTGTGAATTCGTTAATAAATAAATTACCATTCGAGGTACACATTCCTGGTTATCAATATTGCGGACCCGGAACAAAAGTAATAAAACGTGTAACAAGAGGTGATCCAGGCATTAATCCTTTGGATGCCGCATGCAAAAAACACGATTTAGCCTATTTACATAATAAAGACAACATAAGTGCGAGACATCGAGCGGATTACGAGCTCGAACAAAGTGCTTGGAATAGAGTAAAATCGAAAGATTCCAGTTTAGGTGAAAAAACAGCAGCTTGGTTAGTTACAAACATTATGAAAGGAAAACAACGTTTTGGTATGGGTGTACCATCATCATTATCAACAAAAAAAACATCTAGTAAAGGCACGCGTCATACAAAAAGGAAAGGTGTTAATAAAAATCGACATGTTCGGAAAGCCAGTTTCGGAACAGCTATTCGACAAGCAGTTCGAAGGGAATTATTAAAAGCCGGAAGTAAAAATGTGTTGGAAAAAAATGTCATGAATGCATCTAAAATAGCTCTGTCGGCAGCACGTAGATCGGTAAAAGCGGCAGGTGGCAAAAGGAAGGTTCGTACACCGAGAATAATACCGATTCCTAAAACTGCTGGAATATTACCATTAATACCAATTTTTGCCGGGTTATCAGCTTTGGGTTCATTAGCCGGTGGGGCAGCGGGAATTGTGCGCGCCATAAAAGCAGTAAAAAAAAGCAGCGAAGATAAAACCGGTGCCGGCCTGTATTTAAAATCGAAAGGAAATGGTTTGTTTCTAAAGCCATATCGTAAAGGTATGGGATTATTTTTAAATCGTAGATCAAAAAACTAATTGAATCCCTACCTCGAAGACCACTATCTAACATCGATATAGAAAAATATGCCAAAAAGAAAAGAATAGGACACTTTCGAGGCGTTTATATGAGGGATTTATTACCTAGACAAGGTCCTCGACGTTACGAAGCAGCAATAGTGAATTTGGATAGTACGCGTGGTGCAGGGACTCATTGGGTAGCTTATAGAAAAAATAATTCTAAAGTAACATATTATGACAGCTTCGGCGATTTACCCCCACCGATCGAATTGGTACGATATCTACAAACGGGATCGGAACCATCAAAAATTATTTACTATACATACGATCGTCAGCAGGATTTTGGAACAGTCTGGTGTGGACATTTGTGCTTAAAGTTTCTTGTCGAATCATCAGCGTAAAAGATGTCATCATCATCATCGTCACCATTAACACCGCAAATGGATCGCAATAACTATACTAAAATGTTGCAATCACTGAAAGCATTTCATCTAGCCGGTGGATTAAGGAAAATGACCGTGAAACAGTTAGAAAACATGCCCAAGGAAGTAATGATTGCATTAGCCCCAAATGAAATTCCATTCGTTTGGGAAAAGTTGCTCGAGCACCTCAAAAGCGATATCGATATATTAAAATATCAGTGCGGTTGCAAACATTATTTCAGCAGCAGCAATTTAAACGAGGTTACGGCTGATGAGGATCTTACGGCTAGAAAAATATTTTGTTGTTATTGCAAAATCAGCGATGTGCGCATAAAAGCAGAAAATAGCATAAAAACATCACTATCTAATGCAGTGAGAAAAGGTGTGAAGATGAATCTTTTTAAATGTTGCCGCTAAGAATAAAACCGAGATGTGTGATGTTTTAATGGTTAGTCATGTCTTATACGTTCACACTAACAGGACACTCGAGCGTCTTAAGCGCCGATTTTTATCCACCAGTCGAATTAAATAGAGAAAACAAATATGGTCTGGCATTGCTGGGATTTTACACATACAATTCAATTTTTAATGTGGACGAAAGCAACAATAAGTTTGCCTACATGAAGGAGGGTTACACCACCGAGTCGATACAATTGCAGATTCCACCTGGGGCCTATGAAATAGATGAGATAGGTAAAGCTATGTCGGAGGCTTTGAGGATTTCAACTGAAGAAAAGAACGATGGAATCTTTTACTTGGTCGCTAATAATAATACGCTGAAATGTGAACTGAAATCCCAATATACTATAGATTTCCGGGGAGAGGCGAGTATCGGTAAAATGTTAGGATTTAATCATACAGTGTTAAAAAGAGACAAAAAGCACGAATCAACCGAGATGGTGGAAATAATGAAAGTACGCATCATACGCGTAGATTGTAATATAATTTCCGGAGCATATATGAATTCGGTGGAAGGTCATACCTTGTTCGAATTCGATATCGACGTGGAGCCCGGTTACAAAATCAGTAAAGAACCACAAAATAATATTTATATGCCGTTAATGCCGGCAGGATGTCAGTTTATCGACAACATTACTCTTCGCATCTTGGACGATAGCGGTGATCTAATCAATTTTCAAGGCGAGAAAATAATCGTGAAATTGGAACTGAAGAAACTTTCATAGAAATGGGTTTTTGCTTCAATCGTCAATTGTGTGTGCTGTCGACTAAGATGGGGGAACCGCCGAAACATAATAAAAGTAAAAGAAGAGTTAACGTCGAGGTTAGTCGTCGTCCAGACGTTAGATCACAAACATCTTAACAGTTATCTGCCGAAGACTATAAATTTTTAAAATCAATCGGTCTTAAAGTGCGAAAATGATTTCCACCACCAGCGATAAAATAGAGGTTTTCTCCGAGCCCATCTTGGACAATTCCATTATTAGTCTAGAAGAGCATACGTATAAACCATACGGATCTCCATCATTCAACAATTCGGATGAAGTCCGTATCCCCATTAATTTTCAAGATATTATACTGGATATCGCCGAAAGTTACATATATATCGAAGGAAAATTTAAACCCATAGACGCAACGAAAAGATGTTTTTTATCAAATAATGCCCTCGCATTTTTGTTCGATGAAATTCGCTACGAGATGGGAGGTGAGCAGGTCGCCGTGGTTCGTAAACCTGGAGTTACGACGACATTAAAAACCATGGTTTCATTCGGAAGTTTGCAACAAAGATCTCTCATGACGTGCGGATGGGGTCTCGACGAAGCAAACCAAGATATCGTAGACACGGCAAGTAACGTATTCTCCGGGAAATTACCCTTAAAATATCTTATGGGATTCGCCGAAGATTACGCAAAAGGTGTTTTCAACGTAAAACAAGAGCTTATTATGATTATAGCTCGCACTTTTACCAATTGTTACGTCGGCGAAGTAGAGGCAGAAATTAGTATCGACAAAATCGAATGGAAAATTCGTCACATCATTCCAGACGACAAGCAAAAATTGAAAATACTGTCTCGCATTAATAAAGGAGGAAACAATGCCAGTATTCAAATGGCATATCGTAAATGGGATCTGTACGAATTACCAGCTTTAAGGCAAACATCTTCCGACGTGTGGGCCTTGAGAACGAGTACAAGTCTGGAAAGACCGCGCTATATAATCGTCGGGTTTCAAGACAGCAATAATTGCGATAAGAAAGAAAAAAACGCAACCCAGTTTACCCACGCCGACGTATGCGACATTAGACTGTATCTGAATTCAACCGTTTATCCATACGAAAGATGGAATTTAGATTTCGCCAAGAAACTGTACGCAGCAGCCTATTACAATTACGAAAACTTCCAAAGCAGCTACTACGGGCGCGAAATAAATGATCCGATGATAACGTTCGCGGAATATATGAAAAACCCCGTTTTTATTATCAATTGCAGTCATCAACCAGAGGCGATTAACTCATCGACAGTGGATGTAAAATTGGAGTTCCAAACGAGAAAGAATAAATTCCCCAAAGACACTAAAGTGTACGCATTAGTTATTCACGACTCATTTTTTAGTTATAATGTATTAAACGGTTCGGTGACCAATAAATCTATATTTTAATGTATCTATTATATGTAACACAAAATAATGTTCTTGAATCAATAAATTTGTAATGAGTGAAGTAGTAGTTTTATATTTATTTGAAACCCAACCAAAAAAAAGCTGGCGGAAAAGCCCGCTCTTTAAGAAAGGAGTACGGGAGTTTAGAAAATGGTGGTTTATTAAGTGGAAAAAAGAGCTTAAATAACACAAGAAAAAATTTTTAAGGCAAAATATGAAAACAACGATTTAGAAAATTTGTAGGAAAGTAACGGTTAGGAATAGGGAAAAAAGTTATAAGAAAAAATTATAGAGGAAATCGAGTACTATAAGCAAGCATTTTTCTCGATAGTAAAAATGTAAAAAAAAATTTTTTCAAAAAAAAATTGAAAAATGGCGAATGCGCGTCAAAGTTGAAGTTTTGGAGCAAAATGATATTAGGAAATTAGAAAGAGAATTTTTTTCTACATATGGTAGTAGTTTTCAAAATTCGGAAAGATGAAATTTTAAGAAAAGGGTTATAGTAAGTTAGTAATTTGGATTTTTTAAAGCGCTGTAGCTCGGGAACCGTTCAAGATAGAGAAAAAATAAAAGCACTTTAATTACCTAGAATTTTGAGTAGAATACAATGGTGGAAAAAAAATTTGGAAAATCTTAAAAATGAAAAAAAATTTAGACGAAAAAAATTGAAATTCTCGAGTTAGGAGGCTAGAGCGCCGAACGGGAGTATGTGGAAGTTGTAGGGGAGGTTTTTTTTTTTTTTTTTTTTTTTTTAGTGTGCCTGCTCCGCGCTAACGCGCTACGCGGCCAGAGATACGGTGAGTTATAAAATCATATTATTCTCAAACTTATATAATGCATATATGCACTCCACCTCACCCCCTCCAACTTTTTGAATGTATATAGAGGCCGGTATTAGAATTATTTCATCATTACACATTCGATCGGCAAGATGGAAGATATACCAAAAAGGATCATTGGCATTGTCAGGCCATTCGTGCCCGGCAAAATATGCAAGTGTGAGGAGTGCGGGGGTACCGCACCAGGAGCGGCACCTTCGGCACCGCCTGCAACGCCGACACCACCAGCGACGACGACGGTGCCGCCAATGAGAAGACCAAGGGCTGCACCTAGGTCGGTGTTAATATCGTTGGGTATTACTCCAAGGTAGGCACCCCACCCTCCCCCCAGGCCCTTTTAGGGCCACAAAAACGGTCCTTTTCAGGACCACATTATATTTTGATCGTAGTTTAGTAATCGTCACTTATGGGGCGAGATATTCGTTTAACGACGATTTGTCTCGTAGCTTAAGTGCCAAGTTATATGCTTGAGAACCTATGAAAATGTTAACAGTTCAAACAAGGTTTCTATTATTTTTTTTTGTAATGTATTCTTCACAAAATATTAAGAATAAGTCTTATTGTCTAAACAAATCTAATTCCTTATTTAAAGTTTTTGAAAAAATCAATAATTCTATAAGCTCTCACCAATACATAACATTTAGAATCCGTTGGTGGGGTGGGGGTAGTTCTATATATATGAGACTGGGTCAGTTACACAGTCATATATTCATCAACCCTCATACGATGAACATGGAGGAAGAAAGACCCACCAGCCGAGGCTCATCCATCTTTAGTGATGACACCGTAGCCGACAACGTTGGAGACCTGCAAGTCTTCGACGACGACGACGAGGTGGATTTTGAAATTGACGTCCTACGTTGGGACGACTTGGATGAGCCGATTCCGCTAGTATATGACCATGATCCGGGTCTAGTGGAATTAGACGATGCGGGCGATTGGGTCTTACAAAGACTCGAAACTCCGTCGCCGCAGCCAGAGCCGGACTCGACGGAAGATGCGGTGCTGGAAATTCCAGCATCACCAACACCCGACGACCCGCAAGGCCCCTGCGATTCGTCAAGCTGGTGGTCGACCAGCGAGGATGGGGCACCATAAGCCCCACACTCTCCCTGGCCCTTTTTAAGGGCACACAACAACGGTCCTTTTCAGGACCACAAAATACTTTGATCGTAGTTTTAGTACATATTAGTACTTTGTTACTAATATTGTATGTATAGAATATACAATATTAGATACAAAGTATTAAAACTTTAAGTGCTGGTGGAACCCAGCTAAATCGTTCGTTCGTATTTGAGACCGCAAACAACTTTTGGTCTCAATATGTAATACGACATTTGTTTTCACCCCCCACCATTAATTTGTCTCTATATATACGACCACCAATACTTATTACAATCATTTTAGTTCAACATGTCTGCGACTCAACAACAACAACAACAACAACCCATCCGATGCCCTGTGGTAGATTCTACCACAGAGAATTGTTTGGAGTGGGAATTGAACGATCCCAGATGGGATGAACTTTGGCGGTTCATCATCGAATATACAGAGGACAGCACCACCACCCCCGCTGATGATGACGGGCCGTGCGACTCCACAACACAATAAAAGAGTCGCATGTTTTACAACCAAACGGTCCTTTTCAGGACCACAAAATAATTTGATCGTAGTTTTAGTTGGTTATAATACTTTGTAACCAATATTTTATGTTTTTTTCATAAAAACATACAATATTGAGATACGAAGTATTAGAAGTTCTGGCGACAGAACCTTAACTTCATAAACCGAACCATGTTTTAGCATACTTGTAAATATTATCAGAAAATATTTACAACTATTGCTATTGCGTAGTTTTAGTGGATTATTCACTCTTTTTTTTTATTACACACAAAAATAAATTTTCAAGTCATTTTTATTCTCATTATAAAATATAAATATTTGATCAAACACTTTTTTTATTAACTACAATATATATATATATATATATATATATATATATATATATATATATATATATATATATATATATATATATATATATATATATTACAAACTTAATACTATAAATTAAAAGCTAATATCTACAACTACCTAACACCTACTACATAATTTATTAAAGTCCTCTAATTGTCTTTTTAACCGCGCAGATTTCACCTTTTATATCTCTAATTGTCTTTCAAGTTCTAAAATGTCACTGTCACACTCGTTCACTTCTTTCACCAAGCGTTTTTTCATTTCATAAATGTCCGTCAATTTGCTCTTCTGAGAGTTGGTGAAGTCTTCGACCTACTCCGGTTGCGATGGCTCCGAATATATTAACGAAGAAGAAGCGGTTTTATTTGGTGAAGACGATGACGATGACGACGACGACGACGAAGCAGCGGAAAATTCATCGCCTTCAAAACACCGCTTAAACCGCTTCTTCATGGGTTTCCGGCACCCCAATATCGGCGACAGTGGCGCTGGGGAAGACTTCACCTCCGACACTATTTCCTTCTCTACGCTGGCTGGTGTTGGTGGTGTTGGTCCATCGGGGCCTTCTATCACTTCAACTTCTACCGACAATGGCTCTTTTGGTGCTGTTTTTAGGAAGTCGGGTAATGGAACAGGAGTGGAGGGACGCTTAAAGTTAAACTTTTTCTTCTTCCCTTGTCCCACACCTTTAATCGCCGAATAAAATGTTTTTTTATCGGCGATTTCCGACTTCCGCATAGTCAAGAGCTTTTTCAATTTCGAAGCTTTCGGAGAAGATTCCCTAGGCCGCGATGCTTTTCGCACAACCACATCACTTATCACATTTATCTTTGGCTCCTTCTCCTCCGTTCAGCATTCGAGGAATTGCGCTGCCGACTGAACTATCTCTTCGTCGCGATCATCATTGAGGGCTCGGTCTTCGGCATCTTCATGCTCCATGCCATTCCAATTCTCGAATACCCCCGGACTTAACACTTCCAAACCACTCATGTTATCCAGCATGCCTTGCTGCGAACCGCAGCTCACATCAAGAGCATCTAAAAGAGACCGTACACTCGACATCTTCGATATTAAAACTCACACTATTTACTTTATCTTAGCACTGTACTGTTTGGTGTTCTGACGAACTGTGAAGAGCTCGAGCCAGCAAGTCTGCTTTTATGCCCATTTCCCCCACTACACCACCTTTATTCCTTTTGTTCGATGCATTAAGTATAATATTTAAACTTGTCAGATGCAAGGCCAAGGCCAAGGCCGACGTAACCGGCAATACCAGGGTCGTTTTCAAGGTTGTAATTTTCATGGATTTTTTTTTTGTCCCTGTCAAGGTTATTTTAAAGAAGCATATAAATATAGTACTAAACTTGTCAGATGCGGAGCCAAGGTCAAAGTACCCGTCAATGTCAGGGTCGTTTTCGAGGTTGTAATTTTCAAGGATTTTTTTTTTTGGTCCTGTCAAGGTTATTTTAAAAAGTAATACATAATTAGAGTACCGCAATTGAAAAGTACAACATATTCAAACATCATGTTGCCAACTGATGAACAACCTAGTGAAGCAGCCAAAAGATACAGTCATATACCAAAAGCTTTTTATTTAACTTGTCATCATTGTAAAAGACTAGGTATCTGCTGGCGAAATGATCTTACGTACGACTTCAACTACATTGACCTTTTCAGGGTTAAATTTGTACAATGGGGCTTTTGTGGACTAGTTTACTACCAGTTCAAGGACATTAATGAACGTGCCATCCAGAGAAGAAATTGGGTCATAGAAGAAGCTTACCTGTACAGAAGAAATTAACATGTATTTTATTTCTTAATTTTTAATTTTTTTGTTTGTTATATTTTTTATTTTTTTTTTTTATTAAAAAGTAAACTCAATCTTTTGTTATATTTTAATTTTTTTTTTCAATAAAACAATAGTAAAATGAATCTGTACGTGTATTTATTAAACATCACCTAAAATACGTTTTGCAATCCATATTTTTCTGCAGAGTCCGTTTATTAATGAAATAGAGCCATATATTAGGGTGAAATCTAATGGTTTCAAATCAGTCTCACATAACAATGTCAGAAGTAAACACTATTGATAAGTTCGGTCCAAAAGAAAATTTAAGGATTTTAACTTTATGCGAGGTCCTTCAGGAATAGGTTTTAAACTTACACCTAATGGAGATTACGACATGGGAAGCAAAAGATTGTGCTATTTAGCAGAACCTCTTGAAGGAGACGATGCGACCACACGAAATTATGTTGATAATAACCTTGCTCAGTGTGTGCAAGATACGCAGAAAGCTTTACATGACTCAACAATTGTTATTAAAGATATATTCAGAAACCAACTTGAAGGTTACGTACGCAAGAAATTAATTGAAACCGGTCAAGAACTTAGAGGATACATTGATGATACTGTTATTGCAATATATGAACTTAGGCAAGACGAACTGCGTGATGAACTTAACTCTAGAATGTTGAAAATTGAAAAGACTATGGGGGATCTTGTCAGCAAACCTGTTTCACATTAAACATTTACTCGTAGACCTGTGCGTTTAATTTACTATTAGACAAATTTTTCAACAATAACTTTTACAGTTTGTTATTTGTCGACACTTCATTATATTTATAATTTTAAAATAAAGGTTCAATAAAAAAGCAATCAAGTAATGAATACATGTTTTTTATTTAAAAAAAAAAAAATTACAATACTATCGTTACATATTAATGTTGTATGTTTAATAGAAATAATAAAAACAATACAAATAATGAAATATGGATTTTCCAGATTACGTGCTGTCCTGACTTAGAAATGATTCCAACACGGTGACTAAATTTGCTAAGTTTTCTTCCGGGTCTGTTTTGTAAAAATCTATGTCTGCATGCCCCCAAGGTAGAGTTTTGGTTGAACTGGGAATTACATAACGTTTATCATCGCTATGTGACAATGCTACTTTATTTATTATGTTGGTATAAATGTTATGTAATTCACTTCTAAATGTCTTCATCTTTCTTAATATCAAACCACCCCGTTCAACAATTCTTTGGTAGTCTTCCTGATGAAGGTCTTTCTCGATAACACATTTTTTGATACCTTTGGCTTTTTTTAATTCATTATTAATGGACTTTACATAATAAGCCTTCGCGCCGGTACCATAAAAACTTATTATCGGATCACCAGGAAACTCATCTTTCATTCTACCAACTACAGAATTACTTTTAATTATGTTGAAATTATTAATTTCGGGGTAATTTGATGTATCAAATTTTTCGGGGTTTTCTGATATAGTTTGATAAAAGTTTTCCGTATACACTTTTAATATAAGCGAGTCAGTATCGGTGTAAAGTAACGAAGCATCATCGCCAAACTTGGATTTAATAAAATTATAATAAAAATCGTATATTACAGTCTTTGATATATCTAATATGGAAAAACCGATATAAATTGGTTTATTGTACAATATTTTAACTTTATTCATATGTATAGCAACAAAGTTCTCGGTAAATATCGAGCTACTATTGAAATTGGGGCGGGATATTAGTGCTCTAGCTCCATTTCTGCCTACACTGTTTTCCCAATGCGTTACTAATTTTATATCCTTTCGATTTTCCACATTTTCCATAGTTTTACCAAATATCGCGTTATTTTTTAATTTAAAAGTGTCCTTCGCAAATTTTGTGGTGGCCTTGTTACGTAAATTGGTATTAAAATCAATATACGATTTTAGCCATTTTGATTGCTTAAACTGTAATACTCGATGGGTTTGCATTACCACTAAGCCGTTGGCGATGGCTTGTTTTAAAGTTCTATAGTGTACAATGTATTTTTTTTTATCTTGTAAATTAGGAATTAATTTCGGCAATTTGGCGTTTTCTGTTGGCGGTATGATATTTTCTACTAGAAATGGAAGATCAGAATGTGCATCATGCAACTCAGTCGGATAATGCACATCCACTTCCAAAACGTAGCCATGTAAACTATCATCACCAACAGCCATAATATTTAAATTCTGTACACTGGCTTATGCCGCCGCGTATACCTTTCTTAAAAAAATGTATCATGTCTATATCAGTTAAGAGCTCTAACTCTACCTTAGTCATACGTAGCATACAATCAAATGATAAACTTGGAAGGGTATAGTAATGTGCCGGATCAAGTTTATCGAATTTTAAACAATTATTCCGAAATTGCTCAAAAACATCACACAATAGCAACACATCTGATTTTAAATACACGTCCGAATAGTCCCCCAAAGTTTTACACCCAAACAAGCGCCATACTTCTTTTGCTCTTCTATAGCTTTCATCGCTAATATGTTCTTCCCGTAAATTATCATAAAATTCATCTTTACTTGGAAGACATGTATTTTCCATTTTTTCTATAGAGTCAATAAAGCTATAGGGAAAAACACCCTTTTGACGCATCAAATTAAATTGGTTGATATTTGAAAAATGTTTCCGCGTTTCAATAAAATCGTCGTCGTTTAAACCGCTGCCTAAATTTTCCAAAGACGTTGACAGAAATTTAAAAATATCAATAAATCGCAACTTTAAATATTTCCTCTTGACTTTTCCACATTTACTATCAAAATAATCGTGCACATAAATGCTTTTGGTAAATGATATGTACTTTTCCTTACTTTGAGCCAAAACACCAATTTTATCCCCATATTTACATAACTCTTTTATAAATAAATGGCTGTCGTAGCCGCTTAAGTTATGAAATATGATAGGGATAAAAGAGGGTAATTTATAATTTAAATTACAAACGGAATGTGCAGCACCAAATCTTTTTGCACCAGTTATGTGACAGTGGTCTCGTACTTTAATCTCACCCTCTTCAAAAGGGCCTTCACATATACCACATATTTTAGCATCATTAAACTCCCTTTTTTCTTCAGGCGTTAACGGTTTCATAGGCTTAATGTCTTTTAAATATGTGTTGTATAGAGCCCTTAAATCACACTCGATACGATCCACAAAGACTTGAGCTGCATTATTCCCCCGAAATAGCTCAAATTTCGAAAGTGAGTCGTCAAAAGAGCATTTAATTAAATAAGCAAAAGAATATGGTTCATGTTTGAAACTTTTTACAGTGTAAGAATTTTGTGGGTTTGGTTGTACCGTTTCAACGGGTTTTAAAACAGATTCGAAATCTGCATAAACCACGAATGGAACGCGCATTTGCTTTTCTATACCCTCGAATTTTAAAATATTTTGCGGCACACTCTTTCCAAATTTATCGATTTTTAAATCCACTGAGGGTGTTTGCGTGAAAATGTGGTTACAATCGTAGCTTTGATGTAAAGTTAAAGCTGACGGTGTACTAAAATAAATGAGGCAACCATCACAGAAATATATTTTATGTTGTTGACAACTAATTTGACTTGAAACTAAACGTGATAAATCCCGAATCCAACAATAATGACTCTTTGAACAAGTCGTATCACAAAAATGTTCACCGCCATCTTTACTACTACAGTCTTTTGTAATTAACAATAAATTTACATGCCTATCCAACTTTTTTGACGCATACCTCAGTGGACCAATAACTTCATGTATTACTTCATTATTTTCATATTTAGATTCCAGACCGTATACGTTAATTGATATGTTGTTCATTTCCTCAAATTTTTTAATGTCACGTAATTTTACTGGAAAATCCATACCTGTTACATTTAGCACTCTAGAAAAATGGGGGTAGGATGTCTTCTGTGAAGGCTCTGCTGTTGGAGGAAACAATGCTGATGTTACAGCCCACGCAAAGCAAAATTCGTCCTGGTTAATCACATTGACGACAGCTCCTTTCTTTTCAATAGAACACGGCAACTTGATGTATGATGAGCCGCCCATAGGCATATACTTGTTGATACCAACTTCCAAGTATAAAATTCGCACAAGAGCCCATCCTATAACAAGAAAAATAATATATATAAAAATCAGTTTAATATATCGGGTTTTGATTTTTCCATACCTGAATCTTTCTCCTGGAACTCTGTCGCCTGCGTTTTTATTAATTCGGCGAAAGAATGGTAAACGGCATCCAAATCACTTTCTACACTAATTATTTGATTAGCAGTGTTGAAGGATTTTTCACTGAATATTTCTTGTGATGGAAGCATGTACTCGCCAACAGCTGTCATGTTAACTTTTAAAGCATGATGCACACGCAATAAATTATTAACAAGTTCCACCACCTTGGATTTAATGTCTGCAAAGAACATTACGTAATCGGAATGCTCCATATCACTGCTAACCCGATAGGTTGCAATTCTCCTTTTGAAGGCACATTCAACGAGTTGCACACCATGACATACCGGCAAACATGAATTATTTTTATGTTGTTGTGTTCGTTTATGCGCTGACATATGATTTATTGGAACATCTACATTACATGTAGCGCAATTAATTACCGGAATCGTCGATGTATACTCTTCAATTCGGAGCCGTTTTCCTCCAGGCACTTCATTAAATCTCGCCGCACACGATTCTCTTTGATGACGTCTCATATTATAACTATTAGTAAACTTAGAACCGCAATTTTCACAAACATATGCCATGATTTGTCAAATATTAACACATGTACTACCTATACAAGTCAGAGCCAACTGATGAATGAAACTGTCACATACCTTATATAAAACCATTCAAGGTCACCCCCAACCACGTAACATATCTTCAAGGTCACACACCCAAGATGACCTTCAACAAAGTCAAGGTCGTCTCGACCAAGGTCAAGGTCAAGGTCACACACACAACCTTGAACACAAGGCCAAGGCCAAAGCGCACGTGCCCTTTCAAGGTCAATGACAAGGACATGTGGGCGGGGCCAAAGAGGGGTGATGCAAGGTCAAGGTCAAGGTCGAGGAGTGGGGGGATAGAGAGAATCGGGTTATGTTCACTACTCATGATGTCAAAAACAATGATTTTTCTCCATAACTAACATCGAATGTCACGCTGCCAACTACCCAAACTTCTTCAAACGCTTTATTACCAGCAATGAGACGTAGACATACGAGTTTTAATATGAAAACATCGAAATAATCATGGGCATAGAGCTTGGAAGACGAGCAAAATAGCAAAAAGAGCATGTCAAAGTAAGTCAAAAATCGAAAATTGTGCTCACTGTTTATATAAAGGCGTAGTTTACCAAGAATTCCTTCTGGAGGACCGAACGGTTAATAAGAAATATTTTTTAGCCGTTATCAAAGATTATTATAGCTAACGCTAGCTATAATAATCTTTGCCGTTATGCACCGTTTGGGTGAGGCCATACGCAAAAAAAAACGACCAAAAATGGGCACCCCGGTAATGTTCGTTTGTAAGTTTTTGCCAAAAACTCAACTAATATCAATCCACAGGGACCGATTTGCGTGATATGGCATCGTGCGATTTCTTTTTGTTTCCAAATCTCAGCTTGTCACTGTGAGGGCATCGTTTTGAGACCTTTGAAGATATAAAAAGAAATTCGTTTTATAAAATTAAAAGAATATATATTTCTAATACTATTTACATACGTTTTTGTTTGTTGTGGGTCTCTTTTCAAATTCCAATATATCTAAAAGTCAGATATTCAATTATATTCGCTTGTTAGACCGGGGTGATCTGTTTTTGTTGGCTGCTGAGAGGCGGCAAGCAAATTTTTGCTCTAAATCATCCAGAATAATACCCATAACAATTTGAGATATGCTCCCTCTCACAAGATACGGTTTCATTTATTTATTTAACAAAAAGTGGAGAAAAAAAATGTTTTTTTTTTCTTTTCTTTCTTATAGCTTTTAAAATATTCGCTTTAGAGAATAGTTGAAGAGAGAAAAAGTTTCGTAATTAAATTTTCTACAAGATAGGTTTAGTTAAAAATCTCAAAAATTTTTACCCTTGTTGCAAAATAATAATAATCAAAAAAAAAAAGGTAAAAAAGTAGTTTTTAAACCATTTTTTTCGACCACTTACATTTCTCTGAAGACCTTCATATTTAGACAAATAAAACTTCATGTTGTGATCAAACAACTATAGTTTTTGCATAATGGAAAATTTTTTATATTTGATTGTCTTAAATAAAAAGTCACTTACTTGAAATTTTCTTCACATATACTAAAGATCTCAAGCTTTTAAACGCTTTTTTAAAAATAAAAATCAGATAATTAGGCCTGCTCAAGAATTGTTTAAATTTATTGTCAAATTTTTTGCTGATAAATTAAATATCTAAATATATTTTTCTGAAAACATGGTTTGAAAGCACTTGGAGAGACGCTTCATGAAAAAAAGTTAAAATTTTGTCAACTGGTTACGGAGATACAAGTTGTCAAATTTGACAGGCGTTTACGGCGAATCTGTAAACAATTTAGAGCTAACTCTTAAACCATTAACTTCGTCTTTGCGAGTACTTTTCTGATAAAAATTTTAACATGTTAACGTTATAGGCAACGGATGAAAATGGAAAAAAAATCATCCGTGCGTGAAAAATGATAAAAAGGATGGATGGGGAGCTCTCACTCTAAAATTGAATCTGAAGGTTCAAATTACGTTAGTGCAAAAAAATGTCATTATCTCGGTTTCTAATGAGGAAATTTTGATCAGTTTTTTTTAAACTGAAAAAAAGAGGAGTTCAAATTTTACTATACCGAGTGTCCATTATGCGTTCTTTTCTTTTTGTTATCACCAAATTGCTTTATTTATGTATTATATGTACTGGACACTGTAACCTATGGTATGTGTTTTTTTAAAGGTAGCTGATTTATATTTTAACTTACTGAATTCAAATACGTTTAATTGTAATCTCTAAAATTGTTTAAACAAAGAAATAGAAAAAAATGTTCTGAAATTATTTTATTCGTACAGTATACATCAAAACAAAAAGTTAATTTTAAAAGCTATGTAAAAGAAGTTCATATTTCTTAAGTTGTAGCGTTATAATATTTTAAAAATATTCGAAGATACAATATATTGAGGAATAGCACGATGTTTTGTAGTAGTACCGTTACAAGTGAGAATGGAAATAAAAAATTGGTAAAAATAAGAAGTAATTTAAAATAAAATATTTCAAAAAAGTTTATGAACATTCAAAATTCTTAAGACGAAGCCAATCGTGCTCTCTTGGGTGATAGCCTGCTAGGATATTAGAATTCATCAATATCTTCATCTTGAAGTTGGATGCTGATATCAACATTTTCATTTTTTTTTCGATATCTATTTCTTTGAAGGCGATTTCGTTTTCTTCTTCGAAAACTTCAATTCGACGTTGCGTGTTTTTGCACGTTTGCCCGTTGTAATAAGAGAATCTATAGATTTCAAACCATGCTTAATGCAGCCACATGATTTAGAACACTCTTTCAAACATTTACAACTTATTTTTTTTTTATAAACTCTATGGTAATAGTATGTCATTAGTTAGAACAGGTTCTAAACCTGATTTTTCAATTTTCCAACCCCAACTTGTTGGGTCTAATTCGTTACCAAGCCAATACTGCATTTGATAATAGAGTCTAAAACAATGCTGTGCAGCTGCAGATTCCGTCGGTGGGAGCATGGTTATTTTTTTACACTTTCTTCTTTATAACATAAACATCGCAACTCATTTAAATTCATATCAAAAAACATTGTAGTTTTATAACTTAAGAAATATGGATTTTTTTTATATATTTTTTATGTACACTATACGAATTAAGTAATTTCAGAACAATTTTTTTTTGTTTAAGAAACTATTGTTTAAATAATATTAGAGATTACAATCAAATGTATTTGTATTCAGTAAGTTAAAATAAAAATCAACAAACTTTTTCTTTAAAAAAAACACATACCATAGGTTACAGTGTGCAGTGCATATAATGCATAAATGACTCTTCTATTCACGTGACATCAGTTTAAACAAAAAATTATCAAAATTGCTCCATTAGCAACGGAGATAATGACGTTTTTTGCACTTACATATTTTGAACCTGCAAATTCAATTTTAGGGCGAGCGCTCCCTACCAATCCTTTTTGTCGTTTTTCACGCGCGTTGATGATTTTTTTTTCATTTTCATTTGTTGCCGATAACGTAAACACGTGAAAATTTTTGTCAGAAAAGTACTTGGAAAGACGAAGTTAATGGTTTAAGAGTTAGCTCTTAATTGTTTATAGATTCGCCGTAAACGCCTGCCAACTTTGACAGCTTGTATCTTGATAACCAACTGAGAAAATTTAAACTTTTTTTCGCGAAGATATTTAATTTGTTTAAAAGCAGAAAATTTAAAATTAATTTCAAACAATTCCTGAGTAGGCCCTAATAATCCGATATTGATTTTTAAAAAAAACGTTTGAAAGCTTGAGAAAAAATTTCAAGTATGTGACTTTTTGATTAAGACAATCAAATTTGAAAATTTTTTCATTTTTTGAAAAAAAATTGGATTGTAAGATTATTATGCAAAAACTATAGAATCCATTTTAACGAAATTCGGCACGTTGTTTTATTATAACAGTTCTATTTGCCCAAATATAAAGGTCTCCAGAGAAATGTAAATGGTCGAAAAAAATAGTTTAATAAACTCTTTTTTTTGCCTTTTTTGGTTATTACTGTTTTGCAACAATAAATTTTTAGATTTCTAACTAACCTTAGCTTGTAGAAGATTTAATTATGAAACTTTTTCTCTTTTCAACTTTTCTCCAAAGTGAATACTTTCAAAGTTATAAGGAAGAAAATTTAAAAAAAAAAACGTTTTTTTTTCGCTTTTTGTTAAATAAATAAATTAAGTAGTATTTTTTGAGAAGGAGCATATCTCAATTATTGTTATGGGTATTATTCTGGAGGATTTAGAGCAATAATTAGCTTGCCCCCTCTCAACAGCCACATCATAATGGATTTTTACAGAGCAGACCCGGTATAAGTCTCTTTTACGTAAATTTTATATTTTTATTTTAAAATGGTGCAATTCTTTGGATAATATTTCAAACTATACTTTCAACACAAAGCTATTACTGTTGTGTCATATTTTAAAAAAATTTCGAAACGCAAGAACTTTAAAACTGATATTATTTCGAATAATAAAATATCTAAAAATATGTTTTTAATATTAGAGTATACAGCGCATCCAGCGAATCTTTCTATGTGGATCACGTTATTATTAAACATAAAGAATCTCTTAATTAAGGACAGTTTTTGTTTTTAAGTAAACTAGTATATTAAAAATGTACATATGCCCTTATGGATCATTTTCAGGGAGACGCATTAAGTTATACATATATAAAATTTTTGTCAAACATTCAGTTATACCAATTGTCAAATATAAACTACGCAATATTAAATAGTGATCGCTTTTAGAAAATCCAACTATTGAATAATCATAGTGGTAATTGTATTTTAAATATATTATTCTCGGTCTTATAATAAATTAAATAAATAAGTAATATGCCATACAAAATATGAAAACAAACAATTAAGAACAAAAGCTTTCAGGGCTTTGGTCAAGTTGAAAATCATGGTTCTTGGGTTTAGACCGTGTCAAATTGGAATTATTATCCGACCTTTCGCCTGTGATTGCACGAGGGATCTTCAGGGATCTTTACTCCATGAGATTAGAACACTGAATGACTATCGAGAAGCAACAGTCCGGTATTTATACCCCACTGGTGCTCAGCGAACCGTGATCCAGCGTTACAATCAATTTCCACGTGTAATGTAGACTGTAACCTGTAGCTCTATTAATATTATTTGGATATTTACAAATTTCGATTGATTCTCTAATTTCACGTTTAAAGAAACCAGACACTGATGTTAGCACCTTAGTTTCCTTTACATTATAAGTGTGACCTGAGCAATGCTGGTGTTCAGCTACTGCAGATTGTACAATTTGTTTCTTTTTTATACATCTTTCATGTTCCTTAAGCCTAGTGGATATAGACCGTCCTGTTTCACCAACATAAACTTTACCACAAGAGCAAGGTATCTCGTAAACGCCTTCTGTTTGAGATGGAATTGTGTCTTTTGGAGACTTCAAACATTGTCCAATTTCCTTACATGTGTTGAAAATTGTCCGAATGTTTGATTTTCAGAGCAATCTGGCAATCTTGTCGGTGATTCCGTGTATGTAAGGTAAGACAATACTGTCCATAGGAGGTACATTTATGATATTTTGTTGAAGAGTTGGGTTTTTATTCTTATTAATAGAATGTCTTATATCTTCAGCACAATATCCGTTGTCTCTCAGAGCATTAGTCAGTTTTTCTGTTTCTGATTTCAGTGATTGTTCATCACATCTTGAAAGTGCTCTATGTATCAAAGAGTTTATGATGGATTGTTTTTGAGAAAGATGATGGTGTGATGTTACATTGAGATATCGATTTGTATTTGTTGGTTTTCTGTACACAGAATGTCCTAATTTGCCATTCTTATCAAGCAAGGAAAAGGTACCATTTTATTCAGTTTTCATAGTGAATTTTATGCTAGGGTGTTGTTGATTTCGATGATCCAGGAAATTATTGAGGCTATTTGCGCCATGCGGCCAAACTACGAACGTATCATCTACATATCTGCACCAAAATTAGGTTATAGAGGAGCAAAAGACAAGGCGTTTTCTTCGAAAGCTTCCATAAAGATGTTAGCTACCACAGGTGATAGCGGAGATCTCATGGCCGCTCCCGAAGTCTGCTTGTAGAAAGTTCCTTGAAAAGTAAAATAAGCGGAAATCAGACATGCTTTAATTAATTCTAGTAGGGTGGAGTCCATATTGTTGTTTCGTAATATGTCCGATATTATGGAAACTGAATTATCTATAGAAACATTTGTGTTCTACATCAAAACTGACCAATATGTCTTCGGGCCCTAATTGGATTGTTTTTAATCTTTGGACAAAGTGTCCAGAGTTTTTAACAAAGGATTCGGTTTTTCCTGTAAAGGGATGTAAGAGTTTGGCCAGATATTTACCTATATTGTAAGTGGTGAGTCTATTGCGCTGACGATTAGAGGTATGTTTTCTTTCTGTATTTTAGACAGTCCTTAGAGGCATGGAATCTTGGAGCTGTTTGGTTTAACGGCTTTCTTTTCTTGTGGAGTGAGGCTGGAGGCGTTAATTAGAGATGTGAGGTTTCTTTCGATTTTGTTTGTTAGATCCGTCTGAATGATTTTGTAAGTATTGTCGTCCAAGATCTGGTTTATTTTTTCTGTATATTTGCTCTTATCCATAACAACAGTTGCATTTCCTTTGTCAGCTGGGCGAACTGAAATGGTGTTTTTCTCGTTCACTTTTTTAATAGCCTTCCTTTCCGCTGATGTAATATTTGATTTAGGAGGCTGTGAGTATTTTATGATCTTCACTGTTTTATCGAATCGTCTCTGCATGCTCTGGAGGTAATTTTTTAATGGAAGCTTCGACACTGAAATTATCTCCTCCACTGGTATGCGCCTTGGAGGGATGGCGAAGTTCTATCCTTTGGATAAGGAAGTTTTCTCTACTTCGGTAAGTTGTATACTTGACAAATTGACGATTTTGGAAACTGAATCATCTATAGGAACATTTGTGTACAGAGATTCTACATCAAAACTAACCAATATGTCTTCGGGCCCTAATTGGATGGTTTTTAATCTTTGGACAAAGTGTCCAGAGTTTTTAACAAAGGATTAAGTTTTTCCTGTAAAGAAATGTAAAAGTTTGGCCAGATATTTACCTATATTGTAAGTTGGTGAGTCTATTACGCTGACGATTAGAGGTATATTTTCTTTGTGTATTTTAGGCAGTCTGTAGAGGCGTGAAATCTTGGAGCTGTTTAGTTTAACGGTTTTTTTTTTCTTCTGGAGTGATGCTGGAGTTGTTAATTAGATATGTGAAGTTTCTTTTGATTTTGTTTATTGGATCCGCCCGAATAATTTTGTAAGTATTGTCGTCCAAGAGCTGGTTTATTTTTTCCATATATTTGTCCTTATCGATAACAACAGTTGCATTTCCTTTGTAAGCTGGGAGAACTAAAATGATGTTGTTCTAGTTCAGTTTTTTAATAGCCTTCCTTTCCGCTGATGTAATATTTGATTTAGGAGGCTGTGTTTTATGATCTTCACTGTTTTATCGAAATGTGTCTGCATGCTTTGGAGGTAATTTTCTAATGGAAGCTTCAGCACTAGTAATTATTTCTTCCACTGGTATGCGCAGTTTTCTCTACTTCGGTAAGTTGTATACTTGACTAATTGACGACTGTGTTCATTGGTGCGCTTGCTGGATTATTGTTGCTCAAAAGTCCATCGAATTATCTTTTTTGCTTCATAGTGACTTGTTGACGGATTCTTTCTGCTTGGGCGTTGGTGATTTTATCCAGCATTGCAAATTTTTCCTGTTCCATTAGAGATGATAATCTTAGATGTAATTTATAGAGATTACAGACAGTAAGACAGTGTTGTCTAACCTTACATACACGAAACCACCGACAAGATTGCCAGATTGCTCCGAAAATCAAACATTCAGATAATTTTCAACACATGTAAGAAAGTTTACAAGACACCTTGCTCTTGTGGTAGAATGTATGTAGGTGAAACAGGACGGTCTATATCCACTAGGCTTAAGGAACATGAAAGATATATAAAAAAGAAAAAAATTGTACAATCTGCAGTAGCTGAACACCAGCATTGCTCGGGTTACACTTTTAATGTAAAAGAAACTAAGGTGCTAGCATCACAGTGTGGTTTCTTTAAACGTAAAATTAGAAAAATAAACCGAAATTTGTAAATATCCAAATAATATTAATAGAGAGTCGGGTATAAATACCGGGCTGAAAGCTCTTCGATAGTCATTCACTGTTCTAATCTCGTGGAGTAAAAATCCCTGAAAATGCCTCGTGCAATCGTAGGCGAAACGTTGGATAATAATTCCAATTTCATACGGTCTAAGCCCAAGAATCATGATTAAATATATACTTAAATACAATCTTATAACGATTCATTTTTTCTTTTCAGAACACTGAACCAGGTTTTAGTAATGAATATGCCCCCCTCTTATTCGCATTAACTCCTGACGTGAACGTGGCATATTTTGATTGAATGTCGAATTCTTTCCTAGAGCATTTACTACCAGTGTTGACGCAAAGCAGTTATCATTTGCCGGTTATTTGCAATTTATCTTTACCGCATGATTCTCCCTACCTCATTCCACAGGTATTCTATGGGATTTAAGTCAGAGCTGTTTGCTAACCTATAACTGATATATGATTTTCTTAAAAAATGTTCGAACCTCTCTTAGAGCGAGCATTATTATGTTAAAAAATTAATTATTCAACGTAATTTTAAGCATAGATTAATACATGGGGTTTACAATGTCAATAAGGTATCGGCAAACTTTTAGATTTTACTGTGAATTACAAGTTCAGTTCTTTCATTAGAACCAATGCCTCCCGAATTTTCCAATTAAAACCACATATTTTGAAACAAGACTCGTCTGTGAACAATACTCATTGCCATTCCTATTCAGTCCAGTGTGCATGTTCTAGATAAAACACTAAAATTTTTTAAAAGATTTCAATTTGTGTTGAAATAGGCCTATTAATCAGTAGATGTGCATGCTGCTGAGCAATAAACATGGATCCCCTGCGTGCTGGGGTCCATAGGGCCTATTATTATGTTATTGGTCTGCAAAAACGTATTCCGCGTTCTTGAAATAACGGATTGGCTTACGTGAAGTTCGGCTGCAATTTCTCATTAGGAACACCATTTATAATAAGTGGAGTTATCATACGTAGATGCTTGAAAAGTACTTAGATAGCTTTTTTGCAACTTCCGAACAAACGCCCTTAAAATTACTTTTTTATCTCGATATTAAGCTGTTTTTATTTCATTTTAGAGCCAGTCTGGAAAAATAAATCTGAAAACTAGAAATCGACAACTATTTTAGTATAGTTAGTAAAAAGAACCATTAAAATGATGAGAAGTAGACAACAATAATTTTTATATTTTGAATGTTAATTATAAGTAATTCTTGCGACTAAATAAGATACCAACTTTAGATTTTTAGATTTATTTTGGGCTACCAAATGACGTGAAAACAGCTCTATGTTTACTTTTACTTTTTTTAAGAAATCCAGACAATAAAAAATTTAAATATTTGGAGGTAATCTGGTTCTTGAGATGTCATACTTTTTTCACACCTTAATGTATCTGTGTTTTTACGTTTTCCTATCTGTTTTACACAAAAATGGTACAATTTTTGAATGTCGCTACGACTAAAACTTTAAAGACATGTACTGTTAAAATTTTCAATGGAACTATTTAAGTGTGATTGAGGAATATTACCTTTTTTAAAAATAGACTTTGATTATATTACACAAAATGGTGCTTCTATGGATTTTGCTCCATCTGCCAGAAAACTGTTTATCTAAAATAGCTTGCTTTTTTATTATTAGGGGTCCATAGCCAGCTTGGAAACTTTATAGTTTCGTCATGTCCGTCTCTATATTACCGCGTTATTACTTCATGAGTTTCTTATCTTTGGTAAACATAAGCTTTCAATTAACCCGTAAACAGACCCGAAGTGAAATTGAAAAAAGAACTTAGAGTATCTCGATCTATGTGAAAAGCAGGGGCAGGGGCAAAAATGCAATTAAATATGTCATATAACGTTTTTTATTTAATGATTTCATTCCCTAAATATAAGCCTCCAAAGTGGCTTTTACAATTTCCTCTCCTCTAATTTTCCAACGGTAATCTTTAAAAATCTGAAAAAATTTAACACAATAGCACTTATTAAATATATCTGACAGAATTTGATCGTAGACTCTTTTAAACTGAATATCTTGTGGTAACGTTGGCCATTTCATCTATAATCATTTTGCTGCACCATATTAATTTGTAGTTATTTTAATAGGGTATAATTAAATTCTACAGTAACAAAGACACTCTGAATGTCTGGACGTTCATCTTCTCCCTTGCAGCTTTAGTTCAGGTTACTAATTAGCTGGTCAGATGACGTTTCTTGTTCACAGCTCTCTTAGCAATATGTCCGCGAGTTTATTCGCGTGAAAGTTTTTGATTAAATTAAATCAAACAAGTTTCTCAAAATACTAGTCTATTAACAAAAATTAATAGAAAAACGAATTATTTACAATAAGAAACTTAAACTAATAACAAATAACAATTACGAAGTAACTAGCATAATTGCGCTTATTAGCCGTTCTGTTAACAAAAATGTAAAACTCAATTTTGACAAACACGTATAAATAGCTTACTAAAACATAAAACAGAAAGAAGAATTAAACACGAAAAACAGCTATTTATATTACTTAATCAATCAGTATTAAAATCACTAAATGCTCGAGTAACATAGCACACGATATTCCCTTAACTTCTTAAATTAACTGAAAAACAAAACAAAACAAAGAAAACCTTCTTTCCCTACGAATATACCCGGCATGCAATTTTCTACGACACTGCTCTTAAAAGACGGTACCGACTCTAACTAAATTCAAACTGTAACTAAAATTTAGTATTCTTTAAAAGAGCGTCATCGAACTATACCCCCGTACTCCTCTGTTTAGTGCCTTTTTGGGTCGTACTCCCTGTAACCGTCAATTTCATTTCCTTCAAGCTCGAAGGTTTCGGTCTTTTCGTGCTGAGGGCGTTAGCTATTCTATACCGGATGCTTGATTCCCGAATTGGCCTCTGAACTTCTTAATCATAATTTTTATATAAAAGAATCGCAAAACAAACTAATCCACGTCTTCCTAAAATGAAAAGATTATATGATAAAGATTGTGAAAAAAACTATTCACTTTTCCTAACTGTTTTGGCAATAAACATCTTATCTCATTATTTCTTGTAAATAGAAAACAGTTATTATACAAATTTTTCGTACAAATTGTCAAACGATATATTCCTATTATAGTGAGTTTATTTGATCATTCTCTTGTTTCCTAATAATGGGAAAATCGTTCAATATTTTAATACATTTTAACGGTATTTCATATAGCACATGTTAAAAATCAGCCTCTGCCCTTATCTATTCGTTTTTATTTACATAATCAGGGTAGGATTTCAGTTGGTCATGATAAATTGACAGAATTTATATATTTTTAAGAAAACATTTAAACGACTTTTAGATAATAAAGTTAAGATTATACTTAAGTATGATAACTGATTTATTTTTTCTTTAGACTTTCTTGGGTGGTAATAAAAAATTATGCTATCGAGTTCTCACGGGAAAAAATATATCCACAGAGTGATTATTTAATTACTCATTTTATCAGAATACACTTCATGCTATACAGTATAAAATAATTAATATTTGTTCCATTACATATATTTAGTGAAGAATTATTGCGGTTAAGTTACGTGCACTAATTTATAAGATATGAAAAAAAACTGTTATCCCACTGTTGAATGAATCTTCAAAAATGCAGTTAAATATGTCATAAAATATTTTTTAATCGTTTTTTTTTTAGGAATGTGACTTTTGGTGAATATACCAGACAAGACAGTAAGCAGTCAAATATAAATTTTGTTTCTTTTGTAAAGGGACTCCTCAAACCGGAAGCTTGCGATTTTAAAGGGTTTATGTCTGTACTTCTATGAGCTGGTCTGAAGGCAGTCACAGTCGTTGTACTAGTTACTCCTTCTTCATTATTTATTTCATTGCACACTAATTATGTGTTTTATAATTTTTTTAGCCCAGTTTTTTCCAGTATTTTGTATTTTAATTGTCAGTTTAATATTCACTACAACCTTTATATCGGTTTATATTTAATTTTTTAATATTTTTATAAAATTTTATCTTGATTAGTTTCAGAAGTAAATCTGCACATGTTTTCAATTTCCTCAGGGATAGGTTTGCAGAAAAAACTAAAAATGCCAGTAACGATTACTCAACACTAGCATAATACAGAAACTATTTGGCTTTCATAATTCTCGTAGTCTTTCGCAAATTGTTGTCGTTCGTGAATTATACTACTAAGTTGGAAAAAAAACAGCAGCCACGATAAATTCGAGTATGACTCCGTTGATTCGCTCTAGTACAATAAAGATATAACCACCTTGTAAGTATTGATTTCATATTAGATACCATTAGGATAAAACTTCCCTCGTCCTGGTGACCCCCTTTGCTAACCCTACTACATACGTCCCTGATTTTGTCTTACAAACTTCAAGTAGGTTTTTTAATGAGAGGTAAAAATGATTAAAAAATATTTTTTAACAATTTTATTAATGTTGTAAGTTTCAAGCAACATCAGCGACGTCATAGCTAAGAGTTGTATGGAATTATTTACCAGATTTAACTTAATGTGCCAGAAAAACCCTACTTAATTTCAAGACAAACTTAAACTATAGTTGAAACCGACAATAAGAATCTTATAATTTACACATTTACTGACATGTAAAGAACAAACAGCAAAAGGTCAATATTAGAACAAAGGTATTATGTTAATAGCTTTTATTTGCATTACCAGTTGATTATATTTTTATAGTTTTAATGAATATGGAAAATACCAAAATTGAAAAACAACCTGAGCAACTTAAGATATCTACCTATAAAACTAAATATAGATTTTTCGCAATGCAAATTTGACTATGGTTAATTTTAAGATTATATTTTATATAAATATTATCCAAAAATCTTGTTTCCTTTAGCGGATAAAAAATATTTTTTTTCTGCAGCTATATTGTAAATTTGATATTTCGGTAAAATTTGGTGATCTTGGGTGTTTTGCTGTTAGTTGTAATAACGGTAATGTGCCAGCCTTTAAAATGTAATGTAAATAATATTTTTATATAATATCTTTCTTTTTAACAAAAAAAAAAAAAGATATATCTTGTAAATATCGTTACTAATAACTGTTTTGAAGGTAATTAATTTTCCAATTTCTAAATGCAATATATATATATATATATATATATATATATATATATATATATATATATATATATATATATATACATATATATATAGACTAAAATCAGAGGATCTAAAAACTCTTCACCTAACACAATACTTAAGTTTGTTAGAAGATTAAGTAGGCTGGAGGATATTTAAAGTAGGTTTGAGACACAATAGAGCCATTAATTGAATGTAGAACCGCAGATGTAAAGACTATTCATATCTGGCACAGTAAAGTAAATACTGCAAGTGTTTCATATATATAATATCTTTCTTTTTAACAAAAAAAAAGATATATCTCGTAAATATCGTTACCAATAACTGTTTTGAAGGTAATTAATTTTTCAATTTCTAAATGCAATATATATATATATATATATATATATATATATATATATATATATATATATATATATATATATGAGTAAATCATTCCATGTATTTGGAAACGCTGTTTTTTTCTTCTTAAGACCATTAAAGAAGGGAGCAGACAGTTTAGTCGATACAAGTTCCACTCTGGTTCCCTCTCCATACTAGTTTCGATTACTTAGTCGTCTCGTCAGTGGCACTGCAATGAACCGAGAGCCAACAACAACTGTCTACTTAAAATCCCCATTCAGTAAAACGGTTTCTTAACGGTCTTAAGAAAAAGAAAACAACTTTTTCAAATACATAGACCGAGAAATGATTTATTTTTAATAACTTCCTACCTCTCTAAGGTGTATTTAGATATTCGTTGGTACTATTGATGATTACAGTCCGGCATCAAGTTCTGTGGGTAACATCCTGCCGACGTTTTAGGGAATGGGAGTTTTAAGTAGACAGTTGTGTCCTGTGATCAGACTATTAGGTGATCGAAACTAGTATGGAGAGAGAACCAGAATGGAATCGCAAATTATAGACTATTTGCCCTATGATGCAATAATGAACCAATACTTAGTAATATTATTTAGTTTAAGAAGTATTGGACACAATAAATTATAAATTACAAATATGATAATATGAAAAATTGTCCAGTCTAAGTATATTGTTACATTTTCTAATGATTTATCTATAGGCATTTAACTTTTTTTAATAGCTTATAATCATTTTATCATCCTTTTACAAGAGTCTCACAATAGTCTGGTCAATTTTTTTTTCCATATTTCTTTGACTCAGTCCTACAATGCGTGTAACGAAGATGGTGGAGAATCATATTTATTTAAGAAAACATGTTTTAACTGTGACCATACAGTTTCGATTGGGTTTATGTCAGGACTTTATGTTGCCAACTGTAATACCTGAAAATCTTGAGAAATAAGCCAGTTCTTTGCTATTTTGGCTATGTGGTTTGGAAAGTAATTAATTTATCGGATGAGGCACATTTTCAATATTTTAAATCAAATTATGTTTTAAAATATCTAGATACATTTATTAAGAAAAATATCATCCCATAAGCCATCATATATCCGCAAAGCTTAATATTATCTTCCCCATACTTTACAGCCTGAATGAAATGTGTTTGACTTATTGACTCACCTTCTCTTTTCCTTTTCCACTGGCGGCCATCAGTTGTGTATTGATTAATCTTTGTCTCATCTAATCAAATTACTATCATCCAATCTTCTGTTCAGCCTTCATATTTAATTTTGTTAAAGAGATTTTATTAAGGCTATAAAGCACGGGGGCAGTAATGTAAAGCTTAGAGGATGTGAGATGGCTTATAAGTTGGGTCTTATTCACATAATAGTAGGTAATATGAATAAAGAAATGTATCTAGACGTTTTAAAATACAATTTGTTTGGCACTGCCGATAACTTGTCTCATCTGATAAATGAAGTTACCTGCCAACAGGATAACAGTTTAAAATACACATCCAAAATAGTAAAGAACTGACTTATTTCTTTCGTTCTGATCTAAACCCAATCGAAAATTTGTGGTCACAATTAAAACGTGCAAAAGTGATACAACAATTTTTCACTATTTCGCATTTGTTAATCAGTATTGTGTAATGGAACAAACACTAGTTATTTTATATTGTTTAACGTGAAGTATATTCTGCTAAAATGAGTAATTAAATAATCACTCTGTGGATAGATTTGATCCGTGAGAACGGGATAGTATATATTTCTTTTATTATCATCCAAGAAAGTCTAAAGGAAAAATAAATCATCGTACTTAAGCATAATCTCAACTTTATTATCTTTGAGTCGTGAGTGTAACTGTTTTTTTTAAATATATAAATTTAGAATTTATGAGGCATAAAGTAAAAGACCCTCTTTAAGATTTGTTTATAAATCTGTCCAAGAAATCCTACCCTGGTTATATAAATAAAGCCTAAGAGATAAGGGCTGATGGAGGTCTTACATATGGTATATGTTAATACTGTTAAAATGTATTAAAATATTGAACGATTTTCCCATTATTAGGAAACAAAATAATAAACAAATTACTCACTATAATATGATATTTCGTTTGATTAACTGTTTTTATATAAAAAATAAGATTAAGACGCTCAGAGGCCAATTCGGGAATTATGTATTCCGTATAGAATGGCTAACGCCCTCTACATTTCATGAATCAAATTGACGTTTACAGGGTTCCATGGGGTGATATGGGTGCTAACGGGATCCACGGGATGCCGAGGGAGTACAAGTTTAGCCTTTTAAGAAATAATAAACTTCAGTCACAATCTGGAATTCGATAAAGTCGGTAGACGGTTTTAAGTACAATGTCTTAGAAAATTACGTATCGTGTATATTTGGCGGGAATGAAAGTTTACTTTGATCTGTTTTTCATTTAATTTGGTTAGTTAAGGGATTATCTTGTATTATTTTACTCTGGAATTTAGCGACTTTAATACTGTTTATATAAGTATTATAAATATGTTTTTTTTTTCTTTTCTTTATTTAATGTTTTAGTAAGCTATTTATACGTTTTATCTCTCAAATTTGCTTCTTCATTTTTACTAATAGAACGGCCATTAAGAGCAGTTATGTTAGTTACTTAGAAATTGTTATATGTTATTAGTTTAAGTTGCTCATTGTAAATAATTCGTTTTTTTTTTAATTCATTTTTGTTAATAGATTAACTGTTTTGAGAAACTTGTTTTGGTTAATTTAATTAAAAAACCTTCACGCGAATTAATTCGCGGGCGCGCCGTTGTAAAAGCTTCAAATTAAGAGACGTCACCTGACCAGTTAGACAGCAGCTTTTCCTGAGTCCTGAATTTAAGAATGATGGAACTGGTAAGCCTTTGATAACCCATAGTTGTCTGGAACTAAAATTGCAAGAGAGAAGAAGAACGACCAAACTTCCAGAGTGCCAATGTCTTTGTAATAATAGAAATATTTAAAATAGCTACAAAATTAATATGGGTCTGCAGTATGATTGTAGACAGAATGGTGTAACGCTACCGTTTGCAGTAGTCTATGATTTAATGCTGTCACAATTGCACAAAAGTATATATATATATATATATATATATATATATATATATATATATATATATATATATATATATATATATATATATAAATAGTAGTTTTTGTCCGTGTAATTTAAAATAAAATAGAATAAAATATTGGCGAAGCGGACGTGAAAACTTGTCAATCTACATGATTCTTGTGTTAAAAAGTGTGGAGCACTCCAAAATATGGAAAAACTCCGGGTCCGACAGATGGCGACAGCGCTGTTTCGTCCTAATATGGGACTCGTCAGGCCACCGCATTCGGTACAAACCATCATCTCGCCTTTGCATCCTATAAAGCTGAGTTTACAATCAAAAAACAGCAAACAAGACGACAAAGGCGACATATCGATGGTCCACTTGATAATACAAGAACCACACAGATTAACAAAGTTTGTAAAAGAACCGTCATATGGTGGCGCGACGGTGAATTAAAACAGAAATATGTAAAATCGAGTACACGAAACGCGCTGCCCAAGGGATAGGGGTAGCATTTTTCGGTACTGGCAAGCAAGCCTACCGCTTATTTTAGCAGCCAAAGCCACGTGCCGCACCAAACGATCCCACCATGAGAGCATCGTTTAGCGTGTTTCAAAGCCAAACAAGTAAATAAATAAGTAGATAAGTTTTTGTCCGTGTAATTTAAACTAAAATAGAATAAAATATTGGCGAAGCGGACGTGAAAATTTGTCAATCTACATGATTCTTGTGTTAAAAAGTGCGGAGCACTCCAAAATATGGAAAAACTCCGGGTCCGACAGATGTCGCCTTTGTCGTCTTGTTTGCTGTTTCTTGATTGTAAACTCAGCTTTATAGGATGCAAAGGTGAGATGATGGTTTGTACCGAATGCGGTGGCCTGACGAGTCCCATATTAGGACGAAACAGCGCTGTCGCCATCTGTCGGACACGGAGTTTTTCCATATTTTGGAGTGCTCCGCACTTTTTAATGTAGATTGACAAATTTTCACGTCCGCTTCGCCAATATTTTGTTATATATATATATATATATATATATATATATATATATATATATATATATATATATATATATATGAAGTAAATTGCGATCAGTAAATGCAAACCTCATTCCAATCAAATCCTTTCCGTGTTAGAGGTTGCACAGTTTGAATAAATTGCGATAAAACGCAATCCATTCCATACCACCACCATCGAGATGATGGCCCACCTGTACCACCATACCGAGAAGAAAGTCAAAACTTACCCTCCCCGCCACAGTGATACGGCAGAGGTACATGTTTCGTCTCTACTAGACTCATCAGGGTACCGACATGCACCTGGCTGTGCAAAGGACAGATCGGAAGGAAACATGCAAATACTGAACGCGGCTTCGCCGACCTCCCGCCGGATGGCGTATATATGTTTATACGGCTTTCACGAATTCCTCCGTGTGAGATGCAAAAGCAGTGGATATATCCACATTATGCCGTTGTAGTGCTGAAATCGCATTCAGCAAACGTACAACTATATGCAACTCCGTGTATAAATGAAGTAAATTGCGATCAGTAAATGCAAACCTCATTCCAATCAAATCCTTTCCGTGTTAGAGGTTGCACAGTTTGAATAAATTGCGATAAAACGCAATCCATTCCATACCACCACCATCGAGATGATGGCCCACCTGTACCACCATACCGAGAAGAAAGTCAAAACTTACCCTCCCCGCCAAAGTGATACGGCAGAGGTACATGTTTCGTCTCTACTAGACTCATCAGGGTACCGACATGCACCTGGCTGTGCAAAGGACAGATCGGAAGGAAACATGCAAATACTGAACGCGGCTTCGCCGACCTCCCGCCGGACAACGGCATAATGTGGATATATCCACTGCTTTTGCATCTCACACGGAGGAATTCGTGAAAGCCGTATAAACATATATACGCCATCCGGCGGGAGGTCGGCGAAGCCGCGTTCAGTATTTGCATGTTTCCTTCCGATCTGTCCTTTGCACAGCCAGGTGCATGTCGGTACCCTGATGAGTCTAGTAGAGACGAAACATGTACCTCTGCCGTATCACTGTGGCGGGGAGGGTAAGTTTTGACTTTCTTCTCGGTATGGTGGTACAGGTGGGCCATCATCTCGATGGTGGTGGTATGGAATGGATTGCGTTTTATCGCAATTTATTCAAACTGTGCAACCTCTAACACGGAAAGGATTTGATTGGAATGAGGTTTGCATTTACTGATCGCAATTTACTTCATTTATACACGGAGTTGCATATAGTTGTACGTTTGCTGAATGCGATTTCAGCACTACAACGGCATAATGTGGATATATCCACTGCTTTTGCATCTCACACGGAGGAATTCGTGAAAGCCGTATAAACATATATACGCCATCCGGCGGGAGGTCGGCGAAGCCGCGTTCAGTATTTGCATGTTTCCTTCCGATCTGTCCTTTGCACAGCCAGGTGCATGTCGGTACCCTGATGAGTCTAGTAGAGACGAAACATGTACCTCTGCCGTATCACTGTGGCGGGGAGGGTAAGTTTTGACTTTCTTCTCGGTATGGTGGTACAGGTGGGCCATCATCTCGATGGTGGTGGTATGGAATGGATTGCGTTTTATCGCAATTTATTCAAACTGTGCAACCTCTAACACGGAAAGGATTTGATTGGAATGAGGTTTGCATTTACTGATCGCAATTTACTTCATTTATACACGGAGTTGCATATAGTTGTACGTTTGCTGAATGCGATTTCAGCACTACAACGGCATAATGTGGATATATCCACTGCTTTTGCATCTCACACGGAGGAATTCGTGAAAGCCGTATAAACATATATACGCCATCCGGCGGGAGGTCGGCGAAGCCGCGTTCAGTATTTGCATGTTTCCTTCCGATCTGTCCTTTGCACAGCCAGGTGCATGTCGGTACCCTGATGAGTCTAGTAGAGACGAAACATGTACCTCTGCCGTATCACTGTGGCGGGGAGGGTAAGTTTTGACTTTCTTCTCGGTATGGTGGTACAGGTGGGCCATCATCTCGATGGTGGTGGTATGGAATGGATTGCGTTTTATCGCAATTTATTCAAACTGTGCAACCTCTAACACGGAAAGGATTTGATTGGAATGAGGTTTGCATTTACTGATCGCAATTTACTTCATTTATACACGGAGTTGCATATAGTTGTACGTTTGCTGAATGCGATTTCAGCACTACAACGGCATAATGTGGATATATCCACTGCTTTTGCATCTCACACGGAGGAATTCGTGAAAGCCGTATAAACATATATATATATATATATATATATATATATTTATTTATTTATTTGTACCACTCCCTTTATCTAAAATTCATGGCGATCAACAGCGTTTTGTCAGATTTCAAATTTTAGGTTATAATCTGTACCGGAAAAAACAACTACCTATACCTAAAATTTAATTTATTTTTTAAATTAATTTTTTTATATTTCAGCTGCCATATTGAATGTGTCATGTTCAGTTTTAAAAAGTGTCTATGTATAAGATCAGGTTCGATTGCTTATATAAATAAAGTCTGAAAGGAATTTCTTCGGGACATATTTTTACTTCGAAAACAAAAAAATTATTATTTTTTCCAAAATCTCCTACTTTTAGGCGCTATATTAAATCCGCCGTATTGTTTTTCACAAATTTCCACATGGCAAAAAGTCTTCGTACATAATCTCTTGTGTTCGCTCTGAGACAGTAAGATATAAGAAGGTCAAATGAATTATAAGATGATATATAATCCGGTTTTCATTGAAATGCATTATTTGTCAAAACGTGGAAATTGGTATATTTTAATAGTAAATATTTCAAAAACAATTAAATATATTCAACGTTTTACACGAAAAAAGGCTACAATTATGAGTAGAATTAAAAAATAATGTTATATATAGGGTGTTACATTAACAAATGCAACTGATATGTCATAACTTTTTAGAGATTATGTAAAAATATTTTCTGGTTCAATTAAATTCCCAATTAAATGAGGCGGAAAACCATTAAAAATTTACAAGGTTCTGGAGTGACCGAATTCTATTTTCTCAACAACTATAAGGATATTGATATTCTATACAAATTAACAACAACTTTATCTGAAGTTATTCTTTAAAACTTGTCCTCAACATAATTTTTTTTAACTGCACTCTTCATTTTTGGGAATTAATCTGAACTTAGGTGTAAATTTTTATAAATAATAATTATTTAAGAAAATAAAAAACTGAGAAACAACAATTTAATTTGATATTATATATAACACATATGTGACTAAGTTCGCACCCCAGGGATTTTACGCAAATGTCTAGTTTTACGTAAGTGTCAACCTAAAAATAGCAGTTAATTTACACATCCTATTTGATTTAGGTATTTTTTCATATTATGATACTATTTTTAACAGCGATACATTTTTGGTTACTGTTTTCATTCTTAAACAAATCCTGTTTTGTATTATATAGGTTTTTTTAGTAATTTTCTAACTTACATATTTCTAAATTTACCAGCTATCCAAAAATCATTAGAGTACAGTTGAAGTGATAAGTAATAATTTTAAAGAAAATCTACATATGTGATAGCGTTCGAGTAAATGCCTGTATAGAGTATGGACATTAAACAGGTTTTAGGTTTAGCTAGGCACAGATAAGAAAAACCTTGTCCATAATACATGTGTCCAAAATTTAGTGTCCCACAAGTACTTGTATAGCTATGGTAACTTTCAAGTGATCTGCTCTGTCGCTAAGTCCCCTCTATGTTGGGAGAAAATATGAAATTTTTAGGATTTACACAAATTTTAGTTTCTATTAATCTTTTTTGTCTATTTAAATTTCATAAGACATTAAATAGCATAATTTTTGGAATGTATAGAATTTTTTGACCTATAAACAACTGCTTTTATCTCCTTGGCTTCATCCTAGAATGTTTGTTCAATAACTATCTAGAATTCGTAACATTATAACTTCTCCAGATTAACTGCACAGCCCGGCAATGTTGCTTATCATTGACTAATATGCAGAAAGTTGTGACAACTGACACTTCTTTTTTTCCCTTCATTCAATTTTGAGTTTAATTGGTTTTTAGTGCTTTTTTAAAGATATTGATTTGCCTCTGTAAAACAAAGATAATCAAACTGTAAACAATGTTAAATTACTGTGTAATTTGCAAGAATAAAAAAAATGAAGTGCGTTGTAAATTACTAGACTTCGTTGTGAGGCATAAAACGGTATAGTTTTTTCTTCACGTATTCACAGCAATTTTAGTAGTAAACAATTTTATGGTTTAGAATAGACTTGACGGTCTTTATTAATCTAAAACCTTTTTGGTGGACACCCCCGATATTTTATGTTGATTTAGGTTAATTTTATTTTTAATACGTTCTGGCAACAAAGGCTGCTCTAATTTCGATTGCAGAAGACTGGTCTCGGTCGCATCCGCATTTAACGTTGGAGCTATTGTAATCACTAGTTCAGCAGGAATCCATTAGCAGAAATATAACAGACTTACGTATCTGCTACTAGTCGACTGCTGGATATCTGCGGCAATTATGTTGTATGTGCAAATGTAAAATTTCGATGCACTTTCCTGGTTGTAAGACTTGTGTAATCATGTTGCTAATTCACTGTTGTCATCGTGATCATGGTAGCTCCAATGATGAATGTGGCTAAAAGCAATATGTTGTCGTAATATCCCATCGTTGATTTCCGCTGCCAAATTGGTTCAAATACAAGTTCCAAAAATGATAAAGTACGACGACGGGTGTCTGGGAAAGGCGCCGGCGGACCCACTGATGATTCCACCGCCGGTAACTGAGGACGAAACACCCAAACTTTTAGTGGTAAATTTAAGTTTGTAAATCGTAGCAAGGTACCTACGTTTGCAACATGGCATCCCTGATGGAGACCGATTGCAGTCAGGCTCGCAGTATAGAGTGCTGTTTCTAGCACTGAACCCACGACGAACCACTACGGGTTAGTCCGACATTCTCGGACATCCCACTTTCCATGGAATCTCCAATTCTATGAACAGTGGATGGCCTTAGAAGGGGAGGTGTCGTAATATCTCGCTCACCCACTGGCAAATCTACCGCCTGTGACTGATGCCGAAACAACCAAACTTTTAATGGTAAATTTAAATTTGTAAATCGTAGCAAGGGACCTACGTTTGCAACAATTTGCTCTGCTGTAATTTCACACATGAGCAGAGGAACTGTATCAGAATTACAGCACACTTGCGAATAGGTTTGTTTCCAAGACAAATCGGTAGCGCAGTTTTTTTAACTGGTACTAATAATAGAAAAATATTATATATACAAATCCGCATTGTACTTAAAAAATATCAGCTAGATTTACTAAAAAGTTTACCCTTTAAACCGAATTCAGCTGCCAGTAAAGTTAGACCTTCTAGTCTGTCATTTATTATAATTTATATTATATATGTCTTTGAATTGACAAGAGGAATTGTTGCCTCTCAAAAATAAACAAAATTTTTCATTTCCATCTATGGTGGTTTTGTTTTTCTTATGATATTGTTACAGTTTGTAATATATATGTATACACATAATACTATATACATACAAATTAAAAATGAAAACCTAAAGATAAAGTCTCGAAACGATAAAACGGATAGTTGTTCCCCGAAGATAAATAAAATTTTTCATTTCTACCAGATTAATAATAAAAGAAAATTCCTGGGAACTTATTATCCTTATGTTTTTGAAGTTGAAAACTTGATCGGATTGTTGTGATACTTGTCAATTCAATGCTATAATGTCAACTTATATCAGTTTTAAAGTAAACCATGTTAATAAATTAGGGGGATATTTTCAACTAGGATTAGTTTTTAAAATAGGAGCCACGCTAATGAATTAGGAGGTAAATATTGGCAGTTAATCAGCTGACTTCTAGATTTGTAAATACATGTCTTAAATAAATAATTTGTTTAAACATTTGCACAATCAATTTATATTTAGAATCGTATTTATTTTATTGCGCAAATTAGTTGTAAGGTCATTGTTGAAGAATATGTAAATATCTGGTAATAACATTGTCTAGTGCATAGGCGTTTATAAGTGTGAGTTAGTATGCCCTTTAAAGGTGTTCATCTTTTTCAATTTGAAATACTCTTACACTGTCAGAGTGATTTCAAAACTTTGTATAAAATAAAAACAGAAGCTTGGTTCAAGTCGGTGGATTCAATAATTTACTGTACATAGTTTAGCAAATAAAAACATACAAATTTGTAACAACTTCTATGCTGAAAGTACCTCCTAGTGAACTTCTTACAAGCAACACACTTTAAGATCTGCATAGACATGCAACAGAACATCGCAACGCAACACACTCGCGTATCAAGCCTAGATGCACCGCCGTAACAATATAACAGCACAGTGTCCCATTATTTGTCGGTCTTAGATCGCCGTACAAAAACACTTGATGCCCCGTTTGTATATCTAGACTGACACGGTGGCATGCTACGCCAATCTTTTGCACGGAAAAATGCTGGGTGTTAATTCTGCCCAGCAATTTTCTGTTCCACTTTGAACTTAATGTTCCGGGGCGGTGTTACGTTATTAAATCTGTAGTAAGTCTATCGACACCTTTAAGATTCAAGAAATTTGTATCAACTTAAATTTTTTGTTGCTTATCGCAATTTAAACAAATTTAAAAGTTTAACATTTAATATTTGCTTGTATATGCTTAATATAATTATTTATAATCACTTACATACGTAAAAAATATTTAAGTAAAGCTTTACTAAAAAAATATGTCAAATATTAATTATACATATAAACTCGAAAATGCTGTAAATAATGACAAGACGTTATCATCAATGCTGTATAAAATAATAAACTTTTCTGAAAAGTATGGTACACAGATGCCTTCATATTTTCTATATAATTAAACTTTAACTTATTATCACTTTTTCTAATTTGTTTTAAATGTTAAATTTTTTAATTCTTTTACTATTAATTATTATGTCCAAATGTCCTGTGGTAGTTTATTAACATTGGTTCGAACTAATATAAAAAACATATACACATGTACGGTCTGTACAAAACGCTAGCACAAATTCCTGAGGCTAAAATTAACTTTAGTCCAATAGTTGATAGGTTGCGGAATACAGGGTGTCAATGTTATAATTTTTTTTAGTGTTTTCATATATCTTGCAGAGGGCGCCACCAGCAACACATCGCCTACATCTAGAGTTTCATAACTTTTTTGCACCTCGGAATATTAAATCTCTAATGAAAAATTCTTGTTCCTTGACATCTTTTATCCAGAAAAGTTATACCTGAGATAATCGAATTTAAATGTTTTATTGCGTACTGAGACTCGTGGTAGCCGCCTTAACACTTTATTCAGGCTTAGAACTGATCCAAGAAATTTGGGGCCTATTCAAGGGCCAACAGGCCAACAACAATAAAAATTTACATAGTAAAGAGCTAAAATGATAATTATGTAAGAATAAACTGGAAACGAACAATAAGAATGACACACAGAATCAATAACAACAAAATAATCTATGAACGTTAAATAAGGTAAGCAAGGTGACCCAGTTTGCAAAAGCATCATTTCCTTTGCCTACCCATCGATTTTGAAAAATCTCATTTAAATAATTTCTAACCTAATGTGAAGTGTGGAGGTGCAACGTCGTGCATAAACCACATATTTTATCTAGGGGTTATAGGTAATTCAGTCCATTTAAACGAGGTGATAAGATGACAGGACCAATAATAAATCTGTCAGTAATCCCTGCCCATATATTAATTTAAGTTCATGTTGATAATGCACATCATGTGCATTCCATTCATTAAAGAATCGACGCAAGCCTAGTCTTAATTCGAGGTCGAAAGGTAAAAGCTCTTGTACTGTTTGTAGGTGGAATGCAACAGCTGTTCTCTTAAAGTCCTATTTAATGCATCTTTAGAAACTCTAGGTTCCAAATCTAAGTATCTGGTACTCAGACTAGGATTATCTTCAATTCGTTCTGAAAGCTTTTCCTCAACCTTTGGCAGAAGCACGAGAGGTCGAGAACACCTTTTAACAGCGGCAAATGTTTGGTGTTTGATACGCGTCATTTCTACGTTAGAGTAATGTTCGGCTATATTGAAAAATTTAAGAAAAAATAATAAATTTTAAAATTAAACAATGAAGATTTGTCAGATTGAATTGTCTGACTACACTTTTTTGTAACTAATGACGTTGCTTACCATTGTTACCTCGTTGCTATGTAAATTTTGATTGTTGCTGGACTGTTGGCTCTTAATCACGCTTCAAATTTCTAGCACTAATCCTAAACCTGGATAAAGTATAAAAGGAGGGGAGAAGGGACGACGAGTCTCAGCACGAAAAAAACATTTAAATATTTAAATTAGATTATTTTAGAAATAGCTGCTGGAGACGATTCCTATCAGTTTAACTTTTCTGGATAAAAGAAGTCCAGAAATAAAAAAAATAGAAATTTAATATACCAAGGCACAAAAAAATTATGAAGCAAATGTAGGCGAATGCTGCTGGTGGTGCTCTTTGCAATGTATGCCGAAACTGCAATCAGATCATGATTTCTCATCTTAAAAGATCCCAAAATACCAAATTTACGGTCAATTAAGCTATTATTAAGATTAATATTTACCAAAAAGTTAAAAAAAATTATAACTGTGATACCCTGCGTTTTGGAAACTATCAACTATTGGACTAAAGTAAATTAGGCTTGATCTTCATATTTTAACCTCAGGAATTTGCGCTAGCGTTTTGTACAGACTTTTAAGAAACATCCTATATAATTATCGAATCACAGTTATCGATAAGTTTTATGAATAGAAATTTTGGTATGAACGGTTAACAAAAGAAGGGATATAAGGTTGAGATAAATTAAAGTAGCAAGTAACTATTACATTTAAAAGAATTTAAATATTTTCGTTAATCGAGCATCCGGTATAGAATAGCTAACGCCATCGGTACGAGAAAGCCCAAACCCTCGAACTTTAAGAGAATGAAATTGACGGTTACAAGGAGTACGACCGAAAAAGTCACAAAAAAGAGGGGTACAGGGGGTAAAGTTCGAGGACGCTCTTTTAAGGAATACTAAACTTTAGTTACAGTCTGAAGTTTGTTAAGATTGATACTGTATTTAAGACCAGTGTCGTAGTAACTTAAGTGACGTGTAAATTCGTCGTGAATGAAGGTTTTCTTTGTTTTGTTTTGTTTTCCATTTAATTTTGGAGCATGTGTTATTGTACTCGAGCATTTAGCGATTTCAATAATGTTTGATTAAGTAATATAAATAGCTGTTTTTTTTTTCGCGTTTTATTCTTTTTCTGTTTAATGTTTTAGTAAGCTCTTTAAAAGTGTTTTTCAAAATTGAGTTTTACATTTTTGGTTAATAGAACGGCCAATAAGAGCAATTATGTTAGTTTCTTCGTAATTGTTATTTATTATTAGTTTAAGTTTCTCACTGTAAATAATTCGTTTTTCTATTTATTTTTGTTAATAGACTAAGTGTTTTGAGAAACTTGTTTTATTTAATTTAATTAAGAACCGTCACGCGACTAAACTCGCGGATGTCCTGTTGAGAGAGCTGAAAACAAGAGATGTCGTCTGACTAGCTAATTAGGAGCCTTGCCTGAGTCCTGAAGTTCTGAGTTATGATTGTGGTAAGCTTAAATAACCGCAGTTGTTTGGAACTAAAGCTGCAAGAGAGAAGATAAACGACCAGACTTCCAGAGTGTATTTGTTACTGTAAAACTGAATTATAGGTTATTAAAATAGCTACAAATTAATATGGAGCAGCAAAATAATTGTGGACGAAATGACCAACGTTACCACAAGATATTCAGTTTCCAAGAGTCTAAGATCAAATTCTGTCACTGTGAATACATATGCTTGGTTGGTTTCTCTCAATTAAAATTAGGTGAATTTTCTCAATGATTAGCATACGTAAGATAAATATTAACTTCACTAATTCATATTACATCGTATACATATTAAAATGTTTTGTAGCTTATGCATTTTGAGTTTGCGAGCTGCTTAAAAAAATAGATATTCAAATACCATTTGTATTCAAATGATTATTCTCATGTTTAATTTTGAAAAATGAAAAGTTATTTGTCTGTTACTTTTACTTTTGTGTTGTTTAATGTAAAATTCTTTATAATTTTTTTTATCGTTCAAATTGCGAAATTTGGCAAGCTTTAGAACAGGCATTCGTGAAAATTACTTGTGCTGATGTTCTTCAATGTTTAGATACCGTATTTAATTAATAATATGAAGAATTTATAACTGTTATTTATGTAGCTTTTGTAACGTACATATTCTAATATCGAAAACACATCTATGTTTTATTATTTATTTTTGGTTTATTAACGTAGCTGTTAAAATAAATATCAAACCGAGGTACTAATGTGATAGTCGGTGTGTTCGGAAATTATATTCATTATATACTTACCTAAGGAATTATTGAGTTTTTATTGTGGGTTAGAAGGGATCATTAAATAACTAAAATTTTATTATACACCGAACGTCGATTTACCAGAACTAACTCGAGGCATTTTTATCGTAACTGTAGTTCCATTTAGCAAATAAACGAAAAAATTTCAAGGCCTAAGGAATGTAAGACAACATGAAAAGTCTCTGTAACAAGGCAAATTGTACTTTTAGTATGCACATTACAAAAAATATAAAAACTTATAAAAATATCTCTACACACTCTTTACTCTCTTCTTTAATTGTTTAGCTACAGGTTTATATTGATGCGTAATTTGTCTAATAGCACACATGTTTAGTGTAGGTAGGTGAAAAATGAGCAAATTAAATTGCAATGTTTATGTCTTAAGTCCTCCATGGCCTTTAGAACATGTTTTAAACTAGAAATAATGACATCACACTACTTTCGTGATATAATTAGTGAGGAGTGAAGAACAATGACTTTACTTCTACGAAAAACAGTCGAAACTTAGGGAGAAATCTGACAACACAACATTGTACATAAGAAAAAAGTGATTGATTGCTTACAAAATGGCATTAGATATTTTAGAATAATTAAAGACCTTTGAAAAGAGTTATAAAATTATATAGGGTTAATTAAGAAATAATTTATTATTTGTTGACACTGAATATTGTCTGAGTAGTTCAAATTTGAATTCATTTTTACTATACTCATGAAGGTAAGGACCTACTTCAAATTTCAGCAAATATGGAAGCATTAAAACATAACTGCATTTCCATTAAATGTCAAACGTGCGACAGCAATCGTTCTTTGGGTGAAAAAAGAAATATGTGGTAGAGACAAAATTTCTATATATGAAAGAGAAACTTGAACATTTGGTAAAATATTTATACTTTCTTTTCATTCCATTATTATTTTATTTTATTCTAGATAAAACTTATGGAAAGATACTTTATAAGGTTTTCCCAATTTGCTTAGTCCCTTAAAATTTAAAATTTATAACTTAGTGTACAGGGTGAGTCAACGATTGGATGAAGTAGGTTTGTGCCTTTTCGGTGAAATTAACAAAGAAACTATATTTATTGTTTGATACAGTTTATTTTTACGCAGATTTTAAAAATATTTAGGACTCTACAGGGTGAGCCAAAAAACTAGGACAGCATAAAGTTGTATTTTTTTAAATAGAACAGCCTATATACGAATCGTATTTTCGAATTAGCTTATAATTTTAAATCTTTTTTATTAAGGGTTTACTATAACAAAACTTTATAGTTTCTGAGATAATTAAGTTTAAAGAAAAAAAGTCACATTTTCAAGCATCAATTCAATCCTAAATAACGTTTTCAATTTTGTGACAAATATATTCAAATTTGGAATTCAGCAAGGCCAAGGACAAGTTAACATAATTTTTACCTAATATTTGCAATAAAAGCTACAGGGTGTTGAACACATCGGCTCAAATTTGAACAAGTTTAAATGAATAAATATCTTTTTTTTTTTAAATGGTACGCCCTGTATATTTTCATGTTATTTAATAGAGTAATAAAAACCCTAAAAGTTTTGTTCAATATATCCTATACCTATTTATAATAGTTTTTGAGATATTTCAGTTTTTCTTATTTTCCATACTTTTTTACAGAAATAGTCTTCATTATCATAGTAGCCATGTAAAATAATAAAAAGAAACTACAGAAACAAACAGAATGTGCTTAAATATGATGAAATACATTATTCGTTATATTACAACGGCAATAGTTTAATTAAACATAATGAGAAAAAATTAACACAACAATAACGACAAGGCAAATACATATTTACTTTTATACTAAATTGAAACAAAAAAATTACCTATTAAATACTGAGATTAATTATTTCTTTTTAATAAGTGTTCGAATAAACGACCCTCTTGTGCAATGCACAAATTTAGTCTTTTTTGCAGATTTTCTCGGACCCTGGACAAAATTAGTGGCGTTATTGTTCTACAGGTATCCCTAATCCTGTTTCGCATATCTTCCACTGTTGTTGGTGGATTAACATACACCTTATTTTTAATATAACCCCATAGGAAGAAATCTAATGGGGTGATGTCGCAAGACCTTGGTGGCCACTCAATGAAACCCCCACGTCCAATCCATTTTTGCGGATATCGTTGGTCCAAAAACGCACGAACTTCACGATGGTAATGCGGAGGCGTACCATCGTGCTGGAACCACATACTGTCGAGCTCATCCCTATCGAGACCTTGAAGCAGTTGGGGTAGTTCTTCTTGTAGAGAGTTCAGGTAACTATGGCCATTTAGTGGTTCATTAAAAAAGTAGGGTCCAATAATTCGATTATGATGAATACCACATCAAACATTTAATGACCAGTGGTTTTGATGTTGCACCTCTCTAATCCAAAATGGGTTTTCTGTGGCATAATAATGCATGTTGCGTCTATTTACGGCACCGTTACTTCTAAAAGTAGCTTCATCACTAAACATTACCTTGCATAATAAATTTGGATTTAATTGAATCTCCGCATTTATTGTACGACAAAAGTTTACACGACTTTCAAAATCCTGTCCATGCAATTCTTGGTGTAATTCCATGTGATATGGATGATACCTATATTTCTTGGTAGTACGATTAGCGGTGGATTGTGATGTTTCACATAATGCTGCTAACTGACGGCTACCAATATAAGGATTTTCCTGAACATTTAACAATACTTGTAGTTCTTTTTCTTCATTAGTTACTGGTTTGTTGACCACTTTACGTTTTGGATAATCAACAATACCAGAAGAATCAAATCTTTGCATTAAGTTTTGAAAAGTATGGGTATTAGGCTGGCGTCGATCAGGATACTTCATTTTGTAAATTATTTGAGCAAGAAGGCAATTTTTTTGAGCCTCTCCTATTGTATAAATCATATCTATTAACTCATTCTTTGGAAAATTCATTTTACAATATAAGATTAATGCAAAAAAAACCAAACTACACTACATAAAAACCAAAATTGCGGTTATAAATTTGACACACAGAAAAATGTTCTTTTACAGTGTTTTTGCCATGGCTACTATGATAATGAAGACTATTTCTGTGAAAAAGTATGGAAAATAAGAAAAAAATATCTCAAAAACTATTATAAATAGGTATAGGATATATTGAACCAAACTTTTAGGGTTTTTATTACTCTATTACATAACATGAAAATATACAGGGTGTACCATTTAAAAAAAAAAAGATATTTATTCATTTAAACTTGTTCAAATTTGAGCCGATATGTTCAACACCCTGTAGCTTTTATTGCAAATATTAGGTAAAAATTATGTTAACTTGTCCTTGGCCTTGCTAAATTCCAAATTTGAATATATTTGTCACAAAATTGAAAACGTTATTTAGGATTGAATTGATGCTTGAAAATGTGACTTTTTTTTTTAAACTTAATTATCTCAGAAACTATAAAGTTTTGTTATAGTAAACCCTTAATAAAAAAGATTTAAAATTATAAGCTAATTCGAAAATACGATTCGTATATAGATACAACTTTATGCTGGACAGCTGGCAGCAACTAGGACTAGTTTTTTGGCTCACCCTGTAGAGTCCTAAATATTTTTAAAATCTGCGTAAAAATAAACTGTATCAAACAATAAATATAGTTTCTTTGTTAATTTCGCCGAAAAGGCACAAACCTACTTCATCCAATCGTTGACTCACCCTGTACAATTTAGTTCTAATATTGGTTTGGATAAAAAAATTTTCGTTGGGGATAATTTGGCATATAAAAATACAAAAGTATGACAATATTTTTTTAAACTGCTAAACCTCTTGAGGACCTACAACTTACTTAACACCAAGTTTTAACTTTTAACCCCTATCTAATTTATATTTCGCGAAAACTGGTAACATTGTAAAGTTTGACATATTAGACGGTATACGTACTCAGAACGTTTGAACTTACGGACGTTATTTGTGTTGTTTAAAGAAACTGCATAAGTTCATCGTAGCCAAAAGATTAAATCAACTCGTGAACATTTTCATGAGATTATTTTCCGCAACTTTTGACATGGTTTATCCGAACAAGAGTGCAATTTAATTCTTTGTCTGGCAATGAAGCGCTTAAAAAACCCCTGTACATCGCTGGTTTAGTGAATTCAATGGTGACTGTCGTTCGCTCTTGGACGTGTCGCGTGAAAGTAATCTAAAATCGGTTGTAGTGCTGGAAAACATCGATGCAAAGATCGTTATATAACATACCATGAGATCGAGGCAACACCAGCATATATAATATATTGCATGAACATTTGGCGGTGAAGAAGTAATGTTCGCTTTGGATCCTACATAATTTAACAATTGATCAAAAAAGGTTCGTGTGGATTGGTGCAAGGAAATACTCCAAAAATGCAGTGATGAGTCTTGGATTTATAGATATGAACCCGAAAGTAAACAGCAGTCGACCATATAAGTCTCCTATGATGAACCAAAATCAACAAAACTACTTCAATGCAAATGTTTGTCTGTTTGTTCGGACAATCTGGCAATGTCGCAACCGTGCCTTTACAGAATGGTAGAACAGTCAATTCTGAATAGAACACAATCATTTGTTTGCCGGAAGCCTTCGGTAAACTAAGGAAAACAAACCGATGGATCTTTTTCCACCATGATAATGCAAGCTCTCGCAAATTGGCTCAAACAAGGGACTTTTTGAGCACTCAAAACATGGAATTGATGGGTCATTTGCCGTACAACTCTGATTTGGCAGCGAATGATTTCTTTTTGTTCCCATAGATAAAGAACAAATTGCGCTGGCCAACGATTTTCTACGCCAGAAGAGGTAGTGCATGCGTTCAAAAATCATGTTTTGAGGATATTATTTTCACAGGGGTAACCAAAAAGTACGGACTAGTATATATTACCCTATATAGACATATCAAAAGTGGAGTAGCTTCACAGCTTAGTCGATTCTGTTGTATTTTTAACGAAAATCCAGAAACTGAATTGGTGAGCTATCTGAAAGACATGGATACGATGTTTTTCAGACTTACCCGGGATGGATTCTTGAGTTTAGCATTTGAGTGTACAAATTGCAACAAATTAGAATACCTTGAGAGTTGGAATAAAAAACAAAAAGCTGGAGAAGACAGGCTACAAAGTTTTTTTTTTATCCTGTTATACCAACTTAACTCTAAGAACTCCAGAATCAACATTTGTTGCGAGGGCGAAAGGATGCAATCGCTGAGGAGTGAGCAATTTTTTTGAAAATTTTGAATCTGTCATTGAGAAAAATAACATCGATGCCTCCAGGATATACAATATGGACGAAACCGGGATATCAACGACCTCCAACAAGCCACCAAAAGTACTCTCACTAAGAGGGAAAAAAAGGTTGGCATGATTGCAAGTGCAAAACGCGCCCAATTGACAACTGTCATCGGCTTCTAAAATGCGGCCGGATATTTTCTTCCACTGTTCCCGATTTTGCAAGAAGAAAGGCGAAGTCTTCTTTAACTGAATGCATTTGTTCGTTGAATAAATGCTTCCAATAGTAGACAAAAAGGTCTTTTTATTGTTGGACACTTAGGAGAGCCACAAATTCGATCCACTGCTCTTGATTGTACCGCCAATAATATTGTGGTGATAGTATCTTTAGCACCGCATACTATTCATAAAATGCAACCTATAAATGTTGCAGTGTATGGCCCACTAAAAACGCATTTTGAAAGGGAGGTCAACATTTTTCAGTAAGCTTACCCCGACCTCATTATTGATCAATATGATATAGCCAGGTTGCGAGCACCTACGTTTCTCAAAACTACAGTGGCCATAAATTCAGTGCACGAATTTGAATGATCTAGAATTTGATTTCTAAACGAGCATGTTTTTGGTGACGAGCATTTTGAACCAGCCGAGCTTGCAGGCACATCCAATTTACATGCTCAAGTTGAAACTTTGCCCCACTGGAAAATTTTGATTTACCTGAGTTCGTTATCAAAGCTTCAACAGCAGGTCTTGGTCATTCGGTCTCAAATCGATGTTGCTATTGAAGACCGTCCTTGCATTTCTATGATATCGGAAACTACAAAAGAAAACCAAAGCAAGAATGTTTCCGCCGCTTCTCCAAACATGGATGTTCAAAGATTTACTATAGTCCTTTAGCTTTAAGACCTATTCCTCAGCCAGCTAAACCAACAACAATATGTAAACAGAAGTTACAAAGATCTACAATACTGACAAGTATACCTATAAAAGAAGAACCAGAACAAAAATTTAAGAAAGCAAAACTTAAGACTGTTATGAAACCACTAGATAGCGTTTCAACTAAATATTCTAAGAAGACTACTAAAGCTAATGAAAAGACCGTTAAACCAAAAACCCCTGCTATAAAACCTAAAAAGTCTGCAAAAGGAAATGAAAAGCAGAAGAAAATTCAGAAATTCCACTACATTTGTTTCGATTTCTCGATAAGAACCAAAAATAGCTTAATGTATCCACTTTACCCGGGTTTCCCCTCCTGGATTAAATATTTATTTCATAATATCCGAAAAAAATATATTATAACGATATAGTATTGAGTTGTATAGCCCTTATTATTGTATTAATTTTATGAACCCTTTATAGGCAAACTAGCCGAGTTTTGTTTGATTTGATAACTTTCGATAAGCAAGGCAATTAAGAAAACAATTTATATGATTTTTAATAATACAAAGAGTTAAAACCTTATGATGAAAATATATTTTCTGAGATTAATCGTTTATTTTTGGTATTTCCTTTTTATAGATTTCAGTCAACTTGTTTAGTGAAATATAGTTTCCTCAATTAGAGGCTTAGTCTTATACCTAATTTTATTTTTTTTTTGAATTTCTGTTCAAAATCTATGAAATGTTTTTAGCAACTTCGATTAGTGTCTAACAATACTTAGTAGAACACTTATTCCTTTTAGGGCGCAAATGAGTGTCCAAATGTAGTAAAAATAATTTATTCATATTCTAGTGCGTTTTATTAAGGATTAGAATTTAGAAACATGTTACTTTCGTTCCTACTTTATTAACTGATGAATTGTTAAAGTTAATAAGTATTCAGACAATTTTAAGTAATAACATATCACCATACACATTCAGGTCTTAGGGTCAGTTTATTCAGTTCACAAGACGCGGAAGAAATATAAATGAAAAAGAAATATTGACTTTAATTTCTACTGCGCCTATAACAAATATTGTGAAATTGTTACTATATATAGACAAATATAGACATTAGTTCCCTGATAATATACTGATATATAGTAAATTTAAACTTGAACTTTTAAACCAGTTTATAGATGGGTAATTCTACAAAAATGAAAAATTTTCGTCACCTACGATATATATACATCTATACATATAAATAAAATTGAAGGGTCTATCTGTCTGTCTGTACGAGCTAATCTTCGAAACGGTTGATTCGATTTTGATAAAAGCTTACAGGCATGAAGAGGAGCTTATCAGGAGTGATATAGGCTGCTTTTTTTTGTATGTCTGTAAAGGTTATTCTTCGAAACGGCTAAACCGATTTCTATGAAACTTTACAGACATGAAGAAGAGATTTTCTGGAGTGATATAGACTGTTTTTTTCTGTCTATCTGTACAGGTTAATTTTTAAACTGCCAGAACCGATTTCTGATTGAACTTTGCAGACATGAATAAGAGGGTGTCAGAAATGATATGGGCTTCTTTTTTTCTGTCTGTCTATATGTATGAATGAATCTTTGAAACGGCTGAACCGATTTCGATGAAGGTTTACAGACATGAAAAGGAAATTGTCAGAAGTAATATAGGCTGTTTTTTTCTGTTTGTCTGTCTATACGGGCTAATCTTTGAAACGGCTGAACGATTTCGATGAAACTTTACAGACATGGAGAGAAGGTTGCCGAAAGTGATATGGGCAGTTTTTTTAATTGTTTATTGTTTATAACAATTATTATTTACTTTCCAAGTAACACGTGGACGAAGTCGCGGGTAAAAGCTAGTGATATAATAAAATTGATGTATCATATTTTTCATTGATTTTTTCATGTCTAATGTTTTTAAATAATTATTTTATACTTAAACCTTGACATAGCTATGGAATTGTAGAAAAAATTACATCTTTTAATGTTAAAGTTTGACACTATTTTATATTATATAGAAGATTTTCTTTTTCTAAAACTGTTATATAATTTAATGCTATTAAGTTTTCTGGCACAAAAAAATTAAAAATTGCATTAGTTTAATATCTGTGTTATAACAAATGGTTTATATTAGTGCTAGAGTAATTTTTAAATGGATGGTTGTTAATGCCTATTAAAATATCAATCCACCCTTTTTTACGAAAATTATAATTGCTCTATCACGTATAGCTAATTATAGTTAATATATCGATTCTCTGAATCATTTTAAAGAATGGTTATTTATCTTAAAATTATTCCCAACAGTAGGACTTTATTAAAGCAAAGGGAAAGGAAATATCAGGATAAGAATCTTTGATCTTCATCGCACTTGTGACAACACATAAATATGACTCTGTCCTGGCACCGACGGAAAGACAATGTCAAAAAATATACTAATAGTTAATAGTTAGGAACAAATAAGTTTCTTGAGTACCTATATAAATTAAAAGCATACTAATTTTGTTACTTATTTTAATTCAAGTTTTAACTTCAAAAGAAATATAAATCAGCACCAAATAGTTTAATTCAATCTTGTGGCATTAGTTATTTTTTAAATGCTTATAATTTCCTGAAGAAAAAATATTGGAAGAAACTATATAAGACTATTTTCCTTTTTTTTTCATGCACTTATATACAAAATCGATAAAACAAAAACTAATATTAGAAGCATATAAATGAACTGGTTGTTACTTAATTTGCATACGTAGGAGATACCAAACCCATTTTTTTTTCAAGGATAGGCTGTACATAGCTAAATAAAAAGGTAGGATTTTATACATCTAAATTTTAGTATATAGTAAAGTACTTTTTTAAATTGCCATTTTCAGCTCCAAACTCGTTCAACGCCTCGGGATGATTACAATAAAATAATGTCTATATGTATATATAAAAGAACACAAAGTTATCACCTTCATTATTATCACTTTGATTAAATTGTCTCAAAAGAATGCAGATAAAGTAAATTTTCGACAAAACTTTCCAGTTATTCACAATACGGGTCAAATGTTTTACTAGTATCTTATTTTCATTTTTTTACTATATAGTATGTAATTTGTTTCTATTGTTGAGAAACTTTTCAAATCACCCCTCATGTCGCTATATGTAGTTGACATACTTGGATGCTAGATAAATGGATCCTAATCATCAGTAATGGTGAATGCAGTTTCCTTCCTCCTCTAGTAGATCCTCCCCCGTTTTGAAATTATTGAAGAAATTTTGTATTACAATGATAAGTTTAAAATAAACAGTAGTATACAAATACAGATTGGTGTCATACGCCATCTTCGAATGTTATTTACACCTGCATTTATTGCCAATATAATGATATTTGTGTAATTCAGTGTTGATGCTATTAAAGTAATATCAAATTTGACTGTTTGATTGATTGAATGACATATGGAGAAGAAGCCCTTACGTTACATTCTATATTATCTGTTATATCTGTTCTTTATGAACGGTTGGATGTCTTAATCAGGTATGAAAGTCTGTTCACTGGTTTGTCTCCTAAGTAGAGGCTTTCAGAATTAATGAATTCTGGAAGGTGTTTTCCGTAGGTGCCCTGGCAACACACTCTGCTCGATAGATAAGGTTGCAGAAATGACCTAGTATTTTTACAGCATATTTACAGCAGAAATTCGCCAGACGCCATGAAATATTCCAGACAATCTACAGCAGAATTACTTACGTTTCTTCCGATTTATTTTTTGAAACCTCAGAGCAGAGTCATAAGTAAAACGTATGCAAAACATCAGTAAGATGCTGTACATCAAAGATAGAATATTTCAAATCGTATGATGAACTTACTCAAAACGGCTGCCACGTCATATCCATCAGCGTTTTATGTAAGTAAATATATAAAAGCCGGAAACAGAAGAGATATGGTTCGGATTAAGCTTTCATATTCTATATCGATGCAGTTTTATTCACAATTACGAAATATTTGTTACCAGGGTTAGAGCTTTGGAATTGAAGATAATGAGTAGTTCTGGTGATGGTTTATCCATCAGGATATCCATTCACGAATAGTGGTTTTAGTAATGCCAAATATTGACTCTAGTCCAAATGTGGTAGCAGACTCTTGTTTTGTAAATTGGTCTGATTTTTATTGCCTAGGATATCTTTGTGCTCTGTTAGAACAATAAGGTTTTGAAGATGGATCGGTTTAGATTTTATCTGATGATATGCAAGCACTTTTAGCGCTGTCTGACTGTCGGAAAAAATGAAGATGATCCCGATGATGTAATACATCCTTAGGTTCTCTTGGAGACAGAGATCAAATGCTTGTGTTCTGCCTGGAATAAAATGGAATGTTATCCCAGTGCCTCGCTTATATTGAATCTGAAGGTGGCAGCGTATATTTTGTGCTACTATTAGTTTTGGATCCGTCTATAAGATTTCCTGGCTGACCTTGTGTTATATCAGAATCTATCTGCCAATCAGTTTAAATGTTGTAGGAAATAAGTTAAGGAAGAAGAATTGGTGATTTTTTTTACTAAGTATATACAGTGTGACCAGTCAAGTCCCCATCATATGGGATTTTTTTATTAATAGCTTTATTCTGTTTCAATTGATATGAAAATTAACCAAAAAAACAGTAGCCATGGGATTAGCATTATCTGTCAAATTTTAATTTTTTTCCGAAAAAAATTCAAAACTGGGGTTATATCTGAAAATATCGAAAAAAGTTTTTATAATGAATCTGAAGGTGGTAGCGTATATTTTGTGCTACTATTAGTTTTGGATCCGTCTATAAGATTTCCTGGCTGACCTTGTGTTATATCAGAATCTATCTGCCAATCAGTTTAAATGTTGTAGGAAATAAGTTAAGGAAGAAGAATTGGTGATTTTTTTTACTAAGTATATACAGTGTGACCAGTCAAGTCCCCATCATATGGGATTTTTTTATTAATAGCTTTATTCTGTTTCAATTGAGATGAAAATTAACCAAAAAAACAGTAGCCATGGGATTAGCATTATCTGTCAAATTTTAATTTTTTTCCGAAAAAAATTCAAAACTGGGGTTATATCTGAAAATATCGAAAAAAGTTTTTATAAAATGCAATTTTTAGCCCACATGCGATTTTTTAGATTTTTTGCCAATTTTTTGTAAATTGCATCACTGTTGCAAAATAAAACTCAAAGTAATCTACATAAAACTTCTTAATTTTTACAATGCTTCATTCCAGACATATTTTGTTTAAAGTAGCACCGTATTAAATGTGTTTTTCTACAAAATCCAAATAGGGCTATTAAAATTTGGTCACATGTGATGCAGTTTATTTGTTTTTGAATGAATACTTTTCTGATGACACTGGGTACTTGTTTGTCTTAATTATAATGTGTATTACTTTCAGACACAAACTACGTTTCCAAAAATAGTTATTTTATGAAGTTACAAATAAACTTTGCATCACATGTGACCAAACTTTAATAGCCCTATTTGGATTTTGTTGAAAAATACACATTTAATATGGCGCTACTTTAAATAAAATTTGTCTGGGATAAAGCATTGTCAAAACTAAGAAGTTCTATATAGGTTGCGTTGAGTCTTATTTTGCAACAGTGGTGTAATTTACAAAAAATTGGCAAAAAATCAAAATTATATTATTCAGCTGAAATTTTGCATATAGGCTAAAAATTGCATTTAGAAAAACTTCTAATAACTTTTTTCGATATTTTGAGAAATAACGCCACTTTTGAAAATAATTAAAATTTGATAGACAACGCTAATCACGTGACTACTGTTTTTTTGGTTAATTTTCATCTCGATCGAAGCAGAAATTGATGCCAAAGTCAAATTTCGCATAAAGCTATTAATAAAAAATATCCCATATGGTGCGAACTTTACTGGTCACACTGTATGACACATCATACAAAAAATAAAAATTATTCAAAATGTCACCGCGCAACTTGTTCGAAAACACAAATTTTTTTGAGGAAGCACATATTTAAATTAATTATGGCTACCAGTTTTGGAATATTATAGAGGTAACAACCTACTTTCAATCTGATCAAATATGAAAGTATCACAGTCATTTTGTCAAGGAATTAATATTAGTGTCATGCATTCTACAATTGTCCTGTCGCTCAATGAAAAATGTGTGGAGAGATCAAATTTGGAGTTTCTCAGTTTTTATTATTTTATCTATAGGTCATATATATATATATATATATATATATATATATATATATATATATATATATATATATATATATATATATATATATATTCAAATTTTAGCCTAAGTTTACTACGACTAATTCAGTTAATTTTACCTTACTTTTGTAAATACTCACGTTATGGGCAACACAAAATCATTTTTCTTAAACATTCCTTACGTTTTTGGTCGTAGTATACGACGAACCCTCTAGGTTCTACCAATATATTGATTTTTTACTACTCTGTTCTTGGCTGTTTTTTTTTTATCGATGTTGATTTTACCGTTATCTCGGTTTTCCTGTCTATCGCGTAGTTGTACAGGATTTTATTTAATTGTAGCAAATAAATTTATATCGGATAGAATAATAATATTTACTATATTCTGCACTAAAATAATCTCTGTTGTGTTTCATTCATCTTGAATCTACATTAGTTTGCGGGAGTTATACTGTCAACTTGTCTTTTTCTGATTAATAAAGTTACCTTGACCGATCGAATTGTACTCATGTATTGTGATGGATATGAAACCAATAATTAAAAATATCACTATTAAACTACAAATTAATTAATATTACTTATTTATAAGAGACATACAGTTTTAGCTTGAAATAAAATTAAGCAAATTTACTAAATAAATTTATCCTACTAGAAAAATTAGTTCGGTTACCTCGTGGTATACTGATTTCAGAGGTAGCCATACACACTTAGCAATACCCCAGAGAGAAAGATAAGGAAAAAAGTAACCGTCCCTTTAAATCAAAAATTGAAGGTAAAAATAATAATACAATAGAAGTAAAATAATTAATATCAGCAGGCAGCTGCAAAACAATTTCTACACAATAAAATGATATAATACCTTAAGATTCAGTTTTTCGGCAAACTTAAAAGCCCTGGTCAAAAAAAGGAGCCTCTATCAAGTTTTGAGGACTCTCATGTCCCATTATACCTCAATGGATCTGAATGAACTGAAAATAAAAAAAAAGTCTGCACCACGTGTTCTTACTTGTGAGATAAATGCTTCAGAGAAGTAATTACTCAATAATCTTCAACAATAACTACAACAAAGACCAAATATAAGGTGGTGAAAACAAAAGAAACTAAAGTGAGTAACTTATTGCACCCAACCGAGAAATCCCATGAAATGGAGTAAAATATGTCGGACAAAAATTATTTCTGATTTAAAGGCTTCATTAAGACCAAATGAGCCGACTCTTTCCTTCCCAAGTAAAAATTTTGTTGAACCAAAAAAAAAACGTCCTTGATGAAATTGACCAAAACGACCACAATTGTATGTATATACGTGGTTCAGATTTTTTTTTTGTCCTTAGTTCATTCTTTAAATTTATTCGCCCCCTTATGCATTTTGGATCTATTAAGACATATTGTAATAAGAACTCTAAAGTTTCCCGAACAACTGAATCTTAAGGTAATATTTCATTTTATATGTAGAAATTGTTAAGCAGCTGTCTGTGGATATTAGTTATTTTAGTTATATTTATATCATTATTTTTACCTACGATTTTTATTTTCCTTATCTTTCTCTCTGGGGTACTGTTAGGTCGGTATGATTACCTCTGGAATCAAAATGAGGTAACTGAACTAATTTTTCTGGTAGGATAAATTTATTTAGGAAATTTGCTTAATTTTATTTGAAGCCAAAACTGTATATCTCTTATAAATAGGTAATATTAATTAATTTGTAATTAAATAGTGGTATTTTTAATTATTGGTTTCATATTGACATGCACATAATCCAATACAACACTTGAGTATAATTTTACCGGTCAAGGTAACTTTATTAACCAGAAAAAGAAGAGTTGATTAGTACAACTCCCACAAACTAATGTAGACACTTCCTATAATAGGAAAATGTCAGGCATCAACATTGGACGTTCAGTAAAAACCAGCTGGGGATTGCGCTGAACAAGGAATCCTGGATCAACAGAAATCAGGTAAGAGGATTACACTATAAGGCTGCTAAGATTATATATCATGTCAGTAATAACCCACCCAGAACATGTATCATGGTAAGAAAAAATATTAATTATTTTATCTTACAGAATTCTTAACGACAGACCACTTCCCTATTCGAGCATACCTCGAACTGAAGAAGAAGAAGCTAGAGATCATCATAGCCTCATGCTACTTCGCAGGTGACGGACCTATACCACCGCCAGAAGTGCAAAGATTGGTAGAATACTGCCAGGAGAAGAAACTGCCACTACTATTGCGGTGTGATGCTAACGCTCACAACATAATCTGGGGCAGCAAAGACACCAATCAAAGAATACATCTTTAAATGTAATGTTACCATCAACAATATATAAAATACCCCTACATTTGTAACGAAGGTAAGAGAAGAAATGTTAGACATCATATTAAGCATACCAGGTTTAACAAACCTAGTAGGAAACTGGAGGATATTGAGTGAACTTTCTCTTTAAGATCACAGAGAATAATCATATTCAGTTTAAAACCTATCCTCCTGAACCAGTTCTCAGAAGTAATCTTAGGAAAACAGATTGGGAACAATACAGCACCAATCTGAAAACAAACTTAGCACGTATTCAGACCAGAGGACCCGTTAAGCATCATCTGGAGCTGGAAAGTGGCTTTAAAAAAGTAAATAAGGCAATTCTAGGAGCCTATGAATCGAGCTGCCCCTTACAAACAAGTAAAAGTTGTAGGGATGCACCTAGGTGGAGAGGTAACATCTGAAATGCGCAAACTCTTTAATAGGGCTAAGCGTGACAAAGGATTCTGGTAGAGCTACACCGAGAACCTTACAAACTACAATAAATAAATTAAAAAAGCCAAAAGAAACAGCTTAAGAAATTCTGTGAAGACATTTAGTCTACACCTACCGTAGCTTGTGGAGAGAACAATTTATAGAATGATGAGAGTTGAGATCATATAACGAAGGCCCAATCTCTCATCCAGAAATCAACAAGTCTGGGATATGCCCCATGATAAAATGAAAAAAAATTCAACTGTGTGAGAAACTTTAGCATAAAATTGAGTCGCAAAAACGCATGAGACAGAAACACCATTCAAAAATTTAACATTAAATCCATTAAATGGCATATCATGGCTCCAAAACAATGGAGGGAACTGGAATAGGTGTGTATGGACTCGGCGCCAGATATTATGAAAGCTTGGGTAAGTCATCAAGCATTTTCCAGGAAAAAATACATATCATTAGGAAGTGTATTCATTTCAACAATAAAAAACTATGGCGGCCAAGAGATTATCATGTCGGATAGTCAAGCAGCCATCAGTGTGCTGAGCTCTCAAGCAATCAGCTCCAAGATGGTCTGGAAATACCTGGAGGAATTAAATGAATTGAGTGAGAATAAGAAGGTCACCCTCATGTGGGTGTCGGGACACACCGGAGTTGAGGGGAATAAAATAGTAGACAGGCTCGCGAGAAAAGGGGCTGAGACACCATTTCTGGGGCTAAAGCCTTTCGTGGAATCTGTGGCAGCTTAATGCTGGAAGAACTAGAAATTGAAGAATAAAGCAGGAAATCCAATTATTGGACGGAGCTGTAAGGATTGAGACAAGTGAACATACTTCTTGGGAACTACAACCAGAAGAAATTCAAGGAATGCATAAACCTAAGTAAAAACGAACTCAGAGTTCTGACAGGGATCCTGACGGGGTATTGCCACCTGAAGGGACACCTCAAGAAATTGGTAGAAGGAGAGGAGTGCAGATTCTGCGAGGAGGAAGACGAAACCTCTATTCATATCCTTTCAATGTGCAGCGCTCTAGAAAATCCTAGAATACTGTTCTTGGGAACACATCAAATAGAAGAAGGAGAGCTTTCCACCTTGAAGCCGTCCAACATCCTGAGGTTCTTGAGGAAAATAGGACTAGAGGACCTGCTATGGCCAGTAAAATATCTCTTACGACTTGGCAGCACTAGGGGGGCACAGGTCGCAATGTACAGACCCCAATTCTACGCAGATACATACATACAATGTAGATCCTAGATGAATGAAACACAACAGATATGTATATATATATATATATATATATATATATATATATATATATATATATATATATACCGGTCATTTTGTCAGACAGTTAGTAGGAAGGTACTAAAACTAAGCATTATAATCCATACCGGGATGTGTGTTCGCGTAAAAGGGAACTACACCTTTATGGAGGATGAAACACGAAGTTGCCGAGTACCAAGAACTATGGTTCCAAAAATAATATTTTTGAAAAAATTAGTATATTTTGGTACCTTACTGTCTAATTACGCCAATATTAAGATAATAATTTTCTTTAAATTTTGAGGCCATAAAAACACATTAAAATCTCAGCAACTGAAGTGCGTCGATTCAGATAAAAGTCTGTGTTGGTAAAACAATTACAAAACTCTTTTATTTGTATTTTTATTGACGTAATTTTGCTATATGAAAGAAATTCACTATTTAGATTTTAATGATGTTGGATTATATTTAAAATGTAAGCGTTGTTATTTTAAAATCTCAAAACCGGTGTCTTGATATGTCTAGCAACGAAATATCATTTTTAGGTTTTCAAAAATATTTTGAAGAGAAAAATATAAATTAAGTACATATTACCCTACAATTATGCTTTTTGGATTTATTCCGGAAAATTGGCATTGTGAGTAAGGAAATTTTGATAGTAGTATTTTTTTTTTTCAATTTGAAACCAATAACTTAATTTACATTTTTTTATAGTCGAAAGTCCTCGTAGCCTATAAACGTCTTTAATATTGTAGATTTTAACCTTTTTTTGCCCATAAAAAATAAAAAGGTTATTTTAATCGTACGATCAAATATCAAACATCCTGTACACAGTATTTATCCATATGCGGTAGCCTTTAGACAAAGTACGAGGACGGTTTGATAAGTCAGTGACTTTTAAATGAAATAAACAATTGTTTAATAATGTCTCTTTACTTTGTTATTCCTTCTGAAAAATATTATTCATCAAACGCTTCCAAATACTCATTTTCTTTAGTAACAAATAATAATCTGCTCATTAATTTTTTCCTCTAAGCCAGTTCTTGATGGTGGGGAACATAAAATAGACTAGGTGCTAAATCTGGTGAATAAGGTGGATAAGAAAATAATTCGTAACATAATTAATAATCATGGATCTTATCAATTACTTCTTGAGAAGTGATCCCTTTGGGCGTCCAGAACACTCAACATCATGTGTGCTCGTTTGGCTACAACGTAATTCAGTAAATCACTTATGAATCTTCCCATGCGATGGCGGACATTCCCTGATACTGATTAAGCTTTTCTTCAGTTTCTTTGATAGTTTTTCCTCACAGAAAGTAATGGTCAATAAGAGCACCAAACGCCTGTTTCTCCATGATCTTGAAAATACACTGCCACACCAACTTAAAGAAGTTGCCAAGAATTTTCTATGCAACTAATTGACTTAAAATTTCGTATACACACTAGTATCAGGTAAGATTTGTGTGGAATAATTTTAAATGTGATATTGGAGTGCCATCTTAGGAGAAGTTACGGACACCTTCAAATCTGATATTTTTTAAGTTCTTGAAAATGGAACATTGTCTCATATTGATAAAGATTTTGTAGAAAGTACTTAAAAATTATTAATAGCCAACTATGTTTAGACGATTCTATTAATCCATAAGCTGACTTAAAGTAACGCCGACAATTTTTTATGCTGGGGATGTGTTTAGGTATCTTAATTCGCCGTTTCTTAAGCCTAAACTTTAAATTGTGAAATTTCCATTGAGAAAATAACATTTGTCAGTAAATCGTCAACTTTTTGGTACTGTTTGTGATACCTAGACATATAATTTATACTTAAAATACAAAACTCTCTCTCAAGGTTTTGGAATGCAAAAACTATCATTAATTTTTTGAAGGGATGTTATTATAAAATAAATTTCATGATTTGTTAATCATCACAAATTATTTATTAGAAGTTCCCAAACTATTTCTTACAGGTTACCAAAGAGTTTTGCAAACTTCGATAGTTATAGAATGTTGAATAATAGTTATTGAACTTTTTTTAATCTACTAAAAATATATGTGCACGTATGGATTAAGGTTTATTCCACTCTCATTTCTGTCACATTCAGGATTCTCAGATTCGTTATAGGCGGTTAAAATTTTTGATACAAGAATTCGCGGTTAAAATTTTTTAGATTAGTTGAGTTTGAAACATTTGCTACAAAGATCAAAATAACAATTTGTTTTTTAACGGAAAAGATAAAATTGATTGAAATGCCTTATATTGTTTATTTATTAGATTTTTTTCCAATTTAAAATATTTTTATACCCTTGGAATGTATATCATACAATCCTAAATTTCCCTTTGCCATTTGCGGGTTCGGTTTTTCCGACACTTTTTAGGAACGTAAGCTCTCAGAATAGCGAAAGTTTCAAATATTTTTAATTTTTTTAACAAGCATTGGGACTAGATCTCTACAATCTCCTGTTGGTGGTAATACTATGACATATTTTTAGAAAATAAAGTACATATATATTGAAATTACATACGATTTTATGGTAAAAATGCGAAACGTTTAAATAGTGCACCATGATTTCATATTTGGATTAAAAATAATTATAAACAAGTTTTATAAATATTTTTACTGTTTTAATAGTAAAGAAATATTAGCTTTTTTAACTTACTCTATAGAAATTTTAAAAAATTTTTAAATATAATGAATCAAAAACTTTTATGAACTTTTACCTGCTAAAGGTATGTTTTATTTAAACAGTTTTACATATAATATTTGATTCATAGTTTTATTTGTTTTGTTGTTAATAATATTACCGTATTCCACTAAAAGACTATTTGCTATTTAATTTTCATTTTATGACTCAACTTTAAGAACTTAATGACATAAAAAATATAAGAACTCTCGGAAAAAAGCAAAGAAGTGTAAAAATCTTAAATACAAACCTAAATATCCCATTAAATGGTCCAGATCATAGGCTCCATCCATTTTAAATATTTAAATAACTACGTTTTTAAACAAACTATACAGTTAATTATAAAACCGGTTACCTACAATTCACAATTTTTTAAATTTATTCATAAATTTATTTTACGGTAGCTAATACCGTTTGTTAAAACGCAAAACGCGATTTCAAATCTACTAAAAGTACATTTTACTTTCCACGATTATTGTGCTTGGCGCGTTCTGCTAATGATTCTGCGCTGTATGTTTAGATTAGGAAAGACAACAAAAAGATTTTTAAGTCATATCAGGTTAAGCAATATCAGTTACTATTGATCTAATTTTAATCTTCCTTTCACATTGTATACATTGTACAATCAATTGCATGTTGATTTAGTATATCTCCAAAAGTACAGAAAAACATGCTTAACCATTAACTTATCTTGGAAGTTTAAATTTTATCACAAATTTTTATCTGTTAATAAGACCTAACAGAAAAGATTATTCAGTCAGCTTTATTTGGCGTTACTCTTGCATTATAAGTACGAGGAATCCAGGATGATGAATAACTTCGGACTAACTCAGTCATTATACACTTTCTTTATTAATTTAAGGACATCAAAGGAATGTCTTATTGTAATAAGATCGTATTGTAAATTATTACTACTTACCGATCATATCTCCCCGAAATGTACATATGCAAGCCACACAAAAGCATCACGACAACAGTGTATCATATAAAGCGTCTATTTTAATTTTCTATTGAAAATTCACTTTCTAGTAATCAAAAAATCAATAAATAAATAATAGAAAGATGTATGAATGTATGTATGTATGTATGTGCGTAAAATTGGGGTCTGTACACTGCGACATGGTAGATCTATTGTATCCCCCTACTGCTGCCAAGTCGTAAGAGTTGCATTATCGATTAGAGCAGATCCTCCAGTCCTATTTCCCGAAAAAACCTTAGGATGTTGGATGGCTTCAAGGTGGGTAGCTTCCCTTCTTCGATTTGGTGTATTCCCAAGAGTCGCATCCTAGGGTTTTCTAGAGCGCTGCACTCTGAAAGGATATGAATAGAGATTTCGTCCTCCCCCTCGCAGAGTCCACACTCTTCTTCTTCTACTAGTCCGAGTTTCTTGAGGTGTCCCTTCAGGTGGCAATGCCACGTCAGGATCCCTGTCAGAACTCTGAGTTGGCACATAGAAGGATAATATTTACTAAAATGTTCTCGAAGAGTCATCTTTCACTTAGAATAGATACCATAAGCTCTATGAAACTAGTGTTCACAATTTTGAGGATACACGGAAAACCTAAAAAAATTTAATTCTTGAATACTTCCACTAATTTTTAAATTTAAAAGTTTATAGCTACATTGGTTATTTCTTATGGATTTGTAATCCGCCAGTTGATAAAAGGATATTTTTTCAGCTCTGGTGGTTTACAAGTACTAGATTGTTGAGCTCCATAGAATTGCAGCAAGCTGGTATATAGTGTTGCTTAAAGTTTAATCAATAATGAAGAACTAATACTTATATACATTCCAGTTGTAAAATTTTACAGTACGAGGGCTGATCCTTGGGATTTATCTCTGAACTACTTTTCTAATTGTATTTTTTTTTCGTTTTAACCATACAGCTAGTTACAAAGTTATATTATTTTTATTTCTCTAACTGAAAATTAGGATAAATACTTTTTCAATATTAACATGCACAAAGACCAAAGCAAATCGTCTGATCACTACACTACCGAAGCTGAATATATTGTATATCAAATTATGTCTATTGCATTTACTATATATGTTAAATTACCACAAAACTTGCACGCAAAATTTTTCAAAATGGCCTTTACAAGTTCTTTGTTTGATAGAATAGATACATAAATTGATGAGTTCGAATAAAAATTGAACTGATCGAGCAAAGAGTAATAACAAAAAAACTTCAAAGAAAATTTAAAATTTAAATTTATAATTACTTAGGGAATATTTAGTGTGAGTATGCTATTTCTTAAAACATTGTAAAACTGTGTTGTCGGAAATATAAGTGTGATAGAACTTCATGCGAAGAAAATATATGACCTGTTCCACAATACAAACAACTTAAGCTTAATTAGAACACACGATGCATGTTTTGTTGCAGGACTGCGTGTTGGGAGGCAGCACTGATGGAAAATGACGTCACTGCAGGCTCTGTTACATGGGTCGCTGCCGGAATTCCGCAACAGATCATGTTTTATTTTTCGTGCTTGTTTCTCTGGTGGATTTGAATGGTAACCAATGAAAAAATCTCGTCTTGTCACATGGGTGTGGGTTTTTTTAGACTGCCGATAGTCGATTAACTACGAGAGCTCCGAAAAAGGACTCACATCTGGTTCATGGCTATTTTCACGGTAGTTTTTAATGCATTAGCAGTGATTCTCAGAAATCTATAAAATTTATAATTAATTAATATATTAATTATTATAAAAATGATAATGAATTTTAACAAAAAATTTGCTAGTTATCGCATCTCATTTTCCAAACTGTCATTTAGTATGCATCAAAATCAACTACAAGCCTAATCCAGTAACGCATAGGTGCGAAGCCAACAGTCCATTATCACAAGTCGTCTGCAAGATGGATACCTTGTAAAGATATTCCAAAAGCAAACTCATGTAGTGAATCTAAAGTTTTTTTTGCTAAGTTTAGGGAAAATAGATAATATTTTCTCGACGTATTCTAACAATGGATAAAACATTGGTCCATTATTATGACCGAAAACTGTTTACTGATGGATCCAAGATGAAAGAAGGGGTCGGAGACCCAAGTTTTGAGCTTGCCAAATTCCTAGGACTACGATGGCGATTGTCTCAACAGAAACACTAAAAAAACCAAAATATACATATTGTCAGATAGCCAAGCAGAACTGAAAGCTCTCAGGTCAAACACCTACGAGTCTAAGTTGACTTGGGACTGCAGGCAAGCCCTAAAGCAACTGGCAAGAAACAACAGGGTAACCCTGATGTGGCCGCTGGGGCATAAGGGAATCAAGGAAAACGACTTTTCTTGGCCCGGAACCTTTCTATGGACTACCAAAAAGCTACATAAAAGAAAAGCTTTGGAGCTGGGAAAAAAATCAGATAAAATTAAGATGGAATATGACGTCTGGTCTCCATTTCAAAAAAATGGGCATAGCTGAGAGCAATATTTGCTGTTTCTGCGATCAGGCAGCCGAAACAGCAGAACATCTGCTATGTGAATGCATGGCACTGTTCCGCAAGAGACCTAAATTTGTGGAAGGCGTCACCTTGATGCCCGAAAAAGCAAACCACCTATCCCTCAAAAGAATAACAGACTTCATGAAAAGTATAAATATCTCAGGCTTATATTTTGGGCTATAAAAGGTCTTGTATGTAGAAATGCTGTAGACAGGCAAAAAAAGCTTTAATGACCCACTCACAATCTATAATCTACAATGTCCAATACTAAAAGTTCACGCTCTCAAAAAGTCATAGTACAGGCGTCTCTTGAAAAGGTGATGGTCTTCATTTTTTGAAATGATCAAGCGGTCATTTTTGTTAATTCCGGTCGCAATCGAAGAAAAATGCAGAGGAAATTTAACACACCTCTTCTATTTAGATGACGCACACAGTCACACATCTCGTATTACCATGGCTGCTATAACCAAAACAGGATTTGAATTACTTCAACACTCATTGTTTTTCAGTCGACCTGGCCTTCAGTAACTATTGCCTGTTTTCAAAAATAAAGAGAAAATCTGATGCAATTTACAACAATAATTTGTGAAATAGAATGTCAAAAATACTAAAAAATGTTATATTACAAAAGAGTGGTATGTTCGGAAACAGTGGGTAGAGAGAGCAAAAAAGAACCATAAAAACAAAAAGGAAATAATGTATTAAGTTCGTCAATCAAATCCTAGCCAGTTAGAAAACAGGAGTAATTTCTTGCTCCCTGGAAAAAATATGTATTTCTGAACTTTGTCAGCCTAACAATTAAATCATATTTCTATTTTTATATAAAAATTTTAAACTGAGAAAATGATCCAAAAACATCAACCCAGAAACCACAAAGTAATGAAAACATATATAAAATCCAATACCATTTAATAGGAGGTTTAATAAAAAGTTTAGATCCAGGTGTTGTTTCTTATACCATCAACAGCGGAATATTTTTACAACGACGACAGGGACATTATCTTGCAGCGTCAACGTGAGGTAATGCAACGTGCTACTCCTCGTAAATGTTTGTAAAGAATTCTGTCGCATTTTTCTTGTCCTATTCCTTCCTTTTTTTATACTTGTTTGAGATCAAGCGATTTGTTAGTTCTGACTTTGCTGCTGTTGAATTTTTTTGGGAGCTGGGATACCAACTGTTCCACCATATTTTAAGTGATCTTGCAGATGAACGTGTACCTGCTGGTTTTCCTTCTAATACAATGCGGGATAGTCGGTTGTACGCCATTCTTTTTACATGGTTAAACTGCATTCTTCTTGTGGTCCCCATCTTACTATACCCTAAATAATAACTGAATACGAAAGTAAACTTAGGAGACCATATAATTTATAATAAGGGTATAGTGTATACTATTTTAAAAATACTAAATTTTAATGGAAATTATTAAAAATTAAATGAAATAATAATAATTACCAACTAAAAAGCTTCTATGTTAATTAATTATTTTCTTAGAACTATTTAATGTTTTTGGGTAATTAATATTACTAATAAACACAGCCGAGTTTTTGTTTTTCCATATGATATTTACCAACATATTTTTTAATAATTGTATACCTAAAGTTGCAACGAATTAAAATTCAAATTATCTTTTTTCATCATTTATTATCATAATCAATCTAAACTAATTGAAAACGAAATTTACATTGAAAAGATCCACCACCAACGATTTTATTAAAAAAATGCTGTTTTCTAGTACTAAATTGTTTTCTGCTAAGTAAATAATTTTCAAACCATTGTTAAATATTGCTCCAAGTATTAAATAAATGTTTTAATATTATTTCGTGATTTACAGTATCAAAAGTATTAGTAAATCTAAAGACATCATACAATATTCTTATCTCGTCCAAGGCCATTCGAATTTTTGTTATCAAATCAATTTTAAATACAGTACTTTCATGTTTCTAGATTTGCGAAAAATATGGTATTACAAAAAAGTCTAAATTATTTTTGAAAAAATTGGGAGACTAGACATTGCTCTTTAATTATTAGGATTGTTTTATTTATCGTTCTTTAAATAAAACAGCTTACACTATTTTAAGTTTATTTAGAAAAATATTTTTCTAGAGATTTCATAATTAAATAATCTAACAATGAAAAACATTTTTAACTAATTTGATCTTAAGAAGAATCTGAATGTTGATTTTTGAATAATTTCATTTATTTTATCTTCGGTAGAATTTTATAGGATTTTAAAAGCTAATTCATTTATAAAGAGAGCATAACTCCTAATTTTGTAGTTGATAAAATTTATTTTAATTGAATAATCCAAATTTACGTAACACGCAACATTTTCGTTGCTAAAGAGCCACATTTTCTACACAAAATACTGTTGTCCAAAAATATAAGATTTTACGCATTTCACACTGGTGACTTACTCGTTTTTCTTTTTTACTAGAGAATGCAATGCCCACTCCTGGACTTGGCGACGTCCACATGATCGTGACAGGAACATTGATCTTGGTCTTAACTTTGACCTTGATAGCTCACATGTGTGTAGATGTGTTCTTGTCTGGACTGATTGATTGATTATATGACATAGCAGAATAATGTTGAAAAAGCCTTACATTGCAGCCTTCAGACTTATTTATTGCCTGCCATATCCGTTCTAGGCGAAGAGGTTAGTCGCCTTGGTCAGGTTTAACAGCCTGCTCACTAGTTTGTCTTCTGGGTATAAGCCTTCCGGATAGATTGACCCCTGAAGATGTCTTCAGTAGGCCATAGCTTCGCACTCGAAGATGATGTGTGAGGCCGTCTCATCCTCTTCATTACATAGTCTACGTATTGGTTCTTTGTTGAAGATGACCATTGTATATAGGTGTTTTCTCTAGCTGCAGCGGTCAGTTATAAATTCTGTTAACAGCCTGATTTGTTGTCTGCTTAGACGCAGAATTTCACGGCTTAATTTGCCAGATGGTCAGGAATAGCTTGCTGTACCAGGGACCCGTAAGGTGGTTCCAGTGGGTCTGGTGTTGTTGATTTATCCACCAGGACAGCCAACCACGAGTCCTTGTTCTTGATAGAGGCTTTTGTCATGTGTCCTTGAATCAGTTTGTTATATAAGGAAACGGAAAAATAATTGAGATTATACCAACTGAAACAGCAGACGCTTAAACACAAAATATTGTGTGTGTACTGTTATAAAAGTGCTTTGGTATTCACGGGAGTTTTTCAATTTTATAGCAATTTTCAACAATGATTATTCCAAAAAAAAAAACTCTAGACCATATTAATTAAATATTCAGTAAAGATTTCGTGGTTTTATAGAGAAAAAAAATTACTGAAGTGATTGTGGGGAAAGTATACAAAATTCAAAGAAATGGCTTCAATAACTACAAGATTTGGTAAAAGTCCTCTAGTAGCCTTACGCGACGACAGTGATAATAACACATTCGAGACTTTTTTGTCTAAATATGTAGCTGAAACAATGTCAGATGATAATGGAGACAGCGTTAGTAAAACTAAAGAGAAATACACTCCTAATTTATTTGGAGCAAGGTTCAAGTTATTAAGTTTCGGTTCATTAGAGTAATTTGCATATTGTGTTTGAAAAATGATATAATTAAATTTTAAAATCTATTGCACATGTCAGAATACTTACAGGTTTTCTTATTTCTGTTAGAGATCTTTGCTAATGTTATTGTGAGCAAATGTGTAGATACATGTTTCGGTAAGGAAGAGAATTAATAAGTATGAGTGAGGATGTTTTAGATTGTGCAAATGATTGATCGAATGTTGAGGCAACCATAGATCAATGATTTATGGCTGGGGTACACTTGTGTGACAAATATTGAAATCGTTAATGAAGAAATAAAAAAATACTTCATTAATTTTCCACATTTACCTTGTAAGGTAGCTGCAAATAATGTTGGGTCGAATAGCACTCTCAAAAATGAAAAAATTAGTTTTAATCATTTATATTGGTATAATTAAATTATTGTAAATAAATATTTGTAAGTCAATACTATTTTATTTGCCTTACTATATAAATATACAATCCCCTAAATAATGGTTTAACCCAAATTAAGAAGATTGTTTTTTACATGACATAATTCAGTATGTTATCTAAGTTAATAGCATACATATAAGAATTTAGTTTTAAATCAAAATGGGGCATGGTAATAGCACGATCGATAAATTTAGCCGTCAGAAATTTAATGAGATAAACCTTATATTACGTAGATCACCAGACGTAGAAAATAATATCTTAACTAAGGAATTGTCACAAAAGCCTAATGACTCTGTTACGCAAGGTTATGTGCTTAAACAAATTCACTTACTCTGTCTACAAATGGCTAGTATTGTTAATACAGATTTAGTGAATTATGTTAAAAACAATATAGTGAACTTGATGAAAAAATGACTAAATTGAAAAAAATATGTGATAGTTTTGATTTCAGAGTTAAAGGGAAAAAAATAAATGAAACTGATTATTGTATTAAATCATGTAATTTTTTTAGCTGAAATAAAACAAATATATTGTACACACATGTTCATTTATTATCGATCGGAATTATAAAAATATCTACAAAATTTAATTACGGTTGAAATTATACAATAGCTGATTTAGGTATTCAAGAATTGACGCAGTTAGGAACACGTGAACACTTCACAAATAATTGATCGCTGTGATTTTTCTTGCGTTGTTTAAGGACATTTTCCACTAAATTTAGTCTTTGGCAACTTTGCTTTATAAAAACACAATATTTTTTTAAGGGTTGACTATCCATAGATTCTGATATATATTAGGTGGATTTGTCACATTAACTTCTAATATTTTAGACTGTACTGTCGACCATAAGGGAGTATAGCCTTTATCAATTATGCTTTTATATTTGCCATTGCGCACCACAGCTATTAAACGAAATTTAAACTTTCTTGGTACTAATTTTAGATGATCATATCAAGGAATTTTTGTTTGCGATCTAACATTACATGGTTTTATTCCAGTGGTACTGTGTTGGTGTTTTTATAAGTTTTTGTTACTGAAAGTAGGATTTTTAATTATTTATAGATGCTTTTGGTCGAAAACTGCTTATAAAAAATATTTTTGGTGTTTTATGAGCCGTTCAACAATTACAGGTTTTTTCGTGCTATAAGTGGAATAATGATTAATGTATTTCTTTATAAGACCGAGCGCCCATCTCTTAAACAACAACAAGATACAGACGCGATAAATACGTGACACAGAAATTAAATAGATATCTCTTTGTCGTGTCGCACTAGTATGCGCGACCTAATTTAAAAGAAATTCGAGTCAATGAACATATTTTTTCTGTCTCTGTCGCTTTTGTGTCTTATCATTGTTGGATAGATGGGCACTCTCCCTAAGGGAGAGCCCAATAATACTTGTCCGTTGAGACGTATTTTTCGTGATTTCCTAACGGCTCAAATTCACTCAATCCCGAGTATCTTCTGATTTTATGATACTGGCCTGGCGGTCACACAAAAAGAGGCCGATCTCAGAGTGGCTGTTGAATAAACCCTGTAGACTAAAGAGTCGAATCTCAAGAAATCCTTTGAGAACTTCAAAAATTACACCATATGTCAACTGGATGAGTCACACGATTCTGCTGGCGTTTCTCAGTCTCTTACTCAAGTTGTTAATGAAAAATCAGCCATTGTTATGGCGTCTAAAGAATCTCTGCGGGCTAAAACTAGCGCCAGGTTTAACATGCTTTCCAAATTTAGACTCTGCCATTTTAATAAGTGAGGTTCGGCAGAGGATAGATCGCGGCATGATCTTGGAATGTAGAAATAAGAATGACGCACAAAAACTTATATGGATTTCCCAGTTTATTACTAAAACATGAACTTTTATAAAAACGATTCAATGAGCAATGTTCCCAAATTTTCTGCTTTGTAAAAGTTTATGGCTGTATGACTCAAAGGTAAAGTTTTTGTACATGACAGAATTACATTACATGGGTGTAAGGGCAACTTTAGTCATTATCAGAATATTAACATCGTGTAATTCACTTCGGATGGTTTTCATCTAAATCTTAATCCACTGTGTTCAACAATATTTCTATAATCCTCCAGATGAAGTTCCTTCTCGATAACTGATTTCTCGACGCTTTTGGCTTTTTTCAATTCATTATTTAACGGTTTTACATAATATGCTTTGGTTTTAGTTTCATAAAAACCAATTATCGGGTCATTTGTAAATTCATCTTTCATCCGACCTATCCGATTGACTTTTATTATATCAAATTTATTTTCTTCAGAATAATTGGAAGTATCGAATTTATACGAGTTTTCGGCACTTTTTAATATGAGTGCATCCGTATGAGTGTAAAGTAAAGGTGTTTAGCAAAGATGCTGCTTTTACAATAACACTTTTCTCACATATCATAGACAAATATGGGGACACAGATTATGCTGACTAATATTCTGTTATTTTCCATAGAAATCCGATATCTCATGGGAACAGGCAAACTGTTAACAAAACTAGAAATATTTGCACGCGGTCTGCGCTCCTCAGTGAGGAAGCAACCAAGCTAGTGTAAATAGCCAAATTTAATGGTCGGTGTAGATAAATAGTTAAAATAATAATTTTGTGTTAAAAATTTTTATATATATATATATATATATATATATATATATATATATATATATATATATATATATATATATATATATATATATATGTGTGTATATATATATATATATATATATATATATATATATATATATATATATATATATATATGTGTATATATATATATATATATATATATATATATATATATATATATATATATATATATATATATATATATATATATATATATCCGAACGAAGGTTTGAAACTGCCTGTTTGGCTTCTTGGATTTGGTTCCAGGGTACTGGTGGTTAACTGTAGGCTGCCAAAAGATTTTAATCCTTAAGTTTTAATTAGCATATAAACAATCTGTTTTTTGTTGCTTCTTTCTTGAAAAAAAGCAGTATTGAACTTGCATATTTTTAATAAGGATAAATGAAAATATAAAGTCTTTGGTTTGTAAGAAGTGCAAGCGTAACAATACCGGGCAGCATAACAAAATCCAGTGCGCTGGAAAGTGTGGCCAGTAATTCCATGAGTATGGTTCTGAGCTTGACAATGAAGAGTTTTCTGAATATAAACTTGGAAATGCAACGCAGAAATCGATCTGTCTCGAGTGTTCTGTGGTTGATAGTGAAATCGCTGAAACGCAAACTGATGCTGGCTTAACCGGAACGGCTATCAGGAGGAGTGGAATTGGTGTAAGTGCTTCAACAACGGTCAGACGACCAAGTGGTAACCCTCACAGACTGGGGGACGATTTGGATACGTTTAAGGACTTTTTTGACCTCGCTAATCCTACTATAAGAGTTATGGAAGGAATGTATATAGAATTGAAACAGTCTATTACGTTTAATAGCTCCATGATGGAACAAACGCAACTTAATATGTAAACATTATTAAGTGAAAATAAAGTACTCGGGAAGAAGCACGGTCAGCTAAAGATTAGAATAGAAGAGCTAGAGAGGGAACTGAGATTTCGGAGGTTTGACTAGAAATATGTCCAGTGAGAGAAGCAAGTATCTTATCATTGTTGGCTTAAAGGGGGATCAGAACTGTAAATTTAATGTGAAAAAAGCTTTTGATGCACTGAACGTTGATGTGGCCCAGGACGAATTTTCTATAAAAGTTGTACCTAACAAAACAAAACGAAAAGTCTGTGTTAGTGTCTTTCACTAACAACAATTTAAGGGACAAAATACTACAACAGGGTAAATCTACTCCTCTTAATGCTAAATTATCTCGTATTCAGTCTCAATTAAAAAGGACTATCTACATCAATCCGGACCTGCCTAGGCATGCTCGTGATTTTTTTCTAATGGATAAAGAATTAAAATCATATGGTATATAGAAGAGAGTATTTTGGTCAGAAAATGGATGATGGAGATGCGGTTATCAGGATTGTCACGTAGGCCCAACTTGATAGTCTAAAAACTGATTAATGAATGATTGTTTACATTTTCTGAAATTTTTTGCATTTTCACTGATTAAATATTTATATTTTATAAAATAGAATGATCGAAAACATAAACAAGAGTATAAATATGTTAATTATGGGTTCCATTAATGTTCGATCAATACTTGCTAAAATGAATAGTATAAAAGTATTAATTAATAAATTTGATATCTTAGCTATTTCAGAAACTTGGCTAAGAAATTTTGTTTGTGATTAAGTGATATACATTGATGGTTTCAAAATAGTAAGAAAGGGTCGTGACAATGGTAGCGGATGTGGAGGGGGAGTCCTTTTATAGATGCGTAGTTCTATCAGGTTTCCAGCTTTAAATGACATTGTGTCAATTTTTTCAGAACAAATCTGGATTAAATTTGTAGTTAATTGTAGAAAGATCGTGGTTGCTGTTATTTGTAGACCTTCTGGATTTACAAATATAGAGTTTGAATTTAATGTTTCTAAAAATTTCCATTTTGCTGAGAATTTGGTCTGCCTGTGTGATTTTAAAGTAAACGTACATAGACTGAATTGTTTATATAGTCAAAAATTTTTGTCACCGCATATAACTTGAGGTAAATAATAAATTAACCGACGAGGCGTGGTCAGACCGACGCCTTGCTCATAGATCTTAGATATGCTCCAACACTGATCTTTTCCTAAGGAGTGGTGTTGATCTTTCTTTGGACGTTTCGGATCATTTTTTAATTAAGTACGAGTTGCGGATGAAATTAGCTAAGCGTAAACCTTCGTTTATTAGCTATAGGGGCTTTCGATAGTTTGATTATGAGGCATTCTATGGAGATCTTATAAACGCACCTTTCCACAATATATTTCATATTCCAGAAATCAACAACAAACTAGAAACCTTCAATATTCACATCCCAAATTTATTTTACATGCATGCACCTTTTAGGACATTGTTAAAGTATAAACGAAATAATACATTAGCAAACTGAGAAAATTACAGACAGCTACGAAATTATGTTACTATATCCACTCAAAGTGAGAAAAGGGTTTATCTCGAAAACAAGCTGCGTGCCAACAATCAAAAAAATAACTTTTGAGAGAGCTTGGTGTTTATTGAAGGGCTTCTAAATCTGTTCCTAATCATCTTGGTGATATGTATCAATATTTTTTGTATTAAATCCGCTGGTCTTCAACTCTAGATGCTGTTACCCTAAATTTTTACCTTCAAAATAAAAGGCGCGGCATTGACGTATTCGAGTTCAGATTGGTAACAATTGACGAGATTCATGGGGCTCTTCTTTCCATTAGATCTGAGGCAGTCGGTGCTGATGGAATTGGTTTATCTATTCTCTCTTATTGTTATCCATACATTCTTCCGTTTATTGTACATCTTATTAACTGTTGCATTGAGACTTCAATGTTCCCTAAAACGGAAGGCATCTTTTTTGCTGCCGATATCCAAAAACCCAATTCCTGAAGAACTGAAGATCTTAGACTTATAAGCATTAGGCAGTTACTTTGTCGAAGGACCTTGAGGGCCAAATAGGTGAACGCTATAATTTACCTCCACTCATACAGTCTGGTTTCCAAAAAGATTTCAGTTATCCGACAGTACTCTTAAAAGTTACAAATGATATTCTGGAGGCGGCTGATCATGGTTAACTTACCGCCCTGATTTTCCTTGATTACTCGAAAGCCTTCGACATACTGAATCATCAGGTGCTTGTGGCCATTTTGGGATATCTTGGTTTTGGGGTTGATGGATGTGAGTTTTTCAGGAGTTATCTTACTGAAAGAGTCCAGTCTGTACAACTTAGTGGCAAACAGTTTAATCTGGCGATTGTCACATGTGGAGTTCTTCAGTGATCAATCCTAGGTCCCCTGTTTTTTACTTTATAAACATCTCAATTTACAAATGATTTGGTGCATGCACCGGTACACTTATATGCAGACAATACGCAAATATATATATATATATATATATATATATATATATATATATATATATATATATATATATATATATATATATATATATATATATATATATATATATATATATATATTTGCTTTCACGGATTCACCCGTGTGAGATGCAATAGCAGTGAATATATCCACATTATGCCGTTGTAGTGCTGAAATCATATTCAGCAAACGTACAACTATATGCAGCTCCGTGTATAGAATGAAGTAAAATACGAACAGTAAATGCAAATTTCTCCCCATCTTATCCTTTCTGTGTTAGAGGTTGCACAGTTAGAATAAATTGATATAAAACGCAAATTTATCCTATTCCACCACCATCGAGATGATGGCCTACCTGTACCACCATACCGAGAAGAAAGTCAAAACTTACCCTCCCCGCTACAGTGATACGGCAGAGATACATGTTTCGTCTCTACTAGACTCATCAGGGTACCGACATGCACCTGGCTGTGCAAAGGACAGACCGGAAGGAAGCATGCAAGTACTGAACGCGGCTTCGCCGACCTCCCGCCCGATGGCGTATATATGTTTATGCGGCTTTCACGGATTCACCCGTGTGAGATGCAATAGCAGTGAATATATCCACATTATGCCGTTATAGTGCTGAAATCACATTCAGCAAACGTACAACTATATGCAGCTCCGTGTATAGAATGAAGTAAAATACGAACAGTAAATGCAAATTTCTCCCCATCTTATCCTTTCTGTGTTAGAGGTTGCACAGTTAGAATAAATTGGTATAAAACACAAATTTATCCTATTCCACCACCATCGAGATGATGGCCAACCTGTACCACCATACCGAGAAGAAAGTCAAAACTTACCCTCCCCGCTACAGTGATACGGCAGAGATACATGTTTCGTCTCTACTAGACTCATCAGGGTACCGACATGCACCTGGCTGTGCAAAAGACAGACCGGAAGGAAGCATGCAAGTACTGAACGCGGCTATATATATATATATATATATATATATATATATATATATATATATATATATATATATATATATATATATATCGTTTCGTCCTGAAGAGACCCTTGAAACTAATGATATCTTATCTCAGTTTACTTCCTGTGATAGCTTATATGGTCCTTATCTCCTGGAACGTGATTCTAGGTACACACAACTTATAAAAAACTGTTGCGTAAGTTTAGTTGGTGGCATAAGAAGGTATGGTAGGGGCGTAAGTGCTAAACTGAGGTAAATTGTGTGGCTAAATATGCATGAAAGACGAATGCTGCCTAGCTTAAAATTATTTAATAAAATAATTTATAATAAGTGCTCAAATTATTTATACCAGAAAATTAAATTTAGATATGACGCTCATGCCCTTGATCTAAGATATAAATTTGTTATTACTTCTCCTATTCATAATACTACACTGTATGAAAGATCGTTCAGTTATCAGATTTCGTTAAAATACAATGAAGTTCCATTGAATCTGAAATGTTTGCCGTCTAGAAAATTTAAAAGCGCAAATCGCCGCCAGTTGCACTAAATTGTTTTACAGTCTGCTCGTTCATGAGTATCACTTTGTAATGATTTGCAAGATCAGCTATATGTCGGAATTTCGTAACATGTGTTAAAATCTATGTATTTTTTAAGCCACCTTGACTGGTCAAATTTTAAAATTATACTAGTCCGCATTACCATAAGACCATTGTTGATGGCTTGTTTTAAAGTTCTGTAATTAAGAAAGTATCTTTCTACAGTGTACGTTAGGGAATAGCTTGGATAATTTTGCTCTTGGAATGGAAGATCGTAATGTGCATCACGTAATTCTTCCCAATATACCATTTCCAAAACTTCCACATGAGCTATCATCATGAATATTCATTATATTTAAATATAATACTTCGCTTTTAACAGCCATCTAAAACAACCAAATGGTAATGTTTGAGACATACTAGACATAAGTAGGTAAATAGACGTTATTTGCAATATGCATCCTTTCTGTTCTCTAATTTATACCGACCTCGTTAATACTTAAAGGTTACCTAAATTTTCCAAAGATGTTGCCAAAAGTTTATTCTATCATTAAATCTTAAATTCAAATATTTCTTTTTTCACTGGCCATTTTTTTATCGACATAATCATGCATAAAAATGCTCTTTGTGAATGATATATACTTTTTCTTGCTTTGAGCTATCACGTTAATATTATATCCGTATCTACATAACTCTTTTATAAACATATGGTCATCGTAACCGTTCAAATTATGAAATACGATAAAGACAAAGGTAATTTGTAGTTTAAATAACAAATAGAATGTGTAACACATCCTGGTTCACCACATTGAGGGTGGTCCTTTTCTTCTTTTTCTTCTTCTTCTAGGTAGAACCAAGTTCTGTTATCTATACAATGCCTCATCGATCCTCGTTTGAGGTCGAAATCCAGCTCTTTCCATCTTTTGGGGGCCGTCCAGGCGGCCGTTTGGTGTTTGGCTTCTCTCTCATCACGGTTTTTGCTAGTCTGTCATCGTCCATTCGTTCCACGTGGTCTCTCCACTGCCTACGACGATTTCGAACCTACTTCACAACATCCCCCACTCCGCTGTCCTCGCGTATTTTTGTGTTTCTTATCCTATCTCTTAAACTTGTTCCCGTGATCATTCTCAGCGTTTTCATTTCTGTGGTTCTCATAATTTGTTTTGTCTTTGTGGTTTCATTTCTTGTTTCTGCGCCGTAGGTCAGTATCGGTCTTACCCAGACCTTGTAAATTCTTGCTTTGCTCTCAACCGTCATATGTTTATTGTTCCAGATTAGTTGACCTGCTATCATGGCCGCTTTGTTGGCCTGTGTGCGTACTTCTTCCGTTACTGCCCTGTTACTTGTTATATGTGCCCCTAGGTATTTAAACTTCCCAACCTGTTCGATATGTTTGTCATCAACCATTAGTTTGCATCTTACCGGTTATTTTGCTATTACCATTGCTTTGGTTTTCTCCACAGATATCTTCATATTATACTGTTTGGCTGTTCGATTGAGATGGAAAAGCATTGTTTGTAAGTTGTCCTTGCTATCTGCTGTCAAGGCAACATCGTCTGCAAAGCATATAATCTGAACAGTGTTGTGTTCCATTGGGTACCCAATATTTGTGCTTTTTACCTCATCAATGATTTCGTCCATGATTACATTGAAAAGTGTTGGACTTAGGCTATCACCCTGTCTTATTCCTATGGATAGAGGGATTTCCTCTGTTAGAGTGTTATTTGTTTTAATTACCATGGTGTTTTTGGAATTCAGTTCGTATATTGTGCGTATGATTGCTTCGTCTACTTGTTTTCTTCGCAATAATTCTGTTATGTGTTCCAGTTTGACTCGGTCGAACGCTTGTGTAAAGTCCACAAAACAAATAAACAGCGGTTTATCGTATTCGATAGATTTTTCAACCAACTGTCTGATAATAAATATACCGTCGATAGTAGAGCGGTTATTCCGGAAGCCCTGCTGTTCTTCGCACGCCCCTAACTTGTCTACGATCCGTTGTGACAGTATTTTGGTTAACAATTTAGCTGAACTATTCAGTAGGCTGATTCCCCTGTAGTTTTCGGGTTGTTTCTTTGATCCTCTTTTGTGGATCGGAATTGTGATGCTTCTCCGCCATTCGTTGGGTACTGACGTTGTGCGGAGTATTTTTTGAAATAGAACAGTGAGCTCTGTGACGAGGCTGGAGCCTCCGTATTTTAGCATCTCATTCGTAATTTGGTCGGTACCAGGTGATTTTCTGTTTTTTAATTTCTTAATTGTCAGGTGCATCTCTGCTTCACTGATGTTAACATCTGTTAGTTCTGTGATTTCTTGTTGGTTTTCGTCTACGTTGTTTTCTGTAGCTGGTGCCTGGAGTAAGTCCTTAAAATGGCTGACCCATTGTTGGCTGTCGATGGGACTTAGTTAAACGTATTCATTGATTGGTTTTTTTCTGTTCCTCAGCATGTTCCATATTTTCTTTTGTCCTCCATATAGGTCGTGTTCCATGTCTTTTAATTACTTTTCCCAGTATTCTTTCTTTAATTGAGCTATTTGACTGTTGATTCTGTTTCTCACCGTTTTGTACTCTTCGAAATGATTTGTTGTTTTGTGCTGTCAGTATTTTGTAAATGCTTGTCGTTTTTCTTTTGCTAGTATTTTCACCTCTTCTTTGAACCATGGTTTTGTATTGCTTCGCTTGTTCGTGCTAACTGTTCATGTTCCGATAGCCTCCCTGGCGCTCTCTTGTATATTTATTTTCAGTTTTTCCCAGGCTTTCTCCACTCCGTCATTTTCTAGGATTGTATTAGCTTTTATTTTCTCCGAGAGTCTCTGCTGATACAATACTTTTGTGCTATCGTTAGCGAATGATTCGGTATTATATTTAATAAAGGTATGTTTCTGTTTGTGCGTTCTGTTTATACTTTGTTGGGACCGGTATTTACATAATACTAGTCGGTGGTCGTCTTTTCCCAGGTCTGACGAATTCAGAGTTCTGATATCGAGTATTTGGTGGGGTAACACTTTTCTGTTCGTTATTATGTAGTCTATGGTTGATTCTTGTTCTCGGGTATTTCCCCATGTCCGTTTGTATTGCCATTTATGTGGAAAGAAGGTGTTATTTATTCTTATCTCGTTTTGGGCGCACAGTTGTATGAGTTGTTCCCCGTTGTCATTTAGTGTTACCTCATTATATCTACATTACTCCCGGAATGGGTTCGTTATCTATTCTTGAGTTGAAGTCTCCTAGCACAAATACTTTTTCTCTATCGGGTATGGTACTTGGTAGATCTTGCAGTTTATTGAAGAATGTTTCTCTGACCTCTTTGGGTGGCCCTTTTAAATTCAATAAACCTTGATAATTTTGCAAATGATGAGCCACCTAGAGTTGAATACTTGTTGATTTTCACTTTCACATAAGAGCTCATCCTGCAAAATAACGAAAATATTTAAAAATCTTGGAAAATTTCCATGATTTTTGTAAAAAGTGTATTTCAAATTCGCTTGATTGTACTTTCATCGCTTCTACATAGTCACTATTTCAGTGGCAGTGTTAAATGACTTTTTACTTACTGCATCCTGCAATTATAGATAATACGATCGAATGTTGATTTTCAATGTATGTTGTACTCTTAATATTTTATTTATTATACTAAACACTTTTCACTTGATTTCATCAAAAAATACTGAGCAGTTTACTTCATCATTTTCGTTAATTGTACGATATGACACGATCCTATTTTTAAAAATACTTTGTATTAGTTCCACACCATGAAACACTGGTACACAGGATTTACTTTTATGCCCTAATGTTTTTTGGTAGGCCGACATCTGATATTTTGGCACAGTTACGTTACGTGAGAAAATTCTACATCGTTGGCGTTGGCGCACCACCACAAACTCTTTGTCTTTTTTGTTCCAACCCCATTCTCGAATCCCCCTAAACAAGATTTCCTTTGATGGCGTAATAAATTTTAAGTACGAGTAAACACATTTATCACACACGTAACGCATATTTGATATCGATGTAGGTCATTCATACTCTACTGTGACAATACAAAACAATGCTCCGACATGCGGCTTTATTTAATAATTTACAAGGTCAGAACTATCTCAAGGTCATCGATTATTAACACTTGCCTTAGCTGCCAAAGCCAAGGTCACAGTCAAGGTCAGGGTCATGTGGGCGCGGTCAAGGTCAAGAGTGGAGGTGACATTATTTTCCCATTTCTTTACTATTAATGCATAAACAAGTTGGAAGACCACTGCGGGGATTTTCCGCATCCGTGAAATATGGCTAAAATCTCGTGGAAAGCAAACGTAAACAATTTAAGAGATGCCTGCTAAGCACACCTGATCTATCGAAATTAAAGATATGAGATTGGGAAAGATTCTACGCTGAAAAGCATTAAGTTCTTTTAGTTAGGAGATTTTGTTGCTAGCTGTCCATCGATATCTGTTGTAGAAATATAACCCTCTAGTAGTGAACATAACCCGATCCTCATCATCCCCCCATTCCTCGACCTTAACCTTGACCTTGCCACACCGCTCTTTGGCCCCGCCCACATGACCTTATCATCGACCTTGAAAGTGCACGTGTGCTTTGACCTTCACCTTGTGTCCAAGGTTGTGTGTGCGACCTTGACCTTGTTCGAGGTGACCTTGACACTGTTGGAGGCCATACTGGGTGTGTGACGTTGAAGTTATGTTGCGTGGTTTGGGGTGACCTTGAATGGTTTTATATAAGGTATGGGGCAGTTTCATTCATCAGTTGTCTCTGACTTGTATAGGTAGTACATGTGTTAATATTTGACAAATCATGGCATATATTTGTGAAAAATGCGGTTCTAAGTTTACCAATAGTTATAATATGAGACGTCATAAATCGTGTGCGGCGAGATTTAATGAAGTGCCTGGAGGAAAACGGCTCCGAATTGAAGATTATACATCGGCGATTCCGGTAATTAATTGCGCTACATGTAATGTAAATGTTCCAATAAATCATATGTCAACGCATAAACGAACACAACAACATAAAAATAATTCATGTTTGCCGGTATGTCATGGTGTGCAACTCGTTGAATGTGCCTTCAAAAGGAGAATTGCAACCTATCGGGTTAGCAGTGATATGGAGCATTCCGATTACGTAATGTTCTTTGCAGACATTAAATCCAAGGTGGTGGAACTTGTTAATAATTTATTACGTGTGCATAATGCTTTAAAAGTTAACATGACAGCTGTTGGCGAGTACATGCTTCCATCACAAGAAATATTCAGCGAAAAAACCTTCAACATTGCTAATCAAATAATTAGTGTAGAAAGTGATTTGGATGCCGTTTAACATTCTTTCACCGAATTAATAAAAACGCAGGCGACAGAGTTCCAGGAGAAAGATTCAGGTATGGAAAAATCAAAACCCGATATATAAAACTGATTTTTATATATTATTTTTCTTGTTATAGGATGGGCTCTTGTGCGAATTTTATACTTGGAAGTTAGTATCAACAAGTATATGCCTATGGGTGGCTCATCATACATCAAGTTGCCGTGTTCTATTGAAAAGAAAGGAGCTGTCGTCAATGTGATTAACCAGGACGAATTTTGCTTTGCGTGGGCTGTAACATCAGCATTGTTTCCTCCAACAGCAGCGCCTTCACAGAAAATATCCTACCCCCATTTTTCTAGGGTGCTAAATTTAACAGGTATGGATTTTCCAGTAAAATTACGTGACATTAAAAAATTTGAGGAAATGAACAACATATCAATTAACGTATACGGTCTGAAATCTAAATATGAAAATAATGAAGTAATACATGAAGTTATTGGTCCACTAGGTATGCGTCAAAAAAGTTGGATAGACATGTAAATTTATTGTTAATTACAAAAGACTGTAGTAGTAAAGATGGCGATGAACATTTTTGTGATACGACTTGTTCAAAGAGTCATTATTGTTGGATTCGGGATTTATCACGTTTAGTTTCAAGTCAAATTAGTTGTCAACAACATAAAATATATTTCTGTGATGGTTGTCTCATTTATTTTAGTACACCGTCAGCTTTAACTTTACATCAAAGCTACGATTGTAACCACATTTTCACGCAAACACCCTCAGTGGATTTAAAAATCGATAAATTTGGAAAGAGTGTGCCGGAAAATATTTTAAAATTCGAGGGTATAGAAAAGCAAATGCGCGTTCCATTCGTGGTTTATGCAGATTTCGAATCTGTTTTAAAACCCGTTGAAACAGTACAATCAAACCCACAAAATTCTTACACTGTAAAAAGTTTTAAACATGAACCATATTCTTTTGCTTATTTAATTAAATGCTCTTTTGACGACACTTTCAAAATTTGAGCTATTTCGGGTGAATAATGCAGCTCAAGTCTTTGTGGATCGTATCGAGTGTGATTTAAGGGCTCTATATAACACATGTTTAAAAGACATTAAGCCTATGAAACCGTTAACGCCTGAAGAAAAAAGGGAGTTTAATGATGCTAAAATATGTGGTATATGTGAAGGCCCTTTTGAAGACGGTGAGATTAAAGTACAAGATCATTTTCACATAACTGGTGCAAAAAGATTTGGTGCTGCACATTCCGTTTGTAATTTAAATTATAAATTACCCTCTTTTATCCCTATCATATTTCATAACTTAAGCGGCTACGACAGCCATTTATTTATAAAAGAGTTATGTAAATATGGGGATAAAATTGGTGTTCTGGCTCAAAGTAAGGAAAAGTACATATCATTTACCAAAAGCATTTATGTGCACGATTATTTTGATAGTAAATGTGGAAAAGTCAAGAGGAAATATTTAAAGTTGCGATTCATTGACAGTTTTAAATTTCTGTCAACGTCTTTGGAAAATTTAGGCAGCGGTTTAAACGATGACGATTTTATTGAAACGCGGAAACATTTTTCAAATATCGACCAATTTAATTTGATGCGTCAAAAGGGTGTTTTCCCTGTAGCTTTATTAACTCTATAGAAAAAATGGAAAATACATGTCTTCCAAGTAAAGATCAATTTTATGATAATTTACGGGAAGAACATATTAACGATGAAAGCTATAGAAGAGCAAAAGAAGTCTGGGGTTTTTTGATTTTTTGGGTGTAAAACTTTGGGGGACTATTCGGATGTGTATTTAAAATCAGATGTGTTGCTATTGTGTGATGTTTTTGAGAAATTTCGGAATAATTGTTTAAAATTCGATAAATTGGATCCAGCACACTACTATACCCTTCCAAGTTTATCATTTGATTGTATGCTGCGTATGACTAAGGTAGAGCTAGAGCTCTTAACTGATATAGACATGATACCTTTTTTTAAGAAAGATATACGTGGCGGCATAAGCCAGTGTACAGAAAGGAAGCACATCGCTAATAATATTTTTTTTCCAGACCAACAAAACCTTCTTCATTTATAACATACCTTGATGCTAAAAATCTATATGGTTATAGTATGTCACAAGCATTATCATATGGTGGTTTTCGATGGTTAACCGAGCGCGAAATTCTTGATTTAAATATTATGGCTGTTGGTGATGATAGTTTACATGGCTACGTTTTGGAAGTGGATGTGCATTATCCGACTGAGTTGCATGATGCACATTCTGATCTTCCATTTCTAGTAGAAAATATCATACCGCCAACAGAAAACGCCAAATTGCCGAAATTACTTCCTAATGTACAAGATAAAAGAAAATACATTGTACACTATGGAACTTTAAAACAAGCCATCGCCAACGGCTTAGTGGTAATGCAAACCCATCGAGTATTACAGTTTAAGCAATCAAAATGGCTAAAATCGTATATTGATTTTAATACCAATTTACGTAACAAGGCCATCACAAAATTTGCGAAAGACACTTTTAAATTAAAAAATAACGCGATTTTTGGTAAAACTATGGAAAATGTGGAAAATCGAAAGGATATAAAATTAGTAACACATTGGGATAACAGTGTAGGTAGAAATGGAGCTAGAGCACTAATATCCCGCCCCAATTTCAATAGTAGCTCGATATTTACCGAGAACTTTGTTACTATACATATGAATAAAGTTAAAATATTGTACAATAAACCAATTTATATCGGATTTTCCATATTAGATATATCAAAGACTGTAATATACAATTTTTATTATAATTTTATTAAATCCAAGTTTGGCGATGATGCTTTATTACTTTACACCGATACTGACTCGCTTATATTAAAAGTGTATACGGAAAACTTTTATCAAGCTGTATCAGAAAACCCCGAAAAATTTGATACATCAAATTACCCCGAAATTAATAATTTCAACATAATTAAAAGTAATTCTGTAGTTGGTAGAATGAAAGATGAGTTTCCTGGTGACCCGATAATAAGTTTTTATGGTACTGGCGCGAAGGCTTATTATGTAAAGTCCATTAATAATGAATTTAAAAAAGCCAAAGGTTAAAAAAATGTGTTATCGAGAAAGACCTTCATCAGGAAGACTACCAAAGAATTGTTGAACGGGGTGGTTTGATATTAAGAAAGATGAAGATATTTAGAAGTGAATTGCATAACATTTATACCAACATAATAAATAAAGTAGCATTGTCACATAGCGATGATAAACGTTACGTAATTCCCAATTCAACCAAAACTCTACCTTGGGGGCATGCAGACATAGATTTTTACAAAACAGACCCGGAAGAAAACTTAGCAAATTAAGTCACCGTGTTGGAATCATTTCTAAGTCAGGACAGCACGTAATCTGGAAAATCCATATTTCATTATTTGTATTGTTTTTATTATTTCTATTGAACATGCAACATTAATAGGTAACTTTAGTATTGTAATTTTTTTTAAATAAAAAACATGTATTCATTACTTGATTGCTTTTTATTGAACCTTTATTTTAAAATTATAAATATAACGAAGTATTGACAAATAACAAAGGGTAAAAGTTATTGTTGAAAAATTTGTCTAACAGTAAATTAAACGCACAGGTCTACGAGCAAATGTTTAATGTGAAGCAGTGTTGTTGACAAGATCCTCCATAGTCTTTACAATTTTCAACATTCTCGAGTTAAGTTCATCACGCAGTTCGTCTTGCCTAAGTTCGTATATTGCAATAACAGTATCATCAATGTATCCACTAAGTTCTTGACCGGTTTCAATTAATTTCTTGCGTACGTAACCTTCAAGTTGGTTTCTGAATATATCTATAATAACAATTGTTGAGTCATGTAAAGCTTTCTGCGTATCTTGCACACTCTGAGCAAGGTTATTATCAACATAATTTCGTGTGGTCGCATCGTCTCCTTCAAGAGGTTCTGCTAAATAGCACAATCTTTTGCTTCCCATGTCGTAATCTCCATTAGGTGTAAGTTTAAAACCTATTCTTGAAGGACCTCGCATAAAGTTAAAATCCTTAAATTTTCTTTTGCGACCGAACTTATCAATAGTGTTTACTTCTGACATTGTTATGTGAGACTGATTTGAAACCATTACATTTCACCCTAATATATGGTTCTATTTCATTAATAAACAGACTATACAGAAAAATATGGATTGCAAAACGTATTATAGGTGATGTTTAATAAATACACATACAGATTCATTTTACTATTGTTTTATTGGAAAAAAAATATAACAAAAGATTGACTTTACTTTTTATTATTAAAAAAATATAGCAAAAAAAAATTTTAAAATCAAGAAATAAAATACATTTTAATTTCTTCTGTACAGGTAAGCTTCTTCTATGACCCAATTTCTTCTCTGGATGGCACGTTCATTAATGTCCTTGAACTGGTAGTAAACTAGTCCACAAAAGCCGCATTGTACAAATTTAACCCTGAAAAGGTCAATGTAGTTGAAGTAGTACGTAAGATCATTCCGCCAGCAGATATCTAGTCTTTTATAATGATGACAAGTTAAACAAAAAGCTTTTGGTATATGACTGTATGTTTTGGCTGCTTCACTAGGTTGTTCATCAGTTGGCAACACGATGTTTGAATATGTTCTACTTTTCAATCGCTGTACTCTATTTATGTGTTACTTTTTAAAATAACCTTGACAGGACCAAAAAAAAAATCCTTGAAAATTACAACCTCGAAAACGACCCTGGTATTGCCGATTACGTCGGCCTTGGTCTTGGCCTTGCATCTGACAAGTTTAAATATTATACTTAATGCATCGAACAAAAGGAATAAAGGTAGTGTAGTGGGGGAAATGGGCATAAAAGCAGACTTGCCAGCTCCAGCTCTTCACAGTTCGTCAGAACACAGTTCAGTTCAGAGATTAAGTTAAAGTGCAAGTGGAAAGTAGCCAAGATGTCTTCCGAACGGCAGTGTTGCATCACTTTTGGATGCTCTTGACGTGAGCTGCGGATCCCAACAAGGCATGTTGGAAAACATCAGTAGCTTGGAAGTGTCGAGTCCAGGGGTTTTCGAAAATTGGAACAGCAGGGAGCAAGACGATGCTGAATCAGACAAGGCGCTCAACGATGGTCGAGACGAAGAGTTGGTGCAGTCGGCTGCGCAATTCCTTGAATGTTGGACAGAGGAGAAGGAGCCGAAGATCAACGTCATTAGTGATGTGGTGGTTCGTAAAGCTTCGCGACCAAATCGGGCATCTTTTCCGAAAGCTTCCAAGTTAAAGAAGCTTTTGACTATGCGGAAGTCGGAAATCGCCGATAAAAAACCTTTTATTCGGCGATTAAAGGTGTGGGGCAAGGAAAGAAGAAGTTTAATTTTAAGCGTCCCTCCGCCCCTGTTCCATTACCTGACTTCCTGGAAATATCGCCGCAAGAGCCGTTGTCCGTAGAAGTGGAAGTAATTGAAGGCCCCGATGGACCAACGCCACCAACACCGGCCAGTGTAGAACAAGAAGTAGTGTCGGAGGTAAAGTCTTCCCCATCGCCACTGTCACCGATATTGGGATGCCGGAAACCTATGAAGAAGCGGTTAAAGCGGTGTTTTAAAGGTGATGAAGTTTCCGCTGCTTCGTCGTCGTTGTCTTCATCACCAAACGAAACCGCTTCTTCTTTAATATGTTCTGAGACATCTCAACCGGAGTGGGTTGAAGACTTTACCAACACGCAGAAGAGCAAACTGTCGGACATGTTTCGAATGAAAAAAAAACTTAGTGAAAAAAGTAAGTGCGTGTGAGAGTGACATTTTAGAACTGGAAAGACAATTAAAACTAAAAAAGATGGAATGTGTGCGATATCAAAGATAATTAGGGGACTTTAATTGATTTTGTAGTAGGTGTTAAGTAGCTGTAGGTATTAGCTTTTAATTTATAGTATTAAGTTTGTAAATATATATATTTTGTAGTTAATAAAAAAACAGTCTTTGATCAGATTTTTATATTTTACAAAGAGAACAAAAATGACTTGGAAATATATTTTTGGTGTGTTATTTCATATAGGACCTTTCTCACAAATATTAGGTATTAAAAACGTGTCACTAATCCACTAAAACTACGCAATAGTAATAGTTGTAAATATTTTTTGATAATATTTACAAGTATGCTAAAACATGGTTCGGTTTAAGAAGTTAAGGTTCTGTCGCCAGAACTTCTAATACTTCGCATCTCAATATTGTATGTTTTTATGAAAAAAAAAACATAAAATATTGGTTACAAAGTATTATAACCAACTAAAACTACGATCAAAGTATTTTGTGGTCCTGAAAAGGACCGTTTTGTTGCAAAAACATGCGACTCTTTATTGTGTTGTAGAGTCGCACGGCCCGTCATCATCAACGGTGGTGGTGGTGGTGCTGTCCTCTGTGTATTCGACTATGAACCGCCAGAGTTTTTCCCATCTGGGATCGTCCAACTCCCATTCAAGATAATCGTCCGCGGTAGAATCTACCACAGGGCATTGGATGGGTTGTTGTTCACTGTCAGACATGTTGAACTGAAATGATTGTAATAGGTATTGGTAGTCGTATATATAGAGACAAATTAGTGGTAGAGGTGAAAACAAAATGGAATTTTTTGGTCTATATTTTCTTTATTTTCAAATTGTATTCTCCTCAAAATTCTAGGTAATTAAAGTGCTTTTATTTGTTCTCTATCTTGACCGGTTTCCGAGCTACAGCGCTTTAAATAATTCAAATTACCAACTTTCTATAACCCTTTTTTTCAAATTTCATTTTTTCGAATTTTCAAAAATACTACAATATGTAGAAAAAAATTATCTTTTTAATTTCTCAATACCGTTTTTCTCTAAATCTTCAACTTTAGTGCGTATTCAGCATTTTCAAAAAAAAATAAAAAATTTTTTTGCATCATCGCATTCTTCTCAAAATTTTGGGTCATCAAAGTGCTCTTATTTTTTTCTATCTTGAACGGTTCCCGAGGTACAGCGCTTTAAAAAATTCAAATTACTAACTTACTATAACCCTTTTCTTCAAATTTCATCTTTCCGAATTTTGAAAAATACTACCAAATGTAGAAAAAAATTCTCTTTCTAATTTCCTAATATTGTTTTGCTCTAAATCTTCAACTTTGGCGCGCATTCACCATTTTTCAATATTTTTTGGAAAAATTCTTTTTTTACGTTTTTACTATCGGGAAAAATGCTTGCTTATAGTACTCGACTTCCTCTATAATTTTTTTCCATAACTTTTTTCCCTATTCCTAACCTTTACTTTCCTACAATTTTTGTAAATCGTTGTGTTCATATTTTGCCTTAAAAAATCTTTCTTGGGTTATCTAAGTTCTTTTTCCCACTAAATAAACCCCCATTATCTACCATACTCCTTTCTTAAGAAGCAGGTTTTTCAGTCCGCTTTTTTTTGTTGGGTTTCAAATAAATATAAAACTACTACTTCACTCATTAAAAATTTATTGATTCAAGTACCATATTTTAACATTATTTTGTGTTACATATAATCGATACATAAAATATAGATTTATTGGTCACCGAACCGTTTAATACATTATAACTAAAAAATGAGTCGTGAATAACTAATGCGTATACTTTAGTGTCTTTGAGGAATTTATTCTATCTCGTTTGGAACTCCAATTTCACATCCACTGTCGATGAGTTAATTGCCTCTGGTTGATGACCGCAATTGATAATAAAAACGGGGTTTTTCATATATTCCGCGAACGTTATCATGGGATCGTTTATTTCGCGCCCGTAGTAGCTGCTTTGAAAGTTTCCTAATTGTAATGGCTGCTGCGTACAGTTTCTTGGCGAAATCTAAATTCCATCTTTCGTAGGGATAAACGGTTGAATTCAGATACAGCTAATGTCGCATACGTCGGCGTGGATAAACTGGGTTGCGTTTTTTTCTTTTTTGTCGCAATTATTGCTGTCTTGAAACCCGACGATTATATAGCGCGGTCTTTCCAGACTTGTACTCGTTCTCAAGGCCCACATGTCGGAAGATGTTTGTCTTAAAGCTGGTAATTCGTACAGATCCCATTTACGATATGCCATTTGAATACTAGCATTGTTTCCACCTTTATTAATGCGAGACAGTATTTTCAATTTTTGCTTATCGTCTGGAATGATGTGACGAATTTTCCGTTCGATTTTGTCGATACTAATTTCTGCCTCTACTTCGCCGACGTAGCAATTGGTAAAAGTGCGAGCTATAATCATAATAAACTCTTGTTTTACGTTGAAAACACCTTTTGCATAATCTTCGGCGAATCCCATAAGATATTTTAAGGGTAATTTCTCGAAGAATACGTTACTTACCGTGTCTACGATATCTTGGTTTGCTTCGTCGAGATCCCATCCGCACGTCATTTTGTTGCAAACTTCCGAATGAAACCATGATTTTTAATGTCGTCGTAACTCCAGGTTTACGAACCACGGCGACCTGCTCACCTCCCATCTCGTAGCGAATTTTATCGAACAAAAATGCGAGGGCATTATTCGATAAAAAACATCTTTTCGTTGCGTCTATGGGTTTAAATTTTCCTTCGATATATATGTAACTTTCGGCGATATCCAGTATAATATCTTGAAAATTAATGGGGATACGGACTTCATCCGAATTGTTGAATGATGGAGATCCGTATGGTTTATACGTATGCTCTTCTAGACTAATAATGGAATTGTCCAAGATGGGTTCGGAGAAAACATCTATTTTATCGCTGGTGGTGGAAATCATTTTCGCACTTTAAGACCGATTGATTTTAAAAATTTATAGTCTTCGGCAGATAACTGTTGAGATGTTTGTGATCTAATGTCTGGGCGACGATTAACCTTGACGTTAACTCTTCTTTTACTTTTATTATGTTTCGGCGGTTCCCCCATCTTAGTCGACAGCATACATAATTGACGATTAAAGCAAAAACCCATTTCTATGAAAGTTTTTTCAGTTCCAATTTCACGATTATTTTCTCGTCTTGAAACTTGATTAGATCACCGCTATCGTCCAAGATGCGAAGAGTAATGTTGTCGATAAACTGACGTCCTGCCGGCATTAACGGCATATACATATAATTTTGTGGTTCTTTACTGATTTTGTAACGGGGTCGATATCGAATTCGAACAAGGTATAACCTTCCACAGAATTCATATATGCTCCGGAAATTATATTACCTGCCAGCGTTAACGGCATATAAATATTATTTTGTGGTTCTTTACTGATTTTGTAACCGGGCTCCACGTCGATATCGAATTCGAACAAGGTATGACCTTCCACAGAATTCATATATGCTCCGGAAATTATATTACAATCTACGCGTATGATGCGTACTTTCATTATTTCCACTATCTCGGTTGATTCGTGCTTTTTGTCTCTTTTTAACACTGTATGATTAAATCCTAACATTTTACCGATACTCGCCTCTCCCCGGAAATCTATAGTATATTGGGATTTCAGTTCACATTTCAGCGTATTATTATTAGCGACCAAGTAAAAGATTCCATCGTTCTTTTCTTCAGCTGAAATCCTCAAAGCCTCCGACATAGCTTTACCTATCTCATCTATTTCATAGGCCCCAGGTGGAATCTGCAATTGTATCGGCTCGATGGTGTAACCCTCCTTCATGTAGGCAAACTTATTGTTGCTTTCGTCCACATTAAAAATTGAATTGTATGTGTAAAATCCAAGCAATGACAGACCATATTTGTTTTCTCTATTTAATTCGACTGGTGGATAAAAATCGGCGCTTAAGACGCTCGAGTGTCCTGTTAGTGTGAACGTATAAGACATGACTAACCATTAAAACACCACACATCTCGGTTTTATTCTTAGCGGCGACATTTAAAAAGATTCATCTTCACACCTTTTGTCACTGCATTAGATAGTGATGTTTTTTTTTCTGCTTTTATGCGCACATCGCTGATTTTGTAATAACAACAAAATATTTTTCTAGCCGTAAGACCCTCATCAGATGTAACCTCGTTTAAATTGCTGCTGAAATAATGTTTGCAACCGCACTGATATTTTAATATATCGATATCGCTTTTGAGGTGCTCGGGCAACGACGATCGTATGTATAGTAAATAATTTTTGATGGTTCCGATCCCGTTTGTAGATATTGTACCAATTCGATCGGTGGGGGTAAATCGCCGAAGCTGCAGGGGCGGATCCAGCCTCTCTCCTTGGGGGGGGCGGTGATATCACAAAAGTACAGTATGGCAAGCGAAAGCAAGTTGTCCCTGGGGGGGGGGACACCAGCAACATTCCCATTTCTAGTGTAAAAGACAGGGACGGGGCTATTTTTTTTTAAATTTGAAGCTCTTGGAGAGGGGGGGGCGATCACAAGAAAAAACAAGTTTCCGACAGTGGGTGGGAAGATGCAATCAACATACACATTCCTCGTATAAGAGGCAGAATCGGGCCTATTTTCCTGAGTTAAAAGCTCCTTGGAGGGTGCTATCACAAAAAAAAACAAGTTGTCAACGGGGGGGGGGGGGGTTGCCAGCAGCATACACATTCCTAATATAAAAGGCAGAATCGGTTCTATGTTCCTGAACTCAAAGCCCTTGGGAAGGGGAGGGACGATCGCAAGAATACACATTCCTATACTCTATTCACGAACTAGAGAGAGTAATAAAACTGTTACCGAAACCTCCAACGTACCTGCTTCAGTGCCCCCGGTAACTGAGAACTGCCGTAAATCTAATTATATTTAAATATTATAAGCTTTTATAAATTTACTGCAATAATAAAATTTCTGATAATTCAATTTAATTTCTGTCAGTGAGCAAAGTGCATCTTACAGTGTGTCCTTAGTGATTTATTTTGTTTGTGCTTGTTTTTATATATTATTTGAGATTATTGAGATACCCAAAAGATGGACGGCACTTTTTCCTCAACGAAAAACTTATGATGCCTTAAGATATTAATATCTAGATAATAATGTTAAAAGCTCTGTTGAGATGTGTTCCAATATTACAGGAGTTCGAAAATCTATCACGTACCGAACACTGACGGAGAAAAAAACGACTGGAATTGTTAGTAATTTCAAGCTATATTCGATCACAGGCAGACGAAAAACCTCGTTGGAAGAAGAAATGTAAACTGTAATCAAAGGAGTTGTACATACATTTTATTATGAGAAGCAGATCTCAACCGTCGACAAAATTCAAACTAAAATCGATGAAGATCGGGATTTGCCTGAAATTAAAAGAACTGAGCTCTGGAAATTGCTCAGAAAACTTAATTTTTGTTGGGAAAAACCAGATAGGAAATCTGTTCTTATAGATCGTCCGGAAAATGTCCGTTGGTGAAGGAAATATCTCTCTCAAATAATAGGTAGAGTTGCTGGAAATAACACAACTTACAAAATTAATAATTTAACTGGACTTTTGAAAGATTTTTTTGAATAAAGTTACTGCAGATAGTTGCGAAAAATCCATATAATAAAAGAATAAAAGAAAATGTGGAAAGTCGATCTCATGATCGGTGAGAGAGGAATCAGTTATAATTAATTTGAGCGAAGATAGCTCACTGGCTTTGATGACGAATAAGATACGTAATGTTTACCAGCGTTAACATAATTTATTATTTAAATTTTCTGTAACATATAAAAATTAATGACATTTGAATCCGTTTTTAGTGTTTAATTGTAATTCTGCAAATGGTTTAAGAAATAAATAAACTGGAACATCAAATATCCCAAAAATGTTTTTAATTAATAATAAAATGACCAATAGCCCCAAAAAAAAATTAATATTATATTGACGAATTTATTTTTTATATATGTTTAACTTCTTGTATTTTTGATAATTGGTATTTTGTAAGTATTTAAATTATAACTTAGAATTTTTTGAGAGAAAAAGGCTACGTTTTAGTCTGAATGTGCCTAAAACGGTTTCTAGGCCAAAATTAAAAATAATAAAACTGCAGTTGTGATTTGTGTTAAATATGTCAAAATTATCTTTATTTTCTAATATATGTGAATTATTAAAAAATCATAAGAAATAAAATAATATTATAAAAACTTTTTATTTTAAGTTTATTACTGAAATAATACTCTATGCCATAAATATTTAGTGATAAAATAGACCTCCTTTTGACGCCTTCCGATGCCTATGACAAGGATTAAAATCCTTTTTAACACTTCACACATCCAAATATCTATTGCTATCCAACCCTAATAGTCCATTATTATTTTTGATTATAAAATTTCTAACCCATTCCTATGAAAAATATATGTGTCTAACAGATTTTGCCAAAGACACCGGACTAAAGAACACAGGTAGTTTGCGAAGAAAAAAAAAGTAAAAAATGAAAAACTCTCCCTAGTTCATGAATAAACTATAGTATAAGAGGCAAAATCTGGTCTATTTTCCTGAACTCCAAGCTCTTGGGGGGGGGGGGGCGATCGCCCCCACCGCCCCCCCCCTTGGATCCGCGCCTGCGAAGCTGTCATAATATGTTACTTTAGAATTATTTTTTCTATAAGCTACCCAATGAGTCCCTGCACCACACGTACTATCCAAATTCACTATTGCTGCTTCGTAACGTCGAGGACCTTGTCTAGGTAATGAATCCCTGATATAAACGCCTCGAAAGTGTCCTATTCTTTTCTTTTTGGCATATTTTTCTATATCGATGTTAGATAGTGGTCTTCGAGGTAGGGATTCAATTAGTTTTTTGATCTACGATTTAAAAATAATCCCATACCTTTACGATATGGCTTTAGAAACAAACCATTTCCATTCGATTTTAAATACAGGCCGGCACCGGTTTTATCTTCGCTGCTTTTTTTTACAGCTTTTACGGCACGCACAATTCCCGCTGCCCCACCGGCTAATGAACCCAAAGCTGATAACCCGGCAAAAATTGGTATTAATGGTAATATTCCACCAGTTTTAGGAATCGGTATTATTCTCGGTGTACGAACCTTCCTTTTGCCACCTGCCGCTTTTACCGATCTACGTGCTGCCGACAGAGCTATTTTAGATGCATTCATGACTTTTTTTCCAACACATTATTCCTTCCGGCTTTTAATAATTCCTTTCGAACTGCTTGGCGAATAGCTGTTCCGAAACTAACTTTCCGAACATGTCGATTTTTATTAACACCTTTCCTTTTTGTACGACGTGTGCCTTTATTACATGTTTTTTTTTGTTGGTAATGATGATGGTACACCCATACCAAAACGTTGTTTTCCTTCCATAATGTTTGTAACTAACTAAGCTGCTGTTTTTTCACCTAAACTGGAATCTTTCGATTTTACTCTATTCCAAGCACTTTGTTCGAGCTCATAATCCGCTCGATGTCTCGCACTTATGTTGTCTTTATTATGTAAATAGGCTAAATCGTGTTTTTTGCATGCGGCATCCAAAGGATTAATGCCTGGATTACCTCTTGTTACACGTTTTATTACTTTTGTTCCGGGTCCGCAATATTGATAACCGGGAATATGTACCTCGAATGGTAATTTATTTATTAACGAATTCACAATATCGTGTCCAGTTTTATTGGAAACGTGAAACCGTCCACTTCGTTTGACGCTCGGCATCTGAATGACAGTTATTGTGAAAATTTGCCTATAAAATATCAAATTTTCCTAAGAAGCGCGTTATCGATCTTAAACAAAAACTTCCTATTGACAATCTCGATGAAAAAGTCGGACTTGGATTTGAAAAGAAGATAATAAAGAGACACAGTCCTCTACTTCCTTCCTCTATTCGCGGCCTGTTAATTGGTCCATTCAATTGTGGAAAAACTAATGTCATGATTTCGTTGCTTACACACCCCCTTGGGCTACGTTTCGAAAATGTCTATATTTACTCGAAATCTCTGTATCAACCGAAATATGAGTATTTAAGGAAAATTTTAGCACCCATCAAAGGTTTAGGCTACTATGCCTTTAGTGATTCCAGTCATATTGTGGAACTGTCCGATGCAAAACCAAACTCTATATTTATCTTTGATGATGTTATATATGAAAAACAAGATGTTATAAGATCGTACTTTAGAATGGGACGTCATAAAAATATCGACTCCTTTTACCTAGAGCAAACATATTCGCGAGTGCCTAAACAGCTTGTGCGAGACAATGCCAATTTTATTATTGTTTAAACAAGATGAGTTGAATATGAAACACATATTTTCCGACCACGTTTCACCGAATCTAACTTTTACTCAATTTCAAGAAATGTGCTCAAAATGTTGGGATAATAAGTATGGATTTTTAGTAATTGATAAAGACAGTGATGTGAAATCGGGAAGATACCGCAAAGGATTTTATAGCTATATATTACTGTAATAATAAGAGAAAACACTCATTTGATTGTTGAAACGTCCTTTGTTAACATCATGAATAACGCGATCGACTTAAAACGTAAACTAGTGGAAGTTACCAATGTCGTCAGAAAAAAATTTAAACAAATTAAAGCGGCTAAAGAATTTCATGTTGTAGAATTGGAAAAGTTTTATGAACCCATTTCTAAGCCGTTGACAACTATATCTGATGTGGTCAAGCAAGGTCAACAGCAACAACAACAACAACAACAACAACAACAACAACAACAACAACAACAACAACATTATCCAGCTACAAAGTCACATAGTCTCAGTACATCAGTGCAGTCGACTCAAATATCAGGTTTTTCCCAACCTACACATTCCTTTCAAACCTCCACACCTATTCAGCAGCAGCAGCAGCAGCATCGCATTTTAAAAGAAGATATTAGCCAATCGGTGTTTGATACACCCTCGACATCAACTAATACATCTCTCGCATCCGCTGACACCACAACTTCCGATACTTTAAACGCACACCTGAAAGGATTACGTTCGAAACCATCTCTATACGATACTGTATATGGTGTACCTTTTGGTTCAAAAACAGATTATAACAAAAATTTTATTGGTAAAAGGTGCGTTTTCGAAATGGAAATATTGTCTTATACAAAAAAGGGAAAAATATTGCAAAATATGGTGGATCACCGGCACTTAATGATTTGTTATTTCTTAAAACACCCCCAAGTGTAGGCAAGGAACAACAATTAAGTAATAATGTACTTTCAACGTACAAGGAAATTTTGGAATCAACGAGTGCTGTCTACAACAATTTTAAAAAAAGTGATGGTTTACGGGAGACCAGATGGAACAAATATTTACGAATTATTAAACCTCTGATAATGGGCACAAAATTAGGTGGTACTATTACAAGAAAAAATCTCTCTGAAATCTACAGTTACCCACAAAAAAGAAATTATCTTCGAAAAAATTTCAATATGTCTACTGGAACAAAGCTAAAGAGTTGGTGGAGAGGGATTACGAGAAGAAGATATAATATATTAAGCTCAATATTTAATGATATTATTCAGTTCTTCCTTCGATCTGAAACCTTTAGTATTACTAATAATATGGAGCCCAGTCTAGAAAAAATCAAAATTGTTAATGAACTACATAGAACGGCTAGAAAAAATTTTGTAACACGGCGCACGATAATAAAAGGATACAGAGATTTGTGGCAAATTGATTTGGCTGAAATGCAACAGTATGCTGATGAAAACGATGGTTATCGTTATATTTTGGTTTGTATAAATTGTTACTCTAAATTCGTCTATACTAAAGCAATAAAAAGCAAGACTGGTGTAGAAGTTACTAATGCAATGAAAAGCATCATTGAAGAGGCATCATATACACCAACAAATCTGCAAAGTGATCAAGGAAAGGTGTCCTATAATACAAACTTTCAAGCCCTGATGAAAAAATATAATATAAATCATTATTCCACTTACAGCACAAAGAAAGCTGCAATTGTTGAGCGAGTCATAAGAACTTTAAAAAATAATTTATATAAACAATTCTCGGCAAGAGGATCTTGCACATATATTATCGACAGTAACAAAAACCTATAACCATTCGAAACATCGCAGCATTGGAATGAAGCCTGCAGATGTGAAAAAAGAAACACAAATTAAAGCATTATTTAAAAATTGTACCTAAAAAATTTAAGTTTTCCAGGGGTGACATTGTGCGTATTAGCAAGTACAAAAGCTTATTCGAGAAAGGATATACGCCCTCTTGGTCAACTGAATTGTTTAAAGTTGTAAAAGTTAACGTTATAAATCCACCTACATACTTGTTGGAATCGTTAGAAGGTCAGCCTATAAGAGGGTGTTTTTACGAGTCAGAACTACAAAAAATAAGCAGTCCTGGCGTTTATCTAGTAGAAAAGGTCTTTAGACAACGCAAGAAAAATCACACCGATCAATTATATGTCAAATGGCTAGGATTTCCCAACCACTTCAACTCTTGGATAGATAAAGCTAATATTGTTTAAATAACATATTGTATGACTATAATTTTAATTTAAAATGTAAAATAAATAAACAATGTATTGTAAAACAAAGTTTTTTATTTCAATCTTCATCATTAAAAACAATGACAATAAACCATCGTACACATAAATAACACTTCAATATTCTTGTAGGGAAGGTCCAATTCACCGACGACTACGACGTTATCTTCAAGGCTATGCCACTCGGAGTGCGTCCTCCTATTCTTTAACCTGCTTTCCCTTTTTTTTAGATTTTTTTTTAAGTCGAGCCGTACGACAGTGCGCTTAATGAGTCATTTAAAGGCTGATGATAGAGTATTTTCTGAATAACTTCAATTTTTGTTTTAAGCTCACTACTATTTTGGTATATCATGGGGAGGACATCCTTGTTAAATATATCACATATTACAACTGCAAAATTGTAAAACTTTTTATTAACAAAGTGTTCATCGTCATCATCTTTAGGTTCACCTAAGTTGGTTATGATTTTTCCACCCATATCATACTGCCCATCCACTGTAAGTTTAAAACCAATCCCTTGTGGCCCAGATAATATATGATATTTTTCATTATATTTCTGACGACCAAATTTATCAATTGTGTTGTTTCCTCGACTCATTTTCAATCTTTACTAAACTATTTTATTTTTATTTGCCCTACTTATATTAAATATTTCAGCTGAGAAAAAGAAACACCGACTATGATCTACTGGGTTGGTATGTTTATAAAAGAAATAAAACAAAACTGTGATTGTAACAGATATTTATTTACAGTTATTTAATTGCACAAATACAAAAATTATAAAAAATTAATTTTCCATGTCTTCATTTTCGTTGCTCAAAATTCTATCCCATCCGACACTATTTCGATCGTCAACGTCTTGGGCTGGTGCTGTTGCAGGAACCAATTCATATTTTGTAGCAAGCTCACCTGGTAAATGTGGAATATTGACGAGGTATTATTTTAATTCTTCTTCAACTATTTCAGCACAAAATGTATCCATGTCTATAGAACCATATAAAAATTTGTCGCACAAGTGTGCCTCAGCCATAAAATTCATTGCATCCCTGATCTCGTTCTTATATTGATCTTTGGTTGCATCAATATGCGGCCAATCATTTACGCTATCTAACATATCGTGAGCCATATTTCTTAATTCTCTCCCAAACCAAAATATGTATCTATCTACACATTCGTTGACGGTCGTCGTCGTCGCATCAGCAGACATCTTTAACAGAAATAATGAACACGCGTAAGTATTCTGACATGTGCAACTATATTTTAAATTTAATTACATCCTTTTTTTCAAACAATTTACATACAATTTACTCCAATGAGCCAAAATGTAATAATGTTCGAGTACTGTTTCCAAAAACTCTAGTGCCCTGCCCCAAATAAGTTAGAGTGTATGTCCCTTTAGTTTTACTCATAATATCTACAATATCGTCAGATAGTGTTTCGGCCACACGTTTTGGCAAAAAAGTCTCAAATGTGCTATTATCACCGTCATCGTGTAAAGCCACTAGAAGAGTTTTACCAAATCGTGTAGTCATTGAAACCATCTTTACAATTTTATACACTTTGCCTACAATCATTTCGGTAACCTTTTTTCTCTCTAAAACCTCGAAATCTTTGCTGAGCATTTCATTAATTTCATCTAGAGTTTCTTTTGCAATACTCATTATTGAAAAAATGCTATACAAATCCAAAAATTACCGTGAATATAAAAGCACTTTCAGAACACTACACGAACACAATGTTTGATGTTTATGCCACTGATATCTGCGACTGTTTGAAGTCACTTCTTTTCCCACTAACCTTTATAGCGAGTTTTCAAGGTCAAATTGTAACAGTGGTGGGGGTAGCTTAACGGTATAAATAGTGGGAGGAGTATTCAAGGTCAAATGACGTCACACATTTAAATTGGTATAAATAAGGATAACTTCAAGGACAAAATATAATGAAACAAATAACTACATTTTATGTACTTTATTGATTGACATTTTTCTGTCGTTCTTCTATACGTGTAACATTATCACCTAAACCTAAATTTCTTAATTTGTTCAATAATATTTGTTCGTTTTTATTTCTTAGAAAATTCTTACAAACTATACTCGCTAAAATACATACTTCAGTATGGTCCATATACTTAAAAAATACACTAAAATTCTGAGCCTCCGAATCTTGCATTTCAAATGCGTAAAATTCCGAACAGGCTGCAGAAATTAGAAATTCTTCGTACATTTCTCGCACTAAACTTTCCATATTAACTACTATTACGTTTAACTTAAGTCCTACACTCTAATTTCATCTAACACAACCGGATCTGCAATGAAACGAATCATTTTTTCCAAACAGTCACTAAACCCCAACTTTTTCATTTCACGAACAAAGTCTTGTAAATTTATTGTTTTGCTGCAATATTTACGACATGCATTCGCAGGCTTTTCATATTCAAAAGCCAAATCACAATAGCGCGAAGCCCATTCTGATCGACTTTTCATTGCATCATTGAAATAATTACTAGCCGTTTCAGTGAACTCATCGCCCAATTTTTGACTGTCTCTTGTAAAGCACTATTCATATTATTCGCTTATTTTTACATTCACGACACTTTTTTATTGCTGGTGGTGGCCCATCTATATAATGACGATATATTTGTTCATAGTGAATGTAACAGGGTAAGCTTAACTGTAGTTCCTTGTCACACCGATATGGCGCTGGCAGCTTATCCCAAATTTGTCGTAAACTCAGCGTATCAACGCAAGTTTTTAAATATTGGAGAGGAAAAAATGCTAGATCCTTTTCTTCAAAATCACACAAACTTTTTAAATTACTCTGATATAAACAAATTACTCCGCCGACTTGTTCTATAATTTTTTCTTTAGATAGTTCCGTATCTGACATTTCACACTGAATGAATGTAAATAGACTCACACAATTTTATAGAAAAATTTGCAAGGTCAAAAGCATTTCAAGATCATCTCACACTATTACAATGCACAAATAACTACTTCAAGGTCACACACCCAAGATGGCCTCCAACAAAGTTAAAGTCACCTCGAATAAGGTCGTGGTCAAGGTCACACACACAACCTTGAACGCAAGGTCAAGGCCAAGGACAAAGCACACGGGCACTTTCAAGGTCAATGACAAGGACATGTGGGCAGGGCCAAAGAGGGGTGGGGCAAGGTTAAGGTCAAGACCGAGGAGTGGGGGGTGGTGGTGATGAGGATCGGGTTATGTTCACTACTCCGTCTATTTCATTGACATGATGTAATTTAAGAATCGGTTTGAACTGACATTAAAAGCTTGAAATTAACAAACCAATCAAGTTTTGAACCCTAAAAATACAAGAATAAAAAATAATTTTCTTTTATTACTAAATCGGCAAAAATGTAAAATTTTGTTTATTTTATGGAGGCAACTACAACCGATATCAATGCTTTATTTCTAGGTATATATCTTTAATATTCAAATATAATATAAGGTTTGCGATGACCGGTGATAGTGAAGATCCCATAGGAGCAAAATATGTGTTTTTGAGACAGTGTTCGGAGAGATCGATGAAGTGATGTGGAAACTCTTCGTTCATAGCAATCTGGTCTAGAGCTTCGTCAATTGGTATGCTTGAATACAAGAATTTAATGTCCAAGCTGGCAAGAAAGTCATCTTTTTGCAGTTTTAGTCCTTGAAGTATGCTGACCAGGTGATCCGAATTTTTCAGGTAAGAGTCTGCAATTTCGGTCGCCGGTTTAATATTTTGGGCCAGGTATTTTTTCAGTTGTTGGGTAGGTCTTATCGGTGTTCCTTCTTTATGAATTTTTGGTAATCCGTATAGTTTGGGACATCTGCTAGCTTTTTCCCGAGGAACGATACGTTTTTCGATTTCATCTTCTAATTTGGCGGTTTTGATTTTGTTTTTTTTGTTGCCTTTTCGAGGTATGTAGTAGGATCTCTCGTAATTTGCTTATAGGTGTGGTCTTGAAAAATTTCTGTCATCTCGGTTTTGTATTCCTCTGTGTTCATGACTACAATGGCGTTTCCTTTGTCTGCTGGTAGGATGATGATTTTTTGTTGTTTCTAAGATCATTTAGAGCTTTTATTTCTGAACGTTTTATGTTTGGTTTTGGTGGTTTGCTGGTTCTTAGCACGCGAGCTACCTCCTGTCGTATGATTTCTGCTTCTCCTTCTGACTTCTGGTGTAGCGTGGCTTTGATGTTGGCAATAATGTCCTCATGTGGTATGGTCTTTGGGTTTACTGCGTAGTTGAAGCCTTTGCTTAGAACTTATTTTTCTTCTTCTGAAAGCTGGTAATTATATATATATATATATATATATATATATATATATATATATATATATATATACATATAAGACAGGATATTTTAGAATCACATTCTTCTTGATCATGGTACTGACAAGAATTAAAATAGAGAAAGAAAATAACCCTGTAGTGGTGGATTTAATAGTTATGTTTCAATGAGACTTATTAAGGGTGCGAAGTTCGGGAAGAGTCCAACAAAATATGATGATGTAACAAATACCAAGACGGCGAGACATCAAAACTGTACCACCACCTGATGTGCTACTAGACGTCTCGGAAGACGGTGACACTTGGGAATAATCTAATGGTACTTGAGATGACGACGCCGAGGTAGATAGTGACGAAAGAGAAAGGTTCTTTCGGATGATTTGCACCACTAGAGCGGAGTATGAGAGCTTTTTTCCACCAAGTCCTTAAGCCCTATAGTTACCATATTTAAACCACTGCGAAAAAACTCCCCCAAATCAAAGCAATACCTTTTGAAAATATTTTAGTTTCCTAGGCTATTAGCTCTGTGCATCTGTTGAAAAATCCTACCGGTGCAAAAGATAACTAATTAGCTAATCCCTTCTTTTAGCCATTGACGTAAAGTTTCAATATAATCAACTAATCAATATAATAGCATTAGTTGTAAATATGTTTTGATGATCATATTTACAACAAATGATAAACATGGTACGATTTAAAAAGTTCAGGTTTTGTCGCCGGAATTTATAATACCTTGCTTCCCAATATTGTATGTTTCTATAAAAAAACATAAAATATCAGCCACAAAGTTTTATAACCAATTAAAACTGCGAACAAAGTATTTTGTGGTCCTAAAAGAACCGATTTTTGTGGGGAAGGAGGAATTATTGTTGCTGGCGATGGTTATTTGGTTAAATCGAGTACACCGGTAACTATCTACCTCATATTAGGTGTCGCGTCAATATTAATAGTTTTCACCCCAGGGATACTTGTCTATAATATACGATGGTATTTCCATATGTTTTGATGTGTATGTCCATGATTTAGGCATCAATAAAAAATTATATAATTTAATTCTCGCTTCCTATTGGGATGATGGAGTTTATCACAATATTTGTTTGACATAACAACTTCATATATTGCCATTTTATCTCGATATGATCGGTTGAAAGTTGGCGAAGAAATAAAATTAAACAGAGAGGATTTTTCTTTTTATTGTCTACGCCTTTGACCCGCGCGAGCATGTGTTCATCGAAAACTTTGGGTCTATACCGTAGAGTGTTACATATATTGTTTTGATATGTAACGAAAACCTAAATAGCTTCCTATATATTATCTATCCGACACAAAGACAGTTTAAGTAGTTCCTGTTTTGGCATCTAAACTTATAATACTTTGCTTCTCATACACACATGCAATATTATGTTTTTATATAAAAAAATTATAGATCACAAAGGATTATAACCAAATAAAACTACGATCAAAGTATTTTGTCGTCTTGAAAAGGACGAATTTTTATAAGGGAGTGGGTGTGTATGTTAGATTTTGACCTACGCCGTATCTTCGCCAGCTATCTACCAAGTGATTCGCAGATCCTTGCGAATCTTCTGGTATCGAAAAGAGTCCGACTGTGTCTCCTCTATCTCCTACTACCCTGGCTTAACAACCAGCCAATCGTTGAAGTCGATAGCTCCCAATTCGGCATCTTCATTGATGCGAAGCCGTGCGGCCTTAGGCAAAGCTCTTTAATTAAGCAGCGCCTAGGAAAAAGCTCGCAAGTAGGTATTACGGATATAAATTTTTGAGATAACGTTTTAAATAAAGTACGCTAATTAGGAAAAAATTTCATAATTTCCGGTTTGGAACGAAATTTTGGGGTTAGGTTCTTATGCATACGAGCTATTATTGTTGGAATATTACGGGCTTAAATTCCAAACTTCACGTGTAAGGATGGCTACCCACAATTTAGTGGTTGGTTTTCTTCTTAGTCGTGCTCTGTTTTAAGGTTATGCGGAGAGATTAAATCAGTACGACTGGGATAGTTTCAACCCCTGATTTTATTGTTCGAACTGTGCGACAGGGAGTGGACCTTCTCTATCGAATTCCTGGGGTTGAACAGAGAGGTCCTTCAGCCATCATGGTTGGAGGTTTTGAAGATGATCATTTTATTCCCATGAGGGTAGTTTTCGCGTTCAGTAAAAAGAGTTGCAGGGTGCACTGGGGGAATTTAAGTATATGCGTTAGGGGACATTTCCACCTAACCACTTGATAATGGCAAAAATTCTCAGTTGGGGGTAATTTTCCCTCCTATTTTTGATGACGTTTTGTGAGCTTATTACTTGAAGGATCGGAACGATATTTTGGTATTAAATATCCATGCATTCGAGCTATCGTTGTTGGAGTATTTCGGGATTAAATTATAAACCCCTCGTGTAGGGTCGATTACCTTCATTTTAGTGGATCGTTTTCCGATTCTTTCTGGTAGTGCTCTGTTTTAATAGTATGTCGAGATGTTAAATCAGTACATAGCGATGGGGGTAGTTTGATCCTCTAATTTTATCGTTCGAACTGTACAACAGATAGTGAAATTTTTAGGTCGAAACTCTGGGGTTTATGGAAAGGTCCTTCAGCCATCGTGGTTGGAGGTTTTGAAGATTTACATTTTGTGCGGGTGCAAAACATTTTACACCTAAGTTGTCTTATGTCTTAAAGTGAGAGGCAGTCAGTGGTTAAAAATTTGGCAAACAGTAAATAAAGATAAGTAGAAAAATCGAGGATCGCGCACCTAGGGTATGATTTTGGAAGCATGACTGATGAACAGTTACAGAAATTGGAAGTGGAAGAGTAATTTGAAGGATAGATTCATTCTTTAGATTCCTATCAATGAACAAGGTAAAAGTTAATAAAATAAAACTTCTTGAATGTAAAGCCATTAGGAGGTGGAAAATGGGGGTGTAAAAGAACAAAACTAAATGCAAATTCAGTTTGGGCAACACAAGCTAGAGAAGAATCTTCAGATTAGGAGCACCGCGAAGAGGAAGGCAATAAAGAACTTTCTCAAAATGGTAGTTTTCGAAGAGCAATTGAAGAAATAGAAAAAACAAAATAACACAAAAAAAGCAAATCTGAAAGTTTTGTTTCCCAAATTGAGCAAGTTCGAAAGATGACTTATTTGTGTATGCCAGTGTGTACACATATATTTGTGGGTTTATTTAAATCTGACCAAAACCTAGTCCCCTTCCCATTTTAAAATGACCTTCTTTGCACACACTGTTTAAAAGCATTTAAACGAAAACCATATGTTTGTGCGCCACCTTCAAGAAAATGTTGTCAATGCCGAAAACATCTTTAACTAGTCAGATTATATAATTGATCATAAGTCTAGTTTTTTATAACAAATATATATTACTATAATTTTTCTTTCTAATATTTCTGAGACAAAAATTTTACGGAAATTTTAAAAAAACTCTTATTTCAGTTGATGAAATACTTTCAAGTCCTCCAATGCAATATTGTAAAGAAAATAAAAGTTTAATCCCTGGAGCGCACACTTGAGGACAAAGATTCACAAAAACAAGAGTTGCATAAAATATGGAAATCGAATTGACATTATTAGGAGTCCATTTAAATGCCGAGTAACTTCCTACAGAATATATTCACCAAATTATGAAATGGGCATCAAAAATTTTTAGCAATAAATTGGTAAAAAAGTGCAAATATTAATACGACAGAGTCAACAAGAATTTACATGTGTTAGAGTAAATTACGAATTATTTGGAATATATTATTCTCCAACTTTAAGCTCTACTTCAATTAAGTCATTTACTACTCCGTTCTTCATTGTAACCTGTACAACTAATCTACAGCTCTATGATGATTGATTCAAGATTGTTTTAACCAGAATAGATGAATTGTCAAAATAAGACGCAGCTAATTATTATTTAGTATTTAATTCCAAGAGCTACATTATGTTGAACATCTTCAACAAATATTACTCGAAACTTAACTTTTAAATCATATTACACGGCGGATTCTACAAAGAATTCTGCATGTGGAAGTCAACATAACTAGGTACACCTCATTGAATGCCAGAATTTTCTAAAGGAATAGTTAATGTGATAAATAAAGACAATTGTTGTTTATCCTAAGCGATCGTTTCATCAGTATACCAACAATTCGGTACTCCTCAAAAGACCTCATTGCATCAAGACTTTAACAACGTTTTCGATTTTACAGGTACTTAATTTCCAGTAAAATTATTAGATATAATAAAGTTTGAAGAAAAAAAATATTTTTCCATAAATGTATATGGAACTGAAAAATTTTTAAAAGATAATAAATATGTATATGAGATTGTTTGTCCTTTATATTATAACAACAAAAAAAATATTACATATTAATTTGCTTTTAATAAGTTCTGATGATGATAATAATCACTAGTGCTGGATAAAGGAATTTAGTCGTTTAGTATCCAAACAATCATCAACAAAAAAAGAAAAAAAATTTTTGTAATGGATGTCTTTAATATTTTTGTACATTTATAACATGATTGTAGTTTTGTTCGAATTGAGCTTGTTTCAGATAATATGATTTCGGATAAATTTGGAAATTATATTTCTGCCAATATATTAAAATTTCATATTCAGAAACAGTATAAAGCCCCTTTTGTTATTTATGCCAGGCATTAAAAAGGGTTCAAGAAATTGCTGATGAGGCAAACGAAAGAGGGACTACAAAAAGGTGTATCTTAGTAACTGTGGATGTCCGCCATGCAATCAACTTAGCTCCACGGGCTGGGATAGTAGAATAACTCTGAAAGAGACAAATAGCCCCATATTTATATAACGTATTAGCAAGCTACCTAGAGGAAAGACGGCTAAACATAGGGGGAAATGGGAAAATCATGATGACATGCGGCGTACCTCGGAGCTCAGGCTAGGTCCGACCCTGTGGAATATCTACTATGATGGCATATTAAGGATCCCAATTCCACGAACGGTAAAACTTATTGGATATGCGGACGATATCGAAATAACGGTGGCGGAGAAAGATATGTGCAGATCACAAGAATCAGCAAATAGAGTCTTGGAAAAAGTAACGGAATAGCTCAGACGAAAACAGCTTAGTTTAGCCCCACAAAAACCTAGGTAGTTGTTCTGACAGGAGGGCGCACTGTAAAGAAAGTTGTTGTAAAGGAGAAAATATAACAATTAAAAGCAAAGAACAAATAAAATACCGAAGTGTCCTCATAGATAGAAATATGACCGTGGGACAGTGTAAAAAAGCAGCAGACGCCATAGGGAACATAAGTAGAATACTACCTAACATCGGAGGAACCAGAGAGAGAAATAGAAGGATACTCTTTACTGTTGCAGAGTCAATTATCCTGTATGGAGCCGAAATGTGGGAAAGAGCAATGAAGAGGATAAGCTACAAAAATATCCTGCTGAGTGTACAAAGGAAAGCCGCAATAAGAATTGCGAGCGCCTATATGACTATCTCAACCAAAACGATCCTAGTTATCGCTAGAACTCCGCCGATCTATCTAGTGGTGGAGAAGAGGAGTTCTATACAAGAAAAGACCGACAGAAAGACAACTAGAGAAAGGACTCTCAGAGAGTGGCAGGAAAAATGGCAGGAAAACACAAATAAGGAAATATGGACACAACGGCTGATATCGAACCTGGAGCCATGAGTTACAAGGTAACATGGGGAAGTCACATATCATCTCATCCAGCTAATCTCTGGCTACGGATGTTATTAATCATCCAGACATCGCTTTAAGGTGGCAGAGAGTCATCAATGTATATACTGTGGAGACGTAGACACTGCCGAGTACACATTCTTTAACTGCAGTAGATGAGAGGCGGATAGGTAGAAGGCCGACAGTAGTATGGGAGAGCTAACACCACAAAACATCGTGGAAAAGATGCTACAGGATGAAGATGGATGGAAAACAACTAGATAAATGTATTATAAAAAGAAAGGAGACATATATTAGATTGGCAGAAAGGAAGAAAAAAAGATTAGAATATCATGATTAAGACACCTTCTTTGAAGTAATACCGGAAGGCAGTTCCGAAGAGAAAAACCATAGTGTCCTAGATCAGAGACGCGAGTTTCACCCAGAGAACGAATAAAGCATTTCCACACTTCTACAAAAAAAACTACCACTACCACTAGTATTACCACTACCACTACCACTACCGAGTATTAAATTTTCAAGTTAAGTTGCAGATATTAAAAAAAACAAATAAATGAATATCAATCAAAAGTAGAAATGATCAAGAAATTCCAATATTTGAAAATTTGAAGTTTATTCTAGATCTTCCAGGATTTAAAATTTATCGTAATGGAGAGCTTCGATGGGTATAAGACAAGTCATTTTATTTTTAGAGCTGAATTTATGATGGGTCATTTAACATCCCATTTGCACAAACAAGCTCTATGGTTAATAAAAAATTATCATTGTGTTAGGTGGCCTGAAGGATTTACACCATAACACAAATGAGGAAATATCATAAGAGATTTAAGCAACAAGATAAACTATGTATATATAAAAAGTGAGAAAAGGCTAATTTCGAAAATAAGTATTCCATGAAATCAGTTATCGAGATTATTGAACAATCTGCCCTAAAGGAAATAGATCCTTGCTGCTTTTACCATCAAAAAACACCATGTGAAATGTTTATTACCTTTACAACATTTTTTTTAAACTTGATTAAAAATATTGTTTTATTTTCTAACATTTTTCTAATACATGAAATATTATTATTTAATTCAAGTTCTTGAAGTTGGCATAATAAAATATTTATATTTTGTGGATATCATAAACTCTTCATTCAATTCTCTGACTAAACATTCCATTATAAATTTTATACTAAAGCCTACCTCTTTTTTTCTTCCTTTATATCTTTTAATATAACAAGATCTTTTATATAATTCTTAGATTTCTTTAAATAGAAACTGAATCTTATTTCCTTTATTCCATAAGCAAACTCTGGCTTGCTTTACTATATTAAAAATATGCTTCTGCTGCTCTTTCGTATTCCAAGGCAAAATTACTATAGAACTCTGCCCACTGAGGTCGCCTTAGCATTGAATCTGTGAAGTAGAAATTTTTAGTTTTAGTAAATTTATTACTTAATGTGATAATTTGCTTTTTCTAATCACTATTCATAACTACCACTTATTTTTTAATTTTACAACAATTTTTGTTATTGGTGGTGGTGGATCATCTATAAGAGTTTGAGACTGATTATTTCAAATGAATGAATGTAGCTAGCTCAGATTCCATCGTTTAAGATACCAGCTTCCCTCCAACTGCTGTGCTGGATAAGAAGAAGTTAATAGGCGGAGCAAAAAGAGCTGGAGTGTACATAATCAATCGATATAGGGGGGTAAACTTGGGCAGGCAATCAAAAAAAAAAAATTCTTGGCTTGCCAATCAAAAAAATAGTGGGGCGTTGAGTGGAACCCCCTGTATCCACTACTAACACTAATTTGTTTTATTTCAGCTAAAAAAAATACATGATATAATACAATAATCAGTTTCATTTACTTTTTTCTCTTTAACTCAGGTAGATATCTCATAGTTAGATCTTCCACAGTCTTCTAAAAATTAAAGATTCTAAAATCAAACTCATCACTTTTTTAATTTAGTAATTTTTTTATCAAGTTGATTATCTCGTTTCTTCCCATAATTCACCCAGTCTGTATTAAGTTAGCCATTTGTTCACGAACATATCTTTGTATCAGCGTCATCAGGCTTCGTATTTTAAATCCTACTTCTGGTGATTCATGAAACATACGATTTTTCTCATAAAATTTCGAACGCCCAAATTTATTATCCCATTTTGCTTTAAAAAGAATTATTATATGTAGGCTATTTACTCATATAGCATAAAGATTTATATTATTTTAAAAACAATCTTTTTAAATGGAGCTAAACTATTATCTAGTGAGTAGGTATATTTATATAGTACGTTAAACAGGGATGAGTTACAAATATTTAGTTTCAATGATTTAATTGCACGAATAAAAATGATTAAAATTAATCTTCTAGACATGGAATATCTTCATTTCGTTGTTCTTATCCAACATTTTTTCGAACGTTAACATCTTGGGTTGTTGCTGTTGCAGGAACCAATTCATATATTGCAGGTAGCTTGCCAGATAAATGTGCATTATTAATGGGGTATTCTTTTAATTCTTTGTTGACCATATCAGCACAAAATATATCCATGTCTATGAAACCATATAAACATTTCTCACACAAGGGTACCCCAGCCATAAAACTGATTGCATCCCAGATCTCCTTCTTGTATCCATCTATTGTTGCCTCATATTCGAACAATCATTTGCACAATCTAAAATATCGTGAGTTTTACTTCTTAATTCACTCTCCGGCCAAAACATGTAACTATCTACACATTCGTTGACAACGGCATCTTTAACAGAAATAATGAAAACTTGTAAGTATTTTGACATATGAAACAGATTTCAAAATTTAATTATAACATGTTTCAAACTGAATATACAAATTATTTTAAAGAGCCGAAACTTAATAATGTTTGAGGATTGTTTCCAAAAACCCTAGTACCTTTCCCCAAATAAGTTAATGTGTATTTCCCCTTAGTTTTACTAATGATATCTACATTTCAGTAACTTTTTTTTTCTCTAAATGCAGAAACACTTTCAGAACACTACACGGACACAATATCTTATGTTTATGCACTGATATAATCTCCGCTATTTTCCCGTTTCCCTTTGTAACAAACTTATTCAAGGACAAATGAAAAAGTTACAAAACAATGAGAACTGCGCACCTGACCTCCATGAAAATCAAATTCATACTAATACATGTGTCAGTCATCAAGGTCAAAGTCAAGGCTGTGCAGGCGCCATTAAGGTCAAGGTCGGGAGTGGGGGTCAGAGAAAATCGGTATTCTTCCCTACTGTTTTTCTAGTATCATAGAAGTTATTTTTTCTAACAAGAACTTTTCATTTAATTTGGCGTTATCAAATTGCGCCGATTGGTCGATAGGAACTTGATACTTCTGCTAGTTTTTTGATTATTGTAATTTCAGCTACTTTCCACTGGTTCGGAAAATATTCAATTGGGGTAATGGCGTTAAGAAGCTGAGTGATGTACTTTACTTTAGTTTAAGGGAGTTCTTTTAATATTTTTTCCTTTATTAGACCATAGCCGATGCTTTTTTTGGATTCAGTTTTGTGTGAGCCTCACCTCATATTACTGATTTTTCTTTATCTCTTTTTGTCCAAGTTCCGTCACACCTTCGGAGTGGTTGTGTCTCTGTGGTTGTTATAGTTTTCCTGTTGCTTTCCACAACGAATTATTTATAGTTTCTGAGGCGGGGAAGTTAGGTCTGTATTGAATTATTTTTATCATCATTTAATAGTTGTTTTATTTCCTTAATTACCTTGTTTACTTACTGATTTTAGTTTGCGTTCTTCACAGATTGTTTGCTTGACTATTCGCAGATAGGTGTCTCTTATTTCCGCTTCTCTGGACTCTAGCGCTGAATTTCAATCTCTTTGCTGTATTTGAGTATTCAGTTGTTCTATTGTTTTCTCTATATTTCTTCGACTTTTTAAAGGTATTTTAGTGTTTAGGTGGGTTTATTAACCTTTTATTTTTCTCTCAATTTATTGCCTTTAAGCATAAAAATGGAGTCCTGCGTTTATTAACAACATTTGTACTCAAGGTCATTATAACAAGAGAGTAGTCCCCCGATAGTTCAAGACTTGATTTATCATACAAATAATTTTAGTCACTCCTTTAACTGCATAGAAATCAATTAAATCTGAAATTTATCTGCGATTGGTGGACCAGTAGGTGGGATGTCCCGTTGAGAGACGTTGCAGGTTATTGCTTTGCATGGCTTTAAATAATTGCCTCCCTTTTGGTGTTTTAAGTCTTAAACCCCTTTAGGAGTATTTGACATTGCATATCCCCCTGCTATATATTGTTTTTCAAGAGAGTTGAAGAAGTGTTCAAACTACTCTTTCTTAATACTATGTTTTTGTGAACAGTTTCCTACTGCTATTGTTATTGGGCCACACCAGTCTGCCAATATAATACTAGTGCCTTATATGTGTTTCTGTCTATAATGTTCGTGTTGGTGATGTTTTATCATATTTTTAATAATAATTTCAGTTCCTCCTTGTGTTCAGTACATCAGGCTGTTACGTGCTATAGATTGTATATTTAGGTTTAATTAAATAACTTTTTTTGTGAAGTGCATTTCTGATATCATACATATCTCTATATCATTATTTGCGGTGAAGGTTTTTAATTCTTGACTATGTTATATAATCCATTGGCGTTCCAGTGTTCTAATTTTAGTTTTTTGTTGTAGCATTTGTTGCTGTTGGAATTGTGCATTTATGTGTCCTATTTCGTTATGCTGTTAGATTTCTGGCCTTGTCTGGTGTATAACCTCGCCCTAGGAGACGCCTGAGTGTGTATGTGTTTGTGTGGTGGTCAATAATTCCTGCCCTTTTCTTCGAGAGAAAAAGGTTTTTTTGCAGTTTTTTGTAAATAATGAATCCTTTAAAATTAGTTGGATGATACTACCAAATTACAGTAAAACTGAAAAAAAAATTGTCTCTAATTTTTTGTCAACCTTTTTTATTGCATAAATCAAAAGTAAGGTCTACAGGTCATTTGAAGGTCATATATACTCTTATGTCTAAGAAATCTAGGGCCGGTTGAATAATTCCGAAAGCAAGGAGTTCAAGAAAGATACTGTAAATGGAAATAGTTTCTTACATCTTTTGAATCAACGGTTTTTTTTTCGTAAAACCCTCAGAAGGAAGCGCAGTTTTTTCTACTTTTTATTCCTGCAATAAAAAATTTTGATTATCATTTAAAAAAAAGAAGTTATTGGCCAAAATCAAGGTCCCAAGGAGATGGTTAGGTAAAAATTCTAATTCTTTCTAATGAGACCATTAGGAGATCGTAACTAGTATAGAGAAAGAACCAGGGTGGAATTCGCAGAGAATATACTGTCTGTCCTCTTTCTTAACAGTCATAAAGAGATATTTTTCAGTTTGACTTAGAGGTCAGTAGGTGGCAGGTTGCAATATCCTACCGACATACCTTGAAATTTATTTTTCATATATCAGTTATTTCCTGCGAATTTTGCTCTCGGTCCGATACACCTCCATTGACGAGATCATAAGGTGGTCGAAACGCGTATGGCGAGAAGACCAGAGCGGTATTTGCAGGAAATAAACTGTTTGTATATATTTTTCCTTTCCTTTGTCTGAAAGGAGAATTACACGTATAACAACTACCAGAATAAAATAACTTTTCCAAATACATATGCGGTGAAATTGTTTATTTTTAATAATTTTCTACCGCTCCGGTGTATATTTAGATATTTGTTTATAATGTTGAAGATAACGGTCTGACATCAAGTTCTGCGGGTAATATCCTGTCGACATTTTACGAAATAGGGATTTTAAATATACAGTTGTCTTCTGTGCATTTTGCTCTCGGTTTCTTACAGCTTCACTGATCAGACCATTAGGTGGTCGAAACTAGTATGGGGAGAGAACCAGGGTAGAATTCGCAGAGAATATACTGTCTGCCCCTTTCTTAACAGTCCAGGGTATATTTGGATGTTCGTTTGTACTGTTGAAGATAACAATCCGGCATCAGTTCTGTGGGTAATATTCTGCCGACAGTTTACGAAATGGCTATTTTAAGTAGACAGTTGTTTGCTATGAATTTTGCTCTCGGTTTGTTATAGCTCCACTGATGAGACCGAAACTAGTATAAAGAGAGAACCAGAGTGGAATCCGTGAAGAGCATACTGATTTTCCCCTTTCTTAACGGTCGTAAGGAGAATAAAATAACTTTTCTAGTTATACGTATACCTGTTTTAGTATATATATATATATATATATATATATATATATATATATATATATATATATATAATACTAGTGGCTTGTATGTGTTTCTGTCTATAATTTTCGTGTTGGTGATGTTTTATCATATTTTTAATAATAATTTCTGTTCCTCCTTGTATTCAGTACATCCGGCTGTTCAGCTGTTACGTGCTATAGACTGTATATTTAGATTTAATTAAATAACTTTTTTTTGTGCGTTTCTGATATCACCATATATCTAAATCATTATTTGCATAATTTGCGGTGAAAGTTTTTATTTCTTGGCATCAGTTCTGTGGGAAATACCCTGCCGACAGTTTACGAAATGGCTATTTTAAGTAGACAGTTGTTTTCTATGAATTTTGCTCTCGGTTTGTTACATCCCCACTGATGAAACCGAAACTAGTATAGAGATAGAACCGGAGTGGAATCCGCAAAGAACATACTGATTTTCCCCTTTCATAACGGTGGTAAGGAGAATAAAATAACTTTTCCATTTATACGTACATATGTTTATATATATGTATATATATATATATATATATATATATATATATATATATATATATATATATATATATATATATATATATCACGATTTAATGGACCACAATTAATAATACATGTATGGTGAATATTTAAAAATCCCGCCAAACAATATCTGTAGAGAATTCATACTTTTTTCATGAACCTGAAACTCAATCAAAAATTGCTTAAATGTTTTTGTCAAATCGTGTTTCTGCGACTCTAAAATAAAATATCAAAAGCTGACTTCCACGAGTTTTAAAGCTATATTTTTATACCTTTCTTTTAGAATCAAATATTTTTTTCTTTTTTGAACGCTCTAAGTTAAAAAAAAGATATGGTTTAAGTCTAAAAATACTAGTTTGTGGCAATTTGTCTAAAATTGAATTTTGTATCCTGTTTTGATTTTTATTTTCACAATATTGGAACGATTTCTGCTTTTTTAATCCACTTGGTAGAATTGGCTTTTATTTCCACTAAAAAGGTTTAATTAGTTGAAAGATGTTATTTTTATTATAAAAATTGCTCTTCTGGCTCAGTAGGTCAAATTTACAATGGCTTTTATAACGCAGATACTGGGTTCGTATAATACGTCATAAAAATGAATTTGAACCGCTCAATCGAAATTTGAACTGACGACCCTTTTCTGTTAATATACTATTAATAAAGGTTTCATCTATTTCTATGAATACTAAACATTTTTTAAATTTCGTTGTTCATTCAGAATATGTAAATTCTACTTTAAGTTAGATGGACAAAATTTTTTATTTAACATATTTAAATAATAAATTAAATATTAAAGGAAAATCAATTCTTTCAATTTTATAATGACGTATTTCGCTATAATAGTGCCTATGATTAGCAAGCAGCTAGGATCACCTCTTGTAAACTTATCCGTACACAGAAACTATTTGATAAATTAATTTCTAAAAGTATTTTGCCTAATTTTCTTTTATTGAGCAAATTAGTATTCACGAAACGAATAAATACACATTTACCTGTTCGTCTAAAGAATTTTTATAATGGATAACAATATCTTTCGTATTGTGTTGATGGCAGGTGATCATTAACTCCAAATATGATTAAAATATAAGAATAAAAAAAAATCTCGTTAATAAAATTTAGAAAATTTCTTGTAACTTTAAATAACATTAGCTTATAAATTATTCATGAAAATGTCATGAACAGTATTAGAGTTAGGTGAAATCTTCTTAAAAATCATTTCCAAATTACTTGATGGTTTTTATACAAACACTAACTCCCTAATTCATTAACATAGTCTAACTTCAAAACCAATCTAATTTGACAATAGAGGGTTTAAATTGACAAGAACAACTATAAGCAAAATAAGTTTTGAATGTTAAAAATCCAAGAATAAAAATCGTTTGTATCTATTACCGAACGGTTATTTATTCAATATTACCAATTCAAAATTATTTTCTAAATTTTTTCAAGGACATTGTCCTACCAATCGCGAAGTTTGGACAATAATTTTGCACGATTTAGCATATTATTTATTTTTATTTTAATAGTGGTTATGAAGCGATATATATATATATATATATATATATATATATATATATATATATATATATATATATTCATCAACCTGGAAGTACATATACAAGACAGAAAACCATAAAAGACAGGTTAGTTGTCACCTTTTGTTAAATTATTTGAAATTTTTATCATTGAGTTAGGATAATAATAATTAGACCTTAACTAAATGATACTATTACTTATGTTTTATTGTTTAAAATTATATCAATCTCTACGATGACCCGATTCAATAAATAAATTATTTATTTCACATTCGTTCGCATTTCTTTTTGGACTCATAATGAATTAAAATAGGGTTCCTGATTGAATACAGTATTTACTTTTACAAGGTTTGTTCACTAAGAAATTTAATATTATTAAATATAAGGTTTAGAACAAAAATGACATTTTGTTGGATTTCTTTTGACTTGACTTGCGAAGTATGTGTGCGTATTCTAAATAATTTTATTTTACCTATTAGGTTATTGACTATGTTGAAAAAATGGGGAGTAACAGGAACTAAAACATTAAAAGTGTTACCAAATCAAGAAGTGCGTTTTTAAGATTAAGGACGATTTGTCCACTCATCAGTTTTTTCAATTTTACTTGAAAATTGTACATTTTTCTTAGGTACATGTCCACAGAAAAGTGGTAGGTAATGAAATTTTCTATCGAAATGGTAGCTCATGTAGTCCAAAAAAGTAATTTTTCAAAAAATACACCCCAGAAACCAAATTGAAAAAAGAAGAGCAAAAAATGCAAAATATTTAAAAAAATTTTCCCCATAACTTTTTTCCAAGCAAAGTTAGGTATAGGTATTGCTCCATGAAAAAGAAAGCTGACGTCACGCCCGTTAAAATGAGATCCTGCAGAAGTCTGTATAATGAAAAATACCCGAAATAAGGCGTCTCAAACCTCAAACTTTGCTATTTTTCACGATATTAGTAAATTTTTGCTTCTTTTTTTCATATTTCGTCCCACAACTTTTTTGTAAGTGAATTTAGGTATAGGCATTGCCCATTCAAAAGAAAGCTGATACTACGCCCGTTAAAATGGTCCCCAACCGAAGTCTATACCATTAATTGTAGCTGAGAAATGGCCTCCCAGATTTTCAACTTTTTATGTTTTATATAACTTTTTACCTGCACATTATGTAATTTTATATTTATGCGTGAAAATTTTTCGTTATTCAATGAGCCAATTATTTTAGGGTGTGTAAAGATCAAAATATTTTACTTTTGGAGAAGTACTCACATGTATTTTTGGGCAAAAATGCAGATCCTGAAGACGTCGATTCTAGATCTGAATGCATCATAATTTTAATATACGGCTTGAAAATTGAGACCTTGTCGCTATCAGAAGCATTCACAAAGTGTGAAATTTACTTTATTGCAATTACTTATACCAACTGATGCTACTAGACCACATGGCTTAAGAACATACTTGCAAATTCAACAATGGAAAGGGAATATTTTAAAACTTCTTGAGTGAGGTTGGAAAATATCGAAAAATGAATTGATACCAATTTTTCCAAAAAAAAAAACCTGCACCGCAAACTTTGCTTAAAAGAATAGTCTGTGCCTGCACCAAAGGATGCCAAAGGAATCGTGGTTGCAGGAAGTTACTCCATATTCTGCAAAGAATGTATGGTATTAAATTATAAAAATGCTGATGTACCTGACGTTACTGAAATATACTGAGAAAATAATTTAACTGAATACAGCTTTTAAATATAAATAAATTAATACAAAAGGTAAAAAAAAATATTTTTCATTCCGTACCCTATATTAATAGTTGTTTAAAATATAATTATTTTTATCATTAAACATTTTAAAATAATTCGTTCATTGAATAAAGAAAAATTTTCACGCAAAAATATAAAGTCACATAATGTGAGTGTAAAAAGTTACAAAAATCGTAAAAAGTTGAAAATTTTGAGAGGCTATTTCTCGACTACTATGCATCGCACAGACTAAGGCTAGATATCATTTTAACGGACGTGATATCAGCTTTTTTTGACAAATTCACCTACATACAAGTTGAAGGACGAAATTTGAAAAAAAAAACGAAAATTTGCTAATATCGAGAAAAGTAGCTAAATTTGAGACCCCATATTTCGGTTTCTTTTTATCGTATAGAATTCTATGATAGTTCATTTTAACGAGCGTAACGTCAGCTTTCTTTTTCATGAAGCAATGTCTATACCTAACTGCACTTGGAAAAAGGTTATGGGGAAAAAGTTTAACAATTTTTTTTGAATTTTATTCTTTTTTTTTTGATTTTGTTTTTGGGGTACTATTTTGAAAGGAAGTTTTATTACCTACAACTTTTCTATTGACATATCTGCGAAAAATATTTTCGAATGAAACTGACAAAACTGAAAAGGGGAAGCACCTTTTAATTTGGTAGCACTTTAGGTTTTTGTCATATTTGGAGGTCAATTGAGCATACGAACGTATGAAACAATAAAAACACTTGAAGATTTTACTTTTAATGTTTTTTCTTTTTTTAGGATATATACGAGCTGGAGTGGAAGTTGTATACAAACGTTTAATGTTTTTATATTATATCTTTAGCATAAAAATAAGGGGTTTCATTTTCTTAGGACAGAATGTAACTTTCTTAAAATAATTGGAAAATTCTAGGTTCATTTTACATGAAAGATAGTACATTTAAATTTAATAGTTTTTCTCATATTGAGATCTTAAGTATCCAAATTCCAACTGCTGCACAGACTGTTGCATCTAAACGATATATCTTACGTGTCCCTGACCTTTCCCCAAATATGCCAACTTAACAAAATATTTTGGAAATACTTAAGTTGGAAGTTGGTTTATTTCAGTTTAATAATTTAGCAACCGTAGTGTTATAAGACGAACAATATACATTTTCCAAACGTATATGGCTAACTAATAATTAACATTAAATATATCCCACTAAGAAAAAATAATTTTAAAACCGATCTAATTCATGAATGAAGTTATAAATTATGTGTCATCTAAGTTATGAACATAAAAAAACTAAACTAGAAAAATTATGTGCTTTAGTTAGAATTACTTACCAATTTCAAGATTTCCCCCCTTTTAATTATTCGCTAATGGTAAATTTGTTGACATATAAAATATAAATTTTAAGAAACTAGAAGTTCTAATGTCCATGATAACTAGATCGCGCTTAGATCTAGCATTACTAAGAAAAAGAAATACCAGGTATATAGACTAGCCATATATACCATAAAACAAAATTTTTCCTGCAAAGGTAAAATTTGTATTAATAAATTTGTTTCTATTCATTTTTTTGTGAAAATCAGATTTTGAAAAAATTCTACGAATGTAGGAATCGTAAGTATCAAAACAACTTTAAAATAGTTGTATATTATTTAAATTTTAAATTTACATTCATATAATTAGTTAAAATTTTAGTAATCTGATTAATAGAGCTTAAAAAATTTAATGTTATGTACTAATATTTCTCATAAGCCTTAATATTTATTTTATTTTTGACTACACATGGTATAGTTAATTCGAACTCTTCTTGAATATTAAATTTTAAAGAAAACGAAGACTACTTTTAATCACATTATACCACCTACACTTGTCATTTTTATTGTTCAGTTTTTATTACTTCGTCTTCAATTAAGCACGACAATGAGGGTGTCTTTTATTATAACATTATGTTTTACCCATTCTCTAGCGGAAGAGGTATTAAAAGTTTCAGCTGGTGATTCTTATTTAGAAGCTTACAAGGAATCCTCTAGTGCACCGGTTGAAACTGAAAATAAAGCAGACAAGAAGAGCGATGGTACCTACCCTGTTTATTCAGGGCCTTCAACACAATACGGGCAACCGGAGTCATATGGATCTTCTTCACCCCAGTATGGACCTCCTACATCTCAATACGGACCACCAAATCCTCAATACGGACCACCAAATCCTCAATACGGACCGCCAACTCCTCAATATGGACCTCCAGCTCCTCAATATGGGCCTCCTACTCCTCAATATGGGCCACCAGCTCCTCAATATGGACCTCCGACACCACAATATGGGCCACCAGTACCTCCACCGTCTTACGGATCATTTGGGGAACCTATACCGCAGTAAGTATGTACTATCTCTCCTTTTTCAAGGTGCATATAGATTATTGTTGAATATATATGAATATTTGAGATTTAAACTAATAATATTTTTAAGAAATTTAAATTGTTCTCGTTGTTTAATAATAACATGTGGTCAAGAAAATTGCAAGAAACCATTTGTAAACGTTATTTTTTATTCATCAGAATTACTAGGGTCTCTAAACTACACCGAATATTATTAAAAATAAGGTGTATTTATGGAGGATTTAATTTTTAAAAAATAAGACACAGAAGAGGTAGCGACAAGAGCCTAACTGAGCTTAAATTATTTAAAATTTTTAAACATTTATGAGTAAAATTAAGTTAGAATTAGTATTGTGAATGAGTTTTCTTATTTATATTCCTACAGAAAATTTCCTAGATCTATAGTTTGCATTCAAAAGTGCACTGCGGTTCACGAGAAATCAACAATAAAAAAGGACTCATGTTGAAACGGATTTACCAGATATGTGATTAGAAATCCAATTTTTTTATCAGAAGATAAGATAAGGAAATAATTAAGAACTGGAAAAAATATCTTTAGTTATTTTAAGAACATAACCGGATATTAATAATTTATAAATATTACAATTTTTTTTATTATTGACAACAAATAAAGACGTTTTATAATTTAAAAGATAAAATTCTTTGCTAATTATATGATGAACTAATATGTAAACTAGTGTTAAAGATGAAAATATCACTACAAAATTAAGATGAAATTATTGATGCCTAGGTGGTTAAGCAAGAAAGCTACCTGGGGGCTCGTGAAAATATTATCAAATTATTATGTCCCTGCAATCCACAAGGATCAAAAATAGCCGGGAGTTTTCGTGTAAATGTTCTTGGGTAGACCTTGTAAGAACTTATGTAAATATACGTGTATATATATATATATATATATATATATATATATATATATATATATATATATATATATATATATATCCGGAAAATACGTGTACAACATTTGATGACTGCTTCGTTTAGGTAGAAGACGTAAAAATTTTAAAAAATTTAGATTTTTCCCAAATTTCTTGAAAACGTGATAACTGAATTTAATGAGTTTTGGTGTGTGGTCTAACACTATAATATGACGTTTTCTAGTGGTATAGCGACTGACTATAAAGTAGTGTAAAAGTTATGAAAGTGACGTCACGTCTGTCTGACAACCTAGATATTTCTATCGGATAACTGCACGTATTTGGAAGCTTTTTTACCCCCATGCGCCTTACATTTTGTGCATTTATTTGAAACAAACGAATTCGTGATACAAGTTTTGGCAGAAAAATTTTGTTTTTTGATAAGGCGTGCTTTACAAGATCTGGAGTCACCAACCTGCACAACGAACATGTTTATGCGGATGGAAATCCATATGCCATTGAAGTTGCACAACCACCAGCATAACTTTAAAATAAATGCTGGGCAGGTATTATTGATCGCTACCTTACTGGTGCTGTTATGATTCCACACAAAATAAATTGAAATATTTGTTTAAATTTTTTGAAAAACACATTACCAGTTCTTCTTGCAAATTGGCTTATTTTACTTCGGAGAGAACTATGATATATGTATGATGATGCCCTATCCCATTTTTCCGTTGCTGTTCGGCAATATTTACACGACCAATATCCCAACCAATGTGACGGATTCAAAGAGGCACTGAGGCACCAGTAAGATGGCTAGCATGTTCTCCAAAGTTAAATAAATGTGACTCCTTTTTATGGTGCGTTCTTAAAACAGAAGTATACAAGACTCCGGTGAACATCCGTGAAGAATTATTAATGGGCATTTTAAACGCTGGCAACCACACAAAATCATGAGATGTCCAACTTCATTTTTTAAAAAGTGTTAATAAGTGTATTCAGCAAAATGGCGGTCATTTTGCACATTTGCTTAATTAATGTTTTCTTTTTAATTAGTTATTCCGATACATGTGCTTCCAACATTTATTTTAAAAATTGTTTTACTATTAAAACAAATTGGTGTATCCATATACATAAAAATATTTTTCCTGAGAAAACCGCTCATCCAATGAAAATTTTTCAAGAGGTAAAAAGAGACAAAGAAAACACAAAATATTTGGCGAAAACTTTATTTATTTCTCAACATAGTCTCCTTTTAGCTCGATACACTTTTCCCAGCGAGGTTCAATAGCTTCGATACCTTGTTTATAGTAAGAAACGTCGAGCTCCTCAAAATAGCCATCAACTGCAGATATCACCTCTTCATCATTGGTAAATCTTTTATCGCCGAGCTATTTTTTCAAGTTTGGAAAGAGAAGATAGTCCGGGGGTGCTAAATCTGCCAAATATGGTGTATGAGGAAGTAATTCGTACTTTAAATTATTAATTTTGGCCACTGCAATAACAGATGTGTAAACAGGCGCATTGTCGTGATGGAACAATACTTTCTTTTTCGCCAAATGCGGCCTTTTTTCCATAATTTCACTCAAACGCTGCAATACGTTCGCATAATACTCGCCGTTGATGGTTTTTCCTTTTTCAAGATAATCAATAAAAATTATACCATGCGCATCCCAAAAAACTGAAACCATGACCTTGCCTGCAGATGGAACCGTCTTTGCCCTTTTTGGAGCCGATTCTCCCCTTTCAATCCATTGTTTTCACTGTTCCTTCGTCTCGGGTGTATAGTGATGGACCCATGTTTCATCCATAGTTATTAATCGACGCAAGAACTCGGCTTTGTTTTGGCGAAACATGGCCAAACACTCGACTGAAACATCCTCACGACGCTGTTTTTGTTCGATTATGAGCAAACGCGACGCCCATCTTGCACACAGATTTCTCATGTCCAAACGTTCAGTCAATATGCGATGTACAGCACTTTTTGAAATGAGTACTATTTCTGCTAACTCGCGCACTTTTAGACGATGGTTATCAATTTTGTCATTTTTTTTTTCACTATTTCTGGAATAGTCATCTCATTTGGTCGACCACTGCGATATTCGTCTTCGCACCTCGTACGGCCTCGTTTAAACTCTACCGCCCAAAACTTTACTGTTGAAAACGAAGGTGCATACTCCCCCAAAGTAGAGTATAGCTCGGCTTTGATACTGGTTGCACAAAGTCCTTTCAAATGAAAGTATTGAATCACATAACGATAACCAATTTTTTTCCATGTTTTCAAATTCACTGAAAGCGTTCACTTTTGATGGCTGTCAAACAAGTAATAAACAACGCAACATCTTCAAACTTAAAACTAGATCTTTCTAAGCGTGGTACTATCTAAAACAGTCATTATATTTTAAAAACTACTGTCATCTATGTGTCAGGCCGGTTAATTCTGGGACTGTCCTCGTACATGCAGTTATCTGATAGAATTATCTAGGTTGTCATAACATTGATGACATAAAAAATCAGAAACGATGTTTATAAATGATGTCACTTTTATAAATTTTACACTAATGTATAGCCGGTTGCTATACCACTAGGAAACGTCGTATTTTAGTGTTTGACCACACACCAGAAATACTTAAATTGAGTTACCACGTTTTCAAGAAATTTGGGAAAAATGAATATTTTCTTAAAACTTAGAAATCTTCTACCACCTAAACGAAGCAATATTGGATATAACTAAGTTGGCTTAAATCGACCCATTTTGACGTTAAAAGTTTGGTATAACTAGTAGTGATCTTGAAAATTACTTTGACATTGCCTTTTAAGGCCATTTGAAGGGCAACTAGAATTTTAAGCAGTATCCCCCAATTTCCACCCCAGGAATGAAAAGAGTGGAAAATCCTACTATTGGATATGGCCTTGATATCAAGGTTAAGGTTAAATATTAAGGTCATTTCAAGGTCAAACAAAAAGACCCCCATATATTTCGTGACATGTTTTGTACAAGAGTTGTTGGGTGGCATGGAGGCTAAGTGGTAGTGACCTTGAAAATAGTCTTAAACTTGGCCTTCAAGGTCATTTGGTGTGGAATAGTTGATGACAAGTATATTGAAGTTGAAGGCAACCATTTTGAACACTTATTGAAATAAATTGTTATGAAACCCTTAACATGAGCATACAAACTGATGAGGGGCAAAGGAACTTATAGAAAACAAGCACCCTGATGATAAGAGGCGAGGGGACTCACCGAAAACAAGCACCCCGATGGTGAGAGGCGACGGAACTTACCGAAAAGAAGCACCCCGAAGAGAACAAAACTACTACTTTCACGTCGTTGTTCCTAGTTAGTGCTAAAAGTAGTTAATCATGCACATACTCGTACTAAGTACAGTTTTTGCTAACAATTCTGAACGAATGCATTTCTTCATATAGCCTTTAAGATCAGCATCAAGATAATGTTATAGCAACTTTGCAATGTCACAGTTTTAGTACGAAACATTTTATAAAATAATGACTTTTAAGATCTTAATTTGATCTTGAGACGACCTTGATATTAGACCTTAACCTTGATGTCAAGGTCATATCTGATGATGAAATTACTGTGAAATTGGTCGATCTTTCCAATTCCAGAAGTCAAATTGAGGTATCCTTTTCAAATTTTAAAATTCAGCTTCAAATCACCTTGAAAATCAAGGTTATTTTCAAGGTTACTGCTACTTAGCCCCCGTGCGGCCCAACAACTTTTCATGAAATAATGCGATCTTTTTTTTTGATGATCTTGAAATAATTTCATATTTGACCTTCACCTTGAGGTCAAGGCCATATTCGATGATAGAATTTTTCGTTCTTTTCAATCCCGGGACCGAAATTAGGGAGTCCCATTTAAAATTCTGAAGAGCAAGGTCAAGGTAATTTCAAGTTCACTACTAGTTAGTCACCCTGCCACCCTATAATTTTTTTATAAAACATTTTTCGAAAAAAATGTGATCCTACCAAGTCTCAACATAAATGTTGCACCTTATATATATATATATATATATATATATATATATATATATATATATATATATATATATATATATATATATATATATATATATAATTTTTTTATTACCATAATTTGCAAATATTACAACCTTTTCTTGATCTGATTGTAATAACTGATTTTAATGACGAATTCTTTCGGAAGAAAAATATTAGCAATAAAATATAAAAAATTGTTTTTTTACAACATGTAACTTGACAGTTGCTGATAATTTATTTGAACTCTTAATATAGTGCCGCCTAAATAAAGAACTGTAGTGTTCATCATAATAATATTACTACGCTAAATGGCTATAGTTACTGACGCGTCAATAATTAAAATTATCTCTTTCTCTCTCTTCCTTGATTTCATATTATAAATACTTCCGCAAACAAGCAGTATATAAAAGAAATAGCGTCATTTCCAGAACTGCGTAGAAGAAAATCTCCACGCAGTTACTCAAAATATTTTCAAAATGGATTTTCTTTTCTTTAACGTATTTGGGACAACTTGTTAAAACGCTTCCAGACATTTTAAGCATTTACTTTAATAAAAATAATGATCATGTGTTTCTTTATGTGATGCGAATCGTTTAAAAATTATTATGAAACTAGAGCTATTACTTTTAATTTGAACAAGAAACGACCTTAATGGGTAAGTTTTCCTATTTTCTTTTTTATAGAACATACCAAATTTATGCTGAGGCGTATAGAATAACTACTTTTTTTGCAAAAAATAGCTTAGCAGATCAATCAGAAAAAAAAATCCTGTTGGACATGCGCCACGTCATCAAAATCTATACAACGATAAGAACCATCAATTTTTAACAAAAATATGAAATGTTCTTACCTATTTTCCGCGAAAATAGTTGCATTTTGAATATATACTTTAAGGGACTCATTTGTTCAAAACAATGTGCAGATTCGTTGCTTATTGGTAATTTACGAACATCCTGTATACGAGATGTGGTCAACAATTTTAACCAGTAAAAAGACATTTTGAACAAATTATTAATCAGCTCTCCCTCTATAAGTTATAAACAGAAGGAATGAATGAATGTGATTTTTTGGCTAAAATGTATATACCGTTATAAGGATGTGAATAAATTTATGTTTTAACCAGGCCTGTGGAACAAAATTATTTAAATTTGGAAATTATAAAGTTTATAGTGATATAAAGCCTATTAAAATATGTTGCTAATCTTAATTGTAAAAAATCATTATTGATTAGACTTGTCAAAGCTACATAAGACCTGTATTACCATAAATATGTGATATACAAGAAAAATGGGAGAAAAAAGAAACTAGATGTGGACTATGATAACTGGAAGGCAGTTACTTTTCTGTTTGCGAAGGAAATATGTGATGATTTTGACTGTTTAGCATTCACTTGCAATTTTTTAACTAGTTTTCTACTTTTACACGATTTTATTTAGTTTCACTGCTGCCTATGGACTGCTGACCGACCAACGAATCTTGTAACTCACTTCCGATTATATGATCAAAATGAAATTAGGTACACATGTATAAATTCGATGACGATACAATATTATGTTACGATTGAGATGGTCTGATGATGGCTTCAGGATTTCTGTTCTGGTGAACGTATCCTAACAAGTTTTAGCTCGTTAGATGCATCTCGATGACTACACTGGTTCTAGTCATATCCAGGGTTACAGAAACTAAGCAATGCTGAACGGAGACTTATTGAGTTTGGGCTTGTTTGATTGATCTTTCCATTCAAATCAAGGTTTGTAGCTTACCGAGAAAGAAATGGCACAAGGGTGGCTAAACATGATATGCCATAAGCGCTGCATTCTCCCACGTAAGTCAAAATGATTTTACTTTCATGAAAGTCGTTCACTAAACGGTATAAAACAACTTGCTAACTATGTTACACGGCATTATCATTTTATAAGTTGTAAAAATCAAGGTTATAGTATATTATGTTAACTAATATGAAAATATGATCATAGACGATAGATTTATATTTTGGATTACTAGTTTGATAATTTATTTTCGTTGTAACATCGTAGGTGCTCTAATTTAATGACGAAAAGTGATTAATGTACATAATTATCAATTTGAGGAACTTTCGACTCTGATGTGACTCTGAAATGAAATAGCAACAGATAGCACAATTTGAGTAATACAGAGCAAAACCACACGTGTATTTGCACTCACGGTGTCTCCAAAGGATATTTTACTAAGAAAATAAGCATATATCAAATTTTTATATGATTTTCTTGAACATAATTTTAAAAGGAAAACTTTCATATCGATTATCTGTTAGCAAATGTATATCATTATTAACACAACCATTGTTCTACAAGTTACGGGAGGTAGTGACATAATTAACTTGAACTTATACACTAAATCAAAAAAAGGGAATATGATCTAAAACAACGCAACTGACATTCCTCAAACATGGGCCGTTAAAAAATGTGTAGTATACAAGTTATTAGGAATGTTTTTCGAAAGAACAATTTTTTATCAATTTAATTTTTTTTATAATAATTATAATGTAATAGAGACGAATACAAGAAATATTGAATCGAGTATACAAATTTAACTTTCTGATATAAATAATTCGGGCGCTTATTATGAATTATTTTATTAAATAATATTATGCTATGCAACATTCATCTTTCATACATTTTCAGCCACCCAATGAATGAATGAATGAACGAACAAAGGGTGGTGATACTTGATAATCGATGCCTAGGCCTCGTTGGTCCATTTACGGCCCACTTTTACCGCAGGTTATTCAAGGCATCATTAATTGAACTTCGGTGACATTGTATCTCCGGAATCTCTGCCTTAGTCCGTTGAGATCTGGGTACTCTCTGAGGACATGGTCAACAGTTTCATCTTCTTCTAGATACCATCTGCACTTCGGGTCTTCTACAATACCAATCTTATAAAGATGGCCCCTCAGGTGACACCTCATTCCAAAGGTCCTTTCCACCATTCAATAAATTTACTTTCGATTCAGCAACCCAATTTCCATCAGTTTAACATTCTCACCTCTATCATACCTTCTTATACCATCAATGAAACTTAGGCAACAGTTTTGTATAAGTTCAATAAGCCTATAATCATGTTCCAGAAGACAAGGGCCATATAAACTGTCACAGAAAGTAAACTGTGATAAGAACAGATTTTCGAATTTTTTTTTTATTTTCATTGAAAAGATGTCTCTGATTAAATATTAGTTTTAAGTTGGCAAAAGTTTTTTAATACAATTATTAACATGTTCCGAATTGCAAATTAATCCAAGATTTCTAGCAACAGACGAGCAACTCAAAAGTTCATTATTTAAGGCAATGTGTAGTAAGTTTTCGTTTTTATGTCTACACTAAATACGCCTGAACAGAAGCACAAAAGCGTCTGATATTTCTTCGGGTTAATTTCCAGACAGTGGCTTGAAGGGGATCAAGGTCACTAGACAGCCTCAAGGAGGTCTTCACGGCGCAACAACACATATATTTGGGTATCGTCTGCATAGAAGTGTACCGTTGCATGCATAAAATAATTTGTTAATTGAAGCGAGTATAAAGTATAAAAAAAAATAACCCAGGATTGATCCCTGAAGGACTCCACATGCAACATTCACTTAATTAGACTGTTTGCCCTTACGTTTTACGAACTGAATTCTTTCAAGAAGGCCACAAGTAAAGTCAAGAAGAAACAAAACAGTAAGTTCACTACGATCAGCCACCTCTAAGATATCATCGGTAACCTTTAAGAGTGCCGCCGTACAACTGAAACCTTTACAGAAACCAGACTGAACGAGTGAATATAAATTATAGCGTATAATATGATCACTATTTGATGCTCGAGAATCCTCTCGAGTACCTTCAACAAAGTTGGCAGTATGCTTTTAGGTCTAAGATCTTTCAACTCGTCAGGAGTTGGAACCTTTGGGAAATTTTCCAAATTTTAAGGAACGTTGAAGTCTCTCTGCAACAGTTAATCAGATGTACAATAAATGGAACTATGTGTGGATAACATAAGATAGCACAAATAATCCAATTCCATCAGCACCGATTGGATCTTTTGGCTTGAAACTAATAATTTAAGATAGTAGCATCAGGGGTTAAAGACCTGGTAACATTAATAAAAAAATTATTGATATCCACCGTACTACAAAGATGATCAGGAATAGATTAAAGAACTTTTGAGTAAACACCAAGTTGTCTGAAAAGTTTTGATTTATTTATTTTTTTATTGTCAGCAAGCAATTTATTTTCGAGATGAGCTTTTTTTCGCTTTCAATGGATATAATAGCATAATTTCGGAGCTACCTGTAATTTTCTCAGTTTACTAAGGTATTATTTCGTTTATACTTTGACAATACCCTGTCGCAAAGGTTCATGAAGTATTTTAAATTTTGAGTTATCCATGGAGCTTTTTTTTAGTTGTTCGCGCAGTCTTAACAAGAGCATGTATGTTAACTAAATTTAAAATATGAACTTTGAATATTTCTAGTTTGCTATTAATTTCTGGAATTTGAAGTATATTATAAAAGGGCGCGTTCATATGATCTCTATAGAACACTTTATAATCAAAGTATCGAAAGTCCCAATATGTAATAAACGAAAGTTTAGGCTTGGACAGTTTCACCCGCAATTCACACTTCTTTACACCATACATATTTGAAGCCATATGATTTGAATTATTTAACCTTTAGAAAGACAGGCCGGATTGATGTATAGTTTCCTTTTTGATTGAGACCGAATACGTTATAATTTATTATTAAGAGGGGTAAATTTACCCTGTTTTCATATGTTGCCCTTCCCATTGTGTTCAATGAAAGACACAAGCACAGACTTCTCCTTTTTTTTTGCTAGGTAGAACTTTAATAGTAAATTCGTCCGGGGCTACATCAACGTTCAATATATCAAAAAATTTGTTTACATCACCATTATAGTTTTGATCTCCTTTTAAATCAACAATGATACGATTCTTATTTTTCTCATTGGACATATTTCTAGTGGAACCTCTGACATGGCTCTTTCCACTTCCCCTATTCTAAACTTTAGCTAGTCCTGCTCTTTCCCAAACATCTTATTTTTACTCAGTTGCGTTTGTTCCATCATAGAGCGATTAAAAATAGATTGTTTCAATCCTATAAAAATTCATATAACTCAACATTAATAGTTATTTAGAATTTCTTTGTGGATTTTTATGAAATATTTGGAATATTTTGAAAGTTCATAAAAATTTCAGCTATTTATTTTGTAAAATTTCAAAATTTTGCGGTACCCCTCACATACCTAGACACCGTTTTACATATCACATATCTCGTCAGCGTTCGACAAACACGTATTACATACCGAAGTGTAAGCGCTATGTTAATATTGAATTGTTATTAGTTAATTGTTACACATACTAAATAACACAAGTTTTCTTAAATCACAAAAAACAGTCAATAATTCATTGATTTTAGTTGTTAATCACAATTAAAAAATTATTATTTAATACTAAATTATTCCACAGAGAACTATCAATATTCATTAGGGAGTGAAGGTTACTGCAGTTCAATATTTTGTATTTTTATATTATTTTATTCCTTATTTTAATATAAATAAATTAAATGTTATTCTAGGTACGGGCCGCCAGTATATGGACCTCCAGCACAAAATTTACAAGTGTTTTACGGTGTGCCACATGCAATGATCAGCATATGGGATAAACTGTGGGAGAAAATAAAGTGGAAATTAAATCTTTTTACTATTGGCAAAATTATTTTGAAATTGGTAATTTTTAAGAAAATTGTTAGTCTAATAGCTATTTTATGTCTTCTACTCTTTATCCCTTCTTTAAAGCATAAAAAGTTGGGCCTTTTTCATGGCGAAGATGAAGGTGAAAGAAGTATGCAAAACAAAACTCCAGGTAATATCGTTAGCAATAATAAAAATATTGACACTACTCCGAATTTTTGACAGAGCCTTATCAGCAAAAATAAAATAATCTAGAGCAAAATAAACAAAAAGGCGTATTTAAATCTATGTTAAGTCGCAAAAAATTCTAGTTTAGTTTCAAAATAAAAGAGAAATTTTATATGACTGAATATACAAGGTATGGCCTAAGTAATAACTGAAAGCATCTCATGATATTTTAAGAAACGAAGTCCTTATGAACTCATGATGGGAAAATTTGATTTCAAAAAAAAAGAAAGCCGGAGAAAACAGAACGACAAGGATAGAATGCATTTCTGTCAGTATTATAAACGCCATTCGTTGCAAAACAAACTATACGTTTTAAAATAATGATTTCCACATATCGGTAAAGTTACTTATCTCTAATAATAATATATAATTTTATGTTTTTTTTTTAACCTAAATATTATCATAAAAATGTAAACATTTTTATGTTTGTTATTCCATTATACAATACAATATTTTTGAGAGTTTATAATGAGTGTTTTCTATAATGCATTTTTGGATTATTTAAAAAAATATCTTAGATTGGTAATGCAGTTTTTTTAATTCTTTATGATGCCTAAAGAGTTTTAATAATATATTATTTGCATTTAATTAAAATAAAATTATGTGATTATAACAAAGTCGATAATAATAAATAAATATATTTAAAGAGAAAGAGAACAAGCATTGGCGCACAGTGGATTATTTAAGAAAATATCTTAGATTGGTAACGCAGTTTTTTTAATTCTTTATGATGCGTAAAGAGTTTTAATAATATATTATTTGCATTTAATTAAAATAAAATTATGTGATTATAACAAAGTTGATAATTATAAATAAATATATTTAAAGAGAAAGAGAACAAGCATTGGCGCACAGTGATAAACAAAAACATCGCCAAAACCTCTAGGTATGATTTTTCTTTTATTTTTGACTTATTTGGACTACATAAGGTGACATTAATACTTAAAGGCCTAAAACTTGTTATGTAAAGGTTAAGAATGACTTTTCGATAGCAATTTATTTAAGTTAGTTACGGAAGGATTTAACGGAAATCTAATATTTTATGAAATATATGTAATGTTGCTTTTTTCGGAAATTTTCGGGAATTATGTTCCTTATAATTCTAGAATTTCTGAGCGTCTTCAGGAAGAAATCATGCGCAACAAGCTAATATTTTATGAAGGATGTGGGATCTTATACTAGACATATTATGTCACAAAAATTGCAACAGTTTTCAAACAATATTTTTTAAATTATTTTGATATTTATTGCATAGACACTACATCATATAAACAAAACTGCTTATAACTATTAAACTTTTATTGATAGATATTACGTTGGCATTGTTTTAGACTAACTTTTTCTATCTATACAGTTTTCTATAGTTCGGCTTCGTTTACTTGTACAGTTAAGCAATTTATAAATGAAATAAAGAGTAAACATGTAATGGATACTATGAGAAAACTAACTGAAAGAACCTTTCTTTTTACATCTATTTGAGGACAATACAATATTCTAGTAAAATCTATGCTGTTACGCTACATAAATAAAGTCTTTGTGGAGAGCATCAAAAGCTATGTTTAATCATAAATTTCTCCAACCCCCTGCATATATATGTCGATTTTATTTACCCTCTTTCAATTTAATTCCACTTTACTCTTTATTATTCGAGATTTGCATTAAAAAAATATATTTATTATATCTTCTTTTTAATCCCTTTTTGGGAGGATTTTCCTTAAAAGTATTACGAACTATTTTCATATTAAGTTCTATGAACATTCCAAACTTCATGCTCAGTTCTTAATTTCTTCAAAATTATCGCGGGAACACACTGGCTAATTGACGAATAAAGTCACCACAATGCTTCTTCTATGCACGATATGGCAGTATTACAGCCTTGCCACAGCATCCAGGCTCTACTGTGGTCAATCGATTATTTTATAGGATACTGGTAGGACCCATATGTCTCGCTTAAATTTAAATTTTCCCCCACTTAGGCGGCCTTTCAAAAGGCCCAGAATCAAGTCGCCTCAAGATGATAAAATAGACAATTTCGATAAATTTTTCATTGTTAAAAACTTAGATGGTACTTTCATACTGCACAAAGCCTTACAGTCGTATTTCGGTTATCCCTCTGATACGAAAAAACTACGTGTTGGACCTCTTCTAGTTGAAAAATTACAATATCCATTTTTCAAATAGATCCAATCCGACTGACTATCAAATCATTGATATAAACCTTGACCTAGAAAGTTGTGCCATCTCTAGGCATCTGGATCGCCCCATCACAATCTGTTGCATATGCTTCCCTCCCTCTTCCTCCATCCTTCCCACAATTCTGAAGAAAGCAATTGATCTCCTACCTAAACTCTTCCTCATCCTGAGCTCATAACCCTTTTTGCGGCTCAACCCATACTAATCTCAGAGGCCACTAAATTGAGACACTCCTTAAAAAAATCCCTTTCTTTACTTAACCATCTCACTCCGGCTCTGCAAATGGAAGCGTCTCCTATTCATCTGGTTTCCCTGAGTACTCAACGATTTCCAGTGGGACATTCTCAAAGATACTCAAGAAAATGATCACTGCCTCCTTGCAAGAGAACCGACATACCATACAAAAGTAGAACCTAAAGAGAGTCAACTGACCCCTGTACCAAGAATTTTTTAATATTTCCTCTTCGAATTTTCAAGATGTTAACATACCTTTATCTGGTATCGAGGATTAGATCTTTTTCGCTGCCTCTCTTTCTATCTCCAAGATATCTTCCTCTCCAGAAGCAATCCAAAAAAGAAAATCTCCCCTAAACAAATATAAAAGACATCCTGCTACAGAAAACTTTATTAACTTTAAAAACAGAGGGCTATGACCAAAAGAACCATCAAACTTGCTAAAGACACATCATGTAGGGTTTTGCTTCCAACCAGCACTTTTAATAGGAAAGAGCTGTATTTTGCAATCAGATCTGCTAATTCCATATAAATATGGCTTTCTCCCCAATATATCAACAACAGATCATCTCGTTGTTTTCGAGATGGATATTCAGACTGCTTTCCTCAGAAGACAACATCTAGTGGTTATATCTTTAGATACTTCTAACGTCTACACAACCTGGAAGCACGACATCCTTCTTCAACTTCACAAACCAGGATTCATGGGTTAGCTACCTATATTCATATCTAACTCTTGGCAAGAACGCTCCTTTTCTACACATCTAGGTAGCCGTAAGTATTCTGCCCCTCCGGGCAACAATTTAATTCCTCAGACCTCAGTCTTTTCCTATTATCCATAAATTCCATAAGCAATTTCATTCCCCCTACCATTTCCGCCCACACCGATGACTTTTTTATATATTTTGCCTTCTAGTCATTTATCACTCCAACTCCAACTTTGCAATTAAAACTACAAAAATAGGCAACTAATACTGGATATCACTCACTTTTGGAAGAAGAGAAAGTACTTCAAATTCAGTACCATTTCTCTACATCATAAACATCTCCCAATGAATAGTCAGCTTAAGTTTGTCTCTCCCTACTCAACTTTAAAGAATTTAACAGACACATTGATAATATCATTCTTAGCATTCCACAAGACAGGTGGGAAGCCCTTGAAAATCCTTACAAATTCTTCTGCATAAAAATAAATTTTTCGAAACTTTCACTTTCCTCAACTCTCCAAGAGTTGGAAGAGAATCAGCATCGGTCATTATCCCATTCTTATATTTTTAACAACGAAGACCCTCCTCAATGTATGTGGTGCTACTCCTCTCTCACTGTGAAACACATCATAACTGATTGTCCCTTATACACAAATCCTAGAATATGTGCCTGCTCTGTAGTAACTTTACGACATACAAGTATTTTGATTTATTCAAAAGCATATATATACTTAGCTTTTTAAACCATGGCTGAATGAAACAAAGATGGCGATACTCAATCATCGATGCCTAGGTCTCGTTGGATCCTTTACATCCCACCATAACCGCAAATCATTCAAGGCCGATCACCTTTGCGAATGCAAGCAGCCTCGTTAGTTAAACTTGCTTTACCGCTTCAGGTAACTAAATTGTATCCCCGAAATATATATGTCTCAATCTTTTGAGTGGTGGGCACTCTGTGAGGACATGCTTGACAGTTTCATTCTCCTCCAGACTCCATCCGCACGTCGGGTAGTCTGTAAGACCAATCAAGTGACAATGTCCTGTCAATAGTCTCATCACAATTCGCAGCTCTTTCCTTCCTAAGACGAGATACTCCCAAGTAGGTCGGGCGCTGGGTCCACTTATATGTTCCTTGGCACACTTCATTCCAAGAGTTCACCTCCACGACTCAATAAATTTACTTTCTAGTACCAATTTTAATTTTTTTTTGCGAACGGCAATCGAAACAGGTAGAAATGATTGGGGTCCATATGGTTCAATTGCGGGCCCCATCTTTGCCTTCTCATTCCCGTGTAAACACGAGTCTGGTTATGCAGCCGTTCCTTATCAGACTGTTCAGTACATCCTTGCACTCAGACACCAATCGCGAAGTTATGACACTTGACTTCAGTGCCATTATCGCAGCCCCGAGCATATGTTTATTACCCTATTCCTGCTGGTGTTCCTCTCACAGAGATGGCCGCACTGCAGAATAGCATAAATTTCCGCTGTAAAGATCGGCGCACGTTGTCCGAAAGAACAGAACTCTCTAACGCCCGTGCTCTTGCCGAACACTCCGGCTCCAGCTCTTTCATCTTGTCAAGATACATTTGTGAACCACCAGGATCCCTTTCTCGGAAGATTTTGCTCCTCCTCCCAATCCTCCCTAATTGGAAAAAGTATCTCGAGAGAGTGGTTGGTTTTCAAGAGTGGGGTCATGTAATCTGTTTGCATGGGAAGTGATAGACATCTCTCCACCACGCTCTCCCAGACACCTGAGGAGACGCCCGTTCCAGTTTCGAGATGCCCTAGGCCATTACGACGCCATGTAGCCTTCAGGGCCCCGTTCTTTATATATAATTGAAGAGGAGGCAGGTTTACTAGGACCTCCAGAGCTCATTATTTCCACACAAACTATTCTTGAAACATTGTCAAGCTGAAGACGGTGTTTGCGCTTTGTTGTACTAGGTCACCATACATACTCTCGGTGTCAGCTCCCACATGCACCCAAAGACTCGTTTACAAGCCCAGAAAGCACATATGGCTTTCTTGGTCGAGCCTCAATGTGATCATTGTAGTTCAGTCGTTCAGAATTATTCCCAAGTATTTAACTGTTCCCATGTATTGAAGGATCCTTCCCATCAATGTCATTGTAGGGATTTTCACGTTTTTCTTTTTTTTTTTTGTAAAGAATCTACCTCGGCCTTGTCCGGATTATTTCAAGCCCATCATTGTGGCACCATCAGTTCGGGATCTGGAGGACTCCCATCATCCCAGATATCGCGACCAGAGCACAAAATGACCAGGTCGTCGACATAGGCCTATGTATACAAACCAGCCTCTTTTAGTTCTCTCAGCAGGCTTTCCATCACAAGGCTTCACAACAAAGACGATAAAACTCCTCCCTGTGGACAGCCCTTTCTTGACAGTGCTTTAACAGTAACACTGTTAAGCTCAGCATATATTAGTCTCTGAGTCAACATTGCTCTGATCGATGCATTACATATCGAATCGTGAAATATGTGGTCAAACGTCCATTCGGTATCAATAAGAGTACCTAAGGCGGATCGATCATTCGACAACGCCTTTTCAACTCTTGTGACGAGTCGATGTAGCGAGGTGTCTGTGAATTTTCCTGACTGATAGGCAAATTGTAAGGGATGAAAGCGACACTGCACCATTACACCTTCCTTGATATGTTGATTCACCAATTTTTCCAGTGTCTTTAGTAAGAAACTGGTCAGACTAATAGGACGGAAACACTTAGTGTTTGTGTAGTCCGTCCTTCCTGCCTTAGGAATAAAGACTAATTTTGTTTGTCTTCACGCCAACGGCATGTACCCCAAGCTCAAATATGACAGGAATAATATTACCTGGTCAGGCTAATAAAAAGAAAAACTTAGGGTTGGTGAAGTCCGTCCTTCCGGCCTTAGGAATAAAGACTACTTTTGTTTCTCTCTACGCCAATGGCATGTACCCCAAGCTCAAACATGAGCGGAATAATTTTACTAAATGACCTATTGTAATTTCGGATAATTTTATTTTAAGGAATTACCAGGTAACTTGAAAGAAGCAAAGACATTGATCATTTTACCTATTCATATGTTACTGCATTTTTAACTAGCTTGTAATCATGATATACTAAGGGGAACTTCTGTTGTTCTTCAATTTCGCCCTCATATTGATTTGAGCCTGGAAAGTGCACTCTAAGTAGTCCCCCTAGGGTCCCCTCTTCTGTGGTAATTTGATCTCCTTCAAGAAGAGCCAGTGCTCCAATCCGGGCTCCAGGATCTCTAGACAGTATTTTGCAGAGGCATGATGCTGACGGCATACTTTCTACGTCCTCACAGTATTTCTCCCACACGTTCCGCTGTGAGTCCCTTATTTGTTCTTTGTATTCTCTTTAAGCAGTGCATATTCTTCCCAGTTAAGTTCAGTTCGATGTTTTAGCGCTTTTTTAAAAAGCTTCCGAACATTTTTCCCGTGGTTCTCAATTTGAGAGTTTTACCATGATATTTTAGAATTCATGGGCCTTCATCTTATTTGACAGCTAGCCTCAAATGAATCCAGAAGTACATCACTGATTTGTTTGGCAGCGATTTCAATATCAGCTTCGTCACGACATTTCGATAAAAACCCTACGACCCTGCTTCCTAGTTCCTCCCCAAAGAGATCCCAGTTTGTTGTCCTAGGATTTCGGTATTTCACTGCTACTATGACTTGCTCAACGTCAATTTCAAATAGGATGTGTCAGTGATCTGATAACGAGACCTCAGAACTCTTCACCAAGTTCTGCATATTTGAAGAACAAATCGTTAGATCTATGGCAGACGGTCCTCTACATGTATTGAAAGTAGGCATGTACCCCCTGTTAATAAATCCCAGAATGTTAATAGAGAGCAACTGCAATAGATCCCTCTCCCCCCTGCCCGGGGGATGATCCCCACAGCCTCACAGAATATGCTGCCCATTAGAATCGCAGCCCAAGAGAGTGGTAAAACATCGTCCTCACAATACTTTACTAAGTTCACCACCTCTAGTGGTGGACTAGCCTGTTTTATAGGAAAGCATGCTGATGCCACAACATAACTCTCACGAGATTTAAGAGAGGCTTTCACTACTACCAAATTTCTGCCACTGAGTCCTAGTAGCTGAAAATACTCTATTTCTTGTTTGGGACTGGTCTGGGCCTCCTCTTCGGCGGCCCTAGCTTCGTGGTCTTCCTTTCCAGAAAGTTCTGGGCCTCTAGTTCCTTCCTTATCGCTTCTCAAGGGTTGCTTTTTGAAGGTAACCATTGCTCTTGTTGAGCAATGGTTTGTATTCTAGTCCTTCCAGGAGACCCTCCCTGAACCCTCGTCGATTTCGAGAACTCTTTTCGTTCCCAGATCCTCCATTTGGAGCACGAGAGTCCAGGATTGACTTTTTCGAGACGTTTCAAAGCCTCTTGATGGGTGGGCCAGGAAACCAAAGAATGGCAATGCGTAACTTGAAGGTGGCCATATCGGTAACCACCAACTCATCACCCCAAGGCCCTTAGTCTCCGACAGTAACCAATAATTGGCCTTTCAACAGCCTCGTCGATAAGAAATGAAATGTTGGAATACCGCTGCTAATAGGAGTATCAATAGTAGCCTCCATTACTGCATCCGAGAATTATAATACATGGATGTCGGAAAAGTCGGCAAATTGCTCACCACCAGGTATAAGCACTCACCTCCGGACACCTGAGCGTAAGTGGCATGCATCCCAGTGGATTTGTTCTTTATGGGATGCTTCATTGCCCTTACGGCGTCCTGAGGCGTAGAACACGGAATCCTTTTTAAAGCATATTGGCCTGTATACTAAATTATTGCAGAAGGTGCCAAATGGTCTAAGTTACTGACGCGCTTTCTACCACTAAATCAATCAATCAATTTATTAAGAAAAGATGTGAAAATTTTCAGTATCTCCTCCGTAGTCGACATTTGATGTCAAATACTTATTTGTATTGATTTAAATGAGCCACCTTCCATACTTAGTTCCTTTTATAACTGAGTATATATGGAATGAGTTAATGTTCCCTGGAGGGAGTGCCGGAAACACTTTCGGATATTATTATTATAGTATATAACAAGACGAGGTTTGAGTTGCCTGCATACAGTAGAGAAAAAATCTATTGTGAGCTTTGTTAAACTGCGTCTAGTTAAAAAAAATGGGTTCATTATCGAGTTCAGTAACGTTCATGTTAATATCAATGAATATAATCACAGTTGTAATACTACAGCCAAAGCAACATTAAAAGTTTGTTATTAAAAGAAAGATATATCTGTCATTAACAAATTTAAAATATGATTTAGCCATCCAAGGTATAAAAATACAAAGTAAAATCAATTTTAGTTATATTCTTTTCAATCATTTTCAATTGATCAGTTTCAGCTAATCATAATCATCTGAACAACATTTTTAAAAATGCAAAGTGATCAGTTTACAATCTAAGCATACACCTAGATGATTTGCAAATTTACCAGAAAAAATGGGTAGTAAAGATTCAATCGCTTCTTCCCGGACCACAAAAGTTCCGAATTCTTGCTAGCTTTTTGTTTTCTTGTTTAGTACTTTTATCACTAAACTACAGAATAAAGTTAAGCTTCAAAATAATATTATCACTTTCACTTCTATCACTTTGATCACAGATAATTGCCTAAAGAATACAACTATAGTTAGTGTTTTTTACTTTTCCAATTATTCATTATACGATTTTCTAGGATTATTTTTGACCTCTTTTTTTAGTAATTTTTACCAATGTGCAGTGGTTAATTTATGAATTTTCCATCTCTGCCTAAAAAATGTTCTTGTTATTAATATTCTCATTTTAGAGCAACAAATAAGTACATAATTAAAACCATCTAATTTATCACAAATTATAGACGTTGTTTTATACACCTTTGACTCTGATGGAAATGCTGTAAAAATGCGGTGAAATGTAAACTTGACAAGACGACATTTCTTGGTAGTTAATTTAAATAATTTCATTACAAGTTATTATATTCTAATAAAACTTTTGGTGATGTATCCTGAATAATGTCTTTATAACATACGTATTTAAATATTTTGCGTATTTTTACTCTTTAATTAATTGTATTTTGAACTGAGAAGCCAAAATTTTAGAAATTGATTAGCAGTCAATATAAGAATTAAGTCAATTAAACAATTTGTTATTTGATTACAAATTTGTAAAAACACCTTATTTGTCAAGGAACAATAACGAAATTCTCTATAAACACTTTTAATATTCGTATATAAAAACTATTCCTTGTTACCAAGTTTAACGTATCACTTGAATAAAGTCTTTATAACCCTTCATTTTTAACATTTGATCATATGCCAAATTATACCAATAAGGGAGTTCTTTTATTAATCACAGAATTATAAATTGATATGATCAAATTTATTTTTATTAATAAATATGGATTTTTATTAGTTTATTAATATTTACTTATTCTCTGAGTAAATTCCAGAATAATAAAATTCCAAATGGTATTATAATTATACCAAGTAAAAAAAAATACTACGGCATTATTAATAGATTTTACAGAGCCTGTAAGCATCAAACCAGATGGTACATAACAAACAAATACTCTACACATGTTTAAAATTCATATGAAAATTGGACAACAAAAATACTACTTGCTTCAAATTATGTTCCAAAATGAGTAACTAAATATATTAGGGTCATTATGGTAATCATTGAACGTCTTTGCAAGTCGGTCAGTTAATTTCCTAATAGTTCGTGCAATGTAGTTTCATTTTACTCAATTATAATCTAAAATACTACCCACTATGCAATATAAAATCCTTATTGCTCATTAACATGGCCATAATTTCTTCTAATGAAATCTAACTTACTTAAATTTTTTGAAATAATATTGTCCAAATGAGCACTGAAATTTAGTTTATGGTCAAAAGTTATTTTCTGGTCATTGAAAGTCACCACCTTAGTTAAATAGCCACCGTTCAAGAATTAGTCATCCTTGATCGGCTCTTTTCAACGATAAAAGGTTATAAATTTACATTTTATAATGTTCAAAGTTTTAAAAGTTTTTGAACACCACAAGTCAACATTATTGATACCCGCTTGAAGTAGGTAACACACCTTGATTTAACTCATTTATAAACATAACATTATCTAAACCACTCTTGCTCATTAGTCCTCAGATGATAAGAACTATTAATAAAGATTTTTTCTTGACGCAAATTGGAGTATAAGAGCATTGAGACTCCTCTTAAATTTTCTTTCCATACAAAAATGTAGCTTGGTTTGGTTTAACCCTATTTAATTAAAATTAGTCGAAAATTTTGAGGTAAACAAAATAAAATAGATTTATATCACCTTGTATCTGCAAGATATCTGTAAAAATTGTTATCTTTCATTATTTTAGATACGTTTTAATTTTTTCAGCCAACGATAGTTTATCTGCCCTGTCAGCATTCACTAATGAAGCTATTGAAAATTATACAAGTATGAATAAGAAACTTCCAGCTTCCTGTGATAGTACATATTGCAGAGCAAGAAAATTACTAAAAAGACTTGACAAAAAGATATCATATAAGAAGTAAGTATTGATTAGACTTATTCTTCTTAATTTTATTATAAACTAGCTTTTTCTCGCGACTTCGTCCGCACGAACCTTAAATACAATTGTTATAAACAATAAGCAATTAACAACAATCTATTTCACTCCTGATAACCCCTCTTGATGTGTGTAAAGTTTCATCAAAATCGGTTCATCAGTTTCTAAAACTAGCCCTAGCAGACAGACAGACAAACAAAAAAAATAGCCTATATAACTCTTGACTACCTTCCCTTCATGTTAAAGTTTCGTCAAAATTGGCTCAGTCGTTTCGAAGTTTACCCCGTACAGACAAACAGACAGACAAAAAAAGCAGCCTATATCGCTGCTTTATGTCTGTAGTTTCATCGATTCAGCCGTTTCGATGATTAACTAGTGCAGACAAATAGAAAAAAGTTGGCTATATAACTCTTGACAACCACCTCTTCATGTCGAAATCAGGTCCATCGTTTCGAAAATTAGTCCGTGCAGACAGACAGACAGAAAAAAAGCAGCATATATCACCTCTGATAACCTCCTCTTCATGTCTGTGAGCTTTCATCGAAATCGGTTCCAACGTTTCGAAGAATAGCCCATACAGACAGACAGACAGACAGAAAAAAAAGCAGCCTATATCACGCCTGAAAACCACTTCACGTCTGTGAGATTTCACCAAATCGGTTTGATTGTTTCGAAGATTACTACGTACAGACAAACAGACAAAAAAACAGCCTATATCAAACCTGACAACCTCTTCTTCATACCTGTGCAGTTTCATCAAAATCGGTTTAGCCGTTTCGAAGATTACCTCGTATAGACAGACATACAGAAGAGAAAACATCCTATATCGCTCCTAATCACTTCTTCTTCATGTCTATAAAGTTTCATTAAAATCGGTTCAACCGTATCGAAGAATAGCTCGTCCAGACGGACAGACAGACGGAAAAAAACAGTCTATATCACTCCTGATAATTTTCTCTTCATGTCTATAAAGTTTCATCGTAATCGATTCAGCTGTATCAAAGAATAGTCCGGACAGACAGACACTTCAATTTTATTTATATGTATTATAGATGTATAGCTATATTGATGATACCATAAATAAACCTTAATAAATTTGTGTGCAAATGTTTCCGCTTGAACACACTGTGCGATTTTTGTTTAAAACTGATAACTTTAGTAGGTTTAAAAATCAACTTTTTCACGGTCGTTTGGATTTTCTCAAATGTATCATTAGAAATAGAAATATTAGGGAAAAGGTAGTATATTTGTTACATACAAATAAACTGAAATAAATATTATTAGTACAATTTTTGTAAAAATTATTTCATCTTAATTTTTTTGAGGTACGCTATAAGTATCGGGATAACTTTTGAGATAAAAAAATTCAAGCAAAAATTGATTAAGGTGTGAATGAATAAAATTAATAATAACCTGGTAAAAGAATAATTGCACTAAACTGGTTTATTACGTTTTATTTTTACTAAACATTGCACGTGTACTTTAAAATTTTAATATAGTTTTGCTTTTAGGTTGGCGACCCTCTACGTAAGTGAAAGCAATTAAAAAAGTATTACAGTGACAAAGAACTAGATCTGAACATGCCAAATAGAGTGCCAATAATATATGAATAGTTAGTTAAGTAGGTATTTATTTTATTTATGCATACGATAAAATAAATGTCACCGAAAAAATGCGAAGAAAACTAATGGAGTTACTCATGTTAAGTAATTTTGTATTATTTATTTAATTTATTGAAAATAAAGATGACAAGAACTGTTTTGTTTTTGAATTGAAAAACGTGTGATATTCTCGATTAAGACTGATTTTTTTAAATTTTAAAAAGTATATCAGAGTTTTTTTCGTAAAAGTTGCCATTATTGTTGTTTCATGTAAATTTCTTGGCTAAAAAATCGATAAGAACAATAGAATAGTCATAATACTTAAAGCAGTCGTTGTCAAATTTTTAAATATGGTTTTATTTGTAATAAGATTAAACAAAGTGCCTATTTAGCTTACAATCCTTTATACGTACTGAAAAAGAACCATCGATGTGTAACTTCTAATACGAGATGATGCTTGTATCTTTCGATGGTGATTTTATTCCCATAGAAGAATGTATATAGGTAACATATGTGAATGTGATAAAAATAAATTTAAAGCCAGGCAAGATAAGCTTAACATATTAGAAATCTATACAGATGTTAGTGATTAGATTTGGTTTTTAAATTAATATAAATAATAAAAAACTGGAAGCTACTTATTTTGGATAGACGTCACGGTTGTCACAACTTATGTTGAAGTTGTGAAGAAAATAAAATTTACAATATTATTTCATTCTAGTAATGATGTAGGATTTGATAGAATGAACGATTTAGTAGGCTTGGGTTGAGAAGCTTTTACACTACAGCCTAGTGACTTATTGTGTCGCCTTAATCAGATTCTAGTATTGGTGATTTATCCACCAAGATATCCACCCACAAATGGCAGCTTTAGTGATAATTTTTCATTGTGTAGAATATCATTGTGTCCTGGAATAGGGTGGTGTATTGCCCCATTGCCTCACTTTTATTGAATTTGGAGGTAGTTCGGTGTATTTCGGCTAACGTACCATAGTCAGTTTTGAACACGTCTATAAACCAGATAATGTTTCCTGGCAGACTTTGCGATTGATCAGATCCTGCCTTCCAGTCAGTCTGAATGGTGTAAAGCCTGTTAAAATTATAGGCTTTGGCACGAATCACGGCTCATTTCCAACAATGAATTCGTTATCATGTCTTTGATGCTAGTGTGTCTGAAACAAGCTCAGTCCACCAGACCTTATTTTGGTCAAGTCTGTATGCCCCTAATGGCATTAGATTATTATATTAAAGGCGGCGAGGAGAGATTTAGTAGGATTTTTATGGTTATGATGGGGATAGAATAACTTCCTTTTGGAAGCGTTTGACTACCGACATTCACACGGTTTCCTACAACAGATTGGATTGTTCTCGTCTGTCTTGGAGCATGTTTTGGATCCACCTTCATAAGGTTTCTTCTATGCCATGTTTTCTGGCGGAGGTTATCATGGAAATGAAGTAGGTGGTGTCAAATATTCCTTCAATATCAAGGCTGTTAGTTATTAGGTAACGTATAGCTGACTCATACGATTTTCCTGATTGCTATAAATGTTGATTGGGGTGTAGTGACCGCAACCCTATTCGGTTATTTCATTTGCCATTTGTTAATCTCTTTTTGATCCTTTCTAGTCAGACTTGGAAGGTTATTGTATCAGGGATATTGTCCGTCTAGCAGATGGACCTGAAGGAATATCTCCAAGGTATCACTGCCAGTGTCTGTAGAAAATCATCTGGTTCCGTAGTATCCTTGTTGTAGAAAGTATATATAATAAATCAATAAGAAATTTTAAAAGAATTTGTATTTTTCCTTCATGCATTAAGTAAAGTTAGATAAATTTTAAAACGCGATAATTAGAGACCGGATTATCTTACGAATTCATAAAAGGTTTGTCGCTTACTGACAAAGCAGATATTCATACTTTTTCAAATTTAACAAATAATTCTAAAATTACATAATTTAAATATTTCCAATAATTTGCAGACTATCTTGCAAGTAAAAACAAACCAATAAATTCTTTAAAATACATGATATAATAGCAAAATTTCTTTATTTATTTTTTCAATAACTTCAATTTGTGTCGCATTTGCCTTTCAATTAATTTTGTATCTGATAAGAATTACGGTCCGAAGCTGTTTTTATTCAATTATATTCAAGGCTGTGTGTGAGTGAAAACATCCCCCAAAATAGCTAGTCTTTTACAGCCAGATTATTAAGAAGGTTTAAAATTTAAATCCGATCTAGTTGCTATGAAAAATAAATCTTCTAGTCAGCCAGTGCTGTTTTGCCTATGATCTTGTCATAATTTATATTATATATGTCAACAAATAAACTCTTATGTTGGGATATTAAGGATAAGAACCTAGCGATAAAACGTTCAAATATGTAGGAGGAATAGTTTTATCCCGAAAATAAATAAAATTCTACATTACAACTTTGTTGTACCTCAACCCAATGAAGAATGGTTACCATCACTTATTTTGACCAAATTTAGAATTTGAGGGTTTTCTGGTAGATTAAGATTCCATAATTATATTTTAAAAATTTTAAATGGCGGCTCCAAAATTTAGTTCAGCTAAATTTTTAATTGAACAGGGTACAATCGGTTTATTATATCAATTATAACTTCTAATCCAACCTGTACATCAGTGTTAGTAATTTTAGACAAAAGATTTGGATTTGTTATATTAAAAATGTTTTTAATGTTAATTTTTATACTTAAAACCTTTATACGAGAAAATCCTATACCATAATCCGTGTTACTAGAGATATTTTTTTATCCAGCTGGTACAAATAAGATACATAGATATCTTGTCGACAAACTTCAATCGAAATTTAATGACTCTTTCTACTTCCCAATTATGTTCAAATAAATGCAGATCACTGCCACATAGACGATTACGATATATCCTCGATAGTAGCATATTTTTTCTGATCATATAAACTGCCTAAATATAACATAGATGCGGCAAGCAAATGAAGAATCGACATTTTTTTATGTCTGTATTGTCGTACGGTTACTAGACTCGCAGTCTTTACAAGACTTTCTTGTAAAATTTTTATAGCGGATTTAATGTGTCGCAATGCTGTACAATTTTAAATAGTGAGGAGAAATTCGTCAATACTTAAGAATGATGATTTTCTCAGTTCAAAAGTAAAAAATTTGATCTAGAGGATAATTCCAGAACCGGCAGGTCAATATTTAGACTGTAAGAAAGCTACCTCTAGACGACAGACATACAACATCCCGTCAGACGGAAGAAACACTCACCAGCATTTGCAAAGATGCAAATTTTAGTCATCTTGGGTACTACATTTCATGACCCTATAAGGGACTTTAGAATCCTGCGAATCCTGGCTTTATTACCATGTAATTAGAAGATAAAGTGTGGCTTTTTTAACATCAGTCACAAAAGCACCCTCAGTGAAAAAAAGGATGGTTGCCATTTTTTTCACAAAGGTAAGTATTATGGCTACTGTCAAAATAACGGGATGGACTAAATTCATATTTTCTATTTATGATACCTAGATACTAGTCTAGCACTAATCTGAAGTCATATAATAATAATTTCTTGTACAAACCTTTTCCAAAAGCAAGCCTTACACTACAGAAACGAGTCATTCTAAGTGAAGTTACTGCATGTAAGGAAATAACGGTAATAATTTGTTTTGCTCACAGAAACAGTTGATGAGAGAGTTCTTTATGTTAGTCTTAAAAAGTAATATATATATATATATATATATATATATATATATATATATATATATATATATATATATATATATATATGTATAATAAGAAAATGTAATTATGAAATATTATCAGTGTAAACAATTGCGAGTAAGTTAAAACCTAATACGACATAATTTACGGAATTTCGCTATCAGAATATCCGAAGAATATAACAATGATCTCATCGAGTAATCTAAGTTACTTATAAAGGGTGTTTTTTTATAGAGGTATAGAACTTTTAAATGGAATAAAACAAAGATGAATTTTTTAATATGACATGAAATTTACTTTATTCGTAAGATAACCTTCTGGCATTATAATTTAAATATGACTTCTGGCATATGACCGCCACGACTGGTTCGGACGTAGTCTAATTTGGAGGTCCAATTTTCGATGACTTTTTCCAACATTTGTGGCCGTATATCGGTAATAACGCGGCGAATGTTGTCCTCCAAATGATCAATCGTTTCGGGCTTATCGGCGTAGACTAGCGACTTCACATATCCCCACAGAAAATAGTCTAGCGGCGTTAAGTCGCACGATCTTGGAGGCCAATTCACGGGTCCGAAACGTGAAACTATGCGGTTACCAAACGTTTCCTTCAATAAATCAATTGTGGCACGAGCTGTGTGACATGTTGCGCCGTCTTGTTGAAACCACAGCTCCTGCACATCATGGTTGTTCAATTGATGAACGAAAAAGTCAGTAATCATGGCTCTATAGCGGTCACCATTGACTGTAACGTTCTGACCCGCATCGTTTTTAAAGAAGTACGGACCAATGATTTCACCAGCCCATAAAGCACACCAAACAGTCAGTTTTTCTGGATGTAACGGTGTCTCAACATATACTTGAGGATTATCATCACTCCAAATACGGCAGTTTTATTTATTGACGTATCCATTCAAACAAAAGTGAGCTTCATCGCTAAACAAAATTCGCTTATGAAAATCGGGATCAACGGCAATCTTGTTTTGGGCACATTCACCGAATCTACGCCTTGCTAGGTGATCGTGTGGCTTCAATTCTTGTACGAGTTGGATTTTGTAAGCACGGATACCAAGATCTTTCCGCAAAATCTTCCATAAAGTGAATGGACCCATATCCAATCCTGTGCACGATGGTGAATAGACTGATTCGGGTCTTCCTCTACGCTACGCTCTACAGCAGCAATGACTTCTTCTGTACGCACTGTACGACGTCTCTGTGGATGCGTATTATCATTTAGAGTAAACGTGGTGCGAAAACGTTCCATAGTTAATCGAATTAATTACTCTGATGGACGATTATGTTGACCGTAAAATGGACGTAGTACGCGATACGTATTTCGAACAGAACCATGATTTTCAAAATAAATTTGCACAATTTGGAACCGTAGTTCAGGCGTTAGTCTATTCATGTCGAAATGCCAAACCAAACTAAACATAAATCACTTGACAGCTGACAAAATGGCCGCCAGTTAAAAAAGTGTTGCGAAACTTAAAGTTTTATACCTCTATAAAAAACACCTTTTATTTACAAATAAATTATAGGTGTCTCATGTACTGAGAGCATATGAAAGAAATAATAGTTTCTATTATTTTATTAATCCATTGATGATAATCAACAAAACAAATGACCAAATGTTATTAAAATGATTGGATATGTACCGTAAGTCATAAAAAAATTGTGTGGTGCGGTGTGTGTGTGGGTGCGCGCGTGCACGTGCGGATGGGTGTGTGTGGTATATTTATTTATTTATTATATTTGTCTCTACTACTGACGATTTTGTAAAACAGTAATTCAAACATATTAAAAACAAGTCTCAAAGGAGAATGACGGCCGCAGCATGATTGCGTGGTGGTGGAAGTAAATGCATCATAGCTGTCCGAGAACGGAGACGGTAACTTCAAATCCAAACAGTAAGCTTTGAGAACGCAGGATTAACTTCTACCACTACTGCACAGAGTTTCTCTTTTGGAGTTTTAAAGTTAAATTTTTAACTAATATTCAAACGTTATATCACGAGAACTACGAATCTTACCACGTAAATGTTTCGATATTGTTTTTTTTTGCATAAATTTTGCTTCCAAAATATTTGAACACATCTGAAAAAATTGTACCGCGGCATACAAGTTTCAGAAGTATGACATACAAAAACAAACAAACGCAACCTTAAACCAGTTTTGGAGCAGGTAGTAGTGAGCATTACCTGATGTGCTCTATCCCCCCATTCCGTGACCTTGACCTTGCCTCCGTCTCTCTTTGGCCTCGCCCTAGACCATGATATTCGACCTTGCGTTGAAGTAGTTATTGTGCATTGTAATAGTGTGGGATGATCTTGAAATGGTTTTAATCTTGCAAATTTTTCTATAAAATTGTGTAAGTCTATTTACATTCATGTAGTGTGAAATGTCAAATACGGAACTATCTAAAGATAAAATTATAGACCAAGTCGGCAGAGTTATTTGTTTATATCAAAGTAATTTAAAAAGTTTGTGTGATTTTGAAGAAAGGGATCTAGCATTTTTTCCTCTCGGATATTTAAAAAACTTACATAGATTCACTGAGTTTACAGCAAATTTGGGATAAGTTGCCAGCGCCATATCGATGTGACAAGGAACTATAGATGAACTTACCCTGTTATATTCAGTATGAACAAATATATCGTCATTATATAGACGGACCACCACCAGCAATAAAAAAGTGTAGTGAGTGTAAAAATAAGTGAAAAATATGAATAGTGATTTTCAAGAGACAATAAAAAAATTTGGCAATGAGTTCACTGAAACGGCAAGTAATTACTTCAATGATCAAACAGTCGCAGATATCAGTGGCATAAACTTCAAATATTGTGTTCGTGTAGTGTTATGAAAGTGCCTTTGTATTTACGGTAATTTTTGGATTTTTATACCATTTTTTCAACAATGAGTATTGCAACAGAAACTGTAGATGAAGTTAATGAAATGTTTAGCAAAGATTTCGAGGTTTTAGAGAGAAAAAAAATTACGAAAATGATTGTGAGGAAAGTGTATAAAATTGCAAAAATCGTTTCAATGACTATACGATTTGGTAAACTCTTCTAGTTGTTTTACACGATGACGGTGATAATAGCACATTTGAGACTCTTTTGTCAAAACGTGTGGCCGAAACACTGTCAGACGATATTGTAGATATTATGAGTAAAATTAAAGGAAAATAAACTCTAAATTATTTGGGGGAAGGTACTAGAGTTTTTGGAAACAATACTCGAACATTATTACGTTTTGTCTCATTGGAGTAAACTGTATGTAATGTTTTAAAAAAGGATGTAATTAAATTTAAAAAATAGTTGCACATGTCAGAATACTTACGCATGTTCATTATTTCTGTTAAAGATGTCTGCTGATGCGACGACCGTCAACGGATGTGTAGATAGATATATATTTTGGTTGGGAAGAGAATTAAGAAATATGGCTCACGATATATTAGATAATGCCAATGATTGGCCGCATATTGAGGCACCCAAAGATCGATATAAGAGATCAGGGATGCAATCAATTTTATGGCTGGGGCAGACTTGTGCGACAAATTTTTGTATGGTTCCATAGACATGGATACATTTTATGACGAAATGGTTGAAGAAGAATTAAAAGAATACCTCATCAATATTCCACATTTACTTGGTGAGCTTGCTGCAAAATATGAACTGGTTCCTGCAGCAGCAACAGCCCAAGGTGTTGACGATCGAAATAGTGTCGGATGGGATAGCATTTTGAACAACGAAAATGACGACGTAGAAAATTAAATTTAATAATTTTTGTACTTGTACAATTAAATAACTGTAAATAAATATTTGTTACAATCACAGTTTTGTTTTATTTATTATATAAATGTACGGACCCGGTAGATAATAGTCAGTGTTATATAAGAATAAAAATGAGTCGAGGAAACAACACAATTGATAAATTTTATCGTCAGAAATGTAATGAAAAAAAATCATATATTACCCGGACCATTGGTTTTAAACTTAACGGCAGATGGGCATTATGATATATATAAATCGAGAACCAACTTGAACTGATATCCCAAAATACTATAGATTTCCGGGAAGCGGCGAGTATCGGTAAAATGTTAGGATTTAATTATACAGTGTTAAAAAAAGACAAAAAGCATAAATTAACTGAAATGGTGGAAATAATGAAAGTACGCATCATACGCGTGGATTGTAATATAATTTCCGGAGCATATATGAATTCTGTGGAAGGTCATACTTTATTCGAATTCAATATAGATATGAAGCCCGGTTACAAAATCAGTAAAGAACCACAAAATAATATTTATATGCCGTTAATGCCGGAAGGACGCCCGTTTATCGACAACATTACTCTTCCCATATTGGACGATCAATTTTCAAGGTGAGAAAATTATCGTGAAATTGTAATTGAAGAAACTTTCATAGAAATGGGTTTTTGCTTCAATCGTCAATTGCGTATGCTGTCGACTAAGATTGGGGAATCGCCGAAACATAATAAAAGTAAAAGAAGAGTGAACGTAAAGGTTAGTCGTCGTCCAGACATGAGATCGCAAACATCTCAACAGTTATCTGCCGAAGACTAAAAATTTTTAAAATCAATCGGTCTTAAAGTGCGAAAATGATTTCCACCACCAACGATAAAATATAGGTTTTCTCCGAACCCATCTTGGACAATTCTATTATTAGTCTAGAAGAGCATACGTATAAACCATACAGATCTCCATCATTCAACAATTCCGATGAAGTCCGTATTCCTATTAATTTTCAAGATATTATTCTGAATATCGCCGAAAGTTACATAGATATATCGGAGGAAAATTTAAACCTATAGACGCAACGAAAAGATGTTTTTTTTTTATCACATAATGCCCTGGCATTTTTGTTCGATGAAATTTGCTACGAGATGGAAGGTGAGCAGGTCGCCGTGGTTCGTCAATCTGGAGTTACCACGACATTTAAAACCATGGTTTCATTCGGAAGTTTGCAACAAAGATCTCTCATGACATGCGGATGGGGTCTCGACGAAGCAAACCAAGACATCGTAGACACCGCAAGTAACGTATTCTCCGGGAAATTACCTTTAAAATATCTTATGGGATTCGCCGAAGATTATACAAGGTGTTTTTAACGTAAAACAAGAGCTTATTATGATTATAGTTCGCACTTTCACCAATTGCTATGTCAGCGAAGTAGACGCCGAAATTACTATCAACAAATTCGAATGGAAAATTCGTCACATCATTCCAGACGACAAGCAGAAATTGAAAATATTTTCTCGCATTAATGAAGGTGGAAACAATGTCAATATTCAAATGGCATATTGTAAATGGGGTCTGTATGAATTGACAGCTTTAAAATAAACATCTTTCGACAGATGGGCCTTGAGAAAGAGCACAAGTCTAGAAAGACCGCACTTTATAATCGTGGCTTTTCAAGACAGTAATAATTGCGACAAAAAAGAAAGAAACGCAACCCAGATTACCCACGCCGACGTATGTGATGTTAGACTATATCTGAATTCACCGTTTATCCCTACGAAAGAAAAAATTTAGATTTCGCCAAGAAACTGTACGCAGCAGCCTATTACAACTATGAAAACTTCCAAAGCAGCTACTACGGGCGTGAAATAAACGACCCGATCATGACGTTCGCGGAATATATGAAAAACCCTGTTTTTATTTTCAATTGCAGTCATCAACCAGAGGCTACTAACTCATGGACAGTGGATGTGAAATTGGAGTTCCAAACCAGAAAGAATAAATTCCCCAAAGACAGTAAAGTGTATGCATTAGTTATTCACGACTCATTTTTTAGTTATAATGTATTAAACGGTTCCGTGACCAACAAATCTATATTTTAATGTAAATATCGATTATATGTAACACAAAATAATGTTAAAAATGGTATTTCAATTAATAAATTTGTAAAAAGTCGAGTAGTAGTTTTATATTTATTTGAAACCCAACAAAAAAGTGGACTCTTTTAAGAAGGGAGTACGGGAGTTTAGATAATAGGGGTTTATTTAGTGGAAAAAAGTAATTAATAACGCAATAAAAATAACTTTTGGGAAAAATATGAACACAACAAATTAGAAAATTTGTAAAAAAGTAACTGTTAAGAATAGGGAAAAAAGTTACCGGAAAAAATATAGAGGAAGTCGAGTACTATAAGCAAGCAAAGTAAAGATTTTTTTTCTAAAAATTAGCGAAAAATGGCGAACGCGCGCTAAAGTTGAAGCTTTAGAAAAAAAAGGTATTAGGAAATTAGAGAGAATTTTTTTCTACATGTTGTAGTATTTTTCAAAATTCGGAAAGGTGAAATTTGAAAAAAAGGATTACGACAAGTTGGTAATTTGTATTTTTAAAGCGCTGTAGCTCGGGAACCGTTCAAGATAGAGAAAAACTAAAAGCAGTTTTATTACCTAGAATTTTGAGGAGAATGCAATGGTGTAAAAAATATTTTTTTAAAAGGTTTTGGGGCCTATATTACCAATCTAAAATTAATTTGAAATTTAAGATAGTGGATTTACTATGACAGACTAAATATTTGTTTGACACAATTTTACTGGTATTTCCTAGTAAAAGCAAACATATAATTCAATATCCTAATATTTCCTCAGCCATGAGACCTATATCTCATACGTGTCCCTAAGCCTCAAGATAAATAGGAAATCGACTAGGAATCGGATGAACTAGATGATTTTGAACCAAAAGTCGGTCCAAGTTTTCAAGAGAAATACGATTACGAAGGTAGTAGCAGTAAAAAACATCATTTTATATCTCAGCAAGAGCTCAACGAACTTGTTCGTGATTTAAATCTTCCCAGAACAAAGTCAGATCTGCTTGAATCTCCGAATAAAGGTCCAATTGGTCCTGGATGCTAATTTAAAATGTTGAATTTTACTGTGTTTGCGTTGGTCCAGCTCCATCTGAAATAATATGTACCATTTTAGATTCATTTATATTGTTGCAATTCACCGTAACCTTGAACGGCTTGCAAACTTTCGACCATTAAAATCCCGAGTGTTTCATCATGACACAGACGGTGGATTCATCAGACACCCTTTGACATACTTTCAATAACGTCATTTCTGATATTTTAATCTTCTTAGCGTCGGAAACTATCGGTGAGATGTTCCTCGGGTGGCTGTTTCTACATCACCGTTACAATATGAATGATTTATTTGGTTTTTGTTTTCGGGTTCTCAATCTCGATTTTATTATATTTTAATATTTTTGTTAGGGTAAAAGCTCCTGTAAATTTTTTATTTTGCTTAATCTGTCATTAGATTTTTTGTAGATCTGGGATCCTTTAGGTAAATCTTTCGATATTTTATATTGGTTGATTTTGTCGAAAATTTTTTGTTTCATTTCTTTGGTTTCCTGAGTAATTTTTTCGTATAGAATTTGAGTGTTATTTTTCTGATAAAAAGTAAATACTTGAGATGGTATTAAATTCATAGGGTCTCGGTCGTCATAAGTTCATAAGATGCAAAATTCGTACTCGGGTGTATTTAGTTATTATAGACAATAATTGCGTATGGCATAAGATTAATGATATCTGAATTGGGATCTGATTCTTTTAAGATTCTTATATGTTCAAATGGTGTAGAATGGAGTATTTCTATTCGGGAATTTGACTCATGGTGATATCTATTGTGCGCTTTTAATAGGCCATTTTTTATTTGCCATCCATTATTAGAAATTATTGGCTTAGGGATTTGTAAAAATGAGAAAAATTTTATTAATTGTTCGCAAATAACATGCTGCGTTTCAGTCATAGGATAATACTTGGACATATTTTGAGAACGTATCTCGAATAGTTAAGATATAAGTGTTTTTATTTATCAAAATGATTTTAATATTGTATTCCCTTACAAATATAGATGTGCTACTATATTGTTACTGAATATTATGTAAATAAGTGGAGTATTTATCGAATTTTTTGCGTTCCGTTTTAACTTAGGATTACAACGTCGAGGTTTTTTTTCATAATGATTTAAAACAATGTGTTGTTAATAATTTATTTCAACAATGTTACATTAGACTAATTTCTTCCAGCATTAGTACTACGTACTATGTTAATAGAATTATAATAGGTTCTCTGTTTAAAATATTTTCGAAGGATTTCACATCAGATTTTCAAATTTTGATCAATATTTTTACTTATAAGCATTTTTGAAGGTTTTATTGATATTTGGGTTAAAATCGCCGTTTATATAAGATTAATCCGAATGCGTTTAATGAAATTCGACTAAGTGTTGTTTTCTTTTCTCCTTACAACAGGGTAGTATACATTTTGATTTGTTTTTCATATTTTGTAATTTATTTCGATTCGTGGTTTTCATTTAGAAAAGCTTAGTTGGGGTTTGGTATAATGCCTTTACTTATTTCCCTTTTGAGAATATTAATAAAAGGATCATCAGTATGCGTTAAGTTTTCAAGTATTTCGGTATTTTTGAAAATTATATTTTTTGGGGTTTTTCGTAGTAGTAGGTGTAGAGCATTGTCGTAGGAGATATTCTAGATTGATTAATTTGTTCGAGAATTTCCAAATTTTTATATTTTTTTCGAAACTCGTAATATTTAAAGTATCAATGTTCGGTTTCATTGAGCTTAGTTTTAACATGTTTTTTGGGTATATTCGTTGTGGAGTTTATTACAATAAAGTCGTTATCTTTTTCTCGAGTTTTTGATATTTTCGTGTTTTTGAAATTTTGAATCTAATATTATTTAATCGATTAACGGATGTTTCAAAATTTTCGTATTAGAATGGGAAAATAACATTTTGTGTTTGCAAACAATGATTCCTACAATTTATAATTGCACCAACATATATTAAGAAGTCAAGACCTAAAAATCAAATAGGCAAAATTTTTGTTTTCCTTATTGGAAATATTGGAATGGTATGCAACTTTGTTGTGTATCGATATTGCATGGGCTGATCTTACAGTCAATGGATCTGAAAATATTTGATTTGGCTGTATCTATTTTGTATGGATTTTTGTTGTCGCAGTAATTTCGATTTCCGTAAGAGTTTTCTTCGTCGTAATAGTTATCTCCTATAAAAGTATTCTCGTCATATTTATTTTATTATTTATGGAAGTGTTTTCATCTCATTGTGGACGGTTTATTTTATCGTTATTCACGAGTTCAACTGATTGCTTAAATAGTTCTTCCGCTACTCATTTTGGTTTATTTTGTTGGTTTTTATTTATAGTGGTATTTTCTGAGGATGCGTCCATTTGTTCGTGTTTTCGTTGCGAGGTAAAACGTGAAATTCCTGATGTAGAGAGTTTTGATGTTTTGATAATTAAAGTTTGGTCGCGGATTGAAATTTGATTGTTGTCTAATATTATTTTGATTTGAGATGTTACATCGCCGTTGGTCAAACCAAAAATAGAGATTTACAGGTTGCGCGTTAACAGGATAATGCGATTTGGGCATGTTAGCAAAATAATGTGTATTAATGTTTTCTTTTTGCCGTGTTGAAATTTATGGTTGTTTTTTCTTTAACCATTTTGTTCCTCGGGTATCACTGGACTTATTTATTTTTGAAAAAAGTAGGCTTCTCATGTCTTGTAATTTTAAGCCAAATTGTAACGGAGTTTAGTTCTTTTTCGGTTTTAAGGTAATTATGTCTTGCACCATGCAATCGGTTGATCTTTGATCAGCAAAGGTATTAATGATCACGTCTTTGTATAAGGGTCACGAAGTAAATTCAATACGTGAGGCGATTAAAACAGTCTTACTTAATACTGTGTTAATCAAACAAAATTTATAGCCAAGTTAGCATATACTTGGTTTCTATGAGTTTTGTAGGAACTATCACAAGCACTAATAAGCCTGTTTATTTATTTCGTATTCCCATCCAATAAAAGGATATTGTCGGCTTGGAACTGGATCAATTGATAGTCCGGATTCGCCATTTTGTTACTATTATCACTGCTAATATCACTAATATTATAGATGTTCCTAAATGCCATAGTTAGACCTTCCAGCGATTAATATAACAATTAAACGATTTGTTTAATATAACAATTTAACAATTTATCGAATAAGCGATATGTTCAATATAAAAATCAAACAATGTGTTTAATATAAGAATTAAACAATTTGCTAATTAATCAATATTTAACGGGATTAAGGAATGAATGAATGAATGGATTGAACTTGATGAAAGTGATTCCGATGAGGATAATGATGGTTTCGAATTTCATTTGATTTTGTTTCTCTGATTTTCTTACTTAGGTTCCAATAGGATGAGCGATGCTTGTCTCCTCCCTGTAGTCTACTTATGAGAAGTAGGATGATGCTTGTCCCTTTCTTCTCGCACCAATAGGACATGAAATGTCGTTCTCTTCCAAGTCAGAGAGCTCACATTGGCACACACCACTGTAACTTTGGGGTTGACGCTAACCACTTTGTTTTGTTCGATATAATTTACTAAGGGTAGATTATTTTTCTTTCCCGGTTGTTTCCTTAAGTTGTTCGTACATGTTATCTAATTGTAGAAACAAAAGTTTTCTTCTTGACTAAAGCAGTATCCTACCAACTGCGCCACTTTTCAACTAGGGGTTGATGTTTGCTTTTTTAACAAAAATTTATTACTAATGATGCGCTAAAAGCTATATACTGAACAATATATGTATGTTGGTTATATTTATACACTTAAAAATGCCGAATCTGCATATAAACAGATGCTTTAAGAATCTGAGAATTGCTACGCAAGATTGCATAACATGTTCATCTACTTACCAAATAACAAATCAAATTTGTGGCTATCAAAATGCTGCCCTACTTTGATGGTTAGGTAAAGTTTCCAGCCTCCGAGTATGTGGTTATATGCTAGTTATAGAGCTTGCAGAAAGTTGATCTCACTTTCTCTCAGGAAATATAGTTTTCCATCTCTTTAAGTTAGGTTCAACCCGAGATCAGCAATAATGTTTTTTTTAGTAATATAAAATTATCATATGTGCCCAGGTCTCATCTTTATAATTAGCACCATACCTAGAGGCTTTATTATAACAAATAGAAAAGACTCTTAATAGGCAAGTTGTAGGATTATTTCCGTATTATCTTTAAAATTTGTTCCCTCGATTCCCCAGAGACTGGTGGCTAAAGTAAAAAGCTTTCCGAGTCATGAGAATTCAAAAACTAACATGAAAAGAGGTAAAAGTAATTTAAAATGTAATAGTTAAATAATACAACGTATTATAATTTCCACTATATTATATTAACCATAACAATTGTTTCAACACACAGTGTCTTCTACAGATAGTACATAACAACTAAACAAAGTAAAAACTACAATAAATCGATGATGATTTAGGAGTCAGCAGTTGACGAATTAAGACGTTATGCATCTTCTGTGATAGCGAAGACGCTTTTCAAAAGTTAAATTATATCGAAAGTATTGTAATTACTAATACATCAACACTTCTTTGTCAAACCAAAATAAGTAATTAAGTAATATGTAAATAATTATTCTATATGTATAGTGAGCTACTTAAAAAATGATCTTTATAACATAACTTTATATATACACAAAACTGTTACGCATTTGTGTATGTATGTACTTAATTTTCTTTCCTTTTCCGTTCAATATGCTTCCCAGCCTAAGTTTTCTGTTAGGTCCCTTCAGAATCATCGTAACGGGGTTTTACCATAGTTTATTTCTGAAATCCTCGTACTTTCATCATCTCTGTTTATCGCATTCACTGCTCGACATAAGCCTCCTCACTTAATGAGATAGAGCATAATAGACAGGACTTTGAGGCGAAAGGATGGAGACTTGTACACTTTAAGTAATAAAATAGTCGTCAAATTAATATTTCTTAAACGACATTCAAATATTAATACATTAAACTTTTATTACTGTTGTTAAAGATAAAACACTCCAAAACATATTTTGTACCAAATATTATATCAGTTCAACAGAAATCTAAGGCCAGCATCCATTATTACCAGAACTAACGTACACACGGTCATTTTGTACTTATTTACGTTATGTTATTAAAAATTACTACGTTTACTAATTTGATAGCGAAGATGAAAGTCAGATAATGGAACTGAATTCAGGAATCTCACTAACCCCTTTATATGCAATAGAAAAGTGGAATTAACCTGAACTAACCCCTTTATATGCAATAGAAAAGTGGAAATCAGGAAATCTAATTTTCAGTCTTCTTAGGTTAGGTACAACGGTTAACTTCTACCTACCTTGACCAAAGTTCGCAGTCATGGCTTTACTTTTAATGGATATGTGTACGAAGCTCACTGATCGAAATTTTTAATTCTTGAGTTTTTAGTTTACCAAACTGGATCAGCCATTTTTTCAAAATTGAATATTGTAGAGCCTCTCCATCTAGCCATCCTCATCAACTGAAATCCTGCCACCATCTAGATATCGTCGTTTCATCTTATCACTGGTCATAAATAACCAATAAGGGCGTTTTATTAATGGCACTAAATTATGTCAACTTTTTGCAGAGTGAACTGTTTACCATTTTGCACGATAATATTTAGATTTAGAATATTTAGGGAATGAGGAGAGTAAGTAAAATACAACATATATTGAATATGTTGAAGTGCGAGTGTTTCTTGTATTTGAGCTTTCACTCAAACTAGCTATTTAGGTAAGTACACTACAAATTTAAACATTTAGTTAGTTTATTTAGGGCTCAACAAGCTAGACATAAATAATAAATTTACGAAATTAAAAAAATAACACTGTAAATTCGTTAAAAAAACTTCAACACGTAGAAGTATTTTTCATAAAATTGAACTCAGTACGGTACCTAGTGATCAATTTTACAAAAATTAAAAATTAACGATAGTCGTAAAAAGTTAACAAAAAATAAAACATATTAAGTTATTTACTTCGAATTTATTATTTGGATATATTTTCTAATTTAAATTAACATTTTTCTTGTCTATGCCAAGGGTACTCTAATGTTGTGGAATTGGTACTTTTAACAACTATATGATATTTTTCTTATCCTGTTTTTAGCAAAACAGTTTTCACAATGAGAATTTTAATGAATTTACTTTTTTTACAATAGAAATTTCTGCTGATAGAATAAAAATAAATTATTTCCGTGATTTCCTATCAGTAAAAAATTATTATACAATTATTGTACTGTTACCAATGTGGCACTAATAATTTTATTATAGGTACGGCTCCTGAATTTCTTCTACAAATAGAACATTACATATGAGAACCATATAAAAAGAAAATAAGTCAACACACCAATGTTTGGCTGTAACTAAAGCATAACCATAAATAGAATATAGAATCAATCATGGTTTCCAAACTCAAAAGGTGAAGGAGATTTCAATGGTTTAAAGTTAAAAGGCATACATCGAAATAAGTCTTGATATTAGTAAAAATTTAGCCCGGCATTACGGATACTTTCAGTTACTGTAGTATGGCATTCGGCAATATATTTGGTGACAGATGCTAAAGCGTTAACAGGTTATATTTCATTATCCATATCCTGGATTCGACTTTTGGCGTCGGTATGACTATTTCTATTTTTTTTTAAAGTAATAAAACTCATATTCAAACCGTTGGAATCCTATCCACGAAAAAATAATATATTTTTTAAAAATACATCGTTTTACTTGGCTGCCTCGACATAAAAAATTATTAATTATTTTAACTTTTCCTGTGTAAATGTTTTTTTTATATATATAACAAAAATTCGCAATTAAACTTCAAATTTTAAAACAAAATGACTATAAATTAAATTGTATAATTTGGGCTATAAGAAACTTATTTTTTTAAACTTTTTGACATTTATAGACACAGATAAAGATTATTGAACAACTCTAGTGGAAAATTATGCTTCCAAAAGCCTCTGTGAGGAGAGAAAACAATGTGTTAATATGAAGAACAATTTCCAAAATTGTGTTAGATAACATTGTTTCCCATGCGGATTATGTATATCTGTTTGAGAAACATTTATAACAGCAATTGTGTAGGTATTAATTGTCGTACTTTAAAGAAGCTAACATTTTTGTTACTTATTAGTTTTAGGGGAAAATAATTTAAGAATTAAACTTACTTAAAAAATCTACATAAACTGCATACTTAGTTAATAAATTTTGAACAATAAGCATGATCTTGAAAGAAAATGTAACAACTAGTTCCTTCCAATTCGACATAACAAAGAAAACTACTGGCTTCTTTAAAACAAATAAAAATATTTCCATTTTTATTGATCAAAACTTAATAACACTATTAATAAAATTTAAAAAAGGGCAAAGAAATCAAGTTGTTGATCATGTTTTATTTTTATCGAGATTTTATACGCGGAACTTAATACACGATCTTGGTTTCTATTTTTAAAAATGGTATTCATGTCACGAAAAAATAATATATAATGTTACCAATTTTTCTTCGGGTAGAAAATGACCTTAATTGCTTTCTTTATATCATTATATAAAAAATGTAATAATTTCAATGAAAATAAGAAAAATATCGGTTCTGTAACATTTTTCCTACAATAATTTTAAGGGTTAAAATTAACACCATTTAAACTAATCTAATACAACAAATTATTGAAAAAATAAAGTTTAAATTAACATATTTACATATATAAAATACAATGAATCAATTGAACAGTTATCGTTAAAGTAGTTTTAGTTAAATGGTTAAAATTTGAAAAACAAAAAAAAAACTGTATAAAAACTATATTTTCTATATACACTTAGTTATTAATGGCAGTTAATACTTTGTAACAGATTTTACAATGCTATAATTTCATCACAGATGACATTCACTATATTTTAAACAAGTTCAAAGATCACATTTTTTTTGTTTTCCTGTATTTTTAACACCTGGTAAACATTTTGAATACACCTTGTATAACCAATCTGAATTTATTTAACTATGACAGCTCATTTCAGACCGATTGCTACAGATGCAATAAAAAATCGTGTAACATATAAAAAACAAAGGTAAATGATAAACTATTTAGATTAACATGCCCCATTCGCAAAATTCTGAAAATTGACAATATATTTGTTAGATTTAGTGTTATTTCTGACATCAATTCGTTATAGTATACCAAGTATTATTGTCTAGACCTGCTAAACTTCTAAGTATGGCTGACGACACTCGTCATTTCCTATTTCTTCTTTAAGTTCAGGTTTGTTCAGAAAAAATTACAAATTTGGTTGTCAAAATACTATGGAAACGACGTTAGGTCTCTCGAGAGTGGAAAGAATGCGCCAGAGATGAAAAGTTATAAATATCAAGAAAATTTTCTTTTCAATAAATAAATTTGAACAATAAATTATTTCATTAAGAAAACATCACTATATTAAAAATTTAGCTGGTTTAGACTATATATGGTTAACACCGTATATACTAAATCTATTAGTAATGAAAAAAAAATGTTTTTACTATCAAGTACAATACAAGATGGCCTAAATTCAAAGACTCAATCTTTAAAATTTTAAATAACGCATCATTACCACTAACCTTACTTCTGTTAGCTTGGTCCATGAAGTTTGGTAAGAAGTTTGTTGATGTTGTTTTCGTTAAGAAAACCGTAATTTTTCTTCATTTTTTTAGCTGAAGAATTTGAATTGCAGCTGTCAGATCTGTGTTTTCTTTTTCTAGCACTAAAACAATATTCATTCAATAGTTAGAAAAAAAAATACAATTGTAAAACCAATATATTGCCTTTTTACATAAACAAACAAATTTATAAGCAGAACTGATAAGAAAAACAGGGAAAAACATATATTATAATAAATTTTTAAACTATACATCTCTAACATGATTTTAATTAACAAAAAATCAAACTAGTACTTAAAAGAAAAGAAACAAAAGTAGCAAGCTTTTCATATATTACTTTTATGTTGATATTAACTTATATGGCAATACCGAAGAAAAACATAACGCCCTCAAATGTTATTTTGATTCGATACACATCATATTTAAGGTAATTATTGCAATACGAAAATTAACGACGATCTAGTTCCATAAATATTTCACTGCTAATAAACAGAAGAGAAAAAAGTTGCAAAAATACGTGGTCAAACAGAAATAATCCAAGAATAGACTTTCAACTATCTTATATCAAGTTTGAGAATTAGTATAAATATAAAGATTGCCTAGACTGGGCCGACCACAAAGTTCAAGCACAAGGCAAATTTTGATGGTTTTCTTAGGTCAATTAATTATAACTGATCTGTTACAGCCATCAGAAAAATCAGGGTAAGTATTTTTTCAGTGTAATTGTGCAACAAAATCCAACAATCCAATATTTCCTTAATTCAGACAAACACTGTGGATGTCGAATGTTTACACATAAATATGTCTATATATACCAGTAAAGTCCGCATCATATGGGACTTTTTTTTTATTAGCTTTATTCGAAATTTAACTTTGGCAACAATTTCTGGTTCGATCGAGATGAAAATTAACCAAAAAAATACTAGTCACGTGATTTTATGTGATTATCTGTCAAATTTTAATTTTTTTTCAAAAAAAATTCAAAAGTGGGATTATATCTCAAAATATTTTTAGCCCATATGCTGTATAAGATAATTTATATTTTTTGCCCATTTTCTGTAAATTGCACCACTGTTGCAAAATAAGACTCAACGCAACCTACATAAAACTTCTTAGTTTTGACAATGCTTCATCCCAGACATATTTTGTTTAAAGTAACGCCATATTAAATGTGTGTTTTCCTACAAAATCCAAATAGGGCTATTAAAATTTGGTCACCTGTGATGCCAAGTTTATTTGTTTTTGACCTTGTAAAAGGTAACTGCATAAAATAACTATTTTTGAAAACGTAGTGTATGTCTAAAAGTAATACACATTAATATTAAGAAAATAGTTTAATTGAAAAAACTCTAATTTTCTAATAAAAAAATCATAATATAAAAATTAAACGCATTTAAAATTTATTTTCCACCTAATGCAGACTTTACTGACGACCCTGTGTACTTGTTTGTCTTAATTATGATGTGTATTACTTTTATACACAAACTACGTTTTCAAAAATAGTTATTTTATGAAGTTACCTTATAAGGGTCAAAAACACACTTTGCATCACATGTAACCAAATTTGAATATCCCTATTTGGATTTTGTAGAAAAACACACATTTAATATGGCGCTACTTTAAACAGAATATGTCTGGAATGAAGCATTGTCAAAACTAAGAAGTTTTATGTAGGTTGCGTTGAGTCTTATTTGGCAACATTGGGGCAATTTACAAAAAATGAGCAAAAAAATATCTCACTTCATTTTTGATTTTTCACAAAATTATAGACACATTTCATGTATAATGCCCTATACCTAAGTCTAACCGTTTTTGACATATTTTAAATTGTATGTCAAAAATGGCTTTTACAGGCCTACACAGAAATATCAATTTCTCCTATATGAAAGCCTTTTTTTATAATATTATCTTATTTCCCAATAAAAATAAGGGTAACTTTGAATAAGGTTGTCTATTCGAAAAATTTGTAGTTTTTGAAATATTGGCGACTTAACATTTTTGTATTGTCAAAACGCTATACGGCTTTTAAGTATTATTAGTTGACTATGACGGCGAACAGTGTTAAATGAATATTGGAAAATTTCAAAAATATTGGCACCGTTAAGGCAAAATTGCATAAAAAGAAACCTGTTCTCAATGATGAAAATGTCGAAATTGCAATTCTGGGATACTTTGCGGCATATTCTATGACATCGTTAAGACAAGTGGTTCTATAAAAAGGCATCTCGAAGAGCTCAGTACCTAGATTTCTACTGAAACACAACTTCCATCCATATTTAATATCTTTGGTTCAACATCTAAGAGATACTGATTTGTCAAAAAGAGTGCTAATTGTGAATTTATGTTAACGATGATACAAGACGACCCTCGATTTTTGGACAGCATAATTTGGACTGATGAAGCACGATTTACGAAAAATTACCTCTTTAACTGTCACAACTCCCATTTTTGGAGTGATTTAAATCCTGATGTAAGAATGCGGAATTTTCATGAAACCTGGCAATTTGTGCTGTACGAAATGAGGGAATAGTAAAACTGCATTTTTATGAAGAAACTTAAAGGATAATTCATTAATAATATCATGCAAATTATGTCCCCATTTTAAATTATGTATTAAGTTTTGCAGGAAAAATATATTTGAATATTCTAGAAGAGTTAGGCAATCAATATTACAAGCAACATTTTATGATAGGTGGATTGGCAACAATGGACATTTTCTGTTGGCCACCTCGTTCTCCTGATTTGATCTATATGGGAAACGATAGAAAACATCGTTTATTGTAATCTACGTGTTGGAAAGTTTATCTCCAGATTCAATTAGAGCGGACACACATTACGAACTAATTCGGAACTGTTTGGATTCAGGGTGGAAATTTTGCACATTTATTAAAATAAGTTGTTAGTTAGTTAGAGGTAAGCCGTTTAGCATTTTTACAATACAAAAATGTTAATTGCCAAAAACTACAAATTTTTGGAATAGACAAAATTATACAAAGTCACCCTTATTTTTAATACTAAATAAAATAACATTATGAAAATACGGGGTTTACGTTTAAAAAATTGACTTTTAACGATTTTTTCAGGTTAATATTTAATGTTATTTTTTGATCCCCCTGTATTTATTTATTTCCATATCAACAGAGTCCACTAAAGCAGATCTTCTTCTAGAAGGAAATCAACCCCAATTAAATAATAAAGGCTTTCATATAAGAGAAATTGTCTAAAACCTAATTTTGCTTAGATTCCAAAAACGAAATAACATATAGTGGTTCCTATTTAAAATAAGCAAGAAGACATCAACTTATGGTATAACCGGAGGTTCCACCATCTTAAAAATATTTTAGCTGAATTGCCTCCATCGACTTTAGTAAACTACCAAATTTTAAAAATTTTCCCGAGAAATCGATCATGACATTCAGTAATCCGGAAATCATCCGTTCGTTCGTTTGGTATATTTGTGTTCGCCGGTAGTAGATCAACGGAAAGAAGTTAATATGCGCTTTATACGCGGTCGTAGGATTGCATTTGGTCCTGTTTGTCGTCTTCTTCCTCTTATTTCAGTACGGGATGCAGAAAATTCGGAAGCAGTCTATCCAGAACCTGAAAATAAACTGGCGTTGGAATTCCGGGGAATGCTCTTATTTTGTCACGTCTAGGCGTGCTATTGGTTATCCCCACCAAGGTTTAGTTTCCTTTCGAAATGGTACATCTTGATTCAACTCAATTAAATTTTTTAGTCTTGGTAAGCTATTTTGTTTTTCATTACTACTTTGTAATAATGGAGTTGTCTGTGGCACTACACATACAGGGTTTGAACGTGAAGTCCCATCAAAATCTCCCAACCAGAACGAAACTTACGACCGCCTCAGCTGTCTTCTGGCTTCACCTAGGGTTGGGAATGAATGTTGAGCTATGATCTTAAATTTGGAAGAAGAAAAGTAAATTTTAATTCAAAAATATAATACAGGACTTTCACGGATGCGTTTGGGAGAAGAGCTTATGCTCTAGACGTTTACAGTATATGTGAAAATGGGGTCCTTTAATTATTTGAGTGGAAAAATAATTAGATTATTCAGCATACATTTATGGCCAGATTTCGTGTTTTCGCTTTTACCTTACTTCTGTGAACCACTATCTTTTTTAATAAGTCTGGAAATGCATTAAATTTAAGGTAAATGTGCTGGAAGCAAATTTCATAAACGTTTCTTAAATGCATTTAATGTAATGCATTAAATTTATTAATTTTTACATTAATCTAAATTATTTTTTTCCATTAATTTTAATGTAATCATACATTAAATTTAAAGTCTGATCATTACCTTTAAAGTGACTATGTACATTAAATATACAGCCAGTGTTTATTGGATTTGAGATATGTTATCACATATTTAATGCACGGACACTGATACGAGTTCAAGGAATTCTGAAACTACCAGGAAAAGGTGGACATTTTTCCCATGGGTAGTGTCCGCCATCTAGACCAGTTGCAAAGTCTTGGTTTCCGTCAGTACGGAGCCGACATGTACACCTTACTATAAAAAAATTGAGTCCTTCAGGCAACTTATACTAAACAAGAAGTTCAATACAAGTTGCGCCATCTCCCAGAATTTCATGCAATGTATATTAAATAATAATGTAAATTCTTTGAGTATTAGTATTAATTTTAATGTACAGAAGTTGAAATATCTTTTCAGTTACTTTATTGAAATGTAAGATACCATTTAATCAAATTTAATGTACAACGAATTGATATTTCAATGAATTTGCTTTAAATTCAAAGGAAATGTACATTATTCACTATTTAAAGTACAAAATCATTAAATTTACACTAAATTTAAGATTATTTTTAACAGTGCATATTAAACAGAAGTATTTAGGAACGAAAATTGATCTTTTATTTAACAATTATAACCGCCGCAAGTCGAATTTCTTAATTCTGGTTCCCTAACATAAACTCGCTATCAAAACCGAATTTATTCGCTTAGTAAAATCCTGAGTTAAATTCCTCAATGACAATAAATTTTACGAGAATTAAAATTTTATGGACGCGCAGTTTTCGTGCGCTTTCGAAGTGTTTATCTTGTCGAGCATGACGTTAACAACGAAGATAATGTCCTGGTATCAAGTATTCGTTTCATGTTATTAAGAATGTCCATTCATTTAATAAACGCGAAGGAACAATGTCTATTATGGGTTTGAATAGGGAACGTCAATTATTTTTAGACGCAAAGCCATCTTTATACTAATCCAAACCTAATGCAACCTGCTCCAATTATACGTTGCCTTTCCATTTGTGTCTACGAATAAATCATTCTGAGAGCCCTTTAGTTATGATTACTTGAAAACTCCGTAGACAAGTAATCTTAGATCCTCACTATTTATTTTATAAAGGGGAATCTTCTGAACACTTATTTAAGCCAAAATGTTGTAGTCTTCGAAATTAATTTGTTTTTCAGCTAATGGGGTGCAAGTGTTCAGAGAACAAATTAATTTCCCGAACGAGTGGAATGTTATAGTCCTATTCTCCGAATTCGCGCCTAGTCAGCATTGGCCTTAAAAGAAAGATTAATAAAAATCCAATAGTGTAAACTTTTCTGCTATGAGAAATGGAGTTTGGCCAAGAATTATCGAATTAGATACAGGTTGATTGGCGTTGGCTCTGTCCCCTTTTCGAGCGCCATTGGTTATGTCATGCTATCCATAATGTGAGCAGGGAAATCTCTTCTTTGGGCAATCACGTCCAATGCTGCAACCACACCAGGAGCAGTTGCAGCCATAAATGCAGATATGATTGATGTGTGAAATAATTATCTGCTTATTTCATATTTTTAAATATATTTAAAAAATAAATTAAAGGTAAAATTAATTTTTGTATATTTTTTTAATAAACCACGTTTCTATTTCAGAATAATCTGGTTTATATATATACATATATATATATATATATATATATATATATATATATATATATATATATATATGGAACACCTATGATAGAAGATCTAGAAATCGCCGGATTATTCCTTTTTCTTATTTTTATTACATCATGTAGTATGGAAATCCTTCTAGAAAATTAGGGAATCTTCCGGTATCGACCAAAAGGGTATATAAAGGGTCCAGATCGGCTTACGAGGACAGTATAATTTGAGAGCTGCTCAACGCTACTTGAAATAGTTTGACAAGTGTCACAATTAAGGTTGACAATAAAAAGCTTTCAAAATAACGGAGTGTATTCAGTAATAGTGTGTGTTCAAAAAGTGGCTGTCCGGAACAAGTTGGTGTCAGAAGTGGGATCAAATATCCAGAAGAGGTTAGTTCAGGTTAGAAAATTGGAAAAAGAAAAAAAGTAAATTGAATTTGTATGTCAGTGGAAACCAGAATACATAAAGCAAAAATAGAAGAACAACTTCAAGGTAGTTTAAATCAGATACTGATGATGATACAAGACATGAAAACAAGCCAAGAAGATATGAAGAAAATCCAAGAAGAGATGAAGAAAAGTCAAGAAGAGATGAAGAAAAGCCAAGAAGAGATGAAGAAAAGCCAAGAAGAAATGAAGAAAAGCCAAGAAGAGATGAAGAAAAGCCAAGAAGAGATGAAACGAGAATTGAAAAAGATATGACGAAAAATCAAAATGATATGAAACAAGAATTAAAGACAAGCCAGGATGATATGAAATAAGAATTAAAGACAAGTCAAGATGATATGAAACAAGAATTAAAATCAAGCCAAGATGGTATGAAACCAGAATTGATGTCACTGAAAACAAACCAAGAAAACATGAACCAAGAATTGAAAGAAGACATTAAGAAAAATCATGACAGTATAAAACAAGAATTAAAAACAAGCCTGGAGGATATGAGACAGGAACTTAAGACAAGTCAAGAAGATATGAGAACTGAAAGAAACATTAAAAAAATCAAGAAGATATGAAACAAGAACTGAAAGAAGACATTAAAAAAATCAAGATATGAAACGCATAGAACAAGAAGTACAATGTGAGATGGCGGAAATCCAGAAACAAATGCAACAATTACATTTGCAAATTATAGAAGACGTACACGGTGAGGTACAACATGAGTTGACAGAAATCCAGAAACAGATTCAACAATTACATTTACAAATCGAGAAGGTAGCTAGTACAGGTATAATAAAGGTAGATGGTGTTCCTGCAACTAGTGTAATGAAACCACCTAACTTCGACGGCAAAGTACCTTGGCTTAACTATGTCCGTCAGTTCGAAGCCGCCCCCACCGGCAATAATTGGACAGGAAAAGGCACGTGCTATTGTTCTAGCATTACGAGGTGATGCTATGGAGGTTCTACGTAACATTCCTGAAGAGAAACAGAATGATTACGAATTTATTGTTACTTTTCTGGAGATACGCTATGAGGAAGCCCACCTTCAAGAAGTTTACAAGGCCCAACTCCAAGGAAGAAGACAAAAATACAACGAAAGTCTTCAAGAATATCAGGCGGATATAATGAGACTACCCTACATACCCAGAAGAAATAAAGCAAGACTTAGCAGTGAATGGCCAGACTGAAGAAAATTTCCGAGGCTCTTGCTTATGCTCTTCAGTTTGAAACTGCCAAACAGAACTCAAGGAACCAAGGAAGAGTCATAAGAAGAGTCAATGTTTCCCAGACCAACGAGGAATTCTTCATGAAGTTAAAGAAGGAGATGCAAGAATTTTTAAACAGACAAAAGGCACGTAACAACAAAAACACAACCTTCCACGGTACAAATAGAATTCGTTGTTAGAAGTGTGGCCAAGAGGGGTATGTTCAAAGCCGCTGTACTAGTAGTACTGCTCCCGATAGTGACCAGGATCAGGAAAACTCCCAGTAGCCAGCTTAGAGGCGAAAGCTGGCTAGGTGCTACCAAGCCCCACCAACAATAACAATTAAGGGTCCCGGCTGCAAAACAATGGTTCCAGCTTGGTATTACCCGGAAAGGTATGCGGTCGTGTAAGCGAAATGGTATTAGATACTGGTTCTACTCACACTATTGTAAAGCCGAATATCATGGTTTATTGTAAAATTTGTCTTCCGGAAAAACATTATGTCCTGCAAACCACCAGTGGTGAAGTAATTCCTGTAAAAGGGATACATGAAGCCGAAATAACCCTAGGAAGCACCACTTTCAAACATGTGGTTATTGTTGCTGATATTTTGGATCAAGTAATACTAGGTCTATATGTCATGGAACACCAGAAGCTTGTCCTTGATCTTCCTCAACGAGTAATGCGAACTATAAATGAAGAAATTGTTATGAATCTACCGAAAAAGTGTCGATACGGGAAGTTGTACTTCTTGAAGATGCGATGTTACCCTCAAGTTCAGAGTGTATAGTAAAAGTAAAGGTTGATGTTTTCGAAAAAGATGAAATAGTTTTGATTGAACCAATTCAAAATTGTTCATTATATGCAAAAATTCTTCCTGCAAGAACACTCATCCAGAATAAAACAAGCCCTATATTTGTCAAAATGCTAAATTTGAAGGATTATCCTCACCAGATGAGAAAAGGTGACAAGATTGCTACCTGTCAACCTGTCGACGTGGTACTTCAAGACCTAGTTAATACGTCAACACCTTTACTGAATCAAGTCCAGGTGGCTAGACTAGAAGATCTTTTAAGAAGAAATCAGGATGTTTTCTCTTTATCAGATCGCGACTTGGGAAGAACCAATATAGTCGAGCATCGAATAAATACTGGTGAAGCAACTACAATTAAACAAGCTCCAAGGAGAATACCGTTAGCAAAACGTGACGAGTTGGACAAGATGCTTAAAGACATGCAGAATCAAGGCATTATAGAACCTTCCCAAAGTCCATGGACATCCCCAGTTGTACTAGTTAAGAAGAAAGATGGCTCAACTAGATTCTGTGTTGACTTCAGATGACTTAATGTCACAAAGAAAGACAGTTTTCCTTTACCTCGTATTGATGATACGCTAGACACATTAACTAGGTCAAAATGGTTTTCCACATTGGATCTAAAAAGTGGCTATTGACAAGTACAGCTTCATCCAGAGGATAAAGAAAAGTCCGCCTTTTCTACTGGAATGGGGCAATGGCAATTTAATATTATGCCATTTGGTTTATGCACATGCTCCAGCCACTTTTGAAGGTTTGATGGAACGAATCTTACATGGACTAACGTGAAAAACATGCCTAATCTACCTAGATGACATCAATGATGAGGGAAAACATTTGATGATCACTTGAAAAATGCCGAAGATGTATTTCAAAAACTGAGAAGTGCCCAAATAAAGCTCAGTCCGAAAAAATGACAATTTTTCCTGGAAGAAGTGAAATACCTAGGACATATAATCACCGAAGAGGGTGTACAAACCGATCCAGAGAAGACGGAAGCCATTCAAGGTTGGCCAGTACCGAAAAACAAGCACGAACTAAGAAGTTTTCTAGGTATCTGTACTTACTATAGAAGATTCATAAAAGGATTCGCGGATATTGCAAGACCTTTACATCGACCGATTGAAAATAGCAACAACTATGAATGGTCCGCAGACTGTGAAGCCGCTTTTAATGAAGGCACTTTGTAATCCTCCAATACTGTTATATCCTGAGTCTGATAGATGTTTATTGTGGATACTGACGCTAGTTAACTCCTCTATAGGTGAAATTTGGTCCCAGATACAAAATGGCCAAGAGAAAGTGATTGCTTATTTTAGCAAAGTACTCTGCAAAGCTGAGCGAAATTATCGTGTAACAAGAAAAGAACTACTCGCCATTGTAAAGACTTTGGAACACTTTCACAAATATCTATACGACCAAAAATTGTTCCTGCGAACAGACCACTTAAAGTGACTTTTATAATTTAAAAATCCTGAAGGTCAAATAGCACGATGGACGCAACGTTTGCAAGAGTACGATTTTAAAATTGAACATAGAAAGGGCTTGAACCACAAAAATGCAGACGCTTTGTCAAGGAGACCATGTACAGAAGAATGCAAGCACTTTAACAGGCACAAAGAGCGAGAAAATCCTGACGATTTCTATTGCCAAAAAACACGACTACAAAGCTCTTTGAATTGGGATCCCAAAATCATCTTCAAAGAACAACAAGATCTAGATCTTAACCTTATCATTAAATTGAAAAATAATAAATCAAATCGACCCACTTTTCAAGAAATCTCGTCAAAATCTGAAAAAGTGAAAGGTTACTGGGCCTTATGGGATTCCTTGATTATGCACGATGGTTTTTTTAAAAAGAGTTTAGGAGAGCTCTGATGGCAAAAACTACAAATACCAGACTATTTTGCCCACCAAAAGGATTCCAGAAACTCTTGAAAAAGTTAGACAGAGGTTCTATTGGCTGGGGAGCCGCGCAGAAGTAAAAAATTGGTGCAAAATCTGTACCGACTGTGCTGCCAGTAAAGGACCGAGGACCCGTAGGTATGGTAAAATGAAGCCGTACAATGTAGGAGTGCCTTTTGAAAGAATTGCAATAGACATAGCGGGCCCATTTCCTATTAGTAAATCCGGGAATCGCTATATTTTGGTAGCTATGGATTACTTCAGTTAAGGGCCAGAAGTCTATGCGATACCAAATCAAGAAGCCACCACCGTTGCCGAAATATTGTTTGAAAAGTGGATTTATACATATGGGGTGTCAGGAAAGATACACTCTGATTACGGCAGAAACTTTGAATCTGACGTTTTTACGAATCTTTGCAAGCTTCTGAAAAGCTACAAGACTAGAACAACACCCCTACATCCACAGTCAGATGGAATGGTAGAGATTTAACAGAATGCTGGAGAATTACATCAGGGTACACAAAATACTGGGATAAATGCATTCAGTCATTTTTACTAGCCTGTCGTTCAGCCATTCACGAAACCACTGGAAAAACACCTGTTAGTATAATTTTTGGACGTCCACCCGATTCTGAAGCAACTTAGGAAGACTACACCAACCAACTCACTAAGCAGCTTTAGGTCTTACAAGAAGAAGTCCGTCAAAAATTACAAATAGAAAACGATAGAATAAAGACCCGCTATGACCTGAAAGCCAATACTGGTGGATTCATGGTTGGTGAAAAAGTTTGGTTGTACAATCCGAAAAGAACCAAAGGGCGTTCACTAAAGCTTCAAAAGTCAGGGGAAGATCCGTACAACGTAGTGACCCGACTAAATGATATCGAATTCAGAAAAGCCCTCATGCGAAGATGAAAGTCGTGCATCTTGAAAAATTGGCCCATTATCAAGATCAAGAAGGTTGATCGGGACGATCAAGGCTTGGAAAGGGGCAATGTTACGAACTTTATAGCGTTTTATATTTCATAGTATTAGTTTGTGTTTGTAGATTCAGGGTTTTAGGTTTATTTTCTACGAGTTCATAATTTATTTAATTAATTTTACCTTTGCTAATTCTATAAATCTTCCGGTGTCACAATTAAGGTTGACAATAAAAAGCTTTCAAAATAACAGAGTGTGTTCAGTAATACAGTGTGTGTTTCAAAAATCAGCCGTCCAGAACAATAAATAAATAAATAAATATATATATATATATATATATATATATATATATATATATATATATATATATATATATATATATACAAAACACTAGAGCAAATTCCCGAGGCTAAAATATGAGATCTAGCTCAATTTGCCTCAGTCTAAAAGTTGATAGTAGAATTTCTGAAATACAGGGTGTGAAAGTTATAATTTTTTAAACTTTTTTGTTAATATTTATCTTAATAATAGCATGATTTTGTTTGTTTGATTCGGGATCCTCAATTAGCCGCATATCTTTATTCTAAATAAAATTTATTATGCTTAGGGGCAGAGCTTCAAATATGAGATTATTCCAGTAATTACCCAATTTAAGGCTTATAAATCATTAAAATATATTTCGGTGTTCTTTAAATTTTCATAAATATAAAACTACGCGTTGTCTAACAATGATTTAGAGTAAGAGACATCAGTTCCAATTTCCATCTCAAAACAAACTTGAGCCAAGAAATAAAATCTGTATGTTCTAGAGGTATTAGGCGCAACAAGCCTGGATTCCACTTTACTGACTTGCGTTACTCCAAAAACGTCTGATTAAAAACCTTCCCAAAAAATGCGGGGCATTGAAGACCAACATGAAAGCGCAATAAATACTAACATTTGGAATAATCAAAAATATCATATACCAGGTCGGCAAGAAACTGATTTCGGTTTAGTACTAGGAACTAAAATTATTTTTTTTTTATACTAAGAATAAACTTTAATCAATTATATAGTTTCCATTTTGTTCAATCACCTTTCGCCGTTTTTCTTGCAGCTTTATGATTTCACGCTCATATGGCAAATATTGATCCGCTGTGTTAAGTGAATCTTAATTCATGCGAACTCAAAATATCGATCTTCTTAGCGAGTCCAGGAGTTATGTGCGATAGGTTCAACCTCTCTGCAATTTCTCGAACAGTTAAATGATGATTCTCTTGAATTACGGCATCAATTTCAGTAGGTCGACCAGGACGTTGGTCATCTCTGACATTCTGTTATGCAATCAACCCCATAAACTTAACACTTTATGGAAATAAGAAAGTAAAATATCCCAAAATTGTTCATTTCTACATTCCATGTTAAAACTGACCTTTAACTAACAGCTACAAAAAAATTCCGCACAAATTCCTTCTAAAGTAACCTAAATATGACAGATATCAGATGTCAAAAGTAAATAACCCATAACGCTGACAGGAGTCCTTCCTGTGTGACAACCGAAAACACTTTCTTCCAGACCCAATAGATATATAGAATGATACATTATTATTATCTTGTCTATGTAAAATGTATAAAATGAGCAAACGATAAAAAAATGTAGTGATAAATATCTCTTAACACTACTATGTTTAGTTAGATTAAGAATTGAGTTAATCCGCCTTTATTGTTCCTTTATTCACAGTCTGCTGTTCCTTAAGGGATATGGCTACAGTAGTGGGCAGCAAATTATGTGCTTATTTAACAATTTTTTGTTTAAAAGTAATTTATTAATAAAACTAATTACAGATATATTGATTTTGAATATCAAGGTAATAAAACATATTTTTTTTATACAATATGATCGACTACCGCTTGTAAAGGGTGTTTTTTATAGAGGTATAGAACTTTTAAATGGAATAAAACAAAAATGAATTTTTTAAATTGACATGAATTTTACTTTATTCGAAAGATAACCTTCTGGCATTATAATTTAAATATGACTTCTGGCATATGATCGCCACGGCTGGCTCGGACCTAGTCTAATCTGGAGGTATCGGCAATAACGCGGCGAATGTTGTCCTCCAAGTGATCAATCGTTTCGGGTTTATCGGCGTAGACTAGCGACTTCACATATCCACACAGAAAATAGTCTAGCGGCGTTAAGTCGCACGATCTTGGAGGTCAATTCACGGGTCCGAAACGTGAAACTATGCGGTTACCAAACGTTTCCTTCAATATATCAATTGTGGCACGAGCTGTGTGACATGTTGCGCCGTCTTGTTGAAACCACACATCATGGTTGTTCAATTGATGAACGAAAAAGTCAGTAATCATGGCTCTATAGCGGTCATCATTGACTGTAACTTTCTGACCAGCATCGTTTTTAAAGAAGTACGGACCAATGATTCCACCAGCCCATAAAGCACACCAAACAGTCAGTTTTTCTGGATGTAACGGTGTCTCAACATACACTTGAGGATTATCATCACTCCAAATACGGCAGTTTTGTTTATTGACGTATCCATTCAAACAAAAGTGAGCTTCATCGCTAAACAAAATTCGCTTATGAAAATCGGGATCAACGGCAATCTTGTTTTGGGCACATTCACCGAATCTACGCCTTGCTAGGTGATCGTGTGGCTTCAATTCTTGCACGAGTTGGATTTTGTAAGCACGCAAACCAAGATCTTTCCGCAAAATCTTCCATAAAGTGAATGGACACATATCCAATTCCTGTGCACGATGGCGGATAGACTGATTCGGGTCTTCCTCTACGCTACGCTCTACAGCAGCAATGACTTCTTTTGTATGCACTGTACGACGTCTCTGTGGATGCGTATTATCATTTAGAGTAAACGTGGAGCGAAAACGTTCCATAGTTAATCGAATTAATTGCTCTGATGGACGATTATGTTGACCGTAAAATGGATGTAGTGCGCGATACGTATTTCGAACAGAACCATGATTTTCAAAATAAATTTGCACAATTTGGAAGAGTTGTTCAGGCGTCAGTCTATTCATGTTGAAATGCCAAACCAAACTAAACATAAATCACTTGGCCGTCAGTTAAAAAAGTGTTGCCAACTTAAAGTTTTATATCTCTATAAAAAACACCCTTTATTTACACAATTTGTATTGTTTTTTTAGACGCTTCGCGGCGTGACATTTGGCATCCACAATTTTTGACGTAGAATAAAACAAAAAAAATCAGAATACTTACCGAAGTACGTAAAAATATTGATTTTTTTTGAAAAGGTAGGCATTTGAAGTTAACAAGTAAATTTTCAGTAAAAAAGCTCATAAAATGGAAAGTTCTTAATTAATCAAATCCTTAAGTACTTTTTTGCGAAATGCAATTAGAAAGATCATTTTAATCGGAAAAAAATTTCAGAGTTATTTGTCACGCCATTTTGTACAAAAAAAACAAGATGAATATTTTTTATTACCTTGATATTTTAACTTAATATATCTGTAATTAGTTTTTTATTGATTTATTTTTATTTATTTATTTAAATAAAGCTCAACAACAATAATAATTTAACAACAACAACATTTATAAATACAGAACTATACAAAATATACTTATACCAACAACCAAAAAATTGGAAAAATAACAAAAAATAACATTCAAACAAATCAAGTCAAGATGAAATTGAGTCTGGAGCAAAATCACAAGTGGCCATAGCATATGTTCATAAATTTCTTATAGAAGTCACTCAAATCAGATGCAGTGGTTATTCTATTGGAACTAGAACAAATTTTGTGTACATTGGTTTTAGCGCTGAACAGATAAAAATAGTCACTAAATCTGCAGGATATTCTCAGTACTTAATAAATAAGAGAAGAACAATAGAGCCATAAATTAAATTTTATACATAAATTACTTTTTTATGCAAAAAAAAATTGTTAAAAATGCACATAGTTTTTGCCCGCTACTGTGGCCATACCTGTTAATATAAACAGGGTGTCCGGTAAGTATATCTTGGGTAATCATCATTTATTTAGAAAAAAAGCAACCATTTTCAACAAAATTTGAATCATGCATACTCTAGTAATAGCAGTAATTATACATTATACAAAATTAATTAACCTCTTTGTTATGAACTAATTAAATAACTATAAATGAAATATAATAAGAATCTACTGCTACACAACACTACCTAAAACTCAGTTATCATTAGAAAACGATGAACTTAATAATTTAAAGTAATGTCAACATGTAACATGTATTTAATTTATGGACATGTATAATGCAGTTCTCTACAGGCAAGAAGAATTTATATCCACAAAATTCCAAATCGAAAATTACCGGATCGAAGAATATTTGAAACGATTTATTGTAACTAAGCAGAAACAAAAGAGATAAAATGTAACTAAAACCCAAAATAAAAATTTATTTTTGACAAAATCTTGGAAATCACTAAATTTTCCCAAAACTGTCCACACCATTAAGTACATCTTTTTTGTGTTTAATTAGGCAAATGTTCCAAATGGGCACCTTGCCCTTCAATACACATTCTTATCTTACGGATTTTTTCTCACGATACTGGAAATAACGTTCTAGGATAAGCAATTGTTCTTGAAAAGTTTCACTGGCATTCCTTTTTGTTGTGCCTATTTGAGGTGCGAGCTTTTTATGCTATTAGAATGGTTATCAATAATCTTATTTTAGGATTTATTGCTCTTCTCGGAGGCCCTTCGACACCACGAGGCGGGAGAAAAATTTCTATAATAAAATTGGAGAGATATTTAAGCACATTTTTATTTTAATTTATTCATGTTTCTTTTAAGCTGTTATCAATCTCTGGTTCTTCAGAAGGTTATATTGCACTTGCCCGTAAATTAAATGCTTGTCAGCATATTCTGCATAGAGAATATGACTCCCTTATTTAATGGTTATCATAGTAACAGAAACAATGCCTGGTAGTTTTTATTTTAGTATTTTAAATTATTTGAGTTAAACTTATCTGCAAGGAGGATGCAAAGAAACTGAATGTTCTCAAAAATGTTTGATTTTTTCGAAATAAATGTAACTACCTTTTTTTTAATAAATTCAAGTATGTAAAAATCGAGTTAAAGCTCTGAAAACTGACAAAATTTTGGGCTAATGAGTTTAGAAGCGAGTCTGTTCCTAACTTCCTTGGTAATGTCAAACGTTTATAGCCTGATTCGTGCATCTTTATCCGTTATACAATATGCCAAAATTTCATTTAAATATACAAGTTTGCTCAAAAGCTAGAGCCCAAAAAGTAAATCGCTGGGTAATCATTTTGGGCCCCATATCTCCGTTATGGGACTGCTCAGAAAAAAAATTATTTGTGCATTGCCGATAGTTTGATATATACTTATCAGACATCCTGTATAGTTTGATATTATCTTCCCCAAGGTATTGAAAAGGTATGTTTCATAAAAAAAATAATTCTAAATTTCCAATTTTAATGCCTTAGTTGCGCACAATAATGTTGCTCAGTATATTAAGTGTCTTGAAGCCATTTTATGGTTTTATTTTTTTTTAATTTGAGCATACGAATATTTCACACATGAATAAAGACGTTTATGCCTCAAGATACAACTATTATTGTAATTTGCATAGAAAATATTTACACAAAATATAACAAGCGTACTAAAAATTACGAATTTTAGGAGAATATGTACAAATGCAATCTGGGCTAGGAATGACATAAGAGCATGGTTTATAATCTAATAGTACAAGCATATAAGTATTATAGAAAATTTTCAAAAAGAAGTATGGGTTTGTACCTTGTTTAAAAGGACATGGAGAAAACAACTATAGAAAAACTTGGTTCATGTTTTTTGAGGAAAAAGAGTGGTAAAAATAAAGCTAAGATTTCAAGTTATGTCCTTCACAAATATATAAAAATCCTTTATTTAGTCATAGACTAATATATGTGCATATTATGTACTTTCGAATGAAAATTAGAACAAATTTCGATGTGACCACACAAAATTTATAAAATTTTTTTAAACATCCTCACATGTTGAAAGATAAAGCAAAAACTCTCACATTATTACTTTGGTTGCCATCAGAATAACATTAATCTAAATTTTAATAAACTGAAAACAAAGTCCTTTCAATGAGAAAATATGTACCGAATTAAGAGAGCTTTAGAATTGAATTTGGAAACAAAAATCCCGAAAAAAAAGGATCCGTTTCTGTATGATATTGACCTGTATTATATAGCTGGTAGCGAATACCAAAGAAGAAAAAGTAACCAAAACCAAACCGAACTGATCAGTCTAACTAAAATCAAAAGTGAGAAAACTGCAGAAATGCAAATAATGGCCAGTTATATGAAAAACACAATACTAGTATTTCTTATTTTACATACATAATTGTAAAGGAAATATTTTTACTTACATCAAAATATCAAAAATATTTTTTTTTAAATTTTTTATTTGCATTTATTCTAATATCTAAAGTTTACATATCTGAAAATATTAGATGAATTCTCTATTAAAATAATAACATTTAAAACTTACCCCTTAAATTCATCTGTATCTTCATTTTTCTCTGAATCACTTACAACATCGTTCTTTGGTTTTGAAGAACACTCAAATGAAGAATCCGCTTCATCTCGACTTCCATCAGTAGTTTCGCATTCGTCAGTCAAGTTTAAATCTAACAATGTTTTAAATGGAGAAACCGTCAAGATGATACCCACAGTGGAACCATCTGAACAAGGTACACCCAGTTCAAATTTTTTCGTCAAAATTCCGAAATCGTAATCCTCAAGTTTTTTGTCAGAAATTTCAGATTCGTCATGGGAGATAACTACATGCTCTGACTCAAACTCGTGAAAATTACAAGTGTCCCAAGATTTTTCGAATTCGTCAGAAATGTTTGACTCAGTTGCAGAGACATTCTTGTCTTCTTTTTGAACGAAAGTTGTCAAATCTACAATAAAACAATGTAAATATAATGGAAATGCTTAACAAAACATATATAGTGGTACTTTATCACACTAATCAAATAATGATAAAATAAAAGTCTAGTTAAATTGATTTTTTGAACAGTTCTGTTGTTTCAACTATACTAGGAGTAAGAATCAGCCTCGTTATTTTAAATGGTGGATCATATTTGATCGTCTTGAAGTACCATATTCGATCTGGACGTTAGCGACGGATAATGTTACCTGCACCATTCTCTATACTAGGGAACTATATTTTACACAGTAATTTCTCGTAGAGTAAAAAATCTTGTTACTCTCCAGTGTACGTCATTATGTTATTACCCTAACGACTAAGGGCATCTCGACTCAATTTGTTCTTTCACTAGTATGCTACGATGATTTGAGTCTTATTTACTGCACTCTTTTTAAATTTTATTTACTTTATAGTCGAAGCCATAGGGTAACATTAGTGTTGTTTTTGACGTAAATTTCGAGATGGATGAGACCTAACCCAGGAGTGTTAGGGGCAATGTAAGAACAAATCCTACATAAAATGTAACAGCAAAAAATAGGTTGGGGTCAAAAGAGAGGGGGGTCAAAGTTGCCTAAAACAGGTTTTTTGAATCTACATACCAAGGAACGCATTTTTGAAAGAAGTTTCACAAAAAAATGTAGAGATTTTAAAAATCTACAAGTTAAGATTCTGTGCGATTAGTTTTGTCAATTTGTTATTGCAAAAGTGCCACAAAACCCTTAAAATCGGCCATTTTTTGCATACCAATTATTTCTTAACAAAAAAAAACTCTATTTTAAAGCGATATTTAAGGGGTTGAAAATTAATTTTTTCATTTGCCCCTAACAAGATATGAAAGTTTAGGCCTTCACGAAGAGATTGAACCTTTGTGGAGGTCAAAATGTTCACTCAAAAAAAAGTTACAGCAATCATTATTTTGCGTCTTGAGATAAACAATTAGCAATATCTCAGCAACAAAGTATCCGATTTACTATTATAAAACATAATTTTGTTCAGAAAGACGAGGGCTTCCCTGTAAAAGCAAGTAAGTACAAAGAAGTGAATTTTGCGATCTTGAGGATTTTTTGGCCTTTTTGCAAGAACAAATTAACAAAAATGATCGCACCAAAGCTCTAATTGTATGTTTTTAAAATTTCTACAACTTTTATTTGAAACTTTTTTTTTCCAAAATGTGTTCCTTGGCTTGTAGATTCAAAAAACTTGTTTCAGCCAACTTTGACCCCCTTTCCCTCTCCGTCACAACCTATTTTTGGCTGTTACATTTTATGTAGGGTTTATTCTGACATTGCCCCCAACACCCCTGGGTAGGTCTCATCCATCTCGGAATTTACATCACTATGTTTACCTATGGAGGAATCCTTAAAGCCCTTAAACTCAATTATATTTTTATTCTGAAATGGATAGTAAGTCTGATAAAGGTAAACGCTTACGAGTGATTTTTAAATACTTGCCGATCAGGCGCAAACTTTACACAAACACTGATATGAAGCTGTGAACTAGTATATATATTTGGCTATCCAGATAAATTGGTTACGCTTAATCATTCTTCAAAACGTCATAAAGCTCATGTCATTATTGATTGATACTCACGACCTCTTTCTTCATACGTACTCCTAATATGCTATACTTATACAAGTTTTTCCGGCAAATATCTTCTTTGTACAAATGTTTTTACTATATATATATATATATATATATATATATATATATATATATATATACAGTGTGACCAGTAAAGTCCGCATCATATGGGATTTTTTTTATTAATAGCTTTATTCGAAATTTGACTTTGGCATCAATTTCTGCTTCAATCGAGATGAAAATTAACCAAAAAATAGTAGTCACGTTAGTGGCATTATCTGTCAAATTTTAATTTTTTTTCCAAAAACAAATTCGAAAGTGAGGTTATATCCCAAAATATCGAAAAAAGTTATTGGAAAAAGATTTCCTAAATGCAATTTCTAGCCCATATGCGATTTCAGCTGTATAAGATAATTTAGATTTTTTAGCCATTTTTTGTAAATTGCACCACTGTTGCAAAATAAGACTCAACGCAACATTCATAAAACTTCTTAGTTTTGACAATGCTTTATCCCAGACATATTTTGGTTAAAGAAGCGCCATATTAAAAGTGTGTTTTCCTAGAAAATCCAAATAAGGCTATTAAAATTTGATTACATGTGATGCAAAGTTTATTTGTTTTCGTCCCTGTATAAGGTTACTTCATAAAATAACTATTTTTGAAAACGTAGTTTGTGTCTAAAAATTACATGCATATATATATATATATATATATATATATATATATATATATATATATATATATATATATATATATATATATATATATATATGCATCGAAAGTTTTCGGGCCTCCCGTGTATGTGCTGAGTACGTACCTCTCAAGACTGTAAGGCAGCTGACGTTTCGGTGAAATCTCATTCACCATTTTCAAAACTCATTGTATGGCGTCTATGAGCGAGTTCGCTGTTCGCACATACACGGAATGCCCGAAAACGATATATATATATATATATATATATATATATATATATATATATATATATACTTTTTTTTAATGTCTTTTCTTGGGTTTAGGTTCTTAATCCAAAAAAAAATGTAAACAATTTGACGTTTCGCCCTCTATTTAAAGCATTTTCAAAAATTTTTTGTTTTTTTTTATTTATGTTACCATCCTAAAAAATATTTTTTATATAGTTAAAAAAAATCATATAAGAACATGTCTACAACTTAAAAAACCAACAACACTTTAAAACACTCTTCAAGTTTCCAAAATATATTTAATTTTACCAGTACGCATCCTTGAACATTTTGTTTATTAATGGAGTACGACTTTCACGTCGTCTATTCAGGTGCTGAGGATACACAGAATGGCAATTTATTTTATTTTTATTAATTTTACAATGAACCAAAAAAAACCGGAAAAACGCATACATTTAATTTTATATTTAAGAGGATATTCAATTTTTGATGTTTATTAACAGGATTGAATACTTAATATTTTTGTTTAAATTAGGCTGGTGTAGATGTGGCTCAAATTTCCTATATCCGTTCTGTCGTTAAGTGTTTTTATCTTTTTTAATTTCTATCATTTCCATTATCTGTAATTTTTGGTAATTCATATCTTTGTTCTTAATTATGGTACTGTCGTAATCAAAGGTATGTTTTTCGTCCTGTGTGTGTTTGTTTAACGCTGTTGAGGCGTTTTTCGTATATTTATGGCCATTCAATCTGTTCTTTAGTAATTAGCTCATCATGCCTATATATTTTTTGGGACAATTTGTGTAAGGGATCGAATATACTACATTTGATTTATTCATGAGAGGAGTATTACTCTTTAAGTTACTGAATAGTGTATTTAATTTGACCTGAGGCATATCGTGCTTTTTTAAAATGTGGTTTATTTTTTTCTGACAGCTCACTAGTGTAAGGTAATGTTACATATTTTTGCTGTTTACGTTCTATGTTTGTTGTAATTAGGTTATTATAAAATCTATATGTTCGTTTATTAATTATTTCGGTGAAAGTCATTTCGTTCAAATTATTATTTATCAGTGATTTTTTCATTTTTTGCAGTATTCTTTGTCGGAATTCTCGAGACGTTAGATATATAGCACGATCAGACAGACCGATTATAACACTATTTTTTTCAGTTTTTGAATGATTAGAGAAACAGTTTAGATATCTACCCGACCAAGTTGGTTTGGTGTACCATTCAGTCAAAAATTTGTTTTTCTGCGTATAAGTGTCATAACCAGAAAATTTATTTTATTATTATTTTCTGTTTTATTATAATAATAAAAAGAATACAATGTATGGTTCAAGAATCTGGAAAATATTATATATATATATATATATATATATGAGGTTATTTTTGACCTAATTTGAAACATAAGCATTCATATAAATATGTCTGATAATTTTTAGTTTTTAAGACACAGTATAATCAAATTTATAATTTTTTTCCTGTTTTTTAAATTTATCCTAGTGGTTTTTAAAGATAATTAAGTCAAGTTTGGTACACGTAACAATTTTTGCCGTACCTATAAAATAAATTTATTTTAATATGAAATAATCTACAGAGGGATACTTTTTTCCGGGTTTTTATTGCAGAAATGAAAAGCGGAGAAAATTTCCTATCCAACGGTATAAATAACGTAGGGGATCTAATGACATCTAGAGGTCATTTCAAGGTCAAGAAACAGCAGAATATTTTCTCAGCAAAGCATTTTAGAGAAAAATGTTTCAGATGAAAGTTGTAGGAAATCAAAGGGCGCATCTGATTGACCTTCAAAGTAATTTGAAGATTAAGTTGAGTTTTTCAAATACAAACCACCATTTTTTATTGCAGAAATGGGAAGCTGAAAAAATTCCCTATCTAATGGTATAAATAACACAGGGTGATCTATGACCCCTAAATGTCATTGGATACCTTATGTTATTTATATTTATAAAAAATGGAGGTTTCTATTTGAAAACCTCAACTAAACCTTCAAATGGCTTTGAAGGTCAAGGTCATGCTTGGCTGAGAAAATATTATACTTTTCCGGTACCTTTGGGACACCCTGTATATTTTTATTACTTCAGCTAAAAAAAAGTAAGTACAATCAACAGAGAAATAATTACAACTCAAAGTTAGGTTACTGTATATTTACCATGAGTGGTCATTAAAACAAAGATAACTATTAAATTATGTATTTTATTGAAGTGAAAACATCTTTAGGCGCGCTGAGCACTTAATTTTGTATGTATTGAATGAGACTGAGCCATCACGCTCGGCTATGTAATGCTCGTTCGGGTAAAGTCAGCTTGAGTCGACTAAGGGAGCAAGAGAGATATAGTCACCGCATCACAACCTTGCCTTGATGAAGTTTTTACTTATGTCGTGTGGTCTCAAGCACACACAAATTTTACTTAAAATATGACTACATCGGAACTTCTAACACGTGATACACTAGCGTTCTTAACCTTATCCATTTATTTCTTTGATTTAATTTAATTTTGCTACTGGAAATATATACACTGTTTTTGTGCTAGTATTTTTTCAATTTACCACACAGCAACTCCGGTTGCTCATTATATTGTTTTCAATTATTAAAAAAAAATTGACATGTGTATTTAATATGTCAAAAGTACAAAATATCGCCCCGAAGTACTTGAATTGTCCGTAGCTCATGCTAGTATCGCTTTTGCTCCCCTAACATATCTTCGCACTTAATAGATAGCACGTAAAAATCGGAACAAAATCGTTCAAAAATCAGGAGTTAATTTGTCGGAAAATCCCTCAACATTTATGTTCAGTTGGCATTTTAGAATTAAAAACCATACATTTTTGAATGTATTTCTTCTTTCAACATTAACCAAAAATATCCATGTGGGGACAGGACCGAGTACAAGAAATATGATCCGAACTCTATGTGGAACTTCAGAATGGAAATAAAACTTCACCCTATATATACCAAATCAGTTAATAAAAAGGGCACAGAGCAACCAACAACAAAAAATGAAATTCAACAAATGAATGACTAGATTTTACTCCTCACGGTATTGTCGGTGAAAATAATTAATGGCCAGTATCATAGCGGCGCTTTTCAAATAAGGGAAAAAAACTTCAAGGGTGTCTTGAACCTCTCATAAAAAAAATAATGTTTTACCGATATCGATGGTTTAAACATGGGCTATAACTCTACTAATCTGACTTAAAGCGAAGATGGAAAAAGATAATGCCAGAAAACAACTAAGTGCATTTTTTTGTAAAGTCCAAGATTTATAAAAAAAAGTTTCCGCTTCAGCCTTCAGATCGGGTACTTTAAAGAAATAATTGTCTTTAAAAACTTTAAGCAATACTCACTGGAAAAGTAAATTTTTAACGGAAAAAATTGTTCATATAAATTTATATGTTCAATACTAATTTGGTATGATTTGCTAGAAAGAATCTATATTTTTCTAAAATCTTCCAGCAATCAATAGATTTAGCCGATTGTGTCGAAAATTAACCATGAAAGCTTTGCCACATTTATTTATGGGTTGTGACATCAAACTTCAAATAAATAAAACTGACATAATAGAAAGGGACATGGATGGTATAGAATCGCACAATGAATTACTAACTTTTCGAGATATTATTTAATGCTATAGTTAGTCAAGATTTAATACTGTGTTTCCCTAATTTAACTATACCACTTAATTTTTGTTTGGCTATACCAACCAGTATTGCTTAGGGTGACAAGGATTTTTCAAAATTAAATTTCATTAAAAATTATTTAAAATTAACAATCTCACAAGAAATAGATATTAACCTGGCTATTATTTTATTAAAAGTGATATTTGTGAACTACTAGACGTTTTAAGTATTATAGATGAATTTGCTTGTAAGAAAGCTCGAAATGTCTCTTATAATTTTTTTTTTGAAAATTACAAAAATCTGGTCCTTTTTTACCTTCCTTGCTTTATTCTAAGTTGCCAAAGTTAGTTTTAAGTTTAAAACAACTAATATATAATTTTTAAAAAATAAATGCACTTAATAAACAAGAACAAAAATTAAAAATATTATTTATTTCCTGTTATTAGTTATTAATACCGTCTTATTACCAATTACCTATGTATTGTAGTTGTGGATTATATTTTGGTGATTATGACAATAAAATAAATATTTTAACCCATTAGCCTCTTTTATTTTTATTCAACTGAGATACAAACCCGTGTACAGATGACTTTCATCATGCGTTTGATAACATACGTCATCAGTGTATAAGTAATTAATTTAAAAAGTTAAAGCATAAGCGTGTAAAACAAGGTTGGCCAATTTCAGATTGCATGTGAGTGGTCAGAGATTTAAGACCGGCCTCGGTCATGCTAATGGAAATTCATTAGATGCCCAGCGAATTTATGGTGAATTTTATCCACAACATAGGTTACCTCATCATACCACATTTATTCGTCTTCATCAAGGTTTACGGGAAAATAATTGAAACAAATTATTGTTTGCGAATGCCCTCGACAGATAAGAACCGTAGCCCTAGAGGAAGATGTTCTTAATTTAATATAAAAACCTCCTAAAACAAATACGAGCCGGTATATTAAATGTAAGCAATTCTACGGTATTCCGAATTTTAAAAGAAAAGTAATTATACCTCTGTCATATCCAACGTGTACATGTGCTTTTATCTTAAGACTTTTTGTCGCATGCACTTTTTTGCCGGTATATAAATGATCGTCCAAACGCCCCTGTTTTTACCTCTTATCTTGTTTAATGATAAGGTAAACTCTTCAAGAAAAGCCATGAAAAATTTACGCAAAAGTCACATTTCAGTTGAAGGCAATCCACATGAAGTTCTTGACGTCAACATTCATCATAAGTTGTCATTAAATGTATTGATTGCTATCATTGGTGATTACTTAATTGGTCCATATTTCCTTCTGGTAAGATTAAATGGCGACCAATAATGTCATTTTTGCATCTGGGGTTTTCTTATATCGTTTGTTTATTCATCTCCAGTTGAAGATCTGAGAAATCGCAATATTGTATCGCACAAAAAAATGAAATTCATTTGCGAATTATTTCAACAAATCCGCAGTTCAATAAAGGGGAGATCAGACTCTTTCATTATGACTGAGGTCTGTCATGAATTTTATTTTTCTTAATGTCTGTTGACTAAAAAATACATTAAGATTTTTTACATAATATGTATTTTATTTTTTGTAGCAAAACTATTTGGCTTTAGAGGAAAACTTAACAGGCAAAAAAATTTCACAAGGGACAACTGAGTAATAAAATTGAGTCAGTGGTGCCCGAAAAAAAGTTTGAGGGGACATAATATTAAATTTGTTTCAAGGCAACTACCAAAATTGTTACATGTACCAAACTTGACTTAACTGTCTTTAAAAACAAATGGTATAAATTTAAAAAACTGGAAAAAACAAATTTTAACACGCTGGATCTTTAAAGCATTATCAGATAAGTTTATATAAACTTTTATGCTCATAACCTCCTCAAATTTTGCGCACATATTTGGAAAAACCCTGAATAAACTTTTTCCTGATCTACACTAATTGATAGAATAATATTTCACTCGAATATAACCACAAACTTTATTATATTAATTATATATTACCGAAATTGGTTTCTGTCGATCAGACTCTATGACTAATCTGCTAATTAGAGTTAGTCTAATTTTTGACAACTGTGAATTATTTAACAAACAGATTATTCTGTCAATTAGCATAATCCAAGATTTTTTTAGTTATTTGTTATTTTAACGTTTTCGTGAAATATCGCTCCGTGATATAAAATATTTTAAAACTAGAATAGTGAATTAAAATAAGATAGCTATCCTGAGCAGCATCGTAAATAAGCCAGTTTTTTTCTGTAAAATTTTTTATACATTTTAGAAATTTACCGGATATGTAAATAACACTCACATGCTATTGTTTCTTATTAAATAGCAAATATACTTACCTTTTGAGCTTTTTCCATTGTTTTGATCGTCTTCCATATTATTTTTCGATGGGTTCTTTGACTTATTAGTCTTTGGATAAATTTTGCTAGTCATTAAACTATCTTGAATTGTTGTTTTATCTTTACCCTTATCATTTAATATTTCTTTACTTGGCTCGATACCCTTCTCTGCTGCAAGCACAATTTCTTTGTTTTTCCTGTGTAAATTCGTGCCGCTTTTTTTAAAAAATTCATCCTGTGAATCAACCGTATGGCATTCGGTAACGGTTTCAGTGCCAAGTACAATACTCTGATTTTCCCTTTCTGAACCTGTTTTGTTTCGCACATTTTCTTCTACATTTAAATCGGATTTTTTATTTTTTTCGTTTCCACTTTCTTTTACGTCTTCTTCTTCGTTTGTTTCAACTGAATGAAGCACTTTTTTGGGGCTTTGAGATTTACGCTTGTTTCTTGATAAATTCAAATGAGATTGTGGTTTTAAAACAGTTCGCTTAGGAGTTTTTCTGGTTCCAAGTACTGTTGCAGTCTTGTCAAGTTCAATGAATCGTTTTTTCTTTTCTTCTAATTGTTCTTTCAAATTAGTGGAAGTCGACTTAACACCTGCGAAGCATATCTTATATTTACTATTTGATATTAAACAAAATATATACAATTCAAGTCTAAATAATTTTTTTTAATCATATAACAGAAGATCTTTCCTCCTACAAAATTTTCTTATTATTTTTTTTTAATATAATATTATAGCGGACACTTTTTAACTTTCTCTTTGGCATCAACATGTACACACACCAATGTTTTCTTAAATATCCCTACTTTGTCTATTTCGATCCGTTTGCATTAAACTGACATTTTTAAATGAAAATCGGGAAATAACGGGCGGAAATAGAAATTATATAACATAAAACTGGTAGATGAAGAGTATGCAGCGTAGCATTTCTAACCGAGTCTATTGACATCTAAAACAAAGTTGAGTGAACAATAATTTTTCAAAATATATTCAACAATTTTGTCGGCTGGAATTTCAAGCTGAATGCCTCTTTTCTGCGGTTATATTATTATGCAATATTGTATACCCGACATGCAATGAACTAAGTGGGAATTGAATGAATAAAATTATTTAGATTATTTAAAAAATCATTTTTGTTTGTTTTGCATGGATAATTTCAAAAACTATAGGACAGAGCATACGATTGCAGAAATATGTATATATAAAAAAATTAATTCCTCCCTTTGAAAGCAATTACCCATGCTGGAAGATAATGACAATATCGTTGGAAATCAGTTAAACGATTTTTTTAAACCTATAAGCTGAAAAATGAACGTTATAAAAACATTCAATACAAAAAATAATTGAAAATTAAAAATAGCATTTTTTGAAAAGGTACACGGAACGAACTTGATGGTCTTTTTTGAGGTTGTCTTTTTTAATCCGAAATCTCTTGAAGCTCAATATTGAATTATTATAATAGTGTTGACTGTAATCAAAATTGTATTGTTTTAAAAAGTATTACCGATTTTTCTGTTGATTTCATATAGAGATTTTGTCAATCATAAAGCTTCTAAAACTAAATTAAACTGCATGGGTTATTTTTGGATCACCATGAAGAAATTATAAACTATAAACTGATTATGGCTGGATCACAACTCCAGTTTGTCAAAAATATTTAAGATATCTTTTTAAATTAGTTAAACCTTAATTGTGTATGATGGTAAACGAACCACTGAGGGACTTGTTTATTTATTAGAAAACTGATGAATGTGACCAGAACTGTAAATTAAAATGCGTATTCCCCTTCTGTTTTTTATTTATGAAAAATATTATAAATGCTTTTAGCCTTACCTAAAGTGCTCTTCACGGAAACATCGGAAATTGTCCTTCTTATGACTTCTTCGGTTGTGATAAAATCTTTGTCCTCACTAATATTCTTTTTACTTCGTTCCCTTTCGAGCTCGTCTTTCTCTTTATTTTTACGAAGGCTATCTTGTAAATTGCAAGACATTTCTGAGCCAACGGATGTACTCGAAACTGGTAATTTGAGAGCAATTGAACTGTTCTTCTTTTCGTCATAGGATATTTTATTAAGAACTTCGCTATCACTATCGTTACTGGAAATTTTAGAACTTGTACGGACTTTTAATTCCCCGTCAGTACTTTGACCTCCACCTTTGTCCACCTTATCTCTTTGTAAATCCTTAAATAAAAAAAAAAGTTTAAAATATTGATAGAATTTACAAAATATAATTAGTAATATTAAAACTAACACTGCAATACTACAAGTCTAACACTAAGAAGTTTTTTATACCAAAAGATAAAAACTAAAACTATTCCATTATATAATAAGATACTTTTTTTACAATTCTGTGGTGTCATTTGTCATTTTCTTATAAATGAGTTTGGAATTCAAACAGTTTTTTTTTAAATTCTAAATAGTAATATGGTGGATGCTACCTTTGAAGACATGTTTCCATTCCTCCTCATACTGATACTTAGTGCACTATTTCGAATAATTATTGTTATTATGATTTAAATAAATAGAAAAATTATTTGAGCATATGTTAGGCACAATGCTTAAATAGCGTTAAAAGAGGCGAACAAGTTTTATAAGATCAAGTTAGCTTCAGACCTCGATTCATTAAAATGTTTCAAGTCCTAAAAATACACCCCATTTTAGGGCTTTTTAGATAATCGTTTCTTCAGTAAAGTTTTCCATAATATTCAGTTGTATATCTGGATTTTCTTATGTTTGAAACGTTTCTTATAAATTTCCATAAAGTATTTTGGGATAGTCGATCATTTATTTCTTATCCCATTCCTTATTCCCAAGTTTGAGTAACTTTTTGGTACACATATTATATATTACTATGTACACTTTTCTGGCACTCTTTTATAGATATTTAAAATGATTTTTTTTATTAGTAATTATTTATTATGTATCTTCACTCTAAATACATTGGCAATCTATTTCACCATTGTAATTTTCATTCAAAATACTATTTACTTTAAAGTACATAATAACTGAATGTCCATTGTTTGACAGGCATTTCACATTAATTTAAAAAGAAGTATATCGTATATTTTATTAAATATACTTTTAGGTAGGAAAATAAATATAAATACAAAGATAGTCGTTTATATTGCGGGAACTAGCAACACTGGCGTTGCTAGGTGCCATCTAACATATCCATCGTTAAGTTTGATATTTTAGAAGGCATACGTACTCAGAACGCCTTGACATACAGGTGCTATTTACAGTAACTTCAAAATTTTATCTCGGCTAAAAAATGGAATTAACTCGAGACCATTTTCGTGCGATTATTTTTCACAACTATCGACGGGGTTTATCTCAACAAGAGTACGTCAATGAACTTAATTCTTTATATGGCGAGGAAGCACCTACAAGAACCACTGCATATTGTAAAAAGTTTTTTCAGTTGGTTGAGAACTAAAATAGTATCTAATTGTATTATGTATATGTTGGTACATAGTATATAGACTTCTACGAGATTAAATATCAAGATTGCGTCGAATGCTAGACCATGGCGCTGCTTGTATTAGACTTCGCAGTTTGTCTGATATAAGTTGCTTAAAGGATTTGCATTTCTTATACTTAGATGCGCCTGCTTATACTATACTGACGAGAACCAATGAGTTCCACCCTTTCCTGGTATTTCCTTGTAATCTGAGCTAGTGCTTGGTCTCCAACCGTGTTAGAAGGGTACGCCTGCGCTATAGCAAAATATGTTTTCACTAGGTTGAGAACTAAAATATTTTTCTAATATAACTGATTATTTTTTTACTTAAATTATATTAGGATGGCAAATACTAGTCTTTTAGGTAAAATAAGAGTATAGTAATGAATAGTCTTCGAGCTCCAATTACTGCTTGCCTCTTTCTCGGCAGGCTACTAAATACAGTTTGAATGTATCGTTGAGGAATTGTGTTTCAGTCATATTATGCCGCAAAATGAAGCTCTTCTATTGTTCTTGAAACTAGAATTCTTCGTCATACTCGATGTTTTAGCTAACCTCAAATGAAGTCCATTGGATTTAAGTCTTGGCTATACGATGGCCAATATAATTTTTTAATCAGGACCGGATCGAGGTAACTAGTCACTACGCCACTTACATATGGATGAAAGTTATCGTACCTTAATAGGATTTTTCGTATTCCATTTGGCGAATTTTTTTCGATATAAAAGTCATCAGTTATTCGTCCAGCCACTTCCACGAATTCAGTGCGTCCCTCCCAATTAATACTTCCTAAAAGCATTACGTCGCTCCCTCCAAAACCAACGCTCTGTTCGATAGACGTCCGTTTGGTTTGCATAGTTGAATTTTACTCTAATCCGTGAACAGAATGAAGTAGAAGGGTTTTGACAAATTATAATCGTGTTTGTGTTTCTGGGATTTTGGAAAAGACGTAGGATTTTGATAGACCAACTTGGTTTTAATATGCTTCTTTTAATCTTGTTTTCGAAAGAATATTAAGTTGTCCGACAGCACCTCTGGTGCCATGACCGAGCCATTGTACAAAATCTCCAGTCCCTTGATACTTGTATAAAATGTTCAATATCAAAGAATGGCTTCTTCTCAAAAGTTAAAGGATCTTTTTTTGACTATATTCTTCGTTAAATAGAAAGAATTTGTGCCGCTTTAGCTTCATTAGTATGTAACCGGTAGAATAGTTAATAGTTTTAAATAGAGGAAATAACATATGCGAATCACTACCAGTCACTTATTTCACTACAAACAACTTCATGACAACATGTTTAAAACAAACTATATTCGCCTACTAGATGAATAACAATAGCATACAAAGTTTGCATTGCTAATTTAAAATAATTTTTTGAAAAAATAATGATTATAAAACATTCTAAAAAGTGTATTGTGTTAGCCGTTACTTGATGGAAATCCATTATATAATAGTTAAATAATACGACGTATTATAATTTCCACTACTTATAACGATAAATAAATAAAAAATAATATAAGATAAATATAGTGCAAAATATAATACGTTGTATTATTTAACTACAATATTCTAAAATTTTGTCTATGACTACTTAGACTATTTCACTTACCGCTTGATCGCCGATATCCATAGAATGAATGGAACTATCTTGTTTATCTTTTAAGAGTTCAGATTCTAGTGTAGCCATGCATTTTCCTATGGTTTTGCTTTTCTTTGACGAAACATCAAGTTTCTTAGATTGTTCTAGGTTTTTGTTCTGAATTACAGTACTGTTGGATTCATCTTCACTATTTTCACTATTATCGTCACTTTTTTCTTCCCTATCACTGCTACCGTCCCATTTGACTCCACGATTGTCTAGAAGCTCCAAATTTTTCTTTCCTACGCGACTTTTATTAAAGTTTTCTAGGATTTCCTTGGAACCATATACCCTTGGACTGAGTTCTACCTCATCATCGTCGCTTTTTCGAACGCTAGATTTTTTCTCTTCTGATAGTACGGTGGCTTCTGTAACTTTATTACTTTCATTATCATTTAAAATATAATAAGCTGAACTCGTATTCACCATAGCAGCCAAACCAGGTGTTATGGGAAAGTTTGGAGTATCGATTGAAAATGTATCTCCCCCCGTAAAATCCTTCAGATTTGCCCTAAGCATAGGAGTAAATGGAGTATCTGATTTATCTGGAATTGTTCCTGGGGTAGGAGGTATTGGATACTCTTTTAGAGGTGTTTCTAAGAGGCTATTAATATTTCTTCGCGTTTTAGAAGATATAGGATACTGGGAAGACTCTTTAACATTACTCGGTGTTACATCATCTATATCATTAGATAAAATATTTCTTTTATTTGCATTTAATTTTGAGGGAGATAAAATTTTTGTTTCACCTTTAGTTTCTATTTCTATATCTGGAGACTGGGTTTTTTCCTTCGATTTTTTATTAACCTTAGCAATTTTTTTTCTATTTGGAGTTTTGCGTTTTGATTTTTCACTTTTTTGGGGCGTCTTTAAAGCTTCCTCTAGTTTTTTTCCGTCAGGGTCACATGTCTCCTGTTCGGTCGATTGTCTGCTTTTATTTCTATTTGAAGTTCTTCTGGGAGTAGAAATATCTTTTTCTATAGTAGGAGGGATCATCTTTCGTAAGTTGGAATCCCAGCAATGCCGCGGCTCCATGTCTTTAACAGTTGTAATACTCTCTGGCTTATTAGCTTGCTTCTTCCTTTTATTTGGCGTTTTTATTTTATCCCTTTCCGAGAATTTTTTAGGAGTTTTAGAAGATTTTTGTCGACTTTGTTTTACATTTTTATTTATAACTTTAACTGGCGATTTAGTTGTTTTGTTAGATTTTTCAGTCCTTTCTTCGTTCGCAGTGGACTTTCTTTCTTCTTCATTATCATCTTTAAACAAATCCTTGGCAGCTTGCTGTTTATTAATAATTCTGGGAGAACTTCGTTTCGAATCGAGCTTTTCGGAAGTTTTTCGAATAGGTGATGGAAACGTTAAATTTCTAACATGAGAGCCACTCTTTGGAGTCGGCTTTCGCACAGTGGTCTTTAATGGAGAAGGTGTACATACAGAACTTATAATTTTATGTTTAGCTTTATCGAAAGAATCAATTTTAGGATCGTTAATTGTTTCAGAGGTTAAATCCATGTCTGCTCGTTTGGTAGGTTCTTCATCCGTGTTATTGCTAGGTTGGTTTTCAATAATATCAATTAAATTCGGTAGCCTTGTGCATTCTCTGTCACTACTACTGGTTTGCATACACACGTCATTAGGAATATTATAACTTGTAGTAACATTCGTTTCAACTGTAGTTACAGGGATTGGAAGAGGTGTGTCACGCTGATAAATTTCTACTTTAATTGTTGGAGTAGGTTTGATAGGAAGCCGACCTTTGGCGCCTTTTTTCTGAGGATGTACCTTTAAAATCGGACTTTCATCAGTTGCGCTATATAAATTTATGTATTCCTTGATATTATGAGCTTCATTTAATTTAAATGAAGGGTTGGCAGGAAAACTACCCGAATCTAAAAAAAAATAATTGGTTAGTATTCCCAAGGAAATTTTATAAGTATATAAATTGTAAAAATTAAAATTTCAGTAAGAAATAAATAAATATGTCGGATTTAAGTAGTTGCCTATACGTTATTCTCGTTTCAGACAGAGAAAAAGGAAAGAATATATAGAAACAGTCTATTTCCTGCAAATACAACTCTGGTCTTCTCTCCATACGCATTTCGACCACCTCATGGTCTCATTAATGGAGCTGTATCGCACCGAGTGCAACATTCACAGAAAACAACTGCTGCAATTGTAGGTCTAATATGTTGGACATCATTAAGGGAAAGCCCAGTATCCGTTTTCATTGAAGAATTGCAAACCACTCGTAATTCGGTTTTTGTACTTTCCTCGTGCAACACTGCATGATGGGGCATATCATTTCTTTATTACTTTCTCTATCATTCCTTTCACTCATATACCTTAAACTTAAATATTCATTCATAAATTTTGTATTTTACTAAAAACTGCTTCACAATCACTATCGCTTAATATTTTGCTGTTATCTACATCTTGCAATTTCACAAAACCACGTCAAGGTATGATCTAAAGAGGGGCAAATATAGTACCTTCGATTATCCATTCTAAACGGGCATCTTGTAAAACCATTTGCGTATTGTTCTAACCTGATGCTTACGCTTACCTAACAAGTCCCAAAATATATAAGAACCAATTAACAGATAAACTGGGACCTTTATACTGAATTTATAGTTAGCTAGGTTTATTCCTTCAGGAATATTCAATTGTTTACTATAGAATGACACCGTCGGTAAATAACTAAACAATCAATGGTCTCTATAATTTTCATCGTAAGAATAAATATCAACGCTTGTTTTATTTTTAATCTTTGAGTTTTAGAAATTTTCGCATTTAAAAATTGTATGTTTTTGTTTACAAAAGAAACGACTAAGACTCGTTTTAAACTGTGGCTTTTCAAAATTGATAAACGCATTAAATTTATCATCTCCTCGTAGCCCCTTATCATCAGGTTTATTACTTCGATGTTCTAGATTTTTCACGTGAATATTTTTTACATTTCTAATTGGAAGTTCACCCTACACGGCAAATAACTTTCATTTTGTCCGACTAACCCTATCCAATTTAGTAGAGAATTGATAAATTAATCTATCCCAATTATCCATATTTTCACCAAGTGTTCCGAGAGCTCGTATATGCTTGGTCATCGTATCAAAGAATACCCTAAGTGTCGTATGATCTTTCTTGAAGTAATTCTCAGGCACCCTTATAGTTAGATTCTGACACTTGTATTGATTCTATTAAAGCAAGAGCATTATCTTTTAGAGAGAATTTTAAATAGTAAAATTACTGTACTTCAGTTAAACCTATATTTTCATGAATTAAAGCCTTGAAGTCACCTCGAAACTCAACCCAATAGCCATAACACCCGTTAAATGTAGGAAGTTTTAAAGCTGGTAATTGACAAATTTTTGTTGCTTTATAATCTGAGATGAAGTTTGAGATGCTGTAACGGAATTATCATCGTTTGCATCGAAGCGTTTTGTAAAAACTATTGATTGCGTTTCGCATGTCACCTACTAATCCATAGTAAGAGAATTCATATTCAATTCTTTCATTTTCTTGTTCCCTCAGCTTACAAAGATACTAGCAATTTCTTCTTGTTTTTCGTTAAAAATATCGAGTAGTTCCAATTTTTGATAACCTAAATTGTAATTTCACGACTATACGCGAATTTATATCCCTCGTCTTGACTTTTTCAAAATGTTTGTTGTTGTCTTAGACTACTTTTGATCATTCTGCGTTGTCCAACTAGCTTAATTCACTCCTTATACTTGTTCAAATTGAAAAAATACTGATTGTAAATCGAAAATAGACATAGAGAACAATTGGAATAAATCAAAGGAAAACTGACTCCAATATCCAGCATGTTTGGACCAATGTTATCGCTGGTTCTTTTCTACTAGTAATTACATTTGCTCCCTTGTTTTTACTAACTTTATTTCAGTTTAAGTCAATTACATGCTTACTACTTGCTTGTAGAGAAAAGATCCTTCTCATCTGGTACGCTATTGCGAGCTTTATATGTTTTTTAATGATAAATTATACAAACTATAACTATTTTCGGAACAACTTAACAAAAAGGTGTAATTGGTCTTAACAAGTTCAGATGCCTAATCTTTGGCAACCTCTGAAAGCTCACTCTTTTATACCTATTAGTCATCTTAAGGCAAAAATATCCATTTATACTTCATAAAGATTAGAGATACAATCTGAATTAAAAGTCAATTCAAGTTCAACAACTGCCTTCAATCTTCAACATTGTCTGCAACCTTCAAATAAACATTAAAATTGACCTTCTAATCTCTTCATTTCAGACATATTTTAGCTGATCGATGTTCAAATGTTTTACCTGGATCTTATTAAAATATGAAATATACGAAAATTAGAAGATCAAATTGCTTGCGGAAAATAGATTTAATTTTGATATATACATACCAATTTTTTAGACGTCACACTTATGCATTTTATAACACAAACCTATTTATAACTCGGAAACACCTTTAAACAGACAAAAAAATATTTTTACCAGGAACTTAAATTCTGTTTTCAACGAAGTAACGAATATGGATACTAAGGTATTAACAAAACTCAGGAAAAAAATATGGTAACTAATCCAACTTAGTGTAACATAATTATATCTCAAATGGCCAAGAACGTTTTGAAGAAAAAACTACGTAATCAATGAAAACAAGCTTCTTTCTTGAATTCTAGAAAATATAAGACCGAATAGGTAAACGATATACGTCACGCGGTACTGCTGTTTTTGTGTAAAAAGATAAGTACAAACGTACGTGTGTTTGTTTTCAAATTTTAACTGACGAAAAAACATAAATTAATTATTTTTAGAGGGAATTCCAAATCTTACTGCCGGCATTTCAGAGTGACTGCAAAATACGCCTGAAATTAGCCTGCTTTTCGGTAGTCGATTATGGATACAAGAAAGACGCAGTCGAAATCCTATCCCTGTAATATTAATTCTTGGGCAGTCCTAAGATGAGCATAACTTTACGTTTTTCGAAAAAATTCCAAAACCACCCCTTGTTAAGGTTTAACAATAATTAAAAAAGGCTAATATCTAAAAAAAAACTGAGAAACAGTGTACAATTGTTAAGAATCGTATTTAACATAAATTACTTGCAAGATTGATCCAGTCAAAAATATCAACCTTACAATACAGTTCGCATCAAAATAGTACCCATTGAGGGCTAGTTTTCGAAGACTACGATAAAAATGCTTATTTTTTTTTATTAATAAAACCCAGAAGTACATAACTACTTTTTAGTCTTAGAACCTATAGCATGGTAGGGTATCGTTTAGAGGTAGGATGCCAGTTTTATCGGGTGGTAACTAACAAACTCCCAAAATTTACATATTTCTTACCTAGATATCTATATTACTCCGCTCTGGAAGTTGATTTTATTATAATTCAGAGTTAATTCCACTACATACAAGTATTTCTGACATCAAACTTGGATTCAATGTCCTAAAATACATGTGAATTTCATAGCCGAACTTACGATTCTAAAATGTTTTTTTGTGGAGCTGCTTTTTTTACGGTTTCGTGAAATTGTTGATGTCTCGCTGACACAGGGGGTACTATTTTGATGCGAACTCTCTTGTAGGTTAATATCTTTGACTGGAGCATTTTTGCAAGTAATTTATGTCAAATACGATTCTTAACAATAGTACTGTGTGTCTCGATTTTTTTAGATATTGGCATTTTTTAATTATTTTCAACTCTTAACAAAGGGTTGTTTGGTAATTTTTTCGAAAAATAAAAAGTTATGCTTATATTAAGATTGCCCAAGGATGATTTGAATAGAGTTTCGACTACCACAAAAACAGGCGATTTTTGCGGTAATTTAAAATTATATTCCAAATTCTAAAATGATACGCTTTTCGAGAGGGCTTAGAAATTTTTATCTTCATTATTTTCTAATTAAATTTTTTTTTACTTCCCGTCAATTCTGACTACTTGGTATTAAATAATATATAAGGGGTTTCTTAAAAAGTCATCATGTTATAATACAGGAATGTGACGCTTATAATGGCTTAATTGAAGGATAACAGAATAATGATCTCGAACATACATATATTGAAACTGGCAATGCAGCTATTTACAACAAATTACGACAAAAAACTGTCAATGTATGAAAATGCGGATGACTTTTTTATATTTTTAACGAAAAATTAATGATTGTCTCTTCATCAACAAGCTTTCTAAATGTATATCGCAAAAATAACAGGCTGTTGTCAACAAAATTGTTTACGGAACGACCTATTTTGGCAGTAATATTTACATTCCAACATTTTACAGTTTATTTTCTTGCATTTTTAACTAACGTGAGGCTCAGTTAACGAAACAGCTTGGTTTTACAAAGGTGATCGGCCCCAAATGAATTGTAGCTATGATGAGATGTGAAGGGTCCAACGAGGCCTACGCATAGAAGAACAAATATCGTCATCTTTTATTAATTCATTTACTCAAGTTATGTAAAGAGGATAACGAAATATTCACGTTGTGTTTGGAAATACTTAAGCATTGAATTTTGTTTACTTCTATTATAATAAAAAAATAATAAACAATAACATTGAGAAAAATCAATTTATATATTCCTATACAATACTGTATTTCATTCATTTCTCCTGCTCAGTTTAGAATTTAAACTTATTTTCACATTTTTTTGGCCAATAAAATTATTACCCATTAAAAATTTTCGTGTTATATGTTTAAAGTTCTTTACTTTGTTTTTTTTATATCTGAATTTTAGGAAAAGTTCTGTAACGGTTTATATCTAATCCTACCTTGATTTTTATTAACTTTCGACTTACATGAAATAAAAAGGGGGCGCCAAAATCCTTTCCCTCAAACCGATCGTGCGTCATCGCAATGGCCCTTGGATGTGTTGTTTGTGAAATTTAACGTTTGCTGCTTGGTTCTATTTTGTCATACGTAACTTAATAGTTTATACATGAAAACCTTCCTCAAGGAACCCTCTAGATAACACTAACGATTATCAATATTTGTTATGTGGGTCTCGAATAATACAGAGTGTTTCATTGAAAATCATTGTTCTTGCCTTTAAACCGTGTAAAATTGGAATTATCCGACGTTTCGCCTTCGATTCCATGAGGCATTTTCAGAGATCTTTACTAAACGAGATTAGAACTCTGAATCCACGTCGGATAATAAGTCCAATTTGACACGGTCTAAACCGAAGAACCATGATTTTCACTTGAACAAAGCCGTAAAAGCTTTATGATATTTTCATTTTATAAATATTAATTTAATTCCGTGGAATTTTGTATATACTATCCCTAACTAATTCTAAACCTAACTTAATTAACTAAACGTCTCAGTATTTGAAATAGTTATTCATTCACTACTAGACCGATAAATTCTCTGTTGAAATATAAGGTTACAGTTTATCTGATTTTATAGACAGTTTATAAAAGTGTCCAAACTAATGAGCTCCCATCAATGTTTCTCAGAGACTATACCAGTTAAGTTAAAACTTGACACAGCCCAAGAGGTAAAAACAGAATTCTTAATTACGAAATAATAACATATGAAGTTACAGCATCGCGAGCGAAAGCAATGGATAGTGTCGCCCGTCCGTATTAATGGTCGACAACTTTGTTGATATAAATTTGCCTGCATGTTTTAAGATTCTTGGTGTAAATGGGATTGCTGAGTTACAATGCATTAATAAACAGATACTTCAGTTTTTTTAAAATTCGACATAAAAGGGCTTCCTACTTTTTTTTTATATAGAATATAGACAAGATGTATGCATATCGCGACGCAATTGAAAATAAATGTTAAAAAAATCAAATACAGCACCTGCAAACCCAACGGCAGCAGCTGTATATTATATTGCATACTTACCAGCATACGTTATTTCGTTACGTTCATTCAAGATAATAGTAGGCATAGCCATTATATCTTGTTCCGATAAGTGTGTACTATCCTTAGTTGAAGTAGTTTTCTGGTTCGACTGAATTACTATTGGTTTACAGGTCGATGGAACCGGTTGAATAAATTGCATCACTGGTGGTTGGGGTATTACCATTGGCTGATTAACAATATAAAATTGCTGTTGTTGATTGGTTTGTATTGCTGAAGTGGTAGACTGAGGGACAATATACATTCCTCCAGTGTTTGGTATCAAACACTGATTGCTCGTAAAATTTGCAGCTGCAGGCTCAATTTGGGATGCCGTTGAAATTGATGACCCCTGAAAACTGTTGAGGTCGTCATTTTTAGCCACATTATCATTCGTTGCTGACGGAAAGTTTGTAACCTTGGTATCAGATATATTAACTGCTGATAGTATTGATGAAATAGCTCTATTGTTGTGTTCATCAATATGCTGCCAGTTTCTTGTCGGTGTTGTAGTATGTGTAATATTGCTGCTGAAATTAAAATAAACACTGTTATTTTTAGTATTCACAGTATTTCGCGTTCAACATCAAATAAAACTTGTTGAAATGTCATAACTTCGTTAAATGAACTTAAATTATAATTTGGATTATTTGCACATTAAACTTGCCTTAAACGACACAGATTTATTTATGGAAACTGAAAAATAAATTTAAAAGGTGATAAATCCTCCAGCAAAGGAAGTCCAATGGACTTCTTATGACTTTAATCGTCAAAGACAAGTTCCACAAAAAGTTCGACTTTTTCTAAATTTAAATAATAATATTAACTTGACATTCTCAAGTCTCGAAATATATATATATATATATATATATATATATATATATATATATATATATATATATATATATATATATATATACATACATACATAGAAACAGCGAAATAAATGTAAAAATAATAACACAAGATCCAACGACTGATGACATACTAGAAACAGCTTTAAACTCTTTAGACGTTACATGAATTTTCAGAAACAGTTGTGACAGATAAAATTAACAAGAAGACAATACGCGACACGTTATTTACTTTACATAGGGTGATAACAAGACTTGTATACAAGCTTGGACAAAGTGAAAAACAGATATTCGAACTAAGTGTAAATGATAAAGGAAAGACCTTATAATAAGGTGGAGCTCCATCCAGTTGAAGCCACATAGTTGTTCTAATATGTAACAGGACATCTTCTAATAACACTGAAGTAGGTGTAAAAGAAAATCGCGAAACATCAAACCATTTAAAGGTCCTTTAAAAAAGTAGGGTCCAATTAAGTATGGCCCTAGTATTCCGCCCCACACGTTAACCGACCACTTATTCTGGTTTCTCATAACTCTGCATTCATGCGGATTTGAATCAGAATAGTAATGGAAGTTATATCTATTCACGAAACCATTGTTATGAAAAGTACATTCATCACTAAACAACACTTTATCAAAAAAGTGTTTATTTTCTGCCACTTTATCTAACACCCACAAGCAGAATTCAGTTCCGTTGTCAAAATCATTTCCGTGAAGCTCTCGACAAAGCTGGATTTTATAAGAATAAAATGTGTATTTGTTAAGAATTCTGGATGTTTCTTACATGGGGTTAAATTTACCTACTACACAAATAAAATTTAAATATGTATTTTTTAATTAATATGCAATTATGTGTACAAAACTCAGAAATGAGCAAGAAAAATCACACTACTAGGGGGGTACTAAAAGGGCTAAAAAGCATAAAAGAAATATACATTTTTATATGAAATTAAAATTTTGGAGTCGGCGCCAATAATATCTGACAAAATGGGATTCACATAAAAAGATTGACAAATACTTTATTTGTAATTACTTTCATACCGTAGCTTTTAAATATCTCGTGTTAGTAGATATTTCTTTCATTTAGTAATAATGTGCTGCCGACTTCAAAAATGTCAACTTCATAGAAAAATTTGTATTGTTATTTTTCGCTTTTTAGCAGTTTTTTGAAGTCAGTCCAATTTTTTTCTAATTTTTTCGTGATCTAAGGTCGCAAAAAAGTACCCATTTCATCACTAGTCGTAGACCACACTAAATCGATCAAAAAATTCTTTCTATTCTGAGAATTTTCCAAATACCAGTTTTCGAGAAAACTGTTCCAAACAAATATTTAGTCTACTAAATATGCTATCTTGAACTTTAAGAAATTAATTTTAGATTCGTAACCTAAACCCCCAAAACCGATTTTGGAAGAACTTGAGACGTAAATTTTTTAGTCTGACATATTTTATCCTGCATATTGAGTTTGAATAAATTAATTTAAGATCCGTAATGTACGCCTGAAGAACAACCGAATACCAATCTGGACAGAGTCGGAAAAATTTAATTTTTATTCCCCGTATTGTATCTCACATATTAAATTGTAAAAAATTAACTTAAGATTCATAACTTACGATTCCAAAAACCCCTTATTCCCTATTTTAAAAGCATGTGAATAATTTTCAATCCACTATATTAGATCCACCATATTGAACTTAAAAGGAATAATTTTGAACTCTTAATTTACACCCCTTAAAACCCTCAGTACCATTTTACACATAATCCGGAAATATAAAATTTTTAGGCCGCCATACTGCTGATTGAATTTTTCTTAAGACAATTTGAAATTCGTTATTTGCAGTTTCAGAAACTCCCAGTAACAAATTTTGAACAAAATCAAGAGATGTTAAATTTTTAATCTGTCATATTGAATTTTATAAAAATAATTTTAAATTCGTAATTTTCACCCTCAAAAACCACTGTATACCAATTTTGGGCAAAATCTTAATGTAAAATTTTATTTGAATCCGTCATATAGATTTTTAAAAAATAATTTTAGATTTGTTGGGTACGGAACCGAAAACTCCTCCACACCAATTTTGGGGAAAATCAGACAATTAATTTTGGTCTGCCTTATCAGGCCATCATGGATTTTACTGAAGCAATTTCGGCGAAAATAATATAACACCACCGCAACAACTTCCTGAGCATAATGCAAAAAATACATACATAAAAAAACATACATAGCGGTCGATAGTAGAAACACCTTCTTTTAGAAGTTGGTTAAAAAATACAATTAAACTAGAATTCGGATTTAGAACATAGTGCGGGATCATTGTATAGTTTAAGTTAGGATTACCTGCATCGCAAATGGTCAAAGATTTAAGACAGTTGTAAGGGCGACAATACATATAGATGGTTCGAAAATTCGACCATTAACAGTTGTATACATATTCAAAAATAGGTTCGCATTTCAGATCGAAATTCTAAAATATGTGAAAGTTATCGAGTAAGTTTTAAAAAAATGTGTTTTTCGAAAACACAAACTTTTTTCCCAAAACCACGTTTTTCGAACTGGCGCGCATGATAGCTCAAGGACGGCCTGACCGATTTCAAAATTTTCACTCGCAAATTAAAGAGGATTAAATTCTGCAAGGAATGTCATCCTTTTTTATTTTTTTGCATAAATTGTTACAATTAAGTTTGAAAAAATAAAAACCAAAAAAATGTTATACATTATTGTTCTAGATTTAATTCCGAAGGCTCTAGAATGCACGTCAATTGCCCTTACCAAAACAGCATGATCCACTTTTAGCACTCAGATTTCAGAACTAAGAGGGAATTTTGAAACAAAATTTTTTTGTATGAGTTAATAAAGAACCACAAATGTCTCAAATTTCATATTCGTATGCCATATAATTTTTTTGCAATCCACGCGCAAAGTTTCATCAGAAAAAATGTCTATATATATATATATATATATATATATATATATATATATATATATATATATATATATATATATATATATATATCGGGTGTCAACGAATCTATTAGACAAGTCATAATTTCTAGAGTATTATGTGTATCAAAATGAGAATTGGTACAGGTAAATGGTATGTGAAGGGGAGAGTTTTCGCATATTTTCTACTTTCCGGCCACTTCCGGTTTCACCGGAAATGGCCCCAGTTTTGAATTTTTAAATGGAACACCCTGTATATTTTAACATTTTTGGATTTCTGAGACAATTCTAGATCAGAATGTGACATTTTAAAAAACTTTTTACGTCTACTTCATTTTTTTAGAGCCACTTTTAAAATTGCATCTAGATGGCCATGATCGGACGCAAACTAATCTAAGGGTCTTAGGTGATGTCAAAAAAATACAATCGCAAAGTTTTAGTTACTAGTATGAAAGACAGGAATAAGACAAGTTGACAAAATTATGTTTTCATTTCTAACTATTAATTTTCAAATGGCGACCCCTTTTTGACAACTACTTTTCGAAAAAAGCATTCTTTGACGAATCTAACGGTACTAATTTATTTGCGATTGGATTAGACATAAGAACAGAAATTAAATATTATTAAATAAAATACTGGATAATTTATTTACTTATGACAAGTGCGCCATGGACAGCCATGATGCATAATAATTTGCAACTGTTTTTATCAAATCTTCTTTGGAAAACAAAGCACTCACTTAAGTAGATAATAACAGTGACATACGCTCTAAGAACAGACGTAAAAGTTTCTTAATTTTCGTTAAGTTTAGAGTTCTTAGAGCGTATGTCACTGTCATTATCTACTTAAGTGAGTGCTTTGTTTTCCAAAGAAGACTTGATAAAAACAGTTGCAAATTATTATGCATCATGGCTGTCCATGGCGCACTTGTCATAAGTAAATAAATTATCCAGTATTTCGCTTAATAATATTTAATTTCTGTTCTTATGTCTAATCCAATCGCAAATAAATTAGTACCGTTAGATTCGTCAAAGAATGCTTTTTTCGAAAAGTAGTTGTCAAAAAGGGGTCGCCATTTGAAAATTAATAGTTAGAAATGAAAACGTAATTTTGTCAACTTGTCTTATTCCTGTCGTTCATACTAGTAACTAAAACTTTGCGATTGTATTTTTTTGACATCACCTAAGACCCTAAGATTAGTTTGCGTCCGATCATGGCCACCTAGATGCAATTTTAAAAGTGGCTCTAAAAAAATGAAGTAGACGTAAAAAGTTTTTAAAATGTCACATTCTGATCTAGAATTGTCTCAGAAATCTAAAAATGTTAAAATATACAGGGTGTTCCATTTAAAAATTCAAAACCGGGGCCATTTCCGGTGAAACCGGAAGTGGCCGGAAAGTGGAAAATATGCGAAAACTCTCCCCTTCACATACCATTTACCTGTACCAATTCTCATTTTGATACACATAATACTCTAGAAATTATGACTTGTCTAATAGATTCGTTGACACCCGGTATATATATATATATATATATATATATATATATATATATATATATATATATATATATATATATATATATATATATATATATATATTGGCCCCCTTAAGTTTTGTTTTGTGAAGACATTTATTAAAATGTTTTCATATTTTATTAAATGAATTATTTGAAATTAGTTTAAAATATAAAAAAGAACTAGCGAAGTTTATTAAAAATCCGAGTTAGACTAATTAAATTATATTATATAATTCCAAATTTGCTAAGGTTTGCTATGGATAATAAAAATGATTAAGTTTAGTAACTGGACTAAAGATGCATTTAAAATTTTGTTTATTTTTCAAACACAGTTAAACAATGATGCATGCAGCAGCATTTTATTGGGTTTAATTATTAGCATTAATCTACGTAGGAAAAGTTGAGTTAAGAATATTTCATAAATCAAAAATATATACTGTAGTTAGAAAATATAATAAAATTGGTTATTATAATCGACGAAAGTTAAAAATAAAATTAAAACTTTAAAAATATTATTATATCCTGGATCCTTTAACATCTATTTGAAATATCAACAAAAATGTATTGTGTTTAAATGAACTTTAGATGAATAATTGTTGACATATCTTGCACCAAAAAACAAACAGTAATTTTTCAAATAATGCTGTAAATTTTAAATGGAAAGAGTAATACCTGCATGCAGAAGTTGTACTTTCCACACTTGTAGATTTGCCAATCCGTGTACCTACAAAATTAAAGATTTTTTGTAAATTTCAAATAAAAATATACACAAAATAGTTTTAGGTTCTAATTTAAGGTTTATTACGACAGTGTTTCACAATTTTACCAATTATCAAACACATTACTACCTTAACTTGTTTCAACGAAAATTTTAAATCTCAATTTATTAAGCATTATTTTCAACGTTTAGAATAAAAACATACCTAGAAAATCTAACATATCATCTAGTTCTGTTCCAACACTTTCTTTATTTTTGTCATGGATATCTCTCTGAGAAAAGCTGGGAACTTCCGGTGTATTTAATGTTGTATTTGTATTTGCTAATTTCTTGTGTTCTGCCTTTTCAGGAACTTTTAGTGTCATTACCTAGTTCCAAAAAAATTATACTAAGTATTAACAAAATTACTACTCAGCCTGTCATTAAAAAAATAGATTTCTAATATTAAGAAATTGAATGACGGATTAAAATGCACATTCTTAGTGACAGCTGTTGTTTCCGATTTACTCAGAAGCACTATATATTTTGTTATCTATATTAAAAAGTCAGAAGCCCTATTAATTTTGTTATCTATATCAAAAATATAGTTCAAACGCAACAAACAAATTGTTTATTATGTTCTTAAAATTCAACATTATAAATACCCCCTGGAATTATGACATCAGTTTCTTTTTTTTTCTATTTAATTTCAATAGTTGGGTACTTAATAACATTCCCTATTAATTTCTTGGCGAATAAGTAATGTATCTTTGCCCCATATATTTTCTCGCAAGAAATGAGCTACTGGGTGTTTCCTCTCGGATAGCGGATGAAAGGGACGACCATATTTTTAACGATACATTGTTAGCTGTAGTTATAAATTATCCAAATCGCTGTGAATAATAAGTCGTGGACCAACTCCAACCAACTGTTGAAGGTTGAACGGCCATTTGGCAAAAAGGTAATGAACTTTCAACTGGGAGTACCGGGCCACATTATCTTGTATATGGCCTTACCACGGTAATGGTGGGATCTGCTGTGGTGGATCAATCATTCCCTAGCTACTTATGGGGAATTCACTGAGTAACCCAAAAATGATAAACCAAGATGAGGGGGTCAAGACCTCAGTCCTTAAAATTAAGAACCCATGAAGATCGGAAATCAACTGACTCTACCAATGGAAACGGGAAAGAAACTAACTGCATCATAATCTGACAATCAATCATCAGAACAAGAGAAGGCTGACTAATGCAACAGGGAAACTCTCAAACACAAAAGAGTACAACTCTCAGACGCAAAGAGGAAGCGCCTTAGTTGCCCCCTCAAAAGTGTTATCTCTTATAATACCGTTTTAAAAACCGTGATGGAAGAGCAAACCTCCACTTGATGCTAAGGAAGTCTCGAAGTTGATCGAGAATAAGCGGTCCCAAGCAGAAGGGGAACAATTCGACTCTAAAATCATTGGGATTATCGTCCACTTGAGGTTTGCTGAAAAAAGTAAAGACCTTCACTTTCACGGTAACAACTCATAAGATTCGAAGAAAAGAATACAAATTCAGAACAATAACGCCGTGACAGAATAATTGAAAATCTCGCAGTAGGCAGTGCTCAGAGCCGTTCCGGACATTCCAGACAATGCTTTAAAGATGAGGCTCTAGAGCTGCACACATTGGCCTGAATGGTTTTAAATAACCTGTGCCACTAAGTAAGTATAAAACTGTTAAAGAAAGTGACGTAAAATTTGCAGCTATGAGAAGTTGCGAGCGTCCTAGTGGTAATAGGAGCCTCACGTTTATGTAGTTTACCTTCCGAATAACAACAAAGATATGAGGACGAGCTGCTTAGGCAAACATAAATTAATCATGGCCCTATTACCCGAGAGTGGATAGCGCTTTATCGGAAAAATGCAAGCACTGGACACACCTAGACGTTCGAAGTAGACGAATCTATGAAGACATTATGGACAACAGACCATACTTCAGCTTTGGGCAGGTACAACTGCGATCAAAGTCTAAAAAGCCTTATGTATAAAAGAAGGAAGGAATAGCTGATAAGACACGAGGAAATAAACCGCCCAGTCAAGCGGCGCCAATAACTAAGGTCATTTCAAAAGTTCAGAAAGTAATAGCAGTTGAAATGGAAAATTCATCCCGGGCAAACCAACAATGGAGAGAGGTTAAAAAAAAGCTTTAAAACTCTAATGAGGAAAGTGATGGATTCCAAAGATATTGACGAGCCCAAACTATCTCATGGAGGAACTGAAAGGGAGCCCTCAAGAAATTATTCTCAAGTACACAGGGTCAATTGTAGAGAAGTCTTCCTGACACAAGGATCAAACTGATGCCACCCAACCTGTAACATGCTAAGGTAGCCTGTGGCAAAATATATCAAAAGCTGAGTGACGTAGCCCTTATCAAGTAACCCTGAACATTAAAAAACAGGCCGAGTACGCTGGGAGCACCTCTGGTAAGATAACAGAAAGCTTTGGGATCTAAACTAAAGCTTGCATATTCAACAGAAATAATTAAAACTCCTTTGTAATATCAGACTTCTCCACAACTGTTCAGGTGAATCTCTCGGAGGAGACAAGCAAAAGCATCTTTTCGGGAGATAGAGAAGCAGAAAAATCTCCTCCAGCCAAGGTGAGGGAACTAATAACTCACTCCAGTAGGGGAAATCAGTAACAGGTGATTGGATGTGTTGCAAACTCGCACCATACAGCGTGGGCGGCACATACATCAATGGAAGAGATGAGTCACTATTCAACTTTTCTTAAGAGAGGGACTTACAGTTAGTAATACAATAATTGAATAAAATGTGGTTACTAGAAATAGAAAAAACGTACTAGATCTAAACCTTTCTGTGCAGAAAGATAAACAACGGAAGAATATCATCTGAATCATCGTGTTCAGGCCATAAACATATCCAGTTCGAAAATAAAACCGGCCCTAGCCAAGTAGTGCAATAAGTAGAGACTAAAACGGATACAAAACGTCCTTCCTAAATAACTTGCAGAACACTCTCACTACAATAACTAATCGTAAGCAAACCGATATTGGATCAAATAACAACCATCGCAATGTCGGCATATCCCGAAAACTATCCACTAAAGAGCGAAACTCCCTAGTAACACTCTTTGTCGGAACAACAAACTGAGCAAAGAACGAAACAGATCTTTAGTCATGCTAAAACAACAGACGAATACTCTAATAAACTACAACTAAGCAGTTACGAAAGCGAAAACAAAGTAATGGATAAGAGTCTATGAATGAATATCATACCTATCTAGCAGTTCCAGAATTCCAAAAAATCTATATAGAGAACCTGTAAAGCAGTTACGATCGATGAAACAACAAAATGGTTCTTTTACGGGTTCTAAAAAATAAATATTAGTAGCCAGATTCACTAAGAAGGTTTAAAACTTCGATCCGATCTAATTGCCTTGGAAATTAGATTTTTTAGATGACCAGTTTTGTTTTTCTTATGATATTGTTGTAATTGTATTTTAAAGGTTCAAAACTTACTTGACTTATTGTTACCCTTGTCAATTTAAATTTTCAACTGTCCATCTAGATCGATTTTAAAGTTAAACCATGTTAGTGATTTAGGAGGTAGAGGTTTTGGCACAAACTCACTTCCCAAGCAGCCCAATAACCGACAATGCAATAACAGTAGGTTTCGAAAGACAATTTAAAAACATCAAAAATACGACTGGTGAATTGCCAACAAAATCAACACAAAAGACACGACGGGCTACCAAATCCTTTCAGCCTTATAAATTACTAGGAGAGCGTAGCATATTTCAGCGCTGCTTCAAAATGGTCTGGCGGTTCTCTTCCTTTCCTGACGAGACTTTTTAGAAGTAGCTTAGCGTTGTTTTTGAAATATTCCAAAATACTGACAGCATCCACATCATTGATGTACAATAAAAAGAGAAATAGACCAAAATCGACTCATGCGATCCACGAAAATTTAAGCGGCCAGTCTCAAACACAATAAACTCAAGAAGCATAATCCCGTGACTATGCTACCCATAAAAAGAGTCAAATCACCCCAATATACTTTCCCTCAACCCATACATGATAAACTTATTCAACTATATAACATAACTCACACAGTTAAATGAAAAGGCAAAAAATACTGTTGCGGGAACTACATGATCACTGTATTAAATACAAAATATTCCCAAAAAGTGGAAAATTACATCACGTGCATTTCTTTGAACTGAAAGCTATATGCGGTGTGCTCCTGAACCAATCTATCAATAAACTCTGATATAATGGACAATAGGGAAACAGGGGATGTTACAAGAATAATCCAAATCCCACTCTTAACTTGAAAGGATTTTACACATTTTATGCTAGGTGGAAAAGTACCTCGAATGTAGGAGTCCATTAATGGCTTTAGAAAAAGTACTATCAGAAAGGCACATTTAGGGAAATCTGCGTCCCAGACTCTTACAGCCAAAATAAAAGTTTGTAACTCACGTGATACAAATACCAGACCAATACAGAGAGAATTTGGGCACGGCAGCTCTTTTTGCAGCTATGATAGGTTACAAATAGCTTTTACCAATCACCATGGTAGTTCCCCTTTACGAAGTCTTAACTATGCATCCTTACAGAAACGTCTTTTCATTACTGTTTCGAAGTCTTGAAGGCGTTAGATCCGTGTGCCATATGAAAGAAGTGTAAAGGCAACCTATGCCTAGAAGTCAATAGTCTTTACAATTTATTAATTTATACAAATTGCCATCTAAATGGTCATTATTTACACATCTAGACAGGTCCAACGGATAAATAATCCACGCAAAAATATAATTAGAACCACCAACACCATTGTCGGCAGTCTAGTAATTCGCAGTCTGCAGCAATTTAAAACAATTAACAGGACTCTACGGTATTCTACAAGTTGTATAATCAACAGGCTGTTTTACGATATACAGACTACACAACATTAGCATTCAATGGTAATTTACAACTCACAATATACCGGCTGCCCAGCATGATGCAGTTTTCTACAAGCTTCTTCTTCTTCTTCTAGTTGTATGAGATCTGTTGATCTGTTAATTCCGGTCTTGCCTCCCTATCATTTCCTGTGATGTGGACTGCCAGCTATCTCTCCATCTTTTCGGTGGTCTTCCTGGTGGTCGGTTTCCTGCTGGTTTTCCCTCTAGTACTATGCGGGGTAGTCTGTGTTCGGACATCCTTTTTACGTGGTGATACCATTCCCGTCTTCTTTGTCTTCCCCATCTTACTATATCCTGTATCTCGCATTGTTCTCTGACGTCTATATTTCTTACACGATCTCTTCTGGTTTTACCGACTATCATCCTCATTACCCTCATTTCAGCCACCCGTAGTATACTTTTCGTTTTACTAGTGTCTTCTCTCGTCTCTATTCCATATGTCATTATGGGTCTTATGCATGTTTTATAGATCTTAATTTTGCTGTCCATTCGCATATATTGATTCTTCCATACAAATTCTCTTAGGCATCCTGTGGTTGCTGCGGCTTTGTTGACTTGGCATTTTACGTCCTTTATAGGTTCATGACTGCTGGATATATTTACGCCAAGGTATTTGAACTGCATCACTTGCTCTATGGGTCTGTCCTGGATTACTAGTTTGCATCTAATGGGTTCCTTACTGATGGTCATACTTTTCGTTTTTTCGATGGAGATATTCATATTAAGTCGTTGTCCCACTTGGTATAATTTAAAGAGCTGTCTCTGCAGATCGTCTTCGGTTTCTGCGAGGATTGCGGTATCATCGGCATAGCCCACCAAGCTGATACGTGTGTTATTTATTCTGTACCCGATGTTTAATGTTGCCACTTCTTCTATGATTTTATCCATAATGAGGTTAAACAGGAAGGGGCTGAGACTATCTCCCTGTCTGATTCCTCCGGGCGTTGGTATGCTACCTGAGGTGTGTTGTTCTGTTTTAATTTGTGTTGTATTGGCAGTGTTCAGATTGCAAATTGTCTTTACTATATTGGCGGGTATTTGTTTATCAATAAGCATTCGAATGACGTCGCCTAGTTGGACTTTGTCGAATGCTTTAGTGAGGTCGACGAAACAGACGAATGCTGGTGTGTTATATTCTATGGCCTTTTCTTTAATTTGTTTCATGATAAATATTGCGTCCGTAGTCGATCTGCCTTTTCTGAACCCTTGTTGCTCTTCCCTATTAACTATTAGCTTTTCTAGCTTCTCTTTTATTATTCCTGTGAACAGTTTCATAGTTGTGCATAGTAAAGTTATTCCTCTGTAATTTTCGGGCAATGTCTTTTGTCCCTTTTTTAATATAGGAATTGTTATGCTCGTGTGCCAGTCGTTTGGAATTTTCGCTGTACTCAGGATTTTGTTAAATAAAGTGGTAAGTTTTGTTACAAGTTCCGGGCCACCATATTTTAATAGTTCGTTAGGTATTCCATCTGTCCCAGGTGCTTTTCTGTTCTTTAGCTTTCCTAGTCTTTCTCTTGATTCCGTCTCTGAGACGGTTGCGTTTGATGCTGTCCGGTATTCTATTTCTTGTATTTCTTCAGCGTTATATAGTGTACCAAAGTATTCTTCCCAAGTTTCTATTGCGACTCCTTTACTTTGAACATACTCATTCACCGGCTTCTTTCTGTTCTTTAACATTTTCCACACCTTTCTTTGGGCGCCATGTATATCATGATCCATATCGCTTGTGAATTTATTCCAATGCTCCCTTTTGATGGCCTTAATACGTGAATTGACTCGGTTTCTAGTTTCTATATATTCTGCGTGCTTTTGTTGGTTTGGTGTGCTTTTGTATGTTAAGTAGCTTCTTCTTTTTAATTCTGCGAGGTCCTTTACTTCCTGGCAAAACCATGGTTTGGTGTTGTTTGTTGAATTTATGTTTATTTTTCTCTTTCCAATGGATTCTTCAGCCGCTTCATGTATGGTATTTTTAATTTTTGTCCAGCAGGTCTCCACGTCATATGCGTTACAGTCGAACTCCTTCAGTTTGCCTGTTAGTCTGTTTTCATACAGTTTTCGTGTGCTATCCGACTCTAGAGATTCTATGTTGTACTTTTCGATAAAGACTGGTGCTTTTCGGACTTTGTGCGGTCGTTCCAAGACTAACCTGCACAGTACGAGATTGTGGTCTGTTCTCAGGTTAGCGGAAGTCAGGGTCCTTACGTCAAGTATTTGTGTTGGCATTATTCCTTTATTGGTAATTATGAAGTCAATCATTGACTTTTGACCTCTGGTATTCATAAATGTGTACTTATGTTGATCTTTGTGTGGGAAAAAAATATTAGTAATTCTCATTTCGTTTCTAGCACAGAAGTCTATTAAGAGCTCTCCGTTTTCGTTAGTTATAGGTTCATTGTATTTCTGTTTAACGCCTGGAATGATTTCATCTCCTATTCGAGCATTTAGATCTCCGAATATTATTATTTTTTCATTCTTGTTTATGTTTTCTATAGAGTCTTGCAGTTTTTGGTAGAAGTTTTCCGATTCCTCTATAGGTCTTGATATGTCCGGGGCGTATGTGCTAATAAGATGTATTATGGTTTGCTTTAATGTTAGGGATACTTTAAGTATTCTATCGTTGATATATTGTATGTCCTCAATGCATTGTTTATAATTCTCGTGGAGCAGTATACCGACTCCCGAATGGGCTCTTTCATGTTTGGGTTTCCCACTGTGAATTAGGATGTATCGGACAAATTGAGATGTTCCTTTTCCTTTTCGTTTTGTTTCTGATAGTCCGCATATGTCTATTTTATGTTTTTCCATTTCCATGATTAATTCTTGATCTTTCCCATTCCATGAGGTTATATTCCAGCATCCCAACCTAGTGACATTGCGTTTTGATTTCCATGATCGTTCATTCCTTTTCATAGCGTGTGTCGTCATCGTATTGATCAGTCCTGGTTCCGAGGCCGCGTCATCGGTTCTGTGAGCTCCATGTTTCTTTTACATCGAGCAGGTAGCTAGCCTCACTCGATCTACAAGCTGTAGTCTACAATTTACAAGCTGGTCTACAGTTAGAAAATACGAACGTCTAAGCTATAGTGGTTTTAATGTAACCCATTTAAACGTATATCATAACGAAAAAATTAGATAGAACAAAAGTTTTCTGATCTCCTATAAAATTTTGCTTAAGAATTGATATTTACGGAGATATAATGGAAAACGTGTAAGAAAATTGTATTTTTCTGACATTTTTTCAATTAATAATTTTTCACCTGCAACCTTTTCAAATTGGCACATGGGTCAATTAATTATGATTCCAGGGCGTTTTATTCAGAAAGTAAAACTGCCTCCCGCTACACCAATGTCAATATCTAATTTGACTGAAATACTAACTAAACCTGAATTAATGGTTAGATTGTTATTTTGGACGAATTTCAGAAGTCATCAATGTCCAGGAATTTGGGAACCACTACACTATTCAATTAAATAAAATATAGCATCCGCTTCCGGTTGAACTAAACACGATAGCCAGATATTTAAATACTCAAAATGTGCTTATGAATAAACTAGACAACGTCCCGAGATCAAAAAAATAACCTTCCTTTTTAAAAATGTATGTTTGATGGCTAGGTTCTTAGATTGGCGTAACCTGCTCGCTGGGAAAATACATCTACTTCATACTATGCGCCTAAAGCGATTATAAAAAAATAATATCTATGAAAATTTTTATATTTTTTTATTACCGATCAACTAAAGATTTAAATTGATCGTAAGTTCATAAAATAGTATTTTTTTCTTACATCTAGGATAATTAAAATTAGTGCTTAGGATAAAGAGTTGGAACTGCGTTCTTGTAGAAAACAGTCAGTCTCTATATCGTTCAGTTTAAAACATAGGTTTGCAACACGGGTGGTAACGCGCCCCCAATGGACGCTGAAGCCTTTCAAAGGGGGCGGCAGTGGGTCTAAGGGAAACTAATGGGCGTTAAGGTGGTCAAGATGAACGGGGACGTGTTGTAAAAATTAATAATACATACTTTGAAATTTTCCTCTTATAATTGTCGTACAAGTTTAAAAAAATAAAATTGAGCATTATAATTTGTTTTAGTTTTAGGCATGAGTCTTTGCAAGTTTGTAAGTAATGATAGCTCTTGCGCAATTCACGCAATCTAGCATGTCAAGATATAAATATAAGATCTTGTAATGACTCATCGGCATCGCAAAAAAACGGAGACATACAAGTCGTTGCGTTCACGAATCAAATGTATAAAAAGTAGGGATCTAGAAATTAGTTACATTATTTAATAATTTATTGAGGTGATCGTTCCTTGATGAAGATCCATATTAGGTATATAATATAAAGAAAAACCAAACTGTTTTAGATCATAACTTTTTGTTTTTCTTATTTGAAAATATATTTTAAATAAACATGACATGTTTCGTAACCCTTCTTCTTCGTCACATGTCCAGGAGATGTAAGCGAGGAATTTTTAAAATAGGTACCTGGGCCCATATTATCCATCCTAAAAACTTGCTTTTACCGTATTATTTTCCTGAATAATATTCAAATATCAATTGTCATTACAAAAAGCATACCCTAATTTTAAGAGTGTCATTTTTAATGGTAAATATATCATTTAATGGTTGTTTCGCGGTTTTCTTAGCTTAGAAATTCAACACAATTTAATAAAATACAATGTTCCCTTACAGACTTTTTTATTAATTAAATTACAGCCTAAAACTTTTAAAACGGATGTTATGAGCCAAAGTGATCGTTCTTCCCCACCAAACCAACGATAAATAGAACTTTTTCAATTAAAGAAAGACTTAATACAATAGATATTTATAAATATAGTCCCATATTTAACCGAAAGTGTTAAGACAGTCAAGTGTTGCCCCAGTTAGAAATTCTAAATATCTGAGGTTTTTTGGGGACGAAAAGCTATGAAGTGTTTGTGGAGAACATTTGTTATCTTCAAGTCAACCAGTAGTTTTTTGATGTCTTTCGGAAATCACGGAAACCATTGTAAACCAACTGAAGGATCAGTGGATAATATTTGCCATGTGAGACCTAAGAACACAGAAGATATAAGTAGGCTTCATGAGTTAAGCATGAATGATTGGACGAATGGACTGTACACCAGGTACTATTACACCAACTATAGGACATAATTAAATTAAAAGGAAAGAATTGCTTTCAACGAATGTGCAAATTATAATCAACTAAAACTGGAAAATATTATATATTGATGCCAGATTTCCTGGATCAGCCCAAGATCCATTCATTCAGAGATCATCCAAGATTAAAACTTTTCTTGAGAACAGCTCCAACAGAAGTAAGTAGCCTTCAGATATAAGTTTTTCAGTTCACCAAGTTTTTTAGATATATAAAAACTTTAAAATTTAAGAATATATTTTTTATTATCTTATATATTACTATTTTTTTAAATTAGAAGTACATAATAGATATAGTGAATGAAAAAAAATATATAATTTTTTGTTGTTGCAGGTAAAAAAAACGTATGGCTTCTAGGTAACTCAGACTTCAGTGTTGACTTCGTAACTTAATGCCCCAAAGTCTTTGAAGGCAATTCCCCAGAAGAGAGATTTTTAAAGGATTCTATTAGAGTTCAATGAAACTTTTACACATTTATTGATAAACAAAATATGATAAAAATGAATGTTGGAACGTTTTTTTACGTTGGTTTGTAATATTATTTAGTAAAATAGTTTATATAACGTGGTTACTTAGCTTTAATTGTAGGCATAATAGTGATACTGTATAAGAAATTTATTATACAAGTTTTTGGTTATCATTATTTGTGTAAAATGAATTTATAAAAATTACTAATATTTTATTTCCAATGTAAATACAAACAAAATTCACTGACTTTTCCAGACATTTTTTTCAAATTTCCAGGTAAAAATAAAGCAGATTTTTAATATAATGTGGTCGATATTTATTCATGTATCAACATAGAAACATCATATTGTTTTTCTACGACAACTGATATTTTCATAAATTATTTTCATTTATAACTGATACTCATACATATTTGGAAATTTTCAAATTAAAATTTGGCGCACGTAAATTTCTAAAAATATATGCAAAACTTCTTGACTTTTCCAGTCCCGTATGAACCCTGGAACATGGTGTGTCATGAATAGGGGAAAACTATTATCCTATTTAAATTGTATTTTTATACTTTAAACAATGTAAAAATTGACATAAAAGCTGTAATCAGAATTTTATTTTCAAAACACAAAAATCGTAATAAGGAAAATTATTTTATAATAAAATCAAAAATATTTGTCAACTAAATCTGGATATATAATTTTTGTATATTACTTACAAATGTTTTCTATATGGAAAAATTTCTTTCACATACTATAAATAAAAATAAAAATTATATATAATATTTCATTTCGTCAACAAAAATGTACAATAAGTCATACTTATTACAACTACACCCAAGCTAGGTGACCTGAAAGAGACAAAACATTATGGATAAATTTGGTTTATATTTCAAAGCTGTTTATAGTTACCGAGTATATCGAGTTTTTAAAATGTTTATTCTAAAAATCTTAATATTTTATTTGTATAATTTATGAAATTTAGTCATTAAAAATGTAATATTTACGTACTTATCTCAAGGTTTTGCCATCTTGAGACCTAAGACAGGTGTAATGTCTCTTACAATAGTCCAACAAACATTTGCCAATAAGTTATGTTTGGAAAAACTTGACACAACAATGTTAGAAAAGGAAAAAAACTTTTCACGGTGTCTACATAAGGATAAATGCCAAAGGGACACGTAAATTTCTTTCCCTATCGCTTTTAAGTTCGGGCGTTATTCGGTTACACCGATGACAACCGATCTGGCTTACAGAAAAGGAAAGTTGATAATTATAAGAAATTAAAGAAATCCTTTTCCTTATTTTCGTTATAGAATCTCGGCCCTGAACACCCTCAATAATATTTAATTCTTAACTTTGTGTGTCATTGCCAATTTGACATCTGACGAAGTAACAGTGCTGCCAAATGTCATGTTTCATACATAATTTTAAATAAAAAAAAAACAAAAAGTGAAGATCTGAAACTGTTTGATTAATTTTGATATTATATATATTATTTATTGTTTTGTTCTTTTCCAATAATCTTTATGCGTGAGTGATACATAAAATTTGTCTTTCATCATGAATGGAGAAGAAAGGCCGACGGTACAGTATCGAGTATTTACGTACTCTCCTACAAACGAATCATTACCTATATGTTTAATTTGCCAAAAAGTGTTTTAAAATGAAGCCAGGAAGCCTTCTTAAAGACTATTCATCATAAGAATGCATCAGACAATATCAATAAAATTTCTTTAAGCAATATTTCAGTGCAAAGAAGAATTGGTGAAATGACCAAAGACGTTGAAACGCCATTATGCGATTACTAGAAGATATGCAAATTTTCTTTCAACTCGACGAATCAACACTACCAACTAACGAAACACTACTTTTATCATACGCACAGATACAAATGGAGAATCAGTATTTAATAGTAGAAATATATTTTTTTGCAAAAGAAAGAAATTCCTACTCTTGATATTTTATCAGCGGGGCTACAAGGGTTTCATAGTGCATTTGAAACAAGCACTGCCAAATGTACTCGCTATACATGGTGTTATTCATCGTTGGCATTTGGTTACGAAGAATCTGAGTGAACGTCTGCATACATTACTCCATTACGTTATTAAAGCAGTTAATAAAATTAAAAGCAATTCATTGAGTGGCAGATTATTTAGCCAACTATGCAGTGAAAATGATGAAAATTTAAATCGCTTGCTGCTTCACACAGAAATTTCTTGGATCGCTAAGGTATTCGCCTGCATCGATTTTATAGTTTGTTTGACTCAGAACTAGATTTCCTTTGAAACAGAAACGAAGAACTGCGAGTCAACTTGATTACATTCAAAAATGATATCGCTTATGTGGAAGATCTGTATCGAATATTTAACGATGTAAATTTATAATTGCAAGGTGACGAGTTGAATTTAATTAAAACAAAAAGCGCCGTGACTACTTTAGTGAGAAAATTTCTTCTGTTAAAGATGGATCTTGATAGAGGTGAATACAGCCACTTTCCAAAATTATTAGCAGTGTCTGCAAAACGTAAAGATTTACTTACTTACTGCCAACACTTGGACGTTCTTCATGCTAATTTATTTAGTGGAAAGGTTCCAATTCTAAGCATAAATATACCAAGTTGGATTTTAGAACCTTTCTCAAATGCAGATACAGCATCTATGTCTATAACTAATGAAGAACTTAAAATCAGAAATGGATACCAAAAGTTCTAGCTTTAAAAATCAATATCAGGGCTCTACCCTGGATTGTAGGAAATAGTTAAAAAATTTCTAATTATTATTTACAGACTACAGATCACTGAGCGTGGTCATTTACGACTGTTATCGACAAAATTGGGTCCCGATATTAACAAATTGTTAAAGCTCCTATAGCCTCAACCATCTTACTTTTTTACTTAATGATTTTTATGTCAGTTTTCTAATTCATAACAAAGAATTTTTTAATACATTTGATAGTATTATAGTTTTTAATACGATATTTTAATATTACGTACAATTACTAGGAGGGAGATGGGCGTTGAATTTATTTCTTCCTGCAAAGGAAACGATGGTCCAGAAAAGCTTGAGGACCTATGGTTTAAAACATTAGATCATTTTTTCTCTTTGTCTATATAAAGCAATCAGGGGAACACATTTTGTTTAGTTAAAAGACGTTTATAGAATTACAATTGAATTAAAAGAATATCGGATAATACCCAGATTAAAATGATCTAACAATGTATTTTAACATAGGCTTACCTCAGGGTCTATTTCTTTCTCTGATGTAGAAAATTTGTCCATACAAGGTGATGAAAAAGCAGACCTTTCTGGTTCACTTCTAAAGTGAGGAGTGTAATTATCATCATGTGTAGAAATATTACCCGGCAGTGTATGTTCGGGAGTGGTATCAACATCACTTCTTAAATTAGTGGTAAAAACTTCATCTTGAGTTTCCACAACTGATGATTCAGTTGGAGACCTAAAATCAATAAAAATCTTGCATAATATATTTAATAATTAAGGTGCAACACAACTTTATTAAACCTTATTAAATAAATCAAAGTACCGATTGCTATTCAAAATAGCTAATGTACTTAGGATGTACTCATATTTACTTTATAAAAACCAAAAAAGAAACAGAATAAGTGATGAACATAATAATATCGCTAGCAGTTTAAGAATATTCTTTTATTATTTCTAAAAAATATTATTTGTAGACAAATTCAAAATATTTGTCGTAAATCGTTCGGTTCATAGAAAAATTTTGAATTTAATAAATATATTTAGATTATTTTTACATATATTTTTGATATTGTGATGAGCACTACACGAATAAGATTCTGTTCTTTATAGAAATAATATCTTGAAGCTTTTATTAGTCTTTTTTCTAAGGAGATTCCAGACTTTTATTATAGTATGTTAAAGAGCTGAATTTAAATAGGCAGGGTATGAGCTAAATATTACTTGTAATTTAATAGTGAAAGTGTAAACAAGTAGTTATTAAAGAATTGAAAGTAATTGGTGAAAAGTTGTGTTATTATTCGAACTCAATGAGAGAAAAAAGCTTAGAAACGAATTGTTGACATATCTGTAGAACATTTTATCTAGAACTAGAAAATATAGCGAAAAATTGACGTCACCTTCGAATTTGTCATCAAGAAAGGAGTTTAAAACCAAATTTTCGACAAATTTCTAGAACACTGTATTTAGACACTAGAATATACTGCGAAAAAGTAATTGTACCATCGAATTTGTCATCGAGAAAGAAGCTTAAAACCAAATTTTCGACAAAATTCTAGATTATTCTATTTGGAAACTAGAAGATGTAGCGAAAAACTGACTTCATCATCGAATTTGTCATCAAGAAAGGAGCTTAGAACCAAATTTTCGACAAAGCTCTGGAACATTCTATTTGGAAACTAGAAGATACTTCGCCATCGAATTTGTCAAGAAAGAAGCTTAAAACTGAATTTCCGACAAAGTTCTAGAACATTCTATTTGGAAGCTAGAAGAAAATGAAAAAGTTCATCACCAAATTTAACATCAAGAAAAAGTTTAGAACCGAGATCCTCAACAACATTATAGACATTTCTACAGCAAAAACCACAGGCTAAACAGCCGAAATGGAGGAAATGAATAAAGTATTGGCTGATTTTATGAAACGTATATAAGAACGTCACCTTAAAGATAAACAATACTAAGTATAACACCAACTAAAAGAAGAACAACAAGAAGCAGAACGTCGCCAAAAAGAAAAATGTCGTCTGAAAAAAAAACAGGAAGAAGCACGTCGCCAAAAAGAAAAACAAGAAAAAAAAACGTCACCAAAAAGGGAAACAGCAAGAAGAAGATCGTCGCCTTAAAGACAAACAAATAGAACGTCGCTAAAAAGAAGAATAACGTCGTCTGAAAGAAAAACAGGAAGAAGAAGCGCGTCACCAAACAGAAAGATAACAGGAGGAAGAATGCTCTCCAAACGATCAAAATAAACTTTGCAAATCGACACAAGTAGTCATTGTAATACTTATACTGGGACAAACTCAAACGTTTAAGGAAGAGATGGGCGAAGTGCGAGACGACATCGACGTGCGACAAGAGGTGAGAGAAATCGTAGATGGGATATAATCAAAAGTACGCCAAGAAGTAAATAGTATCGAATCAATTATGCCACAGGAAGTAGATATTATAGAATCTAAAATAAAAAACCTTCAGACAGAAATCAAACAAATAAGAAAGCACGGCCCTTCTGACAAAGTAATAACCACCGAACAGAACATTAAACCCCCAACTTACGACGGTCAAACATCTTGTATAATGTACAAACGCCAATTTAAAGCTGCCACAACTGCAAATAACTGGAACTACAAAAAGATGGCTACTGCATTAGTAACTGCACTCCGTAAATCAACACAGCATTTATTGCAAACCATCCTACAATAAAATGCAATTAAGGTCCATACAGAAGAGAACTAGGGAAACTACAAATAGTCAACATCAAGGGACATGTGTTGACCAACATCGAGACAGCCTCCAGAATTCTTTCTAATCGTAGCCTAGGAAGGACCACCAACAGTCTTATAATTGAAGGGAAAGTTAATGCTATACCTATTATCCATAACTGTTGCCACCGGTTCAATAGTATCTCTGATAAAGTCAAACCTTGTGAAAAATTTAAAATGCTACCATTGTCCAAAAAAGTACCGTTGAGAATTATAATTAGAGAAGCAGCTGATGTGATTGGAGAAATGCAAGTGAAGCTTCAACTTGGAAGCCTAAAAAACCATTTGGTGTTAGTTGGCGACACAGAAGATGAGTTTATTCTGGGTACGAATCTGATTCGCCAAAATTGATTTTCCTTCCACAACAAGCTTAACATCCTAAAGTTTAGCACAGAATAATTTATTCTATCAAAGAACTGTAATACTGAACCAATCAGAGTACATTACGGAACAAACAACCAAAATAAAGGGAAGCACAGAGAAGATCATTTATAGAAGAGTGGACTAGAACTCTGGAAACCATGTCGGATTAGTTTTAACACCTCATTAACCCTGTAAATACCTGGTAGCGGAAACATTAGTCAGATGACACCACATCAATAAAAGTAGCTAATATTCGTCTTAACTATGTCACAATTAATAAAGGAAACGAAATAGCATTATGACAGCCAATAAAATGGGTGATAAAATGTGACCAACCCGACAAAGCTGCAGCAAAATAGTCATATAATGGACTAATTGAACAGCTCTAGACAAACTGGAAATATCTTTTGCCACAAGAACTTAAAGAAGCCAAGACGTTTATAAGGAAGCATAATGATGTTTTCGAAGCAAAAGATAATACTGGTAGAATGAACATCATCCAACATGAAGTAAATATTAACAGTACACAATTAATACGCCAGCCATCTAGAAGACTTTCCATAGCCAAACGGCAGGATGTGGAGTTACTTATAGACAAAATGCCGAACGGGGGAGTTATAGAAGAATCGTCTAGTCCTAGTTTTCTTCTATTGTATTAAAAGCCAAAAAGGCTGGAACTACTAGATTTTGTATTGACTATAGGAAGCTTAATGACGTCACTATGAAAGATCGTTATCCACTTTCTAGAATTGAAGACACTTTGACAACGTTGGCTGGATCACGATGATTCGCCACACTGGATCTAAAAAGCGGATATTGTCAAATAGGCATCCAAGGTAAAGATAAGGAGAATACTGCTTTTCCATTGGCGCTGGTCTGTATCATTTTAATATTATACCAATTGGACTCTGCAACGCTTCTGTCATCTTCGAGCAACTAATAATAACAGTACATGGTCTTATGTGGAAAACAAGTCTAGTCTACCTTAATGATGTCATTGTTATAGGAAAAACGTTTGATGCACACTTACATAATCTACGGGAAGTTTTGCGAGAATTAAAAACGCTAACTTAACCCCTAGAAGTGCTTAATGATGCAACAAAAAGTTAATTTTCTTGGACTTGTGGTATATCCAGAGGACATCCACATGGATGAACGAAAAACTGAAACAATAAAAGATCACGTGATATACATGAAATCAAGGTTATGCACGTATTATAAAAGATTCGTAGAAGGTTTTGCCAATATTGCTTCACCCTAGCATAAGCTTACTGAAGAAAAGATTCCTTATCAATGGAATTCGGATGGTGATCAAGCTTTCAGAAAACTAAAGGCTGTTCCACTCCAACTTTAGGCTACCCACAAAATCATGGAAAAATCATATTGGATATTGATACGAGCAACATAGAGGTAGAAGCTATATTGTCTCAGAAACAAGATGGCCAAGAACGAGTTACTGCATATTTTAGCCGAGTACATTCAAAACCCGAAAGAAATTATTGTGCCACGATGAAAGAACTGCTTGTTATGATCAAAGATTTATATGAACAGCAATTTTTAATAAAAACAGACCACGCAGCTCTCAAATGGCTCCTAAATATGGAGCAACCTGAAGAGTAAATGGTAAGATGGCTTGAAAAACTACAACAGTACAATTTTAAAATCAAACATAGACCAGGAAGACGGATTTGAACGCAAATACCTCGTCAGCGAGGCCCTAAAAGGAAAAATGCAAGCCCAATTGCAAAATAGTCACTTTTGACGTTGATCCAGAGTGGAGTACAGCTTAGATGAGAAAAGGCCAACGCGCCATTTCTTCAACTTAAAAATAATGTAAGGTGCCACGGTTGGGAAGATATTTTGGATAAGGGACTTACATTGAAGACCCTTTAGGCTCAGTAGGGTTCGCTATTGATTGAAGACCCGTTACTGAGGAGATCCTGGGAAAGGTCCGATTTCAAGGAAATCAGCTCTGTTGGTCGTACCCAGAAAAAAATGTTCCAGTGGCTTAAAAAAATTTACAATGAAAAATCTGGTGCTCATTTAGGAATTAACGAAACTCTGAACGAACTTCGAGAAAGATCCTACTGTGTGCGTGTGTGTACTCTAAATATGCAGCCAGCCAAGGTCCAAGAACAAGATATAAGGGAAAAATGATGAAGTACAATATTGGAATACGTTTTGAACGAATAGCTATTGATATAGCAGGAACATTTCCAGAAACAAATAAAAACAACAAATACATCTTGGTTGATATTGACAATTTCAGTAAATTGTCATCCCTAACCAGGAAACCTCAACAGTAGCTGAAGTCTTAATCAACAATGTGTTCAAACGATGGAATTCCTTTGGAGCTATATTCTGATCAAGGATGTAATTTTGAATCTAAGCTTTTTCAAAAGTTCTGCGAACTATTTAGCCTCCATAAAATCAGGACTGCAGGTTTATATCCTCATTCAGATGGTATAGTTAAACGATTTAATCGGACGAATGAAGAACACCTCTCAAAGGGTGTGGACAGATATTAGAAAGATTGGGACAAATATTGGTCAAACTCCTTAATGACCTATCGATCCTCAGTTCACGATATGACGCCAAAGCAAACTCAGCCGGACTCCACCATGGGAACAGAGTTTAGTTGTGCAATCCACAGATGAAGAAAGGAAAGTCACCTAAGTTGATGCCAGGATGGGAAGAACCATATACTGTTCTGAAGAGAATCAATGACAAATGTTTATAGAATCTAGCAAAGTCCCAAGGACTAAATGAAAGTAGGTTGCAGCCATAGATATCGAAACTGATAGGGATGATCAGAATTAGGCGGGGGACAGTGTAAGGAGGGCTACCTGAATACACCTTGTTCTTTACAGAAATACCATCTAGAAGCTTTTATGAGTAACGTTTCAAGTAAGATTCTAGACTTTTGTTCCAGTATGTTCTACAGGTTAGTTCAGGTTAGTAGGGTACAAGCTAGGAATTGTAATTTAACAGTGAATGTGTATACACGCAGTTATTAGAGCGTTAGAAGAGAAAGAGAAATCGTAACAAGATATATCTTCATTGAATCCTATGGAGAGAATAAACATTATGGTATAGTATTTTATCAGCTCCTATATTTTTATTTATATATAATTATTGTTACAAAATAAAATCAAGGATTTCACGTCCTCGGTACATTGACCCACTTTCTTATTTTCTTGATTGCTAATACTGATTTTATTACATACCTAGGACAAGAAGTAGAAGCTGGTGTAAATGGTCTTCCTTTGTCCAATAAATATAATAGTTGATCATCTAAGTAACTGGGTGAAGAAAATTCAATACTTCTTTCTTTATAATAGTTTGTATCTTCCAGATGCCCCTGAACTAAAAAAAAAACATTTGTATCAGATATTTCAAGGTGATTACCTATTAAGAATTGGAAGAAAATCTGATTGAAACCACTTTTTGGAACGTTGCAAAATTTTCTTTTAATATTTGACATTTTAAAATTTTTCTGTCATATTTGATTACATCGTAAGTTATAGGACAAATTCTTTAAATAGCCATATTAATCCATTGCATCCATTTGGATGTGATCTATATTTTTCTATTACGAAGTGTATTCATTATGAATTACAGAATGTTTAAGGTTTTTCCACATAGACACAGAAAAATTGCGGAAAAAATATTTATATTATGAAAATACAACTTTAATATTCAATTGTGTATTCTATTCATAATAATGGCTTCGCATTAACACGTCATACAAATTACTAGAATCTGACATCTCGTAAAATTGATGAACCAAGATACTTAAATAACTATCCTCAGATTTTCTTCATTCTTAGTTTTTACACCGGTTACCGCACCCTTAATATCACTCTATAGATGGACACTCCAAGTTATTCATAACGTTCTTTTCTGAATCTCTTTATTTTTCCACTCTTTTGTTTGGGATCACTATCATGCATAAAGATCCATTTTAAAGACATCTCAAAATCAACATAAAGCGGCATAATCAGCCGAAAGCTATTCACATAAATATTGGCTATCATAACGTTTTTAATCCATAATATAGGACCCATTCCGTAAAATGAAAAATAAGCCAGTATCATTATTTAAAAACCTTTAGGATTGACAGTATTTATGGTACATCTAGGACGAAATACAGTACATTGGGACATCTTTCATAGCTTATAAGACCTGTGTTATCAAGAACAATTGTCTCCTAATACGATCATAAAATAATATAACATTTGGTCGATGGCCAGTGTGAGGCCAACCGGTTAAGGCAAGGTGTTGTGAGACCCAGCTATTAAGGCAAGGTTGAGCGAGACCTAGTCAGTTAAGACGAACCATTCACTATCTGGCAATGATCATAGAAAGAAGCTACAGTTTTCTGAATCATATCTGTATCAATGGTAGCGTTCATTGTTTTTTGCCAGAGTACTTTAAGGTTAGCCGGTTTCGTTCGATATACCTTATCTTTAGAGTAAGACTCGTACAAGAACTAAAAATGATCCTGCTAAACCCCTACATTTTCGCGAATTGATGATGAATCTCACTGGCGTTAATAAGGGTTTTTTTGAATCGCATCGTGTTTTCAGATGAAGCTAATGGCAATATTAATAAACATAACTTAACGTATTCGGGTACAGAAAATCCTAGATGGATAGCTGATACACGAAGCACTCAATGCCCAGAAAAATTAACTGTTTGGGCTGGTATTATGGATAACAGAATAGTTGTGCCATTTTTCATGAAGGAACTTTCACTGCAGCGAGTAAAGAGAAATTTTTCATTTAAAAATATTTTATCAAATCGAGAGCTTATCGAGCGCGGCACTATAGTGAGATTCCAGCCTTAACCTGAGCGCGGCACTATAGTGAGATTCCAGCCTTAACCTTGAAGAATTTAGGCAAAGAATAATAAATGAAATCGCTACCACTGATACCGATATCTATAGCCGCTTTCTATGATCACATCGTACGTGCCAGACGTGTGAACACTTTGAACACTTGCTGAAATAAATTCATACAGAAAGAACTGTAAATTACCCCGCTTTTCCTTAATCAGCTGGGTCTCACAATGCCTTGCCTCCACCTGTTGTGTCTCACAATACCTGGCCAGAACCGACTATGACACACACACTGCCTTGCGTTAATCGGCTGGGTCTCACAACCAGCTGGGTTTTACAACACCTTGCCTTAACCGACTGGGTCTCACACCGCCTTGCTCTAATCGTACTGGGTCTTACAACGCTTTGCCATAACCGGCCAAACAATGATCAAGGTCGTCTAATATTTTTTTGGGTTTATCTTCTATCAACTATAATCAAATTATACTATATATTTTTAAACAAAAATATAATAAACAATGCTAATGTTTGAAATCCACAAGATGGCGGTATCGGGTATCCTCCAGATTATATAGTATTGTTAATATTATCTTCTAAAATAAAATTAAGATATGACCTAACATCGATAGCCTAGAAACAGTTTCAGCTAAAAAGTCTAAATGAAAAGAGTGCTGTAGAACTTCATTCTTTAGAAACATAGAGCCATTTTTAAAATTTTGAAAGTTGCTGCGTAACTATGAAAAAAATTCTCTCCGTAGAAGCAATTTTAATCGCTCACAACTTCGTCACCAATTATCAGAACTTCAAAAAAAGGTCAGTCAGCACAGGATAGACAACTAATTGAGTACATTAGTTTAATTCAGACTGGATGTCACGTTACTTCCTTTTACTCTGAAATTTATAATAATATTTTTTCAAAGTTGCAGGCGACGATTAAAGCTGATTTCACAAGAACTATGTTCTTTCATAATTTTGCAACTAATTGTTAGAATTTCAAAAGAGAATCTACATTTACTAATGAATTAAAATACATTTTAAATATATTATATAATCTCTATAAAGATTAAAAGAGATATGATAAGGTCGCTTACGCTAGATGCCACACTATAACAGTAATGAATAATATCCCTTAATCTGAATTTTACTCAATACCGCTATTGTGTCGCACTCAAAAGCTGACATAGCCAAGGGCAATTTTACGTCCGCACTGTAGATAGTATTTTAAGGTAAAAAAATATCTGTATAACCAACTAGATAGTTTGAATGTATTTGCTTTCAAACAATATCTTAAAAAATCAATAAACTTACAGAACTCTTTCTGAATTTATATCTTAAATTCATTTGTATCCTATCAAATTTTGTTCTCCGAGATAAAATCGATTAATACATCTTATTAGTTTATCAAAACAGAAAAAATAATTCGTATAATATAGATCTTTCGTGATATTTTAGCTATTAAAATAAATTATCGACAGGGATGTATAAAAAATATCTTTAACTCCTGGTTTGCATAAAAAAAGGCATTTAAACGAATGCTAAATGTTGGTTTTTCGTAAATTGCTAATGGACAGTACCGTTACTGCAAAATGTGTCCATGTAAAATTATATTCAAATGAAACAAGAGAATAACTGAGAAACTATATATATATTTTTTTCAACTTCACTAAAATATTGAAAACATATAACTTCTCAAAATGTCCAAATATGATTTTTACACGACATGCAGACATTGATATTAAATAAATTTTCATAAAAATTGTTTTATTTGATGTAATTTCTCAAACCCATACGTTTCTATTGTCAGACTTGTTTCAACAATTTAAATCGAGAATGCGAAAAGTTAGTTTTCTTATAACCCTTGTAGTTTAGTACGCAACGTCTAAACTTTGTTTAATTTCTGGCGGCGTATTCCCTTCTATAATTAAAAACTTAATCATTGCAAGATAGTCCATTTTGAATTTTGGAAGTTTTAGTCCACAATCTGTATTTATTAAATGATATCTCAACAAGAAATTAAACTAAATATTTTTTTAAATGAATCAAACATTAAATTTTTGCATCATTGATTACTTTACAGAACGCTAGTCAGGACCCTATAACGTACTTTTCACTCCTCAGTCCATCATCGGAGTAGAGTGACGCCGTTTATTCGCCCTTAAAATATATTCTGAAAATTTTCGAAAAGTATGTCTATACCTTGCCCATTTGATAGTAAAATTTTTAATATACAGTTAAAATTTGTGCTTCTAGACAAGATGCGAATACTATAGATATAATTCATTTATTGTAGCGCTTTTACATTGGCAATGATAAGGTTGCAACAATTCACATTCATATATCACTAGAGATCAACTGATTCATATATAGATGCAAGGTTTGAATTTCAGATTGTCTGTTATTATTCCTTGGTATTTACACACACAGCGCGACGCGAAATTTGTACGTTGAATAATAGTTATTTCTTGTACATTTTGGATCGCCGAATTCGAATCCGACCTCAGAATTGCTCCATCACATCAGGGTTTTTAAATATCCTTACCTAAAAGTGCAAAAAAACGCCATTTTGGCCTGTATTTGAGGTTATGTATCACAATGGCATTTTTTTCTCAAAAAACTATACATAGCATCTTAAGTTTTACTCTTTCAAATGTCGTTCAGTTTGTACAAAAATCATTATTTCTCTTCGAGATATTCGATTTTGAAAATTTCAAATTGCATAAATTTTTCATGTTTTTAAAACTTTAATCTTTAAGCTTTTAAACGATAATTCTGATAAACCATGGTAGTTTTAAGAATATCAAAACATCGCTCAATCCAAATTTATCATTAGTTTTGCAAAATAAGTTTGTTTAAACAATTGAATTAAACAATCTAAACAAATTATTGCGAAATTCATTATTTTTTAAATAAATGCTTCCATCGTATTTTACAAAAATAAATACATTTAAAGGAGTCGTTATCGGTATTACGATATATTTTATTGTAAACAAAATCATAAAAAATTAATTTTGCAATTTAAAAAACCCTCAAACGATCATCAGAAAATAATAAGAATCCAGAATTCACAAAAATATATGTTACAAATACAAAGATTACAAATGCGTAACGTTAAAGAGTTTATATTTAAATTGCAAAATTTGTTATTTAACAGTATTTATAACAAAACATATTGTAATAACGATAACGACTTCTTTGAACGTATTTATTTTTTTTTAATGCAATGGAAACATTTATTTAAAAAAAAATAATGAATTTTGCAATAGCTTGGGTAAACAAATTGTTTAAAAAAATTTATTTAACAAAACTAATGATAAATTTAGATTAAGCAATGCTTTGATAGCCTTGAAACACAGAAGCTTATCCGCCAAGAAAGGTGAAGATTTTCAAAACTTGAAAAATTCGTGCATTATGAAATTTTCAAAATTGAATATCTCCAAAAAAAGTAAGATATTTGAGCAAAGCATTTGAAAGAATGAGACTTATACTTTAACATGCTATGTATAGATTTTTGAGGAAAAAAAGTTGCGATGATATATAACTTCAAATATAGGCCAAAATCGCGTTTTTTGCACTTTTAGGTTAGGATATTTAAAAAAACTTGATGTGATGGAACAATTTTGAGGCAGGATTCGAATTCAGCGACCTAAAATAGATTATAAGCTGTTGAAAATGTCTTACTTCTTCCGATAAGACATCCCGATTAAATCTAAAATGAAAATTCAAACCATTATATGTGATTATTCAATAGATACGGACAAATTTCATTCGTATGCACTCGATACCGCTTGATTATTTGTTGAGCTGTATCCATGGTACTGTATGGGGACAACAAAATCAAAAAGGGATTATGATTAATCGAAATAAATATGGTTTTTCATAAAGTCTACTAAAGGTAGGAATTTATTTGAGCCGCTCTGTAAATAGATTTGGACCATTGCAATGTATATCTTATGTCTACCCTAAAATCGTTATACATAAAGAAAATAACTCATAAACTCAGTTTTATTACCTTTGGGGTAGTTAATTTGTTTTTTAGAAAATATATGAACCTAGACGATTTATGTGACATAATATCTAAATGGTTCTACTCTCTGGAATGTTTTAAAGTAAATATATTAAAGAAATTCAATATATTTTTTTATCATCCACTTCGTTAAGAGCCTAGAATTAAGCACTAAAGATATTTTAAACTTGTGGGCGGCCCGTGGGAGTGCTTTCTTTTTCTAAACTGAACAAATTTTCCCATCATAAGGAAACAAAAAAATATTTAAATAAAATCTCTACATTACAATATAATTATTTGTCTATATGTACAAAGTTCGAGTCTGTGGATCATTTTTTCAACTATTCGACGAAAATAGAAACAATAAAATGCGGAAATGGCTAAAGCGAATACGACTTTTTTTTCATTGTGGCATGACACGAACTTTTATTATAAGACGTAGAATAGTTACAATTAACTTTTGTATAAAAGTATTAGATTAAGCTCAGATCTGATCAAGTATTAAAAGGTCAACACATGAATGACTAATGCCCTCTACGAACGAAAGGACTGAAACTTTCAGACGCTCGGGGACGAAAGCTATTGATGGAGTGAACACAAGGCGGTACTAACACGACTGAGCCAGGGGAAGTTTCAAGGGTGGTAAAGTTAGGTAGTCTGCAAAAATTAATTAACGACCGTTACGATTTCAAATTGGTTAGAAACAGTACAATTTTGACAACAGTTCTTAGAAAATTACGTGACGCGTATAGTCAGTGTTTGAGAAGATTCTTATTTTGACTTTTCATTTATCTAAGAAAAGTTAAGGGGAATCGTGTTTTATTTCACCTGGGAAAGGGGCGACTTTAGTACTGTTTGTTTAAGCAATTTAAATATCTGTTTTTAGTGTTTTATTATTTTCTTGCTTAATATTTTAGAAAGCTTTTAAAATGTATTATTTTCAAAATTGGGTTTTTTATTAATGGAACGGTCAACAGGAGCAATTATTTTAGTTATTATGGAATTGTTAATTAATATTAATTATAAATTTTTCACTGTAAATAATTTCATTTTCTATTTATTTTTGTTAATAGATTTAAGTATCTTGAGAAATTCTTGTTTAATTTTATAAAAAACTTCACGCGATTAAACTCGCAGGCACACTGATATGAGGCGAGATCTGACCAGCTAGTTAGCAGTTTCCCGGAGTCCTGAAGTTATCTTTGTTGGTATTGGTAAGCCTTAAATAACCTGTAGATGTTTACTACTAAAACTGCAAAAATCAAAAGGAACGACCAGACTAATATGGAACAGCAGCAAATCGTGGGCGAAACGGCCATACGCTACCAAAATATTCCGTTTGCAGGAGTCCACGATCAAATGTCACAGTCAAGGGCGGATCCAGCCTCTCTCTTTGGGAGGGGGAGCAGTGATATCACAAAAGTACAGTAAGGTAGCGAAAGCAAGTTGTTGACGGGGGAGAGACGCCAGCAACATTCCCATTTCTAGTGTAAAAGGTAGGGTCAGCTCTATTTTTCTGAATTCGAAGCTCTGGGAGGAGGGACGATCGCAAGAAAAAAAAAGTTGTTGACCGGGGGGGGGGGGGGTATACGCATTCCTAATATAAGGGGTATAATGGGGTTTATTTTTCTGAATTCCAAGCTCTTGGGGGGCGGGCGATCGAAAAAAAAACAAGTTGTCGACAGGGGGGAGATGCCAGTAGCATACAAATTCCTAATATAAGAGGCAGAATCGCGTCTATTTTTCTGTATTCGAAGCTCTTGGGGGGCGATCATAAGAAAAAACAAGATGTCGACGGGAGGGGAGGGAGAGATGCCAGCAGCATACATATTCCTAGCATAATAGGCAGAATCGGGTCTATTTTCCTAAACTCCAAGCTCTTGTATCCGCGCCTGGTCACAGTATTACATGCTTACGATCGTACATAAAGGGTTCATACATGAAAAAGATATTATACAAAGTGCGATTCTATCGATTGGATATTTAAGCGAGGAACCTTAACTGGCTAGCTACAAATACATAAGAATGTTCCAACAACGCTTTAAACGAAAGTGTTCAAGAAAAAAAAAAAACATATGGAAGATGTTTTTTTCGGGCTTATGATGCGATCGGATCCTATGTTTTGCAGAAACAAAAAATGGTTGACAAAACCACAAGGAAGTCTCTTGTCCGATGTATCATCATTGAAACAATGATTATTCTGTATTACCTTATAATGTGTTTCGCTTGTATTAATATAAGGTATTTTTCCACGATATGTGTTGCATTATTCTTATTCCATTACAAATCTTGCGAAATGTTAAAAAAATTTGAAATTTCAAAAAATAATATATCTTTTACTTTAGATTTTGATTTAACAGCCTCGAAAATATAGAAGCACACGTTTTGGTATCATTTTAAATAGTTTTGCAAAAGTCGCATTTTAAACCTTTTTAACCTTGCAATTTAAAAAATTTAAAATAATCACTTCACATTTAGGTTTTACAATCTGAAACACAAATAAGTGTAAATTTTTTTATTAATCGATCTATTTCACATAGAAAATTTTAAAATTTTTACTTTATATTCCGGTTTCGGGTCCTCGAATACATCCAGTTACCAATTTTTGTATTAATCGATCTATTTTTACATAGTTTTGCAAAAATAAAACAAGCAACTTTAAATATTTAAAAATTTTCACTTTATACTCTGGTTTCGCCACTTTGAAAACATATAAGTACAAATTTTTGTAGTACTCAATTTTTTTTACATAGTTTTGCAAAAAATTTGGGATCTAAAACATGTAACTTTTCAGGCAGTACCGACCTATATGCGGAGGGGTAAAGAAATGAAAAACAGGGAAAACCACATACAATTAGTGAAGATTTAATCTTGTCGACAATGAAAGACGTATTAAAACCTGTTCTTCGCCATAAGAATGCACCAAACATCATCAGGAAAATTCCACAGTGCAAAGAAAAATTGGTGAAATTGCTCAAGACGTTGAAATGTCATTACGCGATTATTTAAAGCCATGCAAATTTTCCATTCAACTCTAACAACTAACGTAGCACTACTTTTACAATATGTACGATTCATAAAAGAAGAAAAAGTTTGTCATGAATTATTATTTTCTAAAAATTTGGAAACCTAAATAAAGAGAAAATTGATATTTAATACTAATAATTTTTTTTAAGAAAAAGAAATTCCTATTCATATTTTGTCAGCAGCTACTGATTAATGGTACTCCACCAGGCGTCATAAGAGTTTTATGGCGCATTTGAAACCAGCAGTGCCAAATGTACAGTGTTATTCATCGTCAGCATTTGATTACGAAGAATCTGATTAAACGCCTGCATACGTCGCTCCATATGTACAAAAATCAAGTAAAAAATCGAAAAGATAACAAAGTTATACTTAAACACATATAGCGCGGTCATCGATGTCTCGGGCGACAAACGGGGCCTATAAAGACTAAACGTAAAAATTCCATACCACTGTATATTTGTCATTTAGTTGCGACAAGGGCAACGATGGCAAAGAAGGTCTGTCTTATGGGAACGAAATCGGTGAAATTTGGTAAATATCCTAAAACGTCTCTTCCTATACTTGAACTCTCAGTCGCGATTTTTCTCACTGACTTTTGACACAACTTTTCTTGACCTGACCGGAAACAACTCTAGTTTTGAAAAACTGAAACTTTCGTAATTGTACTAGCGAAAGTTGACGGAAGCCATTTTTTTTTTTATTTTCAAAATTAGTATTTTTTTGAGCCTCTGAATAGAAATCAAAATGTAGAAAATTTTTTATTTTATTACCCGCCGTTTTGTTAAAGAAAATATTTTTGGAAAAAGGCTATGTACAACAAAAGCTACATTTAGCCGGAAATTTTACCATCGGATATGACCTTGACATCAAGGTGAATGCCAAACAAAAGTTGTTGGGCGACACGAGTGAGTGGCAGTGACCTTGAAAATGGCCTTGGCCTTGTCCTTCAAGTTTCCCCTTCCAAGGAAGCGAGCAATCAATCACCGCGCTTGCGAAAGCGGCAATTGCTGTGATTTGTTCGCAATGTTCCAGATTATTCGAGCACTTGCCGTTTGATCTCTCACCCGATAACACTAATTTTGAGATTTCACTATCACATTCTCGCAATTCTCTCTCGCGAAATACTTCGATTTTTCTCACCCTAATTTTGTAAGAGCTGTTATTAGGTTTCGTAGCTTCTGGAAGAAGTTTAGTGTATATTTTAGTTTTTAAAGTTTAATTATTTTATTAAACGTTTATAAAGAAAATATCTGCTGGTGTTTTTTTCCCTTTATAAGCAACAGATGGTCCTTCGAAATAACAAGAACAAGTCCTGGATTTAGTGCTACAAAGACTAAATTTGGGTGGGTTTATGGAAAAGTATATTAGTAGAATAATACGCGGTTATGTAGGAGAATCAGGGCATTACCCCACAGCATAATTAAGTGAACGCCGAAAAAAAAAACTTAATGGTGCCCTTTTCAAATTGAAATTAAATTTAATTAATTCAATTAGATTAACAAAAAATTAAATTAAAAGAATGATTTAGTTAAAATGATCAATGATCCTAATTCTCTGTTTTACAGACAAACACAGGAAACATAATTTTAAGTTAAGGATTTTGCTAAGGATTCGTAAAACAAATAAGTTGTAAAAATTTAGATTAAAAATCAATGTTTTTTTAACACGTTCTGCAAGTAATAGGTCATCTAATGTACATCATTTGCAAAAAGTAATAAATGAGCAACTATTGATGTGAATAATTAATAAAAAGATTAATTGAAAAGTGATAAGGGATTACCGTTGAAGTTTTCTTTAACATTTATTACCACTTAAAAACATCAGTGAGCTTTTGTAAATTATGTAAAAAGAAAGCCTTTATTAATTTCTTTACGTTCGATTTACAGACTGAACATGATAATTTGATCTTGCCCTTGAGATCATGGACCTATCTAATGATGAAATTACTGAGAAATTGATCGGTCTTTCCATTTCCGTGGGTCAACTTGGAGGTTTCCTTTTCAAATTTTGAAATTGAGCTTCAGATGACCTTGAAGGTCAATGTTATTTTCAAGATCACTACTACTTGACCCCCGTGCCACCCAACAACTTTTGTATGAAATATTTCACGAAATACTGCGATCTTTTTGTTTAAACCTTTAAATAACCTTGACACCTGACATTCACCTTGAGGTCAAAGAAATATGAGATGGTAAAATTTTCCGCCCTTTCCATTCCCGGGGTCGAAATTGGAGAGTTTCATTTACAAATCTGAAGTTACTATACAGAGGCTCAATTGTAATTTAATAACTGTTAAATTTGATGTTTTTGAACATATATATATATATATATATATATATATATATATATATATAAAGTTTAACGTGTGCTTAATAACGTGTGCTTAATAACGTATACTTTACACAAATCTGTACATGTATACATATAAATAAAATCGAAGTTGTCTCTACGGGTTAATCTTCGAAACGGCTGACCTGATTTCAATTAAATTTTACAGACATGAAGAGGAGGTTGTCAGGAGTAATATAAGCTGTTATTTTTTTGTCTGTACGGGCTAAGTTTTGATTAAATTTTGCAGACATGAAGAGGAGATTGTCAGGAGTATTATAAGCTGCTTTTTTTTAAATGATTTGTTGTTTATAACAGTTGTATTTATTATTTATTTTCCAAGTTTTACGCGGATGAGGTCGCGGGTAAAAACTAGTACTAAATAAATAATTTAGTTCAGGTTAATTCAAGTTAGTTACATCCTCTCACAGTGGTGTTCGCCCTTAAAACAAAAAACGTCATAGATGTTTTTATGGGGAAACTTCTTCTGTGTGAATACGGCTACTTTCCACCATTATTAGTAGTCTGAAAGACAGAGGGATTTACTTACTTACTGCCAATACTTGGACGTTCTTCATGCCGATTTATTTCATGAAAATGTTCCAGGATATTCTTAACATGAACATACCGAGTTGGGTGTTAGATCCTTTCTCAAATGCAGGTACAGCAGAATCATCAAATTTATAAGAAGAACTGGTAGAACTCACAACTAACGAAGAACTTAAGGTCAGAAATGGATATCAAATGTTCTAGGTTCAAAAATACTCCAGGATTCTTCCCTGGATTCCGAGAAATAGTTCAAAAATTTTTAATCGCATTCCCCTTATCATATTTGGCTCAGCGTGGGATTTCCAAAAAAGGAACAGACTACAGATTACTGAGCATGCCGATTTGTGACTTGTCTTAACCATCTCATTAATGTTTTCATTACTTATTGATTTCTATGTCAATTTTCGAATACATAGATATAACTATTATTTCAATTTCAATTTATTCAATCAGTACTATGTTTTACAACATTCGTCAGTAAATGAAATAAAAAAAACATTACAAATACATTTACATTTAAAATTCTAATTAAATACTTTGTACATGGAGCCTAGGCTAGGTTTAGTTTAAAACCGTGATTAAAATTTGTAATGAATAAATTCGTCAAAATTATAAAATGCATTTTGGATTAAAATTTGTTTTATAATATATTTAAAAATTATCTAGAAGCTCTCTCAATGACAAAGGCAAAACATTAAAGAATTTTATTACTAGACAACCAGGCTCATTCTGACACCTTCCCAAACGAAAATATGCAGACACTAATTACCTGTGCCTTGTATCCCAGCTGTGGCCTTCACTGTGCATTCTGAAACGGTCTTTGTATTTTTTGACATACAATAAGTTATCCAGAATATACGGGAAGGCAATGTGAAAATTTTCACTTCCGAGAATGCTGCTCTACAGTCCTCCCTGCAGCTCATACCCCGCATCACCCTCACAGCCTTTCTCTGAAGCCCAAACATGCGAACCGCCCGCGATGCGTGGCCCCAGATAAGTAGTGCGTATGACAACACCGAATGGAACAGCGCATGGTTGAGGGGGGGGGGGGGGGCGTTAGATTTTTTTCATGCAGAGAGGGCGGTGTTCCATAAAAGACTAAAACCTACCATTTAATTGTTTGAAACTAGAAAACTCGCAGGGTAATATTACTTAAACCTTATTTAAAAAAAAAAACACAAATAGTAGTTTTTGAACCAATAATTTTGAACAGGACTTATAACTTTGATGGTTTTAACTGGACGCTGAGGATATGAAGAAAATGTGCTGTACATCTTTAAAGTGTCGAATATCTATGAACATACCAAATATAATCGTATTTTGTTTTTACGCAGGTTTTTCAGAATCGCACAACAAATTTTTTAATATTTGTTTGTGTGTTAAGAAATTCTGGATAAATACAACTCTGAACATTTTGGTAATTAGTTAAAATACATAGTCAACTTAAATTTCAAAAATAAAATTTTCTGATAACTAGGAACATTTTCCTTGGCAAGACACAAGTGCTCCAACAGATGAACCGTATATAGTTGGAATAATTAAGTGCACAAATGTCCCATGGTAAGATTTGGAAGAATTATTAAACTTTTGTAATACTTGTCACGCATGTAAAAAAACATATAATTCTTTGGTTTTTAATTATTTTCTTACATATATTTGTCCGTATGATTATGGATGTTAGAAGTCCAGTAACATTAAGCTTTTTGTCTTTTGTAACATAGCATTTTAGCTCTTATATATAGTTATGTAATTTTAAATTTTAGATGTTGTATTTTTATGCATAATAGAAAATTAAAACATTATTTTGAATTTATTCTATAATGTGTACATCTGGATATAAACATAAATTAATCAAAAAACTAAATTCGTGTTCATTTTCTATAAATTTGTTATTAGTCCCCAATTTAATTTACAATAGATAAAAGCATTTATAAGACAGAAATAGAAGAGTGCTGTTAACTTGTTTCAGAAGAGCCATAAAAAAGACAATCCTAATAAACTTTAAGTGAGATATAGTACGCTGGACTTTCAAAGCGGTGGCTTAGTCCAAAAATGTGACATTTTTATTTTACGTTTGACAACAGTATGACGTTTGTGTAAATTCTGACAAAGTAACATGTTTCCTTCTCTAGGTACTCAATGTTATAGTCACTTGATATAATAGCAGTAGAATATTTCCGAAGAATCCACATAAGTAACAGAAATATTAACAAAATGACTCCATACAATGAAGTAGTAGAACGTATTTGTAATGGTTTACAACCATTAAGTATAGTAGCACTAATCTAATACAAAAACTTACCAATTTCCTCTATACGAGAATAGACTCTTAAAATATCTTCTAGAGTTTGTCCAGCTACTCTTGTTGGGATATGTTTATGTTGGCTATGAAAATTATACTTCAAGAACACTTTGTAGGCATATTTGCATTCCTTTTTTAAATAACCTAAAACAGAATTCTTTATAATTTAGGTTTCGTAAGCAGTTATATTTAATATTGAAACATTGAAGTCAAGTACATGTCTATGATATTTTTGATAACATTTTAAGTTTAATTTAGCTGATTGAACTAAACACCATTTACATCACCTTTTGCTATTTAAGTACTACGACATAAAAACAATAATCCAGAAATTTTTGCCAAAAAAATTTTTCATGACATCTACGTTGTTTATACCACTTTTTGATTTAAAATTGAGATGTAGTATAATGATAGTTTGTTTGATTGTCGGACACGCCATGGCAACTCTACAGTAAAACTTCCTATACCGTCTTCAAGCTTTATCAAGGATTGGATCATTTATAGGAGCAAGAAAATGTTTAATCATCTTCCTAGACATATGCGACAGATAAGTCGCAAAGTAAAATTTAAGAGGATTGTGAAGAGACTCCTGGTAGGGAAGGTATACTACAGTATTAATGAATATTTGTCGGACAGGCTGTATTAGACGTCTTTTTGCATTTATTGATTTTTTAATGTTTGATTGGCGTGTTATAAGGGAAGAAAACCTCATTAATTTTTAAAATGTATATTATCGCTTTTCTTTATATTTTGAATCTTTTTTATAACGTTTTTAAACTTTGTCAATGAAAATTTTATATTCATGGACAATAAAGCATATTTTTATTATTATATTATTTCAAATCCTCTCCACATCCAGCTTTGCACAGAAAATTCAATTTTTTTAAAGCTAAGTTTTCAAGTTTTAAGTTAGTTTAAGAATTTGTTCAAATCCAATTGAAAACAGCTCCAGATAACTACTAGTCGAAACATCGTAATATTTAACAACAAAATTAAGACATTGGAAGTCCAACAAATATCTACTACTTTGCAAAAAAAAATAATGACACTAGATTATATATTAGAGGCACTCTTAACTAAAATCAAATGGAAATGATTCAGCCAACAATAACCGCACTTAAATTTCGCAATCCTCATAGTTATTGTTAGAAAAAGATGAAAACCACCCAACCACACTATTGGTATACAAAATTCAGTACAGTTAAATCACTTGCTCAATGCCTAACGTACACTGAGAGAATGAACGAATGAAAAAGGGGTGGTGATACCAGATCATCGATGCTTAGGCCTCCATTGGGTCCTTTACATCCCACCATATCTGCAGGTTATTCGAGGACGATCGCCTTTGCGAATCCAAGCAGCCTCGTTAGTTGAACTTGCCTAACTACTTCCGGTAACAAAACTGTATCTCCGAAATATCTATGCCTCGGTCCGTTGATGGGCATTCTCTGAGAACATGTCCAACAGTTTCATCCTCCTCCAAACACCATCTGCATGTCGGGTCGCCTTCGACACCGATTCTATGAAGATGGCCCCTGAGGTGATGTCCTATCAACAATCCCACCACAATTCGCAGGTCTTTCCTTCCCAAGGAGAGAAGCTCCTTAGTACGCCGTGCGCTAGGCCCAATTACATCTTCCTTAGCACACGTCATTCCAGGAGCTCCCCTCCAAGATTCAATAAATTTGCTTTCCAGCAACGATTTTATTTCCCTTTTGCCAATAGTAATTGAGACAGGTAATATTGGTTGGGGTCCATACGGTTCGGTCGCCGAACCCAATTTTGCCAGACGGTCTGCTTCCTTATTCCCGCGTATGCCCAAGTAACCCGGGACCCATACGAGTCTAAGTATGCAGCCTTTCCTTGTCTTACCATTTAGTACATCCTTGCACTCAGACACCAGTCGCGTAGTCACGACACTGGACTTCAATGCCAATATCGCAGCCTTACTGTCTGAGCATATATTTATTACTCTATTCCTGTCTATGTCCCTCTCACAGAGATGGGCACACTGCAGTATAGCATAAATTTCCGCTATGAAAATTGTCGCACATTTTTCGAGAGCATAGTACTCTCTGACTTCTGTGCTCCTGCCGAATACTCTGGCTCCAGCCCTTTCATCTTGTCGAGATCCATCAGTACACCACCAGGATCTATTTTTCGGAAGATTTTGTTCTCTCTCTCAATCCTTTCTACTTGGCATAAATATCTCCAGGGAGAGGTTGGGTTTTAAATGGGGTGTCACGCCACCCGTTCCAATTCCAAGATGTCCCAGGCAACTGAGATGATAAACAGTCTTCAGGGCCTCGTTCTCTATGTATAAGTGAAGAGGAAGCAGGTTCACCAGGACTTCCAGAGCCCTGGTGGGAACAGTCCTCATCGCACTCCATATTCCCACACAAGCCATTCTCTGAACTTTGTCAAGTTGAAGAATGTGTTTGCGCTTTGTTGTACTATGCCACCATACAATAACAGCATACGATATATCCAAAATAGCACTGTAGGTGCCCCATGTACAGAGATATTTACAATACCATTTATTGCTATTATAAAAAGTAATGGTTCCAAATTGTAGTCTTGCGGAATCCGTGACTTATTAGTGCAGGTTGGAGATTTATACCCTTTAATTTCAACATATTATTCACGGTTACGGCTCTAACATAAAATCTTTACATCCCTTCAAAATGTATACAGATATACCATCAGGACCCACTGCCTTATTTCCCTTAAGCTTTCCAATAGCCATAGCTATCTCTGAATCATTAATAATATTTTCGCAAAAGTATGTTTTCTTTTCACTTTTAGTACTAGAACACATACTATCACACACAAAAACAACTAAAAAAAAAATCGAAATAGTCAACAATATTCTGAGTACCCTTAAATGTATTATCGTTTAGATCTATTTCATCAAGAACATGATTTTCCTTTTAAGTCTTGAAAAAAGCTCAAAAATTTTTTGGATTAAACTCTAAACTATTTTGAACATTCTCCAGATAAATACCATAGGTTATCTTAATTTTTTATTTTAGGTCTCTCCTAGTTTGATCATATTTACATTTAAAATATAAAGATTTGGTTTTTCTATATTTAAGATTATATTTGTCCTTGAATTTGATTGTATGAATTATATTTTTAGTAAACTAAATTGGATAATTTTTATGACTGGATACTGACTTTGGAACACACTGAACAAAAATACTATTTATAATTTCATAAAATATGGTTACAGCAAGCTTTACATCCATAATATTTTTTACTTAATTCCAGCATTGATCTTTAAAAAGATTATACATTTTAGTAAAATAAGCCTTTCTAAAATTATAATTATATGTAAGTGCTCCGTTAGAATCTCGATGTCGATGGTATATTTTAGTTATCGACACAAGCCGTCCAGGATGATGCAAATCTCAGGCAACAATGGATCGTCGTCATCGTCCACAACAATATTGTCATAGCTAGATATAATTAAATCTAAAATTACGTCATTTTTATTATGAATTGTATTAAGTTGTTGCAAATTATTAAAAGCTAAAACACCTTTTAGATTTACCAATATTTCTCCTAAAGGCATACCATCCACATAACTAGGAATATTAAAATCTCCCAAAATTATATACATTTTGTCACAAAAATTATCTTCGATTATTTTATAAAATCTATTATATGCATGTGTGTCACAAATAGGTGCAATGTATACAACACTAATGAACAAATTATTAACATTATTTGAAGAAACAGTAAGACATAAAGCTTCTAAATCAACATCGAAAATACTGCATTCAACAGAGTTATATATATTGTTCACACCTATCAACACTCTATCTCCTCAACTCTTTCCAGTTAAAATAGGATCCCTATCTTTTCTAAAAATTTTCCGCTTGTTAGGGCTAAATTAAGACAAATACACAGACATATTTAACCACGTTTCAGTTAAAACTACTATATCCCTATCACTTACTAACCACCTCTAATGACAGATCTAGTTTGAGAAATGAAAGCATAAATCTACAAACTCTGGTTTTGAGAAAATGTATTCTAAATTATTTGCTTTTTGTCAAATCTAGGATAAACATTTAGAAAAAGTGATTTTAAAAGATAAGCATGGAACCACTGACTATGAAGTATATAAACAAACCATCATATATTAAACTTTCAAACCTGAAATGACAGGGTTATCTTTTTAATTCATAAGTGGGAAAATAATTACAATTTAACGAGGAATTCGTTATTTTGAGATAGATTGTATAAACTAATTAATTTCTGGTTAAATTATGTAAATAAATTTATTCAAAAATTGCTAGGATAGTTTTAAAAGCCTCCCTGCCATTTTCAGGCCAAAAATTTTAATATTGGATGGTCTATCATGATATCTATGATATTATTAATAAAAAGAATATATTTGAAGTGGCATATATCGTATTTATGCCTCAAAATAGTTTTATCGAAAAAAAAATTGTCATATTGAAACAACACATTCTTTTAAAAAAAACAGTATTAATACTATTAGGTATTAAATCGTAAGAACTATTTTCAACTTTCAACGTTAATAACTTATGATATAGCCTTGTTTTCTATAGGTTGTGCTTTTAACTTTTTTACTTGATGGGGTTATAATGCCTACAGTATATGAAATATATAAAGGGTAGTAGCGGATTTATATATTATTAAAACATCGAATATCATTTTAGTATTTTCTTCTCTATCAAAATACTAGAATTATTATAAAATTTATGAAATTCCCGCGTAGACAATGTATAGCCTTACCTAATACTAATCGCTTTATATATTTTTCATACTCCATTTTTATTACAACATATTAAATCTTCATCGATAATTGTGAAACAGCATTTATAATACTTATTTTAAAACAAATAAGGAACTTTTGTAATTATTTACGTTTCAAAAAAATTAATTTTAAACCGACCTAAACATCAAACATAAACAACAAAACAACCTATAAAAATTGAGAGCTGAGAAATAGGGTTGTTATTAAATATCGATATTCTTTTCTGTAAATATCGATATTTTTGGTCCATATTATTTTTACTGTTGTAAATAAAATTAAACAACAAAGAAGAAAACAGTTAGTTATTATGAAAAATTTGTTTAAAACATAAAAACATTTCAGAAACGTAATTTCTATTTTAATCGAAGTGGTTAAAATTTTGATATTAAATGTCAGCTGTTATATGTACAAAATTTCCGAGTTTAGTTTTTTCATTATTCAGATTTCGGAATTCTATAATAGAACTTGATAATATCGATAAAGTTTTTGATATAATTGAAAAAAATTACACTGATATTGCTAGGTACTTCCAAGAATTATTTTAAGTGAAGAGAAATAATAGAGCTTCACAACACTATAACATTAATAACTTTTTCTATAATTTTCTTGTACAAAACAATATTCTTTATTCTACAAATAAACTTAACAACTGGGTTCAGATTCTTTGAAGTTAGTTCAGGTCGGGCTAATTCAGGTCAAGTTCGCTCAGGTCAGGTGAAGTTAGTTCAGGATTCAAGTTAGATAAGGATAATTCAGCTGAGGTTAGTTCAGGTTAAATAAATATTTAGTTCAGATAAGGTTTTTCGAGTAAATTCGATGCTTTACGGAAAATATTTTTATCTTTGTTTGATTGGAACTCTATTTATTCATTAATTCAGCCATTGATTTGCTTATATAAAAATTTACATAATGTGGCCATCACCCATACAGACCAAAAATAATCGTTATAGGAATAAAAATAAAAGCAAAGTGGATCAGTCTTCATATTTTATTTAATTTTCAAACTTGTCACTACTCCGGCAAAGAGTTATTGTGAATAATCTTTGACTCTGATGTGTATATATGTATAGATTGTTGATATTTTACAGTCTGGCATCAAAAATGTCTGCATCCTGCCGACATATCTCGGAATATGAATTTTATTTCGATAGTTGTTTTTTGTGAATTCGTTACAGCTTCACTGATTGTCTAATCAGTAGGTGACCAGACTATTTATCTTTTGTATATAATACATAGAGACTTTTTTTCCTTGTTTTGATCCATATTATACAATGGTATAGGTTGAACTTCGAAAAATTATCATTTTTTAATTCCTTAAACAATTGCGATTTAAACATATTAGTACACCTTTTCGTGATTTTCGAACAACAAAGTCGGTTTCATCCGACAAAAGTACATGGGAATAAGTTGTTTCTATCCTTGTACCTTGAAAAAACAACGGGCAGGTACCCAACGCCCGAACTATTTAGGGATTTGAAAGAGACAGAGTAATTTGTTAACCTAATTTTACAACCAAAAAAGTTTCTCAAAAAAATTGTTTTGAATTCAATTTGAAGCTGTCAGATTTGCATTTGAATATTGTTTAAGGATAATTACATCAAAGAAGAAATAAACAGGATTGAAATAATTTTTATTTTCATATCCAAATTATCGTTAAAGTTAATTATTATAAACATGTAATTATTCAAAACATTATTTTTAGATCTGCAACTTTTATCTCCTGCCCTACTTTCGGATGACTATGAGTTTTTAAAAAGAATGCTTATTTACTACTTTGAGCAATAGTTCATACAACTTTGCCTCGGGATTAGTTTTTTATGATAGCTGCGCATTAAAACTTGTCATTTATTATTGTCTTCAGTAAGTAAAGGGGGCGACTATATTCTAATACAGCTCGATGTAGAGCGAATTTATGATGTATATGATCATAAAATGAGTAAAAGTATCATGGACCTGTTTCGTAGCTACAAAGTACACATTGAGTTTTATTTAAAATTACAGCTGAAACTGGCAAAAATACCCACTTTCTCAAAATTATCTAAATGATTTTTCATTATTTAAGTAACTATCGTTTTTGGACCTAAAATCACGATCATGTTCTCTTGTGGCATAGGTTCATATGATTTTCGGAACGATCTAATATTATGGCTTTACAGGTTAAATACACGAAATTTCTCTATGATTTTATGATTTTTTGAATATTTGTGAACTATGTACGTATAAGAAAAAAGAATGATTTTAGTATCCTTTAGACATAAGATTCCAAAAAGAATTTTTAGAACGGTGGATTTAATGTGCCAAGCTGAAAGTGACAAAATTATGCGAATATGTCTGAAATTTTAAGAGATTTTTCAAGTTATGGGAACTTTTTGATATAAACTATGATCTGCTTATAAATACAAAGAATAGTGATGTTGACTATTTTTGGGAAAGTGTTTAAAACCATGCATAAGTACCTAATATAGCCCAAAATATTTAATATTATTTTTTTAATGCAACTAATACTTTAAAAATTATATATTTTAAATTCCGTTTCAAATTTCGCTCCAAACGGCTCTGACGTCACATCGGCAACATATGAAGTTAGCGACTTTTTCAGAAACGTTTCTACCAGAGACGAATTTTAGAAGAGAACTTGTCATTGCACCTACCGTCTAAATAACAAATAAGACAACAAAATTTTGATGATTAAGTGTTCAATTTCGTCGTATTCTAAAATATTTCACTATGATGTATCTAATGGAAAAATTAAAGGTCGTGAAGCATAAGTTATAGGCAACTAGTTTCAAACAAAAGCCCGTACGAGTTAAGATATAAAATGTGCTAGCAACGGACAGTGGGTTAATAAAGAAATATGCAATTTTCATAAGGGAAGCTTCGAGTCTACAATTTGGAAATATTTTTCGAAAACGACTATTGTATTAAAAAAATAACTCACCCTATAAAAAATGTGAACAACCCTTAGGAGTTAAGTGGATCAATATAGAAATATGCAATTTTCACAAGGAAAGCTTTGAATCTACAACCCACTTTTGGCATAATTCTATAGATTTTCTTATAGAAATTTAATGTGAATAATACTACTATATCTGGTCATCGGTCTGGCTGTTTAATGGAATGGGTTGCACTTGGAGGGTATAATAAATATTGTAGCTAAATTTATATTTATAGCATATACAAATTCTTGTAAAACTTTATTGATCGTGGATTTATACACATCAAATTCGTTTCCAACTACCCTATATGCTTTACAATCTGTATATTCAAAATGGCCATCTTTTTTCTTTTATTGGATGTTTCTGAAAAATTTTAAATATCTAATGTATTTTTTCTTTTTCTGCCATAGGTCCTTTCCTTTACATGCTTGACACTCAGTTAATGAATCTTTAAAAAGCAAATATAATTTTAAATAACTCGTAATAATTCATAGTAAAAGAATTTTTAACTATTTATACCAACACTAATTTAAAAATAAATAATTTGGTATCGACAACGTCATCAAACAGTCTCAAGATTGTACTAGAAATCAATTCCTGATAAATCACAGACATAATAGCATTTCTAGCAAAATTACTGACTGAGTGGCAAATGCCAGCGAATTCTGGCAACCGACTGCCCTGCCTGACTTCTTCCTCTCAAAATAATTGAACACCTACCTGAAGTAATTTACAGTTTTTTTTTTTCAAAATTGAAATATTGATTAGTCAATCCAATGAAACAGTTTTCAATAAAAATGCATGTGATTTTGAAAAGGTCCGATAGGATTAACCGAAATAAGGTTTATATTATTATCTGTTAATTGTATCGGTGGGGTTTCCGTAGATCTACCCGCTTGATACTCATGTTGATGAGAATGCAATGATGTCCCTTCAAGAATTTCCGTTCTGATTTAATTATCTACTGCTTTCTTCATCGTTTTTAAAATAAAACGATGTGAGACTGATGGATCGCAGGGATTTAGGGTGTGTAGTGTTCTTTTTCTCCGCTTTGAGAATGAAGGTGACTCTGGCCCTTCTCCATATTTCTGGTATATACCCCAGTTTCAGGCTACATTGACTGATGCATATTATATGTGGTAAAATCTCTTCCTACCCTCGTTGGAACAAAGCTGGGGTTATTCCATCAACTCCTGGGGTTTTAAATGGTTGAAAGGTGTTTATTGTCGATTTTAAACGACCGCTACTGCATATGTGTCTGGCCATTGCTGTAGCTTCTCTGGTGGGCCTTTCGTGATGTTATATTACATCATTCGCGATACTAGGCTTACTCCCCGGAAAGTGAGTGTTGAGTAAGAGTAATGCTCATGCCCCCTCGCTCTCCGTAAAGCTGCCGTCTGGCTTTCTGAGTGCCATTGCTGTGTCGACCCTACCCTTCGCCATGACTTTGTGAAGTCTAGCTGCGACAGGTGTAGTTTGAATGTCTTCACAGAACTTCTTAAAGCTGTTTCTTTTGGCTTTACTAATTTCCTTGTTGTAGGTTGTAAGTTTCTCGGTGTTGCTCTGCCAGAATCCTCCGTCATGCTTAGCCCTATTAAAAAGTCTGCGCGTTTCGGATCTTAGCTCTGACAGATAGTCATTCCATCAAGGTGTATCCCTACAGCTTTTATTTGTCTGTAAGAGGCAGGTCGATTCATAAGCTCCGAGTATTGCCTTATTTATTTCTTTCAAGTCACTTTCCAGCTCCAGATGGTGAATGCCTGCTAAGTATGCTTTCAGATTAGCGCTGTATCTTTCTTAATCTGTTTTCCTAGGATTCCTTCTGAGGACTGACTCAGGAGGATCGGTTTCTAAACTGAATATGATTATTTTATGATCTGAAAGAGAAGGTTCATTCAATACCCTCCAGTTTCCTACTAGGTTTGTTAAGCCTGGTGTGCTTAGTGTAATGTCTAGCACTTCTTTCCTTACCCTCGTTACAAATGTAGGGGTATTTCCTATATTATTTATGGTAAGATTACAGTTAAAGATGATATTCTAAAAGTTGCTTACCTGTTTGATTGGTGTCCTTACTGCCCCAGATTGTGTTGTGAGAGTTGGCATCACATCTCAATAGTAGTGGCAGTTTCTTTTCCTGGCAGTACTCTACCAGTCTTTGGACCTCTAGGGGTGGTATAGGCCCGTCTCCTGAGAAGTAGCATAAGGCTATGATGATCTCTAGCTTCTTCTTTTTCAGTTCGAGGTATGCTCGAATAGGAACAAGGTCTCTCGTTAAGAATTCTGAAAAACAAAAATAATTAATATTTTTCATTATCATGATACATGTTCGGGGTGTGTCATCACTGACATGATATATTACCTTAGTATCCTTGCAGTGTAATCCTTTTACCTGATTTCTGTTGACCCAAGGTTCTTGGATCAGTGCAAACCCTAGCAGGTTTTCAGTCAACGTCCTAGTGATTACAGCTGAGGTGCCCTTAGCATGGTGAACATCTTCTTGGGCGATGTTGATGTCTGCCATTTCCTGTTATTGAGAGAGAGTATCGTCCGTTCCCATGAGGGAAAGTCCACTCCTATGAGGGTGATGTCTCTCCTGTCATCTACTCCTTCGGTTTCGTCGACCTCCGTTGTCCTTTCGTCAGATGATGGTGCTCTGAGATGGAGGTCGGAGATGCAGTGACTTAACACGGTTGCCATATAGTCGTCTTGAGAAATTTAGGAACCACTTCCCCGTTTTCTTCTTGTCCCTCTTTAGGCTGTGCACGGGGATTTTCCCAAACTGATAGTGGATGGTGTGTCTGTTGTCTTTGATTTTCTGGCAGGATAGATCGTCGATTTCTGCCCTCAGTATTTGGCCTTTACCTTTGTCCTTAATGACCTTCCATTTTGATGTTTTTACCCCATCATTTTGGGCTGGTTGTAGAAGCTCTTCTGCCATCGTTCCTTGGGTTTTAGAAAGAAAGATTGTCACTATGAGCGCTTTTAGGATGTCATCTCTCTCACACACCCTCAGTTCTACTCCCTTCCAGCCTTTCTGCTTTGATGCCTTCACCCGGAGCCATTCTGCCTACTGTGGTGTTTGACAGTCGATCAGGATCATACCCGGACGAAAATAGATGCCTCTGAACTGGAGCTTATGTTCCCATCCTTCGTACATCTCTTCCACTAGTGCCTCCTCCAATCGAGTCTGCTCATTCGCGCTGAGGCTAGTCTCAGGGAACGTTTTGGGGGAGGATAGTAATCTCGATTGATTTCAGAGCAGCTGCATAGCTCACATCAGTGTAGGAGGTGATGGTGGCCTTGCCCGTTCTTCTCTTTTTTGATTCTGGTTTTTAAGTTGGAGTTATACCTGCCTCTTCTCGCTTACGTGTTAGTTTGTTCTTTTGGTCTTTGGTAGCTTTATGTTCTGCCGCCTTCCTCCTGGCTTCCACTGGTGCTAGTCATTCATTGAGATAACGCAGGTACCACTTTACTCCTGCTCTATTTAATTCTCGCCTCAGAGGATCGGCTCTGCCTCCCGGTTTTTCCAGTTCAGGTAGTGGAGGTTCTTTTTTCTTTTTGCCCTTTCCTAATTTTCCTTTTCTACGGGAAATTTTACGTTTCATTAAGGAGGTTGAGGGTGTAGAGAGGGAAGTTATGCTCTCTTCCATTTTCCTTGTTTCTTTATCATTTTCCCCACTCGCTCTTTCCTTGTGAGGTTGGCTCACTTGAGCAGGCGAGTGAGTTTCCTGAGTTGTCCGGATGACATGCCCCGTTTTTTGTTTTTTAAAGTCATAATCAATAGTTGGTCCCACAAGTAGCCAGGGAAAGTAAGGTCGACTCCTGCAGAGCCCCGCATGCAGGAGCAAGGATTAATAAAGCTGAAGGTCCTCAGGTATACAAAGTTCGCATCTTAGAGATAAAGCATCCCCTTTACCATACAGCCCTCGGTACATACTGTTCCATGTTGGTTTGGGAGGAGTTTCGTGACTCCCATCCACTTGGCCGGCCAATTAAGGCAAGCCCCCACGTCCTGCAGACATTTCCCCATGACTACTAGCCTGCAAAACACGGTATATAACATGCGGGCTATAGCGAAAGAAAACCCCCACCCTACGCTCCGCAGACCCAAATGTGATATGACGCACGGGAAAGAGGACCTCCTCTCCACGCCGTTCCTACTGGTATGTATAAGCTGGTCCTTAGTTTCACTGTCCGAGGAATGTTACATAAGCCCAAGGAACTTGGAGTTACCCCTTGCAACTTCCTTGCATATGCCACCCCACCAACGTCAAGGTCCCACAGCTTCTAGGGGCGTATCTGTAATAATATTTGTTTACCGATAAAAAAATTCTTGAAATCCTCTTTTGGTTTAGATTAACTATAAACTTCGCAGATTGTATGGTCATTTTTAATACCTAAAGGCTTATTTTTCAAGATAATTTTATTATTTCTGTTCTGCATAGAGGCGACCTGTAGTATAAACATTTGAACTAATTGTGTAGGACAGGTGTAAATTAACAAAAACGGCGACATTAATACACCTTTAAAAACACACAAAGGAGTCACGATAAGCAAAAAAAAAAAGAAAAAAGCAAAATTAAGAAGAAATATTTATAACATCAAAACAGCTGCTCCCTCACCGACCTTTAACAACAACCACACAAAATTGTTGTTTAAATCTACTAATACGATCGAAGCAGGGAAAAATAGTTGTGAGAGAATAGAGCCTTGCTTAATCTAAAGCGATAAAACGAGTATATAGTTTATTATTTCTATTTCAGTTAGTTCAAGTTGGTAGAACTTGACCAAACTATTTTTATCTCCAATTTTCCACAGCGTTAATTTTATCTTATTGTTAATTAAAAAAACTGACATTATGTTCACAATCTACAACTTGGAATTTATTTCAGTGTCTAGCTTATTTTTTTTTTAAATATACTCTGTGTTCCATTCAAACTTCGTGTTTATTTTCTTTTGTAAAATATTGTAATTGTAATTATGTCAATATATTCTCAACCGTTACTTTCACAATATCCCTGCATTAATATAAAACTCTCCGTTGCTGACACTCTTAACTTTGTATCTTAACTCGTACAGGATGTTGACAGTTCTTATGTTTTTTATTTTCTTCATTTTAATGGAAGTTTTTGAAAAATATTTCCGAGTTGTAGACTCGAAGCTTTTCTCGTGAAAATTGCATATTTCTTTATTAACCCACTGTCCGTTGCTGGCCCATTTCATATCTTAACTCGTACGGACGTTTGTTTAGAACTAGTTGTCTATAATTTTCGCTTCACGGTCACTAACCTGAACTAACCTGAACTTTTTGACCAGGTATAACATCATAGTGAAATACATTAGAATACCATGAAATTAAGCAGTGATTCTTCCAAATTTTATTGTTTAATTTCTTGTTCAGACGGTAGGTGCAATTAACAATTTCCCTTCTAAATTTGTCGCTGGTAGAAGCGTTTCCGAAAAACACTGCTAACTTTACACAGGTGCCAAAGACTGACAAACTGTCAAACTGACAAGGAAATATCAAGTTTTTTCGTAACTTTTGTAATAAAAGATTAGTTCTAAGTTCTGAGTGTTGTACAGTACCTCAATGTACAAGTGACATAATTGAAACATCTCAAAAGTCACGTTCCACTTTCGGAAAATAATAGGAAAATATGGTTTCAGCTAGTCCACAGGGATCTGGCACTTATACCTACACAATCTAAAATGTATTTTTGTGAAGATCATTTTAATGTAAGTTTTGATAATATTTCTTTATTTTTCTTATATTAAAAGTTATTATTTTCCAAATAGTAAGCAAATTTTGAAGGATATGGACGAAAATTACTATAAAATAATATTAACCTAACAACGTTACTTTTGACAGCGATGACGTTAGACCGTAGTGACGTCATTCACTTTGATTCGTGTTCGTTGTCACGTGACTTGAAGGAGATTTAATTACATTTAGATTATTAAATAAAAATTCAATTCCTTACAATAAAGAAAAATATTGTTTTTAGGATTTCTATTATGGAAACTACCCTTTTGCGGCAAAATTATATTTTTATATGAATACAGTCAACATCCCTATTCATAGAAAAATTGGGAAAATATGCATATTTTCGTCTCTTTCGGGCAGCCATAAGCATCTTGAAAATGTTTATTTTGCGGTTTTTCATTACAATGACTTGACACAAATCATTTAGAAATATAAAAAAGGCAAATTTTAACTGATTTCTCAGTTTCGTAATCTAAGTCGCCAATTTGGGGCGGAAATATTATCGATACCGATACGAAAAAATGCACTGTAAAACTTCAACAATTTTAGATATATTCTTTTGAGAAATTATCACTTTCAGTTCTGTCACTTGAAGTAATCATGATCACTTCGACCCAGTGACAAGTAAATGCATATTCAAAAGAACATCAAGTTATCAGTTTCATTTTGTTCACTTTGATCAGTGATAATTTACTCAAAAGAATACAGCCTTTAGCGGTTAAGCGGGATTTCTCATTTTCGCGTATTTTCAACTTTAAAAGATTTGTCAATTAAAAATGCTCTATTTTTTCAATTATTTCTTGAAAATTTGCCATATTTAATTTTCCAGTAAGAAAATGATAATTTAAATTCAAAATTCTGAAAGAACACATTCATAAACATTCGCAAACATTACTGATACATTTTTATTTTTATTTATTGAATAGAAGAATGAGGATTTAAAACAAGTTAAAAATCAAGAACCTTAGGGAGGGAGAGAGAGAGAGAGAGAGAGTAAATACTGATAATCGCCCATAAAAACAAAGAGTGAAATATGATCTCAAGAATATGAAATGGCAATATTAAAGTCGCACAAATTCATCTCCGCTTTTCCTAAATCCTTTTATGTGCGGACAATAAATGCATGAATGCATTTATTTTATTAGTTATTTTAAACTACTTCGAGTCCAGTTATATTTATATATTTTTCCTAAAAATAGATTATTTTCAAATTCTCGTAAAACTTAATGTTTTCCGAATGTAGGATAAATAATAAACTTTGAATAAAAACCCGTCTTTATATTTAAAGATAATAACCTTCACTATACCCTAAATTTTGACCACAATACAGCGATGCCAACCGTACGATAATTACCGTACATGTACGGTAATTTCAGTCTTTGTACGGCACACGAACCAACTCCATTACCGTACCATAAGAGTATGATAATTTCACCAATTTGAGTGTTTCATTCTTCGAACATAGCCCTATAGAATTAGCATATTTCTTCATCTCTTGGTACACACATACCGATTTTATAATATCCTTTTCTAATTGCATTATTTAAAAAGTATCATATGATAATCGGTACGTCAATTCTAGAAATTAATTTATGGTTGCCTGAATTATTATTATTATTTTCAATATGTAAACAATATTTACCAATAAAAATAAGTTTTTAAATCCTCATTTTGTTAATATTAACTGAAAACTTTGCCTTTATGGTAATTTCTAACACTTAAAAACACTGAAAAGAGCCACGACAAGCAATTAAACTGAGAGAAAAGATAAGTAAACATGTTTATGTCTGTCAAACATCAAAAAAGCCTCTTCCCCACCGACCATAAACAACCTTCAAACAAATCTATTGTTTTTTTTTAAATCTATAGGGTATGATCGAAGGTTTCATTAATAAAGAAGATTCTGAAAGCAAATCGACATACTTGGTCAATATTATTTTATTAGGATTTTTTTGAAAACATGTTTTATTTAATTTTTTTTGTAATAAGTGTTGCCATCTATTCTCACATTAAAAAATATTGTTTATGTTAAAGTCGAAGCACCTCATTCACTTAAATAGTCTAACTTTAAGACCAGTGTAAGTTGACGGTAAAGGATTTAAATTGACAAGTGCAACGATAAGTCAACCAAGTTTAGAACCTTAAAGATGCAAGGTTAAAAAAATGATTTTCCTTTATTACTAAATGGGTAAAAATAAAATATTGTGTTAATTTTCTGAAGACAAGTATTCCTCTCACCAACACTTCTTTAATATTCCTGTCAAAACGTTTATTTGTTGATATACTGGTCAACTAGAAGATGTAATTTCCATGACAACTAAATCAGGTCTAAATCCTTCTTGGTAAATTTCGCTGAAATTTTTTTGCTGTATTACGATCTCTTAAATAATATAATTATTACGGTACTATTCTAAGCAAAAAATTGTTTTCAAGATTTTAAGACGTAAAAGAAAATGGCGCACTTAAAATACGAAAACCAATAAATACAGTAAATTTTCCATCTTTTTTTTTTAATTCAATAAATTACAAGGCTAGTACGGTAATTTAAAAGAGCTCTGTACGGTATTCATAAATCAAAAGCGTTGCCAGCTGGCACAATAGATCTATTAGGTCGCAGTGTACAGACCATACGGCCTAAAATTTTGTTTACAAAATCCTTGCCGTCATAACAACTTAACATAAAGTTCACTTTTTTTTATTGGCTGCAGATTTTTCCCTTCTCGGAATTGGACATTAAATACCTTGGGAACGAGGAGAGACTTATAGGATTTATATACACTTGTCTTTTAATATTGGGATCAAAGATTGTTCAACACTGGGTTCAACATGCTCGGTATTTATTTTATATGTATATGGTGGAGAACGAAATTCAACATTTGGAGCGAGAGATATAGTATATTCCGTATTTGCCCTCTCTTTTTCTCGCGAAGACGTTATTCACTCTAACTTTCAGTAGTGCATTCAAATCCAATGCTTCCAATTTGACATTTTATAGCTCATTTCTTATTTCAAGACGCACCCTTAGCCGTATTATAACCTTAAAAAATGTACATATAGAAATCGTAAAGTACTTTTGTTATCTTATGTATAATTTTTTCCATTACTAGTCAAAAATACTACCATGGACAGTGTTTTGAAGTTTATTACTAATAGTGAAATATCACCAGACGTATTGGATGCAACTATAAAAAAGACAGAAGATTTAAATTCGCTAAACGCTTTATTAGATATTAAAATATATTACATGAAGATATCTTCAAATCACCATAAAATAAATTTTAATATTCATTTTATTTATAAAAATGATACAGAAGATATTGACCTTATTTGTGTAGTCTTGAAAAAAGCATTGCAAATATGTGAAGATTTACATGAGCCTTTACTAGGAATAACACAATATATTAATGAAAAATATGGCGATTTAAATTACAAGTTTAAAATAATTCAACTTCTAAATACTTTGATTAGATTTTGTTCTGAAGGGGACAATGTGAGGATATTATTTTCATATTTAACATCTGACTTGATAAATGATTTTTTACTACAGGCTTTACTTTCAAAAGAGACAAAAGTACTAGCTTATGAAACTTTAAGATATTATTTTTCAGTTATAACAGATTCTGAAAAAATTAAATGTCTTAATGTTATTTTCCAATTTAGTTATGAAAATAATGATCTTGAAGTGTTTTGCGCTATATTAAACCAGGTTTCAGAAAATATTTTAGAAAATGAGCACTGCTGTTTTACTACTGACAAGTTTTGGCTATATCTGGAATCCTCTATTTCTGGAGCAGAAATATATTTGCAAAAGCAAGCAGAATTTATTCTTTTAAGATGTGTGAAGGCTTTACAGAAAAAAAATATCAGTTATCTTGCTGTTTCTGGAGATATTGAAAATACGTGGGAAGCATTTTTTATGTTGCTAGATATTGGAAGTGAAAAACAGCTTCATCTTATTGAGCCAGCCTTACATCTTTTAAAATATATCGGTTGCCTTGCTCCTTTATGGCAAAAATGTATATATAAAATTTATCTGAAACATTCTCAAAATACCATTGTGTATCAAACTGCCATTCATCTTTTAAATCAGAGATATAGAGGAGAAGATGTAAAAGATGTTTTAAGAATACTTTTACCATCGATTAATAAAAATGAATATTCTCAATTATCTTGTGAAATGTTTAAAATGTTTCGTTTATTTTGTTTAAATTTGAATAAAAAAGATTTTAATACTCTCTTAGATGAGATATTGTTGGTGTCATGGAATCCAATAAGCTTTTGGAAAATCATACAAAATGTGTTTGTATTAGAAAACCAAAAACAAATTAATGTAGATTATTTTGTAGAAATTATTCGCTATGCTACCAATTTACCACATGTTTACATAAGAACTGAATGTATAAAATATTTAATAAATTTCTTCTGGGACAAAAAAAGTTTCTTTAAAATATATAAAATTGTATGTGCACTTCAAAAAAATAATATTGAGTATTCTGAATATTGTTCTAGCTGTGAATTTTCTCAAGAAATAATTGATTTTGTGATAAATGAATTACTAAATTCAAATGAATGCGATAATCCACTGAAAGCTAAAATATGTTCTACATTTTTAAGTCATCTAGGATACGATGTTTTATCTTCTAGTATCAGCAAATATTTACATAAACTAAGCCCTCATGTTAAACTGTTATTATGGAATATTTATTTTCATGCATTTGAGGAAAACTCAGATCAGCCAGTAATTTTTTATAGGCAGATAGAACAATTCTTGATTCAGTATTTTATGGAATACTTGCATGAAGACACTACAGACTCATTTTTACAACTATTTGATTGTTTGATAAAATTGACCATATTTTCTCCAGAAAATGCAGTTAAAAAGATAATTAATGCAGTTGTCAACCCAGACAATTATAATAAAAATCAGATATATGTTGCTTTTGCTGTGTTGAATAATGTTTTCTCTTTACTGCCTGAATTTATTTTTGATGAAAGTATTGACAAAAATATGGGTCAGACAGTTTTAGAAAACTGGATGTATAAAATAGTTGAAGAAAGGGATGAAAAAATATGCAAGGAATATATTGCTTTGATTTTTACAGTTAATAATACAAAATTTTCAACAGAAAATACCACACTTACCATAAAAATTTTTACATATATGTTGGAACGTCAAAACAATGAAGTTGTAGAGTGCATTTATGAAAAAACACGTGACTTACTTGCATTAAGTGAATCTCCAGAGTTAGTTACTGATTTTGTTGATACATGCCATGAAAATTTAAAGATAATACGAAAAGATCAATATTTTAGAGCTGTAGTTGAAAAATTTGTTAAAATTGTATATTCTCCAACATATTTTTTTCTTAAATTAAAAAATATACCTTTGATTCACAAGAATTTATTAGAGCTCTCAGAAGCTCATCCAGTAGTAAGACTTAATTGGATAAGAGCAATTCACAAACTCATTACAGGAGGTTTTAATTTTTTCCAATATTTTTTAATGCCAACTCTCAATTTATACCTGCAAGGAATTATAACAACAAAAGATGCAAGGTTTGTATTAGGATTTGAATTTTTTTTTGTTATTATAAGCTTTAAGAATATTAGGACAATTAGAGTGCAATTAATGAGTTGTGTAATTATTTGAAATAGTGGAAAACTAATGTGCTAGAACCCAAATTTTAGATATCTAGCTCCCCTAAGTAATCGTATGTTGCAAAAATGTAGGTCTGGCACATATAGTTTAGAGACCTTTACATATTTTTTGATAAAATTATGGCTGTTTTCATTTCTTCAGGTGTTCATTTTAAATGGTCAAATGGGAATTTGCTATTTTAAAAATTTGTAAAATTAAGAAAAACTATTCCAAAGCCTAAATTTTAGCTCTGTCTTTTCTGGGTTCACCTCTGAAGATGGGGACTCCTTAAAGTTTCTTAGTAAGATTGTGATAATCCCTAGATTATATATATATATATATATATATATATATATATATATATATATATATATATATATTTCTGAAATTTCTTGGGTATGAGGTTTTTTGTTTTAAAAACAATCTAATTTAACATCTCGCCCATTCTTTTGGGCTTTATCAAAAATATATTGTTCCACTTTTTCGATTTCTAGGGCCTCCCTTATGACGCGTACCTCGTAGTTCTGTACCGGTCCTATTTCTTTTGCTTTTTCGAAATCGATGGTATATCCGGTTGTTTGGTGATGTTGAAATAGGACTGAGGTTGTCTGTTTTTGAGGCTATTTTTATGTTCTTGAATTCTTGCTGATATGCGCCTTTTTTTTTGTCCTATATATGTTTGATATCAATCTGCATATGGAATGCTGTAAACGCCATGATTTTCAAAGGTTGGTCTTCTTTTTGAGATTTCCCAGGATGTTGACTATTGTTTTTTGTGGTTTAAATATGAGCTGTATGTTGTGTTTTCTTAAGATTCTTCTGATTCTGTGTGTTATTCCTTTTAGGTATGGGATTATGGCTTTGTTCCCTGTTTGATCTTGGTCTTTGGTCTTTGTTGTGGTCTTCTCTTGTCTTTTTATGGCTTTCTTTATATCTGATTGTGAGAAACCATTCCGTTCTAGAGCTGTTGAAATGTGTCTTATTTCGTCTTGTTTTGTGTCGAGTTCTGTTAGGCGGAGAGATCTTGATACTAGTGTGTTGACTACTGCCTGCTTTTGAGAGGGGTGATGATGTGACGCTGCATTGAGATATCGGTCAGTATGGGTGGGTTTCCGATATACGCTAAAACCAAGGGTGTTGTTGAGTTTCCTAGTTAATAGCAGGTTCAACAAAGAAAGTTTCTTTTCTTGCTCGATTTCTAGCGTGAATTGGATTCTGTGATGGATATTGTTCAGGTAAATGAGGAAATCGTTCAGGTGTTTTTTTCCATGTGGCCATATAAAAATATCATCCACATAACGTTTCCAAAATTTCGGTTTTAAAGGTGCCTTTTGCCAGAAGAACTATTTCAATCCTTAAGACCGCTGGAAAAGCTCTCCTTCGAGAACTGATCCGAGAAAAACGGAGAATCCTATCAAGGACTGAAACAGAACTTTATAATCTCCACCTAGCATTAACCCACAAAATCCATCATCTCCTGTGGAATGACATAGAAAAAGTATTCTGTTGGAGAACGGAATCAGACACCCAACTTAAGGAAAAAAAAACAACAGAAGAAATTTGAGGCACTATAACAACTCAATACTGCCCACATACAGCAAACACTCGACTGCAACAAAGTTGTCCATAACATCTCCAACTACCAATTAACAGAATCCAAGAAATTAAGTCTTTCTAAAGGTTTTAATTTTGCCGTAACGTCAAAAACTGTCCCCCTAGAAGAGATAATTTCAAATATAGAAGCTGCCGTAAAGAACATCCCTGAAGAAAATGCCGAAAAAGCCAGACAAGACAACGCAAATTTTGAAATCAAGTCGTCCTCCAAACTCAAACTTAACGCAAGCTGAACATCAAGCCCTCTCATCCTTAAAAAATAATAGGGAATTAACAATAATACCGGCAGATAAGGGAAATGTCACGGTTGTAATGAACACCAACGAATATATGCAGAATATGTCAGAAATTCTTAATGACCTCTTACAAACAAACAAACAGAGATCCAACATCATATCTTGAAAAAAACTACAAAAGCCAAGATTAAAGCCTCAAAACTAGACCCAGAAACTGAAAAATTTATAATACCTAAAGATAAATCAAGCATATGTCCAAAACTGTATAGCCTACCAAAAATACACAAAACAAATACACCACTCAGACCAATAGTAAGCGCCGTGGGACCTCCAACACAAAAACTGGAAAAATATTTAGCAAGTATCATGTAACCAAGAGTCGAACTGGCCGATTCCTTCGTGAAAAACTCCGAACATCTGACTAAAATGATCAAAAATATTCACGTCGAAGAAAATGACATCTTCGCAAGCCTCGACATAAAATCGCTATATCCAAGCATACCACTGGATGAGACTTTGGACAAAATTGCCATGACCGAAGATTTTCCAGCCTACACAATTGAAATTGCAGAACACTGCCCAAAGAACACATATTTCATAATAATCAAATATACAAACAGATGGCGCACCTATGGGGTCCTCACTTTCTCCAGTTATAGCCAACCTTTTTATGATATATTTTGAACAAGAGGCACTGCAAAAGGCACCTTTCAAACCGAAATTTTTGAAACGCTATGTGGATGATATTTTTATAATATGGCCACATGGAAAAGAAAACCTGGACGATTTCCTCATATACTTGAACAATATCCATCACAGAATCCAATTCACGCTAGAAATCGAGCAAGAAAAGAAACTTCCTTTTTTGGGCCTGCTATTAACTAGGAAACTCAACAACACCCTAGGTTTTAGCGTATATCGGAAACCCACACATACTGACCGATATCTCAATGCAGCGTCACATTATCATCCCGCTCAAAAGCAGGCAGTAGTCAACACACTAGTATCAAGATCTCTCCGCCTAACAGAACTCGACACAAAACAAGACGAAATAAGACACATTTCAACAGCTCTAGAACGGAATGGTTTCTCACAATCAGATATAAAGAAAGACATAAAAAGACAAGAGAAGACCATCACAAAGACCAAAGACCAAGATCAAACAGGGAACAAAGCCATAAACCCATACCTAAAAGGAATAACACACAGAATCGGAAGAATCTTAAGAAAACACAACATACAGCCCATATTTAAGCCACAAAAAACAATAGTCAACATCCTGGGAAATCCCAAAGATAAGACCAATCTTGAAAATCATGGCGTTTACAGCATTCCATGTGCAGATTGCCATCAAACATATATAGGACAAACAAACAGGCGCATATCAGCAAGAATTCAAGAACATAAAAATAGCCTCAAAAACAAACAGACAACCTCAGTCCTATTTCAACATCACCAAACAACCGGATATACCAACGATTTCGAAAAAGCAAAAGAAATAGCACCGGTACGGAACTACAAGGTACGCGTCATAAAAGAGGCCCTGAAAATCGAAAAAGCGGGACAGCTAAATAAACGAGACGATGCTTCCAACTACATTTCCATTCCAACTACATGGAAAAGATGGCAGTAAGTGATCGAAGGTGAAGTCTTGAGGTGCGTACATTTAAGTTTTATAAAGATTTTGTATTGTGATTTTAATTATTTACGCAAAGTATATTTTATCGTTAGTGATATTAATTAATTTTAATGTTTTAAAATTATGTTCAATTGAAGTCTGTCTCTTTTTGTAGGTTGTAAACAATACTTAATTTAAAAATAAATAATAAAAAAAAATGTTTTTAAAAAAGCCTGCCACGACAAACGTTAAACAGACTTTGATGACATAATTGAAGTAAAAACCTATACCCAAGAAATTAAAAAATTTGTTTTATTGAATGGTTTAAGAAGAAATATATATATATATATATATATATATATATATATATATATATATATATATATATATATATATATTTATGTGAAATATGTGCCTCCAAAGTTGTTTATAATATGCTCAACCCTATAAATTTTCATAATGGTATATTTTTAAAATCGGAAAAAAATTCTACATAATAGCATTTGGTGTGTGCCGTACTTAAGGAGACGCTGTACAACAAATGGAGGGGCGGAATTTTATTACTTGTGAAGAAATATTGAATTTATGATGGTGTTATCAAGGCCAAAAAAAGAAGATTGCCGGACTAAATTTTAACGGCGGAATTCACTACAAAGGTTTAAGAATTTAACCGAATCTAGTGGCTGTTAAAGTTAGATCTTTTAGTTACCTAGTTTTGTCTCTTATGATATTACAATTATTTGTATTAGATATTGTCATGATTTATATTACAAATGTCAACAAATAAACGCTTATGTAGCGATATTAAGGATAAGAGCCTTGCGATAAAGCTTTTAAATATGTAAGAAAAATAGTTATATCTCGAAAATAAATAAAATTCTCCATTTTTCCCGGTTCAGTAATAACAGAAAACGATTTTTTATGCTTGTATTTTTAGGGTTTAAAATTTGCTTGATTTATTGTTGCTCTTGTCAGATTAAATCCTCTTCTATCAGTTTAGGTTGGTTTTAAAATTAAACCATTTTAGTGAATCCGACTATTGAGTTAGTAGTGTGTAGAGTTAGTGTCTGTAGAAAATAAAAAGAGTTTTTAATTTTATTCCGTTTGGTAATACAAAAAGCGATTCCCTCATTCTTGTATTTTTAAGGTTCAGAACTTGTCTACCCTATTGTTGCACTTGTCAATTTAAACTCTTTATTGTCAATTTAGAACAGTTTCAAAGTTAGATCATGCTAGTGATTTATGGCCGGTTCATACTTCCAAAAATTATCAGCTAACACTAAGAATTTACATTATCAACTTTCTTTTTCAAGTTAAATGATACACTTTACTTCCAACTAAAATAAGGATTGTTAATTAACAACTAAGAAGTTGGTCAACTTTTAACTTCTTAGTTTCATTTTTAAAGTCGGTTTAATTCGTTTCTTCTTTTGGATGTTTTCGGCTGGAGGGAAAATGGACAAGTACATCAAAATAGAAAAAATAACATGATAAACAAATAAAACTTAGTAAAATGTATCATAGAATAGTTGAAACACTGTAAAAAAAATTACGTTTTACTGATGAGTTAAAATATTGATCGATAATTTTCATTGGTCGTCCTTAATTTTCACTAATTTTGAAGTACGAGCAACGCATTTCTAGTTTATAATGTGTTAGTTTAGAGGAAATTCTTAATGATCGTTGTTAATTTTTGGAACCAAACATTAGGGTCATTTTATTATCATAACATTCTAAAAACATGTAGTTGGCTTTGCACCTCGGTTCATCTCCTTTCTGTTTTTTAGTTAAATCTAGATATGTTACATCTCTGCCTTGCGGTTAGGCGATTGCAGCGTTGTTCCGTCAATTTAATTTGCCTATAGATTATCAAATATTACAGAATTGCACACTATATAGCGATCAGAAATGTTTAAAATAGGAAGGGGGAGTCGCAATGAAAGTTCTCAAATACAAAAAAATACCGCTGGCAATAACGTGTGCGCTCATGGAACACTAAAAATATAACATAAAATTTGAAGATACTGAGTTTCGACAGCATTTAATATAGAGCGATCTTCCAAAGGCTTAATTCTAAAAAGTTGTTGTTTGTCTTTTAAACCAGAATACTTCTTTAAGTTGTGCTCCCAATATATAGAGGAATTTTCTTATAATTTATTATATATTTTTTGAATATACCATTTCACAGATATAAACAAAGTAAAGGGAGGTGGGTAAAATAACCGAACCTTTTAGAGATTGACAAATTATAACACAAAAATTTGGACAAGTTAGTGCTGATACGGTTCTAATAATATCAATTTTTGAAAAATACCTTGAGATAATTAGCTGGTATAAGAGGTTTATAAAGGATACGACTTATGAGGATAGCATTAAACTTTTCATTTTATAATGACATCAAAATTAATGTAAATCGCAGTACATCAAGTAAACTAGTCTGCCTATGCATCACAGGTGCCATGAGAAGCACCCCAACAGCAGCCATGGAAATCCTACTAAACCTCCCTTCCCCCTCTTGATTTAATAATCGGGGCTGAGGCGAGGATGGGGCATGCAGGAGGACTAGCCCACGAAACACTAGCATCAAAGCCATGGTGAGGAACTCATTGTTGGAAATGAGTAGTGGGACTATGCCAAAAACTTATAACTTTAGCATGCCTTACATTTTTCAGCTTGTCAGCTAGGAAACCTCGTTTAGTTTACGGGTGGGTCGAAAACTGACCATGGTACAGGTGCTGCAATACACGGGGACACACCCAGACTTAACATAAGTGAAGCACTGAGGCAGCACACTGCGGTATTCCAGGCAGAAATTCATGCTATCGATATTTTTCTTCAGGAGAATCTGAGGAGAGGTTACAGGGGTAGGATTACGCTGAAAACATAATAGATCTGGGACTGTCTTCAAAACCTAATTGCCCTGACAAAACACAAGGTTACTCGTGTGTGGGTGCCAGGACACAAGAACGTCCCGAGCAATAAAAAAGCGGGAAAACTTGAGCCTACCATATTTATTGGACCAGAACTAGTATTTGTAATTACTAAAGCTGCTATTCATAGATGGCCAACACCAGACCCACTGGAACCACACTGCGGGCCAGAGGCACAGCAACCTACTGGAGACATCTTCAGGGATCGATCAATCCGGAAGGCTTTTACCCAGAGGACAAACTAGTGAAAATACTGTTAAACCTAACCAAGGCAACCAACTTGTTCACTTAGAACAGATATAACAGGCGACACGATAAATCTTCAGGCTGCAGTCAAAGACTCCTCAATCCTGACCTGCTATGTCAATCAATCTGAAATCATATAAATTATTTTCTTAAATATTTCGAACTTTCTTCTAAAATAGTTGATAAAATACCAAATTTTTAAGACAACTAAACCCTTTTTGAGGGAACATGTCATTCGGGATGCCAAAATAATAATGTTGGTACGTACTGGTTATGTTGCTAATAACATATTTTAATATTTTAGAACAGAATACAATATTTGCCAAGAATTCTTAGATCAGAGTCCTACAGGAAGAGCTTACTGTCCATGGAAATTGTCTGGATCATCCAAGTAAGTAAAGATATGATTAGTAGTATATTTTAACTAGTAAACATTTGGAATACAAACAATAAATAAATAAAAAAGAATAATAATATTTAAGGAAATAATACAAAATAAGAAAATTGATTAGCGGCGTATTTTAGAAAAATCAATAAAAAAAGAACAGATATCAAAGTCGTAAAGTTTTTATATAAAATTTAATATCTGAATATATTTCTAATTTTAATCAACTGTTTTAACTAAAAGCAATGGCACAAATGAACATAGTAATATTTTAAGACGGTTTTCTGGATTATTTTTAGGAATATTGATTTGCGTGTTATTTCATCGTCTGGCATATTATAAATTTCAATTGGAAAAATAAACAACTACGGTCCGATTCATTTTTCGCCGCGTTTCGCGGAAGGCTGTTTTTTTACTGTATACATCCTAGTGCATATCGAGAGAACGGTCATCCTGATAGAAAATTGACGTGGTTTTCATAAAAACTTTAAAGAAGCTGTATTCTGTTAAGATGATCGTTTTCTCGAGACCGAGAACAGACATCGTGAGGTATACAAGTTATCCCTTTTTTGAATACTATTTTTGGCCATACTGTTATATCTCAGTAAATTAAAGCATCTACGCTACATTATCACATAAACTAATGTAAAGCTGATATAATTTTACGTTATACTACCTTGGAAGTTTTACAAGGACATTAAGAGAATAGGTTTATACTCATTGATCCTGTGATTATGTAATCAAAAGAACTTTAAATGTCCATCCCTACATCTTCTTTCTGAAATGATCACATGTATATATATATATATATATATATATATATATATATATATATATATATATATATATATATATATATATATATATATATGCGACCTAATATATCTATTGTGTTCTCCTTCTGCTGCTAAGTCGTTAGCACCTTACCGACTAAAGAAGGTCCTTCAATCTATTTCCTTCAGGAACCTTAGAATGTTGGACGGCTTTAAAGTGGGTAGCTTCCCTTCTAGTTGGTGTGCTTTCAAGAGCCGCATTCTAGAGTTTTCTAAAGCGCTTTGAAAGGATGTGAATAGTTTAGTCGTCCTCCTCGCAAATTCTGCACTTTTCTGTTTCTACCAATCTGAGTTTCTTGAGATGGTCCTTCAGGTCCCGTCAGGATTCCCGTCAGACTCTAAGTTGGTTTTTGCTTAGGCTTATGCATTCCCTAAATCTCCCATTCACTTTTGCGACTCAACTTTGTGTTGAAGTTTTTCACAAGGTTGAACTTCTTTTCATTTTATCTTGGAGCATGTCCCCGATTGGTGATTTCTGGATAAAAGATTGGGTCTTCGTCTTATGACTTCATCTCTCGTCATCCTATATATTGTCCTCTTCGCCATACTCTCCACAAGTATATGTAGGGGTGTGAGGTTTAGGATTACTTCCATGGCAACCGTATGGCAGGTTTTCATTGCTCCAGTTATACACGCACAAGCCAGTCTTTGATCTTTCGAGAGGTTGGCTCTCGTATTGACCAGTCTATTACTTCTTTTTCGTGCTTATTCTAAAGAAGTTTATTATCTAGGGTCGGGCCTCGATATTTAATCTCTGACTTCCACTCAATAACTTTCCTCTCCATATTGATGGTTTTCAGCTTGAAGTTTCATTTCTTTACTAAGGTGATTTTGGTGGGATTGACATTTAGTCTTATTATCTGGCACTATTCTTTAGTGTGTTCAAGTTCTCTCTGGACTATGTCGCAGTGGGTATTCTCGAATTTGCCCCTCGCGATTATGACCATGTCATCAGCATAGCCCTGACAAAATATGTCGAAGTCGGTCAGATCACAGAGGAGTCGATCTACAATTAGGCTCCACATAAGTGGAGAAGCTACTTCCCCTGAGGGCATCCTCTGATGATACAGAGGGCGATAGTGTTATGTCCTATCTCTGTCTGCTATTCTAGGGGAGAGAAGTCGCGCTATCCATTTAGACGTCATCCCGTCTCATGTGAAGTGTTGTCAAAAAAAGCACATGCGACGATTTTCTTGCTGTTCATTGCATCATGAATCCCATCTGTTAATTGTATCAGTTAAGTTTCCACAGACCTGATCGTTTGATACGCATCTTGATGAAAGTTCACTGGCGCCTGTTCAATAATTTTTGTTTTGTTATAGTTATCGACTGCTTTTTCCATCGTTTTTAAAATGACTAATGAGAGGCTGGGCTTTCGGGTGTGTTCTTGTTCTCTTTTTCCGGAATGAAGGTGATTCTGGCCCTTCTCCATATTTCTGGTATGTAGCCTAATTCCAAGCTATTTTGCGTGATTCACACTATATATGGTAAAGTCTCTTCCTGTCCTCGTTGGAACAGAGCCGGGAGTATTCCATCAACTCCTGGGTTTTAAATCGTCGAAAGGTGTTCTTTACCCATTTTAGACGACCGCTACCGCATATGTATCTGGTCATTGCTATAGCTTCTCTGATAGACCGTTCGTGATGTTCTATTGCATCATTCGCGGTGCTAGGCTTGTTCCCCGGAAAGAGAGTGTTGAATAAGAGTAATCCTCCTTCCTCCTTGCTCTGTGTGAAGCTACCGTTGGCTTTCTAAGTGCCATTGCTGTGTCAACCCTACCCTTCGCCATGACTTTGTGTAGTCTAGCCGCGGCAGGTATAGATTGAATATCTTCACAGAATTTGTTGAAGCTGTTTGTTTTAGCTTTCCTAATTTCTTTGATGTTGGTTGTAAGTTTTTCAGTGTAGCTTTGCCAGAATTCTCTGTCACGCTTAGCCCTATTAAAGAGTTTGCGTGTTTCGGATTTTAGCTCTGGTAGATGATCATTCCACCAAAGTACATCTATACAACTTTTGCTTGTTTGTAAGGGACAGCTTGATTCGTAAGCTCCGAGTATTGCCTCATTTACTTCTTTCAAGTTATTCTCCAGCTCCAGATGATGCTTAGCGCGTCCTCTGCTCTGAATATGTGTTAAGTTTGTTTTCAGATTGGTACTGTATTTTTCCAAATTTATTTTCCTAGGATTCCTCCTTATAAACTGAATACGATTATTCTGTGATCTAAAAGCAAAGGTTCATTCTCCTCCTGTACTTAGTGTAATATCTAATACCTCTTCCTTTATTCTTGTTACAAATGTAGGGGTATTTCCTATGTTGGTTATGGTAAGATTACATTCAAAGATATATTCTGAAAGTTGCTCACCTCTTTGATTGGTGTCCTTGCTTCCCCAAATTGTGCTGTGAACGTTGGCATTAAACCCCAATAGTAGTGACAGTTTCTTTTCCTAGCGATATTCTACTAATCACTTCTGGCCGTGGTACAGACCCGTCTCCTACGCAGTAGGATGAAGCTATGATGCTTCTTCTTCAGTTCAAGGTATGCTCGAATAAGTCTGTCGTTAGGAATTCTGAACGACAAAAATAATTAATATTTTTCCATACCATAATACATGTTTTGGGTGTGTCATTACTGACATGATATACCACCTTAGCACCCTAATCCTTTTACCTAATTTCTGTTGACCTAGGGTTCTTGGTTCAGCGCAATCCCCACCTGGTTTTTAATGAACGTCCTAGCGATTATCGCTGAGGCAGTGGACGTTCACTTGGGCGATGTTGATACCTGCCATTTCCTGTTATTAGGGGAGGGTGTAATCCACTCCTATAAGGATGTTGTCCCCCTATCCTCTTCTCCGGTTTCATCGACCTCCGATGTTATGTTGTCGCATGATGGTTGGAGAATGTGGAAACTGCCTACGCTCTCCTCGTGGCCGTCTTTAAAAGTAATATGAGTCACTTTCTTCATTTCCTTCTCATCCTTCTGGTCCTTTTTGAGGCCATGCACAGGGATTTTCCCAAACCGATACTGAATCGTATGCCCGTTGTCTCTGATCTTCTGGCAGTATTTAGCCTTTACCTTCATCCTTTAGGTTAATAACCTTCCATTGTAATGCTTATCCCATCGTTTTGGGCTTCGATTAGTTGTAAAAGTTTTTCTGTCGCTGTTCCTTGGCTTCGGGGGAGAAATATTGTCACTGTGTAAACTTTTAAGATGTATTTTTCCGCGCATACCATCAGTTCTGATCCCTTCCAGCTTTTCAGCTCTGGTACTTTCGTTCGTAAATCCAATAAAAATTATGTTAATAATGATTTGATTTAACGGCCGCAGGATGATGACGTCACAAATCAGGACAGTATTTATATTCTAGGAGCTGTTTGTTAAAGTCAACATATCATCTATTATCATATTTTTTTATTTAGTTAAACGCTTCCTGCCATCCGTAATTCCTATTGAGAGTGATATTTTTCAAAACAGATTTGGTGCAAAAATAATCATATAGATTTATAATTCCTAGCAAATACCAACTTCCGTCAAATTCATTGGGGTTTTTATTCAACCACTTCTGGGAAAATTATTTATTATTGTTTTGCGATCAGTGTTAGTATTTTCTTAAATTGTTATTGGTCCCGAATTTAGGGAATTTTGCCTGAGTTTCTGTGTTGGCTCTCAAAAACCTAACGTTATTAAAATTCGAGTATGTAGCACCTTGTTTAGAAGCTGTTCCTTTTAAAAAATTAAAGCTTAGAAAATTTCTAGCTAAAGACTTGGAAAGATTGATCTAAAAAAATTTTTTGGGACAAAAGTCTCAGCTTATATTTTCTTCTTGTTATTAAAAACTTATTTGATAATTGTAATAACTATGGCTTCGCGTCAGCGCCAATCAGATCGTCCAAAAACAGTTTGCTGTCATCAGACTATTTTTTTTAAAATTTGGCCGTGATTTCTCTACGAAGAAATCTAGTATTTTTTTTTACCTTTTTTATATACCTAAACTTGACAAGAACGTTTGTTCCATAAGTATAATCTGCAGAAATAATAAAGGAAGTTTTAGCAAAAATATAAATAAATAAAAATTATGAATAATCATTCACATTTTGTTTAACATGTAAATCTTATAAAACTTAAAAATATTTAATAGAATTTTACTTAATATGCAAACCTTATAAGAATTTTAGTTTAATGTATTTGTTTTAGTCCCAATCTTATAAATGTTGCCTCAAGAATTTTGGCTCTTGAAGTTTTACTACAGATAGCTAAACGTGACGTAGATTTAGTGACTAATTGTCTCCGAGAAAAATACTTAACTTTTTTTAAAAAAAGATATTTTCCAGGATCCGAGGTAAGTACATTATTTGCATATATATATATATATATATATATATATATATATATATATATATATATATATATATATATGTATGTATATAGAAAGATCGTAAATACATGCTACATATTTCACAGTTGCTATCATACCTATTCATTTAAGTCATATTGTATGCATGCCTTCAGAGCATAAAAATTCAGTTTGCGATATCTGTAGACGGAAAGAAAAATTTAAAATTTGCCCATCATACTTTGCGGTATTTGGTCTGCAAAAATTTATATTAAATTAGTAAAAAATTTCTGTTTTTAAATGAATAGGACCAGAAGCAGCACAAATAGTTGAGCCTATTTTAAATTTTTATGTCAGGTTAGAAATATTTCCAGAAATGTCGAATTTTTATGCCCTAATGGTATGCAAATACACCTTAAAAATTAAATAATGTTACATATGTTATTAAATTTTTGATTTTACAAAACTTACATATAATGTCTCCTATGTGAATAGTTGGTTATATAACGCTTTTGAAAGTCAGTGAAATCTATACGTTAATTTTAATATTAACAGAAAAAGTCGTATGCTAGAAATGAACAAAGATTTAGTGTAGAATCAGATAATGCGACGCTTTTTTGTGTAATGAACTTCAGTAAAATATAAATTATAGTAAAATAGCATATTTATTAACATAATCGCTTATATAGAAAATATTGAAATAAACGTAAGTACGGTTGACTCTACGTAGGAATAATTCTTTACAAACTGGTAACTTAAATCAAAAGTATTAAAGAGAAAATGAACTTTATAATAGAATTAAGCATGCCAGTACTTTATAAAATCTTATTAAGGGTTTATACTAGTGTGACGGCTCGAAAATTAGGGTGATTTTGGGGGTTAAATAAAACAAAAACTATTCAAGCAAATGTATTTAAAGTTAGTAGTCGTATTAAGCAAGTTAAGAAGAAGATACATAAAAATTTAGGTGAAAATATTCATAAATGTCCGAGATATTAACCATTTCCGGGAGTCCTTAAAAAAAGGTTGCCCAACTGCTGCGGTAATAAGTGACGTCAGAGTATCTGAAATAAAAAAATTCACAATTGAGGTCAATTTAGATATATTTTTATATACCGTGAATTAAGATCTGTTTTTGAAAATAGTGAAAATCAACAAAATGGCGGCGTTTTAAACAAAAAAAAAATACGTCAAAAAATTGTTGATGATTTACATCTCAAATTTGCATTTGGCGAAATGAAAAAAAATCGTTGTTCACGGTATGATAAAATATGTATGTATGCTAAATTTGAAGATGATTCGTTAGTTTGTTCGCCAGTTATACTTGTCGCAAATTAAAAAAAAACGTTTTGAGAAGAGCGTGTTTAAGGTTTCGAATACAAATTTTTTTGTTATAAAAGCAAATTTACAGCTACTCTACCATATCAGGCGCCTACATTTCACCTTCCTCTTGGGAAGAAAATTATGCTGGGCCGCTGCAGCGTTTCTATAAACTGTTCAAGTCTTTTTGGTAGCCTTCTGGGCTCGTCTTTCTCCCAGCTCAAATCGACTCAGGTCGCGGTCATTAGCAAATTATTTTGCGCAAAACCCAATCCTCTCCCCTACTGTTTGAAACATTTTTAAAATTGTTTGGGAACCATCATGAAATATACCAACAGCCAAAGACGTAGACACTGATTTATAAACTCATTTGGAAGTGCTTTGTAGGGACGCACGACAAGATATTTTATTATTTTTAATATGTTATTATTGCGCCCGTCTAATAATTCACTTACTTAAATCTGTATAAATAAATTTTATGGCTGTTTGAATATTCGGGTATAGAGTTAAAATGCTTAAATGTCGTCTAGTAGAGTTCCTCAGCTTCCACTTGGCGATCATCGAACATGTGTTGATTTCTCTGAGACTTCATTTTGTTTGTGTCTTGTTCATGATCATACAGATTTTTGGAACTTGTTAACGACTTGAATTTAAAAAATAAAATTGGCCTGTCTCACGTACACCTGCATCGTGCAATTATTAAATGACAACAATGCTTTTACCCAATAGAAAAGGAATGTTTTAGTCGCTTAAACTACTATATAATATCAGCAGGTTTTTATTTCTGTAAAGTATTTGCCATGACGTTAGAGTATTACAATGCCGTATCTGCATCTCGTCCCGCCGCGTCGGGGAGTGTCGATTTACAGGCATACTATTGTACCTGTCTTTCAGAAATATTTAGAATGTATCTAAAAAACTTCAGTGTATTATTCTATAGATGGTAAATATTATAAGAGCCCAACAAAATCGATTTTTTTAGTTATCACACTGGTACAACTCCTTAACCACAAAACAATCTTATCTAATTGAGAAAATCACCTAGAGATTATTGCAAATTGTCAAAATCACGCGCTTTGACGTTAGCCGTTAATCAATATTAGAATATTTTCGAATTTGTGTGCCGATCCTGCCAACATATTTCTGAATCGGTATTTGAAATACGCAGTTTTTTTGGGAATTTCGCTCTTCATTTGTTTTAGCTTCACTAGCGAGACCATCTGGAAGGTCTAATTCTTCGGAGAAAACCATTGTCTTTACAAATTAACATTAGGTGGTCGAAACGCTTATGGAAAGAGAACCAGAGTGAAATTTGCAAAGAAAAAACTATCTATCCTTTCTTAAAAGGCATTAAGGAGGAAAAACTACTTTCTCATATTTATATAGTTTTTCAAGCAAATAATTAATTATGTAAATATTATCTAATTATACTTAACCAAAAACTGACGCCTATAGTGAAATAGTAATTTTCCTTAAAATCCACTCCCTCTAGCGCCACTCAAGGTTACAGAAATCATTAAGACTTTATTAATGCTTGTAGAAATAGCCAACTCGTTATTTTGGTTATGCTCTGCCGGCGCGGCGATTTAATTTACACTTATTATTATACACTATATTCAAGAACGTTCCTAATTGTAGCAGAAAACTAACGTTTGCGTTATTTTAATATTATAAACATCACTATTAACCGGTTACTGTATGGAGTTTTAGTGGAGTAAAGAAAACAATCTCGACAATTATTTAAAAATTTCACCAATTTAACATATTAATATTACCAACTTTACCACACGAAACTATTGAATCTAGAAAGTTTTTTTTATGTAATTTTAAAAGTATTAAGTACTTTAAATGAACATTGTTCGTATTACGTTTTTGGCAACGATGTAATATTTTTAAAATTAAAAAAAAAACAAGATCAAAAACTTGTAGTTTTTGAAAGTTGATACTATTGAGTTAAAAAAAAACTTGTGACTTGATTTCACATCATTGTCGGCAATTTGCATTTGTTGGATCGAAAACAATAAAAATCAATAGACAACAAAGAAACAATACTACTGACTGTAAATATAACAATACCTTCCTAGATGATAAGATGTCTCTAAATCAATGAAAATATCTCGCTTTTGTCATTCTTCAGTTTGATATCTGCTTTTATAGATTTGCTAAGTTTCAATGCAATGATTTATATTTCCTGCAAAATAATAACAAATCACCATATATGTTAGGTGGAAAGTAGTTTTGATTACTATTTTTTTTACTTTAATTACAGTGTGTTATATGCTTTTTTAATTTAATATTAAATTGGTGCTTTAAATTAATTTTTACTTTTAAATGTAACATTTTATCTTAAGCATATTCTGTTTCGTTTTTTGTGAATACAGAAGCTTTGTCTTTAATTTTATACAAGAATATATCATATGTATCATTGACCTTTTATTTAGGTTGATATATATTTTTTAGTATACAATTTCCATGTCTCTTCATTTTTAAAAGCTAAATATTAAATAACTTCATATTAATCTTCTGTGTCTAAATTTTATCAAAAAGTAACCATCCTGTTATTAAAAGCTGTTAAAATGTTACCATATTTTTCATAATTTTCCTTAATTATTATATATTTGTTAATGTTTGATAGCAGGTGTACTCAAATATGATGATCTGGTATGTCTCTGAAAATATTATTCTTATTACAAACATTGCTAGGATACATTACTATGATTATCAATCCTTTGATTTAGATAATTTAATTCTGGTCGATGAGTAGGGTTAGCTAGTAGTGGGGAAACGGCCGGAGAGATCGGTAGATAGATAAGGGAATGTAAACAAGAGTATAGAGATTAGCGACAGTGGTTTATACTGCTCATACGTATTTGAATTTTTGTATAATTAATATAGATACTTAGAGTCACATAGAGTGATGGATAGATTGGTAAAACATTTAAAAAGGAGTAGAATTATTAAAAACAGGGGTTATTACTATATATCAATAGAAAGGTTAATATAAAACAAGTCTTCAGTTAAACCTCTATGGGCCGCTTATTTTAAACCTAGATTTTTAACTTAAGTAATACAAGTGACTCCAAGATATACCTAAAATCGACAATTTGGGATATTTTTATGTTAAACCTGTTATTTTTTTAATTAAGGTACATCAACAAATAAAAAAAGATATTTTCTCAAATTGTTTTATTTTTTTTTGCATTTATAAACAACTTTTCAGGAGTATCATATAAAGTGTGAAAACAGTTACAAATCGTAAGAATGAAATTGTTTAAATTAAATATATCATCCTATATTAGTCTTTCGAACTTAAATGGGTAGTAAAAATAGGTAAAAAAAGTTAATTTGTTACTTGTAATCATATGGTTGAAACATATTGAGGTCATGTTTTACATATCTTGCGGATTTTATAGAAAAAAGTTTGTTCACGCTTAAAAAGAGACAGAGCGTTTACGATGAGTAGTACCTCTCTTTCTTATGGCGGAGCCAAGCATGATACTCCAAACGTCATTGGATACCCTTATCATCTGACCGCCATTAGACAAAAAGGTACTAGTCATCTAAAACGCTGTGTCTCTCTCTAAGAGTAAGCCAACTTGCTTCTATAAGATCCGCAATCTTTGTATATAACTTTTGTATCTATGGCTGTTATAGATTTGTTTGGAAAGGTTAAAATGCACGTGACTGAAAATACTTATTAGAACTATTTTATGATTGGAATGAAATTAGTACAAAAATTTTTTTTCTCTAAAGTTCAAGGTGATTGCGACATATAGATTCGCCGACTTTTAAAAACGACCACATAAAAATTGAAATTTTGGACATAGATTGTTATCTAAAATGTTTGATTATATAAACTGTGTGAAAGTAAGTAAATAACATTTATGGTAAAACCGAAAGCGACTCTCAGTCATCTTTTTGTTCATAATACTGCATTAAACCACCTCTTCAGTAACTTCATAGTCATCTAATACATCAGTATGTAAACAAATTATCTAATCATAAATACCACACTATCTAGGGATATTGTTATTTCCTAATGCACATATCTGTAGCAAATACTAAATTTTTATATTTTTTAGATTCATTTTATAAAGTTACGCATTACACAAGCTATAATGATGTTAATTCCATATGTTCGACAATCCATAAGGGCAATGAGACAAATATCTGTATTTGCATATGATTGTTTTCTAGAAGAAGCAAATCAAAACTGTATAAAACAATTTTTTAACTGGATTTTAGTTTTGCTTTTGAAAATGGAAGGTTACGCAGGTAGGGAATTCAAAATATGTTTCTAAAAAATCGACCGGATTAGAAAATGATTCCCCTGAAGTTGAAATTATTTCGTTTCCAATTATTCTTTTTGAAAGTAAAACATCTTAGCTAAACTTAGGCAAATGACCAGTTAAATAACAAAATTTATTTCAATTATTAAGAAAAATGGTACAGATAATCTATAGATACTAAACAAAAAGTCATAATTGGCCCAGGCCAAACCGCTAAACCTAGAAACAGGAAATTTCGTAAGCACATTGCTTTCATAATTTAAACTCCAATTAAGAGAATATTTTTCGAAATTACACCTTTAAGAGAATAAAACGAGTATTTTTGTTAAAAAATGCCCTTGTAGCGTTATTCAAAGTTGCAGAAATCGGCTTGAAATAAACAAAATCTTATGTTATTTTGAAATCTGGACCTGTTAATGCTATGTAAATATACAAAAAGTTTATAATTTTTTTTTTCGATCAAAACTATTCAAGCTTTTATCATAACTCTTAGCAATTTAGAAATAAAGATTTTTTTCATATAGATATCAGTTCAAAATATTGAAGAAAAGAAAACAAAAAAAAAAGTAAAAATTTTGGGTGGTTGAATATATCTGCATGTTTTTCACACAATTTTTGCCTAAAGTTTTTAAAAGTTGAAGAGATTTGCATTTTACTTAATTGTGTGATATGAATTCCATAAAAATTTTAAATGGTTTTGTGGCAAAGCGTTTGCCTCCCCCACCGTACAAGAATTTACAGATTTAGAAATTTCGGTCAAAGGATTATCTAGGATGATCGAACACTATAAACTAAAACATGCAAAGGATTAGATTATCACTACAGGATTCGATTATCACTACCAGAAAATTCAGTATGCTCCTGGAGAATGAGGAAGCGGCAGAACACTTTCTACGCCGGTATCCTGCATGTTAGGATCAGGCATAACACTTTTGATGTAAAGACTATTCATATCTGGCACAGTAAAGTAAATACTGCAAGTGTTTCATAAACAGTAGTCAAGAAGATTTAGAACGGATAACGAGCCAGCCAAATTACTGGTCTTCCTCGACCAATTCATTTTTTTTTTCATATTCCTGATTTAAAAATTCTCTCGTAATCCTACTGAAGCATGATGGTCTCCCATTATGCATCACACACTGAGAATTGGATGGATATAGTAAATTACTACTAAAAATTTGTCAAATTGTGACATAATTGGTATTTTTCATATCTCCCCAACATCGAGTACTCTCACTTGGGAACCCCTCAATTGGGTATAAATTCATTCTACTAAAACAACATTCATGTTTTTTTTCTTCACAATTGACTCAAGCATAAACGTGTCATTTTCTACTAACGCTGGTGATGAGCGAATGTTCTTTTGTATGGTATTTGACGGTGTTAATATCTTTTGCTGTAAAGCTTTCTGGCCCTCCTGCAATTATCCGCGAGACCATTCACGTAATGCATTTCTCTACGTATTTGCGGGAGGTATAATTTTCTATCTTTTAATGAAAAACAACACTGTTATCACTTCGTAAAACAAAAGGTTTGTCTATACCTCCATTACTAGGACGATAGCATGCTCGGTAATTATTCGAAATAGTGGAAAAACCTAATTTTTCGCATACTCTCTATTTTGGGGTCGTAGAACAGAAATTTGAGGTTTTTTTGGCTGTTGCACATAGTTAAACTTACCAATTTCACTATTGCACATTCTGAAACAGAACGTTTCCTATAAAACTGTACATAATTATGGCAGAAAACACTAAAAATCGAGTTGAAAAAGAAACGTAAATAAACGTCGATGAAGCCTACTCATTGTTATCATTTGCTCTTTTTGCGCTAAAATTGTGTATAAAGGATAAAATGATTTATGGCAGTAAATTAGTAGAACCTAATTATCAGTGAATCAGGATGAAATTGGTGGAAATGTTCTGAAATTTAGTTGGCATTTCCCTGGATATTTACTCATGTATTTCGGAGAGGACTATCCTTATTACAAAGACATGTATTTTTTAAGTACTTAGAGCAAATCCAAGTCTCCTCCAAGCCAGGTTAGTTCAGATTTATAGTATATATATATATATATATATATATATATATATATATATATATATATATATATATATATATATATATATATTCTAAGTCAAGCAGCCGTCGAGGAAGCATAACTTGAAAATGCCAGCTGAGATGTTGGCGAAACGTCGTGAAGATATTTCTATTGACGAACGGATTGAAAACCGGAAAAGCACCAGTACACATTCCACCATCCGTGAAAACCTACGATACAACATATATATATATATATATATATATATATATATATATATATATATACATATATATTTATATTTATATATTTATATATATAAGTATGTATAAATGGCTTATAGGAAGTAAAACATAATAATAATTTAAGAAAACTGGTCGGTTGAAAATATAGGTCACTTTGATCCATCAGTTATTTAGCTACTAAGCAAGTATATCTTGCAAAATGGAATAGATCAAGGTCAGTTTAATAAAAGGCGTTGTCGCCTACTTGACCAATTTTATATAATATTGTCCAACTTACGTGTACCACATGTTAGCAAACACGTATTTTTATTATTCCAGTAATAATAAGTATTATTATAATTAATAAATTTAGTATTATATTTTTAAAAGCATTAAATCTGTATTCAAAACAAAACATTTATTTTGGTTTAACGCTTTATACAATCCTAATCGTAATATTACCCCAACTTTTCCCCTGTCTTGCTACCTCACGTCCCATTTCTGGCCGCAATGCCGCTTATTGTCAAAGGAATGCCTCCATACAAAATGCTACTTACAGTTTATTTAAAGTACAGCCTTTTATTTTTTATTTTTTTTTTCAATTAGCTTCATATAAATAAAACCTTTGACCACATTTTTTTATTCTTGCATATATAAAAAAACTATAGTTCTCAACCAACTGAAAAACGCCTTATAAGGACAGACGTACGTACTCTGTTCTAACATGATTAACAAACAAGGCACTAGTTATTACGCCAAATGGAGTTTATTTTACATTATCGACGAAATAGAACATCTCGCTAATGCCTTCCGTTTTCAGCCTCACATATTCTGGTTATTTCTAAGGTGCTTTCAATAAAAGAAATTGCCATAAGCACCTGATTTCCGCTCGAATATTGTTCTTTAACTTATCGCGGGTTCTAGATTTATCGACGTAAACTATGGGAAACATGGGAACAAGTCGGCGAGCATATGGAATTTCGGCTTGTGTCGAAATTATTCGTTCAGCGAACAATTCCGTTCTTTGGCCTGGTCGTACGAGACATGGCTCCATCTTTCTAAAACTACATCTCTGATCTGTTTTGTAGGCTGGTCGAACAAAATGTTGCAACATGTCTGTAGGGTAGGCTATTTGTGACCAAAGAGTTCTGTCTTCAGTGTTAAAGAAATAGGGCGTAAGGATACCCTGAGCTGGAACTCGACACCAAACGGTACATTTCACAAGATGCCATTATCTTACGTGAACGACTCTTGGATTCTCTATTCTCTCCAGATCGTACAGTTTTGTTTATTTGCCAAATCATTTACGTGGAATGGGCTTCTTCATCCGTAATCAACCTGTTCAGGAAATTAAGTTCTTTACAAAGTTGTTGCAAACAAACAGCTTGCTGAAGTTATTGTTGGTAGTCTTGAGAATATAAGTGCTGCAAAAATTGAATTTTGTATGGACATAAGCCAAGATGCCTTAAAATAAGTACGACGGTTTTTCGGTTCAATCTCGGCTTATTACAACCTTTACTTGATGTTTTAGCATCTTCTTCCACAGTTTCTTGTATATGCTAAATATTCTGTGCTGTAAATACGTAGCGTCGTCTAGAGGTACACGGCCAATCAGTTACACAACCCTGTTGTTAAACACGCGTAATTAGATTGTGTATTGTCATCTTAGCTGGAGAGGGTATTTCCCACATATTTTCGATATGCTTTCTGAGTGAGCAATAATTAATTGACCGTTGATTTTCAAAATAAAATTCCACATATTTAATTCTCTGTTCAATATTGTGCCTGTCCATGATTAAGCTTCCAATATTTCGAAAATATACATTTTTTTCCTGACTAAAATTTATCACTGTATAGTCAACCTCTTTTCACAGCACAATGTAAGTTTTGTATTTTAAAATGGAATATACCACGGCTTTTAAATTTATAACATACCTTAACAAACCAACTTTTACATTGTAATGGTTTCAGTGATATCAATTTCAATATATCTCTAACAGGAAAGTCGCGTCAACAAGACGATTACAAAACCCGAAAAAAATTGAAGTAGTATTGTAACAAAATTTTGCGATTTCACTAATAAAACAAAGTCGAGAACAACACTAATTTACGAACTGCAACGAACGTTGTCTACAGAAGGAAATGGCAGAAACAATTTAAAAATTAACATTTCACATTAATTTGAAGCGCTGAGAGAATTACCGCAATAATTTTATTCATCTTGTGTTTTTGATAATATTACATGACAGTTCTTTCTTCAGGTAATTTAAAACTTGAAACTTATAATGTTATTAAGAATTAAACAAGATTGGGAATTGGGATTGCATTCTTTATGAAAGCAAGTTATTAACATGCCATGGTCTCGAATTTATTTAGAGAGTACTCCTTACTTCTAGGAATATTACACAACTGGACTAACATAGTATTTTACACTTCGCAGAATGTTTGGAAATCACGGGTAACAGCCAACGAATGGTATCTACAAAAAAATAATTTAACATTAAGAAGGAATGTTGCTAATCAAAAACTACATTTTTTGTAATAAAGTATACTAGAGATTATTTTATTTATTAAGAAAAAACAAACATTAACAGTCAGATCCACTATAATGGTGTAACTTTTTTTCAAACCTGTTCTAATTGTCATGAAAGTTAGAACTTCTATTTGGTCAGTTTTGTGTAGCATATGATATTGTTATAATTTGGTTCATATACGAGTATGTCGATAAACCAATCTTTATGTAGAAAATTAAGGCTACAAATATAGAGATAAAGCCTTAGAACCGGTAAGAATCCTCCGAAAATAAATAAAATTTTCCATTTGTGTCGGTTTGGTAAAAAATTAAAAAGATTTTTTATTCTTGTAATTTTAAAGATTCAAAACTTGGTTGACTTATTGTTACGCTTGTCAATTTAAACTCTTTATTGTCAACTTAGATCCGTTTTAAAGTTAGAACATGTTAGAGAATTAGGAGTAGGTCGTACCTGAATTAGAATTTATAAAGATTATGAAAAAAATAATCTTTTGTCTCTGTTGCCATCATAGATACGCAATATGCAATGTTAAAACATATACTTACAAAATATAGTCCCTGCGGTTTTATTTTTTTTTAGTATTTTCTATCCAAATTAAATTAGTAAAGTAGAGTGGACTAAATGATATCAAATAATGAATTTGAAGGTCATGAAAATTAATTTTATTAACTCTCATCTTTTTTTTTTAGTTATAGAGTATATAAGAAGAATTACTACGTGTCCCACGCCAGCCTCCTCAGCGGCTTTACTTGGATTAGTTCCAGCAGTATACCATCTTACGGTTTTAGGTGATGAGGAAGCATTTAATGAAACTATTAAATTAACGTTACCCTGGACTATGGGGGCTCAGTTCAAATTGAGAGTATATGCTCAGGTATTTCTTAAAAATTTATTTATGATATTTAGTGAAATTTAACATGCTTCTAGTTAATTAAGCTAGTTTAAACATGGTTTGTCCTACAACCATTTTAATTAGTAATATGTTATTCTGAGGCTCTTTGCTTGGCTTGATAGACGCAATACGTTTTGATTACTAGCACTTAAAAATTTCCTTTCGTGGAGAATTTTAGGTAAATTGGGAGTTAAGATTTTTTAAGAAATATTTTAATTTAGTGTATGCAGCTGTGTAGATTGTAGATTGTGAGTAAGACGTTAAGGCTTTCCTTGCCCCTGTCCAGGATTCCGACCTATAAGATCTTTTGTACGTTACCCTTATTTAATATAAACCCAGAGTATTTAGACTATTCACTAAGTCTATTATTTTTCTGTGGGATAAGTAATGTTTTTTTTTAAGTGGTAAGGTAACTCCTTCCAGAAATCTAAGTCTCTGACAGAACAGTGACATTCATTCATATAGCACTGTCGCAGAAATGGCAAATCTCGTTCTAAGCTTTGCCAATTTTTTTGAGATGATATCTAAGAGGGCTGTGAAATGTGAAAAGATTTATTCTTCCAAGAAACATCAATTTTGGAAGATCGAAAAACAGTACTTGCGTTCTTCAGCGAACGATTTTTAAATTTCTTCGCTTGTCTAAGACCAGTTGTATTGTTCCACCTTAATTTTATCTGATTTTCTTTCGATCTCCGAAGTACCTCTGTATGTGTTTTTTTGGCAATCCATAGAAAGTTCCTAGCCGAGAAGAGAAGTTTTTGCCCCTTTTTTTGCGAGGCTGTCCAATTCCTTATTTCATTCGATTCCTTTGTGCCCCCTTTGGAAGAGGGTAGGGGTGTTTCCTAGGAACTTAGCAAGTCCTAAGCCTAAGTCTGATACTCTCCCTTCTTTCATTTTGGATCCATCAGTAAGCCATATCATTGAATCCTTCTCTGGTCAAGGTAATCCGCATTTGTTCGCTTGATAGCAGTCTTACTACTTCATAGTTTATGTCCAAATCATACCTTATAGTCGTGAAATCTATCGGTTTTAATATACATTCTGTTAGAATTGTATCAAGAATTTTCATATGCCTAACAAAAGCCGCTTGCACACGAAGTCGGTAGCCAAGCCAGGCCAGTATTGTCTCCGTGTGCACGATATTATTAGGACAGCGCGATGTCTCAAGTCACCAAGGTTGCCAATATACCTCGTTAACCTTATGAAAATCAATACGAATACAAATCAGTTCTATTCATATTTTTAATTAACTTGCCGACTTACATTAATATCACTACTGTCGCTTTTTTTTAATTTTTGAGCGAAATATGAAAATATTATTTGCGTAGTTTCTACCAACCTTTCTGTATACAAAATCTGCTCTATATGTGAAGAGTCAGTATTTGTTCTTTTTTATTGTGCACTGATAAACAAGGATAGAAAAACAACTGACCTACATGTGCGGTCTAGTGATTTGAAGAAAATTTTTCTGCCTTTAAACATAAAATCGTTTAGATTTCGTAATGTACCTATTTTATAATTAGTATAATAATATTATTATGCAACGACAATAAGGTTAATAAATATGTAATAAATTATAATCCAAAGGGTTAGTGAAAAAACGCTAGTAGCTCACATTGAAAAACGGTAGAGTTGGCAACACTGCAAGCCAGTAATAGAGACAGGACAGTAGATAGAATGCCAGTTTAACTTTTCAAGACAGTAACGTCCTTTTTTATTGCACTGGTAAACAAAGAAATAATAACACCGGGCTTACTTGTGCAGCGCAGGGCCACCTAGTGAATTGAAGAAAATTCGTGGGCCTTAAAGCATGAAATCGTTTAGATTCCATAGTGTACCTGTTTTATAATTAATATAATGATAATATTATGCAATAATAATAGTTTTTGTGGTTACTTTAAATAAATATCTAATAAATTATGACCCAAACGGTGATTAAAAAAACGATAGATCACTTATGAAAACAGGCAGAACGGTAGCTCTCGTTGAAAAACGGTAGATATACCGTTAAAACGGTAGAGTTGGCAACACTGCTGGTCTGTTCCACTGGATTGGCTTACTGTCCTGGCTTTGTGTGCAACCGGCAAAAGTTACTAAATTAGAGGTGTTTTGTTTGGAACAGTTTAAGGACATTTGTTGTTACCGCCCTCATCAAAGCTATGTACAGTGGAGAGAGGTTCAACATTGCTTCTATTGCCGTTGTGGGGCATGATAATATAGCCCCCATGACTTCTACATAGACTAATCTCTGCATTTTTGCAGCTCTTTTTGAGTTACTGTTTGCTGTATCTTTAACCGCCATATCAAGAAGGTATATGTGACCCTGGGTTTGATGATCATTTCATATAACCATAAGATCATTTTCGGTCTCAAACCCCAGGTTTTTCCAGATTCCATGACATGGCCAGCTTGCTGTTACCTTTTGGGGAATCTTTTCAATGTGACTATTTCAGGTCAGATTCTAGTTTATTTTTACTCTGATTACTTTTTTAGAAAAGCTGAGTACTGTTCTATTTAAAGTTGAAGCGTTTATGTTTAGTTTTCGTCTCCTTGGCACGAGCACCCTTTTGTTAGTATTAACATGTAGTATGTGTAGTGCCAGTTAGTAATTAGTTTTAAGCCAGTTTACATAAGGCTTGTAATAGTCCCTTTATTCGTGCCTCTGATAGTAATAACTAAGTAAGTCATCAGCATAACCCTGTGTTATGAATCCTGAGTCATTTAGTTTGTTCAGCAAGCCGTCCAGGGACTATAGCAGAGGCGATAACGCTCCCTCTTGGGGCGATTGTCACCGCTTCGTTGCCGATAGATGCAATAATTACTGAGTAAATCTATCTTGTTAGAGGAGGCTCTATTTGCCTCGCCTCGAATGCTCCTACGATGGATTTATGTGAGGCGTGCAGCTGTGTAAGTTAACGCATTATTATATAGAACCAAAATTTTTATAATTTTTATTTAGATGTTTTTATGGATCACAATTGACACTGCCCTTAAAATGACTAATTTTGCTGGTAGGGATCGCAGTCACATAAAAAATATACAGTTCGTGTATCTCTGGACTAAAATTCATGATTCTCGATATCGATAAGATTCGGGAAATCTGTATAAAAGATTGCCAGTATTTTCATCTTATATATTATTAATAAAAGATGACAAGTTTCAATGATATTTTAAAAAATCAAAGTTAAAATTTTCTACCGCGTCATTGTCAAGTAGCGTGAACAGGATATATCACAGACCCCGTTCAGGTTAGTTTCTAGGTTAGCATCTAGTTCAATCGAGATTGAGATATAGTAAGGGATCGCAGTGATTAGATATTTTAGAGAGTAAATAATTTAAATATATTTAAAAGAACTAAGCTATTACGAAGTATAAAAGGTAAGTAAGTTAGAGAGTAAGGTTGATTCTGAATGCAACTAACGTGGATTTGCCATAATCGTTGTGGCCGAGACTGTACCAAAGCTTGTTTTGATATAAATACCATTTTGTATACTAATAATCAAAATAACTTTGAACTCTTACTTGAAAACAAGTGTTTTTTTTTTTGTAGAAACGAATGATCAGCTTCAGCGTTTCGTAGTATCGATCAAATATTACAACTAACTAACTACCAGTGAGATTCACTAAGAAAGTTTAAACCTTGGAACCGATCTAGTTGCCGTGGAAGTTAGATCTAAACGATCTAACTTCCACCAGTTTTCTTTACTTATAATTTTATCATAATCTATATTACATATATCAAATAAACGCTTATAAACGCAAATAAAAAAGGGATATTAAGGATAAAAACTTAGCAATAAATCCTTGAAATATGTAAGAGAAATAGTCGTGTCCCAGAAATAAATAAAATTATCCATTTTTGCCGATTCAATAATAAAAGAAATTGATTTTTTTATGTTTGTTTGTTTAAAATTTAAAACTTGCTTGAATTATTATTGGTATCGTCAGTTCAAACTGAAATTTTTAAGTTTCGCACTACTCCGGTGTAGATATCGTTTGACTGTTGATATTTAACAATCTGGTCGAAAATTTTAGCAGAATTAACATCCTGCCAACGTGTCTGGGAATTTAGGTCTTATATGGACAATTGTATTTTATGAGTTTTGCTTTTAGTTTATTAAGCTCCCGTGATGAGATCATTAGATGTTCGAAAGGCGTATGGAGAGAGAACCAGAGCTGAATTCACAGGAAATGAACTGGCTGTCTATTTTATTTTCCTTTAAACCTACCCGAAGGAGAAGAAAAGCAGTAGCTTATTAAATTGTTTCCTACTGTTTTATTTTGCGTCTTAAACACAAGGAAGATGGTGAATCTAGCATTAGGAAGAACTGTAAATATTGTTAATAATTTAAATTAAAGTTTGTCAGAAAAATCTTTTGCCCACGATACGTTTAAAAATTTAAAAAATTTTCATGGCTTCGACTATTTGCAACCTTATTTTTCATTTAGGATTCCGTAGCCATTAGAAACTCATATAATTTCGTTATGCCTGTACGTCGTTCATAGCTTTCTAACTTCATTTTTTCATCTTTTATGTTGAAACTTCGCAATCTTCCTTTGAAATTAAGACAAACGGGATGCGCATTTGTAAAAAAATTGACGTCAACAAAATCTGTGGCATTTTAAACCAATGCGTCTCAGATACGCATTTAATTGTTTTTTATTTTAAGTATAAGACCAGATTTTAGAAATTAAATCCGATATTTTTATTTGAATAAAATAGTTTAGGCTAAACCGTTAATTTATGTATATGACTTTCTGTTATTTGAAAATTCTTATTTTATTTGTGTATGAATAAAACAACATTGTACAAATAAAACGCTAAATATTATGAGGGAGCGGCGCCTGAGCGTGACCTACCTTCGAAATCGTCACAAGTGCAAAAATACATTGATGTACGTGATGTCGTCATATCTCTTTAATTATTATTTTTTTTTTATTAAAATAAAATTTTTATAAAAAAAATTGAACAGACTTCTAAAAATGCACTAAAAAACGAAAAATAACAATATAAATTTTTAGAAAGATTGAGAGAAATACTTTATTAGTAATTGTTTTCTTACCGTAGCTTGTATGTATCTCGTGTTGGTAATAATTTGGCACCGACTTAAAAAATTTGAATTTCATACAAAAATGTATATTGTTATTTTTCTCTTTTTAGTGCTTTTTAAGAAGTCGTTTCAATTTTTTATAAAAATTTTACTCTCAGTTTTTTAGTTATGATATCCAAAATTATTTGAACTAAGTACTAAGTCTAGTGTACCTCCCAATGTTTCCAAAGTCGCAATTTAGTCTGCTATAGTAAATCCGCTAACTTGAATTTTACAAAAATTAATTTTATATAGGTAATCTAGCCTCCGAAAACCCCCAATACTGATATATAGGGAACTTCAGACATGTAAATTTTTTAGTTCGACATATTTTATCTTGGATATTGAGTTTGAAGAAATTAATTTAAAATTCGTAATATGCCTCCAAAAAAACCAATTCCCCCACCATATTGATTTTTTAAAAATAATTTCAAATTCGCATTTTACATCCTCCTCCCTATACCAAGTTTGGACAAAGTCAAGAGATTTTTATGACGCCATATTGAATTTTTTAAAAATAATTTTAGATTCGTAACTCAGATACCCAATACTAATTTTGAACAAAATCTAGACATGTAAAATTTTTAATCCGCAATATTGAATTTTTTAAAAATAATTTTAGATTCCTTATGCGCGACCCCGAGCACTCCTCCATGCCAATTTTGGAGAATATCTGACAAAATTAATTTTTTTGTCCACCATATTGTGAGCTACATCTTGGATTTTACTGAACCAATTTCGGCCCAAATGATATGGGGCCACTGCAGCAACTTCCTAAACATAATGCAAAATTCATTAAAATCGGAGCCACCGTTCCGGAGTACATACATAAAAAAACATAGTGGTCGAATTGAGAACCTCCTTCTTGTAGAAGTTGGTTAAACGGCTATTTATCCGATTTTTTTTATCGGTTCAAATATAGATATCAGTGTAATTCGTTTTGGGCTATTGAAGTATGCGGAAAACTTTAACATGGAGTTTTAAAAAAAGATAAGTTGCTAGCGTTAAAGGTTTAGCTGTGCTGGTTCATCTCATACAAAAAGCAAAATATATTAGTTTCATAATATGCTTGTGGCTACCACCGGTAGATAAATTATAATTTTAATGCAAAAATAACCAAATACCGAATGTTGAAACAAGAAATTGTAAAACGGAGGTCTTTTTTTGTATATTTCATAATGAAAAAAATAGTAAATATGAACCTTTTGCCTTAATTTTGCTAGGAGATATAGTCATGCATGTCTAGAATACATGGTTAAAATTATTGAGGATGAGTTAAATGAGTTTTCAAAATTCTTTAATACCACATGCAGACACGTTGTTTCAAGAAAAACTCGTAAATTTTGTTTTAATAAAAAATCAACAATGCCTTCTACTTCGTCGAAAAGGTTCAGAAATGATTAAGGCCGCGTACGCATGCAAGAGGCAGAACACGCGCACGCTCAGTCGAGCGTTCAGAAGCTCATTCAGTAATGCTCTCAAAAAAAATACTGAGTTATCATCGGTCGACAGCAAAAAATTGTACTTTAGAGGCATCAACAAAAAATATTAACCTTTTTTATAACATCGTATAATTTATCATTGATAATAAAAAGTTCAAGTATTGGTTGGTAACCGCATGGAGCTATCCAAGGAGGTCAGCAAAAACCAGTATAAAAATTATAAAACATGTTTCTCAAGAGCCCAATATTCAGCAGTTCTAGATATTTTCTGGAGAAACCAATTATTAAAGAAAATTGTCGATATACGATGATGATTTAAGAAAAATATGCCAGCACATTGTGGGGCATCCCTGTTTGCCTAAGGATATCAGCATCGGGAAAACACCCCTCGAGAAACCATCACAAGAAGAAAAAATTGATAACACAAACACAATTTGTACAGCAGAAACTGAGTAAAAATGACAAAAACTTAATCTATAACAGTGCAACACAACATTCCAATAAATGTAAACCATGAAGAATTCGAAACGTTTAGTACAACCCAAAAAGGAAATACAAAAACAAAACACCCACAGCCCATAGGAGTAAAGGTAGTTACACGTAATAGATACGAGGCACTTTCACCTGTCGATGAAAATGTTCCAGGAAATGAAATGGAAATTGCAAAAAAAGATTTCATAACCAATAAGGCACCACAAAAGGAAAATTCAGCATCAAAAACAACGATAAAAAATTCACAATCAAAAACCAAACAACAAAGTGAAAAGTCTCCCCCGATAGTTATCGAGGAAACCAGAGGCGTACGATAAAATAAAAAAGGGTATTTGATAAGTATTTGACCAAGGCATTCAGTATTAAATTTGCGAAGAATTATAAAATATTACACATAGAAAGCATGGAAGAATATGCTGATATTTGAACATAATGGCAATAAAAAGCACTGAATACTATACCTACTGTACAAGAGACAATAAAACACAAGCCTTCGTAAGAAAATGCCTCGACAACACTCCAAAAATAGAACTAATAAAAGAAGAACTTATAAAAAATTATAAATTGAAAGTTAAGGATGTGTATATTATGAAAACCAAATATAGAATAATATATCTATAAACATGAGATTGCACATGTACGAGTACCCTGGAAAAAAATCCTCAAATTTTTTCAGGAAGCCGAAAAGCCCTAATTATGTAGACCAACATAAAACAATAGAATGTCCAAATAAAGAATCTGCGCCAGTTGTGAAAAGGGGCATAAGTCTAATAATATAGAGTGTCCAATCTATATATTATATATAAATCGGGAAGTACAATGAGCAGCACAATATTCGAAAAACAGAAACATTAACAGCAGCACCATTGCCGGTTAGGAACCCATGGCAACAAAAAGACAGGACAAGTGGCTCTATATCTGCCAGGGCAAATGGCGGCCGCCTTACCATAAACGAAGAGGAATATCCATAGTTAAGAGGAAGAAGAAGATCTCAATTATAAGAAGAAGAGCAATAGTAGCAGGAAAAACAGTGAGAAACGACGATAAGTTATTTCATTTCTGCATCAAATAAGCTTAAAAATGCAATTAACTTACATGTACTAATCCGTTTTATACGTGACTTCGCAGAAGTAATTTAAAATCCAAGCAACAAAACTGAAAAAGCAACTTCAATTATAACCTCTATCAATAACAATTTGGATAATTATAATTTTTAAATATACAAAATAAATAACTAAAGGAATTTCCTTTATAATAATTTAAAGGAAATAACATTTTCTTAAATTTACTAACTGTGAATAATACTAACATATTTTAACAGTGATTAATTAATATTTTCCCATTGTTTGTCATGTAAAGTATTTTCAGAACATCTAAAAATGGAACATAAAATCGGCAGTCTGAAACGCCAAATAATTCTCTTATTAGGCTCTGCCCGCATAGTGAAAGGAGCTTATTAGGAGAATTTTCAGACTGCCGAGATAGTAATATAACCGTAAAAAACAAATAGTAATATATGTGGTGAATACAACGCGAAATTTCACATTAACCTTATGTTCCTTACAACACTAAAAGGTTTTTTAATCAGTTTTTTTCTTCAGTGATTAATAAACAAAAATAAATAACCCATAACAACAACAAATAGCAAAACATTTTTAGTCACGCAATAATTAAGCCGAAGTAGGGCAGTTTGAGGTTTCTATAGTGGTCTAGCTCTTGCTGATATTCTTTCCCGCTGCCATTGACCTGCGAAACTGCTGGCGCGAAGGCCCTCTGTCTATAATATTGTAATTCGTAAATATAGCAATAATAAAGAATATTAAAAATGAAAATTGTGCTCTCAAAAATATAAAAAGATTTCTTGGATCTTTATGACTTTTTCTAAGAACATTCTTGAATGTGTATTTTTGAAAAATGTATTTAAAAAACACCCCCTTAATTCTTTTATTTAAAACTTATTCTATTTGAATTCTTATATTTTCAGGACTTAATAAGAAGACTTTTCGGAGATGCTAGGCAAAAGGGCTATACAAACTTCATAAAAAAATATAAACATTTAGAAGGCTGCATTAATACGTGTATAGCATCAACTGGGCCAGTTTTTGAAAATACCATGAAAGCCGATTTATTATTTTTAAACGATTTTGATTTAATTGGTGACAATTCTTTAAAAACAATTTTTTATGATATACCAAGATTAAATAATGTATGTCGAACAGAATGGCAGAACATGTTTTTTTATATTTCACGATCAGAGTATTTGAAAGAATTTAAGATTTTATATGAAAAAACGCCTTTGGTATCTCAGTGCACTATTTTTTCGGATGCTATTGATGAATTCTTAGATAAAGAGAATAAGCATAAACAGCAGAAAGAGCAAAATGGAATTAGCGGTTTAAATATTCAAAGAAAAATTACACCCTGGAAAACGACATTAGAAGACGGGGACAATCAAGTAAAATCGAATTTTATTGTTATCGCTTCGCTAATTGACAAACCACAAAACCTAGGTGGCCTTTCAAGAACCTGTGAAGTTTTTGGGATTAAAAATTTAGTTTTGGATGATGCTAAAGTCATTAAAGATAAAGAATTTAGAAGCCTAAGTATGTCATCTGAGTCTTGGATTACTACTATTGAAGTTAAAGTAAGAGATTTAGAAGAATACATTTTAAAGTGTCAATCAGAGGGTTATTGTGTGGTAGGAGCAGAACAAACAGCTTGCAGTCAGAAACTAAACGATTTTAAGTTTCCACAAAAGACAGCTCTAATTTTAGGGTAAGTTTATTATTAAAATAAAAATCAGTTGAATGATCCATAGCGCCATTCTAAAATGCTTTTAAATAGATTAATGATATTTAACATATGTTAAACTAAACACAGTTAACATTCATTTGTTTTTAAGCTGAAAACGGCAACTTTGAAATTTTAGATGAAATACCTTATATACTTTTTGAATTACCTGTATCATTCTACAAACTTTCGTGTAGCATATCCTGTATCAAATATTAATATTTTGAGAATATTTGATTTGATTTTACAGTTCAAAACGGGATAATACAGAAATTCTTAACCTGTGGGACTCGCCTTCTTTAGAGAGGCGTCGTTTAACAAAGGAGGAAGGCGTAATTTTACTGCTAGTGGGGAGTTAGAACTTATAAAGGAGTATCGAGACCAGAAGAAAAATTCATATTATAAATTTAGTTAGAATCGCAAAAAACAGTTAAAAGATAGGCGCGATTAAAACTAATGTGAAAACTCGAATCAAAAGGTTGAGGAATTCTCGTCTAGTGTAAAAAGATTATTTCAATTTAAAAGAAATAATTTTTGCTGTTACACATTTCCAACTCTGATTAATTACTGCTTAGAAGTTCTTAAACGTGAAATTTTCAACGTTTTTGCACCTTGAAAATTGAATTGGATTTAAAATGAAACGTACCTCAAATAGTTAATTTATTCTTTTTTGTTAATACGTTTTTATGGAACAAATCGGAAAAAGGTGAAATATCACAAACATAATAGAAAGAAAAAGGTAAAAAAAGAAATATATGGAAATCGAATGAAATTAAATATTCTTTAACTCTTGTAAAGGAGAAACAAGTTGACTTTATCTTTTTTTTTCAAGAATAATTGGGCACATCTACCGACATGAAGTAATTTACAGTTATTGTCATCTTTTAAAAAGAGAACAGGTGGCATTTCTTTCTTTTCAATATCATTTCTTTGTTTTATTAAAGAATTAAAATAGGGATTCGATAAAAACTCATTAGATATTAAAAAGTCTCCATCCGATAATTTTGATCCAATCGGCATTTTGCGTTAAAAACAAAGTTAATAAACTTTAATGTATGAACTGGGTAATTCTTAAAATCAAGTTGGGGATGATTTGTTTTCGAAAGATTACAGAATATAATTTAAAATAATTTAAAAAATGTTTTCAGCCTGCTTGATTAAGTACTCGGTTAATAGACCCATCTGGTAAACACATATTTAATAAAAAAAACTTTACATTAACATCAACAACAATCAAATGTCTAGAATTACCAAAAAATATAATAAGGAAATATAAAGTTATAACCTTCATAATTCAGGCATTTAAATTAGCCACTGTTTTATTTAATACGGTAATTTAGACTTTTCTACAATTCCTTAATACAGTTTTATTGTTGAATTGGAATATATTACCCTTTTGCAATTTATCTGAATGCTTTTCGTTTTCTGTACAGGCTTATTTGTTCCAATCCTATGCCAATCCGCGCATGATGAGCTGAAACTTTAACTTGTTGGAACCTGATATACTAAGATTTTGCAAGATCTACACAATTGCATACTTAGTACAAAAATTTTAAGTAAAGGTCGGCATTCATGAAAAAAATAGTCATTCTCTTTCCTTGACACCATATTTTTCCTAAAAGACCTCTTTTCTGAATAAATGTCGAATATCTTCCATTATTACAATTAAACATATCTAATTTTGTTAATCTTGATTTGTTGGAAGAAAGTTACCATTGTTTATAAAATTTATGGTTTGCCATTTGATTATTAAAATCATTAGATTATACTCATGTTTTTTAAAAAGTATCTAATAGTTATTTCACAAACTTAAACATGACTTGACCTTGGCTTCAAGTCATTTTCGCAAAAGCTTGATGTCTTCTCTGTACCTAACCTCAAAATAACGCCTTTTTTTGATATTTTTTTTTATTTAAAAACCAACTGTTGACTATTGTGAGGGATAGAATGCTTTATTCTCCATTTAGCCTTTAACTTGGGTGTTCTTAAAAATTAAAAATAATTCGAAATAATATATTAACGCCCATTTGACGCATGACGTAATCGTTCAGAAATCAACAGCTGATTTCAAGCGCGCTTGAGGTGTTTATTTCACACTCGAAGCGCGCCTGGATCAAGTCAACCCTAAATCGTTTAGGGCTTGACTTAACAAATCCCAGCCGGCTTCAAGTATAATCTCACCCTTTTAATTCGTCATTTCTAAGCCGCTTGTAGGAGGCTCTTGACTTCAAGTGCGCTTGGAACTGTCGATATATACATACTGAGTATATAAATTGTGCGTTAAGAACTTAATATGATAAAAAATCTTTTGTTTGCAGATTAGCTTTCACATTGTTATTTATTTAGTTTTTGTTCATGTATCTCTTAGCATTATGGAATAATCTTGAAACTAATATGATTTAAGATCTATTTTTTAAACTTCTTCTTTGTTCGTTCTCCTTTCTACCGTCCAGTCCGAACTTTCCTGCTGCTGTTTCAGATTCATCGACCCGAGTACCAATTTAAATTAAACATTAAAATCGCCCTTGAGGAAAGTGTAGTGCCACTTTACTTCTTTTAATGCCATTTCGACGTCTTCATAGAAATGACTAACTTCTTCATTTTCATAATTTTTGGTGGGTAATGGAAAACTAAAAACGAGATTGAAACATCTCAGATATCACAGTAATAAATTAACTATGTGTGGGATGTGCCCACTGAGTAGTGAAAGTTACAATTAAAATAAACCTAAAAAGTGAGAGAACAAAGAATAACGTGATTTGAAGAGAAGCAAAAAATATCGATGTATATGAGGAATGTATAAACGTGGAATTGAGTCATAACCTTCCAAACGACGTTGAAACATTTGATAACACAATTACGAAAACACATATCATCATAACCACGCCCTTGTAAAAACCAAAACCCAAAAGATGAAAAACTGAGTAACGACACTAAAAATTAAAAAATAAATACTTGTAATAATTGCAGATAATTCTATAGAGGATTATACAAAAATCAACAGGAAGTTAAAAAAAAACTTTCACAAATTAATAAACCAAAGCTCAAAAGAATTACCAGAGATAACACGGGAAGAAGTAACACTTCTTCTTAGAAAAATGAAAAATAATAGAGCTCCCAGAGAAGATCAAATCGTAATTGAAGCTGTAAAAATGAATGGTGAAGGTTTGCTAATGGTTATAGTTACTTTTTTGGGCCCCTGCTTGGAAAATAGCAAGAAAATGGAACAACGCGGTGAAGGATTCATAAGAAAGGGGATATAACCATAATGTGCCTACAAAGGAAAGTCTGTGAACGGTGGTAACATCTGGTGCCGAGACACCCACAGTAACAAAACAGTCGGCAAAGAAATAGAGTGCCACAATGAGTCCTTGGGAGAACAATGTTGGGTATTACAGGGTAAGATACATTACTATAATAACAAACATTGCTATCAGACAGCGAACAAAAGTGATATTATCTTAAAAATTACGCAGTCTAAATGGAGATGGGTAGGCTATTTAGCCAGAAGGGATGATAATCGATGATATAAAAGATTAATACAATAGAGATCCAGAAAGGACAAGAGGAGTAGGTGTAGACCGCCGACCAGATGAAATAATAACATCAAAAGGGTGGCAGGAAATTGGATCAACTCCACTCAGGACAGAAATTAATGGAAGTTGTTTGAGTAAGCCTATATCAAGCATAAGAATACAAGATTAATCTATATAACAAAATTATAATTATTATGATTAAATCTAGGGGCATTCGTATACCTACCGTACTAACCCGTTATCTTGAACTTTCCCATTAACATCAATTAGATCAGCATCTATATATGCTAAAACATTTATTTCTGCTTCTTCGCTAATAAAGAATGTCGCTTTATTTTCATTTTCAGAAAATAATTTAAAATGTTCAACTAGTCAAAGACAATAGTTTTCCCTTGATTGCCTTTTATTTCTCATATGGAGCATATGAACTTACCTATCTCTTCTAAAAGCATACAATTAAAATAGCGTACTTGGTCAACCAATGTCACAGTTTTATTATTCATTGTTTTTTGAAATCGCAGCATGTATTATCCCCGAATAATTTTTAATAACCATTATTAGGTTTACGACATTATATAACCAGCTTAAGATGTGCTTTCCAAATCTGTAGACGTCTACCACGAATGGCTGTAGTTAGAATTAGAAGATTGTACTGTAAACATTTTAGCTTCGTAAATTTGACCTTTTATTAATAGCGAAATTTAAAATCCCAGAAATGACAATTTTTTTGCACATATAAACGCAACGCATGGCCGCTACATTCTAATCTGCCAACTTCTGTACATGAATTACTCTTAGTTTTTTCTTTCATTTAAAATGCATAATATAACCAACTCTTATGGTGTGTCAGATTCCATTTTTCTACCTAAAATTATTTCCGAATGGCGCTTCGGACAGTATACTCATATCCTATAATTATTTGAAGATAGTATCTATATGTAAAAGGGAACAAAGTTGTATGACATTTTTTTTTTAAATTAGTTGCCTTTAATTTCTTATATTAAAGACTCAAAATGGAAAAATATGTTTCTCAATTTTTGTGTTTTCTTTCACAATATCGCTACAAGTATTCGGGATATAAGTATTTTTTTAGATTAAAATTACATACTAAATTACAAATCTTTGTTCGGTTTCCAGAGTGATAAACGAATACTTAAAAAATGTTATAAATTTGACAACAAATTAAGAAATATTGATGATTATATTTACAAAATTTGAATATATACGTTAATGTCCTTTTTGATTTAATTTATAAACAAAAAAATACACAGGCATTCAGCCATACAATTTTGCGTTGTTACTTAGGTTAGTCTTTATTTTTTTACATCAAATTTAATTAAACATATTTACCATTAATCATTTAACACCAAGAATATGACTACATCTAAACAGAAATTTTTATCCTAATATAATGAATGCGTATTTTTTTTATCTATTTTAGAAACGAAAAAACCGGGATTCCACCTAAGTTGATTCCATTATTGAACGTTTGCCTAGAGATTCCTCAGTTTGGTCAAGTACGCTCTCTTAACGTTCATGTCGCTGGAGCAACTTTTATTTGGGAGTACGCTAAGCAGCACTTAGTTTAAGAATTACAAAGTTGTTTAGCATTAGTGGAGAGAGAAGGGGGGCAACCAAAAATTATAATTCCTAATTTTAGTAAAAATTATTACTTGTATCATATTACATCAAATTAAAATTTTAAGATTTAAAGGTATTTTTTAAGTTATAAAAATGATAAAGAAGTTATTTGATTTATATGTAAATGTTTGGTTCTGTAATATTCCTTACAAGGATATTTCAACTTTTTATACATACATACCGTATGCCTAATATAACCTTTCTGCAGTCTTTTTTTTATTAATTTCTTTTTGATAAAAGATATTCAGGCAATTGACATACCCTCATATCATATAATTTCGGAGATTTCCATACAATTTTATTTAAAGTTCGACAAATATCTAAATAATACAATATAGAGTGAAACAATCTTTACATGTCAAAGGCAATAGAAATATTATTTGTATTTTGAGCATCCTGTATGTATTCATTTTTTATTTTCCAAGATTGACTTCAAAAATTTTTTAGTTCTACTATATGAAATTATTGTTTATAGTTTGATTGATTTGCTTCTTGCGAACATTATAAATTTCAATTTTGTTTTTGGAACACCTCATATAGTATTTAATTTTTCTAAATATAGTTCGTATATATGTTTTCGAGATACGTCTGAAGTATGAAATTTAATCACTTCAAGAAGTTCTAACATATGTATAAAGAGACCTTTTCAGTATCAATGGAACAAAAAACATTTCTTATTTCGGTTAATATCGTTAAAGATTTTTATAGAACTGAAAATTGAGATAGGGATATGTAAACGATTTTGTCCTTAAATGTGCTGTTTGGTCATTTAAACCGATCAAACTAGAAATTTTTTATAATATATGCTTAAAGCTTTTAGCAGAACTAAAAAGTTAAATAATGTACAGGATAGTAGATTTTTTTATTAGTTTAAGTCATTTCTTAGTATATTTCTGTAGCTTTACTTTATAATAATGTAAAAGCGTTTGGTTTTATCAGAACAGGTATTTTTAATATGTTGAACAATATATACATAAGTTTTAAGATATGTCTAATAAATATTGTTTGTATTTTATTTAATGTAATGGTCGGTTCATACTTCCAAAAATTAACAACTACCACTAAAAATTCCAATTAAACTAACACACTAAGAATTAAAAATGTGTTGTTTATACTCCAAAATTTAACAAGTACTAAAAATTAAGAATGACCAATCAAAATTGATATTCTTACCGAAAAGTAAACGTAAATTTTTTGCTTTTCAATTGTGTAGTTTAACTAATTTTATTGCAAAGTGTTTTTTATGATACATTATTACTAAGTTGTATTTCTTTATAATGCTATTTTTTTTCTATTTTGATGTACTTGCCAATTTTTCTTCTAGCCGGAAACATCCGAAAGAAGATACGAATTAGGTCGACTTTACAAATTAAATTAAGAAGTTGAAAGTGACTATGAATAAACAAAAGTAAAGTATATCATTTAACTTGCAAGTAAAAATTAGTAATTAGTGTAAATTTTTAGTGTTAGTTGTTAATTTTTGGTAGTATGAACCGACCATAATGATTAGCATAAGTAAGAACTTTGTCAAGGAAGAATTTCTTCTCCGAAATAACAAAAACTATCAGAAAAAAAATTTAACAAGAAAATCCTTTACATGTAATTGGATCTTAAAAGTGATTGTGTACATTTCCAATAATTAGTGAAGTACAGTTAGCTCTAAAACAGGCAATGTTTCGGAAACATTAGAGGAAAGATGAGTTGACTTGAAATCTTTTGATTTTGATTAATAATAGCGTTAAATGCAGAGTTATGATCATGAAATTGCCGGCTAATTGTTTAAAACTTTTTTTTTTGGAATATTGTAACATATTGATGAATTTCTAAAATATTTAGCTGAGAATGGTGTATATAGGGTTTTTGACTTAATATGGCGGACATTAATTTAATAATTTTATAAAAAAACGCTATATCTCAATGCATTTCTAAATTATTTTGTTCTGTATAATATATAAAGTGTTTTTGAGTTCGCAAAATTAAAATATAATATCAAAATTTGAAAATTCAAAATAGCTGAACCAGTATGGCGAATATTTGGAAAATTTCATTAAAAAATGCTAAAACGCAATTAAATTTGATAATATTTTGCTCTAAATAACATTTATAGGGCTTTAAGAATGTCTGAGAAGGAACATAATATTGATATTTCAAGATTAAGAAAGGCTGACAATTTTTAAAAGAATTGAAAAAATACCAAAAAAAAAATTGTTTAAAAATTAAATCCTTTTATTTCAATAAAATCTAAATAATCCGAAAAAAAAAATAATTTATTCTTCGTCATCTGAAACGCTTCGTCTGCTGTTCGTTTTTCAATTCACCTTGGTCTCTATCATCAATTTCCTACTCCTGTTTAACAAATGTCTGAGAATTAAAGCGATCTGTGCCACAGAAAACTGAGCAAGCCATGGTACAAAAAAATCTGATTTTCTACAACCACATTGGTTTCCGCATCTATTTTTAGACCCACAAAAAATAATTTTTAATAGTTCGGTTAGGGCTGGAGTATGTATGTATCATTCTTCAATCTTTGTTTTTCCAGCCCCAGTTTTCTGCTGGCAAATTAATACGCGGCCAAGTTTGTACTTGCCAATACACTGTTTTATAGTCTTGTTCTGTTGCGTCTTCAGTTGCTGAATGAACTGCCCAGATGATCTCTTGGTTAGGTCGATTATTTAATAAAGCATTTGTATCGAAATGAACTTAAATCGCGGTCTTTTTCGTTGCACTATGTAAAGATAGAACAGAAGTTACTCCAGCTTGAAAAATCTTTTTAGCGTTTTGGTTTGGTTGATTTTGGCACTAAAAATATTGCGACTTTTTGTATATGTTTTTTTGCAAAATTCACCTTACTTTTTTTTTTAAATGGCCGATGTAGAGTCGCATCATGTGAACACATATAAACAAAATACGTTAACTTTTTGAAGAATATACCCTCTGCTCGGTACTACCATTTCCTAATTTAAGGAACTTGGTATTTTTATTTGTTGGACATACGGCAGTGAGAAGAACAAGTACATCAATATCTTCCTGAACGATAATAATGCTTTCACGACTTCTGTGAATCGCGGATTGTACAATCAGCATATCTGCATTCTTTGGAGATTAATGAACAATAATATTGTTATTAACCAATTTATTTTTTGTATTTTTACTTTCAAGCTTGTTCTTATAGAAACATACACGTCTTACTTATATAAGGAATAGTTTCTTTCTGTATTTGCTCAAAAGTTAGATGGTATCTTTCTTCCGCGCTTTCCAAGGTCGACGCGCGTAGATGTTTCGTTATGCCGCGGAGCCGATTTTTCACCCGTTAAACAAGTGATTCTGCAGCTTACATTTTCACTTAATAAAAATATTCTAATACACATGTAAAATTTCCCATAGTTTCTAATGGCGCAGTTAGTTTCCAAAAAAAATAAATTAAAATTTTTTTTTTTGATAATTCCGAAAAACTGGTATTTTGTTAAATAAATAGTAGCCCGCACTCTACACCTGGTAACTTTTTATATGTTATTACCAACATGTTCAAGAATGCGCTGTAAAAAGGTGTTTTTCCACTTATTTTTCCGAAGAAAAATACTGAATGTACTTCACTAAATAGTTAAATCCCGTTTAAGAGAAAAAAATTAATCGGAGCAGTTTGTACAAAATTCTAGAAAATAGTTCTTAGAAATTTATAATTCTAGCGATATAGGCCCAAAACTTTTCTTTGTGCTTTCTTAAAGTTTGTACGTTGTGATACAAAGATAAATGGCTTGTATCGTGACGTGAGTGAAATACCTCTTCCATAAATGCATTTTGTACAAAATGTACCTAATGTATATCTTGGAGCGTAATTTTATCATATTTTGTCGAGATTTTCACAAACAACGTCGCAACTATTGTGAATTATAGCTTTTTAAAATGTTTGTCAGTTTAAAAGAATGTTCAAAACAATTCAGAGCACTGTAATGATAGCGATAGTGTTATTTTTTATTACTCCTCAAATATTTCAGCAAACGGAATTCAAATAACTAGGTGAGGTGGTGGTAATTTAGGTTTATGATTTGTTCGACCTTAGGAATAATAGATAATGAAGGTAATATTACGAGCTAGGATGTCGCTGATTTTACAAAAAAAAATATATTCACAATTGCAAAAAAATGTTCCCGTATGTTATTTGTTCGTGTCCAGAATTGAGTTATTGTTTTATATTAACTGCATAGATACCAAAAATACTAGTGTGGATCAAATATAAACGAGCGTTTTGCTACGAAACATATATATATATATATATATATATATATATATATATATATATATATATATATACTCAAATTTACATATTTCTTATTTTTCTACATAATCCAATAAGTTATTTATATACTTCCCATAATGGACATGCGGTTTTTTATTGCCGGTATCTTAAAAAGTTCGGGGACGTTTATTAAACCAATCGCACACCAACTCATTCAACTCCTCGTTCGTTATAAAGTGCTGTCCACCAAAAGCTTTCTTGAGTGGCCTAAACATATGGAAGTCGCATGGTGGCAGGTCTAGGTTATAGAGTTCTACGGCAGTTCAATACATATTAGCCAATTTTTATTGTCTAAATGCTCTAGTGCGAGGTCTGGCGTTGTCTTGGAGGGGTGCTGCGCCTTTTTGATCAATAGATAGCTACAACCTAGCTAAGAAGAAGCAGGCAGCGTTAATAGCCCGACTAGAATACGGTGGCCAAGACCTTCCCTGTAGATAACCGCGTCTTTGCTCTCACACGTACTTCTTCGAGATGACACTTTTCGGAATATCAACTTATTCCGAACAATTGATGGCACACTTCCTGATTTGAAGTTCCTGAGAAATTTTGCATAGTTAAGTGCCGATTGCCTTCTACAAGCCATTGAATAGCCTCGTTCAGCGCTGTGATGTTGGTGCGCTGGTCGTCGCGGGTGAACCACATTTTCAAAATGCTCACGTCGTTTTTTACTCCAATGCTTCACCCGAACCCATGAAAGGGTTCTTTTCCTGAATTGTGATATTTAAACGGCGCTGAATTTCAGTAGGATTAATATTTTCGTTGACAAGAAACTAAATAACACGTTGTGCAACTGTGGGGTGCACCTCTTTTTCGCTCAGCGACTTGATCAAAAGATGCGAACATCCCTTACACGTAATCGCCTCTAGTATTCAAAAAGTTGCGGAGTCCTCATGTTGCCAACGAGGGCGCAATTTAAAAAGGCTCGTTTATGTTTGATTCGTCCTCCTACCGTGCCAGACGGCCACGTCACTACGTTTTTTCTAATAATAATTACTGTCGGTAAAAAAGTAGTTCTGTAAAATCACTTCTTCGCCTTTCTTTTGTGTTTTAATGTACATGTTTTTGTACCCAATTTTTGAAATTTTCACCCCAAGAAAGTGGGGGAATTTGTAGACTTGACTTCTAATCATAATTACAATAGTTACAAAAAATTTCATACAAACATTTTAAGAATATTTATTGGTAATATAAAAATGTTGATAAAATACTTTTGTTTCAGAAAATCGTTATCGTAATAATTTTTAGAATTATTATTTCAATGTAAATGTCTTATTTCGTGAATTAATTTTACTTGCAATCGACCTTTACATTCACAAACAAGATTAGTTCACCTTCGGAGCCTTATATTGTTTTTATTATTCTATATTACAATCGAGGAAGTCGGCAGTCGGTACCCATTTGACATCTTAGAAATAATAATTGTAATACAACAAAATAATAATTAAAAAACATATTGTCCGATAACATATTACGATGTATTATTATTTTTGGTAATCAATACTAAAAACTTTTGTTGGTCAAAATCATGTTTTTTTTTTACATGTTATAGAGCCATTCTATCTATCGCCAATGTTCTCTTTTCTAATCGAAGCAGTAGAAAGGTATCAAAACATCATTTTTCTTGCTTTTTACGGTAAACGAATAAATAATTTAAATTTTTATGTATCAGAAAAATTAATTACTCATTAACGCAGAAATACATACGTCTGACGATTAGATCTATATTAAGTTGCGTTAGAGAAGTACGTATGTTAAAACAAGTGATAGATGCGAACAAATGATTTATGGATTTATGAGCTAATAGCTGATAATGTAGTGATAAAGTAATGCCGAAAGTGGTTATTAGTGTTTTTTTATTAGTAAATCTTCATTATTTTTATTCTGACATATATGTTAAACAAAAAAGTATAATAACTTTTTTTAGCAAATTTATTTTTCTAAAAACAATTTTTTGCGTCTGAACAATGTTGTATTTTTGTAATATTTTATTTAATTGAAATTGAATACATTTTCATAAAAAAAGGTAAAAGTTTAAGATAAAATTTTAAAATATAAATGAAATGTAAATTTTTGGATAATAAATGCACGTTAAATCCATATACTTTAAACCTTCAAGTCTAGTGGCTTAAGCTGATTTGCACTGCAATAATTTAAGACAATAATAGCTAATATAAGCCGGGTTTAGAATATATTCACGTATAAAATAAATAAAAGTTACCAGAATTAACATTATAAATGAGACGGCTTAAATTATTGCGACGTAAAGAACATTAAATCGCCTAATTTTAAGGGCCCTAATTCCAAGCTCCCTTTCAAACCGTTCTATTAATAAACTTTTACCATATATGTAACAAAAGGTGTAAATATTAAAATAAAAATTTTTTTGGGTTTCGATAATTACACATCAACATATTATATAACATCCTTTATTTAAATATCACATGATGGAAAGATGCTTTTAACAACAAAAGAACCAAACTTATTATGGACGAATTCCAAATCGTTTTTTTTTTCATAGGTATAATGAAAATAATCCCATCACAGTCAACTTTTATAAGGGATATTTTATCATCTTTAATAGCTGTTTAGTATTTAATTCAAATAACTGTGATTTTATTTGTTCCTATAGTTTACAAGTATTACAATGTGTTTAAAATATGATCTCTGTATTAAATATGAAGTATTTTGTTACAGCATTGGGCTTAAAATTTTATATTAGACGGACAAATAAAAATCTACGATATAAATTTAAGTAAATATAACTACAGTCTTAACAAATCTCTAGGGATTTATAACCACTAACTCGATTTTTGTTGAGATTTTATTGCATTTTTGCTTATAAATTAGTTGGTTTTGGAATAATTTTTTAAGTATTAAGATTTTACTTAATATTAAGTTCGAAAAATGGTGCTAAAATTTAGATTATTAATTATTTTTTGTTAAGGTATACCCATCCCAGTAAATTTTTATTAGTTTTAGACAAAAGCTTTTACAGACCTACGTCTGAACGTAAGGGATGATAAAAATTTTTAGGGGATATCTTATTTTGTTTTTTAAGATTTTACATTTTTTTATTGTTTAAATATTGTTCATATTTTGTATCATTGTTAATAAAATAGTTGTTATTTTTACAATCTTTTTGCTTCCGAGTTATTTATTAAAAAAAAGTCCCGTGTATTTTACAATATTTTAAACTCGACCAAAAAAAAACACCATCTTAATAGTGTGTGTAGGTGATTATTGTATGGAGTTATTTAGCCGTGCAGTTAATTTTTGAACACCCTATATATACAACGTGGTCAGTTCAGGCTACCTAGCGGTCATATCTCAAAAATTATAACTACTACAACTTGAGGACGAAAAATTTATTATCACACACTGCCCAAAAAATGTACTTAAAATATTTTTAAATTCCTGATTAATTCTATGGCTAGACCTATTTACTATGATGTTATAAAAACCACTGATTTTTATAAATATAACTATAGTGTCTGGATATATTTTAAGGTCAGTTTTTACGTAGTTACCATGGTAACGGCGTGGTGAAAGGTAACAAATTTTATTATGCTTTAACTTGAACTGAAGAGGCATTAATTCTGGTTACATTTTGTTGTAACCAATTTTCAAGTTTGTACGATAAACGAAAGACTAGACATAGACCATTAGTTAAGAAAAATAAATTTAAAAACCGTCTCGCCATCTTTTTTTGATTAAATCTGATATAGTCGAAGTATTGAATATACTTAAAAATGACATTAGTGGTCCGAGTGGTTCTGTTTTATATACCTCTTATCAGTTAGTATCACGCTAGGACCGGACTTTAAATTTCATTTGCCATTTTATATAAAATGATTCTACTTAGCGTAAAATATTAAAGTAGCGGAAAAACTACCTTTTTTGTATTTACGTACAAAATTATTAACGAGTTCAAAGCATTACAATAAAATAATAATTTTAGCAATTTTAGACTAATATTGCAAACTACAATAATTTAATGATATAGGAAAATTTCACATGATTGATGTTATGTGTCTGTTAAATCGACAAGCCTTGCATGTGTTAAAAAGAATGCGATAATTTATTACAATATAAAACAAAAGAACCCCTTTATATAGCGTCCACAACTCGTTAAGGGTTTTCGAATTGAGTTAGAAGCAAGTATTTTTTGTAACCTCTAGATCAGTTTGAATTAATTATATGGTTTCGAAAGGAGACCACAAATTTACCATATTTAATACTTTTAATGTTGATCTCCAGAAGGGGTGGATCGAGCCTTTTAGGGGGGAGGGGGGCGATGATATCGCAGAAGTACAGTATGGCAAGCGAAAGCAAGTTGTCGACTGGGGGAGGGGAGACGCCAGCAACATTCCCATTCCTAGTGTAAAAGGCAGAATCGGGTCTATTTTTCTGAAAAAGCTCTTGGGAGGGGCGATCGCCTACCTTGGATACGCGCCTGATCTCGAGTCTTCTAAGCAGTACACTAAATGCCGCTTTATTGAATATAGTTGTTATCGGAGGCTTAGCCATGGGGAGTATCCGATTTATAACTGCACGGTTGCGGGTTCCATTCCTGCAATCTGTTTAGATGGTTATATGTACTGTACATTGCTTAAGACGATGATTGGAACAAGCTCTTCAATTCGGATCTCGTGCTAGATTATAAATCTAGCCTATAAAATTCTATCATTTAAGGGCTTCTGACGAAATAAAACAACAATTCTAAGCCATTTTTCTTTTAATTTTAAATATACAATTTTATAAATATTCATCAACAAACATTTACTGAAAATTTTAGATACTAGTGTTATTATTTTTTTATATAGAAGTATTGTTTTTTAAGTATCACAATATATGAATGTATAAATAAACTTTTTAAAACTTAATTAAATATTAATAACATTACTCTCCGAGTTTTTTTTGGAAATAGCGCCTAATTGAAGAAAAAGATTATAGTAACATTTTACAAAATTTGTTATCTCTAGTGGTGGTCATTTAATTTCATTTAGACACTTTCATTTAAATATTGAAGCAGAAAGTTAAAACCACCGTAAAAAGTATAATATTTAAATATTTGTAGATATAATTAAAAAAATGAAATCTTATTTTTCTTACTCGATTGTTGTGAAAGTGTTAAAAAATATTAGATTTTATAACTAGATAGTAGAAAAATGTTAAATAAAATAATCTAAAAAATTTCCACAACTTTTATTTTCATATATGGTATTACTGAAAATAACTTTAAACTTCTTTGGCTAAAATTGAAATTACTATCTGTTGCATTTTGGAATTTGCATTTGTTTGAAGTTATTATACTGCAGGCTGAACGCTTATTCTGTTGCTTGTTATACATGTTCTATGTAAAAAAGTTAGTAGGTTCTGGTTTAGTTTATCTTATGAGTATAGACCTTCAGGAATAATCGATCTTTCAAGGTGACCTCAGCAGGTTAGAGCTTCGCATTGGAAGATAATGTTTGAGGCTATCACGTTCTTCGCCACGTAGTCTACAAGTTGCGTTTTTTATTATAAAGGTCAATTGTGTGTACATGTTTCCTTAGGCTGCAGTAGCCAGTGACGGGATTTACTTAAAATCGTTAATTTTATTAGCCAAAAATATCTTTTTCCAAAATAAGCTTAATTAAAATCTGAATTGTTTTGAAATATAATCGGTCGTGTTGACTGATTTGGAATAACATTGTCAAAAGTCATCATAACTTGACCGTTACAAAGTTTCTTTGTTAAAGTCGCAAATTCAAATTTTATACCAATTTTACGGCTATGCAAATTTTGTATAAATATATTTTAAATTAAAATAATTTGGATTGTTATAAATTAAACTACCTCTAAGGCATAATTATATAAATTATACATCTGAACTTATACAATAAATAAAATAAAAGATATATACTACCATATGGTAAGACCGATGTTTCTACTTGTAATAGTGAAATGTAAGTATCAAAGAAATTAAAATTATTAGCTCTTTAAGTTAATAAATAATTGTTTTACTAAAGCTTTACTATGGACTTTAAGAAAAGAGATATGTTAAATTATGCTAAAAAACTAATAAGATAACATTGTCAGGTTGTGTTATTAATGTGATCGGGCTATTTCTGAGAAATATTGCAATATATCATTGATAGTAAATTCTAAAGTTATCATTGAGCCTGGATAGCATTGCTGTATTAATTCTTCAAGCATTTTGTACTGTCTTATAAATTCTTCCTGCATAGCTCTCCAAACTACTTGCAACAAATTTCCTTCTTCGGACAAATGTTTTTCCACTTTTTTATAGAGAGACTCTATGCCTTTTTTCACCTAAAATTATTTATAAATTAACAAAAAAAAAAAAGAAGCGAAATATTTTATATTAAATATAAAGGCCAAAAAACGTCGAAATTTTATTGAAAACTTTATTTAAACGAGCCACAATATTTTTATACAGAAGCCATTGCTTTCTATGTATAAATATGTATGACGATAATTGATAAATATATATATATATATATATATATATATATATATATATATATATATATATATATATATATATATAAAACGCAACTCGAGCTTTTTTCAGTACAACACCCAGAGACAAGTGAGTTTAAGTTTTGTTTTTTAACAATAGTAAAGTGCAGTTTTTAAATTTATATATACTGGTATCATACAACGGGGACAAATGGTTAGAATACTAAATAACTTGTATGTTGTACAAAGCTACTTTCAGGAGGAAGGATACAGATAAATATACCATAACTTTGAAGAAGCTCACTATGTAGAGCGAAACGTCAGAAAAATTGTCGTTTTTTAATCTTCAAATAAGAAAACCTATACCCAAGAAAATATGTATTGTCGTTTTTTAATCTTCAAATAAGAAAACCTATACCCAAGAAAATATTAATATATATATATATATATATATATATATATATATATATATATATATATATATATATATATATATATATATACATATACATATATACGAAAAGACTATCACCAAAATAACTGATAAACGAACATATAAGTTTTATAATAACGTAAAAATAAAAAACATAGAACATAAACAGCCAGCAAAAATATGTGGCATTACCGTACACTAGTGAGCTGTCAGAAAAAATAAAATACATTTTAAAAAAGCATGATATTATCGTATGCCACAGGTCACATTATAAATTAAATACATTGTTCACAAATTTAAAAAGTAAAACTCCTCTAATGAATAAATCAAATATAATATATTCGATCCCTTGCACAAATTGTCCCAAAAAATATATAGACATGATGAGCCAATAACTGAAGAACAGATTAAATGGCCATAAATATACGAAAAACGCCTCAACAGCGTTAAACAAACACACAAAGGACGAAAAACACACTTTTGATTATAACAGTACCATTATAAAAAACAAAGATATGAATTACCAAAAATTACAGATAAAGGAAATTAAAAAAGATAAAAACACTGTTAACGACAGAACAGATATGGGAAATTTGAGCCACATTTACGCAAGCCTAATTTAAACAAAAATATTAAGTATTCGATCCGGTCAAATAAGAATCAAAAATTGAATATCCTCTTAAACATAAAACCAAACATATACCTTATTTGTTTTTTTATGCATTGTAAAATATAAAAAATATAAAAAAAATAAAACACATTTGCATTCCACGTATCCTCAGTAAACGATGTAAAATTTGAATTTTATTTAGTAACAGAACAGCAAAATGTCAAGGTGTGTACCGGTAAAATTAAATATTTTAAAAAAATTTTAAAGTTTTGACTACTGTTTTTAAGTGTCTTGTTTGTTTTTCGAAATTGTAAATATGTTTTTTATGTGATGTATTTTAATTATATATTTTTAGGAGGAAAGAATTTTGAAAATGCCTTGAATAAAGGGCGAAACGTTAATCGTTTTGTGTATTTATTAAATATAGAACCTAAACCCAAGAAAAGACAAAATAAAGAAAAATGATTATATAAATATATATATATATATATATATATATATATATATATATATATATATATATATATATGGTGTTAGATGAATGGTAAATATGTAGACAATCTATTTAAAATAAATTAGAATTGGTAGGCTATGTTGTTTTAATTAGTACTATCTCCTGAACTTTGTTCTGTAATCTCTGAAGCTAATTTTTTTAGATGCCCTTTTTAGCAAAATAAACTCTTCTCTAACAAAATGTAAATAACTTATTTAACTTATTTAAGTTTTAGGCAGAATCCAACTTAACCCTTTTTTACTTAAAAACACCTTAACTGCCATATTGTTATCAACTGAAATTTGATTAGTAATTGTAATTAAGTCGTCGGTTAAATTTAGGGTATAAAAGTATATTTTATTATTATATGTCACGACTTTAACTATTCCAGAGGGAAATGTTAATTTTATTATTATTACACTTTAGAACCAGGTATGTAAAATTATCAAAAAATCATATTTTCTTTTACCTCTCATTTTCTTAGACAAATATTGAGGTTGGAAAGTGGTGATACTCGATTTTCGAGGCTTAGGCTTCATATATCCCACCATGACCGCAAGTCATTCCAGGCCGATCGCCTTTGCGTATCCAAGCAGCCTCGTTACCTGACCTTGCCTGATTGCTTCTGTTGATATTGTATCCTCGAAATGTCTAACCATAGTTCGTTGAGTTATGGGCACTTTCTGAGGATATGGTTAATAGTTTCATCTTTTTTCATGCCCGGTCCGTATACCAGATAATCCGTGACACCAATCCTAATGAAGATGGCCTCGCGGTTGATAATTCCTCTTCAAGAAAATAAGCTTTCTAGTAAGTCGCGTATTAGGTCCAATTATATGTTCCTTGGAACATATCAGGAACTTCCCTCCAGCATTCAATGAATTTATTTTTTCGCAACAGTTTCAGTTCGCTCTTACCAGCAGTAACTGGATAAGTATAATGGGATGGGGATCATGTGGTTCAGCCAACGACCAGCTTCCTCGTTTCCGTATATACAAGAGTGACCCAGGACCCACTCGAGTCTGATTGTGCAGCCGTTCTTTGTTAGATTATCGAGTACCTCTCTGCTTTCAGACACCAATCGTGAAACTAATACATTGGACCCCAGAGACAATATTGCAGCCCTACTCTTTGAGCATATGTTGATAGTCCCATTTCTGTTTATATCGCTCTCATAAAGATGGCCACATTGCAGAATAGCATAAATTTTCGCTTCAAAGACCGTTGTGTACTGTCCCAAAGAGCAAAACTTTCTGACTCCTGTGCTTCTACCAAACACTTCAACTCCGGCACTTTCATCCTGTCGAGATTCTTCTATAAACCATCAAGATCCATTTTTAGGAGTTTTCTCTTCCTCCCAGTCCTCTGTGCTCGGTAAAAGTATCTTAAGATAGTGGGTTGGTTTTAAAACCGGTGCCATTCGCATAGAGAGCGATGGGCATCTTTCCACAACGCTTCCCCAGTTGCACGGGTAGCAGCCAGTTCCTGCTTGGTGATATCCCCAGGCAACCGAGACCTAAACTGCCTCCAGAGCCTCATTTTATATCACTAAATGCAGAGAACGGAAACTTATTAGAACTTCGCTCCAGTGGGGGAAGTCCTCATCGCATTTATCATTCCTACACAAGCCATTCTTTGAACCTTGTCAAGTTGACGACGGTATTTGCACTTGGCTGTATTAGGTCACCATACAATTGCGATGTATGCAATCATAGCACGGATCACCATAGTATATTAATGGTGTCAGGCCGAATGTGCACCTAAAGGCTCGCTTACAAGCTCAGAATTCCCATATCACCGTCTTGGGTTGAGCCTCAATATAATCAATTCGGTTCCGCCGTAAATCCAGAATTACCTCCAAGTATATTTAACATTTAGGTATTAAAATGCCAAAAACCTGCTGAGTGTCGCTGTAAATCGAATTATAATAATTCAGCTGGGAGGTAAGCTCTATCGACATTGCCTTTCCCAAAAGATAAATGTAAAAGCTAAGTCGTTGAAAAACATTACTTGAGATAATTTTTACCCCACTCAATATTTTTCCCTTTGGTGTCTACAGTGATATTGTTGGTTGCAGAAAAAAAATCCGATAAAAACTAGATTGAGACTTGAGATAACTCCTTTTATTTTTCCCAATTGACCTTAATATTTGATACCTAGAAGTAATTCTGAACCGAACTAAAATAATCATATTGAGGTTCGAGCCAAGAAGGCTATATGTGTTTTCTGCGCTTGTAAGCGAGCCTTTGGGTGTATATGGATACACCGAAAGTGATAAACTGGGTATTCACTTTGATGATTCCTCCTATGATTACGTATGTACGTATGACCAAGCACAAACACTGTCTTCAACATGACAAGGTTCAAAGAATGACTTGTGTAGGAATGATGAGCGCGATGAGGACAGCCCCCACTAGGGCGCTGGAGGTGCTAATGGATTTCCATCCTCTCCTCTTACTCATAGAAAATGAGGCCCTGAAGGCAGTTTACAGTCTCACTTACCTGAGGTAGGAACTAACGGCTACCCGTGTAATTGGGAAAGTATAGTAGAAAGATGTCCATCGCTCCCTAAGCAAACAGACCACATAGCGTTGATTTTGAAAGTAAACCATTCTCTTACGTTTACCAAGCAGAGAGGATTGGGAACAAGAGCATATTGTTCTCAGAAATAGATCCTAATTGTTTATGGATGGATCTCAACAGGATGAAAGAGCCAGAGCTACAGTGTTCGATAGAAGCACAGGAGTCAGAGATTTTTACTTTAACCGTGTTTCAAGCGGAAATTTATTCTACTCTGCAATGTAGTCATCTCTATGATAGGGATATAAACAGAAATAAGACCATTAACCTATGCTCAGACAGTAGGGCTGCAATATGGGCTCTGGGGGGTCAATGTATTAGCTTCACGACTGGTGTCTGAGTGTAGAGAGGTACGTGATCTAACAAAGAACAGCTGCACGATCAGATTCGTCTGGGTCCCAGGTTACTCGGGTACACACAGAAACTGTAGTTAAGCTTTACGGTCCCCATCCCGTTATACGTGTTCCAATTGCTGTTAATAAGAGAGAATTGAAACTGTTGCTAGAAAACAAATTTATTGAATGCTGGAGGGAAACCCCTAGAATGAGGATATGCCAAGGAACATATAATTGGACCTAATGCGTAACTTACAAGAGAGTTTCTTTTCTTGAAAAAAAAAAGAACCTAGGATCGTGGTGGAATTGCTGACGGGACATTGTCAACTGCGAGGCCATCTTTATAGAATTGGCGTCATGGATGACCTAGTATGCAGAAGGTGTCTAAAGGAGAATGAAACTGTTGACCATGTCCTCAGAAAGTGTCTAGCACACAATGTACTGAAGTAAAGACATTTCAAGAATAAAATATCAACCGAAGCAGTCTGGCAATGAGGCTGATTTGCAAAGGCGATCGGTCTCGAATGACTTGTGGTCATAGCGGGATGTAGTGGGCCCAACGAGACCTACGTTTCGAAGATCGAGTATCACCACTGTTATTCATTCATACCTCAATATTTGTTAAAGAAAATAAGAGGTGAGAGAAAAAGTGCTTAACATAGCCTGTAATAAACATTTACATGAATTGTTTAAAAAATCTGATTTTTTTAACTCTGTACACCTGATTGTTAAATGATAATAAAATTCTGACTCTTTGATAGTTGTGACATATAAAACAAAATATCCTTTTATGCCCTAAATTTTACCCACCACTTAATTACAATTATTAGTCAAATTTCAGTTGATGACAATATGATAGGTAAGGTGTTTTTAAGTGAAAAAAAGTCAAGTTGGATTTTACCTAAAACTAAGTAAGTGGTCTCAACTAGAAAAATTCCTTACTAATTAGATACAAGGATTCTTAACCACGTAGATATCATTTATATTTTCGTAGAGAAGAGTTTATTTTGCTTAAAGAGGCATCTAAAAAATTCGCTTCGGAGATTACAGAAGAAAGTTCAGAAGACAGTACCAATTTAAACAACGTAAACTTACCAATTTTAATCGACTCAATAAAATTACTCATTTTAAAAAAGATAGATTCTCAACAAATTTAAAAATAACATCATAATTATGGCTTTTATTTTGTACACAGTTTCTCCATGTGTCTATGACCTGATAGGAGATTACTTAAATTTACCAACTAAAAGATATCTTCCATATCTATGTTCAGATCTTGATGTTGCCCCAAATACCACCAAAACTACAAATAGTTATGAAAGTTTTGTCTCTGACTCTTTAAAACCACATGAAAAAATTGTTGTCCTTTTAAAACTTATTTTTTATCACCTTACTCTTTCTAGCGTATCCCAGAATGATTCTTCTTAATGCATGTATGGGAATTAATATAAAAATATTCTTGTTATGCTTTGTTAATTTTTTTCTATTACACTGTTAAATGACTATATTAAAAGAACAATGACGCTAATGTAGCTAAAATTTAATCTAAAAATAATTAAATGAATCTTTTTAATAAGCATCCTAAGACTTTAATGCATATATAATCTTGCATAAAGATGAAAAAAGAAAACTTTCAGAAAACCCACTTCCCTCTGCTGCATGCACTAGCTACGTCATTCAAAAAAGAAACAAATACTAATTTCGTGATTAAATTAATAACACATATTCAGTTATACTGAATTTGACTAAATTTACTTCGTCTAAAATCATTAGTATCCTAACCAAGCAAGGAAAAAAATTCGCTAAACTGTGAGTAAATATGTTTCCCTGTATATAATTAAACCTATAAACGGCTTTTTATGAAATAGTAACTAAAAGGAATATATTCAAAATAATCAACTCATCTTAACTATATTTTGGGCAAAATCTACATTTCCCTAGCATTTCGAAAAAAAACTGCGATAAGGATATGTTTAAAAAATAAGGTGTAGCTCAAGTTTGAAGGATAACTATTGAGAAGGTTGGTATATATTCAAATTACCCCTAAAATAATCCCTCATAGCTCACCTCGACTATATTTTGGACAAAATCTGCATTTCCCTAGCATTTCCAAAAAAAACTGCGATGAAGACATGTTTTCGGCTTTCCAAAAAAGGTTGGTTTTAATGAGTATATTTTTACTTTCTATTTAGAGAGAGAAAAAATATATGTAAAGTAATTTCGGATATTTCAGGGTAGCTTTTCAGTAGCTTTTTGATCAGAACAAAGCGTATTCTTAGGTTTACTACCTCCCGCAAAAAAAAAAGAAATGTAGATGGCGAATACATGTCGGTTTCAAAACAAGAAAGGTATATGAGCTGGCACCTTAGCAATAATATTCAAAGCAGAAGTATTTGCCACTCAATTGTGTGTCAAGCTGATGATCGATTGGCAACTCATGAGCAAAACAATCAAAATCTTTTCAGATGGTCAACTGGACCTTAAAGCGTTTGAATCGAATACTTGCGCATTCACAACAATACAAAACTGTAAGAAAGCTTTATCTAGATTGAGAGTGATAAAGTCATGTATATCTGGATACCAGGACACACTGGCATTGAAGAAAAAGAATCCGTAGGTTTTCTCGCTCATCTTTTAAAAGAGGGGTGGCTGAAAAATTCGTTGGACCAGAGCCAGTTCTAGATATAGTCTCCAAGCAGTCACTATTGATCTGGACAAAAACAAAATAACACTAGGTCAACTTACCGAGTCTGACTTGAAAGAGCACAATTGTCAGATTAATGCTCAAGACGCTGCAGATTAAGATATTACTTGAATAAAAACGGTTTAACAGAAAGTTCTGAATGCAGATTGTTTATGGATGATAACGAATCGGTGGAATATAATGCGGGCCTGCCCGCTAGCTGCGAGGATCAAGTATTCGGCATTTGATAATAATATCATCCCACTGACAAAACTAAAAAGATTCTCGCCAAATATGATCATCACCTGCATTGAGAAGATAGGTCTAATGAAATATAAATGGGTCTGAACTTCAATAGATCGGACCGTCGCGGTACAGGGGGCCAGACTAACTGTCCACTCACTTCTTAACATAATCTAACCTACCTAAGCATGCTGAAAAAGAATAAAAATATTAAAAACAAATTAAGTTGTGAGTGAGTCCTAGAAGGATGTTTGTAGGTAGGTTAACAAATCAAGTTGTGGGTGAGTTTTTATATCCATATTACATAAATTCAATATCTTAAAGAGTCTACGAAAATATCTGCGTAATCAGAATTCAGAATCCCTGTACGTTCAAAAATATATAGAAGGGAATGAATTTTGACCGCACTGTGATTAACTACTGTAATTATTGTAGGCGACAACGAATATTCCTTTTCTGTGACGTACGATATATCTAAAAAAAATACTAAATAAAAACAAAATCATTTACATAAGATAAATTTAAGTAATTCTTTTGGCATTTTTAACTTATTACAATTTATTAATTGTAAGTGTAAAGATATTAATATTTGGGTTCATAGTATCAAAATTATATTTTGTATTTGTGCTCGAAATTAGGGTTCCGCTTTCAAGGTAGGAAACTTACTGACTTGATAGCTAGAAATTCATCGACATTTGGTATGAAATATGATTTTGAATTGCTTGAATGTGGCAAAATAGTCCGTTTTTTTTTGAATCGGTCAACTATATAACGGAACATGCAAAAATATAAAATGGCGTGCTCCAATATATTTGATATTTTATTTACCAATATATCTTAAGTTTTCCATTCCTTCTACTATATAGAGCAGGTAAAAATTTGAATTATTACTTGGTCCGGTACAAAAACTGCCGAACTAATTAATTTTAAACTTTCGGAATTTTTCAAACTAATAATACCATTGCGAGACTTGTTCTAAGGAAAAGAAGTAAATTGGCTGACCAACTTTTGGTTTCAACAATGCAGGAAAACATAATTTTATAATTTTGCCGGTAAACGTAAATTGCATCTCCCATCACAATCACTTTACCTCAACTAAAGGATTATGAAGGACATAAATAAAAATCGTTTAATGGCCACTAAACATATAAACTTTTCAACATAAAAAGAATTATAAAAGTGTTACATTTGCTTATATAGAACATTTTAATATAATGAATCTATCGTGAAAAAGATTCATAAGCATCACTTTAAATCGCTTAAAAATTATTTTCTTGAAGGATAAATGATAGTATAACAGTATTTGGTTTCTCACAAAAAAATCTATCAACAGCCGAGCTGTCTTCACATTTGTAATAAAAATAGAAATATTTAAATATATTACAGTTTATTAATAAAAGATAAATTTATTAGCATATTATATGTCTTATTCTACTTACCGTACTTCCAGGATACTGGTTAATAACCTTCCTTAACTCCTGTTTGCTGAAAGCTAATTGATAACTAACTTCCGAAGCTTTTACTCCACTAGCAACTCTTGCTTGAACACCCTCAAAAAATGTCTGAAATTTTTTAAATACTAAGCTGAATATGTCTGATAATTTTAATTATAGAATTTTTTAAGAAAGGAGAAGTACTTATTAAGCAATGTGCTTAACATGTAAAAGCAAATTAGCAAAAGGTCAATTCTAATATCATTAAAAATCTTTCCAATATGAAACGACAACTATACTTATTGCGGAAATATAGTCTATAAAGTACTACATTTACAATTGTCATCTGAGCGTAAAGAATTTACTAAGTTAATACAGTTACTAAATGGTTATACCAACCTGCAATTAAAAATTGGATCTAGTTAGATAGTTGCAAAAAACTCGCAAATTGTCAAAAACCGTTCGAACAGTAAATTGGATTGTAGATTTTTTACATGTATTTTGAAGAAATGAACAAAATAATTGTCATGATTGTCTTCTTAATTCAAAATATTGATGAATATTTTTTCGGTTGGCAGTAGAACATAAGGAACTAAGGAATCGTCTAATGCAGATCAGTCAGAGATAATATCAGTGAAAATTTATATAAACAGCCATTGCTGATCAAATTTTACCTTATGAAGAATTGAATACATTAATTCTTCAAAATGAAAACATGTTAAACTCACGATCCCTTAGAGCTGCAAGTAGAAATCCTAATGATTTTTCTGCGTTAACACGAGGACATATTAAATGACTTGACTCGGAGGCAAATAATAATACGAATCAATTAAATCTGGTAGAAAAAGTGGCGCGATGATACAAAGGTACACACAGTAAATTTATATTTATATAATAAATGCACTATAAAGGCATGGTGATGAACTCATTGTTGGAGATAAGCAGTGAAAACATGCCAAAAATCTATAACTTTAACAGGTCCTACACTATTTAGATTGACTGGAAGGCAGGACTTGATCGATAACTAAGTCAGCCAGAAACCCTTGAATGGTTTACAGACGGTTTCAAAATTGACCATGGAATAAGATCCGGAATACACGGAACCACACCAAGACTAGCACTGGGGCAGAACACCACGTTATTTCAGGCAGAAACACATGTTATTGATACACGTCTTCGAGACTTCTCTCTGACGAGGGGTTACAGGGACAGGACTGTTTTCATTTTCTGCGACATTCAGGCACTGCTAAAAGTGCTCGCATATCATCAGATAAACAGCTCTAGGATTGTCTTCAAAACCTCATCACTCTAGCAAAACACAACAAGGTTACTCTTTTACTCTTGCGTGGGCAACAAGACACAAAGGTATCACAGACGATGAAAAAGCGGACCAACTTGCAAAACAAGGGTCTGCTACTACATTTATTGGATCGAAACCAGTTAATGGCATTACTAAGGCTACTAGTCGTGGGTGATTATCCTGGTAGGTAAACCATCAATACCAGACCCCACCGAAACTACGCAGAAAACTATTGATGAGCAAACCATTTGGCAAATAAAGCCGAGAAATTCTGCGTTTAAGCAGACAATAAACCTGATGACAGGATTAACAATCGGCCACTGCACTAATGAAGGATCAATATGTGGACTACGTGACGAAGACGATAAAGCAGCGTCACAAATCATCTTCAAATGCGAAGCTTTAACCTACTGGAGACACCTTCAATGATCAATCAATCCGGATCGCTTATATCTAAAGAACAAACTTCTGAATAGATTGATAAACCTGATTAAGGTAATCGACCTGTTCACACAGAACAGATGTAACAGGCGATACAATAAGTCACTAGGCTATAGTGTAAGAGCTTTTCAACCCGTCTGCTATACTATTCAATTAATAAATCTTTTCTTAAACCAGATTTAGAAAGAAATTAAATACAGTTCACTCAAACAAATATAAAGTTGTTGTTTAAGCATAACTTTCTCCTTCGTTTATTAAAAAGTATAGCAACAGTTTTGTCTGATGTGTCTTATCAAAAATTTCTACTCAACTGATTGGGACTCGAAACATGTTAAGAATATATAATAATGATGACACATTTTTAAAAATGTGTAATCTATCAAAACTTACATTTAACTTTTCCAGTGGACGACCAAAGTATAAAGTAACATACGCTTGTAAGGAATCATTGTATTTTTGTTTCGCTTCTTTTCGCTGACTATCAAGAACTGAGATTTTTAGTTGGGATAACAACGAATACAGATGGTGATAATTTTCTGGAAAGTATAATAAAAAGCTAATAATCTATGTTTGTGTCACAGATAACAAACACCTTGTAATAATTAACAATTTTCTCTGATCAGGTTTAGATATCAAACAATCATTAAAATTTGATTTGCTTCATTCATTTTAGCTCCTCGGCATTGATCTAATAGGTAATTTTCTTTGATTATTTGATACTAAAGGATGAAAATTTTAAAGTGTGACAAGGCGATATCAGGAAAATGGTTTGGAATATTTTCATAAAAGACAGGGGGCAGATTTTTTACTTATATTGGCGGTTATTAAAAACAACTTATGTATACCGAAAATGTTTGCATTTGCTCCGCAGTTTGCCTAGTTCTGTTCGCCTAGTTCTGTTCTTTAAGAAAATAAGAAAAAAATATAATCTAGCTGTACATACCTTAGCTGGTCCCGTTGAGAATTACTTATGTCATTACGTGATAAGTTTTGACATCGGTATTAAATCAGAGTTACACTATCGATTTGTTTAACCTATGGGACAGAACTACAACACTGAGATCGATATGCTATAAATCAAGAGAGAACGTAGAAGAAATTACAAAGAAGCTACGCAATTATCGCGATTACGTTTACTGCAATTTCAGATTCGCTTATGGAGATTGACAGGCGAGGGCGCAATTCAGGGAATTTTTGTACATAAAAAAATCATGAAAAGGTGGCAGTTGGAATTTTGCAATTGTTTTAAATCCACTTGTTGGTTCTAGGTGTGTGGTCAGTGGGAAGCATTTTTCATTACTACAATTTACATTCTAGCACATCACGCTTTATCAGGAAACCTACGGTCCAGATTTTTATAGCCAGGTAACATTTTACAACTAATCAAGACTAAAAAGAATAATCATTTTGGAGAAAAAATTTGTTTCGATGAGAGCACTATTACTAATTTTGGTCAGGTATTTTTTTATTTTGTACTGCGCTTTTGGGCATATTCTTTGTGTTTTTTTTTAATTTGAAGTAAATCGACACAATCTGCTTTGAAAATCCACACAGAATGATGGCGAAACAGTATACTTGGTCAGTCCATACGTGGGGTGAAATTATTGGGCCAAATTTTTTCGATGACCACCGAGATAGGGAAACGTTCAAGGATTTAGTTACATCATTCTTAATCACAATGGACCTCAGTAAGAAAGTGTGGTTTTAGTAAGATGGAGCCTTGACATACTTTCCGCGCCTGAGGCACTCTTAATGGTATGTTTAGAGATGAATTGATTGTGGTGCTGCGCAAATTCGCCTGTGAGGACTCCCAATTTGATCCCCTTAGATTTTTTTGTATTTATAAAAAATAAAATTATAGCTATAGCACCAACCACAGCAGAAAATATGAAATACTAGATTCCACAGACATCTATATCAGTAACTCACAAAATTTTAAATCGTGTGCGCAATTTTTATAAAAAAAAATCCAAAAATATTTAGAAGTAAACGATATTTTTAACACCTTTTAAAATACTTATAAATTTACGGTATGCAGTGCTATATTTTAATTTTTTCTTATTTTTTTAAAACATCATAACTAAGCAACTAGTGGAGCAAATGTAAAAATGTTCGCGGCACAAAAGTAGTTTTTGACAAAGAATCGAAATTTCAAAAAAAAAAAAAAAAAGAAATACCTTTCCGTTTGATATTACACAGTTGCCATCTGCCGTTCAATATTTGGAGAGGGGGTAAAAAATTTCTTAAAAATTTGTTTCCTGCCGCTTTATTACTCCATCAGTCTTTAATGAAAATATTCCAAACCCTTTGTCCAATATTGCCTTGTAACATTTTAAATTCCTCACCCTGTATATTGAATAACTCCTGTGAAGTTAGGCAAATTGGTTAGTCTTACACTTGATATCTTAGACACGCTTAGAGCGCGAATTAATAAAAACAGAGGGGGTTATAATAAATAATAATAAAACAATCAGTGGGCCTTTTCAAAATTACACTCATTAATACATAATAAAGTAAATTAACGATCAGTGTGATAATGTCACCACGTTAAGTTAAAAATGAAATTAATCTCGGTCATTTTAGTTAACAGATCTGCACACTTTCTATGAGAACGTTTTTTAATACTAAGAACTAAGGTATTTTAACATTATTCACGCATAAAATATACAGGCGTAATAAAAAATATCACTTAAATATTAAGGATTATTCAGAGCATCTGCTGATTAAAAATAATGGTAATTCAGCGTCTGTAGTTTAAAGTATTTCGTGCCTTAGTTTGAATTCGTTAAATATGAGAAAAAGTTGTGTATGTACTACTTTTTTTCATGTATTTTTGTAACATTCAACAAAATAACTATCGGCTGCTCGTTAAATTAGCATATATATGTTTTTTAATTTTTAAAATTTATATTATATATTGTAGTACACAGGACGTATATTATTTCTACGTCTTTACCACTCTTCTGAAACTTTGTGACTAGTTTTATTTTGACGAGTCCGACAACTTTTTTACTTGCGTAAATTCTCGAATATGCTGGGTTTTCGAACACTTGAAATTGACAATTTCCGAGCACTGGACTGGAAAAATGGCGCATAAAATTTGTCGGACAATATGACCACTCGATTGTATAAACATTAATTAAACAACTCTCAGCTGATTGGTAACAAAAAAACATGTACACGTCGTATGTACATATTTTTTTTAATCAAAATAACGTATACATATTTTTTGTTACCACCCAGCTGATTTTCCACAGGTTACAATCGAGTGGTCATAATATCCGATGCTCGCAATTTGTAGACCTCGCGGATTCAAAAATGCAGTGAAGCCAGTCACAAAATTTCAGAACTGCAGTAATCTTGTGGAAATAAGGGTTTACGTCTGGTGGACTATTACTTTTGTAACTTCTTTTTTATACGAACTAACTGTCCAGTTTATTAGAAAGACTGTAATCGTTTAGAATTGTTTTTCACTAAAGGAAAAATATGGATTTGGATAATTTTTATTATAAAACTCACATTTTTTCTTAATAATTCACCAAAGAACACAATTTACAAGTTATTGTGTTACTAATGTTTAGAAATGGGGTTTATTTGCAACGTAATATTTATTTTTTTATATTTTTCCTTTCCGTGTTTAAAAAAAAAATTTAATAAGTGTTATGTGAATTTGCAGAACTTGGACCTCTTGATTTACCATCAATTTGGTAAGTTCCGGTTTTGCCATGAATCGATTCGAACATTTAATCATTTTATTCAATGAAATACAAACCACTTTAACAACTACCATAATGTTTTTTTTTTGTTTTTAGGTTTAAAATAATAAACGTTAATTTTACTTAACTGTCCTGGTATTTCTGTAATATTTTACACCCGCAGACTAAATATAACAGTGACATATAACTATGAATTAAATGACTGCGATTAAAATTTCGATTTAGCTTCTTTAAAAAAATGGCCATGGTCAAAGTACACCGGTTTTACAAATTAATTCTTGTTCTTATATAGCATCTTTGATATTTAATTAATATCTAGTTATGGTTAATGTATATGACACTTAAGTGTCTAATAACGCAAAATATTGTGTTCATTGTTTTGACTATGATTAATGTTTCAAAATAATTCAAATTTCACATATAAACATTACTTATTTTCGCATAATGAGATTCTCTCAGCTAAATAATATTTTTTTAAAACTTTCCCTAGCTACTCGTGGAACCAACCATGGATAGTGATTTAAAAAAAAAATAAAAACGGAGCATGTCATCCGGGCAACTCAGGAAACTCACTCGCCTCCTCAAATGAGTCAACCTCACAAGGAAAGAGCGAGTGGGGAAAATGATAAAGAAACAAGGAAGGAGGAAGAGAACAAAAGTTCCCTCTCTTCACCCTCAACTTCCTTAATGAAGCGGAAAACCCCTCATAGAAAAGAAGACGAAGGAAAGGAAAAAAAAAGAAGGAGAAGAACTCACCTCTATTACTGGGAAAACCGGGGGCAGAGACGCCTCTGAGGTGAGGATTAAGTGGAGCAGGAGTAAAGTATTACCTGCGCTATCTCAATAAAGGGATAGCACCAGGGGAAGCCAGGAGAGAAGTGGCAGAACATAAAGCTATCGAAGACCAAAAGAACAAACTAAAACGTAAGCGAGAGGAGGCAGGTGCAACTCCACCTCAAAAACCAGAATCAAAGAAGTAAAGAACGGGTAAGGCCACCATCACCTCCTACACTGATGAAAGCTATACAGCTGCTCTAAAATCAATCAAGACTGCTATCCTCCCCAAAGCGTTCCCTGAGACTATCCTCAGCGCAAACGAGCAGACCCTATTGGAGGAGGCAATAGTGGAAGAGATGTACGAAGGATGGGAACATAAACTCCAGTTCAGAGGCATCCGTTTCTGTCGGGGTATGATCCTGATTGACTGTGAAACACCATAATCAGCAGAATGGCCCGGATGAAGGCACCAAAGCTTAAAGGCTGGAAAGGAGTAGAACTGAAGGTGTGTGAGGGAGATGACATTCCAAAAGCTCGCACAGTATCAATCTTTCTTCCTAAAAGTCAAGGAACAATGGCAGAAAAGCTTCTACAGCTAATAGAAGCCCAAAACGATGGGATAAAAACATCAAAATGGAAGGTCATTAATGTAAAGGACGAAGGTAACGGCCAAATACTGAGGGCAGGAATCGACAATCTATCCTGCCAGAAAAACAAAGACAACTGGCACACCATCCACTATCGCGGTGGGAAAATCCCCGTGCACGGCATAAAGAGGGACAAGAAGGAAACGGGGGAAGTGACTCCGACCTCCATCTCGGAGCACTATCATCTGTTGAAACGACAACGGAAGTCGAGGAAACCGAAGGAGATGACAGGGGGGACATCATTCTCATAGGAGTGGACATTACCCTCAAAGGAACGGAAGAAACTCTCTCCCAATAATAGGAAATGGCAGGAATCAACATCGCCCATGCTAAGGGCGCCTCAGCTGTAATCGCTACGACGTTCACTAAAAACCGGCTGGGGATTGCGCTGACCTAGGAACCCTGGGTCAACAGAAATCAGGTAAAAGGATTACACTGCAAGGATGCTAAGATAATATATCATGTCAGTGATGACACGCCCAGAAAATGTATCATGATAAGGAAAAATATTAAATATTTTTGTCTTCAGAATTCTTAACGAGAGACCTCGTTCCTATTCGAGCATGCCTCTAACTGGGACATGCTCCAAGATGAAATGAAAAAGAAATTCAACTTTGTGAACAACTTCAGTACAAAGTTGAGTCGCAAGAGCGAATGGGACAGAAACACCATTAAAAAAAACTCAGCAAGAAATCCACTATATGGTATAAAGACGGCTCCAAAACAACGGAGGGAACTGGAGTAGGAGTGTATTGACCCGGCACCAGACACTACGAAAGCTTGGGTAAGTCACCAAGCATTTTCGAGGTCGAAATACATGACATTAGGATGTGTATTCAATTTAACAAGGAGAAAAACTATCACGGCCAAGAGATTATCATCATGACGGATAGTCAAGCAGCCATCAGTGCGCTGAGCTCTCAAGTTATCAGTTCCAAGATGACCTGGGAATGCCTAGAGGAACTGAATTATTTGAGCAAGAATACTAAAGTCACCCTCATATGGGTACCGGTACATGCCGGAATAGAGGGGAATGAAATAGTAGACAAGCTCGCGAGCAAAGGGGCTGAGGCCAGAGCCTTTCTGTGGAATCAGTAGCAGCGTAATGCTGGAAGAAAAAAAAGATAGAAGAAGAAAGCAGGAGTTCCAATTATTGGATGGAGTTGCAAGGACCGAGACAAGCGAAGATACTTCTGGGGAACTACAACCAGAAGAGATTCAAAGAATGCATAAGCTTGAGTAAAAGCCAGCTCAGAGTTTTGACAGGGGCCCTGACGGGGCACTGCCACCTGAAGGGACACCTCAAGAAACTCGGACTGGTAGAAAGAGAAGAGTGCAGATTCTGTGAGAAGGAGAACGAAACCTCTATTCATGTCCTTGCAGAGTGCAGCGCTCTAGAAAACCCTAGGATGCGGTTCTTGGGAGCACACCAAATCGAATAAGGGGAGCGACCCACCTTCAAGCCATCCAACATCATGAGATTCCTGAGGGAAATAGGACTGGAAGACTTGTTCTAGCCGATAAGGTAACTCTTATGACTGGGCAGCAGTAGGGGAACACAATAGATCAACCAGGTGGCAGTGTACAGATCCCCAACTCTACGCACATACCTACATACATCTTTATACGATCGGTGTTGACCACGTCCTCAGAGAGTGTCCAGCACTCACCGGACTGAGACAGATACATTTCGAAGATACAATGTTGTTACCGCAAGCTGTTAAGCAAGTTCAATTAACGAGGCCGCTTATATTCGCAAATGAGGCTAGACATCGATGTTCAAGTATCGCCACCTATTGTTAATTCATTCGTTCATTCAATATAAAGTCACTTAAAGTAAGCCTCGCCTTTTTTCAAGTTGGGTATATATATATATATATATATATATATATATATATATATATATATATATATATATATATATATATATATATATATATATATATATATATATACTCCAATACTTCCACTACTAAATATAATAATAAAACCGTTTACCCATGTTTTCTGTATTCTAGATAGAACGTACTAAATATATCATGGCTAATAGCTCAAAATTTTATAGTAAAATGAAAATAAGAATAACGAATATACCATTATTTCCTCTTACTTTTAGGTTGTTCCTATAAATCTAATAATATAGATCTTTAGTGTTGCTTGACAAGCGTGTCTAAGATAACAAAGGACCAAGATTAGTCAGTTTAAAAACTACAAACTACAAAAGTTGTATACATTTTTAATTAATAATAACAATCATTCAACATATTCAAAAAAATATTCCGATTCAAACTTAATATTGTTGATAACCACTGAAAATTATTAAAATTTAATTATTTTTATTAGGTGTTCGATTTTTTATGCTGTTTAATATAGATAGGTAAAGCAATATTGTGTATTGTTTTAATTTCACATATGAAAAATGAAAATTGCAGAGCTTGAAGGTATAATGACAATAGTTACATTAGCAATGGATTCAATTAGATGTTTTGGCTAAAATAAAATACAGCATAGTACCACTTTTTTGTCGTCGACTTGTAATGTTCGATTAAAACTATAGTTTTTAGAGGTTTTATGTGAAAAAAAAATGTATATTCATCTTACCCATTTTAATAACTTGGGGTGGAGTCTTCTGATCATTTGCATGAACTGATATGTATTCTATCATGGTATCTATTAATCTAATATACCATTTTTCTAAATCTGCTGCCCTGTCACTTTTTAACAGACACTGTGCATTAACTGCAAATATCTCCAAATTTGACACATATGGTAATATTCCTAATTTCGATTTTCTTGGCAAACGACATTCCTTTATCGAGTCAATTTGTGTTTGCATAAATTGATCCAGTGACCTTTTTACTTCAATTAATTCTGACGCAAATGTGTTACTTAGAAAAGAACTTTGCGCAGACATTACATGTTGATTTAGACGAACAAGCACATACATACAGTAACTAAAAATACATAATGTTAGATTACAAGAAAATACTTTCGACAAGGAAAAAGATACAATATGAAGTATTTAATTTTGTGTTTTTTCTAGTTCTAACGAATGTGAAGAGAAGTAGAGTTTTGGTAACAAATTCTGTATATATTATAAATTTTATTAGCATTTTTTTTTATCAAAAATGTTTAGCTAATGCCACATTTTTTCTTAAATAATATACTAGGTGGCAGAGTGAAATATCATGTATCGAAACATGTTACAATGTGTGACTAAGTTAGCTTCTTCTTGGGTAAAGGAAGACACAATTTTTTAGCTAAGCAAGGTTAGTGCACTTTAGACTGATACACCTGCAGCACTTTGCTCTGATAAAATTTATTTCATATAAAAAAATTCCGAGTCGAGAAATTAAGAACTTGTATTTTTTATTCTATAGCCACTTCAACTGATGACTGATTTATATGAGCTTTAACGTAACCTCCGAACAAAGCGAAATAATCTAATCCAAAAGTAAGTAAAATTTAAATATTGGTTCTAGATACGCCTGGAAAATAAGCTTTAAAATTATGAATCATGCTAACAATATTAAAATCAAACAAATCTTAAAAAATGCCCGAATCGCGGAGAGATGGTGCTACAGGGAAGGGCTCGGAATAAGCCCGGACAAGGCCAAGGTGGTATACTTTACAATCTGCCCAATGATCACGTACGCCGCTAATGTTTGGTAGCCTGGCACGACAAAGTGCAAATACCGTCTTCAACTTGACAAAGTTACAAAAATGGCTTGTGTAGAAATATTGAGTGGGATGATGACTGCCCCCACTAGGGCTCTGGGTGTCTTCCTCTTCACTTATACATAGAGGACAAAGCCCTGAAGGCTGTTTGTTGTCTTAGTTGCCTAGGACATCTCAGAACTGGAATGGGCAGCTTCTCAGGTATCAGGGAAAGAATGGTGGAGAGAAGTCCATCACTCCCCATGCAAACAGATTACATAGCTCTGCTTTTGAAATCCAACCACTCTGTGAGATAATTTTGACAAGTAAAGAGGATTAAGAGAGGGAACAAAATCTTCCGAGAAATGGATTGTGGTGGTTTACAAATGGATCTCGACAAGATGAAAACTGGAACCGGAACTACTTTCTCGAACAATGTGCGACGATCTTTACTGCGGAAATTTATGCTATTCTATAGTGTGGTCATCTCAGTAAGAGGGACATAAACAGGAATAGAATAATAATCATAAGCTCAGGCAGTAGGGCTGCGATAATAGCACTGAAGTCTAGTATAGTAACTTCGCGACTGGTGTCTGCGTGCAAGGATGTGCTGAACAGTCCGACAAGGAATGGTAGCACAATCAGACTTGTGTGGGTCTCGGGTCGTTCGGCTTTACATAGGAATGAAGAAGCGGACTCTCTGGCAAAGATGGAATCCAAGATTGAACCATATGGACTCCAATCCATTCTACTTGCCCCAAATGCCGTTCGTAAAAAGGAATTAAAATTGTTGTTGGAAAGCAAATTTATTGAATCATGGAGGGGCTCTTGGAATGAGGTGTGCCAAGGAACGTATAACTGGACTTAGCGCACGGTTTACTAGGGCCTTCTTTCTTTAGGAAGGAAAGAGCTGCGAATTGTAGTGGGACTGTTAACAGGATATTGTCACCTGAGGGGCCATGTTCATAAGACTGGTGTCGTAGATGCTCCGATATGCAGATGGTGTCTGGAGGAGGATGAAATTCTTAAACATATCCACAATGAGTGCCCAGCACTCAACGGACTAAGGCAAAGACATTTCGGAGATACAATTTTGTCACCAGACGCCTTTAGACAAGTTCAATCAACGATGCTGCTTGGATTCGCAAAGGTGATCGGCCTCGAACGACCTGAAGCTATGGTGGGATGTAAAGGGTCCAAAGAGGCCTAGACATCACTCATTTATATTGGATCCGCTATAGTTAATTTATAAAAAAATATTTAAAATAATTTTAGATTCGTTGTGTGCGACACTGAAAATTCCCACATACCAATTTCAAAGAAAATTGGACTAAATTAATTTTTTTGTCCGCAATCTTGGATTTTACTGAAGCAATCTCGTCCAAAATATATATATTCACTCAATTATTTATTAATCGTTCCAAAAAGTCCACCACAAAATTAAAGGGAGGGTCACTCATATTCATATGTGAATGTAAAATTTTGGCTTGGCCTTCAAATGATCTTGAAGGTCAAGCCAAATGTCAAATTTGAGGTCACCTTGACGGTTTTGATTTCCTAAAACTTTTATACAACAAGTTTTTCTCCATCACTCTTAATTATCGAGCTATTGGATAATTTATATCAATCCATGGTATAAGAATATTTAATCTTCAAACGACCTCCAGATGTGATTTTATACCCTATATTACCCTGTTGGATAGGAAATTTCCTCCGCTTTCCATTTCTGCCATAAATGGGAATTTGTATTTAAAAAACTCTACTTGACCTTTGAATGAGCTTGTAAATTGACCACAAGGTCAAAGTCAATAGCACAAATAGGTGACCCCCATTGTACTAAACAACTTTTGTCTAAACCATTTTTCTGTGTCTGGCTTACTTACGAAGAAATTTGGGTGTAAAGATTAAAATGGCCCACCACACATAAATATAAATATATATAAATATATATATAAATATAATATATATATATATATATATATATATATATATATATATATAATATAAATATATATAAATATATATATAAATATAAATATATATATATATAAATATAAATATATATATATATATATATATATATATATATATATATATATATATATATATATATATATATATATATATATATATATATATATATATGTGCCATTTTAATCTGTGCACCCGACGAATTTTATTTTTAGTTTAAAGTTTATACGAGGTAACTCAAGAAGGAGGTTTTTTTTTTCAACTTTAAACCCCATTTTTTATTTCAGAATCAGAGAGGGCACATTTTTTTTACATAGGACAAGGTAAATATCAATGTTGGTCACATAAGAAAAATTTCAAGAAAAATTTCTTTATTCGCAACATCTTCTACCTGCCCACCTGTAATAACATTAACGATATTAAATTTGTTTATAATTTTTTTCATTTCCAATGTCACAAAAAGTTAGTTTGACATTGGATATTAGCATTTAGCGTTTAACTTTATTGCTAATTTGGAAAAATGATAAAATTAACGGAACGTGAAAGAATCGAAATATTATGCATGATTTGCTTTGGAGATAGAACGGGCACACAAACAGAAGTGGTTGAGTTATTCGATGCAATTCACCCTGATCGGCAACCTAGAAGCCAAAACATGGTAAGCCGCGTCGAGGCAAAGTTTAGAGAATATGGGCATGTTCGAGATATTAAAAAATCTCGACCCTCAATAACAGAAGATGAATAACAGCTTAAAATAATCATCGATTTACACTCATAGGGACAGTTTCAACTTTTAATGAAGCACATTGTAGTGTAAATAAAATAAGGCGGAGTATCACCCCTATAAAATATGCTTAGTTCAGGAGTTGTAGGAAAATGATTTTGGTTGCCGAAATTTTGAGGGCAAATGGAACAATTATGCAATAGTAACAATAATTTTGAAACAATAATTATTTTTTCTGGCGGGGCATCATTCACTTTAAATGGCTAGGTCCATAGAAAAATAGTCCCTAATGTCCAACTGAAAATCATCATTGATTCACAGAGTCGACGACCAAAACCCTCAAAAAGTAAACGTGTGGTGGGGTATAGTTTCTTTAAAATGACTTTAAGAAGTAAGAAACATAACCGCAGATGATATCGACAATGTTCAAAAAGAATTTATTCATCGACTTAGCTATTGTCAGATTGTTAATGGGGCCCAGTTTTAACATTTAATTTAGATGATACCAAATTGGATTTTATAATTTAAAGTTTTTCAGTAATTTTTCTTGACAATTTCTTTATGTAACCAATATCGATATTTACTTTGTCGTATGTAAAAAGTATGCCCTTTCTGATTCTGAAATAAAAATGGACTTTACAACTGAAAAAAGTATCGATGACGTCATAGCTTCTTCTTGAGTTACCCTGTATATTTCGGTATTACGCAAAAAAACTCTAAACTAAAAATTAAATTCCACGAGTGTGAGCGTTTTTTCAAACAAGTATCTGGTTGGTTTATAATGAATTTATTCGCAACTGTACGAAAGCACTGTGTATACAGGGTGACCGGAAAATATATGTACAAAATTTGACGACAAACTCTTGACGTTAAAATAGATCGATGTGAACCAACTTAATTATATCCGATACTGCTTCGTTTAGGCGGCAGAAAACGTCAATGTTTTAAGAAAATATCGATTTTACCAAATTTCTTGAAAACGTGGTAACTGAATTTAATGAGTTTTGGTGTTTGGGGTCTAACACTATAAGATAACGTTTTCTAGTGATATAGGGCTATAAAGTAGTGTGTTATAAAAGTGACGTCACCTGTAAACATCGCTTCTGATTTTTTGTCATCATTGTAATGACAACCTAAATATTTCTATCAGATAATCCCACATATTTGGGAGCTTTTTTACCTCTTGAAAAATTTACGTTAGATAAGCGGTTTCACCAGGAAAAAAATATTTTCAATTAGATGCTGCAGTAAGATACATGTGTGAAGCTAGAGTTTGTGATTCCAGTCATCCTTTGTTTATGCACACGATATATAGGATTAAATCGCCTTTATCAACTCCATATAACACTCGCCACTCGTTTCTTGTCAACTTACATCCTCCCGATCTAACCAGGTTAGCAAATCATTAATTTGATAGTAAGAAACTTTTTAATCATCTTCCCCTCAGCTTAAGGAGGCAGCAATATGAAAGACGTTCAGAAGGCAAACAAGAATGTTCTTGATTGAAAAGGCATATTACATACTTAACGAGTGCCTTACTAATACATTGAATTGAGCTGGATAATATTTTTATTATTTTGACTTATTAACCTATGAGTTTTTCTTTTTATTGTTATTATAAGTTTTGCTTTTTCCTGACTTAATTTGTCATGGTGCTTCTGTATAATTCTAAATGTTAGCTTTTGAGTAGGTTAGTCTGAACAGTTTTCATAAAGGCATTATGCAACGAGCACAGAGGTATCTGAAAACAAATGAAGTGCTGTCAGTACTAAAGTGTTTGAAATACTTGATACCCAGTAGAGCTGTAGATAACTAGGATGTTAATATAAAAATATATGAAAACTTGTGGAGACATCTTCAGTATTTTGGGACAGAATGGAACATAAAACCAAAATAGGGATTTTGGGGGAATTTCGAAACAAGTGGCACCACTGTTCAAAGTATATAGGATGCATATGCTATATAAATAACTTGTATTTAATTTTGGAAATTTAAATTATACATATTGAAAGGTTGAGGCAACGGTAGTATGGATTGTTTAAACTTTTTCTTGATGGATACAAACAATATTTTTGTTTCAGTGATGCTAGGAAGTATGACGAAATGTAGGCTTCAGATTAAAATATTAAATATGACCTAAAAAAGTTAAAGAATATTCAACTATTTCCTACTTATATTAAATTTTAATTTAATTAGAAGTAACAGTTTATTTTCGAAATCGGACCACATGTGTTCAGTGATAAACAAACGTTCAAAATTGGGTATAGGGGCACTGTTATATATATAGTGCCAATTGACTTTTCAAATTCTTTAGTTGCCACTTATCCAATACTCAATAAAATGTAGAAGAGATGCATGCCTTTTGAAATGTTACTTTATAAAATGTAATAAATAATTGTTTTATAAACATTTTAGTTGGGAAAAACAGTTCGGCTCTTATTTGGACCAAACTAAAAAATGGGCATATATTACTTACAAACTATCCTGCCGCTTTATATTATCGATAAGCAAATCTAATTCAGTTTTCAAACAAGCAAAGAGGCTGCTCATCATACTTCTAACATCTTCATCGATTTGTTTATCAACTTTTTTCTGAGGTAGGACCACTTCTGTATTTATTTCGCCACCATCTAGAGTAGTTAAGGTATTTTTGGAAGTAGGACTTAACACATTTAACTAAAATCATAAATAAAATTTAAAAATTTCCACAAAAAACTTTTAGAAAGACAAAATGTATTTGTTTCGTAGGTTTTTTTTTCTAAGTTTTTGTTATCAGAAAGTCCCAAATGAGTTCATAGAAAAGAAAAAATATATCTTCAGTTATTACATTAAAGTAATTTTAATATTTTTTTTGTAAAGGATCTCACAACAACTTCACAATTTAGACATTTTTTCTCCTTGTATAAAAATAAAACAACTGAAAAATTTCTAATAGAAGGTGGATGCTTTGATTCACAAAAACGACAAAAATAACACTTTTATTATTGCTTACCTGGAAAAATTTAACACAAAATTGTTGTTCTTGCATAAAGACTGGTTCCAACTGTGTCAGAACTTGTTCTAAAATAGTGTCATATCGTTTTCTATCTACTGTACTAGTTTCTAAAGTCCAAAAGTCTCTATCTAAACCAATAAGTGTTGTAGGAGATGTTACAGCATATGCTGAAAGTTAAGAATTAGATAAAACATAAAAGTTATGTAATATTGGATGAAAATGGGAGTGTAAGAATTTTATAGCACGACTCGGATTAAGTTGATTCTCGCTTAGAAAATAGTCACACACGCATTATGTTAGTTTTCAACTGTTGACATTGTTATCTTTTTCTTTTGCAATTTGGCTACACACCTGTTTTTGAAATAATTGAAAGCATATGCCTACGAAATTTTATCGCAAAAAATAAAATTTTTATTATAAAGCGTATTGAAACATCCGAGATAATTTTTTTTGTATTCCCTATATTAGGGGACGTAATTTAACTGGAATCATTGTCATTGAAAATATTTATTAGGTGCTATTATGTCAAAGACATAGTCAACGACATTCGAGGGATACAAAAATTTTGCCCTAACTTTCCACATACGGAGAGAGTTTTTTTTCCAGTTTCACCATATGTCTGTTTTTGGGTTAATTGAAAACATGAGTGTGAAAAATTTCGTAGCCAAAGATAAATAATTATTTAAATTAAAAAAAAAAATAATATACCACGTGTTTAAAACGAGCTAAAAAGTATGAAATAATCTGTCACATTTTCCTGAAAATTTGTGATTGTGAATTTTTAATAGCTATTAAAATACTTATAAGTAAAACTTAAAACAAAAAACGTGGGATGGTTGCAATAGATAATAGTAAGGAGTGTAGAGAGTAGCTGTCCTTGCTAAAACCCACACAACAGTTATTATCTATTGCACCCCACGTTTTTCGTTTTAAATCTTACAAGTATCGTTTAAAAATTCACAATCATAAATTTTCAAGACAATGTGAGACATTATTTTATACTTTTTAGTCCGTTTTAAAAATGTGGTATATTAAAAAATATATATTTAAATAATTATTTATTGCTTTTTAGTCTTTAGTTTCAAATCGATTGCAGAATTTATACGATCAGACAAATAAACCAACAAACAGACAAGAAAGCAACCACCATACCGAGAATAGGTGGAATAGGATGAATTGCTTTTTGTAACAATTTATTCTAACTGTGCAACCTCTAACACAGAAAGGATATGATGGAGAGAAGTTTGCATTTACTGTTCGCATTTTACTTCATTCATACGCGGAGCTCCATATAGTTGTACGTTTGCTGAATGTGATTTCAGCACTACAACGGCATAATGTGGATATATCCACTGCTATTGCATCTCACACGGAGGAATCCGTGAAAGCCGCATAAACATATATACGCCATCCGGCGGGAGGTCGGCGAAGCCGCGTTCAGTATTTGCATGCTTCCTTCCGATCTGTCCTCTGCACAGCCAGGTGCATGTCGGTACCCTGATGAGTCTAGTAGAGACGAAACATGTACCTCTGCCGTATCACTGTGGCGGGGAGGGTAAGTTTTGACTTTCTTCTCGGTATGGTGGTACAGGTAGACCATCATCTCGATGGTGGTGGAATAGGATGAATTGCTTTTTGTAACAATTTATTCTAACTGTGCAACCTCTAACACAGAAAGGATATGATGGAGAGAAGTTTGCATTTACTGTTCGCATTTTACTTCATTCATACGCGGAGCTGCATATAGTTGTGCGTTTGCTGAATGTGATTTCAGCACTACAACGGCATAATGTGGATATATCCACTGCTATTGCATCTCACACGGAGGAATCCGTGAAAGCCGCATAAACATATATATATATATATATATATATATATATATATATATATATATATATATATATATATATATATATATATATATATATATACCCGGGTCCGTCCTAAAGCCGGATGCACTGCGACCAGAGTAGGCCTATTGTGCTCACCCTAGACATTACAGCCACTCTGTCAACCTTGCCCCCTAGCTCAATCTGTACAGTCCTGCTAAGGAGTGAGTGAGTATTTCTCCTGGTTCCAATTTTACTGACCTGAAAGTTTGTTGTCTAAATCTCACCAGTGACTCACAGTCACATATGATATGCTTCACCGTTTCCTCGGCTTGTCCACACAGTCTGCAGCCGAGGTTTCCGTTATATAGATTCATTCTATTCAGATGTACTTTGACGGCCATGTGTCCCGTCATTATACCCGTAATAGTCCTTAATTGGTTTCTACTCATTTGTAGTAGTTTCTTTGCCAGTTTCGGGTCCGGATTCCCAATAAATAGCTTGCTGTGGTTTAAACCTTGTCTGGTTATCCAGTGGTTTTTATGTGCTCTTTTGATCCATTCTTTGACTGCTTCTCGTGCCGCACACCGCGGCACCCCAAAGGCCGGTTCTGGACTAATGTATTGAGATGCTGACCCTGCTCTAGCTAGCTCGTCAGCTTTTTCATTTCCATGTATGCCTTCGTGTCCTGGTACCCACTTTAACATAACTCTGTTGTCTTTTGTCAGAGTTTCCAGCTCACTCTGACATTCCCAAACCAGCCTCGATGATACCTTTTGGCCCTTGAGGGCCCTTAGGGCTGCCTGGCTGTCAGAGTAAATGAGGATTTGCTTCCCTTTGTAAGCTCTCCTGTTTATCTCATCTGCGCACCGTAAGATTGCGTATATTTCTGCCTGGAACACTGTTGGGTACTTCCCAAGGGGAAGGGTTAGTTCCTTCCTCGGTTGTAACCCGTATATCCCAGCTCCAGTACTAGTTTTTGAACCGTCAGTGTACCAGATACTTGCACCCGGGAGTGTTTCCGGTCTTTCTCTTTTACTTGCCATTCGATCCTCTATTGTGACTTCAAACGGTATATTATAACGATAGCTCGAATTCATATGGTCCGTGTTCATTTCCAACTCAGGGCTCCTGATTTTTTTGCATATGTTTTTATGTCCTGACATCATCATTTGCGATTTTACTATTGAATGATTTAGTCGGTGGAGTCCCATTCTTGCCTCTGCCTGAATCACTATGTGTAGCGGAGACAGATCCAGAATACACTCCATTGCCGAAGTGGGCGTTGATTTCATGACCCCAGTAATACACAAACAGGAGACCCTTTGTATTCCACTCAGCTTTGTCATAGTTGCTCTCTGCATTACCTTGGGCTACCAGACCAAGGCTGCGTAAGTGATGGCTGGTCTCACAACACTGGTGTATAACCAATGTATCATTTTCGGTGAGAGACCCCATGTTTTCCCACATAATCTTCTAACAGTCATAAGAGATGTTTCCGATTTTCTGGTTATGTTTTCCACTTGTCTGTTCCAGGTCAGCCTGGAGTCTAAAATAACTCCCAGATATTTTACTTCTCTGGCAAGTGGTATTGTGTTTCGGGAAGTTGGTATCGTCATGCAGTTCTGAGCAATGTTTAAAATTTTAAGTCTCTGGCTCCTCGGGAAATAGGTTTAAAATCGATTGCAATTTTTGTACGATGCTATAAGAATTTCTAGCTGACTACTGAACCCTAAAAAGCAATTTTTTAGTAGCAATACCCATGAAAAGTTGCTTCAGCCAGACAACGGATATAAAAAAAAACAGCTTTCAGAAGCGTAATACAACTCCAAATGTTTAAAGAGTAAAAAAATACATTTTCATATGATAAATACATTTTTAGATTCATTTAGTAACTTTTGTGGATAATTAATAAGGCGATTTATTATTTTTATGCCGTGGGCTCATAAATATTATTTTTTGAAATTTCTTTATGTAACTAAAAATTTTGTTCAAATAAAAATAATTATACGAAAGACGAGTGTTAATTAATGAAGAGTTTGATTTTAAAATATTTATTTTAATAATCAAATACTAAATTTTGTAGTTAAGGACATTGCAATATATAAATTTATTTGAATAGTCTCCTATTTCTCCAGCGAGTGTAACCCTGATAAATGAATTGAATCTGAAAAATACATTACTTACCGCCAATTTTATCCCTTGCAGAATTAAAAAGCCCCCTTAGATCTCTATCATATAATTTTCCAAGTGATGTTGTATAAACTTCTTTCAATGAATCATATATTTTTTTATCCATAACCTAAAAACACTTTATGTAATTCATAAAAAATCTCTAACATAGGTCGAATTCAACTAGACTTTAAGGCGAGTTTTCTCATGTTTGATGTCAAAGGAACTGATTTATTGACATTCTATTTTTCTATGATCAATATCTGTGAAGGATTTTTTTGGAAAAGTCGACAACTGCAGAAGTGATGAAGGTTTGCCGTCAAGAAGGTGTGCGACCTTAATCTGATCTGACCGCCATCTCCTCCGTTCTCTTTAAAATTCGAAAAAATGCAATTATGTTCTAGAAGTGATTGGAGATATAGTAGTTTTTTGTTAAAGAGGTGAGTATCCTTTATGACTTCCGAATTTTTGATTGATTGTGAGTTATAAAAATAATAGTTATAGTTACAAGTCCTACCTAAATTTTTAAATGCATTTTTCTCGAAACCATTTTTTTCAACATAGTGAACATGATATCCCCGTAAGTAATGCGAAAATTATTTAAATTTTTTAGGCATCAACAAAATATTAAAAATCGTTTTTTTTCTCATACCGACATTTTTCTGGTTTTGAGTGGTTTAACTTACATGATACAAGTTATAGCGACAACCTAATTAAAAAAAAAATCAAATGAGTTATCATGTTGATTGTCTGTTGCAATACTACCCATCCTACCTATCAAACAACGCGCTAATGGTCGCAACTTCATATGTTTTCAAAATTTGTATGTGAGCTCAATCTTCACAATAACATGTTAAAATTTCCATAAATAAGTTTAAAAAATTTAAAGTTGTCAAGTAATTTTTCACAAAAAAAAAATCATAAATATGACCAAAACTAGATTTATTATATATCCTCTTAAGGAACAGGTAAAAAGTAGTTGTAAAAAATCAAAAAAAGGAAAAAAACTGAAAGCAATATATTTTTGCCGAAAAAGTTCCAGTTAAAAAATGCTTAGTTAATACTATGTTTTAGGGTTAATATTTTAAGTGTATCCGTTTTAACGTAATTAGAAAAAAAAAACATGTTGCTTATAAACTTCAGCAAAATGAATCGAAACAGTTTTGACGAAGGTCTTCAGTGCCTATATAAATAATGTGAATTAAAATTAAAATGAAAATTTTAGAAACGTGAAAAAATTGCCATCATATATTTATTTAAATAAAAATTACGATGCAACTTGGCAACTAGTAACATAAATAAACCATATCGTATTTAAAAATTCGGTTTTATTTTAAGAAACTTTCATATTTCTTTACTGTTTTCTTTCTCATTTGGTATTGCAAAGAAAAAAGGAATGGTAGCTGAAAGTTCGAACAAAAATTAGTAGTGGATTTTGGTAAAATATTGTTTAGGACGTATATAAGCTAAACTCACTCTAGTGTCATATGACTGACTTAGCGTTGTTATGGTTTGGCCATCACAATACTTGATTTATTTTTAAAGAATTCCTATCCCAGCGGTAAAACATTAATACAACTTAGCAAGAACTTGATTTTTGGATCGCGCGCCCTTTATGTCCGTCAACCAAGAGTGAGAAGAAAGTTTACTGATAATTAAAACACGTTAAGAAAATGGAGAAAATTTTACAACGATGATTCGCAAGTCATGTGATCGTTTTGGTGTTCATCATCGACCATCGCGGCCCGAAATTTTAATTAAAAAATATCATCCGGCATCGCTCCCAAAAATTAAACCTCCACTGTAGCACTGTCCAACGAATTTTGACGAAATATTTGCATATTTATGCTTATGAGATCCAGCTTACTCTAGAACTGCGGTCTATCGACCATGGAGACCGCAGAAACTTTCCCAGCTGAATTTTAGAACAAGCAGAATTTCCGATATATTTTCTTGACAATGATGAAGGTGCCTCCGTGACTGCCAATGGTGATCGGGACCGCAGCATGTTGACAACCTCTTTTTGGCAAGCATTGAATGAAATGGACGATATGATTTCAATAAGATGTCACCACCTGACATACCGCATGCAAAAAATTACGTTGTTTCCAAATCAAACTTGCTGTCTAAAAGTTGCGATTTAACTTTTTTCCTCTTGGGTTTTTAAAAAGTAAGTTCTGCCAACCATCCTGAGACGAATTAAAAATTCAATGAAGAAACAAAACGACAAATTCGTGAAATCCAGCAGGCCTTACTCTGAAATGTCCGAAATTTAATCGAAAAAGTACATCCTATCCATGAAGCTGAGGGGCCATTTGACTGGCATTTTACATTTAATGTAAATGTGTATATGTATATAGCAGTAAAAATGTTTAGGAAATTCAAGTTCTTGCTCCAGATATTAATATCCGCTAAAGATGGGGGTTTTCCCTCTATTTTTTATAAAATTAATCCTGCCTCTATAGATTTCGTCTGATTCCTTTCAATTTTATGATTAATGATTTTTAAACCTAGACCCTAGTACCCGTTTTGTAAAATTTTAGGTTTATTTACTAACCATGGCCGACTAGTGGTTCTATTAAACTTACGAGTTACCTATCTATACCTTATCTCACAATTAGTTATTTTAGGTATACAGGACGGTATTGATTATTTATATCAACAGACAACTCATATTTTGTGCATATACTATTGTGCTTATATTACATTTATTTCTAACCGTCTGGGTTGTTTGTATTCTACAAAAATAAAAATATATAATTGATTTTCAAACTGCGAAAGTATACTTAAAAATATTTTTAGTTAGCTCTGTCTTTTTAAACAAAAAACAAAGATACTTTTTAGGAACCCTAAAAAAATAACCTTTTTTAAGCTCATTTACCGATTATTTAAATTTGCAGTAGCCCTTTGGAATACAAGTTCCATGATACATCACACACGCAACATATACACGGTGGCCATCCTTCAAAATATCTCGGGAAGTAATGCAGTTTGAATCTTGCATATTTGTATAATGGTTTTCTGTGACGCTCTCTTCAGATAAAATAAAAGCGATCTTGTACGACTTCCAGTTATACCGAAAGTCGCCCGAAACTTATTTTAAATGGATCACCCTGTGTGTTATATTTTATTTTTGAAGAAAAAAATATTTTTTCCATATCTTGATCTTTAACAGGGTGTCGCTTAAAATTGAATATCGTTTCGGAATTCCGGTTGCGGCTTTAGATATTATCGGGCTTGATAATGAATTATCTGAAAAGGACATTTTAGATACAGGGAAGTGGAAAAGTAACAAGTTTTTAGCTCTATAAAAAAAATAAAAAACTTTTTTTAAATACGATGCTACGTTGTTAATTCATTCAGTAGATAGGCAAGAACATTCCCTATCTGTCTATACAGGGTGTCCCTATACCTAGCTGGAACTGTTTTCAACTTATTTACGATTTTCCGCAAAATCCTCCAAGGAGGCCATGATAAACAAACTAATACTATGTTTCTATGGTGAGGCGTATCACCACCACTTGCAATTAATTATTTATCAACGATACCGTGTTTGTTCAGAAAAAATATTGCCGAAAAATGGAAATAATACACATACAAAGCTGACATATTAAATTTATTTTTTATTCATGGCGAGTACAACAGAATTATAAGTCCAACATGCAGAGTTTTCAACGAAAGATATCCTAACTGGAAATGACACGCGTCATAATAGAAACATAGTATTAGTTTGTTTATCACGGTCTTCTTGCCCAACATCACTAAAACTGCTTGATATTTTATTTATTATTAATTTTAATGACATCACTTTTGATACTTCAAATACGATGGTAGAGATAAGATCAGTTAAAATATTTTCCAAGACTTACTTCTTAAAAAAAAGTTCAACTGAAAAAAAAACAATCATTATTTAGTTTTAAATATAAAATATTATTTCTAATTATTTTGTTTTATGCGTTTACATTTTTTTAAGACTTAATATTAGTGAGATTACTTTAAAATTTTAACAGCCGGATTCACGAACATGGATTAAATTTAAAATCGCCCTAAATTGACTACAGAGGGCTTAAAATGACAAGTGCAACAATAAGTCGAGCAAGTTTTAAACCCTAAAAATACAAGAATAAAAAAATCTTTTTTTTTTACTACTGAACCGGCAAAAATGGAGAACTTTATTTATTTTCGGGATTTCTCTTACATATTTCAAGGCTTTATTGCAAGGTTCTTATCGTTATATCCCTATATAAGCGTTTATTTGACAACTAGATCGGGTTTAAATCTTAAATCTTCTTAGTGAATCTGCTGGTTGTTGACTTTGAATATTGGCCGTTCATGCAATAAATTCGCTTTAAGGTAGCCTACAAATGAGGGGGGCTAAGCCGCAACGATAGTAGAATCAAACAATATATGTCAATATTTAGTTCTTATAAAAATTTGTTTTATTTTTTTCTACGATTTTCTTAAATTATATCTATTTTGCCAGTAAAAAAACATATACTCCTGTTAACGTATTTATTGGACACAATAGATCTACTACGTCGCAGTGTACAGACCCCAACTCTACGCACATAACATATCTATTGGGCGGGCAACTAATATATAATATCAGTCAAGATTTCAAAAAAAAAAAATGGGCAACTATTTAAGATTTAATGACGCAAATCTGCCAATCTTAGCTTTAAGTTTATTTAATAAATTAAAAAATTTAAATAGTATTCACATAAAAACAAGTTACAGGTTTTTGCGAATCCATATTGATGAAAGCAAATTTTCGCTCACCGCCTTTTGGATACTTTGCCATGAGAATGATCTCGAATGAATTAGATCCTGTCGCAGCTAAGATAGGCTATTATTCGTTAATAGCGTTACATAACAGATAAGGTGTTGCGTTTTGTAGATTTTGCAGCCAGGGTTTTGCAAAAGTCTATTCACTACTCATAACAGTAGCAGTACTTCTCTTTCAATACTCAAAACTAGACTCACTAAAAACTCTCCAACTTGAAATGAATTGAAAATGTCATCAATAAAATCTTCTAGAGAAGGTTTAAAAGGTTGTTCCATCAAAATTTCTGTAACAACTTTATTTCAATTCTAATTATTTTTTTTTGTGCATTTTTTTTTAAATTTTAGCAAGTTTCAAAAAAATCTTATTTTAGTGTTCACTATGATCATGTAAAGCCTTTTTGTTTTATTATATTTTGTATTATTTATAATGTTTAACGGTTTTAATTGCGGTCTGTTATTTGTTTAAATTTATTCTCAAGTAAGTTTATTTTTTTACTTGGCTTTGCCATTGAGAATATACTGGACAATTAATTTGTATTTGGCTATAATTTTAAATCTAAAAAACAGCAACATTAACAGCAAGACTTACAAGAAAGGTACCTGAAGTGTCCGGCTCCGATTTTAATGGAACTTCAATATATTGTAGAATGTACAAAAATAAAAGATAGGCATTTTTTTTTATCTGCGGAAATTAATTTTAACGGGGTGAAAACCGCCCCTCAAGTTCACCCCTAAACACAGTATCAGGTTTTAAGTGAGATATCGTTACAAAACAAAATGAACATTACTTCAGCTAAGAAATTTTCATTCCCAAGAATATCATCCCTTATTTTTTATAAAGGTAAACCATCTATTCGCGCACGTAATTTAATTCTAAATATTACGAAATTTAACAAAATTGGTCGAAAATATTTTTTTAAATACTATAATTAACTCGGGGTTTCCAAAAATAAACTAGTAAAAGAGGGTGAGTCACCCCAAATACTTTTAATTAAAATTAAAGTTCCAATAAAGAATAACTTTTTAAACAAAATGAAAATTATTTGTTATTTGAAAAGATATAGTAGTCACTTAAGTTGTAGTGTTTCGGAGTTTCTAAAAATAAATTAGTAAAAGAGGGTGAGCCACCCCCAAATACTTTTTTTTAAATCTCGGGTACTAATTGAGATAACGTTACGAAACCAATTGGAAATTACTTGTTATTTGAAATGAAATTAAACTATAGTATTTTCATCCTCAACAATTCGAAGGATATCATTTCATACATGTATAATTATTCTTAAAATTGCCAAATTTCAGTTGATATAAACGTTACAGAGCTTACTGAGTTTTTTTTTAATTATTTAGAAAATATAAACTTATTTCATTGGTTAAGCATTCATGTCTGTAAATTATTATAATTTATGACAAATAGTGATTTATAATCCTGTAACATTCATTTAAATTTAAATTTGACAATTTTAAGAATACTAATATATGTATGAAATGACGGTTAACTTTTATAAAAAATAAGGAATAATATCAATGGGAATTAAAATACTATAGTTTAACATCATTACGAATAACAAATAATTTTAATTTTATTTTTTAGGGATATCTAAATTAAATTTGGAGATATTAAAAAAATATATTTGGGGGTGACTCACCCTCTTGTACTAGTTTATTTTCGGAAACCCTGAAACACGTCAACTTAAGGTATTTATTGTATTCGTTTAAAAAAATGTATCAACAATATGGTTTAATTTTGTAATATCCAGAATTAAATTATGTAAATGAATTACAAGATTCACCCTCATAAAAAGTAAGGGATAATATCTATGGGCTTAAAACAACATGGTATAACCTTGCTTCAACTAACAAGTACTTTCCACTTTGTTTTGTTGTCGTGAAAAAAATACTTTGAATCAATTTCATTAAATTTCGTTTGTTTCTAGAATTAAATTAGGTGAGCTAATAGATGGTTTACCGTTATAAGAAATAAGGGATGAAATCTTTGGGGGTGAAAATACCATAATCCAACACCATTTCAAATAACAAGTAATTTCCATTTTGTTTTGTAAAAATATCTCAATTAGAACTTGAAATTAAACAAAAAAAAAACGTATTTGGGGGTGAATCGCCCTGTTTTACTAGTTTATTTTTAAAAACCCAGAAACCCGTCAACTTAAGTTACTTATGGTATTCGTGAAAAAAATATTTTCAAACAATTCCATTAAATTTCGTAATTTTTTGAAATTAAATTACGTGCGTAAATATATGGTTTGCCCTAATAAAAAATAAGGGATTATATCTTTCAGCGTGAAAATACCATAGTATAACATCGTTTCGAATACCAAGTAACTTTCATTTTGTTTTGTACCTGATAGATCCTGATCCTGATATTTCAAAAATACTGTTTTTAGGGGTGAACTTTAGAGGCACTTTTCACCCCGTTATAATGAATCTCCGCAGATAAAAATATGTGGTGTCATATTATTGTATCCTCTATAACATATTGAAGTTTCATTAAAATCGGAACCGGACACTTCAGCTACCTTGTTAGACCCGATCTGGTTGCCATGGAAGTTAGATCTTTTAGTCGGTCAGTTTTATTTTGCTCATGATATTGTTATAATTTTCATTACCCTATTTGAAAACCTTGAAATCGGTAATAAGAATAATTGACTTCCGAATATAAATAAAATTTTCCATTTTTGTCGGTTTAGTAAAAAAACATATGTTTTTTATCCTTGTATTTTTAAGGTTCAAAATTCGCTTGACCTATTGTTGCATTTTCCAATTTGAACCCACTACTGCCAATTTAGACCGGTTTTAAAGTTAGGTTATGGGAATTAGGGAGTTTAGTTTTACAAACATTTTGAAGCTAAATTACTTAGGGAAGATCACTTCCCTTATCATTGTCAATATTTGTTTAAGTTAAGCTACTAAATAGAAAAAATGTGCATATTTTTGAAACCATAAAAATACAGTTTGAAAAAGTTATGATTTTCAAGTTTTTCAAACATGTTTCTGAAAATTTTTACTTATATTAAAAATTTAATTCCAAGGACCTTTTTTCAACATTTGTTTGAATACTGGCCACATATTTCACGTTTTGCATGCTCACAGAATATTTATTAAATTTGCCACCATATGTGTGGTCATGTGACGTATGTTAAGAGATTATTGACATACGGAACTAATTCCACAAAAATATTTTTTTCAATGTTCTACCGTTAAAAAAATGATCCATATATTCAGAACTTTATGTCGGTAACTAGTCAGTTCTAATTTTATGCTATTTTTACCAATAATTGCTGTATTACCTTCATCCAATGCATTAATTCAGTATAAGCATACAATTCCTTGTGTACTCCACTATGCTGTGGTAATATTAGACCTTCGACATTTCTATCCGACTCCCCTTTATGATTGCCATAGTGTATGAATAAATTATTTAATTGTCTACTTAAGCTCCTTGAAAATTTCTCTTTATATTTTTCAAACTTTTTTCTCTGTTCTTGAACAGCCGACATTTGAAGTAAAGCCTTGTCAATATCTGAATTCATCGCTGTTTTTAAAGCATCTGCTGCTTTTATAGCTAAAGCAAGTCCCTCTTGAGATGTAAAATCAGCATCATCTAAGATTCTTTGATATTCTACCGGTAAGTCTAACTTTGTCTGAAAAAAAAATGTTATTAAAAAATCATTCAAACTACCGGTATATACACTTTATAGTATTTGCCTCCATTTTAATAATATTTTAAATACCATTATAAAAAAAGCTATCACTAACAGTGTCTATTTTCTAATGTAATCTGTATTTGAAAAATGATATGGGGAGGCACTGTTTCTTATATATTTTTATTTTTTCCATGAACTAAGTGCTAAAACATGTTAGCAAAATTTCTCAACTTTTTGCCTTTCATGATTATTGATTTGTTTTCCCTATATATTTTCATTTTAATAGATTAAAAATTGATCAGAATCGTGATTGTACTGTTTATACTTAAGTTTCGTATTACTAGGTAAAGAAAATATATTTAATAAGATAAAATCATGAAAAATTTAGTTTAAGTAATTTTGAGAAAACAAAAAATATACCATCCTTTCCTATCTTATGTTGTTTTTTACTTAAAAATTGTGCAAGTTGATTATTTATAATGCTTGGCCTTTCAAGTAGAAATACTGATAAAAAAAAAATGGGAATCTTAAAGAACCACTCAATTCTCTGCCTACCAGGTCATCAGTCATAGCTCTATATTATCTTAAAAACTATAAAATGTAATTTCTGATATTAAATATGGCTAAGAAATAAAAATCAAAAAAGAACATAAATAAACGACACTTGGGTAGTGTTCTGTTATGTTGATGATTGGAATGTATAATATTATCTACATTTTTACAAAACATCGCAGTTTCAAAACTTAATAAAATTATTAACGGAAGTTATTAAAACTATAGTAAATAAACATATTACAAAATTTACTATTAAATTACTTTAAATTTAACATTATATTCACTTTATCATGAAAATATATATCGGGAATTGGCTACATAATACGTTACCATTATCAGAATTGTTAAATTCTTAAAAGCCACTGAAATTAATAGAAAACTCCGAGTAATTACTACTATCGATTTCTAAAGTTTTAGCTCCTTAATTCAAGAGTAAATGACAAAAAAAATGGATATTATCAAGGAGTTATTACCAAAAATTTGTTTATTATACAGGGTCTCAAATATTAATAGGGACAGTATTACAATTTCTTAAAAGAATATGTAGAAAGTTGGTAAAACTAGAAGTTGTGTCCTAGGCCTCTTTAATAAGCCTTTTTTACAAACTGGACAAATTTCATTGGTTCCTGAAATATTTTGTAAATATTGAAAATAACCGATTTAGTTCTTATTTATATTTCCAGATAATATTTGGAGGAAAAATCTACAACTTTGCATAAACAGGTATTTGATAAATATAAAGAAATTAATATTGTAAAAAATATTCTATTTTTAGTTTTCGCGATACCCTATGCAACTTTCGTTTTTTCTATGGGCATCATATTTGAATTCTATACTATTAAATAAAGCTGAGAATTCCAAAAATCACAGAAAAAGAGTAAATAAACATTTTTTGTAAATGTAATCAAGTTACCATTACTTAAATTAAGTTGTCCAATATTTTCGAGTCTGGTAGACCGTGATAATGAAATAAAATAACATATTTTTAATTGCTACTTCAATATTAATCATACTTTGATATTTGTATTTTAAATTATTTTAAAGATTTTTATTAATTTTAAAATATGGTGCTGAATAATGGTAAAATATGGTTCTTGATAATGGTAAAAAAGATATGTATGAGAATATGTTAAAATTATTGAAAGTTGGATGTGTTTCGAAAAAGCAAGGTAAATTTACATAAAAAAATCAATGTATTGGTAAATGTAAACTTAATTTCCAAATTTATTTCAAGTTTTATTTGCAATAAATGTTGTGATAACCGGAACGGGGGTTCAGAAATTTCTCAAAAAAAAAACACAAATATCATGATTACAAATTTTAAAAATTGTTTAAAAACTTCATCCACCTATTTTGGTTAATCGATTTGGTCAAGCCTATTGATTCTTACAACATTTGTACTAATTTCAAATTGAATATAAAACAAGGTCTATAACTTCTGATACTGTAGCTCAGGGGTCAACAATTAATTTCAAGTCGGGTCAGAATGATTAAAATGTTTCTTTCATACGAGAGTCCAGAAAAAAAAAACTAAAAGCAAATTTGTATACTAAAATATGACCGTATGATGTCTTAATCATGCATATTGTAAAATAGAAATAAATGGATAGAAGTAGATGGTCCAGATTTATACAATTCACGGTCCGGATTCGGGCCGCGGTCGACCAATTGCCAAACACTGCTGTGGATGATTTTACTCTGAAACGTTATTTTTGTTTTTTTTTTAATGCTTCTTTTGAATTAGCTGTATTTTCGTCAATTCTAAATGAAAAAAGTTTCTTTGTACTCTTGTATTTGTTTTTCCCCAAAACGATATTTTACTAAAAAACAAAAAAAAACTCCTAATTTTTGTATCAGTATTAATAATATCAAAAATATTTCTTCGAAAGAGATGGAATCGTAAATAAACTTAACCTCTGCACACTGATGAAAATTAATAAAAGGCTTGATTAAAATTCAGTCTCGTTAATCCTACTATATTACAAAATAAATGGTTAGTAAACGAAGCTTGTAAAGTGGAAAATATAAGCTGTATTGATTTTTCCATGTATCTTGAGTGGTTTAATCAAAGTCTCAATGGTTAATGAGAGATGCGTCTTTCTTTTAAAAAAAATGTTAATACCTGCTTTTTAATTTGTTTGTCAGTGTATCCCCAGAATACTTTTAAAGAAATTCAGATATGGATTTGAAATATGTTACACGCATGGAACACAACAGGAGAATAGTTTGGATAAGTGTTAAGCAAAATCTTTCCACAAAAAAGGTCAAAAAGGTGGTATAATTGTGATTTTTCTTTTTCTTTCGAATGATGTAGGTTTTTTCTAACAGAGTTGAAAAAGGGGTTAAATAAAATTAACATGTGTACGACGGGAGTAAAAATAATTTAAAATTAAACATAGCTTTTTTATGACAATGACTGCAAGCGAAATGGCAAATGTTAAATGACATGCAGAATATATACACACACACACACACACAAACGCACGCGCACGAAGACACACCCATCATCGATACATTTCTAGTGACTAGCAGATACAAGGCAGAGAATTTGAAATATATAAAAACTGGGAAACTCTACCCTTCATCAGCAAGACCACTACCCTTCACAAAATATTGCATGGCTTACAGGTCATTGAACATGTATCTGTTGCAACAAGACCTCTTTCTGAAAACGTCTAGGAATACCGAAATAAAGTTCTTTGCGTCTAGAGAATATAGATTCCAAAAAGTTTCAAGAACAGTAACATTAGAAGATGCATTTTATATATTAGTTTTTTTTGATCCTTACATAACTAGCTTGGGGAAATTGCCATCAAATAGTAACTCTTAACCTTTATCACAGGAACTTTTAAGGCTTATTCAACAAGCCGATGTTGATTTTGGTTAATATGGTTAATATATTATCGAAAGTCAACATCGATTCCATGTAATCAAAACCGTTTATCGAAATGATATTCCTTTAATTTCTTTTTTAATGTTTTCATGTTAAGCTTAATCATTTCTAAAGACCATAAAAATCAATAAAGTACGTATTAATGTCACCTTATCTAATTTGTAGGTCTAAAGGATAAAACATCGAAATAATCGTACCTAACGGTTTTACTCAGGTTTTTGTTTATTTTTGCCTATATACGCTATTGCCTTATCTCTCCACTTGGTCTCGCAATTTTCGAGCGTCCATATTTTTTTATTATTATTTACTTTGCCATAATCAGAAAATTATTAATTTGGTGAAATAGAAAGGATTTATTATTTAAATATTTTATGTATATGATCAATTCAAAACATATTCTAAATAACTTCTAAATCTCATAAAAAAAGTTTAAAAAACTTTTAATTATAGAAAAAACATTTTTAAATCCGTAAAAACAATAAATTATTGAAGTGTATAGTGACAAAAATCATGATTATATTTCTATAATAAATTTTAATTTTCAAAAAGCCAGACCTACAAAATTTGATGCTATTATTAAAAGTGAGTACCTGTACTGGTCATGGCCATATTTCAAAAACTAAGCCTTTTTCACACTATATATATATATATATATATATATATATATATATATATATATATATATATATATATATATATATATACAGGTTTTTACGTCGTTGCCAGACCAATTTTACTTTACAGACCACCTTAGACCACCCAGAAACAATTATATTAGAAGCAAATAAATATGCGTTGTATGATTATTTTTATTCATGAAATCAATTACTATTGAGAGGGGTAAGCAAATTTGAAAAATTTTTTTTTCATATTATATTAGCCACGTTCATGAGCCAATTGCAACTTATCTCGAACTAAAGCCCAGTATATCAAATTTGTATCATTTTACCAGTGATTCAGACCCGCCAGTGTTGCCGTTTTTACGCCATGTAAAATATTAAACAGCAAAGAATAATGATATAAAATCTTTGTGTAGAAATATTCCTTTCTCTTTAAATCTGGTTATTTTGATTGGTATTTTTTTACATTTGAGCATTTTATCTAAATTTTTAAATTGAAACTAACAGTTTCGTTAACTTTACCTTTGTAGAGAATACAATTCTGTATTGGTTAAGACGACGATATTTTGGCATCTAACTTAATTTATAATAATTAAATAAAAAAACACCCACAAATAAGGAGTTTAATTGTAAAGGTCAATGCTACATATAAAACAAACTTACCAATGTTGGGAATACCATAATAATATACAGGGTGAGTCAACGATTGGATGAAGTAGGTTTGTGCCTTTTCGGTGAAATTAACAAAGAAACTATATTTATTGTTTGATACAGTTTATTTTTACGCAGATTTTAAAAATATTTAGGACTCTACAGGGTGAGCCAAAAAACTAGGACAGCATAAAGTTGTATTTTTTTAAATAGAACACCCTATATACGAATCGTATTTTCGATTTAGCTTATAATTTTAAATCTTTTTTATTAAGGGTTTACTATAACAAAACTTTATAGTTTCTGAGATAATTAAGTTTAGAGAAAAAAAGGCACATTTTCAAGCATCCATTCAGTCCTAAATAACGTTTTCAATTTTGTGACAAATATATTCAAATTTGGAATTTAGCAAGGCCAAGGACAAATTAACATAATTTTTACCTAATATTTGCAATAAAAGCTACAGGGTGTTGAACACATCGGTTCAAATTTGAACAAGTTTAAATGAATAAATATCTTTTTTTTTAAATGGTACACCCTGTATATTTTCATGTTATTTAATAGAGTAATAAAAACCCTAAAAGTTTTGTTCAATATATCCTATACCTATTTATAATAGTTTTTGAGATATTTCAGTTTTTCTTATTTTCCATACTTTTTTACAGAAATAGTCTTCATTATCATAGTAGCCATGGCAAAAACAATGTAAAAGAACATTTTTCTGTGTGTCAAATTTATAACCGCAATCGCTTCTTTTGGTTTTTATGTAGTGTAGTTTGGTTTTTTTTTTGGATTCATCTTATATTGTAAAATGAATTTTCCAAAGAATGAGTTAATAGATATGATTTATACAATAGAAGAGGCTCAAAAAAATTGCTTTCTTGCTCAAAGAATTTACAAAATGAAGTATCCTGATCGACGCCAGCCTAATACCCATACTTTTCAAAACTTAATGCAAAGATTTGATTCTTCTGGTACTCAACAAACCAGTAACTAATGAAGAAAAAGAACTACAAGTATTGTTAAATGTTCAGGAAAATCCTTATATTGGTAGCCGTCAGTTAGCAGCATTATGTGAAACATCACAATCCACCGCTAATCGTACTACCAAGAAATATAGGTATCATCCATATCACATGGAATTACACCAAGAATTGCATGGACAGGATTTTGAAAGTCGTGTAAACTTTTGTCGTACAATAAATGCGGAGATTCAATTAAATCCAAATTTATTATGCAAGGTAATGTTTAGTGATGAAGCTACTTTTAGAAGTAACGGTGCCGTAAATAGACGCAACATGCATTATTATGCCACAGAAAACCCATTTTGGATTAGAGAGGTGCAACATCAAAATCACTGGTCATTAAATGTTTGGTGTGGTATTCATCATAATCGAATTATTGGACCCCACTTTTTTAATGAACCACTAAATGGCCATAGTTACCTGAACTTTCTACAAGAAGAACTACTCCAACTGCTTCAAGGTCTCGATAGGGATGAGCTCGACAGTATGTGGTTCCAGCACGATGGTGCGCCTCCGCATTACCATCGTGAAGTTCGTGCGTTTTTGGACCAACGATATCCGCAAAAATGGATTGGACGTGGGGGTTTCATTGAGTGGCCACCAAGGTCTTGCGACATCACCCCATTAGATTTCTTCCTATGGGGTTATATTAAAAATAAGGTGTATGTTAATCCACCAACAACAGTGGAAGATATGCGAAACAGGATTAGGGATACCTGTAGAACAATAACGCCACTAATTTTGTCCAGGGTCCGAGAAAATCTGCAAAAAAGACTAAATTTGTGCATTGCACAAGAGGGTCGTTTATTCGAACACTTATTAAAAAGAAATAATTAATCTCAGTATTTAATAGGTAATTTTTTTGTTTCAATTTACTATAAAAGTAAATATGTATTTGCCTTGTCGTTATTGTTGTGTTAATTTTTTCACATTATGTTTAATTAAATTATTGCCGTTGTAATATAACGAATAATGTATTTCATCATATTTAACCACATTCTGTTTGTTTCTGTAGTTTCTTTTTATTATTTTACATGGCTACTATGATAATGAAGACTATTTCTGTAAAAAAGTATGGAAAATAAGAAAAACTGAAATATCTCAAAAACTATTATAAATAGGTATAGGATATATTGAACAAAACTTTTAGGGTTTTTATTACCCTATTAAATAACATGAAAATATACAGGGTATACCATTTAAAAAAAAAGATATTTATTCATTTAAACTTGTTCAAATTTGAGCCGATGTGTTCAACACCCTGTAGCTTTTACTGCAAATATTAGGTAAAAATTATGTTAACTTGTCCTTGGCCTTGCTAAATTCCAAATTTGAATATATTTGTCACAAAATTGAAAAGGTTATTTAGGATTGAATTGATGCTTGAAAATGTGACTTTTTTTCTTTAAACTTAATTATCTCAGAAACTATAAAGTTTTGTTATAGTAAACCCTTAATAAAAAAGATTTAAAATTATAAGCTAAATCGAAAATACGATTCATATATAGGGTGTTCTATTTAAAAAAATACAACTTTATGCTGTCCTAGTTTTTTGGCTCACCCGGTAGAGTTCTAAATATTTTTAAAATCGGCGTAAAAATAAACTGTATCAAACAATAAATATAGTTTCTTTGTTAATTTCACCGAAAAGGCACAAACCTACTTCATCCAATCGTTGACTCACCCTGTACATGTAATATAGACTTAGGGTATTCAGTTACCAAAATCATACCAAATTAAACCTATGTACCTGTATTCTAGATTTTGTTGATGCAAAATCTTCTATAAAATCGATTCTTCTCAATTATAATGATTTTTATGTATGTGTGCTATTAAGGTCATTTGCGCGAGAAACCTTTAAGAATGAAAAAAAGAAAAACAAATAATACCGAATTGGATAGCCTCTAACACTCACTTTGAAGAAATAAAAAATGCAGTCACTATTGCTCAGTATTTACTATCTCTTAATAAAAAAAAACAATTGATTTTAATACAATATATACTATAATTGAACGGAAGCTTGCTACAAAAATACTGTATTCAAACGTTTAAGCAACAGTTGTATACATTAATTCAGCTGGTCAAATTTGATGAAAAAATTTTGTTACTCGTTTAGGCGCTTTTCATACTGTTTGCTGTGCAATTTAATGCCTCAGCAAAATATGGGGAAGTTGTGGCATAAGAGATATGCTAGCCGAATCTAAAGTTTTTGCTGGAAATACTGTAGACAGAATTTTGGAGGGGTCGTTCGAGAATTAATTTTAATATATGATAGGCTAATGCAGTTATTGATAGAACATTTTTTTGATCAACTAAAAAAATAATAAAATAGAAACTCTAGCGGTTCTGATAAAAAATATCGAAACGTTTACAGTAGTTATTCAACGGGTACATATAAGAAATATGGTTTAGAAAAACTTTCTTTAGATAGAAGTAATACATTTATGACATTATTTGACAAATATAGAAAAGAAGGAAGTGAAGAATCTGAAAATTTTCAATTTTGGTTTGAATCTTAAATTCAAATTTAGAGTTATTCGAGCCGATAGAGCCGATACGTTTCCACTCACTTATCTATGTTTCCTTTTTTCTTTATTTGCGATAAACCGAATTACGATGTGAGACTTTTTGTGCTTTGAAATTCTCCTTATGCTACAGACCGAAGCCAAAGAACAGTTTTTAAAGGGATACTTTAATGCTAATTTGACTAATGAAGCATTTCGGGATTATTCCCAGATGTAACAACTGAAATGACAGTAATCAAGAGTACAAAATCAGAGACTGGAATCACAGAAATGACTCAAAAAGAACTTGCTACTTCAAGATGAACTATGACTACAAATGTCTTAGGTAGTTATTCTGATACTGAATGGAAACGATGAATTACTCCATTTTGATATTTGAATGGTAATTTAACCAATAAAATTATGAATGGATTGTTACAAAGATTTGATCGAGTAGATGAAATTCACTTGTTTATGATCGATACGACAGCATAACGGTTAATCCAGAACAGTTGGAACGAATTCGGAGGTATGGAAATGATAGCGAAAACAAAGAATATATAATTATTGGCGGTCAATCTACATGAAACTTTAAAAAATTCTGCAGTAATGATACAAGTAAATCAAATTTAGTGGAATTTATTGAAAATTATATAAAAAAAACTATTCGGTTACCAATACAGAATAAGTTGATCATTTCTGGAGCATTTGAGCACATGTTATTATGGAAAATGATCAATATTTCGATGCATATTTCTTGTGTGATCATACAGAAGCAGATACCAAGATTGTATTTTATGCCTGTCAGTTACAAGAGCTGGATTCCGATAAAAATTATTGTTAAATCCTCAGACACAGATGTCTTTATCTTATCATGGATTCTTAAAGGAACTTCTTTTATGGTTTAATACTGGAAATGTTTTCTCAATTTATTCCCGTACATACTATTGCAAACGATATTGGAAAAATTCAGTGTGACAGTATTTTAATAATCAATGCTGTGATAGATTAAGTTTCATATATGACGTTGGAAAAAAGAAGGCGTACAAAGCTTTAAATAAACCTGCAGGTGATGGACTTAATACTTTGACAGTGTATTTATCAAAAATATGACTCTCAGAATAACTTTAAAGACTGGTGTGAATGTATAAAAAAATTAAGATAAAATATCGCATTGAAAAAAAAATATATCTGATGAAAATTTGCCACCTTCTAAATCGGTCTTAGTTTAACATTATTTAAGAGCGATATGGCAAACAAATGAATGGGATCAAGCAAAAAAAGTAATATTGTATCTCTTGATCCATTAACTCATAGTTGGAAACTTGGAAATAACTGTTTAAAGTTTAATTATTTTGAAGCTTTGGACATGCTACAAAGATATGTCTGTTCATACACTGGAAAATGTACACAAAATTGTATCTGTGTAGCCTCGAATTTAGAATGCTGCGCAGTATACGCACGTTTATAACAGAATTGTATGAATGTTAAACAACATTTTATGGAAGACGATGATTTTTATCCGACACATCGGGTTATTGATGAAAATAATCATATTATTGGAGGTGAAAACAATGAATATTATAAAATAGAGCGCTATCTTTAGACAATAAATAAAATAACAGATTATATATTAGTTTCAATAAAGTAATATCATAGTAAATAAAAATCGTCGACTTGAAATAAAATAATTCAAAAGGTAAGAAAGTGAAATATGCCCTCATAGCGCGCGTCTGTGCGGCCGCAACCACCATCTTGTGTGTACGTTCACGCAACACGTCTGAAACGGGTTACTTTTGAGTCCCACTTTCAGCGTCACAAACTCCACTTGCTCACATCAAAAAAATCTCTGTTGATGTTGAAGGTTCAAATTTCCAAAAATAACGAATTTCGTAATTTTTTGCATAAAATTGCAAATCTCTTGGCAAGGAAGCATTTTCCGAAAAACTGTTAAAAGATAAAAAATATGTTGACGTGTTTTATTTAATAATTAATTTAAAATCTTTTTTAATTAAAAAAATTAATTCAATCTTTCAACCTCATATAAAAAGAATAATAATAACAGCCAAAAAGACCAGCAGGAAATTGAATCCGAATCATCGACGTGACATTTCAATGCTAAATAAAATTTTTATAAAAAAATTGAACCGACTTCTAAAAGTGCGCTAAAAAGGGAAAAATACCTAGAAATTTTTATATGAAATTGAAATTTTTGAAGTTGGCGCCAAACTAATACCTGACCAAAAGTGATTCGCATAAACAGATTAAAAATACTTTATTTGCAATTGCTTTCTTCCATAATTTGTATATATTAGTTATTTATTTCATTTAGAAATAATTTGGCGTCATGTAAGAATGTATAGTTATTTTTCCCTTTTTAGCGCACTTTTAGAAGTCGGTTTTATTTTTTTATAAAAATTTTATTTTTAAATTTTTAGTTTAGAATTCATTATGATATTCATAAATTATTTGAACTAAGTGCTAATCAAGATTAGTGTACTTCGCAATGACTCCAAGGTGGCAAAAAAGTATCCATTTTATCCAGAATTGTAAATCACCCTAAAATGAACCACTATAAATTTTTTGATTCTTAGAGTTCTCCAAATACCAATGAAATTGTATCAAACAAATATTTAGTCTGTCATAGTAAATCCACTATCTTAAATTTCAAATTAATTATAGATTGGTAATATAGGCCCTAAAACCTTCCAATATCGATATTTAAAGAATTTGAGACGTAAATTTCTTAGCCCGATATATTTTATATTGCATATTGAGTTTGTACATGCCCCAAGAACAAAGCAATATCAGTTCTTGATAAAACCGGAAATTGTCAAATTTTTAGTCCTTCATATTGTATCTTATCAATCTAATAGTTGTAAAAAATTAACTTCATATTAGTAATACACCATCCCCCAACGCCCTAATATCAAATCTGAAAAAATGTGAATAAGGTAAAATTTTCAACCCACCATATTAGATCCGTCATATTGAATTTCAAAAAAATAATTTTAACGTCTTAATCTAATCTAAATCTAAACCCTTCAAAGCCCCTTAGTACCTATTTTAGATGAAATCCAGACATTTAAAATTTCTAAACGGTCATATTGCATCTAACATATTAGATTTTCTTAAAATAATTTTATATTCGCTATTTATATCCTCAAAAACGATTTAGTTCCACATTTGAACAAAATCGAAAAATGTAAAATTTTTAGTTCGCCTTATTGAATTCTGAAAAAATACTATTAAATTCTTAATTTACACCCTCAAGAACCTTCTATATTAGTTTTGGGGAAAGTCGAAAAATGTAAAATTTTTAGGACACTATATTGAATCCGTCAGATTGAGTTGTTCAAAAAATATTTTAAATTCGTAATTAACACTAACAAAAATCCACCAATACTGGCTTTAGACCAAATCGAGAGATGTAGAATCTTTAATCCGCCATCTTAGATCCGCCATATTTATTTTTTTAAAATAATATCAGATTCGTAATGTGCTATCCCTAAAACTCCCTCATATCAATTTTGAGAAAAATCGGACAAAATTAATTTTTTATCCACAATATTGGATACGCCATATCGCATTTTTTAAAAATAATTTTGGATTCGTCATGTACGACTCCGAGAACCACCACGTACCAACTTTGGAGATTATCGGACAAAATTGATTTTTTGTCCGCCATATTGGATCCGCCATATAGAATTTTTAAAAAATATTTTAAATTCGTTATGTGCGACTTCGAAAACTCCCCCGTACCAATTTTGGAAAAAATCGGACAAAATAAAATTTTTTGGTCCGCCATATTGAATCTGCTATATTGAATTTTTTTAAAATAATCTCAGATTCGTTATGTGAGACCCCGAAAACTCCCCCATACCAATTTTGGAGAAAATCGGACAAAATTGATATTTTCGTCGGCCATATTGGATCCGCCATTTTGAATTTTTTAAAAATAGTTTTAGATTCGTCATGTGTGACCCCGAAAACTCCCCCGTATCAATTTTGGAGAAAATTGGACAAAATTGATTTTTTTGTCCGCCATATTGGATCCGCCATATTGAATTTTCTAAAAATATTTTAAATTCGTTATATACGACCTCGAAACCTCCCCCATTCCAATTTTGGAGAAAATAGCACAAAATTAAATTTTTTTGTCCGCCATATTGGATCCGCCATTCTGAATTTTTTAAAAATAATTTCAGATTCGTTAAGTGTAACCCTGTAAATTTCTCCATACCAATTTTGGAGAATATCGAACAAAATTAATTTTTTTGGCCGCCATATTGTAAGCGGCATCTTGGATTTTACTGCACCAACTTCATCTAAAAAAATATGGGACCACCGCAGCAACTTCCTGAATATAACGCAAAAAATTTCATTCAAATCGGTGCAGCCGTTCCGGAAAAATCGGTGTACATACATAAAAAAAACATACATACGCGACGAATTGAAAACCTCCTTCTCTTAGAAGTTGGTTAAAAAAGCATTTTCTTTTAATGCTCCCCTTTAGCTTTCATAGGACCACGATTTAGAGTCTTATTATAGGCTTTTAAACTACGAAAGTCTCATCTAAGTGGGTTTAATGTCATGTGGCAGTAGTAGAAACAAATAGACAAAAATTTTAAAGAAATTATTTTGCATTAACAAATCTCCATATGTCGCTTGAAACCTGTTTTTTAATTAAAAATTCAATTAGACCGGAGGCCAGATTCTGTAAGTATATGTTTTGACATTCCCTTTCCTTTAAGGACAGTGACATACTTATGTGTTACTACAGACTGAACAAAGATGGAAGATCCTTATTATGACATTCTCTTTCCCTATACTTTTATAGAATTGCAGCCCGGGAGTTATCGACAGTTTTTTTCAATTTGCATTAGCGTGAAAGTATATTTAGTTATCTATTTTATTACGAAAAGTCTGTACTGCACACCTAGTTCAACAGTGAAAAGTGGGGTCGAGAGTATATAAAAAAAAATACCAAAATATTTATCTGCATCATGCTGAAACTTCACCCGGTATAAATTTTAAATTTAAGGAAATGAGCTCGGTGTTCAACTGTTTTTACATATATCTGGCAGCAGTAATTTGAACTATTAACGGATTGGCAGCGGTTTTTTGTTATTAATTAGACTGAATGTGCATTAGTAGCACTAACTTTTCAGGTTAAGAGTGATCATAATAACCAAAACAATACACATTTACACTGATGCAAATGGGACACAAAAAACTCGCTAGCTCCAGTAGTAAATATATAGATACATCGTCTATACATTTTATAAAAGACTAATTATGGTATACCAATTTCCAAAATTGGATAACAGCAATCTTTAAACATAATAACTTTTTTCTTTAATATCAATAATATTATATAGAAAAAATGGCCACCTCTTCCTCTATTTTTTGTAAATTGACAAAAATCGTATTTTTTAAAAACGTTTCATGGAAGTTTTAGGCTAATCATGTAATAATAATATTCTTTGTACTTTGCAAATAAAAATAATTTCGAGAATTATTTTCGAAAGTAAAAATGTTACTTTCCATTCTTTCGCAGAACATTAAAATGGAGAAATAATTTGTATGATTGATATTATATTATCATTCTAGTTAGTCTATGGCCGTCGGTAAAGTACAATTGGTCTAACAAAGTCAGTAAAACTAACAGATATATTGATTGTTATACAAACTGCGTGGTTGCCAATTTTAGGGGCTTGTGAACGTTGATCTAACGAATCGAATTACATACTATATACGGATCAGACGCTAGCGTCCTCTACACGATAAATTTCGGAATTAAATCAATATATAATTCGATATTCTACCACAATCTTAGGCCCAGCTAATATTTGGTCCCTAGCATCTTATGACTCTCCTGATTACGCTGGCAAAAGGAACGTTTTCAAGCCCCAAGCTCGGGCTTGAGAACGTTCATTTGGCTTGTGTTCGTAATAAGTATGTAACGAGTTGGGATTGTATAAGCGGTAAAACCAATATATATATATATATATATATATATATATATATATATATATATATATATATATATATATATATATATATATATATATATATATATATATAGTATATTAACGGATCAAATAAATACAATCGATTTCAAAAATAAAAAATACAAACACTATTTAAAACAAAATCAGAATTAAAAAACTTACAAATTTAAGAATGCATTAAAGTGCTCCCAAAGACAAATATTGACAGTTGACAATATTAACTAGTTTTTCAAGAATTGCACTATTTTAAATTTAAATACATTAATTGGCAAATGGAAAATATCAATCTCGGTAGGAACTGAATTCATTTCCCTACATATTTGAGAAATAGGACTGTTAATACCATAATTCGTTCGGTGATATATCACCTCAAACAAATCGTACGCTCTAAAAGCTCTTTGAGGAACCGATAATCCAATATTATTGAGTAGATCAGGAGAATCAATACAAGAGTTAACAATCTTATAAAGTAGAACGAGGTCAAGATATATGCGCCTTACACACAATGGTAGCAATCTTAAAGCATCGGCAGTATCATCATATACAGACCGCTCCTGCTGCATTCCCTGTTTAAAGGCAATTAAACTTAAAAACTTTCTTTGTACTCTTTCCACTTTTTCTTTGTATATAAAATAATGAGGTGACCAAACTTGGGACGTATATTCCAAGACTGATCGAACTACAGGGCAGTATATAACTTTAAAACAGTCTACACTATTAAAATATGTAAGCATTCTCTTCACAAACCCGAGCAACTTCAAACTTTTGTTCACAATATTATTAATATGTGTGTCGAAGCGAAGGGCCCTATCAAATGTAACACCCAGATCCTTCACACATTCAACACGATTAATCGTGTTATTATCAAGAAAGTAATTAAAAGTTATCCAATCCCTTTTACGATAAAAACATAATGGAGCATTTTTTAATATTGAGGTGCATAAAATTTAATTTACACCATTCAGAGAATCGAGCTAGATCCCGCTGAATGCCCTCGCAGTCGTTGTTACTCCTGACAACGCGAAATATCTTTAAATCATCTGCATAAAGAAGACATCTATTGAAAGTTATGATGTGCTCAATATCGTTAATAAAGCAGTTAAAAAGGGGCGGGGGGGAGGTGAGCACCTTGAGGAACACCAGAGGTAACATGCATATCAGATGATTCACAGTTGTTAATTTTTACTCGCTGTACTCTATCAAACAGGTAACTATTTATCCATTGTAGAAATGATCCATGGATGCCCAAGCCTTCCAGCTTGTAAATAAGAAGTTGATGGTTAACCTTGTCGAAAGCCTTGGAGCAGTCAGTGTAAATAGCATCTACTTGACACCTCCCCTCGAAAGCCTCCACCAAGTACTGCTCATAAACAAGCAGATTAGTAGTAGTTGATTGACCTGCCACAAAACCATGCTGTGAAGTCGCTAACACATGTCTAAAAAGAGGACACATATTTTGGTAAACAATATCCTCAAAAATCGTACTAACTGGTAAAAATTTCGAAATTCCACCATAATTTTCGACGTTAGCTCTGTCTCCATTCTTATGGATTGACGTAATGTAAGTAATTTTCCATACTTTTGGAAAAAAAAACCGTTGATAAAAAAATATTAAAAATCTGAGCCAACACTGCAGACAAAACACCCTGACAATTCTTAACAAAAATGACTGGTATCCCGTCGGGACCGGTACCCAACTTACTGTTCAAGTGATCCATTGCATTAAACACGTCCACCGGCTCAGCTTGAAGGAAAGTAAGGTTTACAGTTCTTGTGTAATTAAAAGCACGGGTCTCACACAATGTTCATGAGTGTAGACTGTGGAGAAAAAAGCTCTAAAGAGCTCTGCTATAGTGGTTGAGTCTTCCGCTCTAACATTATTATGTGACATACTACTAGGAAGAGAAAATTTCGTATTCTTGGCATTAACATACCTCCAGAAAAACCTACTATCAGACTTTATAGAGTCAATTCCAGATATATAGTTTTGATAATTGTATTTATATGTGTACTTATATAGCTTATGTAACTCTGAAAATAAAATGTAAACAAAATTGGAATTGGAAATTTTATATTGTTTATGGGCTTTCTTTTTTTTTCAAAAATCAGAGACTTCAATGCTGGACTAAACCATGGCGGAATTTTTTTATTTTTTGCTTTAGCTTTAGGGACATAGATATTAAAGCAACAATTGAAACACTGATAAAACGTATTTAATATTATATCAACATTATTTTGAGTGATTAATGAGGCCCAGTCAAAATTTGCCAAGGCTTACACATACTTAAAAAAAATTTTTAATTTTTGGACAATTTTTATTGCTATATTATGCTATGACTGTGTGTGGCATAACCTCACTCTTTTGAGTTGTTATTGCAAAGGTTTTATTGTTTTAATAATGTTAATTTATGCAGTGTTTTGAATGTTTTAATTTTAATTTGGGACAAATTTTTTTAATTGTATATGACTTGTTCTGTGTGGAGGCTACGCTGGAGTTGTTGGAGACTGTTCTCAAACTGGCAGGGTTAAGGTGTGCCCTTTGGCGAGTGAGTGTGGTTGGTGAGTACTGAGTAAGCTTATTTGCTGACCATATTCTCTTGTTTCTAGGGTCTGGGCCCTGAGGATGGTCTAAGTTAGACCGAAAACGCTTGGCCGATAGTAATAATTTAAAAAATATACACTGAAATACAAAATCCGTCTATTTGTAGTCTATAAGGTCAACATTCGCACCGATACTAAAAGCCAAACTCAAAGCTTCAGGTCTCTTTGGCAGTAACTCGGTCGTAAATAAGCGGCCTGGAAACTTACTCTCTAGATACTGTTTGGTATCATCTTCTGTAGTATTAAGATATATATATATATATATATATATATATATATATATATATATATATATATATATATATATATATATATGTATATATATCTCGGCGTAGTAATATCCATCCAATATTTTACAAACAAATTTTTAAGACCCTGTATTTCTAATTCATTGTAACAGATTTGTACAAACATTTTGATAATTTTTTAGTTTAAAGTGTTATTATTTAATATTCCTAATTCATACGTTATATTTGTTGGACAAATAATAAATAAATACTAATTAATGAATTCCCACAGCTGAAAGTAATATTATGGTATTAGTAAATCGAAACTTCAAATTAAGGTATAATTAAAACTTACCACCACATTTTCTAACTTTTTCATTAACAGCTGATTATTTTTGTTGACAATTGAAATCATAGAATTCTTCTTTTCCATTTTTTCCATTGTATCTCTAACGTGACACAGAATCTCATCGTAACTGTCTAATTGTGTTTCTAATCTATCTGCTTCATTTATTGCCAATTCCAGTTGCTCCATGAGACTTTCAACTTGTTCTTCTGATGCTAATACACACTGCACATTTTCTCCATCCAGAAGGGACAAATCTCTTGCTAGTATTTCCATAAATCCTTCGGCATTACTAATGGCAAATTCACATCCATCCATTAACCTATTACAAAATTAGAAATATTGTTAAAAGTTTTATGTTTTAATTTAAAAAGCCCGAGTTTAACAAAAAAAAATACAGAAAAATAGTTTTCTTTTCTAAATCAAATCAATCTTTATTCATCCATGAGTTCAAATATGTCTTCTTATATGTTCACTAAGGTGTAATTTATTGGGTAGGCGATTTTAATATATGAGCGAACTCAAATTTGGCTTGTAAAGTATAAGAATTATAAAATGAAAATTTTTCGGTAAAAATTCGTAAAGCGTGAAAAGTACAGAAATTATGTTTTTTTTGAAAAAATTTCGACACTTACTCCCTATTTCGAGATCGTAGAACACGATTATGGCCTTGATTTTTCACTATTTTTCCTCACTTTCCCGGAAAACTAAAAAAAAAGCGTTACTTCACAAAGCACTTTTATTTCAGTTAAAAACCGAATTTACGTATTTATTTTCAATGGAACTAGTTAAAATATATTGTACATAATATATTTCAATTAGTTTTGCACAAATTTTAGCAAACCAATTTAGAAAAACTTGTATTTTCAGCGAAAAACACGTCTCGGAAATGTCATCAACCGTGAGACTATCTAAACTGGCCGTCGAATCACGTAAAAAGGCGCAAGGTTGTCAGATGTAAAAATTTTTCATAATTTAAACTATAAGATTTGTCCTCAGTTAACAACATAGTTTAATTTTTTTAATGTTCAAAGCAGTTTCTGAGTAAAAATAATCTTAACCCTTCAAGATTTTTTGTTGGTTTTGGTTAGGGTAGGTTGGTTCAGCTTTAGCTTGATTTTGGTTAATTTGGAAAACAGAAACTAACCTGAACTAATCTAAATTATCTTAGATTTATACTTTCCTGGTATAAACTTTAGAATTTATCCATTACAGTTAACAACATAGTTTAATGTTTATAATGTATAAAAAAGGGTAAAATTAACTTTAACAATCAAAAGTTTTTGGTTAGTTCTGGTTAGTACATGTTTAGCTTGGTTTTTGTTAATTTAAAAAACTGAAATTAACCTAAACTAACCTAAATTGGCCTAGATTTATTAATTAAAAAAAAACACTTTCTGCTAACGGGCATAAGCAATATGATCAATTCATATTATCCGCTTAAAACTACTGGTATTTGGAGGTAAACAGACAAAACCAACTATAATCCTTAAAACCTTTAATATTTAGATTCAAAATCGCGCATCAAAGGCATAGGCATAAGAGTAATTAATAGTACTTCAATAATCAAAGGAAAGGGAAAATTCTTTTTGGAGCCTTTTCTTTCCAATTCAAATAGAAAGAGAATATATATGAATTTCAAAGAAATCGTTTTTGCAATCTGGCAACATCGCAGACTTCAACAAGTACGCCATCTTTAGCGAACTATGCAAACTATTATTTGTTGATGGCGGCCGCTTTCTTTTGATTTGTTGTGATTTTTGTCGTGATAATTTTTCGGATTTTTTCGATAGAAAAAGTGCATATTTTTGAATTATTCTATAATACAGAAGCTTCTATCACTGTGGATTATGTGGTTATAACAAAAGTTTAACGATTTAGTGAAAAAAATTGAACCTAAAGTGAAAAATGTTTTTCGCTGTTTTCCGCAAAATTGAAGAAAAATTATGAAAAACCTAGGTCAGAATTGTGTTCTACGACCTCAAAATAGGGAGTATACACCAAAATTTTTTCAAAAAACATCATTTTCATATCATTTCACTCTTTACGAATTCTTACCATTATTAACTCCTACTCTCATCATGTCTCTTTATATCCCACCATGCAATTCTTTTAACACTTTTGTAACTAGACGCTATTAGCGACAATTGATATATAATTTTAGTCCACAGGACGTAACCCTAATTTCAATATGATTACCACTCTTCTGAAACTTTGTAAGTGGCCTCATTTGACGAATCCGACAACTTTTTTATTTGCGAAAATACGCGGCGTTTTCGAATGCGAGAAATTGACATTATCCAATCGTCTGACTAAAAAAAGGACCCGTAAAATTTGTAGGAAAATATGACTTCTTGGTTGTACAAACATTAATTACACAACTGTGAAAGTCAGCTGGTTGGTCATGAAAAACATGTACACGTTGGATGTACATGTTTTTTTTGTGGAAAAATCAAGTGTACATTTTTTTTTATTACCGACCAGCTGATTTTTTTGTTGTTTATTTAACTGTTTGTACAATCGAATGATCATATTATCTGACAAATTTTATGCGATATTTTTGCAGTCTGACGCTCGGAAATTGTCAATTTCTGGCTTTCGAAAACGCAGCGTATACGAAGATTTTCGCAAATAAAGAAGTCTGACCGCTAAGTAGCTGTGGAAGAGTACTTTGCGCCGACCAAATCGCGGCATATTTCCACGTAAATTCCTCCAAGCCCTGTTAATGTTTTGAGTGTGGGCTCCACTATCGGGATCTACGAAATTTTGTAAATGATTCACGATCAGGTGTTGAAAGCCTTCGTCCGCTGAGCAGTCATAAGCCTTCCAACAATACGTAACAATCGTAGTTCCCGGCAGTATCAAATTCAATTCAAATTCAAAACATGCTTTAAATACAAATTATTTGTGGTCAAAGTTCATTAAAATTTGGTAAAAAAATGAAAAAAATTTATACATATAAACTATCACAACTCTCTAAAAAACTAAAAGGTAACAAAGTCAATATCAATAAGGGTAAATAAGACAAAACATGTCTACTCCAAGCCACTGGCAAAATATTCTGTCAGGTTATAAAATGCCCTACTCTTAAGGAGTGATGCAACAGACTTTCTGAAGCATATAAGTCTTTGCTCAGTCTTAATACTATTTGAGAGATGGTTAAAAATCTTAATACTTAAATTAGGGGGTTCCTACATAATTTCGTCCTCGAAATAGACATTGAAATGTTAAAATTTTGTCTGGTATTATAGGGACTGCTAGAATAAATGCCATTAAGATACCTTCCAACTTTTCTATATATTAAGCAAGTTGTTTGTAATATAAACAAACAGCATAATGTCAATATTTTTAAGTCATTAAATAAGGACCTACAAGATTCTCAAAGGGTTTTATGGCAAACACTCCTAACTGCTTTTTTTTTGTAAAATAAAAACGGAATTAAAGAGATATTGGCTGCAACAACCTCAAAATGCAACTCCGTAAAGCAAGTGGCTTTCAACAAGAGAAAAATATACTGATCTTGCAGTCTCTGGTCCCAGTTCATTTGCTACAACCCTAACAGCGTAACACCCCCTAACCAGCCTCCATTTCAAGGCCGAAATGTGGTCATGAAACGTCAACCGATCATCGATAAATATTCCAAAAAATCTGTTACAATTATTCGTTCCCGCATCATCCGAGCGAACAAATTTTAAAACCAATTACTTAGTTTTATTTACATTTAGAGATAAAAGATTAGCATCACACCATTTTTTAATATTTAATAAATCCTCCAACACAATCCTTATCAGCGATTCCTGCTCTTTAAGAGACCATAGAATGGTTGTGTCATCAGCAAAAATCGTGAAACGAACTCTTATGCAAAGTGATGCAAGGTCATTTATATAAAGAAATTGAATAGGGCCAAGCACAGAACCCTGTGGAACCCAATGCATCAGGCAAAACACCCATTAACTCAATGATCTGTCTTCTACCCGACAAGAATGAATGAAACTACCGCAAAGCAACACCTCTGAATCCATAGTTTTTCTAGGAAGGAAAAGATTGCGTCATTCATGCTTGTTCCCTCTTGAAACCCACACTGACATTTACTTAAAATGTGTTTAGTTAGAGTAGTTATCATTCTTTCCTTAACTAGTATCTCGATGATCTTAGACAAACATGGTAAAAGTGAGATAGGTCTGTAATTAGCTGGATCATTTAGTTCGCATCCCATAAAAGAGGTTTTATGACCCTTGTGGGCTGCTCAACAAGCATTTACAGGTTAAAACAAGCCAGGAGATTTTTAAGACACCGAGTTTCATGTGAATCAGACAAATAATTAATATTAAGATCACCAAAAACAATCAATTTAGCGCTAGCCAGAAGTATGTCAGGAGCATTTCAAAAAACTTAAGCTTAATGATATCACTGTCAAGTGGATGATAAATACATGTAATATAAAAATTAGGAATATTTACAAAAATCACAGAGAACTTAAATTTCCCCTCAATAATATATGCATTAAAACTCGTTATGTCCTCCACCTTGGTACACTGTCATATAGCATCCTTCACCAAAATTATGGTGATCCAATTTTGAATAACTACCAAAAGAGTCTTTTTCGACCCTTCCACAATCGGAAAGAGAAAGAGCCTCTCTGTTTCTCGCTCTATTCCTCCGAAAATATAAAAATCAAAGAAGGGAAAACAATTTTTATTGAACCTTTCTCTTTGTGGCTTTAATAGAAAAAAATATATATGTACGTATTTTACAGAAATCGTATTTACGATCTGGCATGATTTGTCTTTCGAGATGGGTGGCTAACGAATGTAAACGGCGATTTTATTTTTAAAGTTTATGAAATTTTAAATATACAAAAGCTTCTATTAGTGTGGAATTTGTGACTGTAATAAAATTTTAACGATTTAGTACAAAAAATTGAACGTCAAGTGAAAAGTGATTTGGCCTGTTTTCCTCAAAATTGAGGAAAAATTATGGAAAACATAAGTATTCTACGACCTCGAAATAGGAGGTAAGTATCGACATTTATTCACAAAAAACGTGGTTTTCCAACTTAATCGAAATAATTATCAAATATAGATCTGATATTGGAAACTGATTCCAAAACACACATTCAATCATATCACCGTTTTACAGTGTTACAAATGTATGAGATACCATCATTTTGCAAGGGATTGGAAGAATGAAATAACTGTTTGCTCAAGATATACAGATAGTCATACCTATAAAGAGTGCAAATCAGATGTAGAAAAATGTATTAACTGCGATAATAAAAATAAGAATAAAAATATTTATTTGTATACAACACATACAGCATTTGACCGCAAATATCCGGGTTAGTGTCATTCAGGAGATTAACTAATAGTAGACTATTTTTATCCCAATCAAGTGGAGTGGATAATCAATATCCTCATGAAATGTTCTAAAAATTAAAGGCACACGTCTATATAAAAATTTTTTCGAAAATACAGAGCAAAATAAAGGTACCATATGAGTTTCAGACTCCTAGAACAATCGTCTTTCAGTTTATGAGGTAATGTGAGAAATCGGCATTTAACGTCACATGTTTTACTTCTTTCAAATTATGCCAAAAACCTGGGATTATTTTTGGATGTTAATTTAAGGGGTTACATGGGTTTCAGAGGCTAAAAAAAGGGAATTTTTACGAATTTTTTCTTTTCATATAAGGAAATATTTATTATGGCTAAACTTTTTACAGGTGGAAGAGCAACTATTGAACTGCTTTCAGTAAAAGTTTCATCTAAAAATCTTGAGAAATGAGCCGGTGCGACCTGATTTTCAGAGACGTTTCGAAAAAATGGACTTTGCGGTGGACATGATAACTCGAGATAGCCTTATCTGAAATCAAAAAACCAAATATTTCCTGTTAGTACATGAGTATAGAAGTCGACGAAGGATTTTGCGAAAAATTCAAAATTACGTTTTTGGCCGAGTTGCAAAAAAAAATTCAAAATTTCGATAAAATTGATGCCAAAAAGCTCTGCCAAAAATACAAATTTTATTTTTTTTTTGTAAAATTCTTCGTTCTCTCCCTAGAGAATCACTTTTGGAAAAAACATGTAAAATTTGAAGACGATCGGTGCATTCGTTTTCGAGAAATCGTGTCCACTGCCTTCAAAAATGCAGTTTTGAGAAAAACGCGTTTAAAGTTTCATGTAAGAAAAAAACCCGAGAATTTTTTTTAACTTACATAGAATTACCTTCCCAGGGCCATACAGCAAAGTTTCTGCATCAGTTGCATTATCTAAAGCGTCCTTTTGCTCGCTTTTAAGTCGAATTCGGGCTTCTCGAGTCGTAGCCTCTGCTTTTTTGTTGGCCAAGGAAATGCGATGCTCGTCTATCATCCGAGCATATTCATGGCAATTCCGGCCGACTTTCACATCCATATTGTGGAAAAACATCAAAATAGATAACATGCCTTCATTGAAAATAGATGCAGCTATGTATGCAGCAATATGAACTATTTTGGAGCCAGCCGGAAGTATTTTCGGAGTTATCTTCCAAATTAGTTGATTGAAACTTTCGTTATAATATTGTGTGAATCCTCTGACACACCGCTGCAGAAGTTCGTCTTTGTTCAACTCATCGTAGATCGGCTTGATAGCTGCCAAGACATCATCTGCCAAAGGTTCATAATCATGCTTAAAACCTTCGAGGCTATCGGTAGCTGCAGCACGTTGCCAAACACACTAAGAGTCAGCCCCTGCTGGACACTTCTTATCATGCTGGGGATTTTCATCAGTCGAAGTATAATGAAAAAACGTTGCCCATATAGCATCCTTCATCTTTTCTACCGACTCACAGTTCCTTCGTATAGCCAATCCATAATAAACAGTGAATTTTTATCAATTAATTTTCTGGTAAGTTTTCCTTTACCAGAAAACGATTTCCTGCGGATTGTTTTCCCTTTTTTAGTTGTCGTTTCAATCACACTTTTATTTACAAGATCGCGTAAACGAGTGAACATTCGCTTTTGTACATAGCCTATACATTCTTTTTTGTTTATCATGACATTTTCACCATAGGGTTTTTCTTTTATAATGGCAGAATAGGTTTTAGAGTCACCGTCTCCAATATAATTAATAAACCTCAGCATGTATTATTGTATTGACCGTTTAAACATTTCTACAATTGACAAGGCTTCCATATTACCAGCTGGTCCTGAATGATTAGCATTACATTCATTATTACTTGTATGATTTTCATACCACTCTTCAAACTCTTGTTTTTTCCAAGTTTCACATAATTTACAATACGAACTTTTCACATTTATATCGATAACTTTTTCAGAATACGCAGCCACACCGAATAATGAAGAAAATCCTCGCTTTTTCCACGAACCATCGCCTGATACAGTCACATCTGTCGTATCTGTCGTTTTTCCGAATGTTAATTGCTTTTCTTCTTTTGCAGCAGAAACAAAAGGACTCTCGCAAACGCTCTTTACACATTCGTATATATTTTTAATATAAAAATCGTAAGTCTATTTGTAAACATATGAAGCCTGAATATTGAAAGGAAGAACAGCTGCGTCTTTATACCTGCTGCGCGCGGACCGACCGAGCGACCCTGAGATGGGCGGACCTTTTATAGGCTCTATTTCCGAAAGTTTAATCCCGATTGACTTGTAATTTTCAGAGAATATTTCTGAAATAGTGTACTTTTCAATGGGCCAATAAAAAAAATTATTTTTTTGAATATTTGAAACCCATGTAACCTCTTAAGGTTTCATAAATATGTCCAAAATCTGTTACAAAGGAGTTACATCAAAATAAAGGTTCTATACTCAAATAGATATATATTGAACTTCAAAATGATGAAAAAGTTATGTGAAATTCTTATGCCAATCTATAACTACTATTAAATTTTTTTTACTATCCCTTTTTTGATGTAGTTACAAAGAAGAGAATACAGTATGTCCAAAATGCAAACTGTAGGTTTATTTTTAATTTAAGAAAATTTGATTTTGTATTAAATAACATCAGGAAAATTTGTTGATTAAGTGTGATGACATATGCAGACTGTATCCTCTCATATTTTTTGGAAATTATTAAACACTATACAACCTATGTACTTGTATGAAAAATTAGAACTTAGGACTGATGTACATAACATTAAATTAAGAAATCAAAGTTTCTTTTAAGATATGTGGATCTGTCACGAGGCACTGTCACGATTTTAATGACATTGTACCTATGTCCACTAAACTTCTTCCTATATAAGTTAAGAATCGATTGATCACAGCTGCAGTATCACCAGTATTTAAGACTGCTCAGCTTGGATTCCTTGGGGGCGCAAAGAATTCAGCTCAGTATAATGTTTGGTCACAAATTGTTTGCTAGTATTGTTGATTGTCCTGATCTCCTGGCACTGCTCAACTTTTGTATGTCTACACAACCAACTAGACAACAAAATGGATTTTTACTGCATCTTAGCCAGACTGATATTGACAAAAATAGCTTCGCCAACAGACTTATGAACCAACACAATTCATTCCTGCTTTGTGACTTTCATTTTTACTGCCCTGTTGTGTCTTTCAAGAGGATGGGGTGACTAGCCTTAAATAGCGTATCCAGTTGTTTATTATGTATGTTAATTTACTGTTAACTATTGCAATTATTTATTTATTGATACTCTTACAAACACCTAAACATAACATGCTACAAGGTAATTATAAGTAAGAGAAATTTTACAGACTTAACTAACACAGAACAAAGACAGCACAGACAAGAACCTGAATAAACCTAAAGATCACTACATAAGTTGCAATAGCAATTTCTTGGTACAATTAAAAAAGTCAATATCATTATTCTTATATAGTATGTTGCACTCAGTTAACATTAAATTCATTGGAGAATGACTACCAATGCAGACAAAAAATTATTCCTTTTGTATCCTTAATCATATCTTAGGTACATGAAGAGGTATATAATTAATCAAAGAACAATTGTTAAATTTTATATTATTGATAATACAATAAACAAATATCACAGATTGAATTTGCCTTCTTTTCTGAAGAGTTTGAAATTTAAAGCTTTCCAACATACTGCTATAAGAGATCAGATATGGATATAAGTTATTTTTCCTAACATATAAATATCTCAAAAACCTTTTTTGAACACGCTCAATAGCATCACAATGCACATTTGCACTAGGAGACCATATATTAGACGAACAAGTGCATTATACAATTTTATTATTCTATTATGGTTATTAAACTGACTTGTATTTCTAATCACAAAACCAAGCACCCTAAAAACCTTATTAATAATATTGCGGTAGTGGGTATTAAATTTCAAATTAGACTGGAAGTGCACCTCCAAATCCCTACATTCAATCTTTTTTTGTAGTTTTGCTCCATCAATAAAGTAATTAAAATTAATAGGATTTATTTTATTTTTATAAGACATTAAGAAGCATTTATTAGTATTTAAAAACATTTTATTTAATCGAAACCATTCTGTTACTGAATTTAAGTCTGCTTTACACTTTGTAGTTGTTGAATTGCCTACTTGATAATGTATATGTTTTTTTCATTGTTGTACTATTTAGGCTAATCCTATAATGCACAGTTGTGGTAAATAAATAAATAAACAACATTAGAGTGATGAGAGAAAAAAACTTTGAAATATAAGTAATAATTTCAGAATTAATACATTCGTTATACAACTGACTTAACAATTCCAAAACAAATACCTAATAATAATATAATAGACCAAATAACAGTCCAAAAATCCTACCTAGAAAAACGTAGGTGACATGGTTGATCAAATCTCTCAATATATAGAAATATTTCTACCGAGATCAGTCCTACTGAACGGCTCGTAAAAAGTGTGACTGGATCTAGTGGAATGAAACGTGACGAGAATGCCAATCTTAAATAAATGATCCGGACAGTGACAACAGCTATTCAAAATGCTGAAATCATGCCACTACCTTTCGGCTTAAAGGAAAGCAATTCTCAAAGATTAAAGTTGTGGATAGGTCATCTCATAACCATTTGCGATTCAATAAGATGGATATTTTACAAACTTATGTTGAATCCTTTTCAAGGCTGATATCCTCACAACTCTAAATGGAGTCCAGACTGATGAACAATATTCAATCTGGGCTCTGATTAGGGAACAGTAAAGTGTTATCAGTCAAGTTGAGCTGACAACATTCTTTGATAACCTCTTCAGAAGACCCAGTAACTTGTGTGTCTTAGGTGTAATATATGAAATATGAGGCACAAAATTTAAGGATTTATCCATACTTCAAAATCCTTAATATGTTCTAAACAAATGAATATTTGATATATAAAAGGCGTTGTGATTTTAAAAATAACATTAGATAATGCTCTTTGGCATTGAATTCCATCCCATTAATCCAGCATCATTCCATAGTTATTTAGATCCCTCCACAAGTTCAGGCAGTCCCCAGATGAATGGACTGTGCAAAACAGTTTGAGGTCATCTGCAAATAAGAAGTGGGAATGCTGAAAGCATCCCCCAATATCACTGATGAACAGGTTGAAGAGTAACCTCAACTGGGTATGAACAGCAACCATGGACCTTAACCAGCTGCACGGGTTCTCTTTTAATCCAGTCCAAGAGGGGATCAAAGATGTTAGGCATTGGAAAAATTAGTTAATGAATTAAGGGGTTGAATTTTACATACACATTTGTCTCATTTTGTTGGACAATTAAATTGTGGATGCTGTTTTGCAGAGTGTTCTCATGATTTTTCATGCACCGTATCATTATCTTATGCACCTCTTGCCTGAGAACAAGCGGCAGAGGCCTCTAGAATATGTTTCTTGCAACAAAGGTTGTTAAACAAATGCCCTACCATGCCTAGTAAAGAGACATCCTTAAGCAACTTCAAAATATGACAGAATCTTCTATGTACACATAAAAATGGCAAAAATATATAAAAAATAATTTAAGTGAATACATTAGATTGGGTGATATTCACCTTTATGAAACTAGAAAAAGGAGTAGTTTTTGACTGCTTATCGTAGAAGTAACATCTAGATTTTCAATAAACTGCCAACGTCCAAAAATGTTTAATAGCCACCCTAAGGATATTAGAGACCTTCCTGTGAAATAATTCATTGCTAGAGTAAAATTGTTTTTTTAGAACCAGGCACTTTACTCCCTTGACAAGTTGTATCATTTTAATTTTAATATTGTAATTTTCAATTAGTGTGACATCAGTTTTGTTCTCTTTTACATACATCTTTATTACTTTATGGCCTGGTTTTTGTGCGTATAGTTAGTATTTGTTTTGTTATTTTACTTTATTTATATATCTGATTGTATTTTAGGTTTAATGATGAATGTAAAGATTTATATAGAAACATGAATATAAAACTTTGACTTTGAAATAACAAACCTTTTCAAATCCTCTTGTTCCTTATCTGTAATGGCCTGGAAATCCTCCACAAAATCATTATCTAATACCATAAGAGGTGATGTGGCATAGTTATTCTCTGGAGTTAAAGCATCTTCAGTGATCCAGGCTTTTGGAACATTTTTAAAAACTGGCAAATCTTTCATTATATGTTTTGAAACCTGCTTCCAAAGATTATGTATGAAAGCATATCTTTCTTTAGAATTGGTTGACACCCAGCGATAAACTTTGTCAAAGTATAGATCAAACTCTTGGGTGTCATATAATTCACTATGACCATCTACTGATTTCAACTCAGCCAGAGACCAACTTCTTTTTCTCTTAAATATCTGTTTGTCTGTTTGTTTAACTTGAACTATGGAAACATTAAAAGGCACATTAGTTGTACCAACCAGACACAGAAAAGATGTTTTCTTTTTTTTTAGATATTTACTAACATGACAGCATGAAATGAGGCGTTCTTCACCCGGATTAAATACATCCTGCTGTAAAGCACGAATAACTGCGGAAGTCATTCTACTGATTAGGAATATTAATTATGTTAGAATATCAAAAATGTATTAAGATACAACGGCATACAACATACAAAATCATAACAAAAACACAACCTCAAATTTTATTTTCCTGGTACTAAGGGTGACTTCTCGTCTTTTCGCTAACATAGGGTGCGTTCCACTAAGCACCCACAACGATCACGCTCATGATAGCAGTTTTTCCCGTTCCACTAGCTTGTGAGCATTCTAATCATAAACCCAAGTGGAATGGGATTGTGGACGTCTTAAGCGTTGAGTTAACTATTACAAATGGCGGATTTGAAAATAAATCAGTAGCTTGAAAAGGTTATGTTATAATTTTTAAGCTTTAATATTAATAATTTGTTATAATTATTGGTTAACTTGCTTTATATTAAAGAAAAATACTATTTAGTTTCTTATATTTTATTTTAGTGGAATCTTTAAGTAATTTACGTTGAAAAATAATCAAAATATCTTTTGTGGTGACAGTTGGATATTTAATGGTGGATCGTAATCATGTTTCAGAAAGTACTTCATCTAGTCCAGATGAAGAATGGAATGCAGTTTTACAAAGTCGGGAAAAGCGAAAACTTAGGCCACGTATTATTGATTATGAGAATGTTATTAATCGTTATTCAGATAAAGAATTCAAGTCATTTTAGAGTAAATTTTATATAATTACTACATTCTGTAAATGTGCTTGTATATAATTACTACATTTTTTAAATGTATTTTTCAGTAACACCTTTTGTGGATTGGACTACACCATCTAATTCAGTGTATTTTCAATCTAAACTAAATTATACTTATTTTTTTCTCATATGTTACACTGTAATTTTGAAACTCTTACATTCAATTGTCTTTAAATTTAAAAAACCGCGCCAAAATTCTGAACGTCCACTTTGACCCACCTTTTCAGATGGGTCGTTGTGAGCTTGGCGTGAGCGAGGAGAATGACGTCATTAATGACGTTTTCGCCGCGACCGCGACGACCGTAATCGTTATGTGGAACGACTGGAAGAATATTTTGAGCGCTGTGAGCGCCTAGTGGAATGCACCCATAGAGTCGTAAGCAAGGGCGGATCCAGCCTCTCTCTTTGGAGTACAGTATGACAACTGGGTACCTATTCTCGTTCTTGAGAGAACGATCACTTGATGGAAAGTGGGCGTGGTTCTCACGAAAAAGTGTGAAACCGTATTCTGGGTAGCTTTTCTCGTTCTCGAGAGAACGATTATCTTGATGAAAAGTGGCCGTGGTTCTCACGAAAAAGTAAGAAACCGTATTCTGAATACGTTTTCGTACTTTTTCGTGAGAACCACGCCCACTTTCCATCAAGATGATCGTTCTCTCAAGAACGAGAATAGGTACCCTGAAAGCAAGTTGTCGACGGAGGGAGAGACGCCAGCAACATTCCCATTTCTAGTGTAAAAGGCAGAGTCGAGTCTATTTTTCTGAATTCAAGGCCCTTATGCGGGGGGGGGGGGGGCGATCGCAAGAAAAAACAAGTTGTTGACGGGGGGAGGTGCTGGCAGCATATATATATATATATATATATATATATATATATATATATATATATATATATATATATATATAATCTGTCATCCATTTTTACTGTCAAAAGTATGAAGTGATAGTTCACATCGACCTTCACATCACTTTTCACATCATGCTTTCGAGGATACGGGCCCTGATCGTCGTTCATATCACTCTTCACTTAACGTTTTCCGGGATACGGACCCTAGAGAAAGGATTGTGTGCGTCGTTCACTTTACACGACAAAAAAAAAGGCTGGGTAAATATTTTTACAAGAAATAGACGGGTTTTGTATTTCAGTATATATTTTATTACTATCGCCTAAGCGCTTTCGGTCTAACTTAGACCATCCTCAGGGCTCAGACCTCGTCAAAGGGCAGACCTCAACCCTGCCAGTCTGAGAACAGTCCCCAACAACGCCAGCGTGGCTTCCACGCAGAACAAGTCACGTAAAATTAAATTTTTTTTTTTTAATTTTGTCCCAAATTAAAATTAAAACTAAAACTAAAACATTCAGAATACTGCACAAATTAAAATTATTAAAACAATAAAACTTGTTTTAATAATGGCGTATACATGTTTATGCGGCTTTCATGGATTCCTCCGTGTGAGATGCAACAGCAGTAGATATATCCACATTATGCCGTTGTAGTGCTGAAGTTACTTCATATATATATATATATATATATATATATATATATATATATATATATATATATATATATATATATATATATATATATATATATATTATGGCAAGAAAACAGCTTAAAACAACAACAGTGAAAACTAATTTAATTATTATCAGTTGTGCAGTAGAGTATAACAGACCGGTTCTAAATAAATTAATCTACAATATTAATCTATCGATCAAGGGTTACATGTATGCATGTATGTGAGATTGGGGATCAGTACACTGCGACTTAATAAATCTATAAATGTAAAATAAATGTTCCCCTTTTGCTGCCAAGTCGTTAGAGATGACTTACCGACTAAAGCAGGTCCTATCTCCCTTAAAAACCTTGAGATGTTGGACGGCTTTAAAGTGGGTAATTCCCCTCCTTCTATTTGGTGTGCTCTTAAGCACCGTATTCTAAGGTTTTCTAAAGCAGTGCACTCTGAAATAACGTAAATAGAGGTTTCGTCCTCGTCCTCTGCACTCTTCTCTTAAGGGTTGCATAGACAACATGCTTTGAAAAAACTGACATAATAACGGATATTTGAAGAGAAATTTTTAATAATCTTAAAAACATTCGCCTCGGCATTAGAGAGCTGTAAATCTAATAATGTGATATTTTCCAACAACCAAAATCAAACGTCACTCAATTAAACGCTGTCCCCGATTACTCTCAAAAAGCACAAACTATTACTGAGTGGTATTACCAAGATATAAGAGGCCTACGCACAAACTCTCATCATTTTAAGAATAGTATAATGTCATGTGATTACGATGCTTTAATAATTATCGAAACTTGAAAATAGTTGAATGAAAAATGTGTCGATGGTATTTTCGTTGCTCTGCTTAACGACATACAGGCGTGTATAATAGCAACAGAACGTAATATATTTTTCGAAGGTTAAAAGTTCAAGTTAAAGGCAAAGAAGTAATAATCTATGATGTCTACTTTCCCCCAACAGTAACGTAAATTACTTCGAATCATTTCTACGCACAGGTGAAAGTTTAAAACCGATATCCAAGTGCCAAATTCGTAGTTGCTGATAATTTTAATTTTGCTTGTGTTACATGGTCTCTTGTCGAAAGTCATATTCCCTGAAAATGTTAAGAACAAGTCCAAAAATGTGACCATGTTAGCATTATCGATACTTTACACCCTTCGTTTCATTTTAAATTGACCGTAAATGAAATTCAAATTCCAAAATTAAAGCTTGACAGTGCACTTAGAGTATACTATACGACTTTCAAAGAGCAAATTATGCTGCCATAAATAATAATTTTTTAAATACTGACTGGTCCTTCTTAGAAACGAGTATGAATGTAAATGGAATTCTCGGTATGTTCTACAACATCATATATCGGGCGATAGAGCAGTTTGCGTCTTCTTGAACTGAAAAAGATAACAAATATCCTAGCAGGCGCGGATCCAAAGGGGGGAAGAGCGATCGAGCCCCCCCCCCCCCCAAGAACTTGGAGTTCAGGAAAATACACCCGATTGCGCCTCTTACACTAGGAATGTGTATGCTGTTGGCTTCCCTCGTCGACAACTTGTTTTTTCTTGCGATCGCCCCCCTCCTCCCAAGAGCTTTGAGTTTAGGAAAATAGACCCGATTCTGGCTCTTATACTAGAAATGTGTATGCTGTTGGCTTCCATTCTTCCGTCGACAACTTGTTTTTCTTGCGATCACCCCCCTCAAGAGCTTCGAATTCAGAAAAATAGACCCGACCCTGACTTTTACACTAGAAATGGGAATGTTGCTGGCGTCTCTCCCTCTCGTCGACAACTTGCTTTCGCTTGCCATTCTGTACTTTTGTGATATCACCCCCCCCCCCCCTCAAGAGAGAGACTGGATCCCTCCCTGTATCCTAACTGGTTCGATTATGATCTACGTAAGCTTTTAGCTAAGAAGAATAAGGATCTCAAGAAATCAGTGCAGTTATGATGAATATTGAACACAGTTATCTAAGATATAGTAAGACCATCACAACATTGTTCTGCTCTTTGGTTCGCAGTGTGCACGAATTATGGAATTCGTTTTATCAATGGAACATAGATCGTCCGGAAAAAGTTCAGAACAGATTTTAAGAATACGTTCGGGGGAAATCTACGAGCCGAGTGTTAGTACTCGGTAGAGGGTTAAAATCAAATATTTCTTGCCGGTCCTAAAGAATTTAATAAACCCTTAAGTACGCGTCCTAATTTAATAAATCTTGGATTGATTGATTTTTCTTGGTAGTGTGAGTTCATCAGCAAAAGTAACGCAGCGACGTCCATGCAAGATGTCTAAGAAACGGTTCTATTCTTAAACACTGCTGAAGTGATTTAAATTAACTGTATTTTCCTGGATATCTTGGAGTTTAGAAAGTACGAATCCTCAACTAATCAAACGTAGTCAAAGGAAAATACCCAAATTTGACAAAATGCGACTAATAGTTAGAATTACTGGTTATAAACGTGATATTAGAGAGGTAAAAATCCCGGATTTGATAATGTGGAAACTAGTTTAATTTCAGAACTAAAAAGTGGTCCAAATTGGCAAAAAGTTAAAAGCGAAAAAACATGAAATTAAAAGTGAAATAAAATTTATTCTTTAAGTGTGTACTAGAAAATAAAATCAAATAATCTTCATAGGAACTTAGAACTTTACTCATTCCCTTCCTATCCCGGTGAGCGAGAAAAAAGGTGAGGTGGCTATGATTTCTAACAACCCCTTGATTTGTGTTAAATTCCGAAATTTACACAAATATCTGAAACTTAAAAATTCGAAAAATCATTATAAAAACCTGGTAAAATAGAACGATAGACATGAATGGTGTCGGCCGAAAGTAACCGTAATTGGAAAATCCTTAACTAGCGTTGGTGTTTCGCCAAAGCCGAGAAAATATAAAGAAAAGCTTTGTAAAGATGATAACGAAGAGAGAGTTGAAAATAAAGGAAAAATGCGCTTTAATTGAGACAAAATAAAAGCGCCGATGATTCGGGCTTGATAATACAACACTAATTTATTTTGAAAATAGAATTCCCCATTTCACGTGATTTAATCAAGCAGCCAGTTTAGAATAAAAAAAATGTCTACTAAATAAGTATCTGACAATGTATATAATTTATAAAATGTTTGTGAGTTAAAAGAGCCAAAAAAGAGATTCAAGTTTTCTTTGTATGTATTAAATTTGCCTCTATAGTTTAACCTCATATTATAAAAAGGACCTTATGTAGATAGGTATTTATTAAATACTCATTTTATAAATGGATACCAAATTTTTTTCCTACATATTAATATATTTGCCATCTATTGGTCCAATACAAGTAATAAAATTCCACCGTCTTCAAACTCCTTGGCAATTCTTTTCCAGGTAGAAGTGGTAAAATTTTGAAAATACAACTTCTTTTAAAGAGTCTCATGTTGAGGCTGAAGTTTCCTGAGTAACTTCAGAAACACTTAGTTTGTTGACTCGGAATTCGCACTGCAGATTGAACATATTGGTTCCGTCAGGTAAATATCGCAATATAATTTCCAATTTAGTACGTGGGGTATAGCTCTATGCATTTCCGTATCTTGTTTTCTAACTATTGGCGCAACGAAAGCTAAGAGCTCTTCAAATTCGTCGATACTAACTCGAAAATATATTTTTTTAAAAATCATTTTCTCTTTAATTAAAATATTAGTATGTCTGTCTTTCCCTGGCGTTTTCCTCAAATATAGAGTGAACTCAGTGTGACGACTTTCTGTTTTTTTTAACACAATATGTCAATAATCTTACATTTTATAATTTTTTCTTTAATTTTCTTTTTCTATATAACAACACAGCTGCAATAAATTTTCTATTTTGCTTCATTTTAATTTTTACATAAAGAAATATTATCGAATTTGCAAAAAAAAACCACACATTTTTTTTTTTAAATAAAGGTCTTAATTACCTTACGCTGATTTTTCTTCTTGTCTGAACTTACCCTCAGGAATTTTGTGAAGAAGAGGAGTGAACTTCCTAACCTTAACTGTCAAAAACTACTTTTTTAGTTTGTTTTCCTCATAGAGAAACTAATTTCGTGTCTATGGTTTTCTGTAGTAGATCTTGATATTCTTGAAAATATTTGTGTTTTGACTTTTTTTAGAAACACATATATACATAAAAAAAAATATTTGTGTTTGTTTAAAAAAATGGCTCTCAATCCTCCACTAATTTATGGCATTCAAAGTACAGCTGGGGCAGTACCAATACGAAATGAAAAGGGTGAAATTTCTATGCAAAAAGTTAAGGTTCATAGGTACGTCTCTGGAAAGAAGCCTGATTATGCACAGGATGTACATTCAGATAGTGATAGTGATGATGATGATTTCTTGGAAAGAAGACATCATGTCCCAAGAGAACCCTCTCCAGAACCTACTAAAAGCGATGATGAATTAGAATTAAAAGGTAATTTTTAAGAGTAAAATTCAGGAATATATGATTAAATGTCTGGAGCATTTTTGAAAAACCTATGGGCTTTATGAATTTTTTAAATTGGAGGAAATTTTGTTTCTTTTTTTGTTTTATTTAATTAAATGTTTTATATATGTATATACTTTAAGGAGCTTGTAATTGCTAGATTCAAATTTCTTTCTTCCAGTATGTATTTAATTTTCATTGGATATATTGGTTTAGCCAGAGGATTTTAACAATCTGGATTTATATATTCCAATTTAGAGAAAAATAAGTTTTTCTTCATTAGATTTTGTGGTTTACCAATTTCTTGGATTACAGAGATCAATTAATCTAACCCGAACTAATCTATCGGTGATAGTTTATAAGATGCAACATTAGTTTTTAAATAAAAGATGACTTATAGAATGTTTTTAAAAAATATGATTTATTGTTGAAATTACAGGTAGATCTATCAAAAGGTAATTATTTAGATTAAAGGAAATCTAGGAAAACGACCTTTTCTTGAAAGAATTTTGATACTTATCCACCTAGTTTGAGGTCATAGAACGTGATTTTGGCCTTATTTTTTCATTATTTCCTCACTTTCCCGGGAAACTCAAAAAAGGCAAAATGTCACTTTACAAAGCATTTTTATTTTTGAAAAAAATACTGAACTTATCTATTTATTTTTAATGGTAATAGTTAAACTATTTTGTATGTAATACATTTCAACTATCTTTACACAAATCTTAGCAAACAAATTTAGAAAAACTTGTATTTTCAATGAAAAACCAAAAATCAAACTCGCGAAAACGATTAATATTCGTTGCCACCTTGCCATATGTAAAATGCTTTTGTGGTATAAACTATAAAATTTGTCCATCTCAGGCAATAACATAGTTTAATTTTTGTAATGTTTAAAAAAGGGTAAAATTAATGTCAACCACCTAAAATTTTTGATGAGTTCTGGTTTAGCTTGGTTTTGGTTAGTTGCGAAAACTGAAATTAACCTGAACTAACCCAAACCAACCTAGATTTATAATTTTGTAGCTATAAAATTTATCCATTTCAGTCAACAACATAGTTTAATTTTTCTAAAAGGATCAAATTAATCTTAACCACCCAAAATTTTTTGTTAGTTTTGGTTTTTCAGGTTTAGTTTGGTTTTGGTTAGTTTGAAAAACTGAAATTAACTAAAACTGACCTAGATTTACACTTTTATGGTATAAAAGATAAAATTTATCCATATCAGTTAACAAGATAGTTTAATTTTTGTAATGTAAAAAAAAAGGGCAAGATTAATTTTAACCACCCAAAATTTTTAGTTAGTTCAGGTTTAGCTTGGTTTTGGTTAATTTGGAAAACTGAAATTAACCTAAACTGATCTAGAATCGTACTTCTGTAGTACAGTTGTGTTGTATTTGATATATAAAAAAGGGTAACATTAATCTTAATAACTCAAAATTTTTGGTTAGTTTAGGTTTAGCTTGGTTTTAGTTAGTTTGAAAAACTAACCTAAATTTATTAATTAAAAAATGTTATTGTTCAGCAGAGACCATATGGAGGCAGCACATTAAAGGGAGGGGAAAAAAAATGCAATTTTGTTTTGAATTGTTTTTTAATAATTTTCTTGATTTTTCCAATAAAAAAGTTAAAATTTATGAATTTTTATATAATACAGAAGCTTCAATTATTGTGGAATTTGGGGTTGTAATAAAATTTTAATGATTTAGTGCAAAAAATTGAACGTAAGGTGAATTGTGATTTTACCTGTTTTCTGCAACTTTGAAGGAAAATTATGGAAAACCAGAATTGTGTTCTATAACCTCAAAATAGGGAGAGTGTCCGCATTAAAAAAAAAAAAAAAATATCCTAGATTCCCTTAATCTAAATAATTACCTATCAAAACATGAGCGTTAAATTTTTTTTCTAAAAATATTTTGAATTTTATCCCTAATAACGTCTGGTTCTTTCTCCCCTTATTCATGATACCAATTGCATTTTTCATTATTTGGCACCCAGTTTTTTTTAGTTGCACCAAGTTAATCATAGCCAATACAAATGTGCAAAAATGAAAAAAATTACCTATAGGTACTTTACTTTAAGGGGTGATCTTACCTCTTAAATAGTTTTTGTGCAGATAAAAGATTTGTAGATTCAATTTAGTTGCCATGAAAGTTGGATCTAGTTAGTAGTTTATTTATTTACATATCAACGTTTACAAGAATATAGAAGTAATGCCATACAAATCTAAAACAATATTGTATGTTTGGCCAAAGTCTTAAACTTGTCTTGAGATACACCAAATATTCTATTATTTCACAACATTTGGAATTTGGAGATATACCATGATTGACAATGAAGAATGTGTAGAAGGGTCTTATTACATGATAGGTGATATAAAATAAGCAAATGAGAAATGTGCTTTTGATTAAACTTTTTAAAATATTACACACAAAACAAAGTCTAGCCTGTTAGCATTCATTTCATTTCATTTTAGCTTAGTTTTCATCCTTCCAAAACTGGATATAGGCCTCCCCTATTTGTTTCCAAATCTCTCTATTCTGGGCTCTTCTTTGCCACATCAAACCGGCATGTCTGACTGTGTCATCCTTCCATCTCATCTGTGGCCTGCCTCTGGATCTTTTCCCTTCATATGGGCGCCATTATCCAATTTCTGAATTCCAACGGTTGTCTTTTATTCGTTCGTTATGGCCTGCCAATTTCCATTTTAGTGATGCTGCTCTTTCTATAGCGTCAACTGCGTTGGTTTTTCTTCTTATCCACTTATTTCGTTTTTTATCTCTGAGTGATATTCCTAACATGTCGTTCCATAACCCTTTGAGTTTTGCGGATTCTGTCCAAATTTGATTTTGTAAAGGTCCACGTCTGCGCTCCGTATGTTAGAACCGGCAATATACAACAATCAAATACTTTGGTTCTTAAAGTATAAGGGAATTTTCTGATTTTTCAAAACATAGGAAAGTTTTCCGAACGCCGTCCATCCTAATCGAGTTCTTCGTGTTATTTCGGCTATCTGGTTGTCCTTACTCGCTCTTATGGCCTGGCCTAAGTATATATATTCATTTACCTGTTCTATTTCGGTTGCATTTACTGTTATAACTTGTTGTTCGTCTGAGTTTGACATTACTTTTGTTTTTCTGAGATTCATCTTTAATCCTCATTGGAGCGTTGTTTCATGGAGGTCGTTTATCATTGACTGCAGCTGTTCCCAGTCGGATGCGATCAAGAGTATGTCATCTGCATATCTCAGATGATTTAGGAATCTACCATTAATGTTTATCCCTTTATTTTCCCAATTTAATGATTTGAACAAGTCTTCCAGGGCCATTGTAAATAATTTGGGCGAGATTGTATCTCCCTGTCTTACTCCTCTTTTGATTGGGATGCGGTTCGTCTTTAGCTCATCATCAAGTTGTACTGTCACCGTTGCATCTAGATAGACATTATGTAATAGATTTTTATATCTCGAGTTTTTTCTGTTATTACCAAAGCTTCTTCAACAGCCCATAGTTCTACGCTGTCGAAAGCCTTCTAGTAGTCAACAAAGGCCATGTACAGAGGCAGATTATACTCGTTGTTTTTTTCTATTAATATTTTTAGTGTATGCAGGTGGTCGCATGTTCCATATCCCCTTCTGAATGCTGCTTGTTTAACAGGTTGATATGTGTCGAATTTGTTCGTCAATCTGCTAGTTATGATTTTCATGAAGGTTTTGTATAACTGGGAGAGAAGGGATATAGGCCTATAATTGTCCAGAGTCGCCGGATCGCCCTTTTTATATATCAAAATTGTGTTAGCATTGTTCCATCCACTGGGTATCTTACCTTCGGCAAGACATCTGTTGAATAAGATCTTTAAATATTCCTTAACTCTTCTTCCCCCTTCCTTAAGAAGTTTTATTAAGACTTTGTCATCTCCCGCTGCTTTATTTCTTTTCATATCTTGTATGGCTTTATCTATTTCATCCTCTGTAATATCTGGCGGGTCTTCAGAATTCACATTTGTTGTTGTCTTTTTTAAATTCTTTATAGTATTAGCCGAGGGAGGGTTTCTTGGGCTATATAGATCTTCATAGTATTGTTCAGTTATCATTATTATCTCCTTTCTATCTCTTATTTCATCGCCCCGGTTCTTTAGCAGAATTATCTTCTTCTTTCCTACTTTAGACTTCATTCCTTTCAGACTTCGGTTCCTTTCTATTATTTGGTCTATACGTTTTTCTTGGTATTTTCTTAAGTCGACTTTTATTTGTTTTCTTATGGTCTTGTTTAATTCTGCGAACTCCACTGTGTTTCTTTTATTTTCACTCAAAAGTTGATGTCTTTTCCTTAACAGGTCTTGGGACTTTCTGCTAATTTTAGACTGTTTTTGTTGTTGATTCGCGGCGACCTTAGAGCTTGTTTCTAATAATTCATTGGTTATGACTAAATTCAATTCATGTAATTCAAGCGCTTCCAGATGTAATTCATTGGCTTTTTTCAGTTGGTTTGTATACTGTTCGTTGTTAATTTTCAGGAATTTGGTGTTTATTTTCTTATTTATGAGTCTGTAGTTTCTTCAATCTGATTTAGTTGGTATCTTTAATTTTACTCTGAGTAGTCTATGATCGCTACCAATAGATACGGCGTTTATAGCTGTGACGTCTTGGACTATTTTCTTTTCCTTTGTTAGTACATAATCTATTTCATTTTTCGTGGTACCCATGTCCACTTCCTCTGTGTTTTTTTCTGAAAGAAGGTATTCATTGCGAAAAGTTTAGTTGCTTCTAAATAGTTCATTAACATTTCCCCTCTCTCGTTTCGATTTCCGTATCCAAAGTCGCCTATTCTGTTTTCTGTATCTTCTAATTTTTTGCCCAGTTTTGCATTAAAATCGCCGATGACCAACGTATATGTGCTTTTGTTATCGTTCATAGCTTTCGTTACTGTTTCGAAAAAAGCCTCCGTTTCTTCATCGTCGTGTGTTGATGTTGGAGCATAGACCTGTATAATCTTTAAGCTAACAGCTTTACTCAGATTAATAATCAAAACTGCAAGTCTTTCTGAAATCCCTATGAACTGTTTGATCTTATCTGCATGTCTTTTAGAGATAAGAAATCCTACTCCATCCAAGCTTTCGTTTTCTCTTTCTTTATAGTACAGAACGTTTCCGGATTCCAGTCTAAAACAGGCTTCACCTCTTCTCTTCACTTCAGAAAGGCCAACAATATCCCATTTCATATTCTGTAATTCTTCCTCTAGTTCGAGCAGTTTTTCATCGCTATTTAGCGATCTTACGTTGTATGTTCCGATATCCATTTCCATTGCTTTTCGACGTCGTTGGCAGTCTTTCCTAACCCAGTGATTCTTAGCACCCTCTGTTCCTTTGTCGATCCTCCTACTGCCGTGGGAGAAGATTTCGGAGCCGCTGGGGACTGAGAGCCTTTTTGTATTTACATACATTATAGGGGGTTGTTGGCCATAACTCACCACGCTGGCCTTGCGGGTTGGTGAGTAGTACTTCAGCCGCCCACTCTGGGTCAGACGCTGTTTGCAGCCGCCCATTCTGGGTCAGACGCTGCTGTTCTGAACTTTTTTAGTTTCTGAAAGGGCTTGTTAGCATAAGTCTGATAAAATGGAGAACAGTGATATTGAATAAACAAGTGACCATTGAATTTCATTATCTGCTTTGACAAATATGATTCCAACCCAGGGAAAATCATACCTGAGATTCCAAAGTAGGACAACTTTACAAGCAAACTAGACTGATTGACTGTGATTAACTTTGTTAAAGCATACATTGCATGAGATTTGGCATAATTTCCAAAGGATTTATTAATACATTTAATAAAAGAAATAATTTAGCGTACACTGACTTACCAGGTGCAAATCCATGTTGCTGACTTACAATTAATTATTAACGGATACTTGTTAGAATGCTTTCAACACAATGCTTAAATAGCATTGAACAAACATAAGAAATTTTTCATGTTTCTGGAAAAACTCCATAATTGAGGGACTTTGATCATATGTAGTAAAGAGCAAGATATAGAGTGAGAACAATATTTTAATACACTATTGGGAATACCATCTGGTAATTCAACTTTAGGTGTGCCAATGATAATCATTTTGTCATCTTGGATCAGCTTATTGTAATGCTTAAGATAATTCTGGTGCTATTGTAAAAACATTAATGTTAAAAGAGATTGTTGTAGACAGAAAAGAAAAGTAGGGCAAAAAGTTTGAATGTCAAGTATTGTTCTTTGCTCATAATATTGATGCAACTTTTGTATTAAAAGTCGCCCAATTTAGATATGGTGTGGAGTACTGTTGGCAGTAAACAAGCTGTACAAAAGTAGTGTATTAAAACTTGATTATAGTATACACCGTTAAAACTTTAATAATGTTTAATTTATTTCCATATTAGTAGTTTATCTAGCTGTTTTCTGTTAATACCAGTCATCTAAGTGACTATTAATCATTAATTTAAGGTCAACAAACAGATATATTCATGAGTTTTATTGATTTTATTGAGTGCCAACAATTAAATCAAGTATTAAATAAAAATAACTCTCTATTATTTACTAAAATGATAAATAATAGAACAGTCTATATTTCTAGGCGTACATATTTGAGACAAATTGTGAGAGTACAGTATTATAACGTTTTTCGGATCAAACAAGACTTAACAATATTTTATTCATTTACAAACGAAAGAAAACACAGTAACAATAGGTAACAAATTTACCAAGTGCGACAATTTATATGTACACTTATATTTATATTCGAAAATTTAAATTCGCGGTTAAATATCTGAAGACGGTCCCCTATGGCTCTGCTTATTGCTTATGTATTAGTTAGGAGTAGTTCCCTGGTTATTGGAAGCTTCACGAGACATTAGGCTGTCCGTCTTGAAACTTCTCACAGTTTTTTAAGAAGCAACGGGATGTTGCGATCCCTGCGAACTACCCGGCTAGCTTGCCCCAGTCGGGTTTTGCCAGGCATAAGGAGAGGTGCGTGCGCTGGCCGCCCACCGATTACATTACATATCTCGCATGTTACCAAGCATATATAAATTATTAATACTTTATCGCCTACCGTTAAGTTTTAAATTTAGTTTTGGTTTCTAACCGGCAAACCCTCGTGGGTCGCGACCCACCATTTGGGAACCACCTATATAGACAGAAAACTTTATTGAACAAAATAGTGGATGGTGGGGAAAGTGTGTTCGGTATTTAAAAAGGGAGACAGAGGAGAGATTGCAAACTATAGGCCAGTTACTTTGATTTGTGGGGTCTCGAAAATTTTTGAAATGTTGAAATACCAATACCTGTTTAACAAAATTGAATCAAAATTGTCCCCCTATCAGTATGGCTTTTTGAGGGGTCGATCGACAACCACCAACTTCACATGTTTTATGAATTAGGCAAGTAGGGCTTTGGATGAGAGAGACTGGGTTAATGTGGTGGTTACTGATTTCTCAAAGGCCTTCGATAACATTAATCATAACAGAATATTGCATAAATTGGAAAGTTTTGGGCTGACAGGCAACTTTTTGGGTTTTTCCAATCATACCTCGATGGCCGAACCCGGTATGTTGAATATAATGGTTTTCGATAAAGCGATTTCTCTGCTTCCTCTGGAGTTCCTCAGGAACCCAATCTAGGTCCCCTACTGTTGTTTGTTTTAGAAAAACAACTATTCACCTTACTCGATTTCGAAGCTTCATATTTAGGTTTTTGTTTTTAATTTTCTTATATAAAGACTTGTTTATTGACATATATAATAGAAATTGTAACAATAATATAATTAAAACAAAGCTCACTATCTTGAAGGTCTAACTTCCATGGCGCTAGATCGGGTTTAAAAGTTAAAACTTTTTAGTGAATCTTTTTAACAGTTTTACTAATAATTTTTATATTACTCAGATCCTCGTTTAAAAAGGCTGCGAAATGTTGAAATTGATACGGAGGTACGTCCAGAACGGAGAAGACATGTTTTTGAAGCAGAAGTACTGGAATCTTCAGATGATGAAGAAAATGATAATATTAATTTGCCAGAACATAAACATACTTTAGAGGCTGCTCCAGATGATGATGCCTCAGAAGAAGTAAGATTATATTTAATTGAGAGCTTAAATCGGCTATTGTTATATACAAAAATTAATAAGTAATTTTTTTCAGGAACTCAGTGATGGGGAAATTGAAAGAAGAAGAGAAGTTCTTAAGGGTAAAATTATAAAAAGTCATACTGAAGAAGAATATCTAAAACAAGAAGAAGATTCTACATCATCATCAGAAGAAGAAGAATCTGAAGAATACACAGATTCAGAAGAAGAAACTGGACCTAGATTAAAGCCAGTTTTTGTTAGAAAACGGGACAGAGTGACGATAATTGAAAAAGAGAAAGAAGCCTTAAGGCAAAAACGGTAAGATTGAATTTATGCGTCTGTAAAGCTTATTATTAGATTTTCATAAATTCCCATTTTGATAATCAGGTTTTCAACAAAAACTCCAAAATCGATTGAATAGTGGCGTTCGTCTTTAGGGGGAAGAAATTTAAAAAAGTAATTGTCAAGTATGTTTTATTGTTCTAAAAGAATAATTTCTTATAAGCAGAGCAAAAATTAAGGTCTAAAATTTAATGAAAAAAATACAAACATATATAAAACAACAGTTTTGGGATAAAATTACAAGCAACATTAACAAAATAAAGTATAAATTTACATACAGTGTGTCCGGAATGAATAATGTTTCAGCAGGTAGGTTCCGAGAGTGTTGCCTCCCGAATAGTAACTGCTGATAAGAAATTTCTTTAAATCATTTGGAATCGGCATTAACTTTTTCTCTGAGATGGTAACCGTCGATTAAACATAGGTAAATCGCTGGGATATAGAAACAAAATTAGAGTTCATAGTTACTTTAAGGTGAAATATTACTTTTTAAAAATATATTTTTTAAAATCGTGCTTTCATTTTTATTACATACCTAGGAAATTACTGTCTGCAAAGTAATTTTTTAAATTAGATGATGTTGTTATTCTTAAGTTTATAACCTACCATTCCTGGATCAACAGTTAAAAAAATTGTTTAAAAAAAAATATAATTCTCTATAATTTCGTGAGGAAGGCGAGATAACCGTCAACACCATAATTGGTAAAACTTTTTAAATTTAATTGTTCCTCTGTTTTCAACAATAACCGGGTTTCCATTCTACATACTCCGGACACACAAAAGGTGTCTCTCAAAGGCTTGTACAAAACTGTAGCGCAAATTCCTGAGGCTAAAATATAACCCTCTATCCCAATTTACTCTAGTCTATAAGTTGATAGTTTCCGAAATACAGTATGTCAAAGTTATCAGTTTTTTTCTTTTTTTGTAAATATTTATCTTAATAATAGCTTGATTTGCATTAAATTTGGTACACTGTGGTTTTTAGGATGACAAAGATATGATTACGGTTTCGATGTACGGGGTGTCCCATTTTCGACACTTTTAGGGGGTATTGGAGATATTATCAGAGATAGTCTTGCGGTTTTCACTTTAGTGTCCTACTTTTTGACGAAACGAAAATTTCCGGTGTCAAATTTGTCATGGCTTTCTTCGTTTTTAATCTACTGGGTGATTTTAAAAGTATTCGTTTTTAAGGCACATCTCGTATTTCCGTTATGCGTTAATTTATCAAAACGGTAAAACCTGATTTTTATAGAGTTTTTTACGTAAAGTTCAGTGGCGCAGTCAGTTTTTTTCCTAAAAAGTTTAGTTTTTGAAATATTAACCAAACTTATGATTTTTTAATTAGGACACCCTGAATATTATTTTAGATATTGATTAAGTATAATTTAGACTTTTCAAAAATATATAATGTGTTTATTTTAGTTCGAAAAACAAGGTCAGAATTCGATATTTTCAATAATTTACTTTATTTGTAAAAGCAGGTCATGGCTAATTTATAAGAAATAAAAGAAAAATTTTGAGAATAATGATTATACCAAAGATTAGACAGTTTAAAAGTTAATTTTAATGTTTTTCTATATTTTCAATTGTAAACACTTAATTTATTATTTCAAACCAAACGGCTTCGCACTCCCTCCTGGGAATATCGACTCATACCGGGATACAAAGATACCAAAAGTATAAAGCTCTGTGGGAACACTTTCCATATTATCGGGTCCTAGGTGACGTGGTCTGCTGTATTTCCTATGAAATTTCGGACGGTCCGCGCGGCGCGAATTTTGACCTTGTTTTTAAAAATAAAATAAACACATTACATATTTTTGAAAAGCCTAAATTATACTTAATCAATATCTAAAATAATATACAGGGTGCCCTATTTAAAAAATCATAAGTTTGATTAATATCTCAAAAACCAAATCTTTTAGAAAAAAATTGACTGCGCCACTGAACTCTACGTAAAAACTTTATAAAAACAGTTTCTACCTGTTTGATAAATTAATGCATAACGGAAATACGAGATGTGCGTAAAAAACAAAGATTTTCAAAATCACCCTGTAGATTAAAAACTAAGAGAGCCATGACAAATTTGACACCGGAATCTTTCGTTTCGTTAAAAAGTAGGAGGCTAAAGTGAAAACCGCAATACTCTATCTTTGATAATAATGCCAATACTCCCTAAAAGTGTCGAAAATGGGACAGCCCGTACATTACAGAGGGCGCCGCCAACAGTACTTCACTTACATCTAAAGCTTCATATCTTTTTCACGCGTCGGTATATTAAATTTGTAGTTAAAAATTTTGATTCTTTGACATCTTTTATCCAAAAAATTTATACATAGTAGGTGTCGCTTCTAACAACAGTTTCTGAGGTAATCGAATTTAAATGTTTTATTGCGTACACTGTATCCAGGCTGAGGACTGGTCTAGGAAATGTGGAGCGTGTTTAAGGGCCAATAGACCAACAATGATAAAGATTTACATAAAAACGAGGTAACAATGATAAGAATCGTCATTAGTTACAAAAAATATTTTCAAATGATTCAATTCAACAAACTGTTATCATTTAATTCTTCATTGTGGCCAAACATTACACTAACGCAGAAATGGCTGATATGATTAGGTTACGGTTATTGCTAAGGAAATGGTCGGGAGTCGGTGAGGGTCTATAGAGAAAAATTTCCAAATAGACGCATATCAAATCACCAAACATTAGCCGCTGTTGAAAGGCATCTTCCAAAAACTGGTAGTTTTGACCTTGCAATAAAAGGTTATGGATGAAATATTACGACTAGGACACCGGAGGTTGAGGAAGACCGGTTAGAACGACTCGAAGAGAATCCGAATCTGAGCAGCAAACATTTGGATTTGCAATTTAGAATTTCTAAAGATGCAGTAAATGGGACTTTAAGAGAACAGCTGTTGTATCCATGCCACCGTTACGCAGTACAAGAGCTTTTACCTCTCGACTTGGAATTGCGACTAAGCTTCTGTCGATTCACTAAGAAACGGAGAGCACATAATGTAAACTTTCGTGAAAAAAAAATTATACACCCATGAGTGTTGCTTTATAAAAAGGGGTATGACAAATTTACATAATTGACTATTCTGAAGGGATCAGCGAAAAACGCATCCTAAGCGAGAAAGCGTATTAAATGAGAAAAGAAAAAATATATCAGATACATATCTAGGTAGCTATTTTATGCATCTATAAAATTATGTTATAATAGATCATATTTTTGAAGTAGCTCACTGTACATATAGTATTGTTATTTCCATATTATTTAAAGTAATTACTCATTTTGGTTTGATAAAGAGATTTTGTTACACTAGTAATTACAAGACTTTAGATATAATTTAACTTTTGAAGTGCGTCTTCGCTATCACGCAAAGAACGCCTTAAATCGTCAACTGCTGACAAAGCCTGCAAGTTTGACAAAATTGAAGCTGACTCCTATTTATCAACATTGTCATCATCAGAGTCACTGTTTAGGTGCTATTCGCATCTTTAATAAGACCTTCCAGTATCGTGGGTTCTGCTTCCTCTAACACGATATTATCTTCTTTATATTGGAAAACAATTTTATGTATTTTTTTTTGTTATATATAGTGGAGGTAAGGAAGCAAGCTTGATATTCCTTAACTTAACATCTTTGGGATGAACAGGCCAGATATCAATGAACAGTATAATCCATCTACATTTTATCTGAAAGTGACCATTTAAAGCTTTTTATCAGTGAAATGGCGTATTAAGCGATAAAGCGAATTGTATTAAGCTTGACAAAATGTAGAATATACCTCTAGTTGCAGAAACCGACGTAAAATGGCGTAATATGCGGGAAATCATATTAAACGCGATCGTATTAGGCTGGTTTTACAGCAGTTACTTAAAGAAATAATTATTAACGTAAACAAGAAACTCGATACTGGCATATAAAATGTTTTTTTTTTTTAATTTAATTTCATATTTTAGGTTAGAAGAAGAAGACACAAGAAAAGCAGAGGAAAGAAGAAGACAAACTCTTAGAATAGTAGAAGATTTAATTAGAAATAAAAAAGAAGATAAAGACAAAGATACCAATGAGCCTAATTTAAATGATGTGTGCACAGATGATGAAAATGACGAAGTTGAATACGAAGCTTGGAAATTAAGAGAATTAAAAAGAATAAAGAGAGATAGAGAGGAAAGAGAAGCTATAGAAAAAGAAAAAGTGGAAATCGAGAAACTACGCAATATGACAGAAGAAGAACGGCGATTGGCGCTTAGATTGAATCCCAAAACAATTACTAATAAAGCTGCTAAAGGCAAGTACAAATTTCTCCAAAAGTACTATCATCGCGGTGCTTTCTATTTGGATAAAGAGGATGAAATATTCAAACGAGATTTCGCACAAGCAACATTGGAGGATCACTTTGACAAAACTATTTTGCCTAAAGTTATGCAGGTTAAAAACTTTGGTAGATCAGGCAGAACTAAATACACACACTTGGTTGATCAAGATACGACGCAATTTGATTCACCTTGGTCTAATGAAAATCAGCAAAATGTTAAATTTCATTCTACTCAGGCTGGAGGAGTTAAACAAATATTTGAAAAACCTTCTCTGAAGAAAAAGAAGACACAGTAAATGAATTTAATACAGCTACATTGTTTAGTCATAAAAATCAATATTTGTTACTACGAAAATTTATTGAAGTCAAAAATCTTTTTATTATTTATTTGTGAAATAATACTAGCTACATACAGTTAAAAGATTTGGAGCTCTAACTCTTATTGTTAAATAATAAAAAATATTAATACTGAATTAATTTTAGAATACTTTAGAGAAACCAATGAAGTTATCATTGGGATTAAAAAATGAAAAAAAAACTTGGTGTTCATTTTTATATGGTTTCATTTATTGTATATTTGTTGACTGTGCAGACTTTATTTTTTACTTTTGACCTTAACAGTCTAGAGATAAATGTTATAGGTTGATTTAAATTAAATGATTGTATAACATATTTTATGAGCCAATTATTATAAATTGCAGCAAGTGGCGTATTTGTAGAAAAGTAGATGATACTAGATTTTAAATATATATTTTTCACTGAATCCAACCATGATTTTCAATTTTTAACCTTAAAAAAATGTAGGACAAATAGGAGGAACAATTATTTAATATATTATTTGTACGCCAAGGTGTCTAATTAATTAGCTCTTTGAAATGAAACAAAAAGGTACAAAAATGGTGGCCATAAGGATTCTGACACTTGAACGGGTATTTAGCCATCTAACACAAAAACCGAGAATAGTTAAATAACGTTAACTGAAATAGGATATACATCCTCGTGGTGCAGTGGTCAAAAAATAAATCTTTGGTTTATTTCTGTAACAGATCCTGCATACCCATAAAATTTTTACAAAAAAAAAAGAGTGCTAAAAAGCGAAAAATAACACTATAAAGTTTTATATGGAATTGAAATTTTTGAGGTCACATTGGAGTTGCCATATTTAAATTAAAGAAATTAGCTTCAAGTTTGTAATTCGTGGCGTCGAAAACCCTGTGACACCAATTTTTTAAAATGTAAAGTTTTTTTTTTAGTCCTCCATATTGAACTTTATAATTTTAAAGTTGTAATCTATGTCCTTGAAAACGTCCAGTACATATTTTGGATAATATGGGAATATGTAAAATATTAAACCATCATATTTAAATCTCCCAGCAGGGATATATCATGCTATGATACAGAGATGTCTAAGGTAACCGCCTAAGTAGCAAAATCTACAATTTTAATCATTCAATAATTAAAAATGTCATTCACAATAGAAGGTTATTTTAAAGAAAAAACATTTGTGAGGCGACATTTCAAAAGCTTGAATCATACTGAAAAAATCTACATAATCGTAGGATATAAAATTCTTACACCACCATATTGAATCTGTTATATTCAGTTTTTTAAAAATGTTTTTAGATTCCTTATCAGCCACCTCGAAAACCCCCACTCTTAGGGGAAATCGAAAAATCAATTTTTTTCCGTCGTATTATAAACATTATCTTTGATCTCATATGAGACCACTGCAGCAACTTCCTGAACTTTAACTACAATACATGATACAAAAATTAATCCTTTTTTTTTAGAGGTCTGATGAAAAGAGAAATCTCCGCTTAATATATGATATATAAATTTTAATTGACTTTCTCCATTCAGTAATATATATGGCAGAATAATAGTCGAATCTATTAAACGTTTTTTCCTCTAACGGTTAGCGAGCATGTGGTCGAATTTTGAATTGCTCAAGAAAACTTCCAAAATTCTGAGGCATATTAGGCGGTTTGTTAAAATAATTTATTTCTGTACCATTATAAAAAATATAGGAAACAATAACGTAAGATATTTTACATTCTTAAGCAACAGTACTAAATTAAGGTTAGATTACCCATTGCAGCGGACCTGGCGATCCTCGCAGACAAAAAAGTATATTTAACTTCTATATATATGGCAATCCTGGATGATTCTTTTTCTTCTTTCTCGGCTATTTGCTGTCTACTGGACGTAGACCTCTTTCATCTGTCTCCACGCTGTTCTGTGCTATCCGAAACTATCGTGTTTGTGTTTCCATTTTGCCGTCATTTTTGTTTCCTGCCTACCCTTCGTTGTCCCAACAAAAAATACCCAATTTTGCTGAGGTTTTGTGAAAATGTATAGACTCTGATAGGGCCATTTTAACAATGCCCATGAAGTCTTCGTAATTGTTAAGCTGTTTATTTCGAAGGTTGTCTGAAAGTTTTTTTTTTAAGTTTAAACGTCTAGGGACATTTCCTCATTATCCTGAGGTAAAATATTTGAGACAAGGTTGATAGAACATTGAATCGGAAAATGATCGTTATTGGTTCTGTTTTAAAGTACTTCAAACTCTGCATTTAAACTAATTTGATAGAGCAAAAAGAGTAATAGCAGGTGAGCTGTGTAATCCTGGTTTAGTTAATCCTGTAGCCAAGCTGTCATTAAGAATGATGAGATCCCTTTCCATAATAAAATTAAGAAAAACATTTGTATTTGAGGAACTTCTTGAACCTTCTACTTTTTGAGATTTTGATGAGATTTCTTGAAAAGTGGGTCGATCTGACTTATTATTCTTTAATTTAATGATGATGTTAAGATCTGGGTCTTCCTGTTGTTCTTTGGAGATGATTTTGGGATCCCAATCCAAAGAGCATTGTAGTTGTGTCTTTCGACAATAGAAATCGGCAGGATTTTCTCGCTTTTCGTGTCTGTTACAGTGCTTGCATTCTTCTGAACATGGTCTTCTCAACAAAGGGTGGTTCAAGCCTTTTCTATGTTCAATTTTAAAATCATATTCCTGTAAACGTTGTAACCATCGTGCTACTTGACTTTTAGGATTTTTAAATTGTAAAAGCCACTTTAGTGATGCATGGTCTGTTCGCAGGAGAAATTTTTGGCCGTATAAATATTTGTGAAAATGTTCTAATGTCTTTATAATGGCGAGTAGTTCTTTTCTTGTTACACAATAATTTCGCTCAGCTTTGCAAAGTGCTTTGCTAAAATAAGCAATCACTTTCTCTTGACCATTTTGTATCTGGGACAAAATTCCACCTATAGAGGAGTTACTAGCGTCAATGTCCACAACAAACATCTGATTAGGCTCAGGATATGACAGTATTGGAGGATTACAAACTGCCTTCTTTAGTTCATTAAAAGCGGTTTCGCAGTCTGCGGACCATTCATAACTGTTGCTATTTTCAGTTAGTCGATGTAAAGGTCTTGCAATATCGGCAAATCCTTTTATAAATCTTCTATAGTAAGTACAGAGATCTAGAAAACTTCTTCGTTCATGCTTAATTTTCGGTATTGGCCAACTTTGAATGGCTTCTGTCTTCTTTGGGTCGGTTCGTACACCAGCTTCTGTGATTATATGTCGCAGGTATTTCACTTCTTTCTGGAAAAATTGACATATCTTCGAGCTGAGCTTTAATTGTGCACTTCTCAGTTTTTGAAATACATTTTCAACATTTTTCAGATGATCGTCAAATGTTTTTCCCAGAATTATGATGTCATCTAGGTAGACTAGACATGTTTTTCACGTTAGTCCATGTAAAATTCGTTCCATTAAACGTTCAAAAGTGGCTGGGGCATTGCATAAACCAAATGGCATAACATTAAATTGCCATAGCCCCATTCCAGTAGAAAAGGCGGACTTTTCTTTATCCTTTGGATGAAGCTGTTAAAGTATCTAGAGTATCATCAATACGAGGCAAAGGAAAACTGTCTTTCTTTGTGACGTCATTAAGCCGTCTGAAGTCAACACAGAATCTAGTTGAGCCATCTTTCTTCTTAACTAGTACAACTGGGGATGTCCAGGGACTTTGGGAAGGTTCTATAATGCCTTGATCCTGCATGTCTTTAAGCATCTTCTCAACCTCGTCACGTTTTGCTAATGGCATTTTCCTTGGAGCTTGTTCAATTGGAGTTGCTTCACCAGTATTTATTCTATGCTCGACTATATTGGTCCTTCCTAAGTCGCTATCTGATAACGAGAAAACATCCTGATTTCTTCTTAAAAGATCTTCTAGTCTAGCCACCTGAACTTGATTCAGTAAAGGTGTTGACACGTATTAACCAGGTCTTGAAGTACTTTAGGTAGACTAACAGGTAATTTTTCAGGTTACAACGGGATACCGGTAACTATCACGTCGATAGGTTGACAGGTGGCAATCTTGTCACCTTTTCTCATCTGTTGAAGATAATGCTTCAAGTTTAGTATCTTGACAAATATATGGCTTCTTTTATTCTGGATCAGTGTTCTAGCAGGAAGAATCCCTTTTGCATACAACGAGCAATCTTGACTTGGTTCAACTAAAACTATTTCATCTTCTTCGGAATCATCAATCTTTACTTTTATTATACATTCTGAACTTGAGGGTAATATCGCATCTTCAAGAAGTACAACTTCCCGGATCGACACGTTACTATTTTTCGGTATCTTCATGACAATTTCTTCATTTCCAGTTCGCAGTACTCGTTGAGGAAGATCAAGGACAAGCTTCTGGTGTTCCATGACATCTAGACCGAGTGTTACTTCATCCAAAATATCAGCAACAATGACCACATGTTTGAAAGTGGTGCTTCCCAGGGTTATTTTGGCTTCATGTATCCCTTTCACAGGAATTACTTCCCTATTGCAGAACATAATGCTTCTCCGGAAGACCAATTTTACATTGAGTCACGATGTTCGGCTTTACAATGGTGTGAGTAGAACTAGTATCTAATACCATTTCACATACCCGACCGCATACCTTTCCGGGTACTACCAAGCTGGAGCCATTGTTTTGCAGCCGGGATACCTTAATTGTTATTGTTGGTGGGGTTTGGTAGCACCTAGCCAGCTTTCGCCCCTTTAAGCTGGCTACTGGGAGTTTTCCTGATTCTGATCACTGTCAGGAGCAGTACTGCCAATACAGCGGCTTTGTACATGCTCCTCTTGGCCACATTTCCAACAACGAATTCTTTTGTTGCCATGGAAGGTTGTGTTTTTGTTGTCATGTGCCTTTCGTCTGTTTAGAAATTCCTGCATCTCCCTCATTAACTTCATGAAGAATTCCTCATTGGTATTGCGGCCATCCTGGGAAACACTGACTCTTCTTATGACTCTTCCTTGGTTCCTTGAGGTCTGTTTGGCTGTTTCAAACTGAAGACCATTAGCAAGAGCCTCGGAAATTCTTTTCAGTCTGGCCATTCTTAGTGTCTGACTTGTTTCTGGGTCGCGTAAACCTTCAATAAAACTATTCACTACTAACTCTTGCTTTATTTCTTCTGGGTATGTTGGGTAGGTCAAATTTATTAACCTCATTATATCCGCCTCATATTCTTGAAGACTTTCGTTGTATTTTTGTCTTCTTCCTTGGAGTTGGGCTTTATAAACTTCTTGGAGGTGGGCTTCCCCATAGCGCATCTCCAGAAAAGTAATAATGAACTCGTAATCATTCTGTTTTTCTTCAGAAATGTTACGTAGGACCTCCATAGCTTCGCCTCGTAGTGCTAGAATAAGAGCACGTGCCTTTTCAGGCAAACTCCAGTTATTGCCGGTGGCTGCGGCTTCCAACTGACGGACATAGGTAAGCCAAGGTACCTTGCCGTCGAAGGTAGGTGGCTTCATCACACTAGTTGCAGGAACACCATCTACCTTTATCATACCTGTCTGGCTAGCCTCTCTATTTGCAAATGTAACTGTTGCACCTGTTTCTGGATTCCCGTCACCTCATGTTGTACTTCGCCATGTACGTCTTCTCTAATTCTGCTAATCTTCTGTTGCATTTCTTGTTCTAGGCGCTTCATATCTTCTTGATTTTTTTTAAGTTCCTGTCTCATATCCTCCAGGCCTAATTTTAGTTCTTGTTTCATATCATCTTGATTTTTTGTCATATCTTCCTTCAGTTCTTGTTTCATCTCTTCTTGGCTTTTCTTCAGTATCATTAATTCTTGTTTCGTATCGTCTTGATTTTTTGTCATATCTTCCTTCAATTCTTGTTTCATCTCTTCTTGGCTTTTATTCATGTCTTCTTGGCTTTTTTTTTATATCTTCTTGGCTTTTCTTCATATCTTTCTGGCTTGTTTTCATGTCTTGTATCATCATTAGTATCTGGTTTAAACGAGTTTGAAGTTGTTCTTCCATTTTTGCTTTCTGTTTTCTAGTTTCCACTGGCATACAATTTCAATTTACTTTTTTTTCTAATTTTATAACCTGAACTAACCTCTTCTGAATTTGATCCACTTCCGACACCAATTTGTCTCAACCCTACTTTTGACATTTGTCACTTATCAAACTAATTCAACTTGCGTCGACAAACTCTCAAAATATACTGACCGAGAAAGCAGATCTGGACTCTTTATATACCCTTTTGGTCGATACCGGAAGATTCCCTAATTCTTTAGAACGATTTTCATACTACATGCGGTAATCAAAATAAGAAAAAGGAATAATCCGGCGATTTCTAGACCTTCCATCATAGGCGTTCCATGTTAAAAATAAGGAAATCGAATTCTCTAAAAAGTTCCAGACCTTTTTTCATAGTCGTCTCCTGAGGAAATTAACAAAGGTAAAACTACTTAAATAAATTATGAACTCGTAGAAAATATACCTAAAACCCTACGAACTACAAACACAAACTAATACTATGAAATATAAAATGCTACAAAGTTCGTTACATTAGAAAATATAGCCTACAAACTACGAACACAAACTAATACTATGAAATGTACAACGCTATAAAGTTCGTAACAATATATATATATATATATATATATATATATATATATATATATATATATATATATATATATATATATATATATGGTATATATGATTTGTACCGACTGCGGTGGCCTGACGAGTCCCATATTAGGACGAAACAGCGCTGTCGACATCTGTCGGACCCGGAGTCTTTCCATACTTTGGAATGCTCTGCACTTTTTAATACGAGAATAGTACAGATCGACACATTCACGTCCGCTAAGCCAAGATTTTATTTTATTTCTGTTTATATATATATATATATATATATATATATATATATATATATATATATATATATATATATATATATATATCAGGCGCGGATCCAAGGGGGGGGGGGGCGGTGGGGGCGATCGCCACCCCCAAGAGCTTTGAGTTCCGGAAAATAGACCCGATTTTGCCTCTTATACTATAGTTTATTCAAGAACTAGAGAGAGTAATAAATCATTTTTAACCCTTTTTCTTTTCTTCGCAAACTACCTGTGTTCTTTAGTCCGGTATCTAGCAAAATCTGTTAGACACGTATATTTTTCATAGGAATGGGTTAGAAATTTTATAATAAAAAATGCCGGTCTATAATAATGGAGTATTTGGGTTGGATAACAATAGATATTTGAAGGTGTGAATTGTTAAAAAAGGATTTTAATCCTTGTCATAGGCGTCGGAAGGAGCTTTCTTTTATTACTAAGTATTTATGGCATAGAATATTATTTCGGTAATCAACTTAAAAGTTTTTAAAATATTATTTTATTTCTTATGGTTTCTTAATAATTCACATACAAAATATTATTTTGTTTTTTTTTTTATTTTAATCATTTATTTGAAACAATAGTCCAGTCGAATTAGAAATTGAGATTACTGTAGCGGGATGTAGATTTACTTTCTGAATAAATCAGTCCAGAGTAATACCAGGAATAATAATTGACCTAAGCGTTAGTCTGAAAATGTGAACACGAAACATGAAAAATTATTAACTGAAAAAGAGGCAGATAATTTTGACATATTTAACACAAATCGCAACTGTATTTTTATTATTTTTAATTTTGGCATAGAAGCCGTTTTAGGCACATTCAGACTAAAACGTAGCCTTTTTCTCTCAAAAAATTCTAAGTTATAATTTATTATTAATTACTTACAAAACACCCATTGTCAAAAATACAAGAAGTTAAACATATATAAAAAAATAAATTCTTCCATATAATATTAAAATTTTTTAGGGCTATCGGTCATTTTATTATTAATTAAAAACATTTTTAGGGCATTTGACGTTTCAATTTATTTATTTCGTAAACCATCTGCAGAATGACAATTTAACAATCACAACAATCAAAGTCAGTGAAGCTATCATCGCTCAAATTAATTATAATTGGTTCCTCTATCTCAGCGATCATGAGATCGAGTTTCCACATTCCCTTTTATTCTTTTATTATATGGATTTTTCCCAATTTTCCGCAGTAACTTTATCAAAAAATCTTTCAAAAGTTCAGTTAAATTACTAATTCTGTAAGTTGAGTTATTTCTAGCAACTCCTACCTTTCACTTGAGAGAGATATTTCCTTCTCCAACGGACATTTTCCGAATGATCTATAAGAACAGATTTCCCATCTGGGTTTCCTAGCAAAAATTAAGTTCTCTGAGCAATTTCCAGAGCTCAGTTCTTTTAATTTCAGGTAAATCTCGATCTTCATTGATTTTGGTTAGAATTTTGTCGACGGTTGGGATCTGCTTCTCATAATAAAATGTATGTACAACTCCTTTTATTGCAGTTTACATCTCTTCTTTCAACGAGGTTTTTCGTCTGCATATGATTGAATGTGGCTTGGGAGTACTAACAATTCCAGTGGTCCTACAGTATTCGGTACATAGTAGAATTTCCAACTCCTGTCATGTTAGAACACATCTCAACCGAGCTTTTAACATTATTATCCGGATATTGATGTCTTAAGACATCATAAACATTCATTGTAATAGGTTTTTAGTTGAGGAAAAATTCCCTGGTTTAATGATTTTGGAATACATATAGAGATGGAACCCATATCTTTTGGCCATCTCACTAATCTCAAATAATTAAGGACACACTGTAACATGTACTTTGCTCACTGACAGAAATTAAATTGAACTATCAGAAATTTTATTGTTGCAGTAAATTTATATAAGCTTATAACATTTAAATATAATTAGATTTACGGCAGTCCTCATTTACCTGCTGCACTGGAGCAGGTACGTTGGAGGTTTCGATAACAGTTTTATTACTCTCTCTAGTTCTTGAATAGAGTATAGGAATGTGTATGCTTGCGATCGTCCCTCCCCTTCCCAAGTATAGGAAAATAGAACCGATTCTGCCTTTTATATTAGGAATATGTATGCTGCTGGTACTTCCTCCCCTTTGACAACACGTTTTTTTTCGATCGCCCCTCCCCTTCCCAAGAGCTTTGAGTTCAGGAAAATAGACCCGATTCTGCCTCTTATACTAGGAATGTGTATGCTGCTCGCATCCTTCCCTAATCGGCAACTTTTTTTTTCTTATGATCGCCCCCCCCCTCTTCAAGAGTTTCAAATTCAGAAAAATAGACCCGACCCTTCTTTTTTTACACTAGAAATGGAAATGTTGCAGGTGGTCCCCCCCCCCCCCCCTCGAGAACTTGCTTTCGCTTGCCATACTGTACTTTTCTGATATCCCCCCCCCCAAGAGAGAGGCTGGATCCGCCCCTGATTATATATATATATATATATATATAATCTACGTGACAAAATGAATTATAAATGGTGTGTAATGCCATACTGTACTAGTACTTCCATTAAAACTCCTGAAAAACTATTTATAAATCTGCCGCTCAACGATAAAATACGCAAAAAATGGTTAAGAGATTATAGAGATATTGCGGCCAAATCTAAGGCTTTTTTCTGCGAAGATCACTTTAATGTAAGTTTATCTACTTCATTAAATCTTTTTGATTCAAAAACTTACGTTACTTGTCCCACAGATTATCCATAAGATGATAAAATATGTGCTTGTATAACATTCGGGGCTCTATTCTATTTTGAGGTTAAGTAAACCTTGTATTCATAATTCTTTATAATATTTAATTATATAAGATTTTTAACCCCCCCCCCCTGGATCGGCGCCTGTAATTGCCAATGTCCATCATAAACAAAACAAAATTCTAGTAGATTTAGGCATAATTATTACAATATTAGTAGTATTATATAACATTTAAATATTGAAATGAGAAAGCCATTGCAGTCTGTACCAAGCATTAACTTAACTGAAATATAAAAATGCGAATGCTGCAAAGTAGTTAATACCTCCACACCTCACCGTTGAATTAAATATGATCCCCTGGCCCTTGTGATAGAACAAGTGATATTTCTCCTTTAAAAAATCTTTGTTTTTAGAAGGATAGGGACAAAGTACTTTTACATTATCAAAGGGGGTTTTAAGCGCATCGAGTTGCCTCTGATGAAAAAAGAGATAAAATTGTTATGGCCATCTAGCATAATAGCTATATTAAAATTATCTAAAACATAAATAACTGCAAGTTTGAAAATTCATATAGAAGATTTATAAGTCAAGTAGGGGAGCGAGTTTCATATTAAAGTCACATTTTGCTGTTAACATTAATTTATTTTGTATAATTTATCATAGCTTTTTAAGTAACGGATTCACGGATATTAATTAGTAATGAGAAATAAAATAATGTTTACAGTAGTCAGATATTTTGGTATCGATGACTGCAGCGATTAAAGAACCACCTATAGTTTCGCAACTTCTTCTTCGGGTGCTATACCCGTTTCGGACGTGACGAATGAAGGTTTTAGTCTTTCTTATGAAATGTATATGGCCTGCACCAATCCCTAATCCGCCATAATAGGGAATTGCGTTCTACGTGGTTGTGCCCTGTAATGTATGCTTTTAGGAACAGATCTTGTTAGTGGTTGCCGTCGGTCCCAACTTTCCAAGCAGAGTCGTTATTTTATTATCCCAATCACTAAGAAGATCCTCGGTCGGTACTTTGCCAGTCAGCAGACAAGATATATATCCTTCCACTTGTAGGCCGACGCCTTTACTACTATGCCACGAGGTAGTAGTTTTTTATTTTCACAACTAATACTAGATGCTTTGAATGTTGTAATTCGACAATACCTGCGCTCAAACTAACTTTTATTTTGTTGTTATTTTTCCATTATTATTGATACATTATCATATAATTTGTTTCTGATCGATTTCAACAATTTGTCGACATAAAAAACTGAATTGTGGCGCATTTTCTCTTTGACGCCTTCGTGCGGGGACACGCTTTGCACAATTTTGTATATTTGTTTGGTTTCTTCGAGAAAATCAGACAAAACCCACGTATCACTCTCTGTACGTAGACATTTGCTATATAGAAATTCATTTTAATGTGTCTCCTAGGACAGTGTCACCTTCTATAAAATTAAAATTTCGGTAAGATATAAGAAATATTTTACTACCGTAGAATTAGTTTAATAAGCTATAGCTTTTCCCCTTGTTCAGGTCATTTAAAGAAATAAAGATTGAGACAGTTTATTTTTTGGGACTTCAGCTCTGGTTCTTTTTTCATACGCGTTTCCATCACTTAATGATCTCCTCAGTGGAACTGTAACGAACCAAGAGCAAAACTCACAAGAACAACTGTCCAAATAAAATCTAACCCCTTAATTTACTAACATGTTCTTACTTTAAAACTGGTATAAATTGACAGTAAAAGGTTTAAATTGACAAGTCAAGAAAGTTTTGAACCTTATAAATACATAGATAGGATAATAATTTTCTTCTTTTATTAAAAAGGGCAAAATGGAAAATGCCTTTTATTTTTTGGAGACAACTATTCCTATTACCGATTTAAAGACTGGATCTCTAGGTTTTTTTATCCTTAATATTTATAAGCGTTTATTTGGTGACGTGTGATAAAAATTATAACAATATCATAAGCAAAACAAAATTGGCTAAAAGAAGATCTAACTCCTATGGCACTGGATCGGGTCCAAATCTTAAACCTTTTTAGTAAATCTGGCTGTAAATTCATAACATTCTACTGGATTGTGCGATGAATCTACATTAAAAATGCCACGGCATGTTTACAGCTCCCTGTTGATGTTATTTTCACAACTTTATTATATTTTATAGCATCAAAACAGTAGATAAAACGTGTTATTGATTTGAACTATCTATAGGTTAATAATATTGTGCACAGTACAGTTTGGGTATCCCTAAGTATTGCAAAACAAAAGACAAAATACTAATCTATTGAAAGAAAAAACTAATACTTTTTCAGATAAATAAATTTTCTCCTTTATGGAAAAGTTCTGCAAAGGCATATGAAAAATTCTTGTGTCAGCATTCCAATGTCAATGAACTACATATATTACATTCTTTTACTTTCCCATACAACACGTAAATTTAAAACCGATTAAAGCATCTTTCTTAACAAATGCTTTGCTATGTTTGTTATCTGAATGCCAGTTAACTTCCAGTCTAGATTGAATGATTTATCGAAATTTACAATGTTCTTAATCACTGTAGAATCAGTGAATTCTTATTGTCGAAGGTTTGTCCTAAAAATACCGATTTTTATCTTGCCCTATTCAAGTTTATTTCCAGTTGCTGCTCTCAAAACTTTTATTTAACCCTACATTGATATACTTAAAGCTTTCTATGACTATAATTTTTTATATTGATTAATGAAACTAAAACTCACAAACCTATAAATATTTAATTTTAAGACCATCAGATCTAAATGTATAATCAGTTTCAATCAAAAAATGTTTAAATTGAAGGTGTTACCAGAATGTGGTGGTAACAAGTGCAACACTCTAACAGTGTTTAACTTTTAAGTTAAATAATAAAAACAAAGTTTAGAAAAAATTATTTATTTTTATATAAACAACATACAATATAGACGATACATTTTATATACAAGTTTGAATTTAATTTAGTCCCCACAAAAATGCCTTGAAAACAAAAAATTTACCTCAGTATATATGTTTAAATAAAAATGGTGTTTATACTTTCAAAGAAGAGGCTTAAATTAATTACAAAACTTGTATTTTACAACAATTTTAGGACCTTGCATTAGGTCACAATAATTATGGAGAGCTGATGTACTGACTTCGATTTAATAAGATTCCTGGTTCATAAAAAATATCTTCCAACACCATAATATTCAAAAAACGATTATAAAGATATAAATAAACAGATTCTTAAATTTTTTATATATCAGATGTACTACTGAAAACCAAAAATCAATGCTTATTTCAGAATATCTTGAAGATTATTTTAAATATGACCCAAAAATCATATTATATTTAAAAATAAACTTAATTTAAAATGCAAATCTATTAATTAATACATTCCGTTGTATAATAATATTTCATATATAAAGAGAAGTGGGAATGTTTAAAACCTAATAATAAAATGCTAAAAAATCAAAGCAGAACAAGTAACAAAATTTAATATTTCCAATAACAAATAAATGTAATAATAAAATGATATCACATTATGACTTAAAGTAATTCTTTCAGGTTTTGAATAGATTTTCTCAACAAGTCCTGTTGGGTTCGAGCATGCTTTATTTCTAATTCTGCTAATTCGATTAAACTGAAAAAAATATAAATTTTATTAATAACTAGGTAAAAAATTATAGGTTTTTGAAAATAAAAACAACTGCGTATAGAATAAGTGCTAATCTTAAATGTTTTCTAAAAAAATTGCAATATATTTTGTTTTTATTTTTTGCACTAAGTTGTTAAATTATCTTTGAGGTTGAATTAAGTTATCTTAGAGCAATACTTTTTCGATGAATAAATTACCTATTGGTAGACAAGGTGATTTCGATAAGTTCTTTGTATATTTATATTTATTATTCCGGTGAAATTTTATTTATAATAATAGAAACAAAATTAGTATGTTAAATTCAAAGTTACCTCACAGGTATGGAAGCACTGAAATAAAAATAAAAAAAAATAAGGCTTCATACCAAAATTGAACAATTTATGGAGATGATTTATGTAAAAATAAATGAAATACATTTATGGTTAATGTACGTGTAATGTTTACTAAAAATTTGCACAATTATTTTTCCCAAAATATGGATACCTCGTCACAGTAAAGACTTCATTTGGAAAGGATATGTTGGTACACAGAACATCAGCTAACCCGGTTTTCAATTATATACTTAAGTACTAGGCCAAGAAATTTTAATCATTCTCTAGTTTCAGGATTTTGATGGCAATTGTACTATCAGAAAATGGGGATATTTATTTCAATTTTTTAACCACCTATGTATTAGAATAGCAAAACCTTCCCCTTAGAAACTTATTGTACGAGTTGGTTACTTTGTAAAGTAATTAAATGCTCTAACTTGATCATTTTGACCCGATATTATCTGACACGAATTAGTCCTTTAAAAACTGTTTAAAAAATAGACTCTCATAAAGTTTGTTATAAATAAAATTTTTATAAAAACATGTTGGAGGTTCTGTTATGGTTTGAGATGCTTTTTTATATCATGGCATACATAACTTTTCGTATAACATTTTATTGTAGGTTGTAGATCTTATTCAAACTTTCGATCGCTGCAAGCAGAATTGAAAAATCTGTATTCAGTCAGTTATTAACGTCCAAAAATCGCATTTTTCAAATATTTAACATTGTTTATCCTAGAAACCAAGTCTCGCACGAGAAAATTAGTACGGTACTTTTGTGTTTTAGATCGCTCGGACAATAAAATAGCAAAAATCGCGTTTTTAAATGTTTGCACAAATGTTTATAACAATCTTATTCCTACTTGGCCGAACTTCCACCCTAAAAAATCATATTTAGCAGCTCAAAATACATAAACTTTGGTTGGTCCACCTATTTTAGATCGCAACTGGGACACCTCTGGCCTTTACACTAAAATTATAGTGCCTAGAAATTTAATTCCATAATAAATTGGTTCAAAATATCACCAAGTGTAAAAGCTACAAAACATACTAACACTAAAAGCTCCCATTTTAACTTTCGAGTAGCGGATAATTAAAAATTGCCATATTTATATGAACTACAACAGCCAACACTACTTTCATATTAATTTGCACTAGAAATAGGCTAACAAACTATTTTTTCGAGTAAATATGAAGGAGTTGTGTACTCGAGTATCTTGTAGAAGAAGCAAGAAGCACATTATACATATTAAGCCACTTCAAATCTTTTAATTTACGAGAGGTTCATTTTCGTCGGCGTATACCAAAGATCCATTTTAAGCAGGTGTTTTGAAATTTCTGAATGTGTTTGCCAATATTAGTTTTCCCTGTATATCACGAAAATAGGCATTTAGGGTCCTTAAATAAAAAAAAGTCGTGTTTCTATAAATACTTCAGTATAGTAAGGCATAGAAGGCCGTGGAAACATCCAAGTACCGTGGCGTTGGCAACACTGATTTTCAGCGACCGTAGAAGCAGTATTAACATTGTATGACTTCCAATATTGGATCAAATTCGCTCGAATTTGTTGTCCAGCTTTACTTTGCAAATATCCTTAGTTTTACTTTTAGAAATAGGGGCAATTTTCTGATTGTAAAAAAGTCATTTTTTCGAAAAAGGCTAACGATTTTAGTCGAGTTTTTTATAGGAATATATTATTATAGATCATATCGGTAGCATTCGTTTTTCTTAAAAAGTCAAGGAAAGCTGCTATATAAATTAATTGATTGCTACCGGGAAATCTTATGCGCAAGAGAGTACCATTTATTGGTAATAGTTTAAATTAGACGCAAAATCCATGTTTATGCTCATTTTTGATCCAAATAGGAGATAGTGAAATCGTACAAAATCAAAGTTAAATTTATGTAACTTTTTAAAATAACCTTGACGTTTTGCATATCTTAGGCATTATATCAAGATAAAAATTTTAAATGGAAACAGATGAAGTAGTATCTCATTTGGAAGTTATTTTGAAAATTTTAAAAATTGCGGAGTTATAAGTGATTAAATTCCCATGTAAATCCAACTTTTATGCCTCATAACTTCACAATCAATTTAAGAACTCCAGTAAAAAGATGGGCATTCGATACAGAATTAAAATACCTTAAAAGTGAGGTAGCACATGTCCCCATTATGTACTGACAATTTTTTCGTTGATAGTGCTTTTGACACAAAACTTTAATAGAAAATAAAAAAAATAATATATTATCTGCTAAACTGGTCATCTAGAAAGTCTAGTTTCCAATGCAACTAGATCGGGTCTAAGTCTTAAACCTTCTTAGTGAATCTGGCTATTAGGTTTTACTTTTAGGTTAGAATATTTATGAGTATTTTGATTGGTCATCATTAATTTTTACTTATTGTTAAATTTTGAAGTATGAATTATGCATTTTTATTTCGTTGTGGAAGCGTTTTTAGTGGAAATTCTAATTGGTAGTTGATAATTTTTGGGAGTATGAACCAACCATTAGTATAGGTCTCACGTACCAAAATTGCGATATATAACCACGGTTTTTAGATGTGTTGCTGCATGTACATACGTTTAATTACTCTAAAAATAAACTAATACTATTGCTTACCTCTTTCTAAAGGCATGTAGTCTCCTAGTTTTAAAATCTAAGAGTTCCTCTTTTGCTTGAGCCGAAATTGCCTCAAATTGTTCACAAGCTGCTGATTGAGCCATTTCAGCCTACAAAATATTAGCGCTGGTAAGAAAAATTGAAATATACCTCTTTGAGCTGCGTGCAAGTGCGATTGAGTAAAAAACATTCGAAATCTCCTTAGGGAAAATTTAGCACGTAATCTTTTATACATTCTCTAGAGATTTAGTTGATTAGGAGGTAAGTGTACATTAATTGTATTTTTGAATAAACATCCGTGTAGAATTTGAGTAGGTCGATGGGCAGACGATTGAGGCCTTAAGAAGAGAAACTTGTGCAATGTACATCTATATATGATATAAAGTAGCATATTTTAAAACATTTTTTTTCTAGACATGACTTCTCAATTGTTTTATTTCTGATTCTTAGCAACATAGTAAATCTTTTGTGTAATATACCTATTCCTTAATTAAATAGGAGTGCATTTCCAAGTAGTAACATCTGAAAGGTTCTTTCATAGAAAGCGGCGCTATAACTAGCATATTCCTATATTGGTGTTTCATTCTCCAGCCATGAATGTATATCCTCGGTTTTACCAAAAGAAATTACAAAAATCGGAAATTGACATTTTTGAGAAGGGAATGAAAAATTAAGATTGGAATGTACAAGCCATTTATTCATTGAAATAAGAAGTACTTTTTAAATTCTTTTCGTGGACAATATATTAATCCATAATAATTTACACAATGTTAATAAGAGATATCCTGTTTATGGTTAAGGTATAGGCATGATTAAAGATTACACGACGCCGCTACTGTTTCCAATAATTTCTTGCACTAACATCTCACAAATAAATATTCGTATCATAAAACACAGGCTATAGTGGCTGTTAATGTAACCGAAAGGTTGTGGCGGAAGTCATAACATCTTCAAGAAATTGCATTTATATTTGACACCTAATCATAGTAAATTATGGATATGTCATCTGTTGTAAATCGGTCTGTGATTTCAAATCGCCTCATTATTATAAATGTAAGCAGGGAAGTTTTGATATATTCTTAGGATGCTCCATTTTTTTGCTCTTCATTGTCCAGTGTACAAATGTGTTACACGTACATAAGAAATTTGAATTAAAAATATTACTTTTTCCTTTAAATATTTCGAATGTCATTCAGTATAGTTGTGTTCCAAAAAAAAAGCATTATATAAGCTAAAATTGGTGCTTGGAAAACATGCGAAAATGGGCATTGTGAATTTGTTCGATTGTCAAATAAAGCATAATATGATATTCTTTAACATGGATCAGAATAAAGATCGGTCGACAATATTTGCTAAGTATTTTGATAATATGTATTTTTGTTCTTCCTATAGTTATAACGTCTGACACAAGAAGAAATGATGTGATTATTTTTTTCTAATACACCGAAACTGAAATTACTAACATTCTAATATTTTTGACAACCAATTATTAGGCACTGTGACGGATGTCCTTTGCATAAATGGCGAAACAGGGCTTCAGAACCTACGTTTAAATACTTTTACCTTTTCTCCCTTGATATTTTGTCCACTATAAGATCTGTATTTTTTAACACTAACATGTGTTATTATTAAATAATTAAAATCAAAAAAAAAACAAGAATCTAACTTTTCCACTATTAATTAGAAACCAATTAATTGAATATAATCCATAACCAAATAAACAAAATCAATTACTATTAAAAAACAAGGATATATAATGAAAAAGGAGAGGTACAAACTGCTAAGACTCATAATAGAAAGATACAAGAAAATAAATTAAAGAGAAAAACTTAAAAAGAGTATGGTCGCTTATCAACAGACATTTCCGAAGGAGTAGTTCCCAGAACTATAGTAGTCGTCTGAATCGGTAACCTCAACGATCGGAGATGGCATTTTATGAACTAATGTGAGTGATAAAAGAGCTGTAAAGATGAAAAAGGAAGCATTACAAAGGGAATAAGATGTATATGGAAGAAATAATGCTAAAAACTTGCGATTTGACCGCATCTACGGCAACATGTGAGACAGTGCCTGTAGTATATAGGTAAATATCACCTTTATTTAATAGGTATTTTTAATGTTTGTCTAATTACAGACTTATTAAAAGTATGTTTATATACATATATTTACATAAGCAAAATGCTTGTCAACAGGAATAAAAGAAAAAAATATTTTTGTCCCTAGGATTAAGCGAAAAATCTTAGAATTTGCGGATGATGTTTTCACTGCAGAACAGGATTATGTAAGGGAGATTAATAAATAGAAGGATGACTTACTAAGACTTAACAAGAAAATTATACAATTGTTGGATATTAATAAAAATCTTAAGCAATACATTAAAGATCTCGAGGAGAAAGCGTCAGAATTGGAAGATAATTTCTGTGCTTTGGATGATATTAAGCAAAATCTGCTAACCAGTATTAAAACATTGGAAGCTGAAAATGAACAATATGTACTCGATCTGGAGAAAACTTAATGTGACCTATAGGCTGTCAAAGAAGAGCTTCCAATGATTAAACAAGTTGAAACGTCTACTTTGATTCAGGGTTTTCTCTAATCCAAAAGGCATCATTTTTAATACTGAAGCTGATGCTAAAAAAGTTAAATATTAATTATTACTGAACAACATGGCTATAAATTGTGTCCGGATTTTGTTGTTTAATCTATTATTAAGCCGAATGCAAGTTTTGCAAATGTTATTGCTGATATTGAGGATCTGACAAGGGATTTCTCGGGCGTTAACTATGTTTAAAAATCTATTATATATGAAAGTTAAAAGATTCACACTCATCTGTCAAATGGGATTAAAAATTCTACTCCATTGAAGACATTCCAAAAAAAGGTTAAAAAATCGATTGGTAAAGCTTATTATGGACTGTACGAATTTTATACCAATTCATATCTGTGATCTATTGTTTCGTTCGTTAACTATGATTTGTCCATTTACATATTTATGACTATTATGAGTTTACTTTTTTATATATACTTTACTTAGATGTAGAAAGCTTTGTAAACGAAAATATTGTGTTTTTTTACAATAAATCATATTTTGACTTTGACTTTAAAACTTCTATTTTAAGTTTAAAAAGTAAAATTCTATTGACCTAATAGCTTCAAGGCACAGAGCGTTTTTTCAGCCAATGTGCTTTAGCCGACCACGTGACATTTAAAGTGTAAAAAAATCGCGCTCGCCTAATTTATGAATCATAAAAACATAGATACACCCATTTGTGAAATTTTTTTAAGAAATATAATGCAAGGTGGCGACGCATTTTCAGTAAGTTGTGGAAATCCATCCGCTGAAAAAAATATGTAGTAAGCCTTAGTAACGTAGAAAATTTTAATTTAATTAATTGGAAACTAAAAATCTGCGTGGCGATAAAAATGTCTTAAGTGGATTAGCGACAGCGACAGATAGGCGACAACCTTCGGTGGAAGCTTAGCTAATTAGAATGCAATATCGCGAAAATTATATTTAAAAATATAAGTTTGCAGAGGCAATTCATTAAATAGTAAACGGCAATTTATATTAAAGATTAAAAAATTAAAGTAACTTTTCCTCTATCTGTTTTAAAGAGAGTACGAAACTTTTCTAGATAATATTGTCAGTTAGTTACTTAGTTAGTACCTTGTAATTCTAAGGTTGTGATTTTTAGTATAGAATTGTATTAAATTATAAAAATAGTGGTTCGGTAGTACTGTATGAATGATGCCTGTGTAGGTCGACATTGTCAAAAAGTGAGATAATTTTAATAAACCGCTGAGCACGAATAAGGTAATTATATTAGCTTATGCCGTCCCGATAGGGTAAGCGGTGGTACTACTGCGGGTGCCCAGAATACTGCGGATTTTAAAATATAGCTTTATACAATAAAATAAGATTTTTTGTGAATATTTCGATTTATTCTATAATAATACCACGTAATGTTATTTAAAATCATATTTTCATCATATAAATTGTTGGATAAGTATTTTAGTCGAAATTAGATCAACAGTATTAATAGTTTTGGAGTCCACCCACATATAAGAATCAATAATATATTTTTTTAAACTTCTTGTGTGGCTTAATTGTGAGTAGACCGACAACTTTTTCCTCTAGTAATCGGTTTATTCGCTTTCATATTTTTTTCGTAACACGTTGGTTTTCTGTCGTAAGAAAATTTGTAAATATAATTTTTTCCCATTGTAGGCGTTAGATTATTAAACAAAAAGCGTGAAAAAAATTATCCGACAAAAATTGTGATATATAAAGGGTGTCCACCACTTTTAACATGATATGATGAATTTTGGAGATTTACTGATACCAAGCTAATTTTTTCAGAATTTTTTGTTAAAAATATATAAAAGCCATCAATGACATTGTCCGAAAAAATACGTTTTCCGATTTTCCAGTCCGACGCATTGAAGTCGTCGCTCCCATGACAGCACGGTATTTATTAATATTTGACAAAAAAAAATACTTTGTGAGTTTATTATCTATCTGTGATCGAAGTAACCGACAAAAATATTGGCTTAAACAACTCTGCCCGATATTTATTTTTTTGGTGTGCACCTTAGCGTAGATCTGTCATGTAAGTAATTATTTTATTTGCAGTGTACATATATAAATATATAATTTTCATGATTTAACAATTATATATAGTTGAATAAAATAATATTCCATTACTTAAACTATTTTTGTGTAAAAAAATAAATTACAGTTGAAATTTTTAGAATACATTTGAATATCGATGCGTTCAAAAGATTTGAACTGTTGGTCATTTTTTTACACAAAAAATGTTTGAATCATGGAATCTTATTAAACTATCTATAATCTATATAATCTATAATCATTACAATAATTTTCTGTGTCAATAACTTTTTCTGAACGCATTTGAATTTCGCGCTCTTATGCTGTACTCCTCAGAGATTACAGCAGGTAACTAGTACAATATATATGTGCACACGGACATACAAAAAATGTTATAAATAAATACCATGCTGTTATGGGAGTGACGAGTTCAATGAGTCGAACTGGAAAATCGGAAAATGTATTTTGCCGGACAATGTCGTTAGTGGCTTTTATAAATTTTTATCAAACAATTCTGAAAAAACTAGCTTTATATCAGTCAATCTCCAAAATTCATCATATCGTCTTATTGAGAATGATGGACACCCTTTATAAACCACAACTGTTGTCGTTCAATAATCTAACCCTATAATTGGAAAAAAATATATATTTATAAATTTTCTTACGAAGGAAAACCGACGTGCTTCGGAAAAAATTGGAAAGCAAATAAACCGATTATGAGAGTTTTCGCAGAGGAAAAAGTTGTCGGTACTCATAATTAAGCTACACAAGAAGTTAAGAAAGTATATTAATGATTTCTTTTATATGTGGAAGGGCTCACAAACTATAACAGTAGACTCTCAATAAGAATATTACAGCAAAGTAAACAAACTCTTCCAAGTTGATTTTAAGAGAGAAATATTTTTGTTATAACGTTGACGAATATTTTCCAATGTTACGTTGTTCATAATCTACGTGGAAATAGGTATACTAATTATATATTAATAAGCGTGTTACCAGTCTCCTGCTCATATAAATATTTAATTAATGTTTATGTATTCATAAAAAAACTGATGAAAAATAAATAGTTTATATGGCATCCCATATAATTATACGCTGATAAGTTTTTCTTTGTATAATGCATGTAAATTCCTCATTAGTAATCGCATACCTAAATATTTATGTATTCAATGTGAAGAATCTTAACCTCAAATAGACATGATTGAATTTCGCAGTAACAAGCGCGTAATATTAGATGTTCTAGCGTTATTTGAGCGTAAAAATACATTCATTTTTGCAGTAAAACCAACGAAAATTGAATTAAAATTTACATATTGAATTTTTTACTTTGGTCAACATTTTTTTACGTAATTAAACTAGAATATTCAAACTTTCGGCAAAAAAAGTTGCTTTCAAAAGAATGATTAGGAATAAGATTTTGCATAATCAATGTCGAAAGTGCTGAATCAGCCGCGGTAATACTACCGCTTACCATATCTCAAGCTAGATCACCATTTTTTCACCTTTGACTAAACCTAATATATAATAAAATCAGTTTTTATTCTATCGCGTAAACGTGTTCCTTGGATGACGTTCGACAGGCGCACTATCCCTCATTTAAACTGCTATTTTTTTTTGAACACACACATTTTGGTGTTATAAAGTTAGAATTTTTGTTATGTTTTAGATGCTAGTTCTATAAACGCATTCCTTTGTATCCGTTATCTTCATGATAACCTAGCTATAAATGCAGTAAAAAAAGTTAAGATTATTAAGTTATCGAAGCGGTCATATTTTGTTAAATTTATAGTAAAAATGGTGGAGCCAAGTAAAATATGAAAGAACCGTTTAAATCGCATTAATGTTAGTGCTAAAATGTGTTGCTTTTAAACACTCATGATCATTAAATTAATAAGGGTGTTAGAGTTTTATTATCTAAAATGATTGAATATCCTTTAACCGACCGTTATAAATTAGTTATTTAATTCCTATTAAAAAAGTATATCTCCAAAACTGGAGGTGATATAAAACAATTTGTGTCATTATTCCACTTAGAGCATTAGCAACGACATCTCAAATTTAAAGTATGAGAAACTTCTTTTTTATGCAGATCTGTTGTATTATCTGTTTAATGAACTATAAAATATACTAAACGTAAATAAACAAGATTAGGTTTTTTATAAAATAAAAAATATTATTCATGATAAATGACAAAGACAAAATACATGCAAAAAAAATCACTAATCTAACAAACAGTGCTAGTGCTACTATAAATACCTCTTGAACTTCAGGTGCCTTTGGACAGAAGCGTAAAACAGAATAAAAATATGTTAATGTATTTGATAGTTTACTAACTTACTTAACACTTGCACGGACAGCAGTTGTAACATATTTAAAAACGGGGTGTACTCATTTTATATAAACAAAAATTGTATAAAAATTTTCAAATTTAAAAGTTGTCCTAACTGTTCAGATTTGCTTTTAATGGCAATGAAAATTAGGTATTATTACTGATTTTAATTTAAAACACTTTAAACTCAATTGTTACTATATTTTTTCGTGTTATTGAATAAAATAAAATTCGTCATCTTATTTGAAAAATGGTGTTACAAATATATTTACCACACGAACGAGTAAAAAAAAAACGACAGGGAGGACTAACACAAAAAGCATATAAATTAAACGATGCCCGGATTGGCAATGTCGTTAGTCAAGCATGACAATATTTTGTTAAAGATATCAGGAATGTTTAATCAGCTAGATATTGAATAAACTATTTTAAATGCTATTCTGCCAGTTTTAAACGGGATGTTGTAATAATGCGTGCTGCTTCCACAGTATCATCGAAGCCAAGACCTGTATTTAAGTTATTAAAATATGACAAGGGAGTATTTCAAAGTTACATTTTTTAACGACATATACTGTGTGTTGTACTAGTTGTTCGTATACATGGTTAGATTTGAAAAATGTAATTTTTCACATTTTGACAAGCTCTAACTTCAAAACGGCGCATCTTCTAACAAATTGGCATTCATGTTCCTATCTTAGTTTTTAAATTTAAATCGGTATAAATCGCACTAAAAAATGTTGAAAAAATTCAGGATATCCGGTTGTTTCGATTATAACGCAAATTGATAATTTCAAGTTTACAGTAAATGATATAAATTGACAAATACAACAATATTTTGAAACTTAAAAATATAACAATAAAAAGATTCATTTATTTTATCACTAAATCGTTTCTCTTTCCAATACTAATACTAAAATTTTTTCCTTAATTTTCCCACTTAAATGTTTGTTTAATAATGGCGCGGACCACGTCAAATGATTTGTTAAGCACTGCCCAAAATTAACGTTAACGGATTTCACTGAGGGCTCAGGCTCTTTCGAATAGCGAGTGGCTCTTCCGGAAAATTCAAAATAGCGACCCAATATTGCAGCTAGAAATGAGGGAAAAGGAGACTTTGGGAAAAAATATTTATAAAAAAACAATTTTGAGATGAATTCTATCGGATGTAGGCTTAAAATATTCCTATTTGACGTACTATCGAAGTTACCATAGTTTTATTTACGAAAATAAAGATGGCAGATTCAATATGGCCATTCATAAGGGTCAATCGCTAATATTTACGGAAAATCTATACTACTGATCACAGAAGGATCGAGTTTCATTCCATAGGCTCATCACAGAGTTTTCAAGCCCGCTTGTCCATATACTGCAGTCAAATTATCGAACGATGATCACATTTCTAAATTGTTCAGTTTTTGAGGAAAATTTTTTTCTATAATGAATTAGATATTGAAAAAGAATATTTCTAGCAATGACGGATAGTGTGGGAGGGTTTTGAGGCGCTGCCCTCCCGGTCAAATTCAAAAATACTTCAAGTGTATGAAAGAAGTTTGTTTATGTATGTATGTATGTATGTATGTGTATACATATATATATATATATATATATATATATATATATATATATATATATATATATATATATATATATATATATATATATATATATATATATATAATAACAATAGTACAGCACATTTTTGACCTAGTTTTACAGAATACATACATTATATATATATATATATATATATATGTTTATACGGCTTTCACGGATTCCTCCGTGTGAGATGCATTAGCAGTGGTTATATCCACATTATGCTGTTGTAGTGCTGAAATCACATTCAGCAAACGTACAACTATATGCAACTCCGTATGTAAGTGAAAATAAAATGCGAAACAGTGAATGCAAACTTCGCTTCATCATATCCTTTCTGTGTTAGAGGTTGCACAGTTAGAATAAATTGTAATGAAACACAATTCATCCTATTCCACCACCATCGAGATGGTGGCCTACCTGTACCACCATACCGAGAAGAAAGTCAAAGCTTACCCTCCCCGCCACAGTGATACGGCAGAGATACATGTTTCGTCTCTCACTAGACTCATCAGGGTACCGACATGCACCTGGCTGTGCAAAGGACAGATCAGAAGGAAAGCATGCAACACTGAACGCGGCTTCGCCGACCTCTCGTCGGATGGCTTTATATGTTTATACGGCTTTCACGGATTCTCACACGGAGGAATCCGTGAAAGCCGTATAAACATATAAAGCCATCCGACGAGAGGTCGGCGAAGCCGCGTTCAGTGTTGCATGCTTTCCTTCTGATCTGTCCTTTGCACAGCCAGGTGCATGTCGGTACCCTGATGAGTCTAGTGAGAGACGAAACATGTATCTCTGCCGTATCACTGTGGCGGGGAGGGTAAGCTTTGACTTTCTTCTCGGTATGGTGGTACAGGTAGGCCACCATCTCGATGGTGGTGGAATAGGATGAATTGTGTTTCATTACAATTTATTCTAACTGTGCAACCTCTAACACAGAAAGGATATGATGAAGCGAAGTTTGCATTCACTGTTTCGCATTTTATTTTCACTTACATATATATATATATATATATATATATATATATATATATATATATATATATATATATATATATATATAATGTATGTATTCTGTAAAACTAGGTCAAAAAATGTGCTGTACTATTGTTATTATAGTTGCAATAAATATTTTTTGGGATTTTTAAATTTGGTAGAAATGGAGCCTTGCCGCAAAAACCACAATTTAGTGTAACTTTTTATTTTAATATAGGTTGCAATTTACTTCAACGGGTCTAGATTGCAAAACCTACCTATTTTAAGGCCACGAGCCTCTACTGATTTCAAGTATTGCAAACAGGAAAAAAAAGTTCAATACATTTAAAATAAAATGGAGATATCAATATTTTGGTCAAAATTTTAAGGACGTTATTTTAAATACCGCGCCTTTATTTCGAAAACACCATTGCACACGAGACTTAAAACGGTGGAACAATTTTTTGAGCTAATAATAGAACTTGGAGAAATAATTTCTAAAATTTTTGTAGATTTTTCATTTGGATTGCCATAAGGAAACGGCCATTTAGAAGTAAACTACTAATCCGTTTGGAAACCACAATGGGATAAGAATATATAGTTTTTAAGAGATCATAAGAAAAAAATAATTTCACTATGGAGGGTTTTAATAGTTACTGATCACGAATTATAGGTTAGATTTTACGAATACAAGATTGGAAATGGTTGACGTCTAATCCAAAATTAAAAAATTGGATTCTCAAACATTTTTTACGTACTTTGCAAGAATTTTAGATGAAAAAGTGTGCCAGGTAATTTTCCGCTGAATCACTTAGTTTACGAGAAAATAGTATCAAGTTTCTCGTTGGAACATGTAACTTCAAAATCGGAATTTTTCCTCAGAAACGGAAAAATTTAGCAAAAAATTCAATCATATTGGATCCGCCATATTGACTTTCAATAATTAGATTCTAGAATATTCATCAGCGGCCGAAGTTAGTCATGAAATTCAATCTTTGTGCGATCAAAAGTATGGATTTCCTCTGAAGTTTAGCAATTTGTGTCCTTTATAGGTGTCATATTAAATCCGTCATTTATGACCCTTATGGGCACCATATTGGATCTGTCATCTGTCATTTCCAGCCGTCATATTGAGTCGTCTTTTTCAAGTTTTTAAAGGAGCTATTTCCTGTTTGAAAGAGGGGTTTCTAACGAGTCTTTTGAACCCCTAGTCGTTTAAATTTGTTGACGGGAATTTTGGGCAGAGCTTTGTTCCGTTTGCATCAATAGACTTAATTCGGGATTTCATTCTGGTCTCGCGCGGAAATGATAATTTTACAAAGATAGGAAAATTAAGACGTTCCCATTATTAATGAAACACAGTACAGATATAGAAATGTTTCTGAAAGAATACAACCTAATTAAATAGGAAAGCAATTTTTTGTGATATTATTTAGTGCGCCGATATATGAAAATAGAAAGTCATTTAAATTACATAATAAGGGCTACTATTTTATAGGAATTTCTAAGCTTTACATATATATATATATATATATATATATATATATATATATATATATATATATATATTAATTTTGTGAAATAGTTTTATTTGATTGGTATTTTAGGGATCCATGGTTTCTAGACATTAAAATTTGAATGCAAAATGTAAGTCTATAAAAATAATAGCATTTCATATTTTATGTTTTATAATAATATGGAGATTTCAGGTGCTGTCCGTGAAAGTGCTAAAATAATTCGTTGCAGTAATCTATTTTGCATTTTTTAATATATTAAAAATACATAAGTAAACATAATAAAACAAGCATTGATTCAAAAAGTTAAAAGTAAATGTTTTACTGTAATGTACTTAAGAAAATACGCCCTTAAGTTAAAGAGAAATGTGATTAATAATAATGGTGTACGGGTAGTTTTAAAATGTAAATAATTTTATTTTTGGTGTAAATTTCTTTAGTTATTACAATTCTTTGTTAAATGATATATTTGATTAATAAAAACCGAGGTTTTAAGTGGTCTCAAATAACAGTTCTTAAAAAAGACCAGCATCATAAGTAATATGGCAAGTATTGATAAAATATACAGCTCAGCTCTACCCTCTATTGCTACCTAATTAATGCTTCGTAGTTAATGATGTGCTATAGCAATATTCAATAGAGGCATTTTTTTAGTTGGAATAAGTATTTACGTTGGGTTATTCTGACCGTCTTTCTCATATGTCAAGTATTTTTGTCATACTTTATTTTACGCTATCTACGCTATCATTTGTATATTTTAAGTTAGTACTTGTATTCTGACATGTTTTTAATGAATGATTTTCAAGTGAACCATAGAGCCACAAAATATTTAAGAATTTATGGTTGGCTAAAATTATAAGGAAATTTAAACTCGGACAAAAATGCAGTATATACCGTTGATAATCTTAAAAACCTAAGATGTCGAACGCTAAAAATTGTGTTGAAACTATACTAAACAAATGATAAAAGTATCATCATCTTTATAAGCAATTGTTCTGCTTTATTCATCTTAAGCAAAGATTGGTAATTATTTTTTTTTGTGTAGGTAATCTGTTTCACTTGTTATGGTCATTAGCTTAATAAAAAAAAGTAATGTAATTATTCTTATTCGTTAAACCGGTTATGTCAAGAAATTATTAATTTAATAACTTGTTAGTCTATTCCTACAGGCGCTTTAGTGGTCTATCCGATTTATAAGTCGTAATACATACAACGCCAATTACTAAAAAATATTTGACACTTCATTTCTTTCGACCGTTAATGACAGCGCTAGGACTGAAAGTGTAATTTTGTTCATATAAATTAAATAAATAACTGAAAGTTAAACATAGCGCGTAGGTAATAACATTAAAAGATAATAAGGTGCTCAAATGTTGACAATTTTGCAAGGTATCTTACTTATCTTTAAAGATGGAGGATTGCTATTTTCACATTACTATTCTCGGGGTCAGTTATAACGGTAGTGCAGAGGATGTTCCGCACGAGGATGCCCAAAAGGGCATCAAAATTCGAATCAAGAATTGTTTTTTGTTTCCTGGAAGCATAAAAAATAATTTAAAATTCGGGAATTCATATTTATAGTAGACCTTTGCGCCTAGCTGCCTGAGGTAGGTAGGGAGGAAGGCACATAAAATCAGATAGGAACCTTAGTATCTTAGTGTTCTTTGAACTTTCTGGGAAGGTAAAAAGGCTTATTATAGAACTTTTCTCATAGAATCCAGTGACGCAGTGAAATTTTTTCAAATCATCAAAAAGTATGTGTCAAAGTAAAAATATTAACTCAAATACAATATAGCCGGAATAATATTTAACAAAAATAAGTCGGCATCTAAAAAAAATATTGCTAAATTTTTCTTTTAAAGAACTACATACTAGTGACAAAAAACTCCATATCGACATTTCTTCGTACAGTGCTAATATTATTAAAATATAATCAAAGTAGATAATAATAATAATTTATTCTTTGGAAAGGAATGTAAAATAAATTGTATCTTAAAGTTCTTTGGAGAATATGTAGGAAGGTTTCTTTCAAAAGTTAGAACAATTGTGACAGTTCATAATTTTATTAAGGGTACAGATATAAATCAATACTATATTGATTTATTTGTAAAGTATAAAGTTTTGCTAAACGCATTATTTTATTGTCAACAACATCATAACTTGCTATTCATAATTTTTAGCTTACGAATCCTAACTCTTTATTTTAAACTCCTTCAATATGATCTGTATATTCTTTATAGTATGAAGACTAAATAGATTTGATACACTCTAGAATTGATCTAATATATAGATAGCATAATTCTTTAAATAAATTATTTATGAAATTTCATAGCATTTGTACTGCACCAATCATCCAGTCTCTTCAAATCTTGTTGTAGTTCCTCACGATCACTTGAATTTCATATAACTTTAGAAGTTCAAAAATTATTAGCATAAAACAAAAACCTAGATTCCTTAATAGCATATCATATATCAGTAAAAATAGATTAAAAAGTAGAGGTGTTAGCTATGAGCTTTACGAAACACAGGATGATAACAAAACCTCTTCTGGGTGTAATTTAAAATCTGCATAATTTTACCATGTTAACAAACTGCCAAAAATGCCATACGTTTTCGAATTATATAACAATATACCATAAATTACCCTATCAAGACTTTGAGAAATCTGCGTTTATAGAATCAATCAATGAAACGGGAGTTATCCAAAGCAACTTCAAAATCCTCTTATATATAAACTGCTGATTGTTCTTTTAGAGGCCTGTGATAGTTTTCCCTTTCCAAAACGAATAAATTATTTTTATATTAACTGTATATGGAAAATATTCTTGGGAACCTTTCTCACATGATAAAATATTATAGTTTAATTTGTAAAACCACTGTTTTTAAATATTTTTAAAAAATAACTTGAATGTTCAAATTAAATTTTATCTCTAATGATAGGGCATGTAAGTCAAAACACAAGTTATTTTTTCTTAGCAGCGCGATCAAGGTTTAAAAATTGATTAATTATCAGTTTCTTGAATAGAAAAAATCGACTGAGGTGTTTTCTTATTTGTAGTTTAAAGTTAATTTAATAAAAAAGCATTCTGATGTTTCTAAGCTAAACTCGTACAACTACATCTCACCATTGTTGATAGTGATTGGAAATGATGATGTATTTCAAAAGTTTGAGTCGCTGGTTGCGGTGGAAATCGTCTTAGAGGCGATCGGCATTCCATGCTGTTTTTTGAGAAATTTTAGGGTTTTTGGCAATATGCGATAAACGACGCCTTTCATGCCTAATTTTTCGATCAAAATCATAAGGCATTATTTCTGAGATTTCCAACTCTAACCAAGATAGGACGGTTTTTGGGCCCCACACCCTGTGCCTCAGCGACGTGATCGTCATCAGTGGATGCTGATGGCCTTTTAAGATGCTAATCATCTTCGAAGTCTTCACAGCCCTCAGAGAACATATATACCATTCTCCGGATAGGCCTTATTTCATATTTCCAGCGTAAAGTCAATTTTGTACAAATCACAAAATTTAATACAAATTTTTTGCCCAACTGATTTCTGCATGAACAAAATCGGCACGTAGCAAAAATAATGTCCAACCAAAACTACTGTAATTTGTTTACTAATGTATGTAGCGTTATGAAATTGCACATGATTGTCACTGACAGCTGTGACAATATTATAAAAATGCCACATGCGATTTTACACACCCGCGCGTTTTAAATTAAAAAGTCTCGTTTATTTCCAGATAGATTATTAATCTCTTGCATATTAAAGAAAAATTTTATTACGCCATGGGTTGCACGCGAATAATTCTATAAAAAATCCTTTTTTGGGGATAAGTTAGAAGATATCTAAGATACGATTTCGCCATGAACATAAAAATAACTGACACAAGATATTCTGCAAAATCCATAAAAATTGGACATTCTATACATAATTTTATATTATTTAAGGTCACAAATTTTGAGTAACAGTTCTGTAAAATAGCTACCAAAACCATACCTCAGCGTTTTGAAATTGTTCGCTAATTTTATGCAGCGTACCTAGCACTATGAAGTGTGTAATTTATAAAAAGAATAATATATAAGCAGCATAATTTGGGACATCTGACCATGCCTGAACAATAAAAGGATTATTCTAAGCAAACAATATTGTGCTGAAAAAAAATTTAAACGAAACTAATTTTTTTACTAGTTACGAAGACATAAAAATTCGCAACACCCCTATCTTTAATTGGATAAGGGCAGCATTAAAAAATATATCTTATTAGTTTAACATTTTTTGATCCATGTCAATATACAATTTTTGATTAAAGAAATTTATTCCAAAAATGAACAAATATAAAAAAAAATTAATTAAAACCATCACAAAAAAAAGTTTTGCTGGAATTGTATTAATTTTCGTAAAAATATTTTCTAACTATTCGAAATAAACAAAATCCAATTCTGATCTTTCATTCACGAAATTATTAATTTGTTTTCTATTAAAGTCTGTAGATTTAAGAACTAGCATTCAGTTATTTAACATAAATGTTAAATAATTACAAAACTGTTTTGGAAATAGTAATGAGGATAAAAAAAAGGAGAGGTAACTACACGTGGTGGAGGTAACAAATCGTGAATTTCGCGAGATAGGACGTGCGAAATACATAGTAGGCATCTGCATATTCTACATGACTCGTGGGACACGTGCCGCTGACATAATTTCGAGTTGGTTTAAGAAACAATAACGGTGAGTGGAAGTGAACAACAATTAATAAGTAAAGTGTGCTGCGTCGACAAGTATTTGCATTTCCAAAGGTAAGTTTTAAGTCGAGGCGAAGACAGAATGAGAAGAGTGATATTCATCTCCTCGCAAGTCCTATCTCCGTGAGTGTCCCTGAGTAGCAGCGCCACCATTCGCGATGCATGGCATGCTAAAAGCTAAAAGCATAGGGGTGGCACGGAGTTACCTCTCCTTCTTTTTATCATCCTTAATAACCTCCTTTTTAAAATTAAGAATGAATAACTCGTATGTTGTCATAGTGTCTACTTATTTCGTACTATCAGAAATTAGGAAATAATGTAAAATTTGAATTTTCATTTCGAGGTTATGTAGCTCGACGAAAACACACAAGAGGGTTCCGAAGTAAAAGGTTAGCCATTTATACTTCGGGAACTGGCAACACTGGCGTTACTAGGCGCCATCTGACATATTCATCGTAAAGTTTGACATTTTATATAGTATACGTACTCAGACCTTACATACGGACGCTAATTATGGTCTTTACCATAACTTCAAAATTTCGTCCCGGCAAAAAATGGAATTAACTCGTGAACATTTTCATACGATTATTTTTCACAACTTTCCACATGTTTCACAGTGCAAGAAAACATCGGTAGTTGTGTATGAACTGATAATGCAAGAACGTCATGTAACATGCCGTGAGATTAAAGCATCCGAAAATTATCTTCGAATTGGATTCCACATAATTTGACAGTTGCCCAAAAAAGGTCGTGTCGATTGTTACAAGGAAATACTCGAAAAATACGATTAGAAAAACTGGCCATGTCGTAACCGTGGCTTTAGAGAATCGTAGAATGGTCAATTCTGAATGATACAAAACCATGTTTGCAGGAAGTCTTCCGTGAATTAAGGAAACCGGACCATTCCTCACGATGACAATGTAAGTTCTCACACATCGGCTCAAACAAGGGAACTTTTGAGCCCCCAAAACGTAGAATTGATTAGTCATCCGAGGTGCAGCCGTAATTTGGTACTCAGTGATTTTTTTTTATTCCTGTACATGAAAAATAAACTGCGTGGTCAAAGATATGCTTCTCCACAACTGGCATTTGATGCGTTCAAACGCGTGCAAGAAAAGTATATTGACCGTCGTAGACAATATTTCGAAAATCAATTAAATCATTTTTATTGATAATAAAATGAAATATAAACGGCTACCCTCATATAATGAAATAATATCTTACCCTGTGCTTTTCTTTAGAAACAGGTTAAACAAGGATCAACGAATTTAATTCCATGCTGTTTGACAATGGCCGAAAAATTGGTACAGTGTATCATTAAAACTGGTTTCTCATGGATTACCGTTAAAAGGCGTCTTTTATCGGAAAATATTATATTTAAGAGAGAAAATGAAAATTCGATGTCTACACACGTAGTGAAGGCATCTCGGAATAGTAAAGATTTATAATGATTTGACAGGGGACCGCAAAATCTATTTTATGGTGGACTAACAGTTCGTCGATGTGAGAAAGAGTAAAGAATTCAAAATTATACAAAATCTTACAGTGTTTATTTTTCAACCAACAACAGAATGCGTACACTTGCGTAAAAGTGCCAACAAAAATAAATTCAGTGGGACAAAATACTTTAATGTAGAATTGGATAAAATTGTATATTCCACATTTAGATTCGTTTTTAGCATATTTTAATACATACCGACTTTGAAGTGCACTTAGGCGATTTTAGGGTTAAATTGTTTAAAATATTTCCTTTCATGTCACAAACGTTTTTTACGTTAATATGCTTACATATGAGCGAGTCCCACTCTCTCATATACCGGGAGGCAAACCACATTTTCGTCGGATCATCATAAAGAGAACAATAAAATATTATAAAAATATGTTTAATAAGGGATGTGTAGGTCTGTTGGGCCCACATTTTTATGTTATTATGAAGTATACAGAGTGACTCAAAAAGAGTTTCATATTAAAATTGTCAAAATTTAAATGGAATGCCCTGTATATTATTGCCTAGTTTGATAGAAGTTACTGTTTTGTTTCATATACCTAAGATAAGCCGTTCTTGAGATATTTAACTATTCTTGTCTGCCTTGTCTAGTCAAGCTAGATGTATGTATTTGTTTCTTTGTAAAATTATTACAATAAAAATGATCTCAAAAAAGGATACGTAAATTATATATTATTTTTACTATCATTAAAGCCAAATAATTTTCTTATTTTAAATGGAACACTCTGTATTTAATGTCGAATTTATGTTATAATTTTAACGGTCTTTAAAATTGTATTAAGTTTTTCAGTTTTAGACATACATTTTTTGCAATTTATTTTTCAAAAGATGATATGTAATCATTAACCAGTTAAAAAAATAGTCATAACTAGGTTAATAGCAAATACTTACTTTATTAAAGAAATAACACACGTAATTTAAAAAATTACAAAACTAATGTTTTTATAAATACCAAAACTGATGTCCATTTCTTTCAATGCATAAGCAGACTCTTTTCTGAAATGACTGTTGAACTTTAATTAATATATTTGGTGTTACTGGAACATAACGTCGTGGAACGGACGAGATCAAGAGATCATAATAGAAATGAAGAAGCATAACATTGACATTTGCGGGCTCTCTGAGACAAAGAAAAAAGGACAGGGAACATCAAAATACGGAGAATTCATACTAATATACAGTGGAAAAGCAAAATCAGAAAGAGCGCACTCAGGTGTTGGAATTTTGCTGCACGATAAATATACACAGAGCATCGAAGACATCGAATACATCAACGACAGAATATTAAAAATCTCCCTAAAAATGAACAATACCACAACACACTTGATAAGCACATATGCACCAGACATATCTAAGCCCACAGCAGAAACTGAAAACTTCTACCAGCAACTACAAAGCGTCATGGACAACATAAATACTAAACACGAAATTATCATACTCGGAGATCTTAATGCACGGATCGGGAACGATGTCATACCAGGTATAAAGCAAAAGTATAATGAAGCCATAATTAATGAAAACGGCGAAACACTAATAGATTTCTGCGCTAGAAATGAAATGAGGATCAACAACACATACTTCCCACACAAAGACCAGCACAAATACACTTTCAATAACAATCGAGGCCAGCGATCGATGCTAGACTTCATACTCACAAATCGAGTGATAACACCCACACAAGTACTCGACGTCAGAGCCCTAACATCTGCTAACCTGGGGACTGATCACAACCTTGTTCTATGCAAGATACTCCTAAAACGTCCACAACAAAAGAGAAAACCACCACAGTTCATCGAAAAGTACAATTTGGAGTCCCTAACAACGGAGAGCATAAAACTCCTCTACGAGAACAGGATTACTAACAAATTAAAAGAGAAAGATTTAAAACAAGAATGGGGAGTAGAAGAGAGCTGGCAAAATATTGCGAAATGCATCAACGAAGCAGCGGAGGAAGCGATTGGAAAGCGTAAAATTAATGTAAACGCGACAAACCACACCAAACCGTGGTTTTGTCAAGAGGTAAAAGAACTCTCTGAATCAAAACGGAAATGTTACCTAATATACAAAAGCGCACCGTCGGAAGAAACTCACGCAGAATATGTCCAAGTAAGAAACAGAGTAAACGCACGAATAAGATCAATCAAAAGAGAACATTGGGCTAATTTTACCAGCGACATGGACCACGACTTGTATGGCGCTCAAAGGAAAATATGGAAAATGCTTCGGAACAGAAAAAAACAAGTTAACGAGTTCGTACAGACCAAAGGAGTACCAATAGGGACATGGCAACAGTATTATAAAGAGCTTTACGATGCTGAAGAAATGCCGAATATAAATGAATACGAAACAGATATAATTGGAACTGTCACCGACGAAGAGGTAGAAGCAAAACTCAAGCAACTCAAAAACAGAAAATCACCCGGGCCGGACGGCATCCCCAACGAGCTTTTAAAATATGGAGGCCCCGAACTGGCAAGGAAACTATCGCAACTATTTAACAAAATCTTAGACGAAACGGAAACACCAGACGAATGGCATAATAGCATCACCATACCTATATTTAAGAAAGGACTGAAAACCTGCCCACAAAACTATAGAGGAATAACTCTCTTAAACACAGTAATGAAACTTTTCACGAGCATTCTCAAGGACAAACTGGAAACACAAATTAAGAATGCTGAGGAACAACAGGGCTTCACAAAGGGACGGTCAATAACAGACGCAGTGTTTATAATAAAACAAATAAAAGAAAAGGCTACAGAGTACAGCATGCCAGCGTATATCTGCTTCATTGACCTAACAATGGCGTTTGACAGAGTCCGATTGGGAGACATTCTACATATATTAATGGAAAATAAGGCACCAGCGAACATAACGAAGATAATCCATAACCTAAATAACAATAACGTAACAAAGGTCAAGGCAGGAGATCAATTCACTGAAAATATCCCAACACTGGGAGGAATTAGACAGGGTGACAGTCTGAGTCCTTTTTTGTTTAATCTCCTCATGAATAAAATCATAAACAAGGTAACATGTCTCAATCTCGGATACAGACTGGGCAACAAAAGAGTGGGTTTGGTGTGCTACGCCGATGATGTAGCAATTATTGCTGAATCAGAAAACGATCTACAGAGACAACTCTTCCAGTTTTTCCAAGTAAGCCGCCAACTCAATATGAACATTTCTATCAGCAAAACCAAATGCATGACAATCGCAAAGGATCCACTCAGATGTAAGCTGGTGGTGGAGGACAATCCCATAGAGCAGGTGATGCAATTCAAATACCTAGGCATAGACATATCAAGCACCCACGACCCAGTTAAAGACCTAAGGAGCCAGATTAACAAAGCATCCGCACTATCAGGATGCCTACGAGATATAGTCTGGTCAAACTCGTACATGCGCAAAGATAGCAAAATTAGAATCTACAAGACTTGTATCAGACCCATCATGACATACGGCACGGAAGTCCGTGAGGACACTAACAAGACGAAACACATGCTAAGGGTGGCCGAAATGAAAACACTGAGAACAATAGTGGGGAAAACAAGAAGAGACAGAGTAAGAAACACAGATATCAGAGAACAATGCGGGATACAAGACATTGTGAGATGGGGAAGACAACGTAAGAGGCAGTGGTACAACCACGTAAGACGGATGGACGAGAACAGACTTCCGAAAATAGCCCTAGAAAATAACCCGCCCGGCTCAAGACCTCCCGGGAGGCCCCCTAAAAGGTGGAAAGATAGTTGGCAATCTACCTCTCAGGAAAAGATGCAGAGGCAGCTTCAGAATTAACAGATCGACAGATCTCCAAGAAGTAGAAGAAGAAGAGAAGAAGGTGTTACAGAACGAAACACTGTTCTTATCCATTCTTTCATATGTCAAGTATCCTTACGGTATATCATAAACAATACTGTTAATATATCCCCATAAGAAAAAATCAAGACTTGTTAGACCTTACTGGCCAGTATTGTGTTTCTCCACGCCCTAAGCACCTATTGGGATTTTGAGGATCTAACTCACATCTGACGTTAACTTGGAAGTGCGCAGGAGCGCGGTAATGATTTTACTAAAAAAGAATACAATTTAACACATCTAGCTTGATTAGGCAAGGCAGGTACGTCTCTACAATTTCAAGAATAGTTAAATATCTCAAGAACGACGTGTCTTAGGTATATTAAACATAACAGTAACTTACTTTTATTTGGCCCGCACTATCAAGATATGCAATAATATATAGGGCATTTCATTTTAATTTTGACGATTATGGGGTAAAACTTTTTTTGCGTCATTGTGTATCCCGTATTAAAAATATTTGATTCACGGTCTATGTATTTGGAAAAGCACTTTCTTCTCTCCTTAAGACCGTTAAAAAACAGTATAGACAGTTTATTCAGTGCGAATTCCACTCTGGATCTCGGTCTATACTAGTTTCGACCACCTAATGGTCTCACCGGTGCAGCTGTAACGAACAGAGAGCAAAGTATACAGAAAACAACTGTCGACCTAAAATCTCCACTTCGTAAAACGTAAAATGTATGCAGGATATTACTGTCAAAACTTCTCGTCGGACTGTTATCATCAACAATACAAATTAACATCTAAATATATCTCGGAGCAGTAGGAAATTATTAAAAATAAATAATTTCACGGTTTATGTATTTGGAAAAGGGTTTTTTTTCCTCTTCATAAGACCCTTAAGAAGAGGGAGGGAGGGGGGGGGCAGATAGTTTATTCTCTGTTAGTTTCACTCTGGTACTCTTTCCATACGACCATCTAATGGTCTCTCTCTCAGGTAAATGTTTTTGGATACCAATATCATTTTTTGTAAATGAAAATTTCAATTTTCTAATTTCATATTCATACTCAGCGACCCCAAAAACCCGCAAGAATACATTTTCAAGAGAAATGTATACAATAGGAAAACGTATGCCTTAAAGGGTTAATATGAATGCGCATAAAAGTTAAATAAATAGACTGCGGATCCTATAGAAGCAAGTTGGCTCACGCTGAGAAAGAGACAGAGCGTTTTCGATGAGTAGTACCTCTCTTTCTAATGACGGACGAGTGACAGGGATATCCAATGACGTTTGGAGAATCCTGTTAGTTCCGCCAATAGAAAGAGAGGAACTACTTATCAAAAAAGCTCTTTTTTTTTTTGAGCGTGTGTCAACTTTCTTCTCTAGGATCCGTAGCCTACATTATTTACTCTTCTGTCTATGATGTTTATGAAGTTGTTGGGCTATATTTCATAATTACAATGGCCTCAAGTTTGCAATAAAAAATTGTAGGTGACCGCTTAATAGTTTACTTTGAATGGTAAGAACAGTATCAAATGATACAACTAGAAAAAAAAGACCAAAAAAATTTGTGTATCCTGCACATAACCGCAAAAGTAGCCAAAAACACATTTCTCGAAAACACAACTTCAAATATCACAAAATTCCGACATGATGGGCGAATTCTGACATCGGATTAGGCTTCTACGCAGCAAATTACTTTGGCAATGACCCCCAGCTGCCCAACAACAAAACCTTGTAGACCTGTGTCACTAAACATATCGTTGATTTGATCTGATTTATTTTTTACGACTTACTTCTTGTGTTGTTCTTTTTCTATTTAATGTATACAATGTATAGGTTATTTTACACAATAAGATTTATACAGAGTTTAAAATAAGTTTAAGCATTTATTTGTTTATCTACTTGTTTATCTATTTTTGAAATTTTAGCTTTGGACAAATTGTGGTAAATTTGACATTACTTATTCTTTTTTTTTTTTTGTAAGGCCGTTTTTTTTTACTTTTTTAATTTCATTCAGTTCTTTTAGGCCTTAATTACGATATTGTGAGTTAATATTTTGGTATTATTAAAATCGAATTTATGTTTTTTTTGTGTAATGCAGTTGATGCGTTCTTTGTATATTTATTACAGTTCATTTTATTGTCTAAGCAGTGTGTTGTTGTTCCAATATGTTTTAGGACAATTTAGACATGTTTTGAATAAATAATATTTGAGAAAGGGAGAGAGTATGATATTATTACCATACCGGACGGTTAAGCCTAAAATTTTATATTTTATCGAAAAAAAGTTGAAAACTCAAAATAAATGGGTTACTTCCATTTTACTAAGGGACACAACATATAGAACTTAAAACTTTTTTAGTATGACCCAAAGATCATATCACACCTATAAAATCTAAAAATTTGATATATTCCAATACCTCTTTGATAAGACATTCAAATCATTTTACCTATTTTTCCGAGAGAATTCAACGTTTCATATTTAAGTTGACTTGTGAAAAATAATGAACTCCAAGTTCATAAAAATAATATCCAATTTAACGTATCAACATGCTTACATCAGAAAGTACTTTTTCACTTTTTCTTATAAAACGCTAATTTGATGAGGACTTTTAATACAAGAATATTTTTGCTACTTTTATAAATCTGTACGGTAACAATAGCCCTCGCGGCTTTGCTAACAATTGAGAGCAATTTAAAATATCGTTATTTATTCAAATTAATTTTCTATAGATCTGTAAGATTTCAGCATAATTTTTTGTTCTTTGAGTTTTTTTTATTTGCTTTCTAATCAAATCATCCAATGTTTGAGTTTTTGGACGGGGAGTAACGATATGGTCGTTTATTTGACTAGAAAGGGTCTGTTGGCTCATTCATTGCCACAGACCCATTTTTTTCTAGAATAAATTTTCATCGATATTCTTATAAACTGATATAATCTTCATTTGGTAAAAATTATTTTTCGGCTACTACATTAAACACTAATTTAACTTTTTTTTTCATTAGCAAATAAATATTCATTAAAATTCATTCATTCATTATCACAAATAAATTTATTTCATTCGACGATTATCTAAATCCAAAAGCCCATGTCAGGTAATGCTCACTCGCGATTTTAAATTAACAGTTTTCAGACCGTATTTAGTTCGCGTTGGTCTTTGTTGAGAATGTGATATTCAAAACTTATACTTTATTATAACTAATGTCAAATATGAAAAATAATTCAATTCCGACAAACCAATTTTAAACAAAACTGTTCACTACAATAAATGTATATGAGAACTTACCGCATGAATATCCTTATTTTTGTGCCGAGCTCTTTCTAAGGCCCTATTGGCGTTTTCATAATTTGCTAGGCACTTCAGTCTTCTAACTAGCAGTGATTTTGCTGCTTGACTGTCTCTCATGTAGTAACGTAAAGTATCAGCTAGTTTTAAATCTTGATCACTGGCCACTCTACTTTCCACTTTCTAAAAATAGATCACAAAGTAAACCGGTGAACTACAACATACTGTTAATTATTTCAGCGAGATTTTCTACGTAAGGTAATGAGCAAGTGAATTTAATGTATAAAATAGGTGTTTATTAATTTCCCTGAGCGCATTTTTTAGTACACTTAGTGATAGTCCGTCATTACTTGATAATTAATTCTTATCTTATAAATTTTTACCAAGTAACTATTAAGACTCCTAAATATTTGACAAAATCACAAATTTGGTTCCCTTTTCATCTACGACAAAACTAGGTTATTTTAAAACAGGTAGATATAATTGAGTTCTTTTATAAGCAGAAATTAGAGAATCTCATACTAGATTAAAGGTCTGTTTGGACATGTCCTATCTATAATTTTTAAGTATTTTTAATAACCTATTACGTGAATAATTATCATGTAAAGTGATCAACGCTAGTGTACTTCATCACTGAAGATGATAAAAATAGAACAAGTTTAACAAATATACCTTAAGATATAACTTTTACCAGAAAACATGCACTTGACCCCTTTTTGGGGGAAATAATTAATTTTTTAGAAAAAACAGAAAAAACCATCAAATGTCAAATTTATACCGATGAGGTTAATGAATGTGATGTTTTGTTTGAGTGTGAGCCTTAGTCCCCACTACTAATCGAGGTAGTACCCTGTGGAGTTTGTTGTGTCTCTTTTCCAAAGGGTCTGCGGATCACCGAATAGTGCAACTATAACACACCCTTCGGTATGCCACTGCGAAACCCGATAAAGAAGAATGTTTCTTCTCAACAAGTTCCACAAAAATCGCTTATTAAAACCATATGCATTTAAAATTGATGAAATAGATATACAGTTGTTAAACAGATAATTTTTAAATTAAATAAATGATTACGGTTGTTGTAATAGTAACTATTACTGTTTTAATCTAAATTAAATATCCCCAGATTTTTTGGGCATCCACGACTGATATTTTTCATAGTTTTGGTACTACCCCCTCTCCACATAAAGCTCTGTAAAGACGCTATTGAGATTACTCTCTATATATCTTATTGGTGCAAAAAAATGTTGCCTTGGGTTTTCAACGAATTTGTTTTAAAAGAGTTGCCAACAATTCATAGGAAAATAAGTAAAACGTGCAATTAAGGTAATAGCCAATAGATTGCGTCACACTTGTCAAGTAGATCAGATTGTTTCCGAATTTAGAAGAAGAAAAATTTTGTAGCAACCTACAAAATTTTTAAAGTTGTTTCTAAACTTAAATATAAAACCAAGTAACCACTAAATTTGTTTGTACGTGCTTTTATGTGGAAAAGTGGATAGACTACCTAAGCGAACTGTTCAGAGCAGATAACATCGAGACTGAACTTAGCACACCTGAAATAGTGATAAACGAGGACATTGAAATTGGAACCATGGAGGTTAGTGCGGCACTCCAGAAGCTGAAGAACAGGAAGAGCGCAGGACATGATGGCATCCCGAATGAACTACTCAAATACGGTGGCCAACGCCTTACACAAGAATTGACAAAACTGATTCAAAAAATTCTCCATCAACACAAAATACCGGACGAATGGCGCACTAGCACGACCATTCTTATGTTTAAAAAGGGAGACAAAAAAATACCATCGAATTACAGAGGAATAAATCTCTTAAATACCACCCTGAAACTTACCACAAAGATAATAACGGCTAAAATTAATAGCTTAACTACATTGGCAGAGGAACAACAAGGCTTCAGATCAGGAAGATCATGCACAGATGCAGTTTTTGTCATAAGACAAGTAACAGAAAAATCGATTGAATACAACAAACCGGCTTATATGTGCTTCATCGACCTGGTGAAGGCTTTCGACCGTGTGCAATTGAGAGATATCGTACATCTCCTATACAATAGACAAATCCCTCGCAATATAATAAAAACTATTGAAAATATATACACAGCCAATCAAATCCGAGCCAAAATAAACGGAAATCTCACCAAACCAATACCTGTGGGATGTGGCATCCGACAAGGGGACTCTTTAAGTCCTCTTCTATTTAACATCATAATGGACGAGATAATAAAAGCAGTACGTGTGTTGAGAGGATATAGGATGGGAGATCGGGACGTTAATATCTTATGCTATGCTGATGATGCAGTTCTGCTGGCAGAAAACGAAGATGATCTGCAGCGACTGTTACACAGATTCAACTGCACAGCAAAATCATTCAATATGACCATATCAGCCTTAAAAACAAAATGCATGACAACGTCAAAAATACCATTGAGATGTAAATTGGAAGTTGATGGCAAAATTATACAACAGGAGATGAAGTTTAAATATTTAGGAATATCAATCTCGGGATTTGGTGATGTCGAGACTGAGGTGAGGGAACAAACACAAAAAGCGACAAGAATAGCGGGGTGTCTGAACGATACTATATGGCGAAATAAAAACATCGGAACAGAAACTAAATCCAGAATATATAAAGCAGTAATTAGGCCAATTATGACATATACCGCTGAAACTCGCCCTGATACATCAAAAACCAAACAGATTTTAGAAACAACTGAAATGAGGGTGCTGCGCAGGATAACAGGAAAAACACTGTACGATAGAGAAATGAGTGAAAATGTAAGAGAGAGGTGCAAGGTGGAAAACATAAACGACTGGGTGCTGAACAGAAAGGTGGAATGGAATGGGCACATTGACAGGATGGACGACCGAAGAATTGTGAGAGTCACACGTGATAAGTCACCAGCGGGACGTAGGAGTACAGGACGCCCCCGAAAGCGATGGAGCGACAACTTGAATGTATAGTGGACAGAGTGGTGAGGGAAAACAGGCGTTTCGTCTAAACCAAAGAAAGAAGAAGAAGAAGAAGTGCTTTTAGATTAGACAAAAATGTTGATTAAATTTACGAAATAACTGTTTTTTTTTTAAAGTTAAAATTAAACATATATTTTACTAACTATATTCGTGAATCTTTATTGAAAATGAAAGGTGTATCTGTGGCAATTATGTATGAAAAACAATATCTTTTATGTGACCACAACGGCTCCTTTGGCAGGCCTGTATTCAAACATCAAAATTTTCGATGACTTTTCCAGTAATAGGAGTTCAACGGCATCTATTTCATGTCGAATGTTGCGTTTGAGATCTTGAATTGTTCCTGAGGCATTGGCATAAACTTTACTTTTCAAAAAACCCCAAAGAAAATAGTCCAAAGGTGTCAAACAGAAATCTTTTCGGTATGGAGTGGTTCTTCATGAATCATGTCAGGATTTTCCGAGCCCCAAATGCGACAGTTTTCTTTATGAACATGTCCATTCAAATAAAAATGTGCTTCATCGGAAAAAATGATTTTGAAGAAAAACCCTCTTCTCCCCTAATCATCCAATTGACGAAAGTACGGCGTTGTTGATGGTCTTGTGAGTTAAATTTTTGAGTCAACTGGATCTTGTATGGATGAAAATGAAGATCAACATGCAAAATGTGACGTAAAGTGGTTCGGGGAATATTTAATTCTTGTGAACAATACCTGGTTGATGTTGATGGCATTTCAAGAACACTTTCACTTACAGCGGCCATGTTTTGACGAGTATGAACTGGCCGAGCATGTTGGTATGCTCTACGGCCTTCTACCGAGCCAGTTTTCTCGAAACGTTGATGCATTTTGCGAATTCCGTGTTCTGTAGAACGTCTATGTTGACCGAAATGTTCGAGAAGCTTACGAAATGTAACTTTTACAGATCGTTCATTTTCGTAATAAGTTTCGAGTATTAAAATGCGCTCTTGTTGTTGTTAAAAAATCATGACTAAATTTCCCGTACTTTTCCCTTGACATAAGTCAAAACATAACATCATGAGGTTTATTACTTGACATCGAAATTAAGAGTAAAAAAACCAACAGATGGCCCAACCTCACCTGATCTACACCAGTGATATACCTCAGGCAAAATATAACACCATGGCGATATTCGTAGGTGATACAGCCATCTTAGTTGTCAGCAATAACCAAGTAGAACCTGCAAATGGACTGCCAACATCTGTTAACCAAATATATAATTGGATATCGTTTATGGGCGTTTTATAAATGTCCCTCGAAAAAAAATCCATGGGATTGATATCGGGCGGGAGCGGCACCCAAACTATTGGTCCGCAAGTCCAGATTAAAATAAGGTAGAGCATCATCTTGAAGTAACTAAATAATTAGTCTTGTTTCAATATGAACATTTTCAATTGTGAAAGATCATCCCCTGAATACACTGTTATACAGACCGTTGTTTTTGAGCAAAAAAACATTGGCTCTTACATTTTTATTTATTTTAGAGACTGTATTTTCGGTGTTTAAAAACAAACATTTACTTCGGTCACTTGGTAACCAGTACACGTCCATCAGTATCATAATTTGCCACTATCAATGTCAACATCCAGTCTCAAGAATAAGTCATTAATCTGGAAAGCATAAAACAATTTTAACCACATACCAGTGTTTTTAAAAGTACAGGGTCTGCACGTGTGTCTCGAAATATTTCTCTGGAAAAGCTTATTATTCCCTTGAGGAATATTATGCTGATAATCTCCGAATTAAAATACTGTATTTTTATTTCATTTTCCTCAAATAATGTATTGTCTTTATGTCAACAAGAATTGGCGTCTTTGACAATAAAGCTGATTTTGAATAACGGCCTATCAAAAAAGTAAGAACCTACAAATTAGTCTCCTATAATTCCGCCCCATAAGTTCATGGTACTTCCATGTTGCCGTTCCATAATGACATGTGGGTTTCGTAAGAGGTGTATGTATTCGAAATCGGAAAATGCCTTAAAATCTTTTGGGAAAAAAAGTTTCTGAAGCAAGAATACAAGTATCTGAAAGAACAGTCTGACCAAGCTTAGCTGAAGAAGGCCTTATCAAAGATCAGCACTCATACCTAGACACACCAACCATGATTACAAAACGTTATAGATTGGCCCAAAAGTATAATAATTTCACAAATGATGATTAGTAAAAAGTAATATCATGACAGATTCCTATTACAACCTCAATATTTGATGTATAAATATTCTCAGTATTTTTAATATTTTAAAGGTAAATTTTTCAAATTAATTTATTTTCCAAGTATTGGTCGAAAAATTTAAGAATATTGATTTTAACCCATTTTTAACCTTTTTCCAATTTTTTAAAATTACTTTTATAGGTTTAAAGTCACCTTTCCATATATCATGCTTTGAATATTTTAATATATGAGGGTCATTAAATACACAGTGAAACCGTTAATCTAAGGTTATAAGATCTTAGAACAAAATTGTAGTTAATGTAGTAACACAACAAAATTAGATCTTATAGGTATAACGTATACCTGAAAATCAAGAAAATTAGCACAAACAAAGGAACACTAAAAAAACAGATTCCAATTAAAAGTATATAATAAATTAACTGGTTAGAAAGGTCCTTTTAAAATAAAGAAAATGCTTTTTCAGAATTCAAATCGAGACAAAACCCTAGATTTGGCGAATATTTAAAGTGGTAAAAGTAAATAGAAAAATGGTTAAAAATAGAGAAAAATCGATATATTCAAGCGGAAAAAAAAATAAGGACCCAAATACAAGAACTGCATTTTTATGTGCCTTTAGGCGTCTAACGTAAAAACAAATTTATGAAAACAGACCTCCTTTTAAAGGCTATCTCTGGTTCTTTTTAAGCAATATGAATTTTTCAAAATAGGAACTGAAGGACCTTTTAAGACGAAAAAATAAGATCTTAAATATAAACTCTAGATTTCGACGCATTTGAAAATATGCGAAAAATCGGTTAAAGAGACGACTTTATAGATATATTTCAGCTTCTTAACTTATATTCGACATGACTTCCTTTTTTTGCAATAGTACAATAACATGTATTTTTTTTTAGATTTTTTTTGATCCTATTACAAAAAAAAAGAAGTCATGTCGAATTTGAGCTAAGAAGTTGAAATATGACCGTAAAGTCGTTTCTTTAGCCGATTTTTTGAATATTTTCAAATTGTCACCAAATCTAGAATTTTGGCCCGATATGAATTCTGAAAAAAGCATTTGCTTTCTTCTACACTTTTAATAATATTTTGGTATACTTCTGAGAATGCTTGTTTAGATTCATCCAAGTATTCATCTTCGTTGTTATAAGTATCTAGTGCTTTCTCCGTCTAAGCTGTCCAGGTTGTATTTGTGGTAATGCGCTGCTTGTCTATTTGAATTGATGTTAATTTCCTCTGGTCTGTTGCTGTTATAACTTGAATTTATTTCCCGACTGCCATTAAAAGTGCTATAGGGTCTTTAGGATGTTAGCAAGATGGAGCTCTTTGTCACTTTTCTACAAAAATGGAAAGGATGCGGTTCGGAAACACCCCGACTACCTAGGTCGCCGGATATTATATCTTTAAATTTTTCCTCTGGGGGTGATTGAAAAAAACGAGTATAAACGTACAGATCTTTTCGTATTATTGATTACCTATAAGAAATTATAAAGCACTGTGTCTGATAAATTACTCTCCGTATCATGTATCGGCTTTTTCAAGAAAAAGATTTGTTTGTAAGATAGAGTATGTGGAGACCTAAATGATGTTTGATCCACTTACAAGCGTTTTATTCGTTGTAAAATTGTTCAACATAGTTATTTTTAATCAACCTGTAAATCTCATTTTACGTCCTAGAGTAAATTAAAACTTGATACGTACTCTTACATAGTGGTAACCTAGTCTACAAGAAATTTAGAGTAGTATTTAATCATACTTTTTTAACCTTTCAGTATGATCTAAATTAATTATTTAAATCACAAGGTTATTTCTTCAAAATTCTGTTAGATCTACTGTCAAAATACACTTTTAGATAAAGTTTTTATGTATTTGTAACTTTAACTATGACTTTTACTCTTTTAAGCCATCCTGTAGGTCCTTCATTAATTTTTTCTTCCCCTCTGGTGAGAACTTCTCAAGACAGGTTAATATAATATATATATATATATATATATATATATATATATATATATATATATATATATATATATATATATATATATATTTAATATAATTTCGCCTTTAACAGTTACGGCATCTTCTTGCATATTTTGAAAAAAAAAATGGTCTAATAATTCCTCCGGCCTAAATCTGGCACAATACTGTTATTTTATTAGGATGGAGAGGACGTTCATAAATTTCCCGTGGATTCTGCTCACTCTAATAATTACAGTTCTACTTGTTAGCATATTCATTCATGCAGAAATGGGTTTCACCGTTGAAAGTGATTTTGCGACCAAAGTCAGTCTATGATTGTTTGGCTTTAATTCTTGTGTTAAAACAACATTCTAACGATAAAGTTTCAGATCCATATGCAAAATTCTCCATGTTGTGTCCTACGATAAGTTAAGTTCCTGTGCTCGATGGATTATCTCGCACACTCTGACGAATGGCCTCCATGTTTTTAATGGAACGGGCAGTGCGTTGACGAAGGGGCACTCTCTGATCACTAACTGAACTAGTATTTTCAAATTCTCATCTTAAGTGTCGAATTGTTCTCTCTGTTGGACGATTATTACGATCGTAAATTTCACGTAGTGCAGTACATGTGGCGGATGGAACACACCCATTTTGATAAAAAAATTTCACAATTTGTACGCGCTGCGGAAGCGTGTATCTCCCCATGGTAATTTGGTAAAACTAACTGTAAACACACAACACAATGCGCATTTAAAAATAGGACATTCTTATTGGATGACTCATTATGTATATGTATATGTATAAATATATATATATATATATATATATATATATATATATATATATATATATATATATATATATATATATGTAGTCGAAGGTTTTCGGACGTGTATGTGCCGAGTCCCTCTCAGGACTGTAAGGCAGCTGACGTTTCGGTGAAATCTCATTCACCATTTTCAAAGCTCACTGTATGGCGTCTACGAGCGAACTGACACCTGCGACTCCGGTGTTGTCGGTACCGTGTGCGCGTCGGACGTGTTCGTTTTCCGAATGGTTCCGAACCAGGTGGCGTGACCTGCTGCGCGTCATCGGCCCTGTTGCCAGTGTTTGTGGTTGTGTTGCCGAATTGTAATCTCTTTCGTTACTAAGTGGTACTGGTTGATGTTTTGTAAGCAGATTTTTCCAAGTATTAGGCACACGTTGGCTATTTAAGGTGTTGGGCCTCTTTGCAATTTCAATAGCCTCCCTTATAACCCTTGTGGACAGGTTTTCACATCTCGATAGCATTTTTGTTTCCGAGAAATTTATCTTATGTCCTGTGTTTAACCAGTGTTGGGCCAGAGCAGAAGAAGTTGTTTTTTGCTTGACAGCGTTTATATGTTCGTCTCTTCTGATGCTTATTTTACGGTTGGTTTGGCCTACGTAAGATGAACTGCACTTTCCGCATGGAATTTCGTACACTCCCTGGTTTTCTAGAGGGATTCTTTCTTTAGGTGTTGGCAAGAGATCCCTTACTTTACGGTCTGTGGTGAAAATGGTTTCAATGTTGTGTCTCCTGAGAATTCTTGCGATCTTGTCTGTGGTGCCTCTTACATAAGGAACAAAAGCCTTGGAGCTATTCTCTTGGTTTTCGCGATTTTTTGGGGCCAAGTGTTTGTTTTTTAGAACCCCGTCTATATGTTCTTTTTTATAACCGTTCTTTGTTAGGGCTTCCTGCAGTATGTTCATCTCCTTGTGATAATTTTCTGGATCTGTAAGGGATTGCGATCGAAACGCAAGTGATTTCACTACTGCAAATAATTGGGCGGGGTGGTGATGTGAATCGGCGTTGGGGTACCTGTTGGTGTGAGTGGGCTTTCTGTAGACAGTGTGCGAAAGCAAGCCATCCTCTTTTCTTTTCAGTAGGATATCCAGAAACGGTAGTTCTCTTTCCTGTTCTGTCTCCATGGTGAATTTAATTTTGGGATGTATACTGTTTATGTGTTCCAAGAAACTTTTGAGATTTTCTTTCCCATGTTGCCAGATAACGAATGTGTCATCCACGTAACGTAGCCACAGTCTTGGTTTATGTGAAGAGGTCTCCAAAGCTTTTGATTCAAAGTCTTCCATAAATAAGTTAGCGAGTGCAGGAGATAGCGGCGATCCCATCGGGGCTCCCTCAACTTGTTTATATCGTCGGCCTTCATAAGTAAAATAGGTGTTATCAAGACAGTGTCTAGCTAATTCGATGATATATTTTGGCAGATTGTATTTGTTTTCTATTAAAGAAAGAGCCTCTTTAACTGGTATTTGTGTGAAAAGTGATGTTACGTCAAAACTAACTAGACATTCTTTTTCTTGTAAACGTATGTTTATGATTATTTCGCAAAAATGTTGCGAGTTTTTAACGTAGGAGGTCGTTCTTTCGACGAAGGGTTGGAAAATGGTGGCTAGATGTTTTGCTAGGGCCTGAGTTGGAGAGCCAACAGAGCTTACAATTGGTCTCAAGGGGGCTCCGGGCTTGTGTATTTTGGGTAAGCCATAAAGTTTAGGACATATGGATGATTTTTCTCTTGGTGTGATCTTCTTTATTTCTTCGGTAAGTGGAGATGCCCTGATCAATGTTTTGGTGGTCTTTTCTAGATAAGTGGTATGGTCTCTGTTTATCGGCTTGTAGGCAGGATCGTTTAACAGAGCGATCATCTTATCATGATAGTCTGTTTTGTTTAGGACCACTGTTGAGTTTCCTTTGTCCGCCGGAAGTATTACGATCGAGGTATCTTTGCGCAGATCTTGTAAGGCTCGATGTTCTTCTGCAGATAAGTTACTTTTTGGAGGTTTTTCTTTGCGCAAAACGGCTGAAATTTCTTGGCGGATCGTTTCTGCTGTGTCGTTGTTTATGTTGTTTAGAGCTGTTTCAACTCCACATATTATGTTATCGGTTGGGATACGTGATGGTGCTATCGCGAAGTTTTTTTACCTTTACGGGGAGGAAACCTACCACGACTCTAAAACATTCGAATATATATATATATATATATATATATATATATATATATATATATATATATATATATAAATTGTTGTTTTTCTTTTTGAGTCAGTTTAAAAAAAAATATACAATTTGTCTCACAATTCAAAGAACAGCAAAAATATATACGTATTTATACTGCAATAAATATTTTATTCATTTCAATTTTTCCAAAATACTATTAAAGGCAATAAAATTATCTTAACATCGGAACATCCGTTGCGAAGCCTATTCAAATTCTTCCAATTCTGGCAAACTATTTAAAATAAAACGAGGTAAAAGCCAAATAATAACAAGCAAGTAGGACATTCAGAATGCGAATCAACTATATTTTTTCCGGATCGACCGACGAGACAGGATCCTTGCAGCATCGAAATAACGAGGATCAAATTGGCAACAACGTGCTATCCTCGGTTGCGGTGAAGTTTCATTTGGCCACTTCGGTCCGTTGAAACCCCTTTCTAAATCGTCTGCCTCCATAGAGGTTACAAAAAAGTGAACATGTGGTGGCATATTTATAATAATCTATGCAGTTAAAATGGCGCTTTAGTTCAATATGTTCAGGGACTCTACGTTTCTTTAGAAATGAAATTTGTTTATAAATTATTGAATATACCCATATTTATTTAAAAAATAATTTGATAAAAATCTAAGCAAATATCTGGAGCAGCGTCTTTCTTTTTTATATGAATGCTCTTCACGCTACTAATTAACTTTTTAGTTAAATATGTACATATAGTAAAGCGTAATTTACACTAATATATTTAACAAATAACGGCGCTTATTATTTCCCTTGTGTCGGGTTGTATATATACGCTACGAAGCTCCGCAGGTTTACTATGCGTAGACCTTTCTCTCATTTTCAACACTGTAAAAGTTGCAAAATAAAGAAAGTTATATGTAAAAGGTGTTTATTTATACCAGTTATTTATATAATTATATTTTTATCTATAATATGTTAATTATTTTACTTTAATAGAGAAAATCTATATTCTATATCATATATAGATCAAGTTTCAAAATCTGAGAAAATATTATTGTTTTCAATATACACTGTATTAAAAAAAGTCCTGATCAGGGTAAATATATAAGAAACTAAAGAATTTAGAAAGAACCTCAGATATAAAGGTTGTAGAATTTTTCACTTGTCATCTGCTTGTAACCTTAACTTTGACCTTGACCTTCACTTGAGTTGAAGCTGTTTTTGTTTTTTTTTAATAGACACGCACATTTTATTGACGAAATACAAGTGGAAAAATTGCACATCAAACCATATAAATTAGTTACAGGTTTTATTTATAGCTACAAGTCATTAGGATCTGGTCAAATACACTTTAATGTCCAAAGAATCCAAGTCCGGCTGAATAATTCAAAAACTAAGGGATTTAGGGAAAAAATTGTGAATGTAAATAGTTTCCTACATCTTTTGAATACATAGTATTTTTTAAACCCCTTAATTCCAGAATTATTCAGCCGACTCTGCATTTTTTGGGCAGGAAAGTATATTTGACTACCTCCAAATGAGCTCTAAATGTAATTAAAACCTGTAAGTGATTTATATGGTAGGATACACACTTTCCCTTTTTATTTCTTTAATAAAAAAAATGTGGGTTACCATTTAAAAAAAAAACTGAACCGCCAAATAACCTTGAAAGTCAAGATCAATATCAAACTCAAGATCACAAGGAGATGGCCAGACAAAAATCTTACAACTTTTGAATTTGAAGTTTGTCTAAATCCCTTATATATTCACCCTGACTGAACACCGTTTATACACAACTTGACAGTATAAAGACTCCTAATGGTACGGATTGAGAAAAACTGAATTACACAATTCTATTTTAATTTTCTACTGTCTATCCGGCAAAATAAACATATCTAATGCAAATATTATCGAAAGTTCAAAATTTATTCCTTCCGATTAAAACAAAAATTTAATTTATAAGTAAAGATAAAAAGTAAAAAACTTGATAGTAACTGCCCAATTTGCCCCATTAATAATTTAAAAGTAACACAATGATTTTCTTTACATGTGAAGATAAATAATGATGTTAAGTGAACAATTTATTTCACACTTACCCTAGATTTTTCAAAAGTATCAGCAACTCTAGCGAAAAATTTATCCAAATGTCCATTATCACTATTGGCCAACTGCAGTAAACCGGATGAAATCTTAATATAACTGTCAGCCAATTCTGCAATATTAAAAGGAATAGTTATGATTTTCCAAATATTGCTGTTGCAAATAAAAGAAGGTCAAAATTAATTTTAAAGCATGTCTAGAAAAAATATAATAACAAATGCAATTGTAATTTATAATTTCAAAAAATTAACGTATGTAATAGTTAACCACGTATTTAAACTAAGTAAATGCTGATCTAAACCAGTGATTTATCATAAAGCCATGACCAATACAGTATTCTATTATTTTTCAATATTTTGTCATATAAAGCATCTGGATATCATTTACCTCTTTACATCATTAGTTTCTATATAAAATTGTCTTTCTAATGATATGAAAGGTAATATATAATATTTACAAGTAATGATTTTTTAAATATTAAAGATCATTATTAAGATTACCTCTTTGATGTACGAGTAATTTTTTTCCGGTTAATATCTACCGGATTATTCACTATTTGTATAAGACAAATAAACAACTTCTAAAAAGTATTTCATTGAGGCTAAAATTACTTCTTTGATGTCGTACAAGTTATTTATATTACAAAAGTATGATATACGCAGTTTTAAGCAGAATAGACAAAAATTATTGGTATTAGATTTATAAATCAGGAGGCAATAGCTTTGCTGCCGAGGTAATTCGCCAGCTCGTCCCATCGCCCAGTGCTTAGCTAGAGCCAGGACCACCCTTTTGGATAAGTTACATAGACTCCGGTTTGTGATCATAAACGATGGGGATTCTCGGATATGTACCACCGGAAACCTCCGAGCTATACAGAAAGTTGTCACCTGTGTAACTAGCATTATTTAATGCATGAACTGATTGTAAGGCAAACAATAACCCTTATAACAAAGAGCACGCGACCACGCACAATCTTCCCCTTTTGCACTATAGGACTCTCTCTATAACGAGCGCTCTCCCTAGCACCGCACATTCAGCCCGGATTTCCATTTGCATCCCTAACCACGCTTTTTCTTGCTTGCTAGAAGCGCACACCGGCAACGTGTTATCTGTCCGGTGATAAAAACGGAAGTGATATTTGACATTATATTTATAAAATACATACGATTCCTGTGATATTTTTAATCTAGTTTTTTATGTACTTCGTAGAAAGTTCACAAAAAAGCATAAATTTTAGTCTTGGTATTAATTTTTATCCTCTAACTGTATGTCATGTCAAATGATAAAACAATCTTTTTTATTAATCTAGGCGGTAGAAAAGTAGTAATCATTATCAAATCAATTTTTTTGCATCTACATACTAAATTGAATATTGAAATTAGGTAACGTTGAAGATGAGATTAATTTTATTGTGTCGAGAATCCGCGAACCCTAGTTTGGATACGAGAGACATTGAAGAGTCCAAAAATCGTTGATCTCAGAGTTTCCCGATTTAACTTATAGGCCGAAAAATAACACGAAAACATTTTTAGCCGAAACATTTTATACACAAGTTGAATAGTATAATCGAGAGGACCATATAGATGACCTCTATCTTAAATATTATTTTCAATGCCATTTGGAAGTTAACAGTTTTTTTTTTAACCCGAAAACTCTACGTCTATTGGAAATGAAATAATGAAAGATTTTAGGGGTTAAAAAAAGTTTGTTCAAAAGACCCAAAAAATTGTTTTGAAGGTCCAATGTAAGGTTACCACTAGATTTATTTTAATATATCCAGCAGCAATGTTTAAAACGTGTCGACTGAAAATGTCTTCTTGTTTGAAGATGGCGTCTAAGAAAGATCTTATGTCAAATCGTGGAAAGAATATATCTGAAAAAAATTATAATGTGCGTACATTGCAATAAAAAAGTTGTCTTTCGTACATTGTGCTAAATGTAAGGATTATTTCTATTCAAGGTGTTTGATATAGCCATCGCAATTAAAGAAAGTATTGTGCAAACACCTAACTGAAATTTCAGGTTATATCAGAAATTAGAAATGAAATAATATTTACTGGAAATCAAGGCGCTAGAAGAAAAGTGAAATTTCCTTAAAGAAAACTGTGATTTTTTGAAAGAAAATACGTTCCATTAAAAAACCAAATGGAAACGAGAACCTACCGCCAACAAAAAACAGGTAAATAATAAAAAAAACGCCCATAAACAAAATACTTCCCCACGTACTACCTTTAAATACTCCAATCTTATATGTTAATATAAAAAAAACTCTAGTTAGGGCCATGATGAAGATCAGGCAAAAGAAAGTATAATAGTGCGGCCGGGCAAATAAAAATTATTAACAATACCAGTGAAGAATCCGAGGAAGGCAATTTTGCGTTTCAAATATCTAGTCGGTAAAAACGAAATTTAAATAGGCAGAGGCAAAGTAATAACACCGATGATACGATCGAAAAAGAACGATTGAAGAAAAGGAAAAATTTTCGCAAAATCGGTAACCAATTTTTCGGCGCTAAACCTTTGAATAAAAATAAAAAAGTATGGCTTCTTATTTCAAAAGTTAAGGAGGGAATCACTGAGGATGTGGTACGACCTCTGAACAGTATTCAGAATGTCTTTAATAGCTGTAAACATACTTTAAAAATAAGAACTAACTAAGATAATATCTCAATACTTCACCTAAACATTCAAAGTGGTAATAAAATACTTGAACTGCAGATAATGCTAGCGAGCACATCATCGGATATTTGTGGCATCACAGAGCAGTGGCTTTAAAAAGATATCACAACGATTAACTATGATAATCACAAGCTTATTTCATGTTTCTCTAGAAGTTCAAAGGTGGTGGCACCGCCATTTTCTGGAAGCTTTACCTAAATGTTAAATCTATATCTATTAGTGTAACTCACTGAAAAATAATATGAATTTTGTGTGTCTGAATTAAGGGTAAACAACACATACTATTTTTTTTTAATTTTTGTATGTCGTTCGCCGAATGGAGACTTAGAAACATTTTCCCTGCTTTGACGATGTATATTGTACCAATAAATATTTAATAATTTGCGGGAAAGGCTCGGAATAAACCCGGACAAGGCAGAGGTGGTACTCTTTACAAAAAAAAAGGAAAATGGGGAGACTTCCCACAACTGCACCGTCAGGAAGGACTCTTTGATACAAATGGATAGTTTAATACACGGGAGTAATTCTGGACTCTGCTATTTTGATTATACACTGGTGATCCGCTCCATAATAATGTACGCCGCTATTGTATGGTGGCCAAGTACAGCAAAGCGTAAACATCGCCTCCCACTTGACAAAGTTCAAAGAATAGCTTGTGCGGGAATATTGAGTACGATGAGGACTGTTCCCACTAGGGCTCTAGAAGTCATGGTGAACCTTCACTTATAAAAAGAGAATGAGGTCCTGAGGACTGCTTATCGTCTCAGTTGCCTAGGACATCTCGGAATTAAAACGGGCGGCTACTCAGGTGTCTGAGAAAACGTGAGGATCTTTACAACGGAAATTTATGCTATTCTGCAATGTGCCAATTTCTGCGAGAGAGACATAAATAGGAATAGGATAATAAGCATATGCTCAGACAGTAAAGCTGCGATAATGGTACTGAAGTCCAGTGTCTGAGCTTCGCGACTGGTGTTTGAGTACAAGGATGTACTAAACAGTCTGACAAGGAACGGCTGCACAATCAGGCTCGTGTAGGTCCTTCGAGTATATGCGGGAATGAGGAGCCGGACCGTCTGGCAAAGTTGGGTTCCGCAACGGAACCGTAAGCACCCCAACCAATTCTACCTCTCCCAATTGCGGTTGGCAAAAGGGAGAAGAGCTCCTGGAATGCGTGCTAAGGAACATATAATTGGACCATGCTCACGGCTTACTAAGGAGCTTCTAACCTTAGGAAGGAAAGAGCTACAAATTGTGGTGGGATTGTTGAAAGGACATTTTCATCTGAGGGGCCATGTTCATAAGATCGGTGCCGTAGACGACCCGACGTGTAGATGCTGTCTGGAGGAGGATGAAACTGTTGACCATGTCTTCAGAGAGTTCCCAGCACTCAAGGAACTGAAACATAGATATTTCAGAGAAACAATTTTGTTACCGGAAGCAGTTAGGCAAGTTCAATTACTGAGGCTGCTTGGATTCGCAAATGCGATCGGTCTCGAATAACCTACAGCTATGGTGAGATGAAAAGGGCCCAATGAGGTTTAGGCATCTATAATTAAGTATTACCACTTTTGTTTCATTCATTCATTCCCAGCTTTGTCTGAAGTATTCGACAACATATATTGTATCTATAAATATATAATAACTTGTGGTAATTTCAATATTGAATTTTTGCCAAACAATGATACTGTCACATTTCTGAATTGGCTTTTGTTGAGCTATGGCCTGAAATCGCACGTTCTTGGGGTGACCCGGATCGGGTTTGTTTCAGTAACGCAAATATATAATGTGATCAGCAATATATATATATATATATATATATATATATATATATATATATATATATATATATATATATATATATATATATATATATATATATATATGTATATATATGTCAAGAACACGTCACGTCATTATGGTCAAATACTTAAATTTGATTTTCCCAAAAATAGTTCTGTACTAACTTATATGTAAAAACGATTCTTTACAGATCAAAATGTATACAAATTTAGGAATTCCTTGCAGGATGGAGGTGTACAGAGTTGTTGGCGAGAAGAATAAATATACGTCCCTTTTTAACATATTTTTTTACTATTTTGACATGAGCTTTCCTGTAAATAAGTCTAAAATCAACAATAATTCCAGCTGGGTTAATTTTGAAATATATATATTTTTTAATTACATAAAAGATATTTATGTTTGGTACAAAATTACTAATCCTCCAATAGTTTATTAACAATATAAAGTGGAACAAAAAAATTACAATTTTTTTTATTTAATAAAAAAAAAATCAACAAATGAAAATAAGACAACTCAAAAAATAAAATGAAAACAGCTTTGCAAATATTTAATTTTGAAACAAACAAGAATGAGGTGAGCCTAAATGTCTCGTGTCTGCAAATGGAAGTCTAGCTGATGATCCGGATGGGATTGTGCGGATGTTTTGCAAACAGTCTGATTTGCCCGAAACTCCAGTCGCAGGGACATGTCAAGATCCGTATTACCAAAATCCCACATTATTTTTGAATCCTATAAACGGGTAGGAAAAATTTACAATAATAATGAGCCTACTAAATAAGTTTTCAGCCGGTTTTGATGAAGTTCCTGTAAATGTGTTAAGGTACTCTGTGGAATTCATTTGTCATCCACCGACAGATAAAATAAAGGAACGCTTCAGTTCGGGAATATTTCTTTCGGTGCTAAAGATTGCGAAGGCAGTGCCTATATTGAAGAGGGAACAGCCAGTGTGAAGAATTTATTGTCCGGTATCACTTCTGTTGCCTCTCCGAGAGAGCCACTTTAAACCGAATTTGGCCTTTTCTAAACAATTATGCTATTTTCACCGATCAGCAATATGTGTGCAGACGTGTTCGTATCTGTGCTCTCCAAGGCTTATTCATGTGTTGCGGAGCAGATAGCAAGTGGTGTTGGGGTGGCTTCCTGAGACTTAATTCAAAAAAAAACTGGGCTTATACAGTTCACTAAAATAGGATATCTAGGATAATCATTCGTAAAAATAAATCACAAATCAATACCCACGGTAGATAGCATAAAGTTTACGGTAGTGTACCTTGATCCCACTGGAACGTGTTAACCATGGATAGTATTCGCATCTACTATTGTGCATGTGTACAGTCACTAATGAATTATAATATATTATTTTGGGGATCATCTTTAGGGCCCAAAACGCATTTCAAGCTGTATTTTGAAATAACATCTAAGAACATCATGCAAGCCTTTTTTTTAAAGATCTTAAAGGTCCTTCTTTCAGAGCAATAAAGGCGTACAGACTGTTATCGTTTCACACTAGTAATATGGAAAACAAGCACAAACTTAGAAAGGTAGTGAAGCTTTTCTTAAGAGAAAAATGTTTCAATTGTTCTGAATTTTAAGTGGTTTTTTGATATTTTTAGTCTGCAAAAATTAGTTTTTAAATCTTTAAAAATGTTTTTGTAACTTTTCTTAATGTAATTGTTTTATATGAGTATTTTAGTGTTTAATATGAGGTTTTCAATGTTATTCTATTTTTACTGTCAATTACTTACTACTAAGAACTAACTACATACTAGAGCAGAATTGTTCTTGTGACATTTCTTGTCCATTTTTAATGATTTAGTTGGCAATAAAGGATATTATTATCCCAATGACTTAGTTAAACGGCTTTCGCGCTCCCTTCAGGGGAACGTTCACTCATCTCAGATATACTCAAATATCATAAGGATGGATCTGATCTTTGAATTGTTCATAAACTTCCGAACAGTTCGAGCTGTTTCAAGTAGCACTGCCTTTTGCATAGCCTTAGATAGGCCCACACCCGTGATATTAAGCAGAATACTCTTCGGATCTATACCGGTTGTTGATGGAATTATGGAGATCGTCCGGACGCTACTCATTCCCCAATGTCTGCGTATTTGTACCTCCAGGTCTCTGTATTTGATGATCTTCCCATGATTCTTGTGTCTTAGGTTGTTGTTGACTTCTATGAGTGTTGTTAGCTTGGATGTTTTATCCAATCAAATGAGGTCTGGCTTGTTATGTGCAACTGTATGATCCATCAGCAAGCTCGATCTCAGTATATCTTGAACTCGTTGTTTTCCAGTATAGGTTCCAGAGTGTATTCATAGATAGCACTTTCTCTACCTATAACAGTTTGAATTTCTTTGCCAGCCTTGTTCAGCAATCTGCTTATTATTATCGTTAGTACCTCTGATCTCTACTTCGACTTCAATTTTTATGATGTTAAGTAGCTTTTCTGAGATTATTTTATTTCGGAGAATAATCCTGTATTTATTGGTCTGCTATTCTCCGTTGCGACACGTATGCGTGGGTAGTTCATGCAGAATTCAGCATGTAGTTGTTTTCTGTAGTCGATCATCTCTCATCTTAGACGAGCCTTGGTTGAGGTTCCCGCACAGGTGGAGTTATTTGGCTTTCGTGTTGACCTTTTAAGGTCTGTATTCAAGGCTTGTGCATCCTACGTACTGTGCGGTTAAGCCTAAAATTTTATATTTTATTAAAAACAGATTTGAAGCCCTAAAATAAATGGGGTACTCTTGTCTTGCTGGGGGGCCGGAAGCAGCCCATATGAGACCTCCTCCTTTTAAAGCCAGTTTATTATACGTGATGACAATCGGTACCCCTTTATATATATATATATATATATATATATATATATATATATATATATATATATATATATATATATTTTTAATTCGATCTTTGATTATGTACATCATATGTATTGGTTTCCTCAAAAAGCCAAACTGATAAGATCTAACTTTCTCTTTCGACGTATCAACAAAGTTGGCCCAATAGGAAGTAAATTGATTGGTTCCAATCATTTTTATTAATTGAAATCTTTTGTATGCCCTGGTGTTTTTAGTAATCTAGGTTTTGTTATTTAGTTGAACATTTAAGAAGTGAGGTATCCTTGTCAATCGTTCCCACAATATTATTGCAAAAAGCTCTATAGATAATGTCTACATGTTTACGAACCTACATGTATTTGGTCCATGTTTTCTTGGTTTAAATTATGTTCACCCCATTCATATTTTGTATTACTGCCCTCTATCTAAAATTCGATAGTTACGTGACCAGAGGATTGAAGATAATTTTTAGTAGATACTTTTACCATATTCATTTGATATGCACGATCTATCAGTTGATGTAGTGTCAAATGTTCCACGGGCATCTCCCTGTATCGCCTGATCAAGTCCAGAGTCGTTACTTAGTTTTAGAGTTTTTTTTTGTTTACATAATCGGAGTTCCAGCTTATTATTAAAGTCACCACTAATAATTGAAAAACTTCCAGGCTTACTATTTGGCGACCGATATACAGGGTGTTCGGATAATGTATCTGCATACTTGGAAAAGTAAAATAAAGGTAGAATGGTTAAGTCTATCAAAAACCAAATTATATCCCCACTAACAATATTATTTAATAAATGTGTCAAGACTGGTTTATTTCCTGACTCTTTAAAAAATCTATAGTTATTCCTGTTCATAAGACAGGTTCTATTGATGATTGTCAGAATTATAGACATATAAGCATTATTCCGGTGGTCTCAAAGGTTTTTGAGATTATCCTATCAAAACAAATTTACGGTTATATGGAAACCTTTAATACCTTTGACCCTTCTCAGTTTGGTTTTCAGGCGGGAAAGGGCACTGAATTGGCCGTCCTTGATTTGGTGCGCACCATTGTGTCTGAATTTGAGAGTGGTGGATTCCTTGGGATTACATTTTGTGATCTCAGTAAGGCTTTCGATTGTATCTTACATGATATTCTTCTAACAAAATTTAAAGACTATGGTTTTGGTTTTTCAAGTCTCTCTCTAATTAAGTATTATTTAAAAAATAAAATTCAATGTGTTTATTATAATGATAAACTTTTAGAGATCGGTGTAGTGAGCGTCGGAGTGCCGCAGGGCTCAGTATTCGGACCTGTCCTGTTCGTAATATATATAAACGATCTACCAAATAGTGTCCCTTCTTCTTCAGGGGTTGTGTTGTATGCCAACGACACAACTTTGGCCAATAGAAACCCTGATTTAACGAACTTTCAGCTTGCGATGCTTGAGGTGCCGTCGAGGGCCTCGCTGTGGTTTGATGTCAATCAGTTGTGTCTCAATGCTAAAAAAAAAACTAAAAATATTATATTTACTCAAAAACAGCGGATTGATGATCGGCAGACTGTTAAATTCTTGAAATTGCATATGGATCAAAAATTGTTATGGAATGAACACATTCAGATTGTGTCAAATATAGTTTCAAAGAATTTGTTTCTTTTGAGGAATCTGGTGCGGGTTGCAAATCATGAAACATGTATGAGCGCTTACTTCAGCCTCCTCCACTCCCATCTATCATATGGAATTCTTATCTGGGGACATTCACCGCATTATGGCAAACTCTTCAGTCTGCAATGGAAGGCCATTAAAATTATTATGGGTCTGCATTTTGGCACAGACGTCAAAATCCACCTTAACAATCTAAATATTCTAACATTACCATGAGTAATTTAAATGTTTATTGTGGATCCATGAAAGACGGGAACAATTTGCACTGCATAGTGACATTCACCATTACAATACAAGACATGCTTCACTCAAGGCACCTGACTTTGTCTAACTATAAGAGTCGATATTCTCTCAATTATTATGCTCCTCGATTTTACAACAAGCTTCTTTTGCATCTAAAGAGCCTATCATTTGGTCTTTTTAAAAGCAAAGTCAAAAATATACTGATGCAAAATAGCTTTTATTCGCTCGACGACTTTATTAATGCAGACTTGGCATCTTGTTGAAATATGTTGATGTGATTGGGAATTAATATTTTGTAGTTTTTTGAAAACCACCAGTTTGATGCATCTTTTAACTCATAAGTTTGTCAGTGTGATTATTATCATATCTTGTAGGAATTTTTATTTTTATATGTTTATTTTGACGTGTGTAAAATTGTAATAATTGTGGCACAAATAAATATCTATCTATCTATCTAGTAAGTCGTACAAGGTACAATGTAGTAAGACATTAAACAAAAAGCCGAAAACTCAATATTCTTGTTACGGCCTGTCAGAGTCCTTTTTTTATCTTATTTTTAACATCTTTTGCTTAGTTTTTAACTTGTCGAGATGATATTTGATACAGGAATTACGCTGAATAATTTCAATCATTTGATTACAAAAATACTTAACTACTGTGCCAGCACAGGTCACTTTACCTGAAACTAAAATTTTATTTTCACATACCTTTTTTGTTTTGACAGTTATTGAAAAAAAAAAAGGCATACCAATTTAAAGATAAAAAAATGTCTGATAAAAAAGTACTCATTATTTGACTCGATAAATCACACCGTTTAAGCGTAAATTGAAATTAAAGTTTTCTTTACCAGTAAAATCAGTTTTTTAAATTTAGTTAAATCTGGCAATTAGATATCTAAAAGGTGACCTGATAATTAAAACAACGAAACAATTAAATTATTAATTTTTTTATTTTATTTAAGTAAATGAAATTTTTTACAAAAACTTAGTATTTTAAAAAAGAGAAAGAATTATAATACATTTTCAAAATAATCGTCATTCATATTTCTATACATTTTCCGATACTTTCTAAGAAATGTTGTAGAACACTAAAAAAAAAATCTGTCTTTATTTTGTATAACGTGGAATCCATTTGAAAACCTGATTTTACTGGTAATAAAAACTTTCAATTCCAATTTGCCTCTAAACGGTGTGGTTTATTATCGACTCAAATAGGGAGTATTTTTTTAGATATTCTTTTGTTTTTAAAATGACATTTTTTTTTCAATAACTGTCAAAACAAAAAAAATATATGAAATATAAAATTTGAATTTCAGGTAAAGTGACCTCTGGTGGTACAGTAGAGAAACACTTTAATAATAGGATGACAGAAGTCATCAAGTGTAGTCCCAATGCGAAATATCAACATGATAAGTTAAAAACTAACTGCAAGATGTTAAAAATAAAAATATTGAATATTAGCTGTAACTCAAGAAGTTTTAACTTTTCGACTTTTTATTCTAAGACTTTCTACCTTTATTTTACAATGGAAAATCACTTCTCTAAGTATCTTGATGCATTATCCAAATACTCTGTATAGCCCTAGTATTGAGTTTCTCAATTTTAAATTTTCACTAATACGATCAAGCACTTGTTTTCATTTTTTAGTACAGATGCCCGGACACCATATTTAACGTAAATTATTACACTACCAAGTCTGACAATTTTGGTGAAAAACATAAAAAATAAAGGATGTCTCCAAATGTTTTTCGTTCTTGATTCTTAAAAAATAAAACATCACAATTAATTCAGCAGTAATTATATGCAGTTGCAAAAAGAGATCACTGTATCTTTGAAAAAGTTACTACTTTTCATTTAGAAGAAACTTTAAAAGTGTTTTTCTTTCTTGAGCGATTGCAAAAAAATTCTACTTTTTCCACTATTCGGTCAAAATTTGTATATAATTTCAAATACATGAAACATAGTTGCAATATATGCAGTTACAAAAACAGATCACTGTATCTTTGAAATTGTTACTACTTTTCCTTTAGAAGAAACTTTAAATGTGTTTTTCTCTCTTGAGCGACTGCAAAAAATTGTACTTTTTCCACTATTCGGTCAAAATTTGTATATAATTTCAAATACATGAAACTTAGTTGCAATATTGACTTTCCAAAATTTTTAAAAGTTCCCATAGAAGGTGCTGGAGTTAAAATTCATATGCTTTTCTTTAGCCAAAAATTTCAATTACTACAACATGAGTAAAATGAACTGAAAGCTTTGGACTTATTATGAACATGTGGGCATTAAGGATTGAACAAGGTATTATTTTGTAATAAAAAATTTCCTGTGCATAGTTCAAATGTCCTCAGAAGTTTCAAGGATATAAATACATTATAAGTAAAATAAAAAATACATGAAAATCAGTCAAGATTAAGGCTCTTAAACTAGCTCCCCCCCCCCCCGCCCCAAAAAAAATAGTTTTGAAATATAACGGGTGAATATTGTTGTAGGCGATCTTTGTTTCAAACATATTTAATGTCTTAAAAAAGTATAGCTCTCGCATATTTTTAGAATCGATTGTCGAATTCATAAATTTTATATGAAATTATTTATTTTATCCTATATATAAGTGTAAAATTGATTGTTTTCAATATAGACATCTCAAAAATTCCCTTAAATAAATTACAGTTGACGTGATCTAATCCTAATTTTGTATGGCTTGTCTTAATATGGCAAGTATCGGTTTAAAGACAACTAAAAAATTTTGCCCTTCAGACTAAAATTAAACTAGATTGGGAGGTAACTTATCTGAGTAGATCTCTATAAGTTAGAAGAGACGTGTGTAAGCTGTTTTGCTCTAGGATATGTCTTTGAATACTACAACCTTTCAAAATTGAAGGTATAACATTTTTAAATGTCAACTTTATGAAGATAACTGAGTTCATGCTTATAAGGTAAATACAGAATCCAAAGGCACTCCAATTAGACAACCGTGCTTGTCTCTGTTCAGCGCTAAAATGAGGCTTTTTTTTAAATAAAGAGTGATAACTAGAATTTTTATACCTATGTGGTGGCTCATTTACATAATCGATAACAATTTTTATAAAAGTATAATAATTCTTTCTTATACATTACATGTATTCTTACGAACTATTTAATAACATTAACAATAATTACCTTTATGTTTTTCAGTCATTTTATCTGCTCGACTGGTAGCTTCTTTAAGTTGGGCATGATATTCAGTTAGAGAACTCATTTGTTGCTCAAAAAAATCATTAACATCTCTTACAGTAGCATTTAAATAATATTGGTCAGTTGTGCTACCTATGGACTTAACTAGGCCACCCAGTTGATGAAATTTTCCTTTTGGGCGAGCACACAAATCTTGATCATATTCAAGGAAGACGTGGAGATGAGCATCTTCTCGAAAAACTAAATGACTGGCCAGTCGCGTAAGAAATACTTCATGCATTGCTACAGTTTTTTTAAAGGTCGCTAGATATTCCCTAAAAACATGGCATATTAATGTCTTATAGCTATTTGATTTAGTAAAAGGTTAAAATCTCGTTTTTTTGCCTTAGGCAGTTCTGCTAAATAACCAGTTGTTTTTTTTTTTATTTTTTGGAAGACCACCTTCTTATTAACCAATATACACAAACACCTATGCCGGTTTGGAGCTCGATCTCCAGACTTGACAAATACATCATTGAGGGCAGCCTCTAGATCTACTTGCTACGGAAGTCATAACTTCAAGTTTCCAAAATTAAATGTCAATAAGAAGATTTTTATATGGGAAATTTAAAGGTAGAAAACAAGTGGAAGTTTTGAAACTTGTAGAACAATTGATTTTCCTCTCGGAAATAAACAAGAATTTTTTATATTTTCTGATCCTATATTAGAAAAAAACCTATTTGCTTGTATATAACGTAGAAATCATTATTAAATAAACGATTATCACGGGAACAGTTATTATGATAACAATTACCACGGGACTGATTATCATGAAAATGGTATCGATGGTTTTAGCTGCTATTTGTAATTAAAAAAAAAAAAAAAAAATGGGCTAATATATTTTTACATAATGTAAAATATAAATGGAAACTAGTACCGTTTTATTTGGCAAGCTAAATTATTTCTATTATACGTTTTGTTCTTCTGATAAATCATCAGTTTTATTTTTTTACATGCCATCCTAGACGTTTTATTTAAGTGCAATACAGGGATATATAAATACAGTTGGATAGAGTAATATTCTGTTTCGAAAAGGCATTTAAACTTACGCTTCCAATTCTTGCTTCATTTTAGTAAACTCTTCTTTGGTCATGGTGCCTTCACCTTCACCAAGACGTTGTAATTTTTCTCTTGAGGCATCAAAATTTGGACGGGGTGGTGGTGGTGGAATCTATAAAAAATGATAAGTGAAATTTTTAGTCCATCAAGTTACTCTTTTAAACATATATCAATATCAGGTGTTAAGAAAATGGTTTATTATAATAAACTAGGTGAATTTTTCAGCAAGACCGACTTGTACAGTTACGTTTAAAAAAAATAACTACATCTTATAATATCAACATCTAGGACTAATTTTGGTGGGTTTTGTTAAAAAGATAAAGTCGCAATGTTGCGGCATAAATACCGCTTACTTTTCATTAATGAATTAAGTTTTAAAAGAATGTAAAGGCCAATCAAATAGTTTATATACAAAACATAAATGTTTAATGTCGATTATATAAAAAGTAAATTCTGCATTTTCCAAGTCCTTTTTTGTAAGGCTCAGAATAGTTAAAATGTAATTTTACTAAATTTGCCAGGTAATGCTGACTACTGAAAGGATATTGTTCAAACTTCATTAGTATGTGGCGGTAATTTGCAAAAACAGTATAAAGTAATCGCGAAAAACCTAATTTAATTATTACCGCGTTGGGTATTAGTCTCAAAAATCGTACTATATACATACATACTACCACTTTTTATCTTCCTTTCGATTTTTTAAAGTAATTGGGCACAAACATGTCATCTATTTCGGGTATACAGCGTAAACTGTGTAAAGGCACGTATGTACACCACCAAGGACTTATGGTCTAATTACTTTGATTGACCAGATATAGTTTATCTAAATCCGAAAAAACAATAATAATTTATAATAAAGTGAATATTTAAAAAGTGAATTAATTAACGACTATGGCTATATTCTTTTGAGTAATTATCAATTGATCAAAGTGAACAAAGTGAAACTGATAACTTCATGTTCTTTTGAATATGCATTTACTTGTCATTGGGCTGAAGTGATCATGATTACTTAAAGTGATAAAAGTGAAAGTGATAATGACTCAAAAGAATAGCCCTTATATAGTGAATTTGGAACGACCCTAATCAGGTTATTTTTGCGTAATTGCTTCTTCATTTAGGTTTTTTTGATATTCAAACATGGTAAACGGGGTCTACTGAATTTTTTCTGGGAGCCCAAAATGGCCTCTGCGAAAATAGACAACTTGCAGTTTATTATTATTTGATTAATCAGTAATGGTAAATAACTAGAATAATTCATTCTAATGCGAATACTTGAAAAGCGCAGTAATTGACAAAAATAATCGTAAAAATCAGACTATGTTGGCATATTTTTAATCAATTCGCAAGCACGCTAGAATCAGTTAAAAATATTGTTAAATGATTAATTACTTATTATGCATAAAATATGAAAATATAATTTGTTTATTGCTAAGCATAAAAATAATTTTTTCAGGAAAATTTCATTGTTCATGTTTCATCAAATACCAAAAAAAAAACATGAGCAATATTCAGAGATAATAAAATTTTTTCCAGCGAAACTAATTTGAAGCGTCAGAGTCTGGTTATCGACCGCGCGCTGCCGCCTTTCTCCACCACCGTACCCACATGGACTCTCGGAAAAACTGCAACTTTAAATTATTGTCACATCAACAATTTTCAAATAATCGAATCGAAAATTTCTACATACGGCAATTTAAGCAATGCCGTGTGAATTACTGCTAAGATAATTCCTTAATGTTAATAAACAACGCAATAGTGATTAAAAAAACTCTTATCTCGACTTTTATTGGTCATAGAGCCTTTTTTTTCTTTTTTAAATTCGCCCAAAAATATTAGCTATCATGTCCAGTTATCGGCGTTTCGATATCCTTATTTTTCGAAGCGGTATTCTATTTGTATATAATGAAAAAATTAACGCTAACTTTATTAATCTATTTCATCATTTTAAAACCAATACTTCATTTCGTTCTTTTTTGATATTACTAGTGTAAGACTTGAAATTTGATTTGCGACTCGCAGATCGCCCTAGGACCTACCGATCGCCGAAAATAAACAATTAAACACAACCTCAAAAGACATAAACAAATTCACTGTGCAAAAACCATTTGAATATTTTTACTTGAAATTTTGTATGCTTATTTTATGCACAAGTCTATGCAATATTTTATTTTATTGTTTATTAACAATTGAAAAAACAGCCATTTTAGCACATTTTTTTGCAATAACTGATGAACAAATAAGCCGATTTTGATGTACTTTTCTTTATTTTGTAGTTATTTCTCAGGCGCATAACTTTTGTTTGGAACTTTTTTTTCTAAAAATATAGTTGTTTCTACAACTCAAAAAAACTGTTTTTTCACACCTAAATCGTTTAATAACAATTTATGCCCCAAAAAAAATTGTAGCCTAAGAAACTGCGAATTACCACCATCATTCTGAACATCCTCACGCCGGCTGATATCTAGAAACAGTAAGTGTCAAAATCAGCTCATATCAAGGGTAATTCGACCAGCCCATAAATAAAAAAGTACCTTTTGACCATATTCCTAAGTTTAAAAAGGTACCAAATTTTTTTAAGGCTTTACTTTTGTACTATCCTTCATAATCTTAAATATAAAATGACCATTTTTTCCGTATTTTTAAAACATTAATTGTTAAATATTGAAAATCAGTCTTTTCCCATGCTGGCGTTTTCACATTCGCGGACCGTGTTCCTAACTTTAGAATTGAACCGAATTTTGTTAATGGCTTTATTTTTCTATTCCCTTCTGTATTCTTAAATAAAAAAGTCCTTTTTTATTATTATTTTTACATTATTTATTGTTAAATATCAAAAATCAGTTGAGCCACGGGCCAATATGACCATGTTCCTTAACTATTAAAATATACCAAATTTGTTTAAAGGTTTTACTTTTATATTACCTTTCATATTCCTAAATCAAAAATTATCCTTTTTTTTTCATATTTTTGCAATATTTATAGTTAAATGTCGAAAATCAGCCTTTACCCGGTTTGCGTTTTCGCGGGCCAATATGACTGTGTTCTTAACTTTAGAATTAACAAGAACAAAATTAATAACAAAGAAATAGGACAAGTTGATATAATCAAAGATCTAGGAGATCATGTTGATTCTAAGTTAACATTTTCACATCATGTAGATACCTGTAGAAACAAAGAATTACACATTTTGGGTTTTATAAAAAGAAATACCAGAGATTTTTAGTAATATCTAAGTAATTAAATTATTATATGTTTCTCTAGATAGACCCCATTTAGAGAATTGTTCGGTTGTGTGGAACCCATACTATTTTACATACATAAGCTTAATAGTGTACAGAAAAATTTTCTTAGATTTATTGCCTATAAATTGCACATACCCGCAGAAATCAGCAAATCGAATAAACATCAAATTTATAAAGAGTTCGGAGACGTTGTGAAAATATCAACATTCTGACTTGTTTCAAGATCATGAATAACTTTATCAACTGTCCCGAACTGCTTGCTAGATTTCAATTTTATATCCCCCAAAGAGCACTGAGAAAAAACAATACTTTTGAATTAGATCATCATCATACTCTATGGGCAACATTTTCCCATGTCCAGAATAATGCAAAGTGCAAAGTCGTTTGATGGTGACTTATTTGCGGAGACTTTGTATTCCATTAAAAATAAACTAAAGAGAATAATGTGATAAGCTTAACTTATAAATATAGGGAATTACAAAATAGGATATTTAACTTATGCTGTGATACAAGATATTTATTGGTATTGCTAGTGTTTTGGAAAATTTTATTCGCTTATTATCTTTTTGTTCTTGTAGGGTAGTGTCTTTTTGTTTTTTTAATTGTGACTTCTGTTGTTTCTAGATAGAGAGTTATTTATTTGTGTCTCAATTATTACAATTTTACACATGTCAGAATAAACATAAAAATAAAAATTCGTACAATATACAATAATAATCACACCGACAAACTTACGAGTTAAAAGATGCATCAAACTGGTGGTTTTCAAAAAAAATCAAAATATCAATTTCCAATCACGTCAACATATTTCAACAAGACGCTAAGTCTGCATTAATAAAATCGTCGAGCGAATAAAAGCTATTTTGCATCACTATATTTTTAACTTTGCTTTTAAGCAGATAAAATGATAGGCTCTTTAGATGCAAAGGAAGCTTGTAACATTGAGGAGCATAATAATTGACAGAATATCGACTCTTAGTCAGACGTACAAGTCAGGTGCCATGAGTGAAGCATGTCTTGTGTTGTAATGATGAATGTCACTATGCAAATTTTTCCAGTCTTTCATGGATCCACAATAAACAGTGTTTTTATTGTTGATTCTGGTCTGATAACTCCTTTGTTGAGAATGTTAGTTATTTTTAGTTAAAGATATTTATATATGTTTCATTTGTGGAGTCATACTTATTGATTAACTTCATATATAAGTATATTGTTTTCATTATTTTTGGGCTAGCCAAGTAATTTTTTACCGTGATTAATAAATAAATAAATTTAGGAATGAACCTAACTTTTTTTAATGGCTTTATTTTCTGTTACTTTCTATATTCCTAAATAAAAAAAATACATTTTTTCATATTTTTACATTTGTTGATAGATACTGAAAATCAGTCTGCATATTCGCGTTCGCAGACAAATATGACCGTGTTCCTTACTTTGAAAATGAACCAAGTTTTTTTAAAGGCTTAAGTTTTCTATTTCCTTCTATATTCCCAAATAAAAAAGTACTATTTTTCGTATTTTCAGAATATTTATTGTTAAATATCGAAAATCAGCCTCTCTTTATATTAGCGTTTCCGCGTTCGCAGGTCAATATGACCGTCTTCCTAAATTTAGGAATGAACCTAACTTCTTTTAATGGCATTATTTTCTATTACTGTCCGTATTCCTAAATAAAAAAAAGAATTTTTTGCCATATTTTTACAACATTTATTGATAAATATTGAAAATTAGTCTTTACCTGAGTTTGCCCGTTCTTGCGCCAATATAACCAAATTTTTTTGAAGGCTTTATTTTTATATTAGCTTTCATATTCCTGAATAAAAAAGTACCTTTGTTTCTTATTTTTAAAATATTTATGGTTAAATTTTGAAAGTCTTTACCTGAGTCTGAGTATTAGCGTTCACAGGTAAATATGACCGTGTTCCTAACTTGAGAAATGAACCAAATTTTTTTAGTAGCTTTTTTTTCTTTTACCTTCTACATCGATTGCTGCATCGATCCAAATTTCAGTTACATGTGGCAAATTACAAACTATCATGACTTAATAAGATGAGATTATTTTAATTCTAACTAAAACATCCATTTAGCGGAAATAACTAATCTATTTGAAAGAAGACATTAGAATCAATCAAATAACCCAATCTGTTTTGCTTTACTAGGTCTAAAATTAAAACTAAATCCCTAATTCACTAACATGGTCTAACTTTAAATCTGGTCTAAGTTGACAGTAGAGGGTTTAAACTGACAAGTACAACAATAAGTCAAAAAAGTTTTAAACCTTTGAAATACGAAAATAAAACATCTTTGTATTTATTACTGAACCATCAAAAATGGAAAATTTTGTTGGTATTCAGGAGACAAGTATTTCTATTATTGATTCCAAGGCTTTATCTCTAAGTTTTCATCTTTAATTTTCTTATATAAGTATTTATTTGTTGACATATGTAATACAGACTATAACAATATCATCAGTAAAACAAAACTGGCCAACTAGATGATCTAACTAGATCAGGTCTTAGTCTTAAACTTTCTTAGTGAATGTGGCTGTTAAAATTTTACTGTCAGATTCACTAAGATGGTTTAAGACTTGGACTTGATCTAGTTGCCATAAATGAAACCTTCTAGTTGGTGGGCTTATCTTGCTTAGGATATTGTTATAACGTCAACAAAAAAAGCTTGTATACTCAGGATAAAAATATAAAGATAAAGCCTTGAAATCGGTAACAGGAATCTCCTAAAAATAAACAAGATTTTCCTTCTGCTAGTTTAGCGATAAAAGAAAATTATTTTTTTATCCGTTTTAAGGGTTGAAATTTGCTTGACTTGTTCTAATTAATTTAAACCCTCTACTGTCAACTTAGATTAGCTTTGAAGTTAGACCATGTTAGTGAATTACGCAGTTAATGTTTAGTGATTTATTTGTAAGTTTTCTGATTATTTTACCACTAAATGGTTAATTAGTTCTTTTACCTAACAAAATAATGACTTAACTTCTAAGCACAATAGTATTAGTATCACTTCAATAATTCAGTTTTTTAGAAATATAATAAATTCAAAAAGTCACTTACAATATATCCAGCATATTTAGGCTCCTCTTCATAACGATCATGAAGCCAAATAAATTCTTCATGTTGTCTTACAACCAGAAACTCAGGTTTCTGAAAGTTTTTCATTGTAGTTCGCGTGTGAACTGTAAATTTGACCTTATCTTTTTCACTGAGAGCATCGGAAATATCTACTACTAAGGTGCTATCTGTTAATGGAACGGTTTTTCCTTCTTCTGCCTAAATATTAATAGAAAAATAAATAAAGCAGAAATAAATAAAAAAAAAATAAAGCAGATAAGCCGTTAATATATGGTTTATAAGTTAAATTAATCAATTTACGCCCCTTTTTTTATTAGAGAGTGACAAATTGTACAAATCTTATAGTATATAAGTAATAATTGATTAACTTACCATATTTGTTGAGTTTTGATTAAACAATTAATTAATCATTAAAAAAATATGTTATTTAATAACAAGGTTTTTCTGTAAATTGCTTGGAAACTTTATTCCCGAATTCTTGTTATCATACCATTCCGGGTTCTGTCAAAACTGTCACAAAGACATAGTGATGTTCCTTTGGGATTTTGTTGCTAAGTGTAATCGAAGTCCGCTATACGTTTTTATCCAGGTTCATAAACTCACGTCGTAAAACAGAGTAAATCTAGGAAAATTATGTTTTTTTTTGAAAAAATTTTGATATTTACCCTCTATTTCGAAGTTGTAGAATACGATTTCGGACTTGAATTTTCACTGTTTTTCCTCATTTTCCCAGAAAACTCAAAAAACGCCAGGTTTCATTTCACAAAGCACTTATATTTTTGAAGAAAACACCGAACTTACGTATTTATTTTCAACAATACTAGTCAGAATATATTGTATGTTATATATTTCAACTATTTTGCACACATCTTAGCGAACAAATGTAGAAAAATTAGAATTTTCAATGAAAAACCAAAAACGACTGATATTCGTTTGCAATGTTGCCAGATGTAAAATACTTTCGTAGTTTAATTTTTGTAATGTTTTATATAGTCTCGGGGTAAAAATAATTTTAACCACCCAAAACACAGTCTAGAGGAATCACGCGGGGGCGGGACAATTTCTGAAAGAAAATAATATATATGGATCTCACATAAATCATATTTGCAATCTGGCAACAAAGCTCATTTTTTGGGTTGTATTTATTTAACAATTACAGAACAATTTCCAAATAGCACATAGATCCTACAAAATTAATACAAAAAACAATATGGCTAATACAAATATATAGCTACCCAGTAATTTTTTTCAACTGATACAAACTTGCATAAAAAATATCTACATTTAAAAAGTGTTGATTATAAGTTGTGGTTAAGCAATCGACGAAAGCTCTTGAACCATAATTTGTTCGGTGTACTGTTACAGTAAATAATTGAGTTTGTCGAGTATGTCTGCTGGGCACTCTAAAATTAAGCTGGCCAAGAAGTTTGTTACAATTTATCAAACCATTAACCAGCTTGAATAAAAAAAAAACAAATAATGGTTTCTTCGATGTTTCGCGGAAAACAGTAAAAAACACTTTTCACTTTAGGTTCAATTTTTTGTAAATTGTTAAAATTTTGTTACAACCACAAATTCCACACTGATAGAAGCCTCTGTGTTATATAAAAATGCATAGATTTGCACATTTTTATCTGAAATATCAAGAAAATTATCAAAAAACAAATTAAAACAAAATGGTTTCCACCATTAAATATTGGTGTGACTCGTTAATAAAACCAGAAAAAATTTGCGCTGTTGCCAGATTGCCAATACGATTTTTGTGAAATTTAAATATAATCTTTTCTTTAACAGATTGTCCCGCCTTCACGTGATTTCTGATTAAAAATTTTGGGTGGTTAAGATTAATTTTTCGGTTTTTTATATATTGCAAAAAATAAATTATGTTGTTACCTGTAATGGATAAATTTTATAGTTTATGTTATGAAAGTTTAAGTTTAGGTCAATTTAGGTTAGTTCCGATTAGTTTCAGTTTTACAAATTAACCAAAATCAAAATAAATCTGAACTAAACAAAAATTTTGGCTGGCTAAGATTAATTTTTCCCTGAGACTGTATAAAACATTACAAAAATTAAACTATATTATTAACTGAGATGATCAAATTTTACAGTTTATACCACGAAAATATTTTACATCTAGCAACGTGTAAAACGAATATTAGTCGTTTTCACGAGTTTGATGGTCGGTGGCTTTTCTGGAATATGTTTTTGGTTTTTCGTTGAAAATACAAGTTTTTAAAAATGTATCCACTAGAATATGTGCAAAAATAGCTGAAATATATTACATACATGATATTTTAATTAGTATCATTGAAAATAAATATGTAAGTTCGATTTTTTCTTTAGAAGTAAAATTGCTTGGTGTAGTGACGCATGGCGTTTTTCGAGTTTTTCGAGAAAGTGAGAAAAAGTAGTGAAAAATCAAAGCCAAAATCGTGTTCTACGTCCTCGAATAAGGGAATTTTTTCCAAAAAAACCGTCATTTTCCTACATTTACAATAGTGTAAATAATTACCAAAATATAAAAAGCGTGCTTACCGAAAATAATGAATTAACGAGATTAACAAAACAATACTATACATTGATGCATTGTTATAAATAAAAGGTTTGATCAAATGTCTTGATAACATACACAAATATAGATTGTGAAATTTAACTAATGTCACTGCACGGTACAACAAAAAAAATCAAGACGGGACGATGACAAACGACCATCTCAAATACAAAGAATAAGCAGTAATGCCACACTTTCGCAAAATCCTGCTCTGTTTTCTGGTTCTCATAGTGCCAACCTCATACAACAAATTTACTATCAAATTTTTTTCTGCACTTACTGTTCATAGCCACTTGATGTCAATTTATGATATTTATACTCTGCATGTTAGGTTAATTTTTTAGACATTTAACTTATTTTTGTAGTTTTCCATATCCCCTCTAACTTCCTTGGATGTGACCATTCACTTCACGTTCTCCAGTTCGAGGATCGGGCCCCAGTTCATGAAAGTTTTTAACCTAGAACCGTCTTGTTTAGCTCTAGGATCGCCATATTTAATAATCACTGGCAGGTGGTCCGAGTTCAGCTCATGAAGAACTGAAGGTCTGGACAACCTGTCAGTGGTTCTCGTCTCAAAGATATCGGAGATATCCGGCGGAAGATCAACATGACTCAGACTAGTCAGATTATCTTGAGAAGCGTTTTCAAAAATCATTCCCTTTGCATTGGTGATCCTGGCACCCTAGAGGCGATGTTTCGCGTTGAAGTCTTCTTCTATTAAGGTTGGTTCAGCGGTAATAAAGACATTCTCCAAGTTCTGCCGAGTAACAGCCACTAAAAGGCTTCCAAGACATTATCAGGATTCTGAACAGAGAAAGCAACAATATGCTTCTTTAACAGTATCATCGTGACCCTTAGTGGCCTAATAGGTCTCTCGTCCCTAAAAACATTAGTTCGGGCACGTCAATCGATCACCTTTGAACCAGGTCTCCTGGATCACGAGTGCATCGATTCCGTGGCTCTTGACGAAGTTGATTATTTCCAACTTCTTGTCTCTAATACCATTGACATTAATAGAGCAATCTTCAAGAAGGAGGGACTTGTCATCACCGTGTTAATTGAAGACCACTGGTGCTAGCATGTGTCATAATTGTATGCATAAATTTTTGCATTTGATTCGACATGTTACCATTAAAGGCTTCCACAGAAGCTTGCATTGTTCTCATAATGATTACATCTGAGCAGATATCGGAGTTGAACTAAGAACCTCAAGTTTTCTGTTATTCTGAGAGCCCCATACGAATTGTGGCCGGACTGGATCGATAATAAGGTCACTATAGTTAGGCCTATTGGCCGCTCTAAGTTGTTGGGGATGCTGGGAATATCCTGTATAATTGGCAGGATGTTCCCCGCCACAATTTGCACATTTCGGTTTTTAACCCTGTGTTAATTTACAGATATAGGTTAGGTGGATTGAGCATGTCCAAAGGCTTGACATCGATGAGACCAATCAGAGTCAGCCAGAATAAAGGGGGAGCACAGAAAAGATCATTTACGGAAGACCGGACACGAGTTCTGGAAGCTACGTTGAATTAGTTCAACACCCTAATAAACCCTGTAAATATCTGGTAGCGAAGGCATTGGTCAATTCAGACGATATTATACCTCTACGAGTAGCCAATATTCTTCCCAACTATGTCAAAATTAATAAAGGCGATGAAGAAGTATTACACGAGCAGCTCCAGAAAACTGGAAACATTTCTCGCTATAAGAACTTGAACAAGCATAGAAGTTTATAAGGAAGCAGAATGATGTTCTTGAAGGAAAAGATGGTAATACCGGTAGGACGAACATAATCCAGCATGAAATAAATACTGGCAATGCACACCAATACGCCAGCCACCTAGAAGAATTCCCACAGCCAAATATAAGGAAATTGAGTTACTTCATGACAAAATGCTGAATCGGGGAGTTATAACAGAATCGCCTAGTCCTTGGTCGTCTCCGATGGTACTGGTAGCCAAAAAGGATGAAACTATTAGACTTTGTGTTGAAAACAGGAATCTTAATGACGCCACTTCCTAGAGTTCATAACAAAGGACAAAAATGAATATATTTTATTATTTTCAACTCTTATCATGCAAAACTCCAATTTACAATAGAGAGAGAGAATGACTACAAATAAACTTTCTTGACATGACACTACACCACAATAAAAACAAAATAGACCCTGAGTGGTATACAAAACAAACCTGGTCTGGCAGATACTTCAATTATTTTTCACAGCATCCCATGCCCCAAAAAAAATCTGTTGTAATTAGTTTAGCAGACCGCGCTATAGGACTCAGTGACCCTTTATATATGAACGCAGCAATAAAAAAAGCAAAACAAATACTTTTAAAAAATAGTTATCCATCAAAACTTATTTAATTCAAGAAAGCAAACTTTTTTGGGATTAAAAAGCGAAGAAACTCGTATTACACGCCTAAACGCAAATTCATTTCTTCACGGATTTTATATATCCCACAAAAGAACATGATAATTCATTATTTTCATTTGAATCTGAAAAATGAGCCTGCTTTAAATTTGACTGACTATATATATATATATATATATATATATATATATATATATATATATATATATATATATATATATATATATATATATATATATATATATATATATATATTTATATACAGGTCTCGAAAATCCACAATAGAAACTGGACGTTTCTTAAGTAAAATAAAGAAAATACTATATTATTCATCAAATCAGAATGAGACAGAAGAATAAGCATCGTAAGCATCGACATACGTGTAAATTACCAGTTTGGTCCTCGGATGAGGGGTAATCCAATGCTGGCGCGGTGAGAGCGAGCGACAGCATATGCCACGCCCTAGCACAACAAGAGGATTCTAAGTTATTTGCTTTCATTCGGCCGTCGAAGCGTAAGTATCGTGTTTCCCGCCAAATTTTTTTGTTACAATGGTAGTTTATTCCACGGAACAAAAAGAGCACATTATTAAGTGGTACACTATTATGGTAAATAATCGGCAGATTTGTATTTATGGGCGAAAATCATCCTGTTCCTTGAAAATTTAGAATTTCGGACATTATTAAAAAATTTGAGACAACCGGTTGTCTAAAAATTTGTAAAAAATACACTGATAATAATGAGGAGCAACCGGTTCCTCAAATTACTGAAGAACGAGCAAATCGGGGAGACTAACATTTGTAGTTTAGCAGAAATTAATTTTCCTTGCAATAGTACCGTAATTGATATAACCCGTGAAGTTTTGGCAAATACGCGCACCATATTTGACAATAGACTGGGTTATTGTCTCGCTCAAAGTGGAGACCTGTTTGAACACCTCTTGTAGACTTTTAGGTATTTTTGTTGATTTAAATTGAATTTAATTATTTGTTTATTTATTTACAATTACTGAACGTGTTTCTTTTATTTTTTACCAGAATAAAAGTTTATTTTTGAGAATGATTTTTAATTTTAAAGTGGTCTATTAGCTTATTTACTTAGAAATTACCGTTGCGTTTCACTAGTATTTTTATTAGAATAAATATTTATTTTGTAACAGAAATATCGATTTTCTTTACGCTCAACGCCCAACAAAAACTATTTTTTTTTTGTATTTCGACTATTTGATGTATTTAAAACAATCAATGTATCAAATAGTCATTAAATATTCCAATTCCGTCGATTACATCAAATACACCCTCTCATTCGTTTCAAGGTACTGCTCGTTTTCGTGTCGCACGGAATTTAGCGGGGGTAATATTGCGGTAGGCGTTCCCTACGATCTTCTGTCCGAACTATCTGAAAGAAGTTAGACCGGCTTAGTGGGTTAGAATTTGCGAAACGGCCAGCATATTTTTTTTTTAAGAAATTTAAAATAGAAGGTTGGCTACAGTAACGTTTCTATTAAACCTCGGTAATATGTCTTTTCTTTCTAAAGTTTCATCTCAGGTCAAAGGCAACAGTGCTGTGATTGCGTCGCGCCCAGTTACATTTGTGCACCTCTCTTCTATTTGACATTGGATTGTCGAGAAACAAATATCAACGATTACAAAATTGGGCTAAACAGAAAAGCAATAATATATTTTCGCCGTACTCTGGTGTGTAAAATACAAAAAAAAACATGTTATCCACATGACGAGTATCTAACTTTCACTAAATCAAAAGCCGAGGTTAAATTCCAAGGCTTACTGGATTGCTTAAAATTAGACGCCCTTGAACAAATCGATAAATTAGATTTGTAGATATAAGTTTCATTTGCAAATGGGGCTTCGATGGAATGTCAGGTCAGAGCCAGTACAAAATGAAATTCACCGATCCGACTATTTCTGATACAAACTTATTCCTAACCTCTCTTATTCCACTTCAATTAGCAGGTATTAACACGCAAACTCAACAAGAACAGATTGTGTTGTACAATTCCAAATCCTCCTCTACTCTGAAATTTGAATTTATTAAGAAAACCGAACAAAAGTCTTTAACGAAAATAGAAAATTACGAACTCGAACCAGACAACTTGCACCATATAATAGAGTTTTCTTTGCCACCCGAGCTTCAGTACAGTACAACTTATCTATGACGATGATAGATGGCTAGGTGAATGCTTTGGCTGGAGCGAAATCAGTCCAACGTTGTTACCTCTGCCAAACAACATCTCAGGTCAACAACATTGATACTGTGTCTCAGTAAACACAGAGTATTTCAAGCTACAGCCATTATAACAAGAGTAAAGCGAAAAATGATCCTCCGGTTTCCCGTCATTTTGCAAACTTTTGGAAGCGGACATTAAACTGCAATAGAGAAGTTTTGGGAATACAAACTTCAAACAGCAAGATTATTCTTCAAAGGATATTCTTGGTACAACATTCCAACAGGAATCAACAAATGACTTACTTCATTGACCAGACATCATTTGCAATATTACCGATAGGTAAACTATCGAAAGATACACAAAAATCAACGGACAACTTGATAAGAGACTATCGTCTAGACTTTGCCCGAAAATCTTCTCGAAAAAAAATATGGAGAATGTGTTCCAAAACTTTTGGCGTCGATGGATCCTTACACTGTCTTTGACATAATAAGGATTCGGATAACAATTCATACGTATTGGAGAATGAGAAAAGAGCTGTTAACAAAGAAGGCAGTGATTAAAAAGTTCTTTTTATTATTTTTATTATAGTCGTATTATTTACTCATTTATGTGAATCAATAAATATTATATTATTTACAAATTATTTGCATTGCTATTTATTAAGAAGTCTTAAGCATAGAGGAAAAAGTACTTTCGCCTTTTTAACGATTATCGATATCCATGTATTTATTATTATAGTATTATATTTAAAATGTACCTTGAAGTCAAGCGCAATATTTTATTCATGGAAATACAATTATTCTTATTATTTTATTTTTAAAGCGTTGAACCACATTAGACGTTTTTCGAATTTATTTTCATGATTTTAAAGTTTCAGTCTGCGATTTTTAATTTTAATATCAAATCCGTGCTTTCGACCCACTGTGTTTTGACGACCCGAAACCAGCGAAAAGTCCTTGCCCGACGCCATTTTTGGTAGAAATCAGGAAGCAAGCTACGATACAACAGTATGCTTTATTTCACTTCTTCAACATGGCTAAACGGATTGTCCGTCACTTTTTGTTACGTTCCCTTTTTTTAAGAGATTCTGTTCTCGACTTTCCACACCTGTATATATATATATATATATATATATATATATATATATATATATATATATATATATATATATATATTTTGAAATTTCTTGGGTATGAGGTTTTTTGTTTTTAAAACAATCTAAATAAAATTTAACGTTTCGCCCAATATATTGTCAGTTTATGGATAAAATCCGTTGTGGCTGTGCCGTATAAAATTCAACACACACACACACACACATATATATATATATATATATATATATATATATATATATATATATATATATATATATATATATACATATATATTATTGGTGGTATATTTTTAATTGACAACAACAAAACACATAACATCTTTTATAAAATAAAATATTTTTCTTTTGTTTTCTTGTGACGTAGGAAAACTTCCGTTTCCTTTTTTTTAAACAATTGAAGATTTGGGGTAATGACAAATTTTCGGGAGCTCGAGAAATGCAATGCTTTCAACTAACTGATAAATTCAACTCTTTCGAAATTCCTTCGCTTTGGCTTTTTATATCCGACCAAAACATAAAAAGTTTCTAAAATATGATTGGTCAGATTTTTGACTGACAACTTGTAAAATCCTAATACCTTGAAAAATTGGATTTTATGAAAGCTTTTTAATTTTACCAATTTATACTGGAATTTTCATGTTTTTATTAATATATTGACCTAAATTGAACATTATTGAGCTTGCAATAAATTTTAGAGTTTTCTCGACATTTTGATATATATTAAAGCCCCTTTGGCTCATTATGTGTATTTTAATTGATAAAAATTAACACTTTGCACATTGAAATTTATGACAACTTTACTCGAATTTTGTTCGAAAAAACCCTAAAATGTTTATTGTTGCTTTTGATATTATTTTAGCATAATTTTCTTAACATAGTACCAAAATTGCTTAAAATAAACTTAAATCTACCTTATAAACTAAATAAATCTATCTTACATTCTACAGTGTTATATAAATCATGGTTTTTTTCTAATATTTCGTACATTAATGTTTGTTTATCACTATTCACGGTGTGTTTGTTTTAATTTTGCACTAATTTTTCGACTACACGCACTTTTGTGTCTAATGAGTGATTGTTTATTGGGACCAATGACACTTTATTATTAGTTTTTTAAAAGCATCCACAGTCTTTTTGTTCATTCAAAAATATATATTTGTTTGTATTAACACTTCCTCTAACCAGTTCAATACTTTTAACATAGTTTTTTTTAATGATCTTTAGTTTTTATCGAGAAAAATATGACATATTTTTGAAGAATATACCAATTCTAAATTATTTACTTATATATATACTATAAATTAAACAAAACATCTTATCCTATTCTTAAATCTAATTCTTATTCTATGTATATGTATATGTATATATATATATATATATATATATATATATATATATATATATATATATATATATATATATATGTATATATTGTCAGTCAAATTTTAAGCAGCATATGTAATCAAAGATTTTCGGGCATCCCGTATATGTGCTGACTCCCTCTCAGGACTGTAAGGCAGCTGACGTTTCGGTGAAATCTTATTCACCATTTTCCAAGCTTACTGTATGGCGTCTACGAGCGAACTTCTACGCTATATATATATATATATATATATATATATATATATATATATATATATATATATATATATATATATATATATATATATATATACTATATATAAAATTAAAAATTCCCTTATTTTGTTCCTGACAATTGCAGTTTTTTCCAGTTTCCCTAACAGGACATGTCAGGACAATTTCTGTCGTCTGGTAACCCTACTCTTAGCAAACTTTACATTACCCTGTTGTAAAGAATTAAAATGTAAAAATTGCCATTGATGGAAATTTAATAACAGAAATCCAGTTAGTATCATATGTAACATATTCTTCTAATAACTACAAAGGATTGAAATTATTATTAGAATTTTACCGTTATATTAAAATTCTCATCTTCGAACTTCTTGGCAATTTTTTTAGCAAGTAGACGTGGTAAACTATTTTAAAGAATCCCATATTACGGCTCAAATTTCCTGAATAATTTCAAAACACTGTGTTTGTCGACTTGGAATTCGCACTGTAAATATCACAATATTATTTCCATTATATTGGTGTACAGCTCTAAGCATTTCCATATTGTGTTTCCTAATTATTGGCGCAATAACAGCGAAGAGCTCTTCAAATTCGTCGATAGTACCATAAAAATATTTTTTAAGAAACAGGATCATTTTCTCCCATCTCTTAAATTAAATTATTAGTATATATATATATATATATATATATATATATATATATATATATATATATATATATATATATATATATATATATATATATATATCCATCCAAGTTCTTCTCTAGTGTTTTCCTCAAATATAGACCAGAGCCAGTAGCGACCATCTTTTCTTTTTTTAAATAATATATCAATAATCTCCTTACATTTTGTAACTTTTTTTTTCAAGATTTAACACTGCTCCAATTAGTGTTTTTTTTGCTTCATTTTAATTTTTAGATAAAATATAACCAAAAATTCTGATAAAAGTTAGGTTAAGACAAAAAAAACCACATCGCTTATAACTGTGGAGTGAAGTGGCCCGTGTGGACGATACAATTTTAACTTAAAAGGAAGTAATACGCTTCGCTTAGATTTTTCTTATTGTCTGGACTCACCCTGAGTTGTTGTATTCGAACATGCGCTACTAGAGGTACTATGCAATGCTTCACGCGAGTTACACTGCAGAGAGAGAGAGAAAAGGCGAATATGGGGTAATGCTATCTCTCTTGTATCGAAGCACGATTGGCCGGCACGCGCCTTGAAATTATGAGAATGTTTGGAGCAAAAGAGATAGCACTATCCCGTATTTGCTTTTTTCTCTTTGCCATGTAATGCGAGCGATACAATGCTAATTAGTTCCAGCAGTGATCGAAGAATACCATGTAAGAAGATCGGGAGAAGAGCTTTTGCTTAGAATTACGATTTTTATGTCTTTAACCACATTCAGAGTGTAGCGTCTGTTTTTGGGGAATTTAGGCCTCCAAGAATATTTAAAAATATTTCGCTGTCGGTTTTAACGTAATTTGTTCTGCTTGGTGTGAAAAATTGTGCGTTAACATTGTCGGAAAAATTTATGTTCGATATGAGCCAAATACTATACAAAATATAGATATTGCTTATCGATTTTTATATAGTTATTGTGTATAGTTAAAAACTCTTGAAAGCCCTTATGATTCGAAATAATTCCTGCTGGATTGAGTAGGTGGGAAGTTCGATCAAAGCGGTTTTAGAGTAAATGGCTACATCTTAACCATAGTTTAGTTGAAAGAAGCCAAGCTTAGCATGTACCTATTTAGAGCCAATTTTTTTTTATGAAGAATATTTCTGAAATGGGTGGATTTGAAAGAGACGATATAGATAAAACAACTGTGATATGAGGTGTACAGCTCTGTAAGTGCAAGTCAGGAGCTAGGAAGAATATACTAGAATAATAGTCAATGAAATAGTCATATCAAAATAGTAATGACCGAATCAAATCAAAATTAAAGATCTTACCACTTTTATAGTGATATTACAGTTATTGGAGCTCCTTTAAGTAAATAGTAAAATTTTATTTCAAGAATATCCAAATTTATGGAAGATTCTAGTGAATTATGGCAAAATACTTATCCTGAGGTGATGTCGTCTAGTTGCTATATGCTGTTTTACAATTTACTTTACTGATATTTCAGTAACTTATCGATACATTATTGATTTGTGTATATAAATTGAATTGTACACTGGTAAAATATTCCTTAAAAATGAGAGGTAAAAATTTATTAAATATTGGTATTTAAGTAATAAATGATAACTTAAATTGTAATTTTACAGCAAATGAGAAAACCTTACTTGGACAATTTCATGACAAATATGATATCATGATATTAATTGTACATTTAATTTTAGATTTAGATCAGTTTCTTATAAAATATTAAAACACTAGCCAATTCTTTTTCAAACACATTGGGAAGAATTGTCTATTGAGCTCGCAATATTTAGAGCTCCCTTATATTATAGACTTTTTAAAAAATTGTTTGTATTGGTTTAAAAGTAAAAAATGCATTGGTATTTCAGCCTTTCATGGAAAATCAGTTGTTTTAAATTGTGTAGTTACAATTTGTTTAGGGACATATCACCCACAAAATAAAATGATGTTAAAGATTGTTACAAGGTGACATAAAATGCAATATATATATTATTTCTACCCTAAAAAAAATTATGCCATATTTCATAATTGAAGTGAAGTTTAGAAAGTAGACAGTTTTTTGTTTTTTTTCGGTTACGTATAATAATAATAATAATCTTTATTTCAAATTGAGATACAATGAGTTTAACACCAAAACATACTGCACACAAATGAAATGACGTCACAGAAACTGTCACATAGTGACACCAGTTATACTATGTAAAATTTTACATGTTAATTACAAAATCTTTAATTGAGTAGGGTTCCATATCAATCAACAATTTATTTATACATTTTTTAAAATTTATTTCCGATGTGATTGCTTTACAATAATCAGGACGACAATTAAACATTCTAAGACACATATAAGTTCGGTTTTTTTCTGTTAATGTTAACTTATGAATTGGATAGTTTATATTTAATGTTCTTGTCTTATATTCATGGAATGTCTGCAATTCGAAACTGTTTCTATTTTTAAAAAAGAAAATCAAACATTCGTAGATATATATTGCATACACTGTCATTATACTTTCACCTTTGAATAACCCTTGGCAACTTTCACGATACTTGATTTTTTTCATGGAACTAAGTACTCGTTTTTGCATGACAAACACATTTTTCATCAAACCATTTCTGCCCTAAAAGATTATGCCATATCTTATTAGTGATTCAAAATTTGCAAAATACATAATTTTTTGGATTTTTTCGCTTATATAATTCCCCAAGACTGATTCTATAGCAAACAGAACTGAGTTTATTTAACAGTTTTTTTACATGTTCCGACTAATCTAAAAATTCATCTACACGGATTTTCAAAAATTTTGTGGTTTATCATATCCAAATCTTCATTTTCAATCGATATGTTGGAAGGGTTTTGCACTCTACACAATTTTGTTCGAAAAAGCATACACTTTGTTTTTTCTTTATTTAAAATTAACTTATTTTTCATAAACCATTCGTTTGCTGTCATGAACATTTGTTCGCCCTTATTTGCTAATTTCGAGATATTTTTTTCCCCAACTAATAAATTTGTATCATCTACATAGCATGTTACATTTTCATTTGAGCCGTTTGCTGTATTCTTGGATTTGAGGAGGGCCTTTGAGACTTTAGATAGGGAAAGACTACTTAAAAAATTAGAAAGCGTCGGTATAAGGGGTGAAGTGTAGAAATTTATGAATAATTATTTAATTAATAGAAAACAAAGATTGAAATTGAATGACGTATCTGACGAGATTGAGAACAGCATGGGTGTTCCACAGGGTAGTGTGCTAGGTCCATTATTATTTCTTATATATATTGATGATATAGTGGATACATCTGGTGATTGTTGTATACATCTTTTTTAGGGTGACGTTCTTTTATATTTTGCATGTTCTGATGGTATTCAATTGGTTGACACACTTAACTCTACATTACAAAATTTATATTGGTGGTGTTCGTGTAACCAATTAAAAATAAATGTGGAAAAAATCAAATTTATGATAATCTGCAATGATAATTATTACAGAACTTTTTCTCGTGGAGATCCTATTATTAAAATAGGCAAGGAAGCAATTGAAATGGAAAAGTTTAAATATTTAGGAGTAATCATAGATAGACAACTTAAATTTAAAGAACATGCGAATAACTTAATAAAAATAATCTCTTATAAAATTAGCTATATTCAAAGATGTTCTAATTTTTGACAAGGTGGACTAAAACAATCCTGTTTAACACTCTGGCATTGCCGCACTTTGTTTATTGCTTCACAATTTTGTTCCTTCTTAATCAAAATGAAAAGGCAAGATTTCAAAAATTGCAAAATAGAGCCATGAGAGTTATACTCTCAGGTACAAGAAGAACATCAATTAACTACATGTTGAGGGAATTGCAGTGGTTGTCGGTGGAGGGTTTCTTTCACTATCAAACATTGATCTTTATTTTTAAAATCAGATCAGGTAGTTCCTATATATTTACAAAATCATATTAATTATAATAGAAATATACATGGATATGACACTAGATCGAAGGAAGACTTTTATATTCCTCCAGTATTAAAGAGACAAACACAAACCTCTGTATTCTTTAAGAGTCTAAACAGTTTTAATCAATTGCCCACAAATATTAAATGTTTAAAATCTCTAAATAAGTTTAAACGGTGTCTAAAGCAGTATTTTTTTAATAGGGTCTATCCTTGAGACATGAACTTTCTTTGTTTTTTTTTAGATTTGTGTCAGTTTAGTTTAGTATGTCATTGTTCTGCAAAGCTTGACGATGTTTGTTGTTTTTAATTTTAAAATATGAATTTAGTTGTTAAGATTTGTGTGTAATTATATTAGTCTATGACTAAATAAAGGAATTATATATATATATATATATATATATATATATATATATATATATATATATATATATATATATATATAGAACGCAAGTCATTTACAAAGACAATAAGCAGTGTATGTCCAGCTATACTTCCCTGTGCTAAGCCTATCTTATTGATTAATGTTTCCGAGGTAATTTTTTTTCCATTTTTTTCTATTCTAACCACTTGTTTTCTATTTGACAAATAGCTGTCAAATAATTTAAATACATTCTCTCTTACTCCTTATATATCTAATTTTTAAATAAGTAAATCTCTTAATACAGTCATATGCTTTAGACAAGTCTAAGTATATTCCTAAAGCTAAGTCATTATTTTCCAGATGTTTCAAAATGGTTCTGGTGAATTGAAAAATAGCTGTTTGTGTGGATTTTCCTGCTAAGTATTCATTTTGGTTTTTATTAAAAATATTACATTTATTGAAAAAATCCATCAAGAGTCTACACATAGCTGATAATTTTCCATTTGTTTAGGATCACTCTTTTTATACAACGGTTTAATCAGAGCCACCTTGAGTTGATCAGGAAAAATACTCGCTAACTAATTTCAGGTATTGAAACCTTAACAATTTTTGCTGGTATATTATTAGTCCCACTCCTATGTTTATTTTTTATTTTATTTCCTAATTTGCATACTTCAGCTGGGGATACTGGTTTTTAAATCATTGACTGATTGTTTGTTTCAATATGACATTCGAACTGAAGGTTTTCCAGATTATCCAGCAAGCTTGGTACGACAGATAGCAAAAAGTTATTGTAACCATTTGCAACGTCATCCGGATCACCTTCCATTCCAATATCACTACATTTTTTGTCGACCTGTAATTTCTTTACATATAGACCACATACATTTTGTTTTATTATCCGTTGACCTTACTTTCTTGTCATACTGTTCTGATCGAACTGCCCTCAAGATATCATATTCTGTTTTTACTTTTTTATATTCTGGTTTGAAACTAACATTTTGTCTAGACAGCTAAAAAAATATCCAATCTATTCTTGCACTCTCTTACTCTTGGATGATTTTTATCTATATGTTTTTTAGTCTTTTCACATGTAAGTTTTAGTGGAAAACATTGATAATAGATATTTAAAAAGTCTCTCATAAAAACATTCCATTGTTTGTTTACATCCTGATGTTCAACACTATAAACTTGAGCCCAATTTTGTTCTTTTAAATGACTTAAGATAAGAGTTCATTAACATTGTGTTCTAGAAAAAATCTTTTATATATATGACAAATTTCAATATTGATTTGCATTGTTAATGATACCTTTTGAGCAGTATGGTTAGATATGAAAGTATTTAACACAGAACTTTCTAGGTATTCATAGTTCAAAAAGAGGTTACCAATACATTTGGTCGAGCTTGCTGTTATTCTTGTTTTTTGGAAAATTGTGGGCTTTAAATTAAAAGATGACAAAAGTGAAAATAAATTTGTTTTGTTTACAATGTCCATTATCATTGCTTTGTTAAAGTCATTAGCTAATATAATAGTTTTATTTTCCCCAAAAATGTCTAGTAATAATTTATTCAGAGTTTTAAAGAATAACTCTAGGTTACCAGAGGGTGGTCTATAAATAGCAATAATTATAATTTTACTTGCGTTAAAATTACATTCGACAGCGGCACATTCGATTGCATTTTTTATTGATAACTTATTGGTTTTATTTCTTGAATGACAATTTATTTCGGACTATACATACACCGCACTTCCTCCATGCTCTTTGTGCTCACGACAAAAGGTAGCTCTAATTTTAAAATTGTCTGTACCCAAGCAGAGTAACTCCTCTTGTATGTTCCAGTGTTCTGTTAAGCAGAATATTTTACAGTTAGGATGATCATTAGTTTTGTCCACTGAGTTGCCCAAGGATAGTACATTTTGGTGGATTATCCCTAAATTTACTGTTGTTCTATTTTTCTGTTTGTTTATATTTTCTTTGCGTTTGTTTTTCATTTTGACAACTTCAGATGTGCATTCATTTTCAATAAAAAAATCACTGTAATTAATGTTGTTTTTATATCTCTGTAATCTTCTGACGTATACCGGACAGCTCATATCTCGAGCAGAGTGATTTGTGTCATTTAGTTTTAACTTGTAACAGTTTGGACACTTTTATCCTTGAATACTGCAAGTTTTACTCTCATGCTCCATACCACATTTATAGCAAATTGCTTTTTCATTACAATATTTTGACACATGTCCAAAACCACTACATCTAAAACATATGGCCAGATTAAAATGCTCCACAACATACACTTTAACGAGACCAAAATTAACTTGACCTTTTTTAAAAACCATTTGGCAATCTGTGGTGGTGCTTGTAGGATCCAATTTTCTTTTGTTGGGTTGCGACATTGTCTCTTGGCTACCACTTGGATTTTATTAAAAACCCTTTAACCAAGCTCTTCTACAATCTCGTAATTCAGCCTTTCAATTTCCTCTAGAAATTCTTCATTTGAAAATCCTTTTTCTATCCCTGTTACCATAAACATTGGATTAATGATTTGAGATTCTTTAAACTTTATATTGTCTTTGTCTTGTATTGATCTTTTTAATTGTTCTTGTTGATGCTTATCGTGACTTTCAGTTATTATTGTTCCAGTTTTTGTTTACTTAATTGTTTTAAAACTTCCAGTCTCTTTAGGATTTATTCCTTTTTTAAGATGTTCCATTACTTTTTCTGGATCATTTATGTCATTAATTCTTATAACTGTTTTTAGATTTTTGACCGTTGGTGGTGTATTCCATACTATGTTTGTAGGTGCCTTTTGAATGGGGGTGTCATTTATTGTTCTTGATTCCACATTTATTACGCCGGTGTAAGTTTGCTTTTTATCTTGGTTTTTCTTTTTGTAAGCATGTTTCTGTTGTGTCAGCTTCTTTATAATTTTGTCTTTGATGAAACTTTTCAATTTTGTATTTTAAATAAAGATTCTCTTTTTCCAATTTCCCATTTTGAATATGATCGTAGAAAATATTTTATGCAAGTTGTGCTTCTTTAAGACATATTTTATCTTCACTGGTAAAATCTTTTTTTCTCAGAACATATTTTAAAAGTTACCGTGTTTATATTTTCCAGAGCTGAGAAGGTCTGTTGAAAATTTCTTCCTCTAATTTAGAATCAAAAATTTCACTTAAATCACTTCCCTCTGATGTTATGACTCAATCATGTTGTCTTTTTTGACTCATTTCATTATCAGAATTATTATCTGACCTTAGTCTTTTGTTTGAGATTTGTTCTGTTTCGTTATATAATACTTTATTTTGACGTGGTGGTGTTTTGAAAACTTTATTTTTGGCTTTGAAAACGTTTTCAAAAACATTTTCCTCATTTTCCGTTATTTTAATGTTATCATCCTTTTTATTGAGATCTCCCTGTATATCAGTTTCATATTCTGATTTATTATATTCAATACTAGTTTTTTTGAGCATCCTTCTTATCACAATTTCTTATCTGAGGAATTTGTTTTTTATCTTCAACGCCAATAATTTTGTTTATTTCAGTGTTTGATAAGGTTATAGATCCCAGTGAATGACTTCTTGTTTTTTGCAATTGGGTTTTAATTAGTGTCTTATTTTTATGAATATTACTTGTAAATTCACCACTGCCACCATCACTTTTGTCACCCATGTTTCTTCCTTTTATTTTGAAACATTAAACTAGCAACAAATTTAAAATAATCTCTGGTGATATCTGCCAACGACTCTTATTCCATAACAAAGTAAAGTTTATTTATTAAACAGACAATGTAAGTAATGTCAGTCCAAAAAAACATCCATATAAAACTATAAATACTTCATATTTTTTACTATGTATTGGAAAAAGGTGCTTGCGTTCTACACAGTTTCGTTCAAAGAAGTATTGTTTGCTTTTTCCTTATTTAAAATTAATCTTTTTTTAGAAACAAATTACTTGCCTTTGTTAGCAAAGCTTCTCCATTATTTGCCAATTCAGATAGACTCTTTCCTCCGACTAGTAAATTTATGTTATGTGTAGAACATAACATTTTTATTAGAGACGTTCGTTATGGATCTCAGGTCATTGATAAAAACAATGAATAAAATAGATCCAGCTATATTCCCCTGTGCTATTTCCAATTGATTTATGTCAGAGGTATATAAATTTCCATTCTTCTGTATTCTAACTTTGTGTTCTGTTTGATAATTAGCTTTTAAATAATTTAAGGGCTGTATTAAATTATGTCTCCTATAGGTTCATTTGATAAATTAAAAGCATATAGTTTATTACTCTGCTTTCGATAGGCGTGTCTGTTACATCGTTTGCAATTAGTGTAGATGTTGAAATGTTACAACTATGCATAAACGGGGATCAATGAACTTATACCATTCATCAGCACTACAATTATTCTACAGGGTGTACTTGTACCCCATTACACCTCCCCAGATTTTTTTTAGATTTTTCATTTGATTTGAAAATGGAAATTTTGAATCCTTGGAAATACAGGGTGTCTCAAAAGAAAGTTCACATTTAAAAAATCGATTTAAAAAGAAGTCAGGACTTTATTGAAAAAATGTTTATTGCATATTAAAATACATTGTTTGGGAATTTATTTTTTAAAAATGATATCGTCCAAATGTAATCCGTTGCGCTCACGGCATTCATTTAATCGAGCACTAAAATTGCCCATGACTGCTCGGCAGGTATTCTCCGTGATGTCTGCCATTTCGTTGCGGATATTTTCTTTTAATTGTGCCAGGGAAGTCGGTTTGTTGGCGTAAACTTTTGATTTGACATAACCCCATAGGCAAAAGTCCATAGGTGATAAATCAGGACTGCGTGGAGGCCAACTTATGTCACCTTTCTTTGAGATCAATTTGCCAGGAAAAATTTCACGCACTCGTGGCAGAGACATGTTGGACGTGTGTGAAGTTGCTCCGTCTTGCTGGAACCATGTTCTTTGGTTATAGCCTGGAAAATTTTGCAGTTCAGGCACGAAGAAGTCGTCTAACATCTCCACATACCGCTCTGAAGTCACTGTTACTGTGCGTTCCCTTTCATCTTCAAAAAAGTACGGGCCGATAATTCCTCGCGCCGACATCGCAGCCCATACAGTCACTTTCGGCGAATGTAGAGGTTTCTGATGTTTGTGTTTTGGATTGTTTGCACTCCAATAGCGGCAATTTTGCTTGTTTACATGACCATTAAGATGAAAATGGGCTTCATCCGAAAAGAAGATGTTGGTAAACGTTGAAAAGCGTTCAGTCATCTGGTTTACGAAGTCAAGCCTCTGAGCAGCATCCTGAGGCTTCAATTCTTGCACCAACTGAATTTTATAGGGGTTCAGCTTTAAATCTTTGTATAAAATGCGGAATAATGATGACCTATGCACATTTAAAGCAACAGCACGCTTACGAATCGAAACGTTTGGGTCGTCACGAACAGACTGAGTAACACTCTCTACGTTTTCGACCGTTCTCGAAGACCTCGGACGCCCGGATTTTGGTTTATCTAGGGTTGAACCGGTCTCTTCAAACTTCTGGACCCATTTTCCAATAAGCCGAGCGCTTGGCGCATCATTTAAGTGACGAATATGTCGAAAATTGCAGAATTTTCTACGCGCTACAGTCGCCGAATTACCGTTTTTGTAAAACTCACGTACGCACAAAGCACGGTCCGCTTCCGAGAAACGCTTCATAGCGACTAAATTCTCAAGAGCCAGGCTACCGATTGACATACCCCCCGCGCCGCTCGGAATAGTTGCGTTCACGCAATAAGCAAAACAAATGTGTATTTTCTTTTGAGACACCCTGTATAATATGCCACAGTTTACAACCCGAAACATATTTTAACAAAATGGGTATAAATATGATATTGTATACCAATAAATCATCTTGATTCACATATAATGTAGAGCGTAATGGAACGTAATGAAAATTTCCCGAATTTTCAGTGATAATTTTACTTAGTTGTTTTATTGTTTTGGATGAAGTAAGAACTAATTCAGTACAATTTTTTGGTTGCTTCAGAATTCTACTATATTTAATTGATCGGGCCAGACATTCGTAGGAATCTCGCACTTTAAGTCACGTTCTTCTTCTATTCTTGTTTGTTGAGCTCTAGTCATAACAGCAATCATTCTTTCATTCATACTTTTTTTACATTCGATGTTATAACTATTCTCGATAAAGCGTCCGAGTTTACATTTTCCCTTCGTTTTATATATTCAACAAATTGTACTCTTCCAACCCTAATAAACGACTTGAGGGGTCAGTCAAATTAAATAAGTAAACCAAAGGCTTTTGGTCAGTTAATATTTTAAAATGTCGCCCATATAAATACGGCCTAAAATATTTTACTGTCCAAAAAATTGCTAATAGCTCTTTTTCAATATTAAGATAGTTAACTTCTGCTTTATTTAAACTTCTACTAGCATAGGCCACTTGCGTATTATTTTTATTTGATAAAACTGCCCCTATAGATACCTTAGAAGCATCTGTGTGTAATACCAATTCGTTTTGTTCTGAAAAATCTGTTTATTCTAATACAGGGTGTTGGGTAAGAGCCTTTTTAAGGAAAGAAAAAGATTTTTCACGTTCATCTGTCCATTAAAATTTTGCATATTTCTCCTGCATAACTTATTTAAAGTTACAGTTTTTTTCGCGAAATTGGAATGAAGTTACGGTAGTAACTTGCAAATGCAACGAATCTTTTTACTTCATCAGCATTTTTTGGGATCGGGTACTCTTTTAACGCTTTTATTTTACCTGGGTCTGGGGAAACTCCGTAGGAAGTAATAATATGTCCTAAATAAAGTATTTCCTTTTTTAAAAATTCCCATTTTGAGGGATTTAGCTTCAAACTTGTTTTACGCAGTCTACTAAATACATCGAGAAGATTTTTATTGTGTTCAGCAAGATTTCTGCCAAAAACTATTAAACCGTTAAGGTAAACAAAACACTTTTCATAATTTAGTTCTGACATTGCCACTGTCATTAGCCTTGAAAAAGCACTTGGACTTATTTTTAAACCCATTTGGTAGTCGTTTTATTTGGCACCATCCTCGATCAGTTGTAAAAGCTGTATATTTTCGACTTTCCTCGCTGAATTCCACTTGATAGTATCACTGACTAAGATCTAGATGTGAAAAGAATATTACACCTGAAAGAGAATCTAAAATATCCATAATACTTGGGAAATTTTTGATCAGAAATTTTGAGGTTAAGTAGTCTGTAGTCCAAAACTAGTCTACTTTATCTCTCTCCAGTTGAATCCGTCTTTTTTGGAACAAGTAACACTGGGGATGACCATTCACTCTGCGCATTCTCAATTATACCGTCGTCACATATTTTGGAAACTAACTTATTTATTTCCTCTTTTTGAGAGTAAGGAACCATATATGGTTTAATATACAGGGGGGAAGAATTTTCCTTCAGTTGAATAGATTTCTTGTAAAAGTTTGTGACAGTTAACTTATCACCTGACATATGAAAGATGTTTGCAAATTTTGACACATATTTTCTATTGTTGTTTGTTCTTCCTCATTTAGATAAGTTAATTTCAACAAATTAAACAAATTTTTGACTGTTTCTAGTGACACATTCTCTCTAGGAAAGTGACAACGGGCATACTCGCTTAGTTTTTCTGTTTTGGAAATACAATTTTTTTAATAAACCTCATTCTCTCCTGTATTTAAAATTTTTACTGGAATTTTCCCTTTTTCTGGGTTAGCTAAGATACCTGCCATAAACACACCTAGACACATTTACTAGGTGTCACTACACATTCCTCTGTCATCTGTTGGTAAACAATGGATACTTCCACATCGGGGGGGAATTAGTACAATTTTGTTATTAGAAGAGTTTAAAGGAAGTTTTATTTCTTGTCCAAAATTCATTAATGATAGGGTATTCTCTTCATAATTTATTATTTTGTTGTATTTTCATAAAAAATTTTCACCAATAATTCCAGCAGTAGGACAACTTAAAGAATTGAATTTTTCATGAAATATTATTTTCCCTGTGTTTAGTTTGAAATAGACATATCCTTCAGAAATTAACATTCCACTTATACCTTTAATTTCAATGGCCTCTTTGTATAAAATTATATTTGGATTTAGAATTTGTGATTTAATTGCACATAAAAAAGCACCTGTATCTACTAAAAAGTTAAGATTTTTGCTATCTACGTAAAATTTACTGAATTTGAGCCATTATGTATTAGTATGAAGAAATATTATTGACAGGTTTACTTTTAGGGACGAAAAAACTTTTCCGAACGATTGTGTGTTTTATTTGAGACTTCACCGCTTATTGGTTCTTGACCTGGGTTAACGTTTACCTCAATAAAATGTACATTGTGTCTAGCTGCTCCTGAACCTCTCGTATTACCGGTACACTGGTTAAATGAATGACTTCTATAATTTTTAGGAAAATGTTGATTATTATACTTATTATTTGGAATACGGGTTACATTTTGAAATTTTGTTTGATCTCTATTACAGTGATCCTTACTATAGTTGTTTTGAAAAGAATTTCGATTCCTAACATCCTCGCGTAAAATTTCTATTAAAATTTCGTCTACCTCTCGTAGACATCGTCATTACTTGTGAAAAATTAATCGTAGAAGAAACTTCTTCGTCTTACCCTGATTGAATTGCATCTTTTAAGAAAGAGAAATTTCGAGTGGGTATTATAGTACCCAATTTTGGATTTCTAAGACCATCAGCAAATCTGTTTACAGCTACTTTTTCATTAATGGGTCTTAATACATTGTAAGAATTTGTGTCGCCGTTGGCGTGGGAAATAGTCAAATTGACGAAGAAGTTTTCTACTTTTTTCTGAAGTCCTCGATTGATTTTTCACCTTGTCTTGCGTGAAATAATTTAGCTTGAAGTGCAATGTGTGATTTTTTCGTAAGTAAGTGGGTTTTCATGTCGGTTATCAAAGAATTTATCGAGTCGTAAGTGTTGTTTAACCGTAATTTTGCACTATTTGATAGTCGAGTTTTTAGAACAAATTTTATTAATAGAGATTTACTGCTATTGTCCAACGTCGAGTCGTAAAGTTCTATTGCATCAATTAACTTTTCTGTAGTCTCTTCTGTGTAGTCCATAGTGGCAGAAGGTTTCCAGCGACTTTCAACTGAAAGGACGTCATTGTTGTGTCTTGTGTTTTAGTCAAAAATCTACGATTTTATTATAAATTTGTTTGTTCTATTAAACGTTTGATTAATAAAATTTCGGTCTCGTTTACTTCAGAATTGCTTATTTTTTGACTAATGCTAGATATTTGCTTACTTAGCTGAGAATAAATAGTTTTTGCCTCGTCAAGTTTTGGCTGTAAAATTGGTTCTTGTCGTCTTTGGTAGTTTAATTTACTAATATAGATATAAATTTGTTGTAATGACTGATAAATTTCATTTAACTTACTACTTCCCATTAATTATTTTTACCACTATCTTTAGTTTGGGTCTATATTTCGAGCTAATATAATTAATATTGATTATTACATTTATGAATAATTGCAACTTATTAATTGAAATTAAATACCTGTTACTTAATTTTGCTTATACTAAATACAATTTATATACATTCGTTTTATTTTACAATCCACTCCGACGTCAGCCTTTTTCATTGTTTAGGCTTTTGAGTTCATTTTTAACATTTTATTGGTTCCTTTTTTTTGAATTGTAGAAGCTTGAGCAATTATAATTTCTTCTTTTCATTTGGCGCTGCCCATACTTAATAAAAATTTTTCAATTTGTACTCCTGCCCAATTTAAAGGTAACTAGCAGGATCGCCATGTAATAAATTATGTCTTGTATAGGTTCGTTTGAGAAATTAAAAACATCTTGCCATGTTAATGTCTAGTTTATTACTCTGCTTTCGATAGTCTTGTCTGTTACATCGTTTGCAACTTGTGTAGATGTTGAAATATTACAAACTATGCATAAAGTAGGACCAATAAAATATTATTAATCAGCACTACAATTATTCTACAGGGTGTACTTGTACCACATTACAGGTTATTTCCTCTTATTCCATATAATCTAATTTCTTCATAAGCAAACCTCTATCAATACAGTCATAGATTTTTGATAAGTCTTAAGTATATTCCCAGAGCTAAATCACTATTTTTCAGACATATGAAAATGGCGTCCGTAAACTGAAAAATTGCTTTTTATGTGGACTTACCCGTTAAATTCCCATACTGATGTTAAGAATATTACATTTGTTTAAAAATAATTTGAAGAAACTGGATAACAAATTAATTGGTCTATAATTTTTCATTAATATGGGGTCACCTTTGTTTTTATACATTGGTTTCACTAAAGCCACCTTCAGTTGATCGAGAAAAATTCCATATTTACAAGAGTTGCCTATTAAATAACATAACATATAAAAATTTAAAAAAAAATTCATTTATGGTGGTCTAAAAGTAAAAATACAAATTTTATACTGACACACTCCGTATTTATACAAAAGCGTTTTGTGAAATTGATTGCATGTAGGGTTATAGCCATTCCCATATTAATTAATTTAAAAAAAATCGTCTATGTTTAAAAGTAAATATGTGCAAGCATTTTACTTTAATAGGCTTTTTATGTTTTTGGGATTAGTAAATTAATGAGTTGTAATATGCAAGTTAAAAATTATCATTACTTCTATTGTGATTACTTGTTTATATCTGCAGTAAACTAGGTTTTGCGTGTGTGTCATAGTGGGATCATCGTTCATGATCGACATTTTAATTTTCAATGGCATTATATGCTAAAATTAGGATAAATGTATTATTTTCATGTACATTTTTTTGAAACCTTAATCATAATCGTCAAAAATGTGTTATCCAATATCTTTTGGAAACATTGTCGTTTACAGTCTTTATATTCAGTTTTTTTAGATTGTATATTTTTTCCTCATGAAAAATGTTTCATGGTAGATCAATGTACAACTTTTTGGCTCGGTTCATTTGAAATGTAGTAAAAGCAAGTCATCAACTGATTACCAAAATTAAAAAATTGTTTCATGTTAGTTTAATTCTTCATTGTTTCTATAAAGGTCACATGAAGTAAGCGTTTACAATAACTACTGAGAGCTGCCATTGGTGGTAAATAAGATTAGGAACTAATTTATTCTTGACATCGTACTTAATGTTGTGTGCATGAAAAATTGTGGACTTTTATCAAAGGACCTAAATTCTCCCAAAACGGTAGATGAATATGTAGCTAAGTCATCTAGTTATTGATGAGGCATTAAGGTCTGGAACTTCTAAGCAAGGATTTGAAATATGTGGGGGGGGGGTGCTTTAAAGCTCTATAGTCACTAATTTTGCGGAACTTGAAGTTTAATTGAAAATATCCATTAACCCATTATTCAACAGACTAACATAATTTTACCAATGTATTTCTTTTATGGTTTATTCTTTGGATTTTATTTGGAAAACTAATCTTTTTGGGTTTTCCCTCTTTATGTTTCTGATAGTTGCATACTTTTCTTTGTCAGCTAAAAAAAATGTTTTTTTTATTGCTGTTTTTGGGTGTATATTTTTTCAGTTTTATATAATTACGACTTTTTTGGGTATGTTTTAACTCGTGTCTCTAGATTTTACATGTGTTTTTATATATTCCTCTAACATTTCTTCTTGCTCTAAAAGGGAAATGTTAAATTTTAAGATAAGTACGACCTTTATGAAATACTTTGTTTTAAAAGCTTTTCTTTAATAACCCAAAACTAAATTTAAGTATAGACATCGCTAATTCTTGAAATATTTTTATTAAAATATTATTAATTATGCGTAAAAAGGTATGCAGGATAATCTGAATAAATTCAGTTATTGACAGGATCTTCAGAAAGATTTATATTTTTTAAAATTATTTATATTTAATTAATAGAGACATATACAGGGTGAGTCAACGATTGGATGAAGTAGGTTTGTGCCTTTTCGGTGAAATTAACAAAGAAACTATATTTATTGTTTGATACAGTTTATTTTTACGCAGATTTTAAAAATATTTAGGACTCTACAGGGTGAGCCAAAAAACTAGGACAGCATAAAGTTGTATTTTTTTTTAAATAGAACACCCTATATACGAATCGTATTTTCGATTTAGCTTATAATTTTAAATCTTTTTTATTAAGGGTTTACTATAACAAAACTTTATAGTTTCTGAGATAATTAAATTTAAAGAAAAAAAGTCACATTTTCAAGCATCAATTCAATCCTAAATAACGTTTTCAATTTTGCGACAAATATATTCAAATTTGGAATTTAGCAAGGACAAGTTAACATAATTTTTACCTAATATTTGCAATAAAAGCTACAGGGTGTTGAGCACATCGGCTCAAATTTGAACAAGTTTAAATGAATAAATATCTTTTTTTTAAATGGTACACCCTGTATATTTTCATGTTATTTAATAGAGTAATAAAAACCCTAAAAGTTTTGTTCAATATATCCTATACCTATTTATAATAGTTTTTGAGATATTTCAGTTTTTCTTATTTTCCATACTTTTTTACAGAAATAGTCTTCATTATCATAGTAGCCATGTAAAATAATAAAAAAAACTACAGAAACAAACAGAATGTGGTTAAATATGATGAAATACATTATTCGTTATATTACAACGGCAATAGTTTAATTGAACATAATGTGAAAAAATTAACACAACAATAACGACAAGGCAAATACATATTTACTTTTATACTAAATTGAAACAAAAAAATTACCTATTAAATACTGAGATTAATTATTTCTTTTTAATAAGTGTTCGAATAAACGACCCTCTTGTGCAATGCACAAATTTAGTCTTTTTTGCAGATTTTCTCGGACCCTGGACAAAATTAGTGGCGTTATTGTTCTACAGGTATCCCTAATCCTGTTTCGCATATCTTCCACTGTTGTTGGTGGATTAACATACACCTTATTTTTAATATAACCCCATAGGAAGAAATCTAATGGGGTGATGTCGCAAGACCTTGGTGGCCACTCAATGAAACCCCCACGTCCAATCCATTTTTGCGGATATCGTTGGTCCAAAAACGCACGAACTTCACGATGGTAATGCGGAGGCGCACCATCGTGCTGGAACCACATACTGTCGAGCTCATCCCTATCGAGACATTGAAGCAGTTGGGGTAGTTCTTCTTGTAGAAAGTTCAGGTAACTATGGCCATTTAGTGGTTCATAAAAAAAGTGGGGTCCAATAATTCGATTATGATGAATACCACACCAAACATTTAATGACCAGTGGTTTTGATGTTGCACCTCTCTAATCCAAAATGGGTTTTCTGTGGCATAATAATGCATGTTGCGTCTATTTACGGCACCGTTACTTCTAAAAGTAGCTTCATCACTAAACATTACCTTGCATAATAAATTTGGATTTAATTGAATCTCCGCATTTATTGTACGACAAAAGTTTACACGACTTTCAAAATCCTGTCCATGCAATTCTTGGTGTAATTCCATGTGATATGGATGATACCTATATTTCTTGGTAGTACGATTAGCGGTGGATTGTGATGTTTCACATAATGCTGCTAACTGACGGCTACCAATATAAGGATTTTCCTGAACATTTAACAATACTTTTAGTTCTTTTTCTTCATTAGTTACTGGTTTGTTGACCACTTTACGTTTTGGATAATCAACAGTACCAGAAGAATCAAATTTTTGCATTAAGTTTTGAAAAGTATGGGTATTAGGCTGGCGTCGATCAGGATACTTCATTTTGTAAATTCTTTGAGCAAGAAGGCATTTTTTTTGAGCCTCTCCTATTGTATAAATCATATCTATTAACTCATTCTTTGGAAAATTCATTTTACAATATAAGATGAATGCAAAAAAAACCAAACTACACTACATAAAAACCAAAAGAAGCGATTGCGGTTATAAATTTGACACACAGAAAAATGTTCTTTTACATTGTTTTTGCCATGGCTACTATGATAATGAAGACTATTTCTGTAAAAAAGTATGGAAAATAAGAAAAACTAAAATATCTCAAAAACTATTATAAATAGGTATAGGATATATTGAACAAAACTTTTAGGGTTTTTATTACTCTATTAAATAACATGAAAATATACAGGGTGTACCATTTAAAAAAAAAGATTTATTCATTTAAACTTGTTCAAATTTGAGCCGATGTGTTCAACACCCTGTAGCTTTTATTGCAAATATTAGGTAAACATTATGTTAACTTGTCCTTGGCCTTGCTAAATTCCAAATTTGAATATATTTGTCACAAAATTGAAAACGTAATTTAGGATTGAATTGATGCTTGAAAATATGACTTTTTTTCTTTAAACTTAATTATCTCAGAAACTATAAAGTTTTGTTATAGTAAACCCTTAATAAAAAAGATTTAAAATTATAAGCTAAATCGAAAATACGATTCGTATATAGGGTGTTCTATTTAAAAAAATACAACTTTATGCTGTCCTAGTTTTTTGGCTCACCCTGTAGAGTACTAAATATTTTTAAAATCTGCGTAAAAATAAACTGTATCAAACAATAAATATAGTTTCTTTGTTAATTTCACCGAAAAGGCACAAACCTACTTCATCCAATCGTTGACTCACCCTGTAAATCTACGCCCAATAGATTTTTCACCTAGGTCTTTCAGCCCACGAAGCTTATGATATATTCGATTATTAAATCTCTACAAATCTTTACAAACAAAAAACGTATGCTAGAAGTTGAATACGAGTTCTGGTAGTGTAGTTGATGTATGCATTCAGTCTGGTCTTTAGTTTTGGTCCCTGGTCATCACTGATCCTATATCATCGAACGAGTTTCAGGTTTTCTTCCACACTTAGTTGTCAGGATAGGAAGGTTTACAGTAATGGGCTGGATGTTTGTTAACTCATCTAAAAATTGATTGGATGGTTTATGTAGTGGATTGTTAAGGGGCTTATAAATATGGCGAACCGCGCCCGTGACGCGCCTGCCGCGAGTGTCTTTTGAATTTTGTTGACGTCGATTGATGTCGAGCGCCGTCGGCGGCCGGAGTCTGGGATAGAACAAGCCAATTTCACCATATTTCTATTGTTTGCGAGCAGTGCCACCAAGGCTCACAGTGATCCATTTTCTCTCGGATTTTGGTGCTCGTACATTTCTGCCTATTTCGTGATCTTAAAATTACTTAACTAGAATAAATACATCTTTGTCTTTAATTACCAAATTAACGAAAGTGTCAAACACTTTATTGAGTATATTAAAGTAGGAACAAAGTATCAACATCCATATTGCTTCTGTGAGTTTATCTTATTATTCTTCTTCTTTCTCAGCGCATTGACGTCCACTCCTGGAGATAAGCCTCTCCGATGGTCCTCCACAGGGATCTGTCTTTCGCCTTCTGGAGCCAGTCTTTTCCAGTAAACTGTCCTATATCATCTACCCATCTGCGTTGTGGCCTGCCACGATTTCGGTTCGTTTCTCGCGGTCGCCATTGCAGTAATTTACTCATCCATCTATCGGGCTGTTGTCTAGCTATATGCCCCGCCTATTGCCACTTTGGTCGTGATATGCGTTCAATGACGTCAACTACTTTGGTTCTTGATCTTATTACTTGATTTCGTATTTTATCCCGTAACGAGATTCAACATTTGTCTCTCCATGGAGCGTTGAGTGACTCGGAGCCTATTTCCGTTTTGTTTGGTTAGTGTTATCGTTTCCATGCTGTAAGTGGGCTTGAAGATGATTTATCGTACTAAATCCACGTCGAAAGCCGGCTTGCTCCCAGGCTAGTAATAGTCAAGCTTTTCAGTCAGGCGATTTGTCAATATGCGGGTGAATAGTTTATATAGGTGGTTTAATAAACTGATAGGACGGTAATTTTCTATATTTGTTGTGTCCCCTTTTTTGAAGAGAAGTACGACTTGTGCGTTATACCATTGTTCTGGTACTCTACCTTCGTATAAGCATTTATTCATCAGTGTTTGTATCGCTTTTTCAAGACTGTCTCCACCCATCTTTAACATCTCAGTTGTAATTTGATCCTCACCCGGGCATTTTACATCCTTCATCTGTTTTAGTGCTTTTTATTTCATCTAACGATATCTCCGGCAAATCCTCTGATCCTACATTTTTTATTTGTTTTACTGTTTTTGTTGGATTTTGATTCCGTATTGATCGAGGAGTACAAGTCCGCATAGAATGCTTTCACAGCCTTTATGATATCATCTACATGTGTTACTGTTACCGCTCTCTGTTCTTTAATTTTGTTATTTTGGTTCGTTCTCTTGAGAGACCTGACCTCAAAACTTTCATATTTGCGTTTCTTTCTATTGTTTCGTGTATTAATTTTGTTTTGAACGTTCTAATGTTTCCTTACTTCTTTCTTGATATTTTTATTCCGTTGTTTAAAATCCCCTGTGTCTCTCTTTGTTAACCTTCGTCTTTCCATCATCTGTAATGTATTTGCACTAAGTTTCTTGTCTGTAGTTTTCCTTAATCTTCCACATATTTTTTTCATTGATGTTTTTATAGTAGTTTGGATTTTATCTATCATTTCATTGATGTTATGTTGTTCCAGAGTATTAGTCGATTTTAAACTTTTCGCTATTTCGTATTGGTATTCGCTTTGTCGTGTGTATAGTTCTTTAGCTGCGGGAGTTGAGTGTGAACGGATCAGCTTATATCTTTCCTGTTTGAGGTTTATGAGGAGTCTTGCCCGAACCAGTCTATGATCATTGCCGGTATTAAATGTGTTTAAGACTGAGACGTCTACAAATATTTCTTTCTTGTTGCAGATCACGAAATCTATTTCATTTTTAGTTTTATTGTCCGGGTTTTTCCACGTCCATTTTCGCTGACGAGGTTTCTTGTAAAAAGTATTGAGGCAGTAGAGATTTTCACTTTTCAGGTAGTTGAGTAGCATCCACTTCTTGCGTTTCTCTCGCCGAGGCCATAATTTCTTATATGTTCTGAGTCGTCTTTTTTCTTTTTTCCTATCTTAGCATTGAAGTCGCCAAGAGTTTTTTCTCTTCGTTTGGCATTTGATATATCTTCGTACATTTTTTCCACTATTTCGTCTTCTGTAGTGCTAGTTGGCACGTACACATTTATAATTTGTAGAGTGTAGCGTGTATTAAGTTTAATTGTTATGTATGTAACTCTCTCCGATATTGTACAAAAGTTTGTTATCATGTGTTTCAGACGTTTGTGTATTAGGATAGCTAGTCCACCGATATTTTGTTGTGTTTCAGAAGAACTCTTATATAATACATGTCCTGTTTTTAACGTTGTACACTTTTCTTGTTTTAAGCGTGTTTCTTGTAGGCTCAGAATATTCCATTTGATATGTTTTATTTCTTGTTCTAGTTCAAGGAGGTGATTTTCGGAGCTCATGGTTCGAATGTTATATGTAGCAACGCATAGGTAATTTTTCCCTTTACGATTTTGCTTTTGATTTGACATAATTGGGGTCCGTGAGGGTGAATTTAAGTCTCCCCCAGAATCCTTGAGGCAGACCTTATCTAAGGTGTGGGGTTTGACATTGTTTGTTCTACCCACCTGGGGTTCACTTCCAGACGTTTTTAAAATCACCATATTGGAGGATTTTAGCCTTAATCTTCCACGCTGGCTAAGTACGGGTTGGAAGATATATGGGTTGGGGGATGGTGGGGGGGGGGGGAGTTTTAAGAGTGGTGGATAGGATTTTGGGGGTAGGGATCCAAATATCTCCCCGGGAGGGGAGGGGAGAGTAATCAGAGCTCGCGTAGGCAGGGGCGCATCCCTGAAGTAGACTTATCCTTACCGGTATCGTAAGGAGGGGATTTTAAACTTAATTCCCGCTGTTTAACAATAAAAAAAATATTAACGGTACATTCTATTTTATTCAAAGTATTGCCCTTTAGAACATTTTTCACGCATCAAATGGATTATATGTTAATATAAATCATTGAGGTGATCTATTCATCGATCCATTTTTTGATATCTTCAAAGGACTTGAAATGATGTGATGATAAATGATTCTGAATTACTCGAAACAACTAGTAATCAGACGGTGTTATTCCTGGTGAATACTGCGGGTGAGGTAATACTTCCCAGTTAATGTTAGTTTATTATGACGTTTGACGTACTCGGGACGATTTTATTATCAATTCCTGGTTTAGTCTTGTCAATTCTTGTTTGAAGTGAACAGCTGTGATCGTTTCATCAGGTTTCAGTAACTCGTGGTATACCATACCTTCTTGATCCCACCGAACACACAGCATCACCTTTTGGGTATGAATATTGCGTTTTATTGTCTCTTATAGAGAATGTTCACCGTAAGCTTCTTGAAGTAAGCGATGACTTTTAACAGCATTTTTTCTTACAGCAAAAAGCAAAGCTTCCTGCAGACGCTGTTGTTTTAAAATCTGACATATTCACTCTCGAATATTGAAGGTTATGTTTAAGACGGTATAGTTAGCGCCGGATTGACTCCGCAAAGTGCGGGGCTAAATCTCTAAGGGGTCCTCTTAAGGGCAGAGAAAAAAGTAATTTTTGCTAAAACAAGGAAATAAATCAAAATACTTCAATGATGAAATGCTTTTGTCGGTAAAGAAATAATATGATGATACATATAATTGATGCTCACTGAGTTAATCGTCATTAGAATTAAAAATATAAATTTTTTTTTAGATTTAGTTTTAGCGAATTCTTGATTAAATCACCAAAGACGAGCGATCTGAGTAACTCTCTTTCAAGCCTTAATGTGGCTAAAGAGGACAGTTTGTCGTTTAGCATTGTGGATTGATACATGTTTTTTATCCTTTTCAAAACAGAAAATGATCTCTCTTTCGTAGTTAGCTATTGGTATAGTAAGTAATAATCAGTATGCAATGTACCATGTCTACATCATAATCCAATTATCCAATTTAAAACTTTTAAAGGATTCAATATTTCGTCATTTCTTGTTCTGGATTATTAAAAAAACCTTTGAGTTGCAATTTCAGTAGTCCAATGAACTGTTTTAATTCAAAAAATTGTCATCTAAATCATCTGCATAAACTTTGACAAGGGAGGAGAGGGAATGCAAGTGCGGTAGAAAGCCGAATAATTTAATAATGTGGTTATAAACTTCACGTCGTCTTTGTAATTCAGTAACTATTTGTCTACCATAACAATATGTTTCAATTCGGAATTTATCGGATCCAGATAAAGTACTAGACTGCACTCCTGCAGCTGCTGGCTTTTTGACGATTTTTGGCTTACCCAAATCAGAATATTTTTGTTTTACTAAATTCCTCTGTCATTTAGTTTAATCTTCAAAATCGGAAAATTGGTTTCGCAAATTGTTAACAAAATCTATTAATGAGTAGAGCATTTTACTAGCAGAAACTAAATTTACATCAACTTTTTGTAGATATTGACTGGTAGCATCAAAAGTATTCAAAATGCAGTCCCAAGAAACACATAAAAGCATTTTCAAGCGTGGTAACGTGACTCATTAATGCAGAAACTTCGTTGTGTACTTCGTGTTTTTGATCTCCCATTAGCTAACTTTTCTGAAGCGTTGTGAATCCCTCTTTACTCCATTATCAGTGATTAAATGACCAAGATACATTACTTCTTTTCGTAAAAATTCATATTTACCTGGTTGTATTTTCAATTTAAATTGGGAAAGACGATTGAAGACCCCAATTAATCCTTTATTATAATTGTCTAGTGTATCGACATGTACGACTATGTGGTCTAGATAGACAAAACATCTATAATTTTGAATGCATGCTAGGACGTTATTCATGAGCCTCTGAAAAGTTGCGGGAGCGTTTTTTTAACCCAAAAGGCATGCGATTGAATTGATAATGGCCAGATGGAGTGGAAAAGGTTGTTTTTGCTGCATCTTTTGGTGACATTTGAATTTGGTGGAAACCTGAGGTGAAGTCAATGGTAGAAAAATATTTGGAATGACCTAGCTGATCTAAGATATCTGATATATTCGGTAAGGGAAATGAATCTCCAACATTGATGTCGTTTAATTTACGATAATCGATAACAGTTCTCCATTTCTTTTTACCTGAAGCAGCTTGCTTCTTAGGAACAACCCGAAAGAGAGGAATTTCATGGACAACAGCATTAGTCGAAGTTACTTTATCATTTTCTAACTGAAAAATATGGTGATATTGGTGAAATATTTGAATCAAACTATCTTTTTCTTCTTGATTTAAATGGGAAACACGTAACAGATTTGAGATTTCTTTTAATCTATCATAAGTAATATTTTCATCAAGATTTTGCTCAGAAATTTGAAATATATTAATCTCATTAGAGTCAGGAATACTTTCAAGATTAATTTCTATATTTTTTATTTTTATTGGTCTCTCGGTAGTGTTTAAAATAGAAGTAATAGCAGTGTTATCGGAATCTACTTTAACCAGACTAGGACATAAGTAAACACCATCAAGAATATTTATATCAGGGCAGATACCTTCTTTTATTTTAGGGTTAATTATTTTAATGTTAACGATTGTTTCGCGTCTTGGTTTTAAAATATATTCCCTAAAATTATCAGAGATAGGAGTAAGATTTTCTTCATTTAAATTTTCATTTTCTGCGATATTAGAATTCTGAGAATAACAAAGGGGTGTTTCATCGTTGCATATTTTTAATTTTCCATTTTGGTAATCTAATAAGGAGTTATATTTTATAAGAAAATCATTGTCAATGATGCCGTCAAATTGTATTGGAAAATCATCTATAATGGAATGGAAAATATATATAATATTTGTATAGAAAAGAGTTTTATTCGGTTCGAGAATATTATTATCAATACCTTTTAATGTGATTGGATTGTCGAAGAATTTGTTTAAATTTGAGTCTAATTTAGATATTTTGATTAAAGATACATCAGCTCTTGTGTCAATCAAGAGTTTAACAAGATTTTTTAATAATTCGGGACAATGTAATGAGACATGCGTTGTGACATTCGGGTTAATTACAGAGATTCGGCCTGTACTCTGTGGATGCATCTCGTAACGACCGTGGATTGACTAGGTCCGTTCGAGTTTAAAGAAAAATTCGGAATATTTGGTAAGTCTGAATTTTCACGAGAGTTGCGATTGTTGTTAGGCTGATTTGGATTTCTGTTTTGACTGAAACGTGGATTGATATGATTGTAATTAGAAGTTTCTTGGATGAATTTTGAAATCGATTTTTATTATTGTATTCGCGTTTCCTACATTCATCAATTAAGTGTCCAGGCTTTTTGCAATATCGACAAAATTTAGGATTTTGAGAAAAATGTCTAACTTGACTATTTTGTGAAAGAGTTCTATTATTTTGATTTTGAGAAAAATGTCTTGAGTTGTTATTATTATTATTATTATTATATTTATAACGACAATTTATTGTAGTATGCCCAGGTTTATTGCAGTTAAAACAATGGCGAGCAGAGGAATTATTTACAGACTGTTATTTAGATATTTCAATTTTTGATTTTTGTTCCTGTTCTTCGTTTAAGGCTATAGAAATTGATTTTTCCAGTGTGTCTGGTTTTTGCGATTTAACTAAAATATTTAATTCTCTATTAAGACCTGTTACAAATACATTTAGGGCTTGATTTTTTAATAAATTTACGCAAGCTTCGCGTGCTATTTTAGGAAGATTAATGTCTAAAGCATTTATTAGTTGGATGTAACAATTTTCAATTTTGTTTGAACGACGCTTTCACCAACATTTTTTTACAAGAGGTTATTGTTCTTTTTTCTGCGTAAATCTCTATTAAATATTATTTTAAATCATCCCATTTTTCAAAATCGCGATTCCTAATTAATGTTTAGCATTATCTTTTATTTTGGATAAAATAATGGCAAATAAAATATCTTTACAATCAGTTTTAACTAATTTCATGGCACTGTCGGCATTATCTATAAAATCGTGTAACTTAGATTTGGTTCCGTCGAAACGGACTAACATTTTTTCGGCTAATTCTAAAGATAAGGACATTTTTGATTGATTTTGAGTAATTGTTTCAGTTTTTTCGAAAAGTAATGAAAGATTTGGATACATACAAAAATTAACTTACAGTATGATTATAAAGCTTCCAATGTGCATTTCTCTGACGGTCTACTAAATGTTAAGGTAACACTCGATGTTCCACTGAAGTCTCTTTATCCAAATTGTGGAAGATCTACGTGGTTGCTCGGCTATACCTCTGTTTGGCTGCACTTCCCTGGAATGATCCTAGTAACTTGAATGCTGACCTGTTTCTTCGGATGGCACTAAGTCCCTCACTTCTGACATCAGTTTTTGTAATGGACGTTGAGAAATCAAAGGCACTCAGGAAACTTTAACTGTATATTAATAATTTCTTACTTTACTACATAACAATATATTTAAATTTTAAAATGTGTATCTAGAATCGTCATCTAGAGTCTGTACAAGAATGAGTAAAATAGTAATAATGTAATAATAGTCGTAAGAGTAATATAATCTAATCATCTCAAGACGTTTTGGGTTTTTATACTGACCTTATCACTAACTAAATTAGGCCTAAATCTAAGTACAACATTTATCTGTATAATTAACAATATTTGCTATCAATTAAGCTTGAATTAAGAGAAGGAACTTTTAGACTATTCTATTATTTGAACGCAAATATATTTACTTATCTAAATTATACAAATATAATTATTTGTAATATTGGAAAGTTTAAAGTTAAGATGTAAAGCAAATATAAAAGTGTATACTACAGGATGGTAAAAATATATGGGTACATAATAATATTAGTTGTAAGGAATATAAGGATACATATACAAGGTGATTAAAGTATATGGGTACATTACATAAGTAATGAGGGTCGTTTTGGCTGTTGATGGTTTAAGGGGTCTAGTCTGAAAATGCAATAGGTTTTTTTTGTTTTTGAATTATATTTTTTTGGTTGTTATTTTATAATATTGTTATATATTTTGCTAAGTTGCTTGGTATCTGCCTCAGCATTTACTGCATGTTTGCTTTTTTGTATTTTTGTGTTGCTGTCATTTCTAAATTTTCTCGTTTTTGTGTATGGTTTTCCGTTTTTAAGATTTTCACTTTATCAAAATCAAAGGGTGGTAATTTTCCATGCTATGAGTTGTTAATGCCGATTTTTTTTTTGTTGTATTTGTGCCCGTTTAATCGGTTTTTTGAATGTTGGCTTGTTTGGCCCATATACTCGCCTTTGCAGTCTTTGCATGGGATACTGTAGACGACGTGTGTTTTTTTATCTTTTGGTATTTTCGATTTTAACTTACTATAGCAATTTTTTAGTAGGTTGTGACCCTTATGGCTGACTATTACGTCATGTTTCTTGAACGTATTTTGGAGTTTTTCGGAGAGTGCCGAGATATACGGAAGTGATTTTTTTTTCATGTTTCTGTTTTAATTTAGTATTTGATGAGTTTTATAAAATTTATGAATTCTTATTTTAAAAAGAATTTTCAACTGCCTTCGTCGAGTGCTACTCTTTTCCGCCAATGTCGACAATATCGAACAAAATTTGAAACAAACATAACACCAAAATTTTAGTTTATTTTTATATAAAATTTTTTGTTCAGTGATGTTTACTTACGGTAAGGTTTGAGAAAATGATGAATATGTTTAACTGAAAAAGAAAAAGATAGTTGCAGATTTGTATAGAATAGATTTAGAATCTGCTTTTTTATTGAGAGACCTATTTTTCAGTCACTTATACCTAAAATTTATTTAACTGTTTTGATGTTGAAAGCCTTAAATAATTTCGTTAATAATGGAAATGCTTAAAAATTGGATAACTTGCGCATGAAAAACATTAGAATAATTAGATTTTAAACCTAAATATTTAGAAGACAATTAAATCATAATTTTGATATATCAAGATACTTATTAAAGAATTTTTGACATCACAAAAAATATATGAATTAAAATATAGTAGCTTGCATAAAATCAAAAGTAATTTTTTTTATTGATTTAATAGTATTCTAAAAACATAACTATTTAGAACTTGACTGCCATCAAAGGGTTTTTAATTTTAATAATGGGCCATGCGAAATGTAAGAAAAATGATTAAAATAAATACGCATTTTGTAATAATTTATTATTTTGATAAAAGGTGGTACCAAATATTTGATCATTGTTGGTAAAGTTAAAAATCTAATCACTAATCGAAAAATAATAATCACAAAAAGTTCACAAAATCTATGGATTACGCCCCGAGACATGCCGAAGAATTAATAGTCTAAATGTACTTCTTGACCTTGCAACAACATTTTCCTCTTTTGCAATTTGATAAGAGTGTGACAGTATTCAATGGTGAACTTCTGCAAACGGATTGTTCTAGGTAGCGTGTGGCCGTTTCGCTCACAATTTACTACTGTCCATATTATTTAGTAACTATCCTAAAACCTAAGAGAAAGAAAAAAAAATAGATTAGACGAATCCGCTGCGACAAAGGCACTCTTGTAGTCTGGTCGGTTTTGAAGTTTAGTTCTAAAGGTCTACCGTTAGTTATCGCTTACCAATACCAGGAACACAACTGCAAGCTTCGGGAAAACTGCTGTCAGCTGGCCAAAGCAGGATTCTTCTTATGCTTCTTGGTACACAAGTGCACGCCCGTGTGTTTACTCACAAAAAGGTTTTTATCGATAAAAGAAAGACTAGTTTCTCAAAACACATCTCTATTTAACAAAAATAAAAGAATAATAAAACAGTATTTACAAATGAGATACTTAAGAGTACATTTGGAGTATAATTAAAAAACTTAAAACTACAAGCTCTCTAGGCCGTTCTGATATTCCCCTTAATAAAATAAACCCAAATTTGAACTGATAATATTAATAAATTTTGATAAGTCCGAAAAAATAAAATAACCTTTTAGAAATAAAAGAAATATCCCAAATTAAATTTTTTAATTAAAAGTTAAAGGGATGGTGGACTCCCTTCCCCGGTAGAGAATAAAGTTAATTTCCCCTTACTGTTTGAAATGCTGTCTGGAAGAATAAAAAAAAAGTATAAGACAAAAATAGCAGAAAAGACAGCAGAGAAAAACCTTCTTACACTGGTAAAACACTGAAACACACGCCAAACTGACTTAGACGGATTCTAAATCGTAACTGCCTTTAATTAATTTCTCAAAATCAAACTCAACTTTCATGCCTTAAAACCTCCTTTCTCCCTATTAGATGCGTTGGTTCCGTCATGGGTGCTTTTCCACCAATAGAACTTACTTACGCGATGCATCCCTGCGCGCGAAACGTAGTTTTCGTTCCCGAGTGTCGGTATGTTTTCGGTCCCCTGGTTCATAGATGGCATAAGTCATCCATGCGTCGAAATTAATTTAATTTAATATTAAAACTGACCAGAGCTCAAAACTAATAATTACTTTTTATAAATGTGATCAATATCTATTCTACAATTACACTAAAAGATCGTGAAAGAACCCATAAAAAAACCCCCAAGGTTTTTAACCATTTTCACACTTTCTTATTCTTATTTTCGTCAATTGGGGAAAAAATGGATAACAGTCGCGAACTTTGTACATAAAAACAACTACTAATATTGCATTTTAGTGATTTTATTTAAATATTCTTTTGTTGTCTTATAATGGGAAAATTTGCTCAGTTTAAGTAAAAGAAAGCTCTCTCACGGTTTGCCACATGTGGTTATCACTTTACCTCTTAACCTTAGACCCTTAACGATGTGGTTTTTGAGACTATTAAATTACTTTGACAGATTTATATTAAAAACTTCGAGAGGGTGGAACAGATTAGTTTTTGTGTCACATAAACTCACTTAGTTTATGTTGTTTTTTTCAGAAAAATTAACTACCCCAAAAGTAATAAAACTGGGCTTAAGTTTGTTAATGGATTTATATTTTCCTGATATGTGACTATTTTTGGCCAGACGTAAGATATACAATTCAACGGTCCAAATCTTTATACAGAGGGGGACTCAAATAAATTCTTCCATTTAGTAGAATTTAATTTAGAGTTAATAAATGTTAAAATTAGTAAAAATCACAATAAACTTTTGTTCCCTTACATTTTACCCTCTTCCTTAGAATGAGCATTTTCCCACAAAAAAAAGTAAAAGAATATATAACTTAACTAGACTGCAATAAAACCATTTGTGGATTTCTACAATGTTCCTTAACCTAATCCGTGTCCTCTTCTTTCTTCGTCGTCGGGGCACACGGGTTTACAAGAAGTTGGTTCAGTTCCTGCTGGTCTCCTTCTGGTCCTGGGTTTCTCTCGTTGTTTCGGCGATTAAGCTGGTACAAATATGTAATAGCCAGGTTGTTCCAAAGGCTGGCTAAAAGGTATCTTCGCCTGTTCGGATGGTCTCGAGAGGCCTTCTTTAAAACGAAGTAGTTGGTGATTACTCCGGCCAGGTAACTCATAGCACATGCGAGTGTATACAGGAAACCACAAATGGAAAATAGCTTTCCCATTTTTGATAAGAAGCCCCATACTTCCTCTGCAGCAGATTGTGCGAGGTTCGTGAACTCGGTCTTAGAAAATATGTTTGGCATATAGTAGGGATCAGTACTGTCGATTCCTACAATTCTCCTCGGTATTTGGTTGGTAACTGCCTGTTTAGTATTCGGATACAACAAAGTCTCTTGGAATTTTTCCATATCACTTTGTGAATATATACCATTGGAGCTGATTGGTGATATGGAAAGTCCTCTCATGGAAAGTTTGTCCTCTTCATCGTTAGCATCTAGTTCGTTTAAGCTCTGGACTGAACTCGATCCAGTTGTTTTCGAGCTTGAAATTCGCTGGAAGCAAGGGTTGACATTCGACCTTAGTACCATGTTCCACAAGGATATGGGTTATGGCGGTGCGGAACATCGAGCGATTTTGGTACAATACGGGTAACTCTTGGTAACAGTCAGTAGTTCTTCTGTACTCTACGATGATGGGACGGCATTTAGCGATGTAGAGTACTTCTCCCATTACCCTGCTAACATAACCTGACGTTTCCTTAACTAGATTTCCTACTGCATCCGGAGACTGTTTGGCTAAGGCTAATCTGTTTTGGAGAATTTTCTCCCTCAACTGACATCTCTTCATGATGGAGTCGTAAATAATGTTTGCCATCTGTCTCTTAACATCGATTTCTAGATATAGTAGCTTACTTAAGACTTGCGCCATTAAGTCGGTGTTCTGTGGTGTTACTCTAAGGTCTGACGATAATAAAAACCTACAGAGTCTTCAAAAATTATTAATAGACGATTCTGCTCGGTCTGCCACGCCTTCTGTGCGCAAAGTTCTTCAGGTTTGGTGAGCTTCAGTGCGAAAACTGTATCTTCTGTTTCCACTAGAATGTAGCGATTAGGTGGATCCCTGCTGATCACAAGTAGCGTTGCATTGCCTTCATACAGGATGTCTACACCGTTGGTTGAGCAAAGACTGGAAAGATGTTGTCGCCAAGTGACTTCACCTTCGGTATCATCGAAGCAATATCCATCGTTATAAGGACAGATTGTACCAGATCGGAGGTGCACGGTATTCCTTTCAATATCGGCTAGGGCGACGTAGTCATGCAGCTTGATTAACAATGCTGCGATTACGACCACGTTGGTATACTGAGTTCCACCTACTGCGAAACGTACTCCTTTGCACTTGCCATGTGTGTCAGCGAAGCCTTGAAGGGTGACTGAAACTTCTGTGGTTCCATTAAGTTTCAGTTTGGAAAGAACTCCGGCACCAATTCCATTAAGGTCTAGTTGTCGGAAACGGTGAGCTTTGATACACTGATCTGGGTCGATGTGTTGGATATATTTTCCAAAACCTCCTCCAACTGTACTACGGTGACTGTGCATCCCGCAATGCTCGATGATTTGCTCCACTTTGACTTGACATGTGTAGACATGGATGGGAGCGTATTGCCTTTTCTGGACTAACTGGATCCGTTTGTAGCTACTCTCGCTAAAATTTCTTGGGTCCTGACATGGCTTGACAGACAGGAGAGACACCTTCGTCAGTTCCGTGGTCTTATCTGCGCAGTCATATGCTACAATTTCTGCATTGATTGATGCTATCAATATAAGAGGTACAAGCAAACTGTGGAACATGATAGCTGCTAGCTCTAAAACATCAAAACATTAATTATGCTAAAAAAAAACCTAAAACCCAAACAAAATAAATAAATCATACTATAAAATATCCGAATACGTCACTTATAGCGAACTTCACTTGCATTACCGTTTTATATGCGTGATAACAGAGGCTACGCCTATTTGTGTATCACCATCGCACAAACACACCTTTTATTTTCCTCTATAATGATTTCTTGTCCGTCTTGCTATAGGTTCATCATTTTCCAACACGGGCTCTGGTGGATCCACCTGTAGTTCTTCCTGTATACTAACAATTTCTCCTCGTATGTTTTCCGCCTGTTCCCTTCTAGCAGTTGGACTCCCTCTTATGCTCTGTACTCCCGACATAGAGCTTCGTCTAGACGCGTTTCTGCTAGACTTTCTGCTAGTTGAATAGGTTAGTTGACTGCTCGTGTGATTGGAGAAATTTTCTGGAGTAACAGGTAATTGTGATCCACTTCTCTTTTCTTCGAATTCCTCTATGTCACTGTCCCAGTCCAAAGGTAATTGATTTTGCGCAGAATCAATGTCTATAGGAATATTTGCTAATCTATCGTGAAACTTCTCGGTAGCTAAACATAATTTTAGTTGATTTACGTGGATTTTCTTTATTTTCCTACCATGTATCTCCTTAACTTCTGCTGTTATACCATTCAATTTAGTAATTCGATATGGTCCTATCCACTTTTTGGCTTACTCCTATCTTTCCAGCGGGATCGTGTACGTAGACTCGGTCTCCTATTTTAAACTTACAAGGTGTAATTTTTTTATTAAAGTTTACGTGAATTTTGTCTGTGTTTTTTTCTATATTGCGTAAAGCGTTTTGATGAGCAATTTTCATTTTCTGCATAAATTTTGATAAGTAGTTCACATCGGTGTCATATCTTACCCTTAAGGGTTTCAAAATTTCTTCATATGGGTACTCCATGTTGCGCCTAAACAATAAGAAGAATGGACTCTCTTCAGTAGTACTATGTTTTGCTGAGCTATATGAAGCTAAAGCAAAAGGTAGCCATTCGTCCCAATCTCGTTGACTGGGTTCGATATATTGGGACAGCAAATCTTTTAACGTTTTGTGGAATCGTTCAAGTGCACCTTTCGTTTGCGGACGATATGCAGTGGTTTTCAAATGTTGTATTTGTAACACCTGACATAGTCTCCATCAATTTAGAGGTGAAATTTGCTCCTAAATCAGTTAACAACTGCCTTGGTGTTCCATGTCTGAGAATAATACCTTTTATGAAGGCTTTTGCTACGGTCTCTGCTGATTGATCTGGTAACGGAAATGCTTCGACATATTTTGTTAGTGCATCTTGAACGGTCAGTATATTCTTGTTACCCTGGCAAAGGATCCATTATATCCATAACAACTCGATAGAAAGGTGTTCTCGGAACGGAAAACTTTTGTAATGGAGCTGGTCTATCATGAGAAGAAGTTTTCTTGAGAGCCCAAGGCTCGCACACCTTTATATATCTACGTATATCTTCAGCCATATTGGACCAATAGAAGAATTTTCTTATTCTTGCGTAAGTTTTTTCGAAACTCATATGTCCAGAGAAAGGTAAATCATGATATATACGCAATATCGTAGGAACCAGGTATTTTGGAGCAACTAACATGTCGTCCCCACATCTTTCTTCGGATATTCGGTAAAGTAGGACATCTATATCCAAGTAATAATTATTTTCTTTACCTAATTTTACCTTTTGAATTATTGTTCTTATTTTTGTTTCATTATTCTGGTACTTTTTTATTTTTCCCCGGTTCCATATCGGTACGCATTCTTCTTCGGCATTGACTATCCTAATCGGTTTTATCCGTTATAATGCGTCAACATTTGAATGTTTTTTCCCACTTCTATATTCGATCTTAAATGTATATTCCGATAGGGCTAATGACCATCTCATGAGGCGATTACTAGGATCTTTTACATTCATAAGCCATTTGAGTGGTTGATGGTCCGTATAAACAGTAAATTGTTGGCCCCAAAGATAGTTCCTGAACTGCTTAATTCCCCAAATTAAAGCCAAACATTCACGCTCTGTAGTGCAATAGTTTTTCTCAGCATTCTTTAATTGTCTACTGGCATATGCGATTGAAAATTCTTGACCATCGTAGACTTGATGCAAAATGGCGGCTATTGCATATCCAGAAGCGTCGGTAGACAAGAAAAATTATCTATTAGGACCTGGGTATTTCAAAATCGGTTCACGGATAAGGTTGTTCTTGAGATAGTTGAATGATTCTTCATATCCTTCATTCCATATAAATTACGCGTTTTTCTTGGTTAAATTAGTAAGTGACATTGAATATCGCGAAAATTCAGGTATAAATTTCCTATAATAGCCAACTAATCCTAGAAATGACCGAATTTCTGTTACAGTGGTTGGTCTAGGGTATTGTTTAACAGTTTCCACTTTTTAGGGCAGGGCTTGACACCTTCCTTGGATATAATAAAGCTTAAATATGGAGTTTCATTTTTCATGAAGACGCACTTTTCCGGATTCAAAGTTAGACCTGCTTGGCGGATCCTTTCACCTCACGTAATTTTGCAATATGTTGCTTTACGTTGTTTTCTGGAAATACTATTATGTCGTCCAAATAAACAACAGTGTGAGCCTATTAGATTGTTTAATACGCACATCATTAATCGTTGCCAGGTAGATGGAGAATTAGCTAGTCCAAAAGACATACGGTTGCATTCATAATGACCCCAAGGGACTGAAAATGCAGTTTTTTCTTTGTCCTTCGGATCAACCTCAACCTGCCAATAACCTTTGGTCATATCTAGCGTGGAAAATATTTTAGCTCCTTCTAATGCATCTATACTATCCTGTATGTTAGGAATAGGAAAAAAATCTCGCTTTGTAATTTTATTAAGCTCGCGGAAATCAATGCAAAATCTAAATTTCTTTGTTCCATCTTGACTTTTCCTTTCCACTAGAACCACTGGTGCACTCCAAGGAGATACAGAGGGTTTGATAATAACTTCTTTTAACATTTCGTCGATATGGTTCTTCATTTCATCGCGTAACGCGTACGGGATTCGGTAAGGCGCTCTCGCGATCGGTGCATGATCACCTGTGTCGATTTTATGAGTCACGAGATCCGTAGTTTTTAATGGTTTATCTTCCACCGCGAAGATATCGCCATAACTTTCTAAGAACTGTAACATTTCACACTTAACGGCATCTTGCAAATGGGATAATACATTTTCAAAATGTACTCTATGCTGGCTACATAGATTCACCTTACAAATCACAGCATTTTGAGAGACGCTGTCTGCTCCGCCCTATCTAGACTCTACATCTACCAAATTTAAAACGTACGGGATTCGGTAAGACGCTCTCGCGATCGGTGCATAATCACCTGTGTCGATTTTATGGGTCACGAGATCCGTAGTTTTTAATGGTTTATCTTCCACCGCGAAGATATCGCCATAACTTTCTAAGAACTGTAACATTTCACACTTCTCGGCATCTTGCAAATGGGATAATACATTTTCAAAATGTACTCTATGCTGGCTACATAGATTCACCTTACAAATCACAGCATTTTGAGAGACGCTGTCTGCTCCGTCCTATCTAGACTCTACATCTACCAAATTTAAAATGGGAGTGTTTTTTTAATGGTCTGTGGTATTGGAGTAGTATTCAGAATGCGGAGAACAATATATTTTCTTTTGTTTGATTGTGTTTCGTTAATATTTACTATACTGGCAGCCGTGCAAATGCCGACATCTGTATGGTTTAATGGCTCGCAAATCATAGTGCCCCCGGGAACCCGGAAATCCACTGGTACGCTATAATCACAGTCGTGAAATGCTGGAATTTCCAGGTTTTCAGACAGTCTTACAAGAGTTGGTTGCTTTCAGTTACTTCCTATCTTGTTACTCTGGGACCAGCCATAAGTATCAGACTGCTGAATTACTTTACTATTGTCAGGCCATGGGTTGTCCTCAAACTTTTCCAGTTTATTGAATACCTGGTTATACCTCTGGACAACTTCAGAGCTTTCTGTGTCTTTGAGTTGTCCCGTAGAGGTACTGAACGGTTGGCAGACCTGGGAACTAGGCTTGCAGACCTCACCTTTACGTGGTACCACTAATTTATTTAAAACACCTGCGGTCAGGCCCTGTCTCTCGTCAGGCCGTACGCTAGCACCAGCATTACTGCCCGTCGTGCTAAAACTGCACCAATGTGCAACACTGCAACTATGTGCATCACCTTGAGGTATACAATCATCACTAACAGCGATATCTTGTGTTAGTTCACCAGCTTTACCACCTTGACCGGCAGTATGATAGGGTCGTACTAGATAGCCATTCAACAAGATCAAGCTATATCCATTTAAGTCCATTTTTCCTTGATTAAAGTCAACTACTGGCTTGAATTTTTCTAAAAAGTCCATGCTCAGTAATCCATCGGTTGGAAAGCTCAAATCCTTGCCACAAATAACAAAAGTGTGTTCTATGCTTTTCTCGGTTGGACCCAACCCAAATGCAAATGAAACATCAGTTTTGCCAAAATTTCCTATTTTTCTTCCTGATATATCCGTAATGTTGTAAAGTAGAGTATTAATTTTCTGATTGGGTATCGTGTCTAAAATATTATGTTTAATTAACGACACCGATGCGCCGCTATCGATGAGAAAACTTGCAGTCTCGCCATTTTTAATTCTAAGGAAAATGTAATTGGTCTGGTCTCCATTGACGGCGAGTACTATGCTAAGTTTTCTGTCAGAGGTAGAATAGGACCCTATTTTGGAGGTTCCTTCGATATTGCCTTGTAGTTTAAAAAACAGTGTCTAGCGAGATGTCCTGGTTTTTTTTACATTTGCTACAAGTAAGCATCGCCGGACAGTTTTTAATTAAATGCCCTTCTTGCAGACATTTAAAACATCTCGGGGTGTACGGAAATTTTTGATTATCTTCACTGTTTTTTCTATAGAAGTTTGCCTGTCGACGATCGTTAGGTGTCGTTACCTTTCCTTGGCCTTCTTTAAATCGATTTTCATTTCGCTTTCATCTTGAATTACCTTCGGCAAATTGTCCATTATTTGGCCTTAACTGCTTAGGTACAGCTCCCAATGTTTCACCCACATACCTCACTGACGACGAGTATCGATCTTGATATAAATTACTAGGCAACTGCTTGGAAATAGTCTCCTCGTATTTCTCAGCAACCTCTAGAACTTCTAAGGAGAAAAAATCGCCTTTCTCGATTATTTTATTGGCCAGACGAATGTCGATACCCTGTATAAATTGTTCTACCAGAACTTTTTTTCTGTACGTGACCTGAGCAACATTAACATTCCCCTCAAGAAACGCCGTCAATGACAATTTTTGTAATCTTTGGGCAAATGCTCCCAATGATTCTTCTGGTTTCTTAACACAACGTGTTAGTTCTTTTCTCCCTTCTAATTGAGACACACGGGTACCAAACACTCTTCTAATCCAAATCCTCATTTCGTCTACGGTCTTGGGTATATCTTTTAATTTTTTAATGAAAAATGCTAATGTTTCGACTTCTGACCAACCCTGCTGACTGGCAGTCGAAAGTACAGCTTCTATAAAAGCTTCGTAATCCTTTCCTCCCGTGTAAGGATCAATAGCATCTAGATCGTCTTTTTCGGATCTTAATAGTTGTCGCATGGCTTTTAGATCGTCTAAATAAAACGATCTCTGTACTTGTATACTAGCCTCCGATTCTGACTCTTCGACAACCAATTGTTTTTTCCTAGAATTTTTCATTACTTTGAGCTCCTCTTCCATTTTGGCCTGTAGCTCTTCTATCTGCCTTTGCAATGCCTCTACACTTCCATCCTGTGGCTGACCACCTCCCTGAATATTCGTGGCACCCTTATTGCATTTGTCGTGTTCCGACATATTTAAATAATTACTTCTTTGTTATATACTTGGACTGTATGCTTGTATTCCTGGATATAGCTTCGTTTAACCGCTGTTACGTTCGTACACTTCTATATCACCTCAGCTATTTTTTTATAGCTCTATATAACACCTAAACTACACCACACTTTAAGTATCTCGCAAACGACGACCCCTTCTACTATACCTTTGTATAATAATACAACACAATAAAATAATAATAAATCAATCGACACCAAGCCACCTTACAATCCCCTTAATAAGTTTTCTAACACTTTCTTCTACTAACTACCGCGATGTAAATCGACACTTAACTCTTCTACTAACCAAATAAAACTAGTCCACAAAAACACAAAAAAGCAAACAGATAAAATACCGTGGTATAATGTGACAATAACTAATAATAAAAATATTAAAATAAAAAAAATAAAGAAGTATTAATTGTTTAGCTATTACCTCAATCAGCAATTAGCAAATTAAAATATATTTTTTTTTAAACTTCCTTTGGTATTTAAGTCAGACCTCAAATAAACGGCACTCGTTTTTGATATTCTCAAAAGAAAGGTAACCAATTGCCAAGATTGTTATTCTGGATTTCTTGACGGTGGTTCTAAAATGTAGAACACTAATCTTTCCCTAATCGGAAAATAATAAATCTCTTTTCGAGAAAGATTTTATTCGTATAAGTGAGATTAGACAGGGATATTCAATATACAAAAATCAAAACAAAATTAATAAAAGAGTAAATTTTATAAATATATACTAATTACTCCAGATGTTTTTTAATTAATATTTAATCTTATTAATTTACCACTTGAGCCAAACAAAATGGCAATAAACTAACAGCGATAGTAGCTCATAATAAAAAGACAATAGCAACCGTCCCTTCTGTCTAACCTACACATCACGAAAAATAAAAATAATAAATAACGAAAAGTTTTTGTGCAGATAATATATAGGATGTTGTTACGAAACTACTAAATTAATCAATCCAGCTAAGCTAAATGACAAATAAATATCCACATGCAACTTACCTTTGTTGCAAGTCGGTTAAATAAGATTTAAAATAGATAAATAAATAATAATAATGATAACCGAGTATGAAGCGAAAGCACGAGCCCACACGTATTCCGTTTTGATCGAATAAAAATTACCTATAACAGGTAAATGCCGCAACAAAATATAAATTTATGACGCCCTGTTAAAACAAAATACATTAAGTTACATCACAACGACATTCTTATATATTCAAAACAATTATATTAATTTCACAATCCCCAACGTGTTTTCTTAATTTGGACCGCCTGAACGCTGCTCCTGAAACGACAAAAACAATAATGGCGCTCCAATACATCTCATCTGGTCTTTACTTAAAGAGAAATATTAAGAGGAAATGCTCATCTCCAGTAGAAACGGAAAATCTGCTTCAATAGTACTCCTAGCATTTCCCTAAAAACAGCTGGATATATGAAATAAAATCTGTAATTGCTAAGTTAAAAAAAAAATAAGTAATTAAATAAATCCTCGTTGAATAGAACTGCTGCCACCCTTAATAGAATAACCTGTAAGAATTCTTTGTGCCAATATAAAAAAAATATTAACGTATAATCTTATAAGCTGAAAATAACAGATTAAATATAAATGATATATATTTGTTTAAATTATATAGCTTCAATATTAATTGGATCCAAATTTAAACCTCTTGATTACGTTAATTAACTCATATATATGTATGAAATTAAAAAATTTTTATTAATCCAGATTATAATTTTCGTAACATCCTATATATGCAAACTACAACATGGACAAAATAATAATATTCTTTTCCTTCTTTAATTTACGAATAATTAGCACAGATAAAATTTGAGTTGCGAAACAATCAAATTTATATGTAAAAAAAAAATAGCCAGTGTAAATTCAGCTTTTAAATTACCGCGTATCTTTTGCAAGTTTCAATCAAAAAAAATTTTTTTATAAAATAACATAAACGCGAATGTGGAAGAAACAAATTATTTTGGCAAATTTAACGTGGGTCTACACTAACCACGGAGTTACGATTCAAAATATTGTTAGTCTCAAACTACTTAAAAAAACCTGACATCTGTTGTAAGTATTTCTTCCTCAAAATGATAACACAAGTTCAAACCCTTTTTACCATTTTAACTTTAAAATAAACGGGCATATATTACGTTAAAATTAATTTAATAAATATTATATTTTATGTTTTTATCACTGCAAAGTAATAGATGTTTTCTTAGTAAAAGAAAAATTAGACAAAACAAAAATAGATAAATAAATATTTTCCCAACACAAATATTTCATTTTCCATATTATCTCGTTCTAGTCCCACTAAACTTAAAAATCCAAAAGAGCAGGAATGTAAAGCACACAAACAAAAAAATATTTTAAAATAATTATTTTACAACAAATGACAAACTTTTTTTTTATATACATGCAGCTGATGTCCTCGGTGAAGTTGTGCTGGTTTTGTGCCTTCATCAATTTTACCTGAAAACCCTAATTTCTATTCTAATTTTAAAGAAAAATTATTAATTAATTTTATTTTATTTTTTTGTTATAATATTCACTTTTCAATTAAACTGAAAGAGAAAAAAACGTTTAAATTTGGAAAAATATTATTTAAATTGTAAAAAAAAAAACAAAGAGAAAACCAAATATTTATAATGAAGAGAAAAATAATACCTGTATTAAGACGAAAAATTGAATTTTCAAGTAAAAATTGTAATTAATAGAAAATAGCTACTATGCGTTGGTTCTTTTTATTAATATAAATTTTACAACTACGTCCACTTTATAAATCACTCTCTATAACATCAAAATTAATTTAAATTAATATCCCTGAGCTGCACACCAAATTTTATGTGATAGTATTCAATTGTGAACTTCTGCAAACGGATTGTTCTGGGTAGCGTGTGGCCGTTCCGCTCACAATTTACTACTGTCCATATTATTTAGTAACTATCCTAAAACCTAAGAGAAAGAAAAAAAAAAAGATTAGACGAATCCGCTGCGACAAAGGCACTCTTGTAGTCTGGTCGATCTTGAAGTTTAGTTCTAAAGGTCTACCATTAGTTATCGCTTACCAATACCAGGAATACAACTGCAAGCTTCGGGAAAACTGCTGTCAGCTGGCAAAAGCAGGATTCTTCTTATGCTTCTTGGTACACAAGTACACGCCCGTGTGTTTCCCACAAAAAGGTTTTTATCGATAAAAGAAAGACTAGTTTCTCAAAACACTTATCTCTATTTAACAAAAATAAAAGAAAAATAAAACAGTATTTACAAATGAGAAACTTAAGAGTAAATTTGGAGTATAATTAAAAAACTTAAAACTACAAGCTCTCTAGGCCGTTCTGATATTCCCCTTAATAAAATAAACCCAAATTTGAACTGATAATATTAATAAATTTTGATAAGTCCGAAAAAATAAAATAACCTTTTAGAAATAAAAGAAATATCCCAAATTAAATTTTTTAATTAAAAGTTAAAGGGATGGTGGACTCCCTTCCCCGGTAGAGAATAAAGTTAATTTCCCCTTACTGTTTGAAATGCTGTCTGGAAGAATAAAAAAAAAAGTATAAGACAAAAATAGCAGAAAAGATAGCAGAGAAAAACCTTCTTACACTGGTAAAACACTGAAATACACGCCAAACTGACTTAGACGGATTCTAAATCGTAACTGCCTTTAATTAATTTCTCAAAATCAAACTCAACTTTCATCCCTTAAAACCTCCCTTCTCCCTATTAGATGCGTTGGTTCCGTCATGGGTGCTTTTCCACCAATAGAACGTACTTACGCGATGCATCCCTGCGCGCGAAACGTAGTTTTCGTTCCCGAGTGTCGGTATGTTTTCGGTCCCCTGGTTCATAGATGGCATAAGTCATCCATGCGTCGAATTTAATTTAATTTAATATTAAAACTGACCAGAGCTCAAAACTAATAATTACTTTATATAAATGTGATCAATATCTATTCTACAATTACACTAAAAGATCGTGAAAGAACCCATGAAAAATAAACCAAGGATTTAACCATTTTCACACTTTCTTATTCTTATTTTCGTCAATTGGGGAAAAAAAATGGGTAACAGTCGCGCACTTTGTACATAATAACAAATACTAATATTGTATTTTAGTGATTTTATTTAAATATTTTTTTGTTTTCTTATAATGGGAAAATTTGCTCAGTTTAAGTAAAAGAAAACTTTCTCACGGTCTGTCACATGTGGTTATCACTTTACCGCTTAATCTTAGACCCTTAACGATGTGGTTTTTGAGACTATTAAATTATTTTGACAGATTTATATTAAAAACTTCGAGAGGGTGGAACAGATTAGTTTTTGTGTGACATAAATTCGCTAAGTTTATGTTGTTTTTTTCAGAAAAATTAACTACCCCAAAAGTAATAAAACTGGGCTTAAGTTTGTTAATGGATTTATATTTTCCTGATATGTGACTATTTTTGGCCAGACATAAAGAATACAATTCAACGGTCCAAATCTTTATACAGAGGGGGACTCAAATAAATTCTTCCATTTAGTAGAATTTAATTTAGAGTTATTAAATGTTAAAATTAGTAAAAATCACAATAAACTTTTGTTCCCTTACAAGAGAAAGACCGTTCGAATAAGACCCTATTATGGGCTGGTATTGTAAGTTTGCCCTTAAATTTAATATTTATATTATGAATGTTAGTACGAAAACCTATTTTAATATAAAGTAAGGTGGATATTTATTTATTAATATATTGTGATACAAGGAGAGCAAATATAGGCGGTGACGATCACACATCCTTAGCCATTCAGATCGCCCATAGGCGTCTCCAATCCTCTCAAACTTTCGTAATGCAAATATAAGTCCTATTCATGAATTTTGTACCATAGCTATTTGTGCAGCAATACAGGGACTATATACGACATCACAATAGTTAAAATGAGAATACTAAGGCATCACATAGCATCATTTTCAGATCTCTATTTAGGACGTGGCGATGCTGATACAAGAGTTTCAAATTTATGTAAGCTTTCTGCAAGCATAAATTAATGTCATCAACAAATTTAAGATCCTGGTCCATGTGAAATCCCAAGTTTCTTGCCGAGGTTTTGAATAGGGTCCTTGCACAAAATTGTATTTTGTGTTGATTTTATAATTTATAAGCTCATGTATCCCTTATTTTTCCTTTTTCATAAATTTAATTATTTAAGCAGATATTTAATAAATAACTTTTCTATTTTAAACAGGCGCCAAAACGCCTCCCAGTAAATGACGTCAAGGAACAGTAGCTGCCTATGTTGCCATTTACGCTGTTTGTACAATTTTATCATTCTAGTACAATAAGTTTCAGAAGAGTAAAAGGTACTATATTTTAAATCCTAACCTTACATAATTTTTCGTGTTTTGTGCCTCATATTATAAGTATCGTTATATGATTGGAATTTGTGTTTGGTGATTTTCGTGATTGTTTAATCGTTTGAATTGTCTTAACATTGAGTAAATTATGCTTTAAAATGAGTAAAGTTTATAGATGGTGTATAGTATCTCATTCTAAAAATACTTCTATCAAAAAGGTTTTATTCAAGTGCGAATAGAAAAAACGTTAAGACATTTGTGGTTTCAAGCAAGTGGGCGCGACCCTGAAGGGTTTTCATCCACGAGTTGTTTATATGTTTGCGAAGATCATTTTGATGTATGTATATATTATCATAATGTTTATACTACATTTTATCTTAGCAGTTTACAAATACTAAGTTGTAACATTCTGTTTTAGTTATCTGATGGTATGGAAAATTTCGTGAAATGGAAAATGATTGGAGGTATGAAAAAAATGAGAAAAGGTATAGTACCACATAAACGCCTTCTTCCTATGCCTGAAATGAAAGACAGGGAACCAAAAATTCGTCATGTTGATCCTAATCAACAAACATGTACAGCAGGGCTCTTTACAGTCAGTCGTTCTGGACGTCAAGTGATTAGGAACATGTTATTCAGCTAAATCATACTATCGTAGTAAATATGTTCAAGTTACACCTCAAGTACTTGATCAACAGTGTTCACCTTTTAAACCCCCCATACAAAGTGGAATGTCATTGTCTTTCATAAAATACATAGAAGGCGAAACTTCCACTAAAACTTTTAAGCCAAAAAAATAACATATTCATCTGACATATCTGATATTACTTCTGCAGCATCACATTCAACATTTTTGCCTATAGCAGAGTCTTCAAATGGTGGAATAGATCTAAGTAAAAGTGCATCTGAGTTAGCTTTAAAATTAACTCTTCGAAATATTAACTTAAATCCGAAAAGATATTTGGGAATAACAAAAGAGTCTTTTTGGATCATAGCGGAAATAAAAAAGCATACAGGACTTGATGATTTTTCCATATATATTACTTTAAAGAAAAATTTAAACTGCACATACATTTGCAGAATTAGTAGATGATTTTGGCATTAGTGAGAGTACAGCTACATGTATGTTTAAAAAATGCTGTACTCCTTATAAGTCCCCCAATGAGAGAGTTTATTGTATGGCCTTCCAGTTAAAGTATTCAAAACCAACTTTCAAAAGCATTTAGAGCACACTATGGAAAAGTTGAAAGTATTATAGATTGCTTGGAAATTGAAATAAATAAGCCAATTGATCCAAACAAGCATTAACATGGTCGGAATATAAAAAGGCTAATATCGTGAAATATCTTTTTTCTTCAACACCAGATGATATAATAAATTTTATTTCAAAAGGATATGGTGGTCGAACCACAAACCGAACCATTGTTGAAGATTGTGGCTATCTTGATGTATTGAGGCCAGGAATAGTAGTATTAGCTGATAGAGGATTTAAAAATATTGACAAACTTTTATTTGACAGGCAGTGTGTTTTAGTGCGCCCCCTAGTTTTCTAGTGCGGAGAAGTTAACAAAAGATGAAGTTTCAACGACTAAAGGTATAGCTAGTTTTAGAATACACATAGAACGGGTTATCAGACGTTTAAGAGAACATAAATTTTTAAAACCTCATGCATGTATTTATTCAAAATTAATTGCTTTGACTGATCATATTGTGTATATTGCAAGTGGACTGACAAATTTACAAGAACCATTAATAAAATGATTCAGATTCTTAAGAATTAACATAAATCCTTAATTATTGTGATATAATTCAATATATACACATAGGTAATGTCAGTTAACAAAATTGATTAATTACTTACATTTAAAATTATTAATATGAAAAAATAAGATTTTTTATGATAAGCACAACTTGAACATGTTTCAAATTTTATATTAATCCAGCTGTACAGATAAGTGCTAATTTTCAAACATTTGATTTTATGTAGCAAAACTATAATGAAGTTTCTATAACTTTTAAGTTTTCCTATCTTGTATTCATGCTTTGAATTATTTTTTATTTAATACTGCTTTTTAGGTTGAGTGAAAATATTTACTGTTTCAACTTTGGCTTTTATAATAATTTGTTATTGTTATTTTAATAAAGCTGATTTTTTATATTACTTTACAACGCATTTTATTCACACAATTCTGCAGATCAATAATATTTCAGTGTTTAATGTATTAAGTATCTAAAATAATGTGTTATTTTTTTAAGTTAAGAACTAAATAAGTTTATTATACATCTCTTAAGTAATATATTGCATTATTCCTGCAGTAACAGCTACATTGTCATAGTAAAATAAATTACAGCTTGAACTTTTCAATTAGCGTTGGAGGAAATGTTTTAAAATAAACAATACATGATACATATTTCATCTTAAGTTTAACTATCAAAGACATATATATATATATATATATATATATATATATATATATATATATATATATATATATATATATATATATATATATACATATATATAATTTAATAAATCAGGGGTTTATAAGTTAAAATGCTCAGAGTGTGATAGCTTGTACATCGAACAGAGTGGTAGAAGTTTTAAAACTCGTTTTTCACAACACTACAGATCATATAAGCTACAAAAAATAGACTCTAGCTTTGCCAACCATTGTTTAGAACATAACTACCTAATTTAAGCAACACTGAGATATTACATTATTCAACAAAGGGCCCCAAATTAAACATTCTCGAATATCTAGAAATATACAAATATAGTCAAAATAAAAATGTAAATTTGCTTAATGACCAGATGGAACTTGAGTTTTTTACGTTATTTGCTGTCACCAAATAACAATTGGTTTCCACAATTTAGTACCTCCCCTTTATAAGAAGGTCATCTATCAGGTAGTACTTAATTGTTTGTTAAAATTCTTAGTCTAATTTGTAATTCAGTTTGAAAATGACTCTGTGAGTCGAAACTACAGTCACTGTTTTTTAATAAAATTTTAGTGATATTAAACATAGTAGTTCCTTTCTCAAGATTTCCCTAAGTAATACAATTATTTTTGGGATTTATATAATTTTTTTTAATAAGTAGCAACTTAATAGAAAACACACTAGATTAAGCAAGAAAACACCCTAGGAAAATAAAACAAACCAAATATTATTTCAAACTTTTAATTAGCACAGGAAAAATGTTATTACACAAAATGATTTGGCTGCATCTATCATAGATTCAATATATTCTCTGTCACATTCAGGGCAGTATATATTAATTTTATTATTTACTTCAAATCCAGGATCTGCAACACAAAAAATGCCTTTCTTCTTTTTAAAAATATGCATCTGGAGTTGAACCTGAGCTTCAAACTTATTTGCAACTATACCATCTTTCACAAAATTGTGAACAGCTTTTAAGGTTGATGGACATTTAATTTTTAGGGATAATAAGAGTTCTGTTAATGTAAAATTTATATTTGTTTCATTTCGTAGCACGTCTATAACTTTCTTTTCTAAAGCTTTACCTCGTTTCATAGTATCTGTTTCTCTTACTTGAAGTGCCCCTGTTATTGTTTGCACAAGAGATCCAGCTGCTATCTTACACCGTGCTATTTCACAAATCTTTGAAGCTGTTATCCTTCCATAGCGTAATTCATGACATAACTTTGAATTACACTGTTCCTTTGTCTCTTGACAAGCTGCTTCACAATCCTCTAGACTCATGGTTTGACTGGCAAATGTATGAAATTCTTCAGAAGTAGCTCCACCACCTTGTAAACATTTTATAAGAAGCTTGTGTACACTCGGGTCACTCAATGATTTATCGAGGTAAAAATGCTTCAATAGTTTCATTGAAGATCTACTTGCAGCGGCGTTGTCGATGACCGTTTGCAAAAAACTTCCAGGTACTGACAATGGCAGTCTTTTAGGGGAAGGGGCTCCAAAATCCTCAACTTTAATGAACTTTAAAGTTGCTCCAACTCCAGCCAGCTTGGATTTTTGCCAATAACACTGAATTTCAGTTGGTGATGGTTCTTCGCTAAGTCTATGTATCCACATGAGTAAGGCTACTGCATGCTTACAGCTACCTAAAATGAAAAAATGTTTGTTTTAAGAAATTTTAACACTGCATTTTTTAAAAATTTAAGTATTTCTAAGATATCTTTAAAATATTATAGGTAGATAGGCACATAGCATACATATAAATCTAGGTCAAAAATGATTTATATTTCCACAGTATCAAAGAGACAAAACAAACTTCCATATTCTTTAAAGGTATGAGCAACTTTAATTAGTTGCCTGTAGATGTGAAACCTTTAAAGTGTCTAAATAAATTTAAAGTCTCTGAAACCATGTTTTTTCATGGAGTTGGTTCTTGAGGCCAGTTTTTTTAAATAAAAAGAATTATATATATATATATATATATATATATATATATATATATATATATATATATATATATATCCAAGTTCCAAATTAACATAAATTAACCACAAAAGTAAAGATAGAAATTAAAAAAAAAACGCCCTTAACGATAAAAAAAATATAGGTAATCTCAGTCAAATTTACCACAACCAAATCAACCACAGCTAAACTTTCAAAAATAAATAGATTAATAGATGAACAAATATATTCATAAACTTATTTTAAACCTTGTTCAAATCTTATTCTATAAAATAATCTGGAAATTGTAGACAGTGAAAATTTTTTAATATTAAAAAAAAAAGAACAAACCAAAGAAAAAGGTCATAAAAAACAAATTCACCATATCAAATTAAGGTATATTTAATAATTTTAATACAATTTGAACCAACAAACTCCAAGATAGGCCATGTAAAAATTTTTTTAGTTTTTTAACAATGTAATTTTCGAATTCATTGTAAAATATTATTCAAAACTTTTAATTGTTTTAGGTTGTTTAAGTGCATTTTTAAATGTTTTTAATTTTTAATCTATGTAAATCTCTGTTTTACAAAAACACTTGAAAAAGCACCATATAATGTGCAAAACGTCGTAATTAAATATAAAAGAGGAGTAAAAAATGAACTTTTCAATTTTATTATCAACTTACTACCCAAGAAAATGTCCAAATAAATTTATATATATATATATATATATATATATATATATATATATATATATATATATATATATATATATATATATATATAATTACCTGATGAGGCAGCACAATAATGAGATATGATACTGTTGATTTTTTCTTCCAACTCATTTACTGTTACAGTAACATTGTACTGTTTACCTCGAACTTTATGTTTGGGACATAGTTTTCCCTTCAATATACACATGTTGCCATCTCGTTGCAACTGTACAGGGTGAGTCAACGATTGGATGAAGTAGGTTTGTGTCTTTTCGGTGAAATTAACAAAGAAACTATATTTATTGTTTGATACAGTTTATTTTTACGCAGATTTTAAAAATATTTAGGACTCTACAGGGTGAGCCAAAAAACTAGGACAGCATAAAGTTGTATTTTTTTAAATAAAACACCCTATATACGAATCGTATTTTCGATTTAGCTTACAATTTTAAATCTTTTTTATTAAGGGTTTACTATAACAAAACTTTATAGTTTCTGATATAATTAAGTTTAAAAAAAAAGTCACATTTTCAAGCATCCATTCAGTCCTAAATAACGTTTTCAATTTTGTGACAAATATATTCAAATTTGGAATTTAGCAAGGCCAAGGACAAGTTAACATAATTTTTACCTAATATTTGCAATAAAAGCTACAGGGTGTTGAACACATCGGCTCAAATTTGAACAAGTTTAAATGAATAAATATCTTTTTTTTAAATGTTACACCCTGTATGTTTTCATGTTATTTAATAGAGTAATAAAAACCCTAAAAGTTTTGTTCAATATATCCTATACCTATTTATAATAGTTTTTGAGATATTTCAGTTTTTCTTATTTTCCATACTTTTTTACAGAAATAGTCTTCATTATCATAATAGCCATGTAAAATAATAAAAAGGAACTACAGAAACAAACAGAATGTGGTTAAATATGATGAAATACATTATTCGTTATATTACAACGGCAATAGTTTAATTAAACATAATGTGAAAAAATTAACACAACAATAACGACAAGGCAAATACATATTTACTTTTATACTAAATTGAAACAAAAAAATTACCTATTAAATACTGAGATTAATTATTTCTTTTTAATAAGTGTTCGAATAAACGACCCTCTTGTGCAATGCACAAATTTAGTCTTTTTTGCAGATTTTCTCGGACCCTGGACAAAATTAGTGGCGTTATTGTTCTACAGGTATCCCTAATCCTGTTTCGCATATCTTCCACTGTTGTTGGTGGATTAACATACACCTTATTTTTAATATAACCCCATAGGAAGAAATCTAATGGGGTGATGTCGCAAGACCTTGGTGGCCACTCAATGAGACCCCCACGTCCAATCCATTTTTGCGGATATCGTTGGTCCAAAAACGCACGAACTTCACGATGGTAATGCGGAGGCGCACCATCGTGCTGGAACCACATACTGTCGAGCTCATCCCTATCGAGACCTTGAAGCAGTTGGGGTAGTTCTTCTTGTAGAAAGTTCAGGTAACTATGGCCATTTAGTGGTTCATTAAAAAAGTGGGGTCCAATAATTCGATTATGATGAATACCACACCAAATATTTAATGACCAGTGGTTTTGATGTTGCACCTCTCTAATCCAAAATGGGTTTTCTGTGGCATAATAATGCATGTTGCGTCTATTTACGGCACCGTTACTTCTAAAAGTAGCTTCATCACTAAACATTACCTTGCATAATAAATTTGGATTTAATTGAATCTCCGCATTTATTGTACGACAAAAGTTTACACGACTTTCAAAATCCTGTCCATTCAATTCTTGGTGTAATTCCATGTGATATGGATGATACCTATATTTCTTGGTAGTACGATTAGCGGTGGATTGTGATGTTTCACATAATGCTGCTGACGGCTACCAATATAAGGATTTTCCTGAACATTTAACAATACTTGTAGTTCTTTTTCTTCATTAGTTACTGGTTTGTTGACCACTTTACGTTTTGGATAATCAACAGTACCAGAAGAATCAAATCTTTGCATTAAGTTTTGAAAAGTATGGGTATTAGGCTGGCGTCGATCAGGATACTTCATTTTGTAAATTCTTTGAGCAAGAAGGCAATTTTTTTGAGCCTCTCCTATTGTATAAATCATATCTATTAACTCATTCTTTGGAAAATTCATTTTACGATATAAGATGAATGCAAAAAAACCAAACTACACTACATAAAAACCAAAAGAAGCGATTGCGGTTATAAATTTGACACACAGAAAAATGTTCTTTTACATTGTTTTTGCCATGGCTACTATGATAATGAAGACTATTTCTGTAAAAAAGTATGGAAAATAAGAAAAACTGAAATATCTAAAAAACTATTATAATATATTGAAGAAAACTTTTAGGGTTTTTATTACTCTATTAAATAACATGAAAATATACAGGGTGTACCATTTAAAAAAAAAAGATATTTATTCATTTAAACTTGTTCAAATTTGAGCCGATGTGTTCAACACCCTGTAGCTTTTATTGCAAATATTAGGTAAAAATTATGTTAACTTGTCCTTGGCCTTGCTAAATTCCAAATTTGAATATATTTGTCACAAAATTGAAAACGTTATTTAGGATTGAATTGATGCTTGAAAATGTGACTTTTTTTCTTTAAACTTAATTATCTCAGAAACTATAAAGTTTTGTTATAGTAAACCCTTAATAAAAAAGATTTAAAATTATAAGCTAAATCGAAAATACGATTCGTATATAGGGTGTTCTATTTAAAAAAATACAACTTTATGCTGTCCTAGTTTTTTGGCTCACCCTGTAGAGTCCTAAATATTTCTACAATCTCCGTAAAAATAAACTGTATCAAACAATAAATATAGTTTCTTTGTTAATTTCACCGAAAAGGCACAAACCTACTTCATCCAATCGTTGACTCACCCTGTACATATCCCACAGCAGAATCTCCATAGCTCTTTCTCCCAGCACTAAAAATAATAGAAAACTTTAATGTTTACAAATCTTAAACTTTCTATTCATAAAATTTTATTAAACTTTCTATTCATAAAATTTTATTAAACTTTCTATTCTTAAAATTTTATTAAACATTTTAGCTAATATAATTCACTGTTTTTATACTTATATGTACACTACCACTGAAAAGTTTTTAAATTGAAAATACAACTCTAAAATTTATGGATAATAAATAAGCTATCACCTTATTTATATTTTTATGTTTAGTATTACAGAAAATATAAAATTGGTTAGATAGGCTATTTTCTAATGAAGAAAATAAGAAGAAGTAATTATCTTTACAATTTAAAAAGAAAAAGCATTATTTATTATACAGATGTTTAACAACTCTCATAAAAATGTACCTACCTATCAGTTTAAAGTTAAAAAGATCGCTTTTAGAAAGAAATTGGGCCACCATAAGAGCATCAACTTTTGGCAAATTGTTTGAATCAGCTTTAATAAATCCTGGTTCAGTCATTTTCTTTTATTAAAGAGATATTGTAACAAAACACACACAAATGACACGCGGAATAAAAGAAAATTTCAAACATAAACACAAAATGTATGAGGTAGTACCTACAGCTCGGACAAAGTGAGTAATGATCGTAATTTTATCAGTGTGAAATTCGAGTCTTTAAAATATCGGTTATTTAATTCTAAATAATTATACTTAAATAATATGTTATAATTTTTTTACCAAAGAGATTCTATTGTGCTATAATTTTATTGCAGAAATAAAAAAATACTAAAACAGATTTCGAATATTTTTTGTTAAAACCCGTGAGCAATGCTGGAATTGTCTGTTTTCATTGTATTTGCAGTGATGCCAAACTTAGGTTAGCCAAAGCATAACATGTTTATTTGTAATAAAGCGTTTTCTCAAATCTATTATTAACTTAACATTAAGAATATATATATATATATATATATATATATATATATATATATATATATATATATATATATATATATATATATATATATATATATATATGAGTTTGTGTTTATCCGGGAATACATCCGTACGCAGATATATATATATATATATATATATATATATATATATATATATATATATATATATATATATATATATATATATATATATATATATATATATATATTGCGTTGAAACACGTGATGCGGGACCTAACGTATATCGTCAGAGGTCTATTTTCGTCGCCCACACACGCTTCATGCAACTGCCCGAAGAGGAATTCGAATACTAAAATTTTGAATATTTTGTTTTTTTTTTTAAAAAAATTGACAAATTGGTGAATGTGAATTAAATAAGTTTTCCCTTGCTCTAATAAAAATACTACTATTTATATTTTATTCTAAACCACGATATGTATTTTTAATTTTCCCTTGAGCGCCCAGTTACTGTATCCTATCTAAGATAAGATAACAGCACTGTATTTATTCTTCGGATTAACTTAAAAATACATATATTATTATTAACAAAATTTTAATAAATCTATTTCCTCTTTTAATTTCCCCTTAATATAACTAGCTCGCTTCCCCTGAAACTATCCCAAGTGAGTTCAGATTCTCATAAGTTGAAATTACCTTTTATCTACTGCCAATTAAAACCACTGAATTGTATAAACAATCAACATAAATTTATTATAAATCAAAATGATATTAATACGGTTTATAAAATTATTTTGAAATACCTATTATCTAGATCAGCTTTATTAAAATTAAAAATCAATTGCACCTTATCTCTACTGTTAATTATAATGTCACTCCACTTAACTGTCAAGAGTTGTTTGTCAAATATGATGGTCTCGTGTTCAGTTGAAATTTGTTTGACTTTTATTTATTTTAAAAATTAAAAAAAAAATGTGTAAAGTGCGGATTATTAATTTTAACAAGTGATTATAAATTGTTTCTAATGATTTTATAATGTCTAATATAAATGTGGTAATATTATATTTTTAAATACCTTGATTCTTATGTGTTTGTTTATTTATAAACAATTAAAAAGGTATATTTGTGTTTCCTTGTCTTCTTTTACCATTAAATTGGATTGGGATAATTGTTTAAAAATACCTACTATCAAGTAAGTAGATATTCTTTATTAAACACTGTCTTAATTATTTTTGGAAATGTCCAGGAATTGTCTACTTCTAGGAAATGTTGGTATTTATACCAGCCAGGTATAATTTCTTGAACTTTTATTTGACACAATCGGGTTTTACAAAATTTTCTTGATGTTAGTTGGAGTTGCTATTTCTTAATGACATTAAATTTAATTTAAATTATTTTTTTTTTAAATATTGATTAATTAAACTTTATTTAATATTTATTTACTTTCATAACTTTTTTTAAAAATATTTACTTAAAAAAAACAAAAGATCTCGCACGTGGCTTTATGATCTTGTCGTGAAAATTTTAAGGTAATGTAAAAATTTGTTTTGAGGAGAAACTTTTCTTTTACACCTCTCAGTAACAATACTTTTTTGCAACCCTCTCGAATTTTTGTGATTTTTCTTTATATAGTATGCCTCCAGCTGACTTAATTAATCATTCTGATTGGCTCAGCAGTTGAAGGCATCGGGTTACTTGATGAAAAATCACCCTTTTCTTGGCATTCTTGTCAAACAAAAATGGCTGTCAGGAATTTTAAAATTGATGAAAATTTTCCAATTTTACCATTTCCTGGATTTATCCAATCATATGCATGACAATAAATACTATAAAATTAAACTCTATTATTTTACCTATCTAATTATACATAATTTAGCCCTCCTAAAACAATTTTTAATATTAAAAATTATAAAACAAAATGGTTTGACATGAAAATATTGAAATCTATAATTAACTAATTATTGAAAATTATTGTTTGAAGATGCTAAATTATGTTTTCTTAATATGAAAATATTAAATATTAGAATTTTCCTTACATTCTAATATAACTTATTTTACTCCACTACATAAAATTAATTTATATCTAATTTTAATGTCAATATCAAACATTTTCTTAAATTTATTCTATGTTCTTATCTGTTTTAATTAAAATTTTTTTCTTAATACTACTGTTAACTGTCTAATTTATATTAAAAACAATTCAATGAACCTTATTTATTATTTAATAGTACTTTTCGTGACTGGTTGCACACTATGTTCACCTTTTGTTCCTTTTCAAAACATTATTGTTGCAAAAAGCGATCGTTATGTTTTTTATTTTACTTGAAGATTTTCACTCTTCATTATCACTTTACCTTCACTATCACATCTAATGTTTGTACCTTATTATTCTTATGATCAATTTATAATATGATCTTATTGTATTAATATTTATATATTGTTTATTTTACAATTATGTCTAAAAATTCATTATGAATTTAGCATTATATATGATTTTTATAATCATGTAAGCTTTTAATTATGCTTTGGTCCATATTATTTGTAAATATTAATGACTCTAATTAATTAATATACCTACTGACTACTTATTACTATCTAAATAATAAATTTATATTGTATCTTAGATATTTTAATTGAAATTGTTTAGACTAGTCGAGTATTTATAATATGGTCATTAGGTCATCTTGTGTCGATTCCTATTCAATATATATATATATATATATATATATATATATATATATATATATATAAAATACATAATAATATTTATTACATTACGTAAAAACCAATAGCAGCTCCAATTTTTATTTGTCTGTACTTAATGGTAACGAAATAGTACAATTTGACGAGAGAAAATGCGGACGATTTGACAACATTAAAGTAGTCAATCAATATATTTGGCAACGTTCTCCTGTTTCTTGACGCAAACCAATCAAAATTGTTTTTGAACACGTGTTTTAAAATCAAATAGCTAATATTTCAAAAAAAAAAACTTCGTTTCGAGGTACAATTTTTCTTCACATAAGTATTAAATTCCATATCCTATCAAAATATTGTTGTGGAAAGTTATTGACTCGGACAGAGGTACAAAAGTTATTTAGAAAATATTCTTTATCATTGATCTTATTAAAGATTAACACTGTGTTCTTAGAATGTAATACAAGGTTATGCGATTTTGCAAAATTGGAAAATTAGGCAAATCAGCATTCAAATCTGCAACTGCCTGCGTACTCTCTTCTGCAAAGAAAAAAACAAATAAACCTGGGTATCGTCGGCATAGAAGTGACAATTAGAGGAAACAAATGCGAAAGGAAATTTAGATGTATATATAATGAACAAGAGTGGCTCCAAAATGGAACCCTGCGGAACTCCCATAGTAACAGCTTTAAAGAAAGATTTTTTTATCTTTATAGAGAACAGCCTCACTTCTTTCTGATAAGTACTCTGCCATCAATCGAATTGCTCTGCCAGACAAACCAAGTAAAGACACAAAAAATATTTTGTTTGTGCTGCCTCTCCAAGTAAGATTTGGTCTTATTCAAATAAAAACAAAGATAAAATATGATAAAAGAGAAATGGGTAAATGCATTGAACTCTGTTACTTAACTGATAAGACATTTACATTTTCATTGCTAACTTTTGGAAGCTGTTATATAAATTTGCAAACTAGGCGAATATGTTTCCATATATTCCACTGAATTTAGCTGTCAAGACACGTGCAGCTGTATTGATGAATACATACATTACATTTTTCACAAATAGGCTTACAAGTGCAGCTAGACTTTATTTTTTCCACTTTTTATATTTCTTTTCCGGAAGGTGATAATACAAGCCAGATACTATCATTTCGGAAAACTTTAGCTCCAATCCCTCGGTAGTCTGGTGCTTCTGCCATAAAGTATTTAATTTAGTACACATCTTCCCTTTATATAGCACTATTATACGTTTATACAACTTGTCCCTGACCATCTTCATGATTGCCCCGATTGGATTGTCCAGTTTTCTAACAAATTTTCCATTTAAATATATATATATATATATATATATATATATATATATATATATATATATATATATATATATATATATATATATATATATATATATATATATATATATATATATATATATATATATACAGTGCCTTCATTTCAAAACGAACCATCCTTAATAACTTTCTTAAATAGAAAAATTAAAAAAAAAGAAAAACACGTCAATTTAGATATACAGGGGGAAGTTTAATTTTGCATTTGTTAAAAGTCTGTCAATCACCTCCTCAACTCCAGCTAACCTCACTTTGATATGTCAAATGGGAACCCCCACCTTGTGACACATCATTGTAAGCAGCATAAAATTGTCTATCCAACCGTATAAAAAAAATTAAATCGGTTGACGTACAAGCGAATAGTGTGCAAAAATGTCTTGTAATAATGCATAATATATCGGCCTCGAACTTTGGTATGTCAAATGATTACCCTATAGTGTGATACATCATTTTAAAGGACGTACGATCTGCTATCCAACGATGTCAAAAAAAATTAAGTTAATAGACGTTATAGGCAATTAGGATGCAAAAATGTGTGTTAAATATAAGCAGTTTATTCAGTTTTATTCAGTTGAAGAAAATTATTTTATTAAATGTTCAAAATGTGCGCCGTTATTAGCGAGACAATAAAAAAGCCTATTTTGAAATTCCCCACGAACATTGGCAAGGGTTTCTCTGCTAATTCCTCTACATTCCCGAACAATTCGATCTTTTAAATCGTCAATATTTTCAGGTGGGGTTTTATAAACCTTGCTTTTTAAATACCCCCAAAGAAAAAAGTCTAGAGGGGTTAGGTCTGGAGACCGTGCTGGCCATTCAATTGCACCACGTCTGCCAATCCACGTCCCTGGAAAATGTTCATCAAGCCACTCTCGAATTGCCAAAGCGTAGTGCGGGGGAGCTCCATCTTGCTGGAAATGCAAATTATTTTCATTTAGTACCATAACAGCATTTTCATCCACTTGATTTTCTAAAGATTGCACAATGGCAGGGTATATTGTGTTTTCTAAAAGGTTTAAATAAATTTGCCCAGTTAAATTATCTTCCAAAAAAAATGGCCCGATGATTTCATTGCCATAAATTCCTGCCCACACGTTAATTTTTTCGGGATATTGAGTATGCCCTTCTCGGAAAAGGTGCGGATTTTCATTATCCCAGTATCTGCAGTTATGTCTGTTAACCAGTCCATTTAGAAAAAAAGTTGATTCATCACTAAAGCAGATATTCTTAGGTAAATGGGGGTCCTCGTCAATTCGTTGGCACATTAATTCGCAAAATTGAATTCTCCTATCAAAATCGTCTTCTCCGAGTTCTTGAAGAATTTGAATTTTGTAGGGAAAAAACTTATTTTGTTTTAAAACTTTATGCACAGAGCCAGCAGAAATGTTGGTTAAATCTGCGACCTTTGAGATGGATAAAGTTGGATCTATTGCAAACTGTCCTAGTACCTCGATTTGGCATGCTTCATCTACAACCCTTTTCTCAATAGATTTTTTATTACAAACGGATCCCGTTTCTTCAAACTTTCGTACCAATTCGAGTACATATTTATGGCCCACGTTTTTGTCTTGATGCCTCTCGTTAAATGCTCTGGCGGTTCTACGAGCGCACCGATCTTCAGCTCCATAGAGAAAAATTATTTCTATTCTTTCGGCTAGCGTATACACCATTTATATTCACGTTTCAACTAGGCGCTACAATGACAATTTTAACAATAATAAACAACTGGTGTTTAAAGATCTTAAAAATTTTATTTATTGCAGTGATTTTTTGTACCTATCAGGTACCGCAAAAAATATCATTGAAATAAATACACTAGATTGATTAGACTGCAATGAATTTTGCGATGAATTTTAAAACAGGCTTAGTTTTTTTCTCGCAAATATTTTAACTGTTTATTATTTTAAAAAAATATTTATTTTAAATTTAAAATAATATTTTACTCTATGAAGTAGCCATTTGACATAATAAAGTTTAATGTGATAAGGTGTCTATTATTACCACACATCTTTTCTTACTATTCGCTTGTACATCAACAGATTTTGTTTTTTTTTATTGGCTAAATAGGAGATAGTATGCCCTTTAAAATGATGTATCACACTATAGGGTAATCATTTGACATACTAAAGTTCGAGGCCGATATATTATGCATTATTACAAGACATGTTTGCACACTATTCGCTTGTACGTCAACCGATTTAATTTTTTTTATACGGTTGGATAGACAATTTTATGCTGCTTACAATGATGTGTCACAAGGTGGGGGTTCCCATTTGACATATCAAAGTGAGGTTAGCTGGAGGTGAGGAGGTGATTGACAGACTTTTAACAAATGCAAAATTAAACTTCCCCCTGTATATCTAAATTGACGTGTTTTTTCTTTTTTTTAAATTTTTCTATTTAACAAAGTTATTAAGGATGGTTCGTTTTGAAATGAAGGCACTGTATATATATATATATATATATATATATATATATATATATATATATATATATATATATATATATATATATATACTTAATCGGGCGGTGCATTCTCTCTGAAAAGTAATAAATGAATAGTTGAATTATTATAGATCAGATTTATTTTTCTGTGAATTTTTTCTCACTACCTCGCTACAAAATCAGGAAATATCTTATTCATTTCAAAGAAATTTAATTATTATTAGCTACTCCTGCTCTTTGTCATACTTAGTACATTTAAGACCAAAAAACAAATCTGTGATTACTCACTTATAAGCACGTTTGTGTTTAAACCACTATGAATTCTGTAACATTATACCCACTGTTCTGACTTACATGTATAATTGTCTTCAACATAATCTTTCAAATTGTAGAGTATCAGGTCTTCCGCTACGATATGATAAAACTTTTGCATTAAACACTGAACGATGTTACATCCATTTCTTGCAAAAACATTCTTATCATTTGGTATACGAGATTCTGAAAAAAAAACACAACATTCTAAAAAAAAAATAACAAATCTTTGGATATTTTAGAAAATAGGATAAAAAATAGTAGTATTATATTTTTTTCCTTATCGGTAATTGTTTCCAAGTTTTTTCTCCATGCTCTGTACATATGCCATGTATAGAATAGCCTGAAAAGTAAAGAAATACATATTTTTAACAGTAACGAAAGAGTATAGCTTTATTTATATTAACATACTTGAGTAAATAAATATGAATAACTTATAATGTACCTAAATTCAACAGGAAGCATAATGTGTACCCAATCATTATAATATGCCACGTCACTCCTGTTTGATATGAGGAAGGCACATGAATAACTTTCTCTCAAGTAATATAACACCATGTATTGTATCGAGTTCAAACCTATATCCATTAAGTCCATGCGTGCCATCCACATAATACAGTGACCACCCAAATTTATCAACAAATCTTGTTGGTTTGTATTATAATAATTAACACAAAGTTATCAGACTTAAGCTCAGGCTGTTTCTCAAATAGACTGTCTGGTGGCTTATAAAAAAGTACAGCTCATTGACCTAGGCCTCCACACTTATAGCATCATGTGCATGGCGTATAGAGGAGTCTTTTAAATTAATTGAATTTTCAATATTATGTGACAGAATTTGATTATAGACTCTTGCCGATGACATATTGAGGTAGCGTTAATTATCTTATCTATAATCATTTTTGTCCCATATTAATTAGTAACTATTTTAATAACCTACAATTAAATATCACAGTAATAAAGACACTCTGGAAGTCTGGTCGTTCAACTTCTCTCTTGCTGCTTTAGTACTAAACACTACGGTTATAAAGCTTACCACAGCCATGACTCAGGAAAGGCTGCTAGTTAGTGGGTCAGAAGACATCTCTTGTTTTGTAGGTCACACAACAGCGCGCCCGCGAGTTTATTCGCGTGAAGGTTTTAATTAGATTGAATAAAACAAGTTTCTCAAAACACTTAGTCTATTAACAAAATAAATAGAATAAAAACGAACTATTTACAATGAGAAACTTAAAACTAATAACAATTACGAAAAACTATCATAATTGCTCTTCTCGGTCGTTATTTTAACCAAAAATCTAAAACCCAATTTTGAAAAAAACACGTATAAATAGCTTAATAAAATATTAAACAAAAAAAAGAAATAAAACGCGAAAAACAGCTATTTATATTACTTAATCGAACCCTATGAAAATCGCGAAATGCCCCACTAAAATAACACATGATACTCCCTTAACTTCCCAAATTAAACAAAGATAAATCAAACAAAGAAAACCTTCATTCCCGCCAAATATACACTACGGCATGGAGCTTATAGAATGGTACCGATCACCCTTATTCGAATTTCAGATTGGAACTAAAATTTACTATTCCTTAAAAGAGTGTATTCGAACCTTACACCCCCTCCCCCTGTGTTTTCCGTTTGTATCCAAATTAGGCGATGGAACCCGGTAAATGACAATTTCTTTTTCCCTTAAGTTCGAAGGTTTCGATCGTTACATGCTGAGGGCGTTAGCTATTCTATACCGGGTGCTTGATTCACGAATTGACCTGTGAGCATCTTAAGCTTAATTTTTATATAAACACAATTGAGAAAACTATTCTATTTCTCCCTATAACTAAAGGAATAGGATAATATAACGTCTGTGAAAAAACCTGAGTGCCCTTTTATTCATAATGCTGGTATTTGAATCATTCTTTCTTGCAACCAGGAAAAACAAACGCTACGTACCTCCTTTCACAGATCAAACGTTATATTACAGTATAATGAGTTTATTTGATTATTCTTTTGTTTCCTAATAATGGGAAAATCGTTCAATATTTTAATACATTTTAACGGTATTTCACATACCACATGTTAAAACTACCCTTATCACGTCTGGTTTTATTTACTTAACCAGGGCGGGATTACTTAGACAGATTTATAGGCAATTCTAAGAGAGGGTCCTATTACGTCTTCATAAATTAACTGACTTTATGTATTTTTTTAAGAAAACATTTAAACGACAAAGATCATAAAAGTTAAGTTCGATAACTGATTTATTCTTCCTTTAGACCTTCGTGGATAGTGATAAAAAATATAACTACCCTATTCCCACGGCATATCTATTCACAGAGTGATTAATTATTTATTTTAACAAAATATAGTTGACATTGAACAATGAAAATAATTAACATTTGTTCCATTACAATTATAAAGATTCTTTTTTTGTCAACAGATGAATACGTTCAAGACTACAACTTGCAAGTGAGTCCCGTATGTTATCCAATATGATTTGCAGAGATATTTTTGCTGCTATCTTTGCTGTAATATTTTCTCGTTGGACCTGTGTTAAAAAAAGATGTCCCAGATCGGTCTCGCGACCATGACCTGCATAACTTTTGCTAAACTCTACTGTACATGTCCCATCTTTGATAAATATCGTCATTTTAGCTGTACAGAGTCCCCCTATTTATTACTACCTTCTGTTTTAAGCTTATGAATATTATTTCCTCTGATCCTAACATTCCCTGATCTATGACAAAATAAGTAGTTCTGATGCATTCTATATTTTTTTAACCCAGATATTTTCAAAAATAAAGCAAAGGTTTCAGCTTCGATAGTTGATTTCCCAACCTAAAAAAATGTTAAAATTAGTTTATGATGTTTATAGTTAATTAAGTGTATTTTTAGTAAATGTTTAGTTGTTGGACAACACGCCAAAACTAACAATTTCTTCAAGATAAATGTATTTTTGGTGTACATTACTAAAATAAAAACCATTATTTTTTAGAAAAACTACTTTTTAAATAGTTTCAAAAAAATTAGGTTGAGCTGACTATAATTTTTTTCCACTGATAATGATAATATATTTTTATATCTAATAGTTTAATTTTTTATCCAAATCCAACAGTTGAATACTATTTTAAAGTTAAAACAAGTTAATTACAGAAAAAAAGCTTACTATTCAGGGTGCGAAGCGTAGAAAAGAATATATATACAAATAAAAGTCCTAACATACATAAACTTTAAAAAAATATAAAGGAATAAAAAACAAAGCTAACGTTCTTGTTCGGTAAATTTAAACTGGAATTCTTGGGTTATGTTTGTATTGAATTTTGTTCGATACCGTCGACGTTGGCGGAAAAAAAGCAACAATGGACGCATGCGCGAAGCTCTAAAATCCATAGCAGCGGTCTGTACCTAAACGCTTGTCAGTAGGATGAGACAACATTGTCGGTAACGCGGCACTAGCGGGGTAGGATCTAAGGAAAGCAGTAGATGGCGAAGCACCATATACATAGAAGCCTAGCCTTACCTACATTGCTAGACACTAGGAAAGCGCGGTGTGGCGGGCGACTTGAGCAGCCCGTTAAAACGTGAACCTGAGTAGAGAACGTGCAGTTCTCAGTAAATTACTTTTTTTTTAGAGGTGCCTAGAGCTGGTGTCTAGGTCTCTGTTTTCTACCATATACTTCGGGGTCGTAATCCACTGCCTGTCTGACAAGTGGATCGTCATGTGTTTCTGATTTCTGAAAGACTTTCGTAGACCTTTTGTCTCAGGACTTCTCTTAGAGAGGTCCATCTCGGTTCCCTTTTTATTGGTTCGTTCCTGACAAATCTCTGGGCCTTTAAGACGATTCTCAGTACTATACTTTCCTGAGCTTCTAATCTCTTAATGTGCGACTAAGCTGCGTAGCCCCATACACTTGATCCGTAGGTTAGCATTGTCTAAATATTCGTCAACTTATTTTTCAGACTCATTTTGCTATTTATATAATGGGTATAGCTGTCCCTGCTTGAAACTTCTTAACTACGGCTCAGATGTACTTTTCCCAGCACAGTCTTTTGTCGATTATTATTCTAAGATATTTGGCTTGGTCAGACCACCTGACGTCCACGCCATCAGTATCTATCATCTCGCTCGGTGGTCTCCTCCTCTTCGTCGGAAAGAGTGCTTGACTTTTCTCGTCATTGATTGCTATCCTACAGGAAATGAACCACTCACCGACTAAGTCCATCTCTTCCTGCAGATAGCGGCTGATTATTCTTGGATGTGTTGATCTTGCCATTATGGCAGTGTCGTCTGCGAATAGGGCTATTCTCGCGTTCCTTGTCATTGAATAAACATATTATAGATTTGCAGAGAGAGTACGGTCTCGTGTGGTACTCCAGCCTCTGGTCTTCTTGGTTGTGATGTTTCCTGCTGAACTTTTACTGTGAACTCCCGTACTTGCAGATAAGAATCTACAATGTTGCAGATCTACGCTGGGTAGCCAGCGCTCCGGAGTTTGTAGATCAGGTCCGCATGCCATACTCTATCAAAAGCTCTGGCTACATCAAGCAGAATGACACCTGTCGATTGATTTCTGTTGAAAGCGTCCTATGCATATTCGGTAATACGTAGCAGCACTGTGGATCATCTATCTACGAATCAAAACTGCTCCTGCGGTAGAGTCATGGTTGCTTCTCTTTCTGTTTTAAGCGTTTTCAGTATGATTCTTTCTGCAACCTACCAAGTGAAGATAGCCGGTTGATTGGCCTATAGTTCTGTAACCGCTGCTATTCCTTTTCTGGGTAAAAGCTTTATTATGCGGTTGGATATTCGGCCTGCTCCCGGAGCTTTCCTGTGTTTCAACCTTTTTATGACTACTTTGACTTTTATAGGCGACGTTGGCTCAGGCAGGATGTTGTCCAGCGTATTTCTGGCTCTGACTCTTCTGGCCATGTTGAGTACTTCTTGTATATACATGTCATCATCTTCCGGATGAGTGTTCAATCTACAATTGTGTTTTAGTACATCAGCAAATACTTCAGCTTTCTCGCTTGGAGTGTAGATTATTCCATTCCTGACATGTAGTGGTGGAACGGAGCCCTTTTTCCTGAGGATTGTTTGCATGTTCCACGAAGAATGGTCCTCGGGGTCTAGCTCCTGTAACTTCTCGTCCTATCTTCTGGTACTTAGGTCGCTTAACTCCGTCTTGAGTAGAGCAGAAGCTCTGTATAGAGCTATCCTGTCCTCAGCCCGAGTCGTTCTGTACCTTCTTTTAAGGCGTCTTGAAAAATTGAATTTTGCGCGCTAATGAAATATTAATATTTTACGATGCCATTTAATATATTATTACCAACTATACACGTCTTACCAAATTCTAGCTACATCCTGTAAGGTACTTCAGTTCAGACTTACCTAATATTTGTCCTAATGCTGACTGGAGTCTACCTATACGCTAGCTCATCTCAGGGTAGATTCGTTATTTGCATATTTTTCCACTATTTTTAATATATTGCTTGTGTAAGTTTTATAAATGTCTAATTCAGGAATACAGGAGCCACCAAGTTTTACTTTAGAATGTGCCCTAATGATTATGCTACGAGCAATTGTAGTAGAGAAAACTTGGAAAAGAACAAATATTTAATATGTCATATCCGGGTATATAAATCGCTGAGTTTAACTGCTTAATAGTATTCTAATTTAAGATCATAGGAAATGAAACCAATTAAATAGAGGCCAATACATTTATTCCTCACGGTATACCCCTTCCCAGAAAATAAGTACAACCCCTGGAAAAAGTTATCACCAGTGTGAATTCTTGCAAGCTCCTCTAATGGGGCTATCTAATAGAAATGCGATTAGTCGAAAGTTATTGACTTTCTATGACGTAGAAAAAGTGAAAATTAAATAAAAGATAATAAGTTAAACTCGACAGTGTCTTGCACAGTGAACGGCAAACCGATCCCAAAAGTAAACAAATCAACTACTACACTTGGAAGGTTTACGTCGACATAACCTAGTCATTGAAGATAAAAATACTCTCTATTTTAAACTAGACTATGAAGTTCCATAAGCCCAACAATGCAGGAGACAATCAACTTTACAGTAATAAAAAAAAAATAAGCAATATCAAAAAAAAAAAAACTACAAAAATGTCTGCAAGGAGAAATAATTAGAAAATTGATAATGTGAGAGATAATGAGTGTTTAAGTGAGAGTTAACAGAATATAAGCAGTAGATAATTACACAAAAAATTATAGATAATTACAAAAATTAGATCATAGAAAGGAACTTATAACGGTCGCTCAAGTGGTTAAAATCTTAATAAAATTTCGCTGAAAAGTATATTACAGTTTTGTACAAAATAACTAGTTACCAAAATATTGAATTGTTAAGCAATTAAAATTTTTAATAAATTTATCATTTTAATATCCATGACTTTAAACAATTATTAAATGGTTAATTGGCCACTCTGGGAGTCTAACAGGGAACCATAATAAAAAAAGCCTCAATTACAGTAGGGTATCGCAAAATAAAACATTTAAATTTGAGGTTGTAGCGCCACGTAGTCGACTGCGTTTCACTTTACAAAATTTACTGGTTTGCCGCAAAGATTAAGTGATATGGTAAATTTAGCAAAAGATAAATATCATTAGGAAAATATTAAAGTCCAAATATTTAAAGTCTTAATTAAACAGGTTCAAAATCATTTACAGAAGAATCCCTCAGCTGTTAGCCCTCTAGGTGATCGACAAGGAAACTTTGCTCAGAGAACTAAGCGATTTAAAAATACTGGTTTAATACCCATCAGGCTTAACAATCAGAAAATCTCGTGTACACGTCTTTTGCTAAAATTAGGCACTTAGCTGAATCACTTTCAAACATAAGGATAAACAAGGCCTGTAACATAGATGGCTTCACCAGAAAGGACGTTGACCTGGCTCCATACGGAGATTGTCTCATTCAGAGGCTCAATCCCAGAAGTGCAGCACGATAACCCAAACTGCATATTGTTTCCCACGCTGTACATTATAAAATTTCATCCCAAAAAAAAACTGAAGAAATCCAAAGACACTGAAGTTATCCTAAGACATACTGTAGTTATTCCAAGACGTATTGCAGTTATCGCTTTTCCATCTGTACAATTTTTTTTTTTGGAGCTCAAGCTTGTCATTTTTTACTTTTCTATATTTGGTCTGAAGCGAAGCCATTGATGACAACTGAACTCTATCGGCTTTTCCCGGCATTACCGCTTCACTTCACTTCATTTAAAAAGTGAAAATGTATTTACCAGAATGCTTCTGGAACATTACCACACTTTACTTTCATTATTTTGCACTATTTTTGTCTCACCTTATATAACGGAATTTATTTTATTTTTAAACTTAAGAATAGTGTGAATATTGAATTTTGAAAAAAGTTTTCTGTTTGTTTTGTTTAATAATTAAATTGACAAGAATAATAAGGCACTAGACTATTTAGTATTAATAATTATGTTGTTCGATCGAACGATTGAACTAATTGATTTTCTCTGTAGTAATTATTAGTAATTTATTTCGAACAAATTAAGATTTAATTTGCTAAGATAAAAAGTTTTCTAAGATTAAAACTTTAAGTTTAATTACTAATTCTTAAAATAGTAAAATAAATATTTATTCTAAAAGTTAGAATAAATGCAAAAATAAAGTGAATTCTTGTTTTAGAAAAAATTAGTTAGTAGTAATTTGCGAAATCAATTAGCCCAAATAAAAATTGCTAATTTTAATTACTGAGGAATTTGAAATAAATAAAATAAACGTTATTGTTTTTCCAACAAAGAAGAAAAGTTTATACAAAAGTTTTAAATTAAAGTTAGTTTAAGAATTATCTAAAAACTAATTAAGTGTTTTATTTCTTTCTTCACTCATATTGTTTTTATAGTCTTTTAAAACCTCTGATTTGGCCACTCTAGCACGTTCACATTCTTCGTCCCACTACACTGGCGTTGGGACCGATTTTTTCAAAAACTGATATCGTTTAGTTTTGGGAAAGGACAACTCAGCTGAACGGTTTATGTTATTCACAAAATCCCGGTACGAAGGTGAACTGCACTCCATTGGTAAGGCCGCCATATATTGGTTCCAATTTTCCTTTGTTAAATTCCACGTACAGATGGGATTTTATTATACAAGACCGATCTGCGGAATAACAATTGTGATGTCTGTGCAGCTTTCATTTTCCCCTAGAGAAGTTATTCTGGTTCGGGTCCCATCATTGAGGAAGATGAGATCATGGTCCAAGTCCAAGTTTTTCCAGCAAATTATTCCCCGAACGATTAGCAAGCCCGGAACCCCTCGCATTATGCTGGGCATTCAAATTTCCCATAAGTATGAACGGTCGTTGAAAACTATCAAAAATTGATTCTAAATTACCCGGCTGTAAGGTTACATCCGGTGAACAATAATCCGTAAAGATTGACAGATCAGAGATTCTAATGCCCAGCATTTGAAATTGGTTATGACAATTAAGTTGGAAAAAGGTATGGCTGTGCTAACCAATGCCGCCAAACCACCTTTGTCATCCGGCCTATCCTGTCTAATTGTTGTAAAATTTTTTGTACGTAACTGTTCTCGTTGATTTAACCAAGTTTCATTTTGAAATATAATGTCTTGATTAAATTTGTTTATTAACATTATTAATTCAGCGTGATTGCTGATCACACTTCTAAGATTCCATTGAATGATGTGATGGCATTTTCTGAGGTATCTCTCGGAGCGATTTTTCACTCTCAGTGTCACGTATAATTTCGGAAAATTGCTAGTGAATGTATTTCTCGCATTCCTCTATGATGAGCCTTTTATCTGCCTGTGAGCAGGAAGTTATGTTTAATGTGTTTCTGATATTACTGAGAAGTTCTGACTCTTTACCTTCCCTTTCACTGACCTGCTCGTTAGATGAGCCAGAGTTATGGGAAGATCCTTTTGACAAATCTGGGAAGAGATATTTATTATGTTTATTCTTATCATATCCTGGGGAAATACATTTGGTTCTCAAGGTGTTAGACTATGTAGGTTTTCTTGTGGTACTCTGCTGTGATGCAATTTCCATGCCCCTTTGTTGTACTGCAGGGGTAGCCAATTAGTTTTGCTCGGGGTCCGTTTTGATAAATGAAATGACCATCGCGGTCCGCACAAAATTTAATAGAAAAAATATTTATTAAAGAAATGTAATTTCGAAAAATACAAAGGTAAAATTTTTTAACATATTAATGTGAAAAATTACATTTTTTGTTGCGAATTATCTGTCTGAAGTTTGGAGTAAAATTAGTGCAAGCTATTGACATTAAATCCTGGAAATGTTCATCAGTAAGTCGAGATCGAAATTTATTCTTAATGAAGTTCATCTTGGAAAACGCCGCTTCACAAATATATGTTGACCCAAACAAAGTAAGAAGTTTCAAAGCCAATTTTTGTAGTTCTGGGTATTTATTACCACACACAAATTTTATCCAAAACTCTTCACAGGAAACTTCCGCATGTTTGTGTTTTAATACTGTGTTTTCTTGGAATTCGATCATTTCCATCTGCAGAGCAGCTTTATCACTTTCGAAAACAATTGCAGCTTCGTTGCTCCATTCACCATCAGGTTGCAGAGTGTAAATGCTGCTGAGGATTTCTACAACATTTTCAATTTTCGTAAAATCTGCGAACCTGTTTTTAAATTCCGACTTAAGATCCTTTATGAAAGTCTTGTATTGGCCGACGTCAATCTCGTTGTCACTGATAATTATTTTATTTAAATTGGAGAAGTGTAAGCATTCATTACCAAGATCATTAATAAAGATATCGAGTTTTCGCGAAAAACTTTTTACTTCTGACATGAGCTCCCATACAAGCTTTCCCTTACCTTGAAGTTTAAGGTTCAGGTCATTGATATGTTTGAAAATATCAGCCAAAAAAGCAATTGCAGCTACATTTTCTTTTTCGTTAAGAAAACTTAAGTAGGCGTTAGCTGAAGTCTGATCACTGTTGAAAAGATATGTCTTCAAGTGTTCTAAAATGCTGAAGAATCTTTCTAAAACGCAGCCTTTGCTTAACCATCTCACATTATTATGCAACAGTAGATCGCCATATTGTGCGTCAACGTCTTCAAGAAATGATTTCAATTCACGATGTCGCAGTGATGATTTCGCACGAAGAAAATTGACTATTTTCATCACTTCTTGCATAATACGCTCAAAATTATTATTCAGTTTGCAGCAAAGCATAGTTTGATGAATAATACAGTGGTAGGAAATCAAATTTTCATTACATCTTGCATTGGTACTCAACATGTGAACTAGTCCTTTTTTACACCCAATCATTGCTGGCGCACCGTCAGTAGTTACCGATAAAAGCTTTTTTAAGTCTAATTCATTTTTCTCAAAATAATCCATCACTGCTTTGAACATATCTTCTCCTCGGGTTCTTCCTAATAGCGGCAAAAGAACCAACATCTCCTCAACAAAAGTTTCTCTCGTTTGGTTAAGGTAGCGTACAAAAATAATTAACTGTGCCGTATCAAGAATATCGCATGATTCATTCATAGCCAAGGCGTAATAGTTTGCCTTATTTAACTGCCGCTTCAGATCACAATGACTTTCTTCTGCCAAAACGTATGTATTTCTAGTGCTAGTAGAAGCTGATAACGGAATCCGTCTTATCGTCTCAACAACGTCCTTTTTGTTCTCAAATAAAGTATTACCCGCTTCGAGAAAGCATTCTTTAACTACGTCAGCATCAGTAAATGGTTTCATATGCTTAGCAAGAGTCCAAGAAATACGTAAAGAAGCCTCACTACATTTTTCCTGTTCGGTCATTGAGCGATTTATGATCTGGGTCGAAGATGAGTAACTTGAAAATAAACTTGCAATTTTAGACTTACGCAGATCACTACCAAGTGGAAAGTTTTCGACAAACGTTTTGTGTTTGCTATCATAATGACGTTTTATATTCGAGCTTTTAATTAACGCCACTGTCTGGTTACAAATCAAGCACATTGGTACTGCTCCAGCACGATTTGGCAGGACAAAACAATATAGGTCGGTCCATTCTGGCAAAAACTGTCTATTTTCACTTTCAACTTTTCTTTTTTTCGGTTCCATAGTAATAAAACTCGCTCTTGTAAACAAATAGGTACTTAAACTAGGTAAGTAAACAAGCAAACGTAATATTTCAACACGACGCAACGCGACCTTCACTCAAAATTAAAACAAAGCTCTGACCCGGGCGGCCGGAGGCCGCAGCGCGATCGCATGATTACCCCGCCCCCGCGATTCCCCGCGCACTTACGAGAGCTATCGCCACGATCAACGCTTTCGCAGTCCGCGAACTCTTTCTTTCTTGTTAGTTCGCTACTTCGCGCGGCAAATTTCGAATTGACGTCAACAAAGATAATGCGGAGGATCATTTTTATTAAATTACGTAGGTACTCTGTAGTGCAAGTTGCTGTGTTCTCGCGGTCCACACAAAATGGGTCGGCGGTCCGGATGCGGACCGCGGTCCGCCATTTGGCGACCCCTGTTATACTGTAATGCCTAAGTCCTGATTACTCTTGAGTGTGTTCGGGAAATTTCTGAAATCACCTGAAAATGCCTCCTGTTCTTTGTTTTTGGGAATTTTTTTCCTGGCTTCGTAGTATGAGATGTTCTCTGTCACCATAGATTTTTTGATTTCCTTTTGTCTAGCATATTTCTCATATTTTCTATCCATCGTTTTTATATACAGACTATTGGCTGGAAGAGCAAGGAGGATGTAAAAAAAAAGAGAAAAAATCATGGCATTTACGGAATTCCTCAACAGCGAGACTCCTGTTAAAAAAATCTAGAAAACTATTAAGAGGTTTGCCAGCAATACTCAGCCTGACAGACACTTTTCGGATAATGAGGAGTGGTTACAGCCACTTCTCGACTCTTTGACGCATCTCCTAGTCTGGATAATAATTTATTGGAGGAACCAGAATTTAACGGTGAGGAGTGTCCCGACATCATTTACCATGAATTCAGCTATGTATTACTAAACAGGAAATATACTACACCTGAAGGGGATAACATTTCTTATCCTATGATCAGTAATTTGCCGGAAGCCTAGAAAAGCGGACTAGTAGCGATTTTTAACAAAATCCTTAGATAGAAATGGGGATGCCCAAGGAATGGAAGTTACAGATCATTATATCATTATTGAAACCATTCAAGGATCTCACGGAGTACTCCTTTTACAGGACGATTGCTCTCTCCTCAGTGTAACCAAGATATTTGAGCATATTCTTAAGATGAGAACTGAATTCTCTCTCGAAAATAAAGAGTTCTTCAGATCTATGCAGAATGATTTTAGGAAGGGTAGAGGTACTACTGACAACTTGGTAATGTTATTGAACCAAATTTACCAAGGCTTTAGTAAGGCAGAGGTCACAATTTGCGCGTTTATATCAGCCTATGATAATGTTCCTATTAACTTCCTAAAAATCTCTCTAATTCCAGCTGGTGTGTATATAGAAGGCCGGTGGAGGTCATTGTAAGTCTTCTCCGCGGAAGGAACATTTATATTAGGTCCCCTAATAGCGGGAACCTACTAGGACCGCAAGCGGCTCTGAATGGTATTCAACAGGGCTTCCCTCTTAGTCAGCTATTGTTCAACATATATATCAAAGCTATCGATTCGGTGCTTTCGCCTCGATCTAGGATATTGTAGTATGCTAATGATATTCTTATATTTTCGACTAATACTAATGTTGAAATTGCCTTTCAGAGCGTACAATAAAGCCTAGATATCTTGAGTGAATGATAAACTAAATAAAAATTTTCACTGCAGGAGGATCAGATAGTGAAAGACTTCAGAAAGTTATATGCATCTTACAATCAAGATCACCCTTTTTGGAGAAATAAAACTGTCCCTGCAATCCTCGAGGGAATTTATTCGGTTCTTTCCCAATTGGACTATTTGCAAAGAAACGGTATATATAAGTACTTCAATACTCCATATTTGGATCAGCTGTCTCCCATAGTCTGGATAGATTCACAGATTGGAGAGCAGCAGCCGGATAGTCCCAAAAAGCTGCAGGAGATCCTGAGTTTAAAGTGGGCAGGTTGTAGCCCAATATATACCGATGCATCCTTGGACCCTCATTCGGGACATTGGGATTTACAATCAGTCCCTTCACTTCAATTTTTGAGAAATGTATGGGTTACACTGATATCTGCTCAGCTGTGGTTTTAGCCTTAAGGTTGTACACTGCTCCAAGGTGCTGATAAAGTTTTGATCTTGTTTGACTCAAAAAGTGCTATCCAAAAGATAGCCAGAAGAGGAATTTTTAGCATCTCGGACATCAACACTATCTCGACTAGGGAAAAATTCTTTGAATTTATGTCTGGAGGCAGACAGATTAAACTAATGTGGATTCCTAGTCACTCAGACAGACGACTTGGCGGCTGGAGGAAGACTACGCGACAACCGATTCAACACTAAGAAGCACTACTCGGATTATCTTTCACAGGTTAAAAGAGAGTTATGGAATCAGTGAAATTGTATATATATAGAGCTGAGACAAGGGGTTCTCAATCCCAACATTTTAAGCTAGTCAGGGATCCTCTTAAGTCTCCGTGGTTTGACACCTATCAGGTATAGCCGGGCCAAAGTCGGCACAATCTGTAGAATTAAGACTTCTCACTGCTTAACTTCTGCTCATCTGTGTAAAATAGGAATAAAAACTGATGGCCTGTGCAGCTGCGGCTGTGTGGGCGATCTTAATCATATTCTATTTAATTGTAATGACAAGTATGGAGTGTAGGGCTTTGTCTGCTAATCTTGTTAAACTGAATCCTTCGCCTTTAACTGTTAATCAAATGTTATGTAATCCGCTTAGCAAAGTATCGATCTTGTTTATAACTTCGTAAGTAAAAATAATATTAACTTTAGCATTTGCTTATTTGTTGTATGAGGTTTGTAGCATGATTAGTTCAGCTTGTGGATGCAGTAACGTTACTGTGAGTAGAGATAGACATATATTCTTAATAAAAGTTTTCTCCTTGACAGATTTTCCCCTTCCATTGTTTCTGGGGAAATCCATTTTGTTGCTGGACACACCACGGCAATCGTCTGTTCTCTGTTAACATTTCCCACCAACAAAAGATATTGGCAAGCAGGAGGGATGGGTATTTCTCAGACGTGCCGCACGGCGCACCTTCTGTAGATTTTGTAACCTGAATATGTAACTGGCTGGCTGACTGTTGGAAGATATGTGGCCATTGGTAATTGAGAAGGAAGGATTTCTTTCTTCAGGCTACATAGTACTTTTCCGTTGTGTGGTCTTTTATGATGCACAAGCGCTGGAATTCTACCTGTCCAGCCAAAGGATGGAACTTTTTCAGTGACAAATTTTGGGTTCTATTGTTCTCGAAATCGTGTTTTTTTTTCCACTCGATTCTTGCCTCACGGCGCACCTTCTGTAGATGTAACCTGAAGATGTAACTGGCTGGCTGACTGTTGGAAGATATGTGGCCAATGGTAATTGAGAAAGAAGGATTTCTTTCTTCAGGCTACATAGTACTGTTCCGTTGTGTGGTCTCTTATGATGCACAAGCGCTGGAATTCTACCTGTCCAGCCAAAGAATGGAACTTTTTCAGTGACAAATTTCGGGTTCTATTGTTCTCGAAATCGTGTTTTTTTTCCACTCGATTTTAAAGGCGAATTTTGTAAGTTATTTTTATTTTTTTTTAAATTTTGAATGCTGAAAAGCTTAAATTTTGGTTAATGTTTTTATGCCAAAAATTAATTAAAGTTCCAAATTTTAATTACCAAAGTCCAAAGTTTTTTTTCTTGTAAAGTTTGTTCTTTTTTCAAGCTGCATAAAACAGAGTTAAGCACTTTTAGCTTTTCACAGATTATTTTTAATAGTTCTGATTTCTAAAAGCACGAGAATTCGTGGTTGTGGTTAACCGTGGCACGATTTAAATTAACAGAATAAGTCCAAATAGGTCTTCGATCGCACTGGAAAGTTTATTACTCTCGAACTTTCCGCTTACCCTGTATAAATGTTGCTCTTGAACGATTTATGACTTTGCCTATCGACATAAAAAAATTATACGGCCCTACTCGGGGTAATGGCGCAATATACTCGTATGTAAGTTCTTCTGGAAAGGAATCTTGATAGCAATTGACTGCTCAAGAGGCCTATCGATTGAAAATCCCTGTGAGTTTTCGGTACCTAAGTGCACGTGCTAGTTACTAACCCAGCGACGGCGATTTCGTGGTCGAAAACAACTCGGCTTAAGCGTGAAGATTGTTTAGATCGACAGTAGTCTGATATAAGCATGCGGGAAATAACACTCCTTGATCCCACGATGTCGGGCTTATGAAAGAGAGTTTTATCAAGTTTTTTAGGATATTCTAGAACTTATTTTTTACAATAATTTATTAATATAATTACTAAAATTGTTAATGCAACCTGTAGCTTTTGTTAATCCGTGATGAATTATCTATGTTAATCCTGTGAACGCTGATTCCTTAATGCCTTTTTGGACGTTGTACTTTATTGCCGAAACGACTGTTGCCTATTTAATAATTACTCGTTTGTTCCTGATGATGCTATGTTTTCTCTAGAAACGTCGTACGCTTGATGTTCAACGACCCGTTCAATGGGGTTTGAGCCTACGAGGTTGCGATTTAGATGTAATTCTAAATCTAATCGGTTTGACGAATCATCAAACGAAACTGAAATATGTCTATTCCTATATCTATTGGTTTCGGGGTCAACAATATTTGTTTCTTGTGAAAATCGGTCTTATTCAGTCTAAAATTATTCACCTTAAATCTATTTGTATACATTACTAGCCTATAACCCTCTTCAGGGTTTGAAACTGATTCGAATAGTTTGAAAAGATTTTGAACTGAGTTATCTGTCAAGTTTGTCTCGTCTTAAGTCTGAATTTGGTAATTAATTAATGAAGTTGCCGTGTTACGCAGGGCGACGGGTTTCCCCACTGCCGAGGTCCCTCCAATTCCATCCGGGGAGTCTGAAAGACCACCCGCCTTATTTAACACGGACTGAAGTGCAAAATGGGGATTGAACATATTTAATGAAGGAAGTATCTTTTTTCTATCTGTATATTAATTTGTTCATAAATTTCTGAGAAATTTTATCGGCAAGAAGTTTTTAATCGCGGAGGGCTCTTTAATTAAATTTTGGGGCTTTTGTTTAATGAAAAATAATATATTTTAATTTATTTAAGATTTAAATTAGTTTATAAAATTTATAATTGAAAATAATAATTAATGGTAATGTCAGTGTTGTCTTTGTTTTTGTTGGTTTTGTTAGTCTATGTTTTACCTATAGGTTTTCGATGTTTATCTGTCGTTGTTTATAAAAAGTTTTTAATAAATTAATAATTATTGTAGTTCCTTAAGAGCTCTGATTTTTTAAATTAATTAATTAAAATTAATTAAAGGCTTTCTTCCGAGTCTTTTACAACGAAAATATTTTTATAACAAATATACAAAATTAATTAACAGTTCATTGATTATTATTATTTAATCTAATTAATTATCATTAGATTTACTTGAGTTATTAACAGTATTAATTTGAAATAGTTTTTTATTAAAATTCTGTCCTATTCAAAGGGAATAGACTATACCTCTATTTTTAAAATATTTTCTTACAAAGTACAGACTATGTCTCAAGTCGTACGCTCACTCTATTATGTTACTGTTAAAGAATGTGCCTATTAAGGTTAGGCCATAGGCGCAGGGTATAAATACTTGTTAATTTTAATAAATTCTATTTTACTGCTTTTTATATAATATTATATGTTAGACAATTTACAAATTTCTTTGTCTATATATATATATATATATATATATATATATATATATATATATATATATATATATATATATATATATATATATATATATGTGTCTATTAAAATGCAAAGTTTAATTATTTAAATATGAAGTTAATTATGCAAAATATAATCACGAACTGTTCGGAAATAAATACTAAAGTTTCCTTGTAAAAAATAAAAATAAAAACGAAAAGTCTTTTTAAATAAACAAAATTAAGTTTCCAATAATAACTTTGTAAAATCAATCTGATCGGGGTTTAATTCAAATTAGGAATTTTAAATTCTAATTCCTTTACAAGAGAAAATACTTAATTTCTATACTTAATGTTAAACAAAAGAACGTTTTTTGGATTTTTCAAATAACAAATTAGTTAAACAATAAATCTACAACTTGTTTTTTAACCACTTGCTTTACTTGCACCGAGTTTTATTATTTTTAAGAAAACTATTTGTTTTTTAACAAAAGTTATTTTAGATAATTATTTTAATATTTGATATAGTTTAGATTTGTTTTTATAGTTTTTTAATTAAAAGCGGGTTTAATGTTTTTTCACGAAAAGTCTCAAGTTATTTTAAAAGTTCACCAAGTTTAAAGTTTTTAATAAACGAGTCAATTATTCATTTTTCAATACGAATCACTGTTTGACATAAAGTTCAACACTTAAAGGTCTCATAAAAGTTTCTCAATCGATTTCATTACGCCAGGAAATTCTTTGCGGTAAAAGAGTTTGTACTAATATTTTTCTTTGTGGAAAAAACATTGATTTGTTCCGCATTGTCGAACACTGCGGTTAGCCGTGGCACGAAAATGCTCTAACAAAAATTAACTAGTAGGGCTTAGGCGCATTTACGAAAAGTGACTTTCCAACTTTCCACTTACTAAAATATATTACGTATTTGGCGTAATATGCCTACTAGTTTATGAAAATGATTTAAATACTGCCCTACTTGCGGAATAGCGCAAAATAATTAATTTCTTCTGGTAGGGAATTCTGAAAGTAATTTCTGGGTAGAAATTATCTAACGAGAAAGCCCCCTGATTGCAAATCCCCGTGAGCTTTCACTGACTAAGTGCAAATGTCAGCTAATTCACACAGCGATGGCGATTTCGCGGCCGAAGGACAACCCGGTGTAAAGCTTGTATATTGTCTGAAATCGATCAGTAGTCCGTTTAAGCCTGCGGAAAAATATACTTCTTGCTTTTTTTTTTGGAGGGGAAATCTTGCATAGACACCCACACGAAGTGCGCGGGTAGTGCCGGATTCTTACCGGCTAAACCCCCTCCCCCCCTGGACTGAGGGTCCCCATGTCTGCTTCTGTTTCCTATAGTGAAGCTATAGTCTACAGAAGTGCACTGTGAGTGTCCCTTTGGTTTCCGGGCCGTAGCCTTATAAACCTCTGGTCTTCACTCTTTGGTGTTTCCTCTCCAGGAGCCGGTGCTCCTATTGCTTCGCACTTCCTTGCATTTTGCATACAATTCAAGGTTGGTCACTCTGCCATTCGCACGTCGTTCACTCCGTCTCATACATGCCTGAAAATTGTACTTGGGGCTATTAGCTCTCTAGTGCCTTCGTAGTAGCGCTTGAGGGATATTCCTCTGGGCTCTGTTTTACTCTTACCTATCATTGTGTTCTTTCTGCTCTTCTTTTCCTTTTGGCTTTCTATTCCTCTGTTCCTCTGGAGTCTCCTGCTTGCTTCGCCTAGATTTGTAGTCTAGGTCTTTTATGTTTTCTGGCTTCTACTTCCGGGTTATAATCCACTGATTGCCTAATCAGTGGATTATCGTGGAATTCAGCTGTTTGGAAGGCTTTTACAGCCTTTTGTCTTAGAACTTCTCGTAGAGGAGTCCATCTCATTTCTCTAGGTATTTGTTCGTTCCTGACAAACCACGGGGCGTCTAAGGCCATTCTCAGTACTATGTTTTCCTGAGCTTCTAGCCTTTTGATGTGCGTTACGGCAGCGTGGCCCCACCCTACTGATCCGTATGTCAGCACAGGCCTAAATACTGTTTTAATTATCGTCAGTTTGTTCTTTAGGCTCATTGTGCTTTTTCTGTTTAGCAAGGGGTATAGTTGTTTCCTTACCATTTTATATTTCTTTATCGTGGCTTTTTCTCCCAACACAGTCCTCTGTCTAATGTTATTCCAAGATATTTGGCTTGATTCGTCCATACGAACGCTTCGCCATCAATATCTATTGTCTCGCCCGGTGGTCTCTTTTTTTCATCAGGAAGAGTGCTTGGCTTTTATCACGATTGACCGCTATTTTCCAGGATATGAACCAATCATTGACTAGGTTCATTTCTTCCCTTAGGTATCTGCTTACCATCACGGGATGGGTAGATCTTGCCATGATGGCAGTATCGTCTGCGAATAGGGCCATATTCGTGTTCCTGGTTTTGAGGATGTCGTGAGTGAATATATTATAGAGGTGCGGAGAGAGTACGGACCTCTGTGGTGCTCCTGCCTCTGGTCTTCTCGGTTGCGATATTTCCTGCTCTATCTTGACTGTGAACTTACATTTTGTAGATATGAGTTTACAATTTCGCAGATTCAAGCCGGGTATCCAGAGCTCAGGAGTAGAGTGTAGATCAGGCCCGCATGCCATACTCTATCAAACGCTCTGGCTACATCTAGCAGGATGATTCTAGTAGATTGATTCCTATTGAATCCCTCGGTAGCATATTCAACAACACGCAACAGTTGCAGCTCTGTGAATCGTTTATCTACGAAACCAAACTGCTCCTGTGGGATAACATCGTTTGTTGCTGTCGCTTCTTTTAGCCTTTTCAGAATTATCCTTTCTGCTACTTTGCTTAAGGCAGGCAACAGACTGTTAGGTCTTTAGTTCATCAGTTCCTGGTGGTTTCCTGATTTTCAGTCTTCTTATGACTGCTTTTATCTCAGCAAGTGAGGATGTTGTCTTGCCATTCTCTGATTCTAACTCCTCTGGCCACTCTTCGTACTTCTTGTTCATAGGTATCATCTTCCGGATGTTCATTTAGTCTACACTCTTGTTCGAGCACGTCAGCAAAAGCTTCAGCTTTCTCGCTGTGTGTGTGTAGACTATTCCGTTCCTACCGTGTATTGGTGGAGTAATCTCTTTGCTTCGTCTGAGGTTTCTTTGCATGTTCCACAATGACAGATCGTCCGTTTCTAGCTCTTGCAGTTTCCCTTCTCATCTTCTGGTATTAAAGTCTCTTAGTTCGGTTCTTAGCAGAGCAGAAGCCCTATTAAGGGCTATCCTATCTGCTTCTGTCCGGGTTGTTCTGTATCTCCTTTTGAGGCGTCTTCTGTTTGCTATCAGTCTTTTTATTCTTGGTGGAGTTGGCCCATATGGGTACCTTTGTACCGCGATCCTCTGTTCTTGAGTCGCCTCATGATAGGCCAACGTGATCTTCCCTTCCAGGCTCAGCAGGGCTGCTTCCAGCCCTTCTACTGAGTTTATTCTGGGGATAGCCTCTAGGGTTTTCAAAAACCTTGTCTTTAAACAATGCCCAGTTTGTTTTCTTTTTTATTTCTAAGTCCTCTGTTATTTCTTCGTTTCCAATTATTAGCTTGATCGGGTCATGATCAGATGACCTGTCGACCACGTTCTTAATTTCGAAGTCATCTCTTACATTATGCAGTATAGCAATGTCAAGTATATCTGGTCTGCTACCGGCTCTGAAGAAAGTTGGTTCCGGCGGGGCTATCACTATAGCTCCGTACCGGTCCGTTCTCTCTTCTAGCCTGCGCCCATCTGCGTTGGTTACTTTGCAATTCCAGTCTCGGCTTTTGCAGTTTAGGTCTCCTATTATGACTTTTGAGGATCTGCCTCGTAACAAGTCATCTATGTCTTCTTGCACCAATCTTTCCGATAGGTTCTTGTAGGCCGATGTGACCTCGAGATCCCCGTGGTGCATGGTTATTACAACGCTTACTGCATCTAGATCTACATCTCTTACTCCGATGACATGATGGCTTATGTTTCTTTTTACCAGCAAAGCCACGCCCCCGCCTGTCCATGCTGGATTTGGCCTTGCATATCTATACATTTGGTAGTTTGGGAACGTAGTTATTTAGTCTGGTTTCGTGGACAGCTAGTACGTTTGGCGCAATTCTGCCAGAAATTCGGAAACTTCGTATTTTCTCTCCCTTAAACTATTCATATTCCATAAAATAATTCCTAGTGTCTTAGGTTTTTGCCTAGAAATTGTTGGGTTTTTTCTTGTTATTTTCGCATAAAGCTGCTTTGACAGCTTCCGCAATTATTTTCTGCAGTTCCTCCAAACTGCTAGGGAGAGCTGAGGCGGGGGTTCCCTTATTTTCTTGTTTCTTGGCGCTTTGGCCAGTTTTCTTCGGAGTTATGGTTTGTGTCTTCTTCTCTTCCCTTCTTGGGTTCGGGTACTTTTCGCACCCTTTTCAAGAAGCAGGGTGTCCCACTTTGCCGCATAGTGCGCAAGAGGCTTTCTCTTCCTTCTTCAGTTTGCATTTTGTCGTCTCGTGGTTTTTGCCACACTTGCCTTGGCGGGAAGGTGCACCTACTTTGGATGTGGGCGTATCTTTGGCACCTGTAACACTGTCCAGGTTCTTTGGATTTCCTCTTATCTTCGACTTTGACAGCAAGATCGCAGATCTTGCTTACTTTTCCTACTATCTCTCTCGTGCTGGTTGTTTTGATAAGCACCAGCGGGATTTCCTGCCTGGTACGTCTGGATTTCATCCTGGCGACTTCTAGGCCCTCCAATCCCTGCTGGGCAAGATCTCGTGCTACTTCCTCTATAGCCACTGAGGTAGGAATACCTCTGGCTGCTACTTGTAGCTTTTTGTTTTCAGGTAACTGGTACGTATAGTACGCAATTTCCTGGCTCTCTTTTAGCATCGCAGTTAACTTGCGATAGTCCTCGCTAGTAGTTTGATGCCGCCTTTTACGGCTTTGGCACTCATATATTGGATGCCTTCCTGCTTTAGTCTCTTTTGCAGCTCTGTCCACTTTCTGGTGTTAACTATCACTGGTGGGATTTTTGCTGCGATATTTGCGTAACTGCGTGGACGCTCTGCTTGCTTCTCTGCAGATTCTACGTCCATTTCATTCGTTTCGCTGTCGTCGGATTCTTCGTCGCTACTTTCGGTTCCAGATTCTGTTTCTCCTTTTTTGCCATTTTTAACATCCTCGCTTACTCTTTTCCTCTTTGGTGCCATTTTAGACTCCGCAGAGGATTTCACAGTTTGCTGAGGCTCTGGTGTAGCCTCTTTGTTAGTATTGATGGCATTAATCTGCGCATCAAATCTCCTCGCCATCTCCTGGACATGCTTTTCCATGGCTGCTAGTTTTTTCAGCAGCATGGCTTTGTTTTCTTTTAGCTTCTTATACTTGCTCTGCAGTGTCGCAAATCCCATTTTTACTGGCATTTTATTGCTGCTTACACTTCACTTCACTTAACACTCTTATATCTAGCACTTTTCTATTTTACTAGCCTAATTACTAAACCAAACCAGAATAAATAAAATCGCTTACCTGTATCTGCTGTGGATCTCGACTCTTCGCTGTTCACAATAGTCACTTGCCTTGAGAAAGACAAACGAATTTATTTTAGTTAATTTACACGAACTAACTAATTTCCGAACTTCGCGTGTTTCGCACGGGCAGATCTAAACTTCTCTAGATGCTTGCGCGGTCGCGTCTTGCACTGGTGTGTGTGTGTGAAAAACGAATATGATCTTGTTTTTTTTTTTTTTTTTTTTTCCTGGAGGGGAAATCTTGCATAGACACCTACACTAAGTGTGTAGGTAGTGCCGGATTCCTACCGGCTAAAACCCCCCCGGACTGAAGGTCCCCGCGTCTGTGAGTTATAGTGCGTACTATAACTCACAATGTGCGTTGCGGGTGTCCCATCGGTTTCCGGGCCGAAGCCTTATAAACCTCCGGTCATCACGCATTGGTGTTTCCGCTCCAGGTGCCGTTTGCACCTATTGCTTCGCACTGCCTTACATTTCGCATGCAATGTAAGGTTGGTCGCTCTACATTCACTCGTCATCTTGCATAACCTGAAAATAAAGGGGGAGAAAATGGGCTCTTTACGATCCCTTGCTGGTGCAGTCCTAGTGGGGATGTTCCCCATGATCTGCTCCCAGTTGGTCTTCGCGATTTTCCTTCTTATTTCGTCTTTCCTTCCATTTACTATGCCTAGATCTGCAATCTAGGTCTTTTGTGTTTTCTTGCGTCCTCATCCGGATCATAGTCCACTGCTTGTCTAATCAGTGGATTGTCGTGCTCTTCTGCTTTCTGGAAGACTTTTCTAGCCTTCTGTCTCAGGACCTCCCTTACGGGGGTCCATCTCATTTCTCTGCGTATTTGTTCGTTTCTGACGAACCACGGGGCGTCTAACGCCATTCTCAGTACTATATTTTCCTGAGCTTGGAGCCTTTGTATATACGAGTTTGCAGCGTAGCCCCACGCTGCTGATCCGTAAGTCAGTACTGGCCGCAGTACTGCTTTTATTATCGTCAATTTGTTCTTTAGACTCATTTTGCTTCTTCTGTTCAGCAAAGGATAGAGTTGCTTTCTTGTTAGCTTAAACTTTTTAATTGCATAGGTGATGTGTTTTTCCCAACACAATCCCTTGTCAATTATCACTCCGAGATATTTGGCTTGATTTGTCCATCTGACATTTTGGCCATCAATATCTATCATCTCGCCGGGTGGTCTCTTTCTCTTTGTCAAGAGGATTGCTTGACTCTTTTCGGCGTTTACTGCAATTTTCCAAGAGATGAACCAGTCATTGACTAGGTTTATTTCTTCTTGCAGATATCTGCTTATCATCGTTGGATGCGTAGATCTTGCCATTATGGCCGTGTCGTCTGCGAATAGGGCTATATTCGTGTTTCTTGTTTTGGGGATGTCGTGAGTAAAAATATTATAGAGGTGTGGTGAGAGTACGGACCCCTGTGGTACTCCTGCCTCTGGTCTTCTCGGTTGCGATGTTTCCTGCTCCACCTTGACGGTGAACTCACGACTTTGTAGATAGGAATCTACTATTTCGCAAATCCATGCCGGGTAGCCAGAGTTCCGGAGTTTGAAGATTAGGCCCGCATGCCATACTCTATCAAACGCTCTGGCTACGTCAAGCAGGATGACTCCTGTTGATTGGTTCCTGTTGAATCCCTCTGTTGCGAATTCGGCGACTCGCAACAGTTGCAGTTCAGTGGATCGTCTGTCTACGAATCCAAACTGTTCCTGCGGGATTGTTTGGTTTGTTTCCGTCGCTTCTTTTAGCCTTTTCAGTATTATTCTTTCTGCTATCTTACTTAATGAAGACAGCAGACTGATAGGCCTGTAATTTTGCGGAAAAGTGTGGTTCTTGCCCGGTTTGGGCAGCATCACTACTTGAGCTCTTTTCCAGGCTTTTGGGAAATGCCTTAGTCTTAGTATGGCGTTTATGATGTTTGTGATCGCTGCTATCCCTTTCCTGGGCATAAGTTTTAGCATGCGATTGGAAATTCCGTCTGCTCCTGGTGCTTTCTTGTTTTTCTGTCTTTTTATGACAGCTTTGATCTCTGCTGGTGATGTTGGCTCAGGGAGTATGTTATCCTGCCGATCTCTGGCTCTGACTCCTCTGGCTATTCTGATCACCTCTCGCTCATGCGTGTCGTCTTCCTCCGGATGGTTGTTTAGTCTACACTCATGTTCGAGCGCGTCAGCGAATGCTTCAGCTTTCTCTTTATGTGTGTAGACTATTCCATTTCTACCGTGTATCGGTGGTGTATCTCCTATTTCCCGTCTGAGTACTCTTTGCATATTCCACAGAGAGTGATCTTCGGTGTCCAGTTCCTGCAACTTGTCTTCCCATCTCTTGGTACTTAAGTTGCTTAGTTCCGTTCTGAGTAGAGCAGAAGCTCTGTTTAGAGCTATCCTGTCTACCTCGGAACGTGTCGTTCTGTATCTCCTTTTGAGTCGTCTTCTGTTAGCGATCAACCTTTTGATCCTAGGTGGCGTCGGCCCATGCGGGTACCTCTGTACCGCGATCCTCTGTTCTCGAGTCGCCTCTTGATGGGCCGACTTGATCGCTCCTTCTAGGCTCAGTATTGCTGCGTCCAGCTCTTCTACTGAGTTTATCCTAGGGATTGCTTCTAGGTTTTCGAAAACCTTTTCCTTGAACAGTGCCCAGTCTGTTTTCCTTATGATGTCAGTATCCTCTGTTTTTCCTTCATTGCCAATTATCAGAATGATCGGGTCATGATCGGATGATCCGTCGACCATGTTTCTGATTTCAAAGTTATCTCTAACATTGTGTAGAATGGCTATATCCAGAATATCTGGTGTGTGACCAGCTCTGAAGTATGTTGGCTCTGGTGGTGCTATCACAATAGCTCCTACCAGGTCTGTACGTTCTTCTAGCTTCTGTCCATCTGCATTATTGACCCTGCAATTCCAATCACGGCGTTTGCAGTTCAGGTCTCCAATTATGATTTTTGCATTGTTTCCTTGGAGTAGGTCGTCGATATCTTCTTGAACAAGCCTATCGTCGGGACTCTTGTATGCTGAAGTAATCTCTAGAGTCCCGCTGTTCATGTTTATGACAACGCTTACTGCGTCCAGCTCTACATCCCTTGCTCCTATAGCATAATGACTGATATTTTTCCTTACCAGCAGGGCCACGCCCCCGCCTGTCCATGCTGGGTTTGGTCTATTATATCTGTACATTTTATAGTTTGGGAATGTCATTTTATCGTAATTGTTTAGCCTGGTTTCCTGCACAGCAAGCACATCCGGCGCATTTTCTGCCAGGAATTCCATGACTTCATGTTTTCTCGCCTTTAGACTATTCACGTTCCATGAAATTATCTCTATTGTCTTAGGCTTTTTTAAGCAGTTAGACATTGTGTCTATTTTCCCATTTTTCCACTAAGTGCAGCTTTTACTGCTTCAGCGATAATCCTCTGCAGCTCCTCCATGCTGCTTGGTAATCCAGGGGCGGGGGGCCCATTCCTTTCTGCTGGTTTTTGCGGTCTTTCGCTAGCCTTTTTGTTGCCTTGCGGCTTTTTCTGGGCTTCTCTCCTGCCTTTCTTCTGGTTGGGATATTTTTCACATCCCTTCCATGATGCAGGGTGGCCATCTTTGCCGCAAAGGACGCAGCTGGCTTTTTCCTCCTTCTTAAGTGTGCATTTGGCTGTTTCATGGCTTTTTGCACATTTGACGCACCTTGCCGGGAAGGTGCATCGGCTTTGGGCGTGGCCGTACCGTTGGCAGCGGTAACATTGGCCAGGCTCGTTCCTCTTCCTTTTATCTTCGATTTTAACTGTCAATTTGCAGACAGTTTGAATCTTTTCGAGCGCTTTTCTTGGGCTGCTCGTTTTGACCAACAGCATCGGGATCTCCTGTCTGGTGCGTCTAGATTTCATTCTGGACACTTCCAGATTAGTCAGGCCCTGCTCTTCTAGGTCTTTCTTCGCTTCTTCCGTCGTGATTGAGGCAGGAATGCCTTTAATCACGACCTGGGTCTTTCTATCTTTTGGGAGCTGGTACGTATAGTACGCAGCTTCCTTTGATTCCTTCAGCATTGCTGTGAGTTTCCTATAATCCACGCTGCTTTTCGGAAAGATCTTAATGCCGTCTTTTACGGCTTTGGCTTTCGAGAAATCGATCTTTTCTCCAGCCATTTTCTTTTGGAGTTCACTCCATTTTTCCGTGTCTACTACGACCGGCGGTATCGTAGCCGCTATTTTTGCGTAGCTTTTTTCTTCTGGAATTTTTGGAACTTCTTCTACTAGCTCCATTTCCTCGTCTCTTTTATCCTCAACTTTTTCCTCTTTCTTGTTGTCCTCTTCCTTGCTCACAGCTTTTTCTTGTTTCTGGATTTCTCCAGATGCTGATCGGCGTCTTCTCCTTTTTGCTGCTTTCTTCCATTCGCCGCTATCCTCAGGCGCTTTTGAGGGCCCCGGAGTGGGCCCCTTTGGCGCACTTAAGGACACCTTGTCGTTCGTGAGCGCTGTGATGCGCTCTTCCATAGCTTTGAATTGCTTTTCCATTAAAGCAATTCTTTTTTGAAGCTCCGATTTCTCCTCCTTTATCTTCTTATATTTCGCCTGCATTGCACGCATCTCCGTGCCGGCAATTATAGGCATTGTTCACTTTCACTTTCACTTCACTTAATAAATAAATAAAGTGACTTACCTGTGATCCAGTAGAATCCTTGCAGATCCGCCGAAATTCCACAGATAATATCACAACTACTCGCTTACTTTGCCTTAAAGGCAATTATCGCACTTTTACTCAAAATCGCTATTTTTGCAATCGTCCGTATTGAAAAATACAGACTATGCAAACGAATTTCTTTTGTAACCGCGCCGATTGTCCGATAACAGTTCCTTTCTCGTCGAAGGATCGAGAGAGAATGTGATCTTGGTTTTAAAACAGCGTTTCATATTTAAGCGAACCATCGAGCCAATCATTGAGCTTTTCGTTGCTCTTACGCCAGGTGGGCGGAGCTTAATAAGGGCCAAATACGAAATCTACGTCGATATCCCTCAGTTGAGTTTTTATTTTTGTAATATTAAGGCGTAATATTACAACAAACTGTCAGTCTGGCTCATGGCAATGCATCAATCCATTCAGCCTATACTTATGCAATGTATGCTGGTTTATTCTATTTGATGTATTTAGCATCGGAAATTTTCTATGTAAATTTTATGAATTTTTCATTTGTTTTTTGAGCGTTGCAAATGTAATTTTACAACAGGTCGAGCTTAAATAGTCTGCCTGAGCTCTCACTACGCTGGCTAGTGACGGCGTGGAGTGATCGTACATTCAGTACTGCGGTATACGGAGCGCGATCACTATAGATGTTAGGTACTATAGAATATTACACAATTTTTATGCAACAGCTTTTGAGTTTGATGTTAGTCGGGCATCCACCACAACAACAAATAAGTAATTCGAACCACTTATAAATATCTTTTTTTCAAGATATTTACATATTTAATTTCATTATCCAGAAGTGAAAATTAGTTCAATAAGAGTATATTTAAACAGTGATAATGAGTTTGAAATCAACTCAAATTCGGTCAAAATATACAGTTTACTTCATTCAATTACAAAATTCAAAACAGCAGCCTGATATTTTTGATGTAAGTTTTAAAAACAATTTTAATAATTTACGATGTAAAATTGATTTAAAAAACAACTGTAGCCTTTTGGTTCTTAAATCCATTGATGAAGAATTTGAAGTAGATTATGATTCAGTCAAAAGCTGTTAATACAGTGAATACATATTCTCAAAATTTGTACCAAAGGGTTTTAAGGAAATACTTTTCCAATCAGTATGATTTCAAAGCTACAATAAGTTTTATGCAATATGGAGCAGAGTAGGATATTTTGAGGAAGAAAAAAAAGTTTAAATGTTAGACCCATAGGGACACTTTCATTGTCTCAAATGTTTTATTAAAACTTTAGATGATAACAATAATTTGTTAAAAATAGTCCGAAATATAAAACCATTAAAATCTTTTATTACTCATTCACATGATAACGGTCATTGACACTGTTCGTGATGTTTTAAAGATCCTTATTTTTATGATGGTTGCGAAATATTTCGAAGTCATAATCTATGGTCTATTTTTGAATTGTGGCATGTAGGCATTCTTTTTCGATAATAAAAAAAATTACAAAACTAAATTAATATGAACGCCTCTAACGTAACACTAGATTGCATGGTAAAAGATGTCAAAAAATTTGAATAAACATGTGGACTATAAAAAAATCTCAAACGAATCTAAAAAAACGATTACAAATTTTAAGAAAAGGTATCAAAAGTAAAGCTAAATGTATAAAAAAAATTTTCTCGTATTGAATCAAGTTTAAATCTTTTAAAACATCAATATTATTTAAAAAATTGTAAGAAAATAAAATTTAACAAATCAAAAAGAAAATGTGTAAATTTAGTTTATCAAGATGTATATTCATGTTTTAATAATAGAATTCAAACAGGAGTTATTTCAAACTTAAATATGAAAGACCAAAATTTTTTTTAATAAAGTATTCGGCATTTTTACATTCAAAATTAAAATGCAGCTTAAACATTCCCTTTCGAGAGCAAATTATATTTTTAATGGAAATTTTGTAACCACAAATTGCCGACACTAATATTAAAACATTTTCTACTGCAAATCATAGAATTGACCACACCACAGATATAAAGAACTGGTATAAAGAAAATATTCAAGACAAAGTTTTGAAAAAATTAGAAAATTTTCAAGGAAGAGACAGTGGCTATGCTCTGTATGAGATAATTTATTTCAAAATACATATTAACCAATATAATTCAATTGATTCAGGTATGCCAACTTACGTTAACTTGCCTGTATTCGTAAAAAGAACAACAGCTGTAATTAATATTAAAAATAATGATGAATATTGTTTCTCCGCATAGAACTTAAAGCAAAATTAGCAATTAGCCACATCTTCGATAAAAGAATTGAATTAAAATATGAGGGTATTGATTTTCCAATCAGTTTAAAATATAATGCAAAATTTGAAACATGAATAATGTCAACTAATTTATATACTGTAAAAAAAAGAGAAATATTTCCAATCAGTTTAAGTAAAAAGTCTTTTCACCTAAAATAAATTTATTGATGGTTCCGTGTGATAATTTTTCTCTTCTGATGATAACGATAATGTTGATGATGATTTTAATAATATTCCAGCTAAAAGGTATTTCCACTTTGCTTTTATAAAGGATTTATTAGGTTTAATAAACAAGCAAATTGGTAACATACGAAATAAATCCTGGCTACGTGAACGTTTTTTAGTAACTTTAAATCAGAAAAATCTATTAAAACATTCCATAAATTGCAAAAATATGAACAACTGTAGAATTACTTTACCCACAAAAAATTATAACATTTTAAAATTTGAAAATTTTAAATATAAATATAATCTTCCTTTTGCGATATATTCGGACCTTAAATGTATACCAGAAAAATATAACGATGATAACGCGTCTAAAACAAAATCAAAAAAGTTGCAAGAACGTTCCATGTAGCATCATGCCCTTTAAAAATTTAATTATTATACTGGAAAAAATTGTATTTCATAGTTTGTTCGAGAACTTGAAATATAGCTATTAGTCAGCTTTCTTATTATTTAAATCCTGTTACAATGAAGCCGTTAACTATGAGTGAAATAAACTAATTTATTACAGCAACAAACTGTCACATATGTTCCCTTGAACTTAAAAAAGACGATCTAAAAGTTAAAGATTAGTGTCATTTTATTGATGCGTATAGGGGGGGGGGGCAGCATATAACAGTTATAATTTAAATTACATTAATACTCACATTATCCCTCTACTTTTTCATAATTTTTCTGGTTACGATATTCATTTCTTGATTAGAGCCTTCAGAACAGAAATAAAATACCTAAAAAACACCGACGTCCGTCTAAAATTTATTTACTCTTATAAATTTTTGTCGCCAAGTATTGAAAAAGTAACGTCATATTTAATTGATGACAGAAAAGCAATTAACTGAAAGTTTTTTACAATATTAACGAATTTAAATTGTTAACACGTAAGGGACAGTGCCGGTTTTAGCACTACTAGCGCCCTGGGCGAGATTTCTTCGGCGCCCCCTAACTGCAATTCAATTACATACGAAAAAATGCAATGGGTACAATGAAATAACCATCTATTAAAAAAACCATTTATTTAAAAAAACTAATAAAATTTCACTTTTCTAGCCTTTCTATCAGCGAACTCTTTTATTAGACATTCAAAGTCTATGTTTTCTGCAATTTCAGACATTTTGTTCCTACTAGTAGTAATCAATTAAATCTGCAACAAATTAAATCTGTGTCAGTCGAAAAATATAGTATTAATTAATTTATTTACATTGCACGTCACAAAGTTACAACAATTACACAAAGTTATATATAACAATTATGTTATGTGACACCCTGTTAGGGTGTTACAAGGGTAGAGAGCCTGGAGCCAATTTCAATAATTAACCTGTTATTTTAACATCTTATATACTTTAAGTATTAGGGCTATTAGAGAGTGTGTGTGTAGTATAGATAGTAAAAATAAAATTGTACTTACCTAATGATGTGATCCGTCAAAAATGAAACACCTACTTATACACTATTTATATGTCTACTTTTAAAATAAAACCAATGTCACTCAGTAGTTGGAACAAGAGCATCGTAACGTAGCGTTAAACGTCTGATTACTGTGTTTGTTTGTTTTAAAACGATCGAATAATTGTTTTAAGAGCGTCCACTTATGTCAAGCAAGAATGATTGTGTTTTGCTTTGTCAAAAATTAAAAAGAAATAGATCTCGGGAATCCCCGACCATAGAAAAACACATTTTTTCTGTATGGTCGGGAAGTCGGGGATTCCCGAGATATTAAACCGATTGAACACTACGTTCCATTCTAGTGCTGCCAACTTAATAATTTTTACCTAAATTTAGGGAAAATTACAAGATTTACAAGTACCGGGTCGGCAAAAAAAGACAAGAAACTAGATAGTAATTGTTTGGCCAATGAGCGAGGGAACTATAAGGGGGCGCCTGTGGGAAATTATACAGAATCATAAAAAGGCGCTGGAGGAAAAGGGGCGCCGCAGGCAGCCTGCGGCGCCCCTTTTCGTGCGGCGCCCCTGGGCGGTCGCCCAACCGCGCCCTACCCTAACGCCGCTCCTGGTAAGGGAGTATTTCCCTACGAGTATTTAGATAAATGGGAAAATTACAAGAACGGTCTTTATCATAACAAGATGATTTTTTCTTTAAACAATAGTAATGCACACAACGTTTGAAATACTTTTAGGAAAAATATTCGAGTATACTGAACTCTACTTAAAATTTGATATTCTTTTACTTGCTGATATTTTTGAAAATTTTAAAGCGATCTGTATGTCTACCTATAAACTAGACTACATCATCTAATAACTCCTTCATTGGCCCTTGATGCATTTTCAAAAACGACTGGTACGGAACTTGAATTATTAACAGATTTTGATATGCCCTTGTCTATAGAGAAAGGTAAATTATATTCGCTGGCTTTAGAGCTCTAATTTGTAAAAGTTATGAACGGGTTACTCACGGCATTGTAATGTCTATCCTTGTCACGACCATCTGTAAAACATTGAACGTGTGTTATAGAATTTTTCCATGCTGTCTCGTTTGCCTACGTATAATGCCGAAAGCTGGAGATTAAATGCACGTTTAGTATTAGATGAACTTAGCTTAATTGGCCTAAGGTTATTGTATACATAAAATGTATGAATGAATTAGTCAGAAGAATAATAACACGAATATAATAGTTTAGTTTAACTATTCTTAGTATGTAAATCTCTTGCTTAAAGTTAAGAACAGAGGGCATATTGTCACTTTTACTGTCTCATATGCCCATCTGAACTTCGGCTTTTTCCTTAAAAATTCTTATTTGTTTCAATATTATTATTATTATTATTTTTAATGCGATATAAAGACTGAATTTGTTTATTTATTTGCAGGAAAAATATAATAGTATCTATAAGGCTAATTTATTGGTTATATAACATAACATTATTAGTCAGGATCTGATTCGCTATTGTCCTCGTCAAGATAAAGTATAATGGGACTAATTTCATCTATATCTTTTTTTTTTCTCTCACCATTCTAAAACGAACTGGTCTATTTTCCATATGCAGTTATGCCATATCTCCGGGATGATCTTTTCGAGAGCTTTATTCCACATTTCTTTTAGGACGTCATCACTGTAATCAAATCAACTATATAGGATTGCTTTCACAGTGATAGGGGGCAATCGTAACAATTGTTGTTCGTTCTGGTGAATTATATCGTCGACAACATATTCTTTAGAACTTTCATGTTGTTTGCAAATAAACAATAACTCAGACTTTAGTGTGTCATTTGGAAAATCAATATTTTGTTTTTTAAGGCAACTAATTATGTCCGCTTTTTACCATGCTGTAGTGGGTGATCTATTAATAACTTCCAAATGATAAAAAGCATTGTCGAGAACAATTATCAAGAGTTCGGTGAGATTTGGTAACAGTTTTTCTTTAAGCCATTTCGTATACATTTCTGCGTTCATGTTATCATGATAATCTGCAGACTTTGATTTACTTGATTATTAGTTCTGCTCCTTGTACAAAGCCATTTTTTCCACCTGCATGTACTACTGTGTGTCTTTTTCCTTCACTAGCACTATCTTTGTGTTTCATTGACTTTATGTTGCCATCTTGTTAAATCCTTTTTTCACTGCTTCTGCAGAATATCCACGTCTCATCCAAATTTATAAACGAGAGTCCTTTAGCCTTGAATTTAAAATATTGTCTGAAAAAGACCAGTCTCTTGTGCACAACATTACTTCTTTAATATATGACCTTTCTGTTATTTTCTTTGTTATATTTGAATCCAATTCCCTTTAATGTCTTGTAAAGATTTGTTCGTCCTATGTCGGCAATTTCTTCATGTTTTAATTCAAGAAAAATATTGTCCAAGCTTATGTGTTGTTTGCGTTCTCTTATTTCGTATATTATGTTACGAATTTCTGATTTGGCTCCTTCTGGTAAATCTAAAGATTTTGGGTGCTGCCTTGGTTTATTTTCCTTTTCCTCAATGTGAACCATCGGTTGCGTTCTATTAGGTTTGTTCCAACATTGCATTACAAATAGATTTCTAACAGTTTGCTAATTCTTTTCAAGGCGCATGTCTGTAAAATAATTAGTTCCTGATCAATTTTTATCTACGGTTGGAACAACTGATATTTTATTTGAAGTTTGTGAGCATTGACGTTTGTAACCTAACCATCTAAAATAAATGTAGAGGTGTCAAAAGGAAACTATAAACAATAACAAATTATTATTACGATTTCAAGCCAAACGGCTTCGCAGAGTATAACAATGGAACAAAAAGGTAGGAAAGTCACTACTACATTTAAGAGTTGTAATTACATATCATTATTTTGGAGCTAAACAATCTCGTATCTCGTCTTGAATTAGATTTAGGAAGGTGTTGATTAGATGTAGTCAATGTAAATTTTTAAAAATTTTTAATGTTGATAAGGAACGTGTTGTATAGACGATTGTTACATTTCAAAATTAGAAACTTTTTTCCCAAAATTAACAGTATTGATGATACAATTGTTTTCCTCTCAGGTACAGATATTTTGAAATCAAATATGAATAATGTATGAATATATTAAAAATTAAGTGCACAAAAAGGTGTATCTTCTTCTAGAATATTATCCTATTTTAGATGTTGTTGAGGAGTTCTTAGTGTTTTCGGCTCCCTCAAAAATAAGTAGCCGTCCAACCAGCATAGAAGGTATACCAGTATTACAACAAGCCCATCTTAAACCAGAAGAAAGATCGAAATTTGTTGCAAGTCCTATTAGATTTATATAAAAAATACCGTTCAAAAGTGGGGAGTTTTGAAATTAAAAATTATAAAAAATTTTGGGAAATTATATTCCCAGAATTAAACAAGATTTTAAATATCAATTATAATTCAAGTCATGTTGAAAATGGGTGGAGGGTAGTAAAACGGTCGTACAAAAAATTTATTGACAACCAAAAAAAAACAGGAAGGGGTAAAAAGTATTTTGAATCTGAGAAGGAAATGGAAGGAAATGGATGATATTTTTAAAGGCAAAAAAAATGTTAAGCCTGAAGTTGTACTGTCTACAAATACAGTAGACCATTTAGTAGAAGAGACTGAAGAATCTATTTTAGTACATACTTCAGCTGGTACCACAACTGAGACCCCGAGAAAAACTATATTAAAAAGAAGAAATCCGGCAACAACTAGAACTATGACCATAGATCAGATAAGAAAAGATAGGAAGGAATATAATAGGGAGGGAATCGAAATTGAAAAAGAGAAGTTGGAAATTCAAAAGCAGAAACTGATTTTAATGAAGGAGAGAAATGAGCTCATAAGATAAAGGAACGAACTGTTAAAAAATAGTACATGTTCCACTTGTAGATGAGGCACCTAATTCATTATTTGTGTTATTTTTACCAAAGGATTATGCTTTTATTTTTTGATAATTTTTGTGTTCATTTTTACCAATGGATTATTTAATTTGTGATATACTTGTGTTTTTTTACCAAAGGACTATTCTTTTATTTTGTTATTATATTTGTTATTTTTTTATATGTTTACCTTTACTGCAATGTTACAAGTAATAAAATGTTAAGTTTGTTTATTTCAAAATATGTGTTGTTTGTTAATTTTACCAAATATAAATACAGCGAGTCCACAGCTGGAGTTAATGAGGAAAAAATTTTATTATAGATATAGATGATAATTACAAGATATACAGATTTTATGCACTAAAGTGATCTTCACATTGGCAAAGTGTTTGCTACCCTATCCCTAATAGCACGAGCTTCCAGGTTTTCTGCATCATCTTCATAATTTTGTTGTTCATCACCTGGTATATTATTTTCATCTACTTCTACTTGTTCATTGTCCACAACAAACTCATCATCTAATGCAATATTATGTAGTACACATGCTGCTATGATAAAATGACAGATAAACCTAATTCTCCTTAATTTTAAATGGTACAACTGACGAAACTTCTGCTTCAATAGACCAAAACAATGCTTTAAGGCATATCGATTTTTTGAAAGTTTCAAATTATAATTTTGCTGTCTTCTATTTAAGTTGCCCCAGTCTTTGTAAGGGGTTAATAAATTTCGAAGCAAAGGATAGCCACTATCGCCCAAAATATAATTCCTTCCACATTTCACTTCTAGGCCGTTTTTCAATGAAGAGTTTCGAAATACTCTGCTGTCGTGCACAGACCCAGGATATCCAATAAAAATGTCTAATATTTTTTTTTGTGGTCACAAACAGTTTGCATCTGAAAGAAAATAATAATTTATTAGATGGTAGTATGAAAATATTTTGGTAAATAATTCGGATTAGGGTAAATCTAGAGGTGGGCGTCACTTTATTTTTGTTTGTTTTGATTTTATATTTTTCTACATTTTTCCAATAAAAAAGTGCCAATGTATGAATTTTTATATAATACAGATGCTTTTATTAACCCACCCACCTCTAGATTTACTGTAATCCGAATTATTACCATATTTTGTTTTAAATTGTTTATATCGATGTTTTCTAGTGGACACAAAAAATATTTTAAACCTCTACCTGAATACAATAGTATCCTTTTCGATTTAAGTAGGATTCTGGATCATTTTCTGGTTTATCTAATTTTATATGGGCCCATCAACGGCTCCAATTACATTTGGAAATCCATTAGCTCGGAAATGTTCTTCACTGATCTGCTTTTCATTTTCATTTGGCCATTTTAGTATTTCAGAAGACAACTTACTCAAAAACATAGTAATTCGATGAATTATGCTACTTATAGAACTTATTGTCACATCAAATCTATTAGCAACGTCTCGAAAACTGGCAGTCTGATGTCCCATGTACCATAAATAAATAAGGACCTAAAATTAAATTATCCATAGGTGAAAATATCAACCTCAGCAAATACTTTTATTATGATATAGTACTTACTTGATGCAAAGCAGGTATATTTCCATACTGGCCCACTTGCCTATTAAAATATTCACTGATTTCGAACCTCTCACTTATGTGATTAGCAGTGTCTTTTGTTATCCTAAAATGTTCAAAGAACACTTTTGCTGAATATTGTGGTACTGTTTCATCTGAAAATATTACAATAAGATACAATAACCTACTAAAGTGGAAAAAAATCAACCTTACCTAAATAGTTTTGGTTTTTTATTCTTCGCTCCTCTGGTAGAAATTCAAAATCTTCATTATCGCCACTTTCCATGGACGATATGTCACTCACCTCACTATAAAGATACTCTTCGTCACTCACTCATATTTTTCGATTTAAAAATGCAAGAAAATTCCAAAGCAGACGAATCTAGAACTAATTTGGCGGATTATAGACACGTGTAAAGTATTTTTTGAAATATGCGGTTGTAGGTTATATTTAGCTTTCGTATTTTAAGGATTAGGTTTTACAATAAAAGAAAAATCAATACGCATGCGCCAAATTAACAGTCCGAAGATAATTCGCAAACCCTTCTGATAGTTTTCAAACAGGTTAGAATTTTGGATGGAACAGAAAACTGATCGTTTGCTCATCGTTAGTAACTCCGGTTGGAACGCATTTAGGTCACTGCGCAGAATCCTCACAGTTAGAAACTGTTTCTGACGCGGGTTGGAACAAACCTATTATCTTTAATTACACTTTTTAAATTTGTTTCACTCACTCTAGTAACTTCAGTTACACGCTGATGAACTTGTAGTACAGACCTAAGGGGTCCACCAATGTTTTTCTCTTGGGTAAAATACTCAAACATATTTAAAGTAACTTAAACGTTATCTATGTGACTTCGTGGCATACTGAACCCACTAAGAAACCAGGTAGGTAGATCCGCACGCAATGACTGCTGTGGATAAAATAAGGGTAAATAACTATTGCTCCAATTTATTAGGCAGGACTCAGCTTCACATCATTGTAATGCTTAGAATCGTAAACTCGACAAATGAACTTTATTAGAGGTGGGTATTCCTAATGTTCAAACATATATGGCAAGGCTTACTATCATATATGGATCAAGTATATAACAGCAATGAACCTACTTCATATCTTATGCATTTTGATGTAAATGAATTCCATGGGGCTGCAAAGAGTGTACCTTTCTTTACGATGAATTTCAATGGACTGATCTTTTTATCAAAACATATTGATATTATGAATATTTCAGGAGATAGTTCAATAGAATATATTTTGAGGTTGAATTTTTATATCCCAATCAACTTTATGAATTACATAAAGATCTACCTCTCTGTTCTGAACGCTTAATACTACAAACTTCGTGCTCAAAATTCCTAACATTCATAACATTATTTAATAAAAAAAATTACGTGATTTATTATTAAAATTTAAAACAAGCAATTCAGCTTATATTAAAAATAACAAACATCTATAGAACGTGTAAATTTATACAGTTGGCCTATTTTTAAGAAATCGTTGAATTTAATGCTAAATTGAAAAAACAAAGCCAAAACGATTTTGACAAAAATTTCTGCTAACTGATGAACAATACAAATTAAGGCAAAACACTGGAAAATTTACGTAAATATAAAGATTTAAGATTGGTAACAAAATGACCAGTTAGGTTTTTCAGAAAGATTTGGTTTTAATTGAAAAGTCAAAATTAAATGTTTCTTTCAATAAGCCCATTTAGGTAGAATTTTCAATACTGAATATTAGCGGAAAATTTGCTACCCAGGCAAAACTATTTTAGATATACAGATACATATTTCCTTACTTACCACTTTTTGGTTAAATACATTTAAGAACATATAGAGCAAGATATTAATAAATTTGGCACTTCGAACGATCCTGTAAATAACTATTATAATACGCCTTTAAAGAATAAAAAGGTTTTGGGATTAATGAAAGATGAAAATAATGGAAAAATTATGTCCGAATTTATTGGTTTAAGATCAAAAATGTATAGTTTTAAAGTTTTGAATGATAATAATATTACTGACCAAAAAGAGCAATTAATGAAAAAGATTAAGGGCATAAAATCATCTTCTTTAAGATCGATTAATTTCGATAAATATTATCAATATTTGTTTAATAATAAATGCACAGAATGTTCACAAAAAATTATAATATAAATAAAACACCACTATTGTTCAAAGAAAAGTGGCTTTAAATCCATATGAAGATAAAGAAATAATTAATTTTACATATACAGATACCCTTCCCCGAGGGTATTCTAAGATATAAAATTTTTTATTTTCAGAATTTTACGGAACAAGAGTATGTTTCACTTATAAGAAGTATTTTTTGCTTTTGTTATGGAGTAGAGTCATTCGGGGTAAAACGACGCACTTTTTTTTCTTTACTTATTAAATATAAATCATAATGATACTGGACTTTGCTGTATGCGCTATATGTGACATATTAAATAAGCTTTTAAAATAAAAATACTTTAATAAGATAACTGTAACAGATTTTTGTTTATTATGGAATAATTGAAGCATGTCCGACTGTGGACTTTTGCGCGTATATAGGGATAAAAATACGCAACCGTTCGTGTAAAAGAACGCATAGAAGGTAAAAGAACGCGTTCGGGAATAATTAATGATTATTAACAAATAATCGACATAACGGGTCACATAACTATTTATTCGATAAATCAAGCTTTATTGAAAAAAAAACGAACCTCAAAAGTAACATCAATTACACTAATAGGAAGATTTATTACACGTTCGTATAGCTACAAAAATATCAAATTATAAATTAAATTAAATGAAACCACATTCAAAAATCTTAAAATAAACCTAACCAACAACATTATCATAACAAATTAACAAAACTTGTAATAAATCGTAGATTAAATATTCTCGACATATTAATTTCTAAGATATTAAGAACTCAATAATTATTATTGAGGATTATTTTTATGATACTTTGGCTAAAATCAGTCTTTTAATCACGAAGAGAATGTAAACATATAAGAAATATCAAAACTTATTATTAAATACAAAAAACACAATAGTACATTCTCGTTTCGTATGCAGCGTAATCTTCATATAACCACCGTTCACATGAAATGCTCTGAATCCAGTCCTCGCTAGGCGGGTGTTTGTATATTTCACCACAAATTGGACAAATTACTTCTTCTTTTTTGTTCTTTCGTAGCATATATCGTTTTTTGGTAGTTTTTCCTGATAGACTTTTTTGAGATTTCAAACCAGATGGGCCAGGCTGAGGCTCAATGTTCAGTTCAATGTTCACACTAGTCGTTTTTATTTTTTTGGTTCCTTAAAGTTCACCTGCTTGGCTCGTTTCTTTAATTTCATTTCTTAATTTTTTTCTCTTGTAACGCTTTCTTATAAGAGCTAGAGGTAATAAGTTCTGATGTTAAGCTAACTTTTGTTCTCTTTTTTTTGTTACATATACGCTACAGTGGATTCAATTGAGCAACCGTAACTATTTGAACATTTGAAGATATATTTTCTTTATTTCTCCAATAGCTTTTTTATGCATCAACTACAGTTTTACTACTTTCCCCAGAGACTTTACCACTGTCAATAATATTTTCCATATTTTCTATTGTAGTTATATCCGAATCAGTGCCATATTGGTTACGATCTACATGAAGTGTGTCAAGGATCGAGGGACTTGACGGTGAAGTTTTATTGTCATCATCATTCTCTTGTTGATTTGAATCTATAAATTCTTTATGCAGAATTTGGTTGGGGTTTCTTACTTCATTTGTGGTAGTAAGCGGTTGAATAGGTTGCCTCGATGCTTCATCATTTTCGTTTCAATTTGGCGTATTCTGGTTTAAATCCATATATTCATTAAGTGGCGTAAGAACGCTTAAAATTTCACCACTTTCATTTGATGGATTCTGCTCAGTTACTGTTGAAGGCATAATCAATTTCGTCGAATAAGTCATTAGCATATGGAAATATACCAGCAGCTCTAAAGCCCGATTCTGCATTAGTTATGATAGCAATATGCTTGTAGGCAGCATTGAAGAGACCATCTACTTGGAACTGAGTTATATCTCGGCTAGGATGGTGGCTCACCCATTTCTCGCACTCTATGGAATATTTAATCTTTAAGGGATTTGTGAAAGGCCACATCCAAAGGTTGGATTTTGTGACTGCCATGAGGTGGAATAGTGAGCATAACGATGTAGTGTTCTTTGGCGTAAGATAACCCTTCTAAAGAAATTTGTGGAGAATGATTGTCCAAGATAAGGAGCACAGGGTCTTCTTGAGTTGAATGCACGAAATCTTTAAAATGGTGTAGCCAGTTGACAAAAAAAGACATAAACCCATCATCAGATACCATACCATGATGTTTTCGTGGAAATATGAATGCCGGGGTATACAGTGTCCAGTAGTACTTATACACATCAACTCGGTAATTGTCATCCCTCTTTCAGTTGACACTATCTTTCCCACTACTTTTTTACCTTTGGTGGCAATAACTTTGGGAGTTTTTTTCGGGAACCGTACTCATACCAGTCTCGTCCATATTATATATCCGATGTGTATTTTTCATACAAATGTTTGAGGTTCCGATAAAATTTCTCAATTTGAGCTTTGTTGAAACCTATTGCTCTAGCCTAAATGATTGGCGCCGATAGCCGCAAACCAAATGCTCGTGTCGTTTAAGGAAGCATTCTACCCAGTCACGACCGGCCATTCGAGGGGGATCATCGAAATGATGTACAATTCTGTCTGCCATCCCAAATTCGTATGCTAATGGCGTAAATCATTGATCGTGATCCCAAAAAATCTTTCATCCATGGCTTCACAATGATTTACAAATTTTGTTTCTTGCTCTTTTGTAAAGGTTGGTTTAAACCGACCCAAAACTTAAGGTACATAGCCCATTCTCAGTCTTTTTCGGAGGGTGACTTCATGAATGCCCACAAGATCGTTTACTTTTTTCTTGTTCGATAAGCTTTTCGCTGCAATAACTTTATCTTTCGGGACTAAATTTCTCCCAGGTATTTTCTTTTTATAATTACGTGTCATTTTTTGCATTCTGGAACAATAATACAAACCAATGTCATCATTATATATATATATATATATATATATATATATATATATATATATATATATATATATATATATATATATATTATATCATTTTAATTATCCACCTGGGGCAAATATATGCAGATGTGGGTAAAAATACGCCTGCGTATTATTACCCTCGTAGTTTTACCCCGGTTTGCCAACCGACAAAATAATACTGATTAGTTGAGATAAAGTTAGGTTAGAATTGAATTTTGGCTTAAATCGTTTTATAACCATATAGAATCAACAAAAAGAACTTACCTCGCAAATGACACAAATGAAAGTGCTACAAACTTTTCCTTGGAACTACAAAATATCGTTTTTCACAAATATTTGACTACACATGAGTCGCACCGCTCAACAGGTGTTGTCCCCAAATTGTGGTTAAAGCGCATTCACTTCTGTCGCTCTAGTTCTCTTGTCTGCTGATTCTCCTCTGAGAAAATGTCATTGCGTACTTAATACCAAAAGCGTAGTTTTAATTCGAATAACTCTAAAAATTATCGAAATTTTGTAGATAAGTTACTGTCAAAATGTAATTTTCAAAAAAAAGACCTTTACTATTCAGAAAGTATTACCAAGTGTGCTGACCTTGAATAGTTCCTGTCTTTTTATTGTAAACAAATATTAAACAGTTAAGCTATATTTATACCGAGCGCCCCACCGAGAACCAAATCGATCTATATATGGAAAAGTATATATAGGAAAATTTTGAAAATTTGACAGTATATTAATGTCGATGGGGGCAACCCCGCTAAAATATTTTCAAGATGGTGACACTTCCGGTTGTGTGCGTAATTTTGTTATGACAAAAGGTTTATTTCTTTTACTCATATAGTTGGTTACGACGGTATTGAAAAACGATCAGATGTCAATGAAATGTATGAAGCTCTCACTTGTCATTTGAAAATCCTTAATAATCATGCAGGGACGTTTTTGAAAATACAAACACAGAATCGTGTTCTATGATCTCCTAAATCTTCACTAAATCCAATAAATACCCAGAAATCTAAAACGTTCCCTGTAAAAATAACTAAAAAATTTGTGCATGTGTACTATTTTGTTCATCTTGTTAATTTTTTCTTCCAAAATTAAGCATTTCAGACATATGTTTCAAGGAACAGTTTCCCTTGTTTTCAGCTATTGTACTATTCTTTATTATAATATTTTAATTATTTCTAATTACATTCTGTACAAGCTGTATTAACTAATCATAGTATACACTTAAATGAGTTTGAAATACTGTGTATTTTCATAAAGCTCAACAGAATGTTGCTTAACGTTTTCGAAAGAGATACTACAAGAAAAAAGCTCTTATTAGTTACTTACCGGTATATCAAGCTGATTAAAAATTTCCATATGTACATCCATACCTAGTTAGAAAACCTAAATAAATCCAATAAAAACAAGCACTAATAAAGTGTTTTTATTATAACGATAGTCTAAAATTTATAGGCTATCAAGTGTTTAAAGTCACAAACACTAAACACTACAATATTAAATAGAGGCACAAAGTGTCTAAACTATTTTATATCGTAATATAAATACGAAAAATATCACAACGTTGTCGACAAAAATGCGCTTAATAATATTTTATAGTCGTTATGATAGAAGGACAAAATAAAGACACAGTTAGTCTGAGGCCAGGGTATGTAAATAACAGTTGCTTTTTTTGTATTCCTTGCGACGGACCTGTGGATATCTTTTATCTCTATTATGAATAGAAATAAGGAGGGAAAATCATCATCTCCTTTAGTATTTTCCGATTTCTATTGAGTAGGCATGGAGTAGGTAAGCGTGTTAACCTTCATATTTTTATAAAAATATTAATGGGATATTTTGTAGAATTATTAAACTTTAGATAATATAACATGTTAAAAATTATGAAAGAAATATAAATGTTGTTTCAATTTTAAAAATAAGTTATTTTTCTCTACTCCGAGAGGAAGACAGAAAATCGAAATGAACGACCCTAGTTATATTTACGAGGAACATTTTTTTTAATGTATGCCAACTAAAAACCGTTACAATTACTAAATTTTTAAAGATATACACCGTTTTGAGTATATATGCAATTATGTTTTCTTTTAATGCATTTGTTTTCTATTTTCTTTCCACTGTTGTCATTTTCTGGGATTAAGTCATTAGTTTTCAGCAGCAATGTTTAGTTTTTCAGGATCGACATTACAATTTATAGTCATATTATCTTTATTTGGCACCGTCGCAGTATTAAGTTTATTTTGAGAATCAGTACGCAAAGACATATTGAAATAATTAGAGTTATCTTCAGCATTCCATCTTCGTTCACCGTCTTCTGAAGGCGAGTACTCCAAATCAGTATCAGGAATTATTTCATAATTAGAGTCAACCGGACAGTCTAAAATAATATGTACATGCTTTATGTTTTCATAAATACTTGAACTTAAATATGTTTTTTTCCCTGACCGTATATCTAATTAATGTGTTCATTTTAAATTTTGGGTTTATGTGTAATTTTTCAACAACATAGAAGTTTCATTGTTTTTTTTTATAAAAACATTTTCATAAAATAAAAAGTATAAAATATGTATTATTTTTACTAAGATTAAAAAAAATATAGGAAACATAGTATTAAAACTTAAGCTTAAAAAATATTAGGTAACAATAGGAAGAAAAATTATATTATATATAAAAAAAAGTACACCTTAAATTAAAATATCACTATCACTATTGATTACATTCTAAAAGTTTGAGAACCATCCTAAAATAAATTTTTTCTTTACCCGGTTAAATGTTACTTAATTTTCTTTTAAAATTTAACTTTTGATGTGTTTCCTAAATATTTTTTTCTTTTCGTAGAAAAACAATACATATTTTATACTTTTTAGTTTCTGAAGACGTTTTTTTTATAAACCGAAACGGAAAACGAAACAATCTTTTCTCTTGTTACAAAATTTCAGACTAAAAATGAAACCGAAACATTAAATTTACCTACATAGTTTCGTTTAGACTCCTCTATATTTGCAGCGGCAGTGAAAATCTGAAGTTATCGTACCTTAGTTTTAACTCACATCAAATTATAGGTCAGTAATGTTAGATTCAGTACACATAATTTTCCGGATAACATTTTTGTTTCAAGTTTGAGAAAAAAGTACATTTTAATGTGCTCTACGTCCAATTTTTGTGCAAAATATTTGTTCAGTGTTTTACCTAGAACATTCCTTGTAAATATAAGTGGTTAAAAAATAATAATTAGAGAAAAGTAAAAATGATTCACTTTCGCTCAGTGAGAAAAATTTTGAATTTAAAATTTTCGCTTTAAAAATATCTAAACTCCAATGTTATTACGTTATTAGGGTTGCTTTTTGGGATTAGATATTTTTATTAAGTTTAAGTTTATCATTTTCGTATCTTAAAAAAAAGTTTAATTAAGTGAAAACCCTAAAACACATAGATTAGCATAGGGTTTTAAAGTAGGAGGGTGCACCAAAATATAACTTTTATCGAGTCCCATGTGTGACCAAAACAACGTTTTTTGGCACCATCAAACCATTAAAACTCTTCAAAACCTACCTTACAGATTTTGATGCTTTTGTTTATTTTGTGATTGTCACAGAAACCAAAAACCGTCAAATCCTCCCCAGGAGCAGCTTTTTCCTGATTTAAATATTTCTATCTTTGGAAAATCAAACAAGACCATTCTAAAAGATTATTAGAGTTTGGTAAATTTATGACATCCAAAAAAAAATACTAAATACTAAAATACGATAAACTTGGAATTTCACGACACGCGTCCGTTAAAACTAATATTGCTCATAGGTCATTATTTGCGCCTATAATGTGGAAATGACACAACGTGTAAGGTAGTGCTAGTAGATGCAACTTATTTAAAATTAAAGTTTATTAATTAATATCTGTGCTTAACTTTTCGTTCGGATAGGACAAAATGGACGACTAAACTTGAGTTAGTGGCGTCATGTCAGATGGCAGTAAAAACAGAGCCACTTACAGGCCAGGAAACGAAGCGATTTTTGGGAGGTAAAAATGACTGAAATACTGCCTGCCATCTGATTGCAGAAATGGATAGAGGAAGGTAGTAGAAATGACGTCTCATCTCATGTCAACAAATTTTGGTTGGAACATTTTTTTTAACTAATCGGTCGAAAAATCATTTTTCCCCGGTTTTTTGGATTTTACGGAAAATCTAAGGGATTTAGAGAAAAATGTTCTATAGACGAATTGTACGTCTTATCTTCAAAGTGAGTTTTCGTTTGTCCAAATCGGTCTGTAAACAAAAAAGTTATTGCAAATTAAACAATAAAAATGGCTTATTTTTCAATTGTTAATAACTTTCTTAATATTTATTGTATTGTTATCAACTTTTACCAGAATGTGAGTTTTAAAGTGCTTAAAAAGTATGCGGAAGTTGGGCGCTGTCGGTCCAATAGTTTTTGTAAAATTGCAATTGTTTATTAGAAAAACCGAAAAAGTTACTATTTTTGATTGGCTTTACCGTCGTCTACGAAATCGCTACGCAGTTCTGTCAGTGCTCATTCTCTTCATAAAGACTTAAGCTATCATGTATTAAGAAAAAGTGGATATTTTTCATGTTTTGTTTATGCAAGTACTAGTCTACTTTCTCCCATGCCATCTTATTGGGCGTGTTCATAAATTAAGTGGTGCTTGCGTCAGTATGAGTGTGAGGGTGCCATGCTTTGTTCTGGGGCTAAAATAAACAAATTTGGATTAAACATATCGAACATTTCAAGTTCAAAAACGCCACTAACTTTGATCTATCTACAGGTGAAGTACCCTTTATTGTAATCAAAAACTTACCTCAGTAAAAACAGAACCTTGCTTAAAATCTGGGTGATTTAAGAAGAAATCATAGTGTAGAATCGGAACGAGATTTCTTCTATAACCTTCGCAGTCCTGAAGAGGTTCAGCGACTGAAAGGCAGTAGCATCTCAAAGAAAGTTCGCCGCTTTCTCTTCAGAGGCCGAGCTGGTGAATCGGATGAAGCACCTTCTCTTGATTCCCCAACCTGTTCTGGTTGGAATGGGGAATCAAGAAAAGGTGGATCTTCATCTAATTCAGCAGCACGCACCTCTGTTGCAGATTCAGCAGGCGTCGGGTCTTCAGATACCTGTTCATTACTGATGAGGGAACGAGGTTCTGCACCGCTTTCCACTTCAGATACCGGTAAGGCATCCTGCCCCTGTAGCGTGTTCCAGTTTCTTGACCCTTACCGCTCGCCTGCGTACGCAGACCAAGTGCTTCAAGAGTGGGAAATACTTAATATCTTTAAATCACTAATGGAACTCGGCATATGTAATATGCCGATCAACATGGCCATTGAAACACATCTCATGAAAAGGTTTAAAAAAATCGTTAATTGCTACACATCTATGATTTTTTCGCAAATCCTCCAGTTGTTGGCATCTGAGGCATCTATGTTGTGTTGGCATGATCTAAAGAGACTAAATACGTTATAGACATCTAAAATACAATGTAAAACTACAAACTATGTAAATAGGTAAAAACCATTTCTTGAGAAAGTGGGCTTTCAACAGTTTTAACATTTTGTATAGCTATTATGCTTAGAGTTTTGTACATTTTTGATAAAAAGGTAGAAAACCATTTTTCGAATAATATCAAAAAGAAAATTTTATATGTATAATACTAATATGGAAAATTTCTTGAGCCTGTATGAGCTAAAAAATAAAATTAATACCTGTACTTAACTTCTCGTTCGGACAGAACAAAATGGACGACTAAACTTGGGTTAGTGGCGTCATGTCAGATGGCGGTAAAAACAGAGCTACTTATAGGCCAGGAAACGAAGCGATTTTTGAGAGGTAAAAATGATTCAAATACTGCCTGCCATCTGATTGCAGAAATGGATAGAGAAAGGTAGTGAAAATGATGTCTCATCTCGTGTCTCAAGAAATTTTGGTTGGAGGATTGTTTTTTTTTTAACAAATAGGTCGAAAAATGATTTTTCCCCGTTTTTTTTTTGATTTTTATGGAAAATCTAAGCGTTTTAGAGAAGAATGTTCCATAGACGAATTGTACGTCTTGAAAATATCTTCAAAATGAGTTTTTGTTTGTCCAAATCGGTCTGTAAACAAAAAAGTTATTGCAAATTAAACATTAAAAATGGCTTATTTTTCAATTGTTAATAACTTCTTAATATTTATTGAATTGTTTTCAACTTTTACCAGAATATGAGTTTTAAAGTGCTCAACAAGTGTGCGGAAGTTGGGCGCTGTCGGTCCAATAGTTTTTGTAAAATTGCAATTGTTTATTAGAAAAACGAAAGTGACTATTTTTGATTGGCTCTACCGTCGTCTAGGAAATCGCTACAGTGCTCATTCTCTTCGTAAAGACTTAAGCTATCATGATTAAAAAAAGTGGATATTTTTCATGTTTTGTTTATGCAAGTACTAGTCTACTTTCTCCCATGCCATCTTCTTGGGCGTGTTCATAAATTAAATGTTGCTTGCGTGAGTATGAGTGTGAGGGTGCCATGCTTTGTTCTGGGGCTAAAATACACAAGTTTGGATTAAATATATCGAACATTTCAAGTTCAAAAGCGCCACTAACTTTGATCTATCTACTAACAAATTTATCGAATTCTTTTACATCCATTATTTTTTCCATCGTACATATCTTGCAAATTCAAGTGAGTACTTTTAGCTTACAAATGGTGTCCAGAAGCGTGGAAAAAAGGAATCATCTTTTGCATGCATTGGAGCGATAAGGTAAAATTACCTGTCCTTTCAGCATGAATAAACTTCTTCACTAAATCAACCATCTCAATAGTCTGTCCAATTGATCGGAGGCGTTCTATTTCATCGAGATATCGCTGTTTGATTTTCAAATATTCAACTTGTCCTAACAAATCACTATCGAATTGTTCGTAGCTGCTAGCTGAGGAAACCACGTTATTCAAGATATTACGCTCGGATTCTGTCAAGTCCATATTTGAGAAAATTAATTTAGCTAATGCTGCCTGTACTAATATATGTCCACGGGCTGCTCTTGCATACACATGTCTTGTCAATGCTTTTACAGTGGACACTTCAGCATACAGTACATAAAACAATTCTAATAATCCCCTTCCTGCCATAATGAATCCTATCGCGCCTAAAAATTACATAAGCAAATGGAATCCACCTAATCGCAGAATAACCCTGTCAATTTTTTCGAATAAAGGAGCCCCACGCAAACTTTCTATCAATATTCGTCCTTTTTGGTAGAGCGGCTGGTCCATCGTAACAAAAATATGCTCCTGATTCGTGGTTTTAGCTTTGTTATTCGCTTCACATAAAACTGTGAATATCGTGTCGAAATCGCTTGGTAGAAAATTTACAAATGGCATAAACAAGACTTTCGATTGACTGTATTTCGATACAGGCGTTATATTTTCCATACAGCTATTCCAACCTCCGATTCCAGTCGATTCTTTAAACTTTCCATACAGCCAGAGAAAGTCGGTGCAAGATACAATTTCAAAACTCGTTATTGGATAAAATCTATCAAGATCTTTAATGAGGATTTGTTTTGAGCCTGATTTCACTCGCGATTTTAGCTCTCCTAATTTTTGAAGAGGTAAATATCCAAATGATCCGGTCAGTTTAATTGTCGAACTTTCGCTGGGTTACCTTTTTAAATTCTCGATTTGTTTTTGACATGATACCTCAGAAGCTGGCGTCGCACATACAATTCCACCCATCGCATGGAATGTACGTCGACCGTCTATTGTTGCGATGTTATGATCGGCATTGTCAAAAATACATTGGATATACGCATCACCCAAGTCAATGCGTTCTGTATCTGCCGCGGTTGATGCTTGTAATAGTAATGTATCGTGATAAGATGCACAAAGTCCTAAGCTATCAATAATTACCCTGGAGCCATGCTTTTTGCGCAGCATCGATGACAACCCCAGTAAAAGATGTGAGGAAAAGGAGCGCGGTCTTACCATTGCTATGTGAGCGACTGTGATAATTTTATTGTTCCAAAACTTAATATTTTGCTCATTTGTAGGATTTTTGTTAGACATAATCATAGTTGTTAAAAATAGTTTCAAAATCGGCGGAATATTATTTTCGACATTATTTAAAAAATTATTTGGTGAAAAATAATTGCTGGTGTCAAAGTATTTTCCTTTGATTTCCTCGCGAATAAGTTTACCGGCTATCTTAACTTTTTTGTATTTCTCGTCGTTTTCATCCTCTTTTTTTTTTTATCGCGATACCAATTTGAAGTCAATATACTTTTTTGTGCCATACGAAAGCAAACAATAATATCTTTTGGGACATGATAAGTTATTACTTGATCGCCAAAAAAATATTATATTTCTGTTTCAATACTCTTCAAACCAGTAATATGCTCTAAATTATGTTGATTTAATATTTCCTGAAGTGAAAACTGACATTCTTCGTCGCTGTTGTCATATAAATATCTTATCACTATATCGACAGCTTCTTTAGTTGATTCATCCAGGGAACGCCCCCTTTGTTTAGTTAGTGCTACAGGCAAAAGTTTTTATAGCAATTACCATGATAACGCGCGCTTTTTTCAAACAAGTCTACATTTTTGATACGAGCTTTGATTATTGAACAACTCCTTATTATGTCGCCTTTTACGGTGGTTGGATAGTCTTTAACTGCGGCGACATGTCGAAGGATACTCGATTTTAATGTTTCATCTCTAACAAATTTAATTTTATCGTATTTATTAGGAGCTTTTTTAATATAATCACCGGATGCATCCTCTTCACGAAACAAACAACGCCGACTAAAATCAAAACTACCATTTTCGTCACTTCGCTCAGACGCTGTTCTATGTTTCTTCGATTGACGAAGATACGCTGTGATTCTGCTGTCAGTAACGTAGTTTCGTTGGCAAGGTGAGTGAACAGTTACACTCGTACAATTTTGAAGCAATTTGTGATGATTGTCCTTCCGTTTCTTATTAGAAGCAATTAGAGAAACGATGCCTTTTTCTTGCACGATTCTAATGTTTTTTTGTAATTTCTGAATCACAAATGAAACACGTTGAATTTTCAGCCATTATTCTACCTTTTTCTGTAAAAAAAATGATGTCTCATAATGTATTTATAAAAGAAAATTCATTAATTACGCTTTCATTTCATTTACCTGCGTATATTTTATACATTGTATACTTGAATTGAATAGGAATCAATGTCCACCTTGCAGTATCATCAAAAGTAGTTTATCTGGAGCAGAAACATAATATTTTATAAGTCAACGGATATTTTTTTGTATGAAAAATTATAATTAAATAGATTACAATAAATTAATTATTAATTATAATACAAAATTATAATCAAATAAATCACATAAATTATCTTTTATATAATTTATTTGAATTTATCTGAATATTATATAATTTCAGCTTTGAAATTGAAGACAAATTATTCAAACTAGCTAGCTTTATTTATCTAAAAATTATATTATTTCTGTTTTGAAAAGCATAGGCATAAATCAATCAATATATCTTCTATTGGTATATGCACATGTAAATCAATATATATTCTATTGGTGCAAAAAAATGGGCGGAGCTAGTTTAGATCGATACTAAGACATTGTAAGCCCCACTTGGAATACTTTCTAAATAGATTTTGTTATAAGACCAAATACGGGATATGTGTAGAAAGTTAAATAATTTTTAAATAATTAAAGTTAAATAATTTTTAAGAAAGTTAAATAATCATTACATTTTTTTTAAACGTTTAGAATTACGTTTCCTCATCGCGAGAGTTTAAATAATACTCAATTTGGAAATTAATTATTTTATACTAAATAAATAACTAATAAATACTTTTATTACTATTCACTTTCTGTAAAATTCTATATGCTTTCAGGATCTTTTGAATATATTTTTTTGCCATTTATAATGTAACAATAATTTTTCACCCGATTTAAACTAAAAATGGTATAAACAGATTTCAAGGTTTCCGTTACTTACCAATATTCAATTAGGAATTAACATACCACAATAAAACATGAAAAACACTTTTTACGTTGAAATATACTGTAGTTATATTGACTAACACGTCAACTGTTACTGTTGACTGTTACTCCAAAACTGAGTTCTCGGCGCTGGTGACAGTTAGTTTGAAACATCTGCTCTCATTCAAATAAAGCAAGCCTATGATTGTTTCTTTTACTTATATCGAGTTGGTATAGTAGAACCTTGCCAGAAATATAATGCCTCTGCTACGCACGTGTATTCGAGCTGTATATTATGTTCGAAAAGAAAGGCCCTTTGAATTACTAAATGCGTATAATAACGTACATGAAACGTAATTTGAATAAAGTTGTTGGAATATTCAAATTTTAGCACGATATTATTATTTCTAGTTCATACATATGTAATAAAAGCAAAAAATGCGAAATCTTGAAAAATATAATTTTTGGAGAGGTAGGACGGAGCTAAATATAATTGTTCATAAAAGTAAATATATATATATATATATATATATATATATATATATATATATATATAAAATAAGGTATGTAATCGTTTTCAATGAAAAACCATGTAAAATGAGTAAAAAAAATTAAATGTAAAAAATGTAATTTTCGGAAGGGTGGGGGTGGTCCGAGAAGGTTGAACATGTGCCCAATATTATTTTTTTTTTGATGAGCTATCCCAAAAAAAAATCAAAAAATGAAAGCTCTACGTTATTTAGAAGCGGAGATGTCGCTAATTTTTCAAGCGGTTGTTAATTAATTTATTTATAAGCGAAAAACTACCCATACGCTCATGACGACTTTGCATAAACAAAATATGAAAAATATCCACTTTTTTTTACTACATGATAGTTTAAGTCTTTACGAAGAGAATGAGCACTGACAGAACTCTGTAGCAGTTTTCTAGACGACGGTATAGCCAAGCAAAAATAGTCACTTTTTAAGCACTTTAAAACTCACATTCTGGTAAAAAACAGTTCAATAAATATTAAGAAAGTTATTAACAATTAAAAAATAAGCCTTTTTTAATGTTTAATTTGCAATAACTTTTTTGATTACAGTCCGATTTGGACAAACAAAAATTCATTTTGAAGATATTTTCAAAACGTACAATTCGCCTTTGGAACATTTTTCTCTAAATCCCTTAGATTTTCCGTAAAATCCAAAAAACCGGGGAAAAATCGTTTTTCGATCTATTTGTCAAAAAAAAAAACAAAGAAGATACGTCATTTCTACTACCTTTCCCTACCCATTTCTGCAATCAGATCGTAGACAGTATTTGATTTTTTTTTAACACTCTGTTTCCTGGATTAATTTGACTGGCGATATCGGCGAGTTTTTAATATCATACCGATATACTTTGGAATTTATATTTTATATAGCAGTTGTTTCCTGCGAATGTTGCTCTCGTTTTGATACAGCTTCAAAGACGAGACCATAAGGTGGTCGAAACGCGTATGGAGAGAGGACCAGAGTTGTATTTGCAGGAAACAAACTATTTGTATATATTTTTTCCTTTCCTCTGCTTGAAAGGATAATATATGTAAACAAATATTTAAATACGGCAGATGGATTTCTTTATTTCTTAGTGAAATAAGTCATTTATTACAAATTATCTATTTGAAACTGCTGAAAATGTCCTCTCAATAGCATACCTAGTCAACTTATGGGTCTCCTGAATTTATATTAGAAAGTATGTGTTTTATTTCTAACTTATTTAAATTTTTGGGAAACAGGTCACAAACCTAATTTAAGAGTAATTATGTCAAAGTGACTAATTTAAAAAGTTAGATAATTAAATTTTGAACTGTGGCAGTGACACAAGGAAAACGTAATTGGGCAACTATAACTTTTAATTTTGCAGATAGTTAATTAGTAAACTTAATCTATATTTGAGATCATTGCTTAATTGGGAGGTTAATGTTTAATGAAATTAATTTTATTTGCAAATGAACAGATTTATAAGATCCTAGAAACATTATTGCTAGTCTAACGCGCGATATTCTACTTTGTTTTGCTATATAACCTTTAATTGTTCTGTCTTCAATAATCCTCGTTATTTTCGTTTTAGCTCAGCAAAATTATATGGCACAAAAAGGCAAAAACTAATCCACAAATAAGGGGGTTAAGTGATGTATCGATGATCAAGAAATACAATCTGGATTTACCAGATTACATCACGATTTTATTACTTTTATACCTGATATTTTTTCCATTTTAGAAAATGTAGTTGCCTATATAGCCAGTTGTATGATAAGAAAATTATAAAAACTTATTTTTTGCCCTACATCTAAAACAGCATTAGAGCAGGGATATGCGTCGGTCATTGAAGCTTATTTCCAAATACTCGAGCAAAAACATAAAGGAGGCTTATTACACCCTTCTACATAGGTTACTAAATTTATACACCTTATTTAAGAAATAATTCAACATGTTATGCATTTAAATTGTTACAATTATTGATGAAGACAAAGATTTTGGCTCTTAATAATAATTTTTTTCACCACATTTTAAAGGAAAATCGTAGACCAAAATTGATTAAAAATATTATTTTTCTGTGTACTAAAATAAGGTTTTTTACTTTTGTAAATAAAGATCCGAAGATATGAAAGAAGAATTAATAAGAAAACATTTTTCAGATTAATTTTGTTTTCAGGTCAATATTTTTAATAAAAATGTGTTCATAACCCATTTATTTTATTTTCCATTTCCTCCATACTGTAAAAAAATAGTATTGCTTTACAAAGTTTTTTATATTTTAATATAATCTTGATTATGTCTTGGTTATATTTTTGTATCAGATTAATTTTCTTATGTATCTAATATAGATTTTGTTATATTTTTATCCCTTCCAAAAGTTTACCAAAAGGCAAACTGGACTTCCAAGTAGAAAGTTTACCTAAACAATGGCAAAAACCATGGAATGATTTATTATATGTATGAAAAAATTGCATTCAGCAATACGTCGAGAAAATGGTACAGCTAACTATCACAGTTTAGTACCCATATAAATATATACCAACTAATCATTTCAAAATCAATTTATTTCAAAGTGCAGATAAATATAATTATTAATATTAAAGATTTATCCTAATAACTAAATAGGTATATTTTAAAATATCTATATGTATAAATTTAAATAATTATTTTATATTATTTTTATAGGTAGTAATTACATGGAAGTGTAAGTTATTTAAAGCTAAAGTAAAATAATCTACTTAAAACTACGAACTAAAGAAAAAAGCTTGGTGGTGTACGCGAGATCATGCCGATAGCAGTATTGTTTTTAACTCCTTGGAGCTTATATTAAGTAGGTCAATATCATGATCTTGCAGTATTATTTTTAGCATGAAAATAATCACTATTATTTCTCTGTCTTAAATTAATCTGAGGTACATTGAATTCTGTATTATTGAGTAGTAAACAGTATTTAAATTACAAATTATTCCATAAATAAAGAGTGAAACGTATTAATAAGACCTTTTCTGTGTAGATGAAATTCAAAACTTTGAAGCAGTGAAACATATGAAACCATATAGTATATTTAATGTTTTTTCTCACATAGAGATATCTCCAAAAACGTTTTTGGACGCATTCTATTTGATTGTTGCCCGCCGAAGATTGCGGCGACCAAATCACAGAGGCATGCTCCAATTGTGGTTTAACTAGCGAATTATATAATAATATGACACTGATACTGATTAGGATTGTTGACAGGACATTGTCACCTGAGTGAGTCTTCATAAGATCAGTGTCGTAGACGACCCGGCGTGCAGATGGTGTCTGGAGGAGGATGAAACTGCTGACCATATCCTCGGAGTGTGCCCAGCACTTAACGAACTGAGACAAAGATATTTCGGAGATACAATTTTATTACCGGAAGCAGTTAGGCAAGTTCAATTAACGAGGCTACTTAGATTCGCAAAAGCGATCGGCCTCGAATGACCTATAACTATGGTGGGATGTAAAGGACCCAATGAGGCTTAGGCATCGATAATCAAGTATTACCACCTTTGTTTCATTCATTCATGACACTAATACAGTTAAAACTTTTAGTGTTTCGAATAATAAAACTTAACAATTTATGCGCCGTGATAATATGCTGTAGTGAATATTAAACTTTTAAGTTTGACTATTTATACACACCCAGATTCATACAGCCATCTCTTCTATCCAAAGTAATGCTATTTACTGAGTAATCGAACCTAATCGGATTTGTTTTCCATGTAAAAGTTATGGCACAACATTTACTCACACTAGGATTGTTTACAGTAAACCACTCGGACACAGAATTCATATCGTGCTGCAGTTGCAGACAGTTATCAAGTGAAAATATAGTCATATAAACCTCGAAATCTTCACCGAACAAGGATTCAGAACCTTCAATGACACTGGTGAGATCGTTAGTTAACAATGTAAACAATACAGGTCCCAAATAGCTTCCCAGAGGAACACTGAAGGCTGTTCCAAAACTTTTCGACCCAACACTTTCGACCTTAATTTTTTAAGTTCTTCTTACTAAATAAGATTTTAAAAATAGTTACGCTTTTTTTTTTAGAAAAGTCAAACTGCAAGAGCTTCTGAAACGCAACAATCCATGATCCACTTTATCGAAAGACTTAGCGCAGTCCGTATGTACAACATTAACCTACCCTTTATTTTCAAGTATTGATGACTGGTGGACTGTGGACCTACCACCAACGATACCATGCTGTTCTCTGGCGATAAGATAATTAGTATTGTTTTGAATATCTGTAATGATGATCATCTCAAAAATGTTTGCAAGAAAATTCAACACATTGATGCAAATACATTCTAAATATATGCGCGAGTGATTTGTATAAGTCAGCACATCCTTTATATATAAAAGATGATATATTGTCATCTCCAGTACTCTTTCGAGGTTTCAGTTTTCTTATATTATCCTTCATTATTTGATCAGTGATAGGGAAGAAATCAAAGTTACCCCAAGCAAACATCCATCAGCCATAGGCACAGACGATGATGGTTCATACATGAAAGGGAAATATATAGCAAAGGCCTCCGCGACATCAACAAGCCTCTCATAAATTAATGTCGTGGAAAGTCATTTCATTAGGAATGTCCTTGTTTCTACCACTAGACTAGGATCAGAAATTACTTGGATTAGATCTTATTTTCAAGGTTTCTTTGATAATTTTTAAATTCATTAGGAATCTGTTGCTTAACAGTGCGTCCTTCTTCCCCATTAAAGTTTCGAGATCCACCGACTGAAAAGTTTTATTTCTGCCTGCCAACCGGTTTTTTACATTGGCTCAATTTTTTTTATCTTATTCAGTTTTGGATGATACAGTGGCAAGTTTAAAATAGAATATCCCTATTGTATGTATGTATGTATGTACGTATATATATATATATATATATATATATATATATATATATATATATATATATATACATATACATATATAGGGTGAGTCAACGATTGGATGAAGTAAGTTTGTGCCTTTTCGGTGAAATTTACAAAGAAACTATATTTATTGTTTGATACAGTTTATTTTTACGCAGATTTTAAAAATATTTAGGACTCTACAGGGTGAGCCAAAAAACTAGGACAGCATAAAGTTGTATTTTTTTAAATAGAACACCTTATATACGAATCGTATTTTCGATTTAGCTTATAATTTTAAATCTTTTTTATTAAGAGTTTATTATAACAAAACTTTATAGTTTCTGAGATAATTAAGTTTAAAGAAAAAAAGTCACATTTTCAAGCATCAATTCAATCCTAAATAACGTTTTCAATTTTGTGACAAATATATTCAAATTTGGAATTTAGCAAGGTCAAGGACAAGTTAACATAATTTTTACCTAATATTTGCAATAAAAGCTACAGGGTGTTGAACACATCGGCTCAAATTTGAACAAGTTTAAACGAATAAATATCTTTTTTTTTTAAATGGTATATTTTCATGTTATTTAATAGAGTAATAAAAACCCTAAAAGTTTTGTTCAATATATCCTATACCTATTTATAATAGTTTTTGAGATATTTCAGTTTTTCTTATTTTCCATACTTTTTTACAGAAATAGTCTTCATTATCATAGTAGCCATGTAAAATAATAAAAAGAAACTACAGAAACAAACAGAATGTGGTTAAATATGATGAAATACATTATTCGTTATATTACAACGGCAATAGTTTAATTAAACATAATGTGAAAAAATTAACACAACAATAACAAGGCAAATTCATATTTACTTTTATAATAAATTGAAACAAAAAAATTACCTATTAAATACTGAGATTAATTATTTCTTTTTAATAAGTGTTCGAATAAATGACCCTCTTTTGCAATGCACAAATTAAGTCTTTTTTGCAGATTTTCTCGGACCCTGGACAAAATTAGTGGCGTTATTGTTCTACAGGTATCCCTAATCCTGTTTCGCATATCTTCCACTGTTGTTGGTGGATTAACATACACCTTATTTTTAATATAACCCCATAGGAAGAAATCTAATGGAGTGATGTCGCAAGACCTTGGTGGCCGCTCAATGAAACCCCCACGTCCAATCCATTTTTGCGGATATCGTTGGTCCAAAAACGCACGAACTTCACGATGGTAATGCGGAGGCGCACCATCGTGCTGGAACCACATACTGTCGAGTTCATCCCTATCGAGACCTTGAAGCAGTTGGGGTAGTTCTTCTTGTAGAAAATTCAGGTAACGATGGCCATTTAGTGGTTCATTAAAAAAGTGGGGTCCAATAATTCGATTATGATGAATACCACACCAAATATTTAATGACCAGTGGTTTTGATGTTGCACCTCTCTAATCCAAAATGGGTCTTCTGTAGCATAATAATGCATGTTGCGTCTATTTAAGGCACCGTTACTTCTAAAAGTAGCTTCATCACTAAACATTACCTTGCATAATAAATTTGGATTTAATTGAATCTCCGCATTTATTGTACGACAAAAGTTTACACGACTTTCAAAATCCTGTCCATGCAATTCTTGGTGTAATTCCATGTGATATGGATGATACCTATATTTCTTGGTAGTACGATTAGCGGTGGATTGTGATGTTTGACATAATGCTGCTATAGTTAAACCGCTGTATATCTTTACGTTAAAATTTGACATATGCATCAAACTAGTGACATTTTTTTTTTGAGAACTGTAACAGGATCGGAGTGGCTCATTCTACTATTTTCTTTTTCGGTTATATAACAAGAAATTTGTCGAATGGTGTATAAGCAAGTTTCACAAACTAAATATCCTTAAAAAAGAAAAATGTTATACACAAAAATTTTAAAATTGAAGTTTTTCCTTCTGTTTAGACATATCGATAATTTTATATCTCATTTGTATAGGGCTATTTAATGAAGGAGTTTATGTGCTTATAGTGGGTTTGATATTTTAAGTGAAATTTTAAATATGAGAGATTTTAAAAGCGGATTAAAATTTCCTCTTTTATATTACTACACTAAGAGATGTACTACTGCTAAAAATAATTTACTTACGTATTAGTACATGTCTGAAGGTACAAGTGTGGGGTGCTTACGTGTATGTTCACTTTTATAAGTGAACCTATGTTGTTGTAATGTTTCACCTATGAAATTTATGACAATAAAAGCTTTATTTATTTATTTTATAAAGTAAATCGTTTATATTCTAAATTATTGGTAACTATTTCGGTAACAGAAAAAATTATACGCAATTTGTTGATAAAGTTCTATTTTTATTATAATACTCCAGTTAGGTATAACAATATTAGGGTAGTCTAACTGAAAACTAAAAATAAATTGACTATTCTAATAGAATCAGAACTAAAAACAGTATTCTTAGAAACAGTGGGTAAGTATACAATATTCTAGAAATTATTCAGTGTTTTATACTTAATGACTAACTTTATGATTTCTGACTGAAATAAATGAAGTAGTTAAGCTGCAAAAATATTGAATAAAAAGATAAATAATTAATCATCTTCATCAAATAGCCTAGTTTTCTTAAAAATAAATACATAAATTTAAAAAAAAATGTATGCTTCAACAGATAATAGTTAACACAACGCACGACTCATGGCTCCGAGTCTTTAACTGACTACATTTCAAGATTCCTCATGCTCTATCCTCACAGATAAATTTATAAACATATAAATGTGTAAAATAATGAAAGGGGTTCGGTCCAGGGCATCCAGATCTAAGGCCCGAATATTGCATCAGGTTCACTGAAATAGAGTAATACATGCATAAAAAATAATACAGACATGGAACAACAGAAATCGTAAGTGAACTAATTACAATTAAGATTAATTATTTATTTATATACCTAACACTATTTTCAAAAATTATAGGTATATATACAATATCCTAGAAATGATAAGTATTTTATATTAAATTGTTGTAACTTTATGATCTTTGACTGCAAAAACTAAGGTATTCAAGCTACAAAAATATTGAATAAAAATAGAAATAATTAATTAGTTTCTTCTTCATTAAATAGCTAGTTTTCTTAAAAATAAATACAGAAATTTAAAAAAATGGGTGCCCCAAAAGGTAAGATTTAATACATCGCACGACTCATGGCTCTGAGTCTTTTATTGACCTCATTTCAAGATTCCACATGCAACATCCTCACACATAAATGTGTAAGCATATAAACATGTAAAATAATGAAAGGGGCTCGGTTGGGGGCATCTAGATCTGAGGCAAAATCTAGGGCCCCTAGTTGCATCAAGTTCACTGAAACAGAGTAACACATATATGAAAATAATACTGCCATAAAAAAATAGAAATCGTAAATGAACTAATTACAATTAAGATTGATTATTTATATATAATAAATATAAAAAAAAATGGTATCATACTCTTTCTTGTTTTATATAATGCCATGGGCAAAAGAAAAAAATATCCCATATAGAAATGGAAAAGGAAAAGAAGTGCTTAAAAGGTGCCAATAAAAAATTTAAGTTAAAAATTTAGAAAATATGTAAAAAAGAATTTTATGAGAATACTTTAGAAGTGGTGAAATTTTTATGTATGAAAATGCCAAAAGAGATTAAAAAAAACACAAATGAAAATTATTAAAAATGTCTGTACATCCACATATTATCAAAAACTGAAAAGAGGATTAAGGGTCAAAATGACTTCTCCTTTTCTGAGGAATCGCCATCACTCTCACCAACATTAATAATAAGTGGCTGTAAAGGAACTCGAATTTTCTTTTCAATTTACCACTGCTTTTTAATAATATTATTTGTGTGTTCGACATAGTTAGCCCAATTCTGTTTTGTCACTGTTCCTAACGCCTTTTTCCAAGCCTCTATTGGTTCTTTAACTTGTAGAATCAGTTGGTCATAATTTCTTTTTGCCTGACTCCATACCATTTCAATTGGGTTAAAATGGCAATGGTATGGAGGCAAGCGTAAAACTTTATGTCCAGAAGATTCTATTAGCTGATCTACTACAAAGCATTTTGCAGGCTTTGGTACCGAGATATCAAAGACCACAAAGTATCTTTTGTAGCATCTTCTCCAAAGTTGATATATTTTTCTTTCAGCCACGCTTTCATAGTGTCCTTGCTCCAACCCTTTGTTGGCCATTTTTGAAGTTGCCTACTATGATAAGGAGCATTATCTAAAACAATTAAAGAATGTGTTTCCAGTTTTGGCAAAATATCTTTTAACCAAGCTTCAAAGTTTTCCGAATTCATTTCTCCATGGTAATCTCCAGTTTTTGACTTTGATTTAAAAATCAGCATTGCATTTTCAACGAATCCATTTTCATTTCCTGCATTCAGTACTATGTACCTGAAAAAAAGTAGAGTAGTATGTGGCAGTACAAATTATTTGAAATATTTTGCAGAAACACAAATTGGTCTTAACCAACGGAAGCTTTCATGGTTTTGGTCAATTGAGAAATAGTGGTTCTTGAGTTTAGACCAAGTCAAATTTGAAATGTTATGCAACTTTTTACCTATATTGCTCGAAACATCTTTAGGGATCTTCATTTCACGTAATTAGAACACGGAACACTGCATGTGTTGATGGTCTTAGTTAAAGGATAATATCAAAATTAATTTATTTTTCTCAATTTTTATGTCATTATGCCTTGAAATTGGAAAATTTATTTCATCTGTTTATTTTTTAGAAATATGATGCATTGTTAAAAATATACTGTATTATACCCATTTTTGGTTTATTTTTAAGCACCTTTATGTTGTATAAATTATGGGTGAGGAGTATGCAATTAAATAATTATAATACTTATTTCAAATCGGCCTTTTTTAGCACAATAAAACATGATACCTTATCAGCAGTTTCGATTGGCGAAGCATTGACTCGTCTGAGAACTTGGGCAAGAACACTGATGTACCATATTTTAATATAAAAATATTAGTTGTGTTTCCTTAAACCGAAACAAATTAGATTCTATGCGATACAGATTTACTTCACGTTTCAGCAAAATACCTGTAAGCAGTTTTTATATTTTGATAATATATTTTTTTTTTCATAATTTTTAACGCCCTGTATTTTGAAAACGAAATATTTTAGATATATGTTTATATCAAATTCTTTTATAAAACCGCTTAAGAAATCACAAGATTTTTTTTTTTTTGATTTCTGGAAAGCCTGTATCAAAGTAAGATGATCATTATTATTTTGTAAAATGTAAATTAAATTATTTGTTTAACTTTCATTTATTAAGGAAACATTTTTATCATATTAAGTAAAAATTTTTCCTAAAAAGGTTCAAACTTGTTTGATAAAACATACAGAAATTTAAGTAAGAAATTTCTCAATCTCCCCAGGAAATAAAGTATTAAAGTAAAAATTTAATATTTAACATCCTGCTAATAGGAAATGGTCCAAGGATTATTTAAATAAACCTTTTTGCAACCTGTTATAGATGAAAAAAATTCAAATTGTGTAGTGCAAATAACTGATTTATTACCTTAATTCCTCCCCAGATATTTTTCGTACTGATTGAGTGCTATTGTCCTGCCATGATCATCTGTGGGTGCCATTTTGAAAAATCCATGTCTCGTCTATAAAGACTGGCTCAAATTTATTTTCCCCTTTTTCTTCGTTCTTTAAGGATTGTTCAAGAAAGTCTCTTCTCATTTTCTGAATTTGTGGTTTCTCCATTAAAGCTCTACGTGGGTCATCCTTCCTATATAAATATATAAATAAAAATGAAATGTGTATCCTCCAAAAATAAATTACACAGGTCTCCTGTGAAAAATTCTGCTTATTATTTTGGCCCAATTGCAACTGCTTTGAATTTGTATCTAACATTTATTTGCTGTATGTAAATGATTGTTTACCTGTAGATAAATCCTATTTGCTTTAGTAATATGCCTAGACTTGTCCTTGCTCCATGGTATATTTCTTTTGCCTTTAATCGTTCCAACAATATTGAGACTGTTATTGAGGTACCTTCACAAATAAAAAATTGTTATGAAGAAATGACGAAATCTTAATATTCTATTTAAGTTAGTAAAATTATGTTTACTTTTTGTATTCATTACAAATATTTTTTTGGGTTTTTTTTATTTTTAAAACTTATATTTTCATTATACATACACCTTGACGGGTTAGAAAATGTAAACAAAACAAATTAGAATAAAATATAACATAAAAAATTTTTTAGAAATACTTACCCTCAGAAAACATCATATATATTTCATCTCTAATTTGTAATTTTGTTGATTCCGGCATATCTTCAGTTTTTGGTCTCTTCCTTTTTCTTGTTTCCTTTATTGTCGTTATTGGGGCATTTAGGAAAGTTCTCACAGTTGTATGGGATAAGTGTAAGCATTGGTTTCTAATTTGAATTTTAAAAATTCATAAAGTTGATTACCCAGATCTTCCCTTGCTACTTGTTTTAATTAGTAAATTAGCCTGTAATGAAAATTTTTTAAATGTACATATTTCATACTATAAACAAATATTTTTAAAGTGATTTTTGGATAAATGATGAGGGGACACATAAACTAGATTTAAACTTAAGAATTCTAGAAGTTATTTTTCTCTTATTGACAATTATACCAGCTATATAAAATTTTGAAAAGTGTTGGGGCTAAAATATGAACTAAGAGCTTCAAAATATATACTCCGGAAACGAAAAGCAAACAAAAACTAATTAGATGAAACAATCCTGTAACAAGACAAAGTGAAAAGAATGGAAGTTAATATATTCCATGGGATTTATCCGTATTTTCAAAATATTTTAATGGTACTTGCTTACCTGAATTATAGCTTTTAATATTTTACGAACAAGAGGTTGTTGGTAGATGGAGAAGTTTAATTTTGAATTTACACTGTCATACGTTTTCAGGATTCTTGGGTACCAGAATTTAAAAATCATATCAACTGAATGATATGTATAATTATATCAGAATAAGAAGTCGGCACATGGGTGGAAATTTTAGTTAAAATCAAAAATAGTGAGTTGGCTTAAAAAAAATTGTTATATGAGTTCAACTGAGCAATTAAAGCACATCAAATTAATGATGAGGGGGAAGTTCTGGGTGAACAAATTTACTAATATTTTTATATGTGTACATTGATATAATTTTATTGACAACCGTGCAGTCACTAAGGTTTCACACTTTATTTTCAGGGTATTGTTCCTTTGTAGTCAGAAGTATGTTTTACTAAAACTGACAAACATTTTAAACACTTTCTGAATCACTTAAAAAACAAAAGTTAGAAACAAATATGACAAAAAAATGTTATGTAGTAGAAAATAAATAACAGTAGGGCTGGAGTCAACTATGTTGATTTTAAAATCAACAATTCAATTTCTAAAAAGTGCCACTAATAACAATTAGGTATAAGAATAAGCATAACCCAAATTTACCTCTATAGGATTACAATTAGGCAGCTTCCTTTTAACATAATCGTAAGTAAATTTAATCCAATCTTGGGCTATAGGACAGCTTCTTATGTGGCGGAATTTAGAACTCTGCATACCTGAAGAAGAAGGGTGATTCTCCATATCCTAAAACACAAATGTAAGTTGCTAAAAGTGGCCTCTTTCATATAGATTATAGGTTGGAAAAATGATAGGGTCCTGTATACTAGAGAGTACATTATACTAAGAATGGAGCTACGATTTCGTTTTCTTTTCCAAAAACTACCTTAAAGTACTCTAATAATCTCCTAAATCTTCACTAAATCCAATAAATACCTAGAAATCTAAAACATTCCCTGTAAAAATAACTAAAAAATTTGTGCATGTGTACTATTTTGTTCATCTTATTTTTTTCTTCCAAAATTAAGCATTTCAGGCATATGTTTCAAGGAACAGTTTCCCTTGTTTTCAGCTATTGTATTATTCTTTGTTATAATATTTTAAATATTTTTAATTACATTCTGTACAAGCTGTATTAACTAATCATAGAGTACACATGAGTTTGAAATACTGTGTATTTTCATAAAGCTCGACAGAATGTTGCTTAACGTTTTCGAAAGAGATACTACAAGAAAAAACCTCTTTATTAGTTACTTACCGGTATATCAAGCTGATTAAAATTTTCCATATGTACATCCATACCCAGTTAGAAAACCTAAATAAATCCAATAAAAACAAGCACTAGTAAAGTGTTTTTATTATAATAACGATAGTCTAAAATTTATAGGCTATCAAGGGTTTAAAGTCACAAACACTAAACACTACAATATTAAATAGCGGCACAAAGTGTCTAAACTATTTTATATCGTAATATAATAAAAATATCGCAACGTTGTCGACAAAAATGCCTTTAATAATATTGTTTGCCGTTATTATAGAAGGACAAAATAAAGACACAGTTAGTCTGAGGCAAGGTTATGTAAATAACAGCGGCTTTCTTTTGTGTTCCTTGCTCCTGACCTGTGATATCTTTTATCTCTTTCATTATTATTAAGAGAAACAAGGAGGGAAAATCAGTAGTATTTTGCAATTTCTATTCTGTCTGGAGTAGATACGGAGTAGGTAAGCGTGTTAACGTTCATATTTTTATAAAAATATTAGTGGGATATTTTGTAGAATTATTACATTTTAGATAATAAAACATGTTAAAAATTATGAAATAAATATAAATGTTGCTTCAATTGTAAAAATAACTTATTTTTCTCTACTCCGAGAGGAAGACAGAAAATCGAAATGAACGACCCTAGTTATATTTATGAGGAACATTTTTTTTTGATGTATGGCAACTAAAAACCGTTACAATTACTAAATTTTTAAAGATATACAGCGTTTTGAGTATAACTGACGGCTACCAATATAAGGATTTTCCTGAACATTTAACAATACTTGTAGTTCTTTTTCTTCATTAGTTACTGGTTTGTTGACCACTTTACGTTTTGAATAATCAACAGTACCAGAAGAATCAAATCTTTGCATTAAGTTTTGAAAAGTATGGGTATTAGGCTGGCGTCGGTCAGGATACTTCATTTTGTAAATTCTTTGAGCAAGAAGGGAATTTTTTTGAGCCTCTCCTATTGTATAAATCATATCTATTAACTCATTCTTTGGAAAATTCATTTTACAATATAAGATGAATGCAAAAAAAAAACCAAACTACACTACATAAAAACCAAAAGAAGCGATTGCGGTTATAAATTTGACACACAGAAAAATGTTCTTTTACATTGTTTTTGCCATGGTTACTATGATAATGAAGACTTTCTGTAAAAAAGTATGGAAAATAAGAAAAACTGAAATATCTCAAAAACTATTATAAATAGGTATAGGATATATTGAACAAAACTTTTAGGGTTTTTATTACTCTATTAAATAACATGAAAATATACAGGGTGTACCATTTAAAAAAAAAAGATATTTATTCATTTAAACTTGTTCAAATTTGAGCCGATGTGTTCAACACCCTGTAGCTTTTATTGCAAATATTAGGTAAAAATTATGTTAACTTGTCCTTGGCCTTGCTAAATTCCAAATTTGAATATATTTGTCACAAAATTGAAAACGTTATTTAGGATTGAATTGATGTTTGAAAATGTGACTTTTTTTCTTTAAACTTAATTATCTCAGAAACTATAAAGTTTTGTTATAGTAAAACCTTAATAAAAAAGATTTAAAATTATAAGCTAAATCGAAAATACGATTCGTATATAGGGTGTTCTATTTAAAAAAATACAACTTTATGCTGTCCTAGTTTTTTGGCTCACCCTGTAGAGTCCTAAATATTTTTAAAATCTGCATAAAAATAAACTGTATCAAACAATAAATATAGTTTCTTTGTTAATTTCACCGAAAAGGCACAAACCTACTTCATCCAATCGTTGACTCACCCTGTACATATACATATACATATACATATACATATACATATATACACATATACATACATACTTACACAATATAATTAACAAGTTGTGAATATAGGATCTTTTAGAGAATAGTACAACTATTTTAATTAAATTATGCAAGTAAAAGAAATATTGAACTGTAAAACATATTGGTCAATTTTTCTGGTAACTTCCACTTAACCAAAACTACCATTTTACATTCTGACACACTTAAATTTTATTACGCCGCCAACATTACCAGTACTACAACACCGTTCTGATACCTAAGTAACATACATCACATGTATGTACCAAAATATACTATTTGCCTGTTTCAATTGTGATGAAATATTTACTTAAACATATAATTTATTAAATTTAAATGATAGAGTGATCAAGGATTTATGCTTATTTAAAAAAGTTTGCAAATTTCTTATGTTCTTTAGTAATGTATTTTTTACATTGATTCTCTTAAATTTATATCCTTTCGCCATATTTGTCAGCGTCACAGGAATTATATTATATATTTTAGGCCCCAAATAAACAAGTACTTTTCAAATTTATGTTATGTTATTGTGAGCTATATGTCATTATTCACTCTGGCACAAGTTTTATAACAGTGATATGAATGTTACAGTTATTACATATAAAGTTCTTATTGTGCCAATATCACTAGAAAATAACAGTTCACTGGAATACAATCTATTGTTCTTATATATTACTTTAAAATAAATTTTTGTTATGTTCAGTCTATTGAAAATATTGCTATACAGCCCACCCCAGACCAAAATTCCATAGTGAATCAAGGCTCTTATATGATAAGAAATCTCAAATTTAAAATTTCTCCAAAGATGTAGAATTTGTGAATTAAAGATCTAATTTTGTTCGAAATATACTCCACGTGAGAATGCCACTTAAAAAATTGGTCAACTATTATGTCTGAATACTTCATTTGTGATACATCCTTTACTTGATCATTAACAACATGTGCAAAGTTTAGTCTATTAGCACTCGTTAAAGAAAAAGTAACATAGTTCGTCTTTGTTAAATTTTAAGGGAGTTGAAAACTTTCCAACCACCCTTTAATTACATCCAAGTCTTTCATAATGTCCCTTCTTCCCAAGTATTACCCTTAAAAACCAGTACAGTATCATCAGTATATGATATTGAACTATTTATTAAGAGACAATAAGCTATCATATATGTTATAAATAAAATAGGTCCAAGGACCGTGCCCTGCCGTACCAGATTCCGGTTGCAAAAATTATATTGATTATATGTAACAAAGGTTTCATAATTAAATTATGAGTTTATGTTTAGAAGTTACACTATCCAGACATGATGAAATATATTCAATCAATTAATTTTCAGTAACAACATACTAAATTAATAATTTATGGGTGCTGCAATTGTTTCAGCCATTTCAGTTCCTATATTTATAAAATAATCATTACAGTTATTTGCCATGGTTCTCATTTTTTATTTTAAAACGTTCAATTATGGACATATTTCTTGTTAAGTATTTCGATATTGTCTATATTCACTTTTCAAAACCACATTATGATTTTTCAATAACCTTCTTTCCCCTTTACCTCTTTGCTTAATAGATATGATGAGACCATTAGTTATCCGTTATTTAAGTTTTTATAGGTTGTAACACATTGTTAGTAGAGGATCTGGATCAATCAGAACATCAGTCCAGTCCTGAGCAGTTTATAGCAAACCTTTAAAATTATTAAAATAAAGGTTGCTTTTATTTTTTATATTTTTGGATGTAGTATTATTTCAATCGACATTTTTAGCAACAATACTAAGCATAACAGGCAAATGATCTGTAATTTGATGATCCAAAACGAATGATTCTAGATCCAAGAGACCTTTTTTTAATTTCCTGTTAATAAAAATGCAGTCGAGGCAAGAATCATTATCATGACGAGTTACCACGTTTATACATGGTTCAAAACGTAACAGTGACATCACTGCCAAATAATTATGGGATTCGTTATTTATATCTAATATGTCAATATTTATATGACCTATAAAAAATTCAAAATTATGGTAATTATTATTTGTTACATTCTCAAAATATGAATACATATCATAAATGAAGTCAGCTATCGGAATTGAAGGTGATTTTTGTACACTTCGGTAACACTAATTCTCATGCCATTTATAACACAGCTCTCTATATTTACAGTAGCCAATAATATTGGTAATCTTGAAATTGAGAATTCAGCACTAATATGATTTTTTACTAAAATCATCACTTCATCGCTTCTATTCTATTGTAATCTGCATGATAAAACAATCGCTAACCAAGAATATGGCAATATGGCATTGCTTGGTTGAAGACATTTTAAAACCTTCACTAAAACTATAATGTCATTAAAATGCAATTTGAAATCCTCCAATAGTAAGATTAAATTGTCATTATCCTTAATCATATTCCGTAAATTAAGATGCAAAACATTGGAGAGAATTTTCGAATCTTTCTCTTGATTCCCAGCATATCCCTATCCACTAACGCTTTCCTTTGACCATTATAAGTTTCTGTTGTTTCAAAAACTTCATCCTGTTCGAATTGTACCCTATTATGTATTATAATTTCTTCTACTTCTTAAAAGTTCATTGTGGTACCTTGTTGAGCGACATTCTGGATCTGATGCTGTATTATGTTTTGTTCCATATTTTTCAGAGGCTTGTTACTACGCTTTTACTTAAAACTTGCGTTGCCAAATGGACTTTCATTTTTTCATTCTTAAATTCTATATGTCGCTTTGTTATTTTCGTAGCCGGATGAAGTCCTTCTTTCTCTTGAATTTCAACTAATTTTTCAAAATAATGCCAAAAAATTGTTTGATCATGAGCATCTGTAATATCAGTTGCAGCAAGACAATTCCGAACAAGTTTAATTGCATGACAAGTATCCGGGGAAGTGTAAAGTAATTTTCCATTTTTGGTAAAATCTGCACTCAACTTGTTGTCATAAACAGATGCTCCCAAATATTCTACTATACTAATGTTTGAAGAAGCGCCATCGAAAGTCAAATTCTTCACATCGATGTTATACGAAAAGCATTCATCCAAAATTTCGTTGCTTAAAGTACACTTTTTTGATCCACTCAGTGATGTTATAAAATAATGAGCAACAACAATTTTGAAATGACAATTTATGCACACAAGCATGTAAACAAGGGCATTTAAAGTTTGTTTAGCATTATCGTTGCTACCAAAGTCTTCGCCTCTTCCGAGATCAACAAATTCTTCGAATTTCTTTTCATACTTGTTCCAGTTAGAGTGCTTTCTAATAGACATTTCATCCAATACCATATTAAAATACAATTTGTTTCCATTAGAAGAAGCATCGTCGCAAAAATTTTGCACGGTTTCTAAAGCTTGTTTGGAAATTCCTGGACCGTATGACATTTTTCAGCCACTCCCTCAAAGTCGAGGAATCATCAAGAGCCTGCATAAAACTATTCCGAATAAATTTATATCCACTTGGCGAATAAAAGTGGAGTCTCATAGCAAATTTTCTCAGTTCAGCAGGATACTCGGTGACCTTCAACCATTCTCTCGATAAGCTGCTGTACACCAGAGGGAATAGTAGCTTTTAATACATTTTGTTACAATTACGATAGAACAAGTTATTGTGGATTTATTTTGCAGTTGAAATGACAAGTATTACTACTCGGTACAGTGCAACATATTTATGTTAGTTTATGGAACGCATGAACCTTAATATTAGTCAATAAAAAAACACGCAAGTAGGCTAATAGCGACCCATTTTAACAAATAATAAACCAGAAATACAAGAAAATATTATGGAATACTTAGCGACTGTGAATGAAATAGAAAAGATATACTTATGTTTTATAATACAACTGTACTCAAGGCACTAATAATAAGAGGCTGAAATATTAATTTTATCAGTTTTGTTAGTAATAAAAGCACTTTGCTGATCAACAATTGTTAATATATTTTAGTTTTAGGCATTTTAATTAATAATGTTTTTGTTAATTCAATGGATACGAATGTACTTTTAGAAAAAAATATGAATTAAAAGTAGAGTAACAGGTACATAGACAGAAGGTTATCTATTTAGGACAAAATTGTGAACATATTATCAAATTAAATAATTTTTGAATATACATACGATGAAATAAAAAAATATATTTGATTTGTACAAAATTCGGCCGTCCATTATAATTTTATGCCTCTCAGGAATTAGTATCATACAAAATGATCAGCCTTGTCGATAATGTTAATAATATAATAATAAGCTAAACAAAATTATTACTTTGAGACAATCTACAGCATTCGAAGATAAAAAATTGTCATGTTTCAATTTCTGAATTACATCTTTTAAAGTTGCAACTTTTCTTTTTAATCGCCTTTCCTTGCATTTCACGTTTATACTTTCATGCTATTTTGTAATGATATAATCGTGAAAGAATTGCCACTTTGATTCAGATGTGAAATCGGAACTGGACATCCACGCTGTTTTGCCATTAACGTCTAGTCGGAATCTTTTGCGAGATGGATCCTCTATTGGAATCGTTTCACTACAGGCCCTAAAACAATATTTCATATATATATATATATATATATATATATATATATATATATATATATATATATATATATATATACATACAAATATATACATTATTTATTAGAAAAGATTGATTAATAAAGAACTTTTCGCGCGCTCAAGTTAATTAAACCTTTTTCTAATGTCCATCTGAGAAGTACTTGGGATTTCAGTCAACGATGATAAAGCTTCAATCTCAGCATTTGAACAATCCTGTGATGAGTGGCCGTTAATGTTCTTTTCCATGGGCAGTCCATGGTGACATTCAGTGTCCAGATTATTAACAATGGAAGTTGAATTGGTTCCACTGTGGATAAATGTGGGCGTTAAAAGTCATATGATAATTTTTATTCATGTAATTATAAGGATAAATTATTATAATCCACCATATTATACTAGAGAGAAAAATAAATTCATTCTTACTCATATAAAACGAAATAAAAGTCATTATAATGTAACGAAGGACTAGGAAAATTTTTTTATGAGCCCTTGCAGAAATATTATATTTATGCGTCCTTATAAAAATATTATATCGATGAGTTGTCATAATTTGTTATGTTGTCACGGTTCAATTTTGCGCTTAAGCTCACTATGGCTAATTTATTTAATTTAACCTTATTTTGTAAATTCGTTTTGGGCTACACAGTATCATTTTCCTTAAGTATCTCCCAGCGATTCTTTGAAAGAAAGCATTTCATCAAGTAGAGTTTCGGTTAATTTTATTTGCCATTATTTTGTTCTTTACTTTGGTATTTCACTACACTGTGCTTAGGTATTTTCTTATCAGTATCAAACTTATTGCTATCTTTTTTTTTGTATTGTCACGGTTAAAATTTTATCTTAAATTTACTATGGTTAGTTTGGTTAATTTTACCTTCTTTTTGCCAATATTCACGTTTTGGGCAGCATTATATTATTGTCATTAAGCATTTCTCATTTCTTCTTCGTATAACAACCTAATATACGTTGCATTTTTGGGTCCTATTGCTTTTGAAGCCTTTCTAAATTTCACTCCCTTGCAAATTGCCTTCCCAGCTTAATTATTTTCTTTATCTTTCAGTAATTTGCCTATAAGAAATACAGCCCTAAATAAAATCCTTTCCTAACTTGAATTTTTTGGTCGGCGACCCATACTTAATCAGATGCCCATCCTGCAAAACAGGGGAAGTTCCACGACAAGAAAAAGAAGGTAAGATAATTCAGATAAGATAAGGTACGAACGAATCAAAGATATGCAACTGACTGAAAAGAAGAAGAGAAGGGAAAAAAAGCAGATGTGGTGACCAAACAACAGAAGTAAAGCGACTGAAGGTCCACTTTACTACAGAATTTGGAGGACTTCTACCTCCACCAGTTATTATCAAAAATAAAAGTCCTGCTGGACTAAAGCAAAAGGGTCCATAAATCAAGTTCGCTCTGCAGGATGGGCAGCTAATTGGGTCTGGTTCGCCGACTTGGCGCGAAACTTGTTCAGCGGGTCATGCTCGATTGGTAAAGAATAGTTCTGCACTGAGTACTGGTGGAGGTAGAAGTCCTCCAAATACTGTGTAAAGTTGCTCTACTTCTGTTGTTTGGCCACCGCATCTGTTTTTTTTCCCTTCTCTTCTTCTTTTCAGTCAGTTATCTCGGCGGTGACCTGTATTTTCTGTATCATTTCCGCATATCTTTGATTCGTTTGTACCTTATCTTATCGATTACCTTATGTGAATTATCTTACCTTCTTTTTCTTGTCGGGTGACTTTTTCTGCTTTGCAGGATGGGCAGCTAATTGGGTATGGTTCTCCGACTTGGCGTGAAACTTGTTTGGCGGGTCATGCTCGATAGGTAAAGAATAGTTCTGCACCGAGTACTGGTGGAGGTAGAAGTCCTCTAAATCCTGTGGTAAAGTGGACCTTCAGTCGCCTTACTTCTGTTTGGTCACCGCATCTGCTTTTTTTTTTTTAAAACTAACCAAACTAACCATAGTAAATTTAAGATAAAATTTTAACCGTGACAATGTTGCTAGTAGAATTCTTGTATTCTTGTATATGATGGAGTGAAGTTTGCATTCACTGTTCCGCATTTTACTTCATTTACATACGGAGATGCATCTAGTTGTACGTTTGTTGAATGTGATTTCAGCACTACAACGGCATAATGTGGATATAACCACTGCTATTGCATCTCACACAGAGGAATCGGTGAAAGTCGCATAAACGTATATACGACATCCGGCGGGAGGTCTGCGAAACCGTGTTCAGTGTTGCATGCTTTCCTCTGATCTGTCCTTTGCACAGACAGGTGCATGTCGGTACCCTGATAAGTCTAGTAAGAGACGAAACATGTATCTCTGCCGTATCACTGTGGCGGGGAGGGTGACTTTTTACTTTCTTCTCGGTGTGGTTGTACAGGTAGGCCACCATCTCGATGGTGGTGGAATTGGATGGATTGTGTTTTTTTAGCAATTCATCCAGACTGTGCAACCTCTAATACGGAAAGGATATGATGGAGCGAAGTTTGCATTCACTGTTCGCATCTTACTTCATATATATATATATATATATATATATATATATATATATATATATATATATATATATATATATATATATATATAGTGACGATTGTTTTTTATTTATTTGTTGAGCGCCAGGTAATAAATAATTATAATAAATTCTTACCAAGAAATATTTTATACAGATATTGATGTGTTCCCACCTTTTAATTGACTCTTTTCTCAGGTGAGTTAAGTTTTTTTTTATAAGGTCTCATTCAGACAATCAATACACAGAGTGATTAAAACACAACATATAAATTTTATTTAACAATAAATAAATGGCACAATTTTTTAATAAATCTTTAATGAAATGATAATCCGATCTGAATACTTAATTTTCATCTGCTAAGTTTTTAGTTATCATATCATACTACATATAATATTTATAATTATACAACTAATAAACCTCTATACAAGCAAATTATAGATTAAAATTTGAGACAGCTTGAAATCGGAAAGAGAAATAGATTTCTTCTAAGATAAATAGAATTTTCCATTTTTGCCGGTTTGGCTATGAATAAAAACGATTCTCTTATGCGTGACCTTAATGCCGGTTACAATAATAATTAAAAATTATTACCATATCTCGTCTCCAGGCTCAAGAGGGTTTCGGAAAAATTATCCGGCGATATATTACCTGAAAAATATAAAGAATATTATTAACTACAAGCGCGAATACAATGCTTTTATATTTCAAGCAACAATATTTCTTATCAATATTGGTATTTATTTACTTTAATTTACCTGTATAACAAATCGGCAACCTTTTTTGAGTTTTTAGTTTAGCAATCGTCCACCAGATGGCTACATTGCAATTTAATATGGAAAGCGTGGTTTATTTCACAAAATTAATATTATTTTAAACAAATTATCGTGTGCTGTGATATGTAATTCAAGTGGTTAATATAGTTTGACACCTACTATCAATGATAAATATTTTTTATGTTTTAACAGGTTAGTATTATAAGCTATCACTTATTCGTTTAATTACTTTTATCTTACGAAAAGTTAGGTTAATTTAAACTGCTATTTTTTTAATGTCTACAAACATTTAAAAACTTTCTACTGCCTAGTCTAGTATAAATTCCTTATTTTATTTTCCGTTATTTGGTCCCAATTCGTAATGGTGTTCCATAGTGCTGGAAATATAGAAGTAGTGTATTTACTACAGGAATTATATATTTTAGGCCCCAAATAAACAAGTACTTTTCAAATTTGTTATGTTATTGTGAGCTATATGTCATTATTCACTCTGGCACAAGTTTTATAACAGTGATATGAATGTTACAGTTATTACATATAAAGTTCTTATTGTGCCAATATCACCAGAAAATAACAGTTCACTGGAATACAATCTATTGTTCTTATATATTACTTTAAAATAAATTTTTGTTATGTTCAGTCTATTGAAAATATTGCTATACAGCCCTCCCCAGACCAAAATTCCATAGTGAATCAATGATTTAACAAGGCTCTTATATGATAAGAAATCTCAAATTTAAAATTTCTCCAAGGATGTAGAATTTGTGGATTAAAGATCTAATTTTGTTCGAAATATACTCCACGTGAGAATGCCACTTAAAAAATTGGTCAATTATTATGTCTGAATACTTCATTTGTGATACATCCTTTACTTGATCATTAACAACATGTGCAAAGTTTAGTCTATTAGCACTCGTTAAAAAAAAAGTAACATAGTTCGTCTTTGTTAAATTTTAAGGGAGTTGAAAACTTTCCAACCACCCTTCAATTACATCTAAGTCTTTCATAATGTCCCTTCTTCCCAAGTGTTACTCTTAAAAACCAGTACAGTATCATCAGCATATGATATTGAACTATTTATTAAGAGGCAATAAGCTTTCATATATGTTATAAATAAAATAGGTCACCTGCCCTGCCGTACCAGATTCCTGACAACCCGCTTTCGCACAAAATGATATTAACCTTTACAACTTGATATCTATGAGAAACACAGTTACCAAATAGCTTCTACAGGGTTCCTCTATCCCCATAATGCCTAAGAATATTAAGGAGCTTATCATGAGAGGACCGTGTCAAATGCTTTTGTCAACTTCAAAAAAATAACTTATCATTGTCTTTGGGCCCCGCTTATGATCGGGTGTAACAACAGATACTTTGAAATGAAAAGTACTAATTTCGGTTGCAAAAATTATATTGATTATATGTAACAAAGGTTTCATAATTAAGATATGAGTTTATGTTTAGAAGTTACACTATCCAGACATGATGAAATATATTCAATCAATTAATTTTCAGTAACAACATACTAAATTAATAATTTATGGGTGCTGCAATTGTTTCAGCCATTTCAGTTCCTATATTTATAAAATAATCATTACAGTTATTTGCCATGGTTCTCATTTTTTATTTTAAAACGTTCAATTATGGACATATTTCTTGTTAAGTATTTCGATATTGTCTATATTCACTTTTCAAAACCACATTATGATTTTTCAATAACCTTCTTTCCCCTTTACCTCTTTGCTTAATAGATATGATGAGACCATTAGTTATCCGTTAAAGTTTTTATAGGTTGTAACAAATTGTTAGTAGAGGATCTGGATCAATCAGAACATCAGTCCAGTCCTGAGCAGTTTATAGCAAACCTTTAAAATTATTAAAATAAAGGTTGCTTTTATTTTTTATATTTTTGGATGTAGTATTATTTCAATCGACATTTTTAGCAACAATACTAAGCATAACAGGCAAATGATCTGTAATTTGATGATCCAAAACGAATGATTTTAGATCCAAGAGACCTTTTCTTAATTTCCTGTTAATAAAAATGCAGTCGAAGCAAGAATCATTATCATGACGAGTTACCACGTTTATACATGGTTCAAAACGTAACAGTGACATCACTGCCAAATAATTATGGGATTCGTTATTTATATTTAATATGTCAATATTTATATGACCTATAAAAAATTCAAAATTATGGTAATTATTATTTGTTACATTCTCAAAATATGAATACATATCATAAATGAAGTCAGTTATCGGAATTGAAGGTGATTTTTGTACACTTCGGTAACACTAATTCTCATGCCATTTATAACACAGCTCTCTATATTTACAGTAGCCAATAATATTGGTAATCTTGAAATTGAGAATTCAGCACTAATATGATTTTTTACTAAAATCATCACTTCATCGCTTCTATTCTATTGTAATCTGCATGATAAAACAATCGCTAACCAAGAATATGGCAATATGGCATTGCTTGGTTGAAGACATTTTAAAACCTTCACTTAAACTATTATGTCATTAAAATGCAATTTGAAATCCTCCAATAGTAAGATTAAATTGTCATTATCCTTAATCATATTCCGTAAATTAAGATGCAAAACATTGGAGATAATTTTCGAATCTTTCTCTTGATTCCCAGCATATCCCTATCCACTAGCGCTTTCCTTTGACCATTATAAGTTTCTGTTGTTTCAAAAACTTCATCCTGTTCGAATTGTACCCTATTATGTATTATAATTTCTTCTACTTCTTAAAAGTTCATTGTGGTACCTTGTTGAGCGACATTCTGGATCTGATGCTGTATTATGTTTTGTTCCATATTTTTCAGAGGCTTGTTACTACGCTTTTACTTAAAACTTGCGTTGCCAAATGGACTTTCATTTTTTCATTCTTAAATTCTATATGTCGCTTTGTTATTTTCGTAGCCGGATGAAGTCCTTCTTTCTCTTGAATTTCAACTAATTTTTCAAAATAATGCCAAAAAATTGTTTGATCATGAGCATCTGTAATATCAGTTGCAGCAAGACAATTCCGAACAAGTTTAATTGCATGACAAGTATCCGGGGAAGTGTAAAGTAATTTTCCATTTTTGGTAAAATCTGCACTCAACTTGTTGTCATAAACAGATGCTCCCAAATATTCTACTATACTAATGTTTGAAGAAGCGCCATCGAAAGTCAAATTCTTCACATCGATGTTATACGAAAAGCATTCATCCAAAATTTCGTTGCTTAAAGTACACTTTTTTGATCCACTCAGTGATGTTATAAAATAATGAGCAACAACAATTTTGAAATGACAATTTATGCACACAAGCATGTAAACAAGGGCATTTAAAGTTTGTTTAGCATTATCGTTGCTACCAAAGTCTTCGCCTCTTCCGAGATCAACAAATTCTTCGAATTTCTTTTCATACTTGTTCCAGTTAGAGTGCTTTCTAATAGACATTTCATCCAATACCATATTAAAATACAATTTGTTTCCATTAGAAGAAGCATCGTCGCAAAAATTTTGCACGGTTTCTAAAGCTTGTTTGGAAATTCCTGGACCGTATGACATTTTTCAGCCACTCCCTCAAAGTCGAGGAATCATCAAGAGCCTGCATAAAACTATTCCGAATAAATTTATATCCACTTGGCGAATAAAAGTGGAGTCTCATAGCAAATTTTCTCAGTTCAGCAGGATACTCGGTGACCTTCAACCATTCTCTCGATAAGCTGCTGTACACCAGAGGGAATAGTAGCTTTTAATACATTTTGTTACAATTACGATAGAACAAGTTATTGTGGATTTATTTTGCAGTTGAAATGACAAGTATTACTACTCGGTACAGTGCAACATATTTATGTTAGTTTATGGAACGCATGAACCTTAATATTAGTCAATAAAAAAACACGCAAGTAGGCTAATAGCGACCCATTTTAACAAATAATAAACCAGAAATACAAGAAAATATTATGGAATACTTAGCGACTGTGAATGAAATAGAAAAGATATACTTATGTTTTATAATACAACTGTACTCAAGGCACTAATAATAAGAGGCTGAAATATTAATTTTATCAGTTTTGTTAGTAATAAAAGCACTTTGCTGATCAACAATTGTTAATATATTTTAGTTTTAGGCATTTTAATTAATAATGTTTTTGTTAATTCAATGGATACGAATGTACTTTTAGAAAAAAATATGAATTAAAAGTAGAGTAACAGGTACATAGACAGAAGGTTATCTATTTAGGACAAAATTGTGAACATATTATCAAATTAAATAATTTTTGAATATACATACGATGAAATAAAAAAATATATTTGATTTGTACAAAATTCGGCCGTCCATTATAATTTTATGCCTCTCAGGAATTAGTATCATACAAAATGATCAGCCTTGTCGATAATGTTAATAATATAATAATAAGCTAAACAAAATTATTACTTTGAGACAATCTACAGCATTCGAAGATAAAAAATTGTCATGTTTCAATTTCTGAATTACATCTTTTAAAGTTGCAACTTTTCTTTTTAATCGCCTTTCCTTGCATTTCACGTTTATACTTTCATGCTATTTTGTAATGATATAATCGTGAAAGAATTGCCACTTTGATTCAGATGTGAAATCGGAACTGGACATCCACGCTGTTTTGCCATTAACGTCTAGTCGGAATCTTTTGCGAGATGGATCCTCTATTGGAATCGTTTCACTACAGGCCCTAAAACAATATTTCATATATATATATATATATATATATATATATATATATATATATATATATATATATATATATATATATATATACATACAAATATATACATTATTTATTAGAAAAGATTGATTAATAAAGAACTTTTCGCGCGCTCAAGTTAATTAAACCTTTTTCTAATGTCCATCTGAGAAGTACTTGGGATTTCAGTCAACGATGATAAAGCTTCAATCTCAGCATTTGAACAATCCTGTGATGAGTGGCCGTTAATGTTCTTTTCCATGGGCAGTCCATGGTGACATTCAGTGTCCAGATTATTAACAATGGAAGTTGAATTGGTTCCACTGTTGATAAATGTGGGCGTTAAAAGTCATATGATAATTTTTATTCAAGTAATTATAAGGATAAATTATTATAATCCACCATATTATACTAGAGAGAAAAATAAATTCATTCTTACTCATATAAAACGAAATAAAAGTCATTATAATGTAACGAAGGACTAGGAAAATTTTTTTATGAGCCCTTGCAGAAATATTATATTTATGCGTCCTTATAAAAATATTATATCGATGAGTTGTCATAATTTGTTATGTTGTCACGGTTCAATTTTGCGCTTAAGCTCACTATGGCTAATTTATTTAATTTAACCTTATTTTGCAAATTCGTTTTGGGCTACACAGTATCATTTTCCTTAAGTATCTCCCAGCGATTCTTTGAAAGAAAGCATTTCATCAAGTACAGTTTCGGTTAATTTTATTTGCCATTATTTTGTTCTTTACTTTGGTATTTCACTACACTGTGCTTAGGTATTTTCTTATCAGTATCAAACTTATTGCTATCTTTTTTTTTGTATTGTCACGGTTAAAATTTTATCTTAAATTTACTATGGTTAGTTTGGTTAATTTTACCTTCTTTTTGCCAATATTCACGTTTTGGGCAGCATTATATTATTGTCATTAAGCATTTCTCATTTCTCCTTCGTATAACAGCCTAATATACGTTGCATTTTTGGGTCCTATTGCTTTTGAAGCCTTTCTAAATTTCACTCCCTTGCAAATTGCCTTCCCAGCTTAATTATTTTCTTTATCTTTCAGTAATTTGCCTATAAGAAATACAGCCCTAAATAAAATCCTTTCCTAACTTGAATTTTTTGGTCGGCGACCCATACTTAATCAGATGCCCATCCTGCAAAACAGGGGAAGTTCCACGACAAGAAAAAGAAGGTAAGATAATTCAGATAAGATAAGGTACGAACGAATCAAAGATATGCAACTGACTGAAAAGAAGAAGAGAAGGGAAAAAAAGCAGATGTGGTGACCAAACAACAGAAGTAAAGCGACTGAAGGTCCACTTTACTACAGAATTTGGAGGACTTCTACCTCCACCAGTTATTATCAAAAATAAAAGTCCTGCTGGACTAAAGCAAAAGGGTCCATAAATCAAGTTCGCTCTGCAGGATGGGCAGCTAATTGGGTCTGGTTCGCCGACTTGGCGCGAAACTTGTTCAGCGGGTCATGCTCGATTGGTAAAGAATAGTTCTGCACTGAGTACTGGTGGAGGTAGAAGTCCTCCAAATACTGTGTAAAGTTGCTCTACTTCTGTTGTTTGGCCACCGCATCTGTTTTTTTTCCCTTCTCTTCTTCTTTTCAGTCAGTTATCTCGGCGGTGACCTGTATTTTCTGTATCATTTCCGCATATCTTTGATTCGTTTGTACCTTATCTTATCGATTACCTTATGTGAATTATCTTACCTTCTTTTTCTTGTCGGGTGACTTTTTCTGCTTTGCAGGATGGGCAGCTAATTGGGTATGGTTCTCCGACTTGGCGTGAAACTTGTTTGGCGGGTCATGCTCGATAGGTAAAGAATAGTTCTGCACCGAGTACTGGTGGAGGTAGAAGTCCTCTAAATCCTGTGGTAAAGTGGACCTTCAGTCGCCTTACTTCTGTTTGGTCACCGCATCTGCTTTTTTTTTTTAAAACTAACCAAACTAACCATAGTAAATTTAAGATAAAATTTTAACCGTGACAATGTTGCTAGTAGAATTCTTGTATTCTTGTATATGATGGAGTGAAGTTTGCATTCACTGTTCCGCATTTTACTTCATTTACATACGGAGATGCATCTAGTTGTACGTTTGTTGAATGTGATTTCAGCACTACAACGGCATAATGTGGATATAACCACTGCTATTGCATCTCACACAGAGGAATCGGTGAAAGTCGCATAAACGTATATACGACATCCGGCGGGAGGTCTGCGAAACCGTGTTCAGTGTTGCATGCTTTCCTCTGATCTGTCCTTTGCACAGACAGGTGCATGTCGGTACCCTGATAAGTCTAGTAAGAGACGAAACATGTATCTCTGCCGTATCACTGTGGCGGGGAGGGTGACTTTTTACTTTCTTCTCGGTGTGGTTGTACAGGTAGGCCACCATCTCGATGGTGGTGGAATTGGATGGATTGTGTTTTTTTAGCAATTCATCCAGACTGTGCAACCTCTAATACGGAAAGGATATGATGGAGCGAAGTTTGCATTCACTGTTCGCATCTTACTTCATATATATATATATATATATATATATATATATATATATATATATATATATATATATATATATATATAGTGACGATTGTTTTTTATTTATTTGTTGAGCGCCAGGTAATAAATAATTATAATAAATTCTTACCAATTTGAAAAATTTCCAATTTTCGAAATATTTTATACAGATATTGATGTGTTCCTACCTTTTAATTGACTCTTTTCTCAGGTGAGTTAAGTTTTTTTTTATAAGGTCTCATTCAGACAATCAATACACAGAGTGATTAAAACACAACATATAAATTTTATTTAACAATAAATAAATGGCACAATTTTTTAATAAATCTTTAATGAAATGATAATCCGATCTGAATACTTAATTTTCATCTGCTAAGTTTTTAGTTATCATATCATACTACATATAATATTTATAATTATACAACTAATAAACCTCTATACAAGCAAATTATAGATTAAAATTTGAGACAGCTTGAAATCGGAAAGAGAAATAGATTTCTTCTAAGATAAATAGAATTTTCCATTTTTGCCGGTTTGGCTATGAATAAAAACGATTCTCTTATGCGTGACCTTAATGCCGGTTACAATAATAATTAAAAATTATTACCATATCTCGTCTCCAGGCTCAAGAGGGTTTCGGAAAAATTATCCGGCGATATATTACCTGAAAAATATAAAGAATATTATTAACTACAAGCGCGAATACAATGCTTTTATATTTCAAGCAACAATATTTCTTATCAATATTGGTATTTATTTACTTTAATTTACCTGTATAACAAATCGGCAACCTTTTTTGAGTTTTTAGTTTAGCAATCGTCCACCAGATGGCTACATTGCAATTTAATATGGAAAGCGTGGTTTATTTCACAAAATTAATATTATTTTAAACAAATTATCGTGTGCTGTGATATGTAATTCAAGTGGTTAATATAGTTTGACACCTACTATCAATGATAAATATTTTTTATGTTTTAACAGGTTAGTATTATAAGCTATCACTTATTCGTTTAATTACTTTTATCTTACGAAAAGTTAGGTTAATTTAAACTGCTATTTTTTTAATGTCTACAAACATTTAAAAACTTTCTACTGCCTAGTCTAGTATAAATTCCTTATTTTATTTTCCGTTATTTGGTCCCAATTCGTAATGGTGTTCCATAGTGCTGGAAATATAGAAGTAGTGTATTTACTACAGGAATTATATATTTTAGGCCCCAAATAAACAAGTACTTTTCAAATTTGTTATGTTATTGTGAGCTATATGTCATTATTCACTCTGGCACAAGTTTTATAACAGTGATATGAATGTTACAGTTATTACATATAAAGTTCTTATTGTGCCAATATCACCAGAAAATAACAGTTCACTGGAATACAATCTATTGTTCTTATATATTACTTTAAAATAAATTTTTGTTATGTTCAGTCTATTGAAAATATTGCTATACAGCCCTCCCCAGACCAAAATTCCATAGTGAATCAATGATTTAACAAGGCTCTTATATGATAAGAAATCTCAAATTTAAAATTTCTCCAAGGATGTAGAATTTGTGGATTAAAGATCTAATTTTGTTCGAAATATACTCCACGTGAGAATGCCACTTAAAAAATTGGTCAATTATTATGTCTGAATACTTCATTTGTGATACATCCTTTACTTGATCATTAACAACATGTGCAAAGTTTAGTCTATTAGCACTCGTTAAAAAAAAAGTAACATAGTTCGTCTTTGTTAAATTTTAAGGGAGTTGAAAACTTTCCAACCACCCTTCAATTACATCTAAGTATTTCATAATGTCCCTTCTTCCCAAGTGTTACTCTTAAAAACCAGTACAGTATCATCAGCATATGATATTGAACTATTTATTAAGAGGCAATAAGCTTTCATATATGTTATAAATAAAATAGGTCACCTGCCCTGCCGTACCAGATTCCTGACAACCCGCTTTCGCACAAAATGATATTAACCTTTACAACTTGATATCTATGAGAAACACAGTTACCAAATAGCTTCTACAGGGTTCCTCTATCCCCATAATGCCTAAGAATATTAAGGAGCTTATCATGAGAGGACCGTGTCAAATGCTTTTGTCAACTTCAAAAAAATAACTTATCATTGTCTTTGGGCCCCGCTTATGATCGGGTGTAACAACAGATACTTTGAAATGAAAAGTACTAATTTCGGTTGCAAAAATTATATTGATTATATGTAACAAAGGTTTCATAATTAAGATATGAGTTTATGTTTAGAAGTTACACTATCCAGACATGATGAAATATATTCAATCAATTAATTTTCAGTAACAACATACTAAATTAATAATTTATGGGTGCTGCAATTGTTTCAGCCATTTCAGTTCCTATATTTATAAAATAATCATTACAGTTATTTGCCATGGTTCTCATTTTTTATTTTAAAACGTTCAATTATGGACATATTTCTTGTTAAGTATTTCGATATTGTCTATATTCACTTTTCAAAACCACATTATGATTTTTCATTAACCATCTTTCCCCTTTACCTCTTTGCTTAATAGATATGATGAGACCATTAGTTATCCGTTAAAGTTTTTATAGGTTGTAACAAATTGTTAGTAGAGGATCTGGATCAATCAGAACATCAGTCCAGTCCTGAGCAGTTTATAGCAAACCTTTAAAATTATTAAAATAAAGGTTGCTTTTATTTTTTATATTTTTGGATGTAGTATTATTTCAATCGACATTTTTAGCAACAATACTAAGCATAACAGGCAAATGATCTGTAATTTGATGATCCAAAACGAATGATTTTAGATCCAAGAGACCTTTTCTTAATTTCCTGTTAATAAAAATGCAGTCGAAGCAAGAATCATTATCATGACGAGTTACCACGTTTATACATGGTTCAAAACGTAACAGTGACATCACTGCCAAATAATTATGGGATTCGTTATTTATATTTAATATGTCAATATTTATATGACCTATAAAAAATTCAAAATTATGGTAATTATTATTTGTTACATTCTCAAAATATGAATACATATCATAAATGAAGTCAGTTATCGGAATTGAAGGTGATTTTTGTACACTTCGGTAACACTAATTCTCATGCCATTTATAACACAGCTCTCTATATTTACAGTAGCCAATAATATTGGTAATCTTGAAATTGAGAATTCAGCACTAATATGATTTTTTACTAAAATCATCACTTCATCGCTTCTATTCTATTGTAATCTGCATGATAAAACAATCGCTAACCAAGAATATGGCAATATGGCATTGCTTGGTTGAAGACATTTTAAAACCTTCACTTAAACTATTATGTCATTAAAATGCAATTTGAAATCCTCCAATAGTAAGATTAAATTGTCATTATCCTTAATCATATTCCGTAAATTAAGATGCAAAACATTGGAGATAATTTTCGAATCTTTCTCTTGATTCCCAGCATATCCCTATCCACTAGCGCTTTCCTTTGACCATTATAAGTTTCTGTTGTTTCAAAAACTTCATCCTGTTCGAATTGTACCCTATTATGTGTTATAATTTTTTCTACTTCTTAAAAGTTCATTGTGGTACCTTGTTGAGCGACATTCTGGATCTGATGCTGTATTATGTTTTGTTCCATATTTTTCAGAGGCTTGTTACTACGCTTTTACTTAAAACTTGCGTTGCCAAATGGACTTTCATTTTTTCATTTTCAAATTCTATATGTCGCTTTGTTATTTTCGTAGCCGGATGAAGTCCTTCTTTCTCTTGAATTTCAACCAATTTTTCAAAAGAATGCCAAAAAATTGTTTGATCATGAGCATCTGTAATATCAGTTGCAGCAAGACAATTCCGAACAAGTTTAATTGCATGACAAGCATCCGGGGAAGTGTAAAGTAATTTTCTATTTTTGGTAAAATCTGCACTCAACGTGTTGTCATAAACAGATGCTCCCAAATATTCTACTATACTAATGTTTGAAGAAGCGCCATCGAAAGTCAAATTCTTCACATCGATGTTATACGAAAAGCATTCATCCAAAATTTCGTTGCTTAAAGTACACTTTTTTGATCCACTCAGTGATGTTATAAAATAATGAGCAACAACAATTTTGAAATGACAATTTATGCACACAAGCATGTAAACAAGGGCATTTAAAGTTTGTTCAGCATTATCGTTGCTACCAAAGTCTTCGCCTCTTCCGAGATCAACAAATTCTTCGAATTTCTTTTCATAGTTATTCCAGTTAGAGTGCTTTCTAATAGACATTTCATCCAATACCATATTAAAATACAATTTGTTTCCATTAGAAGAAGCATTGTCGCAAAGATTTTGTACGGTTTCTAAAGCTTGTTTGGAAATTCCTGGACCGTATGACATTTTTCAGCCACTCCCTCAAAGTCGAGGGATCAGCAAGAGCCTGCATAAAACTATTCCGAACAAATTTATATCCACTTGGCGAATAAAAGTAGAGTCTCATGGCAAATTTTCTCAGTTCAGCAGGATACTCGGTGACCTTTCCTTTAACCATTCTCTCGATAAGCTGCTGTACACCAGAGGGAATAGTAGCCTTTAATACATTTTGTTACAATTACGATAGAACAAGTTATTGTGGATTTATTTTGCAGTTGAAATAACAAATATTACTACTCGGTACAGTGCAACATATTTATGTTAGTTTATGGAACGCATGAACCTTAATATTAGTCAATAAAAAAACACGCAAGTAGGCTAATAGCGACACATTTTAACAAATAATAAACCAGAAATACAAGAAAATATTATGGAATACTTAGCGACTGTGAATGAAATAGAAAATATATACTTATGTTTTATAATACAACTGTACTCAAGGCACTAATAATAAGAGGCTGAAATATTAATTTTATCAGTTTTGTTAGTAATAAAAGCACTTTGCTGATCAACAATTGTTAATATATTTTAGTTTTAGGCATTTTAATTAATAATGTTTTTGTTAATTCAATGGATACGAATGTACTTTTAGAAAAAAATATGAATTAAAAGTAGAGTAACAGGTACATAGACAGAAGGTTATCTATTTAGGACAAAATTGTGAACATATTATCAAATTAAATAATTTTTGAATATACATACGATGAAATAAAAAAATATATTTGAGTTGTACAAAATTCGGCCGTCCATTATAATTTTATGCCTCTCAGGAATTAGTAACATACAAAATGATCAGCGTTGTCGATAATGTTAATAATATAATAATAAGCTAAACAAAATTATTACTTTGAGACAATCTACAGCATTCGACGATAAAAAATTGCCATGTTTCAATTTCTGAATTACATCTTTTAAAGTTGCAACTTTTCTTTTTAATCGCCTTTCCTTGCATTTCACGTTTATACTTTCATGCTATTTTGTAATGATATAATCGTGAAAGAATTGCCACTTTGATTCAGATGTAAAATCGGAACTGGACATCCACGCTGTTCTGCCATTAACGTCTTGTCGGAATCTTTTGCGAGATGGATCCTCTGTTGGAATCGTTTCACTACAGGCCCTAAAACAATATTTCATATATATATATATATATATATATATATATATATATATATATATATATATACATACATGTTATATCGTAGATTTTCACGGATGGTAGAATGAATAGTTTGGTTATTCCGGGTTGCAATCCGTTCGTTCAAAAAATAGTTTTCACGACGTTTCGCCAAAATCTCATTTGGCATTTTCAAGTGCGGTTCGTCTCGTTACTCGCTGAGAACTGATGTTCTCGAACCGCACTTGAAAATGCCAAATGAGATTTTGGCGAAACGTCGTGAAAACGATTTTTTGAACGAACGGATTGAAACCCGGAATAACCAAACTATTCGTATACATACATATATATACATTATTTATTAGAAAAGATTGATTAATAAAGAACTTTTCGCGCGCTCAAGTTAATTAAACCTTTTTCTAATGTCCATCTGAGAAGTACTTGGGATTTCAGTCAACGATGATAAAGCTTCAATCTCAGCATTTGAACAATCCTGTGATGAGTGGCCGTTAATGTTCTTTTCCATGGGCAGTCCATGGTGACATCCAGTGTCCAGATTATTAACAATGGAAGTTGAATTGGTTCCACTGTGGATAAATGTGGGCGTTAAAAGTCATATGATAATTTTTATTCATGTAATTATAAGGATAAATTATTATAATCCACCATATTATATTAGAGATGCAATCATTTCAACCGTTTCTGGAAACGCTGGATTGGGTTGCTTGTTTTCGTCCACTCTGAAGTTTCTGAAAAATAAATTCATTCTTACTCATATAAAATGAAATAAAAGTCATTATAATGTAAGGAAGGACTAGGAAAATTTTTTTATGAGCCCTTGTAGAAATATTATATTTATGCGTTCTTATAAAAATATTATATCGATGAGTTGTCATAATTTGTTATGTTGTCACGGTTCAATTTTGCGCTTAAGCTCACTATGGCTAATTTATTTAATTTAATCTTATTTTGCAAATTCGTTTTGGGCAACACAGTATCATTTTCCTTAATTATCTCCCAGCGATTCTTTGAAAGAAAGCATTTCATCAAGTACAGTTTCGGTTAATTTTATTTGCCATTATTTTGTTCTTTACTTTGGTATTTCACTACACTGTGCTTAGGTATTTTCTTATCAGTATCAAACTTATTGCTATCTTTTTTTTTGTATTGTCACGGTTAAAATTTTATCTTAAATTTACTATGGTTAGTTTGGTTAATTTTACCTTCTTTTTGCCAATATTCACGTTTTGGGCAGCATTATATTATTGTCATTAAGCATTTCTCATTTCTCCTTCGTATAACAGCCTAATATACGTTGCATTTTTGGGTCCTATTGCTTCTGAAGCCTTTCTAAATTTCACTCCCTTGCAAATTGCCTTCCCAGCTTAATTATTTTCTTTATCTTTCAGTAATTTGCCTATAAGAAATACAGCCCTAAATAAAATTTTTTCCTAACTTGAATTTTTTTGGTCGGCGACCCATACTCAATGAGATGCCCATCCTGCAAAACAGGGGAAGTTCCACGACAAGAAAAAGAAGGTAAGATAATTCAGATAAGATAAGGTATGAGCGAATCAAAGATATGCGGAAATGATACAGAAAATTCAGGTCACCGCCGAGATAACTGACTGAAAAGAAGAAGAGAAGGGAAAAAAGCAGATGTGGTGACCAAACAACAGAAGTAAAGCGACTGAAGGTCCACTTTACTACAGAATTTGGAGGACTTCTACCTCCACCAGTTATTATCAAAAATAAAAGTCCTGCTGGACTAAAGCAAAAGGATCCATAAATCAAGTTGGCTCTGCAGGATGGGCAGCTGATTGGGCCTGGTTCGCCGACTTGGCGCGAAACTTGTTCAGCGGGTCATGCTCGATTGGTAAAGAATAGTTCTGCATCGAGTACTGGTGGAGGTAGAAGTCCTCCAAATACTGTGGTAAAGTGTACCTTTAGTTGCTCTACTTCTGTTGTTTGGCCACCGCATCTGTTTTTTTTCCTTCTCTTCTTGTCAGTCAGTTATCTCGGCGGTGACATGTATTTTCTGTATCATTTCCGCATATCTTTGATTCGTCTGTACCTTATATTATCGATTACTTTATGTGAATTATCTTACCTTCTTTTTCTTGTCGGGTGACTTTTTCTGCTTTGCAGGATGGGCAGCTAATTGGGTATGGTTCTCCGACTTGGCGTGAAACTTGTTTGGCGGGTCATGCTCGATAGGTAAATAATAGTTCTACACCGAGTACTGGTGGAGGTAGAAGTCCTCTAAATGCTGTGGTAAAGTGGACCTTCAGTCGCCTTACTTCTGTTCGGTCACCGCATCTGCTTTTTTTTTTAAACTAACCAAACTAACCATAGTAAATTTAAGATAAAATTTTAACCGTGACAATGTTGCTAGTGGAATTCTTGTATTCTTGTATATGATGGAGCGAAGTTTGCATTCACTGTTCCGCATTTTACTTCATTTATATACGGAGATGCATCTAGTTGTATGTTTGCTGAACGTGATTTCAGCACTACAACGGCATAATGTGGATATAACCACTGCTATTGCATCTCACACGGAGGAATCGGTGAAAGTCGCATAAACGTATATACGACATCCGGCGGGAGGTCTGCGAAGCCTTGTTCAGTGTTGCATGCTTCCCTCTGATCTGTCCTTTGCACAGACAGGTGCATGTCGGTACCCTGATAAGTCTAGTAAGAGACGACACATGTATCTCTGCCGTATCACTGTGGCGGGGAGGGTGACTTTTTACTTTCTTCTCGGTGTGGTGGTACAGGTAGGCCACCATCTCGATGGTGGTGGAATTGGATGAATTGTGTTTTTTAGCAATTCATCCAGACTGTGCAACCTCTAATACGGAAAGGATATGATGGAGCGAAGTTTGCATTCACTGTTCGCATCTTACTTCATATATATATATATATATATATATATATATATATATATATATATATATATATATATATATAGTGACGATTGTTTTTTATTTATTTGTTGAGCGCCAGGTAATAAATAATTATAATAAATTCTTACCAATTTGAAAAATTTCCAATTTTCGAAATATTTTATACAGATATTGATGTGTTCCTACCTTTTAATTGACTCTTTTCTCAGGTGAGTTAAGTTTTTTTTTATAAGGTCTCATTCAGACAATCAATACACAGAGTGATTAAAACACAACATATAAATTTTATTTAACAATAAATAAATGGCACAATTTTTTAATAAATCTTTAATGAAATGATAATCCGATCTGAATACTTAATTTTCATCTGCTAAGTTTTTAGTTATCATATCATACTACATATAATATTTATAATTATACAACTAATAAACCTCTATACAAGCAAATTATAGATTAAAATTTGAGACAGCTTGAAATCGGAAAGAGAAATAGATTTCTTCTAAGATAAATAGAATTTTCCATTTTTGCCGGTTTGGCTATGAATAAAAACGATTCTCTTATGCGTGACCTTAATGCCGGTTACAATAATAATTAAAAATTATTACCATATCTCGTCTCCAGGCTCAAGAGGGTTTCGGAAAAATTATCCGGCGATATATTACCTGAAAAATATAAAGAATATTATTAACTACAAGCGCGAATACAATGCTTTTATATTTCAAGCAACAATATTTCTTATCAATATTGGTATTTATTTACTTTAATTTACCTGTATAACAAATCGGCAACCTTTTTTGAGTTTTTAGTTTAGCAATCGTCCACCAGATGGCTACATTGCAATTTAATATGGAAAGCGTGGTTTATTTCACAAAATTAATATTATTTTAAACAAATTATCGTGTGCTGTGATATGTAATTCAAGTGGTTAATATAGTTTGACACCTACTATCAATGATAAATATTTTTTATGTTTTAACAGGTTAGTATTATAAGCTATCACTTATTCGTTTAATTACTTTTATCTTACGAAAAGTTAGGTTAATTTAAACTGCTATTTTTTTAATGTCTACAAACATTTAAAAACTTTCTACTGCCTAGTCTAGTATAAATTCCTTATTTTATTTTCCGTTATTTGGTCCCAATTCGTAATGGTGTTCCATAGTGCTGGAAATATAGAAGTAGTGTATTTACTACAGGAATTATATATTTTAGGCCCCAAATAAACAAGTACTTTTCAAATTTGTTATGTTATTGTGAGCTATATGTCATTATTCACTCTGGCACAAGTTTTATAACAGTGATATGAATGTTACAGTTATTACATATAAAGTTCTTATTGCGCCAATATCACCAGAAAATAACAGTTCACTGGAATACAATCTATTGTTCTTATATATTACTTTAAAATAAATTTTTGTTATGTTCAGTCTATTGAAAATATTGCTATACAGCCCTCCCCAGACCAAAATTCCATAGTGAATCAATGATTTAACAAGGCTCTTATATGATAAGAAATCTCAAATTTAAAATTTCTCCAAGGATGTAGAATTTGTGGATTAAAGATCTAATTTTGTTCGAAATATACTCCACGTGAGAATGCCACTTAAAAAATTGGTCAATTATTATGTCTGAATACTTCATTTGTGATACATCCTTTACTTGATCATTAACAACATGTGCAAAGTTTAGTCTATTAGCACTCGTTAAAAAAAAAGTAACATAGTTCGTCTTTGTTAAATTTTAAGGGAGTTGAAAACTTTCCAACCACCCTTCAATTACATCTAAGTCTTTCATAATGTCCCTTCTTCCCAAGTGTTACTCTTAAAAACCAGTACAGTATCATCAGCATATGATATTGAACTATTTATTAAGAGGCAATAAGCTTTCATATATGTTATAAACAAATTATCGTGTGCTGTGATATGTAATTCAAGCGGTTAATATAGTTTGACACCTACTATCAATGATAAATATTTTTTATGTTTTAACAGGTTAGTATTACAAGCTATCACTTATTCGTTTAATTACTTTTATCTTACGAAAAGTTAGGTTATTTTAAACTGCTATTTTTTTAATGTCTACAAACATTTAAAAACTTTCTACTGCCTAGTATAAATACCTTATTTTGTTTTCCGTTATTTGGTCCCAATTCGTAATGGTGTTCCATAGTGCTGGAAATATAGAAGTAGTGTATTTACTATGGATTTTGAACTTTTATTCATTAAGGGGTATGCTTGGATAAATTTAGTCAATTCGTCCCTTATGGTTAGGATATAATTTTTACTTGGGATTTCTAATATATCAATATTTATTAAAACTATAGATTCGGCTTTTACTTGGTGGAAATTCATTATAACTATAGGTTGTAATTACAGTAAAACAATTTTACACTTTCCACAAATTTTTAATTTTAATTTTAATCACTCGACATGTTTCGCAAACACTGTTGCTTCTTCAAAGGAGTATTACAAAATGAACATTAAAAGATAAAAACAAAGTGGTCTTGATACAGGTAAAATAAGGTTTACAATTCAGAATAAGAGGAAATTCCATAATTATATTTCCAAGAAAAGTTAAGGATAACTAAACAGGTTCAATAAGGGTGATGGGTCTAAATCTATTTGGTCATTAAGCAAATTATTGGAATTTTTGAGTTTATTTATTTCCAGGGATTCGAGCAAATTTAGTTTTAAACCTTTGTTTTCAATGTGTAATATGTCATAATTATTGTTGAAGGTATGGTTTTCTTCTATTAAATGGTTGGAATAGTTAGAATCAGTTTTATTTTTTATATAACTAATGTGATGTTCATTAACGCGTTTATTAAAGTTTCTACCAGTCTGGCCTATATAAACTTTAGGACAATCATTACATTTTAATTTGTAAACACCGCAATTGTTTCCTTTGTTTGATTTGGTTTTACTATTTTTGATATGTTTACCTAGAGTATTAGTGGTTTTGAAAGCTGTATTAATATTCAAGTTTTTCAGAAATTTACTTATTCTATTGCTAATGTGGCCTAAGAAAGTAATTACTTTATATTTATTATTGTTTTCTTTTTTTGTAGGAAAAACTAAGTTTATGGCTTTATTATATAGTTTTTTATTTAGTATTTTGTCTATTATTTTTGGGGAGTAACCATTATTTATAGCAATTTGTTTAATGATGTTTAGTTCATTTTGAAAGTTGATTTTGTTAAGAGGTAAAGATATCAATCGATGTATCATACTGAAAAAAGATGCTAGTTTATGTTGTATTGGGTGTGAAGATGTATTGTGGATTGTAATGTCAGTATGGGTGGGTTTATGATAAATAGAAAAGTCATGCTTATTGTTTGTTCTTTTAATTGTTAAGTCTAAAAAGTTGATAGAGTTATTGAATTCTTTTTCTATTGTAAATTTTATGTTGTCGTGTATGTTGTTAATCTAAGTAAAATTAATTTTTCTAAGGATGAAATTAATTTATTAAGTAAAGGCTTCAAACAACATTCAAGATAAAATCACTACAAACTCTTCAGAAATTCTTGGGGTTGATACAGACTTGGCACTAAAAGATATTCCTAATAATCTTATTTACAAATATGAAGCCTCTTCTTTGATTAAAAAACATTTTTTAATAGATTCACTTCCAAAACAAGATACAAAAGTCATTAAGCAAATTAAAGAAAAACGCAAAGATATAGTTTTTACTAAAGCCGACAAAGGTAATACAGTAATAGCTATTAATAAAATTGATTACATTAGTAAAACTCTAGGATTTTTAGACCCTACTAAATACATAAAACTAAAAATAGACCCCACTAATAAATATCAAAAAATTATAAAACAAGTTATACAAAACTGTAAAAGTTTGTTTTCAGACTGGGATTTACGCAAATTTACCCTAATGAACCCACAACCTCCCAAACTGTACTCTCTCTTAAAAATTCATAAAATTGGAAACCCAATTAGACCAGTAGTATCTTTCTTTACTGCCCCTTCGTATAAACTCTCAAAATATTTAATTGATATTATAAAAATTAACACAAATTTCTCCGCTAAATTTTCTATTAAAAATTCTTACGATCTGGTCGAAAAAATTAAACACTTAAATCTACCAAATAACGCCAAATTTGTTTCCTTTGATGTTACCAATTTATTCCCTAGTATACCTATTGAACATACAATAGAACTTGTTAAAAAACTTTTAATTAAGAAAAATGACAATGTGATTAAAAATCAAGAAATTCTTTATGCTTTAGAAAGTTGTTTGAATCAAAATTATTTTGAATTTAACGATGAATTTTACACCAGTGAGGAAGGACTTATCATGGGTAACCCTCTAAGCCCTCTCCTAGAGGAAATTTTCATGGACCATATTGAATCAATTATTTCAAAAAACCCCCTTTTTAATAAATTTATCTATTGGTTTAGATACGTAGACGATGTTTTAGCTTGTTTTACGGGTACAGACAGACAATTAGACCATTTCTTAAATTTTATTAACAACATACACGACAACATAAAATTTACAATAGAAAAAGAATTCAATAACTCTATCAACTTTTTAGACTTAACAATTAAAAGAACAAACAATAAGCATGACTTTTCTATTTATCATAAACCCACCCATACTGACATTACAATCCACAATACATCTTCACACCCAATACAACATAAACTAGCATCTTTTTTCAGTATGATACATCGATTGATATCTTTACCTCTTAACAAAATCAACTTTCAAAATGAACTAAACATCATTAAACAAATTGCTATAAATAATGGTTACTCCCCAAAAATAATAGACAAAATACTAAATAAAAAACTATATAATAAAGCCATAAACTTAGTTTTTCCTACAAAAAAAGAAAACAATAATAAATATAAAGTAATTACTTTCTTAGGCCACATTAGCAATAGAATAAGTAAATTTCTGAAAAACTTGAATATTAATACAGCTTTCAAAACCACTAATACTCTAGGTAAACATATCAAAAATAGTAAAACCAAATCAAACAAAGGAAACATGTGCGGTGTTTACAAATTAAATGTAATGATTGTCCTAAAGTTTATATAGGCCAGACTGGTAGAAACTTTAATAAACGCGTTAATGAACATCACATTAGTTATATAAAAAATAAAACTGATTCTAACTATTCCAACCATTTAATAGAAGAAAACCATACCTTCAACAATAATTATGACATATTACACATTGAAAACAAAGGTTTAAAACTAAATTTGCTCGAATCCCTGGAAATAAATAAACTCAAAAATTCCAATAATTTGCTTAATGACCAAATAGATTTAGACCCATCACCCTTATTGAACCTGTTTAGTTATCCTTAACTTTTCTTGGAAATATAATTATGGAATTTCCTCTTATTCTGAATTGTAAACCTTATTTTACCTGTATCAAGACCACTTTGTTTTTATCTTTTAATGTTCATTTTGTAATACTCCTTTGAAGAAGCAACAGTGTTTGCGAAACATGTCGAGTGATTAAAATTAAAATTAAAAATTTGTGGAAAGTGTAAAATTGTTTTACTGTAATTACAACCTATAGTCAATATTTATTCTCTCAAACGGTGTTTTTGGAGTTTCGGTGATTACTAGAGGGTTATCTAAGTTTGTTCTTTTGGCAGATTTCACATCTTTTAATATAGTTTTCGACATCTTTACTTAATCCTGTCCAATTATGTTTTTCTTTAATTCTACGAATTGTTTCATTTACTCCTCTATGGAAGTTTCTTTTTCCTGAATGATATTCTTGTATTATGATTGGAATTTCGTCTTTTTGAGGATTAATTACAATATTTTGACAAATTACTAATTTTAGATATTTGTCTGCAAAAATAAAACATATCATTTCTATTATTGGTAAATGTATATTATTTTCCACGTAATAGGTTTTGAATCATCAAGTATGTGTCTTGAGTTGATTAATATTTTAAATAAAGTTGGAAGTGTATCTTCGTTTTGGAAGGCTAGTGTAGCTAGGTAATATTTCCGTTTCTTTACTGTTTTTAAGTTTAGAATATTAATTTTATCGTCATCAAATGGTGAGTGTTCTTCGTGAAAGTCTTCAGTTATTTTGTAGTGAAGATCTTGCATTCTGTCTTCTTCAAATACGACAATTATATTTTTATGGTCTTTGTCTAGTAATTGATCATTTGTGTATCAAATTTTTAAATAATCAATTAAGCTAGTTGTTTGATAAAGGTCTTTAAATCTTTTCCATTCATTTTCCATCGTCTGGGGTGACATTAGTGTATTTTCGTCTTCTTGATTTTCTGAATCTGTTTCATCGGATTTTTGGTCACTATTTAATTTTTGATTAAAGGTACAAGCTCTTTGAATATTATTTATTTTAATTCTGCCAAGCGCATCTGCGTTTTTGTTAATTTTTCCTGGTTTGTAGATAATTTCGTAATCATATTCTTCTAATTTAAGTCTCCATCTTGCTAATCTGGAGCTTGGATCTTTGATTAAAAATAACCATGTTAAAGGTCTATGGTCTGTGATTAGTTTGAATTTTCTTCCGAATAAATATGGTTTGAAATGTTTGACTGTCCATACAATTGCTAATTTCTATTTCTATTACGCTATATTTTGTTTCTGCTGGACATAGCGTTCGAGATGCATAAGCTATTGGAAGGTCTTTTCCTATTGGTCCTTGAGATAAAATTCCTCCTATTGCATATAATGATGCATCTGTGGTTAAAATAAATGATTCTTCAAAGTTTGGATATATTAAAATTAGTTCGGTAGCGAGTTTTTCTTTTAATTTATTGAAAGCTTCATGGCATTGTTAGTCAAAATTGAAAGTAACATCTTTTTTTAATAGATCCGTTAGAGGTTTTGATATTTTTGCATAGTCTGGGATAAATCTTCTATAATATCCTGATAGTCCTAGGAATGATTTCACTTCTTTTGTATTTTTTGGAACTGGAGATTCTTGGATCGCTTTAATTTTGTTGGGATTTGGTTTTACTCCGTCCTTTGTAATTAAATGTTATAAATATGCAACTTCTTTTCTAAGAAATTCACATTTGTCTGGTTGGATTTTTAAATTAGCTTTCCTTAGTCTGGAGAATACATCTTTTAATCTATTCATATGTTCATGAATAGTCCTATATATAATGATATCGTCTATGTATACTGCACATCTTTCATTTTGTATACCCATAAGAATGTTGTCCATCACTCTTTGGAATGTTGATGGTGCATTTTTTAATCCAAATGGCATTCTGAGGTATTCGTAATGTCCATTTCCTACAGAAAAAGCAGTTTTTGGTACGTCTTTTGGATCTACTTCTATTTGATGAAATCCTGATGCTAAATCTAGCATTGTAAAATACTGATAGTGTCCTAGTTGATCTAATAGGTCAGATATATTCGGTAATGGATATCTGTCATTAAAGCAAAGGTCATTAAGCCGTCTATAATCTATGCATACTCTCCATTTCTGTTTTCCAGAAGCGTCCATTTTCTTTGGTACCACCCATACTGGACTGGACCATGGATAAACTGAAGGTTGAATGATTCCTTGGTCTAACATTTTATTAATTTGAGTTTTAACTTCTTCTTTATGTACTTGGGGATATCTATAGGACTTTGTATAAATTAGTATTGTGTCTCTAGTCGGAATAGAGTGTTTTATTTCACTTGTAAATGTAAGTTTGTCTCCTTCTAAGTAAAAAATATCACAAAAATCTAGACAAATTTGAACAATCATATTTAATTCTTCATTGTTTAGGTGTTCCGTTCGTAATTGGTTAACTATCTCTTCTTCTCTACTATATGTTGAAGTATTTGCCTTATTAAAATTTTGTATCGAAGTGTTTGTCTTAATAAGTGATTCAAATTTTAAAATATCAAATTTTACTATTTTTGGAATCGAGTTTATATTTATTACGGACGTTAAAAATTCACCATTTTCATTTATTCTAACTATAGCATTAGGAATATGTACCTTATCAATTGATTGTGCTAATAGTATTGCTTCAATATTTTTTAATTGATTAGTTTTAAATTTATAAATTTTTTCAATTCTCGGTGGTATTTTAATTATATTTTGTATATCAAAGCATTGACGTTCAGAATCATCAAGTTTATTTATGTCACTACTGCAAGATTCAGCTTTAAACAATGGAATTGCCTTAAAGTACGTAATTAATTTTTTATTAAAGATATCAACAATGCAGCGATATAGTGTGGCATAAAATCGACACCTAAGATACCATCAAATTCTATATCAAGATTACAAATATAAACTTTATGCGGATCATCATATTTAAATGGGATTAATACTGACTCTGTTATTAAAATATTTTCGTTTGTTATTCCTTTTATCGCTTAATTTTCAGAAAACCTTTGTTTATAAATTTCGCAAGCTGTCGGTTTAAAAATAGATATTCCTACACCTGTGTCAATTATATATTTAAAAGTTTTTGTTGTATCATAAATATAAAATAGATTTTGAGAACTTACTGTGTTTAAATTAAATTTTCGAAATATGATTCGTTGTTGACTTGTTGTTGGTTGATATGCATTGTTTGTATTTGGTCCGATAGTTCTAAAATTTCCGAGGCATTTACTTGAAAATTTTCATTACACTGAGAAAAATATTCATCAGTATTTTGTAAAAAATTTTGATTATAATTTTCATAATTATTTATAGGCTGATATGAACAACTTGGTTCATTTTCATTGTAATTCATTGGATAATTATTTTCAAAATAAGGCTGATTATAATCTGGGTCGTCATAATCGGGGTTTGAATTTTCAAAATTTTCATTTTGGTTGTTAGGGTAATTATACTCGTTTTGGTTTAAGTGATGAGTTTTCGATTTTTGAAAATACATATTGGTCTTTGATTATTTTGTGATTGTATCTGAATTTTTTGATTTGATTGATTTTGATTTAAAGGCTGTGCCCTATTTATATTTTGATTCTGATTTGGTTGGAAATTTTGTGGTCTTTGTTGGTATGTTTGAAATCTAGGCTGAAAATTTTGATTTGTTGGAGAGTAATTTTGTCTTTGTGTTTGCATTTGTCTGGTTTTGCATTCAATAATGGTGTGCCCATTTTTTTTACAAAAGCTACAGAATTTTTGAATCGATTTTGAAGTTAAAGGCTGCGCCTTATTTGTATGTTAAAATTTTTGATTTTCGAAGTATGAAAGTTGTATTTCTCGTTTTATTCGGTTGACCGCGTCTAGCATTGTTAAAGGATTACCTGCTCTTATTATTTGCCCTAATTTTGGTTCTAGGCCTGTTAATAATGTGTTTAGACACATGTTGTCAATTAAAATTTTTTGAGCATTCTTTTGGTCTTGATTTAATGTTTGTTTTGTAATAGCAGAATACATTTTAGCATTGTGCGTTTGTAGTCTAGCAGCAAAGGTTAGTGGACTCTCATTTGTTAACTGATGCATAGGTTGTAAGTCTTGAATTAATGAGGTTAAATCACGAGGATTACCAAAATGAACCGTTATTAATTGAGATATTTCGTTCCATGTGTCAATCTTTCTGGAATTAATCAATTGTGCCGCTTTTCCTTTCAATTGATTTTTAATTTTAATTGTTAGTAAACCTTGTTGGTCGTCTGTGCACATTTGATGAGCTCTATTACAAGCGTTTAAAGAGGTATTGAGAGAAATTTGATCGCCATCGTACTCAGGTACAAGAGAGAAAATTTCTGACAATTTGTATTGTTCAATATTAACGTTATTATTGGGATTTTGATTTGCCATTGCTGTTGTAAGGAAATCAAAATTTTTAAGATGTTGTTTTGAGTTGGTTTGAGTCAGCGAGCGAGTGAGCTTTATTATTTTTGCCAAGTATTTGTAATTTGAATTAAATTGATTTTAGTTGTTTCGAGTTGATTCAGTGCAATTTATGAATGAATTACTTAAGGCTAATGAATTATTTACAATCAATGAATGAATTTTTTGACTTACATTAATTTGAAGAACATCCTTGGAAGTTCTTGAAGTTTTCTTGAAGCGTTGAGGGGCTGGGGGTTGAACAACTGCTTTATCGTGCCAAGGGTTTCACTGGGTGTTCCGAATCCACACGGACAGTTGTTGATGAGGGGTTGAATCGGCGACACTAGGAGTTAGATCTTGCCCGCAGGCCACTTGTTCTACGAAGTGCTGCGATTGGTTGCTTCTTTGTTTTGTTGTGGGCTCTTTTTGTCCCTATGATGCGAGTTCTTTGACTCTTGAAGTGGGCTCGTTTTGTCCCTTGAATGTGAGATCTTTTGACTCTTGATGTGGGCTCGTTGTCCCTTGAATGTGAGTTCTTTTGACTCTTGATGTGGGCTCGTTGTCCCTGATGAATGTGAATTGATCATTTGCTTCTTGGAGCACTTGTTTTGATGAATGGCTTCTTGGAGCACTTGTTTTGATGAATGGCTTCTTGGAGCACTTGAATCTTGAATTTCCTTTTTCTTTTGGGGCACTGGATTTTTTTGTTTTGCAGAGAATTAAAATTCACCGTGGTTTTTCTTCATGTCAAAACATCCGAACGACTGCGTCAATTGTTTGGTCGTGGACGAATGGTAAGATTTAAAAAAACACTTTATTGGCAGCAACACGACTAACAATAATTTTATTTGATTTGGACTTTACACTAGAGATTAAGATTTAAAATAAGAGAATAACTTTTAGTTTAAAATATTGTCGATTGACTAATAGGCTCGACTGACTTATAGTCTATTAACTCTTGCACTAGCTTCTTTGTCTATTTTCGAACAATAGAAACAATAAGGCATTATTTATAGTCTAGACTTGTTGATGAAATATGATATTATTCTTTATTGTTTAATTAGTTAGTTCAGCGTCTAGGCTTATTTATGATATCTGAAACTATTATTGTTCTTTTAGTAAATTCAGCGTCTTTATTAAACATCTGCATCCGTTTGGATTAATAACATATCAGATTACAGTATTCATTTACTGCAGCTGCAAGGTCAACAGTTAAATGATAAACAATAACTTAGAATATTTAATAATATTGGGTAAATTTGGATACAACATATATATATATATATATATATATATATATATATATATATATATATATATATATATATATATATATATTCATACTCAACATATTTTCGTTTCTTCGTTGTGCTTTTTAATAAATTTGCTAACAAAAAACTTAAATCTATCTTTTAAACTAGATAAATCTGTATTATATTTTACATATTTGTACCATACATGGTTTTACTTTCCCCATATTTTGTTCAATAATCCTTAAAACTATTACATTCTTATTGGATACTGAACATTAATGAATGTTTTTCACTTATCACAGTGTTTTTGCTCGGATTCCGCACTAATATTCCACTACACGCACTTTTTGTGTCAATGTGTGATTGTTTATATTGGGACCAAATCTGATGAGTGACACATGATTGTTAGTTTTTTTTTAACACATTCACTCACTTATTGTTCAAACAAAAATATATATTAATTTACAATAATATTTCCTCTTTCTTGTTCAATATTTTTAAGAAAGTTTTTTATTGAAGTTTTGTCTTTAAAGAGGAAAATAAATCAAATATTTGCTGAAAATATCAGTTTTAAAATTATATGCTTAGTCAAGCATTTTGGTAAATATTGACTTTTTTCCTAAACTATTTCTAATTATCTGTACTAAATTTAACAAAACTAAATTAAACAAAAAACACCTTAAACCATACTTAATTCTAATTTTTACTCTATTCTACACTATGGTTACCGACTTATTATCGATAAATATTTGATCATAACCTTTCTGTGTAGTAATTTAATCTTTCAATCTCAAACAAATAGTGGGTTTTATCAATTATCTATACAATATATATATATATATATATATATATATATATATATATATATATATATATATATATATATATATATATAAATTTAAATACTTATAGGAAATTCTATTTTTGTATTGAGTCTAATTTGTTAAACTGTGATTGTATATGTTTGGATGATTTGCATGACCTTGTATTGAATCTTCCCAATGAGCGTATATCTGATTTTAAAAGTTTTTTATCCTTTACAAATCTATTACGAATTAATTATGTTCGTAATGTAAATAATGTTGTCTTAGATTGTCAGCCCCCATTTGCAGGATTGCAAAGTAGAAAATGATGAAGACCCATTGTTATCGCTCGATCAGCATCATCCTGCATTGTCACTAGGGTTAAATTTCTTTTATGAATTGACTGAATGAGAGCAAATTCCCAGTACTAATTTAACTTTAAAAAAGTTGATTTTAACACTATGTATAGGCTAATTAAAAATCAAAATTGGAACATTATATATGAGTGTTGTGCTATTGATGCCTTGATAACTCAGTTTTACAGAGTATTTTATAATATCTTTGTACAATGTGTTCCAATATCGATACAGATTGGTAGAACTTTTCCAGTGTGGTATAGTGAATAATTAAATTAATTAAGGATAAAGAAGAATATTTTAGAAAAAACAATAAATCCAAAAGTCTTTATTGGTGTAATAAATACAAATCTAGTAGAAAGAACATTAAAAATAAAGTAAAGGCAACACACTCGGAGTATTTGGCACGAGTTTAATTGAGCCTAAGAAATAATCCCAAGTATTTTTGGTCATATGTTAAAAGGTTGAGAGGTGAGAGTGATAGTTCTGCAGAAATCTCTTATAATAACATGTCCTATTCGGATGCAAAGGGTACTGCAGATGCATTTGCGCTTTATTTTGATAATGTATTTAATGCTGCAGAAGTGATGGAATGCAATGGAGGTATATCTAAAAATCATTTTTGTGACTATCCCATTGATAAAATTTCATTCATGACTCTTTTAATAAAAAAGCACAAGTTGATGTAATCTACACAGATATGGCAAAAGAATTTGATAGAGTAAAACATACCCTTATAATACAGTTACTTAGGCAACTGAATGTCACGGAGAATCTGATAAATATTATTGTCTCTTACCTGACTGATAGAAAGCAGTACGTTGAAATAAAAGGGGCCAAATTATATGTATATAGAAGCACTTCTGATGTTCCTCGGGGGTCTAATTTGGGACTTCTTTTGTTCTTGATTGCCTTTAATAATGTATGTAACGTGGCCAAACACTCTAAAACATCGCTGTTTGCAGACGACTTTTAACTTTTTTAGAGAAGTATTGACTGCTGATGATTGTGACTGTTTACAGCAGGATCTAAATAGTGTTGTTGAATGGTGTGGAATAAATGGTTTTTGTCAAAATGATGTCTTTTACACTTAATAAAAATATTTAAAATCAAGCCTATTCTGTTCATGATATAGTGTTAAAACGGACTTCTTGTCAGAGGGATTTGGGATTGATTGATAGTTCATTGAATTTCAATGAGCATATAATAAATAAAATTAATGGAGCTCACAAAATAACGGGTTTCATCATTAGATCTACTAGACATTTTGATGTTGATGCTTGCTTGACACTTTTTGACAGTCATGTGTTGCCAAAACTTGAATACTGCAGTATAATATGGTCACCACAATATAAAGTTTGAAGTAGAGCCGCTTTCGTTTATATTCCCTTTGGTTAATAATTTTGAATTAAAACCTCATTTCAATTGACTACAATTTAATTTTAAGGCCATTTAATAACGATAAACATTATTTGTAAGGTGTGAAATAAATTCGATGCTGCAAAAAAAAAATTACACACACACACACACACATATATATATATATATATATATATATATATATATATATATATATATATATATATATATATATATATATATATATAGGTCTGTGTTATTCCAGTTTTTACTTTCATACATTAAATGTATGCAATTTACAATTCTAAAATACATTTGAGCCCCAAATGCACAGTGCATACTCGCATATTTAGTGAAAATACCCCAGTAAATCTTGGTTCGGATATGGTATGCATCGGGGATCACTGAAAGGGCCTCTTGGATTGTATCATTACAGACCCCTTAAGGAAAAAAGCGAAAGGGTTTAAGCGAATGGGAAAATTGCGGAAAAGAGAGAGAAAGTTGGAGAGCTGTTAAAGGAATTGGCGAGAGTGAGACTGTAGTTTTAGTGCAATATTGTGCTACTTTTCAGTACAGTATATTTTTAATTTTGTTTTGTTTTTAAAAACGCATTTTCTAAAATCCGATTAGATAATGAGAATATGGTCTTACTTCATCATCATCATCATCCAGCCTGCTGAGTCCACTGCTGAACATAGGCCTTCCCTAAACGTATCCATTCATCTCTATCTTGGGCAGTTCTGATCCAGTGCCCTGATACTCGTTTGATGTCGTCACTCCAGCGTGTTGGTGGTCTACCTCTGCTTCGCGTGTCTGCACGAGGTCTCCAGTTTAGCAACCTGATTGTCCATTTATCGTCTCTGAATCTCGCAACGTGACCTGCCCATTTCCATTTGAGTGTTGTGATCCGCTGAATTATATCTTCAACTTTAGTTCTTCGTCGGATTTCTGTATTTCTCACACGATCTCGCAAACCAATACCAAGCATAGCTCTTTCCATTTTTCGTTGTGCGACTCTTAGTTTGAGCGTAGTGTTCTTGGTCAATGTAAGTGTTTCTGCTCCATACGTCATGACTGGCAGTACGCACTGATCGTAGACCTGACTTTTCAAACTTACTGGAAGGTTTGTGTTAAAAATATCTCTCAACCTTCCATATGCCGCCCATCCCAAACCGATTCTTCGTTGAAGCTCGTGTGTCTGGTTGTCTCGATTGATTCGTATTTCGTGGCCCAGATACTTATATACGCTGACTTCCTCTATGACGTTATTGTCCAACTTTATGGATCCTCCAAGCACTAAGTTTGTCATAAGTTTTGTTTTCTGTTTGTTTATACGGAGGCCAACTTTTTCAGTTGCCTCTCTTAGTTGTTGCGTCATCAGTGCAGCATCTGTTAGATTGTCTGTTATAAGGACTATATCATCAGCAAATCGCAGGTTGTTCAACCGTTTTCCGTCAATATCAACACCCATGTTGTCCCAATCCAGTGTTTTAAAGGCATATTCCAAAGTGGTAGTGAATAATTTGGGAGACATCGTATCGCCCTGTCTAACCCCTCTCTCGATGGAAAATTTGTTACTGTTCTTATGAAGCCTTACGCTTGCTGTTGAGTTGCTGTAAATATTGTGAATTAGACGGGTGTATCTGTAGTCAATTCGGCACTGACTAAGAGTTGCTAGTATGGAGTTCATTTCGATCATATCGAACGCTTTCTGAAAGTCAATGAAAACAAGCACCAGGGGTCTATTGTATTCGATTGTCTTTTCGATGAGTGTTTTTATAGCGAGGAGATGGTCGTTGGTTCCGTATCCCGATCTAAACCCTGCTTGCTCTACAGGTTGGTAGAAGTCTAGTTTAGCCTCTAACCGTCTATTAATGATCTTGGTAAAAAGTTTGTACAATTGTGAGAGCAAGCTTATGGGTCTATAATTTTCCAAATCTGTCGGGTCGCCACCTTTGAAAATTAATACCATCAGGATATTATTCCAGTCTGCCGGAATCGAGCTGTCAAGCAGACAGAGGTTAAAAAGTTGTTTGATTTTTTCCAGTAAGGTTCTTCCACCCATTTTTACTGCTTCTATTACTATCTGATCCTCTCCTGGCGCTTTGTTATTTTTCATTTGTTTTAATGATATTTCTATTTCCTGTATTGTGATTTCAGGTAGGTCTTCGGATCCTTGATTCAAAACTTCGGTACGTCTGTCTATTTCCTTCGGTTGTTCTGGTATCGGTTGTCTACTCTTATAAAGTTCAGTGTAGAACTTTTCTACAACACGGAGCAACTCTTCCCTGTCTGTTGCTATCTCTCCGTCCTCATTTTTTAATTTTATGATTTCGTTTTTACCCGTGTTCAGCTTTCTTTTCAGGATTCTGAGACTCCGATTTTCTTCTATAGTGGACTTAATTTGTTTGGTATTATAATTTCTTATGTCTCGTCTGATGCTTGTTGCGTTCGATAGTAATATGAATTTGTATTATGATTTACAAGCCAGACGGCTTCGCACTCCCTCCAGGGAATATTCACTCATACCAGGTACACAGAGGTACCAGAAGTATGAAGCTCTGTGGGAACCCTTTCCATGTTATCGGGTCCTAGGTGACGTGGTCTGCTGTATTTCCCATGAACTTTCGGACGGTTCGCGCGGTTGCTAGGAGAGTTGCTTTCTGCATCGGTTTATACAGATGCTCACTAAGACCCAGTCCCTTGATGTTCTGCAGGAGGTTCTTTGGTATCACTCCAGTTGTTGAGAGTATTATGGGAATCGTTTGGACGCTGTTCATTGCCCATTGTCTTCGGATTTGCACCTCCAGATCTCTGTATTTGGCGATCTTCTCGTTGTATTTTGGTCTTAGGTTGTTGTTGTTAGGTACGGCGATGTCGATTAGTGTAGTTCGCCTAGAAATTTTATCTATTAGTATAATATCTGGTCTATTATGAGCAACTGTTTGATCCGTCAGAACTGTTCGGTCCCAATATAACTTGAACTGGTTGTTTTCAAGAATAGGCTCCGGACTGTATTTGTAATAAGGCACTTTTCCTACCTGTAATAGGTTCAACTTTTCTGCTAACTCTTGGTGGAGTATCTTAGCGGCTGAATCGTGTCTTTCCTTATACTCGGTTGCGGCAAACGCTTGGCATCCTCCAGTTATGTGCTGGACTGTCTCCGATGTTCGACAGCCATATCTGCACTGGTCATTCTCTATTGAGGGATCTCTAATGATAAATTTCCGATAGTTCTTCGTCGGAATAACCTGGTCTTGGATAGCCAACAAGAAGCCCTCCGTTTCCGGAAACATCTGTCCTGATATCAACCAGTAGTTCGACGCTGAGTTGTCGACATTGTCCTGATTGACCTCATTTGGATGCCGTCCATGAAGTGGCTTCCGTAGCCAGGTTTGTAACTTCTCTTGGTCTGTTTGGTGGTGAGAAGTAATATCTTGTTCCCTCAACTGTAGCGGCGTTGAGTCGTCTGCCTCGCATATTGCTCGATGTAGTGTGGAAGAGTCCGCTAACCTGTGGAAATATGAACGTAAGTTTATTATTTGTTGATCGAGCTGTTTACCAATATCCATCAATCCTCTCCCTCCCTGGTGTCTTGGAAGCATTGTACGTTCAATGGCACTCCGAGGGTGATGTTTTTGTGCTTTTGTTAGGAGTGTCCTTATTTTTCTTTGCAGGTTTTGGATGTCCGTCCTGCTCCATTTTACAATTCCAAAGGAGTAGCTCAGCGCTGAGCAAGCATACGTGTTGAGCGCCTTAAACAAATTTCTACTATTTAAATTAGTTCGTAGTACCCGCCTTACCCTCCTGACAAGTTCGGTTGTCAATTCAGCTTTCATAGTGCCATGGTCAATTCTTTTAGCCTGTTTCATACCTAGATATTTGTATGTTTGGTCTGCCTCCATTGCAGCTATAGTTTCACCGTTCTGCATTTCAAAAGCCCCCGGTTGTATCTTCCCTTTAACGATGTTCAAAATACGGCACTTGTCAAGTCCAAATTGCATTCCGATATCCCCGGAGAACTCCTCTACAATTTTAAGCATTTGTTCCAGCTGGTTTCTGGTAGCAGCCATCAGTTTAAGATCATCCATGTATAGAAGATGATTCACTCTGACTACCTCTTCGTTGTTATTTCTAACACTAAAGCCGTATCTGGTGGAGTTCAAACGGCGTGATAGTGGGTTCATTGCAAGGCAGAACCACAATGGGCTAAGTGAATCGCCTTGAAATATTCCTATTCTTATCGGAATGGTGTTAGTTTCGATGGTGTCGCTGGATGGCACTTGCAATTGGATCCTAGTTCTCCAGGTTGACATGATGCGTTCTAAAAAGGAAACAAAATTATTATCGACCCTGTACATTCTCAATATAGTTTTGAGCCACTCATGTGGCACCGAGTCGAAGGCCTTCTTATAATCCACGTAGGCAGCAAAGAGGTTTCTTCGGTTGGTACAGGCTTGGTTACATATGACAGAGTCAATAATTAATTGTTCCCTGCATCCCATTGCTCCCCTCGTGCATCCTTTCTGTTGAGTTGCAATGATGTTATTTTGCTCACAATGTGCATAGATGCGTTGGGTCAAGCAGGAGGTGATCACCTTATACAGTGTGGGTAGGCAGGTGATCGGCCTATACTTTGCTGGGTCATGTGTGTTATGTTGGTCCTTTGGTAGGAGGTACGTAATACCTTCGGTCAAGAACAATGGCATTTTTGCTGGGTTAAGAAGAACATCATTAATAAGATCAGCCAGCTGATGGTGCATACACCATAACTTTTTGAGCCAGTAGTTCTGGATCCCGTCGAGACCTGGAGCTTTCCAGTTATGGGATTCCTTGATTATTCTTGAAATTTCTTCGGTGGTAAATGGCTCAAACTGCATCTGGCTGTAATCTTGGCAGATTTGGTGTTCCTCATTGATCCAGCCAGCTGCGATGTTACAATCGGCTGGTGTGGAAAGTTGGTTTCCCCAAAACTCTTCTACCTGCTCTCTATTGGGATATCTATTATCTGCTATATTAGGTGGAGAGTTTAGCTTACGGTAGAAAGTCTTTTCTGATCGTTGGAAGAGCGCATTGTCTCGTTTTCGGTTATTGCTGGTCTTGTACCTCTTTAGCCGTCCTGCAATAACAGAGAGCTTCTGTTTCAGCGAATCAAGGCATTGCTGAGCAGTAACATTCGCTGGATCTTGTTGCGAATGATATCGGACACGATTCATGATGTCTTCAACTCGCCTTTGCAGTCGAATAGTCCTTGTGCCCCTGATGTACTCCGTCAGCTGTCCTATATCTATTCGAAGATTTTCAATTTTCTTATTTAGACGTCTTTCTCATGGTGGTGTGTTGGGTTCTGTTCTTGCTGGTCGGCGCTCTGTTGTAACTTTAATTTCTAGAGCTCTAGCTATAGCAGTCGCGGCACAGTAGATGGTCATATGTAAGGACTCCAGAGTATAGGCATCTGAAACATAAGCTGGTAAAATCCGATTGTTCATGATGTCTAACATGGCACCCAGTTTTTTGGATGAATTAATTTTTGGCAGTGCCGGTCTTCTTAACGGATTGCTTCCATCATACTCCAACACCGCAGCACTCATTTCCGTTGACAGTTTTTGATAAAAGAGTTCAGTGTTGTCCTGTTGAGTTTCGTCATTCAGCTGTTCCTGTTGTTCTTGGACCTCAGGTTCCGGTTGTGGCTCAGGTTCAGCAATCGGATTGTTGTTATTGTCAGTGCCTCTGATCTCGCGTTCAATTTCCTCTTTTATGCTATTAAGCCGAGCTTCAGAAATTAGGCTGTTTCGGAGAATAACTCTATACTGGTCAGCTATTCACTGCTGGGAATTTGTATTATTATTAGGATTATTATTATATATGATATTAGTATGTTCATTAATTTGTCTGGGAAAATTTTGATTGGTTGAATTTGACTCTAAATTTTCACTTTCCCTTCCCTGTAAATACGGTTTAATTGGGCGCAACAAATTTTTTGTTTTTGGGGACCCGATTACGTTTATTCCTCGAGCAAAGTATGGGGTTTCCCTATCGCTCACGCCAAGGAAACCTGTTTCATTAAATTGGTTAATCAGATCTTTTACCGATCCAAACGAAAGTTGTATTGTGTCCTGGTCATTGTTCGTGGGGGGAATTCGGAAAGTTGCCGTGTCTAAATCGGCGACGGGCGAACCCGCCGCAGAGGACCCTCCAATTCCACCCGGGGAGCTTTGAAAGCCACCCGCCTCATTGGACACGGACTGAAGATTTACTACAAAGGGACTAGACATAATGAATGAATGAATTTTTTAATAAGTATTTAATTTAATCTTCTCCTAATGAGAAAGCCAGAAATTTCTGAGATTTTAGTTTGCAAGAAATATTTAATCGCGGGGGGCTTATTTGAATTAATTTGGGCTATTGGTTTTTGAAATATTTAAAAATAATTTGGGTTTAATTAATTATTAAAATCTTGTTAACAAATTTAAATAAGAGATGTCGTGTTGTCTAGTCAAAGTTGTCCGTGTCGTTAATGTGTCTTTAGGCCTTTTGTCTTTACCTAACGATGTTTATTAATTGTTTGTTATTTATATATAATAGTAAGTTAGTTATCGTATTAATTAACTATGTTCCTACGTTCGAATTAGTAAATATCTGTGCACTTAAATCTAAGTTCCTAGGACGTCTCCTGGACCTTTACAAAATAAAAATTATTTTTAGAAATTTAAACAAATTAAACAAATTATAAAAAATAAACAAATTGATTTGTTTATAAAATAAATAATATTTGTTGATTAATTCTTCAACAGTATTTTAAAAAGAAAACAAAATTAAACAAATATTCAATTCTAAAATTGTTAGAAAGTGTTAAGTAATTAATCTAACCTTTAAATTAAAACAAAAGTTAATAAGGGTTACTATTTTTAGTACACCCTGTACAAATATTTTCTAGTAGTGATTTACACTACTGTATACAAGATATATGTCTAAGTTTAAGTATATCAAGGATAAGTTTTAAGCTTTCCTTTCACATATAAGTAAAATAATTATTTATTTATTTTGGATATAAAAATAAATAATTGTCACAATTGGTTTTTTAACTTATTTATAGTTAATATTGCTAATTACTTAGCACGTTGGGGCTGAATTTAAATTAATTAATTTACACTGCCAAATATTAATCAGATAATAACAGGAATATGACAATTCAATATTCGTCAGTAATTGTTAAAAGTTTTTTGTGAGTTAATGTTTAACAGAATGGTTTTCACAAATATTATTCAAATTTCAATGTTAAATTGCCCCAGCGGCTAAGTCCAGATACCCTTACTTTTTTACTAGTCTTTATTATAACCCATACTTTTCTGTTCGAAACAAACAGTTACTCATACTTTTTCTTTAACTTGTGACAAAAAATAAAGTTTTAATTCTTTTAAAATTGTTACGCAGGAATTTGAAAATTTAGTTTTATTTTTTATAGAAAGTTATAATATATTTATTTCAACTTGAGAAAATGACTTATGAGCCTGGTTATAGAAAAAATCCAAAAGAGTTTTTCTATACCTTTTCCCCAACAAATCCTGTTAGAAATAAATATTAAATGTAAATTTTAAAAATGTAAAAAATTTCCGAAACCGAAATGAGGTCATGGAAAAATACTAACAGATGAGTCATAAGATGAATCATAGAAAAAATATTCCACGGTTTTTTCACATAAAGTTCAAAAATGAATTATTTAACTTCTTTCTGACAAGAAACATTTAGAAAACTTGCATGACTGGTTTTTCCCACAGTGCCGAACACTTATCGAACACTGTGGTTAGCCTAGCCCGATTTTTGCAATGACACAAACACAACACAAGGTCTTGGGCGCAAAATTATGGGAATTAATTCCCGCTTACCCTTTGTCGCAATTTCCTGATGGAAATTTTGCGTGTGCCTTGTGTTGGTTAACTTAAACTTTCCCTAGCCGCGATTACACACTTTTTCCTGGCTCTTCTGGAAAGGAATTTCGGTGCCAATTACTGGGGAGTAATTGTACACTCGAGAAGCCCACCAATTGTAGATCCCCGTGACCTTTCACTAGCTTTGTGCAAGTGCTAGCTATTTAGCCAACGGCGGCGATCTCGCGACACGGGGATCGACCAGCTAAAAAAGCATGTAATCGATCGTTCGACTGGAGAACCGATTCAGGTCTACGAAAAAATACAGAAGCGCTAATCCCTCGTTGTTAGACCTGAATAATAAGAGAAAGAGTTGAATTTTTTGCGTGTTTTTATACACTTAGGATGATTCATCGCTCTGTAACGCCTTAAAAAACAGTCTAGACCAATCAGAGTTATTCAAAAGAGAAAGTAAAAAATGAAATTGTAAAACGGTGTTTTACTAATAAAATTTAAAATAAATATTTGAAATTTTGTTATGAAATTATTAATAATGTTATACCTTGGCGCCCAACCTAGGTTTCCTGTTTGAATTTTGCATAAACAATGAATGGTAAATCTGTGAAATTTTCTATTTACGCTGGACCTTAGACCAATCGGAGAGCTTGGCTACGTCTGGTGACGTGGGCGGGGCTTACTAACGGAGTTTGCTGTCTCTTAAATAAAAGGGAACGCAAAGGCGTTGTACCCTCATTTTAATTGTTGTAATCCTTGTAAAAAATTCGTTTTTACAACATGCTCTTAGAGATTTGTTTATTTAGTTCTCTTATTTCTGTTATGTCCACGTTTTCCTGTTTTTGTATTTCTCTTCTGTTTGACATTAGGGTTTTTGTATGTTGGGTGAGTTTGTTGTCTTTCTGTTGTCTCGGACAACATTTTTTAGTCGCTTCCAGGATGGAGTTCGTGATTTGCTTGGTCAGTTCTTCGATATGATATGGTCTTACTTAAGCCATCTAAAATCGAATTTAAAAATAATTTTATTTTCGAGCTAGCTTCTTATCCACCATCGCTTTTTGACAGTTTTAGTATGAGAAAAAATAAAAAATCGGATTTGTATGATTTTTTTACACCTACTCGTACTAGTGAAGATTGTATTGATAACATTCATTACGTCATTGATGGTGGATACTTTTTCCATAATTTTTTTTAAAAAACTAACAAGACCTTCTTCGAAATAAGTGAGAACTATCTTAATCGCTTGAAATTGTTCTATGCTAGTTGAACTGTTATTTTTGATGAGTATTCGAATACACAAAAAGTTCAGAAAGATTACGCCGAACCAAACAAGTTTGTTTAGAAATGTGGATAAAAGGTGATAAAAGGTGATTTCAAACCCAGACAAATTATTTTTGGATCTTCTTTGTTTAATTAACTCAGGTATCCACCTATGGACTTGTATGTTTTGAGATATGGACTTAGAACAGTATGGGTCTGAGAACTATATCGGGCTTTTAAGCCAGTTAATTGGGAAGAAAAAGATGACCCTGCTTAATGGTCAAGTAGCCAATCTCTGGCGTAGGGGTAACGTTGGCGTGGTGTTCTGGTTAGGTTACGTGTTTGTGCAATGAGTTGGTTGGTTGAATGTGTGGCACGATCCATGTATTTAGATATACTTTCGCGAATAAACGCGCTAAATGTATCGCAATTGAGATCACGGTGAATTATCGTGTTCCTCACAAAGTATGGGGCTTCACAGATCACACGCAAGACTTTGTTCTGAAAGCTCTCTATTCGCCTAAATCGAGACCTGCCCGTGGTGATCCAAGTCAGAGCACCAAAGGACAGGATCGAACGTATAAATAGCTTATAAATGGTAAGCTTGTTTCTCAAAGTAGGTTTACTATTTCTGTGTAAAAGCGAATAGAGATCCAACCATGACGTTTTGGCCTTTGACATAATATAATTTGTGTTAAACTAGCCCTAAATATTTAGCATTGTCCCGCCAGGGAATGCGAAGATTGGAGATGGTCAGTCGATTGTCCGGATTTGTGAAACGTTGTTTAGAAAAAATGACTGCCTGAGTCTTGTTTGGGTTAATTTTGATTTTCCAATTGGCCATCCAACTCTCCACTTTATTGATGTGGTGCTGTAGCTTCAACGTTATATAATGCAATGAATCTGAAGAGGTCTCAAACGCAGTATCGTCAGCAAACAGAAATAATTTACTGAAGTTATCAGTGGGAATGTCAGCTGTGTATAAATTAATCGGGGTTGGGGACAGAGGTGATTCCTGCGGCACTCATGATCTGATATGTTTAATTTCTGACATTGCATCATCCGACGATACTAGGAATGTTCTCCCTTCAAGAAAACTTGAGATTAGTCTTACTATGTAACTTGGAGTTCCCAATATTATCATTTTAACAACTAGCCCATTGTGCCATACCTTATCAAAGGTCTTGCTAATGTCGAAGAAGGTTGCACTCGTGTGGAATCCGGTTGAATCCCTGGGTTACCATCGACGCCAGTCTGGTGGTCTGCTTGACACTGCTATGAGTGCTCCTGAAGCCAAACTGCTCCAGAGGTAGAATTTCCCTCTCTAAAATTAGTGATGCGGTTTAGTATTACGCGCTCTATTATTTTCCCCAGATTAGAAAGTAGGTTAATGGGCTGTCATATTGGTGGCCCTTTCGCCTTTCTTTTTGATTAGAATTACCTTAGTCACCTTCCAATTATTTGTCAATGAAAATGGTAAAGCACAATTTATAACATTTTTAACTAAAAAATTCAAATCAGTTGATATTGATACCATGCAGGCTGTGGAAGATGTAGATGTACTTATTGTTATACTGCATAAGAAAAGGCATCGAAACCGACAAATGTAGTAATAGTTGGCCAATATGTGAATCTTCTTATTTTATTGTCACTGCTACCAGAAATATATGAAAATATATTTCTATTAAAACCAGGTATTGGAATGGTGACTGCAAAATTGTACAACTGCAAGAGCTATCAATATCCACAATCAAAATCATCTTGGCTTTATTCAAGTTTTCAGTGGTTTTGATACATCAGCATTCTTTAGTATTGACAAAAAAAAATTATTATTAAAATTTTTTAAGTCTTTTTACGTGCAATGAAAGCATGGAATAAATAGGTACTGTATCTGAATCTATTGTGAACGTTTTATATGGTAAAGAATCTAATGATAAGTGCTACAAAAATACAGAGGAGGCGAACATATGTAGTGCAGCAGTAGACCGGGGCTGATCTGTAAAAATCCATCATGATTTGGCTATTGAGATGTGGTGAGCTAATTTTTGGTCTAAACTCTCCAGAATAATGTTCACAACAATACTTTAGATATGCTCTCTCTCAAAAAATACGCTACATTTGTTTTATAAAAAGTGAAAAAAAAATAACAACGCTTTTTTTGTCTCCTTTTCGTCCTTATAACTTTGAAAGTATTCACTTTAGAGAAAAATTGAAGAGAGAAAAAAGTTTCGTAATTAAATTTCCTATAAGATAATAAGTTGGTTAGAAATCTTAAAAAAGGTAATTTTTAAACGATTTTTTCGACCACTTACATTTCTCTGAAGACCTTCATATGTGGGCAAAAAAACTTCTTCTTCTTCTTCAAGTGCCATCTCCGCGGCGGAGGTTGGCAATCATCATAGCTATTCGTACTTTAGAGGCGGCTGCTCTGAACAGTTCATTCGATGTACATCCATACCATTCTCTCAAATTACGCAGCCATGATATTCTCCTTCTTCCCACGTTTCTCTTTCCCTGTATTTTTCCCTGTATAATCAGCTGAAGCAGGGCGTATCTCTCCCCACGTGTAATGTGCCCAAGGTATTGCAGTTTTCTAACCTTAATTGTATTCAGGACTTCCATCTCTTTACTCATTCTTCTCATAACTTCGTCATTTGTGACGTGGTCTACCCATGATATTTTTAGCATTCTTCTATATACCCACATTTCAAATGACTCCAATCTTTTAATCGATCTCGCATTCAGGGTCCAGGATTCTATTCCATAAAACAAAATCGAGAAAATGTAGCACCTCGCCAACCTAATCCTCAATTCCAACTTTAAGTCTCTTGTGCAGAGAACTCTTCTCATTTTATTGAAGCTTGTTCTTGCTTTTTCTATCCGTGTCTTGATTTCCTGGATATAATCGTTTGTGGAGTTAATCATTGTATCCAGATATGTGTATTTTTCTACTTGTTCAACGTTGGTTCCATTAATTGTCAGATTTTCGTTGTTTCTTTGTGTTCTTGATATTCTCATAAATTTCGTCTTTTTGACGTTCATTGTTAGTCCATACTCATGTCCACATTCCGCTATTCTGTTTGCCAGTCTCTGAAGGTCCTCCATATTTTCTGCAATTATGACCGTGTCGTCCGCATATCTAATGTTATTAATCGGTACTCCGTTTACTCTTATTCCAGCACTTTCTCCTTCCAGAGCTTTTTTCAGGATTTCTTCTGAGTATGCATTAAAGAGGAGTGGTGATAATACACATCCTTGCCTCACTCCGCGTTTGATTTCCATTTCCTCTGAGTGATGTTCTTCGATGCGTACCTTTGCTCTTTGTTTATAGTATAAGTTTAATATGATTCTAAGGTCGTTATAGTCTAACTGTTTTGTCTTGAGAATATTAATTAACTGATCGTGGCGGACTCTATCGAATGCTTTGTTATAGTCGATGAAACATATGTACAAATCTTGGTTGACATCCATGCACCTTTGAATCAGTACATTAAGTGCAAAGAGGGCTTCCCGCGTACCTAAGCCTTTACGGAAACCAAATTGTGTCTCATTCACGTCCATGTCTAATTTATGGTATATGCGTTTATGGATGACCTTCAGGAAAAGTTTTAGTGTGTGTGACATTAAGCTGATAGTGCGGTGATCGCTACACTCTCTGGCGTTCGTCCTCTTGGGAAGACAGATAAAGATCGAGGTCAACCATTCTTCTGGTAATATACCTGTCTTATAGATTTGGTTGAAAAGTGTCACTATGTTATCGAAGTTCTTCTCCTCTATGATTTTCAGTATGTCGATAGGAAGTTCATCAGGTCCGGGGCTCTTTCCATTCTTCATTGTTTTTAGTGCATACAATATTTCCTCTCTCGTAATATTCGGTCCAATTTCTTCCGGGTTCAGTTCCACCTGGTCCAAGTCTTCCCTTTCATCATCAAACAATTCCTCAATGTATTCATTCCACCGTTGCACTTTTTTGTCTGTCTGTATTATAGTTTTTCCATGTTTGTCCAATAATGCATTAGTTGGATTTAGTCGTCTTATCCCTGCCATTTCTTTAACCTTCTTATGTAGGTTAAATAGGTCGTATCTATTTTGAAGGTCTTCGATCTCTTTGCATTTCTCCTCAAAGTGGCGTTCTTTGGCCTCTCTTATCTTTCCTCTGATCTCGAGATTAATTCTTCTGTATTTGTGAATGTCTTTGTTCTTATGTTGCCTTCGTTGCTTCATCATATTCAGTATTTCTTCGTTCATCCATTCTTCTTTTTTCTTTAGAGAGGGCCTTAATATCTCTTTACTTGGATCCAGTAGGCAGTTTTTAAGTTGTTCCCATTGTTCTTCAATATCATTGTTGGTTGTGTTCAGTTTGTTAATGTTTTCATTTATCTGTTGTTGGAGGTTTTCTTTTATTTCAGGTTCTTTAAGTTTCCTTGTTTCTATTGTAGGTCTTTTTTGATGTTTTTTAATGTTTTTGAGTGTAAGTGTAATCCTGGCGATCAGTGGATTATGATCTGAGGCGACATCCGCTCCAGGGTATGTTTTTACTGCTTTCATAGCGTTCCGGTATCTTTCATTAATCATAATATAGTCTAACTGGTTTTTGACTATTTTGTCTGGTTTATCCGCAGGTGATCGCCATGTGTATAATCGTCTATCTGGTAGTTTAAAAAAGGTGTTTGTGATTATCAGGTTTTCTTCTTGGCAGAATTGTAATAGACGGTCTCCTCTTTCATTACGTTCTCCCAGTCCATAGTTTCCTACATTTCGACCACTCTTTCCCTTTCCGATCTTTGCATTAAGATCCCCCATGACTATCGTGATTTCTCTGGTTTTCGTTATTTTTAACGCTTCTTTGATTTGTTGGTAAAACATTTCTATTTCCCCTTCGTCTGCATCTGTTGTGGGGGCATATACCTGGATCAAGTTTAGTTTGGCGTGGGTTGTCCTTAGTTTTAAGCTTATTACTCTATCGGAGATCGGGAAAAAGCCCTCCACTGCTCCGGAAGATTTTTTGTTAATCATTATTGCCACCCCGTGTCTATGTTGGTTATTATCATTGTTACCTGAGTAGTAAATTTTTCCTTTTTCTGTTGAGATGCAACCTGAGTTGGGCCATCTTGTTTCACTAATCCCCAGTATGTCCACATTCAACTCACTCATTTCCTGAATCACATTATGCATCTTACCAGGTTGGAACATGCTCCGGACATTCCATGTACCAATCTTCATGTTGTTCAATCTTACTCTGTCATCTCTGCTCATCTGACAAGGATTTCGCCGGCTAACGACCTGAGAGGCCTTGTCTCCTCCTCCCCTGCCGGATCTTGGGTTCCGAAAACCATGATCAGTAAACGTATCTTCGTTGACTTTTATCACCATGATGATTTCACTAGGGATATCTAATGAGATGGTTTCCCCTTGCCTTTCTCATCGCATTGTGGAGACCAAACAAACTGTTACAGTCATGCCCTCCAGTATCCATAATTGAATCAGTCTAGGATCATTTCCGGTATGCTTCAACTTGGTATTGAGAATGATGCTGCCCATTCTCAAGCTAGTATTTGGTTCGCCCTGAATATTTGATTTCTTCGGTACCACTCATATCTGAGAGGTGTTCCCCTATCCACCACCTGGGGAGGCGCCCGATGGGGGATCTAGCAACCCCAAACTTCATGTTATGATAAAATAACATGCTAAATTTCGTTAAAAAAAAATGGAAAATTCTTCAAATTTGATGGAGTTTTAAATCGGGAAGTCACATAAACGCCTTTTTAAAAATTAAAATTGGATAATTAGAGTTCGCTCAGAAATTATTGTTAAATTGTTTGCTTATAAAGAAATTTAATATCTCCTCGAATTTAGAAAGGGTGAACAAATCTTATATTTGGATAAAAAATATTATACTTATATTGTCTTATAATAGCTGAAGTATTTTAAATCCGTAATTTAATATTTCTTTATGTACTCTTAAGGAGCACATGATATGCATTTGTTTTACTATGAACTAATAGTTAACTAAATCAGTTAACCTGTGGATAAAACAAATAACTAGAAGTAGTTTATTTTCAAAAATTTTATCTGTCTAGTGTAGATTTAGCAGTGCAGAGAAAGTAACAAATCAATATTTAAACTTGGAACAGTTCTGTTATTGAAGGACAATGCGTCTCCTTAGTAATAATATTTTTTATTTTATTTATTACATATTAAAAGAATAACCCATCTCACAAAAAAATTGGTAATATAATGTTAACAAAAATTACATTAAAAGATGCGTTCTATACACACCAGTAACTTCCAATAATCTGGTAGGTATTCCCTCAAATGAAATAGAAATTTTTTTTGAAAACGTGGTTTGAAAGTACTGGTAAAGATGCTGTTTTTGAAGAAAAGTTTAAATTTTGTCAATTGGTTACCAAGATACAAGCTGTCAAAGTTTACAGGCGTTTACGGTGAATCTATAAAGAATTTAGGGCTGATTCTTACTTAAACCATTAACTTCGTCTTTTCGAGTACTTTTTTGACAAAAATGTTCACATTTTTACGTTATTGACAACATAAATGAAAATGGAAAAGAAAATCGTGTACGGGCGTGAAAAATGACAAAAAAGGGGAGGTGGAGAGCTCGCGTTCTAAAATTCAAATTCAAAATACGTAAGTGCAAAAATAATGTCATTGTCTCAGCTTCTAATGGAGCAGTTTTGACCATTTTTTGTTTAAACCGATGTCACGTGAATAAAGGAGTTCAAATATCACTAAACCGAGTATCCGTTATGCCTTCTTTTTGTTATAAAAAATTATGTCATTTATGCATTATACGCACTGCACACTGTAACCTCTGATATGAAGAACGAAAGCTTTCACAGCTTTGATCAAGGTGAAAATTATAGTTCTTGGGTTTAGACCGTGTCAAATTGGAATTATTATCCGACGTTTCGCCTACGATCGCATGAGGCATCTTCAGGGATCTTTACTCCACGAGATTAGAACACTGAATAACTATCGAGGAGCAACAGTCCGGTATTTATACTCGACTTGTGCTCAGCGAACCATGATCCAGCGTTACAATCGATTTCCACATATGATGTAGACTCTAAACTGCATCTCTATTAATATTATTTGGATATTCACAAATTTCGATTGATAATCTAATTTTACGTTTAAAGAAACCAAACACTGATGCTAGCACCTTAGTTTTTTTTACATTAAAAGTGATCTGAGCAATGTAGATGTTCAGCTACTGCAGATTGTACAATTTGTTTCTTTTTTATACATCTTTCATGTTCCTTAAGTCTAGTGGATATAGATCGTCCTGTTTCACCTAGATACACTTTACCACAAGAGCAAGGTATCTTGTGAAGCAGGATTATCTTTAGTATTGATATAGTGCCACTGAAACTTATTTGTTAAATTCTTTTTATTCTGTTTACAACATAAGGACTTAAATTCATAGGGTCCGATTTTAACCAAGCCAGAGTGATACTAGAATTTGAGCATAGAATAACTTTTTTTATTCTTGATTTCAGTAAATTATCAACAGTAACTGCTAGATTACCCAAGAGTAATGTGCTATTTAACTCAAGCCTAAGTATTGTTATATTTTTATTTAAAGGAACAATTCTTGATTTGAACAAATAATGTTGACAAAAACTTTGTCCTGAAATATTGAACGAGTATATAAAACAGCTCCATAAACTACTGTGGTTGTATCGCAATAACCTACAAGTTCAATTCTTTCAGAATTTACAAAATTTAACGATCGAGATATATGTATTTCTGGCATATTTGACAAATTAATTATAAACTGTTTTCAATGTTCTAATAAATATCATTATAAACAGTTTAGCAGTGACTATTATAGGTCCAAACAATTCTAAAGGATCATAAAATTTGGAATTGCAGCTTAAGACGTACCGCTTTGTCACATAGTTATTATTTTTAACCTTTGGTGTAGAAATTTTGAAGCAATCGACTTTTGGAATATATGACAAACCTAAAGTTTTTATCGCTGACTCTGATTTATTTATGTCAACTTCGGAAAGGTGACATTTTTCTTGAGGTAAATCTTTTAAAATTGAATTATTGTTAGTACACTATTTATGAAGCTCAAAAGAACCTATGTTTAGCAGATGAATTAATTCATTTTTTAATTTAATTGCATTCCCTAAGGTATCTGCTCCTGCAAGAATATCATCTACATATGTTATTTAAAATTGGACGCTAAAGGAAAATTTTGTTTTTCATTATTGGCTAAATGTACTAAATATCTCGTAGCTAAAAATGAACTTTTCAGCCCATATGTTACAGTTTGTAATTGTAAACATTTAATGGGAGTATTAGGATTTTCTCTCCATAAAATATTTTGTAATATACGATATTCTGGACTTATGAGAATCATACGGTACATCTGTTTAATATCAGTTAAGACAACAAATCTGTAAGTTCTGAATGATATTGAAATGTCAAATAAGGAATTTTGAACCAACGCACCATTATACAAAGAATCATTTATAGATTTTTTATTTTTGGGCTTCATACTACCATCAAAAACCATTCGAAAAGAAGTAGTCTTTATCTTCACGAATTACAGGTTGATGTCCCATAAAGTATACTTTACCACTATCTAAATTATACTCTTCAATGTCAACAATTTTTGTATGATTTATAGAAATATGTTCATTGATAAATTTTTTATATTGTTCAGAGAGGTCAGGCTGGGATTTAAAACGTTTTTCAAGATTTTCAAATCTTTTGTATGCAATAGAAAAGGAATCTACTAAATTTTTATTTTCCATAGGTTGTTTTAAAGGTAAATTAACTTGAAATTTTTTGTTAATTTTTACAATGGAATCATTAAAAATTTTCTCAAAAGCATCTTGTTCAATAAAATATTCAGGATAAATTTTAGGAACTTTTTCAATTTCCCAAAACTGAGAAATAAGGTTTTCAATATTACGAGGTACGTCCAGAAAGTAAGTTAATTTTTACTGGTAAAATAAAGCAAATGTATATTAAGAAAAATAATTTATTGCAAAAGAATCAGTACACTTAAAACTATTTTTCAACATAATTATCACCATTTTGTAAGCATTTATCGTAGCATGGTACTAATTTTTGTATTCCTTCGTCATAAAACGTTGACGCCTGTGACTATAGCCAAGTTGTAACATGTTTTTTAATATCATCGTCGTCATTGAAGTACTTGCTAGCGAGGTTCGATTTAAGGCGTAAAAACAGGAAGAAGTCGCTGGGAGCAAGGTCCGGACTATACGGTGGGTGGTCAAATTGTTCCCATCCAAATTGAGTCAAAAGTTGCTGTGTTAGGTTTGCAGTGTTGGGCCGAGCATTGTCATGAATCAACAAAATGCCGCTAGTGAGCTTTCCACGGCGCTTATTCTGAATTGCACCACGCAGTTTCCTTAGCGTATCACAGTAAGCAATAGCGGCAATTGTTTCGCCCCGTGGTAGAAAGTCCACTAAAAAAACACCACATCTGTCCCAAAACACTGTGTACATGATTTTCCGGGTTGTCAAATTCGGCTTCAAATTTGTCTTTGCTGGTAATGATGTGTGCCTCCATTCCGTCAATTGCTGTTTTGTCTTATATGTCTCATAGGCTACCCAAGTCTCGTCTCCAGTCACTATACTGTTAAGGAAATGGTCCCCATCATTGTAATAACAAGCCAAAAATTCAAGAGCAACACCTAAGCGTTTTTTCTTGTGATCCTCGGTAAGGGTTTTCGGTACCCATCGTGTACAAAGCTTTCGATACCCCAGTTTGTCATGAACAATTTCATGAAGAAAGGATCGTGAAAATTGAGGAAATTCCATAGAAAGAAGAGAAATCGTAAACTTACGGTTTCCTCAAATTTTTTAATTCACTGCATGAATAAGTTCATCATTAACCAATGATGGACGTCCACTTCGTCCTTCATTGTGCACGTTTGCACGGCCATTGTTGAATTATTTCATCGATCTCACAACCATGGAATAACTCATTACATTCTGTCCATACACCTCAGAGAGCTGTTGATGAATGTCCACTGGTTTCACATTTTTCACATTGAGAAACCGAATCACTGATCTAATCTCACTATCCGTGGAATTTTCAATTACCTTCGCCATTATAAACATGCACTGCGACACGACAACAACAGATAACTAATTCAAAATGGCGTCAATCGCTTCATAGCGCTACAAGGTTATTGCCGCGCATGCGCGGAACTACGATCGCATCGCTGCAATGGCGGGAAATTTAAAATGAATTACCTGAGGAATTTACATAAATCACACCGCTAATAACTTCCTCAAAGAGAGTATTTTGTAAAATAAGAGCGTTTTCTAATTTTAAATTTTCTTTCAGTAGAATTTGGAAAAAAACATCTGCTGAAAAGAGTATTTCAGTGTTTCCAGGGGTTCTGAAATCATTGTCAGATAACTTTATTGAATCTAATCTGGTATTTTTATATCGCTAAATTTAAACTGGTAAACTATTAATTTTGTTAACAACAGCACATTTAACAGTAATTTGAAAATCATAAAAACATGAGCTTACATCAATGTAAACAGAGTTGGTGATTTCAGTAACACTTTCAGATATCCCTAATTCATTAAAATTATTTCTGAAAAGGGTTAACTATAACTGCTGTGCAAAGTTATTTGAAATTAATGACATTTGTGAACCACTATCTACCAAACAGCGAGCCAATAAAAATGAACCATTTTTGGTTTGAACTTTTACCTTAACTGTCGGCAAAAAAAGTTTTCCCATTTTTATATATATAAAAAAAACATTTATTGCATTGTGAACCACAATCTAACAAACAGCGAGCCAATAAAAATGAACTATTTTTGGTTTGAACTTTTGCCTTAATTGTCGGCAAAAAAACGTTTCCCATTTTTATAAAAAAAAAACATTTATTGCATTAGGGTTTTTATTCGTATTTACCTTTACCTGATTTAGTTTGAGTCCCTGGTCCAAATGCAACAAAGTATTATGGTCTTTGGCACAACTTTGACATCTTAATTATGTTTTACAGTTTTCAAAGTGGTTATTTAAACAAATCCTGCAAAGATGGTGTTTATCAATGTAAAAAATTTTCTCATTAACTGATAGCAATTTAAAATTTTTATAGGTGTAGATTTTATAATCAGTTATATTGCAAAACAAACATTTTGTTTCTCTTTTTTTTTTTCTAAAGTCAGATATGCAAAATGAGATTGGTCGGCAAGATTTTTATCAGGATTACCAACGGCTTCTGAGGCTGTGGCCCTATTTTCCAAAAATTCTATTAATACACTTAGACTTGGCAATTTTGAGGTAGTTCTATCAATTTGGTATGCTCGATTAGTATAAGAATCTAACTTTTTTGTTAAGATACAAATTTAAATCATTTCCAATTTGTCTATAGGTTGGCTTAAATTTTTTTAATGCACCTACTTACTGTTTGACCTTGCTTATAAATTCTCTTAATGCAACAGGGCTTCCTTTTGAAATACTTGTTATTTCAAAAATTAATTTATATGTTAATTTATAAGCATTGTCTCATTATTATATCTGTTATACAAAGTATTGAAGGCTTCCGTATAGGATGAATTTATAATTGATAGGGTATTAATCAGACTAAGAGCCTTACATTTCAAGTAACTACGCAAATAAAATAATTTTTCAACATCACTCAATGAAACATTCTTGTCTATGACAGCAGTAAATATTGCTACAAAAGGCTTAAAATTATTTAAGTTTTTACCATCAAAAGTTAGTATATCAATATGTGGAAGTTTGGTTGTAGAAATAATATTATTTAGAGGTGGAACACTCGCTGTCGAACTACCTGCACTAGCATTTTGTTAAGGATTTAAATATAAAAGTTGTAATTGCGTATTTTGAATCTTTTCAAAATTACTGTATAAAATATTTCTCCTCGATTCCAACTGAACTAATAAAATTTCTAAGATTTTCTCATTTTCATGTTCATCAACACACCCTCCTATTCTTGATATACCCTTTTTTAATTGGTATATAACCACAGATAGCTTAGTTGTTTCTTTTCTAGCCATTGTGTGGTATTTTTTTTATATATCTACAACACAAAAATTTTTAAAATACTTTGATTGATAAAACAGTCACATTTAAGGACGTTTTTAACTTTTAAAATATAAATATCTTGAATTTTTTAAATTATATTAGCACTTTGCACGGGTTATTTTAATAAAAATCTGAAGAAAAGTATTTTTTTTTAATTCTGCTGCAATGTATACACAACAAACGAAAACACTCACTGGTTGATGTCTTATAACAAGTTTTTCAACTTACCGACTATGGCGCTGTCTGTTTATACTGTAGCGAAACACTCAAACCTTACCGACAAAAGATGTTTGTAATATTTGAATTCTAAATTCTAAAATGCTCATTTCTTGTCACATTTGGGTGCGTACGTGCATAATACTGAACCCATAATGGCTGCCGAAATTTTCATATTTACCAGTTCTTTTTATTAAGACACAATTCAATAAATCCGGCTCGAAGGACCAATGTTTTTGGCAGATCGTCTGCTCAGCTATGAGGATGGATGGAAAACACCTTTTTATTTTTACTATGTCCAATTTATTCTACTTTTTCATATGTAAAAATATTTACTATAACGTAGCACTAAAAAAAATACTTTTACTTTTATTTTATTGGCACTAAAAGAACTAATCTTTTGCCACCTTTTTAAAAGATGCGTACCTTTCAACCATTTCTTTACTAGTGAGTTTTGTAGCAGTATTGCCACATTACTTTACGAACCAAGGTTGCTATATGTTGGGATTATACCCAACAGCAGATACGTAAAAAATCATTGAAAAATTCAGAATAATAATCTTAACATCAGTTCAGAATTGAAAACATAAATTAGTAACTATATTAATGATCCAAAAAGAAAATATTAACAGAAACTTTAAAATTTAATAATCATAATTTTTTCACCCTGCAAATAATACCATTTCCTATTTGAGATATCTTAAAATCAAAGATAATTTTAAAAATTCATATACACACTTACAATATACTCCATATTACAAGAGACAATGGAACACAAATATTAGTAAAACAGTTTCTTTCAAGGAATCTATTATAACATATATTCTGGAACATACTGTATAATGTTAAGATAAAATATTGCAATTAATTCTGCTGACTATTATAAATACTCAGACAATACATGCAGAAAAATAAAAGGATATTCTCCATATTTAATTAAGTCCTATAATTGGGCATGTCACAATCAAGTGAGCAAAGTCAAGATGTGAAAATTGGGTTAGCTCTCCATATTGGGTGCGGTCATAAAATTAGGTGAAGTGTCATCATTGGGTAAAGTCTCAAAATAGGGTAATGCTTCACAATCAGGTAATGTTTCCGTAATAGGTAATGTGTCAGAATTGAGTAATGCCTAATTAATAGGTATGGTGTCCTTTTTTGATAAAACATCTTTCTTAGGAATATTGGAGCCATGACATAATTTTTTTCTTTTAAATCTACTCATTTGTCTGTAGTGGCCTTTTGAAAGCTGTAAAGAATTTTTCCTGTCTGCAATATTTAAAAATTGACAGTCGTAAACATTTATTTGTTATTTCTTGATAAGATCAGCGTGGTCGGTACAGAATATAAAAGATTGGAAAATTGACCTATGGCTGGGTCTAATCTTGTCCTCTAAATGATATTCATGTCCTCGAGTATCGAGAAAAGGTTCAACCATTTTATAAATTTTATCACTCATGTGTAGTAAATTTTGATACGCGTATTTTAATCGAATGTTATCATCATATTTCTTGAATTAAACAAATAAATGTTCATTCTGGATTTCCGGAGCAAAAATTTTGTCATTACAATTGGAACATTCTGGCACTGTGGTTTAGATCTGGTTCAAAATCACTATTGCACTGATATGGTTCGTCAAGAAGTGTTGACAAATTGAAAATGTTTTCACAGAAATCTGCTTCGACATTGCCACCAGTAATGGGAATTGTTAGGCTATTTAGCACAGTTGTTTTCAGTGCGGCAGTAAACTGTTTACATGTTGGATTGATATTGCACACTCCATGTTGCCGAAGTAGGCCTAAGATGTTCTCGAGGGAGTCTTAATTGAATGATCTCATGGATAAAAATAAAAATTTGTCTTTCAGCTTATTCCGTAAGTGTATAATTGATCTTAAAGTAATTTGCCAGCCGTAAATAAAATGTTGTTTGTTGGTGATACCCTGAAACTTTTCACTGTTTTTGGGATGATTCGGATCTGGCTCATATTACTCCCAATCTGAAAGTTTTGGAAGCAATTCTGAAAAAAATTTGAGGTGCGTGGACTCAGCTGAAAAATCGCATCTATATTCTTTACCCATGATTGGATACCGATTGTTAGAGTTTAGAAGATCAAACAATTTGTCGATCAGCTCAGCAAATTCTGCAGTGAAGATGGCTTCTGCATCTAGTTTACCGACAGACACATTGGTTTCAATACAAGCTGCCATGGAATGACTTAACTGCCGGACGGCAACTTTAACCTTCATCTTCATATACGAGTCTTTTAAGTTAAAATGATTTTGCTTTAAATATTGGAACTGACTGAAACTGCGCATTTGTTTATTAATTCTAAATGCAGACTCAATATAATCAAACTCTACATATTTCCTTTGATCAAACTTCAAGACTCCTCGTAAAAGAGCATTTCTTGTAAGTTTTAATACATGGAGAACATCAAAGATAATGCATATTTCCTCTCCATTTACATTGAAAGTAAAGGGTGAAGGACTAACCCTGTGTTCGGAAGTAAGTCTCTTCAAAGCTGCTTGATTCGTAGCACCTTGGTCACAAACTGGCAATCACTTTTAATCCAATATCTTGTAATTTTAAAATAATATATGGTATTAAACCAACAAGAGAATCAGTGAAAATAGTATATGCTGTAAAATAATAAGAATTTACCTGCTTCCACTGTTTCCAGACGTCACGGATCATAAACGTAAGAGCATGATTTGAGGGCTTAATTGATCTCGAGTCTAATGAGATTTCATCAAATAGGAGTGTACAATATCTATCATTTTCTTCCATTTTGTTAACTTCAAATTTAAATGATTTGAAATTCTGTTATTAAATCCAAGTTCAAAAGGCAATTTTGACAAAACACGCTTTATAGTTTGAATAGAAGGTAATTCAAAAAAATTATGCAAGTAACGATAAAGACGTGGACTTCGTTTATACATGGATAAAGCGAAAACATTGTCTTCAATCGACCACCTTTTACCTGCAGGTTTTTTCCGAACATTCCGGAACTGTAACCGTATAAAATGGCGGATTACTTCATTAAGATTCTCCTCAATGATTTAAAATTTGCTTTGATCATGTGTTTGTAAAATAGAATTTTTGTTACTCTCTGTCTCTAAAGATTCTTTTAGTTTGGAAAGCTTTGAACAAACATTTCTATGAATTCTATACATTCGTAATTCCCTACTAGATATGTTCCTTTTAGTAATATCACTTTGCCCCATTATGCCTCTGCTACTTGGACTTTTCTGTATTGGATTCTTCCGAAAGGAAATTAAATTTTGAAGAATTTATTAAGAAGGAAGTAGAGGAAGAAACGTTTCCTGATTTGGTTGATGATTTAGCAGATGGTGACAAACTAGTGAACGCATTTAAAGAAATGTTAAGAGAAGGTATAAGATATGGGATATCATTTGGTTCAACCACAGTGTCTTTCATCTGCGAAGTTTTGATTGGCTTGATTAAGGTTCTCGATGAGGTATAGTTTTTTTTCTTCTAAGGCAAGGAACTCCTATGATATATTGAAGGAATTTGAGATTGAGTAGAACATTCTGGTATTTCATCAGATTCAGAATCTAGTTGCTCTAATGATGAAGATTGGGTTTTAATAGAGATTGGCGATATTTCGACAGATTTGGAATTGCACCATAAATCAATCTTCTTCCGTCAGAATTATAGAAATCTGAGGACAAAAAATGGGTTTCACATAAATGAAATTTTTTACAACTGAGATCATCTTTAATTTTACAAATATCTTTCCACTTTTTGTAAACAGCAGTATTTTTGACTGGAAAATCATAAAAGTGCTTATTTCTGTAGCTGTTACTGTAAATTGGAAAAAAATACTTATTGAGGCAATTTGGATACTTACAAGCATACCTAAATGTTCCAATGGCCGTTATTAAAGTTATAATAATAGCAATAAAAAAAAAATAAAAACTGGTATTTAAAAAATGTTAAACTTGGTCTCCAAAACCTCTTAACCTGTAAATCAAGTCAAAAATGAAATTAGTGAAAAATTTTAATAAAATTAATTGATTAATCCAGATTATGGAATAAAAGAGAAAAATAAACAGTATAATAAACACACAAATATATATATATATATATATATATATATATATATATATATATATATATATATATATATATATATATATATATAAAATTGTTTTACATATTTTTAGATTTATTTTAATAATGTCAAAAATATATTATTATCGAAAGAGTATGTATATAATAAGACATAATACATTTTAAATGAAAAAAAATGGAAAATAATCATATGAAATACCAGAAGAAAATACAATTAACATTTTTTTAGTTTTATTTCATCTCAAGATAAGTCTTTTAAAGGGCTAAATCTTGCATTAAAAAATATATCTGTACTATTGAATAACCCAGTAATATATTCATAGACAAATAAATACAATATTCTCCTTGATGCTTTGAATAATATATACAATTTTTTTAGATATCATTAACCTAATGCCTAAAATTCTGAAAAGTTAATTTAACATGACATTATTTTAAAAAATAATACTTATAAACTAGCTATGACAAAATAAAACATATTTGTCTCCACTATTCCATACAGATGTTTATAGCATTAGGAAAATCCTTAGGTATTATTCAAATTATACGCTTTATTGAACTATTTGATTATGATAATTTAAAAAAATTGAATATGATGAATAGCAGGTTTATTAGTAATTAGTTAAATTGTTAACACAAAGATAGATATGTATGTTTGCCCGATCAGTGAATTCTAGCTAAAGTCAAATATTCCTTAACTAAAAAGTTGTTCAGGAGTATAAGTAACACTTACTAGTACAGTGATAAAAAAATTTCAGCTTTAGATTGACTATACAATCACATCACATTTTTTGCTACTAGACTGACATTAACTAGATATTTTTGGTATATGGATTTTAAAGTGACCACAAATAGCAAAAATATTTAGGTAATACGAGTCTGGAGGTTAAATTGTGTCACTAGCTGCTTAGTTTTATTTCATTTTTAAAAATATTATTCAAAATTATTTGAATGGTTTAATAAATTACCTACATATATTCCAATATGAACACAACTATACTATATTTAAACTATTAACTAAATTCTCTTCATAAATAGTACAAAACAAAATAAATTAATGCACTACGAGCTCTGTAGTGGCCTTTCTAATTTAATAAAGATGGGGAACTCAGTGCTATCTCATAATAATCTGGAAAAACAAATAACGTATTTTTTTTCCATTAATTTTTTTAAATATGTCTAAACCCATGCAGATAATACCAAATACACCTGTTATAGTTAAAACGCTGTATATCTTTACGTCAAAATTTGACAAATGCATCAAACTAGTGACATTTTTTTTTGAGAACTGTAACAGGATCGGAGTGGCTCATTCTACTATTTTCTTTTTCGGTTATATAACAAGAAATTTGTCGAATGGTTGATAAGCAAGTTTTACAAACTAAATATCCTTAAAAAAGAAAAATGTTATACACAAAAATTTTAAAATCGAAGTTTTTCCTTCTGTTTACGACATATCGATAATTTTATATCCCATTTGTATAGGGCTATTTAATGAAGGAGTTTAAGTGCTTATAATGGGTTTGGTATTTTAAGTGAAATTTTAAATATGAGAGATTTTAAAAGCGGATTAAAATTTCCTCTTTTATATTACTACACTAAGAGATGTACTACTGCTAAAAATAATTTACTTTACGTATTAATACATTCTTTAATAAGCATTGCCTTTTTAATCTGTTGTTGTTAGCTGATAATTTTGAAATTGTAGAAACTATTGTACTAAAAATTTTAGACACACTCTTTTTAATTTTGGGATTAATAGGGTGATGTCTGAAGGTACAAGTGTGGGTGCTTATGTGTATGTTCACTTTTATAAGTGAACCTATGTTGTTGTAATGTTTCACCTATGAAATTTATGACAATAAAAGCTTTATTTATTTATTTTATAAAGTAAATCGTTTATATTCTAAATTATTGGTAACTATTTCGGTAACAGAAAAAATTATACGCAATTTGTTGATATAGTTCTATTTTTATTATAATACTCCAGTTATGTATAACAATATTAGGGTAGTCTAACTGAAAACTAAAAATAAATTGACTATTCTAATAGAATCGGAACTAAAAAACAGTATTCTTAGAAACAGTGGGTAAGTATACAATATTCTAGAAATTATTCAGTGTTTTATACTTAATGATTGTAACTTTATGACTTCTGACTGCAATAAACGAAGTAGTTAAGCTGCAAAAATATTGAATAAAAAGATAAATAATTAATCATCTTCATCAAATAGCCTACTTTTCTTAAAAATAAATACATAAATTTAAAAAAATGTATGCTTCAACAGACAAGAGACACAACGCACGACTCATGGCTCCGAGTCTTTTGCTGACCACATTTCAAGATTCCTCATGCCATATCCTCACAGAAATTTATAAACATATAAACGTGTAAAATAATGAAAGCGGTTCGGTCCAGTGCATCCAGATCTAAGGTCCCAATATTGCATCAGGTTCACTCAAATAGAGTAATACATGCATAAAAAATAATACAGACATGGAACAATAGAAATCGTAAGTGAACTAATTACAATTAAGATTAATTATTTATTTATATACCTAACACTATTTTCAAAAATTATAGGTATATATACAATATCCTAGAAATGATAAGTATTTTATATTAAATTATTGTAACTTTATGATCTTTGACTGCAAAAACTAAGATATTCAAGCTACAAAAATATTGAATAAAAAGATAAATAATTAATTAGTTTCTTCTTCATTAAATAGCTAGTTTTCTTAAAAATAAATACAGAAATAAAAAAAAATGGGTGCCCCAAAAGGTAAGATTTAATACATCGCACGACTCATGGCTCTGAGTCTTTTATTGACCTCATGTCAAGATTCCACATGCAACATCCTCACACATAAATATATAAGCATATAAACATGTAAAATAACGAAAGGGGCTCGGTTGGGGGCATCTAGGTCTGAGGCAAAATCTAATGCCCCTATGTTGCATCAAGTTCACTGAAACAGAGTAACACATATATGAAAATAATACTGCCATAAAAAAATAAAAATCGTAAATGAACTAATTACAATTAAGATTGATTATTTATATATAATAAATATTAAAAAAAATGGTATCATACTCTTTCTTGTTTTATATAATGCCATGGTTAAAAGAAAAAAATATCCTATATAGAAATGGAAAAAGAAAAGAAGTGCTTAAAAAATGCCAATAAAAAATTTAAGTTAAAAATTTGGAAAATATGTAAAAAAGAATTTTATGAGAATACTTTAGAAGTGGTGAAATTTTTATGTATGAAAATGCCAAAAGAGATTAAAAAAAAAAACACGAATGAAAATTATTAAAAATGTCCGTACATCCACATATTATCAAAAACTGAAAAGAGGATTAATGGTCAAAATGACTTCTCTTATTCTGAGGAATCGCTATCACTCTCACCAACATTAATAATAAGTGGCTGTAAAGGAATTCGAATTTTCTTTTCAATTTTCCACTGCTTTTTAATAATATTATTTGTGTGTTCGACATAGTTAGCCCAATTCTGTTTTGTCACTGTTCCTAACGCCTTTTTCCTAGCCTCTATTGGTTCTTTAACTTGTAGAATGAGTTGGTTATAATTTCTCTTTGCCTGACTCCATACCATTTCAATTGGGTTAAAATGGCAATGGTATGGAGGCAAGCGTAAAACTTTATGTCCAGAAGATTCTATTAGCTCATCTATTACAAAGCATTTTGCAGGCTTTGGTACCCGAGATATCAAAGACCACAAAGTATCTTTTGTAGCATCTTCTCCAAAGTTGATATATTTTTCTTTCAGCCATGCTTTCATAGCATCCTTGCTCCAACCCTTTGTTGGCCATTTTTGAAGTTGCCTACTATGATAGGGAGCATTATCTAAAACAATTATAGAAGGTGTTTCCAGTTTTGGCAAAAAATCTTTTAACCAAGCTTCAAAGTTTTCCGAATTCATTTCTCCATGGTAATCTCCAGTTTTTGACTCTGAAAAAGTAGAGTAGTATGTGGCAGTACAAATTATTTGAAATATTTTGCAGAAACACAAATTGGTCTTAACCAACGGAAGCTTTCATGGTTTTGGTCAATTGAGAAATAGTGGTTTTTGAGTTTAGACCAAGTCAAATTTGAATTGTTATGCAACTTTTTACCTAGATTGCTGGAAACATGTTCAGGGATCTTCATTTCACGTAAATAGAACACGGAATATTGCATGTGTTGATGATCTTAGATTTTTTTTTTTGGATTTCTGGAAAGCCTGTATCAAAGTAAGATGATCATTATTATTTTGTAAAATGTAAATTAAATTATTTGGTTAACTTTCATTTATTAAGGAAACATTTTTATCATATTAAGTAAAAATTTTTCCTAAAAAAGTTCAAACTTGTTTGATAAAACATACAGAAATTAAAGTAAGAAATTTCTCAATCTCCCCAAGAAATAAAGTATTAAAGTAAAAATTTAATATTTAACATCCTGCTAATAGGAAGTGATCCAAGGATTATTTAAATAAAGCTTTTTGCAACTTGTTATTGATGAAAAAAATTCAAATTGTGTAAGTGCAAATAACTGATATATTACCTAAATCCCTCCCCAGATATTTTTCGTACTGATAGAGTGCTATCGTCCTGCCATGATCATATGTGGGTGCCATTTTGAAAAATCTATGTCTCGTCTATAAAGACTGGCTCAAATTTATTTTCCCCTTTTTCTTCGTTCTTTAAGTACTGTTCAAGAAAGTCTCTTCTCATTTTCTGAATTTGTGGTTTCTCCATTAAAGCTCTACGTGGGTCATCCTTCCTATATAAATATATAAATAAAAATGAAATGTGTATCCTCCAAAAATAAATTACACAGGTCTCCTGTGAAAAATCCTGCTCCCTCAAGAAGTCCTATAAAAAACACAAAAAAATTAAACGCTTTATATTTTACATTTACCGATATAAAAATATTTAAATTAAGTTTTCATCTGACAGTATCTTACAGTCATTATTTTGGCCCTATTTGCAACTGTTTTATATTTGTAACTAACATTTATTTGTTGTATGTAAATGATTGTTTACCTGTAGATAAATCCTATTTGCTTTAGTAATATGCCTAGACTTGTCCATGCTCCATGGTATATTGCTTTTGCCTTTTCCAACAATATTGAGACTGTTAATGAGGTACCTTCACAAATAAAAAATTGTTATGAAGAAATGACGAAATCTTAATATTCTATTTAATTTAGTAAAATTATGTTTACTTTTTGTATTCATTACAAATATTTTTTTTATTTTTAAAACTTATATTTTCATTATACATACACCTTGACGGGTTAGAAAATGTAAACAAAACAAGTTAGAATAATATATAACATATAAAATTTTTTAGAAATACTTACCCTCAGAATACATCATATATATTTCATCTCTAATTTGTAATTTTGTTGCTTCCGGCATATCTTCAGTTTTTGGTCTCTTCCTTTTACTTGTTTCCTTTATAGTCGTTATTGGGGCATTTAGGAAAGTTCCCACAGTTGTATGGGATAAGTGTAAGCATTGGGCAGTTTCCTAAGTTGTTTTAAATTTTAAATTTTTATAAAAAAAATTGCAATTTAATTTCTAATTTGAATTTTAAAAATTCATAAAGTTGATTACCCAGATCTTCCCTTGCTACTTGTTTTAATTAGTAAATTAGCCTGTAAGGAATTTTTTTTAAATGTACATATGTCATACTATAAACAAATATTTTTAAAGTGATTTTTGGATAAATGATTGGGGGACACATAAACTAGATTTAAACTTAAGAATTCTAAAAGTTATTTTTCTCTTATTGACAATTATACCAGCTATATAAAATTTTGAAAAATGTTGGGGCTAAATGGAACAAAAATATGAATTAAGAGCTTCAAAATATATATTCCGGAAACGAAAAGTAAACAAAAACTAATTAGATGAAACAATCCTGTAACAAGACAAAGTGAAAAGAATGGAAGTTAATATATTCCATGGGATTTATCCTTATTTTCAAAATATATTTATGGTACTTGCTTATCTGAATTATAGCATTTAATATTTTACGAACAAAAGGTTGTTGGTTGATGGAGAAGTTTAATTTTGAATTTACACAGTCATACGTTTTCAGGATTCTTGGGTAATGAATTTAAAAATTATATCAACTGAATGATATGTATAATTGTATCAGAATAAGAAGTCGGCACATGGGTGGAAATTTAAGGTAAAATCAAAAATAGTGATTTGGCTTAAACAAAATTGTTATACGAGTTCAACTGAGCAATTAAAGCACATCAAATTAATGATGAAGGAAGTTCTGGGTGAACAAATTTACTAATATTTTTATACATGTATATTGATATAATTTTATTGACAACCGTGCAGTCACTAAGGTTTCACACTTTATTTTCAGGATATTGTTCCTTTGTAGTCAGAAGTATGTTTTACTAAAACTGACAAACATTTTAAACATTTTCTGAATCACTTAAAAAACAAAAGTTAGAAAGAAATATGACAAAAAAATGTTATGTAGTAGAAAATAAATAACAGTAGGGCTGGAGTCAACTATGTTGTTTTTAAAATCAATAATTCAATTTCTAAAAAGTGCCACTAATAACAGTTAGGTATAAAAATAAGCATAACCCAAATTTACCTCTATTGGATTACAATTAGGCAGCTTCCTTTTAACATATTCGTAAGTAAATTTAATCCAATCTTGGGCTATAGGACAGCTTCTTATGTGGCGGAATTTAGGTCTCTGCATACCTGAAGAAGAAGGGTGATTCTCCATATCCTAAAACACAAATGTAAGTCGCTAAAAGTGGCCTCTTTCATATAGATTATAGGTTGGAAAAATGATAGGTTCCTGTATACTAGAGAGTACATTATACTAAGAATGGAGCTACGATTTTGTTTTCTTTTCCAAAACTACCTTAAAGTACTCTAATAATCTCCTAAATCTTCACTAAATCCAATAAATACCTAGAAATCTAAAACGTTCCCTGTAAAAATAACTAGAAAATTTGTGCATGTGTACTATTTTGTTCATCTTGTTATTTTTTCTTCCAAAATTAAGCATTTCAGGCATATGTTTCAAGAAACAGTTTCCCTTGTTTTCGGCTATTGTATTATATGTATATGAATGTAAATATTTCTAATTAAATTCTGTACAAGCTGTATTAACTAATCATAGTGTACACATGAGTTTGAAATACTGTGTATTTTCATAAAGCTCTACAGAATGTTGCTTAACGTTTTCGAAAGAGATACTACAAGAAAAAACCTCTTTATTAGTTACTTACCGGTATATTAAGCTGATTAGAATTATCCATATGTACATCCATATCCAGTTAGAAAACCTAAATAAATCCAATAAAAACAAGCACTAATAAAGTGTTTTTATTATAATAACGATAGTCTAAAATTTATAGGCTATCAAGTGTTTAAAGTCACAAACACTAAACACTACAATATTAAATAGCGGCACAAAGTCTCTAAACTATTTTATATCGTAATATAATAAAAATATCGCAACGTTGTCGACAAAAATGCGTTTAATTATTTTTTGCCGTTATTATAAAAGGACAAAATAAAGACACAGTTAGTCTGAGGCAAGGTTATGTAAATAACAGCGGCTTTTTTTTTTGTTTCCTTGCTCCTAACCTGTGGATATCCTTTTCTCTTTCATTATTATGAAGAGAAACAAGGAGGGAAAATCATCATCTCCTTTAGTATTTTCCAATTTCTATTCTGTCTGGAGTAGATACCGAGTAGGTAAGCGTGTTAACGTTCATATTTTTATAAAAATATTAGTGGAATATTTTGTAGAATTATTACATTTTAGATAATAAAACATGTTAAAAATTATGAAATAAATATAAATGTTGTTTCAATTGTAAAAATAACTTATTTTTCTCTACTCCGAGAGGAAGACAGAAAATCGAAATGAACGACCCTAGTTATATTTACGAGGAACATTTTTTTTTGATGTATGGCAACTAAAAACCGTTACAATTACTAAATTTTTAAAGATATACACCGTTTTGAGTATACTTTAGAACTAGTTATATAAAAATCCAAACAAAAGCCTTATAATAAGCTAGGTGTTTTAATATTTTAATTTATTTAATTAACGAAATGAGAAAGATAATCGATCATATAAAAAAACAAACCTAGCAGGGATATTTTTCATTGGAACCAAATCACAAGTTTTAAACCCGTTTCGAACAATCTCTCTAAAGTTATTTAAAGTATCAATTGTTGTTTTTAAAATGGGACCAAAATTTTCTTTATTTAATTTACAGCCATTGTTTTCAATTTTCCCGTGACGAATTGCTTTCTTGTATTTCATTTTCAATGGTTTAAATAAGGCTACATCAAGTGGTTGAAGTATGTGAGTAGAATTTGGTAATAAAGAAATTAAAACTATCTGATGGTCAGAGCAAAATTTGCTTAAAGTCATTGTGAGATGGGACGTATGTCCATCTAAAAACAAAATTACCGGAAATTGCACTTGATTTTGAAGTAACCAGGTATAGAAAACATTGGCAATGTATTCATAAAAGTTTTCGCCCGTCATCCATCCATTTTCAGATCGTCCAATTCCCCAAGTTTCTGGAATTTTTTTGGACACAGTCTTTGGAATTCTCTTATACTTAAACATTACCATCGGCGGTAGCATCTGACCATCAACACTACATGTAAATCAATATCATAACACACTCTTTCTCAGCATTATTGATGAATGTATAAACAGCTTTCTCACCCTTTTTTACAATAACTCTGTCATCCTTTGGGTTTAGATACAAAGCCGTCTCATCACAGTTAAATACTCTTGCAGGTTCGTTTGTTATATCAGCCAATCCATTTACTTCTAAATATTGGGAAATTTCGTTAAACCATCCTTTTATTTTTGCCTCATTCACAGAAGAATGCGCGTTTGTAAGATTTTTGACATTCTTTCCGAAAGTTCTGGGTGACGTTTCATGAATAATTGAAACCAGCGCCTCCTTGGCCTTCCATTGGTAAAATTATTTGGTCTTCCAAATTTTTTATTAGGAGTTATACACGTTTTAAAAGTTGTAGTTTCGTCACGAGAAAACCGCTATTGGCTAAAAGAAAAATCCATTGAACAAGAAGATCCTCTTCTTCTTTACTTAAAGTAGGAGCATGTCCTATTTTAGTTTCACCAGGATATATTCCTTGCACTTTTTCGATGAGTGTCGAACGCCATAGTATTTTTCATAGATTACTTAGAATACTGTTGGCGTTTTGCCATTGTTCACCGTTGTTGACTCCAAAAAATTAATATATCTGTGAATTGGCAATGTAGATCCTAATTATCGACATATGGATTGCACATACTACCTATATAATATTTCCGACTTAGTATTACCTTAATTTTTTAGTAAAAGTATTGTCGATATTTGGGTATGAAGTAAAAAAATTTGTTTTTCTCAAATTCCAAAAAAAAAATATCTGAAAATACCAACCTTTTAGACAGAAAAAAACTACTAATTTTTAAGTAATATGAAATTCTAATTACCGACAGTAGTGTCGAAATTTGGATCAAGGTATTCAGTCTAAGTATCAATTACTGACCCCTCTTTTTTTAGATGTTTTATTGCAAAAATCGCTTTATTTCAAATAATTAAAAATTATGAGCCCTAATAAAATACGTTAAAATAGATTCTATAAAGTTTTATAATTAAATATGACAAGTATACAACTTAAAAACTTACCCTTTTCTTAGCACTCGGAACATTAATTTCTTCTATTTGACTGAAATTTGACAAGCGACCACTTTGTACGCGGTAACTCAAATAAACCGATTAAGAGATTGTTAAAACAATATTGCCAAATGGCTCAAAAAAGGTAAAGGTTTAATATAAAATTTTTTAAAGACGTTTTATGAATCGCATATTTTATTATTTAAGAAATTCTGCAAAACTGTCGATAAATGGGTCACTTTTGATAATTGGTACAACCACCTTATTTGTAATTTATAAAGTCTCATGAAGATTTGCTTAATTTTTGGTTGAGCTAATTAAAAGTTGTAGAATGACTTTTCATTTTATTTCAGATAGTAAAATATATGCCCTGTTAAAAATATTTTTTTGTTATTAAATAATGCTTTTGGGTGGATAAACATTTTAAAAATAAATATTGTGATTTTTTAGTTACTTGTTATAGATAACAGCGTAGGCATAGAAATAAATACCATCTACTAGATGACTATAGTGCAGTTTAATTTGGAAAGCGTCGTTTATTTTACAGAAATAATATTATTTTAAACAAATTTTCGTGTGCTCTGTTGTGATTCAAGTAGTTAATATAGTTTCACACCTAATATTGACGATGATAAATATTATTTATATTCTAATAGGTTAGTATAGCAAACTATAATTTATTAATTTAATTATTTTTATTTTAAGAAAAGTTAGGTTATTATTGGATGCTAATTTTCAATGTTTTAAAGTTTTCCACTGCCTTATCTAATATAAATACCTTGTTATGTTTTCTTTTACTTGGTCCCAATATATTATAAAACACAATTCTAGTAATTTTATTTTATTTTCTTCTTTAAAAAAAACTTCCAAATCTCCAAAAATATTTTTGTTGTCGTTTCCTATAAAGTAAGGAATTGACAAAATATTATCCCAAGTTTCGTTCAGCTATGCTGTTCTTAGTTCAATTTAATTTAATTTTTTTTATATTCTTCTTATCGCAATATTATCGTATTTGTTGTTGTCTGAGAGTTGAATAATTACTTTACAGGACAAAACTTGTTAACTTTTACTAATTACTCTAAATAAATTATTAAATTCTCTTTACTGGACAACAACAAAAACACATAACCTCTTTGAAAACCAAAATATTTCGCTTTTGTTTTCTGGTGACGTAGGAAAACTTCCATTTCCTTTTTTTAAGCACTTGAAAATTTGAGGTTATGGAAAATTTTCGCAAGCTCGAGAAATGCAGTGCTTTCAGCAAACTGATAAATTCCTACGCCTTGGCTTTTTATATTCGGCCAAAACATAAGAAATTTCTGCATTGTGATTGGTCAGATTTTATGACACCTGGCAACTTGATAATTTTTAATACCTTGGAAAATTAAATTTTTTGATTGCTTTTTAATTTTACCATTTTTGACTGGAATTTTTATGTTTTTATTAATATATTGACCTAAATCTGACCATTGAGCATTATTGAGCCTGCAATAAATAAACTTTAGAGTTTTCTCGACATTTTCATATATGTAAAAGCCACTTTGGCATATTATTTATATATTAAAATTGATAAAAACTAACACATTGTACCTTGAATTTATGACAATTTTACTCAAATTTTGTTCGAAAAAACTCCAAAATGTTTATTGTTGCTTTTGATATTACCCTATTATTTAGCATAATTTTCTTAACATATTAATGCAAAAATTGCTTAAAATAAACTTAAATCTACCTTATAAACTAATTAAACTATACTACATTCTACAGTTTTATATAAATTATGGTTTTAATTTCTACATAATTTCTTTAATAATTCTTAAAACTAAATTTTTTCACTACACGCACTTTTGCGTCTTATGAGTTTTTTAAAAGCATCCACACTCTTTTTATTCATTCAAAAATACATATTTGTTTGTACTAACATTTCCTCTAACTAGTTTAATACTTTTTACATAGTTTTTTAATGAACTTTAGTTTTTATACAGAGAAATGTCATATTTTTAAGAATATACCAATTCTGAATTATTTCACTTATTCAATGGTTTTATTCTTTCTTTTTCTTAAGACTATATCTGTTTTTATACACTACAAATTAAACAAGACATCTTATTCTATCCTTAAATCTAATTTTATCCTATTCTAAACCAAATTTACTGGCCTGTTATCCATTAAAATACATTATTTAACCTTTCTGTGTCTAATTTCTTCTCTATATATCTCAAATAAAACTGACTCTTATTTATACAATATATATATATATATATATATATATATATATATATATATATATATATATATATATATATATATATATATATATATATATACCAGTCTCCTTGAACCATTAAAGTGGCATCTCTTCAATCATAGCCTTCCTCCACTGATCTCGGTCTGGGCAGGATATCGCCTCTTCTAGACTAATGGGATCAGCTTCCAAATTCATTGACTCCTTTAAAAAAAAGTATCATAATCTTGATAGATCGTTGGCTTGATCTCTCGCTGTGACCTTCTTATGGGCTGACTATTTTCTTCAAAGCTTTCTGAGATGTCAAAGTCACTATCAGTACTTTCTTGTATCTTTGAAGTAGCATCAGAAAAAATATCTAAATTTTGTTTTTAAAACTCTCTTAAACTTTCAACATTTTCCCTCAATGGAACTAAAATTTTTTCTTTCTTCTGTCTCAATGCTAATTTTAGAGTCATCCGTTATTATGACATCCCTACGTGTTAATTCTTGGTTACTGGATAGTATAAACGATAACTTTTTATGTTGTCGCTATATCCAACTAATATATACTTATTGGCTTTCTTGTCCCATTCCGAACGCTTTTGCTTTGGAACATGCACCATAACTATGCTTCCAAAAATTCTTAAATGGTTAACAACAGGTTTCGTACCTGACCACATTTCCTAAGTAGTTTTGTTTCTCAAGTCTGAAACTATTGATCTATTTTTTAAATAAACAGCTGTCCTTGTCGCGTCAACCCAAAATTGTTTATCAAGCTCTGCATCAAATAACAAGCATCTAGCTCATTCAACGGTCGTTCTGTTAAGCCTTTCCAACATACCGTTTTGTTGAGGTGTAGAGGAATTAGTTCTTTGATGGGCTATGGGCTTTGCTTCAAGAAATTTTGAAAAACAGAACTTATTCTCCATTGTCAGAAGGCAAAGCTTTGATCTTGTATTATTTCTGGTTTTTCACAAGATTTTTTAAAACTTTAAAACAATCAAGAGCTTCGTCTTTTGTTTTAAAAAAATAAATAAAAGTCATAAGAGAAAAGTCATCTTCAAAACACAAGAAATATTTAGATCCACCTAATGAATCAACTTCCATTGGCCCTGCCATATCTGCATGAATTACTTCCAAAATTTTTTCAGCTTCTTGCTGTGTGATTGAATGAAAATCTTGCCCTCACAAATATACAACACAGTTGGATTTGTTAATGTTTATTTTATCACTACAAATAAGTCCTTTTACAGCACCATTTTTCATTTTTAGATTACTACTGTTCAAGTGTCTAAAACGTCTATGCCATTGAATGACTGTATCACTTGTTAACAAACACTTTTCAGTAGATTCAGCAGACAAATTTAATTTATAAATTTTCTTGATTAGTTCAGCTACTGGTACTAACTCATTTAGGTTATTAAAAATTTTGCAGTCATTCTCATCAAAAAGAACATTATTCCATTTTTAATCAATTCATTTACGGACAGTAGATTTGTTGCTATGGTGGCAATACATAAAGCCTTCTAGACTGTTAGGTTGTGGCACTTATTACCAACAAATGTTTTTATTTTAACATTACCTTTGCCGCACATTGGAAATCTTTTCTCATCTGCATAATAAATCACCATCATTTCTTGAATTTCACATTCTTCGACTTCTGTATTTATTCTACTTTTATCTGCAATAACTTAAGTGTTTGCCCCTGAGTCAACATATTAATCGGTTTTTCGAAAGTTACCGTTTAAAAATACGACACTAAAAATATTGTCATGTGTATTTTTGGGCTGGCCAGAACCTTTTTTAGGACATTTATCCTTAAAATGACTAAATTCCTTGTAATTGTAATACTTTATTTTGCCTCTATTCCCTTTATTTGTACTTTTGTCAAACTTATCATTAGCTGATTCTCCACCTGCATTGTTGTCAAACTGATGACATGGTTTGTGGTTAGCATAAAATACGTGGACTGCTTTATCGACATTATCGACGTCACTGTCCATATCAAGCAATTTCGATTTGATGGCATCCGTTGTAATCGCAATTCCAGAATGTTCGATCGCCATTATTATGGGCATGTAAACCTGATAATATAAATGACCTGATCCACTCATCATCAATTCCGAAGCCCGTACCTCGTAATCTCTGGCCGGTTTCTATGATTTGATTTACGTATGCACTCTTGGAGTCACTGTTTTTCAGTCGAGTTGCGTCTTGTAAAACCCATGTCATCAAGGAACATGACAGTACATAATTTGAAGAACACTATTATAGGTGTCGTTGTATCTACAAAATGCGTAATATTTTGAACTAATAATAACATAAATTGCACTAAGTGTGGTTTTATTTCAAAAGGATTACAATAACGCGATGCAAATATATTGAGGGACATTTCGAACAAATTTCTGACTACACACTTTGCAAGTCTTAACACGTCTAACCAAAATGATGAATATTTCACTAGATACTGTAACTAAAATACCCTCCCTTTCCAAAATACTGGATATCTTATTTAAAAAATTACAACCGTGGACAATGAAGCATTCATTTACTCATTGTCTATTGGAATCTCATACGCATTTGGCGCGCAAGGCATCTTTCGTTCATGCGCGTCGCCCGAAAAATGTAGATATCTTCGTAAATAATAAAGATTCCATTGTAAAATTTGTAAATCATTATTGATAATTAGACATAAAAAATTATGCAAAAAACGCCTTAGAGCATTTTTATGAAGAAACGAAAAAAAAAGACTAAAATGAAAAATGACCCATATACATATATACATATATATATATATATATATATATATATATATATATATATATATATATATATATATATATATATATATATATATATATATATATCGTGACCGAATAAAATCACTTTTTAAAAAAAGTATAATAAAATAAGAATTGCAGGTATTTATATGCTCGTCAAATTATAATGACGCGTCTTTCATTTTGTTCAATAGTGTTCTGTAGTGTTTCATAGACATGTGCTGCTTATTCAGCCATTATTGTGGGAAACTGCGTCTTTATTAATTATGAAGACGTAGCCTACTGCGAATTGTTACTGTAACATGATACTTCAAGGTAATCACCTGCAATCCTGTTGATAACCTATTTAGTATATTTTATAAATAAAGGGTAATTTTCTCGTTTAACCCACGAAATTCAGGCCAAACCAACACTAAAATAAGCGCCAGAAGAGACGAACATATAAACTCTGTCAAGAAAAAAACTTCTTCTGCACTGGCCCAACACTGATTATACACAGGACATAAGATAAATTTCTCAGGAACAAAAATGCTATCGAGTTGTGGAAACCTGTCCACAAGAGTTATAAGGGATGCCATTGAAATTGCAAAGAGGCCCAACAACTTAAATAGCAGAGATGATAGCCAGCGAGTGCTTAATACTTGGAAAAATCTGCTTACAAAACATTAACCAGTACCACTTAGTAACGAAACAGATTACAACTCGACAACGCAATCCCAAACACTGGCAACCGGGCCGATAACGCGCAGCAGGTCTCGCCTCCGACGTACACCGACAGCACCCGAGTCGCAGGCGTCAGTTCGCTCGTAGACGCCATACATACGTATATATATATATATATATATATATATATATATATATATATATATATATATATATATATATATACCAGTTTTTAATAAGCTATTTCGATAGGAAATTTAATTTCAGACAAAAAAGTATTCTCCTCATTTTTCAAAATTATCTTTTGAGATAAATTGGGAAAACTAAAAAATTACTTTTTGGACCTCGTTCTCAAAACCGCATTCGTAAATTTAATAGCATTTTGTGATTTTGTCATTTTTAAGTGATGAATGAAGGGTTAAAACAATGAAAACCCAATACGAGTAAATACGAAAACCATTAGTGCAGTTAATATATTTCGGGTTTAAGTTTATGACAGGTCTTAAAGTCTATGTTACTCGATTATTCATAAAATTAGGCCTCTTTCTTAAATTGGAAACTGGCTCTCTTCTAGTCTTTGACTTTGAAAGTAAGGCTAATATATATAACTTTAAGTTAGTGGAAAGGAAAGTTGAAACTTATCGTACAAGGTACCTTGTCACAGTAAAAACAATAGTTTAGTTTATCTTCGGAATTGTTTTTCGTGGTAATCTTCACAAAGTCATGTGCAAGCTAAAAACAGAAATTATTAATTTGGTATACGAATAAAGCAAAAAGCTATTAACTTGCAGTTTTATTAAGTCGTTTGTGAAGGCGGTCACCCTGTGAAGATGATTCTGCTTCTGAAGCTATGTGTTTTCACTGCTACGTGAATTCTTTCATTCTCTCTACAATCGCATCATGCAAATCTCCATCGCTACTCTAACCTTTACCATAGCGATTATGGAGAAAATTTGCAATTCTAGAATATAGACTAATTTTAGGACGAAGTTTGTTGTCAGTCGTATGGTGCAAAAGTTTATATTTCTTTCCTATAATTCCGTGCACTGTCTCTACTACCCATCTTAATTTTGTAACATATCGAGATTCATTAGCTTCTATAGCAGTTAAACTTGATTTTTCTCTTTTAACGCAGGCATTAAAACTACAAAACCAAGTTCTTCCAAGTACGAAACAATATCCCTAAATCTTCAGTCTACAATACATACATCGCCAGACCTAATGATACTTCGTATTCCATTTGGCTTTGTCACTACCTTTTTCATAATGCTGGCATCATTTTCACTGGCCCAAAATTGACCAGGCAGATCCACGACATAACCGTCCGTTATACATATAGTGAAACGCTTACACAAGGCTACTTTCTTATGACGAGAAAATGATTTTCTTTGGTAATTATTATTTTGGCTCTTTTGCTGCATCGTATAATTACCATCAAATACTAAAACTAGTTTATTTTCAATATTAAAAAGTTTTTTAACATAGGCAGAAGTATGATTCAATATGAGATCTTCTCTACTACAACCTTAGAAGCAAAACTAGCAGGTAAGATATCGTTTTCCAAACAGTTTAGTAAAGTGACACAAAATTGCGAAACTGTTTGATCATTTTTGAATTGGAAAATAGATGAAATGACTTTATTTGATTGTCCAGTGCGTAACTTATATAAGACAACTGCTAATGTTTGCATTGTATCTCTGTTTTTTGATTTAATCACGGAAGTTACTATAGAACTCAAGTCTTCCAAGTTTTCATATGATAAGCCAGTGAAGGTTCTTATTTGTTCATCACTCAGTTCAGAAGTTCTAATTTTTTCTAACAATGAACCAATCGTCTAATTTAATGTATCGACGCGGTCATATAACTTGAATTGCTGTACACTTATATAGATGTTAATTCATCTTCAAAAAATCCTTTTTTCAGCAAAGGTGAATGGCATGTACGATTTTATATTGGTATAAATACTTTCAACTTATTGAAACATTGTAGTCGAGCTTCTAGTGGTACAGTAACTGACCCTGATGAATGTTTACATATTAAGCAGTACTTATTTGTCGAAATTGTTCTTTTAAGTGGTATTTCTTTGTAAGATGTTTTTTTTTCAGAAACATTCGATACAAATTCATAAATTTCCTGACTAGAAGGTTCGGGAGATTCGGTTGAAGGTGTCGAAAGGATAGACTGGAGAAGATTCAGATGAATGTTTTCAATTTCATCACTTATATTGGGCTCCACTTCAGATGGAACATGTTTTTTAAATGTATCTACGTCTACCTTTATAATATAAATTAAATCCAACCTCATTTCTTCTTCCATCTTGTTTATTAACCCCTTCAATTTCGGAAGTTGTACTGATAACTTTTATTTGTCCAGGTAAATGCTTTAGACTTCTGTCACAATTACAGCAGTGATCAACGAAATGAGTGTCCATAGCTGAAGACATTCCTCATGTTATGTACAAAATTCATGAGTCACAATTTCGAAAAATATTTAAGTAAAATTCGACGATAATATGTTTAAAAAAAGTTAAATTACTGTTAATATTCTACAATTCCAAGGCTTTTCAGCAAAAGTATGAGTGTAAAAAAAACATTTACCAAAAACTTTTACTAATTCACATGCAAATATTCTTAAATAATGAATAGTGAGATGAATATACTAATATCCAATGTCAGTTTTTCCCTGAACTATATTTTATACTAATAACCTTCTGTATAAAGTATTAGAACATATAATTAAGTACTTTGAACACCAACTTGCGTTTTTAAAAATAACTTTTTTTTTTCAGAAATATAATTAGAGCAATTCGTTCACAGTGAATGTCAAGAGAATGAACAGAGGATTACAATGAAGATGATTGACATTATGAAATAACATATATTTATAAACATCTTTGAATTAGTGATAATACCTATAAAATACTGAAAAAGAGGCCGGTATAAGTGATGGAAAAAACGATGCTTCGCGAGTCAAAATTTTCAATTTTACCATGTTTCATTGAATTTTATATTGATTTTCTATTGTTAATTTGAATTTTTTTCCTTGGCGTTTCAACCTGATTGAAGTTTGTTTTACATTTTGTTGGCGGTTCTTCTGACATATTAATGACATTTACTAGCAATTTCTGAGTTGTTGGTGAAATTTTTGTTGACTAATCACTTGGAAAAATTGATAATAAACCACTATCAGAAACGGTTTTATCAGTTAATATATCGCCTTTTTCTGTTTTTTCTTTTTCATGTATTTTGATACGTTTTAAAACTCTCATTTCTTTAACTTTAGACGTAGCCAGTCTGAGTGAAACATTGCATGGTTTTGATATTACTCCTTTTTTTAGATTTTTTTCCATTCTGAATTTATAAAATCGTTCTCTTCAAAATGATAGGAACATACCACATATTTCTTATAAAGAGACTGGGGAGACAACTCCAAAAGTTTTATATTTCCTAAAACAAAAATAATATATTAAAAATATTAGACAGGGTGTGTCATTTTAATTTCCTAAAGCGATTATCTTCTAAACTAAGCGGACGGCAGAAAAAATGTTGTTTGAATTTTAGATTGGAGGGGAATATCCGATGGTAACCTTGTTCGTGACCTTGAGGGTATCTTGTTTTATCAAATGAAGGACCTATTTTTGACACTTCCGATAGGAGCGAAAAATTTTAGGTCGAAATACTTAAATTATTACTTCTGGTCTTATCACTGCCTGGATGGTTTTGCGTATTTAGTCATATTGGTATCCGTATGTAATCTTTTCTTGAACGATATGGCCATGGTGAAGATTAGAATCGATTTATTGAAGAAGATAATATCCATTTTTACCACTCTCCATCTAACATGAAACCTTCCGGATGAACACTTCCTAAGTAACCTTCCAAGAACTTTTCAGGAAGCTTATGAATAAATTTCATAAAGGATCCCATATCATCTTCCATGAAAGATTCCAAGAAACGTAAAGAAAGGTTACATGAAAACTTAAGCTGAAACTAACTTTGAAAATTTTGTCAAACCTTCCTGCAAGTTTCTGGAAGACAACATACAATCTCCCAAGAATGGAAATTGCAGTCTACCAAGTAAGGAAACTAGAAAACTTAGTGTAACTTTGCAATAATATTTCAAGAAAAGTTTCGGTTTGATTTGATTGATACTTTCAAGAGAGTTATCTATAATTGTCTAGTAACTTAAGTGGAATATTTTCGTTAGTGATTGGTCGCGGATATTTTGTAATTACTGGAAGCTTCCACGCAAGCTTTTTTTAAGGTTCCAAAACTTCCTCGATAGATTTCTGCAACCTTACTACGATCCTGTTATCCTGTTAAGTTAAATTATTTTGACCTTAACCAACGCCCCATGGTTCAAGAAAAATAACCATCGCATTCCCTCTACAAAATGGGACAATTTTTATGAGATACATTTTTCAGGAGTGTTAAGTCTATGAGGTAAGCATCCATTACATAAATATAACCTTGAAGGCAATGACAAGAATATTAATAAGAATCCAAATACTTCGACACAATTTTTTTTTGCTCTTTCCACTGACGGTATCAAAATGAGTCATTCCACTTAAAAAATAAATGGAATAAGATGAACTTGACAAATGAGCTCAGGGTCAGTGTTCTCTAGTTACCAGTTGAAAGACATAAGCCTACGCTCGGGATCCTTAGGATGCAGTTTCTGGACAAATGTAATCATGATATTTGTGTTGTTTGGGGATTTCCAAACGTCGTTATCTCATATTCGTTTGTAATGAAACTTGGAGAAAATTAAAATTCCGTAATTATATTTTTCATACGATATTTCCCGCGTTTTTTCGAAGCACATCCAACTTCCGTTAAATTTTTAGAAATGAAAAGAAAAGGTTTTCCAAGATAATGGATTTCTTTTCGGGCACAATCTAGCATATTCTCGAACGGCAATATTAGCATTTCTATAATATCTTAGTCATTATAAATATCTTTTTTCACTATAATTATAACGCATTATTTTTTAAATAGCCTTAAGTTAATAAATATATTTAAAAAACCAAGCTCTAAAATGATTTGAACTAGAAATAATAAGTAGTATTAATTCAAAATATTTTATTTTATTATTATGGCCTACCCTTCAAACAGCAGTGTATGTTGGAAGGGTCCATCCGATTGGGCAACTTAATTTAGAGCAATTGGAACTGTATTATTTCGAAAAAAATGTTTATTTACTGTTTTTCTTTGCCTTTTTTTCATAAAAATGTCGATGTGTAGATGGTATTTTAGCCCATCCATTAAAAAAGCTCCTCTCTGCTGAAAGAGGGTTCCGTGTTGTTGTTCATGTAACGTATTTCTATACTGTTTCATGTTAATATTTCGCCTCACAAAGCAATCTGAAATATATGAACTGCAGATGAGTTCAGTTATATATTTTGGAATCCTATGGCGGCAACAAGGGAAACAAAAGTTATGTAGCATATCTGTAAAAGTCTTATCTTAATCAATTAACTATTTATGCAAAATTTTAATTTTTTTCTCCAAATATTATTTGGTAAAATGAAGTATAACCACATCGGTGAATATCTGTACTTTCAAAATAGTTTAGCAAATAATGAAATTCTCACAGCTTGTAAAACGGTATATAAATGAAGTGTAAATAATAAAACATTTTTCTAATTTCATGGATTTTCTATCTTTTACTTTTTACGACATAGCAATAGTGTCCCTCATATTGAGACCCTGTATAGATGTGGATTTTGCATAAAATTTAAATCTAAAACTTTTTAAAATGTTTTAATATCATAACTTAGTAGCATTACAAAAATATTTTTAAAATATATAATTAAGGCAAAGAATATAGATATCAAAAATAAGTTTTAATAGACATTTTTGTCTCAGGCTCTTCCTTTTTAACTCATATTTTAAAATGATGAACATTTGAAAATGTTTAATTTTTGCAGTTTTTAAAATTTTTCTGCAACCTTAAAGTTATTTTTTTTTTAGAATTTGGTAAGTTGTGATCATTGACTCGGCCTCGCGTTCGTTACAGCTTTAACTATTGATATTGGGAAAAAACAAAACATATTGTAAAGAAGTTTGTGTTGCAATATGTGATCTACCACCAACCAAAAATAATTTAGAGAAACTTTAACGCGCAGCAGTTTAAAAAAATTTTGAACAAAAAAAGCATAATATTTTGCCGTGAAAATGCATCTTGGTCTTGGTGCCAAACGGTTTTCCGTAGCCTCTTTTTGGGTTAATACTCGTCAGATAGCACATAACTTTGTTATAAACAAAGTAAGTTTCAAAAGTCAAATTTTAATTTGTTTTCCTTATAATTTTGGTCCATAACATTTTTCTTTACTATGCTTTGTTTTCGAGAAAAAAAAATCATGAAAATTTGGCAATGCAATTTTACGGATTTTTGCTAAAACAATTTTAGACCAATAAAATACTAAGAGGCCACGTCCCTTTGACGCCTAGACTATTTGGTTCTTCGAGTAAATATCAACTGAATAGTCTAATAGTGAGATAATTATTGCTAGTGAAATAACAGAAATTTATTTTTCTGGACTATGGTAGATTTTAAAAGTTCTGTATACATACATTTTTTAGAAATAAGCGTAATTTTTAAAATATCCTATGTGTGATTTTATATATGTCTTCAGCTAGCTTTTTTTACTCCTTATATAAAAATATTTTAAGTATTATTACATATAATATTTTTTAACTTGCGTTAAGAACTTTTTTTCAATTTTAATTCAAAAGACTGATTTTTTTTTTCAAGTAAAATCACTTGTATATTATTAGGTGCAGGAAAAGGAAATGATACATCTTATTTTATCAATAAGGGCCTGATTTGTAATTTTCATAGGGGTGAAATTTTTTTTCGCTGTTTTCATTCAATAAATATTAGTCATTTCGGTTAAAAACTCTATAGTCATAAATAATTTTGAATAACTAATTTGAAGACTATCGACTTTATTGACAATAAAACTGTCAGCATGTAGTGGAAATCTGCCATTTGGAAGGGTTAAACTATTCCCTTAAAGCTTTATGAAAAAAGTTCGAGAAATCAGTCCCCGATTCTCATTCATCTGTGATACAGCGTATCTGTGATAGATCGTAGTTTACAATAGTTTACAATTCATGCCGTGATTTATATCTGTGAAGTAAAAATTGTCTCCAAAGGTAACCTTTATTTTTCCCTTTTTTATATTATATTGTGTTCACAAGTTCAAAACCATATTCTAAAGCCTGTATTTCCAAGCGATTTTATAAGAAAAAAATTCCCATTTAAAATAAAATTGATGATGAGGATATATAAATACGTGACGACTACGTATATATTATTTTGCGAAATATAACATATCACAGAGTAAGTGTTGGACAGAGCGTGGTTAAGGATTGGCGGGAAAAACAACTATAACTCGTAATATATACCTATGACGATTCTGTCTCAACTGATTTTATTTCAAGATGATTGTATCAAGAGATGAAGGATAACATTTTCACCAACTTTAAAATATTCACTGATAGTGCCAACTTAAACTCAACATTTTTATTAAAGACTGCTTCCCTGATAAAATGATGACGTATGTCTACATGCTTTGAACGCCTATGATACATGACGTTTAAGGCAAGCTTCTGAGCACTTAAATTATCATTATATAATTTAACAAAATTTGATTTGCCTACTAAATCATTCAAAAGATTTTTAAGCCTCCTTGGCTGCTTCTAAAATTGCCATATATTCGGCCTCAGCACTTGATAAAGCAATAGTTTTTTGCTTACGGTTTTCCCATGATATGGCATTTTCAATTAACTTTTTTAATTCTCTACAACTTTTATTTATTTTTTCTTTAAAATATATACCTTGGCTTCCAGAATAAAAAAATCTTTATTTTAGCTAATTTAGACCCCCATAGCTCCAAAGCCTGAATGAATCTCGTGGCAAAACTGTTAGGGGATCTTTATTAACCGCCCCTACAACATAAAACAGGTCCTATCCACTTCTTAATTTTATCCCTGAAATAGCGTTTCCTTTGAAGTTGCAAATCCATTTTTATACATATTTTGATTGCATGAATTATTTGTTTCGACTTCGAACACATTTAAGGTAATAAATTAATAACTTTAATATTGGCGTATTGTTATTAAGTATATAGTTTTAAAATAAAAGGTAAAATGTGCAATGAAAGTAGCTAAATTAATGCTTCATTAATTAAGGCAAGAGCCTCCCTATTAAAACGTAAAAATAATTTTGATAAACATCAGAAATATTTTTATTGTACCAAGATGACATTTGATAAATTTTAATAATAAATTAAAGCAGTAACTGAAAACATTTGGAATGCCCGAATGCTTACCGCTTGTAGTACATAAAAAATTATTAATTTGACCCGGTTTACATATCTGACTGATCCGTTTATAATCTTTTTAAAAATTGATATCATTGTTTAATTTGGGAGATACCAAGTATGTTTGTTTGCTGTTAGTGGGTTAGTTAAAAATAATGTTTAATCACGGATATGTCGTATTTAATATGTCCTAGATTTCATGCATATTTTTTGGACATAGTTGTTCACAATAATGTAAAATTACGAGTATATTTTTGGCTTCTATAGAGTTGTAAGTAACCTACCAACTATTTTCTTAAATTTGCCCTTTTTTGGGTCCTCTTTTGGATCCCATTAGAAATGGTGGGCAACTAATATATATATATATATATATATATATATATATATATATATATATATATATATATATATATATATATGCGAGTTCGCTCGCAGACGCCATACAGTGAGCTTTGAAAATGGTGAATGAGATTTCACCGAAACGTCAGCTGCCTTACAGTCCCGAGAGCACATACACGGGATGCCCGAAAACCTTCGATTACACATCACACCCGTGAGAATATCCGACATAATATATATATATATATATATATATATATATATATATATATATATATATATATATATATATATATATATATTGTGACGATACGGTGGTAGTCGCGCTCCGCTCGCCGCACGAACACTCTCGCTATACGCACCCGCACAAAATTTTACCCGGTTAAAAAATAAAATTTAATTTATGTAGGAAACTTAGTTTATTTATTATTTCTGAATTTATTTATTTTTAAAATTTTCAAAAAATTGCCAAAGTTTAATCAAAAATATTTAATGTTTGTTTGTTGGGCGCCAGGTAAAAAATAATTATAATAAATTACATTTATTTCTTACTAATTTTGAGAAGATTTCAATTTTCAAAATTTTTTAATATTCAAAATATTCTGCAGATACATATATATATATATATATATATATATATATATATATATATATATATATATATATATATATATATATATATATATATGTTTCTACCTGTTAATTTTACTCTCTTCTCAGGTGAGTTCAGATTTTTAAAGATCACAATCAGATAATCAATACACAAATAGATTAAAACACAATATACATTTTATTCAACAATAAATAAATGGCACAATATTAAAAAAAAAACCTGCATGCGAACTCCGTAACACGATATAGAAACAGAAAAGAAATAAAGAAGAAAGAAAGTTTCTTTCTATCAACGTAACCTACCCTCTATAATATTTTCCTTAAAACTTCGGGCTAGTTCGCATAGAAAGAAATACAAACTACCGCCTCTAAAAACATTTATCTTTTCTAGGGACTTTATAATTAAAAAAAAAACTAAACATATTTACTTTCTAATTTTTGAGGTTATATGACCAAAAATTTTTATTGTGAAATCTCAATTATTATATTTGACTTTTTTTCCGATAAATTATTAAAAAAATATGGATCCGATATTTATGTATTTTGTACAAGATGCTGAAGATGAAGAAGAGAGGGAATTTGTAGGGAATGGAGAGAACACATTTGCGAGATAACAGTAATGTTTTCGCACTACCTGAAGATGAATTTAGAAAATATTTTCGTCTCAGTCGGGATTTAGCACGAAACCTAATTGAAGAACTTTCACCACATATGGACAGTGGCTCCCGAAATACCAAAGTCCCTGTTGTTACCAGAATTATGGAGGCTTTGAGATTTTTTGCACAAGGGTCCTATCAGAGGAGTATTGGCAATGAACATCATGTATATATGGCTCAACAGACATTTAGCAGAGCCCTGTCGGAAATTTGTGCAGCCCTTGAAGCAATTGCCCCTTGATGGGTGAAATTTCCTCATTCTTAAGTGGAAATAGAAAGAAAAAAGGTGGAATTCATGGAACTGTTTGGTTTCCCTGGTACCATAGGCTGCATTGATTGCACACATGTTGCAATTTTAGAACCTACTGAAGATGAACATTTATATTTTAATCGTAAATGATACCATTCAAAAAATGTTCAGATTATTTGTGACAAAAATTTATTAATTCTTAATGTTAACGCTAATTTTGGAGGTGCTAGTCATGATGCATTTATTTGGAGGAATTCTGCAGTAAAAAGACATATGGAAGAAAATTATGAGGGAGGAGATACAAATAGTTGGTTAATTGGAGACAGTGGTTATCCACAGGAACCATGGCTTATGACTCCAATTAGAGGTATGCCACATGATTCTCCTGAAGGAAGATACACTGCAGCATTAACAAGAGCTAGAAATTGTGTCGAGAGATGCATAGGTATGTTATATTTCTTAAAATATATAACATAGTCCAGTTTAACTACAATTTTAGTTGTGTTATCATTTCCCTTGGTCATTTTTGTTAAATTATTTCGTTGTTACAGGTCTTTTAAAAAACAGATTCCGTTGTGTTCTTAAAGAAAGAGTTTTCAGGTATCATCCCTATAAAGTAGGACAAATTGTCAATGCTGTCAGCGTATTACATAATATGTGTATTCAAGCAAATATTCCTATAGAAGAGGATGTTGATGTTGAAGACAATGAAGATATGGAAGATCGAATTTTAGTTAATGATTTTGCTGCTGAAGATATGTTAGCTTTAGGACGGAGCGTAGAGGTCAATTGATACAAGCTTATTTTACAGAGTAAAATAAAATTAAATACTTTTTAAATTGTCTATACAATATGTATATATTTATATATTTTTTCTTAAATACGCTATAATATTTTTATTGTTTTGATTCTTAACATTAATAAATATATAGAAATAAAAATAATTATTGCTCTTTTGATTTTTTTTTCTTATATAAGGTGTAAATCTATACTTTTAGCTAAATAAAACTAATGTTTGAAAGTGAATTAGCAATTGACTGGGTATTATTTGCAATATTTGTTAATTTTTCCAAAGTATCACTATGCATTTTGTTTATACTAACAAATCTTCTTGATTTTTTTGTTGTTGTCCTTATTGCTTTCCGTCTTGTTTGGGGTTCTTGGAGAGTCCTTTTTACGGATGTCTTTTGCGAGAATTGAATTGGGATCAACCTTGGGGATGAATTTGTCGTCGGCTCCTTATAGCTGATCTCCAATTGCTCAACTTTTGGGTTGCTGCAGACTGGTAGCTCACTAACATAAGTGTTTGATGTGGATGGCTACAATTTGCATTATTAATGAAATGAAGACCTGCTTGCAAATTTATTTTTCTTTATGTTTCAAAAACTGATAGTTGCTAATAAACAATAGTTCAGTGTATTGAGTGCCATTATATTAAACTCACCAATATATTTAAAGGGCTAGTTTCCAAAAGGCCTTTTTCTACCGTACTTGTACTAGAAGGTAGAGCCGAGCTCTTGGGCACCTGCTAATTATAAATACATAATTAACTCATTAAAATATTAGTTCGTATATTATCAGTATAACATTTCTATAATATGTATATAAACGAAGTGAATTACCAATCCCAATTCAATATTCTTGTCAGCAAAGACCGATTTCCAGCCCAGCAGTGCCATTAATCTTTCTTCAATGTGGTTTAAAGGTAGATCTTTGACAGGTCCTCCCCCTGTCTTCTCCATTTCAATTTTAATAGCACTAGCCTTGGCTTTGGTTTTTGACTTCCAACGCCCTACTGTCTACAAAGATGTAGTAAGTAAAGGAATTAACATAACATAAATATTTCTATTAGGTTTAGTTTATATAGTTCATAACAACTATGGTAATAATTCGGATTTGAGTAAATTTAGAGGTAGTTTGGTTTGTTTTAATTCACTTTTGGGAAATATTTTGGTTTTTTCGATAAAAATTTATGAAATTTAATAATATATAATAAATTATCAAAAAAATCAAAACAAACAAAACCAAAATGGCACCCACTTGTAGATTTACCCTAATCTGAATTATTACTACAAATTTTATGGTTGACTACTCTTTGATTATAATAATAATGCAATTTTATTTAATGTTACATATATATATATATTTATATATATATATATATATATATATATATATATATATATATATATATATATATATATATATATACGTATAGGAGGAAACAGCTGGACAAAATTTGTTATATTTGGTCGATAGCGGGACAGTTTGTGTTTCCCCTGGACGTCCAGGTAATTTTCTGTTATAAATGCGGAATTACCTGGACAACTTTTTTCAGGTCTCATTTTAGCTGGACCTTAATTTTCAGGAAACGAAATAAGCTGGACACCATTTTTCAGGAATTTTTTTTCATGTTCATATTCATGAGATGAGGTTGACTGTCATAGGTTTGTTGTCACCCATCAAACAACTTTTCGCTTCGAATGCGTTTTAAAATATTTTATCACTTTAGACTAAATATCAAATATCAAATATATTGTGATAATTTAAACCGGTTTCGGGATATCTAGAAAAAACTTAGGGCTCCTAGCAAACACAAAATGGCGTTAAATTTACGGCCATTTACTGGAATGGTCTAAAATATGCAGTTAACTGTTAATGTATAAAGCAATTATACAGGGAATTTTTTTTAAGGTGCACATCCACTTTATTTTTTTTAAATGGCACTCCCGGTATAAGATTAGACCATTGGATTGTATTTGTCAGTCCGATTTCAGAAATATGTAATTGACAATATTTATCTCTAATCAGTTTCAAGATATTCGGTTCGAAAGCTATTGGATGGAATTTTAACTTTAAGTTGCACACTTATATTAAAATGAGATCCTTCAGCATTTGTAATCGGATTTTTTTTAAAAAAATATATTCAGCTTTTTATGAAGAACTGAAATTCGTAATTAGAAAAATTATCAGCTGTCAAATTTGACAAATGGAACGTTTACTTGATTTTTTTTCAACGCCACACTTCGTATAAGATTAGATCATTAGATTGTACTTGTCAGTTCGATTTCAAAAATATATAACTCTTTATACTTATCTCTAATTGTTTTCGAGATATTCAGCCCGAAAGCTATTGAACGGAATTTTAACTTTTACGTTGAGCACTCCTTTAAAATGAAATTCTTTAGTGTTTGAAATCGAATTTGTTTATGATACATGTAACTTTTTATGAAGAAATAAAATTAGTAAATAGAAAAATTGTCAGCTCTCGAATTTGACGATTTTGGAATTAAAAAACATTAAATTACAAACTCTAACGTAAAGCGTAACCAAACTTTGGGTTGTCTACGGTGGTATTTGTTCGTTTTTGAAAACTTCTGTTCTTATCTCCTATTTAGAAGTTGTAAAACACGATAACTTTGGTTTTACATAATATATCTTATATGTAAAAAAAAACAGTGAAAAAATTTTTCACTTTAAAATAATTTTTATTTCGGGTCAGTTTCTGCCATTTAAATACTGTACTTTTAATCAAAATTTTGTTTTAAAAACTTAAGAAATTACTTGCAAGATATCAGCTTCTATATACTTAACTAGATAATACATGCTATTAACAAAAAATGATGTAAGAACACAAAAAAATGGATAGTCACATAATTTTGTTTTATTAATCAGATTTACTAAAAACTATATTTTAGTAGGATGCCTATCTAAAACTTTTTACTGGACAACAGCAGAAAACAGAATAACTAAATGTCCTAAACAATAAAGACAAATAGTTGGAAACGCCGACATTTGTTATGTGAGAGGTTGGATCTACATGCATCCGTACTAACTATGTGATGTCTTCCGACCAATGAGATAACAGCTTTGACATCTACACTATCACTGTCACTATTAAACCTGTTAACTGATGTCCAATGGAAATCACATAGTCACTACGAATACGTAATTACGGCTGCTTGTGGATCTAACCTAAAAGTCGGGCTTATAAACTTTAAATCGGGTAGTCGGGTGAGCGAAGCACACAACTCCCCACCTGTAACACCCTGCAAGCTGGACAGTGTGCAGAACTGCATGATTAGTGAGGTTGAGGTCTAGATTTTTGTTTGTTTTTTAATTATAAAAATCACTATTTAAGATTGTTTCGATTTATATAAAGATATGCCATTCCTATAGGACCTTAGAAAGAAAATCATCTGAACAGAGATTACGTTATCAAGGAATGGCTATTTTATTAGCAAAATATATAAGGATTTGAAAGAAATCTGATGAGAACATTGCCGTTACTGATTTTAAAAAGAAAATAGAAAATATGAGGATATCATATAAAAGATGACCAAAAAAGATTAGTCGAAGATTTTTTTATTTTTTTATTTTTTATTTTATATATTCCATATAGCCTTCCCTGTCACTATGAGATGTTTACCCCTATTATCTTACATTTATTTTTCAAATTAATCTTGTAAGTTGCTGGTGATACAACTGAAGTTTGACAAGACTTAGCTGGAATTACATTATTTTTAAAACTATCATTACTATTACTAGCCGGTAGATCACTTAACACTTCACTATATGGAACACTGCGAATATCATTTGTATGCATAAATTTAATATCAGAAGCAATTTAAACAAAGTAAGTAGAATGGCTCACAACTTTTACAATTTTACCTTTTTGCCATAACTTATTTTTACAAACACAACTCCATATTCAAAGTATAATCTAACTTTTCGTATAATATCAGATTTAAGATTATGTTCCTTATTAAAAGATGGCTTGGCTAAATTTTTTAAACGAGCCGCAAATGATTTAATATATTCATATTCTTCCGGATAAGCTGTATGAAATCTATATCTTTCAGCAATAAATAACCTTTTTGACCCATAATGCTTTTTAACTCTTTTACCAACTCTTTATATTTCTTTGCACATGGTGGTTTCGCTGCTAACAAATCTTTGGTAATCATTCGTATTGAGTGAAAAGTAGAAAAATGAAGTTTTTTTGAAAAATTTCGATATTTATCCTATATTTGGAGGTCACAGAATAAAATTTTGACCTTACTTTTCCAGTATTTTTCCTCAATTTTCCAGAAAACAAAAAACACGAAGCATCACTTCAAAAGGCACTTTTACTTCGCTTGAAACATCGATCTTACATATTTATTTTTAATGGAACTAGTTAAAATGTATTGTATATAATATATTTCGGTTATTTTGTAAAAATTTTGGCCACTGAATTTAGAAAAACTTGTATAGTCAACAAAAAATCAAAAACAGGTATCCAAAACGCCGTCAACCGTCAGACTTTCCAAACTAACAATCAGATTCGCGAAAATGGCACAACATTGCCAGAAGTATAATATTTTCATGATAAAAACTATAAAATTTGTTCATCTCCGTCAACAACATAGTTAAATTTTTTTAATGTTTAATACAGTTTTTGGATAAAAATAATCTCACTCAAAATTTTTGATTGGTTTTGGTTAGTTCAAGTTTAGCTTAATTTTGGTTAATTTGGGAAACATAAACTAACCTAAACTAATCTAAATTGGCCTAGATTTATACATTCCTGGTATAAATTATAAAATTTATCTATTACAGTTGACAACATAGTTTAATGTGTGTAATGTATAAAAAAGGGTTACATTAATCTTAACCAACCCAAATTTTTGGTTAGTTTTGGATAGTACAGGTTTTGCTTGGTTTTGATTAGTTTGAGGAACTGAAAGTAACCTAAACTGACCGAGATGTATTAATTAAAAATGTTATTGTCCAGCAGAGACCACGTGCAGGCGGGACAATATCTGCCAGATCATTAGTTTAGGGTTTTTTATATCTTACAAATATTAAACTATGTTGTAAAAAAGAATATATGTGAATTTCAAAGAAATCGTATTTGCAATCTGACAACAGGGCCTATAACAACAAAGCACGCCATCTTTATGTGAACTATCCAAACTATTATTTAATTGTTTTCATTTATTTTGATTTGATTCTTGTTAATTTTCCTAAATTTTCCGATAAAAAAAGGTGCCTATTTTTGAATTTTTATATAATACAGTATGGAATTTGTGGTTACAACAAAAATTTAACAATTTAGTGAAAAAAAATTGAACCTAAAGTGAAAACTGATTTTCCCTATTTTCCGCAAAATTAAAGAAAAATTACAAAAAACCCAATTGTGTTCTACGATCTCCAAATTTTTTCAAAAAAGTCATTCTTCTAGATTTCGCTTCATACGAATATTTACCAATTTTTTTAAGACACTATACGCTTCTCCTCCCGTTAAGATAAGTAACAATGATACTTTCTTTTCTTCTTACTCGATATCATTACATCTGAACAATTGCTCCAATTTTTCAATATAAACGTTATTTCGGTTACTTTCCAATTAAAGAGCTCTATATTATCGATTAAAGCCATTTTGTAAATTTCAATCTAATTTACAGACTTGACTAGACTAAACCAACACTTGACTTAACATTTGATTTGATTTATACTGACTTTTTTAAAGTTCCGACTACTAGACACGTAGACACTAGACAAGACACGTTCTCTTACTTTTTTCAAGATCTGTGGGGATCTTCTATCGGACTTATCGCCAAATATATGGCTGCGTATACGACCAATAAAACAAAAAGAACTTGTTCATTTTAATAAACTTTCGTCAGAACTTAGTTTACACCTACAACAGTTTATAGTGTGACTACGTATACACACTTTGATATTTGGATCAGATCACTTCAGATTTATAAATAAAATGTAAAAAAATCAATATATCTGTCTTTACATTTTTAAGATAATATTTGTTCCCGGATAGATTTTTGTAACCATCCAAATTTTTTCCCTTATGTTTAAATATAAAAAATGAATTTTTAGGTACCAGAAGATAACAATAATAACGAAATAACACTCCAACCATTGATTTCACAGGCGTGACTGTCACTATTCAATAATAGCCGACAGTTGACCAATACTATCGCTAGTTTGAGTTCCACTTGTCGGCATTTTAGGATTTATTATTAGCATGTTTGTTGAACGCATCCATGTGCATAAAAACCTCTTTGGCTGGATATGAACCTTTTTTCTTAGTAAAGTTTCGGTTTTTTTCAATTTAAACCATCATCTTCTATAAATTTTATAATGATAGTTACAGGGTAAATGTCAGATCTGTTATTCTATTGTCTAGTGCAGATAATATAACATACGGACGTGCGTAATTACGGATCCTTGAGGACTCAGCCTTTAGGGTGCAACCATTGTCACCAAAGAAAATAAAACACTTTTAATTTACAGGAAAAAAAATGCTTAAACTGACAAGTTGTAAATTACACTACAACCAGCTTATCCATTTATTTTATTTATTTATTCAAACAATACACTACAAAATAAAACGATTCCAAATGGTACAAAAGAGAAAAAAATGACATGCAAAAACCACATAACCTAAAAATAAAATCAAATAAATACGTAAAATCATAGTTATTGCAAGACAAAACAATACTAACAGTTATCTATTACTTAACAGACACAAAATCATTACATATTGATCCAAAACTAAGCATTTGTTTTAATTTACATAAATGCTGAAAGTTTGAATTGTAGTTTATAAAAAGGTTCTTCCACAACATTGCTTTTACCATAATTAGTTTGGTGGTTTCTTATAAAGAACAGTTGTACGCTTCTCATATTTCTCTGTGGAACCCGGATTAACACCAAGTCAACACTATCCTAGCAATTTATAATACCATTAATGACTTTGTATAAAAAATGCCTATAAGCATATGGTTTTCTTTACTAGTTTTAAGAGATTTTAGACCACATAATAATAGTCTGGTGTTATAATTGATCTTTCTGCAAGGAAAATGGTGCTTAAAAAGTAGATATTTTAAAAATTTGGAGTTCAGATTTTTTTCCATTTGAATATGCATTAAAACTACTTGATCCTTATCTGCTTTCATCTATAAATAAATTGCTATTATTTTTTACATAAAATTTTTCAATTAAAGTTTTTTCACATGGTTCTATAGTTTTAATGTATTGCTAGTCCAAAATGTGTTGTTATTTTATTTGAAAATTCTTTATTAAGAGCCGTTTTACACATACAAGAATTATTCCGAAAATTATAACAAAAATTTTCAGCAAATTTTTGCCGAAAATTCTTTGGATATAATTTTAAAAACAAATACCAATTTTGTTGTTGCTTATGCGCATTTTTATAACATGTGACGTTCCAACCTTAAAATGTCGTAAATATGAAAGTTTCTAAACGTATATAATCAAGAAACCACAAAATAAGGGATATTTTGTGCAAGAAACAATTAGTAAATATTGAGGCTGGATTAATTACCAAATGCGGGGTGTCAACTCACAAATTTTATTCTGCGTGGATTTTCGCGCACTTTCCGCATTTTAGTCATAAATATATTAAACACGTTCTATATTTTTATGCCGAAAATTTTCACTAAAATTTTAACAATAATTCTTTGATGTGTAAAACAGCAAATTAGTTTTATGAAAATTTTCAACATAATTACGAGATAAATTTTGGCTATAATTCTTGTGCGTGTAAACCGGCTCTTAGATAAGAAAACAAGTAACAATCTAAATAATTCTATGATATTAATGTACTTATAATAAAAAATGTAATCTTATTTTATCACACTATTTTTTTTGCAAAACTCGAATCAGAAAAATTAATTTTTTTATTACGTTTGTTAACAATGTATTACTGTTTAATGTCGATTATCAGGTTTTACATCTTACTGAAAAACATTTGGAAAAGTAGAAACCAATAATTGGTAAGTAAAGATTAAGAAAATAAATTTAAAATCGGAATTACCGCCAACTGTTGGCGGGTATTTCGATTTTACATGAATAAAGGTCATGAAATTCATATGTTTCCAATTTTTTTTTTCTATTTGTGTAGTCTGCAGGTATAACAAAACGCCAAAAAATTTAATTTCTCTTAATTATTCTGCTTAGAAAATTTTAAATTTAGCCATTTACCTTTTTTCCAATCTAAAAATTCTAAGCCAATCACAAGTTACTATTCAAGTGCCTTTAGTACCAATATGAACAAATTAAATGTGACTTCCCTAGAATTTTTGCAGGCGACCATCGCGCGACGGAAAAATCGAATTAAAATTTTTTGTTGGTAACCCTACCTAATGACATCATACTGCTGGTTGACCAATGAAAAATAAAATCAGTTGGTACGTTGCATCGCTCTATCGCCACTTCATGAACGCAAATATTGGTAAATTTAAAATAATTAGTAGATATTGAAAAATAAATGATTTAAAGATTTTATTTGTCATTAAGAAGTCAGTTTTTATTTAGACGTAAAAATTTGTATTATCTATATCGGAACATAATTTTCTCACGATAGTGTCTCCAAAATAACGTTATTAAACATTAATTTTTGTTTGTCAACAACGTGAACATTTTAAATTTTGCTCCAATATGTGATAATGATCATCGAGATCTAAACTAGTTACTTGTAACTGAACGAACTGTAATTTTTACTTTTTTTTTGTAAGATAATCCGACTTGGGAAAGGTTACAATTTTCTATACTTTTTGTAATTTCTCATAGTGAATATACATATAAAAAGGAGATTTCATTTTGATCTTTATATCGATGTTTCCTCAGATTTGTATGTATTATGTATATATTCACACTTTGTCTCTTTTATAACCCTCACAGAAAAATTGTAATTTGTAAGAACATTTAGTTCACAGGGAAGAAACTTGCTTAAACTGACAAGTTGGCAAATAAAACTAAAACCAGCTTAGGAATAAAGGTTTCGAAAAGAAAGGCATCGTCAAAGAAACCTGAAACTTGGAAATATTAAAAAAAAAACAAGTTTCAATCTAAATAATTCTATGATTTCAACGTATTTATAATTAAAAGTGTGGTGTTATTTTATTAGACTATTTTTTTGTAAAACTTGAAATTAAAAAGAAAATTCAGGAAAATTAGTTTTCTATTACGTTTATTTACAATACATTACTATTTAATATCGATTATCATATTTTACTTCTTCCTGAAAAACATTTAGGAAATACAAACAATCGGTGAGAATTAAAAAAATTAATTTAAAATTGGAATTCCCAATTGTTGGAAGATAAATCCATCAAGGATATGAAATTATATGTGGTCAAACTTTTCTGTTTGTAGAGTATGCGCCTGTGGCAAACTTTATTCGTAAAAATAAAAAAATTAGAATATAGGAGTTTAATAACATTTCTTTTTTGAAAAAGTGGCTGTCAAGATACAAGCGACTTCCTTCAGCTCAGCTCTTATCTGGTCAGCAGTCCACATTATCAAAAAGAAACGTTTCATCATAGCTCGTTACTGGTCTTTTTCTATTTTTGCGACAAATGCAAAAGACTTTAATTTTAATGGCAGTCAACATGGCGAGTTACCAAACCACCCTCGTAGTACTGGGCGAAGTGTTATAATAGGAAAATAAATCAATGTTTTAAGAACTATTCTTTTTATTTCTTTTAATTTCCGTATAAATAAATGATTTCACCATTGTTGGGGTTCTCTTCTTTAAAACACCATGTTCTTCAATAAGTGATTCACATTCAATAAGAGTTGGTGTTATACCGTCTGAGGAATGTCTTTCCGTACTGGAGCGTAAAACTTCTTTTTCAGGTGTGCTCCACCTTCGACGCCGTCCTAAAAATAATTTCTATGAAACATGACAGAAAATAATTAGAGTGCACACAATGATTAAAAATATTGAATATTTGTAACTACTCTATTGTATTCAATTTTGATTTTCTTAACTAACCTTATATTTAAAATTACCCCTTCTCATCCCACATTATTTCTTTTATAATTTATTAGTCAACAAAAAACCCCACAAATGTATCACATTTATGACACCCTGTAAAATATATACGTCTAAGCATAAGAATATTCCACTTAAAATTACCTTGTTCCTTTTTAGCACTCAAGAACTTCTTTCTCTCCAGTTTTACCCATTGCATAATTAGATGGGGGTCACGGTGAATATAAATGTTTTTTTTCAGTTTAAAGAAATGATTGACTTTTTTTCTTTCAAGCATAGTTCCACAATAAATTTCATCATGGAAGTAGTCTCTTGCTACATTTTTTTCTAAAGTTGACCAAGGTCGTCTTTTTTGTTTTTTCCCTGTGTAAAAATATTTTAAATTAGGAATATTTTAACATAATAACTTGAATAACAGCTTAAATAATCCGAGCAATAGACACAATATTGTGTGTAAAATTCAGATGTGAATATGCACAAATCACTCTGATTAATGATTTGTTTGATTTAAGGTGGTCAAAAATATGAATTTCTAATATTTGGAAAACACCCAAACAAATTTTTAGCTAGAAATTCCACTTTTTATTTTAATCAAAATTCAAATACTTAATTTATCTTTTTTTCAAATACTGAAATACACTTGCAAAATCTTACATCTATTCGTAGAATAAATCTAAGAAGTTTTTGTAAAAACTTATTCTATTGATAATGTTGATAACATCTCATAAACGGGAAAGAAACTGTAAATAATATACTATTATTATTTACAGTTTCGACAATAACTAATATTTAATCAAATACTAAAAAGTTATATTAGCGTAGACCGTGATTGTAAATTTTAAATCAAATCAATAAAAATAAATTCAGTACACATCTTTTACTGTAAACCTTTAATTCACAATATTTTAAAAATTAGCCACCTATGAAATACTAAAAAAACCTCAGTTGTCGATGAAGACTTAGAAATAGCTTCTTGTACTACAAACATGTTTCACATAAATTATCTACATACACTTTTTTAAAGTAAATGTGAACTTACCCAGAATGTAATTTAGTTCTCTGTCACTTATCTCCTGTGTGTCAAAATCTTGATCATCTGATGATATACCTAAATCTTCATTTGGGTCAGACCAGGAAGAAAAGTTATGACAACTCTTTGGTTGTTTGTTCGGTGTGTCAAATGAAGAAAAATTCTCTAATAATCTTGACACTTTAGTTATATCATCTTTCTTTTGTGTCATTACATAATAGTCTTCATGAATTTGTCTTTTATGAGACATGAAGTCCGAAAGTCTACCTTCAAGACGAGGATCAATACTAGACTGGGCAGTTTCAGTTGCTAGATGTTGTCTTAAAAGTCTTGTTCTTAGTAGTTTATGGTTGTTGATACCTGATTCAAATGAAAATTTTCTTATTAAATTGCAAGCCTGAAAAGTTGTCTGAGTTTTATACTGTGACGGCTCTCCAAATACAAAGATATTATAAGGATGAACTCCGGCCCTACTTCTATATTTTAAAATAAGGTCAATAGCCTTAAACCCCAATTCACGATGAATCAGCAAGGCTGTGTTTTTACCCAATTTCCCCGTGAATCTTATTCGGGCCCATTTCTTAATTTGCTCTCTTGATAATGTATCTAGCTCATTCGATAAATCTTCATCAACAATTTCATAGTTTTGGTAATAATCGATTTGAATTCGTTGATTTTCACCAGGTCTCTTCCTGTTAAATACCGCTAAGTGAGCTAAGGTATATTCAGCGAGATGTGTCCAATCTTTTAAGGAGTACTCTGTTTCAAGGTTTTTAATGTATAATCTAATATTTGTTTCCAAGAATAGTCGAAACTGGGCAATTTGCTCTGTTTTGGGTAGATAGATTTTTCTTCTTCTATTATTAATTTTTTGAGTTTCTAATCCTTTTTTGTTCACAGTTACGCGGAACTCTAAATCAAATAGCAAATGCAAATCTTCCATTTTTTTTTGCCCTTCCTTATCTCGAGTCTTAATAAATTCCATTTCCATCAACCTACAAAGTTTTTTTAATTCTGTTGCCAATAACATAGCAGTAGCTGGTGCTTTGTAAAGGTGGGAAACAGGGTCAAGTCCTGCAACCTTATCTATACCTTGTGTTATTAGGTCAATACAAAGCGGATCAAGGGCATCTGAAAGATTCTTTACCTGAGGATTTATTTCTTTAATAGCTAATATTAATCTTCCTAAAGCACGCATATTTGCTCTTATTTGTGGATAATGATGTTCAGCAGTGTACTTTCTACACAAATAATTACCATAATTGATCACAGCCTCATCGTATCTGATTGTATTAGTAACTGCATCTTCATTTAAAACAGGAAAGACTTTTGTCCTCAGAACTTCTGAGGCTCCAATGTGAATATTATTCTCTAATTTCCTGCATTCAGCCTGTATATTAGATCTTCCATATTTTTCTTTATGAGGCATACATTTCTGTATATGATGTCTAACACTGAATTTACTGTAGTAGCCTTTACACTTAGGACATGGTACGTTCTTTTGTCTAGTCAATTTGTTGTATGTTTCCCGACAAACAATCTGTTCTTCATGTTCATTTTTTATCTCAGTGTTAAAAAAATAATCTCCTTTTTTCCTTAAATTATCAAGTAATTCCTTTCTGTGTAAAGATTTGGGGGGAAGTGCTATAATTGCACGGATTTCTCTCTCATTTCTATGAACATTGACATAATGGCGATAAATTTTAAACAATTTCTTTTTGCAATAATAGCAACAATGTCTTTTCTGGCCAGCTCTTTTTGTTCCTGATTGTATATCTGCAAAAAATATATTTGGACTACTTAAAATATATTAACAAGTATCAAAATTTTGTTAAAATTATTAACAAAAATAATGGATTTTTCCAAAGAATTAACTGATAAAGTTGTTAATATTTGCCATAAATGACAATAATTGCTTATCCTGACTTTCTTACGGTTTTATTGAAGAAAGGCAGCAAAGCAAAAGAGGCATTTCAATATTTATTGCTTTATTTTGTGTGTACAGGAAATGATTATGAAAACAGAAAGAACCAAACTGCCAACACCACATAATTGTAACAAGTGAAGGAAAATTTGACTTTTTTTTCTTTTGATTTAGTCTGTTATGTATATATATAGATTTTCTTTGTAATGGAGGTTAAATAACTTGATTGCTCATAAAACGTGAATGTAGCCAAAAACCACGCACAGGCCTTAGGTAGCTTTCGTGCGAATTTGTATATTTTCGTTTCCTAAAAACAAGTACCCCCTAATTTACCAAAAAGATTTAAATTTAAATCCATTCCAGTTTGAATCTCTTTTTAACAGGATCAGAAAAATCGTGTTTATTAAATACCAGATTGATAATAAAAAATTTTAATTCATTTTGAAAAATACTTTTTACTGCTGCACATGTTGCATTTTATTCAAAAAAAAGATTAGTTAGAAACGTTATAACATTACACATAGTAATTATATATATGGCTAACTAGAACTTTAACTTCCATGGCTACTAAACTAAGATTAACTTTTTAAACGTACAGTTTTGTATATTATTATTATTATTACCTCTTTGTGGGATGTTCTGAGGAATACACTCTTCATTCATATTTAAATTATCTTCCATTAAATTTTGTTTAAACTTTTGTCCTAAATTTGGATCGTCTTCAATATGAATATATTTTTCTGCAGTTGCATTATCAATCGCACAGTAATCAACTAAAAATAAATTCATAATTATCAAGTTAGAATGTAGTAGATACGGATATAATTTAAGGTGTAAGAAAACAGGTAGTAAAAAGGGCAAGTAAAGTTATGAATCACATAGGCATTAACTAAAAATTAATTTTTAATGGTCAAATTAGGATAAATATACAGAGGTATGGATAGTGAATGAACAAAAGTTGTCAGCAATATGTCATCATTTAGGGGAAAAATTACCTGCTGTAGACTGCTTTAAATATTTTTTTTTCAACTTGGTTCACCCTTTCTTTATTTGAGGGTTTTATTATCGTGTTATCCAGTATAATAATTTTATACTGTAGTGCTTCGTCTAAAATCTGAGAATCACTCATTTCCTCTAAAAATAAAAATATTAAAAAAAGCAAGCAACGTTTTGTGGAATATCATGTGTCACCTGTTTGTATACCATTAGGAAAAACTAAATCTTCAACTGACTGTAAATTATTTTCTGCAAGCTTTGGGATCAATCTTTGCCCTAAATTTAAGGTGTCTTCAATCTGACTATTTTTTGCTGTAATCGTATTATCATCACTCATACAGTCATTATCTATAAATTAATGGTATAGTTAGCATAGGTATAAGCAGGAATGGAGCTAAATGCAAAAAGTTGAGGAAAAATAAGTAATAAAGAAACAAAACTATTATTACCTGATTGTACATTTTGAAAAACACACTCTTTACTCAAATTGAAATTATCTTCTGCAAAGTTTTCTACTAATTCTTGTCCTAGATTAAAGGTGGCTTTAGTTTCAATATTTTTTAATGTAAATGCAGTATCATTGGCATAGGCAGTAACTAGAAATGAATTTATGATGGCAGTTAACGAAGGGTAAAATATTGTTTTTAACCAATACTACCATTTGCTACTTTCTCGTAAGTTCGGGGTATAAATATCCATATCCCAAAGAAAAATCTTGTAATAAATGCTATAATATATAGTGCTACAGAATAGATCTAAACTGTTGGAACTTTGAAATGTATAAAGAAATTCTTTGGTTTATATTTAATTTTGTATATCGGAAAGAATACATAAGGTATTCGAGTGTGATTTTATATATTTCTTTAAGAACATAATTTTTCCTTTTGGGCGGGTTCTAGAAGAATCAATATATCAATTATTAAATAACATGTTTGGGTTTGCATGTACCACTCTGTACCTGTAATCAAAATTTTTTTTATTGCTTTCTGTTAAAAGAAAACTATATTATTTTTCTCATATTTTAAAAGCATTGTATACAGGTTGAGAAGAAAATATAATTTTAATATCTTGGATTTTTAAAAATTTTCTTCTTTATTTTTGACACCATAGGAGACATTTTTGAAATTAAACCAAGAAAGAGCTACTACAAAAAGTCAAAAAAATTAAAGGTACATATATTATTAAATCTACAATTTTCTTTCATTCTGTATATAAATCTTTTTAAAATATTAAAAAAGACTAAAATTCTTTTCTAACAGAAATAAAAGAAAACACTTGAAAAACTGCTACTCAGATACAGGGTGACAAAATAAGAGGGTGTTTTTCAATAAACACTCAATTTCTTTAAAACTGATATTAATAGATTATTTCTTTTAAAACCCAGCAACAAAGAAAAATTATATTCTTTAAATATTTTACCATTTTGAAATTTGATACAAAATATCAAAGCAATGTGCTGTAAGGTTATAAAGTGGATTTGAATATGCTGAAAGCAGCAATAAAATACCTTTTATACTCTTTAAGTTATATGAGTGAAAAATTACATCGAAAAAAAAATTATGCCCTTAAAAGTTACAGAAGTTTATTTACAAAAATATAATAGAGATAAAACAGAAATCTAAGCTATTTTTTATCAAGATATTGGGAATGGTGTACATAATCTTGAATAGTGTAAAAAAGGTTACAATATTGGTACTTAATGTTAACATACTTAGGAAATTTAACAATTGCCTCACCAAGTCTAAAGTTCTGTATTAATTTTAGTACATAGTCGCCAACAATGTTTGAAAACTAAAAAATTTTGCGACTTACAAACATCGTATTAAAAAAATAATTTTTATTCTGAATTGATCATGAAAGATATTAAATAACTTAAAAACCGATTTTAAAAATAAATGATATATGTATTATATGTCATCGTAATACTTGCCATTAATTTCTTCAAATATATGGGAGGATAATGGTTCATGCTCGACTATATTTACTTTATAAACTTTAACTATAGGTAAATTATCTTCCAAATTTCTACATAGTTCTGTAAGTAACTGTTTTGAAGGATGCTCGGCGACAATTTTAGCTTCATAATACCTGCCATCTAAATACTTTGCTTTTAAACAAAATTTTCTTCTAAGGACTTTAGAAACTACTTGCAGGATATCATCTTCTATGTATTTAACTAAATAAGGCATGCTACTAAGAAAAAAATATATAAGAACACAAGAATATGGGTAGTCGAAATATTATTTCGTTTTACTAATACAACCCCCAAAATATATATTTTGGTAGGACGCTTACCTGATTTTTTTCTGCGTAACTCCAGGTAATAGAATAACTAAAGGTCCTAAAAAGGTATACCAAGATCGTACAAATGCACTCGAACAAAATTACAGGAAACGTCGCGTAAAAGCATAGATGAAGTAATCCCAAATAATGTAACGTAAAAGTCCGTGGCATGACGTTAAAGAATAGTTCGCATACTAGCGAATTGCGATTTGCTAGTATTGTTCCTATTGGTCAAATTTAAATATGGTATTGATGTAATTAATTTTACTTCCCAATATTCGAATTCCAGGGAGCAAGTTGCTTTTAGCTGAAGATTTTACGAGATGTTTATTAAATTAGGTTTTTTCAAATTTATTACTGTTGTTCAACAAATTGTGAAACAAAGTGAACATAAGGAATCAATGATTACTTTGTTCGAATACAATAATTTTAATCTCAGTTTTATATGAGTTAAAGTAAAAAACTGTTTCTGTTCGTTTTTTATATTGCAAGATATTTAAAAAAGTTTGTAAACAGTAAAAATTCGCAGGTATATAAAATACTAAAAATTTTAGCGGAAAAATTTTGCCATTTCGCAGCTATATGAACTAGTCTTAACACTTTAGCGTGTGTTCACATTAGTCGTCGGGTGTCGTCCGACGCATCCAACAGTTTCACATTCGCGACTGGGTAAAAATTGCCAGCAGCAGAGTTGGTACGCCCGACGTCTTGCCAATTCATCCTACTGATCGTACTCTTGTAGCTGGATAAAAGTTACCCATCATGAGCAGTATCAGTATATTGAATGTTGTTCTTTGAGATTTAGGGGAAAGCGGGTTAAAGAACTTTATAAATAAGGAGTAGAAATATTGTATCAATTAAAAAAAATGGAATATGAATTATTAATAAGTGAAGTAAACGTCGTCTTCACTGTCAAAGTCAAAAATGACATCAGAAATTAAACCATAACTATCCGAAATTATAAATATGTCAATATTATTTATGTTTAATTAAAAAAAATTTCAAAATATAAAAATATTCTATAGAAAATCACAACAAACGTTAAGGTTATGTTCGATTTCGTAAATGTGAGTTTTGGTTGAAATTTAGGAAAATTGCATTTAAAAAAAATGCGGCTACGTATTCCTTACTATCTCGAGGTCGTAGAACACGAACCTGGCCTTGGTTTTCTTCAATTTGTCTTCTCTTTTTCAGAAAATCAAAAAAAATACGTTTTCCTTCAAGGAAATTTCTTCTTGAAAAATTTAAGTTAGTACAGATTAGTACGTGTTAAGTTTGGTACTTTTTTACCTGAATTAGCATTAATAAAGGGTAATATAGGGTAGAGTGTCTCACATTGAACCAGGCAGCTAAATGGAGCCACCGGTATATTTTCAAAATACGACATTGCAAATCGTGCTTTTATATATATCAAGTTTATTATTTTTACACTAAGTTATATAATTATTTAGCTTTCATGTGTACTGTAATTTGTTTCGTAATGTAACTGTCTTTAGCTCAAATTTTGAGATTATTTATAAAACGTGGTGTGTCTCATATTGAACCACTCTAGAGTGGTACTCAAATAACCATGGTTCAATATGTACACCTCTGGATCTTTTTTAGGCAATACACAATTAACTATTGTACAATGTGTACCTACTCAATTAGACAATAGTTATATTTATTGCTATTTGTTGCAGAATGACACGGAATAAAGTGACTGAGAGGAAAAGAGAGGAGCTTACATCTCCCAGTATGTTTAAAGTGCTTAAACTGTATAGGCAAGGTGAAAGTATCAAAAAAGTTATAAAAACATGTAGTATTGCATACCCTATCCTGCGCCGCTATGTGTCACAAAATTTGCACGTTGCTGAAGAGGACCTTGTCAACAAGAGACTGCTAACGAATTATGAAAATCATAATTGCGCTTTAAAATTTTATGGACTAATTACAATGGATTTCCGTAAAGTCGCATATCAAATCGCCAAAGTTAACAACATAAATATCCTAGATAGTTGGAAGCGAGACACTATGGCAGGGAAAGAATGGTTTTGGTCATTTAAACAACGCCACCGTGATTTTTCAATAAAAAAACCAGAAGCTGGCAGCTTAGCCCGCGCAACATCTTTTAACCGAGAAACGGTAAAATTATTATTTAATAACTTAAAGATACGAGTCGTCAGCCGTCATTTGATATCGGTTGTCGTTTGTATAATTTAGACGAAACAGCCACTACAACTAACCAACGTCCTCAAAAAGTCGTAGGGCCTAAAAGAAAGCATAATATTACAAAGATCACCAGTGATGAAAATGGGATTTGAGTCACAAATTGCGCAATTGTATGCGCTTCTGATCAAGCCCTGCCACCCGCATTTGTGTTCCTAAGAAAAAAATTAAAGGATGTGATGTGAGCCGGTGCTCCGACGGGTTCTCTAGGTTTAACACATTTTTCTAGATGGATGACATCTCATTTATTCATCAAGCACACCACAGCTAGCCCAGAAAACTCCGCATTATTGATGTTAGATGACCACGAATCGCATCTGTCGATAAAAGCTTTGGATATGGTAAAAAGTTCAGGAGTGACTATCCTCATACGGCACTCTCACACCACCGAGAAAATGCAGCCACTAGATGTTAGGCTAAACGGCTCATTTAAAGTGTACTATAACAGTGCTATTGACTCTTGGATGATGAGGCATCCTGATCAATATATGACCATTTAAAACATGACGGAGTGCGTAGGAGTAGCGTATGCTAGGGCAATGACGCCGGTAAAGATATCCGCTGCTTTTAAGAAGTGTGTCATATTTCCTTTTGACCCGGATGTATTTTGTAACATTAATTATTTACCATCAGACATGACTGACAGACCAGAACAAGAAACTCAAGATCAAAACCTAGCTCCAAATTTGGATCAGCAAAATCCCGAAATTCAATCTTTAAAAACTGATCACTCATTTTGTGACGCACCAAGTCCATCATTGTTAGACACTGAAACCGTGAAGGAAGCTCCATATTTTAATAAACTTACACCCACGATTTCGAAGCCACATGCCCTGAGTGTTGTTCAAAGCTCACCAATAGTAGGACTAAAGCAGATTTTTTTGATTTTCTCCAAGCAATTTATGCTAACACTCAAAGTAGGTTCATGGACTAGAAACAGATTATCTAGAAAGAAAGGAAAGAGCAGGATAGTAACAGATACTCCGGAAAAAATCAAATTATGGATAATAAAAAAAATCGCATGGAAAATACAATGAAAGTGACAAAAATCAAACGTGCTGTGCTTCTAGACAAAAAAGAAAAAAGGAATGTCTCCAAAAAGATAAAAAAGAATAAGAAAGGAAATATTGATAGTGATGAATCTACCTCGGAAGAAAAGCCCGAAATAGTACATTAACTTAGTGACACTGAAATATGTGAAATGGACGAGTTTGAAGATGACGAAGAAGTCTCGATAATAAGAGGAAATTTTTAAAAATTGACTTGAAGACCAGTTAACAATCATTACGTTTTAGTTATCTTTAATGTAAAAAATATAAAAATTTACTATGTCGCAAAGATTATTGATGTGGAGGACAGAGATAACTATGGAGTTTCATTCATACGGCTGTTAAACAAAAAAAAAATGAAATCCGAATAGCTTTAGAACCTGATTTGGCAATTGTAAAATTAAAAGAAATTAAAACGATTCTACCGCTGCCGAAAATCAACTTTTAGTTTCCTAGTACGCGTTGCTTCTTTATAAACTTGTGTTAAATTAGTATGATTTTTTTGCTACTTTATTGTACCTATACCTTAACTACTTGTTTCGGCTAGAATGATAGCATTTTCTGTTAGTTATTTTATTTGAAAAGCTTTAGTTTCAGCTAGCAGAACAGCATTTTGTTAGTTGTTTAATTTGACAGTCTTTAATTCTAACTTTTGCATCTTCACATTCTATTAAGTTTACTTAAAATGATAATTTTTATTTTCTATCTTGTTAATTATTTCAGTAATAACATCTGTTTTAGAAGCTTTTTAGTTTTGTTTCGGTTACCTACTTGATTTAACATATGACTTCTTGATTATTTATATTTACTTTTATTAGTTGTTAGCTTACAAAGATTAAGATCTTTATGAGTTTCTATAGTTGACTCAGTTTACAACTAGTATATGCTAATTATGAGACTGTTGTTAAATTTGAGAGATCGAACCATATTTTATAGACTGATAATTTTAATGTGTCATTCTGTGAAAATACAGACTGATAATACATATGAAATAGATTTTTTTAAATTTTACTTATCAATTTGTAAAAAAAGTGATTTTCAGGATGTACTAAATTAGGTGGTTCAATGTTGTAAAAACCTCGGTTCAATGTGCACATCTTGGTGTACACATTGAACCAAATCTAATTTTTCGCAATTTTATTTTTTACTCTAAAATTAAAAGCAGACTTAAAAATCCATGAATGTACATTTAAAGCCAAATAAATTCCCTATGTACAAAATTTGAAACGCTCAATTTTACATGGTTCAATGTGGGACAACTTACCCTAAATAATAACCTGAATTTTTCAAGAATTAGAAACGACCTTGGAGTGAAAAGTGTATTTTTCTCGGCTTTTGTAAAAAGAAAGACCAATTGTAGAAAACTAATGACATAATCGTGTTCTACGATCTCGAAATATATGTAACCAAATATATATATATATATATATATATATATATATATATATATATATATATATTTAAATGCATTTTTCATAGATTCTCAGAAAAAATAACCAGCAAAGCAAGCGTAAAAAGCAAACTTATCAATTAAAGTACCAAAGATCAACACAATGCCTGAATTTACACCAAATTTTGATTCGACTACGTATTAACCTAGTCTATGGTCGAATTTAAAATGGAATTTTTTATATATACATATATAAATGGAAATAAATTGATTATTTTACTATATTTCTGGATATCCTACATTTGATCGATTTGAAATATCTTGAAAATTTTGAAATATGCAGGTAATTAAATATATTCTAAAATTCGTTTCCTGAAAAATATGTCCAGCTACTTTCCCATGGATTACCTAAATACACTAAATATGTATTATTTTAATGTCCAGGTAGTTCCGTATAAACGTACATAAACTAACATGACCTAACCTCAATTTTTCAAGAAATAGAAAAGATCTTGGAGTGAAAAGTGTCTTTATCGACTTTCTGAAAAAAGAAAAACCAATTGTGGAAAATTATCGGCACAATCGTTTTCTACGACCTCGAAATAGGATGTATGTAACCATATTTTAAATGTATTTTTTTTAGGTTTTAACTAAAACTCACAGGAAAACCAAAAAAATAATATATTTATTCGAAAATTGTTGTTAAAAAAGTGGGTTAAAGAAAAAGTGTTTTTGTTTATAAACAACTTGAATAATTTTGTTATTTTTCATGGTACGGACTTGTAATTAGATAAACGGTAAAGGTGGTTGAAAACCCGTCTGTTTTTTTTTTTTAAAAAGAGCCCTCTACGATCAATAGGAGCCTAGATAGATATTTTTTAAAAATCATATCAGTGTTGTTTATAAACGTTAACAGCCAGATCCACTAGGAAAATTTAAGATTTAAACCCGATCTAGTTACCATGAAATTTAAATCTTATAATGGACCAGTTTTGTTTTGCTTATGATATTGTCATAATTTATATTAGATATGTCAACAAATAAACGCTTATATAGGGTTATTAAGGATAAGAACCTTGCGATATAGCCTTCAAATATTTAGGAGAAATAGTTGTACCCCGAAAACAAATAAAGTTCTCCATTTTTGCTGATTCACTAATTAAACAAAATGATTTTTTATGCTTTTATTTTTAGGGTTTAAAATAAAATTTGCCTGACTTACTGTTGGACGCGTTGGTTAAGTAACTCGTAACTCCGCTAACCTGCCTTTTTAGCAATGGTCTCAATTTCAGGAATCAAGACACTTGCACGATCGTCATTTCCTGTAGAATATTATGTTATCAAAGACAACCGACTTTAAGAACCACGAGCTGCCTAAAAAATAGAACAGTCAACGTGTGCCCTGAGAGTTATGCTCGACTAGAAAAACGTCGAGTTGACTCAAGAAGAGCAACCTATAATGTCCTTAATTACGCCGCCGCTTTTTCTCTTTTATAGTACTGGTGATGTCTTCTTTGAAATCGGGGAAGCACCGAGTCAAAGTGTCGCCACCATGCCGTTTAATATCTGGATTTCCCCGTTTCGACAACCGAAGAATTGTAGTTTTAGCACTGTATGCCGTATTGTTTAATTTATTTTATTTTTTTAGGGAACTTGGAACATATTAAATCTGAAATTTAATATCTTGCCGTAAAATAAGCGTGTATTCACAACACTATTTAAAGGTTATGTTATTATTGACTTGTTTCGATTTAGGCTAAATAATGCTGACTGCCAAGTTACAATTAAAATTTGTTCGTTGTCATAACGTTAGAAAGTAAGCTTAAATAAACAAATGTAAAAGTCGCCGTGTTGACAAAAATATGACATTTTGATAACGTTATCAAAGAACTGTAGTTTCGTTGGCAACGTTTCTGCTGCGTTAATCAGAACCAAAATGCGTCACTACCGTTAACCGCCATGTGAAAAGGCTGGTCTATCTGTCGTCTGTAGAGGACAGACGTCGTTAAAACTGTGTTTTGGGACTCTAATCTGTAATAACTGATTTGCAACGTTCTCCAGTCGACGTGTAGGGGTAATTGTGAGAATTGCCACTTACTACACTAATTCTAACTTTAAATTTGGTGTATATTTTAGTCATTAGTCGCCATATTGCTGTTTGGATATCTTTATCCTGTATATGATTTCTACTCTCGATTTAGACCAAACCTTAAAATCTTGCTAACTATAAGAAACTTGAAAATAACAACAATGATCGAATTTAATCTGCTACCTTTATGGGCTCAGAGCGACGTACATTTCAGGACGTTGTGTTCACTTGCTGAAATTCCAATCCTAAGCGATTCCACGTTTCATTCTTATATTTGAATTTTTTCTACCATGTGGGGTAGGAGCAGTGGATCCTCCAGAATCATAAAAATTGTTCAACAGACGTAGTCTATTCCCAAGATTACGAAAAACATAGCATCTCATTAACTCTGGTCTATTTGTCTATCTGTCGTCTGTCTCTTGCCACGATAGATTCAAAATGCAACGAAGGTATCCATTTCAAATTTTGTATACATATGCTTCTTAAGGAGAATAAGGAACCTACAGTTTAAAAGCGACAAATCTTACGAAAAAGTATAAGAAAAAAGGGGTCTAGTTAGTGATATTTCATCATCAAAATTTAAATTTTTCCTTGGTTTTGGTGGTCACAATAAATATATTTTAATTAAAAATTATTGATGTAAATATCTTATGTCATTTTTACAATCATAAAACCAAAGCAAAGTCTTCTTATATAGCTAAAATAAAATTTAAAAAATTTTTTGCCTGAAAACACAATATCTCTGCCTTTACACGAAATTTTGATTCGACTACGTATTGACCTAGTCTATGGTCGAAGTTAAAACGGCATAAGGACATTTTTTATATATAAAACCAGAAATAAATTGATTATTTTACTATATTTCTGGGTACCCTACATTTGATCGATAATTTTGAAATATCCTGGAAATTCCCAAATGTTTTGGTAATTAAATTGTATCCTAAATTTCGTTTCCTAAAAATCCTGAAAAACATGTCCAGCTACTTCCGCATGGATTAACTAAATATTAACTAAATACACTAAATACGTATTTATTTTAATGTCCAGGTAGTTCCGCATAAACGTATATATATATATATATATATATATATATATATATATATATATATATATATATATATGTTTACCAATTTCCATTTCTCCACACATCTTGCCCCAAAGCCCATGGAATTTAAAAGTACAGCTAACTGCTCCCATAATTTGTTGATTTCCACGAAATTTTCATCAAAGTTTTGAAATTTATTTTGAATTAAGACGGAGTGTTTTTCAAAAAACTCAACCACTACCTTCCACTGTTCAAGTGATGTTTTGAAATCCCGTTCTTTTTGATCTAAAACAAGTTTAAGTATTGCGATGATTTTGTGCCTGTTAAGTTATAAATGTTAATAACTATTAGTATTACTTTATTGCACAATAACTATGTTTATATCTATTTGTTTGATTTTATTTGTAAGACTTATGGCATTTACAAGGTGATTTCCTTCGGGCGATTTGGAAAAATTTATTCTGTAGTGTACTATTTGAACAAATAAATACCGGCACTATTACTCATTTTAATTTACCTCTACTGATTACCATATCTTTTAAAGTGTAAAAACACTATCCTTGCAAATTGTATAGGAGTGTATTACAATGATATAAATTATTAAATACAAAATTACTTACCCATCAAAATAACTTTACTACCACAAAACACGAAAAAGATTTACTACTAGCTAAAGAATACAAAAGACCACCACATTCGACATAACCACAAATTCAAACAGTCGTAAATCAGGAAAAAAATGAGACAAATTTATGCAGCATTCAAATTGCTCTGAGAGAGATAGAAAAGCAGAAACAAGCCCGAGACTCTTTCTATTTCTATAGCACGAGTGCTTGCTCGAACATACCTGGCCGTTGCCGAATATGCTTATAGAGTAGGTTTTGAATGATTTTCCGTAATAGAAAGAAATAGTAAAGAAATTTCTTTTCTATCCTCTTATGGAGTCCGCGTGCTGGATGAAATTATATGAACAATGCTTTTATATTTCATGCAATTATGCTTCTTATCAATATTGGTATTTATTCATTTTAATTTACCATGCATCGTCTTTTTTAACAACCTGTATCACTACTTAGCAACGTTTTTTTATTTTAATTTAGCAACCGTCCACTATATGGCGTTACTGCAATTTAATGTGAAAAGCGTGGTTAATTTCACGAAATTTATTTTATTTTAAACAAATTGTCGTTTGCCCTGATGTGATTCAAGTGGTTAATTAATATAGTGACACCCACTATTAATGATGAATATTATTTATTTTTTAAGAGGTTATTATTACAAGTTATCACTTATTAGTTTAATTTTTCTAATCTTGTGAAAAGTTAGGTTATTATTGATGCTAATTTTTTTTAATGTCTACAAACAAATAAAAGCTTTCTACTGCCTAGTCTAGTATAAATACCTTGTTATTGTTCGGTACCTTGGTCCCAATATCATAAAACACAATTCCAGTATATTATTTCACTCTTTTTCTTGCTTAAAATTTTCAAGTATCCAAAATATTTTGTAGTAGCTTCCTGTTAAGTAAGGAAATTACAAATATTTATCCTCGTTCAATTATTTTCTTCTTTCAAAATGTACCAATTAAATTTTCTTATATTCTTCAAATCACTATTTTCTGTATTTGTTGTTATTTGAGAGTTGAAAATTTAATTCACAGGACATCCTTTGATACTTTTAATTACTTATATTAAATTATAAACTTGTTTTACTTAACAAAAACAAACACAACCTCTTTTAAAAATTAAAATAAACTATTTCACTTTTGTTTTCAGATGACATATGAAAACAATTGAAAATGTGAGGTTATGGAAAATTTCGGAAGCACGAGAGACGCAGTGCTTTTAGCAAAAAGATTACTTCAACTCTCACGAAATTCCTACGCTTCGGCTATATAAATGCGGCCGAAGCATACGAAATTTCTTCAACCTGATTGGTCAGATTTATGTCACCTAGCAACTTGATAAATTTTACCACCTTGAAAAATTGCGATTTATGAATGCTTTTGAATTTGACCAATTTTTACTGGATTTTTTTTGTTTTAATGAACATATGGACCTAAATTTAACCATTTAGCAATATTGAACTTGCAAAAAATAAACTTTAGAGCTTTCTCGATATTTTGATATACATTAAAGCCACCTTGCACATTGAAATTTATGACTATTTAATTCAAATATTGTTCGAAAAAACTCTAAAATGTTTATTGTTGCTTCGGATATTATTTTTCTCGTGTTAAACAACATTTTCTTAACATTTTGATCCTAAATCCTAACAAAAAACTTAAATCTATCTTATAAACTAGATGAATCTGTACTATATTTTACAGATTTGCACTGTACAAGATTTTTATTTCCACATAGTTTTTAAAATAATCCTTAAAACTATTACATTCTTATTGGATACTGAACATTAATGAATGTTTTTCACTTATCACAGTGTTTTTGCTCGAATTCCGCACTAATATTCCACTACACGCACTTTTTGTGTCAGTGTGTGATTGTTTATATTGGGACCAAATCTGATGAGTGACAAATGATTATTAGTTTTTTTTTAACGCATTCACTTACTTATTGTTCAAACATAAATATATATTAGTTTACAATAATATTTCCTCTTTCTTGTTAAATATTTCTAATAAAGTTTTTAATTGGACTTTTGTCTTTAAAGAGGAAAATAGGTCAAATATTTGCTGAAAAAATTAGTTTTAAAATTATATGCTTAGTCAAGCATTTTGGTAAATATTGACTTTTTTCTTGAAACTATTTCTAATTATTTATACTATATTAAAACAGAACATCCTAAACTATACTTAATTCTAATTTTTACTGTAATCTACACTGTAGTTACTGATTTATAATCTATAAATGTTTGATGTTAACCTTTCTGTGTATTATTTTTATCTTACAATCTTAAACAAATATTGGGTTTTATCAATTATTTATACAATATATATATATATATATATATATATATATATATATATATATATATATATATATATATATAATAATCAGTCTTTCAATATTTCATTTCTCTATGTTTTTATTTATGTTCAAAACTTATTATGTATAGGCGCTTATTCGCACTTAATTCCCAAGTATTATTGGCACCAAAAAACTGAACGATCTTCGATGACCTATTGAAACTTATCTATTCTTACAGAAAGGGTGCTAGTTTATGAAGATAGACGATTCATAAATCATTTTGTACGCGCTCTCAGTCCTGCGAACCAACTCTTGATGTTCTGAGTTAAAAACATCTCTTTTTAAACATATTTATTTTTTTATTTGGAACATCATCTATATAGTTATTTATGTATAAATAAAAATATTCGCATTGTTTCAGTTAGAGGTATTTAGCTGATTAACTTGGTCACTGCTTCAAGTGATATGATGACGTAGAATTTGTGTTTGTACTGGTACTTATGATATAATACAAAAATAACTTTGATAAAATAAATAGTTTAAAATGAGTTTTTGTCAGACTTAAGACACATAAAGTGGTATGACTGAGATGATTTATGAATTGTTTATTTACATAAATTAAGACTTTTTTGAAACAAAGATAAGTTTATGGAGGTCAGCGAAGGTTATTTAGGCTCTTAGTGCAATAAACATTTGGGAATTAGGTGCAACTCAGCGCGTATACTTAATAAGTTTTGACCTATTTGGTCATGAATAGAGCATAAACAAATTAGATATTTAAAATAAAATTTATTTGTTTATTACACTTAACCGATAGTTTTGAGGTAACAATTTCCATGTCTTGAATAATATAAAGTCACAAGACGGCGTGAATCAGATCGTGCGGTTCTGCGCTTATTAGAAAAATTCCTAACTTCTGCAATTTTTGAGTGCACCCAAAAGTTGAATCTTCAAAATTTGCTCAAAGCTTAGGGCTATTAGTATGCTTTTTTTAGATTTTAAAAAAATTGTTTGTCTTGTGAAAAGTCAATTTTTAATAAAAAAAATGGTTTTTTGTTCATATTCGAAATAAACATTATAAAAAAACTTTCGTCAAATGACAGCGTCATAAAATATGTGTGAATTTTTCCCCGTTTTATTTCTGATATATTCGAAAATAAAAAACTCGTTAATTTATATTGTACAATTCTCTAAATTTAAAGTCTATCCGAGACATGATGGTCTATCGCGGTTGATTTGGCTTGAAACGTCCTATATACAGGGTGAATCTCCGGGAACTTTATCGATCGATTGTGGGAAAACTATAATTAGGAAGAATCTCAAAATTTGACACCCTATATATTATTGCGTTTTTAATTTCTACGTAAAATTCTAGACAGATTTCATGTATAATGTTCTATACATAAGTCTCACCGAAGAAAGAAGAATAAATGTTATATTTAAAAAACCGTGAAAAGTCAATTTTTTCAAATAGAAAGCACCTATTTTTATAATTTTATCGTATTAACCATTAACCACTAAAAATAAGGGTAATTTTGTATAAGGTTGTCTATTCCAAAAATTTGTAGTTTTCAAAATATTGGCAATTCAACATTTTTCTATTGTAAAAATGCTATACGGCTTTTAAGTTTTGTTATTAGTTGGCCATGACGGCGAGGCGTGGCGAAAATAAAACAATCGATCCCTACAGAATTGTCATTATTTCTTGCCATTTGACATTCATTAATAATAATTGTGCCGGAACGATTAAATTATATGCACCAAGATTATTTAAACTTATTTATTATTTATGGAGAATGTGGAGAGTTATTTCAAGAACACGCGATACATTCGCGATTCGATATCCGAAGAAACAGAAACCAACGCTACCAACTGTTAAAAAGATTATAAAAGATTTCAAGAACTTTGGATCTATAAAAATAGAAATAAACCAGTTGTTAATAAAATAAAGTTACTAAAATTATTTGAGTAAATGTGCAAATTGACGCCCTCGAACTTTTTTCGCACCTAAGCAGAAACTCTTTATGGGTGGTTCTTGTTATTGACTGAGGATTAAGTTCTCCAAATGCTATTCTAACGCGCTGCATGCAATCTTCCATAGTACTTAATGCGGTGTTGTATACTTTATTTTTGATTTTCCCCCAAATAGAAAAAATCAAGTACTATTAGGTCGAGGGAGTGAAGTGGCCAAAGATGTGGCCCATTCTTGGCTATCCATTGATCATAAAACAAGACTTGCAAATGACTGTTAATTAAAAAACTATTACATGGAAGCGTTCCATCATGTTGATAAAATAGATCTGATCTATGATCAGCCAGCGGCAGGTTATCTAAATAGTTCACTTCCAAATTTTTCAAGATGTCTACGTAGCGCTCACTTATATGTTAAAAACGTATTTTGTATCTAGAAGTCTTTAAAAATGGCCAACTTACCTTTCAGATTATTTTGGTAGAATTTTAGGGCTACGACACCGTCATTTCTTACAGTAAAATACACCTTCAACTGCCAAGACTCTTGAAAATTTAATTTTCTAAATGAATGTATGCTTGAGTCGCTCCAATAGTAGGCATTGCGTCGATTAAACAATCCATTTTTTGTGAATTTGGCTTCGTCCGACCAAATAATATTATCCAAAAACCAGCACTTCCTTGTAACCGAAATAAAATAAATTGACAGAACTTTACTCTTCGTGAAAAATCAATGCCTTTTAAATGTTATACTATGGAATATACATTTGGATGAAAATGGTTTCCATAAAATCCTTAAAACTCATGTTTCAGATACTAATGCTACTTGCCTTGTAGATATTGTCGGATATGCGGCGAAATATCCTAAAATTGTATTTTCAATATTTTCATTATTAACAACTGGTTTATTTCTATTTCTTTTTGCTTTTATGGACCCAAAGTTCTTGACGTTTCCTATAATCCCACCAACAGTTGGTGGTGTTGGTTTCTGTTTCAGCGGATATCGGATCGCGAATGTATCGCATGTTCTTGAAATAACTCGATCGCATTCTCCATAAATAATAAATAAGTTTAAATAATCTTCGTGCGTCTAATTTAATCATTGTTATTAATGAATGGCAAATGGCAAGAAATAGTGACAATTCTGTAGGATTATTTTGGCCACGCCTCGCCGTGATGGCCTCTTAATAACAAAACTTAAAAGCCATATAGCATTTTTATAATAGAAAAATGTAGAATTGCCAATATTTCGAAAACTACAAATTTTTGGAATAGACAACCTTTCTTATGGGGAAAATTTATAGTTAAGTTTTGGTCCGCAAACGCCATTTTTGACATAAAAGTTTATATGTCCAAAAAAGTGAGACTTGAAATCAAAAATGCAATAATATATAGGCTGTTCCATTTAAAATAAGCAAGTTGACATCTACTTCCGGTATAACCGGAAGTGGCGCCATCTTGAAAATATTTTAGCCAGCTGTCCCCCATGCACGTTAGTGCACTATCAAATTTTCAGATTCTTCTTGTTATTTATAGTTTTCCCACAATCGATCGATAAAGTTCTCGGAGAATCACCCGGTATAGTAACTGAGAGAAAACTACGTAGATTACAATGCTTTTGATATACGTTCGAATAACGTCACATTGTGACTTTAAAAAATCCCACTTCAAAAATACGGCTCTTTTTTTAAGTAAATTTTTCATTTTTCAGTCAAATGGTTTCCTTGTAGATTCCTATTTGTTAAAGTTCGTTGGTATATTTTCGAGAGTACTCGTAGAGAAATAATCAAGTTGTTCTGAGTTTTTTCTTGATGTTAAAATTTGCTCGTCTGTTTTGTCCATATTGTGACCTTTCCCGCAAAATTTTTGTTTCCTTGTTGTAGTTTAATAATATAACAATTAGCTTGTAAAGAGAGATTGCCTTACGTTTTTATTTAATAATTCTTAAATTTCATAATGTTATAATAGGTAAAAACTAGTAGTTTTTAACTTGCAACGGAATGTTAAGATTGCTCATATGCTGTATAGTCACTGGCAAATCCAGGTAACGTTATTTTTTCTTAAATAACTTATTTAGAAAGAGATAACTATTAAAAGGAAAAAACACCACTGAATAAATGGACATCCGTAAATTATATTTAGTTATTTTGACAGTGCAATAATTATTGAAATAACCTATGTCGCAATAAATTCGGCAATATTAAAATCAAACATATTTCGTTAATAAAAGTTTATACATATTATTGGTATTTGTAGTATATCTGGCTGTGGTTCTGACTAATGCTTAATTTCATATAAAATGTGATATGTCTGCTTTTAATTCCATATGGTTTAAACAATATTGATGAATAAAAAATATAACGTAAATAGTTTATTACTTTCTTATCGTGTTGAGGTTTCAGTGAACACGCGTGTTTGCGTCTCGTTGCCGCGCAATTTTGTTTGGCGTTTATATTCTGCAAACTTTCAAAAGATCGCGAACTCTAGTTTATTATAACCCGCGTTCGCGTTCCAGAAGCGCTTTGCTGGATTCAGGGGAATGTACGCGCTCGCTGGCTTTTCCCACTCGAACCCACTTTTGCTCTTCTCGATGTTGTAAGTAAAATTAAAAATAACAACGTATTCTATTTAGAAGTTTAAATAATATAAAAAATGCTAGTTATAAATGATCAATATAACAATTAAGTAGATATATTATGAATAGATCAGAATGCAACAACTATTAAATACTAGTTTTGTACTTTAAGAACTGTTAGTAGTTTTTCACAAGTTCGAGACCTTATAAAATAGTAAGTTAGTAAATTTTTTAAGTATGTTTATGCTTTACAAATTTCCTTATAAATAAGCAAAAACTTTCTGATTATTAATAAATGCATTTAGATGTAGATACTTTTTATCGATGGAAAAATAGGTTTTAATCATTTTTTTAATGTCACTGTTATGACCTACCTTAGATATATTTAATGAAAAATTATTATGAAAAATGTAACAGAGAATAATTGTTATCCTAATAGTTAAAGTGCATGTTTATATTTTATGGGTAAAAAAAATATCCTTCTGCTGTACTCTTTTAAACTAATTAATTTTGAGTGATCAGTGATAGCTGTGAAAATGATAACTTCATGGTATTTTAACTCTAACCATTATTATGGTTATGATCAGTTTATTCCTATGGGCTTATAAAGAATGTGTCAATAAAGTATACACAATTGTTCAATTTAATACCTTGAATATTATGAAACTTTTAAATTTAAAATGTCATGGTGTTAAATTTAATTGTTGTCTAGCTATTAAAATCAGAAAAATAATATTTTGTTTTCATTTAATAGGGTTTCTTATGCAAATAGTTAAATATTACCGTTCGGTTTACACGGTTTAACCAGACATTGACCTAAAGTTGACACTTTTTTAGTTCTAGTTAAACTGGACCTGAAGCAGACGTTCATAGGTTTGGTTATATATAATAAAATACAGCTATAGAAATGAACAATCGTAGTGTTTTTCACAAAATATATTATGAGCGAAATTAAAGAACCCTCATTTTTGGGCTTTAATAACTTTTATATTTGTATTTAAATATTTGAACATTACTTCAGTGCCGAATTCAAATATTAAATAATAATAAAAAAAAAAACAATTTTTGTATTTATACTATTTTAACTGTAGTAAATTAAAACACATATGTACTGAATATTACACCATCAAGATATATTCCATCTTGGCGAACTCACTTCTCAAATCATATCTGCGAATTTGCAATGAACGTCAGCTGAGATGGCTCTCACTTCTTTGGTAATTTTAGCCTTCAGCTGCTCCAAATTCCTGAGGGGGGTATCAAAAACTCTTGCTTTGAGGTAACCCCAAAAAAGTCAGCTGAGGTTAAGTCGAGCCATCTAGGTAGCCAGATTATATGTCTAAAGCGACTTATGATTTTTCCTGGAAATAGTGCTCTCATTGTGTTCGTCAAGAACCTAGCGGTGTGGGCAGTGGTCCACCTTGTTGAAACCACACATATGACTCGTCAACATTCTCTGCTTGTAGTTGTGGTACAAAAAATTATTAATCATTGCGATATACCGCACGCTCGTCACTGTAATCGTTGCACCATAGTCATTTTTAAAGAAAAATGGCCCTACGATTTTCTTAGACGATATTGTGCACCATACAGTAACTTTGGGGCTATGTAACGTTGTCCGATGTTTTTGCTTTGGATTGCTGGATAACCAGTAACGGCAGTTTTGACGATTGACATAGCCTTCGAGTTGAAAGTGTGATTCATCGCTAAAATAAACATTGTCCATCCCATTTTCCTCTAAAAAAATCTCTTAACATTTTTTGACAGTAAATTTTACGCTTATTGTAGTTTTCAGGTTTGATTTTTTGTATAATTTGTATTTTATAGGAGTTTAATTTTAAGTTAAGTCCAAAATTCGCTGAATACTTGATCGATGGATATTCAAAAAAGTAGCGTGTTTTCTAACTGATCTTCGTGGATGCTCCTCGACCGCAGCGGCGACGCGGTTAATGTTTTCAATTACTCGTACAAGTTTATTTCGAGGTCCACTTGAATGGTTTACTGTACATCCTGTTGCTCTGAACTTCGCTATCCATAACTTGCTTAACGGAACACTTGGACCACCATTAAAACGCCGGATTTTCAAATAATTATAAAATATACGTCTTGTTTCACTAACCGAAAAACCGTTGCAGAAATACGCTTCCACAGCGGAAGCTCGGTACGCGCCAGACCACTGCGATATGGCGACTAAAAAATTCGCAACAATCAGCTGTCGAACGCTAGCCCCGCTGCTTGCCGAAATATTTGAGTTTAAAGTTAGAATTCGGCGTTGAGATATCCTTTATAAAGATAAAAGTGTATTAAATTCGATTTATGTAACAAACTTTAATGCAGTGTTTTATGGTAAATCTATTAACTTTTGTTCTGCTATACATTATATATATATATATATATATATATATATATATATATATATATATATATATTTATTTATTTATTTATTTATATGTATCAATATATATATTTTTTGTATTCTTGGGATCAGGTTCATACGTGAATGTTAAAAAAACAATGTGTTGCCTTTTACATTTTCAAAATTTTTTTGTGTATTAAATTCGATTTATGTAACAAACTTTAATGCAGTGTTTTATGGTAAATCTATTGACTTTTGTTCTGCTATACATTTATATATATATATATATATATATATATATATATATATATATATATATATTTATTTATTTATTTATATGTATCAATATATATATTTTTTGTATTCTTGGGATCAGGTTCATACGTGAATGTTAAAAAAACACTGTGTTGCCTTTTACATTTTCAAAATTTTTTTTTATATTATTTTCTCTAATTCAATAATAACAATAACATTTTCCTTGGTCAAACAACCTAAAATTTAAAATACACAAATTATGTTTAAAATCCTACACATTAACAGAAAAAGTTAAAAGACAATTCAAAAACATTTTTTAAAGACTTATTTTACTATTAAAACTTTATATAATTTTAGAAATATTCAAATTTTCACAAGCTTGCTATTTCTGTTTCCATACTGAAAGATACAATGTACTGATTGTAGTATTGGAAAACAATTCTTTTTTTATTACGTTATTTTTCAAATCATTAATTTCGAGTCTTTGGTTTTTTTTTTATTAAAACTGATAACATATCAATGTTCTAAGAGGATATTCCCATCTATTGACTTTTAAGAGGGTATATTAATTTTTAATTGGAGTTGTGTAAATGTGGCTTAGGTTACTTAGATCAGTTCTGTCGTTAACTGCGTTTTTCCTTTTTTTATTTCCATCATCTCCTTTACACTCAATTTGTTCATTTTAAGTGTTTTACTTTTCAGTTTTCTAAAAAAAAAGAGTTTGACTTATTTTGAGCTTTGTGACGATAATGATATTATGTTGGTTCAGAATATATTTAGTTTTTCCTGAAAGTCCGTTTGTATAGGAAAGGTAATAAATTTTGATGTATGATTATTGTTAGGAGGATTTTTAGAATTAGTGTTTAAAGTTATTCCTTAATAAGGTCTCTTTCACTTTTCTTAAAGCAGGGGGTCTAAATTCAGGGGAAGTTAAAGTGATGGCTCTGTTTGCTAGACCAATAATAAAACTATTTTTCTGATTTATTGGATGATTTCAGTGGAAATTCAAGCATCTCCCTGACCAAGTTGGTTTAATATACCACTCGGCTAAGATTTTATTTTCTCTTCGGATAAGAGACATATCTGGAAAGTTTATCTTACTGTCTTTCTTTATTTCTGATGTGAATCGCAACATGTTCTGAGAGCTGTTAAACGCTTGGAGGATTTCATTTGTTTTATTGTAGGAAATAGTCATTAAACAGTCATCCACATATATTTTAAAGAATATTATATTGAATATAAAATCTTTGATAACTCTTTCTTCTAAATATTCCATAACTAATGGAGCAGTGGTGGAGGAGATTGGTGAGCCCATAGCACATCCAGTTATTTGTTTGTAAAATGTATTATTATATTGAAAGTAATTTATGTTTAAGGTATGGTCCATAGCTTCCATGAAATGATTTTTAGATAAGGTGGTGTATTGTTTTAGAATTTTTCATTTTTAACATCCACATGAACCTAACCCAAGAATACAAAAAAAAAACATTGATACATATATTGTATTATATATATATATATATATATATATATATATATATATATATATATATATAATTATGCCGACTACGCGAAAAATCCAATATGGCGGCTCCAAAATCGAGTGTTTAGCAAAAGAAGCTTGTAAAAATAAAAATTCGCAACCGATCGGGTCGTTTTTGGCTCAGATTGTAGCTGATGGACTCCCCTAAAAAGATGGTGGGGTAGGTTGACAACATGGTGGATTCAATATGATGGTCAAAAATCCAATATGGTGGCCGAATTTTTGAAATGAAAACCAATTTGTACCAAATTTGGTATACGGTGGTTCTTAGGGTCACTGATCACGAATCCTACGTTGGATTTGCAAAATGATCAAGATCACGCCAGGTGGACCCCCTATTTTCCACTTGGTTATGGAATTTAGGTTCATGTATTTTTTCATAAAGTAGTCACTATAAACAATTAATCCCCAAAACAGTTTTTGAAAATTTTCTTTTTAACAATAATTTTTTTTTGTAATGAAAATTTTGACGACTTTTAATTAAAAAATTGATAGTAAACAAACTATTGGAGAGATGAAATTTTCAGGATTTATAGTTTAATACTCGTACTTTCATGAAATACTTGTAACTTTAAATTATTTATTTATTATCACATTGTTAATGAACTTTTAATTTAACAAATGGAAATTTCACTAACTTCTCCCTCAAAAAATGAATTTTTTTTTCAATCACATGCATTATACATTTAAGATTCATATTCCGGAAGAAAATTTCACTGCTCGGAATTAGATTAATTATTACATATTTATTTATCACCCGACTTTGAGCGCTGTCGGTACAGCGCGCTTCCGCGCATCGTTGACTTACCTTCAGTTCCAATCAATAATGATTAATAATAAGTTATATTTTATAATTGAGAATAATTTTATTTAATAAATGATTTTATTTAAACACATTACACTAAACTAATTCATAAATAAACTTTTTTTTTTGATAAAAAAAGAAAATCAAAACAATTATAAAATTATCCATTTTACAAACTCGCGTTATTTCTTTATAAAAACTTTATTAGTAATAACTTTTTCGTCTTCGAAAAAAAAATGTACACTGGAGTGATGTATTATTTAATGATGAAATTGGCGAGTATTTTTAACCGTTACAGATTGTTCGTGTCGTAGCTTGTACTTTTCTTCATGAGAATCATGATCCTCTTGAGAACAGTAACCAAAATTTATTTTTTAAGGCAGTTTTGGCCCATTTAAATAATGAGAGTACATTAGTGACGTCATTGTCGCGTTGAAGAGTAGCCCGATACGCTTGCCTTTTGAGACTTCCTCCCAAGCCATCACATGCTCCTTTCCCGTGAGATGTGGCAAAAAAGTTCCACTCTGCGTCAACACTAAAATCGTTCTTGTGGTTTATTAAATTTGCAAAATTATACTTATTTTTATACTGAGAAGGTACGCCGTCAGAAAAATATGAATTTTCTTAAATTTTAGTTACTCCAAACTTGTTTTTTAAAAATTCAATTCATTTAGAATTAAAAAGGTGAACTGAACTCGCGTCATGACTAACTTTTTCGGAAATTACAACATAGTTTGCATGTTTCATTTCTTCATTCTCTCTATAATAGACCACGTATGGGTGAAATGTAGCTTGGTTATTGGACCAATGATGAGATTGGATTGCGTCTTGAACAAAGAAAGAATAATTTTCAGCAAAATCAAGACAAACTATAAATTCTCCAACTCCAACAGATTCTTTTTGTTTCGTGAAATATGACGCTTGAGACTTCGCGAGAAAAACATGTCTCAATAATTCAGGCCATTTTTATCATAAATCAATTAAACTCTTCTTTTTTCTTCTTTTTTTCAACAATTTCAGTTCTGTAAATTCCAAACAAATTAATTGAATTATAATATTAATAAATACATGGATAACAAAAAAATAAACAATTCATATTAATAAAATCTAATAATTTCATGATTAATATTGTCGAAGTAACGAATTTTTAACTTTATGAATTAAAATACAAATAGAATTTATTAAATTGTCAAGTGAATAGAATTATTATTTAACATTAGTCAATAAAATTGAAAAATATATTAGTAATTTGAGTAAATTTAGTGTTTTGTTTTTACCTGTCGGTACTTTTCCATCGGCTATATGTTATCTCAATTATTTCACTATTATCAAGTAAGAGTTCTAATTTGTTTATAACACTATCAGCTCCTGGACACTTAGTACACGTGGAAAAAATCATGATGGTATAGGTTCTTGACAAACAGAGCTTTTTATCAAATCATTTGAACTTTTGGAAACAGTAGTTCCTTTTTTTTTAATTCATTCTTCACTCCACTTAACTGCAATTTAACATTCTGATAAATTTTACATACACACACGTTATGAGTTCCACTTTTTCTAGCAGATATACAATCACGTGGCCGTAGGGTTTGAGACTTCGTTTGTCCAATCTTCTCTTCAGGAAAAGCTTCTTTGAATTTTTTATACAAAGCATTTATATTGTATAATAATAATAGTTTTTGCTTTTGAACTTTCTTACCATTTTCCATGACTGAAACACAATCCTTAATCCCGGACATTTTGCGGCTAACGTCATCGGATAAATAAAAAGTTTGAATGCGTTCAAGTGTTGAATTTTCTAGACCTTTTTCTTTTTTCATCTGAGGCTGTGATGTAAATCCTGATTTTTTTCTGATTTTTTAGCGGTTTGTACCATTCTTTTTGATACTCCGAATTCGCGTCTTATCATTTTTATAGACCAATCCTGGGGAAGCGTATTCAAAACTTAAATTATGTCTGCTCTCAGTCAGTGGTTTTGAAAGCAGATTTAAAATTATTAATCAGGAGATGATTAGGATTAATATCATTATATTAAGTAGTTAATATTGCATAAAACTAGCATCTTTTGCGTTAGAGAACTTCTTAATTTTAAGTTTATTTCCAGCACCAAGGATAAATGGATGACTGCTTTGAATTTCAAGTATATCTTGTGAGTTAGGAAATAATCTTTTTAGCTTTTCTAAAATTTTTCGATGATCTTCTTTGGCATAGTGAAAAAACTGTGTTCTGGAATTTTTACTTCCAATTCTAACAGTACCATATAAAAAACAATGATATGAATTACCAAAAATTACAGATAAAGGAAATGATTGATATTAAAAAAGATAAAAACACTGTTAACGACAGAACAGATATGGGAAATTTGAGCCACATTTATACAAGCCTAATTTAAACAAAAATATTAAGTATTCGATCCTATCAAATAAGAATCAAAAATTGAATATCCTCTTAAACATAAAAGTAAACGTATACCTTATTTTTTTTTTGTTTCCATGTAAAATAGAAAAAATATATATAAAAAATGGTAAAAATTTGCAAAGCGTGAAAAGCATGGAAATTATGTTTTTTTTGAAAAAATTTCGATACTCACCCCCTATTTCGAGGTCATAGAACATGATTCTGGCCTTGATTTTTCACTATTTTTCTTCACTTTCCCGAAAAACTAAAAAAAAGCGTCACTTCACAAAGCACTTTATTTTCAGTTCAAAACCGAATTTACGTATTTATTTTCAGTGGAACTAGATAAAATAAAAAATATTGTACGTAATATATTTCAATTATTTTTGCACAAATTTTAGCAAACCAATTTAAAAAAACTTATATTTTCAGCGAAAAATCAAAAACACGTCTCGGAAACGTCATCAACCGTCAGACTATCTAAACTGGCCGCCGAATCACTTAAAAAGGTGCAACGTTGCCAGATGTAAATTTTTTTCATAATATAAACTATAAGATTTGTCCTTCTCAGTCAACAACATAGTTTAATTTTTTTTTAATATTCAGAACAGTTTCTGAGTAAAAATAATCTTAACCCTTCAAAATTTTTGGTTGGTTTTGGTTAATATAGGTTGGTTCAGGTTTAGCTTGATTTTGGTTAATTTGGAAAACAGAAACTAACCTGAACTAATCTAAACTAACCTGAACTAATCTAAACTAACCTAGATTTTAAGCTTCCTGGTATAAACTTTAAAATTTACCCCCATTACAGTTAACAACATAGTTTAATGTTTGTAACGTATAAAAAGGGGTAAAATGAATCTTAACCTTCCAAAATTTTTGGTTAGTTCTGGTAAATACAGGTTAACATTAGTCTTGGTTACTTTAAAAAACTGAAACTAACCTGAACTAATCTAAATTGACCTAGATTTATTAATTAAAAAATGTTATTATCCAGCAGAGACCACGTGGAAAAGCTCTGCCAGGAAAGGATATTGCAAAAATTTGCCCAATTAACAACCGTTTCAGAGCTTAATCCTACTTCATTTATTAGCCATTCCTGTTTGGGCTTCACTGCAATCCACCAAAATACAAACTCACAACTTTGGTCCACGGTAATTTTGCATTTTCAAAAAATGTTCCCTTTTTGTCCCGACCGTAAAAGGACATTTTTTCCTTTTCGAATTGTTTTCGCCGACTAGAATGGTTTGGTTGCGCGATACCGAAAACCATAAAGTTTGCAAGGTACATTGCAATTGGGACAAATAGGAGTGGTTAATATAAAAACCCCATGTACCTTAAGAAAATTCCTTAGGCGATCTTCATTTTCTAAAAGCTTAAGAATTTCTTTTAAAGAAGGAGAGCACTCGGAACACAATTCTTGCCTTTCTTCTTGCATTTTTTTTTCACTCGACACTTTCTGCTAACAGACATAAGCAATATGATCAATTCATATTATCCGCTTAAAACTACTGGTATTTGGAGGGAAACAAACAAATGCAACTATAGTCCTTAAAACCTTTAATATTTAGAGTCAAAATTGCACATCGAAGGCATAGACATAAGAGTAATTAATAGTACTTCAATAATCAGAGGAAATGAAAAATTCTTTTTGGGACCTTTTCTTTCCAATTCAAACAGAAAGGCCGTTTTCTTTTGATTTGTTGTGATTTTTGTCGTGATAATTTTTCGAATTTTTTTGATAAAAAAAGTGCTTATTTTTGAATTATTGCATAATACAAGAAGCTTCTATCATTGTGGAATTCGTTGTTATAAAAAAAGTTTAACGATTTAGTGAAAAAAATTGAACCTAAAGTGAAAAGTTATTTTCCCTGTTTTCCGCAAAATTGAGGAAAAATTATGGAAACCGAGGGGTATGTATCAATATTTTTTCAAAAAAACGTCATTTTCCTATCATTTCACTCTTTACGAATTTTTTCCAAAAAAACACACTCGCATTCCATGGTATCCTCAATAGACGATGTAAAGATTGAATTTCATTAGTAATAGAGTAACAAAATGTCAAGATGTGTACCGGTAAAATTAAATATTTTTTAAAAATTTATATACTGTTTTAAAGTGTCTTGTTTGTTTTTTAAAATTGTAGATATGTTTCTTATGTAATGTTTTAATTATATAAAAATATTTTTTGGAAAGAAAATAAACCAAAAAAAATTTTGAAAATGCCTTCAATCAAGGGCGAAACGTCAATTGTTTTGCATTTTTTGTTAAATAAAGAACCTAAACCCAAGAAAAGACAAAATAAAGCAAAAATTATATATATATATATATATATATATATATATATATATATATATATATATATATATATATATATAAGATTTGTCTGCAAGTTTATCATTCCCCGAGGGAATACAATTTACTGATTCACAAATTAACTCTAAGAAAAGAAAAATCAGTTCATCAGCAAATTTAGAGAATTTCGTTCTGCGAACAACTGCAAATGCAAAACAAGAAATAGATATACAAGTTGCCAAAACTGTATTTGCAACTAACAGTAGCTTTATATGTAATCGACAATCGGCATGTAAAAAGGGCGATCCAAATGTTACGACCTCGTTGTAGACCTCCTTCAGGAAAAACAATTTTTACAACCCTTTTAGATCAAATTTATGATAATGAAAAGTCAAATGTTTTAGAAATCTTTCTCGACAGAGAGTTAAGTTGATATTGGTAGTTGGTCTAATGTGCATAATGAGCCTGTAGTCTGTGCTAAAATAACTACTGAAGATGGACGTGAATTTTTATATTAAACAACAGATACAGGAAATTCTTACACTCGCGTTTATTTAACTGAGACTGCTTGCCATTTGATTTCATCATATAAACCTAAATACAACTGTGATGTTAAATTTTTTGTAATAGATAATGCAGCGAACGTGGCAGTTATGAGAAGAACTATAGAAGACAAGTTAGATATTAGTGGAAGACTCATAACATATGGATGCTCAGCTCCCCTTCTAAACCTACTCTGCAAAGATTTAGAAAAAAGAGACGTGAAGGAACATATTACACAAGTCATTAAATATTTCAGAAATAACCACTTGGCAGCAGCAAAGTACAAACAGCAAGTACAAAGTACAGCCTGATGTAAAAGCACTAGTACTTCCGAGTGACCATAGTAACGTAAGCTGGAACAGTATGGCAATTGTCTAGGTGTAAGCCAATGGGAGAAACTGTTAAAAATTTGTGAAGAAAATAGAAAAGAAATATACTCGACCATATACCAGAAGGTTTCAAACATTGGTCTTAAAATATCATCTGAGGAATATCTGAAAATCTGGAAACCTATAGCCGTGGTAATTAATAAATTACAAAGAAAAAATTGTTTTCTGAAGACGCAGTAGAAATATGGAAGGAATTGAATAGTATATTCGAGGATGAATTATCGTTATCCCATCTTGATATTGTTCAAAAACGATAAACAGGCACTTCCGGATTATTACTTTATAGCTTATATTTTAGATGTAACTAAAACCAAATATAAACTGACTGATGTAGAGAACAACCAAGCTTTAAATATTGCGAAAGAAATATATGGAAATATTGGATTTCTTCCATATATTATAAAACTTCAAGCTAAAATGGAACCGTTTTGAACAATTATATTTTCAGAGGAGGTTTTATCTAATGCCTTACAGTGGTGGGTCTCACAAGAAAACATTCCTGATGTTAAACATTTTCTCACAATTCTATAGAAAGGGATTTTTCCTGCATTCGGGCTCGCTCATTCGCATATTAGAAATAGATTAGGAATAAAAAAGCAGGAACATTTATTTACACATATTACAATGAAAATTGAATATGGGTGTTATTATTCATAAACTACCTATCTGTTTTGCGAAATATTTTCTTATTTACTGTTTTGTAATATTTTATGTTTATTTTGTATTAAACAATGTTTACATCTATATTTCTAGTTTTGATTTTCTTTTTATTTAAATCAAGGATTAAAATAAAAAAAAAACACGTGGTTTAAATCGGTTGACCTCTGTCCATCATTAGAAGGACTGTTAATATGTATTATTATTCAGACTACAAAAAGGTAGGAATCTACTATTAGTATAGTTATTTTCTGTATTAATTCGAAAAGGAATATTAAAAAAAATGTATTAATTCGAAAAGGGATATTAAAAAAAATTAAAATCATGGTTTTGAAAAAAAAAAACATTGATTTTTTATTTAAAAAAAAATCACGACTCAAACCCTGATATATATATATATATATATATATATATATATATATATATATATATATATATATATACAATACATTTAATACAAAATAAACATAAAATATTACGAAACAGTAAATAAGAAAACATTTCTCAAAACAGATGGTAGTTTATGAATAATAACACCCATATTCAATTTTTATTGTAATATCTGTAAAAAAATTTTCCTGCTTTTTTTATTCCTAATTTATTTCTAACATGCGAATGAGCGAGCTCGAATGCAGGAAAAACCCATTTCTACAGAATTGGGAAAAAACGTTTAACATCAGGAATGTTTTCTTGTTAGACTCACCACTGTAAGGCATTAGATAAAACCTCCTCTGAAAACATAATTGTTCAAAACGGTTTTATTTTAGCTTGCAGTTTTATAATATATAGAAGAAATCCAATATTTTCATATATTTCTTTCGCAGTATTTAAAGCTTGATTGTTCTCTACATCAGTCAGTTTATATTTGGTTTTAGTTACATCTAAAATATAAGCTATAAAGTGATCGTCCGGAAGTGCCTGTTTATCGTTTTTGAACAATATCAAGCTGGGATAACGATAATTCATTCTCGAATTCAATTCAATTCCTTCCATATTTCTACTGCGTCTTTAGAAAACAATTTTTTCTTTTTAATTTATTAATTACCACGGCTATAGGTTTCAAGATTTTCAGATATTCCTCAGATGATATTTTAAGACGAATGTTTGAAACCTTCTGGTATATGGTCGAGTCTATTTCTTTTCTATTTTCTTCACAAATTTTAAACAGTTTCTCCCATTGACTTACACCTAGAAAATTGCCATATTGTTCCTGCTTACGTTACTCGGGTCACTCGGAAGTACTAGTGCTTTTACATCAGGCTGTTTGTACTTTGCTCCTGCCAAGTGGTTATTTCTGAAATATTTATTTCTAAATCTTTGCAGAGTAGGTTTAGAAGGAGAGCTGAGCATCCATATGTTATGAGTCTTCCACTTATATCTAACGTTCGCCGCATTATCTATTACAAAAGATTTAACATCACAGTTGTATTTAGGTTTATAAGATGAAATCAAATGGCAAGCAGTCTCAGTTAAATAAACGCGAGTGTGAGAATTTCCTGTATCTGTTGTTTAATATAATAATGCACGTCCATCTTCAGTAGTTATTTTAGCACAGACTACAGGCTTATTATGCACATTAGACCAACTACCAATATCAATTTAACTCTCTGTCGAGAAAGATTTCTAAAACATTTGACTTTTCATTATCATAAATTTGATCTAAAAGGGTTGTAGAAATTGTTTTTCCTGAAGGAGGTTTATAACGAGGTCGTAACATTTGGATCGCCCTTTTTACATGCAGATTGTCGATGACATCTAAAGCTACTGTTAGTTGCAAATACAGCTTTGGCAACTTGTATGTCTATTTCTTGTTCTGTATTTGCAGTTGTTCGCGGAACGAAGTTCTCTAAATTTGCTGAGGAACTGATTTTTCTTCTCTTAGAGTTAATTAGCGAATCAGTAAATTGTATTGTTTCGGGGAATGATAAACTTGCAGACAAATCTTTGCTTGGAAATGTTCGTTTTTGATAACTACTGGTTTAACTTGTTGAAGCTGCCCTGCTTGAAATATTTGCGTTGTTTGAGCTTCCATTTTCTGTAAAAAATATAAATATAAATACAAAATACAAAAATACAAACCTACACAGCTATTTTTAATTCCACCATTCAACTTTCTAAAAGATCTTAAATCTGGTCAGTATGGAGTAAAATATAAAGATAACGGAGATATGTGCGTTTAAAGTTTCACAGCTATTAATGTCAAAAATAAAATACAACAGTTTTAGGACCAGTGTACATATTTCAAATGAATTTCAATCTTCACTTTTTCGGCCGGAATCTGTCAAAAAAGCAAAAAAATACAAGAATTTGAATTGTCGTTTTAAAAAAAAGTCTTACATATTTTACAACAATCATTGAAATTTGGTTGAAATCCGCCCGTATATAAGGGACATATAAATGTTTTAATTTTGACAGCTGTCAAAAAAACATTTTGCAATTCCGGTTCAAACTCAAAATCAATATGCTTCATTTTCGGGTTGAGATGTATTTTTTTCAAAATTTATTTCAGATATATATATATATATATATATATATATATATATATATATATATATATATATATATATATATATATATAATCGAAGGTTTTCGGGCATCCCGTGTATGTGCTGAGTCCCTCTCAGGACTGTAAAGCAGCTGACGTTTCGGTGAAATCTCATTCACCATTTTCAATACTCACTGTATGGCGTTTACGAGCGAACGTCAGCTGCCTTACAGTCGTGAGAGGGACTCAGCACATACACGGGATGCCCGAAAACCTTCGATTACACATCACACCCGTGAACATATATCTATATATCTATATATATATATATATATATATATATATATATATATATATATATATATATATATATATATATATATATATATATATATATCTAAATTTCGTAAAACTTTTAAGAGTTTAATTAAAACAATAATTTTCGATCTTGTTTCAAGTTCAAATTTAATTTTAATCACTAAAAGTTTCCATTAACCTAAAACATGAAACATTTAACTTTAATTTCGGTTATTTTTTTTAGTTAGATCTATCTAAAAATATTTATTTGAAATTACTTGATTCTTAAGAGTTCTAAGGGGCATACTGATTAGTGAAAATTTTTTATCAGTTTTATCAGCTATCCACTTAGTAAAACATTCATTTCAAATAAATATGGGGTAAACTTGACTTAAAAATCAGTGTACTTTATCTTTATACGGAATATAAAATTTATGAAGGTTTAGAAAATGTGGTAAGAGATACGAGTATATACTTATATCAGGTTTTCATTTGACAAGAAAACAGCAATAAAGTTATTGACTATATCAGTTTTTAAAAAATGAAAAAGAATGGTGAAAAAATTTTTATTATTACTTTACTTACACAAAAATTTGGAACATCTGATATTATTCTTGTTATTTAAAGAAAATTTGAATAACAATTAAACTAATAGCCTTTCACATTTCTGAGAATTACTGTTAATTTTTTGTTCAGTCAACAAATATTCTGATTTTAGACAGATTTCTTAGAATAATGGAGGCTTAATATTTTCAATATGATTATTAACCGAGTTGTTTTATAAAATGATAATTCTAAAGATATTTTATAAGAGGTTTCATGAGGATACTTAATTGTTTCGGAGGTGTTGACATTTAAAATAGCAAATTTTTACAATTTGAGATGCTATAGCTTTTACATGGTTTATCTTGCATATGTTTTCTCTTATAATAAAAATGTCAACTATTGTTTTAATATACACTGATCTGAATTTTGTTTCTCTTATTATACAGAATAATCTTTTGAGGCAAAGGAAAAATTATAATAGGGACATAAAAGGTAAATTATTTTAATGTAATATTATTTGGCCAGTCACAACTTGCCCAAATTCATTTTTCAGATGATATTTTAAAAATGATTACATATAGCTCCTTGTATGTGTTCTTTCGTACAAAGCATGTCATAAATTCATATAGTTTTTCCATATGACGCTAAGTTTTTGTCACTCCGAGTAGATTGTGTATAGATTTTAAAAAAGTGTAATTTATAATACTTATAATCTCAAAATTAGGGTAATAATTCCACTGTGACCGCATCAATTATTTAAGTATAAAGTATAAGTATAAAAGTTAACAGGCACTGCTTTTATGATAATCGCAATTTAGCATGTTTTTTTTTTTTAAATTAAATTACATAAGTCTACTTCTACTTGCAGGGTTACACATTTCGTGATCCACGTCCAAAATTTTGTAATGATTGCTGAGAAAGTTTGCTCTAATAAAGAAATTTCACTTTTTACATTTTTCTAACACTTAAATTTGGAACTCGACATTTAACAACTTTTCAGATATTATTTGATAGATATTATAGCTACTTTAAATTTAAGACCCAAGGATTTTCTCGTGTGATCCATATTAGATAACATAATTTTTAAAACAATTTTCTAAACAAATGCTATTGGAGGTCTGAGACTCGTAGAGTTACTGCGAGCATTTCTGGAGGGAATTATAAAAAGACATTTGGATTTCTTTTACAAGTTAGGGGAAGGTTGCCTATATTGGATGAGTTTTATTTTTATTTTTGCTCTAACTTTAGAAAAAATAATTAAAACGGTATTATATTTATAGACAATCTACATTGATATATTAATTTCTTTCAGTAATTGCTACCTAATTTTTGGTTAGTAGTTTTTTGTACAAAAACAAAATTCTAAATCCATACAATCGGTTCAGTATAGGAAACTAGTTGCCAAAATCGAACCACCGGATTCCTATATTAGACCACTTGTTTTTGCTAAGTAAAAGCAAAACGTTAAATTTATTGTTTTCTAAGAAACAAAATATAACTCGGGAAAGAAAAAAACTATAATTCAAAAAGTTAAACAGTATAAAAACGGTTTTATACGTAGCATTTTATTAAACCAGGACTACCATACTTAAACTGTTTGGGAAAAAATATGATTTTAGAGAATTCTTCGCTATTCATATGATTAGTTCTAGTAAATTTTTCTACTTTTAAACTATTAGTGTTTATAGGTTGTTCAAATTTGTTTTGAATATCGAAATTATTTAAAGGTTGAGTATTATATTACATATAATTTAAATTATTTACATCATAAGGATAATGTACTTCGTAATTATTCATTTTATATATCCTGTCAGGTATTTTAACATCTTCATTTAATTTTATGCTTGGTACTAAGACTTCTCCATTTTTTATTGAGCTTAATCATTTACTATTTTTATTAATATTTTCTTGATAATAGACTTTTAAGTGTGACATTAATAAATATTCATTTTTTGTTTTTTTTTTGAAATTTTTAAAACTAAGTAAACAATCATTGTTACGATTCTATCTCTTTAAAGTCGGTCATTAGGTTCGCAGGATAAAACACAACATTGCTCATTAAATTACTTCCAAAACTATATTAACTCCTTCTTAACACACTTAAATCACAACTATCTAATTGCTACTTCTTAATACCTTCATTATTCAAATAAAAAAATATACAACTATATTAAAACTCATATCTCTATTTATATACCTGTAGAACCTCCTAGAAATAACAAGAAATATACTAGAATAAAAGTTGAGAACTATCTAGAAATATAATAACTCACTGATATAATATTTCTTTCGGCACATTATAATAAAAATCGCATCGGAATATCATATTTCTACGGGGGCGTATCAATAAGTTCTCTTAATCCTTCTTGATACTGCCCTCCTCCTAATTATTGTCGTCTCGATTAGCTTCGATATCTCCGTGGTATGGCTTCAACCTGTGGAAATGTCCTACTTTCATTTTGGCCTTGGGATTTTGTTGGATTCTATGAACAACGTCATTGATTCTTTTCAGAACAGTATTTGGTCCCATGACGCCATCAACTTAGGCGGTTTGCTCTTCTTTCTCTGTGGATTCCATAACCAAACTCTATTACTTTGTTGGAATCCTGCCGAGTTTGCCTTCATATCATATCTTGTTTTCATTCTGTCTGTAGCCAGATCCCTACGTTCTCTAACTAGGTCATCTCGCAAATTCTCTTGTATGGCATCCACCTAGTTTTCAACCTCCATACTTTCTTTAGTTGATGAATCAAACATTATGTAGTAAGGCTAATTTTAGTTCCTTTCCAAATAGGACCTTGGCTGGTGGAGCTCCGGTAGTTTCATGAACTGCGGATTGATAGGTCATTAAGAAGATTGGCAAATATTTGTCTTAATCTTTCTGATGTCTGTCTACAACTTTTGAGAAGTGTTCTTCAATGGTCTTTTTAAATCGTTCAATTATGTAATCTGACTGAGGATGTAAAGCTGTTGTCCTGGTTTTACGGATGCTGAGTAGTCCGCAGAGCTTTTGACAACGTTTGGATTCAAAATTACGTCCTTACGTCAGAATGTAACTTCAAGGGAATTCTAAATCGGCTGAACATATTGTTGACTGACTTCAGCTACTGTTGAGGTCTTCTGATTAGGGATGGCCAATACCTCAGGTTATGTATTGAAGTGATCAATAGCAACCAAAATGAATTTGTTGCCTTTATCTGTTTCTCGAAATGGTCCAGAAATGTCAATAGCCATCCATTCAAAAAGTATTCCGGCATTATACTTCTTCATTTTTCCCTTAGATCTGGTACTTGGACCTTGGCTAGCTGCACATTTAGAGCATTGTCTACACCATGCCTTTACGTATTGACAGCAGTTATCCCAGTAAAATCTTTTACGGAACTTGTCTAGAGTGTTAACTAACTAAATGAGCACCCATCGCGAATTTCTTCTAAATCCACTGGAACTTTGTGTCTGGGTACTATCACCTGAATTTTGATTTCCTTGTCATCGGCACTTTTCCAGGATCTCTTTAGTAACCGGTCTTCAATTATTTGCGAGTCTCACTGAGCCCAAAGTGCCTTGAATGTGAGTTCTTTATTCGAGGTCTCTTCCCAACTAAGACGCGTTTCATTATTTTCGTTTCATTTGAAGAAATAGCGCCAGATTATTGTCTTGAAGTTGATCTTTTCTTATCTGAGCTCTACTCCAGTTTGAATCTACGTAAAAGTGGCTTTCCAAATAGGGAACTCTTCTCTTTGTTCTACTTTGCTACAGAGGTTTCATTCTTCCTTACATAATCTTCTTGACAAGGCATCTACGCTGTTATACAGTTTTTCTGGTCTATGCTTGCAAAAATTGGACTGTTGTAGCGTCTCAAGCTATCTTGCTACCGTCTTTCAGGCTGCTTTATATGTAGAAGCCATTTAAGAGCTGCGTGGTCTGTTTTTATTAAAAATTCCTATCCATAGAAATATTTATGAAAATATTGGACAGCTCTGATTATGGCGAGCAGTTCTTTCCTCGAAGTATAATAATTTTTTTCCGGGTTTTAATGTACTCGGCTGAAATATTCAATAACTCGTTCTTGGCCGTCTTCTATCTGAGACAATACATCTACCCCTATGTTACTGGCATCCGTACCTAATATGAATTTTCCCTGATCTTGTGGGTAGCCTGAAATTGGACTGGAACACAAAGCAGCTTTTAGTTTTCTTTAAGCTTAATCACAATCGGAATTCCATTGAAGAAATGTTTTCGTCAGTAAGCTTATACGAGAGTGAAGCAATATTGGGAAAACCTACGAATCTTTTATAATATGTGCAAATCCGAGAAAATTTCTTAACTCATGTTTCTCACATGATCGGGGCCAATCTTTTATTATTTGAATTTTTCTTTCATTCATGTAGATTCCTTATGGTGATATTACATGTCCATGTTAGTTAGTCTTTCGTAACAATATTGTAGATGCCAAGGTAGTTTTAGAAATTCAGTGAGTGTTAAAAGTTTAAATTCCAATACAGTTGGTATTGTTACAGCGTATTTAATAGTTCTATGAGAAGTAGTTATTTTGAAATTCTGATTGTAAATTAATGAGGGGAAAAGTTTAATCTCAGGGTTCAATACACTAGATGACGCAACCGTATCTATAATTGAAATTCGTTATTAAAAATAATAGATAGATAAGTTTGATTTGTATAATTATTTAAGTCTAGATGAAATATTGATAGGTGACAGTTTCGAGAAATTTTTTAAAGGATTCTTTTGGGGAATTTTGATATGGATCGATTTCCGGAAATGTTATGTATGTCTTCTAGACTAGCATCAAGATGTGCAAGACCTTGTCTTGCAAAATAATTATACACTATGCTTGGCAGTTTTTGTTGAACTTTCGGGTGATTTCGATTATTAAACCGGTTATAATTATTTCGAGATTAATTATTCTGAAAATTTGGGCGAAGGGTATTTCTTGTCGATATAGACATAGACGTTGATTTAAGAAGATTATTGGGATTGATACATTATTTATAGATAGTTGAAGTATTTGTAAGTAGTAGGGAAATTATTTTGTTGAAGCTCTCGATGGACTTTGAGGGTGTCTTTTCTTGACATATTTTGTCCTAAAAAGTGTTTATAATTATTGTGGCCTTGAATATTTTCATAATATCTACAAATATTAACACATGCATCTACAGTAGTTGGTGTTCCCTAACTAGCGAACAATAAAGTTCTTTTAGATAAATGCGCTCAGTGCTTGTCTTTCTAGTCACTATATTTTAATTGAAGAAAGTCTGTGCGATTTGAGTGTTCTATTTGTACATTTTCTTTTATTTTTTGAAACTTTTTTTTATTTCTAGTGGCAGAAAAGAATGGAGGTACTCTTCACTTCTAGGGTCTTTATATGTGTTTAATAATAATGTTTATAACGCGTCAAAAGAAGTTTGATTATAAAATATAAATCTTTAACTTTACATTTAATTTGTGAAATAACATATTTGAAAAAATATAATGTGAGTGTTTTCGTCCCTAAAGGTAAATTTATCAATAAAGTTATTTGTATGCAACTGATTATCTTCTTGATTATTTGTAAGGAGTTGAAACTCTCTTGACTACAACAAAATGATGCATGACCAGTGAAGAACTCCTGTTGGCAGCGCCAATTAAAGATCTCGACCGAAATCGTTAATGGTAAAACTCAAGTTGCTACTATGAATCATTCTCTTTTAGTACTACAAAATACATGAGTTTTTATACGACAATCAATATACTTCAACTAAACAACTTATAATCTAGAAAGTGTTATTTTAATGAATTTCTAATGGTGTGAAAGTCTACACAAATATGTAGAACTGCGGTTGGATTCCTCAATTTAGTGGCTTAAAAACCGCTACATCTAGGAGTTGCTCTATTGTCTCAAAATTATTTGAAGGAGTACTGTGGCCGTCCATTATAAGCAAGGCTTTATTGTCAATTGTTGGTTTTACAGCATCAATAAAAGAATGAAACCAGGCAATAAAAATTTTTCTATTAATGTATCCAGAATGAGCAGCTAGGCGGGGTTCCAACTCTAAGATCTGGGTTTGCCTTTTTCTTTTAGAAATTATTATCGGTGCCACAAATTGGTTAGCTGCATGTCCGCCACTATCAACGGATCCAGTAGTGAACATAACCCGATCCTCTCTATCCCCCCACTCCTTGACCTTGACCATGCCTCACCCCTCTTTGGCCCCGCCCACATGTCCTTGTCATTGACCTTGAAAGTGCACGTGTGCTTTGGCCTTGACCTTGTGTTCAAGGTTGTGTGTGACCTTGACCTTGACTTTGTTGAAGGTCATCTTGGGTGTGTGACCTTGAAGTAGTTATTTGTGCATTGTAATAGTGTGGGATGATCTTGAAATGATTTTGACCTTGCAAATTGTTTTATAAATTGTGTGAGTCTATTTGCATTCATTCAGTGTGAAATGTCAGATACGGAACTATCTAAAGAAAAAATTATAGAGCAAGTCGGCAGAGTAATTTGTTTATATCAGAGTAATTTAAAAAGTTTGTGTGATTTTGAAGAGAAGGATCTAGCATTTTTTCCTCTCGAATATTTAAAAACTTGCGTTGATACGCTGAGTTTACGGCAAATTTGGGATAAGCTGCCAGCGCCATATCGGTGTGATAAGGAACTACAGTTAAGCTTACCCTGTTACATTCACTATGAACAAATATATCGTCATTATATAGATGGGCCACCACCAGCAATAAAAAAGTTTCGTGAATGTAAAAAATGAGTGAATAATATGAATAGTGCTTTGCAAGAGACAGTAAAAAAATTGGGCGATGAGTTCACTGAAACGGCTAGTAATTATTTCAATGATGCAATGAAAAGTCGAGCAGAATGGGCGTCGCGCTATTGTGATTTGGCTTATGAATATGAAAAGGCTGCGAATGCATGTCGTAAATATTGCAGCAAAACAATAAATTTACAAGACTTTGTTCGTGAGATAAAAAAGTTGGGGTTTAGTGACTGTTTGGAAAAACTGATTAGGTTCATTTCAGATCCGGTTGTGTTAGATGAAATTAGAGTGTAGGACTTAAGTTTAACGCAGTAGTAGTTAATATGGAAAGTTTAGTTCGAGAAATGTACGGAGAATTTCTAATTTCTGCAGCCTGTTCGGAATTTTACGCATATGAAATGCAAGATTCGGAGGCTCAGGACTTTAGTGTATTTTTTAAGTATATGGACCATGCCGAAGTGTGTCTTTTAGCTAGTATAGTTTGTAAGAATTTTCTAAGAAATAAAAACAAACAATTATTATTGAACAAATTAAGGAAATTAGGTTTAGGTGATAATGTTACACGTATAGAAGAATGGCAGAAAAAAATCAATCAATAAAGTACATAAAATGTAGTTATTTGTTTCATTATATTTTGTCCTTGAAGTTATCCTTATACCAATTTAAATGTGTGACGTCATTTGACCTTGAATACTCCTCCCACTATTTCTATCGTTAAGCTACCCCCACCATTGTTACAATTCGACCTTGAAACCTCGCTATAAAGATTCGTGGGAAAAGAAGTGACTTCAAACAGTCGCAGATATCAGTGGCATAAACATCAAATATTGTGTTCGTGTAGTGTTCTGAAAGTGCTTTTATATTCACGGTAATTTTTGGATTTATATACCATTTTTTCAATAATGAGTATTGCAAAAGAAACTCTAGATGAAATTAATGAAATGTTTAGCAAAGATTTCGAGGTTTTAGAGAGAAAAAAGGTTACCGAAATGATTGTAGGCAAAGTGTATAAAATTGTAAAGATGGTTTCAATGACTACACGATTTGGTAAAACTCTTTTAGTGGCTTTACACGATGACGGTGATAATAGCACATTTGAGACTTTTTTGCCAAAACGTGTGGCCGAAACACTATCTGACGATATTGTAGATATTATGAGTAAAACTAAAGATAAATACACTCTAACTTATTTGGGGCAGGGCACTAGAGTTTTTGGAAACAATACTCGAACATTATTACGTTTTGGCTCATTGGAGTAAATTGTATGTAAATTGTTTGAAAAAAAGGATGTAATTAAATTTAAAATATAGTTGCACATGTCAGAATACTTACGCGTGTTCATTATTTCTGTTAAAGATGTCTGCTGATGCGACGACGACGACGACCGCCAACGAATGTGTAGATAGATACATATTTTGGTTGGGGAGAGAATTAAGAAATAGGGCTCACGATATGTTAGATAGCGTAAATGATTGGTCGCATATTGATGTAACCAAAGATCAATATAAGAACGAGATCAGGGATACAATCAATTTTATGGCTGGGGCACACTTGTGCGACAAATTTTTACATGGTTCCATAGACATGGATACATTTTGTGCTGAAATGGTTGAAGAAGAATTAAAAGAATACCTCGTCAATATTCCACATTTACCAGGTGAGCTTGCTGCAAAATATGAATTGGTTTCTGCAACAGCAACAGCCCAAGACGTTGACGATCGAAATAGTGTCGGATGGGATAGAATTTTGAGCAACGAAAACGAAGACATGGAAAATTAATTTTTTATAATTTTTGTATTTGTGCAATTAAATAACTGTAAATAAATATCTGTTACAATCACAGTTTTATTTTATTTCTTCTATAAACATACCAACCCAGTAGATCATAGTCAGTGTTTCTTTTTCTCAATGAAATATTTAATATAAGTAGGGCAACTAAAAATAAAATAGTTTAGTAAAGATTGAAAATGAGTCGAGGAAACAACACAATTGATAAATTTGGTCGTCAGAAATATAATGAAAAATATCATATATTATCTGGGCCACAAGGGATTGGTTTTAAACTTACAGCGGATGGGCAGTATGATATGGGTGGAAAAATCATAACCAACTTAGGCGAACCTAAAGATGATGACGATGCTGTGACAAAACACTTTGTTAATAGAAAGTTTTACAATTTTGCAGTTGTAATATGTGACATATTTAACAAGGATGTCCTCCCCATGATATACAAAAATAATAGTGAGCTTAAAACAAAAATTGAAGTTATGCAGAAAATACTCTATCATCAGCCTTTAAATGACTCATTAAGCGCACTGTCGTACGGCTCGACTTCAAAAAAAAATCTAAAAAAAGCAGGTTAAAGAATAGGAGAACGCACTCCGAGTGGCATAGCCTTGAAGATAACGTCGTAGTCGTCGGTGAATTGGACCTTCCCTCCAAGAATATTGAAATGTTATTTATGTGTATGATGTTTTATTATCACTGTTTTTAATGATGAAGATTGAAATAAAAAACTTTATTTTACAATATATTGTTTATTTATTTTACATTTTAAATTAAAAATATAGTCATACAATATGTTATTTAAACAATATTAGCTTTATCTATCCAAGAGTTGAAGTGGTTGGGAAATCCTAGCCATTTGACAAATAATTGTTCGATGTGATTTTTTTTGCGTTGTCTAAGGACCTTTTCTACTAGATAAACGTCAGGACTGCTTGTTTTTTGTAGTTCTGATTCGTAAAAACACCCTCTTATAGGCTGACCTTCTAACGATTCCAACAAGTAAGTAGGTGGATTTGTAACGTTAACTTTTACAACTTTAAACAATTCGGTTGACCAAGAGGGCGTATATCCTTTCTCGAATAAGCTTTTGTACTTGCTAATACGCACAATGTCACCCATGGAAAACTTAAATTTTTTAGGTACAATTTTTAAATAATCGTATGCTTTAATTTGTGCTTTTTTCTTGCACGTCTGCAGGTTTCATTCCAATGGTGCGATGTTTCGAATGGTTATAGGTTTTTGTTACTGCCGATAATATATGTATCCATTTGTAAGATCCTCTTGTCGAGAATTGTTTATATAAATTATTTTTTAAAGTCCTTATGACTCGCTCAACAATTGCAGCTTTCTTTGTGCTGTAAGTGGAATAATGATTTATATTATATTTTTTCATCAGGGCTTGAAAGTTTGTTTTATAGAACTCCTTTCCTTGATCACTTTGCAGATTTGTTGGTGTATATGATGCCTCTTCAATGATGCTTTTCATCGCATTAGTAACTTCTATACCAGTCTTGTTTTTTATGGCTTTGGTATAGACAAATTTAGAGTAAGAATTTATACAGACCAAAATATAACGATAACCATCGTTTTCATCAGCATACTGTTGCATTTCAGCCAAATCAATTTGCCACAAATCTCTGTAACCTTTTATTATCGTGCGCTGTCTTACAAAATTTTTTCTAGCCGTTCTATGTAGTTCATTAACAATCTTGATTTTTTATAGACTGGGCTCCATATTATTAGTAATATTAAAGGTTTCAGATCGAAGGAAGAACTGAATAATATCATTAAATATTGAGCTTAATATATTATATCTTCTTCTCGTAATTCCTCTATGATTGACATAATTTCATTTTCGTGTCCAGTGTGACCGGCCATTTTGGAAGTCCACAACAAACGTAAACGATCCACCAACTCTTTAGCTTTGTTCCAGTAGACATATTGAAATTTTTTCGAAGATAATTTCTTTTTTGTGGGTAACTGTAGTTTTTCCGAGAGATTTTTTCTTGTAATAGTACCACCTAATTTTGTGCCCATTATCAGAGGTTTAATAATTCGTAAATATTTGTTCCATCTGGTCTCTCGTAAACCATCACTTTTTTTAAAATTGTTGTAGACAGCACTCGTTGATTCCAAAATTTCCTTGTACGTTGAAAGTACATTATCATTTAATTGTTGTTGTTCCTTGCCTACACTTGGGGGTGTTTTAAGAAATAACAAATCATAAAGTGCCGGTGATCCACCATATTCTGCAATATTTTTCCCTTTTCTGTATAAGACAATATTTCCATTTCGAAAACGCACCTCTAAATTACCAATAAAATTTTTGTTATAATCTGTTTTTGAACCAAAACGTACACCATATACAGTATCGTATAGAGATGGTTTCGAACGTAATCCTTTCAGGTGTGCGTTTAAAGTATCGGAAGTTGTGGTGTCAGCGGCTGCGAGAGATGTATTAGTTGATGTCGAGGGTGTATCAAACACCGATTGGCTAATATCTTCTTTTGAAATGCGATGCTGCTGCTGCTGAATAGGTGTGGAGGTTTGAAAGGAATGTGTAGGTTGGGGAAAACCTGATATTTGAGTCGACTGCACTGATGTACTGAGACTATGTGGCTTTGTAGCTGGATAATGTTGTTGCTGCTGTTGTTGTTGTTGTTGTTGCTGCTGCTGCTGCTGCTGCTGCTGACGTTGCTTAACCACATCAGATATAGTTGTCAACGGCTTAGAAATGGGTTCGTAAAACTTTTCCAATTCCACAACATTAAACTCTTTAGCCGCTTTAATTTGTTTAAATTTTTTTCTGACGGCATTGGTAGCTTCCACTAGTTTACGTTTTAAGTCGATCGCGTTATTCATGATGTTAACAAAGGACGTTTCAACAATCAAATGAGCGTTTTCTCTTATTATTACAGTAATATATAGCTATCAAATCCTTTGCGGTATCTTCCCGATTTCACATCACTGTCTTTATCAATTACTAAAAATCCATACTTATTATCCCAACATTTTGAGCACATTTCTTGAAATTGAGTAAAAGTTAGATCCGGTGAAACGTGGTCGGAAAATATGTGTTTCATATTCAACTCATCTTGTTTAAACATAATAATAAAATTGGCGTTGTCTCGCACAAGCTGTTTAGGCACTCGCGAATATGTTTGCGCTAGGTAAAAGGAGTCGATATTTTTATGACGTCCCATGCTAAAGTACGATCTTATAACATCTTGTTTTTCACATATAACATCATCAAAGATAAATATAGAGTTTGGTTTTGCATCGGACGGTTCCACAATATTACTGGAATCACTAAAGGCATAGTAGCCTAAACCTTTGATGGGCACTAAAATTTTCCTTAAATACTCATATTTCGGTTGATACAGAGATTTCGAGTAAATATAGACATTTTCGAAACGTAGCCCAAGGGGGTGTGTAAGCAGCGAAATCATGACATTAGTTTTTCCACAATTGGATGGACCAATTAACAGGCCGCGGATAGAGGAAGGAAGTAGAGGACCGTGTCTCTTCATTATCTTCTTTTCAAATCCAAGTCCGACTTTTTCATCGAGATTGTCAATAGGAAGTTTTTGTTTAAGATCGATAACACGCATCTTAGGAAAATTTGATATTTTATAGGCAAATTTTCACAAAAACTGTCATTGAGATGCCGAGCGTCAAACGAAGTGGACGGTCTCACGTTTCCAACAAAACTGGATACGGTATTGTGAATTCGTTAATAAATAAATTACCATTCGAGGTACACATTCCTGGTTATCAATATTGCGGACCCGGAACAAAAGTAATAAAACGTGTAACAAGAGGTGATCCAGGCATTAATCCTTTGGATGCCGCATGCAAAAAACACGATTTAGCCTATTTACATAATAAAGACAACATAAGTGCGAGACATCGAGTGGATTACGAGCTCGAACAAAGTGCTTGGAATAGAGTAAAATCGAAAGATTCCAGTTTAGGTGAAAAAACAGCAGCTTGGTTAGTTACAAACATTATGAAAGGAAAACAACGTTTTGGTATGGGTGTACCATCATCATTATCAACAAAAAAAAACATCTAGTAAAGGCACGCGTCATACAAAAAGGAAAGGTGTTAATAAAAATCGACATGTTCGGAAAGCCAGTTTCGGAACAGCTATTCGACAAGCAGTTCGAAGGGAATTATTAAAAGCCGGAAGTAAAAATGTGTTGGAAAAAAATGTCATGAATGCATCTAAAATAGCTCTGTCGGCAGCACGTAGATCGGTAAAAGCGGCAGGTGGCAAAAGGAAGGTTCGTACACCGAGAATAATACCGATTCCTAAAACTGGTGGAATATTACTATTAATACCAATTTTTGCCGGGTTATCAGCTTTGGGTTCATTAGCCGGTGGGGCAGCGGGAATTGTGCGCGCCATAAAAGCAGTAAAAAAAAGCAGCGAAGATAAAACCGGTGCCGGCCTGTATTTAAAATCGAAAGGAAATGGTTTGTTTCTAAAGCCATATCGTAAAGGTATGGGATTATTTTTAAATCGTAGATCAAAAAACTAATTGAATCCCTACCTCGAAGACCACTATCTAACATCGATATAGAAAAATATGCCAAAAAGAAAAGAATAGGACACTTTCGAGGCGTTTATATGAGGGATTTATTACCTAGACAAGGTCCTCGACGTTACGAAGCAGCAATAGTGAATTTGGATAGTACGCGTGGTGCAGGGACTCATTGGGTAGCTTATAGAAAAAATAATTCTAAAGTAACATATTATGACAGCTTCGGCGATTTACCCCCACCGATCGAATTGGTACGATATCTACAAACGGGATCGGAACCATCAAAAATTATTTACTATACATACGATCGTCAGCAGGATTTTGGAACAGTCTGATGTGGACATTTGTGCTTAAAGTTTCTTGTCGAATCATCAGCGTAAAAGATGTCATCATCGTCGTCACCATTAACACCGCAAATGGATCGCAATAACTATACTAAAATGTTGCAATCACTGAAAGCATTTCATCTAGCCGGTGGATTAAGGAAAATGACCGTGAAACAGTTAGAAAACATGCCCAAGGAAGTAATGATTGCATTAGCCCCAAATGAAATTCCATTCGTTTGGGAAAAGTTGCCCGAGCACCTCAAAAGCGATATCGATATATTAAAATATCAGTGCGGTTGCAAACATTATTTCAGCAGCAGCAGCAATTTAAACGAGGTTACGGCTGATGAGAATCTTACGGCTAGAAAAATATTTTGTTGTTATTGCAAAATCAGCGATGTGCGCATAAAAGCAGAAAATAGCATAAAAACATCACTATCTAATGCAGTGAGGAAAGGTGTGAAGATGAATCTTTTTAAATGTTGCCGCTAAGAATAAAACCGAGATGTGTGATGTTTTAATGGTTAGTCATGTCTTATACGTTCACACTAACAGGACACTCGAGCGTCTTAAGCGCCGATTTTTATCCACCAGTCGAATTAAATAGAGAAAACAAATATGGTCTGGCATTGCTGGGATTTTACACATACAATTCAATTTTTAATGTGGACGAAAGCAACAATAAGTTTGCCTACATGAAGGAGGGTTACACCACCGAGTCGATACAATTGCAGATTCCACCTGGGGCCTATGAAATAGATGAGATAGATAAAGCTATGTTGGAAGCTTTGAGGATTTCAACTGAAGAAAAGAACGATGGAATCTTTTACTTGGTCGCTAATAATAATACGCTGAAATGTGAACTGAAATCCCAATATACTATAGATTTCCGGGGAGAGGCGAGTATCGGTAAAATGTTAGGATTTAATCATACAGTGTTAAAAAGAGACAAAAAGCACGAATCAACCGAGATGGTGGAAATAATGAAAGTACGCATCATACGCGTAGATTGTAATATAATTTCCGGAGCATATATGAATTCGATGGAAGGTCATACCTTGTTCGAATTCGATATCGACGTGGAGCCCGGTTACAAAATCAGTAAAGAACCACAAAATAATATTTATATGCCGTTAATGCCGGCAGGACGTCAGTTTATCGACAACATTACTCTTCGCATCTTGGACGATAGCGGTGATCTAATCAATTTTCAAGGCGAGAAAATAATCGTGAAATTGGAACTGAAGAAACTTTCATAGAAATGGGTTTTTGCTTCAATCGTCAATTGTGTGTGCTGTCGACTAAGATGGAGGAACCGCCGAAACATAATAAAAGTAAAAGAAGAGTTAACGTCAAGGTTAGTCGTCGTCCAGACGTTAGATCACAAACATCTCAACAGTTATCTGCCGAAGACTATAAATTTTTAAAATCAATCGGTCTTAAAGTGCGAAAATGATTTCCACCACCAGCGATAAAATAGAGGTTTTCTCCGAGCCCATCTTGGACAATTCCATTATTAGTCTAGAAGAGCATACGTATAAACCATACGGATCTCCATCATTCAACAATTCGGATGAAGTCCGTATCCCCATTAATTTTCCAGATATTATACTGGATATCGCCGACAGTTACATATATATCGAAGGAAAATTTAAACCCATAGACGCAACGAAAAGATGTTTTTTTATCAAATAATGCCCTCGCATTTTTGTTCGATGAAATTCGCTACGAGATGGGAGGTGAGCAGGTCGCCGTGGTTCGTAAACCTGGAGTTACGACGACATTAAAAACCATGGTTTCATTCGGAAGTTTGCAACAAAGATCTCTCATGACGTGCGGATGGGGTCTCGACGAAGCAAACCAAGATATCGTAGACACGGCAAGTAACGTATTCTCCGGGAAATTACCCTTAAAATATCTTATGGGATTCGCCGAAGATTACGCAAAAGGTGTTTTCAACGTAAAACAAGAGCTTATTATGATTATAGCTCGCACTTTTATCAATTGTTACGTCGGCGAAGTAGAGACAGAAATTAGTATCGACAAAATCGAATGGAAAATTCGTCACATCATTCCAGACGACAAGCAAAAATTGAAAATACTGTCTCGCATTAATAAAGGAGGAAACAATGCCAGTATTCAAATGGCATATCGTAAATGGGATCTGTACGAATTACCAGCTTTAAGGCAAACATCTTCCGACGTGTGGGCCTTGAGAACGAGTACAAGTCTGGAAAGACCGCGCTATATAATCGTCGGGTTTCAAGACAGCAATAATTGCGACAAGAAAGAAAAAAACGCAACCCAGTTTACCCACGCCGACGTATGCGACATTAGACTGTATCTGAATTCAACCGTTTATCCATACGAAAGATGGAATTTAGATTTCGCCAAGAAACTGTACGCAGCAGCCTATTACAATTACGAAAACTTCCAAAGCAGCTAACACGGGCGCGAGATAAACGATCCGATGATAACGTTCGCGGAATATATGAAAAACCCCGTTTTTATTATCAATTGCAGTCATCAACCAGAGGCGATTAACTCATCGACAGTGGATGTAAAATTGGAGTTCCAAACGAGAAAGAATAAATTCCCCAAAGACACTAAAGTGTACGCATTAGTTATTCACGACTCATTTTTTAGTTATAATGTATTAAACGGTTCGGTGACCAATAAATCTATATTTTAATGTATCTATTATATGTAACACAAAATAATGTTCTTGAATCAATAAATTTGTAATGAGTGAAGTAGTAGTTTTATATTTATTTGAAACCCAACCAAAAAAAAGCTGACGGAAAAGCCCGCTCTTTAAGAAAGGAGTACGAGAGTTTAGAAAATGGTGGTTTATTAAGTGGAAAAAAGAGCTTAAATAACACAAGAAAAAATTTTTAAGGCAAAATATGAAAACAACGATTTAGAAAATTTGTAGTAAAGTAACGGTTAGGAATAGGGAAAAAAGTTTTAAGAAAAAATTATAGAGGAAATCGAGTACTATAAGCAAGCATTTTTCTCGATAGTAAAAACGTAAAAAAAATTTTTTTCAAAAAAAAATTGAAAAATGGTGAATGCGCGCCAAAGTTGAAGTTTTGGGGCAAAATGATATTAGGAAATTAGAAAGAGAATTTTTTTCTACATATGGTAGTACTTTCCAAAATTCGGAAAGATGAAATTTTAAGAAAAGGGTTATAGTAAGTTAGTAATTTGGATTTTTTAAAGCGCTGTAGCTCGGGAACTGTTCAAGATAGAAAAAAAATAAAAGCACTTCGATAGCCCAAAATTTTGAGGAGAATGCGATGGTGTAAAAAAAATTATATATATATTTTTTTTTGAAAATGCTGAATACGAGCTAAAGTTGAAGATTTAGAGAAAAACGGTATTGGGAAATTAAAGAGAGAATTTTTTTCTACATATTGTAGTATTTTTGAAAATTCGAAAAAATGAAATTTGAAAAAAAGGGTTATAGAAAGTTAGTAATTTGAATTCTTTAAAGCGCTGTAGCTCGGGAACCGTTCAAGATAGAGAAAAAATAAAAGCACTTTAATTACCTAGAATTTTGAGTAGAATACAATGGTGAAAAAAAAATTGGAAAATCTTAAAAATGAAAAAAAATTTAGACGAAAAAATTGAAATTCTTCGAGTTAGGAGGCTAGAGCGCCGAACGGGAGTATGTGGAAGTTGTAGGGGAGGGTTTTTTTTTTTTTTTTTTTTGAAGTGTGCCTGCGGCACACTCTCTCCTCCCACCACAGGCCACCCAACCGTGGCGTGAAAATCGTTTTTTGATGGTTTCAGAGCGATTGCGCGGCTCCTTCACCATTTTTTTCGCAATTTTTGAGATTTCGATTTTTTTATTTGCGGTGACAGAAGTTCGGAAATTTTTTTTTTGGATTCTAGAGAAAATTTCCCACAATATATGTATTTTTCCAATTTTTTATCGTCAACCGTTACGACGCCAGAGCCCATCCAAAATGAGATGAAAATTTTTTTTTTATATTAGCGAATCGGGAAAAATAGTGTGATATACTTCAACTCTTCCTTATTACGATTCCGTCAAAACATTTTCAAAATTTTCCTTACCTTGCCTGAAAATAATTAAAATATATGCATAATTTGCATTTTTTGTAAATATGTAGCAAAGTAATGGTTAGAAATATCAAAAAAATTTATTTGAAAAAAATGTAGAGAAATTCTAGTACTATATGCTAGAAAAGTGGAGGGGGGTAGTTTGTGTCCATAACAGAGATACGGTGAGTTATAAAATCATATTATTCTCAAACTTATATAATGCATATATGCACTCCACCTTACCCCCTCCAACTTTTTGAATGTATATAGAGGCCGGTATTAGAATTATTTCATCATTACACATTCGATCGGCAAGATGGAAGATACACCAAAAAGGATCATCGGCATTGTCAGGCCATTCGTGCCCGGCAAAATATGCAAGTGTGAGGAGTGCGGGGGTACCGCACCAGGAGCGGCACCGCCTGCAACGCCGACACCACCAGCGACGGCGACGGTGCCGCCAATAAGAAGACCAAGGGCTGCACCTAGGTCGGTGTTAATATCGTTGGGTATTACTCCACGGTAGGCACCCCACCCTCCCCCCAGGCCCTTTTAGGGCCACAAAAACGGTTCTTTTCAGGACCACATTATATTTTGATCGTAGTTTAGTAATCGTCACTTATGGGGCGAGATATTCGTTTAACGACGATTTGTCTCGTAGCTTAAGTGCCAAGTTATATGCTTGAGAACCTATGAAAATGTTAACAGTCCAAACAAGGTTTCTATTATTTTTTTTGTAATGTATTCTTCACAAAATATTAAGAATAAGTCTTATTGTCTAAACAAATCTAATTCCTTATTTAAAGTTTTTGAAAAAATCAATAATTCTATAAGCTCTCACCAATACACAACATTTAGAATCCGTTGGTGGGGTGGGGGTAGTTCTATATATATGAGACTGGGCCAGTTACACAGTCATATATTCATCAACCCTCATACGATGAACATGGAGGAAGAAAGACCCGCCAGCAGAGGCTCATCCATCTTTAGTGATGACACCGTAGCCGACAACGTTGGAGACCTGCAAGTCTTCGACGACGACGAAGAGGTGGATTTTGAAATTGACGTCCTACGTTGGGACGACTTGGATGAGCCGATTCCGCTAGTGTATGACCATGATCCGAGTCTAGTGGAATTAGACGATGCGGGCGATTGGGTCTTACAAAGACTCGAAATTCCGTCGCCGCAGCCAGAGCCGGACTCGACGGAAGATGCGGTGCTGGAAATTCCAGCATCACCAACACCCGACGACCCGCAAGGCCCCTGCGATTCGTCAAGCTGGTGGTCGACCAGCGAGGATGGGGCACCATAAGCCCCACACTCTCCCTGGCCCTTTTTAAGGGCACACAACAACGGTCCTTTTCAGGACCACAAAATACTTTGATCGTAGTTTTAGTACATATTAGTACTTTGTTACTAATATTGTATGTATAGAATATACAATATTAGATACAAAGTATTAAAACTTTAAGTGCTGGTGGAACTCAGCTAAATCGTTCGTTCGTATTTGAGACCGCAAACAACTTTTGGTCTTAATACGTAATACGACATTTGTTTTCACCCCCCACCATTAATTTGTCTCTATATATACGACCACCAATACTTATTACAATCATTTTAGTTCAACATGTCTGCGACTGAACAACAACAACAACAACAACCCATCCAATGCCCTGTGGTAGATTCTACCACAGAGAATTGTCTGGAGTGGGAGTCGGACGATCCCCTATGGGATGAACTTTGGCGGTTCATCATCGAATATACAGAGGACAGCACCACCACCCCCGCTGATGATGACGGGCCGTGCGACTCCACAACACAATAAAAGAGTCGCATGTTTTACAACCAAACGGTCCTTTTCAGGACCACAAAATAATTTGATCGTAGTTTTAGTTGGTTATAATACTTTGTAACCAATATTTTATGTTTTTTTCATAAAAACATACAATTTTGAGATACAAAGTATTAGAAGTTCTGGCGACAGAACCTTAACTTCTTAAACCGAACCATGTTTTAGCATACTTGTAAATATTATCAGAAAATATTTACAACTATTGCTATTGCGTAGTTTTAGTGGATTATTCACTCTTTTTTTTATTACCTAATATTATGTGGAACAGGGCCTATATGAAATAACACACAAAAATAAATTTTCAAGTCATTTTTATTCTCATTATAAAATATAAAAATTAGATCAAACACTTTTTTTTATTAACTACAATATATATATATATATATATATATATATATATATATATATATATACAAACTTAATACTATAAATTAAAAGCTAATATCTACAACTACCTAACACCTACTACATAATTTATTAAAGTCCTCTAATTGTCTTTTTAACCGCGCAGATTTCACCTTTTTTTTATCTCTAATTGTCTTTCAAGTTCTAAAATGTCACTGTCACACGCGTTCACTTCTTTCACTAAGTGTTTTTTCATTTCATAAATGTCTGTTAATTTGCTCTTCTGAGAGTTGGTGAAGTCTTCAACCCACTCCGGTTGCGATGGCTCGGAATATATTAACGAAGAAGAAGCGGTTTCATTTGGTGAAGACGATGACGACGACGACGACGAAGCAGCGGAAACTTCATCGCCTTCAAAACACCGCTTAAACCGCTTCTTCATAGGTTTCCGGCACCCCAATATCGGCGACAGTGGCGCTGGGGAAGACTTCACCTCCGACACTATTTCCTTCTCTACGCTGGCCGGTGTTGGTGGCGTTGGTGGTGTTGGTCCATCGGGGCCTTCTATCACTTCCACTTCTACCGACAATGGCTCTTGTGGTGCTGTTTTCAGGAAGTCGGGTAATGGAACAGGGGTGGAGGGACGCTTAAAGTTAAACTTTTTCTTCTTCCCTTGTCCCACACCTTTAATCGCCGAATAAAATGTTTTTTTATCGGCGATTTCCGACTTCCGCATAGTCAAGAGCTTTTTCAATTTAGAAGCTTTCGGAGAAGATTCCCTAGGCCGCGATGCTTTTCGCACAACCACATCACTTATCACATTGATCTTTGGCTCCTTCTCCTCCGTCCAGCATTCGAAGAATTGCGCTGCTGACTGAACTATCTCTTCGTCGCGACCATCATTGAGGGCTCTGTCTTCGGCATCTTCATGCTCCATGCCATTCCAATTCTCGAATACCCCCGGACTTAACACTAATATTATCCAGCATGCCTTGTTGCGAACCGCAGCTCACGTCAAGAACATCTAAAAGAGACCGTACACTCGACATCTTCGATATTAAAACTCACACTATTAACTTTATCTTAGCACTGTACTGTTTGGTGTTCTGACGAACTGTGAAGAGCTCGAGCCAGCAAGTCTGCTTTTATGCCCATTTCCCCCACTACACCACCTTTATTCCTTTTGTTCGATGCATTAAGTATAATATTTAAACTTGTCAGATGCAAGGCCAAGGCCAAGGCCGACGTAACCGGCAATACCAGGGTCGTTTTCAAGGTTGTAATTTTCATGGATTTTTTTTTTCCCTGTCAAGGTTATTTTAAAGAAGCATATAAATATAGTACTAAACTTGTCAGATGCGAGGCCAAGGCCAAAGTCAAAGTATCCGTCAATGTCAGGGTCGTTTTCGAGGTTGTAATTTTCAAGGATTTTTTTTTTGGCCCTGTCAAGGTTATTTTAAAAAGTAATACATAATTACAGTACCGCGATTGAAAAGTACAACATATTCAAACATCATGTTGCCAACTGATGAACAACCTAGTGAAGCAGCCAAAACATACAGTCATATACCAAAAGCTTTTTATTTAACTTGTCATCATTGTAAAAGACTAGGTATCTGCTGGCGAAATGATCTTACGTACGACTTCAACTACATTGACCTTTTCAGGGTTAAATTTGTACTATGCGGCTTTTGTGGACTAGTTTACTATCAGTTCAAGGACATTAATGAACGTGCCATCCAGAGAAGAAATTGGGTCATAGAAGAAGCTTACCTGTACAGAAGAAATTAACATGTATTTTATTTCTTAATTTTTAATTTTTTTGTTTGTTATATTTTTTATTTTTTTTAATAATAAAAAGTAAACTCAATCTTTTGCTATATTTTATTTTTTTTTTCAATAAAACAATAGTAAAATGAATCTGTACGTGTATTTATTAAACATCACCTAAAATACGTTTTGCAATCCATATTTTTCTGCAGAGTCCGTTTATTAATGGAATAGAACCATATATTAGGGTGAAATCTAATGGTTTCAAATCAGTCTCACATAACAATGTCAGAAGTAAACACTATTGATAAGTTCGGTCGCAAAAGAAAATTTAAGGATTTTAACTTTATGCGAGGTCCTTCAGGAATAGGTTTTAAACTTACACCTAATGGAGATTACGACATGGGAAGCAAAAGATTGTGCTATTTAGCAGAACCTCTTGAAGGAGACGATGCGACCACACGAAATTATGTTGATAATAACCTTGCTCAGTGTGTGCAAGATACGCAGAAAGCTTTACATGACTCAACAATTGTTATTAAAGATATATTCAGAAACCAACTTGAAGGTTACGTACGCAAGAAATTAATTGAAACCGGTCAAGAACTTAGAGGATACATTGATGATACTGTTATTGCAATATATGAACTTAGGCAAGACGAACTGCGTGATGAACTTAACTCTAGAATGTTGAAAATTGAAAAGACTATGGAGGATCTTGTCAGCAAACCTGTTTCACATTAAACATTTACTCGTAGACCTGTGCGTTTAATTTACTATTAGATTAATTTTTCAACAATAACTTTTACAGTTTGTTATTTGTCGACACTTCATTATATTTATAATTTTAAAATAAAGGTTCAATAAAAAAGCAATCAAGTAATGAATACATGTTTTTTATTTAAAAAAAAAAAAAAAAATTACCATACTATCGTTACATATTAATGTTGTGTGTTTAATAGAAATAATAAAAACAATACAAATAATGAAATATGGATTTTCCAGATTACGTGCTGTCCTGACTTAGAAATGATTCCAACACGGTGACTAAATTTGCTAAGTTTTCTTCCGGGTCTGTTTTGTAAAAATCTATGTCTGCATGCCCCCAAGGTAGAGTTTTGGTTGAACTGGGAATTACATAACGTTTATCATCGCTATGTGACAATGCTACTTTATTTATTATGTTGGTATAAATGTTATGTAATTCACTTCTAAATGTCTTCATCTTTCTTAATATCAAACCACCCCGTTCAACAATTCTTTGGTAGTCTTCCTGATGAAGGTCTTTCTCGATAACACATTTTTTGATACCTTTCGCTTTTTTTAATTCATTATTAATGGACTTTACATAATAAGCCTTCGCGCCGGTACCATAAAAACTTATTATCGGATCACCAGGAAACTCATCTTTCATTCTACCAACTACAGAATTACTTTTAATTATGTTGAAATTATTAATTTCGGGGTAATTTGATGTATCAAATTTTTCGGGGTTTTCTGATATAGTTTGATAAAAGTTTTCCGTATACACTTTTAATATAAGCGAGTCAGTAACGGTGTAAAGTAACGAAGCATCATCGCCAAACTTGGATTTAATAAAATTATAATAAAAATCGTATATTACAGTCTTTGATATATCTAATATGGAAAATCCGATATAAATTGGTTTATTGTACAATATTTTAACTTTATTCATATGTATAGCAACAAAGTTCTCGGTAAATATCGAGCTACTATTGAAATTGGGGCGGGATATTAGTGCTCTAGCTCCATTTCTGCCTACACTGTTATCCCAATGTGTTACTAATTTTATATCCTTTCGATTTTCCACATTTTCCATAGTTTTACCAAATATCGCGTTATTTTTTAATTTAAAAGTGTCCTTCGCAAATTTTGTGGTGGCCTTGTTACGTAAATTGGTATTAAAATCAATATACGATTTTAGCCATTTTGATTGCTTAAACTGTAATACTCGATGGGTTTGCATTACCACTAAGCCGTTGGCGATGGCTTGTTTTAAAGTTCTATAGTGTACAATGTATTTTTTTTTATCTTGTAAATTAGGAATTAATTTCGGTAATTTAGCGTTTTCTGTTGGCGGTATGATATTTTCTACTAGAAATGGAAGATCAGAATGTGCATCATGCAACTCAGGCGGATAATGCACATCCACTTCCAAAACGTAGCCATGTAAACTATCATCACCAACAGCCATAATATTTAAATCCAGAATTTCGCGCTCGCTTAACCATCGAAAACCACCATATGGTAATGCTTGTGACATACTATGACCATATAGATTTGTAGCATCAAGGTATGTTATAAATGAAGAAGGTTTTGTTGGGTCATAGTCTGATAAAAAAATATTATTAGCGATGTGCTTCCTTTCTGTACACTGGCTTATGCCGCCGCGTATACCTTTCTTAAAAAAATGTATCATGTCTATATCAGTTAAGAGCTCTAACTCTACCTTAGTCATACGTAGCATACAATCAAATGATAAACTTGGAAGGGTATAGTAATGTGCTGGATCAAGTTTATCGAATTTTAAACAATTATTCCGAAATTGCTCAAAAACATCACACAATAGCAACACATCTGATTTTAAATACACGTCCGAATAGTCCCCCAAAGTTTTACACCCAAACAAGCGCCATACTTCTTTTGCTCTTCTATAGCTTTCATCGCTAATATGTTCTTCCCGTAAATTATCATAAAATTCATCTGTACTTGGAAGACATGTATTTTCCATTTTTTCTATAGAGTCAATAAAGCTATAGGGAAAAACACCCTTTTGACGCATCAAATTAAATTGGTTGATATTTGAAAAATGTTTCCGCGTTTCAATAAAATCGTCGTCGTTTAAACCGCTGCCTAAATTTTCCAAAGACGTTGACAGAAATTTAAAACTATCAATAAATCGCAACTTTAAATATTTCCTCTTGACTTTTCCACATTTACTATCAAAATAATCGTGCACATAAATGCTTTTGGTAAATGATATGTACTTTTCCTTACTTTGAGCCAAAACACCAATTTTATCCCCATATTTACATAACTCTTTTATAAATAAATGGCTGTCGTAGCCGCTTAAGTTATGAAATATGATAGGGATAAAAGAGGGTAATTTATAATTTAAATTACAAACGGAATGTGCAGCACCAAATCTTTTTGCACCAGTTATGTGACAGTGGTCTCGTACTTTAATCTCACCCTCTTCAAAAGGGCCTTCACATATACCACATATTTTAGCATCATTAAACTCCCTTTTTTCTTCAGGCGTTAACGGTTTCATAGGCTTAATGTCTTTTAAATATGTGTTGTATAGAGCCCTTAAATCACACTCGATACGATCCACAAAGACTTGAGCTGCATTATTCCCCCGAAATAGCTCAAATTTCGAAAGTGAGTCGTCAAAAGAGCATTTAATTAAATAAGCAAAAGAATATGGTTCATGTTTAAAACTTTTTACAGTGTAAGAATTTTGTGGGTTTGGTTGTACCGTTTCAACGGGTTTTAAAACAGATTCGAAATCTGCATAAACCACGAATGGAACGCGCATTTGCTTTTCTATACCCTCGAATTTTAAAATATTTTCCGGCACACTCTTTCCAAATTTATCGATTTTTAAATCCACTGAGGGTGTTTGCGTGAAAATGTGGTTACAATCGTAGCTTTGATGTAAAGTTAAAGCTGACGGTGTACTAAAATAAATGAGGCAACCATCACAGAAATATATTTTATGTTGTTGACAACTAATTTGACTTGAAACTAAACGTGATAAATCCCGAATCCAACAATAATGACTCTTTGAACAAGTCGTATCACAAAAATGTTCACCGCCATCTTTACTACTACAGTCTTTTGTAATTAACAATAAATTTACATGCCTATCCAACTTTTTTGACGCATACCTCAGTGGACCAATAACTTCATGTATTACTTCATTATTTTCATATTTAGATTCCAGACCGTATACGTTAATTGATATGTTGTTCATTTCCTCAAATTTTTTAATGTCACGTAATTTTACTGGAAAATCCATACCTGTTACATTTAACACTCTAGAAAAATGGGGGTAGGATGTCTTCTGTGAAGGCTCTGCTGTTGGAGGAAACAATGCTGATGTTACAGCCCACGCAAAGCAAAATTCGTCCTGGTTAATCACATTGACGACAGCTCCTTTCTTTTCAATAGAACACGGCAACTTGATGTATGATGAGCCACCCATAGGCATATACTTGTTGATACCAACTTCCAAGTATAAAATTCGCACAAGAGCCCATCCTATAACAAGAAAAATAATATATAAAAATCAGTTTAATATATCGGGTTTTGATTTTTCCATACCTGAATCTTTCTCCTGGAACTCTGTCGCCTGCGTTTTTATTAATTCGGTGAAAGAATGGTAAACGGCATCCAAATCACTTTCTACACTAATTATTTGATTAGCAGTGTTGAAGGATTTTTCACTGAATATTTCTTGTGATGGAAGCATGTACTCGCCAACAGCTGTCATGTTAACTTTTAAAGCATGATGCACACGCAATAAATTATTAACAAGTTCCACCACCTTGGATTTAATGTCTGCAAAGAACAATACGTAATCGGAATGCTCCATATCACTGCTAACCCGATAGGTTGCAATTCTCCTTTTGAAGGCACATTCAACGAGTTGCACACCATGACATACCGGCAAACATGAATTATTTTTATGTTGTTGTGTTCGTTTATGCACCGACATATGATTTATTGGAACATCTACATTACATGTAGCGCAATTAATTAGCGGAATCGTCGATGTATACTCTTCAATTCGGAGCCGTTTTCCTCCAGGCACTTCATTAAATCTCGCCGCACACGATTCTCTTTGATGACGTCTCATATTATAAATATTAGTAAACTTAGAACCGCAATTTTCACAAACATATGCCATGATTTGTCAAATATTAACACATGTACTACCTATACAAGTCAGAGCCAACTGATGAATGAAACTACCCCATACCTTATATAAAACCATTCAAGGTCACCCCCAACCACGTAACATATCTTCAAGGTCACACACCCAAGGTGACCTTCAACAAAGTCAAGGTCGTCTCGACCAAGGTCAAGGTCACACACACAACCTTGAGCACAAGGTCAAGGCCAACGCACACGTGCACTTTCAAGGTCAATGACAAGGACATGTGGGCGGGACCAAAGAGGGGTGAGGCAAGGTCAAGGTCAAGGTCGAGGAGTGGGGGGATAGAGAGGATCGGGTTATGTTCACTACTGGATCCTACTCCGCGCTTGTCCTTTAGTGCCAAAATTTTTTGACATTTCTTCATAACTATAGAGAAACCTGACTCGTCCATGTTGAATATTCGTCCATACTCCATAAAACATTCTTTCCAGGCAGTATATCTTCTGATAATTTTTCCCCATAATCCAGGGAAAGGACGGTCGTTCCTACCACAGCAGCCTAAATGTCTGTTTAAATTTGGGAATATTATATATGCGGCATGTTTTATTGAAACTACTCTTGTAGCTTTCATACACTTCTAAGGCCTTGACCATATTTTATGTCCTTTCTCTTGTTAGAAGACATACTGCAACAAAAAAAAATTGATTTTCTAAACTGAACTACCTTTTTAACTATTGTTTAAAATTTTTCATTATTGCAATTATTTGTCATCCTATATTAACACTTAGAAAAATTTATGAATAAAAAAATAAAAGCATGGTATATTGGACCAGTCCAATGTAGGCAACTATGGGGGGGTTCAATTTAGGAAACACCCACTACTTTTTTAAAATAATTCATTACATATTTAAAATAAATTTTTAATAGCTTAATAAACAGAGCATAAACTTACCTGTTTAATTATAAATACGTGTTTCCAATTAATTTTTAACGAGTTAATCCCAAACATTTACGAATATTTTGGGAAAATTACAGTGAATTAGCGGAAATCACGTTATACGTGATAGCGAGCCAACGTGCTCGTCCTCCATGGTGAATTGTCGTAAACTAATGGGCGAGTGGTGAAAGTTAACGGAAGCATACATATTTTTAAATACAGAGATGGTCCAATTTGGAAGATCCTTCACTATAAGCTTCTTTCCCCTAAATAAAATATCAAACATTATATTAAAAAATAGTAAATATCTTGGATTTTTACTCAATAAAACTCTTAAGATTATGTTATATGTAGGTAAGATATATTGTACATTCAGATTCGGTTATAAGATTTTTATAATGATACGTAAAAATTCATCGCCATAATTTTGATGCTTCATAGTAACCGACTTGTTGGTTTTGTTATCGGTGTAGTAAAGTATGTTATCCTTCAAGTTTAACTAATAAATTCTTTTGAAATTGTGGTAGATAGTCATAACAAATGCAGGCATGCAATTCATAATAGGATAAACGTAGATATTTTTAGTAGTGACACAAATGTCACACATAAAAATAATTGAATGTATCATTCAGGTTTGTTTAAATATATAGGATGTACAGTATGTTCGATAAGGACCTAAATATCACTTTGGTTTCATATAAAATTCCATAAAGTAGTTTGTAACCAATCTTAATTAATGTAATCTCCCAAACACTTAAATGTGCACTTTCGTCTGTATTGGTTACCATCTTCAATATGCTAATTATAAAATACTTATTTTTTTAAATAGTTTTAAATACATTTACATTACACAGGTTTTTTTAAATCGCAGTCGAAAGATGCCTAACCGAAAAATGTTTCCTACGCACCGTGGTCATGTTTAGGTATACCGTAACAATGTACTGAGTAGTATTTTCTTAAGTACAATAATGCGAGACACCTTTTAGTTTAATTTCCTACTTTGAAACTTAATATTAAGGTTTTTCGGGGAAAAATATTATTCTATCTTTACCTTATTCTGGATTCAAAATACTTTGGTGACATGTGCCTCGTCGTAATGAATAATGGAACACGCTTGGTACCAGATGATCTGTATCAATGCCAGTCATTTTAGGTCAAGTTCATGAAGATCTTACAAAAAAAAGACTATGAATTTGTGTATTAAATTGTCATGTTCGTAACCTTCTACATCTGGAAAGTAAAGAGGGTTGGCTATTCTCCACATCCCATAGGCCTTTTTAGATCCGTTGTGCATCCTCCTATAGGGGTCTGCTTGACTCAGCCCATCACTCAGTCTACAGAATGAAACTAGGCTATGATATTGCCCAACGTGGATCCTTTGTTTAGTGAAAGAACGAGATAGTCACATGAAACATGTACTACAGTCTCATCGTCTGATTCACAACATTGACATACGGAGTGTCACGTATTTTTATATAATATAAATGTTATTTTAGATAACAGGGCCCTGTGAGAATCTCTATGATTAATCGCAGTTTCCCCTGGACATTGTCAGATATCTTTTGTTTGTTTCCACCTCCGGATAGTGTAATTATTGCCTGGGGAGTTCACAGGTTATGGTTTTATTCCACCGTATTTTAAAGAGATGCGGGGAGTTATCTTTAACTACTTTTGTTATTGTTCATTAAATCGGAGCTGCTAGTAGCTCCATATTCTTATTATATACTTAAAAAAGTCGAAATTTTAAAATAAAACGCATATATTATTTTTTAGTAATGAATTAATCTTAGTCTATGGTAACCTAAGTTTAAACTTAGGAACATCATTTGACTAAATCGAGAAAAATTTTCTTGCTTGCTAGAAATAATACTTAAACTATTACGTTTTTATGCGTAAGTTGGGTACCATGACGATGACAAGTAACAAAACTGTAACTCTGGATATTATTTTAAGAACGTTATCCATATTAAAAATATTATTTTTATGGCGTAATTGCATAAATTATACATAAGTTTTCGTGTTTTAGAACTTGTGTTGAATGGTACGATGATGTGTACATGGTTGATACATTATATTTTTACTTTTAAGTCGGCGACCATTTTCAAATCAGTTATTGAAGATCGAATAAAAAATACTGATTAAAGGGATTATTTTACTGACACATGTGTATTCCTTGAAATGTATTGTGCAAATTTAAAACCGCCTTTGAAAGTATAGATTACGGATTATACAACGTCGACTTAAGCGGGTTAAAAGGGAAATAGTTACAATGCAGTATCGCAGAACACACTTGGAGTAATTAAATTAAAACCTTATGTGATAGTCTGAGGCAACAGTGATATAAAGAATATAGTTAAAAGAAATTTTGTAGAGTAGTTTTAGGCTTATCTTTCAGTTTATACTTGTTAACAGTTAAGAGATATGTGTTGAAATTTCATTTAATAAAACGTATCAAGATTAGCGAAATAGTTTAAAATCACCCTGTATTTGATTGACAAATTTAAAAATCTTGTTTCAGTAAATACATATTTCGAAAAATGAATTTTCATGCTAGAAGGAAGGATCGACAATGAAGTGATAAGTAAGCCTAAAGAAATATTAGATTAATACTAAAGATTTAATTACTGGAATAAATATTTATCTTTAGTAGAGTTTTGATATGTCGTAAATCATTTCGTTGTTTGCTAGTAAATGTTTGGGATGTGCAAACTTTATGAAATAGTAATTTATATTGGTCAAATGAACGGGACTAGAAGTGTACCGTAAAGGAATCTATAGGATGTATATCACAATTTTTTTTTTAATTTTAATTTTTTAAGAAAATATTTTCTTCATAAACAATTTACTCAATAAAAGATACGATTTAATGATTTTTCTACATGGCAACACCACAATTTAAAAATATGAATTTCACATAAAAGTTAACTATCTGAGCATTTAGTATTTTGTTTTTTGATTATACAGGGTGTCCAAGATAAGGATCCTAACCATGGGGATCTCGGAAACAGTTGGAGATACGAGGTCGGTTAAATTAGAGAAAAGTTGTGCAATTTAGTGCTGAATTAAACGCAATTTAAAAATTTTAAAAATTCAAAATACTTCCGGAGATTTCCGGAAAAAACCGAATTTTGGCAAAATCGTTTTTAATTTTTGTAGGCTTTATTTAAAGAGATATCAAAAAATAAAAGGTAGATTCTCTTCTTGCCACTTTTTATTTTTTATAATTTGGTCTAAACAAAATTTAAATCCGACGTTTCGTTTCTGAGATACCATCATGAACTTTCATTTTTTATATGGAACAAAAAAAAGTATCCCATGTATTTGATAGCATTTTTTATTACAAATTCAACGGTGTATCACACTTGCATATCAAGTGTGTAGTTCATTGGCTTTTATAAAACTGATATACCTTTCTCTCTCGCTCTCATGGAGCTCTTATGGAAAGTACTTGAACTACGTATTCGATATGCAAGGGTGATACATCGTTGAATTTGTAATAAAAAATGCTATCAAATACATGGGATACTTTTTTTTGTTCCATATAAAAAATGAAAGTTCATGATGGTATCTCAGAAACGAAACGTCGGATTTAAATTTTGTTTAGACCATATTATAAAAAATAAAAAGTGGCAATGAGAATCTACCTTTTATTTTCTGATATCTCTTTAAATAAAGCCTGCAAAAATTAAAAACGATTTTGCCAAATTTCGTTTTTTCCGGAAATCTCCGGAAGTGTTTGAAATTTTTAAATTTTTTTAACTGCGTTTAATTTAGCACTAAATTGCGCAACTTTTCTCTAATTTAACCGACCTCGTATCTCCAACTGTTTCCGAGATCCACATGCTTAGGATCCTTATCTTGGACACCCTGTATATACGTATCGATAGTCTATTTACTAATATCAGCCTTTATGCTACTTTTTCATACACTTTGATGGAAACATGTGAAATGTATTATCTAAGTCCCTAGTTGAACCTTCAGAAAATTAAATTGCTTTAAATCAAAAACACTATCCAATTAAGTTATAAAATATTTAACTTGCAAGATGACATATAAAATAAGGATGTAGACATAAAAGGATTAATATGAAATAGTCACTGGTCTACCCATTTTTCATAGCATTAATGGGATCGTATGGCTCACAGACTCCAAAAAAATATGTGTGTGTGTTTTACTAACCTCACATAAGTGTCGTTCACTTTTTAGGTTAAATATAAAATACAAAAGTATTTCTGGAAATATAATTTTTTTTTAGATTTAAAACTCATATATGTAGTCTTTTCATATTTTGTTGGGCATATGTATTCAATATTTTCATTTTTTGGAATAACAAGTACACATCTTATCAGATTTTTTAGCTCTCTTTTCAAGTATAGCATTTTTAATCTTCTACATATGTATCCATTAACGAGTGCATGTCCAAGTTTGTCTATAAACGATAATCTAGTGTTATTATTTTCAGGCACGGAAGTACACATAATAAATTAATTGGTACCACAGATATCTACAAAACGTTTAGCATGATTACAAAAATGTTTAGCATATTTTTCATTTAACTCATTTAATCCTTCTTTTGTAAGGTTATAAAAACATACATAAAATTTTATCTAAATCTGCAGGGGTTTATTGGGAATGTACATATTAAATTGGCATCGATTTTTAAACCCGCCCAACATTTCTTCAACACATATATGAGCACCAGGTTTATATGTGTTCTGTGCATTTCGAACAAATAAGTCAAAACAAAACTTGAATAGGTGTCGCTGAATTAGTTTAAACTCGTTCTCATCATTGGTATCATCAAATCTAAGGGCGGCTACTAAAAGGACTTCTACGACATAACTATTTAATTTTAAGCTAAATAAGTTGTGCTTAAGCTTGATCACTAAAATTTAATCAAATGCATCAAATACGTATTGATTTATTCCACAACTGCGATTACTTACTGTAAATTGCTACGACATTCTAATACATTATATGGTGTTAAAATCAGGTTTATTTAAAAGGCGTACGCAAAAAAAATTGTAAATTCTAACAGACAAAATGTTAGTCATACAATAATTCTTGAAGAGTTGGTTTATTATGGTTTGCTTGACGCCAAAACTGTGCAAAAGATCACAGAGTTGTGGAGTGTAATTTTGGATTGTGTTGAAATGGACATTAAAGTCCCCCACCGAAACAATTTTTTTTGTTTGTACCAATCTCTTCCAGCCCTACAAGAAAAGTGTCAAAGTGGCCCTTAGGAGATCGGTAAATCGTCAAAACTAAAACATTAAAATCATTTAAGCATACAGCACAACACTCAATACATTGTTAAATGGTAAAATCACTAATTAATTCTAAAGCAACACCGCCACCATTGGTGTTTGTTCTTGAGAAGAGACCTGCCAGTTTGAATTGTTGGATATTAAGGTGTTCTGCCTCTAGGGAGTTTAACCAATGTTCAGATAAGCAGACAACATCATGGTCTTTGTCTGTCAAAAAAGCTTCCATTAAGCTAATTTTGTTTGGAAGTGAATGGATATTAAGATGCAGAATTTTTAATTTTCTGGTGTTGTCCTTGAATAATTCTTTTGATAATTGTTTTCACCATTGTCTGGTGCTGCAACTTGAGAAAATGTTTAACCACCATTCCTGCTGGCCACAGCTCAGTGGAGAGATATTTATCTCTTCTAAATAGAGGTACTGCTAATTTAAAGGAACTATACATATTTTAACAAGTAAGCCATTTTTTCTGCTACTTTAAACATTGATGAAGCCTCATTAGTACCTCTGAGAGGTTCAGGTCGCTTATTATTATTTGGTTTGGTATTATTTCTTTTTGCTTCAATCCATTCTGTAACATTTTCATTGTTGACATGTTCCGTGCCATCTATCGTCCCTTCTATCGGTCAAACGATTTTAATGCTTGTTGCGACATCTAGTGGGTGTTTTGTAGACTGTAGATTTTTTGATTTCGGAGGACTTTGCCTGAGCTGCAGTTGTTTGCTGTTAACACTTTTTCGTAATTAAACAATGATTATTGTTTCCCATATTTTATTTTATTCTGGGACATTCCCAGACTAACATGTTATGACAAATTCTCATTGCAGAGAGAGAGAGAGACAATGTTACCATTCTTAACAATTAGGTCACTGTTGCCATTGTGATATAAATATAAAATAACTTAAAATAAATTGTTCAAATATACAAAAGAGTATCTAACTAATTTTTTGTAAAGATGTGAATTTAAATCGATAAACATTAACAACAAATATGTGCTACATATGCACTATACTAATTGCAAATTTTACATAACTAAACTACTAACACTATATTAAGTCTTTGAAAACTATAAGTCACAAACTTCGTTTGGTAAAGGACCACAGGTTTGATATAGAACGGTTAAGAATGCCACGAGAGGTTTGAACAGAAGCAACACTGCACTGTTTATCAAGTCCGGGATGAAGCAATGTGACACGTCCAGTTAAAAGGAGGTAAGTTATCACGAATAAGAACCAATTCACCAATTTGAAGGTTTCTTTGAGGATAGTTCCATTTTATATACTGTTGAAGTAGGATCACATACTCCTTTGACCAACGTGACCAAAAATTTTGGTAGAGCTTTTCTATGTATTGGGACTTGGAAAGACGGTTACTAGATATATCTTGACAATTCAAATCTGGCAATGAGGTTAATCTTCTGCCAAATAAGAAGTGAGCTGATATAAGGATATCATAATCACTAGGATCTGGAGAAATTGGGACTAATAGACGGGAATTAAGCTTTGCTTCAATTTAAGTAAGCAGACTATAAAAATTTTCAAATGCTAAAGACGTATTTCCCATAATAAGTTTCATGTGAAATTTGCAAGCGTCTTGTAAATACGTGTTTGCTTGAGACCACAGCAGGATGCTTTTTAGCATAATCTATATTAGAGAGCTATAACTACTCCCCGCCCTTAAGACTCCCTGAGCATCAATAAATGAATTTAGACTACTTAATGGATCTTTTTGTACAGATTGATTCTTTGATAATAGAGAATACTCTTCGGGAAATGATTCTCAAATATTGAAGTGCACTATTTATTTCCTTTGCTGAAAGCGAACCAGTTAATCTAGAATATTTATCAACTTTACAGTTAAAATAAAAGCGCCAGAGATAAGCGAAACTATGCTTGAGTCGAGAAAAACTCGAAAACCTTAGGCAAGGATATGTTTCATCAACAATCTGACATATTTTCACTTGTTTTTCGACGTCGGGTAATTCCTCTTCCATTTTTAATACTGATTTAGGCCATACTGCACAGTTTTGTTTTAACCAACTAGGTCTATTCCACCAATCATCACAGTGGAGCAATTTTTCTGAATACACACCTCTAGAAAGCATATCAGCTGGATTATTTTTCGCACTAATATGATGCTAATCTTCAACAGAAGTTAATGTTTGTTGTAGGTAAAAGTATGTCAATTGTGAGGTGACTGTGAAATCCAACCCAATATCACAGTTGAATCAGTTCAGACATAAGTTTTTGAGACATTCAAATTGACGGAGTCTCTAAATTTATGCTGCAATTGAGCTAAAACCAATGCTCCATATAACTCTAAGCAGGGTAAAGTAACTACTTGTAAGGGAGGTACCTTTGCCTTGGCATAAACTAAAGAAGTTTGAACCTCATCATTAGGACCAGTACTTTTTAGATATATACATGCACCATAAGCCATTACATCACAAAACCCATGAAGTTCCACTTCATTAAAATTCCTATACACTATTTGTCTAGGTACTAAAAGCCTATTTAAGATTAACAAATTCTGATTGAATCGATGCCAAGAAGAGTGAATATCTGTAGGTAAAGATTCGTCCCAATCAATTTTTGCAGTCCACAATTTCTATAAAATGATGTAAATTTTAGCAATTGTAGATAGTATAGTTCGAGATAAAGTGGTAAATAAATATGATACATCAGAACATCACTTTTAAATGACCAATAAAGTCCAAGAGTTTTATTTTCCTTTTTATCACCAGAGGTCAGGTGTCGATCACATGGAATGCAATTATAACAAATAATTTTCTTTAAAACTTCAGGCGAGTTAGTAAACCACTTTCTTAAAATAAAGCAACCAGATTTTAAGATATCAGACACTTCTTTTCTTAAGATTTCTGCATTTTCAACAGTACTTGTACCAAACAATATATCATCCACAAAGAAGTTTTGTAAAATAATATAATAAAATTCTAAACCAAAGCTGCTTATGGCACCTGATAGCCAAGAATGGAGCAGAAGTTGTACCATACGTAATAGTGTTTAATTTGTATACCTTTAACTCATCAGTCGGATTAGCTCTCCAGTATATTTTTTGAAAATACTTTTGATCATCTTGAACCAGAACCATCCTATACATTTTTGCCAGATATGCACACACATTTCAATAAAATGGAAAGTACAACATCTTGTATGTTTGGTCCAGTATAGTGAATATTATGCAATGAAAGACCATTATTTGTTGGTGCATTAAACAACACGCAAACGAGCCGTAGAACTATTTTCATTAAACACACCATGATGAGGCATAAAATAAGAATATTCAGTAGAAGGATTTCCAGTATCTAAACTCATGTGACCCATGGACCCATATTCTGACATAAACTTTACATAAAGTTTCTTTATTTTAGGATTTTTCTGTGGCCTTTTTTCCAGAAAGAAGAACTGTCTTCTTTCAGAAATACTTGAATTGCCAAGAACAGATGGAGGTTGCTTAAAAGGTATTTGAACCACAAATTTACCAAAGTCTCCACGATTCATATTTTTAATAAATATTGACTCACATTTCTGATCTTCTCTAGACAAAATAGGTTGTAAACCATTAGGAGGATCTTCTACTGCCGAAAACCTTTCCAACTGATTATAAAGCTCAGTGTTTAGACTAAGATTGCAATAATTTGTATGCCATGAAAATCTACTAGAAGTAACAGAACCAGAAATTAACCAACTAAGACGAGTTTTTTGAATTATAGGCTGGGTATCACCCAGCCTAATCTGACATAAAAATTGATAAAATATATCAACACCTAATAAAAGATCAATAGATCCTTGAATTGCATAGCCAGGATCAGCCAACTTAAGATGCTGGGGTATATTCAAATGTGAAACATCTAATTTTTTATTAGGTACACTTTCACTTATTTTAGGTACCACCAGACATTGGATGATGTAAACAAAACAAATTATACATTGACACCTTGGATGTATGTACTATTGAGAAAAATATTTACAGTTATCAGTATTACAGAATGATGTTACCGGTATAAAACGTCCCTTTCTTTTTATGTAGGAGTCAATTTCTGGCTTATCGATTTTAATATGCGTACCATCAATTACTTCTACTACATCTGGAAATCCATTTTGTTGGAAATGTCTCTCAATGATCTGTTTGTGATCTTCATTAGGCCAAGTAATTACATTATGTTATTGATTCGACAAAAAATAAGACAGTCTTCTTATTATTCGGTGCATACTACTAGTTGCTATTGCAAACCGGTCTGCCACTTCACGAAAACTTGCTGTTTGATGTCCGAACAAACAAAAATATATTAATACTTGTTCCTGTGCATTGATTTTCCCAAACTGTCCCGCACAGTTGTTATGACAATGGCTCTGTCCAAACTTATTGATAATTTTTCCATCTTATCCCTACTCGTTCTAAAATGTACAATATCATCTATAAATTTTCATTTTTAGCTCTTTGATTTTCTGCTATGAAATCTTTCAATTCGTCGTAACTTGAGGATATTTCTTGACCATAAACTTCAGAAGTATCATTTGAGGTAAAATTATCAATATCTACCATTGCCATATTAATAATATTTCAACAATTCAAAGTTGTAAACAAACACGATAAAATTCTTAAGGTTAAGTTAGAATAGAAAAACTAAATAATCTTGAGCTGTCAGCTTGTCGGTTGACCCGGTATACGCATTGCTCAAAATCGCATCAAGAATCTGAAGAAAATACACAAACTGTTCTGACGGTTTGAGTACGGTTTGCAAATCATACAACGGCTTGTTGGAACAGTCGACAAAACAGTTCCGTATTTAATTTAGTTTATGTTAAAACGCTTCAATTAATACTGCGAATGCGTCTGATTATTTTGTACGATCTTTGACTGTGGTTGGAACGAAGGTATTAAGTTAGCTTAAACCTCACAGTATTGTTATCACAGTAACAATCAAAAACAAAAATATATTTCTAGAGGAGTTTCATCAAAACCTATATAAACTACGTGTGCAACCATACAAAGGCTTGTTGGAATAGTTGATAAAACAGTTCCCGATTTAATTTGGTTTATGTTGAAACACTTAAATTAATACTGCACAGGCGTCTGATCATTTTGTACGATCCTTGACTATGGTTGAAACGAAGGTATTAAGTCAGCTTAAACCTCGCACTATTGTTATCGCAGTAACAATGAAAAACAAAAGGTATTTATAGACGAGTTTCAAAACCTACTACTACGTGTGCAAGGGAATTTAATACAAAAAGGCATGCCTTAAGTATTAATTAATTAAAGTTTAGAAGTGATTAGAAGTATTCTGCAATAGTGTCGAAACCCATGAAAAAATTATTTCTTTATATGTTTTTCTAGGTAATTGTCTAAAGTATCCAAAAAATATGATAATAAACACCTGTCAAAATTTTGAGCCAACGAGTTTAGAGGCAAGTTCGTTTCTGACTTTCTTGATAATGTTGAAAGGTCTTTATGGCTCGGATTCTTGAGTCTTTATCGATTATACAGTATGACATAATTCTATTATAAAATATAAGTTTGCTTACAAGCTACAGTCCAAGAGGTACATTATATATATATATATATATATATATATATATATATATATATATATATATATATAATGGAAAACATCGGACCTGAAAAATGTTTTTTATCCTTTTTAATTTGTATTTTTATGCTTTCAACTATGTAAAAATTGACGTAAAATTTGTAATCAGGTTTTTGTTTTAAAAATACAAAAATCTGTGATATGAAAAATTGTTTTACAATAAAAAAAATATTTGTTAACGAAATCTAGATACACAATTTTTATACTTATGTAAACAATATTAAAACCCACTTGAATAATTTCGTATCAAAAGTATATTAGGAAAAGAGCCTATAAATATAAACATAATATGGTCTCTTGACAAACGCTATTTTACGACTCCCTGACTTTTTTAAAAACAAATCTCTGCATAGTGGTCTCATTCATTCCTTGTTTTTTATGACCGTAGAGTCATCGTTTTTCAGCCTGCATTACGTTATGGCCGGGCGTATATTCTTGGGATTACACTTACAAATGTTTTCTATAAAAAAATTTTACATACCCTAAATAAATACAAAAATTATATATAAAGTTTTATCTCGTCAACAAAAATGTACAATATGTCATACTTCTTACAACTAGATTCAAGTTAAATGACCTGAAATGGACAAAACAATATGGATAAATTTGGTTTATGTTTCAGAGCTGTTTATTATTATTGGGCATATCGAGTTTCTAAAATGTTTATACTGTAAATCTTAATATTTTATTGGCAATGCTTATAAAAAATTAGAGACTTATTTAGAATTAGTTGAGACTTACTGTAGATAAAAATGAAAAAGATAAAGTTTTGGTTTACGAAATATAGTCCTTAAAAATTTAATACTTAGGTACTTATTTCAAGGTTTGGCCATGTTGAGATGTAAGACAGAAGTAGTGTCTCTTACAACAGTAGTTCAATCAATAATTGTCAATAGCCTTTCTTCAATATTTGATAGTAGTACAGGTACATTATCACTACCAGTTTTTTTGTTTATGTCTATTCTAGTTTTAAGGGCTTTTCCTTTTATTCTACCTTTCCATTTTCTAAACGCCTAAAAAATAAATAGGTATGTTTTAAAAATACATTCATTCATTGCTGATATAACTCATAATATAAATATCATATCTAATTACTAATGCCAATTTTTCCTGAGCTTTTGATTCATATCCAATCAAATTTAATACACTTTCTACAGCTTTCACTAAGGTGGCTAAATGGAAATATGCCTGGTCTGGATAAATTTTCCATGTCTTTCGCAGTATCGTAATTAATTTTTATAGGTATATCAAATAATTATAAATAAAAATAGTATGATAAAATATGCCTAATTTCAAGATTGCGTTTGGACAAAATTGACACAACGATGTTAGAAAAGGAAAAAACTTTTCGCGGTGTCAAGACAAGGGTAGATGCCAAAGAGACAGGTGAATTTCTTTCCCTACCGCTTTTACTTTTGGGCTTTATTCGGTTGCATCGATGCCATCTGATCTGGCTTACAGAATAAGAAAGTCGATAGATATAAGGAATTAAAGAGATCCTTTTCTTTATTATGTATATAGAATCTCAGCCATGGTTTCAAAAATAAAATAGTGAAACTCGGAATTCCGGTTGTGGCATTTTCAGCTCTATCAAAAATAAAAAAAAAACTTAATTTTTTCGAATACGACGCAACGTTGTTAATGTAATCAGTAAGTAGGCAAGAATATTCCCGATCTATCGTTAAAGAGTATCCCCATACGTAGCTAGAATCAGGGGCGGATTCAGCCTCTCTTTTTGGGGGGTTCGGTGATATCACAAAAGTACAGTATGGCAAGCGAAAGCAAGTTGTCGATGGAGGAGGAGATGCCAGCAACATTCCCATTTCGTAAAGTCCTCCAGAGATCAAGCAATTTCAGTAATTTTTGGCAGGAAGGCCATGATAAACTAATATTATGTTTCTATGATAAGGCATGTCATTGTCAGTTTCAATTAACTATTTATTAACTTATAATTCTGTTGCATCCGCTGCGAATACAAAATAAATTTAAGATGTCAGCGTTTGTAAACGTATAATTTTCTATTTTTCGGCAATATTTTTTGCGAACAAATACGGTAGAAAAAAAGTTGATAAATAAAATTAATTGCAATTGACAATGACACGCCTCACCATAGAAACATAGTTTTAGTTAGTTTATCATGGTCTTGTTGCTAAAAATTACTAAAACTGCTTAATATTAGGAATATTGTGCGAAAACTCGTCAATAAGTTGAAAACTGTTCCAGCTAGGTATAGGGGATATCCTATGTGTACAGATAAGGAATGTTCTTGCCTATCTACTGAATAAACCAACAACGTAGCATTGTATTTAACGACATTAGGTTTTTTAAATTTTCTGATAAAATTTTGTTATTTTTGCACACTCCTGTATCTAAAATGTCATTTTACGATAATTTATTATCGAGCCCATTATCTAAAGTCACAGCTGAAATTCCGGTATAATCGAAAGTCGCACAAGAGCGCTGTTACTTCATTTGAAGAGGGCGTCAGTGGAATCCCCACAATACAAATGTGCAGGATTCAAATAAGCAAAGTTTTTGACAAGGTGTGGCACAACGGACTGATTGTCAAAATGATAAGGTTAGGAATTCCAAGTTACCTTGTGAAACTAGTCTCACGTTTCTAGAAGGGAGAACTCTCGTAGTATCGTCAGATGACGCAATGTCAGAAACAAAGCATGTTAGAGCGGGCGTGCCACAGGGTCATCTTTGTCACCGACCCTATTCAACTTATATACAGCAGATATTCCGACAGACTATTTTAGTAAGCTGTTTCTATTCGCTGACGATACTGCGTTTGCGACCTCTTCCGGGTCATTACGTTATGTGTGTTGAGGTTGCAGCGGCATATCAACAAACTTGAGAGATGGATGACTGATCGAAAAATCAAAATTAATCCAAATAAGACTCAAACAGTCATTTTTTCAAGAAAACGCTTTAAGAATCCGGATAATTGGTTGTCCATCTCGAACGTGCGCATTCCCTGGCGGGATAGCGCCAAGTACTTGGGGCTAGTTTTTGATAAAATACTGAATTGGCTACTAAATACAAATGGTCATGGTTGGCTCACTATTCGCTCTTACATCGAAATAGCAAGTTAAATTTGAAGAACAAACTTACCATCTACAAGTTATTCATACGTTCGATCCTGTTATTTGGTGCTCCAACTTGGATCACCACTGGCAGGTCTCGATTTAGGCGAATAGAGAGCTTCCAAAACAAGGTTTTACGCATGATCTGCGGAGCCCCATACTATGTCAGGAACACGATAATTCACAGAGATTTAAATTGTGTTACTTTCAGCACTTTTATACATGAAAGTATTGCTAAATACTTGGATAGAGCTGAACACTCAACCAACCCAGTTATCTCAGACTCACACACACTCACCAAAACACCACGCCAACGGTACCCCTACCTCAGAGATTGGCTTCTTGACCATTAAGCCGGGTCACTTTTTCCAAATTTAACTGGCTTAAAAGCAAAATTTAATTCTCAGTCTCATACCGTTCTAAGTCCATAATCATCAAGCATACAAGTCTATAGGTACGAAACCTGACTAATATTCTAATGGACGCTCACCGTGAGACACCCTGTATATTCACCAGACGCCCTTTATAGTAATGCACTGTAACTGGTAGAAACATTTTATTCATGTATTCAAAAAGTGATACCTTGTGTTAAAGATATATAAATAAACGATTTCAAGGAGTTATTCAAGTATTTCTTGTATAATATAAAAATACAAATAGGTATTCTTATAATTAACATAATATCAGATTCAATAGTAGCAGAATTCACTTAGGTCATTACCGGCTACAGCTCAAGTCGTTTATTTACTCAAACATTTTAGGCGGATTAGAGCTTCCAAGGGGTAGTTCAACAGTATGAAATTGTTCGATCGGTGACCTGAGCAAATTAGGTTTGCGAGGGTTGCTGACATAAGGATACATATAACGTAAGCCATATAAGAAATATATTCAGTTAAAATGATGTGGTTTTCGTGATATATTTTGTGTGCTTTAACCTATTGGATATATACTTATACTATATCGTACTGTTTTAATCTGTTAACCAATGTGGAATAATACAATTTTTTAGGTACTGTAAAATCATAAAATATAAGTCCCTATTCTATAAATTTATTGTTAGCAAATTATTATTTGCACAGAATAGCTGATATTTTGCGACCAAATTTACAAAGTACATTCGCAGATCTTTTACTATTGGGTTCCTATTTCTATTATCAACCACATACTATTTTTAGATGGTAATAGTGTTACTATTTAATATTTAAACTTGAATGGTTACCTCATATGTAAAAAATATCTTGAGACCCGACACCAAACATGCGTACTTGAAAATTAAAATAAAAATGGAAAATATGACAAGAAGATTTTCGAAAATGTTACTATTTTATCCAACAAATTATTAAAATGTATTGCTTTTTGTAGTTAAATAACGTCAAAATTTGAATTATGTGCTTTAAAAAATAACATCCTATTTGGATTTTAGAATGACAAATGACATAACCAACTTTCTATCCGAAATGCTACGAATATTAGGTTATAAGCAACTTTTTAACCTATACAGGTAGGAATTTTGTTCAGATTTTATAAGTAATTGTCACTATCAACGTTGCGAATTTACCGTAGAAAGAGAATTCAACATTACAAACAAAAATACGGGATTATCAGTTATTGGAATATGTGAATATTATGTTGTTAAAAAAAATTTTACCAAAAGTTCTTCGACTAAAACTTCAGATTTTTTTAAAAGTTTTGCCGTGTTTCTTAAAAATGAAAAACATATATGATATATGAATTCTCTGGTGTTAAAGTGAGCTCAGGAATCATTTCCTTAATTTTCTACATGTGTGTAACTGCACCTTTAATATCAGGTTGTTTAATAAGTTCTGTCGCTTGATAAGAAAAACACGATTTTATGGTTTGAAATACATTTTATTATTCAATATAATCTTTCTAAACTTCAATACAATTATTTCAGTGATCTTATAATTTATGAAGTTCATCCCTGAAGTGAGAATCCAGAAGATTGTCGAAATACGCTTCCACAGCTGCTATTATCTCTTCGTTCGAAGAAAACCATTCCCATCCACGAATTTTTTGAGATGTGAGAACAGCCAGAGGAAGCTAAATCTGGCGAATAGGGTATATATTGCAACAATTCGTACATTAATTCTTTTGATTTTCGCGATGGTTTTTTTCAGCTGTGGGAGCATTGTGTTGATGAAAAATGATACTTTTCTTCTGTAAACCAGATCTTTTCTCACGAATGTTTACATCCAGCTGGTCCGGAAAGTCACGATAACAACAGTTTATTGTTTTGCCAGGGGAAATCCACGAACAAAATTTCTTTTCTATCCCAAAAAATTGATGCTAAATCTTTTTTTTCCAATTTCTGGAGCCGAAATATCGGGTTCACATCACTCCTTAGCCTCTTGTTTAGATTTACGGTCATGGTGGTAGACCCAAGTTTCATTCATAGTGATAAAACGAGGCATAAAATACCTTTTATCCTTTCTAAAATGCCCCAAATATTACTGAGAAAGTCACATTCGAATGTGTTTTTGTTCAGTTGTCAGCGAATGCGGCACCCATTGTACACACAGCTTTCTGAAACTCAAAACTTCAGCTAAAATATTGCTTACACTGCCTAATTAGGTCCCTAGGACTTCTACTAAATCTTTGTTGATTAATTGACGATCTTCCAAAACCATATCCTGTATTTCTGCTACGATTTCAGATGTTGATGCAATTTTTGAACGTCCTTCACATCGATTGTCTTCAAGACTTCTACGACCATGCTTAAATTCAACAACCCATCTTTCTGTTGTTCTAATTGAAGGTAAAGAGTATTCATACACTTTTAAAAATCGTTCATGAACTTGTTTTGGTGCTACTCCTACCAAAAATAAAAATTTCATCACTCACATTCCCTTTTTTCCATTGTAAAAAAATAATATGATACGTCAACTTTAAACAGCTGTAAATATATGAATGAGTTAACAGAAACTTCATACGTATTCATGAAACAGTAGTGACATGTTTAGAAAAATAAAACGATGAACCTTCTCTCAACCTAATCTTATCGAACAACTGAGTAGTAACTATAATTTAAGATCCGTCATTCTTTTTATGTTAAATGTAACAATTAAAGTTTTAATTCATTGTGATGTCACTAAATAAGCAATCGTAAAATGAGAGCTAGAATATTTGTGCTCTAATTCCAACTATACGAAAAAAAATAACCTAAAAGAAAAAATAATATAGGTTTATTGAAAGTCCAATGCTATCTAAGAAAATATTAGCTTGACCTGTTATTTTAGTCGAGTTATTTCTGTATTAATAGTATTGGTAATATTGCTTATTTTGAAATATAAATGATTTTGAATATTTGTCAACACTTTTTTGTTTGTCTGTTCAAGATTTAAATTGGAGCAGTGCTTAAAAATATAATCTCTTGGTAAAACAGAAATATTACCCCAAAAATTGTGCGTCATCTAAAATAAATATAATGATTTATACATTTGATTGCATTGTAATTGATGTTGAGTTTTGATAATAATTAAAAATTTTCTTAATAAATAATTAACAAAAAATGAGGGACCTGACAAGAAAAACGGCCCGAAATAAGTTAATTATTATTTTTTCAACAAATAAATCAATAAACGGACATCCATACTTTCGTGTGTAGCATTTGATTTTCTATACTTTTAGACACTATCCCCTAATTCATTAACATGATCCAACTTTGAAACGGCTCTAAGTTAATAAGTAGAGGGGATTTAAATTGACAAGTGCAACAATAAGTTAAGCTAGTTTTGAACCTCAAAAGTATATCGATAAAAAATAATTTTCTTTTATTACTAAACCGGAAAAAATGGAATATTTTATTTATTTTCGGAAGAACTAACCTGAACTATTTATATTTATATCAAGGCTTTATCTCTAAGTTATTGTCCTTAATATTCCTGAAAAGCGTTTATTTGTTGATATATGTAATATAATTAAACAAAGTGGCCAACCAGAAGATCTAATTTCCATGGCAAATAAATCGGGTCCAAGTCTTAAACTTTGTTAGTGAATCTGGTTGTAAATGCTTAATTTATTTTACTGGTATAATTTAAGTTCCGTGTCCCACGTAATTAATTTTCTTGAAGAATTTGTAATTTTTAAATGAGGTGTTGTTTTCAAAAACTAAATTTTGTCAAATTTGATCATAACATAATATAGAAGTAACAGAACCACTGAATCAGCAACAACGGTTTTCATTTTAAAACTTTATGATCTAGGGTTGTTTCAGCGATTTATTGAAAACATTGTTAATATCAACAGATCAGTCCATCAAGAGCTGTAGATTGTATTAAAAAAAAGAAGCAAATCACAAGGAAATAAAATAGCTTTTAGTTTCAGATCTCTTCTGAAGAAGCGTTAAAATATTTTAAATGCTATGTTTTTGAATGGATAGTTTTGACAAATGGACCTCAGACAATGCAGCATTTCAAAATAATTTTGTCGCAAGACTTTTGCTGGATGAGTATGGGACGTTAGAAGAACTCAAATATATTTAACAAGCTGTTAAATTTCGTACGTGGTTAGTTAATCACTGTAATATTTTTTTAAACAACCGACTGCAAAGTGGAATTTAAATTTGACCTTTTAACAATAAAAAGTTTAAATCAATAAGTAAACTTAGTTTGGAATTGAAAGTTTATGTTTAGTTCTGATATATAATTACCTACAATGGTTATTTTTAAGACGCAATCAAAGCTATAGCTTAGTGCTTTTCTATAAACACAATTTAGTTAGCAGATTATGATCGACTAAAAATATATAATCAATACAACATCACTTAGCAATTAGAGGATCTTACAAGGGAACCACCCCAATCCGACCTCGCCGATTTTGATCATTTTTGGATATGTTCTAGTACTTGAAAAAAATAACAGATACGTATTTTTTTTATCGGCTGACATTCACTCCCAAAGTCAACCCTTAAAATTATTTTTTTCAATATATCTCAGAATCTAATGAATATTTTTAAATAAAATCACGTGGAAAATATTCGTCATATAAAGTCAAAAATAAAAGATATATTTAAGACCAAAGGAGTTGCAACCTCTATTTTACATTAAAAAAAAACACAACTTAAAAAAATTATAAAAAGCATTTTCATTAACAATATCGATCACTAGCGTTGGTGTATTTCGGGATTTCACAAATCACCACCACTAAATACCGTTAACTACCCGTTACAGTGGTAATTTTTTTTTCTAAAAAGTAATCCAATGTGTAAAGCGAATGTAATTTATAAAAAATGTAAATATATTATTTTTTTTCTCAATAATAGTACTAAAAGGGTGAAAAAAGTCTCCCCCAAAAGTAAATACCTAATACATCATAAGTTCGAATTAAAATTCTTTTATAAATAAAAAGATAATAAGTCCCATATGTATAAAGGACACAACATTATTATTTTCAATATACCAACATTTCTTTAAGGCGTGAAAACCATCCCTGAAGTGTACCCTTAAAATTCATCTTGATGGACCTTACCATTTAATATGTATTTTTAAATAAAACCAAGTGTAAAAATATTTGTCGTAAGAAGCCTGAAATATAAGGTGTATTTATGATCTAAGGAGTTGTAACTCTTATTTTATATTTATAAAATACATTTTTTATAAATATTTTTTTATAAAAATCGAAAAATGAACTTAAAAAAAATATAAAAAGCATTTTCGTTAACAATATCGATTATCAGTATTGGCGTTTACAATATAAAATAAGGGGTGCAACCTTTTTGGTCATAAATACGCTTTATATTTCAGGATTCTTAAGAAAATTATTTTTCAACTTAATTTTATTAAAAAATCTCCATTAAATGTTGATGCATATGAAAAATTAATTTATAAAGTTCAACTTTAGGGGTAATTTTCACTCCTTACAAGTGAATATAAGTATGTTAAAAACAGTTTTCTCCTTATTAAATCATACAGGACTTATTTTATATTTTGTTTTATTAAAGAATTTTAATTGGACCTCTTGTTACATTAGATATTTACTTTTGGGGTTGACTTTTTTCACCCTTTTGGTACTATTATTAAAAAAAATAATATATTTGAATTTTTTATAAATAACATTCGCTGCACACTTTGGATGACTTTTAAGAAAATAATTTTTTTATCACTTATAGGTGGTCCATTAGTGTAAGGGTTTGTTAACGATTTTGAAAAATCCCGAAACACGCCAATACTAATAATCAATATTGTTAACAAAAATGCTTTTTATAATTCTGTTGAGTTCATTCCCCGATATTTATAACAAAAATATTAATAAAAAATGTAGTTTTTTTAAAATATATAATAGGGGTTCCAACTTTTTGGGTCATAAATACACCTCACATTTGTGACTTTTTATGACGAATATTTTCCACTTGATTTTATTCAAAATTATTCATTAAATGCTGAGATATATTTAAAAAAATAATTTTAAGGGTTGATTTTGAGGTTGAGTTTTACCCCTTAAAAGTGGATATCTATTAGTTTTTTAAGTACTACAACATATCTAAAAATGATCAAAATCGGTGAGGTCGGGTTGGGGGGGTTCCATTATTAGTGTTACAGCATCTAAATTAGACTTAAAGCCTATATATATATATATATATATATATATATATATATATATATATATATATTAATTCGACTGGTTGTAAATTTAAATTTTTGCTGCTCTGTATATTAAAATATTTTCTCTCTCTTTCTTTGGTACTTTTACGAAGTTTGTGTCACAGAATGAAAATATAAATTCCAATCCATCCACGAATTTCTTCTTAAGCAGGAAAATATGGAATTTGAACAATAACTTTTGTTTGTTTTTTGAAATTGGGAAAGCCTTTAAGTGTATTTGTATCTTATTTAAACAAAATCTAAGTAAATTAAATGACGACCTTTATCTCGGTGTCTTCCTCCTTTTGGAATCATTAGTAGGAGCTTCTCCAGTCAGCCATCAGCTAACATATTTGCGTCTTATTTCCGCTACAATTTGAGCAAAGTTTTGGCGGAATTTTCCCCATGTTCATCTGACACTGAGCTTAAACTTTCTGGAAAAAAGTCCAAATGGATGTACAGGAAGTGCAGTTTCAATGCCATTACAACTCATAGTTATATAGGATGACAGTAGTTCTTTTACGTGAGATTTGATATTTTTGTATTTTTTGTTTCCAAAATCAGTGGAATACTGAAACGTTTCCTTTAATTATAGAAAAATATTCCTGTCTCTGTTCAAGGCTTGAAAAAAATCTTCATAGGGTCTAAATTTACATAGAATGGAGGTAAATATAAATTTTATCAAAAAAGTTTCATAAATCACTTTTTTTTGATCTACTACAGTACTTCTACAATGTAATGTTTATCCTTGGTTCTACTATCTCACTCACACAAAGAGCAACAATAGGTAGCGTACTTTCTTTGTAGTCCTGTAGGTAGATCATTGTTATTCTTGGTGTTTTATACTTTGGAGTAAAACTCGAATATTTTTGGAAATTTCTTTCATATTTATTGCGTGAGCTACGAAAGAGTTCGCTACAAGAAGGTTAATGAAATTTTTTGACATAGAAAAAGATAAGTAACTTCGCATTATGTAATGCTATTGGCTTCCCCCTGCAAAACCAGCACATCATACTTCTTGTTTTTATAGTGCCTATCCTATCGATGTTGGCGACCAATAAGGAGATCTGAAATTTGGTGGTCTCAGCTGGAAATAACGTGTTGTTGATTTTTTTATGCCATTTGCAGATATTTTTCGTCCGCACAACCTGGACTTCTTTTCCCCTCTATTTTGTCTTTTAACATTAACTACAGTGAGCCATATTTTTCTCCTTTTCGTAAATGTCCAAGATTTACTTCACTTGGTTTTGAGCATAATTTCAAGCTCGCAATTTATTACCTGCAATATTTAATCTCTTTTTATTCGGTTAATCCAGAAAATTTGCAGCATAGGTCTGTATGTCCACATTTCAAAGGCAGTAATTTTATGGTATAAAGTTTCGTTTAGCGCCTAAGCTTTCATTCCATACATTAGTATCGGGAACACATATTAGGAAATGTTTCCTTAGCTGCAATTTCAAAATTGTGATTGCATAGAACATATCCGGATTTATTGAATGCATTTCTAGTGTGCTTAATTTGACTACCTATTTCCAGTTGTTGTCTTTTTTCATCGTTGATGATGATTTCCAGATAGTTGTGTATCCTTTCTATAGTTTTGTTGATTACTGGTTTGAGATAACCCTATATTTTGTTTTTTAAAGTTTATATCTAGAGGATATGAATTGCTCGTATCATGAACACTGTTAAACGGGTTTTGAAGATCTTGCTCTTCTTAAGCAATCAGGATCACATCATCGGCATATCTTAGATTATTGTTATGCCATAGATTAACTCTCTATAGTTTCTTTCAGCGCTGTTCTAAATATCGTCTCGGAGTACACATTGAAAGTAGAGGAGACAGAATGCATCCATGTCTCACCTCACGCTGTGTACTTATTTTTTCTGTGATACATTCTGTTCTTACCTCTTCTGTCTATCTTCAATATAGATTTACAATAACCTTTATATATTGGTAGTCTAAGTTTAGTTCTTGCAGCATTTCTGAAAGCTTATTATGCTGAACGCGTTCAAGCTGCAGGCTTCGGAGAGACATTTCATTACAAAGTTTTTGATTCATTTCTTTAATTATTCAGACGTTTATTTTGGATTGAAGTTCGTTTCCAAAATAAAAGACGAAGTGTTAAATATCATAAGTCGTGAAAAATTGTATCAAATATCAGTAGCTTGAAAATTCATAATTTGTAGGTAATATAATAACTTTTGTACTAATACACCCACCTCAGCGTTTTCAATTTTGTGTTTACATATAAGATGATTTTTATAAAATTCTTGTAATTAATAAAGTTTTAATTATAAAAAATTCAGAGACTAAAAACACTATCCAACCAATATAAACTGCCACACCTAACGGTAAACAAATAAAATCTTTCCAATCAATGGGACAATTAGCTGATAATTTAGTTGTATAAAATAGAAAGAAGAAATAACTAATTAGGTAATGATTTATTTCAGGAAAACCCCTAAAAAATTTAACATAGTAGTCAATAATTATAATAAAAATATTCTACTTTACTGAAAAATCACCTGTGTAAAAATGATATTGTTGATAAATAGAGAATTTTATATTTATAGTAATTTATTCTATGTTATATCAGTATTATATTATTTAGTTATTACACTGCATGTTATGAATATCTAATAATGTACAGAATATGATTTTTAATGATTTTTTGAAAGTTATTTAATTGTATTAATTATTAAAATAGACACCTGTGTTCCTTAAAATACTTGTATTATATAATATATAAAAAGATAGGAATATCTTTGTTATTTTGTAAAGTATTTGACACTGATTTTACTTCAAGCAAAACAGAAAGTCCTACTGTTAACATTTCTCTTATCCAAATATTTTCTTCGTCTGCTCATGTATGAAATATTTCGAAGGATAAGTTATGTTTGTTAAGCTGTACTGGTTACATTCTCATATTTTGGACAATAATTATTCGAAAATTTGTTTTTTGTTAACAGTCTTCAGAACAAAATAGAAGTGCTCTAAGTACATTTTTTCAACGATTAGTATTTAAAGCATCAACAGATTAACATTTAATTCCTCTTTAACTTTTGTTGTGCTGATTCATAATACGATGCGCAGTAGCAAACGGTTATGTCAGTTCAAGCAGGCGCAAGGACATTTAATTTTTCACTGATTCTGATGGCATACATATTCGAATTTTGTGAATCTCTGCAGTTCAACATTCCCTTGATAAGAAATTTCTGGATTTAAAATACCCACAGAACAAAATTTATAAGTACAATTTTTATCTCTGTCTGTAATACTAGACAAAAACTTATAACGGAAAAAAACTTCTGGTAGTATTACCGTTATTACATTCCAACAGTCTGCTTTCAAAGTTCTTTGTGATTTTAAGGACTGTTTCCTGCTCATTATTGATTTTTTCTTGTCATTTTTTATGCGAGCAAGCTCTAGAAAAATCGGAACATGAGTTTCGTTAAACCAAATTTAAAATTGTTTTAATCTACTGAATGCTTACTGATCTTATTTAGATTGTTAAAATCCTTTGATGTCGTTTCACAAATATAGTGTCTATTGATAAATTGTGTTTGTGGAACTTTATTTCAGACTTTTCCATTAGTAATTGTCAACTGTTTAATATAGAAAATGATGTTTTAAAAATTACATGTTGTAACAGACTCCCAAATTTGGCCTTCTAAGTGCTTTTTAGTAATATTTTCTTCAGTTTTGTGAAAGAACTGTGAATCTTTAGAGCGATTAATTCCCGTTGAGGAGAAGGGAGGGTTTTTCTAAATGATGTTTTTTTGTTATAAATAATTGCGAAGATACCGTTGAATCATGAATACATAAACATTTGAAGGCAATCTTTGGCACACTATTCCCTGTGTAATTTTTTCGCAGTAATTATATTTCAGCTCTTTCACGATAATAATTTCTGGATAATGTCTTTATTTCTTATAACCTATCTTATCGGCACAGTAGGGATTTATTCGCCTTTTTTTTTTAACGTAGTGCACATATTACAATAAAAGAAGCAAATGCACCAAATTTTATTTATGCTAGAAGTAAATAAAGAATGTATATTAGTTGTTTAAAACATAAACCGATTTTTTAATTTTGAATGTTGTTCCTGATGTTTTAGTTCTAATGAAAATAAATATAATACTGACAGTTTAAAGGAAGGCGTAATAAATGTACTTTTCAAGTTAAATATTATTTTACGTAAGGTGGTAAAATTATTTTTGTCACTGAGAACTATATTGGCCCAACGCACAGATTTTAATGAATTTGACCCAATCTTCTTAAAATTTAGATAATCTCATTGCCAATCGATTCCTCATAGCCGATTTTTTAAGTTGCTCGGAATAATTTTAGATATTTAAAAAAGTATGATTTTATTGGGAACTTTCTAATTTCGCATGTGAAGTATTCTTAGATACATGTTCATTGAACTGCAAATCTTTCGAATGATTTTAATACAACTAGTTAGAGGTTTTCAATATGGTTCGATCGAAAATTCGGCATAAGATTTTTCTAAATTCAAGATGGTGGATTCAAATGGCAGACTATAAACCAAAAATCAGAGGAAAACCAGTATTAGAGTTATATAGCCTTAAATTTTTGTCTGTTATGATCACTACGAAGTGTATGATGCGTATTAGTCCTAATAGCTCGAAAACTAAGGTTGTAATTTCTGGTATTTCCTTGCAATCTGAAGTAGTTGATATCTAACTAGAACAAAGCACTCCTGTCGCTCTAAAATAAGGCTTTTTCAGTTGATCCGTCCTATATATATATATATATATATATATATATATATATATATATATATATATACATATATATATATATATATATATATATATATATATATATATATATATATATATATATATATATATATATATATATATATATATATATATATATATATATATATATATATATATGACTTTTTTAAGTTGATTTACATCTTTATTTAGACTTAAAATATTTGTATTGCCGTCATAATAAACTCTATGAATATTAAATTCATCATTTAAGAAATTTAATATGTCGTTAGGAAAAATTAGGTAAAACAGAATATCCCAAATTAATGCTAAGGATACACCTTGTGTCAAACCAATTTTATGACTTGTGAAATGAAAATGGTCAAGATGTGATTTAAAAATTCTGCGAGGAATACTCCCTTTTCCTTGTTTATACAGTTTTGACAATTGCAGTTTCAGGGTCGAGATGCATGCTTAAGTCGCTTCATTGGTATTGCACAATGTATGTCACTGCTTAAGCAGAACCAGTGACCAGTCCACTGGAACTAAGTGCCAAGTTACTAAACATGTGTAATAAACTTGTGATTTTCTTCCTCGGTTTTTTGTTCTGACGTGTTTTCTTGTTGGTAAAAAAAAATAATCAAAATTTGAAAATTATCAAAAAAAGAAAAGGATTAGTGAAAAAGACTGTGTTATTCAATTTTGACTACCAAAGCCTTTTTTGTAAACTTAAACATGAATAAAGTTCAAAAAATGAAAAGCAAATACAAAAAAACTTGTAGAAGAGATGTTCTTGCGAGAGGGCGGTCGTGAAAATTGTTTTTTTTTGTTGTAGTGTAATGAAGTTTAACGTAAATTATTATTAGGCGGCTGTCTTTTATTACACTAAAATAATGTATAAGTTTTGTTTATTTTATGACAACACTTTCTGTGTTGTTTTGCGTTTCATTTAAATTCGAATTCGCGACGGAAAACTTAGTCAACTGTTCTTAAGTGTACGCGAATTCTAGATTGTTTTAGTGTAAGTAAACAGAGACGTACTATTTTACAGATAAACTGCAAATACAGTCGACTCCTATCATCGGAAAACGGAATATTTTAATTATCTTTATCCACTTACCGAGCGCTACAACTCCTTTCACAAAACTACAATTAAAATTATTTGCCGCTGTTTTAGCAAACATTACAATTTCAATACTGTATTTGTAACGTATTTCTGCTGTATTCTATCGATTGAAGCCCGCATTGCTTTTGACCAGTTTTGTGATGCATTATTCTTTTTTTTTTTATCATTATATTGAATTTTGAAATCTAGGATCATAATAATAGAAATAAATATCTGCAGATGTAAAAAACTGTAGCTGGACAACTTTATACTATCAGCCAGATTTTAGACTGCAAATTTCTTGTGAACATTGTAGTTAATTTTTTTTTGTTGTTGTTGTATTGACGTTCAGGACTTGCAATAATTGAGGTAATGAAATAATTGTATTGTGGTTTTTTCCTAAAAATATGTTTAATCTATTGATGTTCATTTAATAATTTAAGAAATTTAGATTTTATATCTTCATTAGCGATTGTAACTTTTTTATGATACTTATATAAAGATATCATCGTTAATTTATAATAGTTTTGTATCTCTGTTAAACTGTTTTCCTAGATTAAAGGTCTAAATAATATATAATATTGGGCTGAGAATGGGTCCCTATGGGATATCTTCTTCTGGCTTGTCCGATATCCGTGATGGCTTCGTGTGTTTTAATAAATAATTTTCGAGAATGATAAAAGACAGTAGTTTTGAATAAGCATTTCTAGAACTCTAATTTTACGTATTTTGTGTATTATATTGTTATATCTTACATTAACTTCAGCTTCTTGCATACCAAAATATAAATATTTTGTCAGTTATTCATATGTTCATTATTAAGTAAGCTAAAACTTCTTCTGCCTAAAATATTCTCCGGAAAGGACTGTATTTTTGGAAATGTTTTCTTTATTTTTTTCAGTTAGAATTCGAATCAGTTTTTTTCGTCTCTGGGATAGGCTATTGACTATAACTTTTTGTATGGAACAAATTAGTAATAGCATTTTCATGATTGAATACGTTCCTCTGGCACTCAAATATGATATAATTACAAAGTTTTTCAGAAATAACTCTAAAACTATGCATTTTCGTGATATACATATATTAAGAAATTTCCTATCGAAGCGTATTCTTCGGAAGCCAAAAAAAAATTTTTTTCTGCAAAATAAATGCAAAAAACAAAGAGGAAAAAATAAAAAATACGCCAAAAATTTTTTGTCCAGTAAATATAGGTATAGGCATTGCTGTAGAGAACAGACAGCTGACGTTAGACCCGTTAAAACAAGTTTTTGAAAAAAATTTGGCCAAGATATAGCCATTTTAGATTTGCGACTTTTTTGAAATTTTTATAGATTTATGCAGTGAAAGTTAATGTGATATTGATTTTATAATAATAACACGTGGTATTTTAAATCTGCAACCGAAACCTTATATTTTGTGTTGAATCTAAGAATTTTATCATTAAATAATCAGTGTTGTAACATAAAATGAAAACAAAAGTTTTATGCCCAAGGTAATACAACTCAATACATTTTATTTTTTCATTCCTTTAAACTATCATACATTATCAGCATCTATTTCTTCATCAACATCTTCAATATTCACTTCAAAGATGTTCTGATTAGCTGCATTTTTGCAGTCGATTCCTGTGCATTTTTTACAGAAAAGGGAGCATTTAATGCCTAATTTCCTGCAACCACAGTTTGCTTGACAATCTTTTACTTGCTCTATGTCAAGCAAAGACTGTGGTGCAGGTGGCTGGGTTGCGAGAATCGACACCAAATCAAGCCGATTTGCAACCCCATCCAATAGCATTTAATTTGTGCCGTTTTCATTCTTGCATTTGGAAATAAGTTTGCAGTCCATGCAAACTTGCAGCATCAGATGTCGGAGGTAGTTGTGACAGTTTAAATGTCATATTCTTGGATTTGAATTGAAATGATGCTAAACGACATTTAGCTAAAGAGTCATCATTTGGTTTCACATCATATAATAAAGCCACGATCGATTCTGCTGCGTTACCTATCACTTTCTCATTTGCGTCATCTTGTACAAAGTTTTAAAAAAATCTCATGTACTTCTTTTTTCCAATATTGGAAAATGCAGATGTGGTATCGAAACCACTAAAAGCATGAATAAAGCCAAGAAATTGCTAGTATTGTGGAAATTAAAAGCTATTGGGACCGTACATTTGTTTATCTATCTTTCCAAGGTTCGATTGCTCTGAATCTTGGATAGCTGTAACTACATTAACGGGTCCCGCAGATATTAAATCCTCTTCACTTGCTTTTCTTTTCTTAGCAGCACTAGTTTTGTCTCACGTATATAACTTTTATCATGCACTTTAACATTGTCAACACTGCTTAAAAGTATCGCTATCTCTTTTAATGTTCTAAACGTTTCAATTTTTAATTCTTTAGTACAAGAAAAAATAAAGCTCCATTTTAATAATACGCGATCGATGTTCAACAAAACTAAAAAAGAAGGTTGAGAACAATATCTCATGTTCACTGAATCCGCGTCTGCGCCGTAGTGAAATACATACATTCACAAAAAATACTCGTATATAATACTTCCCCTTATATTACCTTTTATTACATGAATATTATATATATATATATATATATATATATATATATATATATATATATATATATATATAATATTAAAAATGTCAAGAAAATGATGTAAAAGAAAAATCGATTGAAGTGGCTATATCTCAGCCAAATTTGATCGAATTTTTTTTTCAAAAACTCATTTTAACGGGTAAATCGTCAGTTCCTTTTCTCTAAAGCAATACCCCCATACGTATATCTGTTCAAAGAAAAATTTTAGACAAAAGTGTGAAAAAAAATTGCTAATTTTTGATTCTTTTTCCCTTTGTTTTTTGCATGTTTCGACAGAAAATTCAGTTTTCTACAGAAAATCGTAATATGTATTATAATAAAAAGGTATAGTTTTTTAGTTATTTTTGAAAAACTGAAAAAGTGCTAGTTTCTTAAAAACACATCCCTGAATTCAGTAGCAATTTGTGATGTTATCATATCTAAGTACCAAAGGAACGTATTCAATCATCAAAATACTTTTACCTTTTTTTGTTCCTTGTTACCTCGTTTTTTTCTTATAGTCAATAGCCTATAGGGTTCAGAATATACGAATGGAAAGGTAAGAGCCTTTAAAACCAAGATGAGTCAGTTAATTTTTCTGGTGTTAATGTAGGGACTATAATGTTTTCTAACCAATTGTTAGGTATAGGAAATTAAACTAGGAAATAAATGGTTTTGAATAAGGGCGGGTCGATGTTGATATGGAATAAAACAAGCTACGTCTGAGGTATTAACGAAATTCTTTTTTTATTTGAAAGGCCCATGTATGCCATTATTGATGGAATATAACATTGTTCAAATGTGCTGGGACCACATGTCGTCTGCCTCAATATCGTTCAATTTGGGCCAAAAGAAATGAGTTAGCATACTTCTGTAGCGCTCGCCATTGACGGTTATGGCTTCACTAATGTCGTTTCCAAAAAAGTATGGACCAATGACGCCGCCAGCCCAAAACCCGCACTAGACAGTAACTTTTTATGGACGCATTACCACCTGGTGAGCCTTGTGTGAGTTGGCGTCGTCCCATGTACGGCATTTATGCTTGTTAACATAACCTTTCCAAAAATGCGCCTAGTTGGCTAAAATTGGGGTCCTCTTCCAAACGCTCCGAAGCCCAGTCAATGAACAAAGGCGTTATCTATGGTCATTAACTTTGAGCTCCTGGGTCAGTTGGATCTTGTACGGGTGTAGGCCCAAGTCTCAACGCAAAATTCGCCAAGTTTGTAGGCTGAAAGATGCGGAGTTCTTGTGGAGGGCGAGATATTGACTACCCCGGGTTCTCTTGTATACTTTTACGAACCGCGCGATGTTCTTGGCTAAGCTGGCGTTTTTTTGACGTACGTGCTTATTGTTTATCGAACCGATTATCTCGAACTTGACCATCAAACGTTGGTGAGTCGACATTGACACCGAAACGACATGACCGCCACAGGTTGCCAACATCGACCCGCCCTTATTGAAAAACCCTTTTTATGCAGTAATTTATTTTACTACATCTAGAAGGAAGCATAGAGTAGTGTATGTTGTCCTATTATAAAGCCTTTCGTAGCTATTACTATTCAGATCACTTTTATGTGAGTTTTTTGGTGTATTGAAGTGTCCAATGATTCAGTATATTATCTAGATATATAATAATTGTGAAATGGAAACTGAACTTAATAGAATGACTAGACTTATTCGGATTGAGATTAACTGGAAATTGAACATTTCGCATCGATAATAAATATATTTATGGTTTCATTTGTTTGAAATGAGTGTTGTTCGAGTATTAATTTGTAATTCACAAGTGGTGCATGCAACTGCAGCACTAGACTTCTAAATGCAACATCTTTCTCGAAATTTAATCTTTGAAATTCTGACAAAAATACTTACAAAATGCTACATTTTCATTTGATGCCAACATTGAACTCGTCCTCCAAATTCCTATTAATTCCATTTTAAAAGCTGGCATTTTTTCCCTTACAATTTTCGTTGAGACAACTTGCGTCGGGGTATACTTTTACCTATTTTCCCTACGATTCTCACATCTCTCAGGATAAAAGTAAAGGAGTATGTGCAATAATATATTCTATTTTAGGAAGGGAAAAATCTCAAATTTCCTAATAAACCGAAAGATTGTATTGAAATAGCCAAAGGGGTCAAAATGAATATCGGTTGTCCCCCTAATGCTACAGCCTTTTGAGTACATTATGTAGTCAGGAAGAAATATATCTTTTACATTTTCTGATTCCCTTTGTATCCGTTCTTTCGTGATAACCTGACCATTTCTTGATTAAGATTAAGGTACAATTGCGATTAAAGTAGGGAGGTCTAGATGTGAACTTCTGCACATGGCATATAATAGATTATGGTTAGGAATTTAGTACAAATCACGTCATTCTACTGTCAATCTTTAAAGGCACTAGAAGTTTGAATTAAGAAACTGATACATGTCCAGACAAGGTTTAATTATTATATTTTGAGCAAGAATCAAGTGTAGTATTTATTAAAATTTATTTATAACCTTTATTTATTTTTTTATAATCTTAAATTTTGTAACATTCAAAGTGAAAATTTAAGTCTTAAGACACAAGTTAAAGTTCAATTGAATTTCAATTAGTTTAATATAGATTTCTGATTATGTAGCAGTACAGTAAAGAAAAATGAAACGAACAATTATTATAAGAATCACGACCTTCTTGCTTCCACAAAATTATGACCTGCCGTAAGCTTGACCGACCGTTATCAAGCATGTTCGCGTTATTATATTAGCTAATACTCCTTTAATCTGTTAGCATTTTTAATAATTTTGTTATTAGCTTTATGTTATTTGACCTACTATTAGGTAAATCAATGTGGGTGTTTGCGGCAAATAAATACGTATTGTTTAAAAAACTTAATTTTCCTCCATTCACTTACTGGGCACTACCTATCTGGTGCAGTAAATTATGTTGAGCTTTTGTCATTTTAAAAAATGTTTAGAGGTAATAGAAAACTTTATTACCAAAAAATGATAAATTTAGAATATTCCATGGTTCTACTAATGTTGATATTAATTTCTCATTGCAATAGCTGTTGTTGCATAATATCATCCTAGTACGAGATAGTTGTAAGGGAGCAAATGTGCTGGTAATTAATGGATTTATAAGTTATGGCTCGGGAAAGGCAGAAAGAGCCAACAAATCCTTACTAGAAAATAATGTTTGAAATTATTACGCTAATTATTTTACATACATGTATATATATATATATATATATATATATATATATATATATATATATATATATATATATATATATATATTGCGTTGAAAAACGTGATGCGGGACCTAACGTATATCGTCAGAGGTCTATTTTCGTCGCCCACACACGCTTCATGCAACTGCCCGAAGAGGAATTAGAATACTAAAATTTTGAATATTTTGTTTTTTTTTTTAAAAAAAATTTGACAAATTGGTGAATGTGAATTAAATAAGTTTTCTCTTGCTCTAATAAAAATACTACTATTTATATTTTATTCTAAACCACGTTATGTATTTTTAATTTTTCCTTGAGCGCCCAGTTACTGTATCCTATCTAAGATAAGATAACAGCACTGTATTTATTCTTCGGATTAACTTAAAAATACATATATTATTATTAACAAAATTTTAATAAATCTATTTTCTCTTTTAATTTCCCCTTAATATAACTAGCTCGCTTCCCCTGAAACTATCCCAAGTGAGTTCAGATTCTCATAAGTTGAAATTACCTTTTATCTACTGCCAATTAAAACCACTGAATTGTATAAACAATCAACATAAATTTATTATAAATCAAAATGATATTAATACGGTTTATAAAATTATTTTGAAATACCTATTATCTAGATCAGCTTTATTAAAATTAAAAATCAATTGCACCTTATCTCTACTGTTAATTATAATGTCACTCCACTTAACTGTCAAGTGTTGTTTGTCAAATATGGTGGTCTCGTGTTCAGTTGAAATTTGTTTGACTTTTATTTATTTTAAAAATTAAAAAAAAAATGTGTAAAGTGCGGATTATTAATTTTAACAAGTGATTATAAATTAGTTCTAATGATTTTATAATGTCTAATATAAATGTGGTAATATTATATTTTTAAATACCTTGATCCTTATGTGTTTGTTTATTTATAAACAATTAAAAAGGTATATTTGTGTTTCCTTGTCTTCTTTTACCATCAAATTGGATTGGGATAATTGTTTAAAAATACCTACTATCAAGTAAGTAGATATTCTTTATTAAACACTGTCTTAATTATTTTTGGAAATGTCCAGGAATTGTCTACTTCTAGGAAATGTTGGTATTTATACCAGCCAGGTATAATTTCTTGAACTTTTATTTGACACAATCGGGTTTTACAAAATTTTCTTGATGTTAGTTGAAGTTGCTATTTCTTAATGACATTAAATTTAATTTAAATTATTTTTTTTTTAAATATTGATTAATTAAACTTTATTTAATATTTATTTACTTTCATAACTTTTTAAAAATATTTACTTAAAAAAAACAAAAGATCTCGCACGTGGCTTTATGATCTTGTCGTGAAAATTTTAAGGTTATGTAAAAATTTGTTTTGAGGAGAAACTTTTCTTTTACACCTCTCAGTAACAATACTTTTTTTTTTGCAACTCTCTCGAATTTTTGTGATTTTTCTTTATATAGTATGCCTCCAGCTGACCTAATTAATCATTCTGATTGGCTCAGTAGTTGAAGGCATCGGGTTACTTGATGAAAAATCACCCTTTTCTTGGCATTCTTGTCAAACAAAAATGGCTGTCAAGAATTTTAAAATTGATGAAAATTTTCCAATTTTACCATTTCCTGGATTTATCCAATCATATGCATGACAATAAATACTATAAAATTAAACTCTATTATTTTACCTATCTAATTATACATAATTTAGCCTTCCTAAAACAATTTTTAATATTAAAAATTATAAAACAAAATGGTTTGACATGAAAATATTGAAATCTATAATTAACTAATTATTGAAAATTATTGTTTGAAGATGCTAAATTATGTTTTCTTAATATTAAAATATTAAATATTAGAATTTTCCTTACATTCTAATATAACTTATTTTACTCCACTACTTAAAATTAATTTATAATATCTAATTTTAATGTCAATATCAAACATTTTCTTAAATTTATTCTATGTTCTTATCTGTTTTAATTAAAATTATTTTCTTAATACTACTGTTAACTGTCTAATTTATATTAAAAACAATTCAATGAACCTTATTTATTATTTAAAAGTACTTTTCGTGACTGGTTTCACACTATGTTCACCTTTTGTTCCTTTTCAAAACATTATTGTTGCAAAAACCGATCGTTATGTTTTTTATTTTACTTGAAGATTTTCACTCTTCATTATCACTTTACCTTCACTATCACATCTAATGTTTGTACCTTATTATTCTTATGATCAATTTATAATATGATCTTATTGTATTAATATTTATATATTGTTTATTTTACAATTATGTCTAAAAATTCATTATGAATTTAGCATTATATATGATTTTTATAATCATGTAAGCTTTTAATTATGCTTTGGTCCATATTATTTGTAAATATTAATGACTAATTACTTAATATACCTACTGACTACTTATTACTATCTAAATAATAAATTTATATTGTATCTTAGATATTTTAATTGAAATTGTTTAGACTAGTTGAGTATTTATAATATGGTCATTAGGTCATCTTGTGTCGATTCCTATTCAATATATATATATATATATATATATATATATATATATATATATATATATATATATATATATATATATCTGAAGAAGATAGAAGTTATATTATTTATTTTCTTTCTCAGCTTGTGTGATTGTCGAAATAGTGGATTAATATTTTGGTCATTTTTATGTGTTAACATTGTTTTTACAAAATGCTGGTCGTCTTTGTACATTTTGAATATTGGCGTGGATCCGCGACCGGTGACGTCTGATGCTTTGCAATTACTCTTGGTTTATTTCGTTTACGAAAATAGTGAGTTTCTTAAAATTATAAATATTTCTTGCACTGTAAATAAAACTATGTAGATCTTACGATATTAAAATGGAGATTAGGTTTCAGATGTCGTTTAAATTTTTAGTATCATTTAATAACTATATTTCACAAAGAAATACATGGATATTGTATTAATTTTTCAAGAAGAGATTCGTTTTGCATAACAATTAATGTATAAAAACCTTTTTTGAAACCCCTCCTCTATAAAATTTAAAATACAATGGAGAAAGGACCCTAAGTCTGAGAGAAGTTCAATCTTTTCGGTGAGCAAAAAAACTAGCCTTTACAGCAACTTCAGGCATCAATCACAAAACCTGAATAGTTAGAAAGCTTATTTAATGTCAGTTAAACAATTTGATAGTGGTAGCAAAAACTAATACAGATAGCAAATGCACTAGCGGACGAAGGAAATTATTATTTATTTTTAAATGAATGGTATTAATATTTTTTCCTTTTTATTTTACACATATAACAAAAGCATAAAATGTCAAAACAATAATACATCACTTGGAAAAAACAAAATGCTTCTCATATTACTGGATTTTTATTATTTAAGTAATGATAAATAAACATTTCTGATGGATCTGCCAAAACTCAAAAAAATAGATACTTATTTCGCCACATTACATTATTTCATAAAATATGAAATTATATCAATAAATATATTAATATTAAAACACTTTTTTCACTAGATTTCCACAATATTGAACAAAATTACATGACATGTTTCGCTATACTATAGCTTTATCAAATGTAATGTGCGTTCAAAAATAGGTTAATTTATATAAAGTTCGGAAAAGTTTCCATAAAAGAAGGAGGAGTTCGAAATTATATTTACTAGTTGGTTATAAAAGATTGTATATTTAAGGTCTTAAAATATATATAATAAAGGTGATCTATTCATATATAATTGATCGTTGAGCAACAAGTCTAAATCTTTAGGTTTTTTTTTTATTTCTAATGATTCGAGAAGGTTTACTTTACAACCCTTATTTTCGACAAGTATTATTTCGAAATTATAATTAAAATGGTGTTTGTATTTTACAAGGTGATCGGCGTAGTTAGAGTTGGGGTTTCCCTCAATAAAATTGTTATAATGTTTCTTAATTCTGGCGTCGAAGTTTCTATCTGTCTAAACTATGTATGTTTTTTGACCGTCCGTATATGTTAACTTATAAGCACCTAGTTTATTATTTTTTAGTGTTCTACTTTTGTTGTTTTTTATAAATTTACCTACGGTACTGGTAGTTATATATGTTATTTTTATGTTTGTTTTGTTTAAAAATTTTCCTATTTTATGACTTGGTTGACCTATGTTTGTAATAAGTTTGTATTTTTAAAGTTTATTTAAATCGTTGCGATATACCATATTTATGGAGTTTTTAAAAAGTTTTTGTTTTAATATTCTATCTATTGTGTTTGGTTTATAATCATTGTTAAATGCTATTTGTTTAATAATATTAAGTTCTTTGTTGTAATTTTCTTGTTCTAAAGTTAATGATATTAGCCTATGGAACATGCTATGGAATGCTGCTGATTTGTGTTGAATGGGATAAGAGCACGTATTGCGTATTACTGTGTCTGTTTAAGAAGTTTTATGGCAAACTGAAAAAACGTGTTTGTTATTTTGTCTTTTAATAGTAAGGCTAGGAAATTAATTGTTTCTCTTCTATTTCTATGGTAAAATTGATATTAGTGTGTAACTTATTTTTATAGTCTAAAAAGGTAACTTACTGTCTATCCGTTCCCATGAAAGATGTTAAAATGTCATTAACATATCTATATCAATATAGAAATTCTTTAAATATCTGGTGTTTTGAAATCTTACATTCTAAAAAATCCACAAATGTGTCTGCTAGTAGTGGACTGAGCGGATTTTTCATTATAAGACCTACTTTGCTGAAGTACAGAGTGTTGTAAATTTGAAATAATTTTGTTCCCTACAAACTTTAAGTGCATTTAAAATATTATGTTTTTTTAATTGGATTAATCTGGTTGTTTTGGAAGAATATTTTCTACGAGATTAATGGAATCTCTTATTGGAATACTAGGGAACAAATTAGATATATCGAAAGATACTAGTTTAGCTTTGTTAGATAAGTTAACATTTTTAATTTTACTTATCAAATCATATGGGTGAATTTGGGTGGTTGTGGGTTCATTAGAGTTAGTTTTTTCAATTCTTTATCAGTAAATAAACTTTTACAACTTAAGATTGCACTTTTGATTGACTGTTGATACATTTATGTTTTAAAAGACTATATTTAATAAAATTTTGGATATAATCTTTTTTATCTAATACTACTAATAGTGTTGCCTTTATCAGCTTTTGTGAAAACTATGTTATCTGGTTTATTTTTAATACTTTTAATAATTTTAGTTTCCTGATTCGGAGCAGATTTTTTTAAAATTCTTTTTTTAATATTGAAGTTGCTTTAGGTTTAATTGGATTGTTTGAAGGAATATCACTTAGAGCGATTTCTGTTTCAAAAGTCCAATTGCGTCGTAAAAAAGATAAATAGTATCATTATGATTCGCCACATATAATCCGACTTCTCTAATGTAATCTGCTCTTGTTGCGGCAGTATATGAAGATATGGTATTACTATTCAATAAAAGTGCTTGAATGCTTTTTACAAATTTATGTCTAGCCTGTGGTTCGTTCAGAATGAATGACTGCAAGACAAGGAGCCAAAACCTCTCCTAATCTTCCTACCATTAGTGAACAAGAATTGGATCAAGTCCACCACATATGGCCCTTGTTGTCCATAATGATATGTGTGAATAACCCTATTTAATTCTTTTAAATTTTCTGGGGGACCATTTTGGCCCCTAGATTATGCCCCCATGTGTTTACTTTTAGGTGAATTGAAGACCTTGATCTATGAGGTTGGGAAGTGTTAAGTTAGGATAAAGGAAAAATTTTACCAGGTTGATATATCTCCTCAGGCTCATTTCGATTAATCGGCCTTTTTCTAGTGATTTTTAGATTTACCTTTAAAGGAAAACCTTTTAAAAAAGAACTGGAAATATTTTTTTATGGTTTGAGTTTAAACATTGCCTGATTCTATCTGTAATGACAGAAATCGTATAGTTGGCAAAAAATAAATTTAATTTGGGAAGCATTTTCTGTTTCTACGTTTTTTCATTTTTGACAATCACTTCCTCATGTAGGAACTCTCTATCATGTATATAAACTACAAAAAAGCGTCAATCCTTTTTGCAGATATTTAATTGTCCCTGAAAAGAAAATTTTCAAAAATTTTGCAAATTAGCTTCAACAAATTCCAGTGTGTAAAAATGATTTAAAAAGTAAAGCAATATGCATGGTTTTTAATTAATAAAAAACTCTTATCATTATTACTTTGCATTGAAACGAGGTCGTTGAATGGATATTTTTAAATTTCGAATAATATACATTTGTGAATGCTATGTTTCAAGTTTTATTTCAGCTCATCAAGCCTTCCGTTTGACTTTCAAAAAAGTAATATGTGAAAATCATAACAAGGGGTTAAATTTGTATGTTATTATTTATAATATTGTGCTTTTGAATTTCATTATAATTTTTACATTTTGTGATTTCTAAAAAAATTACGTAGAGTTTTGCGAATTGAACTTTTCCGCTGTGCCTAAAAAGATAAAAGTTAAAAAAATTCAAATAAACTGTTTATATGGTACAGTAATCCAGAATCCGTTACTTCCTTTATTTAACTTTGACTATTATTGCCTGCAAGTTGACAACAGTCTAAATTACAGCTCTGATGGTCTCCATAAATATAATTAACACTATTGCTTAAATCATAACATGTGCTTTAAACCTAGATAATTTTCACTAAATAACTTTGAATTTATTTCTCTCGTTGTTAGTAATTTTTTGCATTAGTCGTTAAATTTTAAGCAGTTATATAAGGCTTTGTCCACATTTTCCCCATCATGGATTTTGCATGCTATTTTCTGTGCAGATGTATTATAAGCTATTTCCCTTTTTATTTAGGCAAAAACACTTGAGCCCCATCTGTGATGAAACGTTTATATTTAAGGCCATGCATCGCTTTCCTGAGATTAAAGCCTTCAGCGATAATATCAGCTTTTTCGAATTATTACTGAGCTGCATAAATTCATGTTAACTAAATGTTAAGGCATATATGTGGGTGATTCTCTGTAAAGAAGTTTTCGGCCCATACATAATTGTCTGGTCATATTAATATTCTTCCTATAAAAAAAACTAGTAAGAATAAGAAAATTAACAGTTTAATGATAAGTATTAAAAAGCCCATTGAATTTATAGCTACTTTTCGAAATATTAGCATTAGCACATTAGAATTATGGTTGCATGGGACTCTTCGGTATAACAAGGAACTGTTACAAATACATCAAAACCACATAATACATAATTATAATCATTTATTTTTATATGCCACATATGATCAACATGGTTATAATTATATTGCTTCAGGTTCGAGCACAAATAAACTAAAAAATTAAACCTTACTTCTGAAATATCTTAAACAAAAGGAGCAGATTTTTAAAATAAAAACAAGGTAGCTTACAGTTAAAATTTTAAACCTAACCTAAGATCAACTTCTAAGTAGTTTACTTAAAACTAGTGACGCATTCGAATAACAATCTTAAACTTTTTAGTCTTAGGTTAGCAAATTTTGGTAAGTAATTATTTGTAACATTTCACTAAGTAGGTATTCTAATTTCAAATATAGAGATCTTTAACATAAATAAGTACACTTTTTATCTTAAATGTAATTAAGACATGTAAAATCACAGCAGGTAGGTGCCATAATAATAAAATATTACTTAATAAAAAAAATTCTCTTAGAACGAAAGAACTAACACTCAAAAACGTCTTCTAATACTGGTAATTTATAAAACATTCTCTTTTCCTTAAGTATTATGTCAGGATTTTTCAACTTATGGATTATTTGGTCAAAGGACACATTTGAAGCGTCACTTTCATCTATTCTAAAGGTTTGTTCTTGGGCATCACAAATCTTCAAAAACGTAACTCGCAAATCATTCTTTTCTTCATCAATTTTGGTAATCACAGCAGCATATCGATACTCTACATTTTTTGCCAGGAATCTCACCAGAACGTAGTCTCCGGTATTATATTATTACTACTGTTGGCTACTGGATTCAGCTTTAGCATAATTTTCTTTCAGTGCTTCAGTTAGTGTGTTTGGCGTAACTTCAGATAAATGAAGATCGTCTTCTGATTCTGATTCGGTAACCACCATCCACTTTCCATCTGGGTTTTGGGTTATAGGTAATATTGCCTATTTTGAAATGCACACAAGTGTTGCTGTTACAAAAGCAGCTGAGACTTCTCATCTTTAGAGTTGTACAGCTAGTTGGACAGCTATTTGGACCTAGGATAGAGTTTGAAAATATACCTGTGACTTGATGCACACTCAAGATGCCTTTGAAACGTTTCAATGTCGTCGCCTCTTTTCCAGTTTTGTTGATCATTTTCTGGAATGTTTGACTGTCAGTTGTGATGTATGTAACGCTAGGGCATCGCTCTTGGATGGATTGTACGAATTGTTCGATGTCATTAATATCACCACCGGCGTTTACAACATCTGCCATTCTTTTGCATGTCGCTCCAATACCTGGTGGACCCTTTCCATGCCCACTCTCTGTATAATTCCATGTAAATGCCTCTATATCTGGAATTTATTCAGAGGGTTTAGTTGCCATTATAAAAAATATTGTTTTGTTACAGTACTGCATAATGGGGCCATCACTCAAGAAGTGTAGGGGGAGTCTCCCCAGTACCGGACACTTAAGGTTTTTAATAAACAAAACATTGATTAATTAGGTTTTATTTCAATACTTAACATTTTCGTTTAAACAAATATATGTAACAATAAAATAAATCAACAAAGATGAACACTCTACATTTTTAGCCCCTTAAAATGGAATCAATCATTGCTTTAGTTTTTGGTTTCATTGAAATTTGGCACCTAATACCGGACAGGTATAAATTCGTACCCATAAGACCGGACAGAATCTGGTAAATATGAGATTACAAAAATTTAAAGTTACACAATAATCTTACATTAATACTATAAATGTCTGAGCCATATAAACATTATAAAAATCTAAATAAATCAACAAAATTAAAAATAAATGGCATGTCTTTTAACAACGAAAAAATTAAATAGTTTTTAAGAAAATAATTCTTTATTTCAACATAATGTTACATAATTAGAGATCGAGATAATAAGTAATAATAACGGTCTCAAAAAAAAAATTAAAAATGTTTACAACGGTCACAAACATAAACTTCTGAACACTCTGGCATATCCGTACAGGCTTCATGAGCCCATCCTTTACAGTGTCCACACTGGATCTAGTGCTCGTCGTAGTCTTCGCAACAGACAACACAATAATATCTACTTCTCCAGCTTCTTTTCAGTAGGTTTTAGTTTTTTTTTTGTTTTGTCATTTGTCTTTTTCAATTTGCGATTGTCTTCTTTGCTTATTTTTTCATTTGCTTTCTCTTCCAAACGTCTTTTGTATAGTGAATCAGTTAAAATCTCACTCTTTTCAGCTTTACGTCTTCTTGATTGTGATCTTCTGGCAGCAGCATCTGGTAGTGGCGAAATATCAAGAATGGTTTTTCTTATAGTATTTGTTATATTGACCAGCTGAGGGCTTGAGATGTTTTCAGCTTGTAGAAATGCTTTGCTAGTAGACGGTTGAGGTGATTCTGCTCTACTAACTTCCTGAGGTAAATCCTGTGTAATGACCGACTGCAAAATAGACGTAGCACTCTCTGCTGCAGTAATCTTTTCCTGAATTATATTTTGTTTCAGGCTATTGAATAGATGTGAAAACTGCATCACAGGCCACCATATTTGATGATTCTGGTATATTTGTTGGCTCATTGCTTTCAAGAGGAATATTAGTGATATCATTAGGTAAATAATCCAGATCCGTGAATATATTTTTGTCAAGTGGGTGAATACCCGAATATCTGAATCCTGCTTCTGCTATTTGATAACGCGCAACTTTTTTAAATGCTTCTGATACAAGACCTGCTATTCAGTAATTCTAGCTCCAGCATTAGCCCGCATCCATATACCACAGCGTTCATTGTAAGCATTTTTGAATGGTTTCATAAAAAATCGATCCAGTGGTTGCAGCTTATGTGTAGTATGCGGTGGAGTGCTGATCAAAAGTATGTGCTTATCTCTGCAGAAGTTAATAACGTCTAATATTTTGTGACTGCTGTGCCCATCAAGAACTAATAAAATTGGCGATTCCTTGTTCGGTTTAGTAAATTTCAGGAAATGTAACAACCATTTTAAAAAGATTTCGTTATTCATCCATCCCTTAGGCTGAGCGACAGCTGCACTTTCTAGGGGTGCATTAATCATTAAACTCTCATTTATTCTTTGCCTGAAAAATATGAAAAAAGGCGGAATAAATTGTCCCATAGTACTCATGCAAAACATTACGGTTACATTTTTTCCTCTTTCGGCTGATGTTAATTTGCCCACTTGTCTTACATTTTTCTTTGCTATAACATTTTCGTGTCTCTGAACAGTTGTGACGCTTGTTTCATCACAATTAAAAATCTTTGATGGGCGAAAGTTATATTTATCTATAAGTTTCTGTAAATTAGCAAAGAATATATCAACTGGGTTCTTAAAGCCTACAGCACGCATCAAGCTTGTAGATTCAGCAGTTCTTAAACTTAAATCTGAATGTCTTCTCATATAATCAGCATAAAAATGTTTACCAGCAATTTTTTTTTCGTTGTGTTTAGTAATTTTAGCTTTTCAGCTAAGTCATAGGCATGCTTTAAAAACTATTTTTAAGATAGAGGCATGCAACGGTCAGCTAAGTCTTTAACATGATCTGCCAGCAATTGCTCGTACTCATCTGAGAATGTTTTTTTAAATCGTCCCATAACCGGTTCAACATCTTTACCCTGTTTCAATAATTTTATTTTATCAAATAAAGTGCTTTTGGGTACCATAAAACGGTCGGAAGCTTCTGTAATTGTCATCTTTTGGTTTAAAACATTTTCAATTGCTAATTTTAATTTACTCGGGTCCCAGATATCTTTTTTCTCCGTGTCGATTATACCAAATGATCTGAATAGATAAATAACACCTTTACAATATTATATAGAATGTAACCAGCACACTGTTTTGTCAAAATATATTCGTCCGGTACCAGGGAACTTGAATAGGTATAATTCAATTTGTCCGGTACTAGGGAATCTGTTACTGTCCGGACTTACGGGAATAACGTACAGTATTATAGTTCCAATTACCGTAAATTTTATTATTAAATCCACAAAAAAAAGAATATCGATGTAAAGCGTACTTACCAAAGACTGAATCAAAAGCACCACACACAATTAATTCACTTTTGAAAATATCATGTATGACGTTCTGAATATTACTCGACGCAACAAATGCCTGCGCAAAATGACTAACGTGGCGTATCGAACAAAACAAACGCCTCCCGCGCGGCGGGAAGGGGATATGACCATTGAGTTTGACGTCTTCGATTATACGAATGTTATTACGAGCGTTATCTCATGACTTTTCTGCCATCAAACTCTTTATATCTAGGAATCCTATTAGTGCAAACCATATCACTTCGTAATAAACCTTCTACGCTATATCGATCGCAACATAAGTCTTTTAGTAACTTTTGGTGATTATTGTAAGGTAATATTTTTGCTTAGTACAAAGTACTCAACTTCATGTCCAGGTTACTGTGGACTATACATAGACATGTACCACGATTTTGACTATTAGGCTTGACTACCCAGAATGGACGTAATCGACAGGATGTTTGATAACTAATTTTGAAGTTATCGGCCAAAAAGTTTTTGTATAGATCGCGCACTATATCAAACAGATACCTTTTTTGCTCTTTAAGCTTGTTTTTGGTAATGAATTCCTTTTTTCCTGTTCCCATACAGCTGTTACTATCGTCTTCATAAAAGTTCTGAACAACCTGTTCCACACATTTAGGTAATCTCACTCTTCGTAATCTAGGTACAGACAAAGAATTGTACGGCTCTGATTTCTTTGTTCTGAACAACCTGTTCCACACATTTAGGTAATCTCACTCTTCGTAATCTAGGTACAGACAAAGAATTGTACGGCTCTGATTTCTTTGTGCTGCGGCGTCCCCTTTTTACAGGGTACGGCAACGGATGCGTACGGCAGCTCAATATGTCGGAGGCTAGGTTCGTATCTCTTTTAGAGATAGTTGTGCTCTGCTTTGATTACCCAATAGGCGCCACCTGTTTTACATTATCTGTGTTACTTACCTAGTGATTAAACAGGAAAACACTTAGGTATGAGGAATGATTTTAAATTATTGACGGTAGGTGTATAGCTCCACAATGAAACGACTTAATTAAAACAAAATAGCAATTCCATTTTATTCCCAATAAAAAATTATTATGTACATAAATGTGAATTGTGCTTACAATGTTTTTTTTTTGTACTCTTTTGATAACTATCGTTGTTACCTCGGTTTTAAAAGGTTATATAAAATTTGGCCGCAAACGTTCTAGAACCTTAGTCGCCAATAACGTACGTTTTGTTGAGTTATCAAAAGTTCTCACATGTTACTACATCACACCAAAATATAATTATGTTGCTTTGTTTGTATTAAAAAAATTGATTCACAGCTCGAATCCCTAACTTAAGGTTTTTCTCCTACCTGGTATATGCTATGGTACCTCTCACTTTAGCGCTGTTGCTAGGATTCCTGTTGTGTTGTGGATGAATTGAGGCTTCACAGGGCCACTTCCAACTCACCAATCAAACGCAGGGTAAGGTTGAAACAGTCGTGGTCGCCTGGACAGGAAAACTAGGACCCGAACCATCAGGAAGTCATGACAGCAATATCAAGATGAAATGAAGCCCAAAGATAAAAAAGAACTGGCTTCAAATATTCAAATATTCACATAGCCAAATAGTCAAATAGCCAAATAGTCAAATAGCCAAATAGCCCTCATTGATTAGTGGACTTTAACGAGAAAAACTTGACCGTCCGCCCTTTCAGAGCTGGTGGCAGGATTGGTCTGCTGCCTTCGGCGGTTCAACAGTAAAGGGAACGAAAATAAAAATCTCTCTTGCAACCAGACGTGACAAATCTTAGTGATATTTGTATTTAGTCTTACCAACCTTATTCTCAACCTGGAGCACTTTAACCTAGTTCCGAACTTACACTGACCACCAGTTAATACGTCAAGTATGGGCAAGCCATGGAAAATTATCAAAAAGAAAATTATGATCAAACAGTTCAAAGTCACTAATCACGATTAAAACAAAGTTTAAAAAAATTGCCACAAATTCCCTACTGCATACTCAACCTTAAATGATCGGTCTCTACATGCCGTGTTCGTGTCAACGAATGGGTATACATTCACAACAAATGCTAACTGAACTATGTTACCGACTATAACCTTATACTTTTAATATTGAAATTGAATGTAAACAAATGAGAGTTTATTAAAAATAAAATATTTACGACTTTTAAAGTCAAACCAAATAATATATAAACTATAGCAATTTACAAACTCTGTTAAGAAGAAAGAGTGATAAGTTACAAGACTAAAAGAGTTGTGAACTAAAAAAAACAAATTCTATGTTTACTATTTTAAATTACGGGATAAATAATTAAATTTAATCAGGTAAAAATATACAAATTATATCATATTACTAAAAACATGGAGCATTGATGCAAACTGGTAAATTTAAATGCTACATTTACCCCTCTCCGAAAAAAAATAGACTATCTTGATAGGCTATTTTGAAAACAAAGAAAAACATAACCCTGTCCTTGGAAAAACATTTGGATTGATATCTACGCGTATCACACGTCCTTGCGGAAGACAACATCGGTAAGTCAAATCTGGAAAACTACAAAGTCGTGAAAAGTCAAATTCGGTAAAGGTCTGCCAAATTACATACAAGTTCAGAATTACAACTCCTGAATAAATTTTACAAATACCAAAGAAATCACTTAAAAGATAAAAATCATAAACTAAAATGTACAAAAAAAAATCTCTAACATTATATACCCAGAATTGTTAATACAAGTAAACAGATTGTCATGACTATAGATTTAAATTAGGACAAACTTATCAGCAGTATATTTAGACACACGGCCGTAACAAATCCAGTTATGAGACCATTATATCAACACTATACAACTTCAGATTTACTTATATACAATTCACTGTAGAATCAAATGCTCTAAGCATTCAACCAAATTTCCGGGAAACCATCCCAAAGTGAAATGCCCACCAATAATTCCAAACGAGAACGAGTCATATCCACCAAATTTCGAAGTGGAAAAAACGAGAAAATTACTAAGCCAGCATTGCGCCTTTTCAAGCGGCATGAAAAACCCTCGTATACTGGCCTCACTCCAGAAAATCTGATGAACATACTCACCCACGCCCGAAAAGACCAGGAGCACCCACCACATTATGGTGTCCCGAAAGGTGGAAGAACAACAGAATTGGTGACCCAGATGTCCACCTACAAAAGGGAGTAAAATATAGTTTTCACCAGACTAAAAAAATGCTTAACGCATTACTGTAAGCTTGAAAACAAAAATTGAGAATTAGGGTGTTCCGTAAAGTGACACTGCAACCAGCCCAACACACAAAACGACCAGAGACCGGAGCTCAGGCGAAACACAGTAGTGCAACCCAGCTATGGTGCCAGCTCATTAGGCATGACACGCCAAAATTAACACCCCCCATGCTCACCCTTCCGACTTGGCATGCGTAAGTATGTTTGAATGATGTCTGGCAGCACCCAACACTCCACAGCCTATAAAAACAAACTAAGAAAATAGCTTACAGGATATGATATCTCGTAATAACTAAGATATCTTTCATTAGAAGACGCCAAAAACTCTAAAATTTTAAAATAACCAGCCCTTAGGTTATACAAAATCCAAGCAATACTAAAATTCATTCAAAACCAGTCTATACTTAAACTAACCCTTCCTCAGAAGATATAAAAACTTTAAACGTTTGCTTCAAAAAAAAAAACAAGGTAAAAAACCTATCACTTAAGCAATACTTCGGATATGGCCATTATCCTAAATACTTAAAAAATAGCAATACAGCTAATAACTAAAAATTCCTACGAGTCATCACTCAATAATTAACTTAAACAAACGTACTAACCTGGAAGCAAACTTCCTAAAAATCTCAAAATAGCAAAACTGCTAACAACTAAAAATCAATACAGGTCAGCACCAGTAAGTCTCTTAAACAACTTATTTACTTGGAAGCAAACTTCCCAGAAACTTAGTAAACTTAAAAGTAGCAAAACTGCTAATAATCAAAAATCAATACGGGTCAGCACCGAATAAGTCGCCTAAACAAACTTACAACTTTGAAGCAAACTTTTCAAAACTTAATAAACTTATTCTTCTTCTGAAAGGTCAGAATCAGAATCCTCTGAAATAGAATCATTGAAAGGTTTTAGATCTTTGATATGCCACTTTCCAGCTTTAGAACCATCAATATTATCTAAGTCATAAATAAGGTTGGAAAGTTTCTTTCTTACTCTACAATGAACATATTTGGGGACTAACTTTGCGGTAAACTTATCTACAGCACTTGAAAGAACTTTATTTTTACGCCAAACATGGTCACCTACATTAAAACAAATATCGCGTTTTCTAAAATTATACGCACGAGAATTACGTTCATACGCCTTATGAATCTTCATTCTCACTTCAACAAAGTTATCTTTTAGACCTTTTAAGTTGGCCGCATAGGCATTTCTGTCACCAGGAATTATTTCATCATCAACACTGACGTCGACATTCAAATCTTTGTAATAACTACCTGACAAAGGAACATGCCTACCGTAAACTAAAAACGCTGGAGTAAAACCGGTGACTTCATGTTTTGAAGTATTAATAGCTTGTTGAATTTTAGCTATTTCTTTATCCCAATTTTCGTGGCTGTCTATGTAACTCCTAATTGCTGTTCCAATTGTCCTATTATTTCTTTCTACGAAATTACATTGTGGTGAATAAACGGGATTAAATCTTATATTAAACTCATATGTTTGACTTAATTTTTTGAAAGTTTTTGAAACAAACTGTGTGCCATTATCGCAAATAAGTAGAGATGGAGGACCATGAACATGAAAAACTTTATTTTCTAGTACCTCTTCAATATATTGAACTTTGGAACTTCTTAAAGGAAAAAGTAAAGTGTACTTGGTAAACCAACAAGCGACTACTAAAAGCCATTTGTTTCCTTTTCTTGAACGAGGTAGAGGGCCTATTAAGTCTACTGCTATTACTTGAAATGGATAATCTACCGATTTCTCTTTACCCATGTGTCCCATTTGCGAAGTATTTGGTGCTTTCTGAGCTCCACAGACTAAACACTTCTTAACAAATTTAAGAACATCTTGGCGCATTTTTGGCCAATAATATCTTTCTTGTAGACGATGAAATGTCTTATAAAATCCGAAATGACCACAGTTCGGAGGACTATGACAAGAGTCTATAATTTCTGCTCTTTGGGGTTTAGGTACTAAGTATTTCCATTCAGGAACATTCACTTTCATAGAAAGGCAGTTTGGGACAAATTTCAAAACAAAATCATTGTCCACTTTCCATTGTGGATAATTGTTTGGATTATCTAAAATTTTCTGGCGTTAATTATCGTACCACGGATCAATACGATCGACATCTAGGGTTCCCACCACTAATTCTTCCTTACTGCTTGAATCGGAATCTTCTATCACTTCTTCTCTATGTGGATTACGGGACAAGGCGTCTGGAATGACATTTTGAGCTCCTTTTCTGTGTACTAAATCAAATGTATGCTGTCTAAGTCGAACAGCCCAACGAGCTAATTTTCCACTTGGATTTTTTAGAGTGCTAAGCCACAATAAACTATAATGATCTGTAATGACAGTAAAAGGAACACCTTCAATAAATCCTCGGAATTTTTCAATACAAAAAAGTACACCCAGGCATTCTTTTTCCACTACAGAATAGTTTCACTCTGCTCTAGATAAAGATCTACTGGCATAGGCAATCACTCGCTCTTCACCACCAATTATCTGCGTTAGAACTCCTCCTAAACCTGTATTTGATGCGTCGCTCGCTATATAGAATCGCTGTGAAAAGTCTGGTTGAGATAATATAGGAGCAGATACTAAAAGTTGTTTAATTTTAATAAAAGATTCTTCAGCTGCACTATTCCACTCAATTTTTTGTCCTTTCCTACGTCCTTTTAGGAGATCATTTATTGGAGACATCAGAGTAGAAAAATCCTTTATAAATCTTCTATACCATGAGCAAAGACCAATAAAACGCTTTACTTCAGTAGTATTCCTAGGTCTGCTATAATTGATCACGCTAGAAACCTTATCGGGGTTAGTACGCAAAGCATTTGAACCCACAATATAGCCTAAAAATTTCAAAGATGTTTTGAAAAAGTCACATTTTTCCAGATTTATAGTTAGATTGGCATCTTTCAATTTTTCTTTGACCTCTGATAACAATCTAAGGTGTGAATCAAAGTCTTCCGACACTACTAAAATATCATCCAGATAAGTGAATATATTTGGCTCATAGCGAGGACCAAATATTGCATCTACCAGGCGCTGTTGCGTCTGTGCGGCATTTCTGAGGCCAAAGGGCATGGTAACAAACTGGAAAAGTCCTCTTCCGACTACTGCAAAAGCTGTTTTTTCTTTCGAAGATTCATTCAAAGGGATCTGCCAAAAAGCTTTTCGAAGGTCTATTGATGAAATATATTTAGCATTTCGAAGAGATGTTAAAATTCTGTCAATATTAGGCATTGGATACCGGTCAGGACGACTGACTTCATTAAGTGAACGTCCATCAAAACATAATCGGTACGTTCCATTTGGTTTCTTAACTAATAAAACAGGAGAACACCATGGACTTGTAGATGGCTCTACGACACCTAACTTTAACATTTCATCCAACTCATCGTTCAAAATTTTTGACATATATGGAGACAAAACAAACGGTCTCTTTTTAAAAGGAAGCGCGTCACCCGTGTCAATAGTCAAAGTAATTTTATCCGTACGACCTAATCTATCTTTACTACTAATTTCATTAAATGATTCAATAATTTTTTCCGCTTGTTCGCGCTCTGCTGTAGAAAGTTCATCCAAAGAATGTAATCTCAAATTACAACTATTAAAAGAGTGACTCAAATCATTATTGGACACTTCTAATTTAGAATTTATATCTTGCATATGCCAAGAATTATTCTTAAAATTAACTAAAATATTAAATTTTTTCGCAAAGTCACACCCAAATATAAATGCTTGTGGCAATGAAGGAACCACTAGAGTATTAATAACTTGACAAGAATTGTCAATAACAAGAGGTAAATCAACTGTGCCTTTAACACTTTGCTGTTTACCATCAGCAGTACAAATATTCTTAATTTGTGCTGGGCATATCTTAAGACCTAAATTACCTAAAATATCTACACCTCCAGAACCAACTATAGAAGATGTAGCACCTGAATCCAATAAAACCATAATGTCCACATCAAGCAACTTCACATTTATATAAGGTCGGTTATCTAAATATTTATTAATGAATAAGGGCGAAACCTGCTTGTTTTCAGAAAAATGGTGTCGATTAAAATAAGTACTATCTTTAAAAAATTTAGAAACTATTCAGCCAGTTTTTCCAATCAGTATGGCTAAAATAATCTCTTTTTAAATTTTTATTATTAGAATTAAAAAATGTTTTTGATTTTTTTAACGACTTATGGAAACTACGATAATTAAATGAGGCACGAGTTCTGGGAAAGGTGAAACTGCCTCTTCGATTCACTTCCCTTACTCGTTTTTTGAACATTTAGGGCACCCTGAAGATTTCGTGTTAGGCTCGCCACATTTAAAACAAAATAAACCTCTAGGGGCCTTACAGTCCAAATAAACATGATTAGGCTGTTTACAATTCCAACAGGTTACAGAAGCTTTAGATATATTATCTTTATTAGAATTATTTTTATTTAAATTATTTTCAGGTTTACTGTTAGAAGTCGAAGGTAAATTTTTAGAATGAAAATGAGAAAATCTTTTTTGAAATTTTTTTTAGAATTATTTTGCTTGTTAAAATGACTATTATTATCTAAACTTTGGTTCGTGTTAGCCATACTGTTGATGCTAGCAATTTCATCCTTAGGCCTAGATTTATCTTTAAGGTAATCAGCCTCTTCTAACTTACGACAAAGTTCTGAAAGTTCCGAAACATTATTAACATCTATTAAAGCCAACCTACTAATAAAATCTGGTAAAAGATTTCTTTTAATATGTTTAACTTTTGAAATTTCTGCTGGAGGTCTAGATAATCGAGAAAAAAGAGCTTCTAAATGAGCAATAAAAACTATCGTAGATTCATTTTTCTTTTGTTTCCTTCTTTTAATTTGCTCCCATATATCATCATCTATATCATCATGTAAAAAATCTTTCTTTAATTTCGATACCAATGAATCCCAATCAGTTAACGAAGATTTAACACTTCGATACCACACAAACGCGTCTCCTGCGAAAAATTCGGCAGCTGAATTAAATAACTCCTGCGGAGAAATATTACGTGCCTGCGCTAATTCAGTTAGCCTTTCCGAAAATGGATAAAGTTTTTTCGCGTCCCCATTAAAATTAACTTGCCATTCACTAATAGGTAAAATACGCGTCGCGCAATGCACTACAGGTGCTGCTACATTGATCACCGGCAACTGAGATGTTGTAAGCTCAACATGCTGACCGTCCGGAATTTTATCTAATAAGTTCGATTCCAATAAAAGACAACTTGCGGTCACTTCTTGAATATAAGAAAATATTACAGTAGCTCTATTTTCATCCTCGGGCATTGGAATTCTTTTTACTCTCCCTACCACGTGAGCTAAACGCGACTTCACTCTATTAATAAGAGAATCATTAGCATTACCGTCAAATTCATCTATCACCCCTTGTATAGAGTCTAAACTGCGATGTATACTCATTTTTTCTTCCCCAAAAGTCAAAGTACAAATATTTAAGTTAATATCTTTACCCGGACTCGATTGTTCTCTCTTTAGAATTCTAGCAAGTATCTTGCGTTTGTCTGCGACAGTACGTAAAGAAGTTAACAAACGAATTTTTAACTCGTAGTCCAACTCATATTCAAGTAAATGATTGGGTTGAAAATTATAAATATCCATGATGATATAAGATTTGAAAATAAATACACTAAATCAAGTTACTATTTTTAAATGAAAAGTATTCTTTACTTAGTTGAAAACAATAACCGTATCTCTAAAGTTAAATCATTTTTATAAAACAAACAATTTGTCGTACCCTGTATAGCAAATTAAATAAAAATATTTTATTTTACTGCAAAAGCAATTATATAGCTTCACTAAAATCGAAATCAAATGATTGCATCGATCAAACATTAAAATGAGGAAACTTAAAAAAAAGCAGTAATCGTACACCCTGTATCAATAAAAAATTAATTTATTTTATCAAACATCAGAATAATAAGTCTCAACTAGTCATGCATAAATTTTTAAGCAAAGCTAAATTTTAAAATTGGTATTTATTTCTATTCATATTCTGTTATCTGTAACAAGTATCTAAAAAATAAAATCTCAAGTTTCTTTGGCGTGGTCAACAATAAATTTTTATTTATATAAAAAATCAAATTCTCTAGGTTACTTTTTGCTGGACTTTTAACACATTTAAATCAAGTTTTAGGAAAATATCTGTAAATACCGAAAAAAAATTAAATATTTTTCTTATCACAAAATATTTTAAACTGTTATCGGTTCAAAAGTATGGTTTAATAGCAAAAAAATATTTCTAACCGGGCATATATTTTACTACCTGAAATAAAATGTAAAATGATTCTACAACTTTTAAATAGCTCAAAAAAATTATGCAAATCTTCACGAGACTTAAAATGTCAAAAATATGTGTGATATAAAATACCTTTTAAACTAAATTGACCTACTAACTAACTAGAAAATCTTCAACAAAAATTAGCCAAAATAATAGACCTTACATAAACGTATAAAAAACTGTGTCCACCTGAACACCCTATACATAAAAAGTACAAAATTCACTACTATAAGCTGTAAAATACCTAAAATACTGTGAAGTTACTGTGATATTAAAATCAATGAGGGCTCTTAAAAAAATACAACATATAACCTTATTGTACCTTGGAGAAAGTTTACTCGAGTAATCTGTGAATGTTTCCTAGGTTTTATAAAATTGTCATTACTCAGTCGAACCAAAATGGAATTACAATAAAAATATGTTTCTAATGAAAATTAATTTAAATCTGACACATGAATTTAATCGCATAGAAATTTCAATTCTATTTAGGATACTCAACGTTAAATTATTTTGCTAAACACCAGTAAAATATAAAAATTCAAAACAAAGCACAAGCTCCACGTTCAGGGCGTCATTTTTTTGCGGCGTCCCCTTTTTACATGGTACGGCAACGGATGCGTACGGCAGCTCAATATGTCGGAGGCTAGGTTCGTATCTCTTTTAGAGATAGTTGTGCTCTGCTTTGATTACCCAATAGGCGCCACCTGTTTTACATTATCTGTGTTACTTACCTAGTGATTAAACAGGAAAACACTTAGGTATGAGGAATGATTTTAAATTATTGACGGTAGGTGTATAGCTCCACAATGAAACGACTTAATTAAAACAAAATAGCAATTCCATTTTATTCCCAATAAAAAATTATTATGTACATAAATGTGAATTGTGCTTACAATGTTTTTTTTTTGTACTCTTTTGATAACTATCGTTGTTACCTCGGTTTTAAAAGGTTATATAAAATTTGGCCGCAAACGTTCTAGAACCTTAGTCGCCAATAACGTACGTTTTGTTGAGTTATCAAAAGTTCTCACATGTTACTACATCACACCAAAATATAATTATGTTTCTTTGTATTAAAAAAATTGATTCACAGCTCGAATCCCTAACTTAAGGTTTTTCTCCTACCTGGTATATGCTATGGTACCTCTCACTTTAGCGCTGTTGCTAGGATTCCTGTTGTGTTGTGGATGAATTGAGGCTTCACAGGGCCACTTCCAACTCACCAATCAAACGCAGGGTAAGGTTGAAACAGTCGTGGTCGCCTGGACAGGAAAACTAGGACCCGAACCATCAGGAAGTCATGACAGCAATATCAAGATGAAATGAAGCCCAAAGATAAAAAAGAACTGGCTTCAAATATTCAAATATTCACATAGCCAAATAGTCAAATAGCCAAATAGTCAAATAGCCAAATAGCCCTCATTGATTAGTGGACTTTAACGAAAAAAACTTGACCGTCCGCCCTTTCAAAGCTGGTGGCAGGATTGGTCTGCTGCATTCGGCGGTTCAACAGTAAAGGGAACGAAAATAAAAATCTCTCTTGCAACCAGACGTGACAAATCTTAGTGATATTTGTATTTAGTCTTACCAACCTTATTCTCAACCTGGAGCACTTTAACCTAGTTCCGAACTTACACTGACCACCAGTTAATACGTCAAGTATGGGCAAGCCATGGAAAATTATCAAAAAGAAAATTATGATCAAACAGTTCAAAGTCACTAATCACGATTAAAACAAAGTTTAAAAAAATTGCCACAAATTCCATACTGCATACTCAACCTTAAATGATCGGTCTCTACATGCCGTGTTCGTATCAACAAATGGGTATACATTCACAACAAATGCTAACTGAACTATGTTACCGACTATAACCTTATACTTTTAATATTGAAATTGAATGTAAACAAATGAGAGTTTATTAAAAATAAAATATTTACGACTTTTAAAGTCAAACCAAATAATATATAAACTATAGCAATTTACAAACTCTGTTAAGAAGAAAGAGTGATAAGTTACAAGACTAAAAGAGTTGTGCACTAAAAAAAACAAATTCTATGTTTACTATTTTAAATTACGGGATAAATAATTAAATTTAATCAGGTAAAAATATACAAATTATATCATATTACTAAAAACATGTAGCATTGATGCAAACTGGTAAATTTAAATGCTACAGTGCTTATATATAGCAGCACTATCTTTAGATATCCAATGCCTATCTTTTTAGATCATTGTCCAGACACCGCTTTTGCAAATATTCGTTTATCTTCGATACGTTTTAGCCTCGAATAATTTTCCTTCAGATGTTTATTAAGGACGTCACAAAATAATTCCTTCTTGACTACTTCTGTACCATCAGTTTTAGTTAACATATTATACATTTTAGTATTTGGTATATCTTCAATACTCTTTCTTGTTTTGCCTTCAAATCTTGCTAATCTTTTCCTATACTTCTCAAGATTTTTCTTCAATACTGCAATCCTTTCATTTTTCTCTTTGTTTTTTTTTCTTTGCTTTTTTTGCGTTTCTTCTTCGCTGAATATTTGCACTCATGACTGTGGAACTTGGAGTTGGAGGATGATGTATTGGAACTGGTGTAATGTGTCCTGAAGCTGGTGTGAGGCATTCTTAATCTGAGAACAGTGTGTTTTCACTTTTAAAGTTGTTAATAACACTATTTAGATGCTTTTTTTTTTGTGCCGGTAAACAGCACAATGTTGCTTCCAAGTCTTGAGGGCAGTTCTTTGTTCATGTGAAGTCATATCTTTGGTAAATTTTCTTTGACCTTTTTCTTTTTTTTTTCTGGTATTTTAACCTCTCTTTTTCTTTCATCTCTTCTCTCTTTACGTACCTTAGACGTTCCGCATCTCCCTTTTTCTGTAATAATTCCTCTCTAGATAATTTTTGCTTTTTAGGAGGCTTGTCTACATAATCACAACTAGCCTGCAACAAATTATTATGACTATTACGGTATCAATAACTAAACTAACTTCAAAAGAAAGACTGTTGTAAAATCTACACCTGGAATGAAATACAGTCCTCTCCCGCAATACAAAGCAGGGGACTGTTGTCAGAGGACTGTGTATTTTTATTAAATCATGAAATATCAAGCAAACTATTTATATTTTATAAATAAATATTTTATATTATAAATAAATATCTTAAAATAAAATCTCAAAGTGTTAATTCTCTACTTGCGTTCTAAGATATTGTAATTTATAATACAGCAATACTTTCTGGAAAAGTTGGTCTGGACAGCCACTTACGTACTAACAGAGAATCGTTCATGTATATGTATTTTCGATTCTACTGTGAATTGAGTTGCTTTGCATAAAAAAGATGTGCACAATCAAAAACTTACAACTCCAGATGCTGCATTATAATTATGACCATATGCCCAATGACTCAACCCCCATCAAGATGAATAGTAATACAAAGTACTGTGCACCTTGTATTACTGTGACCTATTTCTAATAGCATATTCTTTCTCTTTCTCTCCAAGTTCCACTTCCATAAATTGTATGACACCCAAGACAACTAGAAGCTCTGTTAAATAACTAATGTGCTACTAGTTGATAAGAAACCCCATAGAGCTCCATAATTGATAGTGGATTTTATTAATTTTGCATCTTCAGTGGAATGCTTCTCACAAACACCACAATGGTTGCATTGAAATTTGTCGCTCACTAACAATTTTCATTTTTCCAAATAAACAATCACTAACTTTTTTAGTCCAGTTTTAGTCTAGTGTTGAAATGTATGGTATTTTATGCACTATAAACCATACAAAGTAAATAAGAGAGAAAATGTGTTTAATGAAAGTATCCAAGGACATTTAATATACAGCGATCAAATAAGGATGCGGTGTCAATTTATAGGCAAACTAAATGGTTTCAGAGCAGTTGGCTTATAAATCCCATATTTCATTTTGCATCCTCTACCTGAAATGGCAAGATGTATATTTGAATAATAGAGCTTGTAAAAGAGTAAACAGTGTCACTTTCGAAGATCTCAGAAACGGTTTGATTTAGATTTTTGCACAAGATGTGTGTAAAATTAAGGCGGGAATCCAAAAACTTTAAAAGATACTGAGTGTTTTATTTTGAAAAAATGTGTTTCATTTACCACTTTTTTGTGAATGCTTGTGAAATACAAAATAATTTTTAAAAAATTTTATTTATAACTTCCCACCTCGCCTTTATTTGATTATTTTGTATATACTAATATATAAACCAAAACGTTTATTTTTGCATTTTCACTGACCAATTCAATATGCAGTTAAGGTCAACAATGCGATGACTTTTTACAATTGGATCTTTTAGGGGCACCTTTCAAAATCCAGTGTACGTCCATGGATTCTAAAATTTAAAATATCTTCTAGGTGACAGTATTTTTTAAACTTTTTAAAATTTCCCTGTATCTAAACAATTGGATAAATTTTTTGTACGTCACACACTGAAACGTACCTTTTAAATGGAGAATCTGAAATAATTGTTGTACTAGGCTAGGTTTAACATTCTCTTCAGTTAGTTTTAGACATTCACAGATAAATCATGTTTCTCTAGCGTAGAACCATGGGTTATTACTTTTTATCCATGTGACATTTAATTACATATCTGTGACACAAAAAACAGTGAGAAAATGCAAAACGATTTTATGATATCAGTGGAAAATTGTAACAACAATCTAAGAAAACACTTTGCGTTTATATGATTTTAACTAATACATAAGGGCATAAAAAAAGTTATCGCCAAACTTAATATAAAAAAATATTTGTGCTCCTTGAAGTTGCTATGGGGGTTCTTAGTTCAATATGTAGTTGAGTAAACTTCATTAATTTTAAGTTTTTATTCATGCAGTTAAGAATCCATCAATAATAATGCAAATAATCAATAATTAATAAGTACTAGTAACACAGTAACACAATATACAGATGACCCTTAAAAAATGTTATGCAAAAAATAATATGACCGCCATATATTATAAAAATATTTTCCTTTATTTTTCTTCTAATCTTAGTCTTAAATTAGAACTGGCCTTTTATATTCATGCTGAGAAATAAACAAAAATTATTGAAGAGTATTTTTATTTCCACCCCCCATTTCTGGATCACTAAAATAGTTTTAGTGGTCTAAAACTGGTCCTAAAGTAGTTAATATATGCGAGAATAAATGAGGAGGAGGGGGATGAAGAGTATATACTTTTTATCCTCGTCCTCCTCATTTGTTCTCTCATAATGTTTTTCGAATTATCTCGTATACTTTCGAATTACATTGTATACATGTCCAATTTAATTGCTTAATCTTTACCTTCAGTTTAATCTTAAAGTCATTCGCTCGTTCTCTTTTGTTCTTTCAAAATATTTTTCGAATTACCTCGTATACATGTTCCATTCGTCTGCTTATACTTTACCTTGAGTTTAGTCTTAAAATTAATAACCCGACTAACCTTGAGTCACGGTAAGAGCATTAATCTTATATTTGACCTTGATGTCGATACAGAATCCTACCAGCAGTGACTTTTTTACTTTCAGTCCATCTAGAAATTTATTCCGTTGTCCAACAATGGTTGTTAACTTAAGTTCAAAATAATAAGTAAAAAATAACTGATTAAAAATAAATAGTAAGTAGTAAATATTAGTGGTAACAGAAAAACGTCATTCCTAAATTTATGGATTTGAATATTGAAGAAGAGGCTCCAGATCTAGAAAAATTAATTCACTTGTCGGACTATAACACTTTTCTAGATGAAGATAAATTTGAGAAGAACTTTAGAAACTGTTTGAATTATGATTTACATAATTTTGAAGGAATTGAAGCGGGCTCTGGTGATTCTGATATTGAAGAAGATGCAGAAGAAGATAGTGCTAGTGCTAAAGTTTGTTTAGTGAAACAAAAATTTAATAATCCTAGAGACGCTCTATTTTGTATTACCCAAAGTTACGTAACAGTGTTTTTGGTTACGGAAAAGAAGGAAAAATGTCTTTGCCATTCATGTTATGCAATATTACAATATTATAAAAGGGAAAGTTCTCATAAGCACGTTAGTACCCATAGCAAAAGAAAATTAAAAACATTATGGGACGATTTACACGGTGACGTATGTTCTAGACAATTATATCAAGTAACTATTCTAAAAGTGTGTTTAGTTTGTAATTCTAACGCAAAAAATATTGGCTGTGGGTGGGATACAAATGTACCAATAATGCTAGTATAAAAAATAATTATAATGTATATTGAAAAAAGAACAATACGTAAAGAAGGCTCTAGGGAATCACCTAAAGTAAAAAAACTTAAAAACCAAATAATTAAAATTAATACTGAAGAATGCCTTATATGTTTAGAAGACATAAGAGTTGATTTAATGATTGCAAGAGTTCCTTATAATCATATATTTTGTACTTCTTGTTCAGCTATGTGGTCTTTAAATAATGAGACATGTCCAATTTGTCGCGAAAACTTCGTATATTTAAAAGCGAAAATGAAGATGTAATAGTCCTACAATCTGTAATTTAGAATAAGTAATTAAATATTTAATATTTTATCGCAAATGTGTATTTTGAATGCAGTATTTATTATTTATTGTTTTATTCCAAGATGTAATTTGAAATGTATTTTTAATATTAATTATTTTATTCCAATATTTACTATGTTATTACAATACGGAATTTGAAATGTATTTTTTAATATTAATGACGGCTCCTGAATCCTTCAAATGATAATCATGATGTAAAGTCTTTTAATACGCCATTTCGAATTTTATGTAGTACCACTGACTTAACTCAAGAATTAGATGAAATGATTGCGATAATGGATCGAAAAGCCGATAAACTGGCAGAAAAATATTCAGGTACACTACTGTTCTTAAATTTAAAATTAAATTTAAAAAATTAAATTGTTTATGATATATTTTTTTATTTAATTTTAGGATGGATTTTACTGAAAATTTTACATGTGGAAATTAATATAAACAAAAGCAACCCACTTAACGCTTTTTCGTATATTCCTCTGCCGACGGAAATAAGACAAAAAATGATGTGATAAACATTCAAAACAACGACGAATGTTACTTTGCATTGGGTATAGTTGCAGCTCTGCATTCACCTACAGGACCAATAGACAGAGTGGAATCATATTCTCACTATACAATACTTTTAAATTTTCAACGTACTAATTTTTCTATGACTTTAAACGAAATATTTAAATTTTAAAATCTCAATACTGGTTTAGAAAAGATAAAAAGAAATTTTAAAACCGAAACCGAAATTAGAGGATCTTTACATTATACCAAAAATAAGCAAGATCGTCACTTTAATTTATTATTAATAGGAGACGATAATGGAATTTTCATTACTGTTACATTTCAAATTTAGCAGGATTAATTTCACGACAGATATCTAAACATAATGAAAAAAAAATTATGTGATGTTTGTTTGCAATATTTCACTACTCAACAGCAGGTGGTTAGACATAATGCAGTGGATTGCGATTTTGTGAGGATAAACCCACCTTCTATTGAAAGCAAAATAAATAAATTAAATATTATGCCAGGAAATATTTTAAAATTTCAGAACATACAAAAACAAATTGAAGTTCCGTTCATTATTTATGCTGGTTTCGAATGTACTCTTAAACTAATCTTATTATTTTAGATCCTACTTCTCAATATATTGAAAAAAACTTTGAACACAGTCCATTTTCATTTGCATATTATATAAAATGCTCTTTTGATGATTCACTTTCAAAATTTCAAAATTATACAGGTCACAATTAGGATCAAATTGTTATACCTTATCTAGAAAGAGATGTTTTCGAGATCTATAATAAATATTTAAAACATTGAAAACCAATGAAAAAATTAAATATTTTGGAACAACTGCATTATGAATATACCAACGATTGCCATATATGTGATAAAATTATAATTTTGGATAAGGTTGCTGACCATTGCCACTTAACGGGTTCTTTTAGAGGTCCGACACATTTTATATGTAATATAAATTATAACCTGTTATATTACATAATTTACGTAATTATGATTGTCATCTATTTATAAAAAATTTATGTCCCAATAAAGAACAATTATCTGTAATTGCCCGAAATAAAGAAAAATATATATCATTTGAAAAATCCATTGCAGTAGACCAATATTTAGATAAAAAAAAACAGGTTACAAAAAATTAAAATTTTTACATCTTATGTTCATTGACTCATTTCATTTCATACCAAATTCTTCGTCAAAGTTAGCTTCCATTCTTAATGACGATCAATGTAGAGAAGTGTTTAAATACTTTAATGATAAAGAAAAATTTAATTATATTCGTCAAAAAGGAGTTTTCCCTTATAAATATATTGATGACATTTCAAAATTAAATGAAACCAAATTACCAGATAAAAAACAATTTTATAACGATTTAACGGATGAACATGTCACCGATGAGTTCGGAAAATATTTAATTGTGTTACAATTGGGCAATACTCTGATATATATCTTAAATCAGCTGTATTATTGTTGGCGGATATTTTTCAAATTTCAGAAAAACTGGTATATACTCATAAATTAGATCTGGGGCATTATTACAGTTTTCCAGGTTTAAGTTTTGACACTTGTATGGGATATACTGTGGTAGAATTGGAATTATTAACGGGCCTTGATATGTTACATTTTTTACCATTAACTGAACCTTTCTAATTTGAAAAATTTCAGTTGACCAAAGTATATCCTTTTTCAAAAGCTTCTCTTTGTTTGGAAATTCTAACAAAATCATTTTCTTTAAATTTATCTCGTTTTAAATCAAATGTTTTTTTAAAAGTAAAAGAATCTTGCAGCATAGTTTTCTCATTTTTTTATTAACTTCAACAGGTCTATATCCGGTAGTTCTATAAATAGTATTATTACATAATAGTTGGTAAAATAGAGTACCATTGACCTTTATTACTAAAATATTTCCAAATTATATTTTTTAAAGTTCGATTTACACGTTCTACTATACTCGCTTTTAGATTAGAGTAAGTATTATAATGATTAATTTTGTAATAATTCTTAAGATCTTTGAAATATTTATTGAAAAAGTATTTTCCCAAATCTGTCTATAAATTTTTCGGTTTATTTGTTTTTTCTAAAATTTTTTTCATAGCTCCTTACATCTTTTCCTTTTTTACTTTTAAGTGGTTGAGTCAAAACATACTTTGAAAATGTATTTATTTCTACCAAAATTTATCTATAACCTTTATTAAATTTGGAATAAGGTTGCATCTTAACCAAATCAGATTGCCATAAGCCATTTCAGCTTTTGACAATATTTCTCTTTCTATGTCTTCTTGCAGGTGTATGTAATTCATCTACCACGGTTTCTTTAATATTTTTACTCATAGTACTAGAACAAATTTTTAAATATTGTTACAGTTTTGTTATTTTATGGACAAAACTATAAATAATTTTACCAAAATACCAACAATCAGGCCATTACTCACCATAAATTAAACTCTTATTTTCATCAAGTAGTCTCTTTAATACATATAAAATAAAAGCCAAAAGATTTTGTCACTGTCACATCAAAAACCGGTTTTGTAAAAAAATCAAGTGTGTCTAGAAATGTATCAAACACTCCACTTTTGCCACTTTCATCAAGGGTGTAGTTAGTTAATCTTTTGTTTTTTTCTTGGCGCTCTTGAGATTTTCTAAAAGCGTCAGTAGAGAGATTCTGGGCCAGGCCTTGGTTGAGAAAACTGGCATAAGCTCAGAAAGAAATATTTTGTCTGATTTCTCTAATTATACAGCAATACGTTTATCCCAGTAAACAGCTAAAATCATATTTAGTGTTTTAGGGCAACATTTGCCAGATTTTGGGGGATGAAAGTTAAAACTGTGTTCGTTTACCCTTAAATAAAGTGTAGTGAAAGTTATCACCTCTAGGAGGTTAAAACCATATTTGTGACTTTTGGTACTTGTTACACCCGTAAAGACAATCAGCTTTTCTCTCACAACATTTGGATCAGTTACAGCCCGAAAGACTTGACACTGCCCTACCCCCTCATCATTACGTTGAACAGTTTCGGCAGCCCGTTACTGAGAGCCTTCCGCGAAACGTGTATTCGTCCTGTGATGAATTTCGACGTTCCGACAGACCAATAGTTCCTCAATCTCCTATTGCCCCGTCACTGACTAGTTTTCGCTTACAGGCGACGCCTGGTAACACTCATAATGTTCAATTTCACAACCAGCCCACGACGACAATTCAGTCTAGGTCAAACATGAATGTTACACAGCCTCAAGTGAATCCATACAGTATATTCTACTGCTGAGCAGTTGCGAAATTTTGATTCTCCTAGCAAAAATTTAAGAGTGCCTGAGCGTCCTTTGCCTAATATCGAACGTAGCTCATCACAAATCAATTTGAATGTTTCCGATTCCTTTGCCCCCAATAAAACCAAATAAACTCAACCAGACCTTCAAAGATACTTTCTCAGTCCATGCCCCTTGTTGATCTAATCAATCGATTAGATTAATCTTGAGTTTTCCCCTCTCCGTGAATCTAACCGTAATGATTTGCCTACTTATGCGACTCCACCTCAGTTTTACGACATCAGTCGTTGGAACTTAACATATGATGACCAGTCTAGCGTTACTAACTTTCTTGAAAGAGTTGAGGAGCTAAGATTATCAAGAGGTGTATCTAAAGATCATTTACTGCATGCAGCACTCGAATTATTCACCGCGATGCCCTTTTGTTGTATCGAACCCGTTCATTTAATGACTGGGGTGATTTAACCTCTCAATTACGAGAAGCTTTTCAACCTTATGATTACAAGTTTAGTCTTTGGGATGAGATTCGTAAAAGAACTCAGGGATCTCAGGAACGTGTGGTTACTCTGCAAAATTTGTTCCGTAAATTACCCGAACTTCCTTCTGAAGCAGTACAGCTTCAACTGGTCCGCCGAAACCTTCTGCCATATATTCAGAGCCGTCTGGCTACTCACCAAATATCTTCATTATCTGAATTAACCCGAATTAGTCGAGCTATCGAGGAAACAGAGTTATGTCTTCAACACTTCGCTCCACCACCTACTAATTACAGGCAACTTTTGGAACCTGAATTGGCATACCATAAGCCGACCCATCATGCTGCCTCAGTGGAATGCGCGAATTTAAATCCTCTAGACTCGTCGATGCAGTCATTCCCTGATTTTTATGCCGAAAGTTCTGCAACCATGACAGTTAATGCAATTGGCGCAACGTGTCAACTTAGTTGCTGAAATTGTGATGGAAAAGGACACCGATTTCGTCATTGTGATAAAGTTCGTAAGAAGTTTTGTTTCCGGTGTGGCAAAAAGGAAGTTACTAGCAAGAATTGTCCAGCGTCCCTTTTTGAAGGTGCAAATTTATGGTAAATCATTACTAGGTCTTCTTGATAGTGGAGCCTCTCGAACTGTCCTCGGCTCTACCGGATGGAACTTATAGCAGCCCTTAAGCAAACTTAATACATCGCCAACTTCCGAGTGTATTGTGGCTAATGGTCAATCCTGTCCAGTATTAGGTGTGGTACAGTTACCTATTCAGTTGCGTGACAGTGTTATTTTGCTAGAGACTTTAGTGATCTCCGCGATACCCCACACGCTTATTTTGGGAATTGATTTTTGGAAACGGATGGAAATTGTTCTTGATCTTTACGCCATAGAATGGTCCTTTAGGACTGAAGAAACTCACAACTCCACAACTTTCTGCAATACAGTCGGTAGAAATGCTTTCACGTGAACAACAGCAAACACTAGATGCACTGATAAATCAAACATTTTCCACTATGAGCAATGGTCTTGGTTGCACAAATCTAGTGGAACTAATTATCAAGACCGACTCACCGCCTTTAAAACAGCGATATTACCTCCTATCGCGAGCACTTCAAAACGAAGTAAACAAAGAGCTGGCGCAGATGTTAGTCGACGATATTATTGAACCATCTGAGTCTCCATGGTCATCTCCCATAGTTATGATCAAAAAGAAGAGTAATAGCTGGCGCTTTTGTGTAGATTATCGCGCGCTTAATAAAGTAACTGTTCCAGATGCCTATCTTATTCCCTACGTATCTGCCACACTAGATAAACTGCGAGACGCCCGATTTCTTACAACGCTAGATATTAAATCAGCTTATTGGCAGATTCCCATTTCCAAAGATTCTAGACCACTAACTGTTTTTACTGTACAATTCAATTTAAGCGTCTACCTTTCGGACTTACCAATGCCCCTGCGGTGTAGCAAAGACTTATTGTTATATGCACGCCAACGTTTGACGAACATATTAGAGTATTACGTGAAATCATTACGCGCATACTACCGCTGGTCTAACACTCAATCGCGAAAAATGTAATTTCTGCAAATCCGACCTGAAATATCTAAGTTATATTGTTAATTCGTCCGGACTTTCAGTTGACCCAGAAAAAATAGACGCTGTTGTACGCATCCCAACTCCCAAAAATGTTTCCGAGGTGCGAAGAGTCATCGGATTTGCGTCGTAGTACCGAAGATTCGTACCAAATCTTTGAGTTCATCGCCACTTACTGCCCTGACCAGGAAAAACGTTAAATCTATTTGGGACGAAAATTGTGATGCGGCTTTTAAGTTAGTAGAAGAACATCCTATTAAGGCTCCAGTACTCTCTTGTCCTGATTTTGAAAAGCCCTTCACGATTCAATGCGATGCCTCAGATTTTGGTCTTGGAGCTGTTCTTTCCCAGGTCATCAATGGTCGAGAAAGTGTTATTTGCTATCTAAGCCGGTGACAAACTAAAAACGAACGAAAGTTTAGTACCACCGAGAAGGGGTGTTTAGCCGTTTATGCAATCGATAAGCTTCGCCCATATATTGAGGGTACCCATTTTACAGTCATTACGGACCACTACAGTTTAAAATGGTTAAATTCGATAAAAGTTCATGTCGGTCGAATAGCGCGATGGGCCATAAGGTTGCAACAGTTGATATTGTCCATCGAAAAGTTAAAGAGAACGTCGTTCCAGATGCTCTTTCTCGTTCCGTGCCAATTATTGATGCAACGGTGGATCAACCTCAGTCCCGTGCCAATAGATCCGCCCCCTTCATCCTCTGACCGATAGTACCAGGGAATGATCAAAAAAGTTGAAGAACACCCTTCTCAGTATCCTTTGTGGTCCAATTGATAACACAGGCCCAGTTACTGGTTGGTTGGGACCTGTTTATAAGTCCAACCAAAAAAAGCGAGAGAACATTTTTACCAATGTTTGAGCTCATATAAAAGCGGACTGAATGTGAGGGCAAATATGAGTAAAACAGCAATATATCTCAAAATCTACCTACGTATATTTAAGATCTGAAAGTAAGTTCTCATTTTAATTATTAATTATTTGTATTTATGGGTTCAAAAATTTGACGAATATCACTCGTTCCGTAAAAAAATAGCGATAAGAAATCGTTCTATAATAAAAAAACCTTTTATAGGGGTTTATTCACTTTACAAATCTTCTTCTCGAAATACATTTTCATCTGCTGGTTTTCCACACGTGAATTCATCCAATTATAAGCCAAAAAATAGGTATAACTTATTTTTCGTACAAACGAATATGCTGGTTATTTTTTAATAATGCCTTGTTTGTTCCCTGAACAAAATTGTAGCAATTTTTATGAGAGAAAAGCACACTTTAAACCACTTTGTTTTGATACGCGCACAATGTGAGCATACTTTAGACAATATTTTATATTTAGCTGTTTGACTGGATGAATTTGATTTAGGTATATGGACCACTTTAAAGAAAATTAAATTTTTGAGCAGCAAACCAGCTGCATTTCTAAATATAATAATTATTTACGAGTACCGTAGAGCATACATGTAGTATCTCATTAATAAAATGTATCGTTTATAACGCATACAATAATATCATACTAAGACGATGAACAAATCGAGTATCGTGTTTCCCCAAATTGTAAAAGAATGTAACTTTTTTCGTTGTAATCCAATTTTAAAAAACATTTTTGTTGTGTTAAAAATTTTATTGACGTCAAGATTTTAGAAATCTGATCTTCCAAATATCTTTGTACTTTATGTAGGACGCTTAACAATATGGTTACGGTTTTTATAAGAATGCATCTTTCTCCGAGCTTTAATTCCATGACTCGAGACGTTTTTGCAAATTTGCCTGATAGGTTAACTCAAAAGTATTTCTCGATTCGAACTCTTTTCAACCCAGAAATATTCAGATTCCCATTTTGGCTTTGCGACCTAGCCATAGAGGCACTACTGTAACTAAATTCATAACAATTATTATTAGGACTAATATTTATCCCAAACAAACACAAATAGAAAGACTCATAATGCAACAGCGGGAATCAAACACTCTCCGTGCCGGTAAGATGCCGATCGCACGACAACCACACCAATGCTACTTCTACACTATTCTAATTTAACATTTCTTAATGATAGTATTTGAAGCAGTTAATATACGGTACAGGTAAATCAGAGTTATAAGTATCCAGAGATATATTATTTAGTTTTTTTTTAAAGTATATCCAGGCCGATTATTTTTTTTTTGTCAAAGCAAACTTCTTGGTACAATTTACAAAATTAACTTGAGAAGACCTGATAGTCAATTGATAAGTGTTATTAACTTTTTTATAAAATATTTTGTAATTTGTGATATCTGCTCAGTTCTGCTAGATTTCAACAGTTTCGCTAGTTTTTGTTGTTTTTTTGATAATTTTTGCCTATTTAAGTGACAGTATTATTCCCTCTATAAGACAATAGGTGCTCTATGCCTTTGATATTTACTTGCTACGAGGGTTCTTCACCTTCTTAGATGACGAGTAAATAGAAGACCTAGATGGTAAGCTGAATTATAGTGGTGTTAACTCTATATATCGAGTGCTGTTAAATTTTTTTTCCATTTATTTTACTTTTATTCTTGAGTATATTTATAATATAAATAATAATCATATAGGTAGTAAAATTTTCTGATTATACTGTAAAAATGTGTAATAAGTTGTAAATTGTTTATTATCTATTTTTTTTTTTGAAAATGGAGAACGTCTAGGCTTACGTTATCCATAGACTGCTTTCATTCTTGCACGCAAGTTGTGCCCTCTTCTTCATTTTTATGCGAGTAGCATCCAAAATCTTAACAGTCTCAAGTCTGTAATATAGTAGTGAACAGATACCTTTCGAAAAATGCTTTGTTGCGGTTCCGCTATTGGGAAACCGTTATAATAATAAGTAGCAATTAATTGTGATCCATCTTCTTCTTATGCCATAACCTCAAAAATAGCTGTCGCCTCGAACCAAGCTATATATGTCTATTAATTCTATAACTGTGTGTTATATCATAAAAAATATAAAGGTATTTAGGGAAATGTAATAAGGTGTCCACACTATATAATAATAAGTCCGAGCACTCTTGACAAAGGCACGCAAACGTCATCCTCGTAGTGCTACTGAGCAGACAATACTACCAATATACTACGGAGGAAGAGGATTGGTGGATAGTGGTAAACAATTGGATCCATAGCTACCAAACTTACTTTCATATATTCACAGGCTGGCACAGTCTTATGCTACAGTGGGCAATATGCGAGGCATACAATTCAACACCGCTGCAATTGAGGGACTATGAACCGACTTTTCTTCTCCAACGAGACTAAGAAAAGCTTCTAGTCTAGCTGTAGAAGCTCCTTTATGGACGACATCCCAATGAGGTCAACCAGGAAAATGTCGACAAATTAGCGTCGAACTACTAGTAGATGTCAGCGCAACTGTTCCCTGAAACCGAAGAACTAGCTATCCAAGATCAGGTCATTTCAACGAGAAAATATCTGAAACACATAATCAGAGACTCCTCGATCCAGAACGAGCAATGCCGATATGGATGTCGAACATCAAAAACAATCTAGCACAGAACGGAAGGATGCTAAGCATCTGCTGTATGGGAGTACAAGGAGAGACAATTCAGCTGCCAAGATCATCCTTCAAGAGCTGGCAGATAAATTAATGCTGTTACAGGTAAAGAGTACCATACTATGAATATAACCTGGAGCCTATATCGAAGAACAAGTTCAAGCTGTACTTGAATCGAACTGTGCTGATGGATCATACAGATGCACATAACAGGTTAGATCTCATTTTAGTAGGTAAAACATCCAAGCAAGCAACACTAAAAGAAGTCACCATCCCTAACAACAATAATCTAAGGAATAAACATAATGAGAAGATCGCCGAATACAGATACGTGGTGGTACAAATATGCAGACAGTAGGGAATGAATAGCACCTGGATAATTCCTAGAATTCTATCAACAGCTGGCATCATACCGAAGAGCCTACTGCTTATTATCAAAGAATTGGGCCTTACCGAACACCTGTATTAGGTCAAGACCGCTCAAACTCAGAAGTTTATGGGAAGTGTAGAGGAACATAATATCATCTAGGGCCCGATATCATGCAAAGGGCCCTCCACAGATCTTCATCCGTATGATACCGGTAGTTTAACTATTGTTAGGGTCTCCCATGCCAGATAGGTTGAAGGTGAGACGCCAGATTAAGAGGAATATCATAATATAGCGTCTAATCTAAAGCGGGCGGCTACAAATATGCAGATTGGGCTAAAAACCTCAGAGAACGCCAAGTCTAAGAAAGGCATCCGATATAACCTCACCTTAAAATTTTTTTAAGATGGAGGAACAAGCAGATAGAAATTATTTGCTTCAGGTGAATACCGGTATCCCGGAGAATCCCTCACCTCTACCGAGGGCTCTCTCACGGATTCTGGGGAGACTATCTTCCGCTTTTAAAAAATAACAGCCTAACAACAGCAACGGGACGAAAACCAATCAACACCCCCGAAGGTGCTCCCCTGGCACCCCAACCAGCGTTCACTCAGACGGGACGACCAAGTCAGCACATGAAATGGATTGTGTTCATGAAGGAGTCAATAATGCGCATTTTTTACGGGGTAACTCATCTAGGACGAACGATGATCGCCTACAGACAACAACTACACCCGAATTTTGCGGAGAATATCCACACATGCAAGGATAGCAACAAGGAACAGCAGATCAATACAGGGCTATTCTCAGAAATAAATTACTCCGAGAAACGCAACTTAATATCATAAAAATGGAAATCGAGCGAGAGATCACAGATACTGACGATAACAAGAAACAAGACGCTGATCCTGGAGCATAGTCAGAATCCGAGATCGAAACAATAAAATAACGATATTCGAGAGGAAATCTGTGAAGCCCAAAAACAACAATAAGAGCAACTACATCAGCACAAGATTCAAACAACAAAAAGATCCATTCAGGGACGACCAAAACAGCGCATAAAATGGACCGTCTCTATGAATGAGTCAATAATACGCATTTCTAACATAGTAATTCATCCAGGGCGAAAGAGACAAATGTAATCATACATCGAAACTAAAATGTATAGGCTACTCGGTATTTTGATAAATCTAAAAACTAAAACGATTTTATTTTGATATTAATATTTTAAATACTTTTGGCAGTATTTATATAATTTAAAATTAGTTAGAAATTAGGTTTGATATTTAAAACAAGTAAATTAGAATTTAATAGTTATAAAAAAGATAGTTATCTACTTACAGCAGTGGCGGATCTAGGGGGGCGATCGCCCCTACCAAAAGTTTCCAATTCAGGAAAATAGACCCGACTCTGCCTTTTACATTAGGAACAAGATTGCCGTTAGAATCCCCCCTCCATCGACAACTCGCGTTCGCATGCGATCGCTCCCCTCCCCTCAAGAGCTTTGAATTCAGAAAAATAAAACCGACCCCGCCTCTTACCTAGGAATGTGAATGTTGTTAGCATCTCCCCAAGAGCTTTGATTCAGAAAAATAAAACCGACCCTGCCTCTTACCTAGGAATGTGAATCTTGTTGGCATCTCACACTCCTCGACAATTTGCGTTCGTCCCGCGATCGCCCCACCAAGAGCTTTGAATTCAGAAAAATACCCCATTTTGCCTTTTTCCTAGAAATTTGTTGGTATCTCTCTTTTCGTCGCCAACTCGCGTTCGCTAGCCCCCCCCCCCCCCCCCCTAAGAGCTTTGAATTCAGAAAAATGTACTCAATCCGGCGTGAATGTTGTTAGTATCTCCTCCCCCCGTCGACAACACGCGTTCGCTTGCGATTGCCCCCAAGAGCTTTGAAATCAGAAAAATAGACCCGACCTTGTGTCTTACCTACAAATCTGAATGTTATTGGCATCTCCCCCTCGTCAAAAACTCGCGTTCGAGTTAGAAAAGTTAGAAAAATAGTAAACTACCAGCTTTTAAATCGAAATGAATAGTTCTTTGAGATAGATTTTACATAATTAAAATTTTAAATAAATTAGTATTACCATCAAATACTGACTGTAGTTAACTTAGCAACCTGGAAATAATTTAATTTGTGTTAGACCTAAGGAAATATTCATTCTGAGACATAAATATAATTGTGTTGATATTTTGATATTTTGTAACATCTATTAAAACATAATTACTTACAAAAAATAAAATAAGTTCTTAAGACCCCGTCCAGTTCCTACTCTATCTGCTAGAATAACATGTAGCAAATTAATTAATTTTCTTTTCAGAGTAACTATTATAGAGGTAAACGGGGTTTGATTTAGTATATATCTTTGTCAGTCCTAAAATTAAAAGGCTTTCAAATAGAAATTGAAAATATTTGTAGCAGATAGTAATTTACTGGAATGAGTAAAAATATTTCTACCAGACATGTTTGTTTTTATCGTGTTGGTTATTAAGATACGTTGTTGGCCTAGAAAATACACATGTGTGTATTATATCTTTTATTTGATGTATACTTACAACATAAATACTTTCATGCTGGATGCTTAAATTAATTTTACTACTTTTGTTATAATGTTTGTTTATTTTTTTCAACTTAAAAACAAAGAAAGAACTGTCTTAAAAAAACCTGTCTAAATATTTTTTTTTCTTCGATAGGTCATATGTTATCGTTTTCAATTGGGATAGTTTTGATATCTAAAAAATAAAATTTGGCTGAGGCATGTTAAACATCTAAGAATTAGATTATTTTTTACTTTTTTGGGTTTCGGTCATATTATTACTTTATAAAAAAATTAACACATGTTTTTTTTCTGACGTTTCGGTTTATTTTATTGATTAAACCATCTTCAGAGAATTACTAATGTTAACAGGTGGTTCACTTGAAAAACTTACATTTAACTATTTTATTACTTTAATACAACATAATTAAACACTTCTTATTGATTATAAATATAGATAACTATTATTTTTTGATGTATTTTTTTTTCACATCTGGTTTGTTGTGCTTTTGACAGAGTACTAGTCAGAGTTAGTACTCTGTCAAAAGCACAACAAACCAGATGTGAAAAAAAATGCATCAAAAAATAATAGTTATCTATATTTATATTTATGTTAAATAAGAAGTGTTTAATTATATTGTATTAAAGTAATAAAATAGTTAAATGTAAGTTTTTCAAGTGAACCACCTGTTAACATTAGTAATTCTCTGAAGATGGTTTAATCAATAAAATAAACCGAAACGTCAGAAAAAAACATGTGTTAATTTTTTTATAAAGTAATAATATGACCGAAACCCAAAAAAGTAAAAACTAATTAATAACTACACGGTCAACAAATAGAAACTAAGAATTAGAGTGTAACTTATGTAACATTTTTTAGATTTTACTATATTAAAAAATTATTTTTAAAACGCAGTATGTTACATCAAATATGCTTTGAATTTAGAATATAATTCAGAAGGAGCCTTGTAAATAATATGTGCTGTTTGTAGAAAAGTATATGTTGAAAGAAAATTATTTCGTCGACACCCTTCCCGTATATTTAGGGCATGCTCTGATAGAGAAGCTTGAAAAAAATCGTTTTTGTTTTTAAATTGGTAGTATTATATGTATAGAATATGCTTCAGAAGCCCTAAGTATGGACATGTAGCAAAATGGACTGACATAACCTTGTTTAGTGGGCATTCATATAATTAAAATGAGATTTAAAAAGACTTTTTCCTCCTTCTAAGACTTCAGAAGTGTTTTTCCCAAAACGATGTTTTTCAAAACGGTGTGCAAGATAACACGAAAAATACTTGATAAATATATTTAATTTTCGATTTAAGTTGACTGTTTTCTTTTTTTCTTCAACTTATACATACAATACAAACTAAAAGTTTTGTTTGGAAAAAGTCATAAACAATAGAATAAATTTAAATTTTACCAAAAATCACGTTACCAACATTTTGTAAATTTTTGATCATAAGTAAATTTGCTTTTTGTTTTTTCTTATTCTCGACCATCTAATGAATATTAGAATCCACCCCGTGAAGAAGGAATTTGTCTAGGCACCTTCGGATGTGAACATCTAACTTCCATATACTTTCGTATAATAATTTGAAACATCATTTTAATATTTTGGTATGTATATAATAAATGTAAAGATATTAATTGTACAGTTTCTTTGTAAAATATTCATTAAAAAGGGTCTATTTTCGTTGTTTTATACCAGGATATCCCCTTAATGTTATTTTTTATTTAAGCCATTTTAAAACATTTACACTTTTGGGAAAAACTTTTCCATCGGGGTAGAAATATTAAACCACTGGATATATTCTATTATTCGCTTTTAGAAGTATTATAGTAACAATTTTTTAAAAATAAAGGTGTAACTTACTAATTAGCGATTAATAGAAGTGGAATTTTAATATACTAAACACCATGGTATTATAAGTACCTATCCTCCCAGAAATAATGAACGTTAACTTGAAAGATTCTTTATGTCAGTAGTGACTTTCGAACTATAGAATAACAAAAACGTGTTGTTATTATATTTTGAGCCAAATTCACCTGATTCTTCTTTTAATAAGGCTTATAAATGAAAGAAATATATAATTATTTTTCAGCGTAAAAGATAGATTTTTATTTAAAAATGTGGCTAGAAATCGAACAATATGAAGTAATATTTAGAGCATTTTTTCTTTATAAGTCTATTTTTATGTAAAAACCAAAAAAAGTACTTATTTTCGTTCAAATCACGTTACAAGTGCAAGGCTATTTTAAATTTTAAAAAAGAAAACTGTGGCAAACAACGAACAAATATAATTTAAAATTTTGTGGTGTCTATGTTTAGTTTCAAAATATATCTTAAATAATTTAAAATTCATGTTTTCTAAGTATACAGAATATTAAATTTGAGTGAGTGTAGCTTGTTATCTCCCAAAATGGCATGTTCGATTAAATAAAAAAAGGCATTTGTTATTCATACTTAAAATTATTCAGCTATATTGTCATACTATTGTTCTTTTAGGAAAATGTAAAAATTCGCAAATATCTTTAGGATTTCGCCATTTTAGAATAGGATGATTCATAGGTATAACCAAAAATTATTATGGCTCTTGCGTCAATGCTGTAACTTATAATTTTTTCGATCGTGCAAAGTGGCATCAAGATTTTTTTGTAGAATGTCTAAACTTTCGAGTCTAATTTAAATAGAGTCTAAACGTCTGACATTTTAGCACTAACAACTTAGCTTCTTGAATACATATGTAGATATTTTGTTTAATTTATTGAAATTCAAGTTGGAACCAGAAATATTAACACAGCTTTCAAAACACAAAATTCTTAGGCAAATTAATAAAAAGTAACAAAACTAAATTTAGCACAAGTAATAAATCAGATGTTTATAAGCTAAAACCAAAAGGCTATGCAGATAAATCAGGTAAAAGTTTTTCAGAAGGAATCAAGGAACATTTTAATAGCTTTATAAATGGTAAAAATGAATCGAATTATGCCAATCGTCTAACACATTCAAATCGTAGTTTAAACCGATATTTTAGAATCTTACATATATAAACTAAAAAACCCAAATTAAATCTATTTGAATTGATAGAAATAAATAAACTTAAGCATAAAAATGTATTATTAAATATTCAAATAGATTTAAATAATTTGCCTTTATTAAACCTAATTAAAGTAAAAGTACCTTTGTCAAAATATAATATAATTAATTGGAATTAACTAAATTATAAAATCATAAAATTTAAAGACCTAATGTTTATTGTAGATAATACCAGAAGAAGTTGCAGTGCAATGAAATATATCGTACAGGAAAAAAATACTGTAGAAATTTAAATAAAAATATGTTTTACTTATCACAGTCATAAACTATAATGGATTTACATCAAGTAACAACCAACAAAAATAACATGTTCAATTATACCATTATTCAATATTTGACCATCTTTTACATAGTGTGGCCAAAAAGATTTCTATAGATGTTTCACAAATATTTGAGACAAAATAATAACTGTTGCTATCTTTAGCCATTTCTCTTCAATGGGCGCTGATGGATCTTTATCTCTTTTCTTACTTCTTGTATGAAATTGCCAAGATAACCTAAAAGAACGAAGAACAGAAAGAAACAGATTATAGAAGTCATAAAATATAATGGATTTACATCAAGTAACAACCAACAAAAATAACATGTTCAATTATACCATTATTCAATATTTGACCATCTTTTACATAGTGTGGCCAAAAAGATTTCTATAGATGTTTCACAAATATTTGAGACAAAATAATAACTGTTGCTGTCTTTAGCCATTTCTCTTCAATGGGCGCTGATGGATCTTTATCTCTTTTCTTACTTCTTGTATGAAATTGCCAAGATAACCTAAAAGAACGAAGAACAGAAAGAAACAGATTATAGAAGAAGAAAGCATCCTAAGTAATAAGTAAGAAAGGTGGCATGAGACAGTGTATGAATAATTTGCCAAAAAAAACTTACCTATAAACGTGCAGCATGAAAATGCTATATGTTGTCTCTGGTTTAGGTCTGAACTTTTTGAATTTGGAGTTTACGGGTTAAGTGTTTATAGTTTTAGATTTACTGGTTTATGATTTAAGATTATTGATCCTTAAGATGACTAAGCGACCGAATTTGAGGATACTTGTGTCCGGCATTACTGGGCAGAGTTTTTTTATATCATTTTTTAGATACTTTCCCATATTTCACTAAAATCCTGACACGGTGGACCAAAATAGACAACGAATTTGTATTGTAATAAAAAATTTTGGTTCTTTGTAATTGTCGATAGTTCAATAGCAACTTGACAGAATCTGAAACTAGCGGGATATTCCTCCTTACAGTATACAGATTTAGGTTTATAATTCTTGGGTTCGAGACAAATCTTTATTTAGATATTGCAACATCTCTGAGTGTGTCCATCACTTGACACCTTTTGCACTGAGATATTAGTTTAGGCACTATAGGGAGTTGCATTTTTATATTGATTATTAACGTATGGATCATAGTCTATATTTGATTTATATCTTTGTTTGAGTCAAAGATTAAGATAAACATATCAATGAGTTTATTTGTGATGCTTAGGATTTTACAACCTTCATTTTTTAAGTCGCTGTTGAATTCTTAACCGCCTTATTAGTATACAAATCTTGATATAATTTCGAACACGTACTTATGGGTTCTTTGACTTAATCCTGTGCAAATATTCCCAACATTCCCAACAGCTAATTTGATGTGATTTTCAGTTTATTGTAGGGGGTTATATCCGAGGAATCCCGTAAATATAGTTTCGCAATAGATCATTGTGAAGGGCTAAAAATGGAAAAGCAAGTTGTTGATAAATAACCTTTTTTGGGCATAATTTTTGATCAGAGTGAGATGTTGTAAGAGATACTGACAAAAATGGCCCATTTAAATATTCCACGGTAGGTTTATGCAAAAAAATTGACCACTGAAAAAGCAAAATCGATATTATTTGTTAGCTAATTTCTGTTTCTTTGAGCCGCATTTTTCACATTATGTCAACGAAATTTCTTGCTGTTTTCACTGTCAACGTCTTTCATGCATTCATGTAACCTTATTCTTAAGTCTACCCATGTTATATACTAATTAAAATTAAACACGATGAAATAAATTATTAAAAAAAAAAACTAAACCGACTTCAAAAAAATGCAGTAAAAAGTAAATTATAAACTGTTTAAAGTCGCTTAAAAACACCATTCCATCTACAATTAATGTAACTTTGTATAACTTATTTTTACTTTTCAGTGAAACTTTCTGAAGTCAATTTTAAATAGTGAAGAGACTTTTCTGTGTATATAACCTTCACATTGGATCAACTTTTACAGCAAATATTTGTAGGGCTGTCCTTTTTAAATATATTATAGATATATCTTTTAGTTGATATAATGTATATTTATTTTCTTGAAAATTTATGGAAAACATAAATTTAAAAGATCTATTTTTTGATCCAATATATTTTTAGGAAATTTTTAAAGAAAGTGTCATCTCTGTAAATAAAATTATTTATATCAATTTATTCTAACAAAGCAGGGGATGAAATTTTAATGGAATTTGAATATAATATATTCCTCAGAAAATATTTGGCATTGTTTGGATCTGTTACCCTACCAAACCGATATTTCTTAAGTCTATTTGTACGACTTAAGTCGTACAAATATGAAGCAAAGCAAAATTTTTCGTGAAAAAATTACGAACACTCGTAAAACAAACTCATGTTTTATAAATAATTCGAAGATTAAAACATACCAGTAGTCCCTTTACTGTAGAAAGAAACTTCTGCCCCATGCAATAACAACTTCAAAGCAACTTTATAGATGACAGTATTTGATTGTGGGTATGCAAAAAGCGTAGCCAGGTTTTTATTATACAAAAATGCTTAAAATATCCCGCATTTTGTAGCCGATCCCGTTTTTGAGTGATGAATTAGGGTCGATTATAAAATAATTCTTATTTATACAAAGCAGTAAAATTTTATTTTATGGTAGCCGGACTCTTTAGTGTGTAATAAAATTAGAAAAACCATTTGTTTAATTAAAGCTCTTCAAGTTGGCTATTATTTGTATTTATAATTCTTGGCTTAGTCAAAAATTCTATTAATCTTTATTGTTTCAAATAACACAATTATTATTTGACAGACATCTGCGTCATATAATGTTAGGACCTATATATATATATATATATATATATATATATATATATATATATATATATATATATATATATATACAGAGTAACGTTCTATAATTAAATTTCTTTAACATTATTTACAACTATACATCTGTAATATATTTATACTAGCATTTAGGCAAAATCAGCATTTAAGATTGTGACAATATTGCTAAATGAAATTACTGGTTACGTTGCCTTTTGGAAATAGTGTTAATACACCGGTTGACGTATTACTTGAGGTCAAAGTCAACAGCAAGTTTTATTGTTCTGTGTTGAATTGAAGCTCCATTTCTTATTCTTGTAGAACAACGTGGTGGAACGGATGCTGGGTCTTCTTAGGGGTAGTAGATTTCGCTCGGTGAACAGCGTGGAGTGTATCTCTGGATATGAGTATTGGAGGAGGAGGTGATGGGCTGGCGTCATTGGCGATTGCCAGTCTAATTTTTGGGCTTCTCTTTCGTCTGCATTTGGAGAAGAGCCAAATGGCTAATATCGCAGCAAATAGGATGATGATGAACACTATGAACCAAGTGAGGTGTTTTGTCACAAATGGCTCATTAATGAGCTTATCCAGATCCTCTAAATACTGGCTAAGTTTGTGTTGGGCCATATTGAGGTCTTCGACATCAAACTTACTTAGCTTCAGTAGTTTGAAGTTAGGAATATAAATTTTGTCGGAATGATAACCACAACATTCAAAAGTTACTTTTACTGTGTGACTTTTGTATGTCACGGATTGATATTTGTCCACAGAGTACTTTGCATGTACTCTGGTTCTTCCAACGAAGCAGAGAGTTAGTATTTATTGGTCTGGTAATGATTTCTTTGCTACTGCATTTGACTGAATGGGTAGAGGAGACCGTGATTAACCAATAGTTTTGACCAAGTTTTTGGACATTCTACTCCTTGGCTAGCAAAAGGCAGGCTGACAAATTTTAGTTAATTCTCTTAGTAGCTTTAGTAATTGAACCTCGCAAGTGGCATCGCTATCAATGGGGTAAGGAAGAACATCGGAGCAAATTTTGGTGTTAATTCCCAGTGGCTTGCATTATATTTTTGAGTCGTTGGTAGAATATGCTGAAGAGCTGTTCGATTACTTAATATTGGAATAGGGTAAAGGTGGTACAGGATATACGTTTCAGGATCAGATGAGAGATCGAGAAAGTAACCAAATATCTTGGGGTAATAATTAAACTATGCAATATTTTTAGGCCTGCGAAAGTTATCGGTTTAAGATGTCTTTCAAGGAATCCTCGAATAACGTAGTTTTTCATTAGCTATTCATATAAATTTATCATTTTTATTCTGCCCTCGTAAAATGACATTTGAAAGATTGGATATCGCACTTTGAATTTATTTTGTATTAAATTAAACGTCTCTTCGTCCATTTATAATTTTTAAATTGTGAGGTTAAAGTTTCTTAATACAGATATTGTGGTAGAAACTTGATTTATCAGTAAATTTTCAGTCTGATGTTCATCACGAGTGACCTTTTCTATGCATTCATTGAAATATGCGCTATCTGAGGCATCTAAGATACCAGTTATAGATTTACAGATAGTCCCTACGCCATTAACTAACCTGCGTGTCGATCGAAGAGCATAGTGTTTAGTATCAGTCGTTATTTCTTTGTATTTTTGATTTATTGACTCAGCGATTTGCCTAGAAATCCTATGTACGTTTAGACTTCGGCCTTGAGAGGTAACATTTTAGGTCCAGAATTCCCAAACATGTCAACTAGACGGGGTAAGATTATATAATTATTTGATAGGATTTTTTTGAGAGACCGTAATTCTTTATATACCAGGAGTGACCATTTGTCGTTTGACATCTTGATAGTATTTTTTTCATGGCAGAAGAGTCCTATGGTGCTGTTGATCGTTATAATGATGAAGTGTGACTTACCGACTGAAAGTAGTCCGAAGAGTCTGAAAAGATGAAGACTATGTGTAGTAGGGCTTTGGTCTATCAAAATTAATTTTAGAAATTTGTTTTGTTTCAGTGTTTTCTACTGACTACCGAATACTTCTTGTATTTCAAAAGGGCATTAAATTTGTTTTGGGCTTTATCTTTTCTCTGACATTTCTTGACGTATACTTTATTTCCGGGGTTTTATTGTGGAATCTTCTCGGAAACGGACTTATCATTGCTATCACTAATTTTAGCTTCTTTTTGTCGTTCGGTTTTGGTACGTTCGACTTTGTAATAGGCTATTGATTATGCCATATCGAAAGGAACTAAGACGTTCACGGGTTTTAATTACATACATCGTTCAATTGGTCGTTTAAGATGAGAAAATCGCGGAGTGCTATTAAACGAAGCAAAATGGGAAACTTTTTGTAGGGAAAATGAAAAACGATTTTTTACCAGATAAATATTGAAAAAACAATGAATACAACAAACAAAAATTCCAATTAGGTACAGGTATTGCTTCACAGAAAAAAAATAGAAGAAATTTCCTTTAAAATGGTGTATTGAAAAAGTAATTTCGATTAAAATTGACTGAGATATAGTCGTTCAGAGTAAACCATTTTTTTCGACTTTTATCGCGTTCGCCTTGATTTTGTTTTCATTACTATTTTTACAATAAAATTGATTTCTACTTAATAATCAAATGTATTTCTAGTTAATTTGTTATTATAATGGAGGAGAATTTCAATAAAGTTAATTGAAATAAAATATTTCTTTTTTCTATTTGAGATATGAAGATGAATTTTTTGTACAATAAAAATATTATTATATTAAATTATTCAATATTCGTTAATTATATAAATTAACAACATTTTATAATATACGTTTCTTCGATAACATTTTCAAATTGAATATTAATATCTTCATCCACTTCTTCAAGGACGTCTTCTTCTAAAATCTTTGCTTCTTGTACATTGTCGTAATTGATACCCTTACATTCTTTTCAACATAGAGCAAGTCAATCCTAACTTTCAGCAACCACAGTTTCCGTGGCAGCCGGTAGTAAATCCGCAAGCCATTTAGATTTTTTCAACTCCAGTCAAGAGAATTGAAATTTTTTCTGTTCCACTGTTGAATTTGAAAATATGTTCTTAAGCTATGCTGTTTGACGGCGGTAATTGAGCCAGAGAAAACTTACCACTTTTAGATAGTTTGCAAAAAAGTTGGAAACGACAGCTACTGAGAGTGTTATTCGACTTTGGCCCATATAGAGACGCTGTGATGAATTCTAATGCAGAAGCTGTATCTTCTTGAGCTGCATTGTCGCGTAAAAATTAGTCCATATATTGATTTTAGTTGTATAATATTTTTTCATAAATTTTTTTCCAATATTGAAAATGCCGACGAAGTATCACAGCTACTAAACGTATGTATAGAACCAAGATATTGTTGTTGCGGAAAATTGAAACTGTTCCGATCATATGATTTTGCGGTTATTTTTCCTGTACTTGGTTTTAAAAGATAGAGGTTTCGATATTGCTCTGGTAGCAATGATAAAATGACGAGATTACAACCACATTATTTGTCTGAGATAAAATGTGATTTTGAAGACTTTGAACGCCACTTAATATTGTATGTTTAACATCATTTCGTTTTACACTAGCAGCAGTAACAGTTGCAATACTCTAGGTTTTTTGCGCTCTATTTGCTTCGTCGATATATTTTTATCACAAAAAAAAACTTCTCCATTATAAAATATAAACTTGATGTATCAGTAACATTGACTTGAGCTCTACCATAACAAAAAAAATACTGACATGTAACGTAAGTAGTTTTAATTTCTGGAATGTTGGTAACTGTAATTTAGCTACTTCTGCTAAATTAATTATTTATTTATTCAATCTTATAAGAGGACAAATGAATTACAACGTGCTTCTCACTCGACATCTTCATTCTAACTGGCTACATATACATGGACGTACATTTATGTATTTTCTTAAATATCCTACATCCCTCTTTCTTTAGATGAACTATTAGTATAACTACAACTATGTAACTAAATTAATCATACTCATTTAGTCTTGGAGGAGGTTTTGATATGCGTCCTGATGACGCTATGCAAGTTTTTTTAATTATTTTATTCTCCAAGTCTGAATCAGATGACTCCTTATCACCAACTTCAAACTCTATACATTCTTTATCATAACTCTTCTCACTAATATTTTTACGACTTTGTCTTTCCTGATTTCTAATTACACTTCTTAATATTCCATTATTTTCACTTATAACGTTACTTTCACTATTAACACTGCTATTATCTAAATTATTTTTCTGCTCATCGTTCTGTTCTAACTCTATATAATATCTTATTTCCTTCCTTTCAATATTATTTTCTTTCTTTTTTGCCGATAAAGAATGGCTTTGTGAAAAATTATTTTCATTTTCTGTAAATGGTTTTAAAAATCTACGATTTCTTATAATTACACCTTATAACATCTGTTTCTTACTCTTTTTAATATTTTCCCTGGAAACCAATTACCTTTAGGTTCTACTTGTATATACACACTTTGACCTACACTTAATTCAGGTAAGTATCTAGTTCTATTAGTATTATAATATTTTTGTTGCATTCTTTGATTTTTTTGAATAATATTTTTATTATATGTTTCAGCTATTTTAGGTTTAGATTGCATTTTTGTTATCATAACCTTGGTTCTTATTTTCCTTGACATAAGAATTTCAGCAGGAGAAATATTTTGATATATAGGAGTTGATCTATAATGAAGAAGAGCTAAAAAAATATCTTTTTTATCATCTAGAATTTTTTTAAACATTTTTTTAACTGTCTGTATATGTCTTTCAGCCATACCATTTGATTGTGCATAGGTAGGTGAAGATATTATGTGTTCAAATTCCCAATCTTTAGTAAATTGCTTAAATTCTTGTGAGGTAAATTGTGGGCCACCATCACTAACTAAAGTTACAGGAATACCATGTCTAGCAAAAATATTTTTAAGATTTTTAATAGTTGAACAACTTGTTAAATTATTCTTAAGATCTGCTACTTCAATATATTTTGAATAATAATCAATTACCAAAAGATATTTACGACCTTTTATTTCAAAAATATCACACCCCAATTTATTCCACGGTAAATCTGGTATTTCATGTGATTGTAAGGGTTCTTTATTTTGAGAATTCGCATATGTTAAACAAAGATGACAATTTAAAATTCTTTGTCTTATTTGATCAGTCATTACTGGCCAAAATAAAGAATCCTGTGCTAATTTCAAACATTTATTATAACCTAAATGACTATAATGAATTCTTTCTAACATTTCTTTTTGCATTGATGTGGGAACTACTATAGATCTATTTTTAAAAATTAAACCATCCGAAATTGTTAATTCTGTTTTAAAAGGACAAAATATTCTTAAATGATTCTTTATTTTTTTATTACAATTTGGCCAACCATTTAAAATAATTGCTTTCAGATCTTTTAAAACTGGATCTTTTTCAGTTTCTAATTTTAATTGATTTATTTTATCTGGTGTTGCATTTAATTCCATGTTAATTGTACACACCTGACTTTCAATATCCTCATCAAACTCATTTATTTTATTATTTACTAAAAATGCACGTGATAAAGCATCTGCCAACAACAAATCTCTACCCGGTTTATACTGAAGTTCAATATCAAATTTTTGAAGTTGTAATAACATTCTCTGTAATCTTGGTGGACATTTACACAATTGCTTTTTAAATATCGATATTAAGGGCTGATGGTCTGTTTCCACCACCACTCTTTGACCAAAAACATATTGATAAAATTTATTTAAACCAAAGCATATTGCATATAATTCTTTTTCAATTTGTGCATAATGCATTTGAGTTTCTGTTAATGCTTTTGAAGCATAAGCACAAGGTAAATTGTCCTGCATAAGACAAGCTCCTACACCTGATTTTGAAGCATCTACTGAAATAACTGTTCTTTTATTCATTTCAAAAAACTGTAAAACAGGTTTAGTAGTTAAGATTTCTTTTAAATTTTGAAAAGCTTTCTCTTTGTGCTCATCCCAAATAAATTCAACATTATTTTTTAATAGACTTCTTAAAGGTTCAGTTTTACTGGAAAAGTTTTTAATAAATCTGGATACATATGTTAGCATACCCAACAACCTTTGCACATCCTGTTTATTTTCTGGTCTTGGCATTTCTGAAATTGCCTTTATTTTTGAGATGTCTGGACTGATACCTTTTTCGTTAATTACATGACCCAAATACTTTATTTCTTTTTGTCCAAATCTACACTTATGTAAATTAAATTTAACATTTTTTTCTTTTGCTACTTCTAATACCTTTTTTAATCTTTCATCATGTTCCTTTTTATCTTTACCCCAAATAATTAAATCATCTATATATATATCAGCACCTTGTATGTCACTAAAAATATTTTTAAAACGTTCTTGAAATATTTCGGGCGCACTTTTTATTCCATATGGTAATCTGAGAAATTTGTACCTACCAAATGGAGTTCCAAAAGTACACAACTTTGCACTTTCTTCATCTAAAGGTATCTGATAAAATCCATTTGTTGCATCTAATGTACTAAAGACCTTGGCACCTGCTAAATTACTTGAAATTTCTTCAAAAGTTGGTATTTTACAATGCTCTCTTTTAATTGCATTATTTAAATCCTTGGGATCTAAACAAATTCTAATGCTACCATTTGGTTTTCTTACCAATACCAAAGCATTAACCCAATCTGAAGGTCCCTCAACCTTTTCTATAATTTTATTTTTTACTAAATCCTCCAAAGAATTTTTTAATGATTCCATCAATGGAAAGGCCACCCTTCTAATTGGTTGAACAACAGGATTACTATTAGGTTTTAGTTTAATTGAACATTTTTCTTTAATACACCCTGTACCACTAAAGACATCTTTAAACATTTTTATCAGTTCTATGTACTCTTCGTTTTGTATTGTATTTAAAGTATCTATTCTCTTAATTAAATTTAGATAAATACTTGCATTCAAACCCAAAATTGCTGAAGTATTACCTTTTACAATATAAAACTCTAAGTCATATATATTATCATTCTTAAAACATTGCAAAATACATTTACCAACAATATTTAGATTATTACCTGTATATGACCTTAATACAGTATCAGTTTCTATAATAATTTTATTTTTTAAACCAAGCTTCTTAAATAAATATAAAGAAATTATATTTACCATAGCACCTGAATCAATCTTAAATTTTACATTTTTGTTATTTATATTTAATTCTCTAAACCATTCATCTTTATTATTTAAATTTTTATTTATACTATCAATCGAGCCTACGAATAAAAATGAATCATTTTCAGAAACACTTTCATTATCATTTTTAATTTCATGTATTTTTTTATTTTTCTTTTTTAAACATTTATTTTCAAAATGATTTTTACCTTTACAATAATTACAAGTTTTACCATATGCATAACATTTGTTTATTAAATGGTTTTTACCACATCTTGTGCAATTATCAATTTTTTGTTTATCTTTGTTAGTATCTTTTACCATATTCTTTTTATTTTTCTTTATTACATCTACCATACCTTGTTCTGTAGTATTTACTTGATTTCCTCCCATTGATGCACTTCTTTCTTTTGCGATTTCTAAAATTGTACACTTTTCAATGGTTTTTTCTAACGAAACATTATCTTCCTCCTGTAGTAATTTTTCTTTTATATTGATATTGTTAATTCCACAAATGAGCATTGTTTTAGTTAACTCATCCTGAAGATTTCCTAACTTGCACTTCATTGCCATTTTCTTTAATTCTGTGACAAATTGTTCTAAAGTTTGTCCATTTGCTTGTTTGTATGAAAAAAATTTATACCTCTCATAGGTTAGATTTTCCTTAGGTAGAAAATGCATTTCAAATTTATCTAGGAGGCATTTTAATTTATTTTTTTGATTTTCTTCAAATTGAAAAGTTGTAAAAATTTTGAAACCTTCCTCACCAATGTAGTGAAGTACTTGAGCGCATTGAATTTCTTCTGATTTCTTGCTAATTTCGCTAGCCACTAGATAATTCTCGAATCTGGATCGCCATACCTTCCAGTTTTCCGCCAAATTACCCTCCATTTGCATTTGAGCAATGCCTCTTTGGTCCCCCATTTTATTTATTTTTCTTAATTCGGCATTCACTAAGACACTTTATTTTATCTCATTCTTTTTTTTTTTTTTTTTTTTAAACAGACTGCGCCATGTAATTTAGCTACTTCTGCTAAATTAATTATTTATTTATTCAATCTTATAAGAGGACAAATGAATTACAACGTGCTTCTCACTCGACATCTTTATTCTAACTGGCTACATATACATGGACGTACATTTATGTATTTTCTTAAATATCCTACAGTAACGAGTCTATGTAGCGTGCAATGTGTAGGGGTTGAGAGAAGGAGAAAGAGAGAAAAAATAAAAGTGAAAGGTGCTCGCAATCTCTTCTCACAGGCAGATCTCTGAAAAGTTGAAATACACTTGTTCGAGTCTAACTCAGCAGCACGGCTTTTATGACAGGGCAATTAGAAGATTAAGAGTTTATCGTAGCTAGAAGCAGCTAGAAGTGCATTATCTATTCGATGCTAACAATTTTTTGACTTCGACTCGTGCAAAATTTATTTTCAAGGATTATATAGACGTCGCGCATCTCTCTAGTCATCTCTCGTAATGGCAAAAGGCGACCTTGTAGACTTAAGAAATAATGAAGGAGAAATGAAACAGATTTTGAATTACATTAATTTCAAATATATTTATACAAATCTTCATATTTCAGATAGAAAAAAGTAATATTTTGGTATAATTAACTGTCCCATTATTTAAAAACCCATTACAGTTTAATAGATTTGTTGAAATTCTCATTTATTATTAATAAATACACTTGGAATACATTTTTTTATTCAGTGAAAATCAAGTTTATTGTTAAAAATAAGAGTTAAAACAATATCAAGGCAAATGCGATAAAAATCGAAAAAATGGCTTATTTTGAACTACAGTATCTCACTCAGTTGTAATTGGAATTACTTTTCCAATACACCGTTTTGATTTGATCTACTATTTCTCTGTGAAGCAATGTCTCTATCTATCTCTGCTTAAAAAAAGTTACATGCAAAATTGGATTTATTGTTTTTTGTGTTCATGTTTTTTTTTTCAATATTTATCTGGCAAAAAATCGTTTTTCATTTTTTTAATTACTTGGATGCGAAATTTGATTCTCTATAAAAAGTTTCCTATTACCTATACCCGACTTTTGCTTCGTTTTCGAGTTGGAAATGTATTAAAAGGGTGTTTGTCGAGGTTTTCAAGCATATGAACTCTTAGAATATCTGTAAAGGTTGCATGAAGTCTTTCGTCGTTCAATTTTGGATGATGGACACTGGAAAATGTCAATTTTATGTCGTACAGTTCTTGGAAAAATACCAGTAAGTTATTAACTACTGATGAGACCTTTTTATATTCTAATGGGTAGGCTTGAGTAAATTTCGTTTCGAATTGTCAGTGCCTGTTTTCGTGTAGAATTATCACATATGTCAATGTTAATTTTTTTTAAAGGGGTTTTAGGTGTTTCGGTTATAATCAGAAGGGTGCTAAGGTGTTTTCTGCAAAATTTTACTTTTTGACAAGTTTCACAGCTTCTTATAAATTTTTCTACGTCTTTGGTAAATCCTGGCCAATTATATTTCTCTTTTATGTGTTTTATTGTGTCATTGATTCTGCGATGGAAGTTGTTTGCTTGTATGATACTGGTCTAGGATAATCAGGATTTGATCTTCGTCTGTAGTTTTGACAATATTTTTTTGACAGATTTTTCACTTTTATCTCCTTATCAGCAAAAAAAAAAAGAAAAATTTTCTAATATTAGTCAGTCTAAATTATTTTCAATACAGTAGGTATCTGTGACATTAAATTCGTTTTCACATTTGATATATTTGCTACCACATTTTCTGGGTCAAACCGTAAAGGGATTATAACATATTTCGTTCTTTAATCATTTGCTTGACGACGTAATTATTTGGTCTTGTAAGAAATTTTGAGATTCTTCAAAAATATCATCAGTGATTTTAAAATGAAGATCTTCCATTGTGCTTTGGTGGAAAAATGTAAGGATATTTTTAGGACTTTTGTCTGAAGGTTGAGCATTTGAAATCTTAAATTTAGAATAGTCGATAATCGATCCAGTTTTGTACAAATGAACGTAGTATTGAAGCCGGTCTTAATTTTGTCAAGAAGGTCAATCTCGTCTTCGCTGTTCTACTCTTCGATTTTGTAAATTTTTTCATCATCTTCGTTATTTGCCTGAATGTATATTTGTGTTGAAAATTTGCGCATTCCATGATTATTTTTATTCGAGATAGTTCGTCAACGTTTTCGTTTAGCTTTCCCAGTTTGTACTCTATTTTGTAGTAGTACTCTTCCAGTTTCGCTGCCATCTTGCTAACCTACTTCCAGGGTTCTTGATAGAAAAGAGCCATATTACAGTTCGATGGTCCATAATCGGGATGAGTTTTCGGCTACAGAGGTGGCGTCAAAAGTGTTTCACCACTCAGACAATAGCGAGTAACTCGCTCTCGATCATGTAATATCTGGTTTCAGCGTTACATAAGGTTCTTGACGCATAGGCAATAGGCAATTCTTTACCTATTAGGCCTTGGGCAAGTACAGCGCCAATAGTGAATACGTTTGTGTCAGTTGTTAGCAAAAAACGTCCGTGAAAATTAGGGTATATGAGAATTGGGTTAGAGGCAAGGACTTTCCTTAGTTCATCAAAGAATGACTTGCACTCGGAGTCGAAGCGCAACAGAGTGTCTTTTTTAAGAGGCCAGTAAGGCGTTTCGATATTTTAGCAAATTTTGGAATAAATCGGTGATAGTAGTCAGCTGGCCCTAGGTATGATTGAATGTTTTTGGCCGTTTTTGACTCTGACAAATAGACTATTTACTCTACTTTGGACATCTTAGGTGGCCAAGATATGCAACATCTTTTTTTAAGAATTCACACTTATCGGGTGGAATCTTGAGATTTGTCTTTCGAAGGTGTTTGAAGATATGAGTTGTGTTTATGGATGGTGGAAAAATAGACTATGATATCATCCATGTAACCTAGACAAGGCTTGTTTTGGATGCCTAGAACGATGTTGTGTGTTGGAATGTGGACGACGCATTTTTGAGTCCAAATGGCATTCGAACGAATTCGTAATGGCGATTTTCTACGGTAAAGGCCGTATTAGATGTCCGTAACTTAACATCTGCAGAAATAGGATCCGATCATAGATTGGTACTATGCAAATTAAGACTTAAAATACAACACAAAAAGAAAAAGCCACCGAATATTAAAAATAAATTAAACATTGAATCGGTAAGTGATAAATCAACCAAAGACTTATATAAAAAGAGATTTGCAGAAAAGGTCAAAGACAACTCTATTAAAGATTCAGATGATGTTGAAGAAAGCTGGGGAAAAATTAGAGGAAATGTAGATAAATCGGCCGAGGAAGCATTGGGATACAGAGAAGTCAACACAAATTCTAAGCCGTCAGCTAAGCACTGGTATACTCCTGAGGTGAAATCATTGGCAGCAGAGAAACGACAGGCTTACCTCCGATATAGAAATAACAAGTCAGAAACAGAACACAATCGATACAAAGAAATAAGAAACAGAGTTAACGCCGACATAAGACAAATCAAAAACGAATATTGGCGAAGGTTCACAGTAGATATGGAACATGACTTGTACGGGGCACAAAAGAAGGTATGGAACATGATCAGAAGAAGGAAACAGGATATAAACGAATATACACAATCCCAAAAAATTTCTGAACACGAATGGGAAGAACACTTTGAAACACTATATAGAAATACAGATCAATCACAACAGAACAACTACCCACCCAAAAATGCATCTGAATATGACGAATACACCAAGGAAGTAAGCCTCCAAACGACGAAAGACACGATAGCCAAATTAAAAACGAGAAAAGCCCCAGGACCCGACAATATTCCCAACGAACTGATTAAATATGGTGGAAATGCATTACATGAAGAACTAACAAAACTCTTTAACAAAATAATTAAAGACCAAGAGATACCCCGAGATTGGAAGAAAAGTATAACAGTACCTATTTTGAAGAAGGGTGATAGGAAGATCACGGAAAACTATAGAGGAATAACTTTATTAAATTCAATAATGACATTATTCACCAAAATCCTTGAAGGTATAATAACTGACTATTGCAGAATATCAGCAGAACAGCAAGGTTTCCGCAAAAACAGATCTACAGTAGATGCCATATTCATCGTAAGACAGATAGCAGAGAAATCTATTAAATTTACTAAGCCGGCTTTTATGTGCTTTATAGATCTCCCTAAAGCCCTTGATAGGGTGAGACTGGATGATATTCTGCAAATAATGCGAATTAAAGGCATCCCAAACAATTTAATTAACATAGTTGAACAGCTAAACTTCAACACCATAACACAAATTTCAGTAAGCGGCAACCTAACTAAGAATGTACCGATAGCGTCGGGCATACGACAGGGGGACTCTCTGAGTCCATTACTGTTTAACATAGTAATGGACCAAATAATTGAGAACGTCAAAAGAGCGGCACCAGGGTACAGAATGAATACCGGGGAAATAACAATAATATGTTACGCTGATGACGCCGTCATAGTCTCGGAAAATGAAGACGACCTCTAAAGACTTCTATTGGCATTCCACACTATAAGCCAGCAATTCAACATGAAAATATCTATCTATAAAACTAAGTCAATTGTAATAAGCAAAGTGCCCTTCAGATGCAAACTAGTAGTGGATGACAAACCAATAGAACAACTCATGACCTTTAATTACTTAGGAGTTGAGATATCCGTAAACCAAGACAGAACAAGAGAAGTAAGAAACCAAGTAAACAAGGCAAATAGAATCTCAGGAAGCCTGGCGGATATAATATGGCCCAACACATACATGAGCAAGGACGTAAAAACAAAAATCTACAAGACCTGTATTCGACCGATAATGACGTACGCAATAGAGACGAGAGCTGACAACACAAAAACAAAATCAATTCTAAGAACTGCCGAAATGAAAGTACTAAGAAGAATATCGGGATACACATTAAGAGATCACATACGCAATTCAGCAATACGCGAGGAACATGGAATGCAGGATATAGTAAGATGGGGACGGAAGCGCAGAAGAGCCTGGAATGAGCACGTAGGAAGAATGGCGCCAAATAGGATAGCGAGAATCGCCCGAGATGGAACACCAGAAGACCAAAAGGTAGACCATCTAAAAGATGGAGAGAGTCCTGGATTTCAACATCAAATGAGATGAATGATTGAGTTGGAAAAAACAGGCTGTAAGTCTATAACAAGAGGAAGAAGAAGAAGATAAAGAAGATTATTTATTTACTTACATTAACAGAATCTGAGCCGTCATGTTCTTGACTATACTACCAGGGTTTTCACCAGATGTTTTTTCCGTAGCTTTGACAAGTGGGAGTAATCTTAATGCCGCTGGTCCTTTTCTGTTAAGGGACTGGAATCCGCTGCTACCAGTTAGATTCCTCTTTTTCTAATAGCGTTTAACAGATCCTATCCACTGCGCAATTTTCTTTAAAATTTACTTTTGAACCAAGGTTTTCGTTGAATTCATAACAATTAAATACATACAATTTTAACCAACTTATTATATAAAAATATGTAACTTTAAAGTGACAGAGTAACTTTCTACAACCAATTACTTTCATATTACTTATAACTCTACATCTGTAAACTATTTGTAGTAGCATTTAGTATATATATATATATATATATATATATATATATATATATATATATAATATATATATATCTATATATTTATATTATGTTGTTAATATTTTGGAAATTGTGCTAGCTTCTGATCGGCGAATTGATCTCTAGGTGGTTTTGGTTTCATCTTTTCCCATATAGGTAAATATAATATTTTTAGTTTTAGATCATTAGACAAGAAAAAATTGCTGGTAGATTTGCATGTAAAACTCCAATACATTTTATTATTATAAAAAAAAAATAAATGAAGAGAAATGTACATCTTCAATAGACTGTCATAAATTAGAAAATTAGTCACAAATGATTTAAACTGTTATATACAAAATATTTCAATTTATTTTAAGAAAGCATTACAAATCCAATATGTTGTCATCGTTAGGAGTCTGCGGTTTTTCGTTTGTTTTCTCGAATACATTTTCTTAATTTTTAGACTTATATTATAGCTGGGATGTAAACATTGATGCGCCAAAAAATGTGTTTTAAATTGGATTTTTTTCAAGAACACTTAATAAAATTAACTTAAATATAATTTGGTGTTGAAAGTGATAAGATCAATCGTAATGTGTTTTATTTTAAAACTATGCCGCGCTGTCGAAGTGTACGGGGAGAGATTTGAACTTTTAATTTTATGAGTGATTAGGATAAAGTTAACAATGAAACTAAAATAAGCTAATTCTGGACATACACCCCTCCCACCCCTTGAAAGTAGTTACTTTCGAAATCCAATGATCACGATTGCTCTCTAGGAAGAACTGAAAGTTTGTTAATAGCAGGATTTGTAGCACCAGATGAAGTTCACACATTAACTACAGGCACTATATTGTCTTGGCTTGGATATAGTTCAACAATTATTCCCAATAATCACTACAATAGAAGAAGTGCTACATCTTTGATTAAAAAAAAATATAGTACGCACTTGTAGGATAGCGAGTTGTTACGTCACCATTTCGATCTGGAATTTAAACTTGATAGGTATTTTACGGATCAACGGTTCCAAAAATGGTGGTATCGACTTAGTCGATTCATTAGACTGCCAATAAGTTTTTTGAGTAATGCTACTAAAGGAAAACCAATAAGGAAATGACCGAAGGTTAAAGGATTTAGGTCAGTAAGATCATCGGATAATATAGAGAAATAGGCCTGGAGTTCATATATGCTTCCACTTCTCATATTACGCTAGAAAGGTCCTCAAAAGTTAAATTTACATTACCGATTACTCTTTTAAGGCGAATTTTGGTAGACTTGACAAACAATTCCCAAATTTCTCCAATATGTGCAGATCTAGGTGGAATGAAATCCCAAGTAAAAGTGATTTACCTATTCTTCCATCTAAACGCAAAATACTTTTAGAATCTAGAAAAGGATTAAGAGAAATGAGTTTGCTGGATTTTGGTATAACTGTATTTTGCTGTTAACATTGAATTTCTATCGGAAAATCTTGCAATTGTGCATGTTGATTTAAAAAATCAAATGCTAATTCTATTTCTTCAACTGTAAGATTTTCTATACTTTTATTGTCAGGTGTCAGTTTTTTATAAATCTAAAGCAATATGCTAAAACTCTTTGAAGTTTTACCCAAGAAAAAAATTTTGTAAATAGGCTTTCTTCACAAAATGCTAAAAATACTTGAGTCTTAACTACATGTTTTTCTGGTGAATCTACTAATTCGTTTGCACTGACCCAACGATCTGGTGAATCCTTAAGCTCCGTTGGACCTTGCCACCATAATGTAGATTTTATTAACTTAATTCGACTATAACTCCTTGAAATTATATCTGCAGGGTTATCCTGACTTGAGATGAGACACCATTAACTAACTTTGGTTAACTGTTGAATTTTTGGTACTCTGTTAACTTCAAATGTTACAACTATGAGAGTAATATCATTGACTCCGACTAGTAAAAAATATGTTCTATGTTTGCATGTAAAGTATTCATAGTTTAGTTCATTTGTTGTGATAATAACAGAGCCCGACAAAGCTCAAGTCTAGACAGAGAAATGTTCTTTAGGGGTGCACCTTTTGATTTAATACATAAAAATCTTGTAACTGATGCATCACAATAACCATGGAGTGCAATTTTAATTGCTTGAAATATCAAAGCATGTCGTGGTATTTGCAATTTTTATAAAATTCATTCGATTCTGTTTGTATGTTCGGAGAAACCGTCCATCCCATTCTAATTTTTCAGTCTAAATTTTTTGTAATATTATCCTTGCCCTTACAGTGATTGTACGAATTAATCCTAAAGGATCAAAGATTTTGCTAATTACTGATAAAATATTCCGTTTGGTAGGCTTCACATTCTTATCCAATATAGCTGATATTTTACTACGTCCCGATCGATTTGCCATAAAACTCCTATGTTTTATTTGGTTATTTTCTGTTATATAATCATATTTTCAGTTTGTTGATCTAATTTGTCGAGTATTGATCTGTCATTTGATATCCACTTTCCTAGATCAAATCAATAATGACATAAAATTTTTGAAACTTCGTTTTTCTATTTTATTGCACCTTCACGAGTGTCTGATCCTGATAAATAATCGTCAACATAACAATTTTCCAGATTAACTTGACATTGGATACTTGTCTTTAAATTTATTTGCTGCTTCATATAAACTTTTTAATGCTAAAGAACTTGCTGATACTCTAACGTAAGTAACTGTATTTAAGCGAAAAGGTTGTAATTCTTGTTGTGGGTATGATCGCTACATTATTCTCTGAAGGTCACTTTGTATAGGTTCGATCCAAACCATTATGTACATTTTCGCTACATCTGTCCCTAAGACATAATTGTGTTTCCCGAAACGTACTAAAATAGAATATAAATCATTTTGAATTATTAAAGCAACTTTTAACATATTATTAATATTCGTGTCTAAATTTGTGTGACAGCTTGCATCAAATACTACTCAGAGTTTGCAAGTTTTGCTCACTTCTCTGATAATTGGATGATAAGGTATATAATAAAATGGATACACACAATTTGTAACTTCATCAGTTGGTATATGACTGAAGTGTCCCAAATTTTTATAAGTATCCAGAGAATGTATGTAAAAATTTTTGACTTCTGAATTATTTGCAATTTTCTATTAAGGTTGTAAAAAAACCTATAGCTATGTCTTTGTTATTATCTAAATTTTCTATGCCTTTCTTTGCAGGTAAAATGACTGTAAAATGTCCATCCTTTTCATTTCGGGTTGTTTTGTTAAATGGGTCTTTACATTCTTGTTCTTCGTTTGTAAATTCATTTGTAAAGTATGGTTCGTCAATTCTCCAAACCTTTTTCAGTTGACCGCTTGAACTAAACTCGCTAGTGATTGCGTTGTTAATAAATGACAATACGTGCTTAAATTTTATCGTGGAATATTACCCTTGGGTTTATGAAAATCGTATTTGTTAGAGACTACCCAATCGAATTTTGTTTCTAGTAAATAAACTTGATTTTTTTTTCCTTGCGACAGTCTGTCGTAACAAATATCCGCATTTAAGAACAACTCTATATCGCCAACTATATGAAATATTTCGTCGACTAACAATGCCTTTAGTAATTGCGAAATTGCAAGGACAAATGTACTATATAGGAAGCTGTTCAGTTATTTTGTTCAATAAATAAAGACTTAATTTTACATTAACTGAGTTATGACGTAATTGTATAGTAGCTTGATAGAAGTTGCTACCGCTGAACTAACACCCAAGATTGACAAATTTGTTTTGTTTTTGAAGCCCTAACTTGTCACATAACTTAGCCGTAATAAAATTGTTCATTGAACCTGAATCTAAAAGTACCCTGAGTGAGGATTATTCTAACTGTTAAATATTGTTTGCAACAAGCATGAAACCCTAGGTATTATGTGACAAGAATGTGTAGAAATTATTTCATATGTTTGTAAATTTGAGTTCGACTTTTGTATTGTTGTATTTAGCACTTAATTTGTTGCCAAGTTTGTAGCTGAATGTTGATTGTAATTTAAGATGATTTACTTTGTATTGGTTGATATTGATTCAGGCACGAATCCGGCGGGGGTGGGGGTAGTGAATGGGGAGCGATCCCCCCAAGAGCCTCGAATTCAGAAAAATAGATGAACCTCCCCCGTTGACAGTTCGTTTTCGCTGGGCAATAGACGCATCCCCTCAGTTCGCAGTGGGTTTTCGCTGCCATATTGTGCCATCGCCCCTCCCAAGTGCTATGAATTCAGAAAAATAGATTTGCCTATGCCTGTTACATTTGGAACGTGAATGTGTGTGAATGTGAATGATTGGGCTGTAAACAAATTAAGCACAATCTTAATCGTTTAACTTCATAATGGTGGAAAATTTACTGCATTGATAAAATTTATAATTTTGGTCGCAAAATGGACATAATTTGTTATAGAAAGAATATGATTTTGAATTAGAAGGGAAATTTTTCTTATTGTTATACTCTTAAAAATTATTTTTATTGTCAAATTTATTGGACTGCGTTGTTTCTAAAATTTGACATTTGTTTTGAGAAATTGGAATAGATCATCAGACTTGGTACAATTTTCTTTTAAACTGTGTATCTCTCATTCTCATCTCGCAACAGTCTCTAATGTTGCACCAATAATGAAAATATACTAAGTATTCCATTGGTTTATGGATTCCTTTAATGAATTTTAAGCCTTTAGGTCTTTTTGAATGCTGTCAATGAACCTGGCTCGTACTGTGTAGGATTCTTTTTGTATGGATTGAATATCTACAACATTTTTGACGTGACTCTTAATAATCAACCTTTTATTTTTCACATCTTTTGCGTAAAAGATTTATTACAACATAATAATTTTCCATATCATTTTATCAGAACGTCAACATGGCTTTCTGCCAGGACGCTCGTGTCAAACCAACCTGTCTCTAACTCTAACTATTTAACTACAGCTCTGGACTCAGACATTCAAGTCGACTCAATTTACTTTTATTTAAAAAAAAAACATTCGACAGAGTAGGTCACGCTATATTGCTCAATAAACTATACTCACTCGGTGGTACTTTTCCATATCATTTTATCAGAACGTCAACATGGCTTTCTGCCAGGACGCTCGTGTCAAACCAACCTGTCTCTAACTCTAACTATTTAACTACAGCTCTGGACTCAGACATTCAAGTCGACTCAATTTACTTTTATTTAAAAAAAAAACATTCGACAGAGTAGGTCACGCTATATTGCTCAATAAACTATACTCACTCGGTGGTACAGATCCCCTACTATCTTGGGTTTCTAGTTATCACATCGAACACAAACAGTTAAATTCAATAATACTTTATCTAGACTGATAATGCAACATCCGGTGTACCTCAAAGGTCGCACCTGAGACCTATCTTCTTTCTCATCTTTATAAATGACCCCAGTAGTGTATTTGAAAATTGTCAGTATCTCTTCCACGCTGACGGTTTGAAAGTATTTATGAGAGTAAACGATACTGATGATTGTCTGCTTCTGCAATTTGAAATTAACGAATAATGGCATGCTGTAAGGCCAACCATATGCGACTTAACAACTCAAAATGTAAGATAATTTTCTGGGAAGAAATCTGCAATTTTACATCTTTACATTATCTCTAGTGCTCTCTTGACCAGAGTTTTCTTAATCGATGACCTAGGCGTTATTTTTAATACCGAAATACGATTCAATGACCAAATTAATTTTATTTTAGTAAAGTCGTGCAAAACGGCGGGATTTATTTTATTCACTTGGGCGAAGCCACCTAGAGTATTGGTGCGTTGTTTGGAGCCCTTGTTAAATCACGCATGTTAAGAGGATTGAACGCATACAGTTAAAGATTGTGAATTTAATTCTGTATTAGCTCGGCGTCGACAGAAATCTTTTTCGCCATTCTCAGAACTGCAATTAATAGACATATCAGTAGAAAGCCTGGAATTGCGTAGAACTTATTTTGGATTTTATATAATAGAAACAGCATTGACTATTCTGGCCTTCTTGAACTGATTACCTTCCTCGTTCCTTCATACGATACTCGCCTTTTCCACATGTTCTCGGTTGGTTAACAGAAGCCATACTGACGCTGGTAGAAATCATATAATAAATCGTATTATGCAGCCTTTTAACACATTTGTTCCCCCAAATTTTGATCTTGAATGCTCCCTATCTACGTTCAAAAAGAAACTTCGACGTTTCATTTAATCTGTAATTTAGAGTGTATTACTACAATTTTTTTTTTTGTTTTTTATATAATCTTTTTTCGTCTCTCTGAGTATGTATTTTTTATTGAAGGCTATGTCACTGCATTATATAACATATTTTATTTTATTTAATATACATTAAGGAATGTACTATCCGGATTCGCTCTGTGATGTACTGTTTGAGATAAATAAATAAATAACTGTTCTCTATTACTTCAATATAATGTATATTCTCTTTTACTTGGTTTTTTAATGACGATGTTAAATAATACAATTTTTGTATCTTGTCAAAAGTTCGCTAATTCGAACTTGGTGAAATATATTTTTGAAGTAAAACTTTGGTGTCTTCGGACATTGTCAAATCTAATAAAATATATCCCTAAAAAACAAGAAAAGCAATATAATTTTCAACTTTAGATCACAGTAAGAACCTATATGAATGGAAAAAAATGGAATGAAGGGATAAATATCTCGAGTCTGTATTTGTTGTATGTCGTAATGCTTACAAACGCTGCCAACTGTGCGGCTTTTGCGATCTTGTTGTTTATATGTTCTAAAATGCTAATCGAAGAACCATAGTTTTTCTTTTATATGTGTTGTAATGCTTGTTAATGCTGCTAACGGTGCTGCCTTCTTGCGGTTTCTTCGTTACTGCATGCCAATATTCCTGTTGAAGGATCATTATGAAACTCAATGGATCATCATGTTGGAACCACTATTCCACTTGAAGGAACATCATATTAGGTTAATTTGTAATTCATCAAAAATACTATATAAACTTTACTTAAATACAATTTGGTGTTAAAATGGTAAAATAAATCGTAATGTTTTTTGTTGTAAAACTGTTATTCCCGCGCCTTTATACCGATTTACCTTTGTCACGAAACATCGGGCCGAAGAAACCGAACTGTACTTACGGGGAGAGATTTGAACTCATCTATTTTAATGTTAGGAGTGATTAGGGTAAAGTTAACAATGAAACTAAAATAAGCAAATTCTGGACAGTCATGTATTCGGTTATTGTCATCAATCAGGTTTATTGTCATAGATTATTTATAAAGCTACATTACTTGTTTGTTTCCTGTCTATAATTTCAATATTAGTCCAAAACTATATCTGCTGGATGTTTGCAATAGCTACTTATATTCAATAAATACCCTGTCACTTAGGAAAGATAATAAAATTATAACTAAGACCATAATGCCATAAAATATTAAAGTAAAGTTGATCCTGAAGCTTCCACAATATTTAAAAATGGATTACTATGCCTCGGTATACAGGTTTCTAATCAGTGACAGATTCCTTGTTTTTAACATATCTATTGTTTATCAGTTAAAAAATATACAAATTTTTGTCCAAAAATATACAAAGTATTTAAAAAAACTAAAGAAAGTGAGATGTCAAATAAAAAATCTGAACAATTATGTAATAAAGATACATATTTATTTATACCTTAAGTAAAAGGAAAACATGTGTTGTTCTTTATCTACTTCATACACAATTTCAACAGAATTCTATGATTTTAGTCTATGTTACTGTGAGCTTATAAAAAGTTTACCATTTTTACTCTTCTTTAATGTGGTTGCAGTTTTTCTGTCAAGAATTTCGATGATGCCAAGCAAGCCTATGTGACATTTTTAAGAAATTACTGCGATTTATCAATAAAAATTTAACAAATTAATCAAATAAATTACATGTAACATAAAAACATAAGTATTTTGTAAAAAATTAAACAGAATCATGCTAAAAAGCTACTGTCATGACAAAAAAAAGTTAGGGACAAAATGAGTAAATCATTGGGGTATATTTAAAAAAATGGCAATTCTATTTCAATTGTTTGTGTTTTATTTCGCTTTGTAAGAGTCATTAAAAAGAAAAAAAAAACATGTCAACTAACCTATAGGAATAAACAAATTAATTTGTAAATGCTATAGGTTTGCTGTGGCTGTGATACGTTCACAAAATGTCATAATTTGTACTACATGAAAATTAATGTATGGCTATTGCTGCGATAAATCGCATAATAAGATCAACCCTCTGTTGAATACTGCCCAAATCCTATCTCAGAAACTTGCGTGAGTTGAAACATATTATTTAAATCGTACTTAAAACGCTACATTTGAACAAATTCTAAGAGATCCGGATATTGCTGCCCGCGAAACAATAAGAGCAAGATTCATTACCAGGGTTACCAATTTGGTGTGGCCTCGGATTTATTCTACGTTTGCATGCCTCTAAGATAAAATTTAGTGGAGTATTTATACTAATAATTTAATACCTATTGCTTTATTCAGTTCACTATTTAAAAATCTTACATAGTAACCTTTACCCCAGTATCATAAAAAGTAGGTATCGAATCACAAGGAAATTCATCTTTCATTCCTTTCACTATATTGAATTCATTTTGATCCGAATCACAGAGTGCATATAGCAGTTTCATTGTGAAATATGATAGGAACAAAACTGGCTATTTTGTATTTTGTAATTTATATTACAAACAAAATGTGTTATATTTAATATTTTTTCATACGTGATATGGTACTGATCTTTGACTTTGATATAATTATCGCCAGAAGGACGTCTATATCTGTCACATTTATGAGCATTTTTTTAAACTCTTCTTGCTCACCGATTATTAAAGCATTGACTTAATATCCTCTAGATACGAATTGTATCTATCTAGATCTGTTTCAATCCATTTTACAAAAACTTGATCAGTATCACTTCCGCGATATAATTCAATCTGGATCATTTGATGAAATATACCAAAAAATACGATTTATGTTTGAAACTTTGTGCCGTATTAGAATTTTGAGAGTTTGAACGGGTTTCAAAAGAGATTATAATTCCATATAAACCATGAATAAAGCCGGCATATATTTTTTGATTTTTAAAATTTTAATACATTTACTGGTACACTCTTTCCAAATTTATCTATTTTGAAATTCACAGATGGCTGATTGTGGCTTAAAAAACATCGAACAACCATCACATAAGAGTAGTCTGTTACGATGAGGTGAAATAAATGACACATCCAACGACAACATTTAACTTATGTTTTTTGCCAATATATTTATCGTTTTCGTAATGTTCCATTTTGTATAATAGATGCCTGCATAATAATGCTGAAGTCATGGTCTAGGCAAATGGCACTTATCTTGATTTATAAGTTTCGAACGTTTATTTCACTTTACTGTTATTTTGTGGGAAAATGATAAAATTAACGGAACGTGAAAGAATTGAAATATTATGTATGATTGATTTTGGAGAGAGAACGCGCACATAAGCAAAGGTGGTTGAGTTATTCAATGCAATTCATCCTGATCGGTAACCTATAAGCCGAAGCATGGTAAGCTGAATTGAGGTAAAATTCGGAAAGGATATGATGGAACGAAGTTTGCATTTTACTTCATCTATACACGGAGTTGCATATAGTTATACGTTTACTGAATGTGATTTCAGCACTACAACATTATAATGTGGATATATCCAATATATCCACTGCTATTGCATCACACAGGGAGGAATCCGTGAAAGCCGCATAAACATATATACGCCATCCGGCGGGAGGTCGGCGAAACCGCGTTTAGTGTTGCATACTTTCTTCCGATCTGTCTTTTGCACAAACAGGTGCATGTCGGTACCGTGATGAGTCTAGTAGAGACGAATCATGTACCTCTGCCGTATCACTGTAGCGGGGAGGGTAAGTTTTGACTTTCTTCTCGGTATGGTGGTACAGGTAGGCCATCATCTCGATGGTGGTGGAATAGGATGAATTGTGTTCTGTAGTATTTGTTCAAACTGTGCATCCTCTGACACGGAAACAATATGATGAAACGAAATTTGCCTTTACTGTCCGCATTTTATCTCATCTATACTTGGAGTTGCATATAGTTGTACGTTTGCTGAATGTGATTTCAGCACTACAACGGCATAATGTGGATATCTCCACTGCCACGGAGGGATCCGTGAAAGCCACATTATATATATATATATATATATATATATATATATATATATATATATATATATATATATATATATATATATATATATTACCAAAAATTACAGATAAAGGAAATGATTGAAATTAAAAAAGATAAAAACACTGTTAATGACAGAACAGATATAGGAAATTTGAGCCACATTTACGCAAACCTAATTTAAACAAAACTATTAAGTATTCGATCCGGTCAAATAAGAATCAAAAATAGAATATCCTCTTAAACAGAAAACCAAACATATACCTTATTTGTTTTTTTTATATACATTGTAAAATATAAAAAATATTTAAAAAAATAAAACACATTCGCATTCCACGTATCCTCAGTAAACGATGCAAATTTAAAGTTTATTTAGAAACAGAACAGCAAAATGTCAAGGTATGTACTGGTGAAATTAAATATTTTTAAAATTTTTTAAAATGTTTTAAAGTTTTTGACTACTGTTTTTAAGTGTCTTGTTTGTTTTCCAAAATGTAAGGTATGTTTTTTATATTGATGTATTTTAATTATATATTTTTTTAGGAATAAATTTTGAAAATGCCTTGAATAAAGGGCGAAACGTCAATCGTTTTGTGTTTTATTAATTATAGAACCTAAACCCAAGAAAATACAAAATTAAGAAAAATGATATAATCTATGGTTCAAGAATCAAGAAAATAAACATTGATAGTTTGGGTTGAAGCTACTAGAACAAAACATCCATTATGGCATTTTATAAGGAGATAGAAGCATCACATGGGCCGCACGTGGTAATGATTCTTAAAGAATTATCAAAATCTTACACCAAGCTTGCCGCTCAAAAAAACAGAAGAATTTTTTTATTAAGATGCAAGCATTTGGATCTATTTCCTACATTTTTAAATTTGAATGTGTCACATATTTGTTTTACAGGTACGTACCTTGAAAATAAATTTAATAATATCATCATGAAAGCCAAATACAATATTTTAAACTTATCAATTACAGAGGCAACCAAAACAATAACTTCTTTAAATGCATCCATTAGAGAAAACATCAAAAAAACTGAGAGATACTTAACAAAAGATATATTAGATAGATTCTTATCGTTAGAAAATAAAAAATTTGAGGAATTACATAAAAAAATTAAAAAAAGACACAAAAAAAAATTAAACCAGTTATTTAAAAAGCGTGAAATCTGTAAAGAAACAAACAACGACAGGTCCAAATGGATCGAAAATATATCCGATACCCCGATACCGTGCGAAGTTAATGAAGTTTTATCATATGGTTCAAATTTCTCATTAGATGTTACAAAAGAAAAAGATATTCCAATAACCGAATATATAGCCTCTATTGAGTCTGTTATTAGCAATGAGTCAGACGACAAGAAGGACACAATTAGAGCTGAAGTAACAAATGTTTTAACTAATCACAAAATCAAAATAAGACATCAAACAATAAAAAGTAACAGTCTCCAAAAAAAGTTAAAAAAGAAATTAAATCGAACAAAAAAATTTATCAAAGACAATCCTCAAATCATTATTATGATAAAAGCAATAAAACAGTAGTTATGAACAAGGCAGATTACGAGACAAAAATGAACAACTTACTAAAGGACGAAAATACATATAAAAATATTAAAAGTGATCCAACGAACTTATATCAAAAAAAAAATAATACCTTCATAAAAAAATTGCTCAATGTAAAAGAACTAACTGAAAAAGATGCAAAAAGGCTAACCATTCACAACGCTATTCCACCAAAAATATACGGCCTACCAAAATTACATAAACAAAATATACCACTAAGACCTATTGTTTCTTGTATACAATCGCCATTCTATAGTTTATCAAAATTCTTATCAGATTGCATTTCAAATATTACAGGCAAAAACGATTTTTTTATTAAAGATTCATTCGCCTTTAAAAAATTTATTGATAAAGTAAACCTACCTGAAAATTACAGACTCATTTCGCTAGATGTTATATCTTTGTATACAAACATACCAAATCAACTTGTCCACACTATTTTAGCAGAAAAATGGGAAATTTTAAAAAAACATACAACGCTATCAAAAAATAATTTTATGGATGCTGTTGACCTCGTTCTTAATACAAATTATTTTCAGTATGAAAATACCTTTTATAAACAACTCGATGGATGTGCTATGGGATCACCAATTTCATCTACCATTGCTCAGCTAGTAATGGAATATTTAGTGGAAAAAGTCTTAGAAAAATTAAATTTTAATATAATATTTTTCAAACGTTTCGTCGATGATTGCATAGCAGCCGTACCACAAAATAAAATAAATGAAATTCTCCAAAAGTTTAACAGTTTCAACGAAAAATTACAGTTCACATCCGAAACAGAGAATAATGATAAAATAAATTTTCTAGATATGACACTTATACGCAGAAAAAACAAAATTTTAACTGAATGGTACACCAAACCAACTTGGTCAGGTAGATATCTAAACTATTTCTCTAATCATTCAAAAACTCAAAAAAACAGCGTTATAATCGGTCTATCTGATCGTGCTATCTCCCTAACATCTCCAGAATTCCGACCAAAAATACTTCAAAAAGTAAAAGAGACACTAATAAATAATAATTTCAACGAAAAGACTATCACCAAAATAATTGATAAACGAACATATAAGTTTTATAACAACGTAAAAACAAAAAACATAGAACATAAACAGCAGAAATATGTGGCATTACCTTACACTAGTGAGCTGTCAGAAAAAATAAAATACATTTTAAAAAAGCATGATATTATCGTATGCCACAGGTCACATAATAAATTAAATACATTATTCACAAATTTAAAAAGTAAAACTCCTCTAATGAATAAATCAAATATAATATATTCGATCCCTTGCACAAATTGTCCCAAAAAATATATAGGCATGACGAGCCAATTACTGAAGAACATATTAAATGGCCATAAATATACAAAAAACGCCTCAACAGCGTTAAACAAACACACACAGGACGAAAAACACACTTTTGATTATAACAGTACCATTATAAAAAACAAAGATATGAATTACCAAAAATTACAGATAAAGGAAATGATTGAAATTAAAAAAGATAAAAACACTGTTAATGACAGAACAGATATAGGAAATTTGAGCCACATTTACGCAAACCTAATTTAAACAAAACTATTAAGTATTCGATCCGGTCAAATAAGAATCAAAAATAGAATATCCTCTTAAACATAAAACCAAACATATACCTTATTTGTTTTTTTTTATATACATTGTAAAATATAAAAAATATTTAAAAAAATAAAACACATTCGCATTCCACGTATCCTCAGTAAACGATGAAAATTTAAAGTTTATTTAGAAACAGAACAGCAAAATGTCAAGGTATGTACTGGTGAAATTAAATATTTTTAAAATTTTTTAAAGTTTTTGACTACTGTTTTTAAGTGTCTTGTTTGTTTTCCAAAATGTAAAGTATGTTTTTTATATTGATGTATTTTAATTATATATTTTTTTAGGAATAAATTTTGAAAATGGCTTGAATAAAGGGCGAAACGTCAATCGTTTTTTGTTTTATTAATTATAGAACCTAAACCCAAGAAAATACAAAATTAAGAAAAATGATATATATATATATATATATATATATATATATATATATATATAAATGTATGCTAACTTCTTTGGATTAGGTTTCAGATTAATACTATTATTCGGGCTTGACGTTTCGCCCAACTTAGTGGGCTTTTTTAAAAGCATAATCTAAAATAAAAGCAAAATACAACTGCTATGGTAACAAACGCACCCTTACATGACTTAAATTAACAGTTAAACGATACAATATTAATTAAAAATATCAATTTATAAAATAATCTGATTTAAAAAGGAAAAATAAAAAGTATTCCCAGTATGCACCTCAATTTACTTTTGTCATGTTTCTTAGTGAAATATTTGAAGATTCCTTCGGATACTATCAACTTGTTATTTTTTTATTTGGAAACCTTTTTATTTAGTTTTTTTCTGATTTGTAAATAAATTTTATCAATACTAACTATACAATGTATTGTAAAACAATAAGGGCTGCAATAGGTGGTTTAGTTAATTAGGTTAAAATATATTTGGTTTAGGTTTTTGATGTCTTGTTTGTCATTGATTGCTTGTTTTTTTTTATATGAAGAATTTTTTTTATTTGAAATTTATGGTAGTTTCTTTCCTGGATTAGAATCTTTGTTTTTGAAGAATCAAATTCATGTTTAAAATTTGTCTCATGTTTGTATAATGCTGTCGTCGCGTTTTTTGTGTGTTTATGTCCGGTCAATCTGCTGCCTAGATATTGTATTATCATTCCAATATGTTTCTGTGGACAATTTAGATATGGTATGGAATAGATAACGTTAGATTTCTTTTAATGGGTCACCTTACTTCTTAACTTTGTAAACAATGGTGATAAGTGATTGTCTGTTTTGTGGCAAACTATAATATCGTGCTGTTTGAGGATGGATGTAATTTTTTCTGACAATGAATTAATGTATGGTATTGCAACATATGTTCTTGGGTTGTTATTATTATTATTTTGTTTATGGATGTTCTTATTATATAGTTTGTAAGTTCTTTGTTTTATTATTCTGTTTGTTAATTTTATCGGGGAAATTATTATCAGTTAGGATTTGCTGACTTTCTTTAAAGCTTCTTGACGATATTTCGGATAAGTTAGGGTTAAAGCCTGTACCACATGGTTTCAATCTTTTTATTTTCATAATTTCAAAATAGTGTGAGGTCAAGGAAACTTATTATTTCATTTTGTTCGACATCTGATGTAAATTGCATCTTTTGGTTGAAATTGTTGAATGTCGAAGAAGTTGGCATACAAATTAAATGTTTATATATATCTATATATATATATATATATATATATATATATATATATATATATATATATATATATATATATATATATGAAGTCCTGACTAATTGCTCGATCAACGAACAGCTTACACACAGTTAAAGATATTGACTTGAAATTTCACTTCCACATTCGTGATATGGTATAGGTTAACAGTAAGGAAGGATTTTGCAATATCATTATTACAAAAGGTGAAAGTGATAAAAAAAAATGTGTAAATTACATGCTTTTCGGGATGGTATTACATAGCACTCAACTAATTCTTAGTAGAAACTTTTTCTACAATCTACAATCCATTTATTTATACGATAAAACCAATATTTTGCGGGCAAAGCCGCGACGAGTAATTGTTTTTATTATTCTAAACATAAGTCCTGAATATATAAGCAAAACTTTTTCACAATCTATAATCTATTTGTTTATACCATAAAACAAATATTTTGTGGGCGAAGCCGTGACGGGTAATACTTTTTGTTATTCTAAACATAATTAAGCGCTAAACCTATGAACGAAACTTTTTCTACAATCTATAAGTCACTTATTTATATGATAAAACAAATATTTTGCAGGCGAAGCCGCGACGGGTGATAGTTTTTATTATTCTAAACATAATTAAGTGCTGAACCTATGAGCGAAACTTTTTGTATGATCTATAAGCCATTTATTTATACGATAAAACAAATCTTTTGCAAGCTAAGCCGCGACGTGTAATTGTCTTTAATATTCTAAACATAATTAAGTCCTGATTATATGAGCGAAACTTTTTCTACAATCTATAAGCCACTTATTTATATGATAAAACAAATATTTTGCAGGCGAAGCCGCGACGAGTGATAGTTTTTATTATTCTAAACATAATTAAGTGCTGAACCTATGAGCGAAACTTTTTGTATGATCTATAAGCCATTTATTTATACGATAAAACAAATCTTTTGCAAGCTAAGCCGCGACGTGTAATTGTCTTTAATATTCTAAACATAATTAAGTCCTGATTATATGAGCGAAACTTTTTCTACAATCTATAAGCCACTTATTTATATGATAAAACAAATATTTTGCAGGCGAAGCCGCGACGGGTGATAGTTTTTATTATTCTAAACATAATTAAGTGCTGAACCTATGAGCGAAACTTTTTGTATGGTCTATAAGCCATTTATTTATACGATAAAACAAATCTTTTGCAAGCTAAGCCGCGACGTGTAATTGTCTTTAATATTCTAAACATAATTAAGTCCTGATTATATGAGCGAAACTTTTTCTAAAATCTATAAGCCACTTATTTATATGATAAAACAAATATTTTGCAGGCGAAGCCGCGACGGGTGATAGTTTTTATTATTCTAAACATAATTAAGTGCTGAACCTATGAGCGAAACTTTTTGTATGATCTATAAGCCATTTATTTATACGATAAAACAAATCTTTTGCAAGCTAAGCCGCGACGTGTAATTGTCTTTAATATTCTAAACATAATTAAGTCCTGATTATATGAGCGAAACTTTTTCTAAAATCTATAAGCCACTTATTTATATGATAAAACAAATATTTTGCAGGCGAAGCCGCGACGGGTGATAGTTTTTATTATTCTAAACATAATTAAGTGCTGAACCTATGAGCGAAACTTTTTGTATGATCTATAAGCCATTTATTTATACGATAAAACAAATCTTTTGCAAGCTAAGCCGCGACGTGTAATTGTCTTTAATATTCTAAACATAATTAAGTCCTGATTATATGAGCGAAACTTTTTCTACAATCTATAAGCCACTTATTTATATAATAAAACAAATATTTTGCAGGCGAAGCCGCGACGGGTGATAGTTTTTATTATTCTAAACATAATTAAGTGCTGAACCTATGAGCGAAACTTTTTGTATGATCTATAAGCCATTTATTTATACGATAAAACAAATCTTTTGCATGCTAAGCCGCGACGTGTAATTGTCTTTAATATTCTAAACATAATTAAGTCCTGATTATATGAGCGAAACTTTTTCTAAAATCTATAAGCCACTTATTTATATGATAAAACAAATATTTTGCAGGCGAAGCCGCGACGGGTGATAGTTTTTATTATTCTAAACATAATTAAGTGCTGAACCTATGAGCGAAACTTTTTGTATGATCTATAAGCCATTTATTTATACGATAAAACAAATCTTTTGCAAGCTAAGCCGCGACGTGCAATTGTCTTTAATATTCTAAACATAATTAAGTCCTGATTATATGAGCGAAACTTTTTCTACATCTATAATCCTTTTATTTATACGATAAAACAAATATTTTGTGGGCGAAGCCGCGGCGAATAAAATGCTAGTTTATTTTGTCTTTTCTTGGGTTTAGGTTCTATATTTAATAAAAACACAAAACAATTGACGTTTCGCCCTTTATTCAAGGCATTTTCAAAATTTTTTCCTCCTTGACATTTTGCTGCTCTGTTACTAAATAGTAGTACCTCCATATATCTCAAAAGTAAAACTTTTTGTAAGTCACTTATTTTGGCCACAATATTCCGTGAATAACCCAATATATATATATATATATATATATATATATATATATATATATATATATATATATATATATTTAATTTCTTTAAACTCTATTAAATGTTTCGTTCATTATGTTTTGGGGAGAGTAATAAACTAATTATAGGATTTATTGTATTAGACCATTTTTGCAACATATTTTTGTAGTAAATATTTTTTTTGTAATTAATATTTTGCATAAAATGACCGAAAATCATAATGAATTATTTTTGATTATTTTTGCTTTGGAAAACCACTAATGTATAATTTTTTTAAACATGAATGTCGCTTATAATATTTTAACTTTCTTATATATAATAACTAACTTTCTTATATTAACGAATCTTTAAAATGTTAACGGCATAGTAAAGTAAGTTAGAAATCTGCAGTTATTCCACTGCAAAACAGGACACTAAAGTGCTTAAAAATTTTATTACAAATATTCGAGGAAAAGGTATTTTATGACGAAGAATCTTAATTTAAGGGAATATTTTTTTATCTTTACAAGAGCTATCCAATTATGATTTCGTAAAATAACCCTTCTTTCATGGCTTTAAGAAGTTTTAAAATGTTTACTTTTTGATGAATAGAATTACATTTATATTCTAATTAGTAATTATCTTCCCCAAAAAATTGGGTCATGATAAACAACAGGTCAGAATTTCTTCTGTTAAGTAAGAATAGGGTAGTAAATTGTTTTTGTTAGTATGATTACTGGTTTTAGCAGCTACTATTCAAATTAAATTTCGTCTTAAAGAAAATTAGGGTGAATTTAAAGCAAAAAACCAACACAGGAAAGGGTAAATATTTAGAAGAAATACATTTTTAGCCGCTATTACCAAGGGGAATTCTGTTTATATTTTGATTATTTGGAATTCAGAACAAAGTCTAATTATACTATATTTTGTTCTCAAATATTGACATTTTGAGGTGATGTTGTGTTTAAAATCATAACTATTTATGAATTAAAAAGCAAATACGCGATACTAAATATTTTACACTAAATACTCATAAAAAATTAAAATGATCGTTTACCTAAAGAATATATGGAAGAGTTCCATCAGAATATAAAACAATTTTCATAAAATTTTTCTAAAAAGAAAGAATATGTTGAGTCCTTTATTATTAAAGTTTTATATAAGGTTTACTTACAATATTCTATACAAAATATATAAGCATAGTTGTGAGCGGTCTGAGGTTTAGGTTAAGTAATATAGTTAGCAACCATGAGGAAACTATAAATAGTAAAAAGCGAATTTTTCAGGACAGAAGATTTATCGATACAATAACTAATCAAAGAACGACCTTATTTAGATGTATTCCAACTTTGTTTCAATAAATATTTGCCCTAATTTATATTTTTCAGTTTCTTAAACTGTGATCAAAAGCACAGTATAAGACGGATCATAGTCTTACTATAGAATATGGAAATTGTCAAAATGATATTTTTTTTCGCTGCTTTAAAATCACTTTATCGCTGACATTATTTGTGATCCATTTTTTACTGTTGTTAGTGTTAGTAATTATTTATTTCATTTAGTAATACTTAGTATCCATAATAAATTGTCACATAGAGAAAAATATCATCATTACTTTTAAATTAAAACAAAAACAAACAATGTTACCTTGAATTATTTTACAATCTTCAGATTATAAAATATTATGTTTATTCACTGGTTTTCGATAGTGCAGATTCAAAGATTGAATTGTTGACTTGATGGAAAAAAAATTGGGGTATAAAAAGATTGATGCGCTTGGGATAACTGTTAGTATTGGACAGCTAGTTAATGGATTAATCACTTAAGGACTAAATAGTTAGTGAGTCTGAGGTTAATTAGTCGTTAACCAGTTAGTTGGTTTAAAGTTAAATAGTTAGTCAGTTACAAGTGAGTCATCAGTCAAAAGAGCGGGTCGACAGTTGTAATTGTAATTATTCAACCAAGATTAGTTGAGATTTAGATCGTGAATCGTAGAAAAATATTTTTGTTTTTTGCTGACGTTTCACTTTATTTTAAACCATTTTTAAGGCTCTACAATACAAGATACAAATATATAAATTTATAGTAGTAAAAAACAATATATAAGAAAAAACTACTTCTCATAAAGTCACGGCATAATAAAAAATTAGAATAGATGAGCATTGCAACTTACCGGGAATATTTGGTAGTTCTTCAATGGAAATATAAATATTTACGAAAATGCTGGGCTAGGCAACAGCGACTATTTCCGAGTCACTTGCTCGGTTTCTTGTACCTAGTCGGCCCTTTCCCATTATCTCCCTAAAAGATCAGTTGAAAACACAGCCATAAGTGTTAGTGTCTATTCTTCATTGTCTCTAGAAATTAAATTTCTACCATAGCTCTGTCCCACAAGATCCAGCTAATTCAAAAACTCCAACTCTACTGAATAGAGCACAAATTTAACGAACTGCATCTTGGAACAACGGAAAGTTGGGACGCTATAACATAATCACCTTTAGTGACGAAGCTTTCTGTAATCTCAACAATAAGTACAATTATCGGCTTTGGAGAGAAGAAAATACGCGTGCTTTGCAAGAACTTCCGATACATATTCAAAAAGTGACAGGTTAGTGGGCAGGAGAGATCATCAGATCATACCTTTCTGAAAATGATGAAGGTGTCTTCGTGACTGTCAATGGCGATCGCTACCATAGTATTTAACCTTTTTTTTGCAATAATTGGGTATCATGGGTGTAACTGAGATGTGTTGTTAATAGAATGATACCTACTTGTCCTATTGCGCGCAAAATAATGACCTTGCGTACGAAGTTCTCAGATCGTTTCATCTCTTGCTTTAGAGATCAAAAGTGGCCGCGCTTTAACTTTCTTCGATTTTTTCCCTTATTTTTTTTTAACTAAGGTTTATTCGAATTACTCTGAGACAATTTAAAATTCCAAAGAAAAAATTAAACACCAAATTCGTCAAATCCCGGGGCCGTACTCCAAAGCTTATTCCTGTGGCCATGTACCTGGCATTTTATTTCATGCTTAAGGTAAATTAATGATTATGTATATATATATATATATATATATATATATATATATATATATATATATATATATATATATATATATGTATGTATATATGACTGTTTAAACAAGTAGTTCTAATACGTGAGACAAAATATAGAATCATTATAAAACATGTAAAATAAGATATCCCCTATCTATAGCCATGACAAGGAGAATTAGAATTAAGGCAAATTTTCGATATTTCAAGAGTCTTTATTGTATTTCATACACGAACAAGATAATGCATTTCTTTTTTTGACCAAGTTTCATCACTTCTAAACAACACATATAATACTCAAAACAGTTCATGTTTTTCTCGTACCCGCACAGCCAACTATTTTTATCATACTTATTAATTTTTATTAAATTTGAGACTTTTTTCCATTCTCGCTTTGTTTTTGACTTTTTAAATCGGGAAATGGCTGTCCTAATTTTTTCTTTAAAGAGACTAATTTTGTTCGTAGTTATAATGGTCAATAAAACCAGTTTTTTGTAACAAAACAAAAGACACCGATGTAGCAAAAAAAAAGATTATGTAAATAACTCAGTAAATTCATAATAAGTAACTAAAATTAAATTTAAAATAATTTTTTTTAGAACCGCCAAGTGCAAATAAAGCAAACACGAGCTCCGAAATCAAAAACGAATGCTATTTTTCACCCAGTAGCAAGCGCCAGAGCAGCATACAGAAAATAATACATATTTTCATCTTCTTTGCTCACATATAAGCTCCGTTAGATCTTAGCTCTTCCATTGGGCCTTGGCGATAAATAGGACTATCCTATGGGGCCGATTATAGACAATTCGCTTGTTTTAAACTATTGCTCTGTTGCACAAATTATTAATACAGGAAAGAAAAATATTTTTAGAAATAATTAAGTAGTGCCATGGCACTATGGCATTATTCTCCAAGACGCTACTGGTTGAAACACCCTTTAAAAAGAACCATAATCAAATAATTATTAATTTTTTTTTCAATATTTTTCTCCCTCCAACACAACTCGAGATGTATAGTTCTAAGAAATCGCATAGGGAAAGAGAATATTCATTATAGGGGCTAGTTTCATACACAGGATGTCAATAACGAAACTTACAAAATTCAATACTTCGCTAGTTATAGTCTATCAAAGTTTTTTTTTTTATTTTTAACATTTTTCGCTTAATGAATGTCATTCTGTTAAAAAAAATGTTCCTCTACTGTGCCATCAGAGATCACTTTACGTGAAATTCAAATATTATTTTCCACATATCTTTTGGTTTTGATAGTTATTGGAAACAGAATATGCCATTTTAAAGATAAGAGGATACCTAAAAACAGTTACTCCATATTCCAGTCGATAAACCACATCATTCTAGGTGCAATTTTGAAATTTAAATTTTTATTATGAATAAAATTGGTTCTTCAAATAGAAGCAAAAACCAAATTTATTCTTTAAATTTAACTAAATCTGACAAATGTTTAGGAAAAGTTTTATTTGATAAAAAATAGTTAATAAGTAAAATCTTTCTTGTATTTTAGTAGACAGGAAATTAGTAACAATAGTGTAATTATTTATTGACAAAATCGCTCATGAATATTTAAATATTCTATATCACGACATGTATTTTTGCTATGGGAGAGCCAATGGAAATGCAGAAGGAAGCAAGATGGTTGTATCTGTAAGTATATCTTGTAAGAAATATTCCATTCGAAAAGCTGATTTTACTAGTCATAAAAATTTTTATTCCAATTTGCGCTCAAAGGGTGTGGTTTACTACTCGAATAAGAGAGTATCTTTTTGATTAGGTATTATTTTATCTTTAAAATGACATTTTTTCCAATAGCTGTCAAAACAAAAAAGATACATCAAAAATAAAATTTGATTTTTAGGTGAAGTGACCTCGGGTGGCATAATATAGAAATATTTTTATAACAGAAAAATTAATGTTATTAATTACTGTACCAAATATCAACTTGATAAATTAGAATGTAACCGCAAGATGTTTAAAGTAAGAAAAAAAATTGAAATTTGACAGGCTGCAACTTGACAAGTACTGAGTTTTCGATTTCTAGTTATATAATTTACTACCTTTATTTTACCATGTAGAATCACCTCTCGAAGTATTCTAATGCATTATCCGAACACCCTGTACTTAGGAGACAGAAAACCTTTCAAAAATGTAATGAAAAGTCTCTATCCGTCTTCAAGAAAATGAAAAAAATCCAAAACATGGGAATTTAGCTTGTTGAAAAGGATAAATGATAACAGAAATGTGCATGTTGTTTCAAAATATCCTAGAATATGTGTAATCAGAATTTTCCAAATTTGCCAGCGGTATTGTTATCAAGGAAATATATTTTGAAATAATAGATAGAGCCTTTATTACATAAATTTAATTCAGTATCTTAAAATGGAAAAATAACTTCTAAATTTAAAATATCACTTCCATTTATTCGCCCACTTTGTGCAAGACCTGACATTTGAATGAAAGGATAAGTAAAAAATTCATTATAAAAGATTGAATTTGTTAATATGCGCATTATTAAGCAAAAAACTTTCAATTAACAATATTGATGAAAAGATTGGAAGCAGGAATCAGTAAAATACATGAACGAAACATAATCTTTTAATGCCATCACCTATCCCAGGAATAATCACAGGAACGTCGAAATGTTGAAAAACGAATTTAACGTTTTCATAACTTGCCCACCATTTAGGATTCCCTTAAAATTTATTATAATCAAAGTCATTGTACTAACCAAAATAAAAGTATTTACTTAAGGTGCTATTATCGATCAAAATCTGGTTCACTGCACATTTAGCAATGCAAATAATATGCTGGAACTGTCCGATGTTAAACCAAATTCTTTATTTACGCATGGGATGTCACATAAATATCAGTGATACTTATTTAGCTACCTCAAACGTATTCACGTGCGCCTCTACAGTTTTCTTCGAGACTTGATCAATATGTTTGCACAAGATAAAATGAATATGAGACATGCATTTTCCGACTTAATTATTGACAAAGACAAGGAAGTAAATTAAAAAAGTGTGATAGCTATATCACAATATCAAAACAACTTATAACAATTGTAATAACAAAACAACTTATTCAACTGGTGGAGGTTACAAATGTTATAAAAAAATAAATTGGTTAAGGCAGCTAAACACCCGTTAACCCTATTGAGGTTATAATAAAGTAGGCAGTCGACACATTGTTTTATTCTTCACGTAAAATGCTCCTTTTCAAAAATAGTATCGCATAAGTTTAGATGATATTTGACTATTATATAAAAGGGAAGGTGTGTTTGTATATTCACAAAAATCTCAGTTACTGCTTAAATAATCATTACTAAATTTTAACTGCGGCTTTATTATGTATTCCACCCTTCATATTTTATAGTATGTAAATCTGTAAAGCTTTGTAGATACTTAGCAAAATTGCTGATAAACTTGGTCGGGAAGCTGTTTTTAATATTATGAAAATCTGTGGGAATAATTTGTTGATATGGGAACGAAATTGTCGAAATATTGTTGGCCAATATTGCTTCCTGTTCTAAGAATATCTGTCTAGTTAATGAACTCTTATTAATTGTTTAACTACCTATATATTTTGTTTTAATAGAGTCTTTAAAAAGGGAACACATTATTAAGTGACAAAGAACTCTTAATCTTTCTAGAAAAAAAAATTGTGAATTCTTAATCAGCCTGTAACTGCCGATTTGAATAAACTATACACAAATATAATTATGTTCTAGTTTAGAAAAATGTGAATATGCTCCAGAACCAGGGTATATTTTATATTTATTTATTATAACTGGATATTTACTATCTAAAGCCTGTTCTGAGCTGTGAAGAGCAAAATAATATTAAATTTTGTCTATTTCGATCGTATAAGGCAAATTTATCGTCAAAATTTTAATTGTATATTCTATATAATTTTTTCAATACTTAAATGAAAAGTAAATGTGAAGTAAAGAAAACGTTATAATAAATATTCACTTTCTAATCATTTGTTTTGCTGTATACTTAATGCAGATTCACACCAGATGTCTATTTCAGTGTAAATTGATTAGAGCAAATGATCTATGATTGCATTTTCTTATTAACACTGATTTACCTAATAGATTATAGTGACTGTATTTTAATGAATTTTTGTTAAATATTTGGTTCAATATTGACTAATGTTATTTAATCTCACACTATATTTGATTAACTGCAAATTCATGTCAGCGTCAGTATCAGATATTGGCGTTTCAGTGTTTTGGTCTTGTGGATATTTTGTATTATTTCTAATAACAGTTGCACTGATTAAACTCCTTATAAAAAATTGTATTTGTAAATTAATTAATAATACAAATGTTGGTAGCTTACAATCTTTATCAAATCTAAGAAATATATATATATATATATATATATATATATATATATATATATATATATATATATACAAAGAAACATCTAAAATGAAAATATTTATTTTAATTAAAACATACTCTATATAGGAAGATTAAATAAATCATAATGGATATTACTTTCTAGCTGCTGCATAAACATTTTTAACATATTTAAAGGAAGATTTTATAACTTTCTTCTGTTTTAACTTTTTAAAAAATATAGGAAACGAACTCTTTATTATTAGAAAAATACTATTTTCATTGGAAAGAAGAACTCTAATTTTAAAATAAAGTTTGGTTGATCAGCGATACAGCTAGTCACAAAGTGAAGAGTTTTATATTTGCAGTTAGCATTTAACAAAAGATTTTCAAAATTTTAACTGCAATTTTTTTTCGTAAACTGGAACTAATTCTTGAGAATTTTTGTTTAATCCAATTTGAACCACACGGTTTAGTTCAATAAATTTTTAATTACCCCCAAATTTTGTCTCTTGGTTTTTGAATTTTAATTTATAAAATATCGTAAGAATTGCTGTACTATTTAATTGCTTTATGTGAACCTACGTATTTCTGGAGGTTCACCATATTATGACGTGTTTTGGATCATATTCATAAATTTTCTTGTTCCGCTGTACCGCAAACAAGGTTAGCTTATAACTTAGTAAAGCGCAGCAATTTCGTCATAAAGGCAAGTGGAGCAGACTTATTCTGAAAATATACAAATGCCGGAGTTAGCGTCTTTATTTGATTAAGGTTAGCTTTTGTCGGTAGTCGGTCTTCGCTTTGGCGAAAAAATACAGAATATTTTAAAACATATTTGAAAAAAAAACCACGAAGAGACAACCTTTTTTTGTATAAATTTAAAAAATAATTTTAAATTAATTTTACATAACTGTACTTTTTTTTTTAATTCGGCACTACGTTTTTAGCAATATTTAAAAAAGTATATGGAGTAATCTCCGAAAAGGTAATATGAGGCAGATTTTTATTATGATATACTACGTATACATCCCTACTCCTGATCATGACCTTTGCCACGCCCATGTGACCTTGACTTTGACATTGATGGCTTATACATGTATTGGTGTGTATTTGACTTTGACGGAAGTCTGGTGCGCAGTTCTTATTGTTTTGTAACTCTTTTCATTCGTCCTGAATGAGTTGGCTATAATGGGAATCGGGGAAACAGCAGAGATTATATCAACGCATTCGTTGATCGCATAAATATAAAATATTGTGTTAGTGTAGTGTTCTAAAGGTGCTTTTGTACTTACGGTAAATTTTTTATACCACTTTTCAGTAATGAGTATTCCAACAATAAACTCTAGATGAAATTAATGAAAAGTTCAATAAAGGTTTCGAGGCTTTAAAGGGAAAAGAAGGTTAGTGAAATGGGAGAGAGGAAAGTGTATAAAATTCGGAAAATGGCTTTAACGAGTACACGAAGTGCTAGCCATACATGATAACTGTGATAATAGCACATTCGAGACTTTTTTCTCCAAACGTGTAGCTGAAACACTGTCAGATGATATTGTATACATCATTAGTAAAACTAATGAGATATACGCTTTAAGTTATTTCGGGCAAGGTTCTAGAGGTTTTGAAAACAATAATCGAACGTTATTAAATTTCGGTATATTAGAGTAATTTGTATATTTTGTCTGAAAAATGAATAAATTAAATTTCAAGATCTGTCGCACATGCCAATATAATAACATATTTTCATAATTTCTGGTAAAGATGCCTGCTAATGCGATTCTCAACGAATGTGTAGATTGACCCATGTTTTGGCTGGGAAGATAATTAAGAAGTACGGATCACGATAATTAGGATTATGCAAATGATTGGTCCAATATTGATGCAACTATTGATGAATATAAGAAAGAGATCAGAGATGCAATCAGTTTTATGGCTGGGACAAGCTTGTGTGACAAATATTAATTTAGTTCCATAGACTTGGATACATTTTGTGCTGAAATGGTCAATGAAAAACTAAAATAATACGTCATTAATATTCCACATTTACTTGGTGAGCTAGTTGCACAATATAAATTTGTTCCTACAATTGCAATAATCCAAGATGTTGATCATCGAAGTAATGTTGGATGGGATAACATTCTTAACAACGAAAATTAATACATTTCGTGCAGAGAATGAACTTTAATCATTTGTATTTTTATAATTAAATTATTGTCAACAAAAATTTATTACTCATTCCCGTTTTATCTAACTTACTATATAACTGACTAGATAATGTTTTAGCTCAATTTAAAAAGATTGTTTTTAAATGACTTAATTCACTATGTTATGTAACTATATAGCATATAATTAATTAGTTTATTATTACATGGGTCACTTGAAGTAGGATTTAAGCTAACTGACGATGGCAAATACGATATAGAAAATAAGATCTTAACTAACATTAGACTGCTACAAAATCCTGATGACGCTGTTACCCAATGATAGGTTCTTGAACAAATTTACTCACTCCGCATACAAATGGTTGATATTATTAATACTAAATGAATTATGTGAAGAAATGAGATAGTGAACTTACTATATTATAAAAAAATACGTAATGGTCTTGATTCTAGAATGTTTACTATGGAGAACGCTATCGAATATCTAGCTATGAGATATCTACCTGAGTTAAAGATAAAAAATAAATGAAACCGATTATTGTATCATATCATATAATTTGCTTAACTGAAATAAACAGACATAATGTACATACGTGTTTATTGTTTTATTGTAATTATAAAAATAGATACGAAGTCTAATTATGGTTATAATTACACAATATTTGATTTAGGTATCCAAGAATTGAAGTAGTTAGTCAAACCTAACGGCATTAAAAATAATTGATAACCGTGATTTTTCTTCCGTTATTTAAGTAATTTTCCACTAAATGTGTGCTTTTCGTCTTTTGTAACTTTGCTATATAAAAAGATCCTTTTACCGGTTGATCATCCGTAGATTCTAATAGATATGTTGGTGGATTGATTAACTTTTATTATTATACACTATCGGCAATGAGAGAGTATAGCCCTTATCAAATATGCCTTTATATTTGCTAATGCGCACCACTTCATTTAAATGAAATTTAAACTTTTATGGTACAATTTTCAAATGATTATATGAAGAAATTTTAATTTTTGTCTAACATTACATGGTTTCATTCCAGTGGTACTGTACTTAGTGTTATTGTAAGTTTCTTTACTGAAGGCAAAAGTTTTAACCATTAATAGGTGGCTCTGGACAAAAACTGCTCCTACAAAATATTTTTTAAGGTTTTTATGACTCATTCAACAATTGTAGCTTTTTTCGTGCTATATATGGAATAATAATTAATGTTGTGTTTCCTCATAAGAGTTTGTTGTAAAATTCTCTGCCTTGATCATTTTGCAAATTGATTGGTGTCTAAGCAGCTTCTTTAATAATATCCTTCATGGCATTTGTCACTTCTATACCTGTCTTATGTTTAGATCGCCTTGTAAAGACGTATTTAGAATAACAATTTATACACACAAGAATGTAACGATAATCGTTTATTTCATCAGTATATTGGTGTTTTTCGGTAAAATATATTTGTCACAAGTCTCGGTATCCTTTAATAATCTTCTTGGAAAATTCTTTCTGATTCCATGTCGTTTAGTTAAAGGACATGTTGAACGGTGATCCCAAAAAGCGCTTGTATACATTAACAGATATCTTTCTCACAAAGTTCTTCTGTGATTGACATAATTTTGTTGTGTTCATTATGACCAGCAATCTTTGACCTCCATAACAATCTGTTACTCTATCAATTCCTTGGATCTCTTCCAGTAAATATAGTTTGATGAAGAAGATGATAAATGTTTGTCTAATAGTAGTATAGTATTTTTGGATGAACTTTTCTTTTTTGAATGGAGCTCTTAATTTAGTGTCAGTAATTAACATGCATGTCTAACCCATTTAGTTTCTAATAATCCTTGGCTCTTTTCATATTTTATAAGTTTAAAGTATATCTGGATTTATTCCATCTTCATTATATCCTGCTTTCGGAGATTTTAAAAGCGGTAAGTCGCAAGACTAATATTCTTTGGAATGTGGCTATAGTTCGGTTATTGTTATATAATGATTCATTATTTCCAAAAAAATTTTGGTAATAAACATAATTTTTTTATTCGTTTTAAGCACCGAAACGTACCCCTTAAATAGTGTTATATTTGGATGGATGTTATTTTAGTGCATTTAAAGGGAAAATAACAACTCTTTGTGATAGTCTATCGGCAGATCTGCTTGAAAATAATAGTGAATCATATGATTATTTCGTGGACTTTCTTGAAGAGTGCGGTATTGCATATGAATGTTGCACTGCTGCAAGATCTGGTGTACTCGTCCAAGTTTTGGTTTTATCTATCTATCTATCTAGTAGCGCTACAACCCTACGTGGGTCTTTGCTGCAGAAACGATTTGCCTCCACTGGTTTCTGTCCATCATGGCTTCTCTCCAGTTGTCGACACTCATAGTTTGTAGGTCTTTGGCTATATTATCTCTCCACCTTAATTTTGGTCGTCCAAGGGGTCTAGTTCCTGTTGGGTTTTGATTCCATACCATGTTAATTAGTCGGTTGTCAGGGGATCTTTGGACGTATCCTGCCCATCTGAGTCGCTGGGATTTTATTGTTTTTATTATATTTGGGCTATGGTACAACCTCTCTAGTTCAGCATTACTTCTTATGCGGTATTGTCCCGTAATTGGGTCTTGTACAGGACCAAATATTCTCCTTAGCATTTTTCGCTCAAAACATTTAAGCAGAAGTTCGTTATGCCTTGTGAGGGTCCATGTCTCACACCCGTAGCATACCATTGGTTTTATTATTGTTTGGTAGATTTTTATCTTTGAGGACCTTGACAGGATTTTTGATTTTATCAGCGTTTGCAGAGAAAAGAAGCATCTATTACCACTCTGTATTCTGGCTTTTATTTCTTCTGTCATGTCGTTATCCGATGTTATGACAGTTCCCAAATATTTGAATTTTTGGACATTCTCGAAGTTATAGTCCTCCATTGTTACGTTTTGTCTGATTCTATCTCTGCGGAGATTGCGTGCTACATGCATATATTTGGTCTTATCTTCATTAATTTTAAGGCCCACTTTCTGACTCTCCTTTTCGATTTGTAGGAAACTTTCCTTGACTCTTACAGTATTTTGTCCTATTGTGTCAATATCATCTGCAAAGGCTAGCAACATTTGTGGTCCCTGATTTGTGAATATTTCGGTATTAATGTTCGCTTTCTTGATTACCATGTCGAGTACGATATTGAACAGAAGTGGAGATAATCCGTCCCCCTGCTTCAGACCACTTCGAACTGTGAAATTGCTAGAGACTTGGTTTCCTATTTTTACACATAATTCGGTATTGTTGACACATAGTTTCGTTAGACTAATAAGTTTTTTTGGTATCCCCATGCTTTCCATGGCAATCCAAATACTCTCTCGTATTATGGTGTCATAGGCCTGTTTGAAGTCGATGAATAATTGGTGTACATCTCTGTTGAATTCCCAGCTTTTTTCCAGGAGTTGGCGTATTGTGAATATTTGGTCCACCGTGGATCTGTTAGGCCTAAAGCCGCATTGGTAGTCACCGATGTTCTCTTCAGCATAGGGTGATATTCGCTTCAATAATATATTAGATAATATTTTGTACGCTGAGTTTAATAGTGTTATCCCTCTATAGTTTGAACAATTTAATCGATCCCCTTTCTTGTGGATGGGGACAATTATACCTTTCTTCCACTCTTCAGGTATTATTCCAGTGTTCCATATATCTACTATTAATTTGTGTATTTCTTTATGGAGATGTGTTCCGCCATTTTTCAATAGTTCTGCCGGCAAATTATCGCAACCAGGTGCTTTATTATTTTTGAGCCGGTTAATGGCGTCTATAGTTTCCTGTATAGAGGGTTCATTATCTTGGATTTCTGCTGTTTGGTAGGTTATGCGCGTTATTTCCCCCTGATTGTTTGTATTCAGCAGCTTGTTGAAGTATTCTTGCCATATTTTTAGTATTTCAGTTGCATCTGTTACTAGTTCGTTGTTATTTTCTTTTCTTATGATGCTACCGGGTGTAGGTCTGTACCCATTTCTCATACTGGCTAGTTCACTGAAAAACCTTCTGCTATTTCCAAACGCGTTTTCTTCCACCCGTTCCAGCGTTTCTCTTTGGGCTGCTCTTTTCTTTTGTCTAATCAATTTCCTTGCTTCATTTCTGCTTCTTTTGAATGATTCGATGTTTTCATTATTGGGAAGCTCTAGCATTTTTATTCTTCTTTCATTCCTTCTGTTTACTGCATCCTCACAGTCTTCGTCATACCAATTCTTTTTCTCTGCTTTTCTTCTTTTTCCCAGTTGTTTTTCTGTGGCTGACTCAATAATCGATTTTAAAGTGTCCCATCTTGTTTCTACACTGTCGTTATCCGTTCTATTTTGTAGCAGTCTGTTTTGTATTTCCGCCTGGTACTTTTTCCGTGTTTTTTCGTTTTTTAATTTATTAGTTTCCCATCGTATGCTATCAGTTATTTGTTGTGTTTTCCTTGTATTTTTAATTCTTAGCCTGATTTTTGCAAGTACCAGAAAATGATCTGAGTCTGCATCGGCTCCTCTTCGGCTTTTTACGTCCATTACATTTCCCGCATACCGTGAGTTGACTAAAACGTGGTCTATCTGGTTTCTTGTTCTGTTATCATTCGAAATCCATGTTTCCTTGTGGATGTTCTTGTGTTCGAACATTGTTGATACTACTTTTAGATTGTGAGCTGCTGCGAATCCTGCCAGGCGTTGGCCATTATCGTTAGGTTCAGCATGCAGACTGTGGGGTCCAACATGCGGTAGGTATGCTGATTCTTTTCCTAGTTTGGCGTTGAAATCCCCTAGAATTATTAACATATCTTGTTTAGGTATTCCACTAACTGTGTTTTCCAGTTCTTCGTAAAATTCATCCTTTATGTCGTCCTCTTTTTCCTCTGTTGGTGCGTGTACCGGTAGTAGGGAGTAGTTCCACCATTTGCCTTTTAGTCGCAAGTAGCAAAGCCGTTCATTTATGGGTTTGAACGATATTATCAGGTTCGTTAGATGTTCTTTCACGGCGAAGCCTGTACCAAACTCGTGCCGACCATCTTTATTGCCACTGTAAAAGATTGTGTATCTGTCTATAGTAATGTTTCCAGTATCGGGCCATCGAATTTCTTGTAGTGCTATGATGTCCATTCGGTTTTTATCCAACTGTTGGATCGTCCTTTTTGCTGCTCCTGGTCTGTACCAACTGAGTACATTCCAGGTTCCAAAATTCATATTCCGTGATCTTTGCCGGAGTCGTTTCCTGTAATCAGTCCTAGTCCGAGGCTTTTCGTGTTGTTTCATAACAGGTTTTCTTTTACGAGATAGGGTTGTTAGCCCCATGCTCAACCCTCCTCCTTTATCCGGGCTTGGGACCGGCAGCGATGGTTCCTGAGCTACTCAGTTCACCCATTCACCATCGCCGGCGGAGTTTTGGTTTTATGTTGATGTGTAATGCGTGTAGATGTTCCAAAAAAAGACTGGTGGATCATTTAAGGCAAATATTTCTAATGTCTACTTTAATATTGTAGTAATAATAGTAGTAGTAGTACTAAGAATTTGAAGCTTTTTTTGAGTAGCTTTTGGTACACTGCTGCTTTTTTGCTTTATCACATTAGATATAGATGTTAGGGGTTTTGAGACCGGTTCAATAAAATTTTTTCAATTCCATTTTATTCTCTCTTTGATTATCTTTTATCTGTATAATTTTTTTTCAGGGCATCTGGAGCTTCAACCAATTTACTTTTTAACTGAATGCTTTCCGCCTTGATGTTTCCGTAGCATTATTCGAAAGTGAAACGATTATTGTGGAAATATATAGCTATCAAATTCATTACGATATCTTCCGGAAGTTAGGTCACTATCCTTGCGAATAACTAGAAAACTAATCATTTCATCAGTTAGAGCACATTTCTTGAAATTTTGGATAATTACCGTCTGGTGAAAAATGACGTAAATTCATGTCATCTTGCTTAAACATAATAATCAAATTGACATTGTCATGCATTATTAATTTCGAACTTTGGAATAAGTTTGGGCCAAATTAAATGAATGAACTGACATATGATCTGATAACATCTTTTTTCTCCCACTTACCGTCATCAAAGATAAATATAGAGTTTGATTTTTTCGTCGGGCGGTTTTACAATATTTGACGTATCGCTAAAAGCATAATAACCAAGACCTTTAATGGGCGATAATATTTTCCTTACGAACTCATATTTTGGTTGATACTGTGATTTTGAATAAATATAAATATTTTCGAATCACAACCCCCAAAGGATGGGTGAACAATGAAATCATAACATTTGTTTTTCCACAATTCGATAAGCAGAGCAATTCATAATAGAAGCAGAGGGCCGTGCTTCTTAGATAATATGTTTTCTTTTCCAAGTCCCACCTTTTCATCGAGATTGTGAATAGAAAGCTTGTGTTTAAATTTGACAACACACATCGCTATAAGCAACACTGCAGAGTCCCTTAACATTCAATTAAATGTCGCTCGTCAGCCGTCTCGATTATTAAATAAGAATGGAAGTGGCATTGTTAATTCAGTAATTAATAGGTTACCGTTTGAGTTACATCTTCTAAATTGTTAATATTGTGGACCCGGAACCAAAATGATATAACGTATATCAAGGAATGATCAAAGAATTAATCCATTGGATGCCGCATGCAAAAAATACGACACATAGTATCGTAAAAAATATGTTCCATGGTTTACAGATACACTGCGAGCCATGAAAAGAGATAGAGACAAAACAATTAGTAAATATAAGAAAACTAAGCTTCCGACTGATGGGAATAACTATAAAAGAATTAGAAATATGTTTACTTATTACGGATGACATTCTGGGGTTTTGAGATGAAGGCATATTGACATTACTGGTTCTGTTGGATTTCAGCAAAGCTTTTGATACGTTTAATCACGATATTATTAACTCAACATTCGAATACGTTGGTTTGTCTGAGCGAGCAGTTCGGTTGATGGCAGAATGTTTGTCAAAAAGAAGTCAGGCTGTTCGCTATAAAAATAAAAAATCTTCCTTTAAGGCTGTTTCTACCGGAGTTCCGCAAAGTTCCACTTTCGGGCCATTCTTGTTCAGTGTATACACATCTAGATTTCCTCTCTAATTGTCACTTCTATGCGACAATAGCCAGGTTTATTTGTCTTTTTTGGCAGAAGAAAATACACAGGCAGTTGCAGCGTTGAATACTGACTGGTTTAAATTTTATAATTTTGTAAAATATCATAACCTTGTATTAAATTCTGAGAAGTCATATTGTTAATATTTGGTAGGAACAACGATAAAGAATATATATATATATATATATATATATATATATATATATATATATATATATATATATATACTCTCTTAGTATATATATATATATATATATATATATATATATATACTATCATAATTAGGTTAGTTTTTGGGTTAGTTAAACAGTCGTCAGCTACTTGTAGTTGCCGAACTGAAACTCGCACTTTTGTACATCGTATGTTAGACAATGAACTGTGATTATATTATATTTTAGTAGATGTGCAAATAAAAGCTTTTGTCATCAGACTTACAAGCCAAACGGCTTTGTACTCGCTCCAGGGATTATTGACTCATACCAGGTATACAAAGATACCAAAAGTATGAAGCTCTGTGGGGACCCTTTCCATATTATCGGGTCCTAGTTGGCGTGGTCTTCTGTACTTCCCACAAACTTCCGGACGGTACGCGGGGTTACGAGAATCGCTTTCTGAATTAGTTTATATAGATGCTTACTAAGGCCCAGTCCCTTGATGTGCTGCAGAAGGTTCTTTGGTATCACTCCAGTTGTTGATAGTATTATGAGAATCGTGTGGGCGCTGTTCGTTGCCCACTCTCTGCGAATTTGCACCTCCAGATCTCCATATTTGGCGATCTTCTCATTGTATTTTAGTCTTAGGTTGTTGTTGTTAGGTATAGCAATGTCAGTCAGTGTAGTTCGTACAGAAATTTTATCTGTTAGTATAATGTCTTGTCTATTATGATCAACTGTTTGATCTGTTAGAACCGTTCGGTCCCAATATAACTTGAACTTGTAGTTTACAAGAATAGGCTCGAGATAGTATTTGTAATACGGCACATTTCCTATCTGGAATAGCCTTTATTATTATTATTATTATTAAATCCATTGACACAGATTCATCCCACGAAAGTTTCAATTGTCATAACTTTTGAATAATAATATTTGCTGTAGTCAGGAGCAATAAGACGTAAAGGATTAGAGATCTGACCAATACAAGATAATATTTGTTCTCTGGTAACCTCGTTGACCGTACATTGTAAATAAAATATTTCAGGACATTATCCTTAGAACCTCAGTACAGACCTAAAGTTTTATTTTGAGCAGAATCACCAAAATGGACGTTATCAGTTACACTATTGGTATGATTGTCAGATACGGTTTGATTTTCATTAGAACGAAATTTTCTCAATTCAAAATCCCCAGATAAGAAAATTTTAGTTATTGGATTTTTATCTCTTTAACTTCCTCTGCGGTGCTTCCTCGGGTAAAAAGGTTACCTACGTAAAAATTATGTGTAATAAGTTTACTTATTTGAGGATTAGATTCAGCACACTGCAAAGAAAGGTCTTGGAGGCACCATATTGATAAATAAGAAGCTGACCCTGTACCGTGTGTAAGAGTATTCAACGTCTAAAGCTCAAGTTCGCTCTAAAGTATTATTTGTAGATAACGTTGTTATAGTGCTTGATGTATTTAAAACACCACCATGAGGTAAAATGAAGACATTTTCACTGTTTAAAACCAAAATTTACTTTAGTCATATACCCTAGAAATTCATATTCTTGAATAACTTGGTTATAATCAGATTTTAACTGTTTTCTCCAAATTTAAAAGTCGTTTCATTGCATTTTCCTTAGAAGCAGCGAGTACAGTTGTAGGATCTGTTAGTAAAGTAAAAGAACTACAAAACGATCTACATAATTTCTTATATTAGTAGATTTAAAAAGATTTTGACACATTTGTTCTTCAACCGATAAAGATTTTGGAAAATATTTTTCTGCTTCTTCCGAAAATTTCATTAATTTCTCATCTAGTGATTAAAAAAAATATATCCCAACACTTTCAATAAGAATATCGATTGGAGGTGGCTCATTAAAACCTGGATCAGTTAACATTATGTTGGGTGGTATTTTTAAATGAGTAACGTTAACAAGTATGCATGGAATTTTATTTGTAATTTTCTGTAGTACTAAACATTTTACTTGGATTTCAAAAGAGAATGCTGTGCTTATATTTTGACATTAGCCTAGAATTAGCTTGCTCAATTCCTGTTACTGAGACGTTGGCAATTGTGGTAACTAACCCTAATATTTTACATATTTTTTCAGTAATACATAAAGCGTCACTGCTGCTATTTAACATTACTCGACAAGAATGTGCATTACCTAGTTTATGAAGTATATTTTCTATAGCAGTGGATAATAATACTCTTCTAGATCCATTAACATTATTAAATGAACTAATATTAATAGTTTTATCAAACGTATTTTGATCATGCTGGCCTTTGCCCTTTCATTGTAGCAGCCAGTAGAGCAGAATCGGCTTCTTTAAATAAGGCTTTGTCGTATTGCCAGATATAATTTAATTTTTAATGTGAAATTATGTAATAGTGTGTTGTCAATTGGAGCAATTTATACAGAGAAGTGATCTATATTATTCAGTAGTATGATTAATTCTGAGAGAGTTTAAACACCATTCTCGATTTTTCTCCTCTGATAATCATTTACTAGCATTGAAGAAATGTTTTACAATTTTAAACTATGTGGTATTTTTCAAAAAATGAGCCATTAGGTGTGTGAGTAATTGGAAATGAATGCCTACCGTTTAGAAGATTATTATTATTTATCTGTCATGTTTGTAACAATCTACATTTTATGCCAAAACTCACTGTGCTGTGAATAATCAGCGTTTCTTTCTCTCCGAGTAGTTTAATTAGACCTTAGGTTTAGCATATTTAGTAGTGATGTATCCAAGAAATCTACTAGCAATTTCAGAACCTGCAAAACTCTTAGATGCTGATTTAAGCCATCTAGCAGACATCATAAATTCTGATAACATTCTTGTTTAATAAATTCTAGATCAAATAATGCTTTTGTAGTGCTCAATCAGTAAGTCTCAAGCTACGCTATAGTTGTCTCCAGAACTTTTAAGAGATTTTAATAATCCTGCCTTTTAATGATAAGCGAAGATAATGAAATTTCTTAACACTAAGTATTGATTCATTGTTATCTATAAGTGAGATACTCTGTAGTTTCATTCTGTAGAGAATAATCAGCTGGATTAGTATTATACGACTCTAATTTAGTTTGAATATTATATAACAAATTTTTTTATTTGTATTTCTTACTGATATAGAAATACTTTCTAAATAATTTTTAGAGCGAGTGGTTACAGTTTAAATTGCACAAAATTCTGGAATGATCAGGAAATTTAACAAAGGAAATCACACGTCTTCACAAGTTGACACTACACTTCCCAAAAGTCAGGAATGACAGAACGATATTGCGACCATGTTCCAACTTCTGATACATAGAACGCGAAGCGAAAGTTACGTAACGCTGCAAGGTAGTTGCCGGCTCTAATCACCGTTGGCGATGTTGTAGCCTAGGCAAGGTTACACGTTGTAGTTTTGTTAGGTATCGCGATGAACAGCTTTAAACATAGTACCTTGTAATATTGCTTTCTCAAGTGATGAGATTGAGCGCACACGATCAAGGACTTCCCTTCCGTCGCCTTCTTTAGCTAATGGGACTGAGTGCGTGCAGCGAGAACTGATATAAGCAGCCCGCTATCCGTTGGATACTAGGACTCGACGCGAAACACTTCAATATGGGAATCACAAACATAGCCTGGAACAAATCTAAGGATAATACGTGGAGTAGGAAAGTGTTTTACTCGATATTTAGCCAGGAGACAAAATTTCGTCTCTTATTGCATAGACCAGGCTTCTGGGTACTCTCTGCACGAAACTGGCTCGCGTGATTACTGCCGGCAACTGTCTTGCAGCGTTAGGTAACTTTTACTTCGCCGTTAACTTTCGTATGGTAAAGAAGTTTTGTATATCAGCAGTTAGGACATGGTCGCAATGTCGTTTCGTCATTTCTGACTCTCCAGACGAGCGGTGTCAACTCGCGACAACCTGTGATTTCATTTGTCATATTGTTGTCTGACTGAACCCTTGTTACCTTAAGCTGTTTGGACATGCATCTGACGGTCGGTTCCAGTCAAGTGGTGACAGACCACAGAAGACACTATTTCAATAGGGAAATTATTTTACAAGGAATATGGAACCCACTGAGATGTTCGATTTCTCTTTCTTTTCGAGACCTCCTGTCATTGGTTTATTTTTTCGTCGCGTTGCTGGCAAGGGATTGTTTATATGGAAGCCGGTTTACTACTTGATTGATTTTTATGTTTTTTTTAAATCGTTGTCGAATATGTTGATGCACAAACACATAAAGTTTTTTAGATTGACGGGTTATTATGTATTTTATATAAGCTTTAAAATTATTATAAGAATTATACTTTGCTCTTTTTCCTCATACGTCTGATCCGTACTGTCAAACGTTCCACAAACAATTACTTGCAAGTATTACATTTATTCCTTGCTATTGTATTGATAGCAAAATACGTGTGATAGGAAAAAGCTGATAATTTTTTTTAATATTGTTAGGGAAAGTTTTTATTGATATAGTTTAAATTAACATGCATAAATTTGAGGAAATAACGTCAAGTAAATTTATCTTCTTTCTCTGATTCACAAATACCGTTAAGTATATACTAATATTGTATAGCATGTTGCTGTAACATAGACTTTTTTTTATCGATTTTAATTTATTTTTTGCGCCTTTCAAAAGTGTTATTTTTAAATTGCCGAATATATCGACGTCTTAAACCTACTTTAACTTTAAGTCGAGTTTTGTGTATGAAACAAAAAAATAAGGCACTTCCAAAATGTGTTCCAAATTTAAAACAAGTTTTTGACGTCGGCACAAATAAAAGTCTGAGAAAAATGTTAAAATGTTTTTAATAATTTAAACATTATAATTAGTAAAAATAACGCAAGTTAAAATATTAAAAGTTTTTTTCAAATAAACAGAAAAGTAACAAATCTTTTTTTTTATAGATAATCCAGACAGACTACGTTCACAAATAATTTATTTAGCCTGTATATCTACATTTTTCACTCCTTTTAATAGGTACACAATATTTAACAGTCTTAAAGAGTCGGTAAGGCTAGTAAAAAAGTTCAAAATTTAATATTTTACCATTGCTTTTCACTCCTGTTTAAGTAGCTGATATTGATTTAACCGTTTCAGTGTTTAAACTGTTGTTGAGATCTGTTGTGCTGTTACTTAGAACACCGAAATCTCCCTCTGTGCTTGCATTTGAAAATGACAGTATTAGCAACAAGGGGTTAAGAATTTTTGAATTTTTAAAAACTGGAAAATTAGCATCATTTTTAAAACTCAAATACTTTTGCAATAATTCTTAACAGGTAAATTGATACCCAGTTCCAAACTAGTAAGGTCTAGATCATTGTTTTTTTACTCATTATCAAGCTCTTACTGATCTACAGATTGTTTTACAAAGGAAAAACGTTCTAACACATCAGCCAAAGAATGTTTTTTCAGTTTTTGTGCTCAGCGTGGTTCTAAAACATCAACGATAGTAAACAAATCATTATTAAAAACAAAACGATTTTTAATTTCTGTTACAAGCTTGATATAAAACTGGAAATACGATTTTGTAAATTTTTCTAAGGCATGCGAATTTTGATTATTTTTTTCTTTCTCTATTTCCTGGAGTAGTTCACGAGCTATTATTCCTAAATACAATTTCTATAGGTAGAAAATTCGGGGATTTGTGTGATCAAACTTAAAAATATTTTCAATCACCAGTTTTGCTATATCAATATAATTGTTACATATTTTTAAAAGTAACTTAATTTATGAATCAGCGTTTCTGACAAAAACATTGCATTGAAATTATTAAGGAGTTTTAATATATAACCCATAAATTGTAAGTATAGTTTCCTGTATTTGTTATTTAATGTTTCAAAAATTTAGTCATTGGTAATAAATGGGTCTTCAAAATATAATAGTCTGAAATATTTTTTAAGGGGTTCATATTGCACTAGAATCCTTAACGAACACTGTTTTAAAAAAAGCCACCTAGTCTGACTAGGCAAAAATATTTTATGTATGTCCGTTTTAAAAAATGCTTGAGACTGTTTAAACTTTTCCTGTCTGGAACAGCTTTGGTTAAAGTGAGCACCTATATTTCTTAAGTCATCTTCCACTTATCAAGGAATTTCAAGACTGGCTTTATTAGCATATAGGTAGATTATATGGCAAGCATATTTAATAACTGCTCTTTCTAGCAGTTCAGATTTTATGTGTGAAAAAACAGAGTTATGATCGCCCAATATAACGTTGCTAGCAAAACCTATCAAATTACTAAGAGGTATATTCTTTTTTTCTAAACAAACCTCTAAATTTATAAAGATATCATATGCTTTTCCAGAAGCTATTTCCACCATGTCAAAAAACCTGGCTATTACTTTATTTTCTTAAGGGCGGCTATATCAGTTGTTTCGTCCATTATTAATGAAAAAAACTGACCTGGCTTCTGAACAAGATGTCATTTTTTCCTCAAAAATTTTACCCTAATTATGTGGCAGATGTGGCACGGATTTTTTGCAAAATAAAGGCAAAATTGACTTAATATATCCATAAATTTAAACGAAATGTTATGCACTGCTAATACTGCACTCAGCTTAAGTTCAGAATTTCATACGGAATAAAAATGATTTTTATCCAAATTTTTTGTTTTTTTGAACTGCATTTACTACAGCCATATGTTTTACGAAAAAAGTTGCATATCGAAAAATGTCATTTTTATTAGGAAAAATTCTTGCATCACAGATTTTACAATATGTATATTCAACATTGTCAGCTTGTATTGTTTTATTGGATTTTTCTAACCAACCATTAAACTCTTCTTCCAGCCAGGATGCATTAAATTTGTTGTATTTTTTTTTCTTTTCATGTAAGACGTTCTTTAAATCATGCACTCAGTTCATGGATCTTTGAAAAATAAAAATAATATAAAATGACTCGTACTATATTAATTCACAGTGAAAGGATTTTTGACTAATCCCAACACAAACTTAAAAATAAAAGTTTGGAATTGCCAAGGTAATTGAACAGAGCTTCAGGTCTGTATGGCTTTGTTCGATGGAGGTGTCGATATTGTTAATTAACATTTTTGTGCATTATTTGCCATATACCTGAATAATATTGCTAGCTGGTTGATTTAGTTCAGAACAAGAACGAGTAGAAGACTCTTCATATTGAATTATATAATTACGTACATACAAAATATGTTAAGAAAAAAAGTAAATAAAAATAATATAAAATAACTCGTACTATATTAATTCACAGTGAAAGGATTTTTGACTAATCCCAACACTAACTTAAGAACAAAAGTTTGGAATTGCCAAGGCCATTGAACAGAACTTCAGGTCTGTATGGCTTTGTTCGATGGAGGTGTCGATATTGTTAATTAACATTTTTGTGCATTATTTGCCATATACCTGAATAATATTGCTAGCTGGTTAATTTAGTTTAGAACAAGAACGAGTAGAATAATCTTCATATTGAATTATATAATTACGTACATACAAAATATGTTAAGAAAAGAAGTAAATTTTGTATATAACTACTTGACCTATCTGTACATTTTGGATTGATTCAGAACTACCACTCATTTTCTTTTTTTTTTTTTTGATAAAATATCTTATATGTACTTGGATAAAAACATAAGTAAATTGGAGAAATAATTATAAAATGAAGGTCAGTGGAAATAACCACAAATCAAATTCAAATGTCAATTCAAGATTACACCAACGGTTTTTAATCTGCTCAATTAAACTGAATATTAGAAAAAGATAAATAACAAGTTTGTTTAATTTTTAAACTTTAAACTGAAAATCCATAAAATAAAAGAAGAAATACCTACATGTAAAGCGAAAACAGATAATGGAGGGATTTAATTTTAGAGATAGGACATTTTATTGATTTTCATACACTTATCATCAATTGTATGTACATTTTGCCATTAATATTTTTTCTCAATTTCTGAGTACTAGATATCAATTCCTAGCATAATAGCAGTTTTGACAAAATTACTGGCATAGACAATTATCCCTGGAAAAGGCCAGGAAGTACTGGCAAATTGACAGACCTGCATCTGATGGCAAAGAGAGCGATACAACCATCTTCCACATTGTCGACACGCTCGCTGCTGGACAGTGTTGCCATTTGGTCTTCAAAATAGTCGGTCGTAATAGACCAAGCTCTTAGTTTAGATATAATAAATTGAAAGATTCTGTAACCAACAAATTCATACTTTAGACTTTGAATATTATATGGTACGATAATTTAAAATTAGAAGCGTTTAAAGCATTTAACCCGAAATAAAGATTATATATATATATATATATATATATATATATATATATATATATATATATATATATATATATGTTTAATATTTATTACTTCATCGTTTTTAAGTAAAAGGACAAATTAGTAAATGGCGGTTATTTGGAACCCAAAAGTCGAATATTTTTGTGGAATTAATATTTAACGTTCTCCTGAGCAAGATATGAAAAATTGCAAAGATAAAAAAAAGATTTATTTTGAACCCAACAGTCAACTTCTATATTTGGTTTAATTTGTTTTGTGAAAGAAAAATATTTTTAATATTTCGATCTTTATTAATTTTTTTTGTGGTATTCTTCTATGTGTTACAAAAAAATGTCAAGATTTAAAACAGACTTATTTTGAACTCAAGAATCGAATACATTGTTTATTTTTCAAATTTTTTTTTGCGGTGAAGTTTTCCGACTTGTCCAGAAACCTGCGCAGTAGCGATTTCGCACATTTATGATAAATTGTTAAAAACAACAATAGAATCGAGTTTTTTGCCAATACAGTAAATTTTTTGTGCTATACATTTACTGCTTAAAGTGTCGGAAAATCTCTTAAAAAAAATTAATGAAAATCGGAAGCAAAAACAGAAAAATTAAAATCAAATATCGCGTAAACAAAATACAAAATTTTTTTCTGTTTATTTTTTCCGGATCATGTCAGGAAAGCCTCTGAAGAATTATTAAAAATCGGAAAAAGCTAGAAAATCATCTGTGCTAACCTGAATTAGCTCAAACCTATATGAATTAACTTTAACTAACTTAAGCTAACGGAGTTTCATACTTGAGCTCAAAATAAAGTTTTTTTGACATTTGCATTTTTTCCGTATCATGTTGGGAGCGGCTTAACAAATTCATCAAAATCATGAAAAAAAATTAGAGAAGGACTGATCGTTGCAGATGTCTACTTAAGATTTTTCAAAACTAAATTGAAATAGTCATATTGGAACAATGTTTCAGATCTGCCTCCTCCTCATTCTATACTATAAAAACCCGACATCCAAACAACTGCATCATTTTATTCACAATCGCTATAATGGATGCTTCGAGTTCCGGGAAAATATATTCTGCGATTAGGCCGCATTTGGTCAGTGGAAATAGAAATTGTATTGCGTGTGATGCGAACTGGATGAAGATGGGTGGTGTAACTACTGCAATCAGCCGCCGTTAGAACTAACAAGGCCGGTGCAACCAAGAATGGCACCACGTATTGCAGTAGGCGCTATATATGGTCCGCTTAATGTGGGTGCAAGCAGACGCCGAAAGAACGGCACAAGCAAGACTAAAATACCCTCCCATACCCATAGCTATTATATGTATTTAACCCCAACGAAAAATTTATTTATATATATATATATATATATATATATATATATATATATATATATATATATATATATATATATATATATATTACGAAATAATCATGTACATAAATGCTTTTTGTAAAGGATATGTCCTTTTTTTTTACTTTACGCTAAAACATCAATTTTATCCCCATATTTATATAACTCTTTTATAAACAAATGGCTGTCGTACCCGCTGAAGTTATGAAATATGGAAAAACAGTGAGTTATTTATAATTTAAATTGCCAATGGAATGTGCAGCACCAAATCTTTACACTAGTTATATGATAATGATCTCTTACTTTAGCATCATCGTTCTCAAAATCTCGTTCACATGTATCACATATTGTAACATTATTAAACTCCCTTATTTCTTGCGGTGGTAATGATTTCATCGGCTATATATGTTATGTAATGCCTTCAAATCACATAATACGATGCACAAAGACTTAGACTGCATTATTCCTACGAATTAGCTCAAAGAATTTGGTTCATGTACCATTTCAAAGCGTTTTAAAATAAATTGAAATTCTGCATATACAGTAAAAGAACGAGCATTTGCTTTTCTATTTTCTCAAATTTTATAATATTTTCCAACACACTCTTTCCAAATTTATCAATTTTTAAATCTACATCAGGTGTTTGCGTGAAAATGCGGTTACAATCGTAGTTTTGATGTAAAGTCAAAGCTAATGGTGTACCAAAATTAATGAGATAACTAGCACAAAAATATAATCTATGTTCTTTAGAACTAAAGTGACTCAAAACTAAGTGCGATAAATTCTTAATCAAAGACCAAGACTTTTCAATAGATCATATCACAAAAATGTTCACCACTATCTTTACTACTAAAATCTTTTCCAATTAACAATAAATTCATATGTCTATATAAATTTCTTGACGCATACTTCAGTGAATCAAAAATCCCCTATTTTTTTATCCTTATATTTAGATTCCAAACAATATACGGTAACTGATAAGTTGTTCATTTCCTCAATTTTTTCAATATCACGTAATTTCACTGGAAAATACAGCATTCTAGATAAACGGGGGTAAGATGTTATCTGTGAAGACGATGCTGCTGTCAAAAACAACGCTGATATTATAGCCCACGTAAAACAATATTCTTTATCACGTTGGTAATAGCTCCTTTCTTTTCTGTGGAGCACAACAACTTGATGTATGATGAGATACTCACAAGCAGCTTCTTGTTGATATTAACTTCCAAGTATAAAATCCGTTCAAGAGCCCATCCCATAACAAGAAAACATAAAAAACTATAAAAATCTGTTAAACATGTTGGTTTTTTGATTTTTACATACCGGATTCTTTCTCCTGAAACTCATTTGCCTGCGTATTTATTAATTCGGTGAAAAAATGGTAATTAGCATTCAAATCACTACAGTAGATACTTGATTGGCTGTGTTGAATGTTTTATAACTAAATATTATTTGTGATGGAATACTGTACTATTGTAAATGCACGCTTGGTATTTACAAGAACGCATTAAAAACCATTTTAATATCCTAAATCATAAAAAACTAATAAAATGATTAAAACATGCATACCACCAAAAACTATAAGTTTAACATATAGCACTGGAGACTAGGACAAATCGTGGCTCTCACAGTAGATTGCTTCTGCAGTATAACTTCTTCAGTTAATAGAAATCTTGTAATTGGACAGATACGGTCGTCCTTGGAATATTTGGGTCAACAATAATTCCGCGTATGGATAAAGTAGTGCTCGGGAAGTTAATAAAATTGATATTCGGAAAATAAAGTACTACTTATAACTTAATTCCCATTGAGACTTGCTACGTCACGGGAGAGAAAAAGAATTAAAATGGAAACGAATGAATGAAAATTAAATATGTAATGCTTCTGGACAGGTGGTTATTTTTTTAGTGTTGATCGCTCCTTCTTTTAGGGCGGTGCCTAGGCTAGTATGCCGGAGATTAGAGGGGGGTTATATCAATTCAAAGCGCCACCTATTTTAGGCCCGTCGGTAAGAAGAAGCGATGATGTTATCGAAAACAGGAAACAACTAGATCCCAAAATAAAACACACCGATTCCAAAAACAATTAATATCTATATTTAACAATAAAAAAAAGGATTCTGTTTTACAAACTATGTCAATTTTAATTTAATCTAAATAAATATGCGACTATTTGCTACCTGGATTAGAACAAAAAAAAAACAATGAACAATACTACTGCAAGTATGACGTCATCTGCGCCATACGCCAAGTCGGTTTAAATGCAGGTCAGGCCTTAATTTTCACTATCGGCTAAACTGAATAACCTTACTTTTTATGTAGAGTTGTATTTTGCACTAATAAATTATCTAGTAGGCCGATTAAGTCTAAAATTATGTTTACTTAAACCTAATTAAAAGTGTGACTATTAATATGTGAAGTGATGTTTTAAATTACCTAGTGTATACGTATACCTTCGGTTTACAAGGTATTTTAAATGAAATTAAAAATAAAGTGTCCTGTAATTGCTCGCATAAAGTCTTATTAGTTCCCAATCACAGGGGAAAAAGGAAAGTATACATTAAAACCCGTTATTTCACTGTTTATTACGAAGTCCTAATACCTGAAAGGCAGTTTTGTCATTAAATCCAAACACTTTTGGCAAGCTGGATAGCCGATGGCCTCTATGGAGCAGTGGTGTGTAATATGCCGGCTCTGACATGCAAATCTAATTTTAGGCAGGAAGGCTAAGTCTCAGTATATTAAAAACTGTTTGTGGCATATACCTGTTTGTCTTTAAAGATGTACCAAGTAGTCACAACGATGATGTGTTAGCTTTTTAGGTGAGATCACCTTCACTAGGATTTACTTAACGCACACGAATACAATAATAACTTTAATTTTCCTCGATATCTGGCAAATGACGCCTTAACACTGTAAACTATGGTTTTTGCTACACACAGGAATAAAATTAGCATTGTATTTTTCGGAAATCAGCAAAAAAACTCTGCTTTCTGGGTTTTTGCCAGTTTTCACAACTCAGACTCTCTCTACTGACTCTCAAGGGCGACAAGAAAAAAACAAAAGATTAACTAACTACACCCTTGATGAAAGTGGCAAAAGTGGAGTGTTTGATATATTTCTAGGCACACCTGATCTTTTTTTTTTCTTTTTACAAAACCGGTTTTTGATATGACACTGACAAAAACTTTTAGCTTTTATTTTATATGTATTAAAGAGACTACTTGATGAAAATAAGAGTTTAATTTATGGTGAGTATTGGCTTGATTGTTGGTATTTTAGTAAAATTATTTATAGTTTTGTTCATGAAATAACAAAGCTGTAACACAGTTCAGCTCAATTTCCATACTCGTAGCGAAATAAACCTTTGAAAATAAAACTTAATAACTCTTCATTGGGATTCATGAGCTTCACTCGGTCCCCTTCTAATCCAATTTCGGATGCAGTATTGATGATTGAAAATCTGCAACCTATGATCGGCGTTCGCGTTTCTTTAAAAATGAGCGTTGCTACAGTTGTTCGTAGTAGGACGAAATAAATCAAAGATGGCATCACGATTATCCGTTAATACAATAGTACATACCAATAGTTGCTGCCTTGTTGATTTTTAAAGCGCGATGCATGCACCTATAATAAATTATTAATAAGTTCCACTACCTTCGAACATTAAATAGTCACAATATTTCTTGGCCCTATTAATGGGATAGGTTGCAATTCTATTTTTGAAAGTATATTCAACGAGTTGCACACCATAATATATTGCAAACATGAATTATTTTTGTGTTGTTTTGTTCGTTGATATACTAACTAATTAATATAGATATCGACGCACAGTCTTCAATTCGCCGTTTTCCTCCTCGTACTTCATTAAATCTCGCCTCACATAACGCTTCATATTGTAACTGAATAAGTTTAGTACCGCAGTTTTTGCTCACATATGCCATACGAGTACTAGTGATACGAGTCAGGGACAACTCTCTCATGAAAGATGAAACTCTCATTATACCATATATAAAAATATTCAAGGTTCATCTTAAATTTTGCCACACAACTTCAAGGTCGCATGTCCAAGGTGCCGCAAACAAAGTTCCGATCAAAGTCAAAAAAACATTGTAAATAACAATTCTTTAGTTTATTAAAAGAAAGGATAAATGTTATAAAATAAAAAGTAGTGAATAATATGTGTAAAGTTATATTACATATGATATATTTTTTCTATTGTACAATTGTATAAAAGACTTATAAACTGAATATTAAAAAAAAATTTTGTAGATCTGAAAAAGATTCAACCTACAATAAACCAAAAACCTTAAAAATTTAAGATGTTTAAATAAAAATTCACCATAAATTGACCGAAAACCCAGGAAAAAACCTAAAACTTACATTAAATTGTCAGGCAAAACAAAATACTATACAAAAATAATCTTTTAATCTACACTTTTCCAGTTCGAATTTTGCAAACTAAGGATGGGGACTAAGACTAATATAGGTGTTCTGACCTCGAAACTAGTTGTTAATGACCAGTTTGACTTTTCATATTATTAAAAAATAATAAAAATTTTCACTTATGCATAATTGGACATAATTTACCTTTTCAGTTATATTTTTTTAATTTGAAAACCATATAACTTTTTTAGCCAATAATTTTAAAACTAAGACAGTTGCAATGTATACTTTTTATTCTTCGTATCTGTGTTTTTAAGTTATTTTCATATTTACTTATTTATTACTTTAATTTAGGTATAAAGTATGTGTCATTTTTCAATATCTTTATTTGTACCATCAGTCATTTATGAACATTAGGCTTAAAATCATTATCTAACTTCAGCTTTTTCCTACGCGTTGTAAAAAAGTAACGCGGTTCCAATAATTGTCCGATTTCGAAATATTTCTGAAGCTGGCTCCGTTATAATTTTTCCCGAATACTTTTAATCTTTGGAGTATTAGTTTCCTAAGTTTTGTAAAGCTTTTATAATTCAATATAAGTTTTGATATTGGTCCGAATACTTTTGCGCCTAAAAAGTACTTTAAGTGTTTGTGTTTTTCTATCCCTAAGAAATAAATAATATTATAAATGTATTATGTTTTTAAGTAAACAAATTTAGGTACTGTTGTGGAACATTTGTGTGATCTACTGTATAAAAATAAAACAAATTTTTTAGTAGAATTGCATATTAAAAAATGCAAAAGAATTTTTTCTCTTGCAAAGTGAGGGGTATCTGTTGATATATTTTATTTTTTATTAAACTTTTGGTTGCTCAACCTTGGTAGATTAGTAGAAAAAGTATTATTTAAATTTTATCAATACTCTTAACAAATTAATGAGAACTAATAAATTTATTATTTTTACGCAAAGGAGACTCGTGGGGGATAAATTTTACTTGTGAATTTTTGGAATGAGTTCTATATTTGGTTTTCTACTTTATCATTAACTTTTCTCGTGGAATCATGGAAAATATCCTATTTATAATATTTTACTTTTTTGGGAATGTTCGATGATATTGGTTTTCAATTAAAATTTTATATTTTTTTGTAACAAATTCGGTTTAATTATTTTTAAAATTTATATTTGTTTTTCCACATACAGTGTAGATAAGTTGATAACTGTTTCACGTACAATTTAATTATAATTTTAATATGGACTTCAATCATGATTTCAGAAACAAGTAAGATTTTACCAAGATAGTGTTTTTCAGGTTGATTAAGTTTATAGTCTTGATGTCATTGCTTATTGTTTTAAATGAATTTTGCTTTCTTCCAGGGAAGTCTGCATTTAAACAAAAAGTGAAAATTTGCTGAATAAATAAATCTTTTACTTAACTTTTCATATATTTATGCATTCATTTGAAGGTGACTATTTATAGTAGTTCAGGAATAATTTCGCATCAATGTTTCTTATTTTTCAAAACACTTCTCAAGTTAGTTCAACAAACCATTATATAGAAAAACTAAAGAAATCTCGACAAGAGGACTACTTGTTTCCGAAAACTTGGTTGACCAGTTTATACGTATTTTTTTCGACCATAATAGGGTGGTGCAAAGTAATAATGGTATCTTCTTCCTTTCCTCCAAAATATGATCCCACTCTAGTCAAACAAACTCAGTAAAATTATATGTCGTTTCTTTCTCCAAAATTTGTATATTTAAAGTCTATCGCTGAGACAATTTGGCCGATGTAATATACCTCTGATTTTCTACCGACAAATCAACACAGCCCCCTTTATTCAATTCTCTATCAGAAAGCACTTCCAAATGTTGAGATCCATCTCACTCATTTGATTTGGGACTTTTATAGCACTCCATCTTTTGCTAATGCTTGTAGGACGATATGACTAGTTTCAGGAAGAGCTTTATTGTTGTCAACAGTCTTTAGATAAGTAAACTTTCCTATTCCATAATTAGAACACACTCAGACACATCATGCATAGCTATATTGCTTTATATATATTTTATTTCCATCTACTTTTGTTCAGTATACACTTGAAAAATATTTACTGTCTCTCGAACTGGTATCAAATTCTTATGAATCAAGCCATCCACCCGTATGATATCACTGTAATGTAGTAACATTTATATAATTTTCGATTCCTGTGAACACGATGTTTCGAATAAAGTCGGTATATCAGGAATATCTTTTCATCCCAATACTAATCTTTTCAGTTAATTCTTTTGTGTACCCGCCTACGTCATCTCTTTGCCGTGGCTAGGAGTAACACAGAACAAATTGGCTTCCTGCAAAATAAAAGGTTTAGGTAAGAGATTGCTAAAAATATAGATTGTGTATTTATTTCGGCAATGTGAGAAAGGAGTATCACTGAAAACATGCAGATAATGTTTTGGTGATCGTTTATTAATTTTTTGAAGGACAGCTAATCTATGTATGTAAACTGCCTAAGCATCATGACGATTTTCCGATATCATACCAACGTATTACAAGCTGATTATCTACTAACTCTCGAGAGTATGGTATCACAGTATGTAAGCTTGGTTGCTGGCGGGAAGCTTCAAAATATACTGACTGAATTTTCCTTCGATTCTTTGACAGTTTTCAGAAAGTCTGTGTGGAGGCGTACCTCTCCCTCTTGTTAATTATTAATCAACTCATACTCACTTGTTTATGCATTAACAGCATGGAGATTATTTAAATAAAAATTTTAACAAATCTATTTTAGCAGGAAAATTTACTGAATTATATTTCTTACAAAGCCTTTAAACAGAAATCCTCAAATTCCATCAGCTCAGATCCTGGATGCAAATACTATTAGTCCTAATGATATTTGTACGAAAATTCTTTCTTAGTTTGGTTTATAAGAGGCATAAATAACCTCATAGAAATGATTATAGGTGTAGATTTGTACGAAAAGTTTTCCCTTGAAATTGGCAACTTACTTATACGGATATTTACTGCATCCTAGTTTAACTCGTCTAAAACAATAAACATAGAATACACTAGGCTGCGCGTCTCCAATGTTGGCTATTGTTACATTGCGAGAAAGGAATAATATTTAATATGTTATAATGCAATTTATGAAAATAAAAAAGATTTCAGTTAAAATTAATTTAATTAGCGTGCTAACGAACACTATAAAAAAATAAGAATAGAAATAAATATGCATATAAATGAACACTTTTAATAATTTTTTGCATAAAACTCGTACTCTCCATTCGAATATGATCAAAATTGGTCTGCTGGCATCAAGCACGATATTGTCGATTTAAGTAAAATATTTGTTTAAAATTAATATAATTAGTTTTAGTTGGTGATCATTTGCCTATTCATAAAGATGGCCAGTGGCAAAAAAATGGCGCATACAACTGACACATTGATCTTAGTGTCATTATATCGAGTAATTGTTATTTCGAAAAATCACTTTTCATGTAAATACTGAGTTTGGCTATTTTACAAACCGAAATAACATCTTTAGGTGTTAGAAATAATCGGAAAAGGTCTACACATTCCATAATTTTTAAGCAGTCCTCATATTTATTATTCCTATATATATATATATATATATATATATATATATATATATATATATATATATATATATATATGTAATGATATACTGTTTAAAAAATTGTTCTTTATAATATATGTTGGAGTCAAATTTAAGTTGTGTGTTATGGTTCGACTTATCTATAAATATCCAATGGTTTTTTTCTGTTTCGTAGCAGAAAAATTGATTTGACGTGTTGATTGCAAATAAAAATTGTTGTCTAGAAATGATGAAAAATTGTTGTGTCTGTAATAAAAAGGAAACCAATGTTTGTACTAATAAATTATTCATAGGTATGCATTCGAGTACAATATAGAACTAAAGTATTCAAATATCTGTTAAAAAATTCACTTTAAATCATTTTAGTATTTGTAGACAATTACAAGACAATGTAATTCCTATTCATTGAATTACTAAAGTGTGGAAAAAGATTTCTGTTACACATGCAATGTATGTAGCGATCACTTCGATGCTAATAGTTTAATTAAATCTCATTGATGCAATAAATTTCGGCTAAAAGATATTGTGCCTACATGCAATCTATTAAAAAACACTTTGTAAATTCGCTTTTGAATATTGCTTGAATATTACTATAATACAGATAGATTTCGTATATTGTTTTTAGAACTACTTCTAAGAAATATTTCGAAACATGTTTTTGGGGGCAAGACAAATCCATTAATAATCAAGACGACGGACAAACTTCTCGAGAGCACAGGCATTGAATGAATATATCAACAAGCACATATAAATATTTTTGCAGCTACCCCAGAATGTTCCAATAGAAGAAATGAAAATAAAATGGCTATAAAAAACTACTTAGGCTGTATGTAATAATAATGATTGGTTATCGCAACACTTATTTTATTGTTTTTCAATAGAACTTTGGAGACTAGTCATACCGTTAGTCAAAGAAAAACCATAAGAAAAAATTACAAAAGAAGAAAAGTTCTTATTCAATTTGTATAAATTAATATTAAATATCTGAACATTATACTAGGTTAATTACTTAATGATATAGTCATAATGAGGATTATCTCATTTGGGCATTGTGTTAAAAATTAACTTAACGCCCTTTCAATATTTGGTCAAAAAAAAAGATTTTCAAACAAATATTTCTTTCATAATTAAACCAAATGATATCATCTGCCTAGTTTCCTGCATATTTTGTGATTTAGACTTTAAAAAGTTTCACTCATCTCCTATAATTTACTTATTTTTTAGCTTATAAATACCACCGAGTGTCAACTAATTGATGATATTTTGCAAAGTAGAAGATATAATAAATTTCCACAATAAATGAAAAACTTTGCACTTCTCCTCGTTAAGTGCTTGTGAGTATATGACAAATAAGTTATTGTAAATTTTACGACATCTCCCCACACTTGGTAAAAATTATTTATAATGAAACTGAAATTTCCTCAGAAGCGATAACAACAGTTGATTGAAAAATAGGAAGTTGAATATAAAAATCTCAACAAGAAAAAATGTTGAATTGAATGGAAAACGTTTTGAAGAATATATAGATCTAGGAATACTCAATACTGATGATTCGAATAATATGCCTCTTGCTTCTTACGCATTAGCGTATATGCTCATTTGCATTAATAGCTATTTTAAGATTTTAATAGCATATTTTAAACCAATTTTATAACAGATTAGTAAAACGCAGAAATAACAAGCGATATTTTAGATTTATGCGTTTCGAATAATATAAGTGTTTGCATCATTACGATTGACGAAGCTTCGAATAATATATGTGAGGCGCAAGTATATATAATACTTCAACAACTTCATTCAATCTTTCATCCGAACATGAAATTTACACAACAGTTATATGCTTAAATTTATTCATAATACTTTGTATGTTACAAACCTGTAGCTTGGCATTACTTTCAAGCTCTACTCGACTTGCAAGATAAAAAGCAAATGTCCCCCGGAACCATATATAGCACAGTCGCAGTTCAATCGTCGCTAAAACTCTTGAATTTTGCGAACTCATCATTTGCCTAGTCATGGATAATTATCTTATTCCAGAAAAATATTTTGAATATTTAAGTATATATTTTGCCAGGATAATATTGAGACGTTTTCATGGATACGGCGAGGTGATGGATTTAATAATAAGCCGAGCATTCACCATTTCAAAAGGGTCTAAAGAAAACTGCTTTCACGGGTTAGCATAAGGTTTCCCTCGACAACCAATTGTATTCCGAAAGATGAAAAAAGTAATGACATCGATTTTTCGATAAATATCGATGACTTAAAAAACACACCTCAAATGGGCATGCAAAATCTCTGATTGATTAAAAGACAAGTAAAATATGAGGACTGCTTAACAATTATGGAATGAGTAGACCTATTCGGATTAGTTCTGACACCAAGATCTTATTTCGGTTTGTAAAGTGGCCAAACTCACTATTTTCATGAAAAGTAATATTTCGAAATAGCAATTACTCGAAATCATGACATTAAGATCAGTTTTTCAGTTATATACGTAACTTTTTTGCCACTGGCCATCTTTATGAATAGGCAGATTTAGCTGATTACGAACTAAAACTAATTATATTAATTTTAACCAAATATTTTACTTAAATCGACAATATCGTGCTTGATGCCAGCAGACCAACTGTGTTCATTGATATGCATATTTATTTGTATTCTTACTTTTTTTATAGTGTTCCTAAGCACGTTAATTAAATTAATTTTAACTGAAATATTTTTTTATTTTCATAAATTGCATTATATGTTATTACATATTATTCCTCTCTCGCACTGAACAATGGCCAACATTGGAGGCGCGCAGTCTAGTGTATTCTATGTTTATTGTTTTAAACGAGTCAAACTAGGATGCAGTAAATATCCGTATAAGTAAGTTGCCAATTTGAAGGGAAAACTTTTCATACAAGTCTACACCTGTAATCATTTCTATGAGGTTATTTATGCCTCTTATAAACCAAACTAAGAATGAATTTTCGTATAAATATCTCTAGGACTAACAGTGTTTGCATCCAGGGTCTGAGCTGATGGATTTTTCTGTTTAAAGGCTTTGTAAGAACTATAATTCAGTAACACTTCCTGCTAAAGTAGATTTTCTAAAATTTTTATTTAAAATAATCTTCATACTGGTAATACACAAATCTGTGAGTATGAGTTGATTAATAATTAACAAGAGGGAGAGGTACGCCTGCACACAAACTTTCTGAAAATTGTCGAAGTATCGAAGGAAAATTCAGTCAGTACATTTCGGAGCTTCCCGCCAGCAAATAACCTTACATACTGTGATACCATACTATCGAGAGTTAGTAGGTAATCAGCTTGTAATACGTTGAACACCGTCATGATGCTTAGACAGTTTATTTACATAGATTAGCTGCCCTTCAAAAAATTAATAAACGATCACCAAAAGATTTTCTGCATGTTCTCAGCGATGCTCCTTTCTCACAATGCCGAAATAAATACATAATTATATTTTTTGCAATCTCTTACCTAAACCTTTTATTTTGCGGGAAGCCAATTTGTTCTGTGTTACGCCTAGTCACGGCAAAGTGATGACGTAGGCGGGTACCCAAAAGAATTAACTGATGAGATTAGTATTGGGATGAAAATATATTCCTGACATGCCGACTTTATTCGAAACATCGTGTTCATACGAATCGAAAATAATATAAATGTTACTACATACGGGTGGATAGCTTGATTCCTAAGAATTTGATATCAGTTCGAGAAACAGTAAATATTTTTCAAGTGTCTACTGGACTGTTGACAACAATAAAGCTCTTTCTGGAACTAGTCATATCGTCCTACAAGCATTAGCAAGAGATGGAGTGCTATAAAAATCCCAAATCAAATGAGTGAGATGGATCTCAATATTTGAAAGTACTTTCTGAAATAGAATTGAATAAAGAGGGCTGTGTTGATTTGTCTGTAGGAAATCAGAGGTATATTACATCGGCCAAATTGTCTCAACGATAGACTTTAAATATACAAATTTCGGAGAAAGAAACGACATATAATTTTACTGAGTTTGTTTAACCAGAATGGGATCATATTTTCGACGAAAGGATGAAGATACCATTATTGCTTTGCACCACCCTATTATGGTCTAAAAAAACACAATTTTTTATACAGTATATCATTATATATATATATATATATATATATATATATATATATATTCTTTTTTGTTATCGACCGTGCCTTAATAATTTTGGAATTTATCGGGTTGCGGTCTGTAGGAAAATAATTAACTCATTTTCTTTTTAATACTCAATATTTCGACATGTATTTCATGTCTTCTTCTGGAGTAAAAAACTAAAAATCAAACAAATACAGATAGTTGACAAGCGGTTAAACACAACTAATATGTAATTAAAATACAAATTAGAGTTTCCTTTTACAAAATCAACCCTGACACATTCAACAGCGTACGAAGTTTCAACATCCAATAAACATTTAGGTCTGTATTTTTATATAGTGATATATCATTATTATTGACGAAACAAAAAAGGGTTTTTTTTGATAACAAAAAAAAATGTTTCTTTAAGGTAGTATATACAGATTAGATTAAATTTTAAATATCACAATAGATGTTGCTAAGTTGGTTAGTTTCAGATTTGTAGCTTATGGTGTTTTTTGTTTTTTTAATATGATACATTTCCAGGAAAAGTCGTCTAGACTTTTATAATTGTTTTGGTGTTCTAAAATTTTTATGTTATTATAGTCAAAGTGATGGCCTGTATTTAAATAGTGTTCAACCACAGCACAAGTGTTTTGTCCCAATCGGCAATCGTTTTTGTGTTAGGGTACCCGCTGTCTCTGCCACTGTCCAGTTTGACCCACGTAACAACCCTGGCAACTCAATCAAGACATCTTATAAATTATATTATTGCTCATTGACAGCGGTGTTCTGTCTTTAACTTTAGAGAATAAGTTACCCGTTTTTATTATGTTGTAATTAGCTATTTTTTTTTATCTCAGGAAAACTTTTAAACGTGACGTAATGGATTGTATGAGCTTGTCTAAGTATCGTAACTTTTTATATTTATATTCTACTGGCGAATCTTCAATTGGGCCCTTGTATATGTTGAAGTTGTATATGAGTTTGTGGAGGATGTGTCTGGGATAATCATTATTTAAGAAGATATTAAAAAGCTTTCTCAAATTATCTTTTGTAAAAGTTTCATCGCTAATATGGACAATTCTGTTTTTTATAGCGATAACGGTGTTGAATTTTTGAGTTTTTGGATGATTTGAGAAGTAATTCAAAAATCTACCGGATGCAGTCGGTTTCATGAACCAATCAAGAATTATCCTATTGCCCGACGTTCGAATTACTTTTGTGTCTAAAATAGGACACCGTTTTCTTTTTCTAATTCTATGGTAAATTGGAGTCTGTCATGGAATGAGTTAAATGTATCCAAAAGAGTATGAGTCTTGTCGGAAGGAACCGCGCAAATCAAATCGTCAACATATTTGTATATAAAGTGTAACTGAAACGGCAAAGTCGGTGTTACCTTGTCTAGTAAATGGTCCAAAATAATCATTACTAGAATTGGACTTATTGGAGAACCCATAGGTGTGCCATAAATCTGCTTATAAAATGTTTGGTTAAAAATAAAATATGTATTGTTAAATATGAAATTGATTAGTTTTAGAAAATTATCTTTAGATAAAGTGATTTGTTGTTCGATAATTGTCCACTTTGAATTTAAGATACTTGTTATTAAGTCAACAGGAATATTTGTAAACAGTGAGACAACATCTAAAGAAGTTAGTACATAGTTTGGAGGTAGTATGAGTCCGTTAATGTTATTAAGGAATGTAAACGTGTCTTTGATATTGTAGTCATTTTGATCTTTAAATGCATTTTTTAGAATATCTGACAAATATTTTGATTTGGTCTATGTAGTCAAATTTATTGAACTTACAGTGGGTCGCAGTTGAACCTCCGGCTTCTGTGTCTTTGGCAAGCAATAAAGTTTAGCTAAGGATGAACTGTAAATTGTAAGATATTTGGCTGTTAGTTCGTCTATTTCGTTTTTAATTTTTATTTGTTTTATAATGTCATTGTAATTCTTTTGTGTGGAAGTTGTTGGATCCTTAGGAAGTTGAGTGTAAGTCTTGTAATAGATTTTCCGTTTTTTGAGTATATTCATTTTTGTCCATAGCTACTGTGCATCCACCCTTGTCTGATTGTAGAATATAGTTCTGGATGTCTTTTTTTAAACATCTCTGTTTTCTTAAAAAGCCTATATAAATATGATTTTTGTTGAGTTTGTGATTTTTTTAAAAAATTAGTTATGATGTTAGTTACGCTAGCCCTTAGTATGTCCCTAACATTCGATGGTATGTCATCAATAATGTTCTCAACATCTGCTAAAAATGTACCAATTCTAAGTTCTTTTTGATCCCCTGGGCGCCAAATTTTTGTCCCAGTAAAAGGAAATCTGCAACACCTTTAGGAATGTCAATGCTGAAAATGTTTTTAAGCCGTTTACTGTTGTCTGTAAATAGGCAATACTTTTCATCTGCATTTATTTGATTTAATACATCAAACTTTGTAATATTACTATTTTTTATTTTGATGAAAAAATTATTATAATAATTCTTTTGTTTTTTTTTTTAAATCATTAATGATATTTTTGGAATAACCTTTTTTAGTTCTGTCTTACTATTGGCGATGTATTGTCTTATTTTATTTATGCTGTTACAAATCATACTAATTTCTAACGATAATATTTTACGGCTAATACACGTAATAAAACTATTTACCTTATTAATCATCTGATTATTGTCAGTAAACAATATATTCTGGATATTCTTCATACCATCCTGAATATGCCCGGGAATGATCTTTGAAGTTCTGCATCGTAATAAAAATATTCTTCGATCGATAAATTTGGCTAATTTTATGTTGCATTTTGCCCATCGTTTCAATATAGAAGTGGTGTCTGCGCCATAAGTAGATCTTATTTCTTGATAAAACCCATCATTTAAATTATTTTTCTTTTTCGTTATCGACCGTACCTTAATAATTTTGGAAGGAGTTTATCGGGTTGCGGTTTGTAGGATAAATAATTAACTCATTTTCTTTTTAATAATCAATATTTCGACATTTATTTCATGTCTTCTTCTGGAATAAAAAACTAAAAATCAAACAAATAGAGGTAGTTGACAAATGGTTAAACACAACTAATATGTAATTAAAATACTTACAAATTAGAGTTTCGTTCTATGAAATCAACTTTAACACATTCAACATCGTACGAAGTTTAAACATCCAATAAACATTTAGGTTTGTATTTTTATATAGTGATACATTATTATTATTGACGAAACGAAAAAGGGGTTTTTCTGATAACAAAAAAAATGTTTCTTTAAGGTAGTATGTATTGATTAGATTAAATTTAAAATATTACAGTCACGAAGTTGTTTGTTATATTTTCCTGATTCTTGGGTTTTCGTGGGTTAAATAAAGAACCTAAACCCAAGAAAAGTTATATATATATATATATATATATATATATATATATATATATATATATATATATATAGTTACAATTTTGTCTCTTTAAAATCCTTCACTGCGTTCGCAGAATAAAAACACATCACCTTTCACTAATACTTCCAATACTTATATTAACTACTTATTAATACAGCTAACAATACATTCTTATTACCACGTCGTAATCTTCACTTTTCAAATACAATTATACAAGTAATTATGCTACGCTTATCCTATACCTATGGAATCTCCTATACATATCTAGAACATAAAAGTTGAGATCTATCTAGAAATATGGCGCATCCTTTCGGCACATTATAATAAAACGACTCATCGGAATATTTATATACGAGGGTGTATCAATAAGTTTTTTCTAGTCATTCGACACACTGCTCTTCTCGTAATTCTGTAATTCTGATCGTCCCGATCAGCTTCGATACCTCTGTGGTATAGCTTTAATCTTTTGAGACGTAATATTTTCATTTTAGACCTTGGCATTTCATTGATTCTTTTCAGAACAATATATGGACCTTCCCATGATGGTACTTAGGTGATTTGCCCTTCTTTTTCTGTGGATTCCATAATCAAACTCTGTCACCTTGCTGCAAGCCTGTCGAGTTTGCCTTGACTACTGCCTTCGCTGCCAGGTACTTACAGGGTTTATTGGAGTGTTGAACTAATACGTCGTGGCTTACAGAACGCTCATCTAGTCTTCCTTAAACGTTTTTTCCCATGCTTCCCCTTATTCTGTTTGTTTATTCGGTAATGCGTCCGATTGGTTCGCTATCACGGCTCTGGGACAGAATAAATTCTTCGGTACCAAGCTTTAGAAGGTTAAGCTTGTTGTCGAAGGAGAATGCGTGTCAACGAATTTAGTCCATTCCCAGTTTAAACTCATCTTCTATGTCGGCAACTAACACCAAATGGTTTAATTTTGGACTTCTAAGTTGCAGCGTAACTTGCATTTCCAGTTACAGTTTTCAACATTACTCTTCTGGTAGAATTCTAAATTTATCAACAAGGCTTGATTTTACTAGAGATACTGCTGCACCAGGATCAACACTTATGATAATAGGAGAAGCATTGTCTTTTCCTTTAAGTTGAAATTGACCTTTTCTTACCTGAGCTGCCAATCAACGTCAAAAGTGACTCTCCGAATGGGAAACTCTTCTTTTTCTTCTATTTTGTTGCAGTGCTTGTATTCCTCCTTAGATGGTCTTCTTAACAAGGTATCTGCGTTGTTATGCTGTCTTTCTGAACTATATTTGATATTAAAATTGTACTGTTGCATTCTTTCTTGGTCTCTTGATGGTGAACTAGACCTAAAATGCAGTTCCATCTCATGTGTCCAGTTCGTCCACATCTGTATGTTCCTTCTTAATTCCACCCGACAGTCCCTTCTCATGTGTCCAATTCTTCCACATCTGTAGCATTTCATCTGGTCTCTTAATTGCATCCGACAGTTCCTTCTCATATGCCCATATCGTCCATATCTGTAGCAGTCGATCTGGTTTCTACTGTAAGGTGAACTATCACTTATTCTATATTTGACTTTAAAATTAAACTGTTGTAGTTTTTCCTGGTTTTCTTCAGTGTGGTCTCTGGATTGAGAACTAGGCCTTAATTGCACTTGACAGTCCCATCTCATGTGTCCAGTTCATCCACATCTACAGCACTCGATCTGGTTTCTACTATAACGTGGGATATCACCTATTGTGTCCAGTTCTTCCTGGTTTCTTCCGTGGCCTAAAGTATCATATTTTGTGTCGTTTCTTAAGAAATTCAGATAACCTTGTCTCCATGGTTTGGTTCGGTAAGTCCTTGTTTTTCTCAATGGTAATAGTTCTTATTTTTGGTTTTGATACATTAAAGCTGCCTCTATTTCCAAAACCTTGTCCAGCGCTTCACTATAATAACTAAACTTACTTATACGCGACATAAGCTGTATTTCCTGATCTATGATTCCATCAATAAAATATTAGATTGTAAGCTCTTCTCAGAATTCTTCCGTAACTCCTAGGTAAGCTAGATGAACAAGGCGTCGGACATCTGTTTCATATTCTTGCAAACTGTCTCCATTTCTCTGGTGTCGTGATTTGAGCTGTGACTGATATAACTGGCGCCGATGCTGATCTCCGAATCGTCTTGCTAGCGGAGCACTATAGATTGCATAGTCTTTTTGTTGGGTTATAGGAATTTTCTGCAATAACTCTAGTGCTGGTCCACCAAGTACAATTACTAATACAACAATCATCTCTTCGTATTTTCAGTTATTTGGACTAGCGGCAGCTTCAAATTGTCGTTTGTATATTATCCAAGATATTTGACTGTCGTAAGTTGGTTTAATGTTCTGTCCGGTGGTTATTACTTTGTCAGAAGAGCCATGCGTCTTTGTTTTACTGACTTCTATCTATAGGTTCTTCATTTTAAATTTTATCCCGTCTACGACATCTTTCCTTTCTTGTCGCACTTCTCCTACGTCTTGTCCCACAATAGATTCAATAGTATTTACTTCTTGACGTACTTCTCCTATGTTTTTTCGCACTTCGCTTATCTCTTTCTTAAACTTTTGTGTTTGTCCTTGTACAATTTGACCGAATTTTTGCATTTTTTGTACAATGATCTCACGTATCCATTTATCTTCATCTTTAATGCTATGTTCTTCTTCGATTTGGTGATGTTCTTCTTCTTTTTGTTTTTCTTTTTGGCGACGCGCTTCTTCCTGTTTTTCTTTTTAATGACGCTCTTCCTCTTATTTTTCTTTTTGGTGGCGATCTTCTTTTTCTTGTTTCTTTTTATGGCGGCGATCGTTTTCTTCTTGTTTTTCTTTTAGACGACAATGTTCTTCTTTTTGGCGACGTGATTCTTCTTCCTGTTTTTCTTTATGGCGACGCGCTGCTTCTTCCTGTTTTTCTTTTAGACGACGTTGTTCTTCGTCCTGTTTTTTTTGACGGCGATCTTCTTCTTCTTGCTTCTCTTTTTGGTGCGTTCTTTAATAATTTTCCTAAAATCAGCCAATACTTTATTTGTTTCATTTCTGCTGTTTTCTGTATAGTATTTACCATAGATTTTTCTAGAATGTCGAAAATTCAGTTCTAGGCTTCTTAATGACAAATCCGATGATGAAGTCCATTTTTCGCGATCTCTATTAGTTTCCAAATAGAATTTTCTAGAACTATGTCAAAAATTCTGTTCTAGAGTTCTTTTTTAATGACAAATTCAATGGTGAAGTCCGTTTTTCCCTAACTCTTTTAGTTTTCAGATAGAAAGTTCTAGAACTTTGTCGAAAATTCGATTCTAAGCTCGTTTATTAATGACAAATCCGATAGTGTAGTCTGTTTTTTGTTATCTGTTGGAATTTTGAGTTTAAAAATAGAATATTCTAGAACTTTATAGGAAATTAATCTTATTTTATTAGTTGATAACAAATCCAACAGTGAAATCCGTTTTTCTCTATTCCTTCTAATTTCCAATATAATTTTCTGGAAACCCGGTGATAATCCTCAATTCTGACATCAATTGTTACGATTGTGTGTCTTTAAAATCGTTTACTTGGTTCGCAGAATAAAAACACAACACCTTTCATTAGTTCTTCCAATACTTATATTAACTACTTCTTAACAAGGCTAAAAACACAATCTTATTACTATTTGTTAATCTTCACTATTCAAATACAACTAACTACTACACTTATCCTATCTCTATTTATATACCTATGGAATCTCCTATACATACATAAAATGAGATATATTCAGAAATATGACGCATCGATATAATATTTCTTTCGCATTATAATGTATAAATAATTGTTTCCTAGTTGTTTGTAACTATATATATATATTGCGTTGAAAAACGTGATGCGGGACCTAACGTCTATCGTCAGAGGTCTATATTCGTCGCCCACACACGCTTCAAGCAACTGCCCGAAGAGGAATTAGAATATTAATATTTTGAATATTTTGTTTTTTTTTTTATAAAATTTGAAAATTGGTGAATGTGAATGAAATAAGTTTTCTTTTGCTCTAATAAAAATATTCTAAACCACGATATGTATTTTTAATTTTTCCTTGAGCGCCCAGTTACTGTATCCTATCTAAGATAAGATAACAGCACTGTATTTATTCTTTGGATTAACTTAAAAATACATATATTATTGTTGACAAAATTTTAATAACTCTATTTTCTCTTTTTAATCTCCCCTTAATATAACTAGCTCGCTTCCCCTGAAACTATCCCAAGTGAGTTCAGATTCTCATAAGTTAAAATTACCTTTTATCTACTGCCAATTAAAACCACTGAATTGTATTAACAATCAACATAAATTTATTATAAAACAAAATGATATTATTACTGATTATAAAATTTTGAAATACCTATTATCTAGATCATCTTTATTAAAATTAAAAATCAATTGCACCTTATCTCTACTGTTAATTATAATGTCACTCCACTTAACTGTCAAGAGTTGTTTGACAAATATGAAGGTCTCGTGTTCAGTTGAAATGTATTACTTTTATTTATTTTAAAAATTAAAAAAAAAGTGCAAAGTGCGGATTATTAATTTTAACAAGTGATTATAAATTAGTTCTAATGATTTTATAATGTCTAATATAAATGTGGTGATATTATATTTTAAAATACCTTGATCCTTAAGTGTTTGTTTACTTATAAACAATTAAAAAGGTATATTTGTGTTTCCTTGTCTTCTTTTACCATCAAATTGGATTGGGATAATTGTTTAAAAAATACCTACTATCAAGTAAGTAGATATTCTTTATTAAACACTGTCTTGTTTATTTTGGAAATGTCCAGGAATTGTCTACTTCTAGGAAATGTTGGTATTTACACCAGCCAGGTATAATTTCTTGAACTTTTATTTGACACAATCGGGTTTTACTAAATTTTCTTGATGTTAGTTGGAGTTGCTATTTCTTAATGACATTCAATTTAATTTAAATTATTTTTTTTTTTAAATATTGATTAATCAAACTTTATTTAATATTTATTTACTTTTATAACCTTTTAAAAAAATATTTACTTATCAAAAACAAAAGATCTTGCACGTGGCTTTATGATCTTGTCGTGAAAATTTTAAGGTTATGTTTTGAGGAGAAACTTTACTTTTACACCTCTCTGTAACAATACTTTTTTGCAACTGTCTCGAATTTTTGTGATTTTTCTTTCTATCGTATGCCACCAGCTGACTTAATTAATCATTCTGATTGGCTCAGCAGTTGAAGGCATCGGGTTACTTGATGAAAAATCACCCTTTTCTTGGCGTTCTTGTCAAACAAAAATGGCTGTCAAGAATTTTAAAATTGATAAAATTTTTCCAATTTTACTATTTCCTGGATTTATCCAATAATATGCATGACAATAAATATTATAAAATTAAACTCTATGATTTTACCTATCTAATTATACCTATTTTAGCCTTCCTAAAACAATTTTTAATATTAAAAATTATAAAACAAAATGGCTTGACATGAAAATATTGAAATCTATAATTAACTAATTATTGAAAATTATTGTTTGAAGATGCTAAATTATGTTTTCTTAATATTAAAATATTAAATATAAGAATTTTCCTTACATTCTAGTATAACTTATTTTACTCCATTACTTAAAATTAATTTATAATATATAATTTTAATGTCAATATCACAAGTTTTCTTAAATTTATTCTATGTTCTTATGTGTTTTAATTAAAATTATTTTCTTAATAATACTGTTAACTGTCTAATTTATATTAAAAACAATTTAATGAACCTTATTTACTATTTAAAAGTACTTTTCGTAACTGGTTTCACACTATGTTCACCTTTTGTTCCTTTTCAAAACATTATTGTTGCAAAAACCGATCGTTATGTTTTTTTTATTTCACTTGAAGATTTTCACTCTTTATTATCACTTTACCTTCACTATCACATCTAATGTTTGTACCTTATTATTCTTATGATCAATTTACAATATGATCTTATTGTATTAATATTTATATATTGTTTATTTTACAATTATGTCTAAAAATTCATTATGAATTTAGCATTATATATGATTTTTTTAATCATGTAAGCTTTTAATTATGCTTTGGTCCATATTATTTGTAAATATTAATGACTCTAATTAATTAATATATCTACTAACTACTTATTACTATCTAAATAATAAATTTATGTTGTATCTTAGATATTTTAATTGAAATTGTTTAGACTCGTCGAGTATTTATAATATGGTCATTAGGTCATCTTGTGTCGATTCCTATTCAATATATATATATATATATATATATATATATATATATATATATATATATATATAGTTCACTTATGATATAAATAACTATCACCACATGTGACCTTCAAAAATATTGTGTGTGAATGTCAAGATCACCAGCTTTTTAATGCTACTTTGATGCTAAGCTGTTATTTTTACTATGAAATTCTATTCACAAAACAAACTGGACGTCAACATTACCTTGAAAATCGAATGCCAAAGCCAAGATCACTGTTGGGTCAAACACTCGATAGTTATCAACCTTCATTTGGATAATGTTGGTGATCAAACCTGCTTACTTGAATAGAGATTAAGATGTATTATGTTTGACCTTCAAATAACCTCCACATGAATTAAAAACCTATAACAGGTTTGACGCACAATATCTCTTACTTTCCATTTCGGCAATAAAAAGAAGGATTTCCATTTAAAAAATTTACTTGCCCTTAAAATAACATTTAAGGTTACTCACAAAGTCAAACTCAGTATCACTGTTGTCTCCCTCGGGATACAACAACTTTTGTTTCAATAATTTTTTATGAAAACGCTTCGTTCAAAAATGTTCAGCTGCTCTTAAAAAGGTACCCTAAATATATATATATATATATATATATATATATATATATATATATATATATATAATTTTGAAAATTAAAATATATATGCCGCAGTACCGCACACGAACAGTGACAAAAATAATTTTTCTCATTCAACAGTCTGCCACCAAGTCAAATCTTTATCAGTTTGTCCACTGTGCGTATCCTCTCGCACTCTGTCTTCTAACGTCTAATTTCTTTTTCCGTTTTCGTCAATGAAACAGTGATCAAGAAAATATGAAATTCAATAAAGCAACAAAATACTAAAAAAAGTGTCCCCTCCATAGCACATGAGTGAGTTCAATTGAGGTAACATTTTTATAGTGAAAATCATTTCTTCATAACCTCGTTACCTGTTTAGAAAATTTAACGAAATACATTGATAATTAACACTATTGTGTCTTGTGCTAAACAACTGCCCACATTTGTTATTATTCATAAAAGTTAACGAAATAGGTCGTTAAATTTAAAAATACTTACTTTTTAAAGACAAATTATACAAATTGGAAACTGTACATAGAGAGAAGTTTTGATGGATAAATTAAAATAATATTTAAATGTCGTGAAAAATATTTAATATCTTGTTAATATAAACTGTTTTGAGAAAATATTTCTGATTATTAATTATTTCTTTATGTAAGGTATATACAGACAAAGGTAATCATTGGTATTGAGTGAAATCTAGAAAAATTACGTTTTTTGAAAAAATTTCTATACTTACCTTCTATTTCGAGGTTTTCCATAATTTTTTTCAATTTTGCAGGATGCAGGGAAAACCAGTTTTTACTTTAGGTTCAATTTTTTTTTACTACATCTTAAACTTTTATTGCAACCACAAATTTCACACTGATAAAAGCTTCTTTTTTATATAAAAATTCAAAAATATGCACTTTTTATCGGAAAAATCAGGAAAATTATCAAAAAACTAATGAAAACAAATTAAAACAAAATGGTCCCCGCCATTAAATAATCACGTACATAGTCCAGATAAAGGTGGCGTGCTTGTTCCGACAGGCGCGGTTACTATTTCTTTGAAATTCACATATATTCTTTTCCTACGATATAGTTTTATGTTTGTAATGTATCAAATGGGGTAAAATTTATCTTAACCACCCAAAGTTTTTGGTTAATTCTTTTTGGTTAGTTTAAGTTAGTACAGGTTTAGCTTAGTTTGTGTTAGTTTGAAATACTGAAACTAACCTGAACTAACCTACACTGATGATCTTTTCTAGTAGAGATTGTCCCGCTTCTACGTGGTCTCTGTTGGACAATAACATTATTTAATTAATAAATCTAGGTCAATTTAGGTTAGTTCAGGTTAGTTCCAGTTTTTCAAACTAATTAATACCAATTAAAACCTGTACTAACCAGAACTAACCAAAAAGAGCTACCTAAAAATTTTTGGTGGTTAAGATTAATTTTACCTTGTTTATACGTCACAAACATTAAACTATGTTGTTAACTGTTATGGATAAATTTTATAGTTTATACCACGAAAGTATAAATCTAGCTCAATTTAGAATAGTTCAGGTTAGTGTCTGTTTTCCAAAGTAACCAAAATCAAGCTAAACCTGAGCTAACCAAAACCAACCAAAAATTTTGAGTGTTTGAGATTAATTTTACCCAGAAACTGTATTAAGCAATAAAAAAAAATTAAATTATGTTGTTGACTGAGATGGAAAAATTTTATAGTTTTTATCATGAAAATATTTTACATCTGGCAATGTTCCATTGAAAATAAATAAGTAAGTTTTAACTGGAATGAATGTGCTTTGTGAAGTGACACTTGGCGTTTTTTGAGTTTTCCGGGAAAGTGAGGAAAAATAGTGAAAAATCGAGGACGAAATCGTGTTCTACGACCTCGAGATAGGGGTAAGTATTGAAATTTTATTCAAAAAAAAAAACCTCATTTTCCTAGATTTCACTCAATACGAATGATTACCCCAAAAAATATGAATAAGAAATGAAAATGAAACTTTTGTGAGATATTAATTTATGCTTTCTAATTTTGTTTACTTTTTTTCGATGCTGACGACATCCGTCAGAGCTGAAAAAGGCTTTGCACTTTTTAATAAATCTTTATATCTAAACAAGTTTGTTTTTGTTTTTGTATGAAAGCTTTTCCTCTTCTGTCTGGAATCTCCATACTCAACGATAACGGGTAAATGGTTAGAAGTGATATCACGAATTATTTCAGCTTACACGACTTTATATCTTCATTTTAATCAGAAAAATATTCAGTTCTGTTAAACTATTAGCCGACATATGTCTTTTCTATGGGAGTTAAGATGTGATAATTGCATATATTTGAATGAACATGGTGGGACCGCTACGGTTCGTTCTTCACCAACCTGTAATAAAAATAAAATATATGTTTTGTTTTGTTGCTATCCCCCCCTCCCCCCCCCAAAAAAAAAAACACGATTACCCTACAACAATTTATAAAACTTGTTATGATAATTTAATGTAACATAGTATACTGTGTACTGTGGCATACCCGAAAATAAAATCCGATATACCATTAATAAATTTCACAGTTTTCACGAAATAATTCAATTTACAATGGAAAGAGAAATAACCAATAATATTATTTTACTGGACATTACAATTAATTACAACAAAAAATATATCGTTAAAACTAATTGGTTCACTAAGTCGGTATGGTCAGGAAGATATCTAAATTATAACTGTTCTGTTCCGAATAAATCTAAAAAAGCGTTACTATCTAACTGACAGAGCCATCAAATTTTCTCACACCCATTTCAGATCACAAAGTCTAAAAAAGTTAAAAACATCCTAATTGATAATAATGAATCTTTTTAAATCAGTCATCAATAATCGGATAAAAAACAGAACAGTAACATCTATCAAAATAATAGTAACACACCTCTACAAAAATATGTATCCCTGCCATATATACATAAAATAACAAATTGTCTTAAAAAATATTAAAACTATACAATAATTTAATAGCCAAAAAAACAAACAATCCATCAGTACAACATTTTACTAAATTGAAACCTGATGTTTCAAAAGAAGGACAAACTAATACTATATACAAATTTAATTGCGTTGACTATAATCAGGTATATATAGATAGGTCAAACAAAACAATATCTAAAAAGTACAATTAAAAGCCACACAGGTAGCAAACATGCAATAGAAAACATCTACAATTTCGATTTTAATACAGAGAATAATTACAAACAAAAAACAATCAAAGAAAATTAATTCCACACGGTCAAGGAAAAGATTACTTTCTGTCAAAGTAGGATTATTATAGATTTAGCAATGCGGATTTCCTACTCCCTTTAGTGAAATATTTACTTATTCCAGATATACTCGGATATCAAAAGGATGAAAACTCTTTTTACGTTGTCGGACCCCAGGTTATGTTATGGCCCTCTGCATTTCCCAGAAACTTTTGGACAGTTCGAGCGGTCCTAAATAGCACTGCCTTTTGCATAGCGTTATATCATGCGGATGACTCTTCGATATGACGCCGGTTGTTGGTAGAATTATGGGGATTGTTTGGACGCTATTTATTTCCTAGTCTCTGCATATTTGTCTCTCCAAGTCTTTGTATTTGACGATCTTCCCATTATTGTTGTTGATTTCTATTAGTGTTGTTAGCTTAGATGATTTATTCACTAAAATAAAGTCTGGTCTGTTATGTGAAACTGTATGATCCATAAGCACAGTTCGATCACAGTACCGTTTGAACACCAGTACAGGTTCCGGGCTATATTCATAGTATGACTTGTTCTTTATTCGAGTATCTATTATCTGACATGTTTGATAAAAAGTTTAACTTCCGATAAAAGGACATTGTCTCGTTTTCATCTTCCTATTGTCACGGAATGTTTTTGTTTTAGAGTGTCGAGGCAATATTGGGCAGTGCTGTTTATTGAGTTATGTTGCGAGTGGTGTTGGACCCGCTTTAACATGTTTTGTACTTGTCGTTGGAGTTTTCTTACCTTTCCGAAGATTTTCGATTTTTTGAGTCTTTTCTCCCATTGCGAGATTCTAGGTTGTGGGCTTGAGTAGCCTTTTCGCTGTCTCGTGCTGATCCCAACCTGCATTTGGTCTAGCTGCTACAGTGTCGGCGCAGTAGATCAGCATATGTAGATGTTTTAACATGTGAGTTTTTGACACATAAACTAGCGAAGTTCTGCTGTTTATGATATCTAATACAATAATGATCATTTTAGATGAGTATTATCATTATTATTAAAAATAATAATTAAAAATTATTTTTGAATGTTGACATTGAAACTACAGCAAACCAAAACCATGGTCAAAAAGTCATTTTTAGTTTTAATCTTGACATACGTTCTCTCTCTATCTTGATGTTGACGAGATTAGGCCTTAATGCAGTTCTTAGCTAAGAACATGATACCAGCTGCCGATCTGCTGACCCTGTTTTTTCTATAAATACTGAAATTTGGCTATGAGGACATCTCTTCCGTCATTCACGTCTTCTGGACAAGACGTACATGAAGGTCTGAATAGATTCCATGTATGTTAATAGAACTTATTCGTAAATGAATCGAGTTGAATTGTATCACCATTAACTCTGGCTAAAACATTGTTAATCATGGGTGGGATTCAAATTTGTATTCGATTCTGCATAAGTTTAGTAACATTCGGCATTTTTTTCTGCATAGTTATGGTTATGGTGTCTATGTTTTATACGTTGTTGCTTAGAGAGTCTGGGTGCAAGTAGAGCAGAAAATTGAGTTAATAATCTTTGGAGGCTGAGAAGCCATTCATGAATATTGTAAATTTTTACTTAAAGGTCTTGATTTTTTTTCGAAAGGGTGTTGTGGGCGCTCTGAAAATCGCAGGGTACTCTCCCGTAATTTACCCACCTGGGTTTGGCTTCCTTGTCTTTATTACATTGGAATGTAGGATTCTCCTTAATACATTTTGATATATAGGCGCCGCTGTGCACCGCTGAATTGGATTTGGCCGAAAAGTTGATTACGGTGACACTGTACATCGTTTGTTTTAGTACATTGTTATTCTAATTCTATTTTTATAATGTCAATTGAGTATATTGAAAATATTTTTCTGTGAACTGGATATGAGTCTTTTGTGATTTTTTCCTTCGATTACTCCTCCAGGATTCCCTGAACGTCCATGAAGTTAACACGGAATTTTAATCTCGCCTAAAAATTTAACGGTAGTATTAAACTTCCGGCGTCCGCATCAGAATGGTTGGCTGAAGGATGGATTCGCCAACTCGTCTGATAAGCGCGGAGCTTAAAGTGCCAAAACCTCAATAAAAATGTTTGGCTTAAAAAAATTTTCAAGTGAGTTGAACTAAAAATTCGGAATCTCATGTTGAAACGGCAGACGGTTCCATTTCAGATTATGGGGAGAGGAGATAAATATCTGACAGGAATAACAAAACAAAGGGCAAGAAAATGAATAACATTCCGACAAAATATTCACTGAAATGAAACTTCAGTTGGAAAACATTAATTGGGATATTCTAAAAATTAGTGTGAGATTCAAAGACCATGAAAGTTCTTAGAGACCCTAAATGCGGGCCATATTTTTTCTTAATTGGAGATAAACGAACCTCTGTCGGGCTCTTTACTTATCAACAAAAAACTCTCCAGAGGTCAATAAAGCTATTTATTTCCATCCGTCAACATAAAACTAAACTTTCGACTCGCTATAAAGCTTATCTAATTATATGCAGCATCAAAACAGTAACGAAGATATAATCAAACCTCTTAGAGACAGTCATGCATACTTTACAAACCTAGATGGAGATTTTCAGTGCAAAAATCGGAAGAAAAACAGTTAACTGCCATAGTCTAGACAGAAACGAAAGGGATGAAACATTCCTAGACTACTTTCTTGAGAACAACCTTTACCAAATAAACAGCTTCTTTTCTAAAAAGCCAGTGGAAGATGGATCTAGAGAACTCCAGATGGCAAAATATTTAATGAAATAGACTTTTTTAGTGCCGACAGAAAGTATATACTTAAAGACGTAGTTGTTTCTAACAGATTTGCAATAGCAAGCGATTATAAAATAATCAGTCCTACTACCGAAACGTAGAACGACACAAAATGATTAAAGGAAAGGTTACGCCATGGACAAATCCAAGTAATAACATTCCAACAATAAGTTACCAGTACCTTACAAAACAGAATACAAACAAATGACATGAACGAACTAAATGATACCATTCAAATTCTGTCCAACATCTAAGAAAAAACAGAGGATGAGTCAGCAAACAAGAGTAAAAGTTCATAAAAGACGCCTATTTCATAAGCTACAACATTACAGAACCAGAAATAATAAATTACACGCTAGAGAAATATCCAAGGCTATAATTTTTGAGTTATAAAAAGATTATTTGAAAGGAAAGGGGGATGTTTATAAACAATTGGTAATGTTAAAATCTTTCATTTTTAGATATAAAAGACATGCTTGCCTACAATCGTCTTTCCTCTAAAGATTTTCAAATTCGCTTTTCGTATTGTTTTACCGTAAACTCAGGGTTTCTTCCAAAATATTAACTATTCTACCTTCGTACCGTAGTTTATTACAAATCAACCTATTTTCTACCCACAGTTTTATCAAAATTTTCACAAATTAATAATAAATTTTGTCTTATGGGAGCACTAGAATACTGACTATAATTTTACCCTATTGGAAGTTTTTCAAAGCGTAACAATGTCTTACGCAGAATTTCTAATTATCCCAAATAAGTTTAATTTGTTACATCTTTTTTCTGCGTTGGATTTTTTTTTTTACTTTAGAATGTATTAATACTAGTATGTTCTTTTTCTGGATTCAATTAATTTAGAAGCCAGTTCAATAAATCATTTTAAATACATTTTACATGGAGGCGAATTCAATATTAGTGCATGTAATAGTTCACATAACATGTGATATTATAAACATATAATCTATATAAGACAAGAATCAACAAAGATCTAGCTTTAATTAGACCAGACTATGAATATTACCAAACAGTGGATAACTATGTAACTGTGTATTCACCAGACGCTCGTTTGCATGTGTTTGCATGATATATGGATCGTGTTGGTACAGTTAGCCTATTTTAATATATGAACATGTCCGATTTAAGTTATTATCTGGAATATGCCGTCAATTTTTTTTTTGCTAATTGGTTTTATTGCATATCTAAAAGGTGGCGGTAGACTGTTACTGAAACTTAGTTTGCTATGATTTACAGGTGAAAATATTAAAAAGTTATTTGCTCAGACATGATAAGAATTGGGATTTTATACGCTTAATCAGACCGCAGGCATGGAATGATTAATTTAAGGAACTGCTCACGGAATTTCGAGACTGTGTCACATTACAGGAAATGAAAGGGATCCGTGAAATATTGAAAAACGGTAAAAAACCAAGATATAAAATCATCCCAGCAAAGTTAATTAAATATGGAATTGATACACTACTTCGATATCTAAAAGAGTCATTCTAAAAATAGCTATGTGGAACATTAGTCCTGAATGAATCGAAATTTTTAATATATCTGGGTTATTCCCAAAAAGGAAAGAAAAACAGTTGAGATAATTATCAGGGAATATCAGTGAAAAGTAGCCTTATTAGAGTATATGACAAGTATAAGGATATGGAATCCGAAGAACAACCGGGATTGATCAACTTTAGACTCTTTATTCTATGTAAATGAAATAATAGAAAACAAATAAATATATGACAGCATATATTTTATAAAGCTTAGAGAAGCTCTCGGAAAAAGCACAATCAGTTTAGGATAAGAAAATAAACTAACCTGCAGATTTAAGATCAGTAAGGGTTTCAAACATGCTGTCCTTCCCAACTTTATTTAAATTAATTAAAAATACTTTGATATATACGCTGTGTTTCGCTGATGATTAGGTAGTACTGATACACGACTACGATGACTAGGACAAGAAAACAAACACAATGATACTATAAATGGGGTATCGACATAAACATAACCAAAACTGAATATATGTGGCGGAGAGATCCGAGACCTTAGATGACGGGTGTCGCATCAAACATTGCACAAATTATAAATATTTGGGAATGAAGTTTACACAAAACGAAATAGCCGTTGAATCCATAAGAGAATGGAATAAACAGACAGAAAATTAATTGCACTTTTAAACCCATTTCCGCGAGACCCAAATGTATCTAAGTAAAACAAAACACTCATGTATAATTTCGTTATAAAAAGTATAGTCATATGCAGCTCCGAAGTTTAGCAATTAGTCAGAAGATTCAGTCAAGCAAATGACCGTATCAGGTAAATAATAGGAGTGATCCCACATGATAGTAGACGATAGAAGAAAAAAAAAGTATTACGGTACGGCCACATGCAGAGAATGGCGGAAGAAAGTCTTCGTTAACATATATTAAGTTAGATGCTACAAGGAAGCTCAAGGAAAAACTGGGAAGAAGGTGATAGTGGATCCGTAACTTTAAATTATATCCACAGTATTGCTTATAAACGTGCAAAGACTCAATAGGTGTTCTAGAAGTTTCATTTGTGAGCATAATCAATAGTTCCTGCGATAATTTTTGTTATGTTTTAGTCGCCGTATTGTAACTATCATTTTGAATTTATTTATAAACATATATGTGTGTGTTTTTTTAGAAGTTTAATTCGGACCTTTTTCAGCAAGAAATTTAAGTGTTTTGCTGTTTTAGGCGCTACTGTGATATGCACAGTGTAGGTATATGAATAAAAGCAGAGTTTGAGTTTAACGGAATTTTAATACGAAACGATTTTTTACTTGTTCCGAGAAAATTATCAGTTTTTTGATATTTTAGTCGCCATATTGTATTCACCATCCTGCTTTTTGACACACAAACACACACACACAGTGTAGGATAAAGCGTATATAAAAAAAGCACAGTTTGGGTGTATTAAAAATTTAATTGAAAAAAATTTTCAAGCTATTTCGGCGAAAATTTTTAATTTGTTGACATTTTAGCTACCATACTGAATGCGCCATGTTTGACTTCAAAAAGTCTCTATGTAAATGGGAGCGGGTTTGAATGCCTACCAATTAAGCGTGAAAAAAATCTCCTCGGAATATATTTGTATCTTGACCACTAAAAAATTCAATTATTTTTGCGAATTGCCCAAATTTTAAGCGCCATATTAGGTCTGCCATATTGTTTGTTCGTAAAACGTCACAGGACAAAAAGAAAGTAAACATCATAAGCTAAAATTTGAATAACTTGGAATATCAAGATCTCTTATCGTTCTTGTTTGGGATATAAAATAGACAGAAAGATTAATTTAAAAAAATCGATTAAGCAAAATGGTATTTAAATAGCTTCATTTATGAATATTAAAGGTAATATAAAGTGGAATACAAAAACCGTCGACTTCTACTTTATCTGCAAGTTGCTTGTCACAAATTGTTGAATGAAATAAAACAAACGCTTCCGTTGAATGATCTGAAACGATTAACTCTTTATTATTAACATGGCGTATGTCGCACAAACTGCAACAGTAAAAATACAGTAGTACACATATAGATGGCGTTATAAGCAAAAAAAAAATTAAACTCAATAATACAACATTCAAATTTTGATATACATCCAACATCTTCACTAGATCAAAATTTGGATAAACCTAAATAACTTACAAATATTGTATGTTTTACAGTTGAGAGACCTTTTGTTAGTATATCCGCAGTCATATCATCTGTAGAAAGATACTTGATATCTACAAATTCATCTGTAGAAGATACTTGATATCTACAAATTTATTTGCCACTACTTCTCTAATAACATGATGTTTAACGTCAATATATTTTGATCTTTTGTGGAACACAGGATTGGCAGACAATTTTTGAGCACTTTGATTGTTATTGAAAATGGTTACACAGTAATCATTATAATCCAATAAATCACACAAAAGTTTCCTTAAATAAACTGCCTTCTTAGACGCTTCACTAAGAGCCATATATTCTGCTTCTGTGCTTGACAGAGCCACAGTTTTTTGTTTGCCACTTTCCCAAGCAATAGCTTCTCCAAAAAGTTTAAAAACAAAACGTGTGTAGGATTTACGATCTCTTTTATCACTGGCCCATTCAGCATCTGCATAGCCAGATAGTTCACAATTGCTATTGGAAAACTTCAAAGCATAAGATTTTGTTCCTTTTAAATAACGTAGAACTCTCTTTGCACATTTTCAATGCAATTCTGAATAACAATTATTAAACTGGCTTAGAAAGCTTACAGCGTATGCAATATCTGGTCTTGTTAAAACTACTAAATACCTTAAGCTACCTATTAGTCTTTGATAGGGTATATTTTTGTTACATTCTCTCTCCTTACTGTCCTGAATGTTCTCGAAGCACACATTATTGTCCATAGGCTTACTAACAGTCTTACAGTCGATCATGTTGAACTTTTTCAAGATCTGATCTATGTACTGCTCTTGATCCAAAGTTATACATTTTGCACCATAATCGCGACTAATCCTTACACCTAAACATTGTTTTGCTTCAAAACTTAAACGTTGCTTTAACATGATTTGAAAAAACAAAAAATCATCTACATACAAAGCAACTACCGTTAATTTATTATTTTCTTTCTTCGTGTATAACCAAGGCTCCAGTTCTGATTTTTTATAACCTAAGTTTGACAATGTCTCATCAACACGCTTGTTCCAGACTCTTGAAGACTGTTTCAGCTCATAAATTGCTTTATTTAATTTACATACTTTATTCTCACAACCCTCAACTACAAAGCCTTCCCGGTTGCCTCATGTAAACGCTTTCCTCTAACAATCCATTGAGGAATGCAGTTTTTACATCTAGATGAGTCACTGTTAAATTTAGTTCCACAGCTAAAGCTATTAACAACCTTAAAGTAGAGTGTCTGACTACTGGCGCAAATGTTTCACTATAGTCTATACCCTCCCTTTGCGTAAAACCTTTAGCAACTAACCTAGCTCTACAATTAACCTTACTCTCACTATCACACTTCTTTTTATAAACCCACTTACACTCCACTTCAGTCCCACTTTCTGGTAAGTCCACCAATTGCCATATATCATTTCCCTCAAATGATTTTAACTCGTCCAACATGGCCTGTCTCCATTTCTGCCCATCAAGTCTGGATTTAGCTTCAGAAACCGTAAGTGGAATATCATCAATATTTGGTATGTCAGCACATAATTAGGTAACATATTCATTCAGGTTCTTGGGTTTCTGTTTTGAACGTTCTGACCTCCTTATGTTCTCTGTTACTGGTATTTTATAAGGTGTAACGTAATCACTATCACTGGAATTATCATCATTATTAGTTCCAGCATTAATGACTTCTTCAGATTCCACGAGAGTCAAGTTTTCAACCCCCACTGAATCAAATATCTGGGCTGATTGTTTATCATTAATCACAACATTAAGTTTTTTAGTGATTTTTTCACTGATAACTACATCTCTGCTGGTAACTACGTCATTTATTTCAGGATCATAAAGTCTATAACCCTTTATGTTCTCACTAAAGTCAACTAAAAACATTTTTTTTAGACTTTTTATCCCATTTACAACGTTTCTCTTTAGGTACATCCACCATTACTTCACTACCAAATATACGTATATTACTGACATCTGGTTTTTTGTTTGATCACATTTTACTGGGTATTTTGTTGTCGAGTCCAGCAACCACCGACCGATTTCTCAAATATCTGCAGTATGTACTGCCTCAGCCCAAAAACGCTTGTCAAACTTTGCGTCTAAAAGCAAACACCTCGCCGTCTCAACAATGATTCGGCTCATTCGTTCTAACATACCATTTTGTTGTGGTGTATAAGGGTTTGTCTTCTGGTGCACTATGTCATTTCTCTCTAGAAACCTTTCAAAAATTCCCCACCATTGTCTATTCTAAACATTTTGATTTGTTTATCTTTCTGATTTTCTACAAGGCTCTTAAAATTTAAAGCTTTCAAAAACATCATCTTTTTTTTTCAGAAAATAGACGAATGTCATTCGACTAAAATCATCCTCTAAGAGGAAAAAATACTTGGAACCTCCCAAAGATGTAACTTCCATAGGTCCACATAGATCACCATGCACAATTTCTAAGACTTCGCTAGCCCTGTTGCCTCTATGTCTAAATGGTAATCTTGTCTGTTTCCCCTCACAACAAACTAACCATATTTCATTATTCCTAAGATTTTTCTTATAATCTAAACCTTGAACAATTCCATTTCTCATTAGATTTAAATCTTTGTAATTTAACAGCCCGATTCACTAACATGTTTTAAATTTAAAACCGCCGTAAATTATCAGCTGAGGTCTTAAATTGACAAATGCAACAGTAAGTCAAGCAAATTTTAAACCCTAAAAATAAAAGCATAAAAAATCAATTTGTTTTATTACTGAACCGGCAAAAATGGAGAACTTTACTTGTTTTCGGGATACAACTATTTCTCCTAAATATTTGAAGGTTATATCGCAAGGTTCTTATCATTTATATCCCTATATAAGCGTTTACTTTTTGACATATTTAAGATAAATTATGACAATATCATAAGCAAAACAAAATTGATCGACAATAAGGTTTAAATTTCATGGCAACTAGAGCGAGTTTAAATCTTAAATCTTCTTAGTGAATCTGGCTGTAAATGTCTAAAGCGGCGATGCCAGACATCCTCGGACACTGTCGAAGCTGCTAATAAACTGTAATGTGGGTTAACAAAGTTTAACCCATATACATTATTAAGTAAACTTGCTTCTTCCAGCAATATACCTTTACTGTTAAACACTTTACAGTTATTTTCTTCAAATATGGCCTTGTTGCCGTTTTTCATTAGTTGACTGAGCGACAAAAGGTTTGTTGTCAGTTCAGGTACATATAAGACATTGTAAATTCTTACGTCATGCCTTTTATCATCGACAATTGTAGTAATACCTATGTCTCCTTAACAAACCAGTCCTTTTTTGCAGTTAAATGAACACTGGCGCCTGAATCAATATACCATTCTGTATTATTCAAATCTCCACTTAAAAACACAGCACTGAATGCATTTGATGTCCTGCTGTAGTTGGCTTTTATTCCTTTGTTTTTATCCCACTCTGGACATTTATTTTTCAAATGTCCCTGTTGTTTACATTTGAAGCAGTCGCTGTCACTACTGACATTGACGTTTACTTTTCTATCGATCGTGTTGCTACTGGTGCTACCATCTCTGAGATACTTTTTGAAACCTGCTTTACCAGCAAATGCAGTCCTAACTCTGCTTCTATTACCGCCATTTGTCTGCATATCCAACAACTTGGTTTTGATTTTGTCGGTAGTTATTGAAATTTTGGAGTGCTCGATTGCCATTATCATTGGAGAAAAGTTTTCTGGCAAACCAGGTAGCAGTAAGGACCCCACCCATTGATCATCAATGTTAAATTCTGTGCTGTTTCAACTGCTTGATTGACATATGATTCCATGGAGTCGCAATTCTCAGGTCATAAAGAAATCAAAGCACGCAGTAGGCCAATTTTTTTTGTAAATCCACTGTTGTCGAACATGTCTTTCAGCTTGTCCGACAATTCTTTTGCCGTTTTCGCCTCCTTTATATGTACGAAGAAAGAAGAGTCCAGCGTAAACACCAACTTTGCTTTGGCTTTCGAAATCGTAGTCGTATCGGTTTTCGTACCGTCAATATATTTCGAGTAACCTTCCAGTACGAGGAAATTTTCCACGCAAACGCCCAATCATCATAATTATCTTTGCCTGTTAACTTGGGCACACTAGAGAAATAATTAACCGCCATTTCTATTCAGCACTCGGAACTACAACTTTTATTTTTCGCGAACGCGTTTGTCTGGGCCTATAATCTGTTGAATGAAATAAAACAAACGCTGCCATTGAATGATGTGAAACGACTAACTCTTTATTATTAACATGGCGTATGTCGCACAAACAGTAAAAATACAGTAGTACACACATAGATGGCGCTACAAGCCAAAAAAAATTAAACTTAATACTACAACATTCAAATTTTGATATACATTGAACACAAATAACATAAAAATAATACCCAATAAGTGCTAGATATTACAAATTATATTGGTTCGAACAATTCTTAGAATTTACGTTTCGAGCACGTTTCATTGCACGGGAATAAGTAAATGTATGTACACATTTGTGGCTTGTTTACCTTATAAATACTAATATAGTACTACGGACTCGTAGTGGAATGGCTATAATTTCAAGTAAATACGGGTCTGTAGCGTTTAGCAAGTAAATTACATTATTACTAATGTAGGCATACAACGAACAAGCTCATAATACTAGCAACTAAATGGGTACATTATAACAAATATTCGAAAATTAAATTTGATTTAAATTAACGCCATAATAGGGGAGTGGCTGAGAAGAAAGACAATACAACCTAATTATGATTTTTAAGATATTAGCTTTAAAATTATGACTCGTTCTAACTCCCTGTTGTGTGTTTTTAAAAAATCTGTCTTTTAATTTGTGCTTGCCGAAAAAGAAGTAAAACGTTATGGGATTTTTTTGCTGTTATCGGATTAACTTTTATTTACTTACGTACCTAATTGATAAATAACTTTATTTTATATTTTTTGTCGTAGCTACAGATCATAAATCTCTTCTTGGGGTCTATGAAAAAGAATATATTTTTTGCTGTTATTTAGGTTTACTCGCTAATCGTTACGAGGAATATATTTTTTAAATGTTTAATAATATTTGGATAACGTTTAATATTTTTAATTATGTTATGCAGTTAACAAATACTTCAAGGCAAATGGTAGTAAGTCTACAAGACTACCTTTATCGTTAAGGTTAATTAATGTAGCATGTGCCATATATGTCTAGGGGTAAAATTTTAAGAGGGCATTTACTGGGTTTTTTAAAACGAAATTAGAACCCTATTGCGTAATATTCAAGTAGATAACAGCATTGTTAGAATATTGTTTTTAAGTCGGAAATATTTTTGATATTTCTTCTTAAGTATTCTATATATTATATAATTTCTACATCCTGTTTAAGAGTTATGTTAAGTTAGCATTATCTGGTAATAATTAGTTTTGTAACTGTTAATGTAATTTTAGTCCCACTTTAAAGGTTGATATTTTTAAGTGAAAGCTATAGAAAACGAATACTTTTTTCCTATTGTCAGGAATATTTTTTTATCGCAGCCAAAAATATTGTCGACATGGTATTCAGTTAGATAATTAAATTTGTTTTAACGTATTATTTAAACATTTCATATTTTCTATCTCAGTTTTTAAATATTTGTTCCTGTTTGGCTCCTTTTTAATTGTCACATCTAGGATTGGATTTCGAAAAATGATCAAAAACAATGTCCAAATTATATAGATATTTTCTTGGAACACTTTCTTTACCAATCTATCCTCCTGTCGCTTAAGGACGTGCATACACTTTGAGAAGTTTTGAATACTAAAAAATATTCCAGCTTTCAGATTTGAATTATAAGAAACGATTTTGCAATAAAATATAAGTAGAAAGTAGTTTGAGTGACGACAAATTATCGAGCGAGTGGGATTCCACCATTCGTAAAAACCTACGTTACGGAATTTCAAGCCAAGCAGCCATCGAGGAAGCATCACGTGAAAATGCCAGCTGAGATGTTGGGGAATTTTCAAGGCTTAGGGGAAAATTATAGTATTGGGGGGGGGGGGTTGGATGAAAGTGAAAAATTTTCCCTTTGGAAATGACTTTCAGTGACCCCCTTTTGAACTTAGCGGATCATTCATAACGAAATGGAAGGATATTGGGAAATGTTCAAGGCTTAGGAGAAGATTAGAGTATTGGGAGTTTGGATGAGAATGAATACTTTTTCTTAGGAAATGACCTTCAGTGATCCCGTCTTGAACCTTGCAGATCATCTGCAACGTGAAATTACTTAAAATCCACTAAACTCAGACAGCTGGAAGAATTCAAACAATAAAGAAATATAAATAAGAACGACTTGATTCAATTAAAAATTGTTTCCGGGAATAACAAACGTTGGAGATGCTTTCAATAAGTGGATAAAATGCAAAGGATTGAGTGACCTAGACCATCTTTACCTTTAGGCAAATTTTCATGGTCAGTGCAGGTCGAATTCTTTTTTTTTTTTAGTGGAGATCCCTATTTTTGTAATCGCATTCGAAAAGAACGTTTAAAAAGCACCCAGAAGTTTTTTTGATAAATTTTAATAATTTTTTGAGCATTAAACATTGAAAGTGTCTTCAATAAGTACTAGATGAAATGCAAGTTTTGACGACCTTTAAGCTTATTATATATCTATTTGCAAGGTCCTTGAAGTTTGAGGTCATGTTTTTAAATATATGAAGTGCAAAAATTATTTATTTTCCCTTATCGTTTGACTTTTCCAGCTATCCTAGGTTGGTGGATTTCTCATAGTATCTCATTGCGGATGTCCTGCACGGTCTAAGAGGGGATCACTGAAGGTAATTTTCAAAAGTAAAAATTTTTCACTTTCATACAAACTTTCAGTGCTCTAATTGTCCCCTAAGCCTTGAACAATCCCCAATATCCTGCCATTTCAGAACTTTTTGGTATTTGATTTTGAATTGGCCTTGACGTTGCTCTTCGAGGTCAGTTTAAGTTATATCTGACCGTAAAATTTTCCGCTATCTCCATTTTCGGGGTCAAAAGTATGAGGTCCCATTAAAAAAATTACAATGACCTTAATGTGAACTTCAAGGTCAAGGTCAAATTTAAGGTCACCTTATCATAAACAGTTTGATTTCCAGGGATTTGATTTCGTAGGAACAATTTTTCTCCCTCACTCTTCGTTCCCAAATTATTGGTTCATTGAAGGTATGAGGACCTTTGACCTTCAAATGACCTTTAGATGCAATTTTATTTTATGTTATATACACTATTGGATAGGAAATTTTCTTCTCGTTTGATTTCTGCAATAAAAAATGGTAGTTTCCACTTTAAAAAATCACCTTGACATTGAAATGATCTTGAAAATTGATCTGAAGGTCAAGAAAATCAGTACAGATGTCATTGACATCTGAACTATTTTTTTAATGGAGTATTTTAAAAGATATCTGTAGATTAAATGGCTCACCCTATATATATATATATATATATATATATATATATATATATATATATATATATATATATATATATATATATATATATATATCTTCAGATAAATTAAATACTTTCACACAACCTGGCTGGATGCTGCAAAGTAAGAGGCAATTACTAATTTTCGAACAGAACGTAGTTTGGTAATTGCCTCTTACTTTGCAGCATCCAGCCAGGTTTTGTGAAAGTTTTTAATTTATCTGAAGATAGGTGCAACCATGACCGCGTCGAGAAGGTTCTTTGCCCATCTTCTTTGGTGGTTATTTTTTTTCTGTAAGGAGAGGTAGAAAGGGGATAAGGAAGAGGGTATGATACAAAATCTTAGGCTGTTTCATAAGCCCATGTCAAGCAAAAGCATGCACGTCAGCTATAAACCAATACTATACTAATATAATACCTTCTTAATTCAAGGGGAAGTTCATCAGCCTCAGACAAAACGATATTTGTTGGAGTAGATTTCATTAGCCCTAAAGCCCATAGAGCCTGGAATTATATCCCATAAAAAATTGCCCAATTCTTTTTAGTGGTTTTGAAGATTGTTTGAATGGCATATTCTAAGTGTGGTCTAACCATACCTTTTTATATATTAAGGTGAATTTTCGGATCGGCACGCCACCATACGCGTGATAAAGCTTTCATGATGTTTATCGCTTTTGATGTCTTTGTGCTTTCATACTATATATGAGGAGTTCAGTTCATGTGTGAATTGAACATGATTCTAAGATATTTATAGTTCTCTACGTATTCCAATCTAACATTTTTTTATGTCAAATCTGCTACCTTTACTAAAGATTTTAACCTTCATCTTTTCCGTTGATATGTCAGGTGTCTATTCTCTATCCATCTCAGAATATTGTCTAATGATGTTTGTAATTTGCCTCTACAGTGTATTATATAAAGTTGTTAGCGTATATATTAAAAAGAAGAGGACTCAGCGGTGAACCTTGTTGTAGACTCTTATAACTCCAGGGCGGTCCTATCACGTTACTATTGTTCCGAGCCCTTATGTATATACTCCTAACCCATAATAATTGCAAGGTAATATCTATATTTAATTCCAAGGGAAGTACCTTTAGTTTATTAAGATTGACATTGTCATAAGCTGCCGCAATATCGATGAACACTGCCATAAGGATTTCATTTTTCCTGCACGCTCTATATATTTCAGAAGATAAAATGACAATATTCTCCACGGTTCCTCTGTTTTTTTTTTGTTTCCAGTTCATATTCTATCCATTGTTTGATTTCTAGTATCTTCGAAATACAGTTCATAAGTGCTATTGGTCTATAATAGTCAACGTTTCTTGGATTCTCTTCAGGTTTGAGAAAAGGAACGATTATGGTTGTTTTCCATTCTTCCGGGATTGCTGTCTTTCCCTGTAGAATCTCATTGCAAAGGCGTAGAAGAGATTTTTTCATAATTTCAGAGGTGTTTCTGAGTATAGAATAAGTAATAATATCCTTCCCGGGTGCTGTGTCATTCTTTTTGGCACTAAATTAAGTAAAACTATCCTTTTTCTTTTTTTCATTACTCTGTATTTTTCAATATAATTTTCATCAGTAAATCTTTCCTTATACTTTTTGAGAGCGTTTCTTCTGTTCTCTTGGGCCCTGTCATAGTCCTCGTCTCACCATTTAGGTTTAAGATTTATATTTTTCAACTTCCTATTGAGGTTAATCGTTCCTAAGGCTGCTTTTGCCGCTTCCAAAACTATATCCTTCCATTCTTACCATGTATCAGTCATTTGAAACCATAGTTAAATCTTTACACTTTTATTTTCAGAAGTTACCTTTGTAGCTCCCCCATCGTTGAGAGTAACTGCATCTTTTATTGTGATTGCATCCTTCAAATTTCTGCCTTTACTATTGATTATTCCTGATCCCCATGTACAGTTTTGCGCATTAAGGTCCTCCATGATAATAAAATTATCTTCCAAAAATGAAAAAAGTCTCAAGAAAAAGTGATGTATGCATCTGGTGGTATATAAATATCACAGAATTTAATGTTTTCTATTTGGAATATGAATAGTTGCACATTATTTGGTTTATTAAAAATAATGTCTATATTTTCATATTTTATATTTTGCTTGATCAAAGTGACCACCCCAACCATTTCCTCTATCTTGTCCTATAATATTATAATTTTTAATATTAAAAAAATGGTGGTTTATGAAATGTGTCATTTAAATTAATGATATCCGGTTGTTCGTTATTAATCAGAATATTGAGATAATCTCTGTTGGAATTGATGCTTTTAATATTCCATTGTAGAGCTTTCAGGTTGGCAGTCATTGTCCTGGTTAGTCTGTTGTTTTAAATTTCTTACTGCTTCAAGCAGTTTTGTTTCTTCCTCCTCTGTCACCGGGTCTTCTATACTGTCTTTATTTTGTGTGTATTGAGATTTTCCCTCAAAAACAGTATAGGCCTTCCTAAGAATATTTTCTTTTGTGTTTTGATCTATGCTTGTTTTGTTGAGTATGTCTTTAAAAGACTGTAGTGCTGAGTTTTCCTCTGAATTGGTATTTATTGGCAATCTGCTTATACTAGTTCTGTAAGGAGAAGCCCATAAACATTCTTGATGATCCTCTTTATTTTAACCCATGATTGACGGAATTGGTATGAGTGACTTCCTTTTTTTTACTGCTTTCTTTCTCAAAAGCTTTGGGTAGAATTTCACTTCTCTGACTAATGGGGATCATGGCAGGCTCCCTCACTTTTAGCCTTGGGAGTTCTCTAGATGACCTCTTTATCCTTTTTATTACATTTTTCCCTCAAATGTTCGCTTCCGCATCTGGGACATCTTATGTTACACCTGCATTGTACTTCTGGATGATCATATCTTAGACATTTTTTACATTGTAATGACAAAGGGATGTACATACGACGTAACCTTAGCCTCGACAAAATAAATTCTTACTAATCTTGGTAGGTTAGTGCCTTTGAACGTTACGACCACGTCATCTGTCTCCTCTAATATATATATATATATATATATATATATATATATATATATATATATATATATAATAAAATAGAATAAAATATTGGCGAAGCGGACGTGAAAATTTGTCAATCTACATGATTCTCGTATTAAAAAGTGCGGAGCACTCCAAAGTATGGAATAACCCCGGGTCCGACAGATGGCGACAGCGCTGTTTCGTCCTAATATGGGACTCGTCAGGCCACCGCAGTCGGCACAAACCATCATCTCGCCTTTGCATCGTATAAGCCATACTTATAATCAAAATACGGCAAATAAGACGACAAAGGCGACATCTCGATGGTCCACTTGATAATACAAGAACCATACAGATTAACAAAGTTTGTAAGAGAACCGTCATATGGTGGCGCGACGGTGAATTAAAACAGAAATATGTAAAATCGAGTACACGAAACGCGCTGCCCAAAAGATAGGGGTCGAATTTTTCGGTACTGGCAAGCAAGCATACCGCTATTTAAGCAGCCAAAGCCACGTGCCGCACCAAACGATCCCACCATGAGAGCATCGTTTAGCGTGTTTCAAAGCCAAACAAGTAAATAAATATGTAGATAAGTTTTTGTCCGTGTAATTTAAAATAAAATAGAATAAAATATTGGCGAAGCGGACGTGAAAATTTGTCAATCTACATGATTCTCGTATTAAAAAGTGCGGAGCACTCCAAAGTATGGAATAACTCCGGGTCCGACAGATGGCGACAGCGCTGTTTCGTCCTAATATGGGACTCGTCAGGCCACCGCAGTCGGCACAAACCATCATCTCGCCTTTGCATCGTATAAGCCATACTTATAATCAAAATACGGCAAATAAGACGACAAAGGCGACATCTCGATGGTCCACTTGATAATACAAGAACCATACAGATTAACAAAGTTTGTAAGAGAACCGTCATATGGTGGCGCGACGGTGAATTAAAACAGAAATATGTAAAATCGAGTACACGAAACGCGCTGCCCAAAAGATAGGGGTCGCATTTTTCGGTACTGGCAAGCAAGCATACCGCTATTTAAGCAGCCAAAGCCACGTGCCGCACCAAACGATCCCACCATGAGAGCATCGTTTAGCGTGTTTCAAAGCCAAACAAGTAAATAAATATGTAGATAAGTTTTTGTCCGTGTAATTTAAAATAAAATAGAATAAAATATTGGCGAAGCGGACGTGAAAATTTGTCAATCTACATGATTCTCGTATTAAAAAGTGCGGAGCACTCCAAAGTATGGAATAACTCCGGGTCCGACAGATGGCGACAGCGCTGTTTCGTCCTAATATGGGACTCGTCAGGCCACCGCAGTCGGCACAAACCATCATCTCGCCTTTGCATCGTATAAGCCATACTTATAATCAAAATACGGCAAATAAGACGACAAAGGCGACATCTCGATGGTCCACTTGATAATACAAGAACCATACAGATTAACAAAGTTTGTAAGAGAACCGTCATATGGTGGCGCGACGGTGAATTAAAACAGAAATATGTAAAATCGAGTACACGAAACGCGCTGCCCAAAAGATAGGGGTCGCATTTTTCGGTACTAGCAAGCAAGCATACCGCTATTTAAGCAGCCAAAGCCACGTGCCGCACCAAACGCACTTTTTAATACGAGAATCATGTAGATTGACAAATTTTCACGTCCGCTTCGCCAATATTTTATTCTATTTTATTTTAAATTACACGGACAAAAACTTATCTACATATATATATATATATATATATATATATATATATATATATATATATATATATATATACCAAATTGTCTTCCTTAGTAATTTTTCTTTTAAGTCTTTTAGCATTTATGATTTCGTCTGTCGATTCTGCCTGCTTTATAAACTCTTCTATTGGAATTTCCTTTTTCGGGCCTCCTATGAAACCTTTGCAAGAAGCTGGTGAAGCTCAAATATAAGAATTTAATCCATCTTTTTTAATGATATCATTTGATAAAAAATTGTTAGCACCTGCCGCATTAGTGAATTCAACCGATATTCTATTCTCCCCTTTTTTTGATATTCTTAAAATGTCTTTAGTATTTGCTAGTTTAATTTTTTTCCCCAACGCCACTGGGTGAAGATTCCCTACATTATTGTCTTTGCTTTCTATAATTATAATGTAAAGCCCCTGTTGCCTGTAATGAAAGAAATGTACAATCTCTTTCTCATTAGAAGTTTTTGGAGGCCATTTTGGCCTTCTGTATCTACCTACATGCGCAAGGAATAAAATAGCTAGGTTATGTGGTATAAATTTTAAAGATAAATAGGAATAATATTACTAGACTTTTCCATCTCTTTGGCCTCTCGTCACAACCAAAATCACGCAGTCTAATACCGCAGAAAAATTAAATTTTAGAGCGAACACTTTTCATACACACTCATCCGAGATGGCGGCTAGGCGAGAAAAAAATGTTTTCAAACTATTTACGAAGTTTCGTTCTTAACAGTAACAGTTGAAACAGAACTTACTTTAATATATACTATGGGTTTATATGTCTAAGATCAGTTTTATTGGAAATCACCAAAAAGCTGACAAGTAAATTTAAATGTCTTGTTTGTTACTGCAAAAACAAATGTAAAGGAAACACAAATTTTACAATTCAGTTTTCATTTCGGTAAAGTGAAAAAATTATAATCTGTAAAGTTTGGCAACTTATATTTTTTTGTCCTTAAGGGCTAGTTTCTATATTAAAATTACATGAACAAAAGCATTATTATTTGTAAGGTTAGCGAACATTTCGCAATTTATATTAAATTTAATATCAAAATATCAAACCTCTTTAAAAGAGAGGCACTACATCTCAACCATCATGTTTATTAGTCAGGAAAATCATATGAGTCCACTCTACACCACCTAAAGAGGAATATATTCTGCCATGAAGAACAAGAAAATAGTGCTAGCAACCTGAAGGAGCATTTGACCACACCTCAATAATTTCCATGCTTATGTCCTTCAGAAGACATAGCATAGAAGCCATTTTATGCAGGTGGACACAAAGCATACTCCAAGGCAGACGACCATAATCAAATTCATTGGAAGAAACCGTAGAGGTATCGGTAGCTAAAGGGTGTCCATAAGGGATTCTATCCCCTCTTCTGTGGGAACTGGTGGCGAAGAACTTTTGGTACATTTCAACACCCAACGTTACTATAATACTCAGGTGTATGCTGACGATCTACATAGTTACATTCAGCGTGTGGAGGAACGGACAAATATATCGAAACTTATGCAGAAAACTCAGACACAGTGGAGGAGGTGCACTATGAAACACCTTAGGGTAATCCTGGAAAAACCACAATTATTCCTTCTACTGAAAGGAAAAAGCATGTCAGGTTAAAACTTGCAACTCTTTTCGGAACAGAACTGCAGTTAAGTGAGGAAGTTAAATACCTGAGTTTAATCCTGGATATAAAGCTCACCTGGTATTTAAATTTGCATCAAATAACCAAAGGTAAAATGGACCTTGGACAGAACTTATAGATTAGAACCATGAATTTTACACTGATTGTACACAGCAGTGATAATATAGTGGTAATATCTATAATAGCCTACAGCTCAGTTGCATGGTGGACTAAGTCTCTCTAAACTCCAGGGACTACCTTACCTGTGCGTCATGGGAGCTATGAACAACAGCCATGGGAACCTTCTAAATCCCCCCATCTTGATATGGTAATAAAAGCCAAAGCGAGGACGGGGCATTCACTTTATACTTGATAACGATTAAAGATATAATCTAACCGAAACGTCGAAAAAAAATGAAGGCTATGCAACCATATTTTAGTCAGTGGGGCATATATGCTGGAATAAAATGAGGCGTGGTGAACTATACCTTCTCTCGGACACACCAGCATCAAAGGCATAATAACGAACTCATTATTGCAGATGAGCAGTAATGTCATGCCAAAAACGTACAACTTCACCAGAATCTATACTTGACTGACTGGAAGACAGGATCTGATTAAACATAGAGTCAACCAGGACACCTCGGCTGGTTTACAGACGGGTCTAAAACTGACCATGGTATAGGAGACACAATACACACAGTCACCTCCCAATAGGTGAGGTACTGGGGCACAGCACTGTATTTTAAGCAAAAATATATTTATTTAATACATGTTTTTTAGAAAATTTAACGAAGGCTTACAGGGGCAGGATCGTTCTTATTTTCTGGATTAGTCGGACAGCGTTAAAAGTGCTTGCGTGTTATCAGATAAAATATAAAGAAGTCTCAAAATGTCTTGAAAACCTTGTTGCCCTGGCAAACCAAAACAAAAGTACTCTAGATACCAAATCATAAGAGTATTCTAGGCAATGCAAAAGGGGATCGACTAGCAAGACAAGGATCTGCTACCACATTTATTGGACTAGAACTAGTATATGTCATCACTAATGCTTATATTCGTTGGTTGATATACTGGTGGATAAATCATCAACACCAAATCCACTGGAGTCCTGTTGCGGTACACAGGCACCGCAAATGATTGCTGAAAGAACCATCTGTCAAACTAGGCAGGTATGTCGTATGTTAAAGCAGATTAGACGGTTGATAAAACTGATAACTGCCCAGTGTAGCTTAAAGAAACATCTAAACACAATGAGCATCTATAACCAAAAATCGACATGTAGAATATGTGACGAAGAGAATCAAACAGCCTCATACGAAGCTTTAACCTACTGAAGACATCTGTAAGGATCGATCAATCCTGAAGGTATATTACTTAGAGAACAAATTAGTGAACAGGCTCCCAAGCCTGATTAAGGCAACCAACCTGTCCACATAGAACAGATGTGACAGGCGACACAATAGGTCATCAGGCTACTGCATAAGGGCTTTTCAATTCAGGCCTCATATATGATTCAATCAGTCAATTAACAGTTTGCATTGTCTCGAAAAGGAATATGTGAATTTTATTGTGGTTTTTTTCTCTTACCCGCTTTTACCCTTTTACGGTTCATTTAGAGCGGTGTTTCCAATTCACGAAATACAAATACAACTGTAAAATCATTATACAGTGATTTCTCGGTAGGATAGGAACAGTAAAGATAGAAAAATAGAAGAAAAATAATAAATTTTAAACATTTATGAAATAAATTTGTACTTTTCTTCTATATAAGAACTAGGTTAATATATTGTCTCTAAAATTGCAGATTATATATGTCTTTCGCAAACAAAGCCACGTAGTAGAACTGCAAATAAAAGGAAAAAATCGAAATATTGCTGATTAGGTGATCCACAATATTATATTTATTTTTTCTAGACAAGATTAAATATATATTTTATTTTGGATTTGTTGCAAAGTTACCTTTTAAAGGCCTTCAGTCAAAGAAAATTTCTGTGGATCCTTTGGGAAAAATAACAATTAGGGAAAAAACAATTTGACAAACAAAAGAAGCAATTTAGAAGAGGAAATTATTTGACCGTAAAATAAATATTAGAAATAAATATCTGAGTGGAAAACTTTCGAGTTTAACTTAGATTCACCTATCAGATTGATATAGATTTTGATCTATTATTTTTTGTGAAATTTTTTATTATTTCAGGTTAGTTTAGGTTCTTATTGTCCAATAAAAATGTTTTCAGCTTAAAATAAACCTTAATTAGCATATAAACAAAACCTTGAAAATCGTAGGTTTAAAAAAAATACAAGCTAACAAAAGGAAATAACCAATTAAAAAAATTAAGCGATATCCGTTTTTTTTTCAGCTGTGAAAATTGTGTGGTTGGCAGTATTTGTTTACCAACTTTTTATTGTTTATGCAGAGATATACACTACTTTTAATAGGCTGGAACAACCTCTTATAATTATCTATTGTAAAGTTTTAAAAGTAACGGGCTACACATGTGTGTTTATGCAAAAGATTACTTTTTAATTGTTATAACTATCAGTGTTCTTAGTTAATATGCTATAATTTTTTTTTCGGTTTTATTTACCGCCAAAGAAATACTAGTCAATCTCGTAGACAGAAGTCTTTCATGTTTAATTTAGAAAAATTCAGGTTAATTTAACTAATAAAGACGTCATATTGCTGACAAAAATTTTTGGACTACTTTTAATTTAATAATATAAAAATTCTGTTTATTTAATTAAATTTTTCTACGGTATCTAAAATACAACTTTTGTTTTCAATATTTATGATATGATTTTTTGAAAATACCTTGTATTTATGAAATTATTATTCTATCAATATTTATATTGATGAGTGATGACATTTAAAGAAATATACATATAAAACGTGTTTTTGCGCTTGTACACAGTGGGCTGTATGTTATAAATAAGGACAAATTCATACACAGTTCTCATTATTACAGAAAAACGTGGCCCTTTTCCTATTTTGTGATTGTTTATCATTAATTTAATTTTAATGTTATTTTCGTCTTTGTGAATTACATTCAAAATATAATTAATTTTAGTGTGAAGTTGATGATAGAAAAATTTTATACACCCTGTATAATTTAATATATTGGAAAAAAATCATATGAAAAAACAAAGTCCAAGAAAACTTAACGTTTTTAAATAATAAATTTATTCTAATCTTTACATTATTATTTATATAAAACTTTTTTTTTAACTATTTTTTTTTAAGTAAATCCTTTGCAAAATTAAAAAGGCTTTCTTGTTTTTTTTTCTAAATATTGAAAATATTTCTCCAATAAAATTAAAATTTTGTTGTGGTACAGTTTAGTAAAAATAATGAAATTTCTCAAAAGAACGTGTATTTTAAAACACTTTCAATAGGAAGACAAAATATCGTCAAAACCAGCCAAGATAGGCATAGGGACACAATAACAAAAAATAAAGGGAATTTAAATATCTATTGAAAGCCTAAATAAATATAGGGTTTCATATTTGGAAAACGTAGCAAATGAGTTGCATAGACTTTACATAATAATAGTGTCCAAATACTAGTTTTATCAATATAAATCTGTCTTAATTCTTCTAATTTTCGGTTTTCGTCTTCTAGTTGAGTTTTTATGTCTTGGTGGCTTTGTAGTTTACAAAGTTGAGATTAACATAGATAGATTTACTTTCGAAAGGCGAATCCATTTTAATTATATGCTTCCAGTGCCATTGATTTTATTTGAACTTTACAATTAGTTCCGGATCCAAGTATGATCCAAGTAACAGTATATTGTTTATCGATTTCTGACAATTTATTATAACAATTAAATGGGGTGTTATTGTACTTAATTATTTTTCATCGATGGTTTCCGTTATTTGAATTTCATGTAGTTGCATCCAAAAGGATCATAAGACGTAGTGTTCGTTTAATGCTTGATACGTTGAACGAAGGTTGTTGTCTGCATGAGTTATATGGGCTTCTTTGCAAATGTAGTTTGTTGGTTGAATTTCTAAACATCTTTAGCTCATGTAGGCATATTTCTCATTGTTTTGTGCAGGGGTTGCCAAAGTGTGCGCCGCGGTGCCCTGGGGCACTGTTTTCTCTTTTACGGAATCTAAATTTACTTATATTCGCCGGTACAAAATAAACAATTCAAATCGCGTGCACTTCATGCGTAGGTAACGCCGACCGTCATTCACTTAATATTGTTAGGGGGGACCAGTTCCCTGTAACATGGAGTCAGGTTTGGCACCGCCAAATTCATTGCTGGCCGGGCGCGAGAGAGAGCGGAATATCTTCCAGCAGCGCGTATTCAACCGTCGACGGGAATTTTCGCGAGCGTCCATTGGTAGTATTACGCCGCCGTAGGCTAGTAGGTCGCATTGTCAAGTTAGTTTATTTATTGTAAGCTTAAGCAGTTGAATTGTTTAGATAAATAGAAGTAATAATAAAGTGTTCTTACTACTGAAAGTAGTGATATAGAGTGTTGTGGTTACAAAGTTTATTTAAACTTATGTACGCCAGCAAGCCAGTTGCTTTGTTTTATTTGTGGCGTTTTATGTTTTCGTAAAAAGTTAGTCAAAAAATGGAAAGATTTATATTAAGTAAGCTAGTCGAGAATTCAAGTCAAAGTGATGAGGCCTCGAAAAGTGGCGTGGAAGTGAAATGGCGGAAATATAAAAAATACGATGATAACCGTTTGGATTTTGGTTTTATTTCAGTAGAAGTAAATAATGAAGAAAGACCGCAGTGTATACTCTGTTTGAAAATTCTAGCGCCCGAAAGTATGCTCCCAAGTAAGCTAGAGCGAGATCTCGAGACCATTCACCCTACCATGGTTGAAAAATCATTCGAATTTTTTAATAGAAAGTTGCAAAATTTACAGAAACAGAAAAATGTGTTCACTCAACAAGTTTCAGTACCTAGCAACGCACTGCTAGCATACAGGGTGGCGAAGTGCAAAAAACCTCACACCATTACAGAATAACTTATTTTACCTGCTGCTCTCGACATGGTTAATATTATGGTGGGAGAATCGGCGGAAAAACTAATGCAAAGGTACCTCTATCTAACAACACTACCAGTCGAAGAATCCGTCATATAGCTGAGGATCTCAATGACCAATTAATAGAGAAAATGAAAGGCAATAAATTTGGTCCGCAACTTGATGATGCTACTGACAGTAATAAAGATTTATTTGTTATGTACGCTTTCTGGATGACAATATTATTGTTGAAAACCTTCTTTTCTGCAAAATCATCACTAAGGGCGCAAAAACTCAGGATTTGTTTGAAATTCTTGACAAGATTACAACAAAAAATAATTTAGATAGGGTATATGGATCCATTGCATCATCCACAGAGAAGCACTTGCGTCGAAGTCGATGAGCTGTAAATTAAATTTGGTATTGCAACGTATCACAGATGTAGTAAACTACATAAAAACTAGACCGCTGAACGCCAGACCATTCAAAAAACTTTGCATGCACATGGGAGCTGAACACTCAGTCTTGCTATCTTACTGCAGTTTACGACGACTTTTACGTGAAATTGTTTTATCCCGTGCATTCGAGTTCTATTAAGAAATTGACACTTTTCTGGAAGAGTAATGTTATGCAAACTCCAGGTACTTGTCAAACCAGATTTTATACTAAGACTGGCATATTTGTGCGATATATTTGACAAACTTAACTCCTTGAATTTGTCCCCATGTGGCAATAACCGGCATATCTTGAGACTATTGGAGAAGATTGCGGCGTTTATGAGAAAAGTGCAGTAATGAGGTCAAGATTGTTTTCTACATAAATCCATAAATATACTTTCCTAATGAGGTCGTTGTCTTTCAAGACTTGCCGTCCTTTTTCACGGAACAGCTTTCGAAGATCTTTGAATGGCTTGCAAAATACTTTGCGGAAGAAAATGTGGAGAAATTTTTGGTGGATTCAAGATCGTTTACATGTTAAAGTTCCACCAGAATTCACGTCACAAGAAGGGAGAGTCTCATTGAAGTCTTAAAACAAAATTCGCTCCTTCCAATTTGGTGGAGTTTTGGATGTCAATAATATGTTTATAAAAAAATTGAACCCACTTCTAAAAGTGCGTTAAAAAGTGAAAAAAAAACTATAAATTTTTATATGAAATATAAATTTTTGAAGTCGGCGCAAAACTAATACCTGACAAAATGCAATTCGCATAAACAAATTAAAAATAATTGTTTTTTTACCATAATTTGTATATATCGGTAGTTATTTATTTCATATAGAAATAATTTGGCGTCGACTTCAAAAATTTCAATTTCATATAAAAATTTATAGTTATTTTTCACTTTTTAGCGCATTTTTAGAAGCCAATCAATTTTTTTTATAAAAATATTATGTTTCGATTTTTAGTTTTGAATTCATTATGATATCCATAAATTATTTGAACTAAGTACTAATCGAGAGTACCCCGCAATGAGTTCAAGGTGACAAAAAAGTATCCATTTTATCCAAAGTTGTAAATCGCCCTCAAATTAACCACTAAAAATTCTTTAATTCTTAGAGTTGTCCAAATACCAGTGAAATTTTGTAAAATAAATATTTAGTCTGTCATAGTAAAACCACTATTAATTAAATTTCAAATTAATTTTAGATTGGTAATATAGGCCCCAGAACCTTCCAGTATCGATATTTAAAGAACCTGAGACGTAAATTTCTTAGCTCGATGTATTTTATATTGCATATTGAGTTCGTATACGCCCCAAGAACCCCGTAATATCAATTTTAGGCAAAATCGGAAAATATAAAATTTTCAGCACCTCATATTGTATCTTATCATAGTTGTAAATAATTAACTTCATATTCGTCATACACGACCACGAAAACCCCCTAATACCAAATCTAAAAAAATGCGAATAAGGTAAGGTCATATTGCATTTGACATATTAGATTTTCTTAAAATAATTTTATATTCGCTATTTACATCCTCACAGACGAGTCAATCCCACCTTTAAACAAAATCAAAAAATGTAAAATTTTTAGTCTGCTATATTAGATTCGCCATATTGAATGAAAAAATAGTTTTAAATTCATAACTTACACCCTTAAGAACCCCCTATATCAGTTTTGGACAAAATCGGAACATGTAAAATTTTTAAGATGTTATATTGCATCCGCCAGGGTGAATTTTCAAAAAATAATTTAATTTCGAAATTAACACTAACAAAAATCCCCCAATACTGATTTTAGACAAAATCAAGAGATGTAGAATCTTTACTAAGTGTATACTTGGTCAGTTTAAATTTCTAGGCTTAAAAAATAACGGGTGTCTATAAAAGAAACCTGAAAACAGTAAATAGCATATATATTATATTGACACTAGAGCGTCATAAATGTAAGTCACTTGAGCGTCATTAATATTCATTTTCAGTTTTATATGCTGGCTATTACAGCGTCAGTGAAATATTCGGATGTTCTTATTATGAACATTGGAGCGTCTTGCGATGTTGCCTATATGATGTACTTTTGTAGGATATAGTATTAAATTTAAACTTCTTTACAATATGTAAATTTTTATTTGTGGAAACTTCAAGTTAACCTATTAATTAATAATTGTGTTCTTGGGTGCATATTTTTAATAAATTATTTTTATAAAAAAGCTAAACCGACGTCAAAAAACTGCACTAAAAGTAAAATACAGGGTGATTCAAAAATCGATCACGAAACTTAAGGGGGTGATTCTACTTGACAAAATAAGGGTAGAGCTTCATATAATTTTTTTTCAAAATGTCATTCGTTTTCGAGTTACAAGCCGTCCAAGTTCAAGTTTTTATTTTTTGTTTTTTGAATTACTCGCTTACAGGAAAACCGATTTGACTAATATTTGAAAGATAGGCTAAGTCTTCTGCGCTTCATCATTTTAGTAACAATTCACATTGATTGTTTGCCGCTAGAGGGCACTTTACCTACATTGAAAATTGTTTTTTTGTCATAATTTTTTAGTGTTGACAGCTACAGTAGTTTTTGGCATAATTTCTGAAAGACTGATGCCAGGCCTTTAAAAAAGGTGCTCTTTATTTACATCGCTAAACCCAACGGTTTAGACGTAAATCACCCTTAAAAATTAAGTGGTAAATTTACTTTTCTCATTTCATTACCACCAGCTACCAGGTAAATAGCTATCAAAGTATACTAGAGCTGTCAGTTTAACATCAAATAAATTCGCTTTTTAAACTATTTAATTTATAATCTATTTTATTTGATGTTAAACTGACAGCTCTAGTATACTTTGATAGCTATTTACCTGGTAGCTGGTGGTAATGAAATGAGAAAAGTAAATTTACCACTTAATTTTTAAGGGTGATTTACGTCTAAACCGTTGGGTTTAGCGATGTAAATAAAGAGCACCTTTTTTAAAGGCCTGGCATCAGTCTTTCAGAAATTATGCCAAAAACTACTGTAGCTGTCAACACTAAAAAATTATGACAAAAAAACAATTTTCAATGTAGGTAAAGTGCCCTTTAGCGGCAAACAATCAATGTGAATTGTTACTAAAATGATGAAGCGCAGAAGACTTAGCCTATCTTTCAAATATTAGTCAAATCGGTTTTCCTGTAAGCGAGTAATTCAAAAAACAAAAAATAAAAACTTGAACTTGGACGGCGTGTAACTCGAAAACGAATGACATTTTGAAAAAAAATTATATGAAGCTCTACCCTTATTTTGTCAAGTAGAATCACCCCCTTAAGTTTCGTGATCGATTTTTGAATCACCCTGTATAACTTATAAACTGTGTTAAATTATAATAAATTTAATAATTATGGATTTACTAATTTACTTAGCACTTTTTTGAAGTTGGCGCCATGTTGGTTGAAGGGATTATTAACCGACTTCTAAATGAAGGAGGTTCTCAATTCGTCGACTATGTATTTTTTTATATATGTAAACCGATTACTCCGGAACGGCGGCACCGATTTGAATGAAATTTTTTTTGCGTTATGTTCAGGAAGTTGCTGCGGTCCCATATTTTTTTGGTTTAGATTGGTGCAGTAAAACCCAAGATGGCGCTAACAATATGGTGTTAAAAAAATTAATTTTGTCCGATTTTGTCCAAAATTGGTAAGGGGGAATTTTCGGGGTCGTACACAACGAATATGAAATTATTTTTAAAAAATTCAATATGGCGGATCCAATATGGCAGACAAAAAATTTAATTTTGTACGATTTTCTCGAAAATTGGTATGGGGGAGTTTTCGGGGTCGCACATAACGAATCCAAAATATTTTTTAAAAATTCAATATGGCGGTCAAAAAAGTCAATTTTGTCAGATTTTTTCAAAATTTGTACAGAGGAGTTTTCGGGGTCGCACATAATGAATCTAAGATTATTTTTTAAAAGTTCAATATGGTGGAACCAATATGGCGGACGAAAAAATCAATGTAGTCCGATTTCCTCCAAAATTGGTACAGGGAAGTTTTCGGGGTCGCACATAATGAATCTTAAATTATTTTTACGAGACCAGGTAAACAAGGCAACCAGGATAGCGGGAGCCTTACGAACAACCATATGGAAAAATGCACACATATCAATTCCAGCAAAAGTTAGAATATATAAAGCATGTGTCAGGCCCGTAATGACATACACGGCAGAAACACGAGCTGACACAGCAGAGACTAAGAGGATGATGCGAACCAATGAAATGAGAATATTGAGAACGATCACAGGAAACACACTCTGGGATCAAAGAAGAAGCAGCGAAATAAGGGAAGAATGCAAGACGGAAGGCGTGGTAAGATGGACACGCGCTAGGAGACGCTTCTGGAACGAGCACATATCTAGGATGGAGAACCGCAGACTGGTAAAAATCGCCAGAAATGGAAAACCAGCATCCGGCAGACCGCCGGGACGGCCCCCCAAGAGGTGGAAGGATAGCTGGTCGTCGGCATCTCAGGAGAGACAAAGAAATGGGTAGAAACAAGCCTTAGGCTTTCGCAAAGAAGAAGAAGAAGAAGAAATTATTTTTAAAAAATTCAAGATGGTGGATCCAATATGGCGGACAAAAAATTAATTTTGTCCGATTTTTTTCTAAATCGATATGAAGAACTTTTTGGGATCACACATTACGAATCCGAAATTATTTTGAAAAAAAAAAATAAATATGGCGGATCCAAGATGGCGGATTAAAGATTCTACATCTTTCGATTTTGTCTAAAATCAGTTTTGGGGGATCTTTGTTAGTGTTAATTACGAATTTAAAATATTTTTTGAAAAACAATCTGGTGAATTCAATATGGCGTCTTAAATTTTACATTATTCGATTTTCTCCAAAATTGTTATAGGGTGTTCTTGAGGGTGTGAATTATGAATTTAAAAGTATTTTTTTAGGGTTCAATATGGCGAATCCAATATAGCGGACTTAAAATTTTACATTTTTCAATTCTGTTCAAAGGTGGGACTGAATCGTTTTTAAGGATGTAAATAGCCAATATAAAATTATTTTAAGAAAATCTAATATGTCATGCAGTATGACGGTCTAGAAATTTTAGATTTCCGGATTTCATCCAAAATTGGTACTAGGTAGCTTTGAAGGGTTTACATTTAGATTAGATTAAGAAGTTAAATTTTTTTTTTGGAATTCAATATGGCGGATCCAATATGGTGGGTTGAAAATTTTACCTTATTCGCATTTTTTTAGATTTGGTAATAGGGGATTTTCGGGGTCGTGCATTAAGAATATGAAGTTAATTTTTTACAACTATTTAGTCGATAAGATACAATATGAGGCACTGAAAATGTAACATTTCCTGATTTTGTCTAAAATTGATATTCCGGGGTTTTTGGGGCGTATCCAAACTCAAAATGCAGTATAACATATATATCGGGCTAAGAAATCTACGTGTCGAGTTCTTTAAATATCGATATTCGAAGGTTTTGGGGCCAATGTTACCAATCTAAAATTAATTTGTAATTTAAGATAGGGGATTTACTATGACAGACTAAATATTTGTATGATACAATTTCACTGGTATTTCGAAAACTCTAAGAATCAAAGAATATTTAGTGGTTCATTTTAGGGTGATTTGCAACTTTAGATAAAATGGGTACTTTTTTGCCACTTTAGAATCATTGCGAGGTACACTAATCTCGATTAGTACTTAGTTTAAATAATTTATGGATATCATAATGAATTCAAAACTAAAAGTCGAAAAATAAAATTTTTATAAAAAAAAATTGAACCGACTTCAAAAAGTGCGCGAAAAAGTGAAAAATAACTAGAAATTTTTATATGAAATTGAAATTTTTGAAGTCCACGCCAAGTTATTTCTAAATTAAATAAAGAACTACTAATATATAAAAATTATGGTAAGATCGCAATTACAAATAAAGAATTTTTAATCTGTTTATGCGAATCACATTTTGTCAGATATTAGTTTGGCGCCGACTTCAAAAATTTCAATTTCATATAAAAATTTATAGTTATTTTTCACTTTTTAGCGCATTTTTAGAAGTCGGTTCAATTTTTTTATAAAAATTTTATTTTTAAATTAATTTTTTGTGATATGATATTTTTAACCGACTTCATTTCTATATCATATGGTATTGTTTACTTAGCTCTTGTTCTGTGTTTAAACTTTTTGCTTTAGTTAAGAGGGTATTTGTATAGTTTAAAATTATTTTCTATAAATTTTTAATTTGGCGCTACTTTCAAAAAAGTGCTAAGTAATTTAGTAAATCCACAATTATTAAATATATTGCAATTTAAAATAGTTTTATTTTTTACGTTTTAGTGTAATTTTTTGAAATCCTAATATTATTGATACAAAAAATACACGCAAGATGTTTAAAGTGGAAACAAGAAGAAATTTCGTTGAGATAGTATAAAAAGGGCGACGCCTCTAAACATCTTATTTCAATCACAAATTATGCGCAAAAATATTCGCTCACTAATTAATTATTTTTCCGTTATTGGCCTCCTTGCATGAAGCTACCGAGGAAATCCTTAAATAAGAAACATCTGGTAGTACTCTCTAGAGTATACTGAAAACCACGTCAAAATAACTCACTTCTTACAAAAGTTATATGCAAATGAAATCGATTAAACTGTTTACTAACCAACAGCTTTTTTCAGTTTTTATTCCCTTGTTATTAAACCTTTCTTGAAAATATTTTGATGAAAACACTCCGAAGAACCCCATAGTACAAGCTGAAAATTTTGTCGAAATATCTTAATTGTATCAAAAGTTATATCCGAATTAATTCATTTAAAAAATTTTCCTAATCAACAAATTTGTTCAGTTTTAAACTTCTTGATAATAAACCTATCTTGAGAATATTTTATGAGACTCCTCCAAAGATTCCCTCACATTTATTTCCAAAGTAGTCCCAGGGATCGACTGTGACCTGCAAGGAGTCTATGGCATATACTTTGGGATAACGAGTCGACCATTTTTTTTAGTCCAACAAAATTTATTACTCCATTTGGTATATATTTCCGAATCTCCGCGTTCTGCGTTCCATAACCAGACCATGATTTCTGTTGTCAAAAACACATTTAAGTTGATAAAATTGTAAAAATGCAATATTAAGAAGAAGCGGGGGGAAGGGTCTGTGGATAGCAGAAAAATTAGCTCGTGGTCTACGGTATAAAAAAGTTTGGGAACCTTTGCTTAGAATATGCTGAAAATGTCATTAAAATTTCTCACTTGAAATATTCGCGGTTTGAAAGACAACATCTTATAATCTATATGATTCTCTATGGACATTAACAGTATGCCCCACTAAAGCAGATAATTGTTCAATATAGGTTTCGGACGTATTTAAAACTTGAGTAAGTGTAGACAGGTGTTTACGCACTCTTGGGACTGTAATTGCTTTGTGATTTTTCGCCTCGGATAAGTTTGGAACCTTCATATGTACGAAGAGTGAATCTTTGTAGTTCCGCTGGTCTTTTTCTACTAAGTAGAAGCATACTTCAAAACACAATTTCTAGTAATGTTACATAAGCATCTTTATCTTTACAATTTGTGATTAGTTGCTATATTGCTGAATCTCCTTTTGGATCTAAATAATTTTTCATCACTTTTAGATTATTCGCACGGGGCAACATTGTTAATTTGTTCCACTTTCTAATGTTAAGATCGTTTAAAGCTTCAGTTAATACTTTAAAACGTCATTTACTATAAATTAGTTGAATTAACGTCTTGAGATCGGCCTCAGCCTCTGTAGAAGGAATGGTTGAACACACGTCTTTTCTTTTAAGAACCAAAACAATTGCAAGTTGAGGACATTGTGTGATAAATCTGCCTGAATTTAATGCAATGTAAACCAAATCATAACGATCACAATCATCATTATATTTTGCAACAGTTTTCGTAGCCGAAAAAAGAAGTTCTAAATTTCTGGTTTGTGATTTCAATTTTTTTTCATCTCGACGGGCAGCAACTTTTTGTCGACCTTTAAATTTTTATCTAAAAGGTCTTGTGCTTTAACTTGGTGCTTTTTATCGAATTTTCCCATGCCTTTCGATGTCGCCAAAGTTGATTTGAAAAGAAAACCCCCGTACAATTTATACAAGGAAATTTTTTTATTCATTTGCGATTTTCTAACAGGCTTGTATATTATGCTGCTGTTCAGAAACCCCTTTTTTTAAGTTCACAAAGTAATTTATTTCTCGTCTTTTTCTTTGGAGGCAAACCACTAATTTTTTTGAGCTTTGTTTTCGAAAGAATAAGCTCCTAAAAGGTATTTTTTTAAATTTCCTTTTCACAAAGTTTTCGGAACATATTTCGTATTACAATTAGATACTACCAAATTTATAATATACCAGATTGCACGACCTAAACCTTACGTAGTCGTCACCAAATATACGGCTCATTTTCAAAGTCACTAGCTCAGAATTTTCAAATTTCACTCCCTGTACAAGAACAAATAAGTTTATTGCTACATATAACTAGAAAAACTAATAATTTCTGAACCGTTTTAAGCATCTCAGTGTTGCCAAATTGTGTGACGCCGGGTACGCGAACAAATATAAGAGATACTTCTGTATATACAATATACGTTGTCTTCGCTAGCTCCTCTTACGGTCACTAGTTTGAACTAATATTATACGCTTTCCGTATAATTTTGTAGATATTTTCGGCAATAACGCGTCTTGAGATTTTTTGGCACAAGATTAGTTTCATTATTATAAACTTGAATTTATTTTTTTACACGAAATGTGCATAGAGCGTCAGTATACTGGCGCTCTCTGCACCTTGACGCTCTAATGAATGTAAAACGACAATATAGAGGCGCTCTAGTGATAGTATGATATATATATATATATATATATATATATATATATATATATATATATATATATATATATATATGAGCCTCAGATTGTGGTTCTTTTCATTTCTGTGCTTGGTCATTAATGTCAATGTACAGTCGTGTTCAATGAAGTGTTGTGGTTTGCTACTATGTAGTAAGCAGGTAGCAAATCTTGTACGACACTTTGTTGAACACGATTGTATACATATTTCGACTCGGGCGCCGTGACAAAATAGTGTACTTGAAAGTGTGCCGCTTACTGAAAAAGTTTGGGAATCCCTAGTTTAGTGCTACGTATGGTTTATAAAGTATATTGACAAGGGAATAATTTTGAAATATTGATACATTTTTTTTTTCGAATAAGAGGAAGTTCTAAAATTAATATTATATTGAAATCCTTCAGAAAATCTTTAATTTTCCGTAATTTTTCAAAATTTAAAAAATTTTCTATAATTTCGTCTAGGGGTAATTTATCTTGATTTAAATAATGATTTAATTTTCTTATTTCTTTTAATAGTTCTTCTGGGTTAAGAATGGAATTATGGAGAATATTAATTTTAGCAAAAGCTATTAAAATTTCAATTTTTTCGAGAACATTCTAAACTGATTATTGAGAGATAGAGAGTTTATAACGTTATATATTGAATATTAATCAAAGTTAGTTTGTCGTAATTTAAACATTTTAATTATAGCCTCTGTTGAAGAATTTGTGATTTTAGCATTAATTTGTTATGTGTTGTGTTCGATATCATTGCTTTAAATTTATTGATTTTAGAATCTAAGAACGTAATGTGAATTATAGCGCTTATTTTTGGTTTATTTTGATTTTTGTAAATCTTTAATTCATGTTCTGCGGCATTTGGATATAAGTTTTCAGTTACACTTTTCAAAAATGTTCCTAAATAATTAAATAGATCTCTTTTGTTTCTATGTACATATTTGTTTTAATAAAATTTCTACTCTTTGTTCAAACGTTTTTAATGGAGTAAGCAAGTTAGGTTTCATAATAATTTCGTGTTATGTTTTATATTATAAGCTATTCTTTTAGCGTGTATTTTTAAGTTTTGGAATTTAGTAATTAAAGCCGTAATATCTATTTTTTGAATAAATGTCCAGAAATTGAATTCGATTTATAAGGTTTCTAGTCTAAAGTTCCTGGGTGTTCACGTAAGTTATTAAATTTCACTGTACTTTCGATGGTCCAGATCTAGATTGGGTTATGTGAATAATTTCTTTCTTTTTTGTTCTTGAATTTTCAATTGCGATTTTTATTATTTTCCAGTATTTTTATTAATGTGGAAGATCCTAAGAATTTGTTTTTTATTGTGCTTGATTTATCGAAATATTTCTCATATACTTGAAATCTGATTATTGGATCTTTTGTTTTGATTGATTGTAACGATGATTTTTGTTCCATTTCTTTAGTTTCTCTAGCGATTTTTTCGTATAAGATTGGCGTATTATTTTAATGGTTGAATAAATACTCAGTATACACCTATGATGGAATTATATCCATAGGGTTTTTAGAAGTTGTGTATCCAAGAATAAGTTCATACAGGTTAAAATTCATGGCAAAGAATTTGATTGCTGGTGATAAGGGGTGGTAGCATGTATTTTTATATTATGCTATTTTAGTAAACCAGTAACTGTTTCGTTTTTAAATTCTTATTATTAATATTATCAGAGACAATGTGTTTAGAGTTTTGTAAAAATGAAAAAACATTGCTTATTTATATATATCTATTATCGTTAAGAATTTTTGTTTGCCATTAATCAATGTGTCTACATGTATTATTTTAAACGGCTTGCTTGGACTTTTAGAGTAGGTTAGGTTCTTGTTATATTTTTATCTTTGACAGATTTCGCAAATATTTATATATTTCGCAACATCTGATTTTAAAGATTTCCAATAAGAGTTTTCTTTTTAAGAATCTACAAGTTTCTTCAATACCGCGGTGATTTGTTTTCCTTCATGACGGTATTTTATTATTAATTTTCATTCGTTTAGTTTCGCGTTATTTATTAATTTCTTACAGTCGATTAGTAGCAAAATTAATTTTTAATTATTGTGAAGAGAAATAAATATATGTATTTTTATTTAATAAGTATTCTTTTGGTTATTTATTTGTTGTCGTTATAATTGTTGGTAATGTTACATCGATAATCTTGTGTCGATCCAAAATTTCGCTTTCATTTTGGGTTTTTTATTATAAATTAGTGTGGTTTGCTATTGATTAATTCATCTAATAATATCATGTTCGAATAATTTTCTACTGCATTAGTACTGCGTGTGTACTATGTATTATCTGAATTATTTCCTTTTTGGTTAGTTGGAGCTTTAGTTTGAATATTTTGGAGGATTGTAATTTTGGGTTTTTGATTTATTCCTCGTTTACTATTTTCTTCGATAGTTTGATTAATCGCTCGGCTTCTGCCATCTGGATTTAGATTTTCAGGATTAAATTAACTATAACTAACTTCAAAAACTTTATTAATTTCTTAGCTGATGTCGCCTGGCTATATATGACCGATTCTATGACGTTTAATGAATGAGTTCTTTTAGATTAAATAGTAGAATGGGGGGTCGGTGATCGGTATATATTTTAAATTCTCATCAGTATGGATAACGAACGAAATATTTACATGCTCAAACTATACATAATAGTTTTTTTATGGTAGAATATTTTTGTTTGGTTTCATTAAAAGATCGAGATGAGAAAGTAATAGGAACATTTGATGCGTCTGGGTCTTTGAAAAGTCGAAAGGGGATTCTTTTCAATTGATAATGACATTTTTCGTAACTTGTCAAACATATCCGATATGTTGGGTAAGAAGAATTTGTCATCAATTGATTTTAAGTTTAGTTTCCATTAATTGATCACAATTCGCCATTTGCGTTGTCTGCTAGAATTTAACTTTGTCGACCATTTACATATTGGACTACTCCGCGCTGAATTTGACTTTTGACATTACTTTTTGTTTATGAATTTAAGTAATTCAATGTAACGTAATCTAATGGAATTAGATCACGCGATCGAGGAGGCCAGATCATTAATCCAAAAGGGCCAATCTACTTATCCTGGAAGTGAACGTTTAACCAGTTTGTTACTCGTAATGTAAAGTGAGCAGGACATTCTCCTTGAAAAACAAGGTTTCTTCTAAAGTCTAAATGTTCGTCCTTCAGTTTAGTTATAACAATATTGGTTAAAATTTCCATATATGAATTTTGATTTAAATTATCTACGAAAAAATAAGGTCCAATTATTCTACGATACATTACGCCACACCAAACATTAACTTTTTAAAATGTTTGACTATGAGTGGCAATGCCAAAATTCTAATTCACCTGTGTCCATTACTTACAATTTCGTTAAGATGCTACCCCATTGGTGGTAAAACTTAGCGTGTCTGAAAATAATATGTTGCTATAAAAAAATCTATTAACTAAACTTTTTTCACCCATTTATAAACCAAACTCCAAATGGCGTGCATCATCTCCATCTTGCAGTTTATTAATAAATTTTGGCTTGAACGCCCGAAATTAGTTGCTTACTAAAATACTGTGAACATGAGACTTGCTAGATGTACTTAAAATGTCTTTTCTTCCTTAAGGATAATTCAGGATTTTGTTGTACTGAGTCAGAAACTACTAAGGTGGCAGCGTCATTATAGTTGTACTTCTTTCCTATTTTTCACCTCCTCAGTCGCATCAAATTTTTGAAATAGTTTACGCACGACTTTTCGAGTTAAAACATACCTTATATAAGTTTTTACCGAGGAATACAACATAAACAACTACTATTTGAGTCGGTAATTAATCAAATTTTGCTGCAAAAATAGCTCTTCTATATCTATTCGAACCTATAAGCGTGGAATTTCTTACTAGGTTTCTTGATTTTTGATCTACAAAAATCTGTTGATAAGCCATAGATATGCTTAATTTTGTAATCATGCACGCTATTTTTCTAAAATAACTTGCCAATTTGCTAACAGAATAGAATTTATATCTGGTGGCAAACAGTGACAACCTAGATTTAAAATAGTCTGACAAAATTCTGTAAATTATACAATGATTTGCACGGTCAAGTAAAAATTTAAAGCATTGAGAAATATTGCTTTTGGGCGATCATTATCAATTAATTGTACAGTTTGAAAGGTTCAGTTATTTAAAAAGTATGAAGTATTTTTAAAATTTATGATTGCTTAGACTCCGAATATGTGTCCAAGAAGGTTTTTTTTTTGGCAATAGTTGAGGTGTGTGCTGGTCTAAAACTACCTAATTAAAATCATTGACGATTTTTCTTATCGAACTTAAAATTTTTTAAAAATTAACAAATTTAACATTCGTTAATGAGGGTCGCTAAATGAATATTAGGAATTTTACAACTAAATCTTATATAATTTCATAAGTCTGAATCCAAAATTTCCAAACACTGGAATCAAATATTCTTGAGTTTAAGATCTTAAAGCATTAACTAAATATTTAGCCCCTAATTTACTAACATGCTTTAACTTAATAACCAGTTTAAGTTAATAGTAGAAAGTTTAAATTGACAAATGCTAGGCAAGCAAGTTGAGCCTTAAAAATACAAGAATACTAAGTTGTTTGAATTTATTATCGATCCGTCAAAAATGGAAAATTTTATTTAGTTTCGGGATACAATTTTTTCTCTCACTGATTCCAAGGATTTATCTCTAGATTTTTATTCTTAATTTCTCTTTATACATTTTTATTTCTTAACATATGAAATACAAAACATAACAGTGTCATGAACAAAACAAAACTGTCCGAATAGAAGATCTAACTTCCATAGCAACTAGATTGTGTCTAAACCTTCTTAGTAATCTCGGTGATAAATATTAACAAAAAATTTGGACTTAATGCTTATGATTTTCAACCAAAGACCTTGGACCTGAACTTCTCTTATGTTGAACTTCCAGCTCCACTTTTGAGATATCAGCAGTAGTCAGCTAACATCGATACATATTATTTTTTTTTGATAGCTGTGTTCCACATCTTTGATATCTTGATGGAAACACTCCTTGCTTTTCGCTTCCATTGACATATATAATAAGCTGCGCGTCCCCAATGCCGGCCATTGCCAGAGTCCGAGGGAATAAATTTCTTTTTTAATGGGAAGGGCATAGGGCAAGTAAATCTATGTGAGAGTGCAAATAATATAATTTTACGTTCATCATATTTTGTGCTAATTTCTTATAATTACTCTTTTTTTATTTCCTAAAAATTCTTGGAGTACTTTTTTGAAGCTAATCTGGGCATCTCTAATAATTATTTAATTATATTTATTTTTAAAAAGCCATAATTCGGATAAAAAAATCGTAGATGGACAATCGAAAGATTTTTTGAAGGGAAAGGTAAACGATGCGACAAGCAGAAATTAGCTAAAAAGTTTTTTTTTGTTTCCGAAACATAACCTCGAATATAGCCAAAAATACATTTTTCTGCTTGTTTGGTTTGTAGGCACTGCTATAAGGCAATTCCCCTTTCGATTTGATGGCCACCCCGACGTTGTCTGGCTCTAAGTTATATCAAGGCCACTTTACTTTTACTCTATTATTTGCAATTCTATATTTTTCTGCTATCATGAATTTTTCTTTTATCATCGCTTCATTTTTTTTTTGACTTGAAGTTTTATGGTTTTTACTGAGTTGTTCAAGATCTATTTCATAACATGGAAAATTGGTACTTTTATATGTAAGATAAATGTGTGATAGGTATTTATGAAGTGCCAATATGCGATATGGAATATTGCCATCTTTACAAAATGTAGGTCTGTACATCATAATTTTGCGTGTATTGAGTATGATTTTAACTATGGAATGGTTTTGTACGCATACTAGTTTTCGTATGGATTTAATGGCTAATATTTCCCTTTTTTTCCATGTCCATGACCGCAGTTTCTGCTAGAAGAGCCGCTCTTGGAGACTTATTCCAAGGTCCTCGAAGAATATGATATCTAATTTCTTGAACGTTTATTTTCTGTTGGCTTTATAAGTATTACCCCGAAATCTAGGTGTGATCTGATCACCCCACTGAAGATTGCCATCGTTATATAAGGGTCCGCTCCCCATCAAACACAGTCATTACTTATTTATTATTATTATGTTAATAATAATAATTTTTTCAACATTTTCAATATGGCCATCCCATTATAGATGCTGTTGTATGATAATTCCCAAATATTTCTCTTGTTTTTTGATTTTTATTGGGTGATTGTTGATCATAATATTAGGTTCTATTTTTACATCGTCCCTTCGTAAACCAGATTGCTTTACATGTGTCCACTGATAGGTCTAGGTTGTCTTCTTTTAACTGTTTGAGGAATTTTGTTATTGCCTCCTGGATTTATATAGGCATGTCCTTTATTTTAGTTCCTTTTTTACTGATTATCAAGTCGTCGGCTCATCCAATTAGTTTAACATCTCCGAAATTTAATATAAAAAATCCAAAATGTATATGTTAAATAAAATAGTACTTAGCGGCGAGCCTTGAGGTTTTTCAGCACTGGCCCTAGAACTGCATCATTGCTTCTATTGTAGAACAGTCGATTTTTTAATATGTCCTATATATATATATATATATATATATATATATATATATATATGTATATATGTATACTAATTTTATGTCCAAGCATACAGCCAAAACCGTTTGTGATGATTTACAAGAAATAGACGGGTTTTGTATTTCGGTGTATGTATACAAAACTCGTCTATTTCTTGATTTCTTCGGTGTACAACCTGTTAATAACTTATTGATTTACAAGAAGCCTTATATATGTAGGACATTATATATGTTACATTATCATATATTCCCCTTCATTTGCCAAAACCCGTCTGTTCGTTTACAAATGTTACCATTTTTTCTAGAATCCATTTCATTCTATTTTTGATCAGAATGTATATGATTTTGCAGGTATATGATGATGGTAATATTGACCTGTAGCTTTTTATTAGTGTAAACTCCTTGTTAAGTTTAGCAATATTGATGACATTGAATTTTTTCCAATCTTCTGCGAGTTGTTTTCTAAATAAACATTTATTCTATATGTTTAAGAGCATTTGTTTGGTTTTCAACGGAAGCATTTTAATCATGAGATACGATATATCGTCTATTGCTGGACAAGAGTTTTTTCCATTAATTGTAGCGTTTAATTCGTAGATGGTTCGATGACTTCATTAGTCAACTGAAATTATGCCATTGTTGCGTTTATTTGGGTGATTTGCAAGTTTATTCCATGTATATTTAATACTGGGTTCTCTGCTTCGCATCATTTTTGGAATTTTATATTTATTTTGCATCAGATTTTTTCTGATATACATGTATTTTTGGCCTTTATAAAGTTCTTAATGGTTGATTCCATTTTGAATATGTTGATGAATGTTTATCTTCCCCTTATCCATTCTGAGCATTTCTCATCCTATCATATGTAACCTTTTTTTATTTGATATGTTGCATTCTTTACAGAGAATGACTTCTTTAACTGCATTATTTATTATAACCCTCAATCTTTCTATCATTACATCATTGTCTATTATGAGTCTGAGAGTAAATTGTGGTACTATATAGGGCCCAGTTTGCTCTAGTCAGGCTTCTTTTTTTGTAATGACTTGTTTTTTCTAATTTTCGTATCGCATTTTTGTGTATTTTTAGAAATGTCGGAAAGTGATTACTATTGACACATTCTTGCGCAACTTTCCAGCTGCTTTTTATTGCTAGTGGACTACTTGCTATACACTTTCGTTGTTATTTGGATTTTCTATGTGTTACGGAGCTATCATTTATAGCTATCAAGTCTTCCTCACTAATATGTTTGTGGCGGTTTTGTTTCTAATGGGATAGTGCGTGCTTAAATTACCCATTGATAAACATTTTTGCGATGTAGTAGTTATCTGTTGGACTATTGTGGTTAAATATCATGATTTTTCGACTAGTAGTGATCTCTAGCCGTTTTCAAGTGTTTTTTATATGTCTTTTGTTCTTCAAGAAATTCTGGCTTTAACTAATCTCCCGAGTTCACACATATATTAATTAGAATCAGGTCTCCAATTTTTATTATTATATATTGTGCAAGTTGTGATTGATGACTTTATATTTTATTGTATATGATGTTTTTGTATGCTTGTTGCTATTCCTCGGTAGCCATCGTTTCTATCTTGTCTTATAGTATTAAAAGGTTTTGATGTAAAACTGGAGCTAGTTTTTAACCATGTTTCATTAAGAAAAATGATGTCTAGCTCTTCCTAGACAACTGCATTAATTAAGTTGTCTCTGTTTGATTTGATACTTCTTATGTTCCATTGCAAAATTCTTAATTTGACATTGTTTTTCATAATTCAGTTGAGGGAAAGACTCTGTTAAAATGGCGTCTTGATACATATCCATACATAAAGGGCTCTAGATCTACTCTATCTAATAAATAATTCCTAATATAGTTTCTGTTTATTTCCGAAGCCTTGTTATTAATGTTAACGTAATAATTTAATTCCTCATTTTGTGATAAATTTTGTTTTTCGTTATTTGTAAGCTGAAATGCACTATTTAAGTTTTCTGATGTTTCTTGATTCTTGCTCTGCTCTCGTGACATCTCGGTCTATTTTAATGGGCTTAAATTTAAGTAATATAAATTCTCTTTATAAGTCTTTTATCATATCCATTGTGTATCACTCTTTTTTTTTTTAGAATATTGTCTATTAAAACCTGGTCGTAAGTTCTTGAAAGGCTCAGTTTTTACAATGTTGGTTTCTTCTATCTGTTGGTGTTAGTGTATTCCCTTCTATCGCTTTATTATTTCACACCGCAAGGAAATATTTTGCGTTTAAATAAAATTTATTTTTAACCTTCATATTTCCTTTTGCAGACTTAATTTCTATCATAAAATGTTATTTTCGAACGGCATAAGTTCTTTGATGTTTTTTTGCCGGTTATATTCAGTTTTTTTTCTGCGATCGATTTGTATCTGTTTCTTATGGGTGTTTGTGCACAATTAAAGCATTTCTCTTTAACTTTGCAATTATTTCTTGCATTAGACAACCCAATTGGCCAGAACCATTCGGAAAACGAACGCATCCGACGTACACACGGGGCCGACAGGACCCGAGTCGCAGGCGTCAGTTCACTCATAGACGCCATACAATGAGCTTTGAAAATGGTGAATGAGATTTCACCGAAACGTCAGCTGCCTTATAGTTCTGAGAGGGACTCAGCACATACACTTGATGCCCGTTAACCTTCGATTACACATTCCACCCGTGAGAATATCCGACATAACATATATATATATATATATATATATATATATATATATATATATATATATATATATATATATATATATATATATATATATTATTCATTTACATAACCAGTAAAATTGCTACATCCGTACAGTAATACTATAATATCACATTAAATTATTTTGCAACACCTGTATGTGCAAAAAAAGAAACAAATCATATCCTGAAATTTCAGTGAAACCTAAAACATGAAAACACTTAATCAAGCAAAAAGAAATAAACAAAAAAATCTATGTTAGTACAGTAAATCGATTCATACTAAAATATAATTGAATTCTGACTTACCACTTTTTCAAATAAACTACTGTTCTTTAAAATAAATTCTTTACATATTTTATTAAAGGTTTTTATTTTATCTATTTGACGGATTTCGGCTAGGAGAATATTGTAATATTTGGGAGCCAAATAATCAATAAATTTAAGATTCATCGTATTTTTGTTCTCCGGCATTATTAGAAGTTTGTTCATATTTGTCCGAGTCGAGTAGCAATGATTTGTGAAATTTTTGAAATACTTTTATTTGTGACAGTATGAACATATTAACTATATGTAGAAACACTTTATACTACATATCATCTGATTATATAGCAGATATGATAGATAGGTATTATTTCGCTATACATATATATATATATATATATATATATATATATATATATATATATATATATATGTTATATCGTAGGTTTTCACGGATGGTGGAATGAATGGTTTGGTTATTCCGGGTTTCGCTCCGTTCGTTCAAAAAATCGTTTTTACGACATTTCGCCAAAATCTCATTTGGTATTTTCAAGTGCGGTTCGTCTCGTTCTGAGCGTGTATATATATATATATATATATATATATATATATATATATATATATATATATATATATATATCTATCGAGGTAAACGTATCCCCTCTTTCAGTGGGTTTCGATAATGTTTCGTTGTTTTGATAATTTTTCTATTTAACCTTTCAATAATAATATTTCTATTCCTTTTTTCTTGACATCAAGATCAATTTGTCTAGATACATCTTTGCACGTTGTGAAATTGTATGGAAAGACGCTTTTATTACAATATTTACACAATTGTTCGCGGTCTAATAAGTTAAAAATTCTATTGCTATTCTATTTTGCTCTTCGTTTTTCTTTTGACATCTGTCAAGTTCAAGTTGAAGATCTCCTGGTTAATTTTTTTAATAATAAATTTCCGTACATTGTCCATATTTTGTCCGTAGGTCCCAAGTAAACAAAAAACAGTCTGCTGTCAAAACTCAAAAACAAAATAGCTGGTTGATCTTCATTGTCATTGTTCGATATTTTAACCATTGGCTCATGTTTTTCATTCTCAGCTACTATATCTTCCCACTTTTCCATTTTCCTTTCATCTCTAAACTTTTTTCTCTTTCCTTGGGGGGGGGGGGAGGGGGTTGATCCCACTCTTCCCGTTCCGTAAATGCTGCCTCAGGTTAGCAAATGAAAATAAGCTCTATATAATTTATTATGTTTTATGTAACACTTCGTTGAAAATGCTCAACTTACCTTAACAGTTAAGCATGTTTTTTTTTTTGGAGTTGTCAAATATATTCTGAAATCTGAATAAGTTCGTTTTTCCAGTCTAAAATTTCAAAACAATGTTCCCAAAGTTAATATAATATTTCACGAATATTTTAGGGGATATTTGAAAACTGTATCTATGTATTAAATATGGAGCGAAAACTGTATTAAATATGGGTGTAGATAATATAAAAAATATCGTGGTATATTTAGAGATTGTTTAATAATATACAGTAATAATACAAGTAACAAGCTAAATATTTACGAAAATATATCTGACAAATTAAATATTTTAAATATGTACAGAGTTTTTTATATTTAGCAGCATACCTAGAGGCTTTATTATAAGAGATGGAAAATAATTTTAAATACGAAAATTGGAGAATTTTTTCCATATTATCTTTTAGATTCATTAAAAAGACAGGACTTATGGTAAAGTTGAGACTCTTTAATTTTTTAAATGAAATACCTTGTATATTTTTTGCTGGAATGAAAGTTATTTTCCTCCTGACATCAAAAATATATAATATGTGTTCTGGTTAGCCGTTATTTAAATATTTAAGTTTAAATTATTAAATAACCGATATAAAAAAACGAGGTTGTCTCGAAAACAAATGCTCTGTTTTAATTGGTATTTTGACGTTTATTATGGTTTCAAATACTTATTTATAAAGACTAATATACGTTTTTAAACTGGAATAGAAAACATTTAAAAATGGGTTATTCAGAAGCAGAAAAACATCAGATAATTTATATTGAAAATAATTATAATAACAGGAGTAATAGTAATAAGATCAACCAGTAGACCTTTTTCAGTGTAATAAAATATTGAGCACTCAATAATACTGATACAAAAAATAAATTAGGAAAATCTCTATACATTTTCAACATATCTTCCGTGATTATTAACACATTTAAAAATGTTTTCTCTCATTTTATGATTAATAGAGTTTAAAATAAAATCTCTGTGGTCTTGGTTAAGCAATATTACGGTGCATTAAGTTTTTTCTCTTAATATTTCTATGTTTGGGGTCTTTTATAATAATTTTTTTTTAAATCCCTATAAAGAAAGATCTAGGAGACTCAAATCTCGGCTATTGACCGGCCACCTAATTGTGCCATGCCTTTCGATCCAAAAGTTATATCGGTTGTTAAGGTACTCAGTAACTGGCATCACATCGTGCGACAGTGCTCCATCTTGTTGGTAAACCGGATTATTGTATTCTCTCAATGATCTTCTACATTATTTTTAATTTAATTTAAATATTACTCGCCATTTAAATTTCCATTAAAAATAATTGGTCCAATAATCTTATTTGCCAACACCTTTCTATTGAACATCTCAGATGTCGTGAATGTTGCTTTGCCTGCGAAAATAATTTTATTTAGAAACTCTTCATCTTGTCCAATATGATGTACCATTCCTAAGCAATATTGAAACCGCTATAGTCTTCAGTTAAATTCTGCAATGGCTTAAATTTATAGGGATAATATTTATAAAATTGCAGTGTGGTGTAAATTTTAAACCAATATTTATTGAAATATGATGCGGTATCTTCTAAAAATTAATCAGCTAATAATAATTTGTTTTACAATACTGGAGTAAAAAATTACCTTGAAAATAGAGTAAAATGTTAATATCATCCTCTTCATTTCTAATTACGGTTTTGATTTTTCCCCTGAGACTTTTCATTTCATGACATTTTTTGACAGTATATCTTACTGTACTAGTAGATGGTTCTCGACCACCAGGATTATATTACGGTATTCATGTTGTACTCTGGATATATTTTTATCATTCGAATCGACAAGACATTATAGTAAGTATTCGAATCCATAATAAATCTCACAATTAAAATTGAAATAAAGCATTTGTTTTCTAGGCCTCCTGTTTTTTTTTTGTTTATATCAGTTTATTAATAATTTAAACTTAAATATTTAAGTAACTAGTCCGAACACTAATTTACGATGCGTCAGTATTTTTGTAAAAAAACTTAAAGAAAATATGGAAGCAATCCCGTAATTTTTAACCGATTTCTAAAAGGAGGAGGTTCTCAATTCGTCGCGTATGTATGTTTTTTTTTAATGTATGTACACCAATTACTTCAGAACGGCGGCACCGATTTGAATGAAATTTATTACGTTATGTTCAAGAAGTTGCTGCGGTGGTCCCATATTTTTTTGGACGAAATTGGTGCAGTAAAATCCAAGATGGCGCTGACAATATGGCGGGCAAAAAAATTAATTTTGTCCGATTTTCTCCAAAATTGGTATGTGGAAATTTTCGGGATCGCATATAACGAATATAAAATTATTTTTAAAATTTCAATATGGCGAATCTAATATGGTGGACTAAAAAGTAAATTTTGTCCAATTTTCTTCAAAATCGGTATGGCGGAGTTTTCTGGGTCGTACATAACGAATCTGAAGTTATTTTTAAAAAATTCAATATGGTGTATTCAATATCGCGGATTAAAAATAATTTTGTCCGATTTCTTTCAAAATTGAAATTGGGAAGTTTTTGGGATCGCACATTACGAATCTGAAGTTATTAAAAAAAATTAAATACGGCGGATCCAAAAAGGCGGATTAAAGATTTTACATCTCTCGATTTTGTCCAAAATCAGTATTGGCGGATTTTTGCTAGTGGTAATTACGTACATAAAATATTTTTTGAAAAACTCAATCCGGGGGATTTAATATGGCGTCCTAAAAATTTTATATTTTTCGATTTTCTCCAAACCTGATATAGGGGGTTCTTGAGGATGTAAGTTATGAATTTAAAAGTATTTGTCGCGAATTCCAAATGGCTATCCAATATAGCGGACTAAAAATTTTACATTCTTCGATTTTGTTCAAAGACGGGACTGAATCGTCTTTGAGGATGTATATAGCGAATATAAAATTGTTGTAAGAAAATCTAATATGTCCGATACAATATGATGGTCTAGAAACTTCATATTTCCGGATTTCATCCAAAATTGGTACTAGGGGGCTTTGAAGGGTTTAGATTTAGATTAGATTAAGACGTTAAAATTACTTTTTTGAAATTCAATATGGCGGATCGAATATGGTGGGTTGAGAATTTTACCTTATTCGCATTTTTTCAGATTTGGTACTAGTAGGTTTTCGGGGTCGTGTATTACTAATACGAAGTTAATTTTTTACAACTTTTAGGTTGATAAGATGCAATATGAGGGACTGAAAATTTTACATTTTTCGATTTTGTCTAAAATTGATATTGTGGGGTTCTTGGGGCCTATACAAACTCAATATGCAATATAAAATATATATACACTAATCTCGTTAGTACTTAGTTCCAATAATGTATGAATATCATAATGAATTCTAAACTAAAAATCGAAAAATAAAATTTTTATAAAAAAATTGAATCGACTTCTAAAAGTGCGCTAAAAAGTGAAAAATAACTATAAATTTATATATGACATTAAAATTTGTGAAGTCGGCGCCAAACTATTTGTAAATAAAATCAAGCACTAATAATATATACAAATTATGTTAAGAAAGCAATTACAATAATGTATTTTTAATCTGTTTATGCGAATCACATTTTGTCAAGTATTAGTTTGACGCCGATTTCAAAAATTTCAATATCATATAAAAATTTATAGTGATTTATAACTTTTTAGCGCACTTTTAGAAGTCGGTTCAATTTTCTTTATAAAAGATTTATTATATTTAAAGTTTTTTCCATCTGTAAGTATGGTGCTAAATATAAAAAAAGCCTGTACGACAAGCTTTAGCGTTCCAATGGTGAAATCAGAAAAAATATTATTTTCTTATCTCAATAGCCATATTTAATATTTATTGGTAATTTTTGATTACTTAGTATCCATTTCTGAACTAATTCTAAGTATACCAGAAATATACTGAAACCAATATTTATGACAAGAGATACTAATAAACTTTGCGGACCACTCTATAATTCTATGTACAAATTTTTGTTTTTAAATACTACAAAACATCCTGTATCTCTTGTTAAAAACGCAAGTGGAAAAATTAAATGACTGTTACAGAAAAATCCAGCATAAATAGATTGATCTTTTCACTTATAACCTGTTAGGTCCAATAATAGGCTTTATGTATATTGTGAAAACTGGATTCGATTTTACCGATCAAAGAGAGGTAAATTGAACTGCTTGTGTGTGTATCGTAAAAATTTAAATCGAATTCATAAATCTTGTTGCCATTCTCTAAAATTGAACAAAAGAAGGATACATAATAAACAAAGAAAGAAAATCTAAAAACGAAGCTTTGCTACTGACAGAAGATTTGTTTTTTTATTTACTATCAGTTTTTTTTCTGGTAGGTCTGCCATTTTTCACTTGGAAAAGTCATTTAAAATATCAATTTATTTAAAAAGATAATATTTTTCAAAGGTCGTACACTTTGAACTTCCATTGGTTCTTTTCAATTTAGTTTAAAGCTGTTTTCATGCTCAAAAAACCGACTTGATATTATCAATTTGATCATTCTATAGAATAGGTTGAAAATCTATGATGTAGTTACAGTTATATAAAATAACTAGTGTCATTACCTGATCTGGTAAACGACTACCTAAAATTAATGTCACTTAAAATTTATTGATCATTATAAAAAAGATGTACTAGTTTGTACATCTACGGCACTGTAGTTCAATAATTGTCATTATATCAGTATTTATATTTTATTGCAGTATTCATTACTGTAATGATAAATATTTTTTTTCTTATAAATTTTATTTTATGTGTATATAAAATTTTTATACAAAAATTGAACCGACTTCTAAAAGTGCGCTAAAAAGTGAAAAAAAAAATTGAAATTTTTATATGAAATTGAAATTTTTGAAGTCGGCGCTTAACTAATACCTGACAAAATGTGATTCGCATAAACAGATTAGAAATACTTTATTTGTAATTGCTTTCTTACCATAATTTCTATATTAGTAGTTATTTATTTCATTTAGAAATAATTTAGCGCCGACTTCAGAAATTTCAATTTCATATAAAAATTTCTAGTTATTTTTCACTTTTAGCGCACTTTTAGAAGTCGATTCAATTATTTTTATAAAAATTTTATTTTTCGATTTTTAGCTTTGAATTCATTATTATATTCATAAATTATTTGAACTAAGTGCTAATCGAGATTAGTGTACCTCGCAATGACTCCAAGGTGGCAAAAAAGTACCCATTTTATCCATAATTGTAAATCACCCTTAAATGAACTACTAAAAATTCTTTGATTCTTAGAGTTCTCCAAATACCAATGAAATTGTGTCAAACAAATATTTAGTCTGTCATAGTAAATCCACTATCTTAAATTTCAGATTAATTTTAGATTCGTAATATAGGCCCCAAAACCGTCCAATATTGATATTTAAAGAATTTGAGACGTAAATTTCTGAGCCCGATATATTTTATATTGCATATTGAATTTGTATACGTCCAAAGAACCCCGCAATATCAATTTTAGATAAAACCGGAAAAAGTAAAATTTTTAGTCCCTCATATTGTATCTTATCAACCGAATAGTTGTAAAAAATTAACTTCGTATTAGTAATACACGACCCCGAAAACCTGCTAGTACCAAATCTGAAAAAATGCGAGTAAGGTAAAATTTTCAACCCACCATATTGAATTTCAAAAAAATAATTTTAACATCTTAATCTTATCTAAATCTAAACTCTTCAAAGCCTCCTAGTACCAATTTTAGATGAAAACCAGAAATTTAAAATTTCTAAACGGTCATATTGCATCTGACATCAAAAACGATTCAGTTCCACATTTGAACAAAATCGAAAACTGTAAAATTTTTAGTTAGCTATATTGCGTTCACCATATTGAATCCCGAAAAAATACTATTAAATTCATAATTTACACCCTTAAGAACCCTCTATATCAGATTTGGAGAAAGTCGAAAAATGTAAAATTTTTAGGACAACATATTGAATCCGCCAGGTTGAGTTATTCAAAAAATATTTTAATTTCGTAATTAACACTAACAAAAATCCCCCAATACTGACTTTAGACAAAATCCAGAGATGTAGAATCTTTAATCCTCCATCTTAGATCCGCCATATTTAATTTTTTTTAATAATATCAAATTCGTAGTGTGCTATCATATCAATTTTGAAAAAATCGGACAAAATTAATTTTTTATCCACCATATTGGATAAGCCATATTGAATTTTTTAAAAATAATTGTAGATTTGTTATGTGTGACTCTGTAAACTCTCCGTACCAATTTTGGTGAATATCGGACAAAATTGATTTTTTGTCCGCCATATTGGATCCGCCATATTGAATTTTTTAAAAATAATTTCAGATTCGTTATGTGAGGCCGCGAAAACTCCCCCATACTAATTTTGGAGAAAATTGGACAAAATTGATTTTTTCGTCCGCCATATTGGATCCGCCATTTTAAATTTTTTTTAAAAAGTAAGATTCGTTGAGTACAACCCCGAAAATTCCTCAATATCAATTTTGGAGAAAATCGGACAAAATTAATTATTTTGGCCGCCATATTGTAAACGCCATCTTGGATTTTACTGGACCAATTTCATCTAAAAAATATGGGACCACCGCAGCAACTTCCTGAACATAGCGTAAAACATTTTATTCAAATCGGTGCAGAGCGAGAGAGGAATAGCAAAGTTTGCATAAAAATATAGGAATAGCTAACTATCTATGTTTTTATTGTCTTAAAACTTAATAACTGTTATCACAAGTCTCGAATTAGCACTAAGTGTTTGCCGGCCTTTGTATAGTTTGGCGCTTGCGCAGGTTATATCTTGGTTCTGCCTGGTTGACTTTATCCCTTCTCTGGGTCTGTGCCTCTTCTCGGCCCGCTGTCCTGTTTTTCTGATATGGTGTTTTTGGTTTGGTTTTAAGTAGTGTTTTCCATTTATTTGAAATGTTTTATGCATCATCTCTCTTGTTAAAGTTTTTAGCGCTTTCTATTTCCAGAGCTTCTCTGATAATGCGCGTTCTTTACTGTTTTATGGCTACGATCTGCTTGGTTTCCTGGAAATTTATAGTGTGTCCAGACTCCTGATGATGTTGGAATAAAGCTGATGTCGTTTGCTTATTTTTTATGCTATTTTTATGTTCTTGGACCCTTGTTGTTCGGCCAATGTATTCTTTTTCACAGTCAATAATTTGTGTATTGTTGTTTGTGGCTTGAAAATTGTGCATGTTTCGTCAGAATTCTTCCAATTACATCTGTTACACCTTTTATGTATGGCAGTGTAGGGGTGACTAGAAGGTCAAGGAAAGGTAACTGCTTGTTAACTTCGACCTTCAATGTGAACTGAATGCGGTGATCAATGCTGTTTAGTTCCTCTAAGAATATGTCTAGGTTGGATCTTCCGTATGGCCATATGATGAAGATGTCATCCACGTAACGTTTCCAGAGGGATGGTTTGTTTCGGTTTTTCTTAGGGCTTCTGTTTCGAAATATCTCATAAAAAGGTTTACGATGACCGGTGATAGCGAAGATCTCATAGTTTGTCGGTAGAAATTATTTTCGTAGGAAAAGTATGTGTTTTTGAGACAGTGTTCTGGGAGGTCGATGAAGGGATGTGGAAACTCCTCGTTCATAGCAATCTGGGCGGCCCAACGAAAACTTTTAACCCGGGTTTCCCTCACTATTATGCAAAAACAGGAAATGCTTGAATCCATCAACTTTAATTTTAAAGGGGACCTATTTTTTTACATGATATTTTTTTAAACGTTAACATCTTATCAGGGGTGAACTTCACCCTTAAGATGGGGTATCATGTAATATATTTAATTAAAGGCATTCAATTAACTTTCCAACTATACCTAGTTTTTTAATTTTGGATAATTAGTTCTCCAGAAATTAGTGTTTAAATGATAAAGAATTTTATCACCAAAAGGCAAAAGATGGGACTCAATTAATAACAATCTACGTAAAATTGGATCAATTACTAGTTTGGTTACTCCTTTGATTGTGTAAACATTATAGCTATTAAATGGTCTACACTATCCAAGAAAAAGTTAAAATTATTTTTCATTCGCACAGGTAATAAAAATTAAGCTAAATACTACCCAATAATAAAAAATACTCGTTTAATGACTTTTTTTTATAGTATATAAATAAGGGACAAGTAAACAATAAAATTAATGCAATAAAACTACCGTTAAAATATTTATTATTAATAAGTTTAGTTATGATGAAAATTTAAATTATTTATAATACGATATAAGGTGGTGCAGGATACTTCTTTTCTTCTTTTTCCTGTTAGTACATTAAATTAAGGACACATTTAAGGGTAACTCAAACCATAAAAAACTAATATTTCGTTCTAAAGATAAAATAAATTTTTGAAGGAATTGACACTATAAACGCAATTGTTAAATAATACATTTTCCCTATTCTGTGTGTTAAAAATGAAACTTGGTAAAGTAAGTTCGCAGGTCCTAAAATTGATATTTGACGTTTTTGTTTTATTTTTAGGTCTCTGCCTCATTTTACCAAAGGTATATTAAGCCACTCACAATTCTTTACCAATATTTCCATATACAATAAAAGTCAAGGTGGTTCGTAAGCACTTTTTCATAAAATAAAGAAAAAATATCAGAAAAATATAACAAAGATCTTAAAAAGTCGCTAAGTAATTCAGCTTGTGGTGTCTGTGGAATAAACACTAATATTTAGCATAAAAAATATGTACAAAAATCAAGGTAATATTCTTTATTCCTAAGAAAATAACTTCAAGTACCTAGTTTCAATTTTTGATCACATTATAGAACAAAATACCTACCACTATCCGTTCTTATCATAATTTCGGACTGGAGTGAGAACTGTGAAATTAATAACATGTATTAGAAAATTTAACGGAGAGTGTTTATATTTACTTTGAAAATTATTTTAGTGATCGAAGACAAAATTTGTAAAACTCTAAAATGTTATGCACTTCCTTGAAATGTCTTTTTGAATTTTAAAATAACTATTAATAGTGGATACTAACATCTTAGTTCGGTGATCAAAAAATAATTGATAATATAAGCATTTTTTATTCTTAAATTTTTAATAACGAATAAAACTTGAGTCATAAACGTTTTGGTATTACTTATGATCCTATGGGGCTAAAAAATACAAAAGTTGTTCCTTACGAATTATCGAAAATTAAAATTTTTTAAAATAGTAGATCCAATTCATTAAAGCATAAGCAATTTTTATACGAAATGAAAGTTTTTAATATTCTTTGGTTGTAAATAAAAAAAAGTTTCTACACAAACACTTTCTCTGTTAGAAAAAAATAGTAAAGTCCTTTTTCCTTTTTTTTTTTTAATTTTTTTCTCTTAAATTTCCCGTTTGAACAATTTAGTATTTAAAAATTTCTTTACTTATTTTATGAGCACTCTGTATATCAGATCAAAAATTGTGTGACGCCAAAACCATTTCTGTCCAATTTAAAAATATAGGTAACATAGGTAATTTTATGATAAACAAGTCTTAAATATCGTGCCAACATTTTGGCAGTCAATGTACATAGTTAATTAGTTGGTTTAAGACCAAATCAAGAAAGAAAAGATTATAATGAGGAAAATCTAGTATTTCAAGTTAGATTTTCTGTCGCTTCAACCCTGAACCAAATTCTAAAAACACCCTTACTCAGGACCCACCAAAAATACATTTTAAAAAAATACGTTTTACATTTTTTTTGTCAGTTACACGCAAATTTCTTTGAAGACTTTAATATTTTTTTAAAAATAATGAAATTTAAAATATATCGTATAAATATTTTACTCAAAATATTAAATCCTGTGACACATAGGATAGATATTAACATTAGAATACGCAAACAAAATTATTTTAAATTTAAAAATTTTGTTGGCCATATGTTTTGCCTCAATCGTCACATCTAACTACATTTCCAGGTGAATCAATTGTTGGAGTGGTAACACAAATCGCACTAAATTGGTAAAACATATTTCTTGCTTCCCTCGTTGTACTCCTCCATTCCGTGTTTCGTCTGTGGCGATAGCCACGTTGGTAACAAACACAAAACTGTTTATATTCAACCATATATCCACCTGGAACTACTGCAATGTGCCCTACATTACTATTTTGAGTTCTGAAAGGGATCATATCATTCATACAGTATATCGGTAATTCACTAGATACATACATGTCTGCATTTTTTCCTTTATAAATGCATGGATCCATTGATACTACATGATTCCCCGGGGGAGCATTTTGTTGAAATTGCTGCAGTAAATCTGGATCACATACTTCTTCTAAGGTATCTCGTTCACTGCACTCTAATTGAAAACCTCTAGTTGGAGGAGGTGGTGGTGGATTGCCCCCTACTGCTGCTACTACAGATGCCGGTAGAGGCTGAGCAATAACAATAGGGTTGAGAAGCAAGTATAATAATATCATTGGATGATAGGCAACTGTACATCATGTATTACGCAGATAATCAAGTTGTAACGGCACACGACACTGAAGCTATAAAATATATGCCTAGAATATTAAACGAAGATATTCCAAATGGGGTTTCACTATAAATTAAAAAGAAATATTTATATATTGGTGATGTGAGATATATATCATGAAAGCTTGTAATAAATTTACATATTACACCACAATAGACAATATTGGGAGATGAGGTCAAATGATTAACCGATGCATTAACAATGCGTGAAAGACTACAGGATGATTTAACTCCATACTGGGGCTAAAGAATAAAACAAGAACAATTTTGATTTAAAATACAGTTGCTCAAAATTCAATTAAGATTAGCTCGCACGACGCTTGCCTCGCTGTAGGACTAAATGCTTCCTGTACTGACAGAAATGAATTTCGCGAGAGATCGTATTCTATTTTTCGTACTTATTTTTTCAATGGATTTGAGCTCTAACAAATAAGAAAGTTTATCACGACGAAAAATTAAATATTGTAATTTACTTTTCGCCAATTTTACGTTTTATTAATTTTTGACCACCCTGTATGATAAAAAGAGTTTTAGTCCATTTGTCCCCATCCGAGGACATACTGTTTATCAAAGTATTCGTTATGTAAAAAATGTTTTTGAGACGTAAATTTACGTCTACATATTCCAGCATTTTAAGCTACTATTCAACAATATATTTTCACCCATCAGTTGTCCCATTCAGACAAAAATGTAGGAGAAAATATCATTTAAAATACAAAGAATAAGGTCATTTTTCACAGGTTCATCAAGAACGGGGATCCTCGAGTTTCTTTTTCATGCAAGTCGCCTTAAATAACGATATATAGATATTTTACCCTGTAGACATCATATTATCATCAGTTATTTTATTGTCACGGGCTTTATATAGCATTATACATTTCATAGTATTAGTTTGTATTTGTAGTTTGTAGGATTTTAGGTTAATTTCTTGCGATTTCATAATTTATCTAATTAATTTTTCCTTTGCTAATTTCCTCATGAGACGTCTATGAAATAGGTCTGGAACTTTTCAGAAAATTCTATTTCCATATTTTTAACATGAAACGTCGGATTATCCCTTTTTCTTTTTTTATTACACTGTGTAGTAGGAAAATCCTTCATGAAAGATGCGGACTCTTCTGGTATCCGGAAAAATGGTATATAAAGGGTCCAGATCGGCCTTCGTTGACAGTTTATTTTGAGCAGTACACAGAAAGCAAAAATGGAGGAGCAACTTTAAGCTAGTTTGAACCACACACTAATGATGATATAAGACATGAAAACAACTCAAGAAGATATGAAAAAAGGCCAAGAAGAGATAAAACAAGAATTGAAAGAAGATATGATGAAAAATCAAGAGGATATGAAACAAGAATTGATGACACAAATCGAAAAGGTCTTCTTCTTCTTCTTTCTCAGCCCATTGACGTCCACTCCTGGACATAAGCCTCTCCGATGGTCCTCCACTGGGATCTGTCTCTCGCCTTCTGGAGCCAATCTTTTCCAGCAAACTGTCTTATATCAACTACCCATCTGCGTTGTGGCCTGTCACGATTTCGGTTCATTTCTCGCAGTCGCCATTGCAGTAATTTACTCGTCCACCTATCGGGCTGTTGTCTAGCTATGTGCCCCGCCCATTGCCACTTTAGTCGTAATATGTGTTTAATGACGTCAACTACTTTGGTTCTTGATCTTATTACTTGATTTCGTATTTTATCGCGTAACAAGATTCCTAACATTTTTCTTTCCATGGAGCGTTGAGTGACTCGGAGCCTATTTGCGTTTTGTTTGGTTAGTGTTATCGTTTCCATGCTGTAAGTAGCAACAGGCAAGACACACGTGTTATACACTTTCCGTTTAAGATTGATTGTTGTGTTTCTATCTCTTAATACGTACTGCAACTTTCCAAAGGCAGCCCATGTCAGCCCTATTCTCCTTGTTATTTCCGCCGTTTGATTTTCTTTGCCCAGTTTCATGACGTGGCCTAAATAGATGTACTTTTGGATATTCTCTATGATTTCATTTTGAATCTTTATTTGTACATTTGCGTCAGGACTCATTAACTTAGTTTTCCCCAAGTTCATCTTAAGTCCCACTTTTCTCGCCTCTTCATTGAAATCTTGAAGAATTTGTTTTAGCTCTTCTGGGTTGCTAGACATGACAACAACATCGTCGGTGATACGAAGATAACTAAGATTAGAACCTTCGACTCTCAAACCTTTCTCACCCCAATTTAGTTTTTTAATGACATCTTCCAAAGCTAGCGTAAATAGTTTCGGAGAGATGACGTCCCCCGGACGCACAGCTCTCATAACGTTTATTTTTTCGGTTTTTGTGTCTTCGTCGATTTTAACCTGTATAGTTGCGTTTTTATATATGTTCTGTATGATAGTGGTATACCTGGAGTCAATTCTAGCATTATTAAGCGATTTCAAGATCGCCCTTGTTTCTATAGAGTCAAAGGCCTTGTGAAAATCTACAAATGCCAGGTGTATAGGAATGTTATATTCCTCGGTTTTTTCTAGGACTGTGCGTAGGGCTTGGATATGATCTATCGTACTAAATCCACGTCGAAAGCCGGCTTGCTCCACAGGCTGGTAATAGTCAAGCTTTTCAATCAGGCGATTTGTCAGTATGCGGGTGAATAGTTTATATAGGTGGTTTAATAAACTGATAGGACGGTAGTCTTCTATATTTGTTGTGTTTTTTGAAAAGAATTACGACTTGTGTGTTATACCATTGTTCTGGTACTCTATCTTCGTATAAGCATTTATTCATCAGTGTTTGTATCGCTTTTTCAAGACTGTCTCCACCCATCCTTAATGTTTCAGTTGTAATTTGATCCTCGCCCGAGCATTTTCCATCCTTCGTCTGCTTTAGTGCTCTTTTTATTTCATCTAACGATATCTCCGGCAAATCTTCTGATCCTACATTTTTTATTTGTTCTACTGATTTTGTTAGATCTGGATCCGTATTGATCGTGGAGTATAAGTCCGCATAGAATGCTTCCACAGCCTTTATGATGTCATCTACATGTGTTACTGTCACCGCTTCTCTGTTCTTTAATTTTGTTATTTTGGTTCGTCCTCTTGAGAGACCTGACCTCAAAACTTTCATATTTGCGTTTCTTTCTATTGTTTCGTGTATTAATTTTGTTTTGAACGTTCTAATGTCTTTCCCTACTTCTTTCTTGATATTTTTATTTAGTTGTTTAAAATCCTCTGTGTCTCTATCCATCATCCTTCGTCTTTCCATCATCTGTAATGTATTTGCACTAAGTTTCTTGTCTGTAGTTTTCCTTAATCTTCCACATACTTTTTTCATTGATGTTTTTATAGTAGTTTGGATTTTATCTATCATTTCATTGATAGTTCTTTAGCTGCGGGAGTTGAGTGTGAACGGATCAGCTTATATCTTTCCTGTTTGAGGTTTATGAGCAGTCTTGCGCTAACCAGTCTATGATCACTGCCGGTATTAAATGTGTTTAAGACTGAGACGTCTACAAATATTTCTTGTTGCAGATCACGAAATCTATTTCATTTTTAGTTTTATTGTCCTTGCTTTTCCACGTCTATTTTCGCTGAGGAGGTTTCTTGTAAAAAGTATTGAGGCAGTAGAGATTTTCACTTTTTAGATAGTTGAGTAGCATCTCACCTCTTGCGTTTCTTTCGCCGAAGCCATAATTTCCTATATGTTCTGAGTCGCCTTTTTTCTTCTTTCCTATCTTAGCATTGAAGTCGCCAAGTAGTAAGACATAGTGAGCTTTTTCTCTTCGTTTGGCATCTGATATATCTTCGTACATTTTTTCCACTATTTCGTCTTCTGTGGTGCTAGTTGGCGCGTACACATTTATAATTTGTAGGGTATAGCGTGTATTAAGTTTAATTGTTATGTACATAACTCTCTCCGATATTATACAAAAGTTTGTTATCATGTGTTTCAGACGTTTGTGTATTAGGATAGCTAGTCCACCGATATTTTGTTGTATTTCAGAAGAACTCTGATATAATACATGTCCTGTTTTTAACGTTGTACACTTTTCTTGTTTTAAGCGTGTTTCTTGTAGGCTCAGAATATCCCGTTAGATATGTTTTATTTCTTGTTCTAGTTCAAGGAGTGATTTTTGGAGCTCATGGTTCGAATGTCATATGTAGCAACGCATAGGTAATTTTTTCCTTTACAATTTTGCTTTTGATTTGACATAATTGGGGTCGGTGAGGGTGAATTTATGCCTCCCCCAGAATCCTTGAGGCAGACCTTATCTAAGGTGTGGGATTTGACATTGTTCTATCCACCTGGGGTTCACTTCCAGACGTTTTTAAATCACAGTACATTTATAATAAAGTTATATGTTGTTCTTGCAACTAGTGTGATGAAGTCATCTACCTTCGACAGCAAATTACCTACCTCGCCCCACCAACAATAACAATTAAAGTGTAGTGGCTGCAAAACAATGGTTCCAGCTTGGTGGAATGGTATTAGATACTGGTTCTATTCACACCATTGTAACGCCGAATATCATGGCTCAATGTAAAATTCGTCATTATAAATGGTGAAGTAATACCTGGGAACGGGATACATAAAACAGAAATCTCCCTGGGAAGCACCACCTTTAAACATGTAGTTATTGTTGCTAATATTTTGGACTATATAATACTAGGTTTAAATGTCATGCAACACCAAAAGTTTGTCCTTGATTTTCCTCAACGAGTGTTGCGAACTCGAAATGAAGAAATTGTTATGAATCTATCGAAAAATAGTAAATTTTCGATCCGGGTAGTTGAAGATGATATGTTACCACCAAGTTCAGAATGTATCTATCTATTTATCTATCTAATGAGCCTCAGTCATCCATCTTTGGACATAGGCCTCCCCTTGTTTTCTCCATTGTTCTCTATCTTGAGCAGATTGTACCCTCTTTCTTTTTTAAGTCGTCTGTCCATCTCATTTGCGGTCATCCTCTTCTTCGTTTGTGTTGCCAGGGTCTCCATTCTAGAATTATTTTGTTCCATCTTTCTGTCTTAAAGTATGACCGGCGAATTTCCATTTAAGCTTGGCTACTTGTGTCGAGACATCGATTACTTTTATTTTGTCTCATATCCATGGGTTATTCTTTTTATCTATAAGTCTGATATCTAGCATTTGTCTCTCCATTGCTCTTTGTGTTTTGACAATTCTATATATATTCTCTTTGGTAAATGGCCACTAGTTCTTAGATACTGCGAATATTTATTGCTTTTTAGGATATAAATTCTCTTTGGTAAATGGCCATGTTTGGGATCCATATGTTAAGACAGGTAGTATAAATTGATTGAACACTAGTTCTTAGATACTGCGAATATTTATTGCTTTTTATTATATAGGAGAGTTTGCCAAATGACATCCAGGATAGTCTGACTCTTCTTTTTATTTTTTCAGTTCGATTGTCTTTATTTAGTTTTGTTATTTAACCTATATATATATATATATATATATATATATATATATATATATATATATATATATATATATATATATACTCCAACACTTCCTCCAGTTTCCATTGTTCGACCGTTATAACCATTTTTTCAGTTTGATTTGTCATTACTTTCGTTTTGCCATGGTTCATTTTTAATCCCATTTTTGATCCTTCGTTGTTCAGTTCTTCAATTATTTTTTCAAATCATCTTTCTTATCTGTTATCAAATCTATATAATCCACGTACCTTAGGTAATTCAATAGCTCTCGGTTTATGTTAATCCCATAATTGTTCCATAATTTTTTAAAGACATCCTCTAGAGCTTAGTTGAATAGTTGACACTGTATCTCCTTGCCTGATCCCTCGTCCTATTTTTATTGGTTTAGTGCTGTGTTCTTCCGTTATTTTGATAAAGATCTTTGCATTGTTATATATGTTTGTTATTAAATCTGTGTTTCTGTGGTCGATTCTGCTATTTTGCAACGAGTTCTTAACTGCCCAATGTTCAACGCTGTCAAAGGCCTTTTCAAAATCTATGAATGCTCTATATAGAGGAATCTAATATTCGTTGACCTTTTCAATTAGAATTTTTATTGTCAGTAGGTGGTCACATGTGCTAAGTCCTTCCTAAATCCAGCCTGTTCCCTTGTTTGGTAGTCATCGAATTTGGGGGTCAGTCTATTTGTTAATTTTTTAGTTAGCAGTTTATACATGATATTAAGTAACGTTATTGGTCTGTAGTTTTTGAAATTCTCTCGATCTTCTTTTTTAAATAGTAAAAGGGTCATTGTTTCGTTCCATCTGGTTGGTCCTGTTTTGTACTGTAGTATTTTGTTCAGAAGAATGTACCAAACGTTTTTTGTTGTTTTTCCACCACTCTTCACCATTTCTGCTGTGATCGCATCTTTACCTGACGATTTGTTATTTCTCATTTCTTTCAGGGCCTTTTTAATTTCTTTCTTATTAATTTCGGGTTGAATGTCAGAGTTGATATTTTTTATTTTAGTGTTTAATCGGTTAAGAATTCCTTATGGTGGTTTTTCCTTTGTATTATAAAAATGTATGTAATATTCCTGCGTTGTCCGTATAATTTGCCCCATGTCGCTAGTTTCTATCTCTTCGTTGTTTTTTATACTATTTATCTGTAATTTTCCTAGTTGTGGTTTCAGACATTTCATGTTCTTGTTTTGTCGAATTACTCTTTCTATCTTTGTTTCTTTCTTTTATTTTTCTTGATATTTTTTCTAATTGTTTTGTTAGGCTCTCTATATTCTGCTGTGTTTATTGTACCTTCCTTAAGCAGCGTTCCTCTTTTATTCATTAATTCCTTTGTGTATTGAAAGATATATTTGTCCTTTTTCGATAATGCCTGTGCTACTACTTTCCTGGCTTGTAATAGTGTGTTCGTCAATATCTTATCTATTTCATCAATATTTTTATTCTCTAGGTGGTTTATATTTGGTATATATTCCTTTATTCTTTCTTTATAATTTTCTGTGTTATGTTTGAGCTTTTCCATATCTAGTTTTTGTGTTTAACTGATTCTTGTTCTTGTTTCAGAAAAGCTGTTGATTTGAATCTTTGACCTTACAAGCCTGTGGTCTCTGCCAGTCGAAAACTGGTTAAGCACGATTACTTCTGTAACGATGCCTTTTTGTGTCGAAAGTATATAGTTAAAATCATTTTTGGTTTTACCATTGGGACTTATGCATGCCCATTTTAGTTGTGGTTTCTTGTCAAAAAAGGAGTTCATTGCAAAGAGTTTTCTTTCTGCTCGGTAATTCATCAGGGTAGTTCCTCTTTCATTTCTTATGCCGTATTCATACTTTCCAAACCTCGTATCTTCTTCATTGAGCCTCTTCCCCAGTTTGATATTGAAGTCACCTATTATCAGTGTCAAAAGGGTTTTCTGTTCTTCCAATCTGATGTTATTTCTTCATAAAAGGTTTCAATGCCGTCGTCTGTATATGCGTTGATAAGTACGTAAACTTGGATAATTTTAAGACATGTTCTTTTTAATTTGATGGTCAAAAATACTTCTCGGTCTGATATGCCTTTTATTGTTGGGACACGTTTGACGATCTTTTTGTTGATAATAAACCCTACTGCATTTTTGCAAGCGCCTGTGTTTCCCTTGAAGTAGAGTGTGTTTCCGGAGGTCAGTTGCATTCGGGTTTCCTCTTTTCTTTTAATCTCCGATATTCCTAATTACATCCCATTGGATCTCGGAGAGTTCTTCTAGTTCATTTATTTTTGTATCTTCGCTCATTGATCTTATATGTACCGATGTTAAGCCTTATCGAATATTTTCCTCCACCAGAATCCTTGAGGTATCCCGGTGTGGTATTTCGAATCTTCTCTACCCACCTGGGGTCATTTTGTTTTAAGATTCGACATTTTTCAAGGGGGTGTTTTAACATTAAAACGCCACGCTTGTCGGGCGGGTTGGCGAGTTTGTATTTTAGCTACCCTTTCAGGACGAGACGCTGCTGTGGTGCTAGTTTTGGTCTGCCCCGGATATTTCATTTCCCCGGTACGACCTATATCTTGGAGGCTTTCCCTATCTGCCACCTGGGAGGCACTCAATGGGGGACTAGCAACCCTTCACGAATCAGAATGTATAGTAAAAGTAAAATATGATGATTTTGAAAAAGATGAAGTAGTTTTGTTTGAACCAATTCAAGATTGCTTGTTGCATGCAAAAGGAATTCTTCCTTTAGATCAATGTTCTTGCAACATTGATCTAAAATAAAAGAAGCACTATATTTGTGCTGTACTTGAAGGATTATCCTCAACAGATTAGAAAAAGTGACCAGATTGCTATCTGTCAACCTGTCGACATGATAGTTACCGGTATCTTGTTACAACCTGAAAAATCACCTGCTAATCTACCTAAGTTACGTTAAGACTTAGTACATCGACACCTCTATTGAATCAAGTTCAGGTGGTTAGACTGGAAGAAATCAGGATATTTTCTTTTTATCTGATAGCGATATGGGAAGGACCTATATGGTCGAGCATCCAATAAATACTGGTGAAGCAACTCCAATTAAACAAGCTTCAAGGAGAATACCGTTAGCAAAACGTGACGGGGTGAACAAGATGCTTAAAGACATGCAGAATCAAGGTATTATAGAACCTTCCCAATGTCCATGGACATGCCCAGTGGTATTAGTTGAGAAGAAAGAAGGCTCAACTAGATTCTGTTTCGACTTCAAAAGGCTAAATGTCTTCACAAAGAAAGACAATTTTCCTTTACCTCGTATTGATGATACTCTAGACACTTTTACTGGGTAAAATGATTTTCCACATTGGACTTAAAAAGAGGATAAAGAAAAATTCGCCTTTTCCACTGGAATGGAGCTATGGCAATTTAATGTTATGCAATTTGGTTTATCCAATGCCCCAGCCACTTTTGAACGTTTAATGGAACAAATCTTACATAGACTCACTTAAGAAACTTGCCTAGTATACATAGATGACTTTATAATTATGGGAAAAACACTTGATGATCATCTGAAAAATGTGAAAGATGTATTTAAAAAACTGAGAGGTGCACAATTATAAAGCTCAGTCCGAATAACTGTCAATTTTTCAGAAATAAGTGAAATCCCTGACTGAAAATAGCAATAATTATGAATAGTCCGCAGATTGCGAAACCGCTTTTAATGAACTAAGGAAGGCATTTTGTAATCCTGCAATATTGTCGTATCCTGAGCCTGACCAGTTGTTTGTTGTGGATACTGACGCTAGTAACTTCTCTATAGATGGAATTTTGTCACAGATATAAAATGATCAAGAGAAAGCGATTGCTTGTTTTAGCAAAGTACTCTGCAAAGCTGGGCAAAATAATTGTGTAACAAGAAAACAACTACTTGCCATTATAAAGACATTGAAACACTTTCATAAATATCTATATAAAATTCTGAAGGTCAAACAGCACGATGGTTACAATGTTAGTAAGAATACGACTTTAAAATTGAACATAGAAAAGTCTCAAACCAGAAAAATGCAAATGTTTTGTCAAGAAGACAATATCCAGGAAAATGCAAGCACTGTAACAAACATGAAAAACGAGAGAATCCTGACGATTTATATTGCCGAAACACACAAAAAACGACAAGTATATCCAGATCTTAACAACATCATCAATTTAAAGAATAAAAAGTCAAATCGACCCACTTTTCAAGAAATCTCATCAAAATTTCAAAAAGTAAAAAATGACTGGGCCTTATGGGATTCTTTGATTTTGCACGATGATCTATTAAAGCTAGTTTGGGAGAGCTATGGTGGCAAAGACTACAAATACCAGACTGTATTGCCCACCAAAAAGGTTCCAGAAGTATTTCAAGCGTTACATAATGGTGTAAGTAACGGACACTTAGGGATTGTAAAAACTCTTGACAAGGTTTGAGAGAGGTTCTATTGGCTGGGGCGTCGCACAGGAGTAAAAGATTAGTGGAAAACCTGTACTGACTGTGCTGCCGGTAAAGGACCAAAAACTCGTAGCCATAGAAAAATGAAGCAGTACAATGTAGGAGTACCTTTTAAAAGAATTGCAGTGGACATAGCAGGACCATTTCCTATTAGTAAATCCAAGAATACCGTTGCTGAAATATTGTGTGAACAGTGGATTTGTGGATATGGGATGTCAAGGGAAATACACTCTGATCAAGACAGAAACTTTAAATCTGAAGTTTTCCCGAATCTTTGCAAGCTTCTGAAAATCCACGACACTAGAACAGCAACAATGAGATGGAATGGTTGATGCAGAATTAAAGCAGAATACAAGTAATTGAACACCAAAATAACTGAAAGTACTGAAGTGTATTCAGCCATTTTTACTAGTTTACCGGTCGGTCATTCACGAAACCACTGGAAAAACCCCTGCTAACATAATTTTTGGTAAAGAATTACGCCTTTCAGTCGATTTGCTTACTGGACATACACCCGATACTGAAACAACTTGGAAGACTATACTAACCAACTTAGTAAGCAGCTTCAGGTTTTACATGGAGAAGTTCGTCAAAAATTACAAATAGAAAGCGACAGAATGAAGACCCGCTATGACCTCAAAGTCAATACTGGTGGATCCATGGTTGGTGAAGTTTCGTTGTACAATCGGAAAAGATCCGAAGGGCGTTCGCCACAGCTTTAAAACCTATGGGAACGCAAGACTTGGAATGGTGCAATGTAACGGACTTTATAGCATTATACATTTCATAGTATTAGTGTGTGTTTGTAGTTTGTAGGATTTTAGGTTTATTTTCTACGAGTTCATAATTTATTTAATTAATTTAAGGTTTGTTAATTTTCTCATGAGACGTTTATCAAAGATGGTCTGAAACATTTAGAAAATTCTGTTTCCTTATTTTTAATATGGAGCGGCTATGACAGAAAGTCTGTAGATCGCCGGATTCCCCTTTTTCTTATTTTTGTTACACCATGTAGTATGAAAATCCTTTTAGAAATATCCGGACTGTACTGGTGTCTGGAAAAAGGGTATATAAAGGGTCTAGATCGGCTTTGGTTGACAGTTTATTTTGAGAAGTCGTCGAAGTAACTTCAATTGTTTGACAAGTTATCAGAATTTTAAAAATGAATAAAAGGTTATAAAAACAAAGTGTGCATAAATACCGGCCGTCCGGTACACTATTTATTTCCATTATACAAGGTTTATATAGGAAAATTGACAACAAATTCTTCGACTTTACTGATATAAGTACGAATAAGGGAATGTTGGGGATAAAGCACTGGCTGTAAAAATAATTTTCCCAAATACTCTCATTGTATGAGAACGATAATTCAAAAATTATTTAAGGATAGCCAAGCAAACAAAAATTACCTTGTAAACCCTTCCGCCGTCGGTGTCAGTTTAAGCGTGGCACGTGTGTTGGTGTCTTGCTTAAAGAGGTTTTCAAGCAGAAAGAAGATTGAGTGCATCGTCTCTCTTATTCAGAGTGCCGTTCTTTTCAATTTTGATGGATTCACAAATCAATCATGCCTCGTAGCGTTCTATATTAACGATTTGCTGGCAGGTGTCAAAATCAGTTTTGTGTCCTGTCTCATACTGGTGTTAAAAAAGTGCCGATGTTGTCTGTTATGATATGCAGGGCTCAATGAGAGGAATGTTGAATGTAATAGATGAAAAATTAAATTTGTTATTTAAAACAAAAAAATTCTAAGCTTAACAACATAAAAAATATGGCTGTCCAAAGGAATAAATTAATATTAATTATAATCCTTAATTTACCAGATTTAAAATTATGTATCAGTAGTAAACGTTGTTATCTACATAATTTCTATAAGAACTCGCACAAATGTAACTAATATTCTCTTTTAATCCACATCATATATGGAATATTCTATTTGGAATATATCATGAGTGGGGTGGCAACTGAATAAACAATATGAGTTTTTAAAAAAGATTCAAATATTTCAATTACTTTTCAAAAATTCTTTAAGTTTCTCCCTGGAATCCTTTTAGGTCTATTTCAGGATCAGGAAAACATACGCCCTGATAAGAGACGAGCGGTGAATGCGGAAAATGGACAGCGCAACAGACCAGTAAGTGATATTGTAATAAGTATACTTCTATTTAAATATGTTTATGTTTAAGAAAATTATACCAATCTTGCTACTGCTGGACGATATTTAGAACTATATCTAAATATAATTCAACTAAACCGAAAAATATTTCAACGTATTTATACTAATTTGGGAGATAAAGGTGGTTTTAATATCAAAAAAAAAAAAATGGCTGACCAAATACTGTAATGGTACCGCAGAAATGAGATTTTGCTTTACATTGCGGACGTTCCATATTTAAGCGCTAGACTTTTGGAAGTTTTTACTACAATAAATAAATCAACAGTGAAATTATACTCACGAATTTTAGTCTGCATAAAATATATTGAAAAATGATTTACCAGCTGATATGGAATTCTCCTAAGTTTTACTAAATAAAAAAATGAAAACTCAACAGGCCTAAAAACCATATTATATATGACGAAGCGACGTTGGCCAGACCTGAAATCTTTATCTGGAGAAACAACTATTATTATGCTCTTTTGGTAATAATCCCCTGCCTAGAGAAAGACATTTTTAACAAAACTTTTCAGTAAACATTTGATGCAGTGTCATCGAAAATTACTTCATAGGCCCAGTTGAACTTATAGCATTTTCATATTCTTGCACATTAATTAGATATTTTATTTAATTAGAAGTTTTTATTTTCCTTTTATAAGTTGTCATTTAATATTACGAAGCATGCGTAGGATAGTTGTCTTTCCTTGATCCATACGTTGCGATAGCGAGACCACTATTTTATTCCGGACGTATTCTTATGATAATATGTCGTTTCTTGATTACGTGGAGAAATTGGAGGGAGAAAACATGATACTTCTGGGGTTCATGACTTTCATCTGGCCCATTTTTCCGTTAGTTGCTGGCTATTATATACTGCGGTTGCTAGTTCTCCTTTTGGAGGTCAAGTCCCTTTTAGAGGTTAGTTTTTTGGCAAATTAATAAGATATCAACTTACGCCAGCTTCTTACTTATTCCAGGATGTTCTTGTTGGTTGCTGCTTCCTGTTATCGTGCTTCTCTATTTCATTTTTTGGTACATATGACCTATCTCTGGCGTTTCATTGATTTTCTTGTCACCTTCTTCTGGTCCATCAATACTAAAAGAATCAGGGATACAACCTGTATAAGTTGATTTAATTAAGGTATTAAAGTAGATGTGGAATGCAACAGATACTTCATTGAAAAACTTAACAAGAATTCCATTAAATGGTATGCAGATGGCTACAAAATAACGGAGCAAACTGGAATAGAAGTGTTTGGATCCAGAACTAGACACCATGAAAGCTTGGGTAAGTTACCAAGCATCTTCCAGGCGGAAATACACGCCATCAGGAAATACATTTTCAGCAAAGTGAAAAACTTTCACGGACAAGAGATTATTATCATATCGGATAGTCAAGCAGCCGTTGGTGTGCTGAATTTTCAAGTAATCAGCGCCAAGATGGTCTGAGAATGCCTAGAGAAATTAAACGAATTAGGTAAGAATAATAACGTCACCCTCCTGTGGGTACTGGAACACGCCGGGGTAGAGGGAAATGAAATTGTAGATAAGCTTGCGAGAAAAGGAGCTGAGATTCCATTTCTGGGATCCGAATCTTGCTGTGGAATTAGTGGCAGCGTAATGCTGGAAGAACTAAAAAGAGAGAAATAGAGCAAGAGATCCAATTATTGGACGGTTTTGCAAGAAATAAGACAAGCGAATATACTTCTTGGGAACTATGACCAGAAAAGATTCGAGGAATAAGCCTAACCAAAAACCAACTGACAGAAATTCTGACAAGGCATCGCTACTTGAAGGAACACCTTAGGAAACTCGTATTGGCACAAAAGAGAAGAGTGGAAATTTTGCGAGGAAGAGAACAAACGTCTGTTCACATCCTTTCAGAATGCAGCGCTTTAGAAAACCCTAGAATGCTGTTCTTGGGAGTACACCACATAGAAGGAGGGGAATTACCAACTTCTAAGCCATCCAACATCCTAAGGTTCCCAAAGAAAATAGGACTAGAAGACTTGCTCTAGTCGGCAAGGTATCCCTAACGCCTGCAGCCTGCTGAGTGAATTAAATAAAGTTAGTTTGTACATACAGGCCTATATCGACGACCTGACCATTTTGTTTCCTGGTCGTGATATCCGGGACCTGGGGGGACCAATGATGCGGATCCTCTAGATCGCGGAGGGATGGTGGTCGGAATAAACTTGGTAAGGGCGAGGTGGTATTCTTTACAAAATGGGAAAACTTCCCACAACTACATTGATGGGAAGGATCCTTCAATATAAAGGAATAATTAAATAGCTGATAGTAATTTTGGACTAGCGACTAAGTGAATGATAAATATTGAGGTTCGAATGAAGAACGCCATACGTGCTTTCCCTGCTTGTAAACGAGACTTTGGGTGCACATGGGAGTTGTCACCGAGAGTGCTATTTTGAATATATACTATAGTGATCGGCCCCATGATTATATTATTGTATGGTGGCCTAGATCAACAAAGCGTAAACATCGTGTTCAACTTGACAAAGTTCAAAGAATGGTTTGTGTGGGAATAATAAGTGCGATATGGACTGTCCTCACAAGGTTCTGGTTAATCTACCTCTTTTCCAGTTATGCATAGAGGACAAGGCCCTGAAGGTTGCTTAGCGTTATTTTGAAATTTGATACATAAACGAAACAAAGTAATATAATTATTATTGGTGTAAATACCCATTATATTAGGTCAAAGTATAGTGCTCTGAGAATCCGAGAAAATTATCGCCTTTTTTAAATTTTTTTCCAAGCATATAGAAACCGCATTATTTCCGCTGTGCATATGTTTATAAAATCTGGTAGTCTGGACGAGTAATTGATATCCAATGGAGAAATGTGAACCCCAAAACCAACTCTATTATTATGTTTAGAAGCATCCGTATATATAAAAATATAACTTTCTTTATACGGCTCTGTTGCATAATTAAAGATTATAGGAGTATTAGAGTCTTTTTTTTTTAATTTAAAACTTTAGTTTAGTAGTTTGATTTTTCCATTCTATGTCAGACTTAGGGAGGATATTGTAAATATCCAGCTGATCTAGTATTGGCTTTATTAGTCGTAAGGCTTTAATTAGTACAGGGGGATCTCTGTTCTTCCAGTAACTATATTTATTAATGACACGTACATTGAGGGATTCCAAGATTTTTAGAATAGGATGATTCTTAATACTTCTAGTTTTCAATAGAAATTTGGTTGCTGAACATATCCTTCTGATTTTTCCAATATTGGAGTAGACCTCATACAACCTGTAATCAATCTTAGTCCTTGATAAAAAAATTTATTAATAATTTTATAATTTTTCTTGGAAGTTGGATAAAATAAATCCTTAATCCAAATGTGATTTAACCAGGCTCTCCAAGGGTAAATGCAGGGATTTTGATCCCCTCCCTACCAAACTCTGCTGAAACTTTTCATTAGATTTACACCCTTCCTAGCATTAATAGTTATATGTTGGATATGTAAATCCCATTTTAAATTATATTGGAATATTATTCCCAGATACTTAGCTGAGGATTTAAAGAGGATCATTATATTGTCAATATATATATATATATATATATATATATATATATATATATATATATATATATATATATAATATAATATAATTAATTTGCTTGTGACCTTTCGGGAAGCAAATAGATTCTGTCTTTTCGTGAGATATTTTGAAATTATGTTCCGGTAACCATTCCTTAACTTTACCAAGAGCAGAGCTGATACTAATATTGTTACTCTGTTATAAAAGGACTAGATCATCAGCTTAACTCAAAAGGATTGCTCCATCGAAATCAATTTTGAATAAAGACATAACGATCATATTAAAAATAAAATATTTAAATCAATATACTAAAAATTTAATTGTTTTTTAATTAAAGTGGCTATCCCACTGTAACCTACCTTCTCTATCTTTTCTAATCATGCTATAATTTTTAAAGTAAACAATATCTTTACTGGGGTGTAATAAAGTTTCATTAAGACATTTCACGTCCGATCATGTGAGTAACATAAGTTAATTAAATCCCCTCTATTAGCTAGGAGGCTTCTAATATCCCATTGTAGGATTTTTAACGACTTCTTCATATTCATTACGAACTACGAGAGTGTATCAACAGATTATATTATTTAATTAAAATTAGGAAAAAAATCTATTTTATCTGTTTTTTTTTTTAAATGAAAATTACCACTACTATTATTATAATGTTTAGACAAAAATTGTGAGGAACTACTCGGGTTATCAAAATCTAGATTAACCTCGTCTAATTTATTTACTGTCTTTAAAATATCTATCGCTTTCTCTCTCTCCTTTTTACTGAGGGAGTGTATTTTTTGTAATAATAACTTTATCATATCCAAATCTTCATCGACATCTATCAAATGAGATGCGGATCGAAATTGTGAGTCGGTTTCAGTAGATTTGTAACTTTGTGGCCTAACGTTAGGGAAAATGAGAGCATTATTGTGGGCTTCTCTATCATAGTCTTGAAAATTAGGTAGTATAGCTCTTTTTTGGTGGACTGTTACGACTTGCGTATAACTTATTTTAGCTTTTACGTTTTGAGACTGGGTAAAATCTTCTCTTTGATTTACTTAAGTTAGATCATTTTGTTTCTTCTCTGACCTGATGCTTAGAGCTGGAAATCTTGTGGTAGAAGCGGGGAGGAGTTGAAAGTGTAGTTCAAGTAAGATTTTTTATCTCTAGACGTGAAAAAGTTTTTAGTATATGCCTTATTGGCTTCATAGTAATTGATGTTTTCCGTTGCCATCATAAACTTTATTGACTGTTGCTTGACCCTCCGGGCATTTCTTACTAACAGATTTGTGCAAAGAGCTCTCACAATGATAGAATTCCATCACGCGTTCACTATCAATCGTATAAGTATCATGATCTTTCCCACATGTGAAGGATTTATTCTTCCCTTTGCAATGTTTTCTCGTATGACCGTATAATAAACAATTAAAACATTGAGTTACAGGAGAAATGTATAATGAAAATGATGAAGAAGTTCCAAAGACACTGACAAATCTCAGTAGTATTGTACCTTCGAATGTAAACAGAACAGTGCCTGTGGAAAAAAGTGCAATCAATCAGTTCCTTTTCTGATATGGAAGAATCAATAAATATGATAATGCCGGTACAAAGAGTATAATTATTGGGTATATATAATTTATATCCCATATCAATTAAATTAGTGTTAATGAAGTTGTTAGCAGATTCTAAATTTGTGAATTTTACCCCCTATCTATTTTTGACCTTAATGGAGATTTTCTTTAAGTCTCTAGTTTTAAGATTATAAACGTCTCTAGCAATTCTGTAAGAAATATTTTTACTTTCATTATTCTTTTTCAATATACAACATAAATGGTCCGATATTAGTATTTTTATAACCAGGTATTAAATTCTCTTTTTGTGAGCCTTTGTTATTATGTATCAATCTTATCAATATCCGGTATGTTTTTGCCTCCGACGAGGATGCCATTTTTATCTCTCCTATTTAATAATTATCACTTAGATATAACTTACCCAAGGAAAAACAGAAGACTGGTAGAAGGGTGAGCAAAATACAGGAAAGGGTTAGTATTACGCGGCACAGAAATCTGTAAAGCCGCAAAAACGAGAGCAGAAAAAGCATCGATCGATTGTCACGATAGCTGATAAAAGAATTGAACTTACATTATTTGTAAAGATTTTTTTTTAGCTGTCTATTCAGCTTTTTACTTTCGGCATTGGCCTATACAGTGTACACCACGGGGAGTTTACGTGATCGGATTTTGCACATTGTTTGACCCTTATTAAGGCTGTCAAAAATGCCCATGTAAAAAATACGAAACACATGGCGAACGAGAGAGGTAGTGCACGTAGTATAACTAAATATTTTTCGATCATTCGCTAGTACTTTACACCACTCTTGCAATGAAAAAGGCTGAGACGTTTTATGTTTTTGTAGCCTAAGACGCTTAATATCTCTTCACAATCTTGTTGTAACTAGTTCACATTAGTTAATTTCTGTAAGCCGTAAAATTAATTCATTCTGCTTAATTTGAATTTTCTTGCCGTGATCTAGTGCCAGCATCTCGAATAGTTTCAAGCAATTTCATTGAAGGGTAACGTACATTTTTTGGTGACAAGCATACCCCATAAACAGCATAATAACCTCGTATACTCGCATGATCATTTTTAGGTAAATCTATATTATCTTTATTGGTTGGTTAATATCTTCATAATTGATACGTAGTCGCACGTCGAAATCGTGGATATACACTCACTCTCATCAGGCCAGCAGTAAGTAGTTGATTTTTATCTTCTAACATCCCAAGTTGAAATTCTTCATCATCGTCTCTTAGTGATTTATGCTGAATCTAAAATGACGCTAATTTTATCTGATATACACTAGTTGTCAGATCTTTCAAGAAGTCTAGCTATAAAATATTGGACAATCAACTAACTGATTTGTAGCCAAACTTACTCACTTTTGCGCATTTCTCGTGTGAAGATTTTGTCTTTCAAATAGAGCCTGAAAAACATTCGGCCGTCTTGTCCTGTTTAAAAATCGCTGTGTCAATGCGGTATCAGCACCTTCTAAAAGAGTCTGAGGATGATATCTATTAATAATTGTCCCCGCCATTGGATAAGAATATCCTAAATTTGATACATGCTGAATTTAGATATTTTTCTCCACGGAATTTTAAAGTCGACTTAATATGGCCATTTCTTGATTCAACTATCCATCTGATCTTAGTAACCTAATGCGTTTCATTGGCTTGTTCCGTAGACAACTGACTTTCGCCGCTTTCTTAATGAGCCGGCGTTTTCCAGGTTATGCCTGAGTTAGCAATTCAGTGGCATGATTATTTCTCATATCTGAGGGGTAGGGACCTTCAATGTCCAATATATATATATATATATATATATATATATATATATATATATATATATATATATTCATCTGGTGTAACTATAAGAGGTGGTTTTAAAGAGTGTCGCAAAGTTCTGAAAGTAGAACTTTTTCGAATGTAGTTGGACCTAGACTACATAATGTATTAGTTAATTTCGTTATGTCTTTCGATATAGTCATCTCTCGTTATAACATCAAATCCTATATTAGCAGGTACGAAACCTAGCATGAAGGATTTTCTAACAGTAGTAAATACTAAACTTGTTGTCTGCCTATCCGGATATTGATATGTAACACAGAGGAAATTATCTGAGAGTTCTTGATGCAATTTGCATAAAAAGAGTAGTAAATATTTTCTATAGACAAACTTTTAGTCAACTTCGCGAGATACTCTGTCACAATATGTCGATAATTCTCGAAAGTTTTCCTTTATAATAGAAAAGCAAATTTTAAATTGATCGTCAGAAAAATTATGTTCATTGGAAAATCTAGCGGAATTGCTCGCCACTGTGTGAAGACTTTCTAAAAAAATTGTAATATTTCCTTGAATGACATATTAAGTAAAGAGAACAATATGTACTCTCGCTTATCCAAATGATGTGCGTATGATTTTACTTTTTTTGGCGCATAGAATTTTCATTTAACAAAGACATAAGATTTACATTCAGTCGATAATATCTGTAGATTTGCATCAGTATTACAAATAAGAAACTATTAACAGTCTTAAGTAATTTGGATTTTGTTCTATCATATTTATTTCATTCAAAATAGATAATTTGTAGAAATTCTTATATTTGGTAGTATGTCGACTACCGTGTGTAGGTATGCACATTAACGGTTTTAGATCATGCAGATATCACTCGTGCTGTAAAATCAAGAAAACTAGCATATCTTGGCCATGTTCTCAGAGAGGATCGATACAAAATTCTTCAGCTGATAATAAGGGTGTCACGGTGTGAGCATTTTTTTTCCGTGTATACGTGTCATGTTCCCAGGAATAAATCGCCTATCACATATGTTGCAAGAAAGGTTTCTTAGAAGGACGGCTGACCGAGCAATTGCTATCACGAATCCGATGTTGTACAGCCATCCTGAAAAGCTTTGTTGAACAACGATAGTACCTAATAATCATAGTATTGACAAAAGAAGAAAGACCACTGACTAAGCCACTGGTATCTACAAGTATCCTGAAAAGAACCGTTGCGAAAAAATGACTAATGTTCTAAAAGTGTTAGCCAAACTATCATCAAAAGGAAAGTGCTAGCCGAACTATTCTTAGAAGAACAGCTGATCGAGCAACTGCTAACGCAAATCCAATGCTCTAGAACTATCCTGAGGACTGTTGCAGAAAAATAACACCTAGTGATGGTGGTATTAGAAAAACAAGAAAGACTGCTGACCAAGCCACTGATATCTACAACTATCCTGAAAAGGACCATTGTAAAAAAATGATTAATAGTGATGAAAATGCCAGCCAAACTATCATCAGAAGGATCATTCACCAAGCTACTGCTGATGCTTTACAACGATCTGGACAAGACCCGTTACAGAACAATGGCTGTAAGTAATGAATGTGCTAGCAAAACTATTTTCAGAATTACCGATGATCGAGCCACTTATTGAGAAGTATTAGTTTCTATGAAAAAAATATTCTTGATTTTGAAATGCCCTCCAGATTTAATGTTAAAATTAAACTAATAGTCGCAATTGAATGTTTCACGAATTATCTGTATTAAGAGTTAAAGTATCGAACGTGAACCTTCAGCTATAGCTAATAACTTAATATTTCTGCATGTAAAAAAGTTTTTCTAGTATGTTCTTAGACCCAAGAATTATCATTGACACGCTTTCCTCTAGAACGTTAGATTCGCAATTATACACTCTTGCAATAAAAATATAAGTTTCTACAAAGAAAAACTTGCCCTTGACATAACCTTGAGATTCATGATCAAGGTATATATTATAACCGCATTAAAATGTATAATCACTTATCTACAACTTTTGTATTGAAGTTTCCTTCCAGATTGATTTTCTGAAAAATTCAACTCGTAAGTGCTTGCCGTGAACCCTCGGCTTTAGCTAATATCTCGCCCTTCATCTATCTGTATCTCAAAAATTTATCATAGGATGACTTGGGCCTATGAAAACTTTTGACTAGGATATATGTACATATTAAATAAAAAAAAAAGAAATTTTAATACAAGAGCATAGTTATATTTATTTGTTATAACAAAAATTCGCACTACAGATTATTTGCTTATATTCTTGAAACATTCCAATATCATCAAAAAATAGAAATAATTGTGTTTACAAATAATAACTTCTGTTATATGATAAACACGCTTTTCCAAATTCAGTATGTAACTCTGAGGGTGTCTTGACCAGATTTTTGACAAATTTTTAATTTTATATCTTTGTTCGAGAAATTATAGGACAGAGTTTCTAGGATTGGGAGTTCGACGTTATTTTCGATTCAATATGTTTTCGAGACATCAAACTCATTTTGGGTCTCATAAAAAACATAAAATGAGTGTTGAACTATAGTTTTTGGATCGAACGGGAGTGGCATACAATGGCAAATTGTTCTCTTTCAATCGTAAAGTACTTGGTCTCTGCGCTTCAAAGAGTATTAGATGCGAAGGCTATGGGGAGGTCTGTTCCTACAGATCCCTGGGAGAAAACGGCAGCAATTGCAAACGCACTTGTGTTTGTCGTAAGAAGGAATGGCTCTTCGAAATCAGGGTAAATTAATCTCGAACGATGTTTTATAATCTGAATTAAAATAAATTCAACATCATTTTGAAGAAGTATAGTTAGAGGTTTGCAAATTTTGGCAAAATTATGTATAAAGCCACGGTAGTAGCTTACCAGTCCAAGAAAGAATTTTATTTCCTTTGGCGTTTTAGGTTTGGGAAATTCCTGAATAGATTCTACCTTGGAGGGATTTGGTTTTTACACCGTGTTTAATAAGGTCTCCGAGATAGGCGACTTCTTTTCGTCAGAATTCGCATTTGTCCGGTTGAATTTTGACATTGGCTTTACGGAGTTTTTCGAGAACATCTGTGAGACGATCCATGTGTTCATGGATAGTAGGAAAGTATATGATGATATCGTCCATACGAACAAGACAACACTCATTTTGAAATGCCTAGTAAAATATCGTCCGTGACTCTTTGGCAAGTGGACGTGGCATTTTTAAAACCAAAAGGCATACGTCGAATTTGTAGCGGCCATTATCGACAGAAAAATAAGAATTAATAATTAAGAATATCGCCGGGGCTTATCTCAATTTGGTGAAATTCCGATGCGAGATCAAGGGCAGAAAGTTACTGGTACTTTCCAAGTTGATCTAAGATATCGGAAATCTTGAGGAATGAATACTTATCGTCCACCGTTAATTCGTTTAGCTTGCGATAGTCAATAACTACGCGCTATTTATGTTTTCTAGGTGCGTCCAGTTTCTTTGGTACAACCCATACATGGGGAGGACCAAGATGACATAGATGGTCAGATAATGCTTTGCTCTTATATTTTTCCAATTTGTGTTTTTACTTCCTCCTTATACACCTGTGGATACCTATAAGTTTTGGTAAATACGGACCTGAAATTATTTGTCTCGATTGTGTGTTTAATTTTGTTAGTGAAAGTTAATTTGTCACCTTCTATGTAAAATATGTCGCCATATTCTAGACAGAGTTGTGTAACAGGTTCTGCAGTTTGATGTTCAGTTCTCAACTGATCCCTAATTATTTTTTCCTTTCTATTAGTCCCGTGTTTTTGTATTCACGCCTATTAACGTTTATGATGGCTTCAGTGTTTTCTAACGGCTCAATAGAAAGGTCAGAAAAATCAATGGTTTTTGATATTTTGTTGGCGTTAATAATGGTTGTCAGAAATTCTCCGTTTTTATTTACGCGGATAAAATCGTGTGAAAGCCGAACTATTTCTTTTCCTTGAGCGATTAATATAACGTCTGTATTTGATAAATCACACTTAAGATTAAATATTTGTTTAGTACGTCTCTGTAGAGAAATTATATTTCGGGGATTAATATTAGTCTGTTTAGTTTGTCGTGTAAAGTTGGAATCTGCTTTGTGTAATGAAATAGTTCTAAAATTTGTTATGAACGGTTTGGAATTAAAGTCTGTTACGCATTGTTAGTGTTCCAGACAATCTAGGCCTAATATCTCGTCAAATTCTATGTCGACATCGTATATAAAAACTTTGTGGGTATCACCTGTGGGGATTCCTTGCATCAAAATCTACAACCACCAAGCAGAGAAGATGCCAAATGGGATTTTGGCGAAACGTCTGCAAATTTCTACAGGAAACTAAACCAACGAACGGATGTATTCCCGGATTAATACTGAATCACATGTTTCCATCCGTGAAACACTACGCAACAACATATATATATATATATATATATATATATATATATATATATATATATATATATGTATATATATATATATATATATATATATATATATATATATATATATATATATATATATATATATATATATATATAATGATATAATAAGTAGTACTGTCTGTTCGGAATATTACTACTTTTTGTTTTATCTTTTGTTCTGTTAATTCATTTATTAATTTTGCTGCGTATGCTATAAATGGCATGCAATAATCTTTTTTTTCTAAATTTTTGTGTAGATTAAATAAAAGTTTTGTTCGTTGAGAAGGAGAATAATTCAGAAATAAAATGTACTACAAAAGGTAACGTAATTAAATATCACCAAGTAACATTTCAATATTATTTTTATGATCTAAACTACAGACATGAATGTATTGTAAACTAATTTAACAAATTATTTTCATTTACAGGAATATTTTTATTTAAAAACCCTAAAATGTCAAACTTGTACCCATTAATTAGTTAGTAACTAATAATATATGTAATAACAATTGTTCATTTTAAATCAGTTTTCCATTTTTTCAGTATAAGTTTTATGTGGAGTATATTTTTTCCAATTATTCTCAACTCAGATTCTAGATATATAATATAAAATTTGATTTCACTAAAAAATATCCAACAATATTTACAATTTTTATCATGAGATAAGGCTATATTTTTCTTGGTTTTGGGATAACACTCTTTTCAAAACATGTCCTAATTACAAGCTTTTTTCTCTATTATTTATAAATATTTGCTTTGACAACGCTTTGCTCTGTTTCAAAGATAAAGATCAGTATGTTCATAATGCCAAAAATGTCTCGACAATAAGGTATATACCCACCTAGCAATATGAAATATTAATAGAATTTTGAACTAAAACTTGTGCTCTTCTATCTATTTTTTTCTTTACCCTAACGCCATGTCATTATTTTAGGTCTCACTATGCCCTCAAATATCTTTAAATGGAATTTTTAATATTCTATAACCAGAAGCGGTTATGTCCATATACCATTATAATGACTTCTTTAATGATTCTTTTTAAAACTGAGTGAGCATATGTTTGCGTCTCTGTGCACATTTCGCTTAACAATATATTTATAATGGAAACCAGAATAGTTATTTGAAGAATATTTTTGGGCTGTAGATGGACAACAGTGCTTACATTAAAGAGAAAAACAACCTTGAAATTAATATTTTTATCTCAATCGAATGCGAATCAAAATTGTTTAAAGCATTTTTTAAGGCATTTCATAAAAAAGTGTAGATTTTTTAGCAACGTGAAATATTAATTTATTCTAAAAATCTCTCGAGAATATGGCATATAATCCCATTTAATGACTTGGTTAAATGAATTTTGAAAAATTTTTAAGAAAGTTCCTCTTTATAAAAAAAATACTCGAAAATAAGGGTATATGCTAATGATGTCCATATTTCAGTCATTTCTTCTATTAAAATTTATTTGTGGCAATTTAACTTGTTCCTTTATTAAGAAGTATATAAAAATAATAATGATGTTAGGAACTTTAATACAATTGAAAAGTACTTCAAAATCTTATAGCGTTTGCTTATAATTATAACTAACGAAACTGATATGCCTTATGTCGTTTATTACATCCTCCAAATTGCTAAATCTAATTACCTTCTTCTCGCACATGTATAAGCAAGGTCTGATTTTCCTATAGGCTAATTAGGCTAGAGCCTAGGGCGTGCGGTTTGAGATGGCACGTCGACTTAGCTCATTTTAGCATACACATGTGTCCCTCTTGGGCGGGTCCCTATAATGAATACAAGACTATTTTCTAAATTATTTTCTATAATGTTGTCGCCTAAATACTTACTCCGTATCACTATATAGTATAAAAGAAAGTTTTTCGACACATCTGTCAGTATGTGTGGGTAAGCCATGAAGACAACTGAATATATTTCGTCGCCGTTTACGTGGTTTTCTGAAGAAGATTTGAGTATATAAGATATCGATATATACCAATCGTATCGGTGCAAAGCCAGGACAGGTCGTTCTCATGCAATAAATCCGAAGAAAGGCAATGGTAGAGGGAATCTGCACAAAATAGATGGAAATTTTACAGATTTTGATAATTTTACGATTTTTTTAAAATTATACATAATATGAATTTCATTAAAAATAGTTTACGTTTTTACTAACGGTTTTTAATAGTATTATCGACTATATGTGGTATTTCTTTACGTTATCGGACCCAGATTTTCGCACTGTGCTTTGTTTTTTTGTAGTACTTTTACACTGTCCTTTAAAAGCATTGTTCCTCTTTTATGCTTCTTTTGCCCTATTGATAATGCATAATTTTATTTGTTTCAAGATATAGAACTTTATGTTTACATCTATAGTAATCCTTGCTTCTTTAATTTTTGAATTTTAATCCTAATTTGCTTAATTTAAAGTGGTTTTCTGAATTTGTTTGGGTACAGGTACATCTATTATGTAAAGATCTCTTTAACTTCTAATTTTTCTTATGTCAAAAAATAAATTAAAATTAAAATAATAATAAATACGGAACAGATTTAGGAAGTTCCCCTTTGATGAAATTAACTTCTTTCCGGGGACTAAATATTAGGATAAAACAGAATTTTATGTTAGTAATTTCATGAAGCTTATTTATTTTTTTTATCTCTACTACGTCACTATGTCCAAATGTAATTTGGTCAATATAATCATGGATACGTATGTACAAAATATACGAGCAACTTATATCAATTTTTTGTTCCTTTTAAAACCGTTGGATAAGCAAGACAAAGGATATTTATTCACTTAAAAAAATATAAATTTATATCAAATATCTAAAACGGTAACTAATAAAATAAATAAAATTTTTGATGATAATTATAGGTTTCAGTCAGTTTATCCGTAATTTGGGGTCTGCCGAATGTTTTTGCATACAAAACTTTCTATTTGTTTATATTTTATAGTTTTCAAATTTCACGCGTTGTTAATACGTATTACCGTGTAGTAAAGAATAAGAGGAAAGGAAATACATTTCAATTGTTGATTTATATAATTTTTTCAATTAAATGATTGTCGGGAAGTTTTATTTATCAATATACCGCCATTGAATTATCAGAATGTAATTTGGTCAACATAATTATTAATACATCTGTGCGCGATGTAAAGTTCAACTACAGGGTGCACCATCTTTTATGTCGGTAAGTAAATATTGAATAACTTTGACACTCAACTATACGTGTTTTTGAAACGTCAATTCAGTACAATTTACACCGAGCAAGGCCGAGGACAAGTTAACATAATTCTTACCTAATATTTGCAATAAAAGCTACAGGGTGTTGAACACATCGGCTCAAATTTGAACAAGTTTAAATGAATAAATATCTTTTTTTAAAATGGTACATCCTGTATATTTTCATGTTATTTAATAGAGTAATAAAAACCCTAAAAGTTTTGTTCAATATATCCTATACCTATTTATAATAGTTTTTGAGATATTTCAGTTTTTATAATTTTCCATACTTTTTTACAGAAATAGTCTTTATTATCATAGTAGCCATGGCAAAAACAATGTAAAAGAACATTTTTCTGTGTGTCAAATTTATAACCGCAATCGCTTCTTTTGGTTTTTATGTAGTGTAGTTTGTTTTTTTTTGCATTCATCTTATATTGTAAAATGAATTTTCCAAAGAATGAGTTAATAGATATGATTTATACAATAGGAGAGGCTCAAAAAAATTGCCTTCTTGCTCAAAGAATTTACAAAATGAAGTATCCTATGCCACGGACCAGCATATTAAAGAAAGAAAATAAAGATCTCATAACAGATATAACAGAAATCCTACAAACCTGGCACGAATATTTTGACAACTTACTAAATATAAAAGGCACAGCTCTCATCACAAATACAATATACTAGGTAGCAGAAGAACAGGTAGAAATTCCATCACTGACAGATATCAAAAAAGCAATTAGCCAACTGAAGAACAATAAAGCACCCGGGAGCGACAACATAACCGCGGAGCTTATAAAATATGGCGGAGATCAGCTACATGAAGCAATACAAACCCTTGTGGAGAAGATATGGGAATCTGAAGAACTTCCAAAAGAATGGAACGAAGGGATAATTATCCCAATACATAAAAAAGGAGACCGATCAGTATGTAAAAATTACAGGGGAATTATGTTACTAAACGTTGCCTACAAGGTGCTATCCAACATACTAAGAACCAGAATATCCCCTTACGCAGAAGAAAACCTCGGGGACTACCAATGTGGCTTCCGACCAAGAAGATCAACTGTTGACCAAATATTTACTATTAGGCAGCTTCTGGAAAAGAGTTGGGAATTTAACAAAGATGTACACCAGCTGTTCGTTGATTTCCGCCAAGCATATGATAGCATTGTAAGAGATAGTGTATGGATCGCCATGGAAAAGGTAGGCGTGCCAAAGAAGATTATTAATCTGACTAAAATATGTATAGAGAATGCAAGGGCGAAAGTCAGAATCGGTAAGCACACTACGGACATATTCTCTATTGCCAGTGGTTTAAAACAAGGCGATGGCTTATCGCCACTACTCTTCAACATAGTGTTAGATATGGCCATCAAAGAGGCTAACATAAAACTGGAAGTATTCTCAAACCAGGGCCCCGGAATGATCCTAGCATATGCAGACGACATCGATACCGTAGGAAATAGCACAACTAAAACAAAGGAAATGTTTATCAGAATGGAAAGGGAAACAAAAAAAGTAGGACTCAACATCAACGAAGAGAAGACCAAATACATGCACGTAAACCGAAGAGCAGGTAGGGATAGAATAGGACAGAATATAACTATGGACACATACAATTTTGAATGTGTGAAAGAATTCCAATATCTAGGGGCCAATATAACACACGACAATGATGTGAGCAGTGAAATACGCACACGAATACAAAAAGGTTTTAAGTGCTTTTATGCATTGCAGGAGATATTAAAATCAAAGCTGCTGTCCAGATCAGCCAAAATCCGTATATATAGAACAGTTATTAGACCGGTAATAACATATGGCTCACAAACCTGGACCATCACAAAACAGAACGAATTGTTATTAAGACGTTTCGAACGCAAGATATTAAGAAAAATATATGGGCCTAGAGTAGATGAAACAACGGGACAATACCGCATCCGAACAAATGAAGAATTAAAGAGCTTGTATGATCAGCCAGGCATCATTAACGAAATAAAAGCCCAAAGACTTAGGTGGGCAGGACATGTTCATAGGGCCCATGACGAACGTCTCATCAAACGAATATGGGAAGAGAACCCGACCGGAAAGAGACCCTTAGGTAGGCCCAGACTAAGATGGAGGGATAACATCACAAAAGATTTAAATGTACTGGGAGTACGAGATTGGAGTAACGACATGATGGACCGAAGCAAATGGAGGCAGGTCGTGGATGCAGCGAGGACCCACGAAGGGTTGTAAAGCTACAGAGAGAGAGAGAGAGAGAGAGAGAGAGAGAGAGAGAGAGAGAGAGAGAGAAGTATCCTGATCGACGCCAGCCTAATACCCATACTTTTCAAAACTTAATGCAAAGATTTGATTCTTCTGGTACTGTTGATTATCCCAAACGTAAAGTGGTCAACAAACCAGTAACTAATGAAGAAAAAGAACTACAAGTATTGTTATATGTTCAGGAAAATCCTTATATTGGTAGCCGTCAGTTAGCAGCATTATGTGAAACATCACAATCCACCGCTAATCATACTACCAAGAAATATAGGTATCATCCATATCACATGGAATTACACCAAGAATTGCATGGACAGGATTTTGAAAGTCGTGTAAACTTTTGTCGTACAATAAATGCGGAGATTCAATTAAATCCAAATTTATTATGCAAGGTAATGTTTAGTGATGAAGCTACTTTTAGAAGTAACGGTGCCGTAAATAGACGCAACATGCATTATTATGCCACAGAAAACCCATTTTGGATTAGAGAGGTGCAACATCAAAACCACTGGTCATTAAATGTTTGGTGTGGTATTCATCATAATCGAATTATTGGACCCCACTTTTTTAATGAACCACTAAATGGCCATAGTTACCTGAACTTTCTACAAGAAGAACTACCCCAACTGCTTCAAGGTCTCGATAGGGATGAGCTCGACAGTATGTGGTTCCAGCACGATGGTGCGCCTCCGCATTACCATCGTGAAGTTCGTGCGTTTTTGGACCAACGATATCCGCAAAAATGGATTGGACGTGGGGGTTTCATTGAGTGGCCACCAAGGTCTTGCGACATCACCCCATTAGATTTCTTCCTATGGGCTTATATTAAAAATAAGGTGTATGTAAATCCTCCAACAACAGTGGAAGATATGCGAAACAGGATTAGGGATACCTGTAGAACAATAACGCCACTAATTTTGTCCAGGGTCCGAGAAAATCTGCAAAAAACACTAAATTTGTGCATTGCACAAGAGGGTCGTTTATTCGAACACTTATTAAAAAGAAATAATTAATCCCAGTATTTAATAGGTAATTTTTTTGTTTCAATTTAGTATAAATGTAAATATGTATTTGCCTTGTCGTTATTGTTGTGTTAATTTTTTCACATTATGTTTAATTAAACTATTGCCGTTGTAATATAACGAATAATGTATTTCATCATATTTAACCACATTCTGTTTGTTTCTGTAGTTTCTTTTTATTATTTTACATGGCTACTATGATAATGAAGACTATTTCTGTAAAAAAGTATGGAAAATAAGAAAAACTGAAATATCTCAAAAACTATTATAAATAGGTATAGGATATATTGAACAAAACTTTTAGGGTTTTTATTACTCTATTAAATAACATGAAAATATACAGAGTGTACCATTTAAAAAAAAAGATATTTATTCATTTAAACTTGTTCAAATTTGAGCCGATGTGTTCAACACCCTGTAGCTTATATTGCAAATATTAGGTAAAAATTATGTTAACTTGTCCTTGGCCTTGCTAAATTCCAAATTTGAATATATTTGTCACAAAATTGAAAACGTTATTTAGGATTGAATTGATGCTTGAAAATGTGACTTTTTTTCTTTAAACTTAATTATCTCAGAAACTATAAAGTTTTGTTATAGTAAACCCTTAATAAAAAAGATTTAAAATTATAAGCTAAATCGAAAATACGATTCGTATATAGGGTGTTCTATTTAAAAAAATACAACTTTATGCTGTCCTAGTTTTTTGGCTCACCCTGTAGAGTCCTAAATATTTTTAAAATCTGCGTAAAAATAAACTGTATCAAACAATAAATATAGTTTCTTTGTAAATTTCACCGAAAAGGCACAAACTTATTTCATCCAATCGTTGACTCACCCTGTATGGAGCTTTCAGAAATATGAAACTATATTAAATGAAATATGGAGCAATTTAGATCAAGTCTATATACAATGAAGACGTTAAGTCTGAAATAAATTAATTATTTACAAAACTTTGGGTTTTTTGAAAAATTGTTCGACTTTAGTTTTGTCAATATATTAAATTTTATAGGGTAATTTGAAAAAAGTTGTGCTACAATCAACTTTGATTTTTTAACTAGTAACCCCCATTTTTTTTTGTAGATTTTTAGATACTCTACAATATTCAGAATATTTTTTCTATTACATGTCCTAAACGTAACTGTTTTCGATTTATGGACAGTTAGAACTCGAAATGAATACAGTAATTATTTACCGGCATAACTGATTCAATGACCTCTTCTTTTGCCGCATTGTGTTAAATTGTCACTGTTAATTTTAACTAAAAAAGAAACTTACTGAGGCATAGAGGATAGAAATTCTTATGATCATAGAATGAGATGATGGTCTAAGAACCGAAGAAGAAGTATGTCAGTTATCGCAAAAGAATATTCTGATCTTCCGCCAATTTTACAATTGACAGTGAGTGAGTAGCCACCGAGGTCTCCAGACTTAAATTCTTTTGACATCTTTTTGTGGAGTTACTTTAAAGGTACAGTTTACCAAACTAAGCCAATTGACATAGAACACTTAAAAAATTAGATTATTCAAGAAATACCATTAATTAGTATAGAAGTAGTCATAAATGTTCAGAATGAATTTAAAAATCTCTTAAGTAACTTTAAGTTACTATCAATTAACTAAACTTTTCATCACCTTATAAAATTTTAAATTAATTTTTGCTACTTCATTTCAAGTTTAAATGTCGATAAATCGAAAACAGTTACATTTAGGTATAGGACATGTAAAAGAAAACATGTTCAGAATTTTGCAGGGCGTCTAAAAGTGTACAAAAAATTGGGGGTCAGTATTTAAAAATTTAGTTGATTATAGCACAGCTTTTGAGCTACTCTAAAAAATTTAATATAATGGAGAAAATTGATACCAAAAACAAAGTTGACTGGTCCTAACGATTTTTCAAAAAATGCAGCATTTTTTGAATAATGAATTTGTTCCAGACATTACATATCTATTGTATAGAGATTAACTCAGAATATGTGATAAGAAATGAACGCCGTCAAATATGTCGATGATAAATAAATAAATAAATGTCTTTACTTCTAAATATTCTTGACACTTATTTAGAAAAAATCACAATATTTAGAACAAGGTGATGTTCTGATGTGGCATCCTTGAATGCGTCCCCGATCATACTCAACCCATGAGTTATTGTTACTTTATATTAATTATATAGTTCACGATAGGCGAAGAAGACAGGAAATTAAAATAAAAGAATAGTATACAAAAGACAGAAAAAAGAAAATAGATACAGAAGATACGGTCACCGCTGATTCATAATAAATTTAATATAATTTGTTTTAAAGGCATATTGTGAAAGCACTTTTAACTTATCAAGCAAAGAATTGTAAGATTTAGTAATGTTATGTGAAAAGCTACTCTCAAATATTATAGTTCGATGATTTGGTGGTGTTATTGTACCTTTGAATCTAATGTCAATATTATGAACATATGTTGTAAATAAAATACGAGATGATTTTATAAAAAAAAAGAGATGTAAATCACTTCTATCCTCCATGCTTCAGCAGCCTGACTCTTTATCAGTTTATGCGAAATAAGTTGGTATTTTCCATAAATAGTGCCCCCATGGCTAAACACGGAGAGCACCAAAGAGTTACACAATAAGGTTTTCAATTGTGGTGACTCAAGATAGCGATTATGATATAGACTTCAATTTCACAAAAACCCTCTCTATACAGTTAAATACACTGGAACTAAATCTGGGGGAACTGTCGAAAATAACACCTAAATTAATTATCGCTCTTATTAAATATTCCTGATCTGTCTTACGGCCGAAGACTATTATACAACATTTTTTGTAAGTTAAAGTGTTCCAATGACAGCTGGCTTAACAAATTTAATTCTTTACTTATAGTTTTACAACCTTCAACAGCATCAGACCTATCAAATGACAAATATACCTGCGTGTCACCTGCATAATACTAAGCAAAACAAACCTGTAGACTCTCCAGAAGGAAAGAGCTATAGATGACATACAACAGCGACGACAAAGCCGAGCCTTGAGGCACGCTACTGTTATTCATGACAGGAGCCGACACTTATCTGTCAATTCAAATTGACTGACATTTGTTGCTTAAAAAGTTAAAAAAAATGTAACTGTCTTCTCAGAAAGATAAACATAATGATGAATACCCAAAAGTAACTTGTGATTTAGAGTATTAAAGGCTTTTGAAAAATCACATAACCAGAGTTTTTCTAATTTAAGCAACATGGAGATATTACATTATTCAACAAAGGGCTAAAAATTTAATATTCTCGAATCTTTAGAAATATATAGTAAAAAATAGTAAAAATAAAAATGTGAATTTGCTTAATGATCAGGCAGAACTTCAGTTTTTCCCATTATTTGTTGTCGCCAAGTAAATAATAAGTTTCCATAACTTATTACCCTTTGTGATAATGTTTTTTCTCAGGTAATATTTATTTGTTAGAATTCGCTCCTATTTTTGTATTAAATATTTAGTCTACTTTTGTAGTTTAGTTTGTAAATGTCTCTGTGAGTTGAAAAAGCAGTAACTGTTCCTTAATAAAATTGAGTGGTACAAACCATAGTAGTTTCTTTTTAAATGTTTCCCTCTAGATATTCAAGACAGGAAGGGTGGACCTGGTCCATATTAATTAATTGACTAACTATAATTTTATATTATTCAAAATTTTGTAAGTCATTGGTACACATCCTACTGAAACTTAGTCAGCATTTTGCTTATTAGTATGTCGAATTTTAAATTTTCTTTGCATAAAATATATAATCGCGTTTCCACTGTGTAACAAATTTGACTGCAACCGGACGCGGTATATTTTGATTTTGGGATAGAGAATTTGTTGTTGAATGGATTTTACCAATGCGGTTGTAGGAACTAATATCCTTTTTTTGTACGTTCAAGCCCAAGTGCGATATGACTATGTCACATATGTCATTGAGAAAATGTTTTTGTCCTTTTTCAGGAATTCCGCGAGAAATTAATTTTTTAAATTATTCATTTTTTCATGACATTCATATCGGTCTTGGATATCACTAATATTTGAATTGAGAGATCCAAAGACTTCTCTGTTTTATTCTGAAAATCTTCAGATTTTCGGAAAAATCGCCAGTGCTAGGAGTGGAAATTTTGGTTGAACATACTCACTGTGAAGTGCTTCCATCGCCTCCATCCTCGTTAATATATCTATCTGCATTTGCGCAGAATCACTAGTCTGACTCTTACCCCTAAAATTTCTCATTTTGAGGCTTATTTTGATATTTCTAAGTCACACACAGTTTGACCTTACATATTACTAGTAGTAGTGCTAAAAAACTTAATTAAAACAAACGTTTTTATATATAAACTCTATGCATTTCGGACATGGTCAATACAACGTGCTTTACTTCAAGAACGCCATCTATCCATATCACTATGATTTTTTAAGAGTAAAATTTGATGACGTAAATTCTATTTCTATATTTCTTATATATTTTGTCCTCAGTAGCAGCTAAGGAAATTATTAACACGTTTTCCATCACATAAAAATAAATTATGTCATTCTTTTTTGCGCAGCGTAGTTTCAGGAATATTAAATCGAAACAAGAAGTAAATATTTTAACTTTAATATTTCGTTATAACCTCTGACTGCTCTATCCCTTGACCCACTTTTCCATTTGAAAATTTTTATACGATAACTCCGAAGGGTAAAGAAAGAAACGTACTAGATAACCTTTATGTAAATGTAATTGTGAAAATATTTTTCAAATTCCTAAATTGAAATATTTGAAACGAAAATTACACCAATTTGTTAAAATAATTTTTGATATTTTTGAATAATTTTGATCTAAGTGATGGGACAATTCTAATTATTTTTTATACGCTATTAGTTTTTTTTTAAAGATTATTTACCACATAACTATACTTACATAATTTGTTGTATTTGCTGATTGGTAACGATAAATAATAAGTAATTCATTTTGTATATTATATTTTATAAAATTAAGTGAAGAATATTCACAAAAAAAAATAGAAGTGGCACGAACATTGCCTCAGTCAAATAACTTTTAACCTTCTTTAATATCCAACATATTAGAAACTTTTTAACTCTATTTTATAATTTATATACATATTCTTCTGTGTATCATATATTTGAAATACTTTACATCTTTAAGCCTATTAAAAGTAGATTACACCCACGATTCCTTTCGTAAACAAATTTTAATAACCTCACAATTTCATTATTAGCATTGTAGAGGATCAATTCATCGAAAAACCTGTCCCTTAATAGCTGGTTGGAATCGACTTATAGGGATCACCAAAGGTACACTTCTTCAAAATAATGCTCTTTTAGCTATCTAACAGATTATTTAGTCGCATTGCAAGAAACGCAAAAATTTGCAATATGCAATAACTCATATGTGTAATATCAAAATTCAACCAACCTCCTAATATTGTCACTCTTAGTAAAATAAATAAAAATTATTAGTTTTAAGAGTGAACAGAAAGCAGGTGGTGGCTAAAAATTTAGTGTATGTGCACTGGTCATTAAATGGTCCAAATTGATATGTTGGGAGAACCATGAGTGAAACCTTAGAAATTAACATCTTTTTTACTGCTTGAAAGAGGCAAAATTTATTGAGTTGTTCTAATTGTTCATTTGATTATTTTTTTTTATTTTCTTGCAATTACATTATAGAATTCCATCCAAAATAAGGTAAATATTTATTCATAGCTAAGATTTTTCTTCAATTTTGACAAGAAGCTAGATAACAAAGATACCTCAAAAACATTATTTAAAATATTTATATTAGTAAAATAAAAGATAAGTACTATTTGTCAAAATAAAACATTCTGATAGGAAGATAGATAAATAGGAAATTTATCAAATAATTGCAATGGAATGGTGGTATAGAGCAGGAGTATCCTGATATTGCTGACATTTTATTATTTCCAATTTTTAGTATTCTCCAATTTAAAAGTTTATGGATGTGACATGTGATTAATCATGATATACCGATACATATCCATGTAAAAGATATATTAACACTTGCTTATTGAGAGTCACATATATGATGTAACAAATATATTCTCCATAATTTCAAGGGTTGTAAGTATAATTAAAAAATATTTATCATTCTTTGTGGCGAATATAATCTTGTGAGGAACGACTATATGAAAGTGACGAAGGCGCTAAATTATCCTAAACTTATTTGTGTTGTTTGATATATTTGTTTTTAACTTTTACTGTAATTCACTTTCATAATTGCATAACCACCGGATGAAAAATGCTTTCTACGTTTTTAAAATATTATTGATACAATAAAACTCATAATATCCTAACGTAGCAGTATTAACAAAAAAATATTTCCTACTTATATATTACGTTTACAAAAGAATATTTTTATTTTTAAACAATATCTATCCAGATTAAACCGAAATTATCCTATGATCATGATATAATGCATGTGCAAAACCTGACTCCAGAATAACAATTCATGCTTCTATATATTAACCTAAAAAAATTATACTTATTTTTATTTAATAAAAGTAACTTTACTAACTTCGACTATCATAACAATCTATTTATTTCAAAATCATAGTCATTTATGTAATTATCGATCACTAAATTTTGTACATTTTCTATTTTAGCATTTATATACACTTTGGTTATACTACTTTAGACTGGTCAATGCAGCTAGGTAGGAAAAGACGAGCAAGGATTGAAACGGGCAGATGTTAATTTTTCGTAGCTTACATAGGTCAGGTCTAAATTCTGTACAAACGTAACCAGATATTACGTACTCTGATAGGTCATTGTCACATGTCAATTAGAATTATCAGGTACCTATTAAGGTTCATCAAACATAACTATTCAGATATACTGGATGTGTTGCACCTTCCAAATACTCATACAAAATCCCACTTCAAAACTCTGATTCTCTCACTACAAATATCCTGTTTATCCTAATCGATGTAGTTTTTGGATCTATGTTTCCAGAATTTTTTCATGTTTTGACATGTAAAATCTTTTTAAAAATATTTCAGTCACTTCTAACAGGTAATCAATATATCAATTATACGTTCGATTTAAATTGATTTAATGCAAATGTTTTTATAAAGACCTTATGTATAAATACGAATCAAACAATTTTCATTCTATCATGCCCATCAAAATATATGCGTTCAAAATAAAGTAAAATGTGGAGTTTTGAACCAGATTTATACTAACATAAATATTATAGTTAGATAAACGGAAAAGTAGTAGTTAATCTATGATGCCAGGTATAAATTACAAGTATTCTTTTTACAATATTACTTAAGGGCTTTCCGAAATATTTATTTTAGATCATAAAAGTAGCAAAAGGTATACAAAAACATGTAAATATGATTAGTGTTAATGTATTGTATCCATTAACTGTGCTTACTAAATGTTTTCTTTGTATCCCTTTATTTTCAAGAAAAACCAGGCGAATACAATAGTTATCACTATATTGTGGTGATATGAGTAATATTTTACTTTAAAGTAAATATGCGACGACATTTTTGTAATATAAATTCCGAGGTAGCTATATTTGAGATAACATTGCTCAACCAATGCAAATTTTTTTGGAAAAAGTGAATTATCGGGCTTACTTATTAGTTAACCTTGAAAAGAGATGATGATATCGTTGTTTGTTTAACTTGATATATTATTTATTATCATATATAAAGAATAACGGCATGCATTTGGAATCCTGGAACGGATTATAAAAATATCGTCTTAAAATTGTACATCTATTAGTAAATTATTTCAACATTTTTCTTTTTGTGTATTTGTTATGACTATGCTAATATATGTCTATTAAAGTTACCTGTACAATCTTTGTCAAAAGGCAGAAAATTTTATTTGCTTAGAACCGCCACTTTATTACTGAAGGAATTTTAAAGATATTGGAAACTCGCATAAACGAAAATACGAACAATCGGAAATATGGGTAACAATACAGAGAAGAAAAATATATGTAATCGTAAAAACAAATATCACACTGTAACACAAATAAACAAATCAAAAACACACTATTAAAAAATATTAATAATGAAATCCACTTAATTTGTGTTAAACTATACATCAATTTTATGAAATATTTATTAGGTGTGTAGCTTTCTTTCATTCGTAAGTAGCAACGACACCGTGTTCGATTAATGATCTGGATAATCGCAAATCGGTATAACTAAGATTCGAATAATCGATTTTTCACTGTATGTACATAAATTATATCACTGATATCAAAATCATTATAATTCTTGTCGGGATGGTCTAGGTGTTGTTATTATTAAAAATATTATTGTTCTATGTATCCTTCGGATTGGGACCCTAATGGCTTTGTCGTGATTTTTTAAATATTGAGTATTCAACGAACAAAGAGGTGTTTTCAATGGATTTCTATAAGATCAATGCGTAATGTCAAAATTGCTTTTCTTAAAGATTTACTATCCTACATTCTCTTGAATTATACCTTTGTTTCATATCGGTATCCTTTGTATCTTATTTTATGTGATACTTTCAATAATACGTGTATCGTGAGCAAAAAAATTAATTTTGGTTTTGATTGGTCTTTTGGAATTCTTAAATTCAGAAGCTACCGGAACTAACCGATTGCACACTTGCTTGGAGTCATCGTAATTTGGCGTTGTATGAAGAACCATAGGAGAATCAAGGCTATCCACATAAATTTAGGCTTTTATAGGAATGTAATATTAGATTAAGTTTTAATTTTAGTATGTATTTTAACCCTTTTATGTATATATGTGCGTAGAATTGTGGTCTGTACACTGCGACCTGGTAAATCTATTCTGCTCCTTTACTGCTGCGAAGTCATAAGAGTTACTTTATCGGCTAGAGCAGGTCCTCCAGTTCTATTTCTCTCAGGAACCTTAGAATATTGGAGGCTTTAAAGTGAGTAGCTCCCCTTTCCCGATTTGGTGTGTTTCCAAAAACCGCATCCTAGAGTTTTCTAGAGCGCTGTACTCTGAAAGGATATGAATAGAGGTTTCGTCCTCTTCTTTACAGAATCTGCACTCTTCTCCTTCTACCAGCCCGAGGTTTTGAGGAGTTCCTGCAGGTAGCAATGATCCGTCAGGATCTCTGTCAGAACTCTGAGTTGGTTTTTACTTACATTCTTTGAATTTCTTCTGGTCGTAGTTCCGAGGAAGTATCTTCGCTTGTCTCAATCCTTGCAACTCCGTCCAATAATTGGATCTCCTGCTTTCTTCTACTATCTTGAGTTCTAGAATTACACTGCTACTGATTCCATAGAAAGGCTCTGGCCCCAGGAATGATGTCAGCCCCTTGCCTCGCGAACGTGTCCACTATTTCGTTCTCCTTTATCCCGGTGTGTCCCGGTACTCACATGAGGGTGACTTTATTATTCTTATTTTTGTCGACGAGCGATCACTTGCCACAATAACATTTTCTTTTTCACTTTTGTATTTATATCCACATAATAAAATATAGTTTGCCAGTAAAACAATTTCTCCTTCAATAAGTTTTGATTCTCCTAATATAATAAAAATATCGTCTAAGTTTACTTCTAGGGAAGTTTCCAAAACATTTAAAAAGAAACAAAAAACGTGAAAACAACTGAATAAATGAAAACATTGTAGATGTTCGCTGACACATATGGTCACGATTTCATAATCAAAAATTAAAAAAAAAAAAAAAAGACTTCTTAACAGTTTAAAATTGCATAAATTGTATTAGGTTACCCATTCATACTATCTATTAATAAATATTATTTTAAATTATTTTTTCGTTATGTTTTGAATTCATATGGCTCGGAAAGTTTTTCATTTTAACCATCAGGCGTCTCTGAAGAATCATTTATTCGCCAATACGTTAAAAAAATTTTCAAAGTAAATCAATTTCCGCTTAAAAATTTCTCAGCAATATACTTCTTAGACAATAGCGATAGCACAAGTTTTCTGTCATCCTCCTATGATTGTTGACGGTGTGTGAGGTGGTGGTGGTAATGTAGGTAGGTATGATATTACTGTTTAGTTTGTCAATATTTGATATAAGAGAAGTAAATTTAATTTTTTACCCTATCATATTAAAATTCTGAACACATAAAAATAACCTGTGTTCATTTTTCATTTGTCTAAATAGTCAAATTATGGTCTCCTGGTAGGTTTCATGCTATTGTTTTTTCAATCCGTAGGTATCTTGTGTGTATTACCTTAATATATAGCATTAAAGTTTAGAATAAGATTACTATTTTCTTCAAAACTGGAAAAAGTATGAGACAAATTGTATCAGGGAAAAATTGTTATTTTAGATACGTTAACTCACTTAACAAATTTTTTGTATTTTTGATATATCTATATAATTTCTTTGATAAATAATTATAATTTGTTCTTGTTTATAAAGTTGCGTTACTAAATTATTAAGGTAAAGGTTCAATAGTGGGTTTTATTTTTCGAAATCTTTCGAAGTCCAATCACATTTAATGTGAGTATAAACAATAACATTTAGACAACTGTTTTCACCATTTCTTTTTCACTTATTGCATCTTAAGGATAATAAATAATTGTATTTGTGCTGAACTATAACATTGATTTCTAGAGAAGAATAGTTTTTTATTAAAAATACTTATTCTGCTACAATTAAATCTCATAAAATTTTGAATTAATGAAAAAAACTGAATAAAGCTTATTTTTACTGGCCTTAATATACACCTATTTAGTTAAATAAAAATATATATTTTCAAAACAGTCTACAGTTGTTCAATAAAATGGGATGTATTGGCTTATTCCTAAGCTACCGATCTACCGAAAAATACAGAAAAATGGTAAAGGTGGAATTTAAAAGGAAAATAAAATCGATCGGTTTGTAAGGGAAAGGGAAATGTTTTTATGCACATTTTGTACGATATGCATTTAGTTGCCATTTTACAAAGAATCGACATATACGACAGTTTTTCAGAAAGTGTTTGAACGAATATTGTCAGAACACCCTTAAAGTACTAATTTTTTATTGATAGTTTCGTTCAGAATGCACACAATACAAGAGTATCGGAATTTGTCGATATGTCTTATAGTTTCTGAAAAAATATCTGTACAGAGTTCAGATAATTTACTTCAGATAATTTCAGTTGTATTCAATGTTTTACTGTATAATGCATTTTTCTAGAGTTTACCCTTACTATAATTATTTGTCTTTGAGTTGTTACTATCTAATTTATTTCTATTAATTTAATATAATATTTTCTTACAAGTTTTAATATGATGTATGTTACCTATATTTTCGAACCAATAAAGTTTGGAAATTAACTTTGTTATGAAGGAAACTTTAGCAAAATCTAATTTAACGGATTTTTTTGTGTCAGATCGTGTTTAATAGGAACAAGGGAAAACAAAACAATGATGATTACCTCACAAACCACACCTTTCCTAAAAGCGTGATGAATAATTAGGCATTTCTATTGTATATAGACTTCTGTATATTGCAGAGCCAAAAATAATGTACGATCCTATAATAAATTAACTAGTTGGGTCATATTTTGATGTAGGAATAAAATTAAGTCATATGAACAATATATCAAAATTGTACATTTTATTATTTGAATATCATTTACGTTGCGTTTTTGACTAGTCGAATTTAGTTCAGTTTCTAAACATGTTAAGTACTTTTTTTAATTTTGCATAATTCTATGTTCCTTATTGTGTAAAGATAGAGTAATTCATCTCTAATAAAGTACTTGTATAGCTTAATGTAGATTTTTGTTTTGCTGAAATATGATCAAAATATTTCGATTTAAATTTAAAAAGTAAATCATTTTTAATTTGGGTTCAGGTTGTTTGGTCAGGCTCCGTGTGAAGACAAATATCAATAAATATGACCAGAGTATATTTATTTCTTTACGAGGATCCTTGTTTGCAGTAAATCTGTGAGATTATACTGTTTAGCAATTATTTAGTTTTGTATAATTATAGAGGGCATTTCAGGAACATGCTCTAAGGCTCATCTGGAGATTTACCGTCTTAAAATTTCAGGATAATTTCCTATGAATATAGGTCTGAAATGGTCTCATTACTGAAAGTTATGCTAAGGCAACCAGTATGCTTACTTGATAGATTGCAATTTCCTTTCTTGGAAGATTGCACGTTATTTTCCAGAAAGTTGCAGGAAAGTTTCATGAAATTTTAATAGTTACACTTCATTCTTCTTTGTAACCTTTTTTTTATGGTTTTCGGAACCTTTCATGAAACATTACGTGAGATCTTTTAAAAAATTTATTTATAAGCTTCCTGGAAACTTCTTGGAAGGTTACTTAGGAGGTATACAAGAAAATGAAAAAATAGTTATACAGTATAACGCATGCAGTAAAGATGTAAGTTCGCCCGCTATGGATTAAGCGCACAAAATGTCGGAAATTTCCAAAAATGCATCAAAAAGTTATAAATGATTTGGAATAGCTTTAAAACTCATGATTCCACAGATAGTTTAAGCTTTAAAAAATAGTGATCGATTTGTAATGTTTATAGATAAAAATTTTCGTTCTTTGCAACCTCAAATGCATTAGAATCGCGAGTTTTTACGCTTTTCAGAATAGATATTTTTACCATTTACTGCGATTCTATAAATAGTTGAAGATGCAAAAATCAAAAAACATTCCTAAATTTTACACTTTTAGTGTTTTTTTTTTACAAAGTCAGAAGATCATGTTTCCGCTCATTTGGGGTAATTCCATTTGGCACCTTGTATTATTTTTAGGATTTACGGAGAGCTCTGACCTGACGGGGCAATTCGTACGCAGGATTCTGATTTAGCGCATCAAATTACATGGGGGATAAAGAGGTCAAGTCTACCGGACAAGGTATTTTTTTTGTGGGTGCCTGTGAACTTTTAACCTAATTTTTATTGGGTAGCATTGCGAGTTGTTAGAAAAACATAAGTTCGGCACTGGCTATAAAATGGGATTTGGGATGGGATTGGTGGTATTGTTGATAACCTGGAAAATTTTGTCAGTGTTTTACGAAATGACTTTATTTATCAAAAAAAAGGGGGATTATTTAGTTCCAGTTCGGATAAAAATAATTTTTAAGGTGCAATGAAGATTACGCAATAGTAGTGGTGTTCTACTTTTTTCTACCATAATATCAATAGTTTTTACCCTCTTTTGATGGAATACGAATACCCTACGCTGCAACAAAATATCTGTAACAAGTTCTTAAATTAATAGGAAATATGGCATGTTTTTGTAATTTTCCTCATCCTGTGTATTCATAACGACAACATTCCGGACCTGTGTTCATAGGAACTTACTATTATTTTACGATGATGAATATCCCGACTAGTATTGGTGCATGTCTTTTGAAACAATCTGTATAGATGGGATCGCTTTTTGTGTCTATTTTAAATACTTGTACTTTGTTACAATCAATTTGAGTGTGAAATTTGACGTTTGGACTGTTATTATAAGCAAAACATTTTAAAAAAATTAATATAACGAATGTCCCATTTCAGTTTCCACTTGCTTCGCTTTTTGGACAAATATTTAAAACAGAGTTCGAGGCAGATATCTAAATGTAATGTTGACTTGGCCCTTTAGGTTTATTTTTGCGGTTATTTAAGGTCAACTTTTTTTTTAAACGATCACTCCTATTTGTAAGTCGGAACGGAAAATTTTATGTCGTGTCATGTGGTCAAAATGGTTCTTAGTCAGTAGTTATATTTAAATTTGACCTTCAGTATTTGAAGATCGAGATCATTCTTTTACAAGAGGCTCTCATGGAAATTGTCGGAAATATTATCTTAAAGTGTTAGTGTAATACATAACTAAATTCGAACGACAAACATCCTTTTAAAAATGTAATGAAAACACTAGGTCTATTTCTAAGAAAATGGAGCTGGCGATGGTTGATAAAATCCGAAACGTTGAATATAAAATCTGATGATGCCATCCTAGAGAGGAGGGAAAGTGACAATATTAAGATACAATTCATTTCAAATATCTTTTGAAATAAAATCAGGAAAAAAAATCAAATATTTGATTTTACTTTCTTACATACATTTTAATAAGTAGTCAAAATTATTTAAATTTCTAAACATCAATAGGTAAATTTGATCCAAGTGTCAACGACAAACTGTGTTAATAAAAGTTGATATGAGTCATGGGCTACTAAAAGAACTATTTTTGAGATAATTTTTTGTGACTTATTGTTCCACGGCAAGAATCCAAACTTTTTATTTTCAAAATGAACACTAGACATATAATAATCATGAAAAACACATTAACGCTTAATTCGTATTTACTGCGCAAAAGCCCTCTTGTTTTGACAATAAAATTAATCTCTCATTGGAACGTAGCCTGTCTTTATTTCATTGTTTTGCAGAGTGATCTTAATCTCTATCTTGGAACAGTGCAATAGTGCAAGGCTATTTCATAACTAATATTTTTAAATTTTTATTAAATTAAATCGATTTATCAAATATAATCAAAGAAAAATAGAACATATTAAAAGAACATACTACCTCGAGTAAAGATTTATAGAATGTATCAATTTATGCTTAACAAGCCACTATTTTCAATTTAATGGTCCTTTTTATCAACAGTTTTTTTCAACTGTTGCAAAATTAGTTATGAAATACCTAGAAGAGGAAGGCTTAAAAAAATTGATATACCAAAATTTTTTTTGAAGGTATGTTGATGATTGTGTTGCAGCTGTACCTGAGAATCAAATAGATAATATTCAAAAAGCTTTTAATAATTTTCACTCTAAATTACAATTTACAGTGGAAGTTGAACATAATAATGAAATTAATTTTCTCGATTTAACATTAATCAGAAATACAAAAACCGAAAAACTTAAAACCAAATGATACACAAAAAGCACCTGGCCAGGTCATTAATATAATAATAAATTAACACCACCCTACATCTACAAACACTGTAATTATAGGATTAACAGATAGGGTACTTACTTTAACCTCACCAGAATATCGACCAGAAGCATTCAAAGAAGTTAGAAAAATACTCAGAGAAAACAATTTTTTAAAAGAACGGACAAATATATTAATGCAACAATGCACTTTTAGTTTTCACAACAAAAAAAATATTCCCCCACTATTTATGTCGAAATGCCTTACGTTTATGGGTTATCTGAAAAAATCGAATATATTTTTAAAAACACCGTGTTATAATATGTCATAATTACCTGGATAATAGATTAAATGGACACAAATATACAAAAAGCGCATCTAGAAATGTACACACACGTCGGACTAATCTAAAGCATGAATTTGATTTTGTGAGTATTAAAATTTTAACACAAGACAAAAACTATTACAAACTTGTAGTGAAAGGAATGATTCATATGAAAAAGGAACAAACCAAACACTAGCAATCTAAGCCAAAATTACCACAATTTAATTCATTAAAAATATTTTTAAATTAGTGATAAAATTTAATAGTGTCATCTGTACACCAATCTAGAATTAATTCACACCCGCTACACATCATTACAAACTTCTCAGAATTTTTTTTTTAATTTCAGCAATAGGATTAAGTTGTCCAACATGAAGTCTTGCGTAGATTTAAATTCATAAGAATTTTAATGTAAACTGTGATTTTATGTATATTTACATTTGTAATGTAATAAGTTTTAATATTTTAAAATAATGTTAACTAAAAATTTAAAAATAAAATTTGGGAAAAAGCCTACCACGTTAAATAGTCTTTAATTTCAAAAGAAATTAGTATCCCATATCCAACAAATTAAAAAATAATTATGGATATATGGATCATCTAATATCTTGTTATAATGCTTAATCATTAGCAAAAAATACTACGCATTTAAACCCTTATTTTTAATGCTTTTTTAGCCAACGCAATGTATCAAATAAAAAAACATTGTAAATGTTGAAAGGCTAATAAACCAAATAGAAAACAAAGCTAAATTGGTATTAAAGTTAACAACAGTTAATAGTCTGTATACCATCTTCTGCATCTTATTAACGCATTGATATGCCTAAGCACTGAAACAATCAGACGATTACTTGTGAAATATTATTCCATTCCTCTATTACCGCTACGATTAAATCTTCCTCAGTTCGGGGTGGATTCAGTGTGACTGACTCTAGCAGTGGCGACTCTTGACTATTTAGATCAGTTGGGCCAACACGTGGGGAAAAATGATCATTATAAAGTATGTTTATGAAGAAATCCCTTACTTATAGTGACCGAAAAAAGAATTTAACTATATTTTATGTTTATGCTCCCAATCGTAGAGAAGCGAAAAACATTATGGATGTAAACCTAAGATATTTCATGAGTCTTTATTCTACCCTATACATGAATAAGGTGGTCTGTTTCTTTTTTTCGATCAAGTTTCGCCACCTCCACGAACAAAAAATAGTTTATGTTTTTGTCATACGAATTTATTTTTATTGAATTTGTGACAGCGAGACGTCTCTTCACTCCCACTTTGATTTTGAATTTTAAATTATGTAATGTTTGTTCTGTTTCTGTTACTCTAAATTGTCCTTAAACGAGAGCGTGTTAAAAGAATTCTTTAAAAAACTAACTTTCTTCGTAGTTATAGCATCAAATCAAGCGCCTTTTAGTAACAAAGCATAAACAAACACCAACCTGCAAAAAAATATATAAATACCTCGATATACACAATAAATAACTAAAACTAAATATAAAATACTTTTTTAGGACCGTCAAGTGCATTTGCGATGTCGAAATAAAACACCCGGTAACAAACATGTCCTTTATTCCGTTTATTTAATTGTTTTTCAGTCTGGCGCAAATTTCGTATAACTTTAAATATAGCTGCATTTGGAAAAATATTAATATATAGTTTCCTTTTTCTTGCTCACTTATAGGTATTCGTTTTTCTACTGTGCTGTATCAGTAGTTTACATTATCCTATGTTGTCGATTATAGAGAATCTGCGCGTGTTATGTTAAATTAGGTAATACTATTTAGACCGTCGCTGGGCTCTAGCAACAAAATTCCATGTTTTCGATGGGATGCATACCAGGTGAATTAGCTGGCCAATCCAATCTGATCTTTTCTTCTTCAACTTTATCCCGGATTCTTTTTGCACGATTTGGGTTGGCATTGTCATCTATACAGATAAAATATCCACACACAACATTATTTAATGGATAAAGAATGAGTCTAATAGTATTTTCAATGTAAACTTCAGTTCGCTTATTCTGTAGTGTGAGAATTATTGGGATACGGCGATTAAATATTAGTTTACTTAGAAACAGTACTGTAACCCCTTCGTAGAAAGTAACTTCATGCTCAACATTTAATCTCTAGATACTTTGAAGCTTTCCTGACTATGGTTTTCACTCATCATTCCAATTCTAGTTTCATTGGTAAATAATATCTATCGCTTTTAAAACTCAATTCCTATATTTTTGGGCCCATTAAAAGATGCCAGATCGGTATTATACAAGTAGTGTGGATACCCTTTAAGGTCCTCTAAGACATATATTTAAACTATGAAGTCTTCTTGGAATTGTAGAAGTTGATGAAACGAATCCTAAAAATGATGCTACATTATATATCTCTCAGAAAGTGTTCTTCGTTCCATTGAACAAAATTCTTCATATCTATGTACTATATGCACAGCATATGATCTACGGATATGTAGCATCTTCAGTATCTGATAATTTGAATGTCCAGCTTCATGTAAAGTAATAGTTCTTATTCTTGCAAAAAGGCATTTTAACACCAAAAAATTTTAAAATGGATTTGCTAGAAATGCAACAAAACTAACGAATTTCTTAAAATATTCATAATAAATCCACGATTTGTTGTCTGCCAATGTTTATATTTTTTCTTTGTTTGACTGTTATTCAAACCAGCATATTTTCTTTTGCATTCACCGACAAACGAGTCACATTTTCTTCAGAATATTTTTAGTGTACCGGCGTATGTTATCTTATTAACATATATGACGCTAGTTTAATCCTAATGGTATTGCAAAAGCATCCATTGAGACAGGTCATTCCATATAAATTTTAGCTCCAAAGAAATTCCAAATCGACTGAACACATTGTTGATTAAGACTTCAGCTACTGTCGAGGTTTCATGGTTAGGGATCTTAAATACCTCAGGCCATTTTGAAGTAGTCAGTAGCAGCCAAGATATATTTGTTGCCCTTGTCTGTTTCTGAGAATGGTCCAGCTATGTCAATAGCCATCCATTGGAAAGGTATTCTAGCATTATACTTCTTTATTTTTCCCCTAGATCTAGTACTTGGACTTTGGCTAGCTACACATTTAGGGCACTATTTACACCATGATTTTATGTCTTGACAGTAGTTAACCCAGTAAAATCTTTCACGAGGTTTGTCTAGAGTTTTATTAACTCTTAAATGATCACCATACTTCCCATCGTGAATTTCTTCTAAAACCACTGGAACTTTGTTTCTGTGTACTACCATCTGAGTTTTGATTTCCTTACCATCGACACTTTCCCAGGATGTCTTTAGTAACCGGTCTTCAATTAATAGCGAGTACCACTGAGCCCAAAATGCCTTGAATGTGAGTCCTTTAGTCGCGATCTCTTCTCAGTAATGTTCTTTAAGTTGAAGGAATGGCGCCAGATTATCGTCTTTAAGCTGGGCTTTTCTCATCTGAGCTGTAGTCCAGTCTGGATCAATGTCAATAGTAGCTTCTCAAGCCATCTTGCTTTCTTGTCTTTTAGGCTGCTTCATGTTTAGGAGCCATTTAAAAGCTGCGTGGTCTGTTCTTATTAAAATTTCCTGTACAAATATTTACGGAAATGTTGGACAGCTTTGATTATGACAGGTAATTCTTTCCTCGTGGCTTAATAATTTCTCTCTGGTTTTGAATGCACTCGGCTGAAATATTAAAAAACTCGTTCTTGACCATCTTATATCTGAGACAATACAGCTCCCATCCCTATGAATTTTCCCTGCTCTTGTGGGTGGCCTTGGACTGGAACTGGACCGTAAGGAGTTCTTTAGTTTCCGAAAAGCTTGATCGTATTCAGAATTCCATTGGTAAAGAATCTTTTCTTCAGTAAGCTTATGCAAGGGTGAAGCAATATTGGCAAAACCTTCAACGAATCTTCTATAGTATGTGTATAACCCGAAAAAGCATGTTTGTCATGTGGTCCGGGCCAATCTTTTATTGTGGGAATTTTCTTTTATCCGTATGGATTCCCTCTGGTGATACTACATGTTACATGTCTAAGAAATTCAACTTCTTGTTGGAACCGTATGCACTTTTTGAGGTTAAGTCGGAGGTTAGCGTTTTTAATTCTTGCAAAAACTTCCGAGTTGATCCTGTAATTGTTCATCATTTGTTTTCCCCATAATCATGATATCATCAAGATAGACCATACTTGTTTTCCATGTAAGACCTCGCAGTACTGTTGCCATTAGGTGGCAGGAGCGTTGCAGAGTCCGAATGGCATAACATTAAAATGATATGGACCAGCCCCAATAGAAAAAGCCGTCTTCTCCTTATCTTTATGTTAGATGCCTACTTGCCAATAACCACTTTTTAGATCAAGAGTGGAGAACCATGGTGATCCAGCCAACGTCAAGGTGCCATCAATTCTAAGAAGTGGATAGCTATCTTTCTTATTGACGTCATTAAGATTCCTGTAGTCAACACAAAATCTGGTTGTTCCATCCTTTTTGGCCACCAGTACAACTAGAGATGACCAAGAACTTGATGATTCTTCTGTATCTCTTTTGTTCAACATTTTGTCCACAAGTAACTTCACTTCCTGCCTTTTGGCTATGGGAAGTCTTCTAAGTAGCTGGTGTATGGGTTGTGCGCTATTAGTATTTATTTCATGCTGTTTGATATTCATTCTACCGGTAATACCATCTTCAGCTTTAAAAACATCACTATGCTCCTTTATAAAACTCTTGGCCTTTTCAAGTTCTTGTGGTGAAAGATGTTTTCAGTCTGTCTGGAGCCTCCCAATTAGTCCATTACATAACAATTTTGATGTAGCTTTGCCTGACTATTCCCATTTTACCACCCATTTTACTGGCTCGTATAATACTACTTCGTCTCTTTTATTAATGTGTCAAACACAGTTAGGAGGAATATTAGCTACTCGTATTGGAATGATGTAATCTGTATTGACTAATTCCTTCGCTACCAGGTATTTACAGGGTTTATTGACGTGGCTTCCAGAATTCTTGTCTAATCCTCAGTAAATGATTTCTGTATTTCCCTTTATTCTGGTCATTTGTTCGGAAATGACTCTAATTGGTTCGGCATTATGGTTCTTTCATATAATCAATTTTTCGGTGCCAAACGTTACATATTAAGCGAAAGAAAATCCATGTTGATGAATCAGGTCTATTCCAAGAATAAAGTCAGCTTCTATGTCGGCAACTAATACCCAATGGTTTAATTTTAGCCGTCCAAGTTGAAGCTCTACTTATATCTCTCCACTTACATCATCTGCCTCTTCAGTAACAGTTTCTAACATTACTTTTCGAGACAATCGTAGGATTCTAAATTTATCAATAGGTGTAGCATTGACTTTTCCTTCAATTATAAGACTTTCGGCTGTCCTTCTTAGGCTACGAATGGAAAGAATTCAGGGTGCCTTCTCGATAATGGTTAACACCAGACTCTTAATGTGGACTAATTATAGTTTTACTAGTTCTCTTCTGGATGGTGAACCATCTCTTCATAATTCCAGTTATTTGCAGTAGCGGCAGCTTCAAATTGTCGTTTGTACATTATTCAAGATGTTTGATTGTCGTAAATTGGGGGTTTGATGTTCTGTCTGGTGGTTATTGCTTTATCAGAAGGGCCATGCGCCTTTATTTTATGAATTCTCTTTGAAGATCCTTTATTTTAAAATCTGTAATATCTACTTTTGATTATATTCTGTCTACGATTTCTTTCACTTCATGTCGCACTTCTCCTATATCTTGTGCAGTTGATTGTTTACTATTTACTTCTTGGAACACTTCTCCTTTATATTTTCGCACTTCGCCTATCTCTTTCTTAAACTTCTGCATTTGTCCTTGTATAATTCGATGAAATTTTTGCTGTCCTTGTACGATGACCTCCTGCATCCATTTGCAAAATTTATTTTCATTTTTAATGCGACGTTCTTCTTCTTGTGTTTCTTTCAGACTACATTGTTCTTCTTTTAGGCGACGGTTCTCTTATTCCTGCTTTGGTTTTGGATGACGTTGTTCTTTTTTTTTGGTTTCGTCCTCCTTCTTTCTGACGACCTTCTTCTTCTTGTTTGTCTTAAAGGCGACTTTGTTCTTCTTTTTGGCGGCGTTCCTCTTCTTTCTGACGACTTTCTTCTCCTTGTCTTCTTCAAGGTTATCCTATAGGTTTCGTAAAATCAGCCAATGTGTTATTTATTTGCTCTATTTTTGTTGTTTGCTGTCTAGTATTTACCATAGAAACTTCTAGAATATTCTTAAAAACTCATTTCTAAACTTCTTTCTTGATAACAAATCCGATTTTGAAGTTAGTTTTTTGCTATCTCTTCTAGTTGTCAAATAGAATATTCTACAACTTTGTCGAGAATTCAGTCTATGTTTCTTTCTTAGTGGCAAATTCGGCGTTTTTCGCCATCACTTTGGGTTTCAAAATAGAACGTTCTAGAACTGTATCAAAAATTAATGTTATCTCCTTACTTGATAACAAATCCGTTTTTCTCTATCTCTTCTAATTTCCAATAGAATTTTTTGAAAACCCGGTGATAATCCTCACTTATGACACCAATTGTTACGATTTTCTCTCTTTAAAAAATCACTCAGTGGGTTCCCAAAATAAAACGCAACACTTTTCACTAACGAAAATCCAATACTTTATTAACTACTACTTAACACTTTTATCACAAATAAACTCTAATTACTAGTTTTTAATATCTTCACTATTCAAATACAACTATACATTTAACTTAATCTTTCTCTAACTTATATCCTATCCCCATTTATATACCTATAGAACTTCCTAGAAATAACAAGAGAGATACTAACATAAAAGCTGAAAACTATCTTGAAATATGACTCGATGTAATATTCCTTTCGGCATATTTTAATAAAGATAACTCATCGATCGGAATATTTGTATGCAAAGGCTTATTAATAAGTTTCTCCTAGTCGTTTGTAACAATGTTTTTAAAATATTTTATACATTTTATACATATTTTATAATATGAAAACTAAAATTATAGAGGATTCGTTTCATCTGTCAGAAAAACATTTTAAAGAATCATTTTCGAACATGATTTAATTTCCAGTAACTCACAACGTAATTATGGTGGTTATGTTATCGCTCATTTTTGAAAAAATAAAAAATTAAAAGCATTTTCGCTAAAGTGACAAAGTCGAACAAAACCATTAAAATCGAAATAAAGATTTTTAAGGTTTTCTGTGCGAAACTTCGTTTATAAGTATAATCCTTTGAATATTATTGGAGAAAAATTGCTTGTCCCCTGGTTATTGGAGGATATTATGTATCATCTAGATATGCGCAAGCTCCTTGTCTAACTTTTATTTATAGGAATCATTTTTTACGAAAGCTGGTTAGATTTATAACTCATTCACATCGATTAAAAAAGGTTATCTTTCTGTTTTTTATCCGTTTGGGCCGTATTGGATCAACATCAATTTGACGAGCATTACGAAAATTCTATGGCCATATAAGAATATAATTTAAAATAATAAATATTTTGAAGTATTGTTTCCTTGTTAATATGGTATGAATATCTGATCAAAATATAGTAATAGTAATAAATTAGTACATCCAGTACTTATACGGGTCTCTTTCTTTATTTTTTGTTTATGAATAAATAATTATTTTGATATTAATAGTTGTAGGAAATATATTTTAAAACAAAATATCTGTCCAAAATTATTAAAAGACATCATAATTTTTTCCAAATTTTATCCATTTTAATTAATAATTTAATTATCTTAATTTAAATAAAGCATTACTTCATAATGAGCCCCAAAAAACATATAATTTGAGGAAGCACGCGAAACGTTTTGGTGTTTGATACTGGTGGCGAAATGATGCCATTTACATGCAATTTTAGCCAAGCGACATGCGATAGTGAACGTATTAGAAAAACATTTTGCTGGATTTAGAGAATATGTTTGTGATATTAAATGTGAGAATTATGTAACCATCCGGTTATTGTCAAAACAGTATGCTTATGTAGTAGTATAAAAGTTAAATTTTATTTTTCAAAAACATATTTAGTCAAAGGTAGAATAATAGTAATTCGCCTGACAGCTGTCGGAACGGTGAACAATAACATGTCTTTAAGATTAATAAGCTATATTAGTCGCCATAGATTATCCATACTCTCGCTATCGAGTGTGGTAAAATTTTATATTAACTCCGTGGTTTTAAATAGACCTTATAAATTACGCTCTCATTTCATTAAAATTAGGATAGTTATGCGAAAGATATTTTTCTTCACAATATATCATTGACAAAATGTTAAGAATATCAGTTAAAAGGAAATCCAATCAATGTTACACATACCATGTTATACAATATCCTGAATTTTAGGTAAAATTCTCAATCGGTATCTTATACAAGTGATACTTAAATTGGGGAAGTTGATACGAGTATACCCAGATGTAACAGAAAAGTCAGAGTGAAATTGTTTTCAGTGAGTCAGATCAGAATATGATCATCAAAATTGAAAAAAGTTTATATATTCTCTTTTTTCTGAAATATTTTTATGTACCACCATGAATAACAAACACTCTTTAGCAACTTTAAGAACGTAGTTTAATACTGTGAAAAAAAAAATTAGATATTTTTATCTAACAGTTTTCTCGTTTTTTAATAGTCTCCAGAGACCGCCATTTTATTAATTTTTACCTTTAAAAGAAAGAACAACGCAGTTACAAAGTTTGTTTAAAATCACTACTAAAATGTTCTCATGCTCTCGGTTTATTAGTAATAAACTATGATAATTAAACCATAACATTAAAATAGTCAATGTATTAAACGTTCGATTGCTTAGTCATGACTGACGATGTGGTACAAGGCCATTTAATTATATCCAGAAATCAGTGGGTGTATGGGGTTGTGTTGGAGGGGTAGCACCTTTTGTCGCCAACGGTCGCATCTGACGATATAATCGGCAGATGGTTGGAGATAACTGGTCCCCACAAGACACCCAGTTCTCATCTATGGCTCCCCGCGCCACACCCTGGAAACTGCATCGACCTGCAGGCCAAACTAGATGAGGATCGCTAGATATAGCTAAACTTGGTGGAGGGCAGCAGCGACCACCAATACCGACGTGAGGCGTAAGTGGAATGCCCATGGACCGGCTCACGAATGGACTTCCACAGGCAAGACTGAGACAGTTAAAAGGCTGTGGTACTGCGATGCGGAAGGCAAGAGGGAAACCACCGCATTAATTTCCCCAGGACATCCGTCCGTACAAATTCTTATCATGTTGGAAGAACTCAATGAAATGGCCTCCAGTCCCGGGCAGGCCTTAAATGGCCAGGAGGTGCGAAGAATCCCCCGGTTCCGACTGGATAAGAAGATTAAAATAGCAACTTGGAACGTACGCACTTTGCATGCAGCTGGAAAACTTGACAATTTGATTCAAGAAATGGAGAGAATGGAGATCGGCATTCTCGGGGTCAGCGAGATTCGATGGAGCGGTAATGGGGTAGTCCAATCAAATGGTAAAGTTCTTTACTACTCCGGCAGTAATATAACGGACCGAAACCATCGCCATGGTGTTGGTATCTTGATAGAAGAAAATTTACGAAAATCGGTAAAAAACTTTGTACCACTCTCTGAAAGAGTCGCTCTTCTTCAACTTTGCGGCAAACCGACTAATATCAACATAGTCCAAATATATGCTCCCACGGCGGATAAACCCGACGAAGAAGTCGAAGAATTTTATAGGCAACTCGATCAAGCCCTAAAACTTACAAAACCACATGAAATAAACGTGGTGCTGGGAGATTTTAACGCGAAGGTGGGAGCAGGCAGGGTGGACCCTATAGTAGGAGATTACGGTCTAGGACAAAGGAACGACAGGGGACAGAGACTGATCCAATACTGCGAGGAAAACAATCTGGTAATAACAAATACATGGTACAAATTACCGCCCAGACGATTATATACCTGGAAATCACCGCAAGACGGTGGGCAACACATCGTTCGCAATCAGATTGATTTTATTACAATCAACCGCAGATTTAGAAATTCGATCACCAGGGTCACAACATTGCCAGGCCCTGACATAGAGTCAGATCATAATCCGCTTTGCGCAAGCATTAATCTGAGACTTGCTAGGGCCAAGAGAAAGAACAGCAGAAAGACACTAGACCTCAAACTACTCCGAAATAGCGAGACGAGATCACAATATAAACATCACTTAAACTTAGAGCTCTCTAGTGCCACTGCGACAGAAGACATCGAGGAACACTGGTCTAACATCAAAAAAGCCTTCAATGACACAAATAATACATTTTTAATTAGAGAAAGACCAACAAATAAAAATCAATGGATGACAAGGGAAATTCTTGAACTAATGGAAAAACGTAGAATCTGTAAAAACCAGGGAGACGTCAATAACTACCGAAACTATCAGAGAAAAGTTCGAAACGAAGTAAGGGTGGCTAAGGAAAAATGGTTAACAGAACAGTGCATGGAAGCTGAAAATCTACACAACCTGGGTGACAGCTTCCATCTCCACAAAAAGGTAAAAGAAATAGCTGGACTCTATAGGAAAAAACCGATAAGCTATATTAAAAACGATCTTGATGAAATCATATTAGAACCCGAGAGAATATTAGAAACTTGGAAAACCTATGCAACCAGTCTCTTTAGCGACGACAGGCCCCAGGATCCACCAAATATAGATAACAACTCACTGTCTGGACCGAGTATATTGGAAAGTGAGATTGTTCACGCTATGAAACTATCGAAAAACAATAAAGCCCCTGGGCCAGATAATATGTACTCCGAGACTTTCAATTTGATAAGTGAAGATAACTTAAAAATACTGGTAAGGCTTTTCAACCAGATCTACGATACTGGAATATTTCCTGAGGACTGGCTCCGCTCTACATTTATCACACTGCCAAAATCAGCTAATGCACGAGCATGTAAAGACCACCGTCTTATTAGCCTAATGAGCCACTTTTTAAAGCTCTTTCTGAGAATCTTGCACACTAGACTATACAGAAGATGCGAAGAGGCTAGTGGACTTAGTCAATTTGGTTTTAAAAATGGATTTGGAACCAGGGAGGCCGTTTTCAGCCTTTGTATGTTGGTGCAAAACTGCCTTGATCAACAGAAAAACGTTTTCATATGCTTCATTGACTATGAAAAAGCTTTTGATAATGTGAAACATGAGCTTTTAATAACATGCCTTCAAGATCTGGGCCTGGATGATAAGGACATTAGACTTATTGCCAATCTATACTGGAATCAGACAGGGAAAATGCGAATTAACAATTTAACAACAGAAGAATTCGAGATAAGGAAGGGTGTTAGACAGGGTTGTATTTTGTCACCAATGTTGTTTAATATGTATGTGGAAAGAGCATTCGTTGAGGCGGTCTCGAATAGCTCTATAGGAATTAAAGTTAACGGCATTCCCATCAATAACATACGCTATGCAGATGATACTGCAATCATAGCAGATAATGCAAATGATATGCAAACGCTATTGGATGCTGTTAACGAGGCAAGCAAGCGAATCGGGCTAAAAATTAATATCAGCAAGACAAAATTTATGGTTGTGGCTAAAGATAACATACCTAACATCAACCTGAACATCGAGGGACAGACCATTGATCAAGTAACCAAATTTAAATACTTAGGTTGCCTCGTAAACGATAAGTGGGACCCGGGGCTCGAAATTAGGAGTAAAATAGAACAAGCCAGAACCACCTTTCTGAAACTTAAAAGGTTCTTGACCAACAAAGACCTGAGATTTGAACTAAGATATAGGATGGTCAAATGTTATGTTTGGTCCGTTCTTCTGTACGGTGTAGTAACATGGACTCTCAAATCAACAACCATAAATAAAATTGAAGCGTTCGAAATGTGGACGCTAAGGCGAATGCTTGGAATTCCCTGGACCGCCCACATAAGAAATGAGGAGGTGTTTCAGATCGCCAACCTAGAAGATCGCGAACTGTTTGAAAACATTAAAACGAGAAAAGTCTCCTACCTTGGCCACATTTTGCGTGGAGAACGCTATTATTTCCAGCGTCTTGTGCTGGAAGGGAAGATCGAAGGAGGAAAGAGAGGATTGGGTAGAAAAAAACTGTCCTGGCTCCGGAACATCCGCCAGTGGACGGGAATGCACGATTTCCAGACACTCCAGAGTGCTGCTATTGATAGAATTATATGATGGGAAGAAGTCGGAGGACGCCTACGCAGGAATCTGCACGGCACTTTGAGAAGAAGAAATCAGTAAGCATAGCACTGGTAGATTTTATCTCAGTGCAGTGAAAGTTCTCAAACCTTCAAAAATATAGTCCAAAGTTCAAAATTATAGTGTGGACAAATATTTAAATTTGTTTACCAAACTAAAACGATTTTTTGAAAAGTTGTTTTATAAGTAGATAACTTATACAACATTTCCTTCATTAAAAACATGAGTACCTATGAAACTACATCTTAAATAAGAAGTCTCTAAAATTCTTCCTGTAAAAATTTTATATGAGCCAAAGGTTCTTGTGGGTGAAAATATTTATTAATTTTTGTGTTGAATACCTCAAAAATAGTTCTGGACTCATACATATTTATTATTCTATCTTTTTAATACCCGTTGATAAAAATCATATTGAAATGTGTCAATGTTTTTTTTTTTCAGTTTTAGCTAATCATCTAAAACGGACCCATTTAATTCTAATTGAGAGAATTATTTTTCAGGGACCGCTGTCTCAAGTATCGGCAATGAAGTCGTAATTCGAACCACATATAGGTAGATGTTAAAGTAGGAATGATATAGATATAAACGGGAATATGTTAAAAATAATTCATTTTTACTTCAATCGTTATTTTGATAATTTTTTTTATAATAAGTATTGTAAAACAAAAATTGCTGGTAGACGAAAGGAATGAAAAGAAAACAAAAGTAAGAAACTTCCTAATCAAGGCCATTACTATGCGCACAAAATTTGGCATAATGATATAAATATATTTAAAATAAATTACATAATTTCGAAAGTTTTGCTTTAATAGCTATTGTGTCTATTGTTTCATTGTTACCCATGTATGTTCATTCAAAAGGATGTAACTGATTTTCTTGGTCTGTATCATCATTATTGTAATAATTGTATTTTTGCTTATGCTATCTATTGTGCTAAGCGTTACTGATTCAGAGATAAAAAAATGCATCCAGAGTACATAAATCAGACTAAGCTTAAAAATTTTTTGCATATTGAGAAATTCTGCCGACACACATCTATAGTTTCAACGTAATGTCAGCCGGCATTAACAATAAGCATGGCTATAGAAATAATTAGCAATTTATTTGAATGTAAACAATTTTATCTTTTAATACTTTAAGACATTGTGATAAAATATGAACTTCATTTGTGAAACATAAATTCTAGAAAAGTACACTGAAGAATAAATAGACTAAAACAATATCCTGTTCGAAATACAGTAGAGATCAATTGAAGGAAAGAACGAAAACTAATCCATGGATCAGGAAAAATACTAACTTATAAAATGTGGAAAGAATAGCCTTGAAATGTAATTGAGTAGGACACGTTCCTTAATCACTAAAGCGATAAATTAATAAAATGGCGGCTGTGGAGAGAGAAGATGAGCATTAGAAGACTGAAGCAACGTTGGCATCGAGAACCCAGAATAAAAGATGGAAAATATGAAGAAAGCCTATACTCATAGAGCAAAAACTGGCTTGAAATAAAGAAAGAAAAATTATGATAAAATTTAAATTTAAGATAACGATTTTTTAGTGGGCAAATATCTTACAGTGTACATTGTTGCCTACATTATTTTAGCTTACAACTCTGATTTGTTCGTGTTCAAATTTAGTATTGTACCAGACGAAATATACATATCTACGACGAGAATAGTTTGTCAGTAATAAAACTAAAAACAATTATATCTATCTAAATTATTTTATTATTTAGTATTTTCGTCATAATTTTTAAAGCAAATTTACTGTTAATACTTTATTGCATTATACATAAGTAATGAATAAATAAAAGCTGCTATACTGACTTTTTAAAGTTTGATTTTAAAATTAAACGGGGAAAAATTACAAACATCTCTCAAATAAAAGATTTTCTGTTCCCATACCGAAATTTCCTGTTTAATATAAAATACACTCCGTTTGACAAAAACCTGTCAGGCAAATTTTTTGTTTGGAAATCACTGGACGGGAAATTCTAAAGGGTGCAGGTAGAAGGACTGTTTCCCTATGGCATGTTTAAGAAAGGATCATTCACATGGAATGCGTGCCAACCAACTTAAAACTAGTATTTGTTCAACCTTTACAACAAAGGTATATTTTATTTAAAAGGTGTCCATTACTTGCTTGTCCTCGGAGCATGAAAATTTAGTTTTCTTTAGAAATACAATATAAGAAAGGAATCTTTCATATTTTCAGAAATATGTGATGTGTAATATACAGAATATTCATATTTATTATATTTTTTGTCAACAAGTCTTCACATCAAAATAACACTCTCGTTCAGAAAAAAGAACAAAGTAAAATATTTTCTCTTTCGAAAATGTTGAATTTAGTAATTTTCTTTGTCCATTAGATAATTTTATTTCTGTTATAATAATCTTTATTCAGTTTCATTAAATATTCATTTGAAAACTTCTGAAATATGAACATATGTTATTATGAAGTATACGCTGGATGTAATTTCAAAATAGGCTTAGTTACTTTTATAAACAGTAAAATGGTCATAAAAACTAATAACAAACAGTATTCCATATAATTCCAACATTATATTGGTTAAAGAATTTTTAAAAAGAACTGGACTTTTTGCTTGTAATTTCCTCGAAATGTTTTTTTTAGAGTATTAGCATCCCTTAAGGGATTGTACTCTAGCCGCCACAACTTCCTACCTACTTTTCTCAATTTTGACTTTTAAATTTTCCTTGGTAAGATTATAAATTTTATGTGAGAGACGTACAAAAATAAAATGATTTGAAAGTAGAAAATTATAAATTATACTTTTGAGCAAAATTTGTCCTTACGAAGTTTCTTTTTAAGTATAGTGTATCAGTAATCAAATATTATGGATCTTTACTGATAGAAAACCACAATAAACTCTAAACAATCAAATAAATATGCCCGTTTGATATTTTTTAATCGTTAGAGATTTTAGGCTTTTATTGAGATTTATAGCCACTAGTTTCAAACATGGTCCTAATTTACATACATTTAAGTGACTCTAACATCATTTTGCGTAAACAAGTCCAAGAAAAGTATATAAGTTGACCTACTTAAATGATAAATTGTTTTCAAACATTTTAGTTTCCTTGACCAGATTGTGAAAAAAAATTAACGTACCGAATTTGATGTCACATTTATTTATTTTGTGCTCTAGGAAAAATATACGAACAGTAATATATATGGTTTAATACATTAAAATATTTTGTCCAAATAACATGTGTATAAACTACTATTTAGAAAACCATCATTACTATCGTCACTAAGATATGTTATTAAAAGAACATCACTGAGACACACTAATAAGTATTTTTAACGCTTTTATTTAAAACTATTCTACAGACACCTAGTTCGGAAATATTGCCACCTTTTAATACATTTTTTGACAATTATTGTGCGATGAGAACAAATAAAATCAGTATCCTTTATAAAAACTCAAATTGATCAAATTTATAAACCAGGGTTAAAGCCTTAACTACTACTAAGGTACTTTCTAGGATCAAGAACAAGTGAAAAACGATGCCATCGTTAGTTTAACGAACATATACAGAATATAAATTAATATAAGTTAAAACTAAAAAGAAGTTGCGGTAGAAATCTTGAACATGAGAAAAATACAATAGATAACATGGGCTTCCCTGTATACTCTTATATTGAACATTCGACTGTAAATTATCCCGGCTACTATGGTAAAAAATAATTTGGAAAATAAACTTTTTCTCCGCGGAACTAAAAAAAAAAATAAGTCGTAATAAACTATACGACGCAGTCTTGTTCGATTTTCGAAAAATAATTTCAGAAATATATTATTGTTAAAGAATATTTTTTGTGCCTAAAACTAACTATTATTTTTTTCTGAAGAGTACATGTATACGAAATTATTAGTAATATTGTCCAAAATATTGTTTAATTCTCAAGTTGTAACAAAAATGTAATCGAAATCTTGTCAAATGTAAAAATTTACAAACTATAATAAAATACTGCTTGATCTGTAATAAAACATTATATTAAAAACTGTGTGATCTTTTTAAAAAATCGTTATTGTCCGTATAACACTAAAAAACTGTAAATTTTTGACAATCATAGGCTGTTTCTATATAGATATGCTCATATACCCTTAAAAATTTTGCCATCACCGGATATTACAATATAAAACAATCTTGCAAATTTGTCTTAACTGTTTAAATTATTTTGGCAATAGTCGCGAATTTGGCAATTCAATTGTTAACAAGCATCTAATGTGCTCGTAAAGTTGACATTTTTGTCATAAGTACTCAGCATTCAGAATCCAATCGACTAATAGAAAGATTTTATTTTTTTTTCATTAAACTTTATTTATTAGGCCTCTTAATGATTAAAGCGAGTATAAAGTAAACCTCTTGAAAATAAAGTGTTCTGTTCACTTTAGATATATAACACCATTTAATCTGTAAGCATTAGACAAACAATTAGTAAAAAACTGTATATCCGCTCACTGCAAATAATCAAAATTATTATACAGTAAAATAAATAATGCATTCAAAGAGAAAAATAAAGCGTAATAAACCAAGCTAATGAAAATACAGATATTGCTAAATTATTTGTTCGATATAAAGAAGTACAAAGTAAAACCCTAAATTTAAGAAGATTAAGTATAGATGAAAATATAAAAACTTATTAATTTTGATTCCTTTGGGATTTTTTTAGCATCGAACAATTAGTGCAGATAAATAAGATTTCGCAGCAGTGTGACATGGGGCGTTGTCATGACGGAGCATCCATTTGTCTGCAATGTCTGGTCTGACGCAAATCACCCTTCTTCTGAGCCTTTCAAGAACGTCTTAATAAAAACTTGGTTGACAGTTTGTCGTCGATGAACAAATTCTTTGTGGACGATTCCCCTTCTGTCAAAAAAACACATCAGCATTGATTTGATTTTCGATTTGCTCATTGGGGCTTTCTTTGGTCGAGGAGAGCTCTGAGTATGTCACGCCTCTTGGTCTCTGGATCGCATTCAAAAATCCATGATTCATCATCTGTAATCACACGACTAAAGAAATCTTGCTCATTGGCGATTCTGTCAAGAAGATCAAGACACTTGTTTTTTCGATTATCCTTCTGCTCAATTGTAAGGTTTTTCGGCACCATTTTGGCACAGACCTTTCGCATGTGCAGATGTTCAGTCAAAATTTGATGAACGGTAAATCTGTTCAAATTTAATTGTTCACTCAACATTCTTAATGTGAAACGGCGGTCTGATCTCACAAGAGTCTCCACACGTTCGATGTTTTGGTCGATTTTCGAGGTTAAAGGCCTCCCTGAGCGTTGTTCATCTTCAACATTTTCTTTGCCTTCCAAAAATGATTTGTGCCAGCGAAAAACGTGAGCTCGAGATAAAGAATGTTCCCCATAGGCCTGTTTTAACCTTTCAACCGTCACACTTGCCGATTCTTCAAGCTTAACACAAAATTTAATGGCGTTACGCTGCTCCAAATTCCGCTTTTCCATTTTGCGTAACACACAAACAAAACACAACTTCACTAATAGCAGTCGAAAAAATCACTTAGTTAACGGAAGGCGTTGAAACTCGCACTGAGCGATGGGAGGGTACTAATACACGTGCTCTATTAAGGACAACAGCGCAGCGTTGCCAGATCATTTGCAAGTTTGCCAGTCTCATTACTTTCTTGCCACACCTCGTATGTATACATTATAATTAATAATATATACAGGGTGTCCAAGATAAGGATCCTAACCATGGGGATCTCGGAAACAGTTGGAGATACGAGGTCGGTTAAATTAGAGAAAAGTTGCGCAATTTAGTGCTAAATTAAACGCAATTTAAAAATTTTAAAAATTCAAAATACTTCCGGAGATTTCCGGAAAAAACCGAATTTTGGCAAAATCGTTTTTAATTTTTGTAGGCTTTATTTAAAGAGATATCAAAAAATAAAAGGTAGATTCTTCTTGCCACTTTTTATTTTTTATAATTTGGTCTAAACAAAATTTAAATCCGACGTTTCGTTTCTGAGATACCATCATGAACTTTCATTTTTTATATGGAACAAAAAAAAGTATCCCATGTATTTGATAGCATTTTTTATTACAAATTCAACGGTGTATCACACTTGCATATCAAGTGTGTAGTTCATTGGCTTTTATAAAACTGATATACCTTTCTCTCTCGCTCTCATGGAGCTCTTATGGAAAGTACTTGAACTACGTATTCGATATGCAAGGGTGATACATCGTTGAATTTGTAATAAAAAATGCTATCAAATTCATGGGATACTTTTTTTTGTTCCATATAAAAAATGAAAGTTCATGATGGTATCTCAGAAACGAAACGTCGGATTTAAATTTTGTTTAGACCATATTATAAAAAATAAAAAGTGGCAATGAGAATCTACCTTTTATTTTCTGATATCTCTTTAAATAAAGCCTGCAAAAATTAAAAACGATTTTGCCAAATTTCGTTTTTTTCCGGAAATCTCCGGAAGTGTTTGAAATTTTTAAATTTTTTTAACTGCGTTTAATTTAGCACTAAATTGCGCAACTTTTCTCTAATTTAACCGACCTCGTATCTCCAACTGTTTCCGAGATCCCCATGCTTAGGATCCTTATCTTGGACACCCTGTATATATATATATATATATATATATATATATATATATATATATATATATATATATATATATATATATTATTAATTTTTCTTCAACCTTGGTATATTTTTTATTTTATTTGGATATCTTCTTGGGTAGTAGGTTGTAAAGAGGTTTCAAAAGTTAATTTTCTTCTTTCTTATATTTGCTTTTGACATTTCGCACATCGTGTTGTGCTTTTTCAAGTTTTTTCCCCTTAAATGGAAGATATATTTACATTAAAAACAAAAACATTTAAAACACACTCAAACATCTTAAAACACTGAAAATTTTTGTATAACATATTGCATTTCATTTTAAATCATCAACAACTAAAAAATTTTGTTAGATAGCCTACCTTGGAGTTTCAAGAGTATTAAAATTATTAAATATAGGTTAATTTAATGTAATGAAAAATTTATTTAGCCCTTTAAAAAGTAAAGTACCTAAAAAGAATAAATCCGACATTATTTGTTCAATACTATGTCTAAACTGTCCAAAAACTTAGATAGGAATGACAACACATAACTTAGACAATAAATTGAATTAAACAAATATACAAAAAACGTTTCAACAAGCACGAAATTTAAACAAAACATGAATTCAATTTTAATAACACCAAAATATTAACTCAAAATCCAAATTATCATAAATTAACTATAAAAGAAGTGATAGAAATAAAAAAAGAAAAAAAAACTGCTTAAATGATATAAGTAATCCCAATCAAATTTACCATAACCTAATTAACCAAAACTAAAATTTCAAAAAGAAATAAATAGATGAACAGAAAAAGTCATAAATTTGTTTTATACCGTGTACTAATCCTATAAAATATTCCGAACACTGTATATAGTAAAAATTATTTTAATATAAAAACAGAACTACCCAAAGAAATAGGTCAAAAATAAATTCCATCACATCAAATTAAGATATATTTAATAATTTTAATACTCTTGAACTGACAAACTCCAAGGTAGGCTATCTAAAAAAAATTTTTAGTTGTATCTGTTGATGGTTTTAAAATAAAATGTAATGTGTTATATAAAACTCTTCAGTGTTTTAAGATGTTTGAGTGTGTTTTAAATGTCTTTGTTTTTAATGTAAATAAATCTTCTGTTTAAAGAGAAAAAAGACTTGACAACATGATGTGCGACACGTCGTAAAGAAATATAAGAAAAAAAAAAATGAACTTTTGAAATTTATTGACAACCTATTACCCAAGAAGATATCCAAATAAAATAATATATATATATATATATATATATATATATATATATATATATATATATATATATTATATCATTATTAAAATTTTTAATGACCTGATTGCTTAAAATGGCGAAATCGCAGAAATAATAAATTTAGTATGCATAACTGTGGTGAAAAGTATATATATATATATATATATATATATATATATATATATATATATATATATGTATATATATATATATATATATATATATATATATATATATATATATATATATATGCTATATCATTATTAAAATTTGAGATTATCTGATTGCTTAAAGTGGCGAAATTGCGGAAATTGATTTAGTGCTAAGAAGTCTTAACTTTTTTTCATGATTAATATGTAAAAATATAAATAAAATCTTTACTGCCAATCTATTAGCGAATATATTATCCACTTCGAGTTGAATAAAATATTCATAATAAATATTAAATTTATCTATCATTGCATGTTCGTTAAATAATATACTTCTTGTTCATATCTTGTACTTATTATTATTTACTTTAACAAGCTTTTGTTTTAACTTTATTGCCAAAAACTCAGAGGATCTTACAAAAACTTTTCACCCGCCCAATCGTCAGTTTATTTATAGTGTTTTCTAAGGGTTTACGGTAGGCCATTTATTCTTATAATATCGACAGTAGGGTATTAAGCAATGAAACCTTAGACATATTTTTTTGTCGAAGATTATCTATAGATAATATACGTTCAGTCCAATTTAACCAGGTTAATCGAGGATTTTGAAAAATTCTTTAAACACTGCTTTTTGTGAAAGCTTGTTGGTTATGTTTCTGGAATATCGCTTTAAGAAACATACAATCTTAAAACCAGATTGTTGGTTAACTCAGAAATGAGTAATGACACAACTTTGACTGTTTAAATTTTTTTTTTCAATAAAGGAGAAGTTGTTTGTTGCAGTTCTGACTTAATATATTCTATTAATTTTTCCTTTGGTTTTGATACACCATCATTAATTCAATATCTCCCCGAATAAAGGAAAACTAAACCCCCTAGGTTTTACGGTTTTCAAGGGGGGCATGCCCAACAGGTTGAAAATGGCATCTATTGTTATTCCGAAACGAAACTCATTTATTCTAAGTGAGGTAAGTTCTACATTATCGAATATCCAAGGAGAACTAAATAACAAATAATGGAAAGAACCTTCAATGTCCCGAACGATTTTTAGGAGAATTTGGTAAACTTTTGGTTTCAACGAATTTCAATTAGTTTAAAAGTAATTTTATCATAGTTATAACCCCGTATTCTGCTTATTTAATGTAAGTATTCATTACAATTTAAATTAGATGCCAAATTTTATTAACTTACCAAATTTCACTTCATAACAAAGGGTTTTAATCGGAGATTCCGATTTTTTTGCCCCGTAAATCACGAGTCATTTTTTCCGCTTTCTTTAGATCCTTTCCCCTGTCTTCCTGAGATTGATTTTTTTACAATTTTATCAATTTACTCGTGTAAAATATTTTTTCTCTCAGCACATCGTTCCCCCCCCTGCCGTAAACTTTGGCGATAATTATAAAATACTTTCAATGGGAGGGATTAGCCTGATATTTTGATGGCAATTTTTCTATATTTGGCTTAAAATTAGTCAGGTTTAATTTTAGATCTCCTCGGCCGGTGATTTCTAATTTGATTTTTTGTTTTTGTAAGAACAACAACTTCACTGAACCCTTTTCAAGGGGTATGAACAAAAGCTATCAGAAAATTTGTTACGATAGTCCATAATGCAGGATAAGTAGCAGGTATGTCTCTCTTAACTTCTTAATTTTTTCGTTAGTACTTTTTCCGATCAGATCTTCTCATAATATGACATCGGTAAAAACATCTGCAAATCAGGTTTAAAAGTCTTTGTGTCTACAGGGCATATAGATGTTAAATATAGCCGAAACGTTATCATCCTGGTGACATAACTGTTACTAATTCAGAAACTTGAAAAATTTTCTTCGTCAAAAGTTTGGTTCATAAGATTGATTCTAGCAAGAAGAACCGCAACTATGGACTTTGCAAATACAAGTCAACCTCGTTAAATTTGGTACACAAATATGTTCAATAGAGAATGTCTGGTTTCCATTTGATTAATTTTTTCTTTAAAATAGGATATGTACCATCCTAAAACCGTCTTAAAAACTGAAAAAATCTTGTCGAACATAAACTTTTCGGCAACTAGCATACTTCACAATGAAGAAGTAATTGATAAAAGTTTTCTTTATTTTCTTCACACAGCGGCGAAAATAACTTAGCAGCAGTTACACTGCTAGCTGCAATACACTGCTAGCTGCAATACACTGCCGGCCAAACTTATTATTATTATTTTTATGATTTCAAGATAAACAGTTTCGCATTCCCTCCAGGGAATATTGACTTATACCTGGTATACAAATACATCAAAAGTATGGAGCTCTGAGAGAAGCCTTTCCATGTTATCGGGTCCTAAGTGACGTGGTCTGCAGTATTTCAAGTATTGCAAGTAGAACTGCTTTCTGAATCGATTTACCCAGATGCTCACTAAGACCCAGTCCCTTGATGTTCTGTAGGAGGATCTTTGGCATCACTCCAGTGGTTGATAAAATTGTTTGCGGATTTGCATCTCTAGATCTCTGTATTTGGCGACTTTCTCATTGTATTTTGGCTTTAGTTTGTTGTTGTTAGGTATAGCAATGTACATAAGTGTAGTTCGCTTAGAAATTTTATATGTTAATATAATGTCTGGTCTGTTATGAGCAACAGTCTAATCCGTCAGAACCGTTCTGTCCCAATATAGCTTAAACTTGTTGTTCTAAAGAATAGGCTCTAGATTATATTTGTAGTGAGGTACTTTTCCTACCTGTAATAGATTTAACATATCTGCTAACTCTTAGTGGGGTATCTTAGCAGCTGAGTCGTACCTTTCCTTATACTCGGTTGCGGCAAACGCTTAGCATCCTCCAGTTATGTGCTGGATTGTCTCTGAAGTTTGACTGCCTTGTCTATATTGGTCGTTTTTTATTGAGGGATCTCTGGTAATGAGCATCTGATTTTTGTTGGAATAACTTGCTCTTGGATAAATAACAAAAAGCCCTTCGTTTCCGGAGACATCTGTCTTGAAATGAACCAGTAGTTCGACGCTGAGTTGTCGACATTGTCTTGATGGACCTCATTTGGATGTTGTCCATGAAGTGACTTTCGTAGCCAGTGAGAAGCGATATCCTGTTCCCTCAGCTGTAGCGGCGATAGATCGTCTGCCCTTATGCTAAAATTGGAGCGAATATCGAAATAAGTTTTAAACGTGTTAGCCTCATAATATCGCTTTTCGGCAAAAAGGAGTTAAATCTAAAAAAAAAGTTCAGCTGTAATGTGCTATGCTGTTAGTTTAATCATAATTATTGGCAATGCAGGTCCAATAATATAATAAAAAATAATTTTTGCTAAAGTAGTTTTAAGGGATCGTCTGGTAATATCTTAATAAGAAAACCATACCGATTATGATAATTCTAAAAACTATAACTTTGCACGCCTATGAGATAAACTAAATGTATATTTATTACTTTATCCCATTGACAGTCCAGTTTAATGAAGACATGGATGTGCAGTGGTTAAAAGTGATTCAGACTATAAAGTTCTTACTTGTAACAAAAACAAAACAAATAAATACAAAGTAAAAATTCTAATATATAAAAAGCTAGTATATTAAACAAAAAATTGTGGTATATAACACTAAGATATGACATCAAAGCTTCGATCTATTAAAAATATTTTCTTTGGTTGAAGTTAAAATTGATTTTCCCTTAATTACATCACTCATTCTTATTTGATACTGTAAAACACATAATGCTATAATCAAGAACAGACACAGAAAATAATTGAAGAGGTGAGGAAAGAATGTTTCGTAATATTAAACTAAAATAAACCCTCTAGGATGTGAGCTACTGAAATCTATTTTAAATTATTTGAATCAAATAATTACATAATAGTAACTCAAAAAGAAAGCAACAAAAATCACAAAATCAGTCATACGATTAAATAAATTTCTTTAACAACCAAAAATTATGAACAGCTGGCCCCAAATTGGACTTAAACCCATTTCTCCATGTTCCTAATTTCATTTAATATACCATTTTGAGTGCTTGGTGATTAACCAAACGTGATAAATTTTTGTTCATGTGTGTTGATAGTTACATTTTTTCCATGTGCATATTTTGTAAGCTTGAAATTTTTGATAACATTTTTGGAGTAAATCTTTTGCGTTGTAAAGGCCTATTTTGACTCTGAGACATCATATAATAGAACGCCATTGAAATACCAATAGTAGTGCGGGTCAAATTCCCTTGACATCAGAATATTTTTGAAAAAAAATACATGAGTTGAAAATCCCAAGTTGATTTAGCCTTATAATTATTGTACGTAATTTTAATTTAAAATTTTGCGACACTTTAGCAAATATAAAAATATAACCACATCGAACTCTTCACATTTGAAAGTATATAAAATATTTCTGTCTGTCAGTTTCAGAACAAGATAAATTTATGTAGTAGTATAATGTATGCAAAATTACCATACAAGCTATTCAATGGACTGGTCATTTGCATCTATACAATATCGAGAAAACTGTGGCATTGAACAGAATGGAACAATTAAACTTGTGAAAAAATCATTTAGGAATCGTATTGCTACATACCGATTGTAAGATACTGAGGGTCCCATAAACGTAAAATTATTTTTGGTACAACTTCAAGTAAAAGCAATCAAGTTTATAGAAGAAAGACTGTTAAGGTATCAAAATGTCAAGATCGGAATGGATCTATTCGGTCGCTTCGTTCTACAATTTAAAGAAGTAATGGTGTTAAGTCCCTTAATACCAAATTCGAAGTTTAGATTTATTTTTTCCCAAGATGACCGCTGCAACATCTACTATATTTAGGATTAATCATAAATAAGTACAACCCTATGAAGACGTAATCGAATATCCCTTTACCTAAAGAAATTAGGCCGGAAAAAGTTGTTTTATTCGCGCCCACAGACGCCGTACAGTGCATATATATATATATATATATATATATATATATATATATATATATATATATATATATATATATATATATATAAATATATACTGAATAACTACCAGATTTTCACTAGAAAGACACCAATTTTCAACGTTTTGGCTCCTTATCTCCTACTCATATTTTCCTAATGAGTAACCAATTTCACATCCACCATTTTCTCCACGTTTTTCCATTATTTTTCCTAATATAATAATGTTCATTAGTTTATAAAAATTTTTTCGAATTTATTTCTCGCCTCATTTTTTTGCTGTGTTCAAGTCGATATATAGTTAAGCAGTGAATTTTAATCAGTTTAAGACCAGGACATAAAGCTTGTTGTAAATTATGATAATGAATGATATCATCAATCAACTTCTAAAACATATCCGATCGGAGAATCTTTTGCAGTAGCCGTCATATGGTCAAAATTCTGAATATCATCCTCATCCACTCACTTAAAATTACCCTATGCTAAATATTGCATACAGTCTTAACACTCTCGTAATCTTTAGTTGTAATATGCTCTTTTTTGAGTGTATTGTGAGAGTCTTCACGTAATGACATATTTGTATCATTTAATTTTGAAAATGAATCAATTGACGAATATGAAAAACGCCCCTTTGTCAAATTACCTGAAATTTATTATCTCCAGGGAAATATTTTCTAATTTCGTGACCTTGTTCTGGTTTTAAATTTTGGCTAGGTTTATTCAAACCGCAGGGCATCCAAAAATCGTTGCGGTACCTTTTGTTCGCGACCTTTTTTTACTTCTATGTTATTAACAAAAACATGTTTAGAAAATGTGATGTAACGTTCTTTATTTTGAGTGAAAACATTTTCTCATTGTTGGTAGATAAGCCTCTCAAGCTATGAAAGAAGATCGGTATATATTCTGGGACTTTTAAGTTTATGTTACAGATAGACTGAGCTGTCTCTCGGCAACTACCAATCAAATGACAATGATATCTTACTTTCGCGTCTCTGATATTAAACACTTTTCGTAGATATGGTAGATGGTAACGACATTGAACTCGGTTGATTCTTCTCTCGCTAGAGCAACCATAAGCTTTACGATTTTTATAGATTTATTTTAAAATCGCTTGCAGTCGCTCTTCAGTAAGTTAATAAACATGTGATTAACACCTGCTTTCCTATAACCCCGAAAACCAGATTGCGTGTTCCAGTAGTGTAAGATTTGCTGGAATCTAGCCACGATTGATTTTATAATTTCTTTTTGAAATTTTGAAATTTAAGCAAATTCTCGGGAAACTCTTTACCATATTCATCTTTGCTTAAATTTGTAGTTGGTAATTCAATAGTAATATAATGCCTGATGGACTTAATTTATCGTGAGGTGCAAAATATTGTGAACAGTTGTCACACAAGTACACACCATTAGGTTTAGATAGTCGACTTGGGATCAGATTAAGCAATAATGATACTTTTTCGTGATTTGGTAAAGTGCAAAGGACCAACGTTTTCGGTAATATCTTTGTCGTTTTTAACTGTTTATTAAGACTGGAGAAGTTGAGAGAAATATTATTGAGTTGTTCAAATTTTGGAACATCGACAAGTTTCATAGGAGCATCTATCCTTAGAAAGTCCAACATTTTCTCAAATCATTGATAGTTGGTTACGCTATATGCTTGCTTGGTGTGATCATAATTGTCTATGTAACACATTCTTTATCCGTGTTTTGTATATTTAAAACAGCTTTTTCTGAGTCAATTTCCTTAGGTAAGGGGATATACGATGACACCTTCATAGGGTTATACTTATTCGTACTTAGTTCAAAATATTGTAGATGTTTTAGTGACCATCCCGAGAGAAAATTAAAAATAAAGATAGTACTTTTGGTAAAAAAATATATTAATAAAATGCATTCCACTTTCTTCTGTTGAAATTCCACAGCTTTTTTTTCCAATATGTTGACATACTATCGAAATGCCTGTTCCAAATCAGTATTTTTGCAAACTTGGTGTTAAAGGACTTAACCCCTTGCTTTTTTAGATTGTATGTGTCCCAAAAATAATTTTACGTTTATAGAATCCTCAGAACCAGCCAATCCGTCTATAGTAATGCGATTCGTGAATGATGTTTTTACAAATTTAACGTCTCCGTCCTGTTCAGTGCAGCAGTTTTCTCGATGTTGTATAGAACGTAAAGGACCACTACAACTGACAGTTTGTATGTTGATTTTACATACATAACAGAACTGCATATATTTGTCTGGTGGTAATGTCTTCGGAATAGGTTTTAATGTGGAGAAAATTTCTCTTGATGGTGTCCAAGAGTCATCTCTAATTTCAACATCTGTCCTCAAAAGCAACAAAATGTTTGTTTAAGACGACAGTCATCGTATCATTTGAAACTGTTTTTGTACATAAAATTACCCTCACAAAATTCATAGGTTAACATTTTCTATACAAAAATAAAAACAATTTTTCCTACTAATACCGAAATGAGTGAGTTGGTACAGGTGACAAATCCCAATCTAGATGCTGTCGTATTTATGGACCTCGTGTGAACCAGCACTCTTTTAGAATTAACTCAAACTTAATAGCGATATCAATACACATGTTTTATGCCTTTATATATGATGAACAATAAGATATGCACATTAGCACGAATTTCGAAAAAGTTACTCCAGAGGCCATGCTGTCAGAGATACCTGTCGGTACCGCAACCATCAAGACCATTGTTTCAAAGGAAAAACGGGTTCAGTATAGCTCAATTTCTTGCCAAATAGGATATGCGATGTTGTGATTCCAGCTTTTGGCTCCGCCACACCTGGAGGACCTAGTTCTTCCAAAAACCCCCTACAGCTGTATTAACTTTCTGTTTCACAAAGAAGAAGTGAAATTTATAATATTGTTTTTAAATTTTGCAGGTGATATTGTTATGTAAGGTTTAAAACTAATCAATCGTTCAAACAGTAATACGCAAGATAAGTAAGAAATATCATTTTTATAGCTAAATCATCCACCCGACTTTTACAAATAATTACGCCATTTTAAAACTAAAGTTCGCGTGTGTTATGACAATATGAAAGCAGATGCTTTCCTATGTGTAACAGATTTTATCATTCAACGTATTGAGTATCTTCAATTCATTTAATAAATATATTTCAAAAAATTGATAATTCTACTTATATTTTTATAATAATATTATTTTGCTTCAAATCTGGCATATTTGTTATTTTAATTCCGTTTTTAACGTTCAAAAACGTTTTCTATCCGATGTATGATGCGATGTTGCATCCCATCGAAACTTTAATAAGAACCATTTATTACATGCATTTTAAGTAGATGTAGCCACATCGGATCAATCAATTAGAAACAAGATATATGATCATATAACATCTTTTAGAAATTTTCACTTGTTAAATTTAATTTAATATCCAAAATTGAGTTTCTCAAAAAGCTCTCAGCTGATATTTTGTGTTTCTGTTTACGATTTTGGAATACTACAAATCCGAAATTTGGAAACAAAATTGAAACGAGATAGCCTTTAATTCAATTTTAGTTCGTAATCACCATTACCTATTTATAACTTTCAAAGAATGGGAAAAAATATGTGTATATTTCTCATGCTTTGCATCATTCACATTTTATCTTATCATTAGCGTTGTAATTCAAAAATTTTAAAATAACTACGTGGCAACGAGCGGCTATTCTACTTTATTTTCCTGTTAATGCTTTATTAAAATTAATTTTCTATTTCTGCTGTAAGTTGTGATATATTCAGAAAACATCTTGGTTTTAAATTTGCAAGAGATTTTCGACACATTTAAGAGTATCAATTTCTTCCCATGGGATTGTCATACTCGCTTTGCTGCTTATTCTATCAAGTTTTTCTTTTGTATTTGTATTTTCTTTATTTTTTATTCTCGAGCATGTTATAAATTTTAGACATTTTTTTTTGGATATTTTTCAACTGCTTTGACGCAAATCTTATTAAAGAGTAAACGAAAATATGTTTTATGATTTTACACTTTATATAAAATTAAAACACAACTATGCCGAAGTTTTAAACAGTATGTACAGTTTTATTAAATGATAAAATTTCTTTTATATTAGTGCAATAACTATCATACTTTGTTTACAGATTACTATTACAATGAAGAAAGTCAATACGACCATCAGAATTATAGAACATGCAAGGAATCAGCTACTCCTGGGTTATAGCACTATTATTGGCTTCAATTTTTGCTTGTTTAGTTGACAATTCCGATAATTCCGAACCGGACAAGAGAATCTCAGCACACGTTAATGGAGATTTCATCATCGGTGCCTTGTTTCCGCTTCACCATCAACCTTCATCCAAAAAGAAATATATTGCAAGTTTAGGTAAAGATACAAAAAAGGAGTAAACATAATATAAAATTTTTCGCATTTTAATAGGTAGATTAGAACTTAGTTCTGAAATACATTGTTGCATTAAGTGACGTTTCTGCATTTTAGAAAAATTCGCAAAGTTAATACAAGTAAATACAACATTAATATATGACAACAAAAGTTCAAATTACTTAATAACTTTAAATTTAAGTGAGCTCTAGTATGACAGTGAAGGATTCTAATTGTAAATTACTAGCTAGCCAGTTGGGTAATAAATAATATTCCTAATAAATTAACTGTACCGTATGAAAAAAAAAAATTATTAAATAACATAACTACATATTGAATCGAAGCATTGATTTATTGGATTATGAATGACGAAATAATTTTAAATATACAATTAACATTTAACTTGCTATCACATGAAAAACTATTAAAAACTATTAATGTGATACTATTAATTTGATATCGAACTTCTATATGATACTGTTGACGTGTGTTATCGTTTTTAGAATCGTCACGCACCACAGGTGTTTTAGCCTATATGATTTTTTTTGTCATAAATATTTCACTTAGAATGTCTCTTATACTTACACTCTAAATTTTCCTTGGCAAAAATTTATCATAAAATGTTTATTTCTGTCGTTAAAACAGCAGTAAAAAATAAGTAAATTTTAAATAGTGTTACCAAGGCAACAAAAGGCTGGTAAAATAAAAAGTACTCCAGTACTAATGTATATTGCCAAGTAAAAGATGTGAAACAGATACTTGGGAGAATAAAGACTTCTCATTCAATGAATGTAATGTATTCTTGTAAAACTGCTTGAAACTAATCGAATTTGGTTGAATATTTAACCGATAGGAAGTTAACCTATACCAAATATATAATGTAACTCTTTTTAAGTTACGGATATTACAAATTCTCTAGTTTCTAAGAAAATGCTATAAAAGTACTCATAATTTACAAGCAGATACAAGTGCGCTTGTGTCGGTGGATGTTAGATAAGTACAGAAACCAACAGTTAGTCGATAATATCGGTCATTTGAAACTCAAAAATTAAATATGAATTATATTGTCTCCCTTAATCAGAGTGTGGTTATTTTCCATTTCGATGTACTCGCGAGTCAATCTTGCCTTGCAATATTCTATATTATTATACCTTTCATGTTCCTTAAGCCTAGCGGATATAGACCGTTCTGTTTCACCCACATATACTTTAACAAAAGAGCAAGGTATCTTATAAACGCCTTCTGTTTGTAATGGTATTACACCCTTTGCTGTCTTCAAACATTGTCCAATTTTCTTACACGTGTTAAAAATTGTTCGAATGCTTGATTTTCGGACTAATTTGGCATTCTTGTCGATGGTTCCGTGTATATAAGGCAAGACAACAGTGGCCATAGGAGGTACATTTATGACATTGTGTTGAATAGTTGGGTTTTTATATTTATTAATAGAACGTCTAATATCTTCAGCGCAATATCCGTTGACTCTCAGGGTATTAGTCAGTTTTTCTGTTAACAGAGATACATGTTACAGTCTGTTGTGTCTTCTTGGGCTATTCCAATCGAATGTCCCCTTTAGCTAGTTTCAAAGAAACACAAGTTTACAAAGTAAACTATTATTTATTTTATTTAAATTCAGCTTGTTGATTAGTAGCAAATTCAACGATGTGTAGAACATAACTTGCTCTTACTGCGTTGTAAAATAAAAAAAGGGTATTTAGCAAAAGAAAGAAAGTATTTTTTTCTTAAAATGCAGATTAACAACGATCTGTGTTAAGAAGATACAAGTTTTACATACATTTGATTATTTACATGTACAATTTAAGTCTCAATTGGTAACACACACTGTATACCAGTATTAATTTTAATATACACCACGAGTACTATTTTGTCCTTGCCCGGGAAAACTTCGGTTATTCTACCCATCTTCCAACATAAAGGTGGAAAATTATCGTCCTTTATCACAACTAAAGTTCCGACATGAATGTTCGGGAAATTTCGAATCCATTTTGACCGTTTTTGTAAAAATGTTAAATATTGGTTTGGCCAACGTTGGCAGAAATGCTGTATCTGCTGCTGAAGGCGCTTATAGTGTGACAGATGATTTTCAGGTATGGCTGTCACATCGGTTTGTGGTAAAGCAGTTAAGACTTCACCAATTAAAAAATGTCGATGCATGAAAATCTTACGATACGATTATCGTATAGAGTGCTTCATAAATTAAGTGAGAATTACCAAATATTTTTTAAAGGTGAAATGTCACTGATATTATGCAAGCCTCCCACAAGCCTCCAAAATTAGGACCGTAAGGGGGTAAGAATTGCCGTGAAATATGACTTAGACATAAAAAAAAATCTAAAAAATTTGTATATTTTCCTCTCAGCACTTATAAAATTACTCCCATTATTAGAATAAATTTCTTTACAAACACCTCTGCGTGAAACAAATCTTTTCAGACATTTTAAAAAAGATTTCGAAGATAAATCTCCTGCTAACCCCAGATGGGCAGCCTTAGTTGCAAAACAAACAAATATACAAAGATAACATTTAACTAAAATTCTGTTTTTTGCCTTGCCGTCCTTCACCATAAAAGGTCCAGCAAAATCAATTCCAGTGGTATAAAATGGACGCTGAACTGTGACTTGCGACCTTGGTAAGTCAGCCATCTGATACTGAGAAGTAGTAGGGTTAACCTTAAAACAATTTATGCAAGCGCATAAGGTTTTTGTACGACATTACGACCATTGATTGGCCAAAAATTCATACGAACTGTCACTAAAGTAGCTTGAGCACTTGCATGTAAATTTCTTAAATGTTCATGTTGAATAATTATTTTATTCAAATGCGATCGACTTGGTAGTAATATTGGATGCTTATGATGAAAGGAAAAATTAGAATATTTAAGACGACGCCGACTCTTATTATATTGTTTTCATACAAGAAAGGATGTTAACGCAGAATTTTACTTTTTGGTGACAATGGTATTCTATTTTTGAGACATTTAAATTCATCAGTAAAATAGTGAGATTGAAACTTTCGACATACCGTAAGTGTCGCGTTATTTAGTTTGGAAGTTAATAATGAACCTGAATGGCCTAACCGATTTGACTTCACACGTGAATTATGTAAAAATCGTAGACAAAAAGTGACAATACGTTGCAATTTGACGAATGAAGAATATTTTTCAATAAAAGTAATATCGCTAACTAATGTTGTCGAAGTCAAATTAGTCTGTTTTATTTTAGGTGTGTCTGATAAATTTACGATATTTTTAGGCCAGCATTCCTTACTTTATGCTAGAAATGCAGGTCCGGACCACCACAGATGACAGGTGTTTAATTTCTATGGATCTATTCCTCTTGAAATGACATCAGTAGGATTGTTTTCAGAAGATATATGTTGCTACTGATGAACTTCTGTAACCTGTTGAACCTCCGATATTCGATTTGCAATAAAAGTGTTTAATTGACTAGGTTGGTGAGAAATCCATGATATAATTATAGTTGAGTTTGTCCAATAATACAATTTATTATTCTTTTTAAGACATGTTAAAACCTTTCGAGCTAGCCTAACAAGTAAAAGAGCTGCACAGAGTTCTAACCGTGGCGATGGTAACGTTTTTTATGAAGCCACTCGTGATTTGACACATATAATCGAAACTTGAACTAGACCTAAAGAATTATATGAACGAAGATAGCAACAAGCACCATACCCTGCTGGAAAATTTTCGTTTCAGTCCAAACCTAGCTGCCATAATATTTGCAGCATAAGCTTAGCTTTGATTATACATGGCCCAATTAAACTCATTGGATCAAAGATCTGGGCTATTATTGCCAAGATGGAACGTTTTGTGACACGATCATTTTGGGAAATATAAACTGAATATTGAAAGACATAATCTTGGGCATTCCAAATCAATCCAAGTGTTTCTATGGTTTTATCATTATAAATGATTTTCTGACTTAATGGGCTTTATTTTTGGAAATATTACTTAATAGAGCATCATTACTTGCTACCCATTTACGAAGGTTAAAATCTGCAGTCTGAAGAACTTATGTTATTTCTGTGTTAAGCTCTTTCCCCTCTTCAACGGTATTAGAGCCTGAAAGCAAATCATCAACGTAAAAGGGACTTAAAATTACACTACAAGCACTGGGAAACTTAGCCTTATTTTCAACAGCAATGTTCTGCAAATATCTTATGGCTAAAAAAGCTGAACTAGCAGTGCCATATGTAACAATATTAAGTTAATAGTGATCTATTTTATCTGAAGAATCATATCGCCACAAAATTTTTTGTAACTTACGCTGATCCTCTTGTATCATTACGCAGCGATACATTTTCTCAATATCAGCGGTGAAAGCAAAATTATGAATTCGGAAATAAATAACTATATCAATTAGATCGTTCTGTATTTTTGGTCCTATCTTAAGTGTATCATTAAATGAAATACCGCTGGTAGTTTTAGCACAACCGTCAAAAACGACCAGTAATTTGGTAGTGATACTAGGCTTCTTTAATGTCAGCTAAAAAAACATTTTTAGGAATTTGCAAATAAATTGACTGTGGATTTTAAATTAACAAATGTACTTCTGAATACCTTGGTTAAGGTGCTACCAAAACCTTCAACAGAGTGAGATATATTTGTTGTTAGTAGTTTCAGTTTATTTAATAACTCCTTAGCAATACAGTTGAATTGCGAACAGCTATCAAGTAATGCTCGACAAGTATGTGCTTTACCATGAGTATCAAAAACCAGGTTATTTGCTGTGGATAAAATAACATATGATTGTTTTACATGATTATTTGTGACTGAAAGAGCTTGGGAATTATTTTGATAATTTTCATTTTCTACGGGCGAATGCGCACAATGATTATTTGGTGAAGGCGTTAAATTTGTATGCTTATTATCAATAACAGGTTGGCTAGTTGATACTTGACTGAATGATTTAAATAACTGCGAAAATGTGTTATGTCTTGCTGAACATTTTTTACACGAGTAATTACTCATACAATCCTTAGCAGAATGCCCTTGGCGAAGGCAGTTTCTACCAGCATTTCATTTTCTTATTTTGTTGAGACGTTCTTTGGATGCTAATTTTAAAACATCAGAACAAGAAAAAATATTTTTTTTTACATAAAAAACACGATGGTGAACCTATAGCAAGAAGCGCTGCACTGGACTTAGTTTTGTTTGTTTCTTTATACGTAACTGATGTGGCTGAGCTAATATTTTCTAAAACTTGATATCTTTTATTCAAAAATGAAGTTAAGTTTCTTAGGGTAATTTTAATGAAAGATCCGCCAATTCTCTCCTAGTAATAGGGTCAAGCTTTGATGTGATGTGTGGAAAATTATTATAGCGTCCCAAAAATTAACCGGAAGCCCCAATGATTCTTGAGCTCTTAAATACTGCACATAAATGTCAATTGGGTTTCTAAGCAGTATGTGAGACTCTCTCGCTGTGCATTGTATTATTACTCGTTTAAGTTCATACCGTTCGCATAAAATATCCCATGCCCTATCATAGTTAGCCTTGAAAACCTTCAATGAAGTAACAACGTTATCAGCATCTCCTTTCAAGCACGATTTCAAATACTAGAATTTTTTGATTTTGCTAAGCGAACTATTATTATGTATTAATGATTTATCAGTATCAGCAAACTGAAGCCAGTATTCCTAAGACCCGAAAAACTCTGGCAATTTAATTTTAAGTAAATTTGAATTATTATCTGGTGTATTTAGATTTGATGCTACAGCATTTTGAGGTACAGACATGCTTTGCCTAGACAATGATAAGAAATATTTGTGAATATTACTTTTGGCTATCCCACTCAAAAAATTCATCCTCAAAATTAATCCGATCTGTACTATAATCATTTTGGTATCTAATGGCTCTAAATCTGCTTGGACAATAGAAAATTCTGCCCAGCAATTGCACCATCTCTAGCCAAGCTTGCAACTCATAAATTTTGCTTGTATCAGAAAAATTATTAACATAATTTGTAAAACGTCAAATATAAGCTTCGGCGTTTGCGTTAAAGCTGTGATTTTATCGGCTCTCTTCTTCAGACATATTATTTTTAAATTAAATAATGTTTTATAAAAGACCACTATGTATAACAGGTATATTATGTCTAAATAAAAAAAATATTTTGTTTAAAATATAATCTGTATCATTTTTAACAAAATAATTATTTTTTTTCTAGAAGCATAAAAATGTAAGCATAGCAGCGACTGCCTGTCCATAGACAAGCAATTCGGCAAAGATCAAACAAGACGGTTAAACTACCCGTTTAAATGCTGTTTGTTAGCTTATACACGGCCGATTTCTTTTCACTAACACTGGTATAAAAGAATAAATGTACTTACAGTTGAAATTTCTTAATTATTTTGCTTGTAATTTTCAAATATTCGAAGTACCTGATTGATTTCCTAGCGTCTATAATCCATAAGCGGCTTCACAATGGATGCGGTTTGAAGTCGAACAAATGTTGTGTCTTCTTGGGTTATTTGAATCGGATACCCTCTTTTCCTTGTTTTCAAAGTAAACGATTATTTATTTTATTTAAATACAGCTTGTTGATTGTTAACAAAATTCAAAGATGTGTAGAACATAACTTGCTCTTACGTCGTTGTAAAATAAGAAAAGGGTACTTAACAAAAGGAAGAAAATATTCCCTTCTTAAAGATGCAGATTAACAACGATCTGTCTATTGAAAAGTGAAAAGAACAAGTGAATCGAACAATAATAAATCTTTTTTATACATGGGAGTGACGTCTAGCTCCTTTAGATAGACGCCTTTTTTATCGGCAGCCCATAATACATGGTGAACAAAATAAGATACATAATAGCATAAATAATTAATTTCAATAAAATATAAGTAAGGTTCGAACACAGTCTACATCCCACATGGAAATTGATTATAACGCTAGATCACGGTTCGCCAAGCACCAGACGGATATAAATATCGGGCTGCTGCTCCTCGATGGTCATTCAGTGTTCTAATCTCGCGGAGTAAAGCTTCCTGAAGATGCTTCGTGCAATCGTAGGCGAAACTTCGGATAATAATTCCAGTTTGACATGATATAAACCCAAGAACCATGATTTTAAACTAATAAAAGGCTATTTTAAAGTAAAAAAATTCTAATCAATATTTTATGAAATCAAAATTCTAATAATAAAACAAGAGATTCGACAACACTACTCTAATAATCAATGTAATGTTAAAATGTAGGCAATAGAAATGGAAAAATTTGAAAACTTCCAATGATTTGGTTAATGCTTTCTGCAACTCTATAAAAGCAGTTTTGAAGGATCAAGTAAGTCGAATAGATTTCATATCCGATTCGTATTTGGAAAATTCTATCAAATTTAATGAGAGATCAGATATTAAGAAGCTGCTATAGACAAGCATGATATAAACGAGAATGCTCCAAGAAAAGCAGTTCTGGGCATCAAAGAAAAAAAAACAAATTATTACTGCAAAATTTTATTCGAAAAATTGTCTTAAATAGAAGTAATATATTATGGTCTAATACTATTTTGATACTTAGTGCCACAAATGAGCGACAATCAAATTTAGAGACTGATTCAGAAACATTCGATTTATTGCAAAGACTTGATATTAAAGAGGCATATTTTCCAATATTTGTGCATGTTTTCCATTCGGGCACTGAGTGAGCAACTGCAATATTGGTATGATCAGCAGATACAGATGCGTTAATATTACTTTTATATTACTGGTCAGAGTTCGAAACAATGAACTTACAGGTAAATGTAATACGGTTTGGTTCATAAAATAAAAATTTAATCTAAAGATATATCTAAATATAAATCAGTTAAAAACAAACTATACTTTTAGAAGCTTTGGATTCAAGTCGGAATGGGTGCTAAAAAAAGATACTAGTAGTACATAAATTAGCCGAAGACTGTGGTATAAAAATGTGGTTGGTTGTTCCAGCTCTACATCACTTCACTGATGTAGATTACACCAGTAAAGTAGGAACTAAGTACAGTGCCCTGTATGTATATCGCTTTGTTATTTTCGTGACCGAATGAAGTCTTTTTTTCTTTTGAGTTTCAACTAAATTTTCAAAAAAAAATCAAGAAATTGTCTGATCATAACCGTCTGTAATATCATTTGAAGCAAGGCAATTCCGAACTAGTTTGATTGCATGGCAGGCATCCGTGGAAGTATAAACCGACTTTTTATTTTTGGTGAAATGTGCACTGACTGTGTTCAATAGATATATGCTCTTAAATATTCTACCATACCGATATGTGAAGAAGCGCCTTCAGAGTCAAATTCCTCATCTCGTATTAAATATTAATTTGAGACAATCTGCATCGTTCGATAATAAAAAATTGTCATCTTTCAATTTCTTAACCACATCGTTTAAAGTGACAACTTTTCTTTTCAGTCGCATTTTCTTGCGTTTCATGTTGGTATTTTAACCTCTTTGTAATGATATAATCGCTTGCCACTTTAATTCAGATGTAAAACAGGAACTGGACATTCACGCGGTTCTGCAACGGAACGATTAGTCGGAATTTCTTTCGAGATGGATGTCGGGGTTGGTCCATTTCTTGCTCTGAAACTATATTTTATATATATATATATATATATATATATATATATATATTTAAAAAATGTTGATTAATAAAGAACTTTAAGCTTGCACGAATTAATGAAACCTTTTTCTAATACCCATCTTAGAAGTACTTGGAATTTCAGTTAACGACAATGAAGCTTCAGATTTAGCGTTTGAATAATCCTGTGATGTGTGGCCGTTAGTATCTTTTTCCATTGCTAATTCATGGTGGCATCCAGAGTCCAGATTATAAGCAATGGAAGTTCTACATTATCTACTGAAATCGCAAACTTGGTGGGGTATTTATGGAACTGTTTTTGAGAGTTTAACAAATCGAATGAGTATTTCATTATTTTGGAAAAAGTGGCTGTAGTATTTGTATCGATGACGTCTTCAATTTCCAGATCATTTTTTCATTTTATTGGTCTGTATATTATTTGCGCAGCAGAATGAAGTCTTTTTTTCTCTTGAGTTTCAACTAAGTGTAGTGTTCAAAAAAATTCAAGAAACTGTCTGATTTAGACCGTCTGTAATATCAGTTGAAGCAAGTCAATTCCGATATAGCTTGATCGCATGGCAAGCTTCAGGGCAGTATAAATCGACTTTTTATTTTTGGTCAAATGTGTGTTGTCAAGATAGATGCTCCTAAATATTTTACCATATTTGTTTGAAGAAGCGCCTTCGAAAATCAAGTTCCTCATATCGATGATATTTAAAAATCATTTATCAAAAATTTCGTTGCTCAAAATACTTTCAAAAAAATTCCAGAAATTGCCTGATTATGACCATCTGTAATATCAGATGAAGCAAGATAATTTCGAACTAGTTTGATTGCATGGCAAGCATCAGGGGAAATTTAAACCGACTTTTCATTCTTGATGAAATATGCACTCAATGCGTTGTCATAGATAGATGGTCCTAAATATTTTTCCATACTGATGTTTGAAGAAGTGCCTTCGAAAGCCAAATTCCTCATATGGATGTTATTTGAAAAACATTTCTCAAAAATTTCGTCGCTCATAATGCACTTTTCTGATCTACTCAGCCATGTTTTAAAATAATGAACAACAGAAATTTTGAAATGACGATTTATGCAAACAAGCTTATAAACAAAGACATTCGAAGCTTGTTCAGCATTTTCTTTGCTACCAAAGTTTTCTTTTCAATTATATTCTAGCTAAAGTTCTTTCTAATAGACATTTCATCCAATACCATAATGAAACACAATTTGGTTCCATCTGAAGCAGCAGCGTTATAAAGACCTGAACCGTTTCTAAAGCTTGTTTAGAAATTCCTGGACTGTAATTAACACTTTTCAGCTACTACGTCAAAGTCGAGGAATCAGGACGATCCTGCGTAAAACTTTTCCGAATAAATTTTTATTGACTTGGCGAATAAAAGTGAAGTATCATGGCAAATTTTCTCGATTCAGCAGAATAATCGAGGAACTTGTCTTTAAATATTCTTTTGGTGAACTGATGTACACTAGACGGAATAGTACTCTTTAATACATTTTGTTACAATAACGATAGGAAAACAAGTTATTGTGGATGTAATTTGCAGTTGAATTCACGAGTGTTGCTACTCAATACAGTGCCACACATTTATATTTGCTTATGGAACTAATGAAATTTGCTATTAGTGAATAACCAAACACAAAAGCAGGCAAATAATGGCGTTTCATTTTTACCATATAATATGAAGAACACAAAAAAATGTTATGGAATACTTAGTCACTGTCCTCCGAATGAAATAAAATAAATAGAAATCTATTCTTATGTTTCATAATACATTTTATTCAAGGTGTTAATAATAAGAAAGTGATATATTAATCATTGAAGGATAAAGATGAAAAAATATTATTATCAGTTTTATTAGTCATAAAAATACTTTGCAGATCAATTGTTGATATATTACTATTAGGCAACTGTTAAGATGTTGTGTCTGTCAACTCAATGATAATAAATATTAATGTACCGTTAGAAAAAAAATGTGAATTAAATATAGAGTAATAGATTGATAGACAGAAAATTATCTATTTAGGATGAAACTTTGTACATATTACCAGATTATATAATTTTTGCATATACATACCAAGGCCCATGCTACATCATATAAAAAAAGATATTTGAGTCATACCAAACACAGTCATCAGTTATAGTTTTATTCCTTTTAAGAATTAACAATAGAAAAAATTATAACCTAACCAAAAGTATTACTTTAAGACAATCTGGAACATTCCACTATAAAAAATTGTCTTCTTTCAATTTCTTAATCACATCATTTATATTGGAAATTTTTCTTTTTAGTCGCCTTTTCTTGCGTTTAATGTTTATATTTTATGCCTCTTTGTAATGATATAATCGTTTTTCGCTTTGATTCAGATGTAAAATAGGAACTAGGCATCTACGCTGCTCTGCGATTAACGTCTAGTCGGAATTTTTTTCGAGATGGATATTCTGTGGGGGTCGGTCCAATACATGCTCTCACTAGAAAATGTCGACTAATAAAGAACTTTTCACGTGCAGAAATCATTTTTGTAATATCCATTTTAGAAGTATTTGGAATTTCACTTGACGACAATGAAGCTTTAATCTTGGTGTTCGAACAATCCTGTGATGTATGGCCGTTAGTGTCCTTTTCCATTGGCAATCCATGATGGCTTTCAGAGTCCAGATTTTAAACTATGGAAGTTGAAAATTTAATGTAATTTTAAGGATAATTTATAATAACATACTGTATTGTGCTAGAAGATCCAATTACATTACCCGTTTCTGGAAACGCTGGACTTGGTCCAGAAAAGTGTCGTTCATTTTTTTTCACTCTCAAGTCTACCCGAGATGTGCTTGTAGGTAGAAAATGGCTGTATAAATGATTGCTATAGTTTTGTGTAAGGTCTCGAGAAGAAATGGCTTTGGTTTTGAGTCGCCTTCGTGCAACTCCTTGTATGTCACCAAAATCTTTTTAAGGAAAGTAATCACAGCAGGCGTATGCATACTTCGGAATATTCTCTTTTCCATTTGCACCTTCCCATAATTCTCTTTTCGATGGCCAATGTGGAAATGCATATTACCTGTTTATCGTAAATGTAAAACCAATTTCAGGAAAATTAGTGCCACAAAGTCGGAATTGTCTTATGTCTTCCACAGGTTCTCATTAACGTCCTGGTCATACATCATGGTCTTCTTACTAGTGATTAAAATTGTCAATTTAGTGCATTTAGATCTTATTCTAGTCTGGAATTCGTTCATAATGGAAGCTTCACGAAACAATCGAATTAAAAAATATTGATCTAATAGCATTTGAATCAGTTGATTTTTGTAGCCTTGTAAAGGGTCTTGTTAGTATATATGTTCAGTGTCCGTCAACAAATAATTAATTGCTGATATTATCATGTTGTTTAAAGGGATTTTCTGATTAAATGAATTTTGTAGACGCAAAACTTGTTCACCAGTCTTGCAAATGATAATAACATCCTGCGATGCTAATGATTATTTGCCAAACATGATGGTGATTGTTCGCTTGTTGTTAAATTCTTTTTGCAAGAATCACAACGAACTCTTTTTTTATAGGTTTGACAACAGCTCCGCTGATCTGAGCGATAATATTATCAGTAAATTCGCTCAAATATAAAATGTTATACATACCGGAAATTTTGTTGAGGTCTTCAAAATCAATTTGAATAATGTTCTATATTTCGCAATTTTTATTTCTTGTGTTCGAAGTAATTAGACTGAGCAGCACCTTATCGTCTTTTGGAAAACAATTTGCATGCGACTGATGTTTTCGATACACTTCTTTGAACTAAACAGATGTGGGATTATTATTTAATCCATCCGTTTTCCGAATAAAAGAGAAAAACATCTCTAGATGATCTTACGGCAGTTTGTAAGTCAAACATTTTTCATTGAATAAATAACTAGCATGTTGAAAAGCATTATGTATCGATACGATTATGTCAAGAATTCATGTCCATTTGTTGCTATATTTGATAATCTGGTTTTTGACTTCTATATGCTGAATAAATTTTGAGATCGCTTTGACACTGATTTTTATACCCTCTACATTTTCTATTGAAATCACAAACTTGGTGAGACATTTGTCGAACTGTCTTTGAGAGTTTAATAAATCAAATGATTCGTTCCATGGTATTTGCACCGTTGATGTCTTCCATTTCCAGATCATATTTGCAGAAATTCAGAGCATTAGTTACACTTTTACTTAAAATTTGCGTTATCAAATGGATTCTCATTTTTTCATTTTCAAATTCTGTATGGCGCTTTGTTATTTTCGTAACCGAATTTAAACTTTTTTCTCTTGGGTTTTAGTAAATTTTTAAAAAAATCAAGAAATTGTTTGATTATGACTATGTGTAATATCCTTTGAAGCAAGATAATTCCGAGCTAGTTTTATTGCATGACAAGCATCCAGGGAAGTATAAACCGACTTTTCATTTTGGGTGAATGTACATCAATGTGTTGTATAGATAGATGCTCCTAAATATTCTGCCGTACCGTTGTTTGAAGAAGCGCCTTCGAAAGTCAGATTCCTCATATCGTATTAAGTATTACTTTGAGACAATCTGCATCATTCTACGATAAAAAATTGTCATATTTCAATTTCTTAATCACATCTTTTTAAGTGACAATTTTGCTTTTCAGTTCCTTTTCTTGCGTTTCATGTTTATATTTTCTGCATGGTTGTAGTAACAAAATCGCCTGCCATTTTAATTCAGATGTAAAACAGGAAATGGACAATTCACGCTGTTCTGCGATTAACGGCTAGTCGGAATTTCTTTTGAGATAGATATTCTATCGGGTCGGTCCACAACATGCTCTGAAAGAATATTCTATATAAACGTGCACAAATCAATGAAACTTTCTTACAATGCCCATATCACAAGTACTTGGAATTTCAGTTGACGACCATTAAGTTTCAATCTTAGCGGCATCATAATGGCATCTAGAGTCCAGATTATAAGCAATGGAAGTGGAGTTGAAAATTTTTGTTTATGTAATTATAAGGATAATTTATTATAACTTACTTTATTGTATTAGAAGATCCAATTATATTAACCATTTCAGGAAACGCTGGACTTGGTCGAGAAAAGCGTTGTTCATTTTTCCCCACTCTCGAGTCTACCCGAGATGTGCTTGCAGGTAAAAAATGGCTGTATGAATGATTGTTAAAGTTTTAATTACTTGTTTTGTGTAAGGTCGCGAAAAGGAATGGCTTTAGTTTTGAGCCGCCTTCATGCAACTCCTTGTATGTCACAAAAATATTCTCAAGTAAAGTGATCACAGCAGGTGTGTGCATACTTCGGAACATTCTCTTTTCCAATTGCATGTTCTCATAATTCTGTTTTCGTTGGCAAATGTGGAAATGCATATTAACTTTTTATCTTAAATGTAAAGCCAGTTCCAGGAACATTAGTGCGACGAAGTCGGAATTGGCATATCTTCCACGAGTTTTCATTAACGTCTTGGACGTGCATCATCATCTTCCTACTTGTGACCAAATGCACTAAGCATTAAAGCTTATTCTAGTCTGAAATTCATTCATAATGGAAGCTTCATGAAACAATCGAATTAAAAAATATTGATCTAATAGCATTTGAATCAATTGATTCTTGTAGTCTTGTAAAGCGTCTTGTTAGTATATATGTTCAGTGTCTGTCAACGAATAATTAAATTGGTAGCAACGAAATAGCTTATCATTTTGTCTAAAAGGATTTTCTGATTAAATGAATTTTATAGATGCAAAATTTTTTCAGCAGTCTTGCAAATGTTAATAACATCCCGTGATTTTAATGATAATTTACTAAACATGATGGCGATTGTTCGCTTGCTGTTAAATGCTTTTTGCAAAAATCACAACGAATTCTTTTCTTTTATTGACTTAACAACAGCTCGGCTACTGTAAGCGATAATATTGTCAGCAAATTCGCTGAGCTAAAAATTCTGTTGAGTTCTTCAAAATCAATCTCCATAATGTTCTAAATTTTGCAACGTTCATTTCTTCTGTTCGAAGTAATTTGACTGAGCAGCACTTTGTCGTATTTTGGAATACAATCTGTAGTGAGAGGAACTGTGATACGTGCCACTGATGTTTTCCATACACTGCTTTGAACTGAGCAGATGTGGGATTGTTATTGAATCAATCCGTTTTCCAAGTAAAAGAGAAAAGCATCTCTAGATGATCTTGCGGCAGTTTGTAAGTGAGTAGATAAGTCAAATATCTTTCATTGAATAAATCAGTAACTAGTTGCAAAGTGTTATGTATCGATATGATTACGTCCAGGAATCCTTGTGATTTGTTGCTATCTATGATACTGTGGTTTCCGACTTCTATATGCTGAATAAATTTTGAGATCGCCTTGACACTGATTTTTATACCCTCTACATTATCTATTGAAATCGCAAACTTACGGGCAATATTTGCGTATATTGACAGTATAATATAATTGAAATTCGCATATATAAATTATAATCTTAGTAAATGGGATTATAAAATCAGTGAAAAGATTAATTTATTACTATTATTATTATATGTATTTTTTACTTAAAATTCCACTTTACATCGGAAATTGTAACACGTGATTCACTAGCGTTCTTAACCTTATGCATTTACTTTTTGATTTAATTTCCATTTTGCTATTGGAAATTTATAAAATTTACACTGTTGTTTTTTTACTAGTGTTTTTACAATTTAAAACATAGCAGTTATGGTTCCTCATTATATTGTTTTGAGTTATTTAAAAAAAAATTGACGCGTATTTGATACGTTAAAAGTACAAAATATGGCCCCGAAATATTTCAATTATCCTTGACTCACGCCAATATCTCTTTTGTTCCTCCTACCATGCCTTTTCACTGAGTAAATAAGATACGCAATCTATATACTTACTTTTGTATCTATGGGAGTAAGAAAAAACATCTGAGCGAACTGTGATATTCATTCCACTGGTTTATATTTATTCTGGTTTCGGAATGACAGTAGACAGTGATCATCTCGAACAATATTTGTTCGCAGAATATTATGAAGATATGTACGATTTTCTAATTTTTGGATAGATTAAGGACATCTGCCACCTGTGTTTGTATATATTTATTGTTGGTATAATTTTTGTAAGACTGTGAAATTTCGGATAACTTGCCCAACTCATAATTCAGATAATTGTATAAAAATTTCAACATTTAAAATGAGTTATATGGGATGAGCTATAGTTAATGTAACATGACTATACATAACCTAAAAATTGCTCTAAATACTTAAAAAAAAACGATTATATTATATATAACATTATAAAGCATGATATCCTATAAGAAAGAAATGCCCAGTCGTGGCGTTAATTCACAGGTATAATATAACTTCGTTATCTAATAGTATTTAGAATGTTAACTAACCATATTTGGAAATTGTAATTTGAAAAATGATCAGTTATGTTTTGAGAATTGTACTTCAACAAGATATTAATTATTTTTGAAAATAGTAATTAAACAAAATATCAATTTAATAATAATGTTCATATTAGAAATTAATAATTAAAATTCACATTTATGAGATTTTTATTCAGAAAACACATTATTAGGTGAAAGCCGATTTCGTAAGTGTGTTTGGATGAGGCCTGTCGTTGAGAATAACTTTTGAGATGTGACAGAGCTCATTTGGAAATTGAAATATTCTTGTGTCAGAAGATCCGCTTCTCTTAGTATATTGGGGGATCTCAAATATCTCTCTAGTTCTTCTTTAAGAGAATCAGTGCTCAAAAGAGAGAGAGAGAGAGACTCACCTTCTTCAGCCTCTTTAATAATATTTTTACAAATGCTCCATATCCCACATCTCGTAGACGGCTCAGAACTTGTACTTGGTTGTTTCATTGTCGATTCTGAAATACTTTGTGAATTTAGTAATTCTCCAAGTCGTCTTTTTGCCATACTAATGGTAGATTGTTTATGAAATATTGAAGTTTATAAGGCGGATTTATTACGGTGGCTAAATAATACGATTCTTCATTTTCCAAATAATCAAATATTTCATTAGCCGCCATAAAATCCTATACATTCCCTCTTGCAAAAGGCTGACCGGCTGTGTCTTTGATATTCTGAAACGCTCTTCAGAGATTGTTAATTAACGGAATAGCGTCGGATAATACAGCTGTGGCTTTGCTGATTAACTTTGTAACCTCTTCAAAATAACGTAAAATGTTCACCATTACATCCATCATTATACATTCTTCCGTTGTGAGTTGTACGTTGCATTTTATACTAGACAAACAAGCTTGCACTGCAACTCGTTGCTCCAGCAATCGCCTTAACGCTTACTGTGTCGAGTCCCATGTAGATACGTTTTGTATAAGTACATGTTTCGGAACGTTATAAGCGTCTTGTATTTCCTTTAAATCTTGCTGTTCCTCGTAGAATGATTAAAATGACCAATGATAGACTGTGCTTTAGTAATTCTGATCCTGTTTAAAAAGGCTAGCTGTAATTACCAATTGTAGTGAATGAGCCAAACATTTGATGGGCACTAAATTGTATGTTTGTTAAATCTGAAAACAACATCCATATTTGCAGTGTTCTCGGCAATTATGGCTCGAACTCTGTTCTGTATACTGAAAAGCATTATTTAAATTACATGTTATGTTAGATCCTGAGTGCTAAAGACCCTCGAATGGCATTACTTCGAGGCAAAAAGCTTGTACTCGAAGTTAGTATCCATCCCATGAGCTGTTACGTTAACAAAATCATTAGATTGCAAGTAGGAGCAATGAGCGGGTTCACTGACCACCGGATTGACGATACACCGGAAAGCCACACACGTGGCCTATGCTATTTTTTTAATTAATTAACGAAAATCGACCTAACCTGACCCCGTTTTTCCCTTAAAACAATGGGTTAAAGGGTTATTTCTATTGTTTTAATTAATTAACCTAATTAATTACTCTATATTAATTAAATAATCGATCGCCAGGTGCATCACCACCTGCCGTCCTTTATCGAGGCGAAAGGTTCTATTGTATTTTCGGACCTTATTGTACCTGCTTTTGACCGCCCGGCAGATGCCTACCTTTTGAATTAGGTCACAAGTATTGTTAGAATTTTAAAAGAGATAAAGTATTTGTAATGACTTTGGGTTCTATATGTTCCATTATTGAATTCTTTTTGTTCTGATTTATTTTTTTCTTATTTAATGTATTATTTCGAATATTGTGGATATTAAGTTTAGAATTTAACAACTACAGTTAAAGTTAAAATAGCTTTATTCATATTACCCAGACCCTGCATTTAAAATAGTCTTTTGTATTCGAATTTCCGGATGGACTGACTCTTATCTTGGCTACCGCCCCTCGGCGAGTTTTTAGAAATTTAAAAGGGATAAAGCGTACCTCTTATGGCCGCTTTTATATTTGGGTTCTATTGTCGTTTTAAGTGATAATGAACGTTTTAACCAAAATACGGAGTTTTTAATAGAGTTTCGCAATATATATATATATATATATATATATATATATATATATATATATATATATATATATATATATATATATATATATACCTATTATTTTACATCCGATTTAAATAATCGTTTGAAATCATTTCTACAAAATCAGAATCCCGGATGTATCTTTACCTGGACTCGACCGTGCCTGTATATTATCGCTCCTCGTTAGGTAACAATGCGTTGTTAGAATTTGAAAAGAGGTAAAGTATGTGAACAGGATTAATGGTTACATTAATAGCATTAATGATACATTTTTGCTGTATCAATTTTTTTACCTGATTTCAAGTAATATTTCGAGTACTGTGGATTCAAAGAGATTAAGTTTAGAGTTGAACAACTACACTTAATGTTAAAATAGCTTTACTCACATAACTTAGACTTTGCTTTTATTTGATCTGTATTAGTTAAGTAATCATAAGAAAGGAAGAAAACGGGAATCTGACAACATAGTTTTTGGGTGGACTTTTTAGACCACGTCATACATATTTGCTATCGATCACCAGAGATACGTTTTTTATCAGGTGTCAAGAATGGCTAGAATTTTAATAGACATAAAGCATTAATGGGATGTGGTTGCATTATCAGAAATAATAGGTGAACGCATATAAATTATATCATTGATATCTAAATCACTACTTTTGTTGAGATTTCTGCTCTAGTGTTGATATCACCGATCTATATACCCTCTCTAATGACGCCTTTTCATTGTTTCTATTTCTTCTAATTTAAATTAATATTTCAAGTATTGAGGGAAGAGTGAACAAAACAGATTAAGTTTACAGTTTAATGGATTCTATAAAATCTATGTATATATACATCTATTTGAATGGTATTAATGTTGGGTGTTTTCCAATGCTTTGTATCTCATTTTATGTGACTTTTCGAACAATACGGGTTTTGTAAGTCAAAATAGAGTAATTTTTAGAACCATTTCGAATGATCTTTTGTAATCATCTCTACCAAATCGGGTTCTTGGATGTATCTTTTTCTAGAAACACATCAATTATTTCTAAAGGGGCGAGGCTTCGCGCATAAATACGAAGAAAAATTGGGTTAAGCCTCATCACTTTTACCCACTCGCTTTCTTAGATATTAGCAGAAAAAAAAATCGTTTCTATTTTTGTACAGTGTAGAGGAATATACTTAAAATGTGAGTATACTTTTATCCAAATATTTTAACTTATAAAAAACCTCTGTATCGGGATATGTATGCCTATATGTATATATGTATTCATATGAATGTATGTGTGTACGTTTGTATGAATGCAAGTATGCAGATGGATATGTATGAATATATGTGTAGACATGCATGTATACTTATGTATGTATATGTTTGTGTGAGTGTATGGGTGTATACATGCGTTTATGTAGGTATGTGTATGAATGCATGTGTGAGTATATGCGTGTACATATGTGTGTACGTTTGTATGAATGCAAGTATGCAGATGGATATGTATATGTATGAATATATGTGTAGGCATGCATGTATACTTATGTATGTGTATGTATGTGTGAGTATATTGGTGTATACATGCGTTTATGTAGGTATGTGTATGAATGCATGTGTGAGTATATGCGTGTACACATGTGTGTGTATATATATGTATATGAATATGTATATGAACGGATATATGTACGTATAATGTATATATGTATATGAATGGGCATATGAGCGTAAATGTATGGATATATGTGTATGTATATATGTCTATGAGTGGGCATATGAACGTATATATATGGATGTGAGTATATGGTGTATGTATGTTAACGAACTTCAATTTTTTAATTGCTATAGCTCATTTCTGTTATGATTTTTTGCATTTCGTTTCAGAGAACCATTCTTAGAATGCTTCTTGTGTACCACAGTACTATTTAATTTTATATTGAATTTTATATACTTCCATAATTAAGATGTGATGGAGGATGAACCAAATATTCTCAACCATAATGAAGTATATATGCAAATAAAACTACATCTTGTTTATTATTATATCCATTTATGTTTATTAATAGATATTACTGTTCACTGAATGCTTTTTTAATACCATTCCTCTTTTTTAATGCATAAAACCAAGTTGAACATGTTTACAGTGTATCTAATTCTAATTATAAACGCAACTCAGATCGAGTATTCTCCCTGATTTTCATTTATAACAGTTCCAACTACGATTCTGGGGAGGATGATATATCCTTCAAAGCCGAGGTCAAAGTTTGAAAATATAGTGGCAAAATATCGCAACTGGAGTGCTAATGAAACCATTGAGACCTACTTATAATGGACGATGACGATGTTATCCTTATGAACGATATCAGTGCCAGTAACATTTACTGATTGAGATCTGATGACTCGATATGTTTAAGGAATGCGAGGTTCTATTAGAATTTTTTAAATAAATTCATTTCGGTGGAAATAAGCTTTGAGATAATATCGGTATATATTTTTGTTCGAATTAGTCCTTTCGTTTCGGTTAAAGTCTCTTCTATGTTCATTAGTAAGTACTAAAATATCCTTATAGTTTTCTAAATAACTGCCAGAATATTGTTCAAAATATGCCTTTGTTAGCAGATCCAATAAACCATCAGTTTAAGTACAACACACATTTCCAAGAATGATATTCTTCAATTTAATTTGACATATCACCTAAAATTATAGTTTCTAAGTCCGACAATATTTTTTTTTTGATTGATCCAAAAAGCTACAATTTGATTTTACAGCTAACTATCTTAACACTTTACAAGTCTGTTTTACTGATCACATGTTATTTGTGGTCCTATATATTCATAGAAACATGGTAGTAACGTAACTTATATATTAACTAGAATTTGTAAGATTTACCCTAGCCTATTACATAGGCTTTATGGGATATTATAATGAATATTAATACCATAACCCCCACTCACTCAAATGATTGGAATATATTTATCAATCGAGAGTATTGAAGGGATTTTTATGTTATGTGAGTATATTTGTCTCTTGAATATAGCTAAAAAGACTAGTTTTGTTCTAGTACTACACCTGTTGGTATAGGTCAATAAGGTTTTTCCTGTATTAAATGAAATAAAGTTGAAAAACATATTTTGATGTGTGCATTTAACAAGAATCACTAACAAAAGTTTTTAAAATTTAGATAAATGAGGTTCTAATCTTCCTGTATACTAATAAATATCTTAATATGGCTAGAATAAAAATAAGATAAAAAGTATTGCAAATAATTTTAGAAAGACAAGGATTGGAGAGGTGGTGACGAAAACAAGGACATTGAAGCCTATGGTTTAATAGAGGGAAATTATGTAGATTTTAATTAAGTTAGTTATACGATTTCAATTGTATGAATGTTACATTCCTATTATGAATTTACATAAAGACATTTAAATGAAAATATGATTCCAATTCCAATATTCTGCTGGAAGACATAAAAATACACCACAAAAATTTAATATATACAGCAAACTTATCTAAATAGGTTTCTCAATTCTAAGTATACTCAAGACTATTACGAATAACTTGTATACACATATATCAAGTCTACATATGTCAATCAATCTCCGCGCTGTGCATTCTGTTGCTTAGTATTCGTGAAATCTGTCAGACATATTAATTTCACATACTCAAACTAGAAATTTCTATAAGGATATGTGTGAGAATTTACATAAATTTATAAATTCTATACTTCTAATTACTCTAAGAACCACCATCACGGTCTACTTGTAAACAAATCTATCGAAAATTTATCCTCAGATGTCAGCTTTTCAGTTATACGATTACATATCAAAGTTAAAAAAATAAGGTAGCTTTATCACACGCGAGAGATAAACCCTATTTTATACCTATAATCGAACATACACCTGAAGGTATCATAATTTCACTTTGTTAGAAGGATTTTATGACAATTAAAACATGTAACTAACCCGTTCGCATAAAACAAACAATACAAACTTCAAGTTGTAGTACAAGAATTTCCCTAACCCAATGGGCTATATAACTCATTCAATCAGTTAAAGACTATCCTTATAAAATATGTTTTATTTATTCATAGGGTTGCAGCATTAACCTAAGTTACATTTTAATTTATTCTAATGATTTTACAATCTTTTACATACTTAATATACCCTGGTGTCTTATATATAAACTTACATATATTTACATACTTTTACACTTTATATCTATTCGTTTATTATATTAGTCTTATTTTTTCAAAGCCAAGGCTTTTACTGAATTTAAAATCCCCTCCATATTTTCAGCATATATAACTACCATTTTTTCACTTTCAAATTTTAGATATATACAACCGCATTATTTTTTTTTTTAAAAGATTTCCAAATTTTACAAATCTTCATAAATTTCAGAAGAAAAAAACTAACAGTGAACAACCTAAGATCTTGACTTTATACTTGATTTTTCGTCATGCGTAAACTAAAAATTTAAATGCTTAGTCTTGTAAAGACTTGCTGTAACAAGCTGAACCCTATTTCTTTTTACTTTCGAGGCTTATATCTCGTATTCTTTCACATATCCTAGACTGTTAGGTTTTTCCCTACAAGAAATATCATTGGTTTTTTAATACAAATGAAGCAAATCACCCCTTATTGTGGGCGACTACGTAGTAGACACATCTCTGTGAAATTGGAAAACATATGTCTTTTTGCATTCTTTTTGAAAGAAGATTTGAACGGGTATATCTGTAAATTTGAGCACCTAACAAGAGCTACAGTTATACAAAATTTAAGTATCTTCATAAACATCAGAAAAACTAACAATGGACTACCTAAGATTTTTGCATTATATATATGATTTTTCCATAATGCGTAGACTAAAAAATTGAATGTTTAGTCTTGTAAAAGAATTGCTGTAACAAGTTGTGTCCTATTTCTGTTTGCTTCATAGGATTATAAATTATATTTATTCAAATATCGTAGACCTTTAGATTTTTCTTTACAAGAAATATCATTAGTTTTTTATTGCAAATGAAACTACCTATCTCTCATTGTGTGCGAATACATAGCAGACACATCTCTGTAAGTTTGAAAAACACATGTTCTTTTATCGGAAGAGGATATGAATGAATATATATCTATATATTAGAACGCTTAAGAGATTTTGAAGTTACATAAAATGTATATATGAATTTTTGATGCTATAAATCTCGATTCTTTTGGTGGTTGTAATTCTCTACCTGAAGAAAACCCCGAATCTTATAACAGCATAGATCCACACCTATGGTTACATATAACATTTTAAAATAGTCTTTCGTAATCCTTAAGTCCATAAATGTCTGTAAAAAAGTTATTTCCGATTGCATCTTTGTCTAGACTCGTCACTAACCATATATTATCGCCCTACAGGTAACAATGCGTTGTTAGAATTTTAAAAGCCATAAAACATATCCATTGTCCTGACTATTAAGTTTGAGATCTATTACCAGAACTATTATCATTATACATACTTATTTAATCCACTAACCACATGCTATTAGTGAGCTTATATATTCATAGAAATATAGTGATGTAACTTATATTATGTAAAATTTGTAAGATCTGGCTATTGTAAAGCTTTTATATAATATTATAATAATGTTTTTAATATCAACACCATAATTAATACCCATTCAAAAGACGGAAGACACTTATCAATCGAGGATACTGAAGACATTTTTTATATTATATGTGTACTCTAGGCCTTCTCACAGTACAAATCTAATATCTACGGTTGCATTTGAAATTGGTAGTATACCCATTCATACATTATACGTACATATATCCGCTCATATACATATTCATATACATATATACACACACACATGTGTACACGCATATACTCACACATGCATTCATACACATACCTACATAAACGCATGTATACACCCATATACTCACACATACATACACATACATAAGTATACATGCATGTCTACACATATATTCATACATATCCATCTGCATACTTGCATTCATACAAACGTACACACATATATTCATATGAATACATATATACATATAGGCATAAATATCCCGATACAGAGGTTTTTTACAAGTTAAAATATTTGGATAAAAGTATACTCACATTTTAAGTATATTCCTCTACACTGTACAAAAATAGAAACGATTTTTTTTTCTGCTAATATCTAAGAAAGCGAGTGGGTAAAAGTGATGAGGCTTAACCCAATTTTTTTTCGTATTTATGCGCGAAGCCTCGCCCCTTTAGAAATAATTGATGTGTTTCTATAAAAAGATACTTCCAAGAACCCAATTTGGTAGAGATGATTACAAAAGATCATTCGAAATGGTTCTAAAAATTACTCTATTTTGACTTACAAAACCCGTATTGTTTGAAAAGTCACATAAAATGAGATACAAAGCATTGGAAAACACCCAACATTAATACCATTCAAATAGATGTATACAGGGTGTCCAAGATAAGGATCCTAAGCATGGGGATCTCGGAAACAGTTGGAGATACGAGGTCGGTTAAATTAGAGAAAAGTTGCGCAATTTAGTGCTAAATTAAACGCAGTTAAAAAAATTTAAAAATTTCAAACACTTCCGGAGATTTCCGGAAAAAAACGAAATTTGGCAAAATCGTTTTTAATTTTTGCAGGCTTTATTTAAAGAGATATCCGAAAATAAAAGGTAGATTCTCATTGCCACTTTTTATTTTTTATAATTTGGTCTAAACAAAATTTAAATCCGACGTTTCGTTTCTGAGATACCATCATGAACTTTCATTTTTTATATGGAACAAAAAAAAGTATCCCATGTATTTGATAGCATTTTTTATTACAAATTCAACGGTGTATCACACTTGCATATCAAGTGTGTAGTTCATTGGCTTTTATAAAACTGATATACCTTTCTCTCTCGCTCTCACGGAGCTCTTATGGAAAGTACTTGAACTACGTATTCGATATGCAAGGGTGATACACCGTTGAATTTGTAATAAAAAATGCTATCAAATACATGGAATACTTTTTTTTGTTCCATATAAAAAATGAAAGTTCATGATGGTATCTCAGAAATGAAACGTCGGATTTAAATTTTGTTTAGACCAAATTATAAAAAATAGAAAGTGGCAATGAGAATCTACCTTTTATTTTCTGATATCTCTTTAAATAAAGCCTGCAAAAATTAAAAACGATTTTGCCAAATTTCGTTTTTTTCCGGAAATCTCCGGAACTGTTTGAAATTTTTAAATTTTTTTAACTGCGTTTAATTTAGCACTAAATTGCGCAACTTTTCTCTAATTTAACCGACCTCGTATCTCCAACTGTTTCCGAGATCCCCATGCTTAGGATCCTTATCTTGGACACCCTGTATATACAAAGATTTTATAGAATCCATTAAACTGTAAACTTAATCTGTTTTGTTCACTCTTCCCCCAATACTTGAAATATTAATTTAAATTAGAAGAAATAGAAACAACGAAAAGGCGTCATTAGAGAGGGTATATAGATCGGTGATATCAACACCTAGAGCAGAAATCTCAACAAAAGTAGTGATTTAGATATCAATGATATAATTTATATGCGTTCACCTATTATTTCTGATAATGCAACCACATCCCATTAATGCTTTATGTCTATTAAAATTCTAGCCATTCTTTACACCTGATAAAAAACGTATCTCTGGTGATCGATAGCAAATATGTATGACGTGGTCTAAAAAGTCCACCCAAAAACTATGTTGTCAGATTCCCGTTTTCTTCTTTTCTTATTACTTAACTAATACAGATCAAATAAATGCAAAGTCTAAGTTATGTGAGTAAAGCTATTTTAACATTAAGTGTAGTTGTTCAACTCTAAACTTAATCTCTTTGAATCCACAATATTCGAAATATTACCTGAAATCAGGTAAAAAAATTGATACAGCAAAAATGTATCATTAATGCTATTAATGTAAGCCATTAATCCTATTCACATACTTTACCTCTTTTCAAATTCTAACAACGCATTGTTACCTTACGAGGAGCGATCATATACAGGCACGGTCGAGTCCAGGTAAAGATACATCCGGGATTCTGATTTTGTAGAAATGATTTCAAACGATTATTTAAAACGGATATAAAATAATAGGTATATATATATATATATATATATATATATATATATATATATATATATATATATATATATATATTGCGAAACTCTATTAAAAACTCTGTAAAGACATATTTTGGTTAAAACGTTCATTATCACTTAAAACGACAATAGAACCCAAATATAAAAGCGGCCATAAGAGGTACGCTTTATCCCTTTTAAATTTCTAAAAACTCGCCGAGGGTCGGTAACCAAGATAAGAGTCAGTCCATCCGGAAATTCGAATACAAAAGACTATTTTAAATGCAGGGTCTGGGTAATATGAATAAAGCTATTTTAACTTTAACTGTAGTTGTTAAATTCTAAACTTAATATCCACAATATTCGAAATAATACATTAAATAAGAAAAAATTAAATCAGAACTAAAAGAATTCAATAAAGGAACATATAGAACCCAAAGTCATTAGAAATACTTTATCTCTTTTAAAATTCTAACAATACTTGTGACCTAATTCAAAAGGTAAGCATCTGCCGGGCGGTCAAAAGCAGGTACAATAAGGTCCGAAAATACAATAGAACCCTTCGCCTCGATAAAGGACGGCAGGTGGTGATGCACCTGGCGATCGATAGCGTGTATGACGTAGCCCCGCAAGTCCACCGGTGGCGATGTTGCCAGATCCTCGTTTTTTAATAAGATTTTTTATGATTATTTAATTAATATAGAGTAATTAATTAGGTTAATTAATTAAAACAATAGAAATAACCCTTTAACCCATTGTTTTAAGGGAAAAACGGGATCACGTTAGGTCGATTTTCGTTAATTAATTAAAAAAATAGCATAGGCCACGTTTGTGACTTTCCGGTGTATCGCCAATCCGGTGGTCCGTTAACCCGCTTATTGCTCCTACTATTGCGAAGAACAGTCAGTTGTCCATATGTCGGTGGTTATCACAATATGCAACAATCCTTTTAACAGTTCTAGTACTTTAGTTCTCACTCGCTCATATATTTTTGGTATAACTTTTTCCGTAATGTGGAAACGTGATAGCATTTTGTAATTCGGACGCTTTTTTTTTAACAATTATTGATAGCTTTTCTTGTTGAGGCTACAATCATAAGTTACTGCCACAAAGAAATTAATTATTTATTAACTGACTTCTAAAAGAAGGATTTACTCAGTTTGTCGTCTATCTATTTTTTTTTTATGTATGTACACCGATTACTCCGGAACGGCTGCACCGATTTGAATGAAATTTTTTACGTTAAATTCAGGAAGTTGCTGTGGTGGTCCCATTTTTTTTTTGATGAAATTGGTGCAGTAAAATCCAAGATACCGCTTACAATATGGCGGGGAAAAAAATTAATTTTGTCCGATTTTCTCCAAAATTGGTATGGAGAAATCTTCGGGGTTGTACCCAACGATTCTGAAATTATTTTTTAAAAATTCAAAATGGCGGATCCAATATGACGGACAAAAAAATTTAATTTCGTTCGATTTTCTCCAAAACTGGTATGGGGAAGTTTTCGAGGTTGCACATAACGAATTCAAAACATTTTTAAAAAATTTAATATGGCTGATCCAATATAACAGACAAAAAAATCGATTTTGTCCGATTTTCTTCAAAATTGGTACGGGGGAGTTTTCGGGGTCGCACATGACGAATCTAAAATAATTTTTAAAAAATTCAATATGGCGGACGAAAAAATTTATTTTGTCCAATTTTCTCCAAAATTGGTATGGGGGAGTTTTCGGGCCTCACATAACGAATATGAAATTATTTCTAAAAAATTCAATATGGCGGACAAAAGTATCAATTTTGTCCGATTTTCACCAAAATTGTTACGAGAGACTTTTCGGGGACATACATCATCTAAAATTATTTAAAAAAATTCAATATGGCATATCCAATATGGTGGATAAAAAATTAATTTTGTCCGATTTTTTTTCAAAATTGATATGATAGCACATTACGAATTTGATATTATTTAAAAAAAATTAAATATGGCGGATCTAAGATGGAGGATTAAAGATTCTACATCTCCCAAATTTCTCTAAAGGGGATTTTTTTAGTGTTAATTACGAATTTAAAATATTTTGTGAAAAACTCAATCTGATGGATTCAATATGGTGTCCTAAGAATTTTACATTTTTTGACTTTCTTCAAAACTGATATAGAGGGTTCTTGAGGGTGTAAATTATGAATTTAATAGTATTTTTTTCTGGCAAACGCAATATAGCTGACTAAAAATTTTACATTTTTCGATTTTGTTCAAATGTGGAACTGAATCATTTTTGAGGATGTAAATAGCGAATATAAAATTATTTTAAGAAAATCTAATATGTCAGATGCAATATGACCGTTTAGAAATTTTAAATTTCTGGATTTCATCTAAAATTGGTAATAGGGGGCTTTGAAGGGTTTTGATTTAGATTAGGTTAAGACGTTAAAATTATTTTTTTGAAATTCAATATGGTGGATCCAATATGGTGGGTTGAAAATTTTACTTTATTCGCATTTTTTCAGATTTGTTATTAAGGGGTTGGGGGGTGGTATATTACGAATATGAAGTTAATTTTTTACAACTATTAGGTTGGTAAGATACAATATGAGGGACTAAAAATTTTGCATTTTCCGGTTTGATCTAAAATTGATATTGTGGGGTTCTTGGGACGTATACAAGCTCAATATGCAATATAAAATATATTGACCTAAGACTTTTACGTCCCAGATTCTTTAAATATCGATATTGGAAGGTTTTGGAGTCTATATTATCAATCTAAAATTAATTTGAAATTTAAGTTAGTGGATTGAATAAGACAGACTAAATGTTTGTTTGACACAATTTCATTGGTATTTGGAGAAGAATCAAAGATTTTTTAGTGGTTCATTTTAGGGTGATTTACAATTATGGATAAAATGGGTACTTTTTTGCTACCTTGGAGTCATTGCGAGGTACACGAATCTCGATTAGCACTTAGTTCCAAAAATTAATGGATATCATAATGAATTCAAAACTAAAAATCGAAAAATAAAATTTCTATAAAAAAGTTGAACCTACTTCTAAAAGTGCGCTAAAACGTGAAAAATAACTATAAATTTTTATATGAAATTGAAATTTTTGAAGTCGGTGCCAAATTATTTCTAAATGAAATAAATAACTACTAATAGATATAATTTATGGTTAGAAAGCAATTACAAATAAAGTAATTTTAATCTGTTTATGCAAATCACATTTTGTCAGGTATTAGTTTAGCGCCGACTTCAAAAATTTCAATTTCATATAAAAATTTATAGTTATTTTTCACTTTTTAGCGCAGGTTTAGAAGTCGGTTCAATTTTTTTATAAAAATTTTATTTTATTACTCGTCGAAAGGAACAATTGACAACAAACAACTAGTGGAATGAAATTATAAAACGCGGGGAGTTCCCAAGCGTAGATAAATTGTACAGCCTTTACATGAATGAACTAAGCGCGGGGATGGCGCGTTACGTATGGTTATAACTTGGAATTCAAAATGTATCGGTGTATCGGCAAACTAATATTACCGATTCCGATATATCGGAAAACAAATAATATCTCCGATATATCGGTATCGATATCGGTATCGGATGCATCCCTACTTAAAACGTGTGATTTTTTCTCATGCGGCATATTTATGAATACGTATATATTTTGCCAGTTGGTCGAAAATGATTTTGAAAATGCATAGTACCTAAAAATGAAATTTATATTTATGTAATTCTAATTGAAATTTACTAACTGTTCGTTGGAGTAGCAAAACAGTCAGAAATTAACACTTAACATATGATTATATATTTTTTCATTCTAATATAACCATATATAGTCAACAAAGAGGCTAATGACTACAAAATCAAATTTGTTCAAGTTCTAACTAATGAATTCCGTATAAAGCCACATTATTAAATAAAAACTTAATCTTAATTTCAAAAGGTAACTCTTATTATTTAAATTCCTTTGCTTTGAACTTCGTTAAAATCCCTTCAGGATGATATATTGTAACGTTAAACATGATACTCGTTCTGAATTTCATTAAAAAGCAACCCAAATTAAATATTTCTATAGAATCAAAAATACTAAGCCTGAATTATATATTTTCCATCATTTGGGATGTATTTCTTTAAAACAAAAATCTTTTAATTAAAATAACGGGATCCCAAGAATGTTATTGACTCTTTGTTTTATATTTTACTTAGGACCTCCCTAGAAACTTTTTTTTTTATTAATAGTGAAAATCACCAAGTGCAATTGTTACTCGTGTATCGAAAATTTCGTACCATTCGATATTGTGGCCTACATAGAAATATTAGACTATATTAGAACCATGTTAGCATTCTTAAAAAATGAATTGTCTAAATTTTTTTTCGACCGGTTATAAATGGGCAAATTTATTTCACTTCACATATTTTCTCAGAAACCATAGATGCATTATTGCATATTTTTGAATCACAAATCTCGGATTGAATTTTTTACACAAGATATCACACTTAACGTAGTAGAAGAAAAAATTTTCTCCTTGTTTTGTTCCCGTATCTAACGAGAATTTTTTTGGTTTCGATAGTTTTTATAGAAAAAGGGCTGTTACATACAGACAGGATCCGAAGTGGCACCGTAAGAGTTTTTTGAAGCCTTTTTGGTACAGAATCTTAATAAAGTTTATATGTTAAAAAATTTAACAGATTTTGTATAGAATTATTGTAAAAGAATTGAAACTTGTGCATGGCAAAAATGCGTTAAAACTATATATAGAGGCCGGATTATCACAGAAATTCTTAAATTTTGATATATATATATATATATATATATATATATATATATATATATATATATATATATATATATATATATATATATATATATAGACATTATCATAATTTAAATTATGTCCTATTCTTAAGTGATGTTCCACAACAGTACAGGGTGAATCAACGATTGGATGAAGTAGGTTTGTGCCTTTTCGGTGAAATTAACAAACAAACTATATTTATTATTTGATACAGTTTATTTTCATGCAGATTTTAAAAATATTTAGGACTCTACAGGGTGAGCCAAAAAATTAGGACAGCATAAAGTTATATTTTTTTAAATAGAACACCCTATATACGAATCGTATTTTCGATTTAGCTTATAATTTTAAATCTTTTTTATTAAAGGTTTACTATAACAAAACTTTATAGTTTCTGAGATAATTAAGTTTAAAAAAAAAGTCACATTTTCAAGCATCAATTCAATCCTAAATAAAGTTTTCAATTTTGTGACAAATATATTCAAATTTGGAATTTAGCAAGGCCAAGGACAAGTTAACATAATTTTTACCTAATATTTGCAATAAAAGCTACAAGGTGTTGAACACATCGGCTCAAATTTGAACAAGTTTAAATGAATAAATATCTTTTTTTTTAAATGGTACACCCTGTACATTTTCATGTTATTTAATAGAGTAATAAAAACCCTAAAAGTTTTGTTCAATATATCCTATACCTATTTATAATAGTTTTTGAGATATTTCAGTTTTTCTTATTTTCCATACTTTTTTACAGAAATAGTCTTCATTATCATAGTAGCCATGGCAAAAACAATGTAAAAGAACAATGATAATATATATATATATATATATATATATATATATATATATATATATATATATATATTATCATTCAATTTATGTACGAAATACTTGTGATGTAAACTCTGCAGATGGAGAATCTCTCTTTCAGGTATTAAAGAACTAATGCCTTTTAAATGTCTGCAAATGTATGCTGAGAGTAATACTGTGTTTTTTCATTAATAATTAAAAGTTTGCCCAATTTGAACGCTTTTGCAAACATTTAATATTTTCTGATATATTCCGTTAATACTTCGGCTTCATGTCATAAATAAGATGAAAAGGTAGTGTCTCCATAATGGACCCAGGGACTCTTATACTTTGTTGCAGTCAAAAATGGTGAAACACTGACGAAAGTATGCGTTTGTGCACATGAAACGATAGTCATATTTTGGAAAGCCCGAATATTATTTTTCAACGGGCTATATTCTAACAAACGATTCTTATCTAAGACTTTACAGATATTGTTCCCTAAAGCATTGTTAAGTCTATCAGGCGAAATTAAATACAGGTATAAATAAAAAATTATTACAGGTTGGGCCAACGGTCTAATCATAAACTAAAATCCGAAACAGCTGAAAATGATGTTCTCCTTCTGTTTATATTCAATAGAAAAAGACATTCGACTATCAGCTGATGATTGATTTAGTTGAGCCTTTTTGAAGCTGAGGTCACTGGTGAATAATGAATGGAATATTGCTTATTAATGAACTCATTCATCTTTGAAATAGGATTCCTGTAAAATATTTAATTTTTTAAATCGAAATGTTTTCTAAAATTAACTAACTAATTACACTGGCGCGCAAAAAAGAAATATCTTGTTCGGTAGACTAGAACCTTCTACCTCCGTAATTAAACACCTTGATTCCAAATCCGGTATTGAAATGGTCCCATCAGGAGAGTTTTCCATAAATCGCCAAATCTGAAAATGTCTCTAAATGAATGATAATTCTGACAACTTGAATTACTCCCATTAAGTTAACTTTGCATTTGTATACTAAAAAGCAGATATCTCAATCAACTGGTTCGCCCTAACAATGGATGTTATTTTTTTCTATTATTATGCTCAGTTTCATAGCCAGATAAAATATGGTTTATTTTCCTAGAATAACTTGTCTCAATACTTGTATTTAAAATACAAAAACTTGTAATTCGAATAATTGCTGGAGAATGTAGATTGCCTACAATAGACCACTATTCGGACAATATAGGATCCTCAAGTTACCATCATTATTTATATGTTAGTATGAAATTGGGAACAGTACACTGCGACCTAATAGATCTATTGCTGCTGCCCAAGTCACTAGGGATACCTTGCCAACTAGAGCAGATACTTCAGTCCTATATCTCCTAGGAACCTTAGAATTTAGAACGGCTTTAAAGTAGGTAATTCCTCTTCTTCTATTTGGTGTGCTTCCAAGAACCGCATTCGATGTTTTTTTTAAGGCGTTGCACTCTGAAAGGATGTAAATAGAGGTTTCGTCTTCTCCCTCACAGAATCTATATTTTTCTCTTTCTATCAATCCGAGTGTCTTAAGATGTTCCTTCAGGTGGCAATGCCCCGTCCTTATTTATATTTGAAGTACTTCTTTTTGTTGCTATTTTATATCATAATTCTAGGATTGTATTTAGAATTATACAAAAATGAATTCTTTCTGTCATGTTACTTAGAAGAAGAGGAAAGAGTTTAATAAATATTTCATTTATTTTTGTTTATATAAACTATAAAAAAAGGATACATTTTTGTTTGCAAATATTTAGTTGTCTTTGAAATTAAAAATGAAAAGAATAAATCCAGTTATTCTGTCAATGGATTTCGGTAAATTAACTATGTAAAAGTGGTTGAAAATGCTAATCTATTCCTGGAGTTTTCAATTAATAAAATACTTTAATGTTCATTATTTTGCTCTTAAAATATATAATTAATTGGATATCTTAAATTGCAAATAGTACGCACTTGTGAACATGAAATTTCAAGTGATAAAAATTTTATTTTATCCTGTTCAGCCTTCTGTTTTCCTTTCACAAATTAATGTGCAAGAATGATCAAATCCATCTAATTATTTTTACGATAGTACACTGCAAAATATGAGAATGGTTTTTATGTGACATAAAATTTTTTTTTTTTTGGATTTACCATAATTAGCAAAATTCCTTTTCATTTGAAATTCACCATTTACTATTTCTCAGCGAATTGTTTTATTCAGTTTTCTCGCCTCGATTAATGTTTCTTTTTTTGTAAACTCTTTAGATGTCTTTTTTCTCTATGATTCCGGTCTCTCCTACAACACCTTCAGAGTAAATAATGTTATAAAAAATAGACTACCATACCTTTAGCTTTTTTGCTCTGAGATATGCTTGGTTTCAGATAGCGATGGTTGTTCTGCTGTGGATTCATTTGTTCTTGCAGTAGATGTTTTTTTGATATTGTGCTTTCTTTGGCTGTTGTTCTCTTTGACCTTTAAGTTGCATCGACCTCTTATTTTCGGCTATTAACTTTATAAAATTGTTTCCGACTCCTCATAATGTTTTCCCATTGGTCAACCTTCTTTATATTTTTAAAGAGACATGTTTAAAAGTGTTAGTCATTCAGTGCATGTAAAACTTTCGAGAAATTCTATATATTCCTTGCGTATAAAATAACAAGTAATAACTTTTGCTAAAATTGGAAAGTATAAAAACAAAATTTTAATATAAAGTAATTTCAACAATATTTGTAGGCTTAAAAGCATCTTAATTTTATATTAAAATTTGGTTAACATTCGGCAACTGTATATCATCCTTCATTATTTGTAAAAGATATAATAATAGTCCAAAGCTTATTCTTATGAATACTTTGTAAATTTAAATCACAAATTTAAATCATATTTTCTTTTCTATGATATGGTCAATGGCATTATATTTTCTTTAAAGTGGATATTTAGTTGTAGTAGTTATTGATGTTTGTGAAGTTGTCAGAAATACTAATAAAAATTAAGTAAAGAGAAAGAGATTAAGCTTTTAACGGAAGAACTTAGTTTCCTTAATTTAATGGACCTTACATATCTTACTTTATTGTAGCATCTCTTATATTGAACATGAAGGATATCTTTTCATTGTTCCTTATAGTACTGAGGAAAGATAACTTAAACAGAAACGATGCAAAAGGTAGCTAGCAAACTCTCGAATTAAAATATAAAAACAAATACAAAAATAAATTGCGACTAATGTTATAATGGTTGTCCGTAGGAGTTTATAACATCCTGATTGCGAATTCAACAACAAAAATTTTCCACCGCGTATAGATTTTGAGTTATAGATTATTTATCAGTTATTTTTATTTAATACAAACATTTTTATATAATGTTTTACATAAGTTCAAAATAATAAAAAAGCAAAATATTTTAAGGATAACAGGATTTATTAACAAAAATGCACATGAAAATACATTTATAGCCTTTTCTACATAACTTTTTTGCAAATGTTGACTTTCGTCTATATTTCCGATCGCTTTCTCTCATAAGAAACCAAAAATAATCCCCTGGCATTGTTGGATCCCATCCGCCTTGGTAGGGTTGCTTCATTGTTAATATGTTTTGGTGGAACCTTTCTCCTTGCTCATCACTAACTAGGAGAAAATTTAAATGGGAGTGCAAGAAGTGTATTTTAAGAGACAACCAACACCGCATTTTGTAGTAGATTTCAAGTAGTTTTTCGTAGTTTTCTACTTTTTTATTTCCTACAAATTCCAAAACAATTGTTTTAAAAGAACTCCATACAACTAATTCAACATCATTTAATTTTTGATCAAACTTTTAAAACATATCGGGGGTTTAATTTTTAAAAAATCAGTTTCATTGCGTTTTTTGAGACACGCTGTAAAAGGTAAATCAATTTTGAAACATTTTTACTAATTCTTATATCTGGTCTAAATTTTCTCATAACCTTAATATTTTGGTTACATTTAGAAATTCACAAATAAACCTTGTTACTTTAGCGTAATTTTTTACCAGAGATACCGTGTGATCTCTAATTACATTTGTGAATAAAATGCAAAGCGATTTTATGTTAACTACTATGGAAAACAAAAATACTGAAACAGTAATAATGAAAGTCTAAGATAATACGATCTTGTTTTTATCCATACTTGATTGAAAATAAATCTTAATATGATGAAATTTTGGTGCATCTTAAGGTTGACATAGATTTAACTTCTAGTCAAGTAAACTTCTTTAACTTTAAAAGTTTTTACACGGGCCGTTAAAAATTCATTTATATCAATAAAATAATAAAAATATAATTAACACTTAGAAAAGAGTTTCTAACAACCAGTAGCAAAATTTGCAATTGGTCATTAAAAAATATCATACAATTATATTGTATATTTATTATGCATTATGTTTTGTTATTTAATCAAAAAATTAAAATTCTAAAAGAGTATTTTCATTTTCTTGGTCCATTTGTAGATCAATCAAAAACATTGGGTAAAGGTCTAAAACTTGTTTTAATTAACTTAATGACTCAGTACACTAATAACACTAATAAAATTACTCTTCATGGATGACATCCAAATGACGTCAACCAGGCAAATATCTACAAGTTAGCGTCGAACGACTGATTGACGTTAGGGTAAATGTTTTCTGGAACCGAAGGCTTCTTACTAGGTCTCTCCAAGATGAAGTTATCTCAACGAAAAACTGTCTGAAATACATAATCAGAGACCCCTCGATCCAGAACGACTAGTGGATGTCGAAAATAAGAGACAATCCCGCATATAACCGGAGAATGCTAAGCATTTGCAGCATGATAGTACAAGAAGAGACACGATTCAGTCGCGAAGATCACCCATCAAGAGTTGTCAGAGGAATTCAATCTATTGCTGATAGAGAAGTGTCATATTACGAATATCATCTTTTACTGTGCTTATGTATCATACAGTTGCACATAATGGGCTAGATCTCCATTTAGCTGATAAAGCATCCAAGTAAGCAACACTAATAGAAGTGTGACAACAACAATTTAAGGGATAAGCATAATGAGAAAATCGTCAAACACAGAGGTTTGGAGGTACAATACGACACTAGGGAATAAGTAGGGTCCGGACAATCCCGATAATTATATCAATAACCGTCATAGTTTTCTGCTTAATACAAAGGATTGTCTTAGCGAATATCTGTATAAGGCTATGCAAAAGGCACTGCTACTTGGGACCGCTCAAACTGTCCGGAAGTTTATGGAAAATGCAGAGGACCATTCCATCACCTAGAGCCACAACATGGAAAGGACTCGCACAGAGCTCCATCCTTATGATATTTGAGTATATTTGGGATAAGTGTATGTTTCTCTGGAGGGAGCGCCAGAACCATTGCGGAAAATATCTTCATTTTATAATAACTGCTTTACTTTACCGATTGCAATAATGCTTTTACATATTATAATCATTAAAGATTACAAATTTTGCTTAATAGTTTATACAAATATATTAAAAATCAAAATAATAATATAATACGTAATATAAAATTAAATCAGGAACAAATAGCTCCTTCCAGAAAACTAATAGCAAATGATTTCAAAATATTTCCTTAAGTTAAAAAATCTTTGCATGACTTAAGGGAATTATTTTTAAAATATTACTTAGGAAAACATAGACCTTTTATATGTTTTCTCTGCTAGAGCTACCATTAGACTGTGTATCAGCAAAAAATTCATGAGTTGAACAATCGTCATCCAAACCACCTTTATATCCATTGTCTACAGTGTGCTATGAATTTTCCCATTTTCAGGGTGAAAGAAAATAAAATTTCTTTCAAGAACGGGCACATATAATATTATTAAATAGAATCTTCAGTTTAAATATACACTCAATTTTTGTAAAAGAATAGAGACCTTCATAACTTTTGAATATAAAGGACCCTCTAATCATAGAGCTACAAACACTTAAAGCATTTTTTTCTAGAAAAAAATCTTCGTGCAAAATAGCAACTGTTCGAAGAAGAAAACAAACGTACAAATGAAGCATAATAATATAGTTATATTTATTTGATCACAATTCCATGCAAAACTTAGCTTCACCAAGGAAATTTTTTTACTTGTTTGTGCAACTTCCAGTTGAAATAATGACCGTTGAAGATTATTTAAAGGGAGCTAGAAGAGTAGCTACGTCACCTTTACTGTACCTGAAAGCCTCTTACCATATTTAGATATTTACCAAAATGTCAACGTTTATAGCACGAACTCTTGTTTTTATGATATTTGCTTTTATAAATTTGCAAAAATCACAAAAAATTTGCGAGCAGATAAACGCACGCTAAATTGATCGGTTATACAGTTTCTGTTCTTTTTGGTTTTAAAAATTTAGGAATGAACTTGACCCCTTGTTTCATTACAGTTTATATAAAATTAATTAATTTACCTGTAGCTTTATTACTTTCATTTTTATAATTTCAATTAATGAACTTGGTGGTTATTAATTCCAATTTTATTCAAAATAAAGTGAGAATTGTGTGAAGGACATTATTTTTAAATTTGCGTCTCCTGCAAACTTTTGATAGTAAAGCTCAGGGGGGTTCCAATCTAAATTTAGAAAATGTAGGGTTAGGAAGAAACACTGTGTGTATTAACAATAAGTATTGAAAATAATTATACACAAAATATTAAAATAATATAATAAAAGGTTAGTACCCTTACCTTTGAAACTATAACACAATCTGTGCAGCAAAGATTAAAAGTTAACATTTTTTCAAGGTTACCAAAAAAGAAACAAAGAATATTTTTGTACTAACCCTGTAGAATATCGTAAATAAGTTGCCTTTCTATAAATGTTTAAAATTAATAAGAATATTTAGAAATTAAAGTTCACAATATTGACAAAACAAGAAAGTTACGATAGTGGTAAGATAATATAAGAATGTTTCAATAGCAATAAACAAGAGAAGAAAATTAAGAAACTTGATCAAACAATAGCCAATAAATAGAAATCTATTGTTAAAAGATATATTAAGAGAAATCAGATAAAGCAAGTGTTTTCAAGATAATATGTGCTAAAGATATTTTAAGATAATTTGTGTCCTGCAATGACACAGTAAGATATAAAGAAGAGTATAGCTCCTTTAACTTGGAACAGACTAACAGGTGGAGTAAAAATTCTACAAATAAGCTTCAAATAATCCAAAGATTAAAAATTAGGATTCACCTGTAGTCCTCCTGACAAAGTAGGTTGCAACTCAAGTATCCTTTTCTATATATTTTAGCCCTAATATGCTTCTTAGAGCGTTTATTTGCCAAGATCCCCTCAAATAAGTATTCTATCAGCTCAAGAATTTAAATGGCACAATGGCAAGTATCTTTTAGATACGTTTTACCCTGGCGATAGTGCTACAAAAAAAAACATAATACTAGGCAGTACAACTCTTATCACAAAGTTAGGTTTCCAAAACGCTTGATTAACAGGTAATTTAGATAAAGAAATTAGGTAATTCAAACCATTTCTTTAAGATAGTTGTCATGGATTCGTGCCAAATGGATGGAGCTCGGAGCTCCCTTTTGGCTACTATTCTTCCATACTAAAACTGACTCTATTTTATTGTATATATTTTAATTAACTTATAGATATAATTAATGTAGAATAAAGCGACATGCGAAATGTGGAGAGGTTACTAAACAGATAGCACAACAGTGGATTGACTCTTCTCGCTCCCGAATAACAGAGGAACATTAGACACTATAGAGTTGTTTCAGATTCAAAAAGGATAGGTTATTAAAAGAAGGAGACACGAATATTATTATCACTCCTGATTTATAAAAAAGTTTTATAGATTTTTAGAAATCTGATTAAGATTTTGACTGTATCCGTCTTTGTACCTGCTAACAAACTATGCATATTTAATTGCCATAGTTATTATTTTTGCTTAAAATATAATAAATATTAAAACTGGGAATGTAATTAACAGGACATTAAAAAAAAGATGTATTGACTCTATACAATCACATTCACAAAAAGGTTTTTCTTTGATACCTAACTTATGGAGATGAGCTTTAATTAGACAATGTCCTGTTCTCATTTTAATGTATGTGGTAATATGCCTTCTATCAATGAATGTACTGCCAGTTGCAGTACCAAGGTTTGTATTAAAATCTACTCTGGATTTCTCCATACCATTTTCTTTTAGAATTGAAGTTTTCCCTCCAAGAGTTTTCAAATTTATTTCTTATAACCTTCAGTAGGCTACCAAAAAATTTCGTTTATCTAATTTAATTTTCAAGGGTACGTTTAATTTCCTATATAGTTTAGCGAGATTATCTACAACCTCGTTTCTTTTAGTCTTTACATGACCTGGTAACCAAGTCAGAAATATCTCCCTATCGGCTGTATTGGATTCAATCAATAAACCCCAAAACCCACTCTATTATTATCTTTAGAAGCATCCGTATATATAAAGGTACAACTTTCTTTATTCGGCCCTGTTGCATAATTAAAGTTAAAAGCAGTATTAGAATCATTTTTTTAATATTTAAATTTAGAACTTTTAGTTTAGCACTTTGGTTTACCCATTCTATATTAAAGCCAGGGAGAACGCTGTAAATATCGAGTTGGTCTAGTATTGGCTTTATTAGTTGTAAAGCTTTAATTAATGAAAGGGGATCTCTATTCTCTCAGTAACTATATTTATTAATGATACATACATTGAGTGAATGCAAGATTTGTAGCATAGGATGATTCCTAATACTTAAAGTTTTCAATAAAAATTTGGATCCCTCCTAAGTCTTCCAACAGGGCATCGATAGGAGTAGACCTCATACAACCTGTAATCAATCTTAGTCCTTGATAAAAAATGTTATTAATAATTTTATAATTTTTCTTGGAAGTTGGATAAAATAAAATACCACTATGATCAAAATGTGATTTGAGCAGGCCTTCGAAGGCTTAATGCAGGGATTTTGGATATCCTCCCCACGAAACTCTGCTGAAGCTTTTCATTATGTTAATACCCTTCCTAGCACTCCTAGTTATATATTGAATATGTAAATCCCATTTTAAATTAGGTTGGAATTATTTCGAGATACTTAACTGAGAATTTAAAGGATATATATATATATATATATATATATATATATATATATATATATATATATATATATTAAATGTATGTATTGTATAAATAGTCGCGACTGACTAGTCAAGAAACAATATTTCAAACTAGGGTTGTTGGGGATATTTAAATTTGTAGGCATTGGTAAGGAGAAAACCCCTTTTTTGATTCTGTCAAGCTCTCAAGAACTTATTTATCTCTTCTTCAGGATATCTCTACAATTATTAATTAAATAGTTAGAGTATTAACCTAACTTTTAATTATCAAGTAACTCACCAATGTGGTTTGAATATTAAACTAGTACGCGTTTGAAAAACAGGGGAAAAAGCCCAACATTAGCACTTCTTAACTGTATTTAAAGGCACATTTTGATGGAATTGCAAAATTTCTATAAAGTTTGAACGCAGCCAAATGTCTTAGTTGATTATTCCACCATTTTCTAGTGACATCTGTCATGTGTCAACCGGGAAGTGTAGTGGGTAGTACTTACTTACTTACTACTTACACTGCTGAAAAGTAAATTAAATACAAGATTATTATTACTCTGTCAAAATTTCATATTCAATCAGGTAATTTTACAGTTGAAAGATATTTATACTATCAAAAGCGCTTTTTAAATCTATCATAACTGCAATCGTATTTAAATTTAGACTAAAACCAAGCTGTACATATGAATGTATAAAAATAAGATTGTTATAAATACTCATTCCCTTTCTAAAAACTGTTTGGTTAACATTAAATAACTTATGATGTTCAAAGTACCATTTAATTAATTCCAAGGGTTTACCGATACATAATCCCAGCGCGACCGCTTTATTCTCCGGATCTTTATTCTTTTTTTAAAATGGAGACTACCACTGATTTCTTTTACGATTCCTGGATATCTTCCCCCCTAAGACAACCGTTAAAAAATTGAAGACATTTTTTTAAAAATTCAGTAGGCATACTTTTCAACATGCTGTAAAATTTTTGAACACACACTGTATTACTGAACACACTCTGTTGTTTTGAATATATATATATATATATATATATATATATATATATATATATATATATAATTCGTTTATACAGAAGGGCTCTAATTTAGAAGTTAGCCTCTGTAAAGAAAAATCTGGAATAATATTACAAGCCGTGAGACTATATAGAATATCCTTCGCCACTGCTGCAGGTGGGAATTTTGATGGAAAATTATTAAAGTTAATTGCGAATTTTCTAAACATCTGCCAAATTTTAAAAACATCCGAATTTCCGTTCAAAGTGGCTATATATTCTATAAATTTCGCTATCTTCGTTTTCTTAAAAGATCTTTTGGAATTAGCCTGAAAATGTTTTTAACCGTCAGAAAATTATTCAAAGGTCGGTTATTTCTAAACAAGGCAAATTTGTCTTTCCTTTCTGCCAGTATTGCAGAACATACCTCGTCCCACCAGGAATTTTTTAATTTGGAATTTTTATTGCCGGATTTTTTTTGAGTAATCGCCTTCGAGGCTGCCTTATTAATTAAATTTTCGAATTCTAAAATGTCAATGTTTTCTATCAAATGCTTTTTAGTAACAAGATATGAAAAATGTTTCAACCAATCTGCTTTAGCAAAATTTCTTTTAGGTAACTCGTCAATTGGAGATATATTAAAGAAAATGTGGTTAGTATTAATGTGAGTCAAAGTCGGAAAGCGATTACCACTTCCACAATCTTGAATTACTACCCAATTTGAATTTGCTGCTCGATCGTGCGAAATAAACGTTAGACCAATAATACTCGGTGAAAACTCACAATTTTGCAATAAAGTAGGGGTATTGTCAATTATTAAGGAGAATTAAAATTTCCTGTTATAATAGTACTAGCCGAGATGCTGTTTAATATTTGACTGATGAGATTTGCATCTAGTTTATTTGTAATGGCATAAACGTTAATAATGTTAAGGTTTCCTAATTTGACTGCATATTTAAATCTATATACTTAATTGAATTATTTTTTAATTAAAGCGACTATCTAGCCGTAGCCATCTTCTCTATCTTTTCTAGCCACATTGTAATTTTTTAAGTAAACAATATCTTTATTGGGGTGTAAATAAGTTTCGTTAAGATATATCACGCCCGGATCATAAGAGCAACATAAATTAATTAAACCCCCTCTATTAGCTTTCAAGCTTCTTATATTCCATTGTAGCTTTTAATAACCTATTCATATTGACTATGACCTATCAGATTGTATCAACAGTTTATATTGTTTAATTAGAATTAAGGAAAAAATCTATTTTATCTATTTTTTAAAATGAAAGTTATTATTAGAATTTTTAAACTTTGCAAAAAACTACTAGGATTATCAAAATAAAGATTAATCTTGTCTAATTTGTTTACTGTCTTTAGGATATCTATCGCTTTTTCTCTCTCCGCTTTACTGAGGGAGTGTACTTTTTATGATAATAACTTTAACATATCTAAATCTTCATCGACATCCATCAAGGGTGATACGGATCTAAATTGTGAATCGGTTTTAATGGTTTTGTAACTTTATGGCCTAGCATTGGGGAAAGGGAGAGCCTTATTATGGGCCTCCCTATCATAACTTGGAGATCTAGTTAGTATAGCTGTTTTTTTTGGACTATTACTTACAACTTACATATAACTTCTTTTAACTTTTAAGTTTTGAGACTGTGAGAATTCCTTTCTCTGATATACTAAAATTATATCATTTTGTTTTTTCTCTGACCTGACGCTTAGAGCGGGAAAATCTTGTGGTAGAAGTGGGGAGGAGTTAAAATTGTAATTCTAGTAAACTTTTTTACCACTAGAAGTGGCAAAGTTCCTAGGACATGCATCATTGGCTTCGTAGTAATTTATGTTTTCCGTTGCCATCATAAATTTTATCGACTGTTGCCTGACATACTCTGGACAACAGATTTGTGTTAAGAGCTTACATAATGATAGCATTCCATAACGTATTCACTAATAATCGTATAAGCATCATGCTCTTTCCCGCATGTAAAATATTTTTCCCTTTGCAACTTTTTCCCGTATAGCCGTATAATAAACAATTAAAACATTGGATTACAGGAGGAATGTATAATGAAACTGGTGAGGAAATTCCAAAGATACTTACAAATTTCGGTAAAATTTTACCTTCAAATGTTAGCAGAACAGTGCCTGTGGGGATGAAATCAAATCTATCGTCCCTCCTTTACAAGGAGACAAAGTGCAATCAGTTCTTTTTCCGATATGGAAGAATCAATTAATCTAACAATGCCTTTACGAAGAGCATAATTATTGGATATATATATATATATATATATATATATATATATATATATATATATATATATATATATATATATATATATATATATATATATATATATATATATATATATATTGCGTTGAAAAACGTGATGCGGGACCTAAAGTATATCGTCAGAGGTCTATTTTCGTCGCCCACACACGCATCATGCAACTGCCCGAAGAGGAATTCGAATACTAAAATTTTGAATATTTTGTTTTTTTTTTAAAAAAAAATTTGACAAATTGGTGAATGTGAATTAAATATGTTTTCTTTTGCTCTAATAAAAATACTACTATTTATATTTTATTCTAAACCACGATATGTATTTTTAATTTTTCCTTGAGCGCCCAGTTACTGTATCCTATCTAAGATAAGATAACAGCACTGTATTTATTCTTCGGATTAACTTAAAAATACATATATTATTATTAACAAAATTTTAATAAATCTATTTTCTCTTTTAATTTCCCCTTAATATAACTAGCTCGCTTCCCCTGAAACTATCCCAAGTGAGTTCAGATTCTCATAAGTTGAAATTACCTTTTATCTACTGCCAATTAAAACCACTGAATTGTATAAACAATCAACATAAATTTATTATAAATCAAAATGATATTAATACGGTTTATAAAATTATTTTGAAATACCTATTATCTAGATCAGCTTTATTAAAATTAAAAATCAATTGCACCTTATCTCTACTGTTATTTATAATGTCACTCCACTTAACTGTCAAGTGTTGTTTGTCAAATATGATGGTCTCGTGTTCAGTTGAAATTTGTTTGAATTTTATTTATTTTAAAAATTAAAAAAAAAGTGTAAAGTGCGGATTATTAATTTTAACAAGTGATTATAAATTAGTTCTAATGATTTTATAATGTCTAATATAAATGTGGTAATATTATATTTTAAAATACCTTGATCCTTATGTGTTTGTTTATTTATAAACAATTAAAAAGGTATATTTGTGTTTCCTTGTCTTCTTTTACCATCAAATTGGATTGGGATAATTGTTTAAAAATACCTACTATCAAGTAAGTAGATATTCTTTATTAAACACTGTCTTAATTATTTTTGGAAATGTCCAGGAATTGTCTACTTCTAGGAAATGTTGGTATTTATACCAGCCAGGTATAATTTCTTGAACTTTTATTTGACACAATCGGGTTTTACAAAATTTTCTTGATGTTAGTTGGAGTTGCTATTTCTTAATGACATTAAATTTAATTTAAATTATTTTTTTTTTAAATATTGATTAATTAAACTTTATTTAATATTTATTTACTTTCATAACTTTTTTAAAAATATTTACTTAAAAAAAACAAAAGATCTCGCACGTGGCTTTATGATCTTGTCGTGAAAATTTAAAGGTTATGTAAAAATTTGTTTTGAGGAGAAACTTTTCTTTTATACCTCTCAGTAACAATACTTTTTTGCAACTCTCTCGAATTTTTCTCTTTTCTTTATTAATAGTATGCCTCCAGCTGACTTAATTAATCATTCTGATTGGCTCAGCAGTTGAAGGCATCGGGTTACTTGATGAAAAATCACCCTTTTCTTGGCATTCTTGTGAAACAAATATGGCTGTCAAGAATTTTAAAATTGATGAAAATTTTCCAATTTTACCATTTCCTGGATTTATCCAATCATATGCATGACAATAAATACTATAAAATTAAACTCTATTATTTTACCTATCTAATTATACATAATTTAGCCTTCCTAAAACAATTTTTAATATTAAAAATTATAAAACAAAATGGTTTGACATGAAAATATTGAAATCTATAATTAACTAATTATTGAAAATTATTGTTTGAAGATGCTAAATTATGTTTTCTTAATATTAAAATATTAAATATTAGAATTTCCTTACATTCTAATATAACTTATTTTACTCCACTACATAAAATTAATTTATAATATCTAATTTTAATGTCAATATCAAACATTTTCTTAAATTTATTCTATGTTCTTATCTGTTTTAATTAAAATTATTTTCTTAATACTACTGTTAACTGTCTAATTTATATTAAAAACAATTCAATGAACCTTATTTATTATTTAAAAGTACTTTTCGTGACTGGTTTCACACTATGTTCACCTTTTGTTCCTTTTCAAAACATTATTGTTGCAAAAACCGATCGTTGTTTTTTATTTTACTTGAAGATTTTCACTCTTCATTATCACTTTACCTTCACTATCACATCTAATGTTTGTACCTTATTATTCGTATGATCAATTTATAATATGATCTTATTGTATTAATATTTATATATTGTTTATTTTACAATTATGTCTAAAAATTCATTATGAATTTAGCATTATATATGATTTTTATAATCATGTAAGCTTTTAATTATGCTTTGGTCCATATTATTTGTAAATATTAATGACTCTAATTAATTAATATACCTACTGACTACTTATTACTATCTAAATAATAAATTTATATTGTATCTTAGATATTTTAATTGAAATTGTTTAGACTAGTCGAGTATTTATAATATGGTCATTAGGTCATCTTGTGTCGATTCCTATTCAATATATATATATATATATATATATATATATATATATATATATATATATATACATAATTTATATCTTAAATTAATTAAATGAGTATTGTTAATCAAGTTGTCAGCAGATTCAAAATTTGTGAATTCATTCCCCCAATCTGATTTTCTTTAAATCTCTAATTTTCAGATTACAAACGTCTCTAGCAATTCTGTAAGAAAGATTTTTACTTTCATTATTTTCTTTTTCAATATATACCATAAATGGTCCAATATCAGTGTTTTTATAAGCAGGTATAAAAATCTTTTTTTGTGAGTCTTAATTATTTCTTGTATCAATCTTATTAATATCCGGTATGTTTTGGTCTTTTTTGTTAGAATTTTTTTAAACCTGCGACCTGCATTCCATGTCTAAGGGAGGAGATTCCTCCCCCCCCCCGACGCGGATGCCATTTTTATCTCCCTTATTTAATTATTATCACTTAGATATAATTTACCCAGGAAAAACAAGACAGAAAGAAGAGTGGGCAAAACACAGGAAAGAATTAGTATTACGCGGTACAAAATCTGTAAAATCGCCAAAACGAGAGCAGAAAAGGCATCGACCGGTTGTCATGACAGCTGATCGAAGAATCCCAAAACAAAAAGTTATATGTATCTAAGAAAAGATAATCTATTAAATTTTGAAAAAATCTTAAGAAAACAAATAAACTTATACGTCCGTCTCCTACCACAGAAAATCCTTCAAACAAAGGATGCTTGACAGATTTTTAAATTTGGCGGAGCAAACCAACTGAATCAAAACGGTAACTAAACCAACAAAAATAAGCCAAAACTCTAATAAACTAAATAAGTTACGTTATAAAAATTACTTTTTCCTTTTCACTGAAACACTCTTTTGAACACAAAATCCTTGCAAATGTAAAAAAATGGTTCGCTGAGCGACTGTTATTTGCGATCGATAATCACCACGTGTAAGGTATCAGCTGATTAGGACAGTTGGAATGGATGGAGTAGTTATAAACCTGTACGAGGATGTAAAAAAAATAGAGTGATGGAATTACAAAAATTCCGTAACACGCCTTAATTTCTTTTTATCTATGACTAGCAGAACTACCGTTTTCTAAATTAATCTGTAAGCTCTTCTCTGACTCAAATTCCTGTTAAAAGGCAGTACCCGATCACTATGTCTCCTGTTTTGTTGTTTAACAGCGCACAAAATTTACACTAGTTATAAGAAAGTGATAAACTCTCAAGATTTATAAAAGAAAAACATTACAATGAGATTGGTTCTTTGAAATATTGGAATACTTTGAAAAAAAAACAGTATCGTGTATTTATTAGCCGAAACATCAGTAACCATGCTCGCTTGAACTAATAAAATATTATTCAGCACACGCAAAATTTAATATTTACGTGAAAATTAAAAACCGATTTAGGTCAAATGTCGCGCCACCCCAAAATATAAAAGTTAGCGCATCGAACGAAAAAAAATTGTTTTTTTTTTCAATTTTTGGAACTTTTTTATATTCTACATCAAATGCGGGATTGTCAGATGTTTCAAACAAGGTGATATTGAAAACTACACTGGTTAGCGATTTTGCCTAATTTAAAATTTTACTTGCCTATAGTACAATGATATTAAGAAGGTGGTGTATTTAAGTCTTGCGTATTTTTGATGATACAATAATTCCGTTGTTTTTGATGCCAACCTGGTCTGTTTTAATAATATACTCATTTCCGTGTTTTTGAAGATAACGAAAGGATAAATATGCTATGCCGTTATTTTATCTTGCACCAAATACTGGACTAGTGTTATTTTCCTATACTTATGGTAGTATTTCTTCCCTTACCACTATCCCAAATTTTCAAACTCAGTTAGCTCACAGAGAAATCAATGATAATAAAAAGCGGCACTCTCTTTAAGGTTGGGTCCTGTGAGTGGAGATAAAACTGAAAATTACATTATTTTACAACCATTTTGCAACTGTAATGTAAAAGGCAGTCTTTGATTAATTTTTAGTCTCTAAATGTGAAAATGATGGTAAAAACTTTCTAACACGTAAAATTTTTGCTTATGATTTTTTTAGCAAGTATTTTAATCACATTATTTTAAAAAGTAATTTATAATATACCGGAGCATGAGGTTGTCAAATTTACGTTTTCAATAAGTTAGGGAAATTGTGCATAATCTGGCAATACCGCGTGGGGGTATTGCGAGAAGTACGCCGTCGCTTTTCGGATTTCCAATACCCGATGTCTCTAGGAAATATCAGACATACGGAACGGCTATAAAAGTAGCTGGCCGGCACTCGTATCATCAATATGGGTTTAGTACGAGTAGTGATCATTATTAGATAAAAAAGCGAAGTGCACGAACAAGTCGATAGTAAGAGCGTTGTATTTGTGTTGAATAAAGCTAATTGACGCCTATAAACGTAGTCACATCTCTGAACTGACGGATGCGACAGTACAAAATTATCTGAAGTACAGAAACGTGGTTGTGTTAACCCCTCGGATAGTTCTTGCTATATATAGTCAGTTTACACCTAAATCGCAGAAAAGGATAATTAACAAAATGACCAAAATCTCGTATCATCAGTATTTAGGATGTCTTGTTTACGATCAAGTTCGGGACTGGGCTCCAAGTAACTGGTCAAACGGCAAACGCTCTTCTATGCCTTTTGCAGTTCCAATGATTTGGCGAGAACCAACAAATCATTTGAACGACTCTTACATATGTCATGCAAAAAATCTAGTTTTTAAGAAAAAGCAAACATAATATTGAATAATCGGATATTCTCTCAGCAATAAAATCGGTTCTCTGTGGAGAAGATTTACCAGTTCCGGCGCCCTCGGCAAAATGGAAGGAAGGTTTAGAAATGTATGATCATAAGGCAGATTTCGATAATGTATAAGAAAAGGATGATTCTTATTTTCCCGAAAGTGCAGGAAAAGTACACCTCATTTAATCGAACAACCTGAATTAAATGGTCTACTTCAAGACCTCTACTTGTCCAAAGAGGACGATAAAATATTAGGGTCTAGATTACAACAATGGAATTCACTAGCCACTGGAACCAAAGTTACAATATTTAGGAACCGTAACTAGGAGCTAGCCTCTTTTTTTATTTTGCAGGATAAAATGTATGTTTGTATAAATACAAATAGGATTTGCACATAACCCTAACCAATGGCGCTGCAATGGACTATATTATATTGTTTCACAAATAATTAAAGAGAGAAATAAAACAGTAATGTTGACACAAGATTTATAAAGAAGGCTTACCCAAAAGGATATCCAGCGTGCTTGTTGCCTTTAGTTTGTTCTTGGTGACCACCTTTTTTCTTCCTGTAACTTAGCACAAGCTGCTTAGAGCTAGCTAAACAATCGTTATTAGAGTTCGTTTGTAAAACGTTGAGAGAAATTTGAGTAAAAATTAATTAAATTAATGCTCGTAACAGGGTTCATTCGAGCAAGAGTACAATTGAGAACCTTGTGTCTTTTTAAACATCTCTTCCTCTGATGTTAATATCCTGCGTGTGGGCAGCCATAGAGAAAAAATGTGTCAGTATTATTTATTTAAATTAAAGAGCGCTAAACACGACTTATGATTTCTTATTTGCCGAAACCGTCTTACATGAAAAACTCCGAAGAGTTTTTAACAATTCTATACTCCGTAAGACTCGTGATTGTTGACATCATTGCAAGCTTCAACGTAAAATTCCTATATCCGAGCATACCAATAGATGAAGCACTGGACTAAATCGCCCAAAGAGAGGATTTCCCAACCCAGCCATGGTCTTACTTGACATTGTCTTATTCGACGACCGACATGGATGATGGACTCATCACTATCTCTATTGTTATATATATATATATATATATATATATATATATATATATATATATATATATATATATATATATATATCGCTATAAAATTACTAAGAATATTTAGTCCTAAAATAAAAATTTTTAGATTAATAAGCAGTACGCTTGTAAGACGACATGTAAAAGAATTAGTGATAATATATTACAAAATGTACTTTTGGTCGCAGCACTTTAATGTATAATTAGTTCCTTTAGCCTGTTTACTTGGTACTTATAATACTCGAGGCAATAAATTACTCCGCGCTGTGCATTGATAGTTTCTTGATATTCGTGAAAAAAATCACACTTATTTAGAATGAGTGCGAAAAATCATGAAAGATTCGGCGCAGACACGCAAAAAGGTCCAAAAATGACTTATGATTCTGTTGGAAAAGTCTGTATTTTTCATTCAGAAGTGAAGAAAAGTTATGAACGAGAAAAATGTCTATGATGTTTTAGATTGCGGTTTAACACGTTTGACTACAAAAAATCAAGATGAAGTATTATTGAAATCCTCATCTTAACATCTGAAAGAAGTTGCCTGGGCACAAAAAAATGTCGATATAGATTGGTCAAAAATTATTTCTACTGACGAATCTATATTCTGGGCCTGAAGTCCTGTTAAGAAAGCTTGATCTACCGCTCAACACAGAATTACTCAGATAACAGTTAAATACCCTGTTAAATTCTAGATTTGGTGATACTTCTCTTCCCATGGATTTGGGTCGTTATATCTGAATGCTGGTAGTCGCCTTTATTTGGGCTGTAAAAGGGGAAAAGTAATTATTACCACGGAGTGGCCTGCTTCTTATCCTTATGCAAATCCTATAGAAAATGGCACGCAAAGTATCATGGTGGACTAAACTACTAGATGTGTAACAGTATTCATTGAACTGCTTTGTTAAGCCAGTAATTTATCAATAATACTGAAATATTTCAACAAAATAATAAATGTCGCTAGTAGAATCTAGGCGAACTCAAGCTTCCACCATAAGTAAAACTTTAAAAGGTTAACTTGTAGTGGATTGTAGGCATAGATTTAAAAACTATCTCTTGGAAAAGAGGAGAAAACGAAACGATTATAAAAAGGTAACAGAGGAAGAAGAGAAGAAAAATGTAAAATAGTGGCCTGAAATAAAACGTTAAAAATTAGGGATTGCGTTGATCGCTTTCATCTAGAGAAGGGCAGAAACTAAAAGTAAGCTGTAAGGTATGAACAAAAGAATGGGAGTTATATGTGTGGATAAATAAATACTTTAGGATATTAGAAGTTTCAGTCGTTTTTACCTTCGTCAAACTCTCTGTATTAATTTAATTTTTTTATGAGCTGAGATAAAAACCAGGCAGGATATTCTCAACCTCGGACCAGGCAAAGAAAATGGAATAAGCTGCTATTATTTTAAATCCGTTGTTTAATTATCGATTTAGTATAAATAATTGTTTCATATTTAACATTCACATTCAAAAAACGGCATGTGCATTTCTGCGAACACTTAATGTTTTTGAACAAAAAATTTCTAATAATGCAGTTTTCTCAGAACGACTAAGTCAGTTCTTCTTGGCAAATAAAGAGGTAAATAGAGCCATACTTTTAAACATTCTTAGCGAAGATTACTGTGTCCTGTTAACAAATTTGTTTGCTTACCAACAGAACTTACATATAACCAGTTAAATGAAATGTTCTTAAAATATTTTTCACCTGTAAAATCATTTTTTGCAGAATAATTAAAATTTTATACTGGTAAAAAATTGCCAAATAAAAGTGTGCGTTTGGGAAGCTAGAGTAAAATCTCTGGCTACAAACTGGGGTTTTTCGGGAAATCTTTGGATACCCTTTTAAGAGACATGTTTGTCATTAGTATGCGAGATAATTGCATAATGAATAGATTATTTGATGAAGATGCGAGCAGTGACATGGTGTCGTTTGCCTCAATAGTTAAAATTACGCTTGCAAAGAATCATACATTTTTGAACATTCAGAGATAACATCTATGGAATTAGTAAAAATGGTACAGCTTAAATTAGAGAACTGTGATGATCTTTATTACACTAAACACGATCAGAGTTCTTCAGATATGGGAAGAGTAAATGGTCGCAGAGAAAGACAACAAGTTTAAGCACATCAGCACCATCAACAGGGACCTAAGGGATCTCCTCGCGGTGTATGGGAGCGATGTTCTTCAGCAAACAGGTATCAAGGCTACAGTACAAGTAAGTGCCAAGTGTGTGGGTGTTCTAATCATAAAACCACTGAATCCTGAAACCCTATATCCCGCAGATTATTTTATGAATAATACGGACATATATTTAGACTAAGATTATTCTCTTACATTTTGTAATAATTTAAATACTATTAATATACTCGAAAGAAATGGAGACGCTAAGCCTATTCATATTAATTTGCAGGTTGAAAAGATTCAAATTAATTTCGAGATTAACTTGGGCTTTGCTCATGCTACTATTTCAGCTTAATAAAAATTATGTCTTTGAGAGGTTACGTAGGAATATTTTTTGAATCACTTGAACATGTAAATTTAAAAATTGTTTACGACCAAACATACCATGTTTTAAAAACACATATTATTAGAAATGGACCACCCTTAATTGGACGAAATGGGCGAAAGATGTTAGATTTCAGAATTGGTAAATTTGATAAATCTCAAGATTTATTCCATATAGATTCTGTTGTCAAATTGCAGGAGCTTATAAATAAGTATTAGAAGATATTCCCTGGAACGTTAGGAATGTTCTTTGAATTTAAAGTTCGTTAAACTTAAAACCAAATCCTGTCCTAAAATTTGTTAAAGCTTGCCCAACACCTTAAGCGCTAACATCTAAAATTGAAGATGCAATTGAACGCTTAGTTAAAAATAACGTTTTAGTGCCGTTTGAATTTTCAGAATGGGCTACTTCAAGCGTTTCTATTCATTAAAAAAATGGTGGATTGAGAATCTGTGGAGACTTTGAAGTTATACTTAATCCTCTATTGAAGGTGCAGCAATATCCACTTCCTCGAACTGAATGCTTTTTTAGCCAACTAAAAGGCAGAGAAAAATGTTTAAAAATCGATTTATCCGAGTCATAACAGCAAATTTTGCTTAGTGACCTATCGAAAAATCTTGTCGTCATTGCAGTTATGTAATGCAATATCACAGAGGTGGTATCTTTTTTAGATGATATTTTGGTTAAGAGAGCATTTAAATAGATTACAGCAGGTTTTCGAAAGGTTAAAAGGGTAAAAAAAATTAATTTTTTTTGTCAGGACTCCGTTACATACGTGGGTAACAGAATTGATCGTCACGGCTTGTAAACTATGAATTAACGAGTTAAGGTTATTACTAAGGTAAAAGTGCCTCACGAAGTAACGCAGTTAAAATCGTGTTTTAGGTGTTGTGAATTATTATTGTCGATTTTTACCAAATGCTTCTACAATTTGATACCCTCTGTACAAATCGTTGAAAAAAACTATCCGTTGGTCTTGGTCCCGAGAATGCCAGAATGGTTTCTTAAAGATTAAAAAAATATTAGCATCTTCATTCGTTCTTATCCATTTTGATCCTTAACTAAAAATTAAACTAACGGTCGATGACTTGTGTGTTGGGATAGCGGTCATAAGTCACATATACGCGGACGGCTCACTAAAGCCCATTGAATTTGCTTCTCGGTTATTAAATGCTAACGAACTTGCATACTCACGAATTGAAAAAGAGGCGGTACTCTGAACTGATTATAAGCCTCTTATGGCGACTTTCAGCGATAAAAAGAGTCTGTCTGTTGGAGCTGCGAATCGCCTTTACACCCTTTCGACATTTAATTATGAAATTAAATATGTTACCTCAAAATGTAATTCTGCAGACTGTTTGTCTCGATTGTTAGATCACAACAACTAGTGATTTTACTAATAGACTCTCCTTTATATTGAATGATCAAGGAAATGAGAGGGTTAGTTCTTTAAATTATATAAAAAATTAAAGGGAAAACTGATACTGATTTGATTGTGGGAAAGGTTTTATTTTATGTTCGAAGACGTTGGCGGGCTAGATGTTCCACTACACTACTGAAACTGTTTTTTGATAGAAAAAATGAATTAACAGAGGTACAAGGATATTTAATGTGAGGATATCGTTTAAATGTACCCTGGCATTTTCGAGACAGTGTGCTGCAAGAATTACCCAACCCTCATGGGTATAACAAAAATTAAGTCCTTGACCAGATCCTATATTTGGTGGCTAGGCGTTGATCAAAATATTGATATAATCCCGCCAAACTATCACTAGTTCTATGGAATTTTCTTGACTTTTTGGTCCATGTTTCCATAATTTTTTTTTGGTAATGGATTATGCTGTCTCTTAATGGTTATAATAAATTTTGGTCAATAACATGACTTCTTTTACAGTAACAAATATTTTTCGAAGACTATTTTCAGCTTTTGGACTTCGTAGTGAAATCTGTACAGATAATGCAACCGCTTTCTGTTCTAAATAACTTAAATCTTTTTATCTGAATTTGGAATTAGTCATAAGACAGGTGCTCCGTATTATCCAGAAACAAATGATATAGGTGAATCGGGTGTTGAAGTTATGTTAACGAAAATTTTAAAAGCATTCACTGATGGCGTTAAAGATGTCAGTTAAATATTAGGTACATTTCTCTTTTACTATCGAAATACTCCTCATACCACCTTTTTAGAGCCTCCAGCGAAACTCCGGACGTAATTTACGGACCAAATTTTATATGTTGTTGCCTTCCACTGAGAATGTAGTAAAAAGTAAATAAAATTTAAACCATAAATTAAAAAAAAAATAGGGAGCTTTCTTTTGAGTTTTGGAAAAGAGTATGGGCCCAAGACTTTTACATAAACTCTAAACCTCGGTGTAAAGGAATTATTGATGAAGTGCTCGACTGTAAAACCTATTTAGTCAGAGTAGATGGCGAAATTTAAAAAATATTTTTCCTTTAATAGTTTAAATAAATCCGTTTCCATCGTTTCGTGATCTCTGCTAGAGAGTGATGTATTTAGTGATCGTGTGTTGAGGCGACTTGGCCAGAATTGTCCACCGGATCGATTAAGAGTGACTTAGATTTAGTTATAGGACTGTTGATTCTACTTTAAAGGAGGAGATATTATATATGTGGACAAAAAATATATTGGGACATTCATTTTACATATTAAAGGGCTCTTTGTTTTTTTTTTTAATCTTGGTGGAACTATTTGTATTAATTTAATTTTTTTTGTGATCCGAGATAAAAACCAGGTAAAAAATGGAAAAAATACTATTATTTTACGTCCATTGTTTCAATATCGGTTCAATATAAATAAAATTAAGCATTCAAATACAGAACATCCTGGTTGAAAAATTTTTTTGAACAAAATATTCTATTATACAAGTGTTTTCTCTGAAGGTGCTAAAAATATTTAAACTTACAATTAACCTGTTAATTTATTATTTAAGCCTTACTAAAACTATCTAATTCTTGTTTCATATTTCATATTAATAAATAGTGTTAAAGATTAAATTTTTATTATCATGAAGGATGATTCTAAATAGTAATATTCATGAAATAGTAAGATAATTTAGGACTTCTGAAACTGTAATTATACAATCATAAGTATAAAACAATTCCTATTTTGAAAATAATAATATATTTTAAGGATTTTGTAATAAAAAGTATTAAAGATTCAAAGTGTCAAAAGTTATTTATTTAATACTAATTTAATCAATAACTAAAATATTAGTTGAGTATTAGAACCAAGCAGAATTCAAAATCGTATCCGTAACATAAATACTTACAAGAAAAACAAAATAAGGTATTAATGACCGTCTGAGTAGGTACCCTTAATATTAGGCTACCTAGGTTCATGAAAAATGATTAAACCGCCAAATTTTAAATTAATCTTTTGGAGTAGAGCTGTTATATCTAAAATATGATTGGTAATTAAAAAACATTAAAAAGTCCCTTGTTATTTCATACTAGAAACCTCATGGTGTTTTTTTGGTAGAAATTTACTTTAACGTTTTCCCAGTGCTGCAAACTGTCAAAGATGCCAGAAGGTTTAAGATTTAGACCAGGTCTAGTTACCGTGAAATTTAGATCATTTAGGTGGTCAGTTTCATTGTGCTTATGGTATTGTTATAATTTACATTACATCTGTCAACATATATAAGCTTACATAGGACTATTAAAAAATAAACTAAATAAAATAAAAATCTTTTTTTTTTTGGCAGTTTAGTAAAATAGATGATTTTTCTTCCTATATTCGCAAAATTAATAATATCAATCAAAGCTTAATTGATAATATTGCACTCATTTTGAACCCTCAACTCTCAACGTAGATCGATTTTAACGTTACACTAGTGAATTAAGGGGTGAAATTTTATAATTCAGTCAAACAATAATTTAAATCCAATTTAAAACGTTACTATATTCTAAGGTTATTTTAAGATAATTTCATTAATAACTACTAATATTCATCATAATATATATCATTTAGTATTAAATTATGATATTGATTTGAAATAATATGTGTATTGTAATAAATTATGTTAAGTTTCCAAAACTGCAATGTAAAATCAGTTTCAAAAATAGCTTCGTAAATTAAGGTAATTTAAGCTCAAAATAAATTGCTAGGGACAAAATTTGACTCCTATAATAATATAATAGAAAAATATTACTCTACTCAGAAATCTACAAAAACCACCAATTAAAGCAAATGTTTATAACTCATGAATGAAGAGTAAATGAGAGTAAGTTTTTAGTTAATTTAATAAATATGGGAAACGTTTTAGAACTCTTAAATTCAAGCCTACATTTTGCAGTTTCTTATCTCATTATATGAGCAGAAATAGAAATAAAACAATAAGTTTTTGAGAAAGAAATACTAAATGATTGTTATTGCACATTATATTCATTAGCAGTTAATTACAGCAAATAAGGACAAAATGAATTATTAATCGAAAACGTCACAATATGGTTCATTGGTGGAAATGTGTGAAATTTGGTTGGCATTTCTATAGATGTTTAATCAAACGTTTATTTAGAAAGGATATATTGGAACCACAAAGACATGTACTATGTATTTTTTAAATACCTAATACAAGTCTAAATCTCCGTATAAAAATAATAGGTATTAGCTTGTTAGTTCAGGTTTATGTAGTATGTACATACACTGTGAGCCATTTTAATCTATGGATCCAAATATCTTTTAAAATACTCCATTTAAAAAAAATGGTTCAGATACAAATTGTCAAGAACAGAGGGAGTAATTTATCTCTACCAATAACCTTGAGGTAAACTTTCAAGGTCATTAAAAGGGCAAGGCAATTTTTGAAAATAAAACCCTTATCTTTTATTGCAGAAATGAAATGCGGAGAAAATTTCCTATCCAACAGTATGTAAAATATAAGGGCTAAAATCATATCTAGAGGTCATTTTAAAGTCAAATGTCCTCGTACCATGAATGAACTAAAAATTTGAAAACTAAGAGTAATGGAGAAATACTTTTTCTAGAAAAGTTTCCGGAAATCAAACTGTGTATGTAAAGGTCATATCATGGTCAAAGATCATTCACAATAGCAAGATAGGACATCTTTGTCCTTTCGTTTCAGGCATCATCTCCCCGAACTCCTTTTATCTTTGTCAGCAGGAACGTCAACAAAGAAGATAGCACGTGAGCTGAAAACGATCACGTTTTCTTGTACCAATTTTTTTTGACTCTGAACATTTAAAACTCGATGCCTAAACTTTCATACACATAAAAAAAAACATTTTTTTCCGCGTACACAGTAAAACCTCACTAAGTATGTATTGACATGTGATAATGCATGTATTTTACTTTTGTTTGAAATTTAACTTTTTAAGTAAAAAACTTTTTTACTGGTAGCAGTTATAATAATCAAAATACACTTTTAAAGAAAAATAGAAGTAGGAATAAATTGAAAGGATTTTTGCTAGCCAGTAACGCTTTCTTTTTTTACAATAAAATATAAAGCATGTGTCTATTTTATCTGGTTGGATTTAAAGCTAAAATACTAAAAAAACTGATAGAAATTTAATACCTGGGCCAAAACATGAGCTTGTAAAGCCATCAAAAAAAAAATATAATACGACTTTGTACGGTATTGCAAAAGTTTGTTGCTTTTACTTATATTATTTATGTTTCTTTTCCAAAGTACAATAAGTAAATTACTTATACCGATAATAAAACAAAAGTATGAGCCCTAGGCAAACAGTATATTAAAAAAAATACGTAATGAAAATTAAATACAATACACACATACACACACACACACAATCACTTTTTAAGTCTGCAAGGATGTTGGCAGTCATAGCTGTTTAAAATTGTAACTAAAATGCGTTTTTTTTTCTTCGAACTAGTATTACCTCTTCATCATAAACATGAAGCTAACAAAGTTCTCTGAATTAATGTATTCATTGTTCTCTGAACAATGCAACAGGATACTTGAAGCGGTGATTCTACATGATATAATAAAGGTAGTTGGTATATAAAAAAAGTCAAAAACCCAATGCTTCTCGAGTCACGGCTTGCCAAAGTTCAATTTTTGTTCCTTATGTTTAACATATTGCGGTTAGTTTTTAGCTTATTAAGTTTATATTTGGTACAGGGCTTAGGTTTAAGGACTTCTATCATTCTACTATAAAAATGTTTCTCTACTGAGTCATCAAAAATCATTTTACTTGAAATTAAAATTTTGTTTTTTATATATCTGATTTGATAGATATTGGCAAAAAGACAAAAGAATACCTAGTAAAAAAGATACTCCTTATTCGAGTCGATAAATCACATCGTTTAGGCGCAAATTGGAATTAAAGCTTTTATTGCTCGTAAAATCAGTTTTTCAAGGAAGCAAAAAATCAAGTTACCATGCTTCAAGTATACTAATGCGTTATCCGAATACCCTGTGTAAGATTTTTTGTATTTATTATTATATTATTATCATCACTACTACAAATTATAAATTGTTGCAAATTCTTAGATTGGCTAGAACAGCGTTTTTCACATGGTGGGTCGAGAACCGGCAGCGGGCCACGAAGATAAAATCCTGGGTCGCAGCATTGTTTTCTTATAATCATAGGGTACTTGTAAATGATCAAGCCCGTACTGTTCCTCCCCGCCAATCGCTCGTTCAGTTTAAGCGTATCCAGTGTAAAGAGTGCGTGTTCCGAAAGTAGACCAACAGTCAAGTGATGAACAGTTAAGTACAGTGGTTGTAATAAACAGCCGTACGATGCAAAAGAAATATTCTTATAAATAAAAAGAAGAAGGAGTCCTGGACCCGATAATATTCTGAAGATTACATTTAATTCGGCTTCATCGACGATATTCATAACAAATCATTATGTATAACTTGTAATGCGATACTTTCAAACGAGTCCATGAAACCTTCAAAGTTGAAGCGACATTTAGAATTAAGAGATTTTGACTACAAAGTGGTGCCAATAGAGTTTTTCATTAATAATTTACATAACACCAAAAAAAAGGCTTAGGTTTTTTCACAAAACGCTCAAACTGGAAACCTTGTGTTGTCTCTTATGAGATGTCAAAATTAATTGCAGAGATCAGCTATCCACACACAAGTAGTGAAAAATTAATACTTCCGGTAATGGAAATAGTACCATCTTAAATATGTGGAAAAAAAAAGGAAAACCAAGTAAATTTGTTAGCTTTATCAAATGACACGGTGAAGCGTAGAATCGTGGATATGACAGATAAAATTGAACAAATAGTAACAGGTAACTTTAGATTGTCATTATTTTTTCTTGCAGGTTAATGAAAGTACAGACGTATCGGATAACGCCAGTTTGATGCGTTTTGTAAGATATGATTTTACAGTAGAATTCATAAAGAGTTTCGATCACAAGAACAACAGCAGAAGAATTATTTAATTTAATTAATAGATACCTTAATGAAAATTAGTTTGAATGGAAGATGTGGTTGGGGTTGAATAGTGAAGGAGCACGTGCAAACAAGAATTATCCACCTTAATAATAACTTAATAAATAATAATAACAATATAACTTAATAAATAATAATAATAATAACAATATATACTTCTGGTACCTTTGTGTACCTGGTATGAGTGAATATTCCCTGGAGGGAGTGCGAAGCCGTCTGGCTTGTAAATCATGATAATAATATATAGCTATAGCTGCAATGGAGGCAGACCAAACATACAAATATCTAGGTATGAAACAGGCTAAAAGAATTGACCATGGCACTATGAAAGCTGAATTGACAACCGAATTTGTCAGGAGGGTAAGGCGGGTATTAAGAACTAATTTAAATAGTAGAAATTTGTTTAAGGCGCTCAACACGTATGCTTGCTCAGCGCTGAGCTACACCTTTGGAATTGTAAAATGGAGCAGGACGGACATCCAAAACCTGCAAAGAAAAATAAGGACACTCCTAACAAAAGCACAAAAACATCATCCTAGGAGTGCCATTGAACGTACAATGCTTCCAAGACACCAAGGAGGAAGAGGATTGGTGGATATTGGTAAACAGCTCGATCAACAAATAATAAACTTACGTTCATATTTCCACAGGTTAGCGGACTCTTCCACACTACATCGAGCAATATGCGAGGCAGACGACTCAACGCCGCTACAGTTGAGGGAACAAGATATTACTTCTCACCACCAAACAGACCAAGAGAAGTTACAAACCTGGCTGCGGAAGCCACTTCATGGACGGCATCCAAATGAGGTCAATCAGGACAATGTCGACAATTCAGCGTCGAACTACTGGTTGATTTCAGGACAGATGTTTCCGGAAACGGAGGGCTTCTTGTTGGCTATCCAAGACCAGGTTATTCCGACGAAGAACTATCGGAAGTTCATTATTAGAGATCCCTCAATAGAGAATGACCAGTGCAGATATGGCTGTCGAACATCGGAGACAATTCAGCACATAACTGGAGGATGCCAAGCGTTTGCCGCAACCGAGTATAAGGAAAGACACGACTCAGCCGCTAAGATACTCCACCAAGAGTTAGCAGAAAAGTTGAACCTATTACAGGCGAACTACACTAATCGACATCGCTGTACCTAACAACAACAACCTAAGACCAAAATACAACGAGAAGATCGCCAAATACAGAGATCTGGAGGTGCAAATCCGAAGACAGTGGGCAATGAACAGCGTCCAAACGATTCCCATAATACTCTCAACAACTGGAGTGATACCAAAGAACCTACTGCAGAACATCAAGGGACTGGGTCTTAGTGAGCATCTGTATAAACCGATGCAGAAAGCAACTCTTCTAGCAACCGCGCGAACCGTCCGAAAGTTCATGGGAAATACAGCAGACCACGTCACCTAGGACCCGATAACATGGAAAGGGTTCACACAGAGCTTCATACTTCTGGTACCTTTGTGTACCTGGTATGAGTGAATATTCCCTGGAGGGAGTGCGAAGCCGTCTGGCTTGTAAATCATAATAATAACAATATTAATAATATACATTGAAATGCATAAAAAGAACCTAGATGACTTAACATCTGTGTGTGCTAAATGAAGAAGCAATACAAGACAATTAAAATTACGTGTAGGAGAGTATGTGAAGTTGTGTATGCCTGTGTGCTTTTGAATATGTGTCTGTGTATGTATATGCAGGTATGTGTGTGTGTGTTGGAGTATGTACATATGTGATATATAGCTCTTTTTATATGTGTCTTTGACGGAATCCAACAATTACAGTAAGTATAAAATTCTATTAAATCTATCTGTATTACCAATAATATATATTCTACACCTTTTATAAATGACTTAAACCTTACAATTTTTCTTATCTCTTAATTGAAGTTTTGATGCTAAATAGCTCATAGATCAAAGATTAAGGTTTCTAGTACTACTAGGTGTGATAATGTGTTTATTAGGATTATTATGGCTTTCATAGGAACGATTTATATAATTCTTCCAAGCTGAATTTTTATACCTCTTCCAGGGTATACAAAGAAAAGATATTCAAGATTTCTTAAGAGTCTGGTTTAAAACGCCTATTTTTTTTATTGATCACCTAACTATATAATTTTAAACTTTCAGAGGCCTAAACGCGTTATTGTACAGATCACCCGACACAATAATTTCATATTGTATAAGAGATTTTACATTGGACCTATAAACTATTATCAACAATTTTTTTTTTAAAATATTTCTTATGATAAAAGATGTGTTCAATAGTTTTCTCATGTTTGATGCTTGTTTAAGAACTTCTTGGTCTCATTCTACGTGTTTATGCAATATGACTCCCAAATATTTTGAAGATGAAAATTCCTTGATGTTACTACTATTTAAATCATCAATTCGAATATTCTTAAAGCTCGGAAGACTTACTTCAGTTATAGAAAATGCCATATAATTTGTTTTTATAATTTGTGTTTAGATACCCTAAGTCCTAAACTATTTTTAAGTAATTTTCAACATTGCAAAACATAATATATATATAACCCCTGAACCAAAAGAAAAATTGGAACTTAAAATCCCAGGGCTTATGTGCATTTTAAAAATGAGACAACATGCTAATTTTCCTGTTTTTTTATCACCTCTTTGCCTCTTTTTTAACCGACTTCTAAAAGAAGGAGGTTCTCAATTCGTCGACTATGTATTTTTTTTTATGTATGTACACCGATTACTCCGGAAAGGCTGCACCGATTTGAATGAATTTTTTTACGTTATGTAAAGGAAGTTGCTGCGGTGGTCCCATATTTTTTTAGATGAAATTGGTGCAGTAAAATCCAAGATGGCGCTTACAATATGGCGACCAAAAAAATTAATTTTGTTCGATTTTCTCCAAAATTGGTATGGAGGAATTTTCGGTGTTGTACCCAACGAATCTGAAATTATTTTAAAAAAATTCAAAATGGCGGATCCAATATGGCGGACAAAAAAATTTAATTTAGTCCGATTTTCTCCGAAATTAGTATGGGGGAGTTTTCGAGGTTGCACAAAACGAATCTGATATTATTTAAAAAAAATTCAATATAGCGGATCCAATATGGCGGACGAAAAAAATCAATTTTGTTCAATTTTCACCAAAATTGGTAAGAGGGAGTTTACGGGATCGCATATGACGAATCTAAAATAATTAAAAAAAATTCAATATGGCGAATCCAATATGGCGGACGAAAAAATCAATTTTGTCCGATTTTCTCCAAAATTGGTACGGGGGAGTTTTTGGGGTCGCATATGACGAATATAAAATAATTTTTAAAAAATTCAATTTGGCGGATCCAATATGGCCGACAAAAAAATCGTTTTTGTCCGATTTTCTCCAAAATTGGTACGGGGGAGTTTTCGGAGTCGCATATGATGAATCTAAAATAATTTTTAAAAAATTCAATATGGCGAATCCAATATGGCGGACGAAAAAATCAATTTTGTCCTATTTTCTCCAAAATTGGTATGGGGAAGTTTTCGGGGCCACACATAAAGAATCTGAAATTATTTTTAAAAAACTCAATATGGCGGACAAAAAAAAATCAGTTTTGTCCGATTTTCACCAAAATTGGTACAGGAGAGTTTTTGGGGTCACACATGACGAATCTAAAATAATTTTTTAAAAATTCAATATGGCGTATGGTGGATAAAAAATTAATTTATTTTCTTTAAATATCGACAATGGAAGGTTTTGGGCCCTATATTACCAATCTAAAATTAATTTGAAATTTAAGATAGTGGGTTCTCTATGACAGACTAAATATTCGTTAGACCCAATCTGACTGGTATTTGGAAAACTCAAAGAACTAAAGAATTTTTAGTGGTTCATTTTAGGGTGATTTACAACTTTGGATAAAATGGGTACTTTTTTGCCAGTTTGGAGTCATTGCGAGGTACACTAATCTCGATTAGTACTTAGTTCAAATAATTTATGAATATCTGAATGAATTCTAAAACTAAAAATAGAAAAATAAAATTTTTATAAAAAAATTGAACCGACTTCTAAAAGTGCGCTAAAAAGTGAAAAATAACCATAAATTTTTATATGAAATTGAACTTTTTGAAGTCGGCGCCAAATTATTTGTACACGACATAAATAACTACTAATATATACAAATTATGGTAAGAACGCAATTACAAATAAAGTATTTTGAATGTGTTTATGCAAATCACATTTTGTCAGGTATTACTTTGGCGCCGACTTCAAAAAATTCAATTTCATATAAAAAATTATGGTTATTTTTCACTTTTTAGCGCACTTTTAGAAGTCGGTTCAATTTTTTTATAAAAATTTTATATTGTTTTTATTTGCAAATTTGACGTTATAAAATAATTTTAATATTATAAATAATTTAATAACATAAATAAGGGGAAATTGTGGACAAGGATATAAGAATGATACATTTTTAATCTCTTGAAAAAAAAATTCTAGATATTCCTAATATGAGATACCAAATTTTAAACTAAATATTTTTTCTAATATGTAGATAAAATAAACAAAATTTTCCTCTGAGGTTCTGAGTGTGTTGATCTTGTAGGCTTTAAATTTAATAAAAAGTTGGTTCTCATCCAATATATTGGATTATTGAGAAAAATTGACACAAATCTGATAAGTATGTATATCTAAATATTTTTTAATAAATAGCCAGAAACACAAACAAAAGAATTTTTGAGTAAGCATATTTTCTTTTCTGTAGTCATAATGGGGTAAATAAATCGCAAGAATTACTTCATTATTAGGTTCAAAAATATCTTTTTGCACCTGCGTACTTTCAGTTACTACATTACATAATATTAGACTTTGACAACTAAGTTTTTGATATGCCGTTTGAAATTGAATTGCTATTGGGTTAACACAGTTTCCCACCTGTTGCCGCATACTGCCAAAGTAATTTTCTAGACAATATTGGTTAACTAAATGAGTTCTAAAATATTTAAAACTTGATATTGCCAATTTTGCTTATAGTTCTTTTTAGATTATTGATAGTTATGACCTAACAAGTTCGGAATTTACATTTAGATGTTATGTCTTCACCACTTTTATTTAAAATTTATAAATTAGAAAAAAAATTTATCCAGGTAAGCAATTTGTAGTTCACTTCCATCAAAAACTTTTTTATACTGATAATTACATTCTTTTTCTAATGAATTAGAAATGTCAAAAAGGTTGTTCATTTTCTTTATTAACTCAATTGTGGCAGATGATTCTGGAGGTAATGAACCTAGTGATGTATATGTTTCCATTCCCTTTGCAACTGTATAGCTTAAAACTTGAATGCCATTTTTTACCCTTATTTTATCAAAATTGGATGGAAAAATATGAGCATTTGTTAAGTTTGGGTCTAAGCGAAATCTCTGTTTTTGTCTTCTTTATAAAAATATTTTACATAGACCATGATGTTTTTTTTTTGTTGAAGTAAAAAACTTGGCGAACCAGATTATTTTTAGTGGCTTTTCCAAATGCATTGGATCAAATAGATAGAGTAATTAACACCTACAATTTCAAATTCAGAATTTTCAGGATCTATTTTAAGCATATTATCTAATTAAAAAAAAATTGATCCCATGTATCTTAACAGGACGTGTACATTTAGACCTATATTTCTTTACACATTCTTCTAGGATTAAAATTATTTCTTTAACTTTTAGCTGTGTATTTACAAAAAAGTAGGCAATGCGCTATTCCCAGTTTTGGTGCAATCTCCTAGCCATTATAACATATTCATTTTGTGCAGTAACTTCTCATTGCCATTATCATGTAGACCAATAATTTCATCCCTACTTGTGTTATAATATAGATTTCTTTGATGGACTTCTCATCTATACATAAAAGACAATGTCTGTCTAATTCATACATTGAAGAAACTTTTATTTGTAATGCTTTAAATATAGCATCATTACTAATTCCAGGTCGAAAAATAATTTTTTTAGTCATATGGCGTAAACTTCTCTTTGATGGTAAATATGAGCATTTGTTAAGTTTGGGTCTAAGCGAAATCTCTGTTTTTGTCTTCTTTATAAAAATATTTTACATAGACCATGATGTTTTTTTTTTGTTGAAGTAAAAAACTTGGCGAACCAGATTATTTTTAGTGGCTTTTCCAAATGCATTGGATCAAATAGATAGAGTAATTAACACCTACAATTTCAAATTCAGAATTTTCAGGATCTATTTTAAGCATATTATCTAATTAAAAAAAAATTGATCCCATGTATCTTAACAGGACGTGTACATTTAGACCTATATTTCTTTACACATTCTTCTAGGATTAAAATTATTTCTTTAACTTTTAGCTGTGTATTTACAAAAAAGTAGGCAATGCGCTATTCCCAGTTTTGGTGCAATCTCCTAGCCATTATAACATATTCATTTTGTGCAGTAACTTCTCATTGCCATTATCATGTAGACCAATAATTTCATCCCTACTTGTGTTATAATATAGATTTCTTTGATGGACTTCTCATCTATACATAAAAGACAATGTCTGTCTAATTCATACATTGAAGAAACTTTTATTTGTAATGCTTTAAATATAGCATCATTACTAATTCCAGGTCGAAAAATAATTTTTTTAGTCATATGGCGTAAACTTCTCTTTGATGGTAAATACAGAAATTCTTTCGTATAATTAGATGCTCTTGGATCTAAAAAATACAAGGTTAAGATCAATTATTTATATTCAAAACTATAACACCCTGCAATAGGTTTCTTATTTTTTTTTTAGAGCCAGAAATTTTACAATTTATGCTAAATGCTTGGATTAAAACTGATCGCACAATTCTTAAAAATGATCAATAGTGGAAATCTGCTTTTTCCATTTAAAGATATTCCTAGAATTACCCTGTTTCAGGGTCTTGATTATTTAGCGCATTTTCTTTTTTCTAGGTGACGAATGGGACAAAAAGTTTGAAGTCTGCGTTGATGACGTTGGTGAAATCAGTCCTGGATCTCTTTTTTACATTATCGTTGAGGTACTGGGCAAGAATAGGTCTTCATTATCAAGAAGTATTTGTACCATTAAATCTGATGTATCTGCTTTTACGCCTACATCAGAATGAGCTTCACCTAAAATGAGTGAATTGCCTCTTTTTAAAATATACTTATTAATTGAGAAGAAAGAAATTACTATAAATATTGTCGAGATTCAATAATTGGTTTTTAATAAATCGGAGCCAAAGAGGTTTTTTAAAGTTTAATCCCTATAGGTCCCTAGTCATACCCCAAAGCTGGGCGTGACAATATTATTTATGCTATGTGAAATATATTATCCAATTATTGCGAGTTTCAACTTAATTCAAATTGTATTTTATTTTGATAAAATAATTATTTCTTAAGATATTTTGGCAGGGTTGGGGTGATTTTTTAAGTCTCAAAATCATTAAATTAATTTAAAAAATCGTGGCTCCCCTTATTTTTTGTTGGTTTTTATATAAAAACTCATAGGGAGCAAGGTGAGAGGATTCAATCAAATTTATAACAAGTATTTTATTATTGAATATAAATACTCTAGTAAATAATTCACTGAATATTATTTTAATATTTTTATTTTTATCAGATTTATAAGCCAAACGGCTTCGCACTCCCTCCAGGGATTATTGACTCATACCAGGTATACAAAGATACTAAAAGTATGAAGCTCTGTGGGAACCCTTTCCATGTTATCGGGTCCTAGGTGGCGTGGTCTTCTGTACTTCCTATAAACTTTCGGACGGTCCACGCGGTTGCATCAGTTTATACAAATGCTCACTAAAGCCCAGTTTCTTGATGTTCTGCAGGAGGTTCTTTGGTATCACTCCAGTTGTTGATGGTATTATGGGAATTGTATGGACGCTGTTCATTGCCCACGGTCAGCGGATTTGTACCTCCAGATCTCTGTATTTGGCGATCATCTCATTGTATTTTGGTCTTGGTTGTTAGGTATAGCAATATCAATCAGTGTAATTCGCCTAAAAATCTTATCTGTTAGTATAATATTCGGTCTATTATGAGCAACCGTTGGATCTGTTGGAACCGTTCGGTCCCATTACAACTTGTATTCGTTGTTTTCAAGAGTAGGCTCCGGATTGTATTTGTAGTAAAGCAATTTTCCTACCTGTAATAGTTTTAACTTATCTGCTAACTCTTGGTGGAGTATTTTGGCGGCTGACTCGTGTCTTTTCTTATACTCGGTTGATGCAAAAGCTTTGCATCCTCCAGTTATGTGCTGGATTGTCTCTGAACAGCCATATCTACATTAGTCGTTTTCTATTGAGGGATTTCTTATGATAAACTTCCGATAGTTCTTCGTCGGAATAACTTGGTCTTGGATAGCTAACAAGAAGCCCTCCATTTCCGGAAATATTTGTCCTGAAAGCAACCAGTAGTTCGACGCTGAGTTGTCGACATTGTCCTGACTGACCTCGTTTGGATTCCGTCCATGAAGTGGTTGGTTATTTTATTATTTATATATTTATATTACTAAACTTATATTTTATATGTAGGTATATGCATATATTTTTCTGTATATTTTTATTCTTATTTAGGAAAGCTCAGAAATTAAATTTTTGTTTCTTATGGATAACCTTCAGCAAAAATGCAATTTATTATTACCAACAATAACCAATGTCCAGTAGGTAGATATAAAATATTTTTGTAATTAAAAACCTAAACCACTTTTTACTTATTTATTATCTAGCATAAATAACACTGGAAAACAGCCAAAATGTATCTAAAATAATATCGACTAAATCTTACCATTTTTGTGTGCTAAAACCGAAACTAAATTTATCTTTTTAAGATTAGTTCAAGTTTTACAAATACGTGATGTCATCCTATATATTAACAATGTAACCGCAAGAATGCACGTGGTATATTTATATTGTTATAATAATAGAGGGGTGTGGCGTTGCCAAACACAGCATGGGGAATCTCTAGGGATGACTCCCATATACGAAATCCCAACCCCCCCAGGACTTAAAATAAGAGAGAGAGAGCCATTTAAACCCATGTAAATTGACTTTACGTCTATTTTGTACTGAACAGCCCCTGTATATATACAAATGATAAACGCCACTATTGCGAATATTATGGAATTAAATAGAAAATTCTAGAATCTTTTCTGAAAATGTAAAAACCATATTTGCATATATAAGCAGCTACAAAGCGGAGGGGTTAGTCAGTCGAAGTAAGTGAGTCGAATCGAATAGTTGAGATTGCAAGATGTCTCGAAAGTGTGTAAACAATTCCAGATTACTTCGGTTATGTTTGTGGTAAGATGATTTTTGCGTCTCAGAAGCGGTCTATTACCCATTGATAAAAAAGGTATATTAAGTATATTAACTTTATTCCGGTTGCTGTATTGGGGAACAAGACAAACGGGGACGCCACATATCTGCTGTAATGCATGCGTTTCAAATCTGAGAAACTGGTTAAATAGTAAAAAACTATTTATGCTGTTTGCTATCCCAATGATCTAAAGAGAGCTTTCAAATCATGTTAAGGATTGCTATGTCTGCATCATACCTCGTGTTGGGCAATGTACAGGTATATCCAAAAGATAATTTCGGTTATCAACTATCCAAATATATTATCTGCCATGAAACCTGTGCCTCATAGTAACGAACTTCCTACTACAAAACCCCCAGAAACATTAACTTACGAATCAGATAATAACGATACAACGATTTCTCAAGAAGAAGATATGCCACCAACATCAAGAGATCCTGATTTCATATCCAGCACGTTGTACCGCCAACCGCCCAAAATAACTCAATCAGAATTAAACTTGTGAGAGACTTAGAACTTCCAAAAAGTAAAGCAGATATACTAGGATCAAGATTGCAAAAGTGGAACTTAGAAGACGATATTTCAGTATGTGATTTTCGTAAACGCCATAAAGGCTTAGCACCATTTTTTAACATGGAAAAGAGCTGTTTTCTGCTGTAACATTAGCGATTTATTAGCGGTTTTAAATATAAACTAGCCAGAGGAATAGAGATTGTTTATAGACAGTTCAATATTGTGTTTACAAGCAGTACGGGAATATGGGAAATATTTTATCGTATGTTCCTGTTAAATATGCAGTTCACATGAAATAATTTTACGATAATATGAAATATTTATTGACAAGTATAAAATACTATGAACACCAATGGTAGATCTGTGACGACTTAAAGGTGATTGCCCTTTTACTTGGGTTTGTGAATGGACAGTCGGCATAGGCGCTTCATTACAAGAGAAAAAACTAGTCCGTTCGGAAATCATTAGAGTCAGGTTAAAAGAATATAGAACATATGCCATTGGTAGTGCACAAAAAGATTTTGTTGCCACCACGGTTTGTCTGCCCGATGGTCAAAAGATCCACTCGGTGGTCGGTTCTCGGGCGTCACCGTCGGGATTAATGTGGTTGAGGGCCCACTTATGCACCGGACAGCTTGTTACAGTGGAGAAATGGCTAGCCAGGGTCAATTGTGCGTGTCAGTGCTGGCTGCCAGCTGCCAACTGTTACCTTTAATGTTAAAAATGGGAAACAAACGGTTTTAAAACATCTTGTATCCTGTATTCCATACCTTTATAAAAAGACATGGCCCAGAACTAACTTACAACTAAATAAACATTTAAACGGTCTGTAGGGCAAGAGTATGTTATGAGAGCTGTTCACGGTGGCTCGTATTGGTCGCTATTTGTCTTACTCCGTAGTACACGGTTGTTCGTCTAAAATCTGCGGACGCTGTTCACGGTGCTTCGTACTAAAAATTCGACCGACGACGGTATACATGGTATGTCTAACAGTAACCCGGCATCGATCGGCGGTAGGCGGCGTCTCTACACGGCGGCAGCGATCTCTACACGTGGCGGCGACGATAAACGTCGGGGCGGCAGTTGTTAAGGGCCCTTATCAACCGACAATGGAGGTAAAACACGTTCCTGGTCAATACGGAAACAAAAACAAAACTGACGGCATTCAGTGCGTGTGTGTATAGGTAACGGTAGGAAGGAAAGAACCTAACCTGAACTAACGGTGCCCGTACTTGCAAGGGTCGTCGACAGCGTCAGCAGGATGGAACGACATTGCGCGTACTTACAAGGATCCTCGACAGTGTCGACCAATAGTGGTAGGAAATTAGGAAAGGAACCGTATTTATAGACGTCCTCGGCAGTGACGGTAGGATGACACAACATTGCCCGTACTTACCAGGATCCCGCTGGCCATTAGCGGGGTAGGATGTAAGGAAGGAAGTGGATGGTGAAACACCATATACACACAAGCCTAGCCTCACCTACATTGCTAGGCCAGGAAGGCGCGGTCCGACAGGCAATCCAGGCAGTTTGTGTGGACTGTTGACCCGGGTGAAGAACGTGTAGTTCTTAGCGAAATAATAGTCAGCTCGAGCTTAAGTAGTCGGCCCGAGCTCCCACTACGCCGACGACTGACGGCCCGAGGTGATCGCGCATGCGGTGCTTCGCTAGATGGGTCAGGAGGGGAGGAGTCACACCAGGACTCGGTCTTCTCTTCCTCAAAGAAAAGTTCCAGAGTTGGACTGTCCGTGACCTATAACAGAGCTAGCTTAATTACATATTCTGATAGTCCGCGACAGCTAGGTACAAGCAAACTCAGATTTCAACATAACCGATCTCTTTTATTAACATATAAACTTATACATAATTCAGAGGAAAGTAGTAAAAAAAAACAAAACAAGTTTTTAGGCCTAATACTACTTCGATAGGTTTACTCGGATGACGGTACCGTCCGATGCACTAAATCGTCGTCGAACTCGTCTTCCGGCTGGTAGCAGTGCGGGCCGGTAGTGTCGTAGAGCGGCCCTTACTTCGGAAGATCAGCCGGCGGGATCAGGACATGCCTGAAGGGCATCTCGCTTGGCGTCTTCTTGAGGCGTATGGAGGTTCGGGAGTGGTGCCTTTCGAAGACACTCTCCCGGTTGCCTGGCGGGGTCGGACGTATGGAAAGAAGTAGATGGCGAAACACCATATACACACAAGCCTAGCCTCACCTACATTGCTAGACCAGGAAGGCGCGGCCCGGCAAGCGATCCAAGCAGTCCGTTTGGACTGATGACCGTGGTGGAGAACGTGTAGTTCTCAATGAAATAATGGTCAGCTCTAGCTTAAGTAGTCGGCTCGAGCTCCCACTACGCTGACGAGTGACGGCGTGGGGTGATCGCGCATACAATATTGTTGTATACGGCACGCGATTACTATGGACGGACACTCTGAAAATCATCGGAAAATCATATTTCCCGGCAAATCTAATTATATACCGGTAATGTTAAAACTTTAAGTATTCTTTTCCCACAAGAAACAGGTTTTTCGGATGTTTAATAAATAAATTGAATCCCGGCGAATATACTCATGTCCAAAATTTTAATAACTTCGTTACAACCTAAAGGAGGGAAGTCTAATTTTAGTCGCAAATTTTGTTAAAAATAAATGGTAATTATCCAAAATTTTCATGAAATATAACTAACTAGTTCTACATTTATCTATTTAAAAAAAGATTTTAAAAATATTCTACCGTGCTTAGGTAAAAAGCAGTAAACTTCATTTACTGCATTTTTTTAATTTTGATGCTGATATTATAATATTAATCATTAAGAATGTTATTTCAATAAATTATTAATTTTTTAAGTTTGTCAAATATTTCAAATTGGTCACATTTCCTGAATATACAAGCAGTAAATCTCTTTTTCAAAGTAAAAAAGCACTAGTTTTCAAACTGTACTGTTTTTATCCACTGAAAAATATAAGTTCTGCTTTTCTACTTTTTATGATCTCTTATGATTATTTTTTCTTCTGTATTTACCATGAAAAAAGCAGTAGTGGAAATTTTACTTCTTTCTTCTTTTGTATCGTTGATTTTTGAGATTTTGCTATTCGATACTGATTAGACAGAAATTATTATATCACTTATAATTACAATTTTCTGTCAATACAGTAGATTAAAATAAAATAAAATTTTTATTCTGCATTACTGTGTTTTACCTCTGACAAAATAAGGCATATGAATAATAAAACCAGTGAAGAAAGGTGTATTTTTTTTAAATAGCCCTTAGCACCAAATCACAAGTAAAGGATACCAGATTTATAAAATTAAAAGACAGTACGTCATGTAACCTTTTATTAGTTGCTAAATAATTACTATGAAAAAATAATATTAATTTAATTTATAAATATCCAAAACTTATGAGCTCAGATTTCTGTTTTTACTTTTTACAGTTTACTTCCTCTAACCTAAGCACGACAGTTAGGCCTATTTTAGACCAAAACAAAAAAAAGTTATTGACAGGTTAGTTTTAAAATAGATTATATACAATATGTATATGTTTTTCAAGATAATACTAGGAAAAACTGTTATTATTAATATAAAATAATGTACTTACCTAGAAATATCCGACGACAACTTAAAAAATAAATTCCTTGACTTTTTCTTGATTTACATTGGGATAAAAAGTGCAGTTTGCCTCTTTGCTGTGGCATTTTTAGAATCAGTGACCCCGGAACAAGAATGTTAGACAGTGAATAATTTTATTATAGAAAATTACCACAAAGGAACTAAAATCCAAATGTACACAAAAAAACTTTAAACACAAGAGATTCAAAAGAACTTTAACATGTTTCTCGTTAAAAGATCCCTCATAACAGTCAAATGTTGGTAATTCTCTCTCGGTACCCAGACTTTAACTGAGAAACAAGGACAGACAATTGTTTTTGCGCGGGAACGATTTTGTCCACTCTTATTGACATATCCTCTTTGTCAAGGTCATGATAATTTTTTAAATGGGACCCTATACTTTTGACCCCGAAAATGGAGAGAGCGGAAAATTTTACAGTCGGATGTGAACTTGAAATGACCTCGAAAGTCAAGGTAAAAGTATGGTAAAGAAATGGTAGGATATATACCATTTCTGACGCCAGATTTCCCGTTCTTTTCGAATGCGATGTTAAAAATAGGGGGTTTCCATTAAAAGAAAACAAACTCTACCTGCACTGACCTTAAAAATTTACCCGAAGGTGAAGATGGTCTTGGTTGCACACACCTTTGTTTTTTATCCACCTTTTGAAAGCCACTTCAACGTTTGTTATTCCCAGGAACAATTTTCAATTCCATCAAGTCGTTCTTATTTGTCTTCCTTTATCATTTGAATTTTTCCAACTGTACTAGTTACCGGATTTTTAGCAGTTTCATGTTGTGAAGGAGTCGCAAAGTTCAAGAGAAAGCCACTGAAGGTCTTTTTCGAAGGAAAGGTTTTTCACTCTCTTCCAAACCCCTAGTACTCTAATTTTCCTCTAAGCCTTGAACATTCTTCAATATCATGCTATTTCGGGGACTTTTTATTATTTGAATTTTTACCTAGACCTTTGAGGTAAGTTCAAGGTCATATCCGATCGTAAAATTTTTTGCTATTTCCATTTTTCGGGTCAAAAGTACGGGGTCCTATTTATAAAGTTACCATGACCTTGATTCAACGCCAAGGTCAAATTTAAGGTCGTCTTAACATACACTGTTGATTTCTAGAAACTTTTGTAGAAAATGCTTTTCTTCATCACTCTTAATTTCCGAATTATTAATTCATTCAAGGTATGAGGATATTTTCCTTCAAATGACCTCTAGATGTGATTTTACCACTTATGTTATTAAATACCGCTAGATAGGAAATTTTCTCCGTGTTTCATTTCTGCAATAAAAAAATGGGGGTTTCCATTTTAAAGAATCACCTTGACCTTGAAATGACCTTGAAAATAGACCTCATTATCAAGGTCATTAGATAAATGACCCCCTCTATCTTTGATAATTTTTTTAAATGCAGTATGTTTAAAGATATTTCTATAGATCAAAATGGCTTACCCTATACGTATGAATGGCTTGTACGATGTAAAAAAATTACATAAAAAACTAATCAAGTGTGTATCAGACACATATTATGGTAGGGTTCTGTAGTAGTTTGTGGTGTTGCCAATTCTTTATGCAAATTCATTGAACGTCTGTCTGAAAGAATACTCCTGTAAAATTTCATCTCAATTGAGGAAATTTTTATCGGAAAGTTTTTTTTATGTCCTATAAATTACGGGACGTAATTTAATCATAATAATTTTCATTGCCAAATTATTCAGATAAAAATCTAACGAAATTATAAGGCTGTGGTGTACAGTTAATCGAACGCACGGGCTGTAATAACCAGCTTTTAAATTGTTGAGTTGCTCTACTGTATAAACGTGAATCAACCTGACTCATACTTATTATTATTTGAGGGAGGATAAATTGGTTCTATATACAGAATATCCCAAATTCGATATTTTTATGGAATTTCTCGTTAACTATTAAAGTTAGTAAAAAATTGATGTGGTATTCATGAGCAGTTTTTTAGGGAAGTTAAAAATGCTGCGAATAGAACTTTTAAAAATTCAGCTTTTAAGCTTCTTAAATTTAATAAAAAATTAAACACTAACTCTGGAAAACAAATTGAAGAAATTAAAAAACAACATGAAATTAAAATGGTATTAATGAAATCCTGAATCAAGTGAAATCTAAAGTATATTGGCCAAAGTTAGCCAGCGATATTCAAAATTACATTAATCAGTGTCAGATATGTCTAGAATCAAAATACGAACAGAATACCTATAAGAAACACCATTTCAATTTACCCAAACTCTTTCAAAACCGTTCAAGCTTATTCACATCGGTATATTCCAAATTGAAAATCAGACAGTATTAACCATATGCGACGCATTTTCAAAATATTCACGAGCTTATCCTATCACTGCTGCTAACAATATATCAGTTTTTGATGTTATTACTTTTATTTCATATCACGGCATCCCTTAAAATATTACTTCTGATAGAGGCCGTGAGTTTAACATTCACGTAATTACTGAATTCGCGCAACTTTAGAAAATTAATTGGTACTACACTGCCGCACGTAACCTTAACAGTACCTCGATCGTAGAAAGACTACATTCAACCCTTATGAAACATCTTGGTGTACTAAGACTTTCTAAACCCGAATTAGGATGCACCAAAATACTCATTTATGCCACTATAGGATATAATTGCTCTGTCCAATCAACTACAGGGTATAAGCCGATTAGTCTCATCAAGGTCATTTTGAGACCCTCAACCCCTTAGACACAACTTTAGAACTTCCATTTAATAGGTAGACAAAGAAGGTAAGCAACGGAGTTATTCCGTGATCCACCCGAGACCCTGGATAACGGCAATCATGTCGTCATGGCAAATACCTGAAAAAAATTTACGACACAGGGAGTTGGTAACCCACTGTTGGCGTCTGGTCAGGGTAATTTTGTTATGTTTGTGATATGTATGCATTTCAAAAAATCAAGTAACAACAACGTTTTAGATTTTTGATGACACATCATTCGTTGTTTTTGATGACAATCTGACGTTTTCTGAAGATACACTTAATTCCGGTAACCTACTTATACCATATTTATCTTTCATTTTATTATAAAAGAAAGTTATACGTATTCAGCCGTTTGTGATATGTTTCTGATGGTACACATTTTTGCCTTTCTTTTGAACGAAAGGTTATCTTTCTCTTGATTCGAACAATGAAGAATGTTACTGTATGTGAAAGATGTGATAGAATCGAATTTAGATGAAGACTTATTGCAAGTATTGAGAAATAAACTGGCACATTATTTTTTATAGAGACCCTTCCTAAAAATTCCATCATGTCACATTGGATAGATATTTTTAAAATAGCTAAGCTATGATCAGGTAAAAAAAATCAATTCCTGAGAATGTTTGTATTCTGAAAGTACGTAGATTAAACCCAGAAGTGAGTACTGTCGCGGTTCAAATTTCTGTTTAAGTGTACTATGGCTAATTCAATTAATTTTTCCTTTTTTTTAGAAATACCCACGTTAGCAAACACAATATCCATATATCTGTCATAAATTCCATGAATAAAACATGCCATTTGTCGGTTAATTGCATTTTTCATTTTACTACAAATCTTCATAATTCTACTCCGTTGTAAATTTCTTTTACAACTTGGTTATTTTATCTTTCTAAATTTTGGATACATTCTTACTCTACAAAATAAGGTTTTATGTTATATTTGATTATCACTTGGCACCTATTTATGTTGCTTTGCTTGTCATTTATTAGACTGTAGGTGGTTGTATTAATTTATCTTGTTGAATTTACCGTAACCGTTTTTCAATTAAATCTCGTTTTCCTGTCTACTATTTGACTGTCTCTCTTCTTTTTATCTTCACTTATGGCAGTTTTTTTGAAATTATTTTGATCCGTTCCGTAGATTTTGGTTTGTTTATATTATTTTCAGGTTAGTTTTGCTGTCACTGTCGAATATGCATCCACAAGTTATTTTATCTTATTATTTAAATCCATTGTGCGGTAATTGGCATATTTCAAATAATTGTGTCAGTGCTTTTGTGTGTTACTGTAGTTATGAAGTGCCCCAATACACCACCTATAAAGTATCCTTTTAAGTTTTTTGAAGGTGTTATAAATTTCAGTTTTGTAATTTGCCTTAGCGGCATCTAATCTGCCGGGTCCTCAAACTCTCAGGAACTCGATAATTATTAAAAGAAAGAAATTATTTTCGTTTGCTATACGTCTGTAATGGCAGGTGGGAAGTACATTTCTTTAATTTAAAAATAACTAGAAGGTTACTTATTTAATTTTGAGTCGAAAATGTTAACTAATTGACCCATTTTACAAATTTAGTTCGGACTACTCTTGTAATCCATGGTTATTCTTGAACTGTCATCTATTTTTATTTTTGAACGCTCTTGAAGGAAATAGCCTATGATATAAAGCCGAATCAATTTTGCCTTGATATTTGACTTTGTTTATTGAAACAACTAAGAAGGCTGTGATTTAATCCTTTAGGATTTTAGGGTGTCAAATAGTTTAAATTTTCCGGTAGTTAAATTCAGTTGTTTAGTAACCTTAATTTTTACCTGTTTTACAGTTGATTGAGTTATTTTTATGGAATAAACTTAGAAATGGGGATTTTAGCTGTTCTACACGTTTTAATGAACGAATTTTTTAACCCCACACAAGAACTGAGTGTAATATCCAGTATTAATTTATTAAAGTTTAAGCTCAAAATTAATTCTTAGTGATTGCATTTATTTAATGTCAAATTTGAATTTGACCATAAAATGTTGTTTTGGGTATCATTATTTTCTCTTAAACTTTAATTTAACTATATTAGATTAGTAAGCTAAATATTGGGTTTTAAGGTTGTTTGTTGTTTCTTTAGGAATATTGATCATTTTTTTTTAGTTTTCTTGCTATTTGATTGCTGTTGCTAGAGTAACGCTTTATTCTTTTGATATTAGTAAGGTTTTAATTTTGAGAGTAGCCTTTGCTGTTTAGCCTATAATTGTTTATATTTTGATACATATTTGTTCCTTGGCTGTATCGTGATAGCTTCAATTTATCAAAGAATTAATTTATGTTACATATTCTAAAGTATATCTAAATTATATTCAATCTCTTAGCCCCACTTTGGGTGTAAAATTGGTGAAAATACAATAATATAGTATGGTGGTATGACTGGTGGTTCGAACACTTTTAGTCTGACTTTAAAGTTAGTAAAACTAAGCGTTGGCAGTAACCAGTAGTCTCAAATGCTATTGCATATTTTATTTTTATTGTCATGTGTAATTTATTATTTTGTAAAGTAAAGTTTTTGTTTTATTTTATATTGAATAAATATTGGTAATCATCCGGAGACAGATTTGACTATTTATTTAATTCTTACTAATTGGTTATTGATTAATATTTCACAATCCTATAATACTTCAACTTTAAGATCATCTTCGATATCTTTTTTTTTCTGAATATGTAGAAGATTCTTAATTTAAATAGAAGTTAGCAATTGATCAATATGTCTATTTGGCGAAGGTTGATTAACAAATTCATTTGCTTTTAAATTTAATTTTTATAAGTTGTCTTAGACGCTCTTTTTTTGTAGTTTTTTTCTTCCTCGCGTTTTTTCTTTTTTGGTAAAATCCTTCAGTTATCAGTTAATGAGCACCGCTGTTTAATTGGTAGCTACACACCACTACATCGTTGAGCAGTGTTGCAACTTGATTTGTATGAGACAGTCTCACCCTAGAAATAATGGGCAAACTTAGTATTATTTTTTTTAGTATTTTAAATGATAAGAACCCAATCAATTTTATAAATTACAGTTTATTCCTCTTTTTTTTTTTTTTTTTTTTGTAAGGCGTTGCACAATTTTCAGATATTCTATCTCATGATCATAAAATATGTAGAGTTTGCGTTATGTTTTGACGCCAGTGGGTACTAGAGTTTGTATCGTATTCAACTTTAGTTGATTTTTTATAGTATTAGTTAACTTCATTAATATTTATTGATATTATTTTACCTTAGTCTATTTCAATCTATTTTCTTTTTTTTTTTGCTTTAGTTCACTTCACAGTTTAATAATTATAATGTATTACGTTTTACAACTCTAAACTAATTTGTAATTTTGTAATCATTTGAAGTTGAAAATTGTGTGTTTATTTGGACTGGATAATTTTATTTAGTGCATATGCAGCTTTATGCTAGCAACACAACTATACGTATGATTAAATCCTTTTCTTGTTTTTTATTAGCTAGTTTTATGACTTACATGCTTACTTGCCTATCTATTATCAAATTCAAATTCGAATTTAAACACCTAACGATATCGCAGAAGATTTCTACATTCAACCTAGGCATAGATGCATTGGTGCGCTGAATAACTCATCCCTACTCTGGCATAGAGGTTATTTCAGCATATTTCCTCGCTGGCGTGGTTACTAACTTTTAACTAAACTTTGGTTATATTATTTGATTATTTATTCTGGTAATATTCTATTAATGAACTTCTTCTCACTTAACTGTGAGAAAGTTGGGACAACCGTGAATATGTACAATTGTTCAGTGACGCGGTGCGCCTCCTTTTTTTCATCCCATAAAGTCATTAATGCATTGCGAGCCTAATTCTATCAAATTAAATAAATCGCTTAAAGACAACAAAGATCAAACAGTTAAAGCCACTCAAACCCAAATTAATAAAGTCAGTTCAAACTTTAATCGCAAGGAGTCACTCAGTCACTCTGGGCTTGCCAAGGCAGCTCGAGTTGGAGAGCAGAATCCAAATGTGATCAACCTCAAAACAGCGCTTAAAGGTACAGCGCAACCACCAAATGGCTCATTTTAAGAAACCAAGAACAATGATTCGTAGCAGTTTAATACAAAAACGTGCATACAGGGACATCATCATTCCTCTTTCTGAGGTTAGCCTTTAGGCTGGCAGGGTAAGACTTTCTGCAAATATGGCATAAAATGACATCTAATTAAGCTATGCATCAAAGTTTACAAACTGTCCTTTATTAAAAGGCCCTAACAAAGGATTATTTCTAAAGAATCTAAGTGTCATTCGCTGAACTAAATTTGATAAATTTCTGTATTAAAAATTTAGTGGAAATAGAAACCGAAACTAGTTTTTGATTCCAAACCATATGGCAACCAAAGGTTAATTTCAATTCTTAAAAACCTTTAATAATTACTAGACCTCCCATTTTAAATGAAACTATATGGCTACCTTGGCTTTAAAGGATCCATATTTATTACATTAATAAATCTAATAGAAAATATTTCGGATTTAAGTTAAATAAGTTGCATCAGTCTAATTGCATATCATTTAGCATTATAGACCACCATTTTTTTTCGAAGTTAATAAAACCAGTATTAGTTTATCCTAGAAATTAAGGTTCTAATTCCGTCTGATATATTGATGATTTCTTATTAAGAGGGAATTCCTATGCATTCAGACGCAGACTAATCTAATAAAATTTGAGGTATTGTTACTGTCGTAAAGGATTGTTTGAAAGTCTTTATCTCTGGAACTAACTACAAACTTCTTCGCTTTCATAAATTCTCCTTCCGATTTGGCCCTTGGCTTCTTACCGAAATGTAGTTACACTTGAAACCTGACTAAATTATTCAAAGACTATGGTAAATGACACTTTCACGGAAGATTTAACAGACAAATTAATCATTCTGGTAACGAAATAATGGGTACATCTATTATCAATATTAAAGAAATTATTAGGTATTGCAAAAATAAGATTTTTAGCTGGAAAAACACAAGGATATTTCTAGATCTTTTAAAAGGAATATATCAATAATAACAGATCTATTTACTGGACACTGCCCTCTGAGATGCTATCTTAAAAAAATAGGCAAAGTTGAGAATGAGATTTGCCGTTTGTGCGACTGTGCATTCGAAGCAGCGGAACATCTGCTATGTGAATCTATGACACTGTTCTGCAAATTTGTGATACCTGAAGAAACAAAGCACACCCCCAGGAAAAAAAATAGACTTCATAGAAAGTCTAAATATTCTGGACCTATATTAGAAAAGGGAAACGTACAGAATATCTTATAGGTAGAAGCTCTGAATAGGGCCAAGGCAAGCCGGACAACCCACTCACAATTGACAATATGCAATGACAAAGATTGAAATTGAAGTAGTAAATAGATTGAAGACTTCAGGTATTGATAGAATCAAACCCGTTGTTGTATTGCCTTTTTAGCTGAAGACTTTCCTAAACTCTTTAGAAAAGACCGTAGGAAGGATGAAATATATTTCTTTTTATTACATTTAGAAAACCTCATTACAATGCTACCGCTCAAACCATGGGATATTTTCTAAAAGAAGTAGGTTTAATATTTACTAGTTCGCAGCGCACAGTACGTGCCATGCGTTCACCTCGCCTGTAGCTAGATATGGTAACATTCGACTCAACATATCGATATCAAGCGCATTGTATGATTTAACAGTCGGTCCACTAAGTCAATAATTTTACTTCCTCTGTCAAATTATGCATGACCTCGTTGAATAATAAATTTATTTAAAGTAAGATTATGCCTACTAAATATATTGATTTTTTTTTCGAATATTATTTGAAGATAGTATAATCTAAGTTTATTCTAAATTTGAAAATTTAAATTAGGTAATATAGCGGAACTTGAATTTAAAGTTTTATTTTGTTTCTGCCTTATAGATTTCAAATTAAAATAAAAAGTTATTTAAAGTAAATATTATATATAATTTTTAACTTATTTTATGTTAAATTTATTAGTCCTAATTTATTAACCGTATTTTGAAAAATAAACCTGCGTAGTTATTTTTCTATAACTTACTTTACACATCTAGCGGTTCATTTAATTTTTGAAGCGAGTCCAAAATAAAATTAATTTTGTTTGTGCCGGAGAAAAATGTCTAAAAAATCAGCAGTTCCATTCATAGAATTTTGTTAGTTTTACCAATTTTTTTTTGCCCTCAATCCTATATTTTTGTTACATATTATCTAATGCTCAATTCAAATTTACTTATTTTGAAAAGTGACAGTTAATATTTATTGGTTTATTTTCAAATATGTAAAAATTCGAATTTTCTGTTAAAAAACAATTTTATCTATACTTATGAGTGGTGTTGTCTTGACCGACTAACATGCCAACGCAAAGCCAAATCTATAAGATAGAATCATTAAATTTCTGGAAAACATTGGCAACACCATGTAGGTACCCACTAAGGAAAATTTTTTGAAAATTCGCTTTCTAGAGTAATTGTCATTTGATGAATTTTTCGATATCTCTTGATCAAATAGTGATTTTGGTCTCAACAAAGAGCTCATAACAATATCTAAAAATTAAATTCTTGATTTTTTAATATTCGCAATTTAAAAGGAAAAAATGGGTTAGATGTCGATTTTCTCTGCGAAAAATCACGATACTAACATGATTTTGGTTTCACATACCCTGCATACGCTTATCTAAAAAGCAATTTCTGCATTTTTTGAAATTGCTCTTTGTAGGCTAAAAAGGGTTCAAATTTGTTTTTACTATTTTGTCAGATAACGAAATATTGCATAGGTTTTGGTCAAAATTCATTAGTATTCAGCGGCAATTGGTAAAAACAGTATAAAATTTATTTTTCAGTGATATCGTAAGTAGAAGCAGAAAAATAGCGAAAAAAGTAAATTAATTATTGCGGCACAATGTATTAGTCTTCCAAAATTGTTCCTCACCACCTCCTTTCTTCTTCCTCTTTCTTTCCTTACGAAGCTTACATAGCGTAACAAAAAAATGTCAGCTATGGGTATATAACGTAAATTGCGCAAAGGCACATATCTGTACTCCCGGGGAGCCTAAGGATAAATTGCTGACCAGATGTAATTCAAAATTTGTGCAATTTTTCAATAAATTTAAAAAATATTATAATGTCATGGAAGTGAATATTTGAAAAGTAAATTTTTATATCCAAAGAAACATGCTCAACGGCATTCAATGAAATTTTTTTGGGAGTCCTAAAAGCATCAGAATAAATATAGAACTTGAAGTTAATTATTGTGTGATTATATAAAATGATAAACAATAGAATAATTCGTCATAATGCGTATATTTAAAAAGCTCCTAAATTGATAAAAATAATCGTAAAAATCAGACTATATTAGCATGTTTTTAATCAGTTTGCATTTACGCTAGAATGATCCGATTTGCATGATTCAAGATGCATTATTTTCGTCAATTAATACTCTCTCAAATATTCATAGTGTAATGGATTACTTTAGATTACATTATCGAGAAATAGTATGAGGTAATTAATTATATCTGATTTATTTGCGCTGAGGCTATTAAAATAAGGAAATTTCATTAGCCACGACGGGTAACTGTTAGTTATAAATATATGTACACATAATATTTTAAAATCTGAACAGAGCTTCTTAAGAAAGCAGTTACTTTAAATCAAAATTTACTAATACTCTATCCAAAGTAATACAATCATTAATTGGTACCTCAAAATTTGAATATGTAGCGATGTTGAGAATACGACATACCTTATTAAGAGTTAATACTCATTTAGACTTGTTTCGAACTGTAATGTTGTAATAATATTATCGGATGTTTTCGCATGAACGACGATCTTCTTTATCCTATGATATATTTTGCTATTTTAATCTTAATATAACATTCAATATTGGAGGTTATCCATAATTTTCCAAAATTAGCTTAAAGTGGTACTTTCACACAGCAGTAATTAACATCCCCTTTTTCTGAAATTCACGCTATTTCTATAAGAGAACATTTGAGAATCTGCAATACTTGAAAAATAAATAACATTTTTAGAAAATGTCCACAGACTTTAAACTTATTTCAATTATGTTGGGACTGCAACAGTGTTATTAAAAATTTAAAATTCAATAAAATATTATGAAAGATTTTACGGTCTTGGATTTAGTTTAATAAGCTACTGCTTTTCTTCTTCATCCAGGCAACTTATTTCCTGCGAATTCACTTATGGTTCTCTCTCCATACGCGTTTCGATTACGTAATGATCTCATCAGTGGAGCTGTAATGAACCAAGAGCAAAACTTACAAGAATATTCTCAGAAAATAAACTGTCCGTCTATCTTTTTTCTTTTAAACCATTGGAAGGAGAAGAAAAGCGGAAGCTTATTAAACTAATTCTACGGTCGTAAAATATTTTTATAGCTTGTTTGTGAATGCGTGTGGAATTGGGGATCAGTACACTGCGATCAAATAGGTCTATTGTGTCAAATAGAGCAGGACGTCCAATCCTATTTCCCTTAGGAACCTTAGAATTTTGGAGGACTATAAAGTGGGTAATTCCCCTTTTTCTATTTTTCTAAAGTGCTGCACTCTGAAAGGATGTGAATAGAGATTTCGCCCTCTTCCTCGTAGAATCTGCACTCTTCTGTTTCTGCCAATCCTAGTTTCTTGAGATGCTCCTTCAGGTGGCGTCGAGATTCCTGTCAGAACTCTAAGTTGATTTTTGCTTAGGTTTATGCATTTCTTTCCCAAGAACTATCTACGCTTATCTCATCTCTTACCGATCCGTCTACTGACTCCACAGAAAGCTTCGCGCCCCAGAAATGGTGTATCAGCCTCTTTTCTCAAGAGCTTGTCTACTATTTCATTCCTCTCTACCCCTGCGTGTCCCGGTACCCACAGGAGAATGACCTTATTATTCTTATCTAATTCGTTTTATTCCTTTAGGCATTCCCAATAAAATTTTAATTTTTGCAGTTTTCCGCTACTTCGGTGTATGCATAGATGACGTTTAACTGTTGATATTTTACACTCTGATATCGAAAATGTGTAACGGATTAACATCCTGTCAATACAGGTATATCTCGAAATTCAGATTTTATATATATTTCCTGTGAATTTTGCTTTTGGTTCGTTACAACTCCACTGATGAGATTATTAGGTAACCGAAACGCATATAGAGAGAAAACCAGAGCTGAATTCGCAGGAAATAAACTGTCTGTCTTATCTTTTTTTTCTAAACGTCCTAAAGGAAAAGAAACACGCTAGCATATCAAACTAAATGTTACTCCTTTGTTTTTCATATCTTTACGATAGCTGCTATAGAAATAATATTTTTTTAAAAGAATTTGATCATTGCAAAAGAATTTTACAACAGGAAAAAATATATTCCATCCACCAAAGTTAGGAATAATAAAAAATTGTGCGAAACCACTTAACTGTGAAAGTTACTCTTTTCAGTACCTTCAGTAAACAAAAATTTCGCATGTTCTTAGGTATAAAATGTATCTCCAATTACACATTCAGGATGTTAACAACGAGTACGGAGAGTATTTCCATCAGAACATATTAAGCATGTTAAGTAGAGTTCTGTTATACTACCAGAAAAACGTTAAACCGTAAAGAGAGAGGCTGTAGATATCAGTTATAAAATATAAAGCAATTTATGTGCATATACAAAATTTTTTGTGAAAAATTACAACTGTAATCATGACATAAACCTTATTATTTAAATTCACAATAATTTTGAGCTAATATGACTTCGAGATATAAACGAAACTGAATTCTTATTTAGGTTCGTTCAAGGTCACTTATTTCATTCTAATTTATACATCAGTATTGCTTACAAACTAAGACTTTCGAGAACAGTCTTAACTACAGTAGTAAGTTCTTTATTTTTTCCTGTAATTTCTCACAATGACTTTACTTGTTTAAGGAATCAAATGTGGAGAAATTCGAGAACTCTATGGTATTCAGCGAGTTGAAGTAGCATTACAGACCTTGGATAAAATTAACAATGATCCAAACTTACTGCCGAACTTAACTTTAGGCGTAGAAATAAGAGATGAATGTTGGTATGCACCTGTAGCCTTACAACAAACTATAGAATTAATAAGAGACGCTATCACACCAATGTCAAATTCAAAATTTTGTGCAGTAGAAGGACAGCATGAACAACCTAATAGTGGTGAAAATAAAGGACCACTCGTGGGAGTTGTTGGACCCGGTTCAAGTTCGGTAGCATTGCAAGTACAAAACTTATTGCAGTTGTTTCATATACCTCAGGTAAGTAAAAAAACTTGGGATAGTATTTTTTTCTTTTAAGTACAGTACTGTCAATGTTTGTGAAAACAATCCGATGTGATTGCATTTTTATTTTTTCTTTAAAAAATTTCTTGTTGAGAGTGAATGTCCATATTTTGCTCCCCAAATTCTCCTTTTCTAGATTCGAAACTCTTCCTCGAGACACAAGGTAATTGACAAAATCCGTGTAAAATTAATTTATTTTTTAAATTTACTGATACGCTGAGCTTTCTCTCTTTCTTGGCAATACTCATAAAAATGCACAAGATCGGTTATATATTTTTAAATTAATAAAGTTTCACATAATGCACCCTGATATTCCTATGTAACATATGTTAGAGTATGGTATAATATAGTGGAATAGTGTATGGTGGTATATGTCTAAGTTTTATTTTCCATGTGGGAAACTTACGCACAATCTTCGAAGTTATGTGATTGATGATTGGTAGGTGTATAGACAGCTAATAATTTATTTTACGATTTTTACTGATATAAGAAATAAATTTATTTTATTATTTAATTTACTGTTTAAATTATGAATATTTGATAAAAAAAAATATAGTAATTAAAGTACATGTTAACTTTTTATATTTGTCTCAAATTTCAAAAACAAAATGCTGGTCGTAGAAAGAAGAATTTTTTTCTCAGAAATCAATCAGTAGTTAGAAAGGGACATATTTAAATGAAAATTTTTCCTAATTGAAAAATGTAACGTTCCTCAACTTTCGGACAACCAGGACAATATTAGATAAAAATATTGTCCTTATTAACGCAAATGCGCGCATGCGAAATTTGATTAATTTTCCACCTTGCAAAAAATAATATTAACTGCAGAAATAACTTATCCATCAGAGAGCGGTCTCGCTCACTGTTAATTGTATTCTTGGTATTATGTATATATAGTGTATATTTTTAACTAATAAAAGCGTTATTTTTCATTTTTGCATATAGTAGCCTCTACCTTTTCACTAATTCAATTAAATTATAATTTTGTAAAATTAGTACGGTTTTTCTTTTGATGAAATCTTGCTATCCCTATTTCTTATTGTATTCAATTTATGTTTAGATTTTGTCTTTCATAAATTCATAGGAGAGTTTCTTATTAAATTTGTTTATTGTATTGTTTTAAAGTAAGCAAAAAAAGATCAGATATGAGAGTATCTACTTGTATTCTTGACCCACTGTTGAGCACGAATTTTCTTTTATAAACCACAGCAGGGGTGGCAAATTTATAATGTAAAATGGTTTAATTATTTTTGAAATAACTAATACTCGGAGAAATATATAAAAGTGCAATTCTTTAATTTTTACAGTTATGTCACACAGTTGTGTCATTAAATTTACGAACAGATTCTGGGAAATATTTTTTATTTTCTGAGTAAATTACTGTAATAAGTGTTTAAATGTATACTTGCGATTACTAGTAGCTCTTGGGACTAAATATTTTTCCATAGAATATTGTTTATTGGCAAATGGGGTATAACGCTTTACTCTTGTCCAGGGATATGGGCGAAGGACACAACGGCAAAGAAAATGGAGAAGATGGAATTCAGTACAATGGATCTGGTAGAAGAGACATCCTACTATAGTTAGCGTCTGTCCCAGAATGGGCGGCTAACAATGTCTGTCTCGAAGCGAGCGGCTGAACTAAAACTCACCAACACGCCTGAAAAGCGAGGTGTTTTATTGTCAAATTTTTTCCAATGGAAAAGAACTTCTTATGAAGGTCTCGAATCCTCGGCGGTTCAGGCGATACCAGTCGAGGTAGCGGTTGAAGAATATCAGGAACCAGGGTGCTACCGAATTGCACCAGGCTGCCAAAAGAGAACAAAATTAAGCATCCGATCAAAAAATGTAAGAATACTCTTCGGAGAACATGGTTTGTTGTAATTGGAACACGAATTAAATCTTATCAGGTGGGATAATACTTTTGGGTTAACAGGAGTTTGAAGGAGGGAGGAGGTATGTATAACAGTGAAATCGGGCAATCTCCTCTACTATAAAGGTCCCGAAGATGAAAGTCAAAAGACTAGCACCGAAAGTAATAGTGCTAGAATCGTGTCATAGATCGTGTTTGTTTGCTAATGTGCCAGATTTCATCTAAGTGTAGAATAAAAATAATACAATGTTATGTGCTAACCTCGGCATCTATTGATGTGGAAATGGAATAATTTCATGAAAGTTTGAACAGCGCTATGGAGAAATATGTCTCATACTACATAATGATCATAGTAGAAATAGGAACAAACTGAAAAATATGTGAGCAACCGTAGTTTTAACCAAAGAAATACAATAAGTATGAGAATGTTAAAATTTTTTAACATATCACCGCATTTATGTTATGAATTTGTTCTTTAAAAAGAGAAGACAAAAAAATGGGCCTGCCTCAGTCTAGATGGACGGACTAAGGACGAAGTCGACTATATACGCCCAGAAAGTAAACAAATAATACAGGATGTATCCACCCTGAATAGGTTTATAATAAACAGCGACCATCCAATAGTAAGAGCGACTGTTAGAAAAACGAAATAAGCACAGGGCAGAACAGTTATAAGAATTGATGATAAACTACTGATACAAAAATCCAAATAGTACCAAAGGAAAATATTGAAAGATGATGGAGGATGCAACGAACATACTAAACTAGGATACGAAAGAGAAAATACAAATATTTTAGAAAGGTGAAAAAAATGAAATTTAATCCAAAACAACAAAGGAATAAAAATCTTAAGAAATTTTAACAGAACTAAAGATAAAGAATGGAACGAAACCAGAGATAAAAAAGAAATCGTTAAAATAGCAGAACAGTTCTATGGAGGCCTCTATGACACAAAGATAGAGAACATTGAACACACACCATTTTCAAGTGCTGCTTCCTCGACGGCTGTTCTGCCGTCGAGGAAGCATCACTTGAAAATGCCAGCTGAGATGTGGGCGAAACATCGTGAAGATTTTTCTATTGACGAACGGATTGAAAACCGGAAAAATACCAGTGCATATATATATATATATATATATATATATATATATATATATATATATATATATATATATATATATATATATATATATATATATATATATATATATAACAAAGCAACATCGACGGTACAACTGTTAAAATTAATAAAGAAAATAGAACAAGGGGATACACTATCATCAAAACTGTTTATTTCAGTACTACATAGCGAAGTTGGAAATGTAGAACATATGATGGAAGAACAATTAGGGGCAGACCTCCAGCGAGATGGACCGATGACTTGAAAAGGTCGGCCATTTTCGTTTGGGTCAGGGAAGAATAGAATAATGAAAGATGGAGAGAAATTGGGAAGGCCTATGTCCAGAAGTGAATCGACTAAGAAGGCCTATGCTGATGATAATGAGGGTATGGAATACAAATGACTAAACATTTGCACAGTGTACAGGCGACATATTATTTAATGAATATATAAAGTAGTTTTCTATTACGATCAACAAATGTATATTGAAGATTTACAGATACTTTTGAAAATAATAGTTTCGTTTTATCACATAAAAATTAATTATCAATTACTGTATAAAAACTCCGAAAATTATTTTTTTATTTATTTTTAGAGTGCGCAAAATGACATTTCCCTTTGTTCTTGCAAAACTCCAAATTGTACAAAAAATAAATAAGTAGACACTTTGCTGCAAATAAGTAGCATTTACTTGCATTATATTAAAAATCAATAATTTACTTCACTATTAACCGGCGACGGGCTTTTTTTTCAAAATTTTGACATTAGTAGCAATTTTGAGTTAGAACCATCTTTCTCTTATTTAAGTGATTTCAAAGTTGACCGTTACAACAAAACTGACTGCTAATCTGAATGCATTTTTTTCCAGAAAATTAATACATAATTCTTAAAATTTTGTCATGCTTGAATATAAAGGTTCATATCTAATTGAAAGTAATTATCATTATTCTAACAATGATTCCAATATATTTTTAACAGATAAATGTTTATTAGCTTAGAGCTGCCTAAAAAAACGTCAAATAAGAATTTGAATACAAGCTTAGTTAATATTATTTTTGTGTAAATTTGTTTGGACGTCAACAATAGTAAATTATTGTGACTTTGGCCTGATTTATGAAGTTGTTACTTTTATTATTTATAATTTAAATAAAATACTATCCTAAAAGAAATTGAAAAACTTGCACCAATCTGAACTTACTTTGAAAAATTAATTATAGAAATTTTCCAAAAAACACAATAAAAATGTATATATTTTATTCCTTCTAATGTCATTTTTTTAAATTTTGAAACATTTCGTGTACTACGTGTAATTTAGGAGTTTTTTTTGAAATGTTTGCTTTTAAAACGTATTATATTGTTGCTCAGGTCAAGTAAGGGCAGCCTATATAACCATAATTCTAACAACTTCTTACGAATATGAGATAAGCCACCCATTATTGATACTGATGGGGATTTGAAATATTTATCAGCAAACACGTCTGCATAAGTTAATTACACAATGAGAATTAGAATTTTATTCTAAACCTGTATACTGTTTATTTTATTTTGCTCGAGTCACTAAGTCTGCTAGTATTTTTACTAAATGTTATGTTATCCTAAGAGTTTGGTATTATTCCACCGGTCAAGTTGTTAAATAATAATTAAAAAATAATATTTTTTATTCTGTGTCATTTGAATACTTATTTTTAAATTACTTTCCTTGAAAATTTTCTATAAACAGGTATAATTTCCTGTTTTGTGTCTATTTCTTTCCTTTCACCCAATTCTCAAGTTACTCCTAAATTAAGTAACCCAGAATTTTTCTCCGAGAGAAGGAAATAGGTAAATTTTGTTATAAATTTTGGATTTTTCACCGTTAAATAGGTTATTTCAGGTTAGTATTTTTTGGTATCATTCATTATAAAGTAGAAAATGGTGTTTGTTTAATAATAAAAAGATGTGGATAGATATGATGTTCTAGGGCTACAAACTACCACTTATTTGACTTAAATAAACCTGACTATTTTAAGACCTTATTAGAACTCGAGTTAATGTTACTGTTAAATCTATTTCCAATAAATAATATTTCTCGTAACTTTAATTTCTTACGATTTTTTAATTTCGAATTTATTTATAATGCTAGAATGCATACAGCATTTTCTTTAAACATAATTTATGATTTTGTAATTTTTACGTGTAGTTTTAACCAATCTACTGTTGAAGGGGTTACATTTTTTTATAGTATTTAACTCATTTTTCGGTTTAAAAATATCAATTTTATTTTTAGGTGGGATATTCCACTACATCAAGGGATTTATCAGACAACAGCAGATTTCATTATTTTTTAAGAGTTGTTCCTTCAGACTACAATCAAGCACAAGTTATGCTAGATATTGTAAGATATTTTGGATGGACTTATGTGTCGGCAGTTAACACTGATGGTATGTAAACTAAAATAATTTGCTCACTATCACTAATATTTTATTTATAACACCTAATTAAGCTCAGACGATTATTTAATTTGAAAAGTTGCGCATATTTTCGAATGCTAAAAAAAAACAAAGTCAACAAAGTCATTCCATTATGATTTATTGTTAAAATATTTTTATTGTCATAATTTGAATTTAATTATATTTTACATTTATCTCATTAACAAAAGATTAACTTATTTTCAATTACGGTAAATAGGTAACAGAGATACGAATAAAATGTTTTTTAAAATGAGCTTGGAGGTAAGTGGGATAAACGATTAGATTTTTAACTTAAAACATATAAGAAAAAAGACACATACAGGATATCTATAGAAAATACTTCGTAGTTTAAAAAGTTTTGGTAAACAGCATAACGAACTGTCCGAGCTTATTTTATAAAATAAATAAAAGTAAATTCATAAAAGATTCAAACACAATTCAGAGTTTTTTTTCCGAAAATGTTGTTTTACTGTTTACATTTTAATTTTATTTTATTAAATACTGCTTCAATTTGATTTTCTCTTGAATCTTAATCGTTCTGGAGATTTATAAAATAAGGGCATTTGTTGTCATAGCTTAGACATGTAAAATATATCAATTGGCAAATTTACTTTTATCCAAAAATTAACCAGAATATAGTCCCACAATAACCATTGGAGTTATTGTCGTAAATAGTTTTAGAGTAATGATTTTTTAATATCTGAATTTAAACATTTTGTATCTTAACAACGAAGCCCTTTAGGGCATATGTTCACGAGGAGTTTCTTACTTAGACTTACGCAAATAACTACCTCTTGACTCAGCATCCAATAAATCCCCCGTATTACTAAAGACTCTTTTCATTCTCGTTAGAGTAATACTTGCGTTTTTTCAACTGTTAACAAGTTATTATTAAAGGTTGGATCGACTTCATTGCAAATATAAAATTTTATTTGCAGGTATGCAGCATCGATTCCAATTTGAATAGCTCATGTCAGATAAAATTACGGTCTCTATTATTCGAAATTTCCGATCGAAAATAAAAATACTTTTTCGACCTATATAAACTGACATCTACTCGAGATCGGTTATTTAGTGTTACTAATCCTTAGGCCATATTCTCACTATAGGGCCGCTCTCCATACCATCTTGGCCGTTAAAATATTCTTACAGGAGAAACGATGAGCCTATTTACAATATCGGTTTCGCGGAGATTTCAATATCGTAAACTCTTTTTCATTTAAAAAAAAATTATCAAATTGAGAGCGAACCGATATCATATCGAGAGCGGCACTATAGTCAGAATCAAGCCTTAATGGCCCACAGAGAGTTTAGCCATGACAAAATAATCAGATGCTGCTGTTCAGTTTCGAAATTGCTATTATTATATACCCATATATTCGCCAGATTCCAACTCACGTGTCCTCACAAGTACCTGTAGTAGCAACTTTTAAATAACGCATAATAAAAGGTAAATAAAATCTCGACCACGATAAACATAACTTTCACCATGGTCTCAAGAAGAGCATTCAAATATAGAGATATAGGCTCAAAGTAAAGAACAATTCCGTTAACATCCTCCCAGTTACTACAAGATGTCGACTAAAATAGTAAAGTACGTGTTGGCAACGCACGTAGAAAATATTTACATCAAAAGTTTAAAAGTCAGAAGTAGTGAAGAAATGGACAGAGTTGTCACCCCCACCCCTGATCTTTTCCTTGGCTACCTTCATATGACCTTAACTTTGACTCTGGCCTTGAATTTAATCTTGATCACATATACATGTATAGATGATTTCTTGTCTTTGATATAGATTTTTCTCATTTGTCCAGGAATGAGTTTGTTATATAAGAGAACGGGGAAATAATTGAGCTTATACCGACGCAACAGCAGTCGCATAAGTTCGAAAAATGATGTAATAATACCATAAGACCGTTATTACTGACTGTTTTCTAAAGTTCTATAATGAACAACGTATTTTTGTTTTATCGTTGGCGATTAGCTTGGACAATTGCGCTCTTTCGGTAGAAGGTTATGATATTTTCAACCAAGAAACGAAGATCAGAATGTACATTATATCCCAATAATGTAAGTTACACCCACTTCCAAAACATATCCATATGTGCTACCATCATTGATATTCATTATATTTAAATCTAATATTTTGCGTTATGATAGGCATCTGAAACCACTAAATGAAAATGCCTGAGACATACTATGACAACACAGATATGTGAGATCGAGATAGTGGACTTAAAATTAGGTAAATAGATGTATTTCTCAATATGTTTCCCTTCTATACACATCATATCAAGATATGTCAAAAGCTCCAACTCTACCAGGTTTTCCCCAGATACAGTCAAAAGATAAACTTGGAAAGGTGTAATACTGCGCAAGATTTAATATATATGAACTGACTTACATTTATTCCGAAAATTTTCAAAAATATCGGTTAATAATGATACATTTGATGTTAAACTTAAATAATCGTTGAAATCATTTTTTGTTGAAAGATTTAGGTTATTTGCTTATTCCATTGAATCGGTGGGAAAACACACACAAGTTAAATTTACCATCATTCGTTGATACTTAAACCGTTACTTAAATTTTCCAAAGATGTCGCCAAAAATTTTTAACTAACAATATATCTTAATCTCAATCATGCATAATAATGCTCTTTGCATATGATATATACTTTTCCTTCCTTTAAGCTATCACGTCAATATTATTCCCATATCTACATAACTATTTTATAAACATCGTTACCGCAAATTATGAAATTCTATAGGAAAAAAGGTAATTTTTAATTTAAATTACAGGTAGAACGTACAGCTTCGATTCCATCTAAAAAGGCTTTTGCCGTATTTTCCCCACGATATAGCTCAAATTTGGGAACCGAATCATCAAAAGAACATTTTATTAGAAAAGCAAAAGTGTATGGCACATGTTTTAAACTTTATAAAGTGGCTTTTTGGCTCGCATCACATGTATGTTCACTGTCGCCATTTGTTCCTTATTATTTCCGAATTATTAAATTTAACGTTATATTTTTTGGGTAAAATTAAAATATTTCTACGTTTTGTATATTTATATTTCAGCAAATTGAGGTTAGTTTTATTTTAATCCCTTTGCGTCATATATTGTTTCTCACCATATATTATAATCTCTTCCCAAAAATGGCCAATAAGTCGTACGCACCTCGACGGTACATGGTAGAAGACACTTTTATCTTTTACTTGAACCTTCAATGGAATATACGTGCTGCGAACACTAATATGTGGTATATTAGTGTTTAATCTCTCTATGCCGGCTAAATCAGCTAAAAACCATTAAAATAATTATTTATTAAACACCTATAACAGTGCCAAAGACCAAGAGACTCTAGCTCGGGAAAAGGAACTACAATTTCTTCACCGGTGAGAAGTTACAAAGTAGGTTATTTTAAATTTTTGAGATCGTCGTACCTTTGTCGTCAATTTGACTGAAATTAAATTCTTTATCAGCGCCCAAATACAGTCCACTATATAAATCGTACATATTTCTGGTCTTTCGAGCGGATTTTCTGGTCGAGTCGTCTGCCAATTGTGCAATTTTCATTGCTTTTCATTGATAAAATTTAATTTCAGTTTGCATAAAGTACTCAAATTATTTATCATTAAAATTCCAGTACGACATTTTTTAATCGGCCCTACAGAACAGCGATTTCAAGGTTTGACTTGGGTACCGATCGCGCATCCAGTTTGATTAATGAGAACTCACGCCTTCCTTTCTGCCTTTAGATTTTGGGAAAGTAGTGCAGAAAATACATTACAAAATTTAATTATTTTTGGTTTTCACTACACTACAATAATTTCTCTTGTCGGCATAATAAATAATTTTCTCTGAAAAATTGTAATATTGCTATTAATTGGCTTTAATTTAAGCTAAATAATATTTAATAATATATTTTTTTTTCTACAAGTTAACGATAATTTAATTCAAACATCTACTTTATCTTTGGTGATAATACTCTCTCACTCAAACTCTCTCTCATTCATTTCAAGTTAAATATATTGCACTAATTTTTATACAGATCTGCTCCAAATTAATGCACTTCCTAATTGTTGCTCCGCCTGAAATAAAATTTAATTATTTTTTCCCTATTTTTAAATACATTTACCTATTCTTTAAGGGCGTTATACCAACTCAGATATTATATCATGTCAAATGACAATCTTTTCACAAAAGTTAAAGACAGAACACCTCTATTATATAATAACAATGAAATATTTTGTTTGGGATATCAAGAATGTTACATTGGACAAACTACATAATAGCTTAAACATCGTATAACACAATACCAAAGCGATTATTGCATAGGTAAAAACCGTACCTGTACCGTTGTGGAACATCACTCAACAACAGGACATAATTTTGATTATGATAATGTCAAAGTTCTAGAACACTAAAAATTACAAGAGCAGACTATTCCTCGAAATGTGTCATATTAATAACCAAAAAAATGACATCAATTATAAATCGGACACTAGTTAGCTAAGTAATCTTTACTGTAATATTTTAAATTTAAGTTGAATGTTGTATACCAAAGAGAATATATATATATATATATATATATATATATATATATATATGTATATATATATATATATATACATATATATATATATATATATATATATATATATATATATATATATATATATATATATATATATATACTGTATAGATAAATGATAAAACTCAATTTTTGTTTGAGAATGAAAGATAAAAATCATGCACCGAAGGGTTAAGATCAAACATTTATGGATAATAAATCAGTAAACATAGTTTAGATTAAGATAAAATTAGAATTAAGCATAGTATAGGATGTATTGTTTAATATATAGTATAGATAATTAGTTATAGTTTTTAGAAAATGTCAATATTTACCAAAATGCTTGACTAAGCATATAATTTTCAAACTGATATTTTCAGTAAATATCTGACTTATTTTCCTCTTTAAAGACAAAAGTTTAATAAACAACTTTGTTAAAAATATTGAACAAGATAGAGGAAATATTATTATAAACTAATATATATTTTTGTTTGAACAATAAGTCAGTGAATACGTGCAAAAAACTAATAATAATGTGTCACTCATCGTATTTGGTCCCAATAAAAACAATCACACATTGACACAAAAAGTGCGTGTAGTGGAATATTAGTGCGGAATTCGAACAAAAATACTGTGATAAGTGAAAAACAAACATTAATGTTCGATATTCAGGAAGAATGTTATAGTTTTAAGGATTATTTAATAAACTATATGGAAATAAAAACCATGTATAGTGCAAAACTGTAAAATATAGTACAAATTTATTTAGTTTATAAGGTAGATTTAAGTTTTTTGTTAGCAAATTTAGTCTTAAAATGTCAAGAAAATTTTGTTTATCACGAGGATAATAATATCCGAGGAAACAATAAACATTTTAGAGTTTTTTCGAACAAAATTTGAGTAAAATAGTCATAAATTTCAATGTGCAAGGTATTCATTTTTATATATAAATAGTATGCCAAAGTGGTTTTAATGTATATCAAAGTGTCGAGAAAGTTCTAAAGTTTATTTATTGCAAGCTCAATAATTCTCATTGATAAAATTTTGGTCCATATATTCATTAAAACATAAAAATTCTAGTAAAAATTGGTTAACTTCAAAAGCATTCATAAATCGCAATTTTTCAAGGTGGTAAAATTTATCAAGTTGCCAGGTGTCATAAATCTGACCAATCAGGTTGAAGAAGTTTCATATGTTTCGGCTGCATTTATATAGCCGAGGCGTAGGAATTTCGTGAGAGTTGAAGTTATTCTTTTGCTAAAAGCACTGCGTCTCTGGTGCTCCCGAAATTTTCCATAACCTAACATTTTCAATTGTTTTCATACGTCATCTGAAACAAAAGCGAAATATTTTGTTTTTTATCTTAATAAAATTTTGATAAAAAAAATTGAAGCGACTTCTAAAAGTGCGCTAAAAAGTGAAAAATAACTATAAATTCCTATATGAAATCGAAATTTTTGAAGTTGGCGCCAAATTAATACCTGACAAAATTGGATTCGCATAAACAGATTAACAATACTTTATTTGTAATTGCTTTCTTACCATAATTTGTATATATTAGTAGTTATTTGTTTCATTTAGGACGCGCCGACTTCAAAAATTTCAATTTCATATAGAAATTTATAGACATTTTTCACTTTTTAGCGCACTTTTAGAAGTCGGTTCAATTTTTTTGTATAAAAATTTTATTTTTTGATTTTTAGTTTTGAGTTCATTATGATATCCACAAATTATTTGAACTAAGTTCTAATCGAGATTAGTGTACCTCGCAATGATTCCAAGGTGGCAGAAAAGTACCCATTTTATACAAAGTTGTAATCACCCTAAAATGAACCACTAAAAATTCTTTGATTTTTAGGGTTCTACAAATACCAGTGAAATTGTATCAAACAAATATTTAGTCTGCCATAGTAAGTAAATCCACTATCTTAAATTTTAAATTAATTTTAGGATGGTAATATAAGCCCCAAAACCTTCCAATATTGATATTTAAAGAACTTGAGACGTAAATTTCTTAGCTCGATATATTTTATACTGCATAGTGAGTTTTGTATACGCTCCAAGAACCCCGTAATATCAATTTTAGACGAAATCGGAAAACGTAAAATTTTCACTCCCTCATATTGTATTTTGTCAACCTAATTTTGTAAAAAAATTAACTTCATATTCGTAACACACGACCCCGAAAGTACCCTAATACCAAATCTGATAAATTGCGAATAAGGTAAAATTTTCAACTCACTATATTGGATCCGTCATATTAAATTTCAAAAAAAAAATAATTTTAACGTCTTAATGTAATCTAAATCTAAACCCTTAAAAGCCCCATAGTACCAATTTTAGATGAAATCCAGAAATTTAAATTTCCTAGACCGTCATATTGCCTCTGACATATTAGTTTTTCTTAAAATAATTTTATATTCGCTATTTACATTTTTAAAAACGATTCAGTCCCACATTTGAACAAAATCGAAAAATGTAAAATTTTTAGTCCGCCATATTGAATCCTGAAAAAAATACTACTAAATTCGTAATTTACACTTTCAAGAATCCCCTATATTAATTTAGGAGAAAATCTAAAAATGTAAAATTTTTAGGATGCCATGTTGAATCCGCCAAATTGAGTTCTTCAAAAAAGATTTTAAATTCGCAATTAACACTAACAAAAATCCCCCAATACTAATTTTTGACAAAATCGAGACATGTAGAACCTTTAATCCGCCATTTTGGATCCGTCATATTGAATTTTTTAAAAAATAATTTCAGATTCATTACGTACGACTCCGAAAACTCCCCCATAACATTTTTGGAGAAAATCGAACTAAATTGATGTTTGTGTCTGCCATATTGGATCCGCAATATTGAATTTTTTTTAAATGAATCTAGATTTGTCATGTGCGATCTCGAAAACTCTCCCGTGCCCATTTTGGAAAAAATCGAACAAAATTGATGTATTCGTTCGCCATATTGGATCCGCCATATTGAATTTTTTTAAAATGATTTTAGATTCGTCATGTGCGACTCCGAAAACTCCCTCGTACCAATTTTGGAGAAAATCGGACAAAACTGATTTTTTTGTCCGCCATATTGGATCCGCCATATTGAATTTTTTAAAAATAATTTTAGATTCATTGGGTACAATCCCGAATATTTCCCCATACCAATTTTGGAGAAAATCGGCCAAAATTAATTGTTTTGGCTGCCATATTGTCAGCACCATCTTGGATTTTATTGCACCAATTTCATCCAAAAAAAAATATGGGACCACCGCAGCAACTTCCTGAACATAACGTAAAACATTTCATTCAAATCGGTGCGACCGTTCCGGAGTAATCGGTGTACATACATAAAAAAAACATACATAGTCGACGAATTGAGAACCTCCTTCTTTTAGAAGTCGGTTAAACCGGGTTTATTAAAAATTCCGCAGTCTGACTATATAAGGATTTGAATCACTCCAAAAATGGAAATTATGTCTTTTAAAAATGACATTTTTCTTAAATTTTGCTTCATCAATTCAAATTATGTTGTCCAAAAATCGTCTTGTATTATCGTTAATATAAATTCGCAGAATTGTACTCTTTTCGGAAAATTAGTACCTCTTAGGTGTAGAACCAAAGATAATAAATAAGAATTTAAGTTGTGTCGCAACAAAATTATATTTACTAAGCTCATTCCTGTTTGTAGAGCCACTTATCTTAACGATGTCATATACCGTCAAATATCTCAGACTTCCAATTATGACATCTTATCGTTGAGAATAAGTTTCCTTTTATGCATTTTGCCTTAACTGTGCCAAAACTTCTGAAATTTTCCAATATTCGTGTAACACTGTTCCGTAACGGTTTCTGTTTATCTGGATATTTCAGCAAATATCTGGTATATTCTTGATAAAATTTTGTTTCATTCCCCATCGATAATAACCAAAAATGCTTTTTATTAATAAGTGGCAATAAATGACAAGAAATAGTGGCATTTCTGTAGTGCTCTATTGTTTTCTTTCATCGCGTTTCGTCATCATGACTAACTAATAAAAAAAATTAAAAGCCGCATAGCGTTTTTACAATACAGAAATGTTAACTAGTCAATATTTCATAAAGAAAACAAATTTTTCACGTAGACAACCTTATTTAAAGTCACCTTTATTTTTAATGCTAAATAAGATAATATTATAAAAATAGGTGGTGTACATTTAAAAAAATTTGTAATGATTTTTTCAAGTTAATTTTTGATCACCCTGTAGTTATTTATTATCAAAATATTAAAACAGCCCACTAAAGCAGATCCCCTCTAGAAGGAAACCAACCCCAATTAAATATTAAAGGCTTTCATATAGTTGAAATTGATAGTTATATATAGGCCTGCTAGCACCATTTTCGACATAACATTTAAAATATGTCAAAAACAGACTTAGGTATAAGATACTATGCATAAAATATGTCTATAATTTTGCGTAGAAGGTAAAAATTTATAGGATGTTACATTTAAAAGAGGCAAGAAGGCACCAACTTCCGATATAACCGGAAGTGCCATCAGACTGAAAATGTTTTAGCCGATTTGCCCCGTCCACTTTAGTAAACTGTCAAATTTTAATATATATATATATATATATATATATATATATATATATATATATATATATATATATATATATATATATACATGAGACAATAAATAAAATTATAACTTTAATAAATAAGAAACGAGATATTATACAACATTTTTATCATGTGCTGGCATATTGGCTGATGTCATGTAAAATATTTATTAAAGCAGGTACTTCAAATTAATTTTTGCCGCTAGTTTTAGCGCAGATTTTCATGAAAGTTTGGCTATATCTTTTTAAAATTATATGTAATTTTTATACTTGATATATAAAAAATAGAAAACCTTAAAAGCAGGTGTAGAGTTTTCAACTCGGGGTTAAAAAGATAATTTTTACTACAAATAATGCGGTACCTGCTGTATGTTACACACTATTATGTTTGTTGGTTACATTTATAAACTTAAAACGGCTGAATCAGCATGTGAACAGACGCCTTAAGAATCCGAGAATTGCAACTTAAGATTGCGCAACATTGCAACATAAGCTATTCTCACGGAAACCAAACATGTTCCTATACAAGTACATTTTCCGGCATGTAACGTAATCCAAAGGAATATTTTAATTTATCGTTGATCGAAATTCTTATTGGTGGCGCTTTGTTGCCATTTGAGTAAAATGCATGTCATAATTGTCGTTAGAAATTTAATATAAATAACGTCTTTCCGCTTCCAGCTTACTTTTGATATTTCACTTTAGAGATATCAACACTCTTTATGAGATGAATTAGTAGTTTTCAAAATGTGGCACATCTTTCGTATTGTACAATGGTTTTATTTTAACTCACTCTGCAGATATAAATGTTTAAATTCTATTTTTAGTTGACTATTTATAGGTACAATTACATTATTACATTTCCTATCACCACATTGTAGTATCACTTTATATGATTAAGTTTCTTTGTTATATTTTTTTGCTTTATTGAATTCTTGTCAAAAACAATAAAATATAAAAAGTCTTTATTGTTTTACTTCGTTGAGCTTTATTAATTACTAGCTGCTCCTTTAGGTTACACCCATGTTGTCTTACGATACCACACAAATTTTCATCTGAACTTACAACGTTTGTTAAATATGCTTATTTAAAAATAATTGTGTTTTTCAGACGGAAAGGTATATTTATAGAAAATTCGAACATTTGCGAATTAAAGTATAATAAAAATTTTACAATTTTAGGTTGACTAAATGTGTATATGCATATAAAGTAAAGAAATGTATTTAAAAATGTCTAATATATTTAAGAACGACCATTTAGTTTGAATTGTTATAGTCAAACTGTGTTTTTAAAATACAGCAATATATAAATTTTGATATAGTTAAAAAATAGAAATTCATCAATACAAAAAAATGATAATTTCATACGTATGTATAGCAGCTTATATATCTTTATTTTCCAATGGGCATTCTGGGTCATAGAGAAAGAGTATATCATGATATTAATTTAAACTCACAACGTTGGACTTCTTTGTTAATAATCTTTTCATAAAATGGACATAAACATTCTTTCAGTTCGTAATGCCGTTCTTTAACATCCTGTCTTACCACTACTTCCTAACCAAAGTGACTAGAAAATTTATTAGGTCTGAAAATAGAATTAATAAATGAAAAAGTTTAATATTTCGTCTATTTATATTGTATATTTTCGATTAATAAGATTGTCTCGAAATTTTTACTACACGTTTATACTATCTTATCAAAAAAATAGTAGTCTAATCTTTTACATAACATCAAGAAAAAAACAAAATCAAAAATGTAATTAAATTTACGATTGTATACTGAGAGACGGGATTTAATAATAAAAATATTAAATCAGTAGTGTCAAAACACCCCTGACAAAGACACACAAACATGATCGTAGTAGTACTACTGAGCGAGTAATGCCACCAAGGTACCATGGAAGAGGAGAATTGGTAGATATTGGTAAGTTATTGGGTCAACAACTAACAAACTTACGCTTATAGGCAGCCAAAGTCTTCTGTGCTATACCGAGCAATTTGCGAGGCAGACAACTTGAAACCGCTGCGGTTAAGGGACCATGAACCGATTTCTCATCACTAACCAGGTCAAGAGAAGCTTCAAGTCTGGGTATAGAAGCTCCTTCATGGACGACACTCAAATGATGTCAACTAAGAAAATATCGACAAATTAGCGTCGAAAAGAAACTATCTGAAATACATAATCAAAGACCCCTCGATTTCAAACTACCAATGCTGATATTGATATCGAACATCAGAGACAATCCAGCACATAACAGGATGATGCCAAGTATTTGCCGTATTGGAGTATAAGGAGAGAAACGATTCAGCCGCCAAGATCATCCATCAAGAGTTGGCAGACAAAATCAAACTGTTGCAAGTAGAGAAACTGACATATCATAATACAACCCAGAGCCCATACTAGAGAATAACGAGTTCATGCTGTACTGAGATCGAGCTGTGCTTACGGATCCTACAGTTGCCCATAACAGACCTCATTTTAGTAAATAACAAGTGTAAGCGAGCAATAGAAGTCGCCATCCCTAACACCAAAAATCTAAGGGAGAAGCATAATGAGAAGGTCACCAAATACAGAGACCTGAATGTACAAATAGGTAGACAGTGGGGAATGAGTAGCATTCGGACGATACCCATCGTACTATCAGCAACCGGCGTATTACCGAGGAGCCTGCTCTTTGACATTAAGGTATTGGGCCTTAGAGAACACCTATATAAAGCTCTTTAACAGCTTCTACAACTCAAACGGTTCGGAATTTTAGGGGATATGCAGGAGACCACAGAATCATCTTGGGCTCGACAGTATGGAAAAGACCTCCACAAAGCTTCATTTATCAGATATCTGAATATATCTGGGATAAGTGAATGTTCTTTGGAAGAAGCATGAGAGCCGTTTAGCTAAGTCTATGGATAAAGGTTTTTATTTAAAAAAAAAAGACATATTTTACGAAAATAGTGGGCGAGTTTCAGTTCGTCCCAGACGTAAAATATTCCTGAGGTCTGTTCAGCCAACCCATAAAGTTAAATATACTGGAAAATAAACAAGAAATAAAAAATTAAACAATATTATTTATATAAAATAATTTTTAATCTATTGAAAAATGAAATAAGAATATAAATATTAATTACGTGACTCTCGGATATCTTTTTTCAAAAATAAGGACTTGTCAGTAAATTTTAAATAGAAAGAATGAGACAAAAGCGCTAAAACCTACCAAAAATTTACTGACACTCAGGATGTTCTACAAAACTATGGTCCTATATCTATGTTCTGACACTGATCCGCTCAAAAAATCAATGGCACATTTATTCAGAGCTTTGGAAACATTAAAGGAAAATGACCAGTTGAACAGCTCAAGTAAATGGGGCGAATACCTCTCTTTCAACTTCCAGGGTAAAAAAATATGAGTTCCCGTTTTAAAAGAATCAACTTGGCCTTAAAATTATCTCCAAAGTAAATATCTTTAAAATGACCTTGAAGATCATGGTCAAGTTAAGGTAAAAGCCATATTCGGATGTAAAATTTTTCTCTCTTTCCACTTCCCGAGTAAAAATGGATTCCCATTTTAAAAAATCAACTTGACCTTAAAATGACTTTCAAGTACATGTTCAAAATCAAGGCCATATTCGGATATAAAATTTTTCTCTTTTCCCATTTCCGTTGTAAAAAATATGGGTTCCCGTTTTAAAAAATCAACTTTACTTTAAAATTACCTTCAAAGTCAAGGTAAAGGTCAAGGAAATGTTCGGATGTAAATTTTTTCTTTCTTTCTCATTAAAAAAAAATAATTTGACTTTGGGACGACCTTAAAGGTCATGTCCAAGGTCAAGGTCGAAGTCACCATTGTAAGTTTCCGTCGGAACCCTATAAATTTCATTTGAAAATATTTTTGTAGGGAGCATTTTTTCTGAGATATTCGCGTGAGGGGCTTATATACATATATGTATGCATATGTATATATATATATCATTTTTCTTAATTTTGTCTTTTCTTGGGTGAACCTACACCTAACAAAAAATCTAAACCAATTGACGTTTCGCCCTTTATTTAAGCATTTTACAATTTTTTTTTATTTACTTACCTTCCTAAAAATATTTCTTGTATAATTAAAAAATTCATACGAAAACATATCTACAATTTTAAAAAACCAACAAACACTTTAAAACACTATTCAAATTTTTAAAAATGTTTAAAAATGTATTTAATTTTACCAGTACAAACCTTGGTATTTTGTTTATTATTATTTATTGTACTGGTAAAATTAAATACTTTTTAAAAAAAATTTAAAAATTTGAATAGTGTTTTAAAGTATTTGTTTGTTTTTTAAAATTGTAGATATGTTCTCGTATGAATGTTTTTAATTATATAAAAAATATTTTTAGGAAGGTAAGTAAATAAAAAAAATTTTAAAATGCCTTAAATAAAGGGCGAGACGTCAATTGGTTTGAATTTTTTGTTAAATAAAGAACCTACACCGAAAAAAAGACAAAATAATAAAAAAAAGATATAATCTACGGTTCAGGAATCTGGAAATATAACTATTCTCTCTCTCTCTCCATCTATATATATATATATATATATATATATATATATATATATATATATATATATATATATATATATATATATAAATCGTTTCACCAAAATGTTATTTGGCAGATTGCCATCGGACCTACATAGGACAAACAAAGAGGCCCATATTAGCGGGAATTCAGGAACATACATAGTCTCAAAAACAAACAGACAATCTCAGCTTTATTTCAACATTAACAAACAACCGGACGTAATCAGGCGCGGATCCGCCCCCCCCCCTCCCCAAGAGCTTCGAGTTCAGGAAAATAGATCCGAATTTTTCTCTTATACTAGGGATATGTATGCTGCTGGCATCCTCCCCGTCGACAACTTGTTTTTTCTTGCGATCGCCCCGCCCCAAGAGCTTCGAATTCAGAAAAATAGACCCGACCCTGCCTTTTACACTAGAAACGGAAATGCTGCTGGTGTCTCCCCCTCCCCCCTGGTCGAGAACTTGCTTTCGCTTGCTATACCTTACTTTTGTGATATCACCGCCCCCTTCCCCCAAAGAGGAAGGCTGGATCCGCCCTTGGACATACCATCCACTTCAAAAAAGCACAAATAATAGCATCAGTACCGGTCTTAAAAAAAGCTCTGGAAATCGAAAAAGCGGGCCAGCTGAATAAGCGGGATGATGCTTTACAGATTCCAAGTACATGGAAAATAGTTAATAAAAATCAAATAACAAAACAACAAAAAACACCAATACAGTACCCAAATTATTCATATATTTATATTTTGTAAAGTCAAAGTATGATGAGACCAAACAACTGTTTTGATAATATTTTACTCAATCATGATGTGGTATATTTATTGGGTTTAGAATTTATGAAGTGAAAGTTAATTTGTTCCACATTTGATAAATGATCAAATAAATCAGAATACACTTCCTTGGTTACTTTTATGTTAACGGATAGCCCATAAAGGTTTTTTTTCAGCATGTGTTTGATTAAAAAATGCACTTTTTTCCTTTATCATAGAAGGGGTAAAAAGATTTGTAGCTATCTAAAGGGGAAAATTAATATTCGTTTTGTAATTGTGTAACCAATTTACTATTAGGTTATTGAAAAAGTAGAGAAGAATCTTGTTGGAAAAATGTATTCAAAATAAGGATAACAAGATAATCATAATATCATAAAAAGACTACTATTCTCAAAATTGTTCTCCATTTGTTGCCACCGTTAGATCAATGAATATTCGGTATAGACTAAAAGAATAAGTATGCATTTCTACTTTCTCACGTTAAGGTAAATTGGTTGAGAATATTTACTTGTTCGTTTGGTCACGTTGATAATGAATGGGATAAATATGTCAATTAAAAAATTTTAAAGGTTTCAAAAATAGAACTATATGAAATTTAAGTACTGTATATCAATAGAGTTGGCGTATAAAAAAGCTTTAGCCACAATAAAATATTACAAAATCTGAATCTTAAACTGATTAAAACATAAAAAAATATTTTATTAACATATATCATATGATCAAAGGATCATTTATCAAACAGCAAAAATTCTTGGCAGAGTTTCGCCCACTACTGAATATAATATTAACGAGCCTAAAAAATGATGAAGATGAAAATTCTAAGATATAAATAAGAAAAAATGAAAAATTTGAAATAACGCCTACAAAACTATAGTAAATAAATTGTTTTAAGCTAATATTTTGTAGTAGTTGATATTTGTAAATAAATTACTGAAATAAATCTCTGGTCTGACACGATGAGGCTGAAACTAGCGACCAGCGGCCAAATCAAGATACAGCGCGCTAAGTATAGATTAAAATTATATATTTAAAACATAAAAAAATTCACATTTATTAATATTTTCCTGCCATTTTTGGAATTTACGTTTATTATAGTTTTCTCTAAGTACCTAAATTGATTATATAATTTGTTCAATCCAATTAATTATATTTAATTATATCATAAAAACCACATTTAAAAAATTTTTTTAACGATTTTAGGTAACTAATCTTTTATTCATGTCCTGCAAAGACATATACGAATCACATAATTTGTTTCCCTAAGACAACCCTAGCGGCCAGATTCAGCCCTTATTTTGAAAGGGTCATGAATTCCATATTCTTCAAAATTTTTGTTATATTGGCTTATAATAATGTGCTCTAAGCATCTATATGGGTTACATATGTGTTTTCCTAAGACAATCCCAGCGGCCGTTATTTTGAAATGGTCATAAATTCCACGTTTTTCAAAATTTGCGGTGATTTTTGGTAATCAAGCTTAAAATAAAGTCCCCTAAACACTTATATAGGTCTCATAATTTGTTCCCCTAACTCAACCCTAGCCACCAAGGTTCCACCTTTATTTTCAAATTGTTATTGTTTCCTCATTTTTGGGTGATTTTTGGTTATTGAGCTTATAAGTCCTCTAAACACCTATATGGGTCACATGATTTGTTCCGCTGCCAGAGTTCAGCCCGTACTTTCGAAGGATCATAAATTGTACCTGTTTGAAAATTTTTCGGTGATTAATTTTATAATACAGTCCTCTAAATACCTACATAGGTCTCATAATTTGTTCCTCTAAGACAACCCCAGCTGTTCAAAGTTCAACCCATATTTTATAATTGTCATAATTTCCACACTTTTTAACATTTTTTGGGTGATTTTTGGAAATTAAGCTTACGATAGTGTTCTCTAAACACTTGTATGGGTCACATATTGTTTCTTTAAGACAACCCCAGCGGCCAAGATTCAACCCTTATTTTAAAATTGTCAAAATTTCCAGTTTTAAAAATTTTTGGTAACTAATCTTGCAATAAGGTCCTTTAAACACCTACATAGTTCCCATAATTTGTTTCCCTTTTCCATAGTTTTCAAGATTTTTCGGTTAATTTTGGTAAATAATCTTATAATAAACTCCTCTAAATATCTACAATGGTCTCATAATTTATTCCCCTAAGACAACCCTAACAGCCAACGTTCAACCATTATTTTAAAATTGTCATAATTTTCACATTCCAATAGTGTCTCCTAAACACCTATATGGGTCACATAATTTATTCCCCTAAGACAACCCAAGTGGCCAGCGTACTGCCCTTATTTTCAATTGTCATCATTTCCACACTTTTCGAAATTTTTCGAGAATTTTTAGTAATTAAGGCTCTAATATTGTCCTTCTAGTGCCTATATAGGTCACATAATTTGTTTCCATAAAACAACCCCAGCAGTCAGAGTTTAGCCCTTATTTTTAATTTGTCATAATTTCCTCATTTTTCGAAATTTTGCGGTAATTTTTGGTTATTAAGTCTAAAATAATGTCCTCTAAATATCTATATAGGTCACATAATTTGTTCCCTTAAGACAACACCAGCGGCCAGATTTCAGCCCTTATTTTAAAATTGTCACAATTTCCACATTTTTCACCATTTTTCGGTAATTTTTGGTAATTAAGCTTATAATAAGGTCTTCTCAACGGCTATATAGGTGACATAATTTGTTCCTTTAAGACAACCCTAGCGGCCAAAGTTCTATCCTTATTTTTAAATTGCCATAATCTCCACATTTTTTGAAATTTTTCGGGGATTTTTGGTAATTAAGCCTATAATAATGTCTTTTAAATGCCTCTATATGGGTCACATAATTTGTTCCCTTAATGCAACCCAAGCGGCCAGAGTTCAGTTCTTACTTTAATTAATTCAAAAGTATAAAAAATTATATCCAGAATATCCGTGTTTATTAAGAATGGTGAAAATAAGTTGTTTGGGGATATTTATTTAAATAATCGTGTATTGGTTAATCATAATTTAACAAGTGCTTAAGCTTAGTTAATTTATTTAGTTGCTGCCAACAAAATTTTTAGAGAGGCATAATATTCCAATGTGGATTGGAATCCAAATATAGGATGATCATATTATTCTATGTACTGAAAATTCGAGTTGTTACCTTTAAGATCGGCACTTAATACAGTCTCTTTAATTTGTTCTCTTTTTTTATCGGATCAGGCTGAACTATCGATCTTAATAGCCAAATTGCAATTCATTTCCTAAAATTGTTAAATTGTTGGTCTAAAAATTCCAAACAACTGCTTATGCTAATGATGTAAGCCCAAGCTCACACATGTACTCTACAATTTCCAGATCTTGTTTCCTGAAGTGGTATATCTGAAGGTATTGATATTTTCCAATTCTGCCATCGGCATAACTTATTAACTCTAGCTGTTCTAAAATTTTCAATGAACCGACAGACATTTGAAATTAAACCAATCAGAGGTTTACCATGTAATGAATCAAGATATAGGAAAAGGTTATCGGTAAAATTTACAATAAGAAGTGTCCAGTGTCCTGGTAAATATACAGAAAGTAGCCAAAGATCATAAGACCACACTTTTGCAACTTCCACCCATTTCGGTTGTCCCATGCTTAAAGATCGGTCCACTATTTTCGTCGTCATGCAGGTCTCAAATCCGAGTAAACTTATTTTATTTTTTTAGGCAGTCTTTTCAATAAGTAAAAGGAAAGTATTTATTATGTTGTCATGGAGCCACATTTTCGGAAGTAGAGTTTCTAGTGATCGGTGTTCCAAGAAAATCCCCACTATCGTTTTTTTATTTGAATTGTTTGAAAATTCTGTTGGATATTTGTGGTCAATATTATTTGTATTATCCTTCCTTAATTCGAACAAATCTCGGCGCAGAAATGTTCAATTTCCCATGAAATATGTCTTTATTTCTATCATCTTGAACCAGTTTTCTACAGTACTGTTCGAGTCTCTAAGCAAGTTAAATTGGCATAATAACATTCCCGACCACAGAGGAAAAAATAGTAAGGCATATTCTAACATATATTCCAAAAAGTTGGTAATAAAATATTTGTAGTCTGGGGCTTCTTGTCTTAATATTTTTTCTCCTTTTTCTTTATCTAAAAGTAGTATATATATGAGAGAAGGAAAGAGGAGGAGGAGGAGGAGAAGTAAGAAAAGTAAATCATCAACACTTTTCATCCTCCTCCTCTTTTCTTCTCTCATTATACTTTTCAAATCTCTCATTATACTTATTAAAAAACCTCGTATCATCAACACTTTTCATCCTCCTCCTCTTTTGTTCTCTCATTATACTTTTCAAAAAGCCTCGTATACATCACCTTGAGTTTAATCTTAAAGTTAACAACATGGTTAACCTTTCATCGAATCCGATCATAGTAGGAGATCTAACCTTATGTTTGACCTTGAGGTGGATAACCTTATTTGACCATGAAGTCGATATAAAGTCCTACCACCAATGAATTTTCACTTCAGTAAATTTATAAAATAGATACGTGGAGCAACAAAAGATGATAAATTAAATACCAACAAATAATAAGTAAATAATAATTAAATAATTTTATATTTAATAGTAAATATTACAAAGTAAATATTAAAAAAATTTATTCAAAAATTTATGGATAATAATATTGAAGAAGAAGATCCAGATCTAAATGAATTAATAGGAGTATTGGATTACAATACATATCTTAACGAAAAAAAATTTCAGAAGAACTTCAGAAATTGTTTGGACTACGATATAAATAATTTCGAACAAATTGAAGCTGAATCTGGTGACTCCGATATTGAAGAAGATAATGAAGAAGAAAGTGCTAGTGCTAAATTTTGTTTAGTAAAACATAAGTACACTGATCCCAAAGAAGTTGTGTTCTGTATTACTCAGAGTTATATCGTTGTGTTTGTAGTGACGGAAAATCAAGAAAAAACTCTTTGTCACGCATGCTATCAAATTATACAATTTTATCAAAGGGCAGGGGCTCATAGACATGTAAATACTCATAATAAGAGAAAATTAAAACGCTTAAGTGATGATTTACATTGCGATATATGTTCAAGACAGTTGTATCAAATTATTACCCCCAAAGTTTGTTTAATTTGCAATAGTAGTGTTAAAAATATTGATTTAGATTGGGACACAAATGTTCCAGTGGTGCCAATATAATGCCTGGTAAAAAACCAATATATAAAAACGGTAGGAAGTCGCGAAAGGTAAAAAAAAAAAAAGTTGTTAACGAAATAATTGAAAATAAAACCGAAGAATGTCCTATATGTCTTGAAGATATATTATCTAATAAAATGATGTCACCAGAACCTTGTAATCACAGATTTTGCATCCCTTGTTTAGGAATGTGGATGTTAATTAATAAAACATGTCCAATCTGTCGCAATGAACTATGCGTAATTAAATGTGAAAATGAAGAAACTGTAGTCCTAGAATATTTAGTTTAGAATATATTATTTAATATTTATGTGTTGCAAACCACTTTATACATGTGAAAATGAAGAAATTATAATCCTAGAATATTTATTTTAAAATGTATTATTATTTAATTTTTATTATTTTAAAATTATTATTGTTTGTATTTAATTTATCCATTTATTCTTATCTTATTGGAATAAAGAATTGAACAATTTCGAAAAAAATGTTTTATTTATAAAAATAACGAACAAACATAACAACTAAATACAAGAGTTTTGATTATTCATAATAGATTGAAAAAATATTTTAAATTAACCACCCTGTTCAAAAATTCTTAATCCTTTCTTATTTTAGAGAGTTTTAAATCTAAAATTAATAAGTTTATAAATATGAAAGAAAAAATATTATAGGAGATTTAGGTACAGTTATCTTCATACTCCTTTATAATTAGATCAATTAAATAAAATTTACATTTCCTTAAATCGTCTCCGTTACTATTCGTTATCACTTAAACACTTTAACAACCTAAAAATAGTTTCACTTAACTTGTTTGATAAAGCTATCGAAAATATAATAAATTTATAAATATATCTTCCTTCATTCTCGTTTAACTAGAATAAATAAATTTTACCTTAAATTCTTTCAGCTACTAGCCACTATAACTAAAACTTCACTAATTGTTTAACTTAACACTAAAAAAGTCTCACTTAACACTGTCCCTATATTGTCTTTTTCTGTTTTCAATTTCAACTGGAAAAAATAAAAAATCAATTAGTATTTTAGTTATAACGAAGATTAACTATGATTAAAAAAAAAACATTTAGTATTTATTTAGTAATTACTTACTTCGTAGTAGAATCCACTTCCGAAGATTGTAGGGGACCTGGAACTCCATTTTCTCGTCCCCCAACCTCATTTTCTTCAGGGTTTGTTGTTGAAGAAATTATACTGCTTTGAATGGGTTGAGGGTCTTGTGGGGGCTCCTGGTCCCTTCTAATGAGGATTCTATTATTATCAATTACAACTACTCTGAAATTTCGTAACATTTTTTTTTTGTAATTTTATAAAAATTAAAAATTTGTTTTGGTTTGATTGAATGTTCAGAATCTTTGACCGCAAATGACAAAAATTGGCCTCGTTAAATAAGCGTTTCTATAAAAGTAGGTCATGGGTACTTTCGCCACACTTTGGGTGCGGCGGCCTTCGGCCGGTTGTTATAGGCGTCATAGGGGGCGAGGGCGGCCTTCGGCCGGGTGTTAGAGGAGTTATAGGGGGCGGCGGGGGCGGCGGGGGCGGCCGCCGCCCCGCCCCCTATAACTCCTCCCCCCGCGTGTCTTCGGCCGCAGAGCGGCCTCAGACACGCGGGGGTCGACTGAGGCCTTCGGCCTCAGGTGCGGCCTTCGGCCGCCGCCCCCACCGCCTCATGCTTCAGTCCTTTCTTCCACTTCTACTTTTCGTCCCTGATTATTGTTTACCCCAACATTCACCCCTACTGTGTGTGTGTGTGTGTGTGTGTGTGTGTATGTATGTGTGTATGTATGTATGTGTGTGTATGTATGTATGTGTGTGATGGTGTGTATGTGTGTGGTGTGTGTGGTATCCTCGTGGGTTTTAAAAATTTTAAAAATTAGGGGTCAATGACCTTTATTGAGGTCAATGACCTTTATTGAGGTCATCTTATTTTCAAAGAGAAAGCATGACCTACTTTCATATAAAAGCGGTTGAAAGATCAGTTCAGCCTAAGCTTAAGTCCAGTTCAGTACGTTTTCGGTCCGTCTTATTTAAGTGAAGAGTTCAGTTTAAATTTATCCATTTTTAATTGTTTTTGTGTTTAGTTTAACTTTTTAAAGGTATGTCTTCTTTTGTTTCCACTTTTCCTGAAGAGTTAAGAATGAAAAAAATTAATATCATTTCAAATATAGTAATTCAACCTGCCATTTTGGAAAATGCTAATCAAAATTTAAGTCAGAGGACGCAAAATTTTAATTGTATGGTTAAAGAAATGCAAGAAAGCAATTTAGAAAAGAAATTACTTCAAAATTCTATAGAACCTGATATTAATTTTTTGAATAAATTTGACGATTTTCCGGTTTTAGATATTATTTCACAAACAGATTTTGAGATGGAAAATTTAATTTTAGATCAAAATATTGATTTAAATAATATTTTAACTTCGGAAACAGCAAGTATTTTAACCCCAGAATCTCCAAACATAAATTCAGAGACTACAGACAAAACAGACGCAACTCCTGACATTTCAACTCAGGACTTAGAAAACTTAGACAATTTTAAAAAACTAATGGGAATTCCAAAAAACGTAACTAATGATAGTGATAGCGATTCAGGTTCTAATATTTCGCAAAATTTCTTTGGAATTATTAAGAATACAAATTTAAATTTTGAAATTTCTAAAAATGAAGACAATTTTGAAGTAATTCCTAACACAACTGCTATTTCTCCTTCAACGTCATGCCAAATTTCTAACGATCCAAAAAATTTTAAAATTTTTAATTCGTCCGAAAATGCTAGTAGTGGTAATAGGGAGGTTCCTGGAGGGGTTTCTGGGGAGGAGGATGGATCGCAAGAAAATTATAAAATTTCGAATTCTAGTGAAGATTTGGGACGGTTTTTTAAGTGGAATGATGTTTTAAGTGAACATCCCAACAAAAATTCACCTATCCTTTTCGAAGAATCGACTCAAAATTCCTTTGATATACCATGTGCCTAAAAAAGTTTTAGGGAACCATTTGACCCATTTCCAAATTCACCAAAAATTTTTGAAAGTTCTCCACCTGATTTTGATGAAATCTTAAATTCGGTTTCTTCCCAAACGGATGTAGTGGGTGAAACAATTCTACCAAATAAATATCCAAAGCTTTGTTTTAGCTCTAAAACAAATTTTAAAATTAAAAACAAACATTTGTCTAATGTAAAATCTTTGGGATTTGTTTTAGACACAATTTTAAATCAAGGTGGTGGTAAAACCGAGGAGGAGAAATGGCAATTGTGGAAAAGAGCACATGAAATGTATAAAGACATTCTTAACATTTTTAAACCCACTCCTTAACTTTCTTTGGTTCACATAAAAGTTCCTCCCCCAAGTTTTCCACCATCATTTAAATTCATACCTCAACACATTCAGTTTACTTTGCTGAAATTGACTTAAGCTTCACAATAAGAGATTGTTTTAGAAAAGATGGTCTTTAAATGCAAAGACTGTGCCAAGACTTTTACTAGACAAGATAATTTAAATCGTCACGTGAATACCTTACACAACAACATTCCCAAGTTAGAAGATAAAAAGAAGAAGAAGTGTAAGTTTAACTTTAAGTAGATGTGTCAGTTTTACAAAATAAGTATTAACTTGGGTTATATAGATATATTTAATAAAAATGTATTTTTAATTTTAGGTGAAAGAAAATATTGTCAATCTTGTAAAATATTTATTAGCAAATCATTATGGTTCTGCCATTTGCGAACAAACAAACACAAGACAAATTCTTTAGTAATCACAGATGATAACGTTTCTGTTATTAAATCAGCATTTAAGCAACGAATCATTTCATATAAAATTTCAGCTACTAAATATCACATAAGTATTAATGAATTTTTCACGGAAATTTTGCAAAAAATAATGGACACAATTAATTATGAAGTTCAAAGAAACACCTGTGTTAAACTCAACATGGAACTTTTTGGCCTCTACCTGAATCCTTCAAATGATAATCATGATGTAAAGTCTTTTAATACGCCATTCCGTATTTTATGTAGTACCACTGACTTAGCTACAGAATTGGATGAAATGATTGCAATTATGGATCGAAAAGCCGATGAGCTGGCAGAAAATATTCAGGTACACGACTTTTCTTAAATATAAATTTAAATTTCAAAAATCAAATTGCTTATAATATATTTTTTGATTTAATTTTAGGATGGATTTTACTGAAAATTTTACATGTGGAAATCAATATAAACAAATTCAACCCACTTAAAGCTTCGTCTTATATTCCTCTGCCAACGGAAATAAGACAGAAAAACGCAGTGATAAATATTCAAAACGACGACGAATGTTGCTTTGCATGGGCAGTAGTTGCAGCTCTGCATTCACCTACAGGACCAATAGACAGAGTGGAATCATATCCTCATTATACAACACTTTTAAACTTTCAAGGTATTCAATTTCCTATGACTTTAAACGAAATAATTAAATTTGAAAATCTCAATAATATTTCTATTAATGTTTATGGTTTAGAAAAAATAAAAAGGTATTTTAAAACCGAAATCGAAATTATAGGACCTTTACATTATACTAAAAATAAGCGAGATCGTCACATTAATTTATTATTAATAGGAGATGATAATGGGAATTTTCATTACTGTTATATTTCAAATTTAGCAAGATTAATTTCTCGACAAATATCTAAACATAATGGAAAAAAATTTTTATGTGATGGTTGTTTGCAATATTTCACTACTGAACAGCAGTTGGTTAGACATAATGCGGTGGATTGCGATTTTGTAAGGATAAACCTTCCTTCTATTGAAAGCAAAATTAATAAATTTGGGAATATTATGCCTGGAAATATTTTAAAATTTCAGAACATACAAAAACAAATTGAAGTTCCGTTCGTTATTTATGCTGATTTCGAATGTATTCTTAAACCTCTGGAAAACAATAATTTTATTAATTTAGATCCTACTTCTCCATATACTGAAAAAAAATTTGAACACATTCCATATTCATTTGCATATTATATAAAATGCTCTTTTGATGATTCACTTTCAAAATTTCAAATTTATACGGGTCACAATTGTGATCAAATTTTTATACCTTATCTAGAAAGAGATGTCTTTGAGATCTATAATAAATATTTAAAACATTCAAAGCCAATGAAAAAATTAAATACTTTAGAACAACTGCATTATGAATATACCAACAATTGCCATATATGTAATAAAACTATAATTTCTGATAAGGTTGCGGACCATTGCCACTTAACGGGTTCATTCAGAGGTCCTGCCCATTCAATATGTAATTTAAATTATAACCTACCAAATTTTATTCCTGTAATATTACATAATTTGCGTAATTATGATTGTCATCTATTTATAAAAAATTTATGTCCTAATAAAGAACAATTATCTGTCATTGCCCAAAATAAAGAAAAATATATATCATTTGAAAAATCCATTGAAGTAGATCAATATTTAGATAAGAAAACAGGTCACAAAAAATCAAAATTTTTACATCTTAGGTTCATTGACTCATTTCAGTTCCTACCGAATTCTTTGTCAAATTTAGCTTCCATTCTTAATGACGATCAATGTAAAGAAGTACTTAAATATTTTAATGATAAAGAAAAATTTAATTATATTCGTCAAAAAGGAGTTTTCCCTTATAAATATATTGATGACATTTCAAAATTAAATGAAACCCAATTACCAGATAAAAAACAATTTTATAACGATTTAACGGATGAACATATCACCGATGAGGAATATGAGAGAGCTAAAAATGTTTGGAAACTATTTAATTGTGATACAATTGGGCAATACTCTGAGATTTATCTAAAATCAGATGTATTACTGTTGGCGGATATTTTTCAAAATTTCAGAAAAACTTGTATAGAGACTTATAAATTAGATCCGGGTCATTATTACACTTTTCCAGGTTTAAGTTTTGACGCTTGTATGAGATACACTGGGGTAGAATTAGAACTATAAACAGACCCAGATATGTTACATTTTTTTAAAAGTAATGTAAGAGGAGGAATCAGTACCTGTGTATGTAGGAAATCTATAGCAAACAATTTATTTCTTTCAAATTACGATCCATCACAACCAACTAAATATATTATGTACTTTGACGCAACTAATCTTTACGGATATGCTATGTCTCAATATCTTCCACAAAAAGATTTTATTTGGCTAACAAGTCAACAAATTCAAAATTTAGACATAATGAATATTTCTGACACTAATGAAAAAGGGTATGTTTTAGAAGTTGATTTAGAATATCCAGAAATTTTACATAATTTTCATAATGAATTTCCGTTTTGTCCTGAAAATTATAAGCCTCAAAATTCTAAAACTTTCAAATTAATTCCCAATTTAAGAAACAAGGAGAAATATGTAATTCACTATACTTTATTAAAAGAGTGTATTAAATATGGAATGAAATTAACTAAAATACATAGAGTAATACAGTTTACACAGTCTCCATGGTTAAAAAAATATATTGATCTTAATACAAAATTAAGAAATGAATCCACAAATAAATTTCATAAAAATTTGTATAAATTGGCAAATAACAGTATCTACGGTAAAACAATGGAAAACGTTGACAAAAGAACCGATATACGCTTAGTTACTCAATGGTCAAAGAACCACAGAAAAGATGGTGCGGAAAATTTAATTGCCAAACCTTCATTTAAAGACGTCACTGTATTTTCTGAAAATTTAGTAGCAATTCAAATGCGAAAAGTACTAGTTCAATATGATAAACCTGTCTATGTAGGCTTTAGTATTTTAGATATATCAAAAACGGTGATGTATGACTTTTTTTATGGGTTTTTAAAACCTTTATATAAGAATAATATTAAACTTCTGTACACAGATACAGATTCCTTTATTTTGGAAATTAAGACAAGTAATGTTTATGAAGACATTAGGGTTAATATTGATAAATTCGATACTTCAAATTATGATGTTAATAATATTCATGAAATACCAATAACTAAATCTGTTGTTGGAAAGTTTAAGGATGAATATGCTGGTGAACCAATAGAAAGCTTTTATGGCACAGGGGCCAAAGCTTATTGTGTTAAGTCAGAAAATGGGTTACTTAAAAAAGCTAAGGGGATAAAGAAAAGTAGCATTAAAAAACAATTAGAATTAACACATTATAAAGATGTTGTAGAACAAAATTCAAAAGCTTTCTGTACAATGTATTTGTTTAGATCTCGACTTCACAATATTTATACAGAATTAGTTAACAAATTAGCACTCACTTCTAATGATGATAAAAGATTTAAAATTCCCAATAGTTATGATACATTAGCATGGGGTCACCAAGATATTCCATTTTTTCAGTGGTTAATAGACCATGAAAATGAATTATAAAAAATTCTTTTAAGATTAAAAGTTTTACTCTTCAAGGCTAAATTTGAAGTATTTAAGAACATGGTAAATTTTAAAATTATATCAGTATAAAATATACCACCGTCTAGAATAAATATGTGTTTAGAATCTTTTGAAAAAGAAATTGATAACAAATTATATAGAACATATGAAAAAAGACTTTCCTCATTTAAATTCTGGAATGAAAAATTAAATCCTAAAGTGTTAGCCCAATCAGGGTTTTATTATTTAGCTATTCATGATGTTTGTAAATGTTTTTACTGTGGTGCAGAAATATTTGCCTGGAAAATTGATGATTGTCCAATTGAGGAACATTATCGTCACTGGAAGAACTGTGACTTAATCGAGTGTTTGTGGTTAGGTGAAAAAAATAAAAAATGTGAACCTGTTGTCCTTAAAGTGAAAGAAAATATGTCAACATCTTTCATTTTTTTATTAGTTTTAATAACTATGTTTGTATCTCTAATTTGTAAACAAATTATTTAATGTCCTTAAAGTGAAAGAAAATATGTCAACATCTTTCATTTTTTAATAGTTTTAATAACCATGTTTGTGTCTCTAATTTGTAAACAAATTATTTAATATTTTGAAAAAAAATGTCTATATATTGTAGAAAATTAATTAAAACTGTTCAGTCTTATTTCAATCTCTTATTGTTTTGTTAATAGACAATTAAAATTGAAAAGTGTTTTAATGGCATCCCTTATCAACTACATTGTTTTGCATTCAATTTTAAATAATACTTTATATGTACTTTATCCTCCAAGGGTTTTACATGGAATGGTGTGTTTTGAAAACGATACCTCTACTATTAAACCTGAAATATGTAATTATATGAAAGCTATGAATATTAATAATTATTCAACTGCTTTCGCATATAATATGAATAATAGTCAATCTAATAGTAATTTTTTCAAAATTTACTTTCATTATCCAAATAATACAATTTTTGACACTAACTGGATTGAAAAAAATATAAAACCATTTACGATTTCTAGCTGTGCTCATGTTAAAAATGATGAGGAAGGTAAAAACTGTTTAATTCTATTTATCTTCAATATAATTTTATCAATAGGTAGTTTTTCACTTTTATCGTTCTTGACAATTTTGTTTTATCAAGATAGGTCATAAAAATTTAATAAACTTGCCTGACCTTGAAATTTATAGTGGAGTGGGGTGGATAAGATATATTCAGACCCAGTATTTTAGTTTTCAGTTAGCATCAAGACATCATGTTTAATAGTGGCAATTTTAATGGATATAAATCCAGTTCTAGTGAAACTAATGATAAAATTAGTCAGTGTAGTGAAAAATTATTAAATTCAAAAATCTACTATCTTAACAATTCCTTATCAAAATTTGTTTGTGTTGGAATTGGTATAAATGATTTTACACCAAAAGTTCTAATTGGAGGTCGAAATGGATTTCACATTTACTTGAATGAAGAAGAATGGAAAGAACTTCAAAAAAATCAAGGAGTGTTGGTGAATTATTTTTATTCTTCTCAAGCATATGCATACCCACTAAAAATTGAAAAAATAACAGTGTTTTTTGAAAAAATTAATCATTCTCCTGTTATCAGAATTCAAAAGGATGAACATTATGTGATTCTGGGAAAAGAATCAATAGATAAATTAGTTGAAATCGACGAACTTGTTGACTACAGAATTCATATAATTAAAAAGCAAGAATTTTCCAAATATTTTAATTTGTTTCATCACTATAATTATCAGTCAGGAGATGTGTTGTCTCATATTTATAATGTTTTGGATCCATGTCAGAATTTAAACAGTGAGAATGTCGGAACTGTTTTAGAAATGTTATCTCTACATAAACAGGAATTAGAAAACAAGTTAAGAAAATCCGGTGCATTACAATAGAAATATGAAGAAATCAGTGACAATCAGTGAGAACAATAATAAAGTTTATATATTAGTGACATGGGACTTTGCATTTAGACAAGCTCGAAAAAGTGAATATCAGAAATTTTATCTTGACAGACTAAGATTTGAAAAACGAGTTGAACAATGTGAAAGTATTCTTAAAAGTATTTTTGATGTAGATCATAGAAAAAAAATATATATTGAAAGATTTAATGTAAAAATATAAATTTATATTGTTAATCTCAGTTGTAAACATCTTAAAAATTATATTGTTAGTATTTGTTGTAAAAAAGGATTATCATAAATAAAAAAATATGTTATATAAATAGGTCTTTTATTTAAAAAATTTGATATACAATACTACTTAAAATTAATTACAATACATCTTTTTTAAGAATCCATGAATTATGTGATTTATCGAATCCTAACCATTTAACAAAAACTTGGTTCCCTTTCTTCCTTAAAATTTTTTCAACCAAAAATACATCTGGATGTTTAACTTTTTGTAACTCTTCTTGGTAGAAACCTCCTTCAATATATTCATTTTTACTATCTTTTAATAAATAGGTGGGTGGATTTGTTAACTAACCTTTGAAATTTGAAAATATGTTATATAAATAGGTCTTTTATTTAAAAAATTTGATATACAATACTACTTAAAATTAATTACAATACATCTTTTTTAAGAATCCATGAATTATGTGATTTATCGAATCCTAACCATTTAACAAAAACTTGGTTCCCTTTCTTCCTTAAAATTTTTTCAACCAAAAATACATCTGGATGTTTAACTTTTTGTAACTCTTCTTGGTAGAAACCTCCTTCAATATATTCATTTTTACTATCTTTTAATAAATAGGTGGGTGGATTTGTTAACTGAACCTTTCTAATTTGAAAAATTTCAGTTGACCAATTTGGAGTATATCCTTTTTCAAAAGCTTCTCTTTGTTTGGAAATTCTAACAAAATCATTTTCTTTAAATTTAGTGCGCTTTAAATCAAATGTTTTTTTAAAAGTAAAAGAATTTTGCAGTATAGTTTTCTCATTTTTTTTATTAACCTCAACAGGTCTATATCCGGTAGTTCTATGAATACTATTATTATATTTTTCAATAATAGTGGGTAAAATAGAGTTCCATTGGTAATTCCCTCTATTACTAAAATATTTCCACATTATATTTTTTAAAGTTCGATTTACGCGTTCTACAATACTCGCTTTGAGATTAGAGTAAGTATTATAATGATTAATTTTGTAATAATTCATAAGATCTTTAAAATCTTTATTGAAAAATTCTTTTCCCAAATCTGTCTGCAAATTTTGCGGTTTATTTGTTTTTTCTAAAATTTTTTTCATAGCTTCAGTTACATCTTTTCCTTTTTTACTTTTAAGTGGTTGAGTCCAAACATACTTAGAGAATGCATTTATCACCACCAGAATATATCTATAACCTTTATTAAATTTGGAATAGGGTTGCATCTCTACCAAATCAGCTTGCCATAAGTCATTTAGGCTTTTAACAATAGTTCGTCTTCTTCTATATCTTCTTCTTGCGGGTTTATGTAATTCATCTACAACTGTTTCTTTAATATTTTTACTCATAGTACTAGAATAAAATTTCTTAATACCTTCTTTAAATAACTTATTTTATTTGTTTGTTATCTTTTTTTAGCAAATCTTCGATTTTATATTCCAAAGTTTTAAAAGATGCATTATTCGAATCTTTGACTTTTTTGATTTCATCTTCGATTTTATATTCCAAATTTTTAAAAGATGCATTATTCGAATCTTTGACTTTTTTGATTTCATCTTCAATGTTGCTAATTCTTACATTAATTTTAGTTTCAAAAACAACAAGTGATTTTATACTTTCGTTTCTCATTTCTCTTACTGTTGCGTTTAATTCTTCTCTAGCATATGCCATTGTGTCATTAAACTCTTTTCTAGAAACTTCGGCTGCTCTTTGAACTAATTCGTTTAATGATTTTATTTCTTTTACCAATTTATCTTCTAGATTTTTTATATCTTTTCCTAATTGAAATTCTACATTTGTTAAATTTAATTTTATTTCTACCATTTTTTTTTCTATTTTCTTTATATCTAAAATCGCTTTTTCAATTTCAATTCTTACATCGTTCAAAGATTTTTCATAATCATTTAACTTTGTTGAAATTTCTTCAATTTTTGAACTGTGTTGTGCAAGTCCTTTTTTTAAATCATGGAGAGAGGTGTTAATCATAGCTTGTATTAGTTCTGCTAAAGATTCTAATTCTTTTTCTAATCTTTTATTCAACATCTTTTGAAAATATTCATCGTCAACCGTGGTTTTTAATTCTGTTTTTAGATTGTTTAATTGTGAGATTATCTCCATGATTTGTTCACTATTTTTTAAAATTTCATTTTTAAATTTATTTTCAATTTTTTCATCTACATTTTGTAAATCTGTGTTTAATTTCTTTTCCAAATTTTTCAAGTTTAATAGAATTATTTCAGCATTATTTTCAATTAAATTAATTTTCTGATTTATTTCATTAATATTATCGCTATCTTTTTTATGGATTATAAAGTGTGTATTCATAGCTCTCTCTATTTGTTGTGTGTTTTTATTCATACCATCATGAATGTTTTGAAAATTACCTATTTCTTCAGAAACCCTATTATTAAGTTTGTTCGGAAATTCTTGGAACTTTGATACCATATCTTTTATAATAATTTGTTTAACATTTTCTATTGCAGAAGTATCATTTATTTTTGATTTAACCAATGTTATTTCATTTTTTATGTTATTTTCAAAACTCTTTACTTCATCATATTTCTGTTTTATTGTTTTAAAATCATCTTCACACTTCGATGTTTTTTGAGAAAAACTTTTTAATAGTTCATCATTGTCTTTGACAATATTTTTTATATTTAATATCCTGTTATCATAGTTTGACACAACATTTTCTTCAAATAACTTAATTTTTTTTGAAATAGATTCCACATTTTCATCATTTTCACTAACTCTCTTTTTTAAATTTACAATATCATTTTTTAACACAGGTTCAAATCTTTGAACAATATCATCACTTTTAAAATTTTTTAATATTTCATTTTCAACATTGGCTAGTATTTTATTTTCTATTGTAGGTATATCTACTGTATACTTTTTAGAAATATGACGTCCAAATTTATCAATGGTCATTTTAACAATGTTATGTAACAATATTTACTACATTCTTTTATACAATTATATTGGCTTCTTTCAATTCTTCTATAATAGAAATAATTTCGTTGTTATGTCCTGTATTCCCAGCCATCATAGATGCTACCAACAGTCGAACTCTATCAACAAGTTCATTTACGTTATCCCAATATACGTAATCGGTATAAGGTTTATTAACTTTTAAAGTTATACCGGATCCTGTTCTTTTCGAAGATATTCGAGTTTCTCTGTATGGAGCTTTTCGTCTGTCAAAAAAACCTTGAACTATATTATGCGTTTCGGGATTTATGGTTTTGGTTTTTGTAATTCCTTTATTTTGTAAATAAGGCCCTATTATAGAAATATATTTTTGTGATCCATTTCCCTGTACCTGCTCATTTGGATCATAATTTCTACGGTATGCATTGGTTCTCTTTAAAATATCCATTTAATTTTCCAAATCTTGTTTTTTATAACCTACTGGTTCCTTTTTAAATAATAATTCATATAAACCTGGTGTACCTGTATAAGTTATACCTTCAACTTTTATGTTTTTACCGATAATTTCTATAGGTCTTTGTGTTAAACCCAAAAAGAATTTCTCAGTTTCAAAATCATGTACAATTCCATAGAGGTGATCAAACTTATGTTCCACATCTTTTACACCTCCGTCAATATATTGACGAGGTAATTCATGAAATCCTGATAAATATTCTTGATATAAAGGTGTACTGACAAATGTTTGAATTGTTTGGCGTGTTTGTTCTAATATATCCGAAAGATTTCCTACCGTAGATTGTGAAATTGAAGAAGGGGTGGTTTCTGCTATGACACTTGTTTGTTGTAAAGATGGCATCTGACTATGTGAGGCTATACTGGTTTCCCAATCAATAATTGTTGGTATTTCTGTAGGAAGAATTGGTGTTTTCCCTGTCTTTCTTTTTTCTGGTGTTGATGTTCCATATTGTAGTTTTTTTCTTGGTGTTAGTGTTGGAAACAATCTTTTTTCTGGTGTTTCATAATTTTTTTTAATGGGTGTTTGTAGCTCTTCCTTTACCTCAGCCGATTCAATTTTACCAATTGTTGAAATTAATTGTTGTAGGGGTTGAGTTATTGGTTTATAGGTTTCCTCCAATTTGGATTGTGCTTCAAATTCAGCATTTTTTAAACTTTGATATTTTTGTTTAACAGCTTTCCTTGACTTAACAAGCTCTCTTGCTAAGCGTTCATTCATGATTAGTTAAATTTTTCACAAAACTTTTATTTTTATAAGAAAATATATGAATCAAATCCTTTTCGATATCGACCGGATTTTAAATTCGAATCCTTGTCTATTACCAAAAATCCAAATTTATCTTTCCAACACATCAAACATAACTCATTAAATTGATTAAATGACATATCAACATTAACATGATCATCATAAATATGTTTTAAGTTCGTTTTGTCTTGTTGAAATATAACAATCAAATTCGCATTGTCACGAATTAATTGCTTTGGAATCGAAGAATACGTTTGACACAAATAAAAACAATCAGTATTTTTATGTCTTCCGAAACAAAAATAATCTTTTACAACATTCTGATTGCAACACACTATATCATCAAATATTATTATGGAATTTGGTTTTTTTTCTTGTGGAGAAACAATATTTTCTTCATTTTCGGATTCATAATATCCAATTTCTCTCAATGGTTTAAAAAGTAATCTCAAATATTCATATTTTGGTTGATATAGAGACTTTGAATAAATATATAAATTTTCAAACCGTAAACCATTAGGATCTTCAATTAAACTTATAATGATATTAGTTTTACCACACCCTGATGGACCTATAATTAACCCCCTTTTACTAGAGCCTTCAAACAATTTTCCATGTTTTCTAAAATTATTTCTTGAAGTCTCATGGTCTTTAATAATAATTGAATAAGGTTGTTTGACAATTTTCATATATAAGAGGATGTATAAAGGGTAAGTTCTAATTTAAAACTAGTCAGTTTGTTCCAAGATTTCAATTATATAATGCCAATCTCATATAAGCAATAATCCATTTATAAAAGAAGAGTCAGAAAAAGAGGTAGTGGTTTAATTAATACTCTAATAAATAAGTTACCTTTTGAATTACATCTACCTGGGTATAATTTTTGTGGACCTGGAACCAAACTAGAAAAGAGACTAACTAGAGGCGATAAAGGCATAAACTTATTGGATGAAGCTTGTAAAGAGCATGATATTGCCTATGCACAATCAAATGATATAAAAAGCCGACACGCTGCTGATAAATTATTAGGTGACAAAGCTGCCGAAAGGTTCAGAGCAAAAGACGCCACTTTTGGAGAAAAAACTGCTGCACTTGGAATAAGAGGTGCAATGAAAATTAAAAGAAAATTTGGTATGGGATTAAAAAAAAGAAGGAAAAACAGAAGTCGAAAAACTCGTCTAGGACGAGGAATAACTTTATCTCAAGCTATTTCAAAAGCAAGACAAGCACTAAACGGAAAACAATTTAAAAGTTTAACTGATATTATTCAAACCGCACTTAGATCTATAGGAGATAGTAGAATATTATCACCAAAAAATAGAATCATACCAATTCCAAAAACTGGTGGATTTCTACCTCTTATTCCTTTATTTGCTGGTTTGTCCGCTTTAGGTGCTCTTGGAGGAGGAGCAGCAGGCATTGCGAAAGCTGTCAATGATGCAAAAGCTGCTAAAGAAAAATTAGAAGAGTCCAAAAGACATAATAAAATGATGGAATCTATAGCAGTAGGAAAACAAGGAAGTGGTCTTTATTTAAAACCATATAAAACTGGATGTGGATTATATCTGAAACCTTATTCAAAAAACTGTTAAAACAAATACCTCGAAAACCACTTACAAATTATGATTTAACTAAATATATTAATCTACTTAAAATTCCCAACTTTCGAGGTATATTCATGAGAGATAAATTACCAAAAAAAATTAATAAAAATGAAAGTGGTATTGTTAATCTCGATAAGAGTAGTGGTGATGGAACTCATTGGACTGCATACATAAAAAAAGGGAAAAATATTTTATATTTTGATAGTTATGGCAATTTGCGACCATCTACCGAATTAACAAAATATTTTTTCAGCGATAAAAAGAAAAATATCGTGAAATATAACTACAACCATTATCAATCAATTAACAAAACAAATTGTGGTGAGCTCTGTCTTAAATTTCTTTATAATAATGGTTGAAAAACAATATTAATTCATTTTGTTAAAATTTTTTAAAGAGATATGTCGTACAGTTTTGTCATTAGTGGTAATTCCCCCACGCTTTCTGTTAATACTCATCCTCCAATATATTTAGATGAAAATTTTGAATATTCCATTGGACTTGTAAATTTAGAAACTTTTAATGCTATTCCAAATATTGATGAGACTAATAATCTTTTCATTTATGACTCAAATAAAGAAATAAGAATACCACCAGGTAGTTATGAAATAGATGATGTAAATAATTTTATTCAAAAATTTTTGGACAATCGTACTTTTCTTCATATTTATGCCAATAATAATACTTTACGAACACATATTAAAACAGATATTCCTATCTCGTTTCGTGATGGAACTATAGGAAAAATATTAGGTTTTAAAAACAAGGAATTAGAAGGTCTTAAGGAGCACATTTCAGATTTTCCAGCGGAAATTATTAAAGTAAACGCCATAAACATCGATTGTAATATTGCCGAAGGATCATATTTAAATGGAAAACCTGTTCATATAATACATCAATTTTTTCCTAGTGTAGCTCCTGGTTTTAAAATAATAGAATCACCACAAAATGTACTTTACTTTCCTGTTACTGTAAAGGTAATAGACAATATAAACATTAAAATAGTAGATCAAGATGGTGATCTCATCAATTTCAGAGGAAAAACGGTAACAGTAAGACTACATCTTAAAAAAATAGATGAATAATGGTTATTTTATATAATAAAAAAGTCTCAAATTATAATTTTTCAAAAAAATTTTACTCTAAAAACATTAATAAGAAAGATACTAAACGACATTTAACTAGTAATAAATTAAACTCTCAAAGGTTAACACCTTCTAATAAAAAATTTCTGATAAATTTAGGTTTCAAACTAAAATAAAATGGAATATTTAAATGTAAAAGAAAATATTCTTGTAGATGAATCAATATTAAGCTGGGAAATACTATCATTTGAACCTTTCAATCCTACAAAACTTGGATTAAATGATGAAATTAGAATTGCTCTACAACAAACAGGAAAATATCCTTTACCTTGCAAAAGTGAATTATATTTAGAATTTCAAGTTACTAAAGAAGATAATACTCCATTGGCTAATACGGTATTAATCAACAATGCTCCAGCATTCTTGTTTAAAGAATTACGTTATATTTTAAATGGTGTTACAATTGATTCAGTTCGAGATGTAGGAATCACTTCAACTCTTAAAGGATACATATCATTTAATCAAAACGAAAGTGCTAAATTGGAAAATGCTGGATGGTATCCAAAAATGAAACCTAAAGAAAAAATTATGACTGATGAAAAAGGAAACGTTTCCCTATGCGTCCCATTAAAAATGTACTCGGGATTTTTTGAAGATTATAACAAAATAATTTTAAATTCACAACAAGAACTAATACTAATAAGAAGTAATGATGACACTAATGCTTTAGTAACCACAAGTGATGATGAAAAACCGAAAATTAAAATAACCAAACTTTGTTGGCGAGTTCCACATCTTACTGTGGCCATTCCCCAAGAATTGGCACTAACGAAAATTATTGATAAAAACAATGATATTCTTCTTACTTTCCGAAGTTGGGAATTAATTGAATATCCAGAGTTATTAGAAAATACAAGACATAATTGGCCTGTCAAAACCTCCACAAAAATTGAAACACCAAGACATGTACTAATTGCTTTTCAAAAGGATAGACGTGGTAATTTAAAATCAGATATGAGTAAATTTGATCATTGTGACCTAAGGAATATAAATGTGTTTTTAAATTCAGAAAGATATCCTTACCAGGATCTTCAGCTTGATTTTAAAAATAATAAGTTTGCTACCCTGTATGAAATGTTTTCTGAATTTCGTCAAGTATATTATAACTTTCCAATAGAACCAATATTTAATCCCAAAGAATTTAAAGATAATGCACCTATTGCTTACATTAATTGCTCTCATCAGAGAGATTTATTACAATCCGGCCCAGTAACCATGAGAATTGAATTTGAGACAAAAGAAAAAATATCGGGAAAAACAGCTGCGTATTGTGTAATAATACATGATAAAGTATTTAGCTATAATCCATTAACAAAAATTGTTAAACAACTTTAACTTCTCCCACCACATCAAATATCATTATTAAAATGAAAATATATCGAATAAGATCAGTTGTTTCTATACCATAGTTTGTTGCACAACAAATGGAATGTACAAAATACAAAAAGAAAAAATCGAACTATTTTTAAAAAAAATTAAACATCTAAAAAATCTTATTGAAGACTATTCGAAAAAACAATTTGTAATAAAAAAATTTAGTATTTTAAAAATTTGCTAAATAAAAATGAGAATAGTTATGGATGTTCAAGGATTTAAGGATGAACACAACAAGTTTATTCCTAAAGAACTTGCAATGTTTGATGGACATAAAATGAGTCATTATATTTTTAAACCACCGTATCCACTACAAATGCTTCCACCAGAAACATACAAGCAAGCAGAATGGTTAATGAAATTTCATCACTGCATCAATTGGAATACAGGATATATTCCTCTTCATAGTTTTTCATCTATAGTAAAAAACTTAACAGAAAAAGGAGAATTCATTTATATTAAAGGAGAAGAGAAAGCTAATTTTATTAGAAAATATTGTACTAAGCCAATAATTGAATTGGATGAACAACCTGTTTTAATTAAATCATCTCCTAAATGTTTTTATCATTCTCAATCACCTTCAATGTGTGCCCTTTCTAATGTATTCTTTATGTATAAAAATTTTTTTATGAATGAATAAATTAACAATGAATGTCATAATATTTTTTTTATTTATCCACATCCCCACATTACTAACAGAAAATTATATTTTCCTATCTTTACATAATCAAATATTTAAACATAACAGCCGTTACACAATAATAAAACAACTATAAAAATTTTAATATTTTATTTCATACTAACTTTAATTAACCAATAAATCAATACATAAATTTATTTCTTTATTGAGTCCAAAAGTTCATCAAAGAATTTTAACACATTTTTAGTCTTCAAAAATTCACTACACAATTCTGCTGCTTTTTTACAACAATTTGCATGATCAACATATTTTATATATAACAATAAATCTTGACCCTCACTTTCTTCTTCAACTAAACAAGATAAATATCTGGAACATGCTTCGTTCATAATGAACTCTTCATAAAGGTCCCTCACAAAATTTTCAATTTTAGGCATCATCTTCACCATGCGATTTAATTAGTTCTTGTAATACAATAGGATCTCTAATATATTGGTTTAAATGACGAACTTCATGATGAAACCAACTTAACTTCACTAATTCACGTATAAACTGTACAATATCTTTGTTTTTAAAATAACGTTCGCACAATTTCACAGCCTCTATATGGTTTTTGGATATATCCAAATAATATTGAAACCAAGATGGACCACTATCAACTGCATAATGTTCGAACTCAAAAGCAGAACTTTTACATTTTTTATAAAATTTTTGAATTAATAAATTTAATTCACTTTCGTTAGAAGCAGAAGACATATTTCATTTTAGTATGTTTTAAGCTGGTAAAGTGTTGCTTTTATAATCAAAATTTAGAGAAGGGATACAAGGTCATGTTAACATGTATACGAAGTAACGCGAATGTATACGAAGTAACTCGAATGTATACGAGATAATTCGAATGAGAAAACAAAAGAGGAGGAGGATGAAAAGTGTTGATGATATGAGGTTTTTTAATAAGTATAATGAGAGATTTGAAAAGTATAATGAGAGAAGAAAAGAGGAGGAGGATGAAAAGTGTTGATGATTTACTCTTCTAACTCCTCCTCCTCTTTCCTTCTCTCATATATATACTACTTCTAAAATAGTTTTAAAGTACGTGTAAAAAGCGGAACCGTGTCGCAGCTTATTATTGTCATCATCGGAACTTAATGCGTCCTTGTCTATATATTCAGAATCAACAATTTCCATATTGTTTAGTTCTAAATTATTTTCTAGACATTTAAGACTTTCTAAAAAAGGGGCGGTTTGTTTTTGAAATGCGAAAACATAAATAATTTGCAAAAAGATTTTCTTCGCTGACATAAAGTTTGTACAATGAATAAACTTGGAGATCGCCTATATTTTTTTTGCATTTGTCAAAACAGCTTTTAATAAATGGGTAAAACATATATGAACAATAGTGAATGTTGAAGCTATCAACTGAGAATTTGTATTGATATAGATCATTTGTATATAATCGGGTAATGGCATACTGTTAAATGATTTAATTACAGATTGTATTAACGCTAAACTAAAATCGGTTTCAATTTTATGGATATTTACTTTTTACTGATTTTTTAAAGGGTATTATTAAACACAGATAAAAACAGTGTTATGTAAAGAATAGTGTGGTTACTAGAAATAAATTCTGCTATAGAGGCAGATATTCATTGCTGTCAGGAAGCACTAAGACATAGTAATACACAGGTTTGGAAATCCAGATAGGACGTGTCACAATAGACCCAGTAGCATCTAAATTACGCAAAACTGTTTTTTAAAGGATAAAAGTAATTAATTTGTTTCTCTATAAAAAGGATTAAAGAAAACTGGTCTAAACCGTGTCCTTGTATATAGCCCTGGTAGAAATTGCCGGTATATATTTTTTATTAGCAGCTTCCTTAATTTAACAAGATATTTAATAGATCTTTGGACTGGACAACATTAAACTCGGAACATCATTTCTATTCCCTGACTTTAATACATCTTCTTGAATACCTTGAAATTGTTCATATTTAATTTGTGTTGGTGGTTTTCCCACTAAACGGTTTTTATAGTTTTCCCTGGCATCAAACCGTATAAATATTCTGTAAATCTCACTGTTTTCATGGTTACTATTTTTATTCCGTAATATTCGGACGATATTTTCATATGGACTAATTAAATCTAATTCGAATCGAAATTCGGCACAATTTGAATTTTTACAATTTGCAATAGCATAAAATTTTCCTTTTGTAGCATAACACTTATGCACCGAAAACAAGGACACAATAAGAATATTCTTTTTTTAAAAAATGTGTTAAAGGAATTCCAAAAATCAATGGATAATAGCAAATTTTTGTCTCTAATAGAAAATATAGTGCGAGTTTTCTCGGTATTAGTTTTATTAATCGGCTCCATAATTTGAAAAATTAAGGGTTTTTGGTTCTGCAAGAACATCTTTTACGTCTCCAGAACTTCCTTCCGTCATTTATTAGTTATGGTGGAAGGTGTTTGTTCTATTACGACAGTGGTGATATTGGAAAATATATTTGGAAAATAATTGTTATTCATCCACCTTTATATCAGATGTTAAATTTTCATCAGTCAACATAGAACTAGAGGCGTATATTTCTTGAGATTCGTCATATGATCTACTAGAAAACGATATTATTTCTACAGGTTTATCGGCGATACATTTGTATGTTAGATTGGGATAATTTTAAGAAAAAAATTCTGCCAGTTTTGTCTGATCTATTTTGGGTGTTTTACTCGGAGATGTATGTAAAACTAAACAAGAAATCACGGTAGAGAAATATCAAGAGAGTTAATCTCAGCAAGTAACCTAGAGAAAAAGGAAATTAAAAAATAATACGAATCTAAAGCAAAACAAAAATTGTAGTAACATGTGACAAAAATAACAAATAAGTACCCATTTCTATATAGCTAAGCCTAATAACGAAAATATTATTCTAAAACTAAGGCATAAATTCGAACTGCTAGTTTATAAAACGATAAACAGAATTTCCAGAGAGTTGGGCGAATTTAATTATGTTACCTAATATTCTGTTCTTATAAGGTGCACATATTCTTATTTTGTGGCTCTTTTTTAATATCGACTAAGCGGTAACCCAGTGACTTTTATTTTTAACAGTGGTTATGAGTAAATTGGACTAAATTTCTGTATTTTACCAGGAAGTAAAATATTTGTATATAGATTTTCTGATTTTCTTTTAATAGAGAACTCCATTGTGGCCTATAGGGTTCTTTTCAGTAAATAAATTATTTCATCGTTATAGGTATTTAGGGGACACTATTCTAAAGATAATAACAAAAAAGCCACAGAACTATTTTACTAAACGTAGATTAAAGGTGGGTTGTACCCCGGCCATTGGGTTGATTTTGGGAACAAATTATGTAACTTATATAAGTGTCCAAAGGGCATTATTACTAGAAATCGCCAAAAAATTTTGAAAAACATGGAAATTATGATAATTTGAAATAACGGCTGTACCTTGGCCGCTGGGATTATCTAACGAGAACAAATTATGAAACTTATTACATAGGTGTTTAGTTAGAGGACACCATTATAAGCCTAAGTACCAAAAATTACCGAAATATTAAAAAAAATGTGGTAATTATTATAATTTTAAAATAAGAGTGGAATTCTGACTGCTGAGGTTGTCTTAAGGGAACAAATGATGTGACCCATATTGGTGTTTGAAGGACACTATTATAAGCTTAATTACCAAAAATCGCTGAAATATTCTGAAAAATGTGGAAATTATGACAATTTGAGAATCAGGGCTGAACTCTAGCCACTAGGGTTGTCTTTGGGGAATAAATTATGTGAGCTATATAGGTATCTAGAGAATATTATTACAGGCTTAACTACCAAAATTTCTCAAAAAATTTGGAAATTATGATAATTTTAAAATAAGAACTGAACTTTGGCCGCTGGGGTTGTCTGAAGGGAACAAATTATGTGACCCATTTGAGAGTTTGGAAGATATTATAATGAGCTTAATTACTAAAAATCACCGACATATTTCGAAAAATGTGGAAATTATGTCAATTTTAAAATAACAGCTGGTCTCTGGCCGCTTGGGTTGCCTTAAGGGAACAAATTATGTAACCCATATAGAGGTGTTTAGAAGACATTATTATAAGCTTAATTACCAAAAATCCTCTAAAAATTTCGAAAAATGTGGAGATTATGGCAATTTAAAAATAAGAATAGAACTTTGGCCGCTAAGGTTGTCTTAAAGAAACAAATTATGTCACCCATATAGCCGTTTATAAGACATTATAAGCTTAATAATCAAAAAATACCGAAAAATTTCGAAAAATGTGGAAATTATGACAATTTTAAAATAAGGGCTGAACTCTGGCCGTAGGTTTGTCTTAAGGGAACAAATTATGTGACCTATATAAATATTTAGAGGACCAAAATAAGGGCTGAACTCTGGTATTAGAAGGACATTATTAGAGCCTTAATTACTAAAAATTCCCGAAAAATTTCGAAAAATGTGGAAATGATGACAATTTTAAAATAAAGGCTGAACTTTGGCCGCCGGGGTTGTCTTATGGGAACTATGTGACCAATATAGATGTTTGGAAGACGTTATTATAGACTTAATTACCAAAAACCACCGAAAAAGTTTGAAAAATGAGGAAATTATGACAATTTGAAAATAAGGGTAGTACTCTGGCCACTTGGGTTGTCTTAGGGAAACAAATTATATGACCCAAATAGGTGTTTAGAAGACACTATTGGAATGTGGAAATTATGACAGTTTTATAATAAGGTTTGAACCTTCGCCGCTAGGGTTGTCTTAGGGGAACAAATTATGAGACCTCTGTAGATATTTATATGAGTTTATTATAAGATTATTTACCAAAATTAACCGAAAAATCTTGAAAACTATAGAATTTATGTATATTACCAGGAAACTGGACACTTTTTATTGTAAATTTTCCCGATCACCTTTTCCTATATCTTGATACATTAGATGGCAAACTTCCGATAGGTTTAATTTCAAATGTCTGTCGGTTCATTAAAAATTATAGAACAGCTATAGTTAATAAAGTTATGCCGACGGCAGAATTGGAAAATATCAATACCTTCAGATATTCCACTTCAGGAAACAAGATCTGGAAATTGTAGAGTACATGTGTGAGCTTGGGCTTACATCATTAGCATAAACAGTTGTTTGGAATTTTTGGACCAACAATTAACCAATTTTAGGAAAGGAATTGCAATTTGGCTATTAAGATCGATGGTTCAGCCTAATCAGATAAAGAAAGAGAACAAATTAGAGAGACTGTATTAAGTGCCGATCTTAAAAGTAACAACTCGAATTTTCAATACATAGAATAATATGATCATCTTACGTTTGAATTCCAATTGACACTGGAATATTGTGCCTCTCTAAAAATTTTGTTGGCAGCAACAAAATAAATTAACTAAGCTTAAGCACTTATTAAATTATGATTAACCAATACACGAATATTTAAATAAATATCCCCAAACAACTTATTTTCACCATTCTTAATAAACACGGACATTCTGAAAATAATTTTTTATACTTTTGAATTAATTAAAATAAGAGCTGAACTTTGGCCGCTTGGGTTGCCTTAAGGGAACAAATTATGTGGATCCATATAGAGGTGTTTAGAAGGCATTATTATAGGTTTAATTATCAAAAATCCCCGAAAAATTTCAAAAAATGTGGAGATTATGGCAATTTAAAAGTAAGGATAGAAGTTTGGCCGCTAGCTAATTATTTCTTATTAAAAGGGCGAAGAATCATCCGCAGGATTAGACGAAACTTGAGTCTTTTACTTTAAATTCTATACTTTAATTTCATCTATGAAAGTATTTAGTTTAAAACAAAACATTAAATCTCACCCGTTACAACCATCGGGGTTTAAATGATTTATTTCCTGAAGGTGCTCATAGAAGGTTATTTTATGTAAATCCTAATTACGAAAAATATGAAAATTTTCATTTAATATGTATATTACGTTTTTCTTTTAAATAGAATTTTATCTCAGTCGTTGCGGTTGGTTTTGGTGATAAAATTATTTTACCCTTATAGAGGTTTACAAGACATAATTATGATATAGAAAATTGCGAAAAGCATTGAAATATACATATGGATTCTATGAAATCTGAAAATAGTGGCTTAATTATAGCTGCTGGAATTATTTTAGGGAACAAATTATATAAACCTTATAGGAACTCATAGAATAGAATTTATGATATTTTTAAAAACAAGGGCTTAATCCATGCCGCTGGAGTAGCCTTAAGGGAACAAATAACAATACAGGTGTTTAGAAAACATTATCGTAAGCTTAATTACTAATAATTGCCGAAAATTTTTTAAAAATTGGGATTTTATTACCATTTCAATATAAGGGCTGAACCCTGGCTGGGATTGTCTTAAAGGAATAGATTATGTATGTGTTTAGAGGGCATTATTATAAGTTTAATTACCAAAAGTTGCCGAAAAAATTTAAAAAATATGGGAGTTATGATATTTTTGAAATGACGGCTGAACTCTGGCCGCTGAGGTTGTCTTTAGGGAATAAATTATGTGACCCTTATAGGTGTTTAGAGAACATTATTATAAGTTTTATTACTAAAAATCACCAAAAGCTTAGGAAAAATATAGAAATTACGACAATTTTAAAATAAGGGCCTAACTTTGGCCGCTGGGAAACAAATTATGTAACCTATAAAGCTGTTTAGAGAACATTATTATAGACTTAATTACCAAAAATTTTCGAAAAATGAGGAAATTCTGACAATCTGAAAATAAGAACTGAACCCTCGCTGCTGGGGTTGTCTTAAGGGAACAAATTATGTGACGTTTATAGGTGTTTGGATGGCATTATTGTCAAGTTAATTACCAAAAATCACCCAAAAATGGTGAAAAATGTGGAAACTACAACAATTTTTAAATAAGGGTTAAACCGTAGCCGCTGGGGTTGTCTTAAGGGAACAAATTATGTGACCTTTATAGATAATTAGAATACCCTACTGTAAGCTTAATTACGAAAAATTACCCAAAAATGTTGAAAAATGTGGAAATTTTGACAATTTTACAATAAGAGTTGAACCTTGGCCGCTAGGATTGTCTTAGGGGAACAAATTATGAGACTTATGTAGCTATTTAGAGGACTTTATTTTAAGCTTAATTACCAAAAATCACCGAAAAATTTTGAAAAACGTGGAATTTATGACCATTTCAAAATAAAGGCCGCTGAACCCTGGCCGTTGAAGTTGTCTTAAGGGAAAAAATTATGTGTTCTATATAGGTATTTAGAGGATACTATCGTAAGCTTAATTACCAGAAATCACCCAAAAGTGTGGGAAGTATGAAAATTTTAAAATAAGAGTTGAACCTTAGCCGCTGGAGTGGTCTTAGGGGAACAAATTATGAGACTTACGTAAGTGTTTAAAAGACTTTATTTTAAGCTTAATTACCAAAAATCACTGAAAAATTTTGAAAAATTTTAATTTTATGCCCCTTTGAAAATAAGGTCCGAACCCTGGTCGCTGGGTTTGCCTTAGGGGAACAAATTATGCGTTTAGAGGACTTTATTATAAGATTAATTACCAAAAATCATCGAAAAATTTTGAAAAATGTAGAATTTATGAACTATTTAAATAAGGACTGGACTCTGGCCGCTAAAGTTGTTTTAAGGGAATAAATTATGTGACCTATATAGGTGTTTAGAGGACACTTTTGTAGGCTTAATTACCAGAAATTATCCAGAAATGTCGAAAAATGTGGAAATTATAACAATTTTAAAATACGGGCTGAATCCTGGCTGCTGGTGTTGTGTTATGAGAACAACTTATGAGACCTATGTAGGTGTTTAGAGGACTTTATTTTAAGCTCAATTACCAAAAATCTCTGAAAAATGTTGAAAAACCTGGAATTTACGACCATTTCAAAATAAAGGCTCAATCCTGGCCGTTGTCTTAGAGGAACAAATTATGAGACTCATATGGATGTTTTTAGAGGACATTATTGTATACTTAATTACCAAAAATCACCCAAAAGTGTTGAAAAATGTGGAAATTATGACAATTTTAAAATGAGGGTTAAACCTTGCCCGCTAGGGTTGTCTTCTGGGAACACATTATGAAACTCATATAGGTGTTTAGAGGACCTTATTATAAGTTTAATTACAAAAAATCACCGAAAAATATTGATTATTTATTTTAAAAATTAACAGATACAACTAAATTTTTTTTTTTAGATACCCTACCTTGGACTTTGTTAGTTCAAGAATATTAACATTATTAAATATATCTTAATTTGATGTGATGGAATTTATTTTTTGTGACCCATTTCTTTGGGTAGTTCCTTCTTTACATAAAAAAATTTTTTTACTATATACAGTATGCGGAATATTTTATAGAATTTATGACCTTTCAAATAAGGACTGAACTCTGGTCGCTGAAGTTGTCTTAACGAAACAAAATATGTGACTTATATAGGTGTTGGGAGGACACTACTGTAAGCTTAATTACCAAAAATTATCGAAAAAGGTTGAAAAATGTGGAAATTATAACAATTTATTAATTTAGAGGACATTATTATAAGATTAATTACCAAAAATCTCCGAAAAGTTTTGTAAAACATGGATTTTATAAGCTTAATAACCACAAATCACCCAAAAATATTGAAAAATGTGGAAAGTATGACAATCTTAAAATAAGGGTTGAACTTTAGCCTCTACAGTTGTCTTAGGGGAACAAATTATGAGTCCTATGTAGGTGTTTAGAAAATTTTATTTTAAGTTTAATTACAACAAATCAAAAAATTTTGAAAAACGTGGAATTTATGACCATTTAACAATAATTGTGGAATCCTGGCCGCTGGGGTTGTCTTAGGGGAACAGATTATGAAACTCCTATAGGTGTTTAGAGGACATTATTGTAAGCTTAATTACCAAAAATCACCGAAAAGTTTTGAAACATGGAATTTTTGACCCTTTCAAAAAGTGGGCTGAACTCTGGTCGCTAAAGTTGTCTTAGGGGAACAAATTATGTGACCTATGTAAGTGTTTGAAGGATACTATTGTAAGCTTAATTCCCACAACAAATCACCCAAAAATGTTGAAAAATGTGGAAATTATAACAATTTTTATATAAGGGTGGAACTTTGGCCACTGGAGTTGTCTTAAGTGAACAAATTATGACACCCAAGTAAGTGTTTAGAGGACTTTAGTTTAAGGTCAATTACCAACAGTCACCGAAAAATTTTGAAAAACGTGGAATTTATGATCATTTCAAAATAAAGGCTCTACCCTGGCCGCTGGGGTTGTCTTGGGGGAACAAATTATGAGCCTTATGTAAATGTTTAGAGGACATTATTATAAGATTAGTTACCAAAAATCACCGAAAACTTTTGAAAAATGTGAAATTTATAACCCATTCCAATATAACGGCTAAACTTTGGCCTCTGAAGTTGTCTTAAGGGAACAAATTATGTGACCTATATAGGTGTTTAAAGGACAGTGTTGTAAGCTTAATTTCCAAAAATTATACAAAAATGTTGAAAAATGTGGAAATTATAAATTTTTTTTTATAATTGTTGAACTTTAGCCGCTGGGGTTGTCTTATTGGAACAGTACCCATGTAGGTGTTTAGAGGGCTTTATTTTAAACTTACCAAAAATCACCGAAAAAATTTGAAAAACGTGGAATTTATGACCTTTTGAAAAAGGACATGATTAGAAGCTTAGTTACCCAAAATCGTTGAAAGATTTTAATAAATATATATTTTATGATATAATTAAGTGGGATTGTTTTTGGAGAACAAATTATATAATCATTTTATGTATTTAGATGAAGCTATAATAAACGTAAATTCCAAAAATCACACAAAAATATTGATAAATGTGGATTTCATGATACTTTAAAAATATAATTTTAATCTATACTTAGGGCGCTGTATCTCGATTTGGCCGCTGGCCGCTCGCTTCAGCCTCATTCTGACACGAGAAAATTTTTTGCGGTAACTGTTATAGCATAGTTTTTGTCTGGCCAGTAAATATTACACTTTGGTTACAAGTTTTTTTTTCATAATTTTAATTTTCTGTTCCTTTTTCTTGTATTTCGTTTGCAATAGAACATTAAAATTTGGCACAGTAATAATGCTTATTAGCCCGAATATAGCTTAGTAGGATTTCAAAAATATTCTTCTTTGAAATTCCGGGGATCAAATTTAATTGGTTATGTGAGGCTTCCGAACAGTTGCTTCAAATATGTTTCGAAAATCAATTATCGTCCGTTTTCCGAAACTAGTACCGGTATAATTTAAAAAAAAATAGTAGTACCAGTAGTACATTTAAAATTTACAGAACTATAATGTCGATTGTAAGTATTATGATTTTGGAAATATCTAAATTATCCTATATTATCTATAAATTTCTATCGACTCACGTATACTTATTAACTTTTAGGGAAACTGGCATTTACATGTAAATGACATTCACACGCAATTGGTTTTCGATTATTAATTCAATCTCTTTATTTGCATTTTTCTTGTTAATTCATGTATTTTTCGACTGATTCGAGCTCTATGACCGTAAACCCCAGAGTTTTATGTTACGTTTTTTAAACCTTATGCGGAGTGTCTTATAGTTTTTAAAATTTATTATATTGAATAGTTGACCATTTTCTAGCAAACACTCTTGCTATATTATGTTTATAATCTTCTTTTTGGTATACTTAATAAAAACTTCTCTTTGCAAACAACTTGCAACTAATTATTAAAACATTTTTCAAATCCTCAGGCGCAAATTCGTTTTTATTACAAGTCTTTTGATATATTCTTTACCAGGTAAGAAATTTTCACATACTAATATTTAGAGATTGTATGTATGCTTTATTTGCTTAGTGTTCGCAGAAAAATCACAAACTAGTCAGCACCAATCATAATTTACAAAAACAGTCAGGTGACAGTATGCAAACTGTTTTTGGTCGACTGATTGGCGCTGACTAGTTTCTGATTGTTACGCGAATAGAGTTATTATTAGATTCAGAGGGAATTCTTTTAATAGTATTTCTATAACTAAATATCATCATCATCTTAAGCATTTAAAACATACTTAATTATTTAAAGATATCTTTCCTATTTAAAAAAACAAACATTGTTTTCCAGCTATTTGCAAATAATTGGAAGTATTTGCCAGTAATATTCCTCCCTAATGATGTTACATGACTATTCAAACAATACTTTGACTAATAACAGTAAAGTCACGCAATTATATGTTCGTATTTTATATTATTAAATTACAATTGTATTAAAATTACCTGGCTTTAAAATATTCTGAAAGAAAACACAATATTTTAGACCTTTACAGTCTCGGTTCGTATCTCCATCGAATATTTGACACTTAAAACATTTTTTAGCCTTTTCCATCGGCTTCCGTAAGGAAATTAAAATTCTCAGCTGCCTCGGTCTTAAAGGTTTAAAATTGTATTTAATGAAGCTGACAGGATATTGCACAAATATCAGATAGGAAAATATATTACAGCTTTAAGAAAAGTTTAATATTATTAAAAAATAATAAAATTTAACTTTCATTTAAGTAGATCCTCTTCATTTTATGAAGATTAATTTCTATGAAATGTATTTTAAATACTTAGACACTAATTTAATCAAAATTTGTTTTTATGATTTTGGTCATTTTAAGGTAAATTATCAAAAGTGATAAGCAAAAGCCAGTAAGATATATATATATATATATATATATATATATATATATATATATATATATATATATATATATATATATATATACTTTTTTAAATCTAGGCTCATATTTATATAATGATTCCATATAGAAAGCGTAGAATTTCAAGTAATTGTATCAATAAAGTATACAAACATTCATATAAAAGAAAAAACATATGAGTAATTTACTGCCATTTCTTCTTTTTAATTACTCGCTAAGTGATGTATGCCTATATATGTCAAAAATATGATAAACTCTACCATTTAATGTTAATTTTACCCGATGTCAAAATTCAGCAAAGACTGTTTGAAAACTTCGAGTTTTATTTAATGAAAGAAATATTAATTTGCTAATTTATAGGCTTAGACGATATAATTTAGAAATGACATACATTGGAAAAGTTGTATATTAAGTAATTGTGTAAGGTGTAATTTTGAAAGTTCAAAAGTTTAGTAAGAAAAAATCCTCCGATGAATAATATTTTAGCGCCATTGTGTCGCCATTTTGTACAATACTTTTTTTTTTGTAAAAAGGGCCGTAATTGAGGAGAGAAAAAACTGATTCCATTTTAGTACAACAAATTAGTTATTTTTGTTTTTCTTGTCGATTGTTGTTTTGTTTTTCTTGTTGATTATTGGTTCCAGTTGACTTGAGAGAACTGTATATAGAATATATTTTTAGCAACAATTCGTAGAAACATTAAGCATTCTGTACAAATATTGTAACAAAATTGTATTTAACAACTTCATGTCTTATTATTTTTTGTCAGTCAAGTAGACAAATATTATTACACTAAAGCATTTACAACTCACGTGGTACCTACTTATTTCATTGCCAAACTATATGCTGGGAGCTGTGATGTATGCCTATATATGTCTGTGCTTGCTACACTTATGGGAGATAACGTCAATGAAGGTTCAGTTTCGTGTGCCTGTGCATGAATTCCGCTATAGTTTATGTTGTATTGTTCGTTTTTGCTTCTCTAATATATTTGAGCTCTAACCGATGAGGAAGTTGTTCTTGTCACGTAAGTGCGAAGTTACCTCTACAGTGGATAATTAATTACAAGACCTTCCGAGAAGAAATGACGTCTTGTTTATGGTTAATTGCGGTTAGTTAAAATTTTTTACGGAATCCATATAAATTGAAAAATTGAATATTAGTTGTTATAAAACTTTAAAATTGATTGTAAACTGTTACTGACATCGACATCATCTACAAGTTCAGTTCAGTAACGCATATCTTTGAAGTCAATAATCCAGGACCTACAGATATTAGAATGTCCAGCATTATTGCCCACTTGGGATCCAGCGGCGAAATCAATCAAGCACTCCAACAGTAAAGGTATCATGTTAGCTTAGCTTAAGTCTTAGTTAAACATAGGTCAATTATTAGCTAAATTTTGTTAATTTGAACCTGAACATCAATTTTTGGTTCTTATCATTTCTAACAATATTCAAATGCCTACCTTAAGGGATTTTTTGAGAATTTATAAGAGCCACATTTCCTTCAGATTTCGACTTGTAGTCACGGTCCCAGCAAGCACAGGAAGTTCTTCATACCATTTTTAATCAAAAATATTTTATTGATGAATATTTCACCTAAAAAAATTAAGAAAAGAATAGAAAACAACAGAATGAAATGTACACAGTAAGGTAAGGTTCAATCAGACAATGTATACGAAGACTATTACTCCGATGTTATAATCTTACGGCCCATAAGAAGTACCCAAAATGTGGACCCCAACTAGCCAGACTCATTCATCTCATAAGTAGCCTACAATGTTGTCAATAATTAAATATCACAAATGAAATGCTACATTATTATTTATCAAAAAATGGGGCAAAAGAATTTCCATTTTTTGATTTGCATTTGAAATTTGACAATGCAAGCTTGCCGTTTCATTGGGATCTTTTATTTAAATCACACATTTAGCAAATAATTATAAAAAATTCTTTTTCGGGGATTATTTTATAGGTCACTGTCTACCAAGCATCGATAGCTTGTGAATGTGTTATTTGGATTTAAACCCCCGAATTCACGAAGTTGGTCTAATCTTAAAACCATTCTAAATTGACATCAAGATTAACAATAAGTCAAGGAAGTTTTAAACAATTATTTCTCTTACATATTTCAAAGTTTTATCGCTACGTTCTTATCGTTTATATATCAATAGAAGCGTTTATTTGTTGACATATGTAATATAGATTATGACAATATCATCAAGTAAAATAAAACTGGCTGACTAGCAGATTTATTTTAATAGCAACTAGATCGGATTTAAGTTTTAAACCCTCTTAGTGAATCTGATTATTAAAGTTTTGTGTATACTTTTATAAGAAATTTTCGAAAATAAAATTAATATTATAAAGACGGTGTTTATGTGCTTTGATAATTTATAAACTATATTACTTTTAAAGGACAAAAACAATATTATTTTCTTTTTATATACTGGTTTGACCCGGGCCTTGTAAATAATGTTTATATCAATTATTCATTTAGATGTTTAATTTCAGTGTTTTTAAACCTTCAATTTGCGGGCTGGAGTAAAAAAGTTCGTTCGTTCTTGCAAATTTGAAAGTGTAATAAAGTTTTTTTATCTATCAAAGATGTAAAAAAAAGGCTTCTCGAAGAATTAGAGGGGCACTTGTTTGAATTCTTTAACTTTTTACGATAAAACATTTCTCCAGTCCCTTAGGTGAATGATTCGGGTAAAGGAACAATATATTTGCTAAAAAATTCGTTGCTATTTTGTAACAATATGTAAAGTATTTTATATTTTTAACCGGCTTTCAAACAAAAAGAAGGTTCTCAGTTCCAAGGCTATATAGGTATTTTTATACATGAACAACGGTTACTCAGGAATGATGTCATTGCGTTATGTTGAAGAAATTACCGTAGGGGCTACATATTATTTTGACCATAATCCGTTCAGGCAAATACAAAATGGAGCTTATAGTATTGAAAACAAAATTGATATTGCTCTACTTCTTCTAAAATTGATATAGGAGAATTTTGGAGTCGTAGATTGATTGGCTGAATGATATGTGTTAGTGCCTTAATCAGGTTTAGCAGCCTGTTCACTAGTTTATCCTCTGGATATAGGCTTTCCGGATTAATTGATCTTTGAAGGAGTTTCCAGTAGGTCACATAGTCTACATGTTGAATCTCCATTATAGATGTTCATTGTGTCTAAATATTTCCTCATGCTGGCGGTCATTACTTCTGTTATCAGCCTAATCTGTTTTCTGGTTACATGCACCACTTCGCGGCTTAGTTTGCCAGATTATTTGCTCAAAGCCTGTGGCATTGTGATTTAAATGGGTCTGGTGTTGATATCCACCCACGAATAGCAGCCTCAGTATTGCCAAATACTAGTTCCAGCCCAATAAATGTGGTAGCGGACCCCGGTCTTGTAAGTTGGTCCTTCATGACCTGGCATGCAGATTAATAATCTTTAAATATTAAAACAGAATAAAATATGACGAGTCCAATATGGCGGACTAAAAATTTTATATTTGCCGATATTATTCAAAATTCTCATTTTCCGCATTTTTCCAAATTTAGTTTAGGGATTTTTGAGGTTATAAATTATTTGAGTTATAAATTACAAATGAAAAGAAAGTAGGCTGTAGTAATATAAAAGAAAAAAATACCTTTACTTTTCTCAGTCCCTAAAAGCATAAGAAATAAAATAAAACAATAACTTATTATTTTTCAAGAAATTGTTGGACTTCTTTGTCTCATTCCGAGAAGAACTGGTATTACATACTGCGGTTTATTTTAAATATAAACATATCTGTTGCAAAAATGCAAAATTTTTTAAACGATTGGTAGAAAGGTAATATTAAAAATATAAATACCATTTTTATAATCTTATATTTTTCGACTACAAAATTAGAATCTTTTAAATCATTTAAAATCATTTTTTAATTCGAATATAGAATATAAGAATTTTTTTTCTGTCATATCAATGTAAAACGTTCCAAATAAATAAAATACTTTTACAAGTAATGGCGTAAATCATTTTCATCTTATCTTAAGAAATTAACATAGGATTAATCTATTAATCAAATTTCAAGAATTTATCTTAAAAATAAAAGATTATAACATAAAATTATTATCAAAATCATATTTTGCATGCCCCAAAACTTATGTATATTACCTTTTGGTTCTAAAAAAAAATGGATAGTGTAATGTTACACATTCATAAAAATTCATAAATATAAATATTAAATTATCGTCTAATTCATCAAAATACTGCCCTTGTAAATTATAATGAATGTAAACGAAGCAATAAAAACATGTACCTGTAGTTTGGATTTTCTGTCCTCTACGGCAATACCTTCCCTGGTAGTTTACTACTTCTTACAATGTCTATTTCGAGTTGCGAGGCAAGTAAGGTCACGAAAATTGGTTTTGTTGGGAACATCTTTTTTCACATATCTTAAATACAATCTGAATTTTGGTCAAAATAATCGATTTTTATTGCTCAGCAATGAATAGGACGGAATATACGTGGTTATTTGATTATCTTTATATCAACTTTTCTGTATCACGTCAATAACAGGTGGGATTTGTGGTATAATCACAATGTCGTTCACCCTTAATGTGGGAAAGTTTTTAAAGCCAATTAGAAATATAGTTAAAACTATATTTAAGGAGGTGATCATTGGACTTTTTTAGGCTTATGTCTTTGTAGATCGAGATGATATTCTGGTATACAGTGAATCACAATATACTCAAAGATTGCACCAAACAATCTTTTTCATACAAACTTTTTTGCTTTCTTTTTCAAAAATACTATGAACAATTACGCATGGAACTTAAAAACGCCCATTTAGATTAGTTTTATACAAAAAATTACGATTGCTATGACCTCGGTACTGGATAGATACTCCGGGAAATTTCATGTTGGGGTTCATGTCGTCTTGGTTTTTTGTCCTGATTTTTATTTGTATGTTCTGTAGCAGTTCCGTTTTCTGATGGGATACGTTCGGAGTGTTTGGTGGAATTGAGAATTACAGAAGATGCTGATAATTTTCCAGATCCAGGTGTTTCGAAGGTTGATTTTAATTACCATAGTAGGGTTTGTAGTTGGTGTGATTCGGGGCATTATCTTATTCTTGATCATCGCAATGATAAAAGTTGGTAAGGTTTTGATAACCGTCATATATATAGTCAGTCTGAGTGATGGGTCCTATGTAGGTGTTAACTTGGAAGTTAGAATTCCCGTTCGGTATTTGGGGGCGATCTTGAAGAACATCCATTTGCTGGTTCTTAATAGCTTGTTCCTGTGATTTGATTCGGTGGTCTTTAAAAATCGGAATTTGGAGTAGGGTTATATCGTTCTTGCTGCGCACGACACTGGTCAGAAATATGACCGATACGCCCACATTTAAACATTTTAAGGGCTGAGGGGATGGTCTTTTAGTGATTTGCATTGGCTATAGAAATATGATAGTTGGAGCTTACTTTTCATACGCTTAGGTTGCAAAAGAAATGTAGGATTATCGGCCTATTCTGGATTCTAAATAGGATATTTAATGTCATAGTGTCTATCAGGAAAGTTTGGGCTGTTTTTGGCCATTAGTGAGGTTAGATTTTTGTACACTAACATGCATTTTTGCATTCAAGACCTGAAATCAGTTATGAACTGTGAATGGCGATTCATTTGACAGTTGTGGAAGTCTCTGGAAGTCTTGTATAAGAGAACTAAGGTTTTTAGAATCCCCAAATTGAAAATTTACTAATTGTTTTAACTCTAGATAAGAATTTGAGTTTTTAGAACTAATAAGTTGGCGTGTTGTGGCTCTAAGCTTATTTTTTTTTTAAATGTCACTAATAAAATTTTTTAATTCATTGTGGACATATTGTATGCATACTCACAAGCATTCAAAAATGATCCTAAAAAGAGAGATAATAGAATATATTTCGGATAACTTATAGGGTTCTATCTCCCCATCTTTACGCATGGCGCGATTGTTGACCCTCGTTTGATTCTTTGGTAACCCCATTTTTGGTTTTTATATTAAATAATAGGGGTAAAAATATTTTTCTAGATAATCGGACACTTTTTTTTTAAATAAATCAAATAGGATGAACAGGATGATTTGTTAACTTACATTACTACTTACTACCCCTCTACCTTCCGTAGCTTCGACAAGTGGAAGCAGTCTTAATGCCGCTGGTTCTTTTCTGTTAAGGGATTGGGATCCGCCGCTACGAGTTAGATTTTTCTTGTTCTAATAACGAGAGATCCTACCAACTGCGCCAAATTTTTAAATATCTTTCTTTAAAATTCACTTGAAAAAAGTTTTTATTCAACAATTAAATACAGTTTCTGCAAACATAAAATATAAGAATATGTAATTAAACTGAGAGAGTAACGGTCTATTATTAATTACTTTAACACTACTTAAAATTATACATCTTTAATCTATATATAATATAGTTTATGCAAAATCAGCATTTGATATCCTAACAAAATTGCGAAATGAAATTATTGGTTTCGTTGCATTTCGAAGATGGTGTTAATACACTGTCTGACATGTTACTTGAGGTCAAGGTGGATATGTGTCGATTTGATTTAACTCGTTTTTTTTTGAACCTTTAAATCACCTCTTTTGTATAATATTTTTTGTATGACAAAATATCTTATTGGCGCAGTGTCATAAAAAAATTTATTTTAGATTTCAAAAACTTAAAACACGTAATAATGGAATGCTTTTAAAACAGATTTTATAATAAAATATTATTTTAATGTTTAAACATTTTTTGTGTATAAAATATTGTTACATTTTTTATTCAAAAGCTTAAAGTCTTTAGGAGCACAAATTATATACCTATTTTTCGGACGTCGAAAAAGCAAAACATTTATTATAAATCAGAATGTGTCAGTAACAGCACTGGTTTGGGCGTTGAAATACAGAAACAATCTACCCGTATTCGTCTTTGTTTTCAGTCCATTACTTCAATTTGGAGCACACACTTATCCGCAAAGGCTAATTAGGTAATGTTATTATCAGAATGATGGTCGTCATTGTCATATCTCTTTGTTATTAGTCGAAAATATTTTAGGGATTTTCAATGGTTTCCATTAAATTGTTTGCATGCGAAGCGGAAAACCTACGTAACAAAAAATACAAAAGACAATCGATTAACACATTGTGCAATGGATCATTTTAGCTAGTGTTTAATATTGTGAAATAGGTTAATGATATCAGTGGCGTGGTAAAAATTTTCTATTTTATATTTGGATTAATTATTTGAAGTATGTGGCTAACTTTTACGAAAAAATGTGTTTATGACAATTAAAATAATTTATTATTATGTCAAACTAACTTTTCGAAACTGTGCGTGCATGCTTGCGTATGTGTTAAAAGCTTTATGTGCTCTTTTGTTATAATCTCCTGGCCAAAATATCTCTCAATCATGTTTAGCTTTACAACTTAACTAATAATTTAAACAATTTTTCATTTTTTTCTTTACGTTTTTACAAAACACTCAGTGTGTATCAAATTTTAAATTTTTAAGTCTAGGGTTTTGATAATTTTGAGCAAACGAGCTATTAAAGCTTGGTTTGTGAATTTTAGGATTTTCTTTGCCTGGAACTATAATAACTTGTAAACGTTTGTTTAAATCAAGAAAACTTGGCCAGTGTACTCTTCTGCGTTTAAATACTAAATGCGGCTTATGTGGGTTATCTGTGCACTAAATACCCCTAATTGAATTTTTTTCACTATTTTTAAAAAATTTCTGTTTGTCATTTTATTCTTGGGCTCAATCATTAAATTAATTTTTAACTGAAGGTCAACTCCGAACCGCTTCTATTGGACCTTTCGTTAACTTTCTATGCATGTAAAAATATACATAGATCTTCTTAGATCATTCTTTAGCTGATTAAAGATGTAAAGTGCAATACAAATTATTTAGTAGTTATCCTTACCTAGAAAATTTTTGAATTTTGATACATAATTCTGCAAAAATATTTTCCCTTTCCGAATAGCAGTTATTACGTAAATAATATAGCTAAGGCAGGTTACCAGTTTTTATCACTAATTCATATGAATTTTTCTGTCGCGATGTTTGGTGGTAATTTTTATTTGTTTGAAACCTTAACGTAAAAAGTATATTATAGTTCACTCCCAGTATTCTTACTGAACACACCGCAACCAGAGTACGTTGTTGATGATTTCGGTGGGAGAGTGCATGAGGCAGTTGAGTATGGGGAGTGAATTCCGTAGGCCATTTGGAGGGAATTATACATATTTCCAAGAGGAATGAACCATGAAGCCTAAAATTCCTGTTTGGGTTGGTTTTCCTTTCTGGCTAGGAAAGTATGGACAGTCGTGTTTGTCGCAGAGGGGAAGGCGATGCGGAGGAGTGGCTGAAAAAAAGGCCATGCGCAATAGTCTATAGAGGATGGAGGGAACTCCTCAATATTCAATAAACAGATTGGATGAGCATTTCATGGATCCACAACAGGCATATGAATATAAATACGTATATATATATAAATAATACTGATGGCAGTGTCATAATGTTGAGATTTTTGAAATGGTTCCTGACGTCTGAACTGAAATGCAGACCCATTATTATTTGAATGGCCTTCTTTGGTAGCCTGAAGAGTTTACCAGGTAAGAATTTCGTTTGATAAATGGGAGTGGAGGAGTTCAAAATATACATATTTCGTGATTTGTTACTTGCACCAAATTTCTAAGGAGAAACAGATTTTTTGAAATTTTGTAAATATGATATTTTCATTTTTTTTAACATAATTGATTGACATCAAATCATAGCGAGGCCGTCGACATAAAACACAACCCTAGAACAATAGACGTTGTTCGGAAGACTGTTCATATTTCAAAAATTTTAAAAACAACTAATATAATGCCTATCGCTCTGACAGTAATCCATAGGATCTGTCTGATGAATGTGAATTATTTTGGACTTTTTTAAAGCCTCAGGAAATACACCAGTTGTTTATTATTAAAACAAAAATTATGTTTAACAAAAACTTTCAACCTTCTTAATTAGGTACTAAATTTAGATGATTTCTATTATTTCTTTATATTTAGGAAACATTTTATTAAGAAAAAATGACCCTTTTATTTTTAATAAAAATTCTAAGAACCATTATAACCTGCCAAAATTTCCAGATATCTGAATGATGAAGTTAAAGCGACACTCTTAGATAGAACGTTATTAATAAATGATGGTTGTCACTGTACTGGAACAAAGCTCTATTAATAAGTATTTTATCAAACTCAGGAATAGAAACGTAGTTGTAATTGTTGTCTAAATCTCGCAGTTGAAAAATATTAATTCAAAGTTCAAAATTTTCAAAAAACTTTTAAATATCAAATTTACCAGAAATTATAAAATTTCGTTCTGTACTGTTGGATTCATATTACACACAATGCAGACACTAAAGTTTAGAAGGAATGCTCAAATATGCACATTCCCTATTTAGAACATATGCGGTCATCCATGATTTTTTATTAAAGAAAATAATATTTTTAAAATCAATGAATAATTCCAGGTATATTTTATGTGGCATGGGCCTATACTTAAACTGGACCATTATGGAAATATTGGCGATTAAAAATTGGCATGTTATAGGATTACTCTATTGCCACGGTATTTTTTTACTAGGATGACTAGTCCTAGGAGGTTGTGCAAGTTTAAATGCCAATATCTCGATTACGATCTACTTAAGGCATAATATATTAATAACACAGTTCACGCGAAATATACGTAGAATTTTTTAGAGGTTTCAAAAGTACAGTAGTACACAGTTCTAAGTAGAAAATCAACAATGACATGTCTCTCCAAAATTGGATACTACTTAAAAACCTTAAAACTTTCTTTAGAAGCACGTAGTACAAATGGGCAAGTTTATTTTTCAAATACTACCAAAACTAGATTTAAAGGATCTGGGATGGTTTTATTATTTAGTATGTGTCGTGAAAGATCTTATATTCATTTTATTTATACATATCTCGTAATGGTAGATTTTACCAGAAAAAATAACGGTTCATTTCTACCTGAAGGGACACCTCAAGAAACTCGGACTGGTAGAAGGAGAATAGTGCAGATTCTGCGAGGAGGATGACGAAACCTCTATTCATGTTCTTTCAGACTGCAGCACTCTAGAAAACCCTAGGATGCGGTTCTTTGGAATACACCAAATCGAAGAAGGGGAGCTACCCACTTTGAAGCCGTCCAATGTCCTAAGGGTACCGAGGGAAATAGGACTGGAGAACCTACTCTAGCAGATAAGGCAATTCTTACGACTTGACAGCAGTAGGAGGGCACAATAAATCTATCAGGCCACAGTATACAGACCATAATTCTACGCACATACACCAGAAAAAATAACTTCTATATTAAGTATTTTTTAACTCCTCAAAGTGGACAGGTTTTTCTTCCTAATACCATAGGACATTTATAATATATCACGGAGTGGTAAAAAATAAATAAAAATAAAATAAAGGACGTTAAAGAGGAACGACCGGGATAAACTGACCCCTTTAAGGTTTTCAAGTTTTGAAAATGAAATGAATTACGATGAATAAAGTACCATTGCACAGCTTATTACTGACTAAGAGATGGGTAATTCCGTGTTCGTAGATCAAAATAATTTTTTTATATAAAACTTTTCCATCTCTCTCTTTATTTAGGTATTATTAACGGAGTAGGTAGTAGAGCATTTTTTAATTCTTTTTATGAAATGCTATTTCGCTAAAAATTATTACAATATTTATCCTATAATTTATAACAGGGTTACGTCGGCATATTTTTGTGCTCATAATAACGATGAATGGGTATAGTAATTATTTTAAATTCATTCAATTCCACTCAGCGTACAAAAAGTTACCGTTCCTGCATCTGTGAATTGCTCTTCACAAGACGATACTCTTCTAACGTCAAATACAATTGATGATAATATAGGTTCAATAAACGAGGTTTCACTAACAGTTTCCGTTGATAAAGTATGTTGATAACTCGCAGATTGTGATATTAAATGTGAATCACCTTCCTAAGACCAGCGCACAAGAGAGCGGCCTGTGCAGCAATAATAGGCCAGCCAGCCACCATGTAATGAAAAGGGAGGGGAGGAAGTAACATAACCATATTCCCCCTAGAAGTACAATTCATATATCCCTTCCAAGCAGATAATTTCTCGTAAGCCTCGGTGATAAGGCGAATGCGTCAGATTTTTGTAACACCCTGTATGCGATTGCGAACCGACTTCGAACCCAATCAGCTCCACTTTTTTTTCCCAAAGTAGTAGTGAATAAAAATAACAAATAGTATTTTTTACAAATATAATGTATTTCTCGATTATATAGAATACATAAAATTGAATTACCTTAGTGCCTAGTATAATGATATTGTATATATATATATATATATATATATATATATATATATATATATATATATATATATATATATAGTATCTTTTACTTACGAATTGTGTAAAACAGTATCGATAAATTTAAAGCCCTAGAACTAAAAATGGAAAAAATATTGCATATAGCGTAATAACGTTGTCGTAAAAACTGAAACATCGTGACTGTATTCTGCGCCATCCAGATTCTGTTGTCTATAATTTTTCTTTTTTGTTATCTTCTTATTAATGACCTGAGTAATAGACAAATCATAAAATCAGTGCAAATATGCGAATACTAGAAAAACGAGAACATGTTATTTGATCTCCAGCAGCCTAAACCATGAGAAGAGGGAATCTTCGCCATTCCTGTCCTTGTTTGTATATTATTGATAATATTATAAGATAAAAAAATTATTGTAATAAAAAGTGGTGGGTGAATCTATTCAGCGATGCTTTTTAATGAAGCGATTCCAAGCTTATTTTCTTTCTACACCTTGCATAATACTCGTATTTATGTTACACAATATTTTTGTTTTATATACACTATATTCTCGTTTTATAATGAATACTGAATAAAATGACTAGTTATGATACCTTGAATAAATAACTAATTGTAATATCTATAGCTTATATTAATTAAATACTACAATTTTAGTTGTTATAAAACGAAAAATTTACTGTATTTCATAATACGTCAAGTCATGAATATAATATATAAAGACACTGATATATAGAAATATTATATCCTCATTGTTTTCGCCTGTACTATAATAACTAAGGAAAATTGCCTTTATTTAGATGAATAGTATGTAAATGAATGACTCGGATTGTGAAAATAGGAAATAAGCACTACTTTCAATATAATATAGATTAGAAATATTATTACAATTCGACTAAATATTTCATTCAAAGACCCCTTAAGACTAGAAATTAATTCTGTTTAAAACTTTACAAATAAGTAGTATATATATATATATATAAATATATATATATATATATATATATATATATATATATATATATATATATATATATATATATATATATACATGTAGTCCCTCTCAGAACTGTAAGGCAGCTGTTCGCTCGTAGACATCGTACAGTGAGCTTTGAAAATGGAGAACGAGCTTTGTGACACAGCACATCCGTGAGAATATCCGACATAACATGAATGGAAATACTTGGAATTATACAAGGTATCTCTAAAAGGTCTGTATAAAACTCTAACGTGTATTTCTGAGACCAAGATATGAGGATCTAGCTCAACTTACCTTAGTTCAAAAGTTGATAGTTTTTGAAATACAGGCTGCCAAAGTTATAATTTTAAAACATTTTTGGAAATATTTATCTTAGTAATAGCTTGATTTGCACTAAATTTGGTACTTTGTTTTTTTTTTTATTACAGTTTCCATTTAAAAATTCTCATTTTTTAACATATTTTAACTAGATGTTGCTTTGAGCAGCCGTTTCTGAGGTAATCGAATTGAAATGTTTTATTCCGTACTGAGACTTGTCGTAGCAAGCCGTCTTCAAGAAACCGTTAATTTTGCTCTTGCAAAAATCATTATGGACGAAATCTTACGACTAGGACACCGGAGATTGAGAAAATTTTTTTAGAATGCGTGGCAGAAAATCCGAGTCTGTGCATCAGATACTTAGGTCTAAAACAGAGTTTCTAAATATACAGTAAATAGGACTTTAAGAGAACCGCTGATGCATCGATTTCACCTCCAAACAGGACAAGAGCTTTCACCTCTCGAATTTAGACTGGATTTTTGACAGTTTATTAATGAACAGAGAATATGTGATGTAAATGGTATTAAAAAAAATTAATGGCAGGAATCATTGACAGATTTATTATTGGTCTTGTCCTCTTGCCACCTCGTTTGAATTACTTAGAACACCTAGTTAATTTGCCGGATTTATTGGTTGATCTTCCACTGGTAACTAGACAAACTATGTGAATCATTCGCATGTGTGCACCCACACATTTCGTATTAAATGAGGATTTTCCAAATTGATGAATCGACAAAGAAAATGATGCAAATGGGCCACCCTGCTCACCGGATTTATTTCCTATAAAAGACATTATAATTCTTAAATAGATGGTATAGTGTAGGCCTGTAAACACCGAAGAAGAATTGTGGACATGACTATAAAATTCAGTAAACACTTTATGCTTAGGTGCAGACATAACAGAAAGGATGCAGTTCAATTTTCTCCGCAGAATTATCTTTGTGTACATGAAAACGAAGGTCATTTTAAAAATTTAATTTGTTATGTTATGTTATTAAATAAATATTTTTTTTTATGTTTTGGTTTATTATTTACTGTGTGTTATTTTTGTTGTTCTTTATCAGTTTATTCTTATATTATTATCATCATTCGCTCGTTGCTATATAAATTTTTATTCTTATTTGCCTGTTGGCTTTTAAAGACACTCCAAATTTCTTTGGCCGGTTCTTACCCTGGATAAACTGTGAAGGGAGTACGATGAGTAGATTATGAAGCGTTAGCTATTATAATGGCTAACGCTTAATAATTTTTGGTGCTGCTGAGTGGTATACGTAGTGCATAAGTGTCAAATGTGAAATATTATCATGCATGTTTTTAAAACTGATGTTTACCGATTACGATGCTAGCGTTATCACAAGCTAAAGTATAAATTTTTATAGTCTTTCTGTACGCATAACACTTGCATACGACTCCATATTTTCTGTACTCTGTCTATAATACCTATATGGTTTCAGCTGACTAATCATCTTCGATCCAATGACTAACAGTTCCGTAATATAACATATGCTGATTTCTTTCAAATCAAGGGTTAACCCTACCAAGCATTTTTTTGTTATCTGTTTAAAGGGCTTATTTTTTTTACAAGAAATGCAGATTGGATGTAGTTGCTGCACAAAACGTTATTCAAGCTCTTAAATTCCAATAAAATTAACAGATTGAAAGTGGCGAAAATATTAAAACTAACTTAAATTTAACTTATCTACCAAATTTAAGAAGTGAACATCTCTCTAAACAGTAAGTTATAGAACGAGGCAAGTGTTGAAATGTAAAAAGATAGGGACAAAAAATTTCTGTGACCCTGAGTCTAAATTTTGTTAGTGATAATCAACCACTGCACTCTTATTTTGTAGCAGTTAATTTGATGCTGAGGCAGGTTGAAGCTTCACTTTGTTTTTCATCTTCTTTTTCTCCCTGTTAAATAAATTTGGATGTGGGTGGAGAAAGTGTTCTTTCTTGTAATTTTCGTTTGTTTTAATTCTAAGCAGTTTTAGCATTAGGTGGCTGAAAATCTGTAAACTTGTTTTATCTGGCTTGGGACAACGACGTAGTCCTTCTTTCCACGGCGGTTGGTTTAGTGAATTTTATCCAATTACAAGATTTATCGCACCCGAAGTTTCATTTTCTGTAATGTTATCTTGTGAACTGTAAGATCTATCCGTAGTTGGGCACTGCATAAAGTGTTTTTCTTGAAATATTGTACGGTCAAAAGGCCAGATACCTATAGCTTCTGTTGTAGCGATCTTTAGATCTTAGGAATATCAAATATTTACATTACACAAGCTGGATTTATGACCATCCAATTTTGCAACAAGTTGTTCACTGATCTTCTAATGGACTGCAAACAGTCCATCTAAAGGTCATAATCTGTGAAAGCTATGTGGTGGGAAAGAAGGATAGATTCTCTGGGCAAATGGATTTGTGCGGTCCACCATTAGGCAAGTTATAAGAAAAACCATTTTTCTCAATTAACCTAGCGATTGTCGTGGGAACTTAAAAATAATTTGCAGTGATTTTTTTAGACCCACTTTTACTATAAATGTTTTTGTCAGGAAGCTGTGCGATTAATGACTTCTGAGATATAGCCGCAATTTTCCCATATTTAATAATCTGGCACTGAGCGTCACGATCTGTCTAAGAGTTCGCAAGTATTGTGATTTTTTGTTTCATGAGAAGAAATTTAAAATGCTGATTTACAATACAACTTAATAAATGCATTTAGAAAAGAAAATTACTTAATAAAACACTGTATTTTATGAGTTAGAATATATCAAATCTTAATTATGCGCTTCCATTACCACCTTACCCTACTATAAATTTAAATTTAAAAAAGCCGCCTAAGATCCACTCCTAAAGTTGTGACACTGTTACTTATTAATGTCAACTATTTATTACTAGTGATTATATAATTAGCGAAATGAAAGTTCATTCATTTATTTTATAAAATAATGTGCTATAATTTTAATTACTTTTTGACCGATTTCTAAAAGACGGAGGTTCTCAATTCGTCGAGTTTGTATGTTTTCTTTTTATGCATGTACACCGATTACTCCGGAAAGGCGGCACCGATTTGAATGAAATTTTTTACGTTATATTCAGGAAGTTGCTGCGGTGGTCCCATATTTTTTTGATTGAAATTGGTGCAGTAAAATCCAAAATGGCGCTGACAATATGGCGGCCAAAAAAATTAATTTTGACGGATTTTCTCCAAAATTGGTATGGGGAAATTTTTGGGGTTGTACCCAACCAATCTAAAATTATTTTATTATGGCAGATTCAATATAGCGGACAAGAAAATTTAATTTTGTCTGATTTTCTCCAAAATTGGTGTGGGGGAGTTTTCGGGGTCGCACATAACGGATCCAAAATCAATTTTGTTTGATTTTCTCCAAAATTATTATGGGGGAGTTTTCGGGGTCGTATACAACGAATTTGAAATTATTTTTAAAAAATTCAATATGGCCTACCAATATGGGGATAAAAAATAAATTTTGTCCGATTTTTTCCAGAATTGATATTGGGGAGTTTTTGGAATCGCACATTATGATTCTGATATTATTTTAAAAAAATTAAATATGGCGGATCGAAGATGGTGGATTAAAGGTTTTACATCTCTTGATTTTGTCTAAAATCAGAATTGGGGGATTTTTGTTAGCGTTAATTAAGAATTTAAAATATTTTTTGAAGAACTCAATCAGGCGGATTCAACATGGCATCCTAAAAATTTTACATTTTTCGGTTTTCTTCAAAACTGATATAGGGGATTTTTGAGGGTGTAAGTTAAGAATTTAATAGTGTTTTTTTCAGGACTTAATATAGTGAAATAAAAGTTTTACATTTTTCGATTTTGTTCAAATGTGGGACTGAATCGTTTTTAAGGATGTAAATAGCGAATATAAAATTATTTTAAGAAAATCCAATATGTCAGAGGCAATATGACGATCTAGAAATTTGGAATTTCTGGATTTCATCTAAAATTGGTACTAGGGGGCTTTGAAAGGTTTAGATTTAGATTACATTAAGACGTTAAAATATTTTTTTTGAAATTCAATATGACGGATCCAATATAGTGAGTTGAAAACTTTACCTTATTCGCATTTTATCAGATTTGGTATTAGGGTGTTTTCGGGATCGTCTATTACGAATATGAAGTTAATTTTTTACAATGTTAGGTTGACAAGGGAGTGAGGGAGTGAAAATTTTAAGTTTTCCGATTTTGCCTAAAATTCTTCTTCGAACGTATACAAACCCGATATGCACTATAAAATATATCGAGCTAAGAAATTTACATCTCAAGTTCTTTAAATATCAATATTGGAAGGTTTTTGGGCCAATATTACCAATCTAAAATTAATTTAAAATTTAAAATAGTGGGTTTACTATGACAGACTTAATGTTTGTTTGATACAGTTTCACCGGTTTTTGTAGAATTCTAAGAATCAAAGAATTTTTAGTGGTTTATTTTAGGGTGATTACAACTTTGGATAAAATGGGTACTTTTTTGCCACCTTGGAGTCATTGCGAGGTACACTAATCTCGATTAGTACTTAGTTCAAATGATTTATGGATATCATAATGAACTCAAAACTAAAAATCGCAAAATAAAATTTTTATAAAAAGATTGAACCGACTTTCTTTAATATTCATTAGTTTGTAAACGAAAACTCCAGTTTGGGAACAAACTGGGAAAATAAAACAGGGAGAGACGAGAACGTGATATGCGACGTTACCTTTGTATGGAAACCATGATTATTGTAAACTTAATAAAAAATAAAAAATTAAACCAACTTAAAAAAATTGCACTACAAAGTCAACATTGTAAACTGTTTTCAATTGCAATTGATTTAATAATTGTTGATTAATTCATTTTTTAAAACTTTGGTAAAGCCGGTTTTTTTTTGGAAAAATATTTTATTTTATCCTTTTTACTGTATGGTTAGTCCTAATAATGTTATATAAATGCACGAAATATATTTAAAGTAGAATCGACGAGACAGCTTATTGAGGCGTTAAAAAATACTGTCCAAAATGAAACAGATAAAGTTTACTAACAGTTTGTTTCCGATTTTTCAGTTTTTAAACTTTTGCGATAAACTGCATAAATTTTTTAACGAAAGTTTCTTATGGCCGTTGTTCTAAGTAGAATACATCATACTGGAAACCAAATCAAAACATCTTACTCCAATTAAAAATTTTGGACAAAAATTTCGCTTATCAATTTTCAGCCACCTTGCATAAACCTATCGGAAAACTATTTATACGAGATGGGATTCTCTACAATATACTGAAAAATACATCAAAATGCTAACTTCTATTGCAATTAATATGCAAATGAAATCAATTAAAACTATATCAAAATAATATTTTCTGCACCATTCTGTGAAATCTTTTGTCATTCTGAAAAATTTGGCAAAATCTTAGTCTTTTCAGAAGTAATATGCAAACGAATATAAAAATTTCGTAGATGAACCCATTTTTTTTACATCCTGTATGATAAGAATTTCGACAAAATTTTTTACATACGTTTAACTATTGACTCAAATTTAAATACTCTTCATTCATGTCGCTAATCCTAATCGTTTTCGAAAAAACGTCATTTTATTTACACTGTTAGTCCCCTAACCTCTGTTGAGTTGAATATGAAAAAAAAGAATTTTGCTCTGTCAGTTTCAATAAAAAGTTAAACTAACTACTTAGTTAAAAACTTCATAAGAGGGTTCAAAATGAGCTCCGTGAAGTTTGATACACTCGAGAGCATGACGAATTGATGACTGCTCTACCCGCCACATTAACTCAGCATTGTTTCTTATTTGATCACAATGAAACGTGATTCTTCGTATAACTTCCTCCCTACACTCGACCTGAGTGGAATACACCAAGGTTCTGAGGTGTCCCCACAGGTAAAAATTAAACGGCGTTAGGTTGGGAAATCGAAGAGGCCATGTCGTCCTCTACCTATCCAATGGTTTGAATAGACGTTATTCAGGTGCTCCCACACAGCAACGCTGAAATGAGGTGGTGCCTCATCGTGCATGTAGTACGGTGGGTTTCAAGCGGTAACTGTTCTACTAAATCGTGAAAAGCGTTCTGGAGGAACTCCAAATAAAGTTCTCCATTCAGTCGTGCCGGCAATAGGAATCGTTCAATTAAAAAATTGCCTATTCGTGTCCAGACATTAATTGAATGGAACTAATGTTGGTGATGCAAAACAATAGTTGCATGAGGATTTTTATCAGCCCATACATGTGAGTTGTGTAAATTTATGATAGCATTATTGGTAAAACCTGCTTCATCCGTGAAGAAAATAGTGCTAATGGAAGGATGAAAGGAAATGGTCTATATCCACTAGGCTGTACAGTCTATAGTAGCTGAAAACCAGCATTGCTCAGGTCACAATTTTAATGTAAAAGAAACTAAGGTGCTAGCATCAGTGCCTGGTTTCTTCAAACGTAAAATTAGAGAATCAATCGAAATTTGTAAATATCCAAATAATATTAATAGAGATGCGTGTTACAGTCTACATCATACGTGTAAATCGATTGTAATGTGGATCACGGTTCGCTGAGCATCAATCGGGTATAAATACCGGGCTGTTGCTCCTAGATAGTCATTCAGTGTTCTAATCTCGTGGAGTAAAGATCTCTAAAGAAGCCTCGTGCAATCGTAGGCGAAGCGTCGGATAATAATTCCAATTTGACATGGTCTAAACCCAAAACCCATGATTTTCAAATTGATCAATGCCGTGAAAGCTTTCGTTCTTTATTAGTACTAATAAAGTTTACATTATTTCGTTGCTGATCCAATAGCCAGTTTGCAAATTGCATTCTACAGGGAAAATTTCAGGAATCAGTTTCTCAAATGATATGGATATAAGAGCTGTTCTTGAAGAACTTCATGTACTATTGTTTTCGACGTATTAAACTGCGAGAGCTCGTTGAAATTGTGGCGTACGTACTATTCTTCCCCGGCCAGCATCAGTACTTCTTCTCCTAAAATTTCTTAAAAGTGTGAAAAAATTTAATAAAATTACCTTATTAAATGGAATCGCCTACCATTCTCACTTAGACGTTGGTCAACTCACTGAAATGTTTTCTCACCTGGAAGAGTACGATTACGAAATCTGTCGTGATACAACCTCCTGGCTTTCAAAGCATTGCAAGATGCAAGACCATACATCGGATGCATATCTGCATATTCAGTAAACGTGGAATACGAATTATTTCATAATTAATTTCTCTACGAAATCAAAAATCAGTAAATTAATATCCGAGTAAAGAATCAATGTGTCAGCGATGTGACACGTTCTAAAATGCAGGATACTTATTTCTTTCGTACCTAGCAACGTTTGTAACAACAATACTTCGTTTTTTTGTCGATGAAATAAAACGCACATTTTTTTCGAACCTAGGTCGAACTATAATTCACAGAATTTGACGTTTTTTACTAAAAAAATAAACTCTAATTTTGAATCGAAATTTTTTTATCATAAGATTGAAAGTCGGACCGATTATAGTAACAAAGATGTATCTTTTATCGAACTATGCTAAATACATGTTGTAAATAAAATGACGTGTTTTCGAAAACGGTTAGGATTAGCGACATGAATGAAGAGTACTTAATTTTTAGTCAATAGTTAAAGGTATGTAAAAAAGCGCTGACCAAAGTTCTAACCATATAGGGCGTCAAAAAAATGAGTGTAATATTTAGTCCGTCCCTTCAGCTCTGAGCAATTCACAACACTTTCTTGAATAGTAATTTGAAGAGTCTTACCTGGTGTACAACATATTAAGAAAAAATCTAAATATACCTGATAGTTCAATAATTATGTGTTTAAAAATTTTATTCCATTGCAGCTCTTTGAGAGCCCATATCTCCGAAGAGGAGGTCTATACGAAAAAAGTTTATACGAACTTGTAGTATCCCTTTCAGGTGTTTTTTTTCATATCCGGGAGATTTCCCATATTTTTCCAGACACCTTGTAGTCTAAAAGAGATCACCGCATTTCAACATGTTTAACATTCTTCTGACACTTTGTGAGTTGTTTCACTTTGACGAGTTCGACGACATTTTTATTTGTACAAATTCTCGTATACGCTGCGTTTTCCATCGCGGGAAATTGATATTTTCCTATCGTCGGACTGGAAAGATAATTTGTCGGACAATATAGTCACTCGGTTTTATAAACGATTAAAGAACTGTGAAAAAATTAGCTGGTTGGTAATAAAAAAACATGTGTACGTTATTTTGACACAAGAAACATGTAAACACAACGTGGATATGTTTTTTTTTTTACCAAATAGCTGATTTTTTTCATAACTGTTTAATTGATGTTTGTATAATCGAGCGGTTATATTGTCAGATTGTGCAAGATATAACTGCACCATATTTATAGTATAAATATTTAAAAAAGGAAAGAATTTACAGCCTATCGAAAATCTATTCTGACAAATACTGACTGAACCTACTGGTGGTTTCATTGGCATTAAGAAATTCAACTATTCTTATTTGAGCACAAAGAACAAGAACAGAAATTTTTTTTGTCGTAGGGCACAAGAAAATTTTTTATTATAATAAACGTGAATTGTATAAGTGGCCTGTTGTGATTATTAAAATATCCATACTTCCAAATCTATATGCTCTAGGTAACTTAGTTATTTGTAATCAGATTATCATTCAGAACCTGTAAAAAGAAAAATGGTTGTTCAATTAAAAAAAAGTCATAAATAAGATTATCTATTCGATTTAGCCCTTATTCCAAATATTAACTTGATCTCTACAGAAATAGATGATAGAGCCGATTTTTCATAATTACTGTTTATTTTAATATTTTATATTTTTCACAATTTGTTAAATTATGATATGAAGTTTTTTCGACTGTATAATTTATAGATTATTGATATACATTTATTTATCTCTTGTAATGTATGATTGTTCAGTATTTGATTTCCAATCGACAAATTATCTATGTCTTAAATATTCCTTTTATATTTTTTGGAAAAAATTATCCTTTTTTGCTTCGAGTGGTTCTTATTTAGTTACGAATTTTATTTTAATAAAACAACGTCAATTATGTATTAATATGCCGTTGTGTATAATGGCAATAAAATCTTTAATAACCATTGCAGAAAGGAAATATTGAACTTCATGTAGTAGTAAAATCAGTTGAGTAGTTTACGTGGGTTTCCAGTTATTCAAGGAATTCTTTGTAATACGGTACAGATCTAAGTATTTGTAATTGAATATTTGCCGTTTTTCCTATTTTCTATAAATTTTGTAAGTTGCTAAGAGGAGATGGTAATTTAACTGTTCGAAATTCGTGTTGGTACGTCCAACAACAAAAAAAGCACATTTAAATATGTAATTAACTTAGTACGTTCAATTTAATAAATGTTTCTCCATCAGCCTTTCTTTAATAATCTTTTTCTTGTAAATAAGTATTTATTACTAAAATTGTTTTTAATAATTCCCTGTATATTTTTCTAGACAAATGAACAGTATCTTGAACTATTGGTTTCTAAGTAAGAAGTTGGTTGACAACATAAGGAATAATACTATTTTTTAAAGAATCTATTTCACAAGTGATAATATTTGGTAGAATATACTTCAAAATATCATATATATGATTTTTTTTTAATAGAACGTGATGATAAATCAGCAATTGCTGTAAGACAACAGGTATCTCCATCAGATGAAACTCACCCTATAGTAATATTTTGGTCTTTTGCTTCTTTCCGTATCTCAGAAAGGAAATATTGGGCCCACAATTAAAGAAAATTACAATATTTCAGGCTGATAATTGCTATTGACTTGTGTGTCAAGTTGATCGAAGATTGGCAATGCTCAGTCAATCAGACTTTAAATCTTTTGATTTGAATCCGAAAGAGTACGGCATTCCAAGACACCTTTATCCACTTTAGAATTGACGAACAAGGTTGCGCTAATCTGTACACCAGAATACCACTGAGGAGATCGAATCCGTAGAACGTCTCGCTGAAAGAAAACCGGCTGTAAAATATACTAGAGCAGAGCCAGTTCCAGGTATAGCTTGCAGTATTGCCAAACAGCATTATTGATCTGGTCAGAGAGAAAAATGATTCAACACTAGTTCAACTTAACGGGCACGATATAATCAATGGCAATGAGGCTATACTCTTTGAATAAATAGATTACTGACAGACTATTGTAGCACAACAGAGCTCTAGTACAGTGTAAAAAGGAAATTCATTAAATTTAAGGTAAATGTGCTGGATGTAGATAAATAAACGTTTATTAAATGTGTTTAATGTAATGCATTAAATTTAATAGTTAATTAATTAATCTAAGTTAATTTATTCCATTAAATCTAATTTAATGACACATTAAATTTAAAGTTTTAATCATTACGTTTTAAGGCGACTATATACATTAAATATACTGCCAATGTTTATTGCGTTTAAGATATGTTATCACATATTTAATGCATCAACATTAATATGAGCTCAAAAAATTCTGCTACCAGGAAAAGGTGGAAATTTTTCCCATTGGCAGTGAACCGTCATCTGTAGAACCTGTTTTGAACTCATTGGTTTCCGTCAATACCGGCAGATATGTACACCTCATCATAAGAAAATTGAGTCTTTTAAGCAACTTACATCATACTAAACAACAAGTTTAATACCAGTTACGCCATCTCCCGGAATCTCATGCAATGTATCATGAATAATAATGCAAACTCCTTTAATGTTAAGGTACATGTGAGTTCATTTTAATGTACAGAAAGTTGAAATATCTTTTCAGTTACTCTATTGATATGTAAGATACCATTTAATCAAATTTAATGTACAACGAACTAATATTTGAATGAATTGCTTTTAATTCGAAGTAAATATAAATTATTCACGATTTTAGGTACAAAATCATTAAATTTAATGTAGAATGGACATTAAATTTAAAGTTATTTTTAACAGTGTAGGACATGAATAATAGAGATTTGACTGCAAGCTTGAATGCTTGATTTGTCAAACGTTATTTTTTTTCTAAACATCGTCCTATCCCCTCTAGATGTTATAATATTTTGCGGTAAATTTTGATTTTTTTGAGCAAAAGCAAAATTTATCGTGCAAAAAATTCCAGCATTTTTTCTTAACTGTAAGTTATAAGTTCTCTGGCCTCACATTGCAGTACAGTTGAATTTACTTTTGGAGCCCCATTTTCTATTAAAGTTAATTTAATAACGCTTGGCAATTTTTAATTGAGCCTCCTAAGATAGCTACTATAATTTGAACTAGAATTATCATCTATAAACGAATAAATGGCATTTTCATTTAAGGTGATTGTGTCTTGTTGTTATAACGCGTTTTAAAATATCTATCTATCTTTGACACAATCGATCTGTTTATATTATTTTCAATTGCGCTAAGAGCTTTTGATGCAAGGCTAAAATTGGTTAAGTTTATTAAAATGGTGCATGGTTTCACTTTAAATTTAGATAGTAAATAATAAGAAAATTTTATTTGATATAAAATTATCAATTTTTTTGTGCGTGACAATTATTTTATTTATATCATTTATAAGTAAAATTTTTACATCTATTGAAATATGATTTAGAAGTTTTTGCTTTATATTGTACTCTGTTTATAGCAAAGGTTACCTTTTGTTTTGCATATTCTATATGCTACTTGTGTTTTTCAACTATTCCATTTTCATCATTCTGTATTTGTGTGTGACGAATACACTGCCGAACAAATTAGTATAAAACAATAATATTCGATAATTAAAAATATGGCAACTAGAGTAAAAATGTTTGATTTTGATACCCTACGAAAGAATTATAATCTTCTTCCTATTGATAAATGTAATATATAAAATAGGTATGTTTATAAATATATTATAAAGCATGAATCATTTTTAACTGTTTACGTTACAATTCGTGCGACAAAATTAAGCTAATTTCTATAAGACATATAAAAGTTCCTTTAAAAATTTTTTCTAGTTTGTTGAATGAAGGTGTTTATGAAAATTAACTTTTAATTTTTGTATTAAAAAAAAACACTCGATATTAACCTATACTAAACATGTTTTTGTGCCATAGTGTTAGGGGTCGATTTGGTTTTTGGTTAGAGGTTGGCCGTTGAAGTATCTTGCCTGCTAAATGGCATGGTACCGACCAAGGATGTCTTTAGTCGTTGAAGGGTTGGGATTGACTGCCAACACTGACAAAACCTCTTACGCAATATATACACTACACGACACAATTACGTAGAAGGTAAAGAAATTGATACTTAGGACACCATATACATCTCGTAAGAGAGAAGTCTCAAATAAAAACCCTTATCGGTCGCCAACGCGTTAATCAGGTATGGTATGGTTTTGTTCTTAAGACAAACTAATATTTTTAAACCCAGAAATGAAAAATACAGAAAATTTTACGTTTGGACATGTACAACCCATCGGTCGGTTTCGTATTTTAGATTATTTTAAGGTAAAAAAGTATTTTGCAACATCCTAGGACATATGACCGCAAAAAAATGCATATTCTTAATTTAAAGAAAATGGTGAAGAATATGTTTTTTTTTTTTAATTAACTTTTAATTATAAAATATACTAAAAGTGGATATAATATATCTTGTAGTTGGGTGTGCAAATAAAATGATATAAGAGAAACTATTTTAGTTCTCAAGTCAGATTGCAAGGATACCAGGAACGGTTGGAAGTTTTTTCCGTGGTAGTGCACCGCCATCTGTAGACCGGTTTCGAACTTGTTGATTCTCGTCAGTACAGAGCAGGTAAGCGCACCTCAACAAAAAAAGGAAATCCTTTAAATAACTTATATTAGACCAAATACGAAATTTAATACAAGCAGCGCCATCTCCCAGCATTCCACGCAATCTGAATATTTAATTTTAAAGACATCTATATTGGTATACCAAAACTGGTTATAATATACTTTGCAGTTGGGTGTATAAATACAATTATATATGATAAACTATTTTAGTTCTCAACTATCCGAAAAAAACCTTATACTACAAAGACAGGCATACTTTTTCTAACACGGCTAGAGACAAAGCACTATCTCAGATTGGAAGAGTACCAGAAAAGATTGGAAGCCTTTCCCATGGTAGTGTGCCGCCGCCTGTACACCGGTTTCGAACTTATTGATTCTCGGCAGTACAGAGCAAGCAAGCGCACCTCAACAAAGAAAAGAAATTCTTTAAGCAACTCATATTAGACAAAATATGAAATCAAATAAAAGCAGCATTCCACATAATCTGAATATTTAATCTCGAAGAGATCTATATAAGTATACCAAAGGTGAATATAACATACTTTTTAGTTGGTGGTATAAATACGCGTTGCTTGTATTAGATTTCATATTTTGTCTAATATAAGTTGTTTAAAAAATTTCTTTTCTTTGTTGAGATGCGCTTGCCTGCTCTATATTTATGAGAACCAATAAGTTAGAAGCCGGTTCGCAGATGGCGATACATTACCATGGGAAAGGCTTTTAAGCTTTCCTGGTATTCTTCCAATCTGAAATAGTGCTTTGTCGTCTGTCCTTACAGTATAAGGCTTTTTCAGATGGTTGAGAATTAAAATCATTTCTCATTTATAATTGTATTTATCCACCCACTTGTAAAGTATATTATATCCACTTTTGGTATATCTATATAGATCTCTTTGATTGCGTGGAATGCTGAGGGATGGCGCTGCTTGCATTAGATTTCACATTTTGTCTATTATAAGTTGCTTAAAGGATTTTTTTCTTTGTTGAGATGCACTTGCCTGGTCTATATTGACAAGAACCAAAAGTTCGAAACCAGTTTACAGATGGTGGTGTACTACCATGGCAAAGGCTTTCAATCTTTCCTGGTATTCTTGCAATCTGAGATAGTGTTTTGTCTCTAACCGTGTTAGAATAAGTATGCCTGTCTTTATAGGGTAAGATTTTTTTTACTTGGTTGAGAACTAAAATAGTTTCTCTGATATAATTGTCTTTATTAATTAAAAGTTCAAATAAAACGATTCTTCAATATTTAGTCAATCTATCTGGCCTCATCTTAGGTATTTTAAAATAATGTTAAATAATTGGTATTTGCTAATTTTTCACCTGTAAATAAAGAAATAGTAAATGTTCAAAATCGATTATTATGTATAAAAACTATAAAGGAGTTATTAAATATTAAAAATAATATGTCATTTTCAATATGCAAGTTTGCTAATGAGCTTTTATATAACATTTACATAATACAATTTTATTTTAATGGATAAATCTAGCATATTTCTGTGATAATAATACTAAAGCGAATAATAAAGCTCGTAATTATTCAGGGAATAACTAACCTACTTTAATAGCTCAAGAAGCCGAGAAATGATTCTTTAACAATACACGTACGACTATGGCTAAATTATCATTATTTATGTTGACATAATCGGATCGGCATTGCGATGTAACTAACTACGCAGTGAACTCTCTAACTGTTGTCTAAAATGTGGTAATATTGGTGAATAACAATGGCTTATCATGGGAACTAATTCTTGAAAGCACTATAGAAGTACTTAACTATATAGAAAAACGGAACAATAGTTGAAGGTAAAGATTTTCTGGAAAATACAAAACAGCAGGAAATATATTTAGAATAGGTTATGTTGTCAGTTTAATTATAAATAATCGTACAGGAGATCAACGTGGTATACAATATATTCATCTTAAGATGCATCTTACGGCGTAAGGCTTAAGTTTTACTATAAAAACAGTATGTTTCATATTATACTGTTTTTTAATTTCCCTGAAAAGTCAAAGCATTTTTGTTATAAAATATAAATGCCAAATTAAGTAGTTTTCATGGTGTTACTAGTTTGAAGTATTGCCAGCGGCGTAGCGACTCGTCGCGTTGCCTCTTGCGATGTTTAATTGAAAATTCCACCATTTCAATATTTTTCGCGAACCCTTTTTGAAAAGCGCTGGTCTAGACTAACACACTAACGTTTTGAAGATTAGCTGGTACAGGCGGAACGGCAAAAAAATTCAACCTATATAACTCCTGACCACTTCCTCTTCATGTTTGTAAAGTTTAATTCAGCCGTTTCGAAGATTAGCTGATACAGGTAGACAGACACTTCAATTTTATTTACATGAACTAAACGGCGATATTTTCGTATATTGACAGTATATTATAATGAAAATTTGCAATTAAAAATGTTATTTTTTGGTTTTATTAAAAATATATGGGTTTATAAAACAAACGGAAAGATTAATTTATTATTATTATATATTTTTATTACTTCAAAAAAAAGTAAGTATAATCAATAAAGAAATAATCAAAACTCATTGTAATTTAGGTTAAGTAATGTCAAAATAAAAAAAAATTAACATTATATAATAAGATGGAAGAAAAATTACTATATATTGCTGTACTTACCCTGAAAGGTCATTAAAACAAAGGGAACTCTTAAACTATGTATTTTATTACTTAAAATACAACTTTACATAGGAACTTCCAACATGTAATATAGTAGCGTTCTCAATCTTCTCCATTTAGTTCTTTCATCTATTTTCCATTTTACTATTCAAAATTTACAAAATTTAAATTACAACATGGCAATTCCGCTTGTTTATTATATTGTTTATAACTATTTAAAATAAAAATAAAATTAACACATATATTTTTGATACGTCAAAAGTACAAAATATCACCCCGAAGTACTTGAATTATCCCTAGCTCACGCTAGTATCAAATTTATATGACAAATTTAATTATATTTAAATTTGTGTACCGCCGTCTCTCGGTTAAAAGTAAAAGCTGATATCGCAGAAATTATCATGCCAATATTAAATTAACAATCTTCCGTCTCCTTTGATGTTTCTTTTCATCTCATATTCAAGTATTTCGTATTTATTCTTCGTTTTGTTTCAGCTAATATACATAAAGATTTTCGTGTCTTCAGTGACAATGTGGCGTTGTATAAATTGTTTAATTGTGCATTTGTGCAAAGATCTCATGAAGAACTTTCCTTGATTGTGGTCAAATTTCTGTTTTACACTCGTACTATCGTGTCACTCATAGTGTTTTAACGTTAAGACAGGTATAAAAGAACATATACCGACTGACTTAACGACACCCAGCTCAAGTCATTGGACTTAGAAAATAGAACATTTACGAAACACATTCCTGTTATAGCACAAAGACTCACACAGGGAATTTTTCGAGCATCTAAATGCATAAGAGTAGTAAACAAGCTTTTAAAAATCATATCTGTCTACTTATATCTCAAAAAACACTTCATTAGAAATACATGTTCTAACATAATAACCACATACTCGTATCGTAAAAGCCATTCATATTTGAGGCATACAAATTGGTATATATAATTTTTCATACAAATAAAAACGCCTTTTAACATATTTATAAATCGTATCATTAAGGTGAAAACTACATAGGAACCTCTAATAATTAATGTATCAAAATTAGTATAAATAGTTTTCATTAGAAATAAAAATATATAGGTTCGCGTTTTAGTTTCTATTTAAATAGATTCACATGATTTTGATCATTGACCTCGGGCTAAAAATCAAGGTCACACTTGGATGGCTCCCTCTGACGCCCAAAACTTTCTTCTAAAGTATATGTTCAGTGTTATCTGCGTGGATGAATTAAAATAGCCTAACCTGTTTTTATAGATATACAAAAAATAAAGCATTATTTTTTTCTGTCTTAAATGTGAGTGGCTTTTAAGATACGAGTATGTGGGTATTATGTTAGAAAATGTATTTCTAATGAAGTGTTTTTTGAGATATGATTTTTAAAAGCTTGTTTACTGCTTTTATGCATTTAGATGTTCGGAAAATTCCCTGTGTGAGTCTTTGTGCTATAACAGGAATATGTTTCGTAAATGTTCTATTTTCTAAGTCCAATGACTTGAGCTGGGTGTCGTTAAGTCAGTCGGTATATGTACTTTTATACCTGTCTTAACGTTAAAGCACTATGAGTGACAGGATAGTAGGAGTGTAAAACAGAAATTCGATCACAATGAAGGAAAGTTCTTCGTGTGATCTTTGTACAAATGCATAATTAAACAATTTATACAACGCCACATTGTTATTGAAGACATGAAAATCTTTATGTATATTAGCTGAAACAAAACGAAGAATAAATACGAAATACTTGAATATGAGATGAAAAGAAACATCAAAGGGGACGGAAGATTATTAATTTAATATTGACATGATAATTTCTGCGATATCAGCTTTTACTTTTAACCGAGAGACGGCGGTACACAAATTTAAATATAATTAAATTTGTTATATAAATTTGATACTAGCGTGAGCTAGGGATAATTCAAGTACTTCGGGGCGATATTTTGTACTTTTGACGTATCAAATATATGTGTCAATTTTATTTTTATTTAAAATAGTTATAAACAATACAATAAACAAGCGGAATTGCTATGTTGTAATTTAAATTTTGTAAATTTCGAATAGTAAAATGGAAAATAGTTGAAAGAACTAAATGGATTAAGAACGCTACTATATTACATGTTGGAAGTTCCTATGTAAAGTTGTATTTTAAGTAATAAAATACATAGTTCAATAGTTCCCTTTGTTTTAATGACCTTTCAGGGTAAGTACAGCAATATATAGTAATTTTTATTCCATCTTATTATTTAGTGTTAGTTTTTTTTTTGTATTTTGACATTACTTAACCTAAATTTCAATGAGTTTTGATTATTTCTTTGTTGATTATACTTACTTTTTTTTGGCTGAAGTAATAAAAATATATAATAATAATAAATTAATCTTTTCGCTTGTTTTATAAACCCATATACTTTTAATAAAACCAAAAAATAACATTTTTAATTGCAAATTTTCATTATAATATACCGTCGATATATGAAAATATCGCTCTTTAGTTCATGTAAATAAAATTGAAGTGTCTGTTTACCTGTATCAGCTAATCTTCGAAACGGCTGAATTAAACTTTACAAACATGAAGAGGAAGTGGTCAGGAGTTATATAGGTTGCATTTTTTGCCCTTCCGCCTGTACCAGCTAATCTTCAAAACGTTAGTGTGTTAGTCTAGACCAGCGCTTTCCAAAAAGGGTTTGCGAAAAATATTGTAATGGCGGAATTTTCAATTAGACATCGCAAGAGGCAACGCGACGAGTCGCTACGCCACTGGCGATGCGAGTACATTGTCAAGCGATCCGGCAACTCCTACTTCGGCAAACCAAGACTTTTTCCGAATGCGCACGAAAGAACGAGAATATCGTCTGCCGAATTAAAAACGCCTCAGTCACATATAAGGAAGAGTAAAGTCGAACTGAATCGTACAATGAACTTAAAAATCCTAAGCGATTTCAAAAAGATAAATAAGTTAGTAGTTAATGCATAACGTACACATAAATATTAGTAGTGTAAAATCAGTTTAGTGATTTCATTTTGTGTAAATAAATTACAACAAATCTCAAACTTAACAAATCGCACGTGCTCACATCGAACGTGAAAGTAAATTATTATTGCTTCGTAAATGTATGGTAGATCGCTAGTTAAAAAAGGCTAGTTTGTCAAGTCTGACGAGAAGCTGAATGAGCAACTAGTTGCTCCATCTACTTCAGTCCCTGATTTGGAATCACCACAGGGTGGTAACTGTAGTGAGCTACCGTCTCATAAGACTGAAACCAAAGAAAAAATAGGCGAATAGAATCAGAAAAAGCAAAGGAACGAAAATATGAACCTAAACTGCTTTATGTAATGAAATCCAACAGCAGTTTAAAACCATCTCTTCTTCATAGACACCTTGAAATAAGACATCCGGATCACAGGGATAAACCTGTTGAGTATTTTAAAAGAAAATTGTCAGGTAATAAAAAGTGTGGTATTTTTTCTTTTCAAACAGATTTAAGCGAAGATTGTAAAATGGCTCTTGAGTCATCATTTTGAGTTATTTACAAAATTGCAAGATCTGAACAAACAAAACAAAATTTGATTGTGTGCTAAAGATATCACGAAATGTATACTTGGAGAAAAAGTGGCAAAGAAAATTGACCTTGTTTCCTTATCAAACAACACAGTGTCGCTGAGAATTACTGATTTGGCAAATGATGTGGAAAGTGAAGTTTTAAAAAGAATAAAATTGAATTATTTCGCTATTCAGGTTGACAAATCGACTGATGTAGCAAACGCTGCAGTATTGTTTGTCTATGTTAGATATATTTTTAAGAATTTCATTCAAGAAGATATATTATTTGTAAAACCACCGAGAACCTATTTGATCGGTGCACCAATTTACGATATGATCAATGATTGTTCTGAAAAAATGAAATAAATTTTTATTTTTGTTTGGCTGTGCGCACTGATGGTGCAAAACAATTATCGGAAGATCTTCTGGTCTTGTGGTGCGGGTAAAGAAGATCAATGAGAATATTGAATTACTGTATTCATAGATAAGTACTGGCATGTAAGCGCATTCCTGCAGAGTTATTCAGTACCTTAAGCTACGCTGCAAAGATTGCAAATTTTATAAAATCGCGTGCTACTTTCGTCTATTCCGTGCGCTTCGTGGAAGCCTCCACGTTTCTTTCTTACTTCATACAGAAGTTAGATGGCTTTCTTGTGGCAAGGTTTTGATGCTCTTCTTTGAATTGAAGTCTGAAGTTCAAGCATTTTTTCTTGAGCATTCATTTCCTTTGTCATCTTGTGTACCTGATATCCTTTGGCTGCAAAAACTTGCATACTTAGCTGACATTTTTTGTAAATTAAATGATTTAAGGCTATGTTTACAAGGTCCATGTATTACAATTTTGAATATGCATGACAGAATATCGGCCATGCTAAAGAAGTTCAACTTTTGAATTCAATGTAGGTGAATGAGTACGAATGATTGGTTTTCTCAAAACCATTTTATTATAAAATGAAATTCAACTTAACGAAAATATTAAAAGGGACCATACTGAATATCTGAAAGAACTTCAATTAACGTTCAAGGACTATTTTCCTAATAAACCATTTATATCTGGATGAAAAAATTGGATACGTTATCTTTTTCAAGAACATATAATTTCGGATACTTCTTTTACTGGAAAAAAAAAGCTTATAGACTTGTACTCTGACACTTCCCTAAAATCTGTTTTTAAAGATCACTCTTTAATTGATTTTTTTCTCAGTGTAAGAAGAGAGAAATAAGTATTCTGTTTCGGCGAAAATTAAAGTTTTATTGCCTTTTTGTACAACATGTCTATGTAAGGAAGGATTTTCAACATGCTCTTACCTGAAAGATAAGTACAGAAACAGGTTAAATGCAGTTTCCGGTCTAAGACTCTAACTTTCAGACATTCAACGAAATTTTTAATTTCTTTGGTCCACCAAATAGGCACAAATATCCCATTGATAGTTAGATATCAAGTTCTGTTTTATAGTATTCTTTTTGTATAAATTTTGTCTGTAGGTTAAGTTATCAATTTAATTTTAATAATATGTGTCTGTAAATGTTTTACGAACATGTTTTAGTTTTTCGTTATGAAGTGTGTTTCAGTATGGAAAATAAATTTTAATGACACAATTTAACTGTTTCATTTGTTGTTCCTAATAACTACATAGGGGTTCGTCAATTTATTCCGGTCTTTAGAACGTATTCGCAATACGAAAAAGACTGAAAACCGCTGTTATAAAGGATACTTCTAACGGGACCTCGCAATAATATTTCCACGCTAGATTTACGCAAGGAGGATAGAAAGAAAAAAACTTGCAAATTAATCTGTTGATGGACAAATTTTTGGCGTATAATTTTTGATAGGACATTTGGGTTTTGCATATTGTTAGGGGTACTCATAAGGAGGTTCAGAAACAATAGTTCCACGATAGTTTCATATTGAGCAACTTGAAACTCAATGAAAATGAGTTGACAACTGTTTTATACTGCAGTTAAATTAACATGATTTGAATGACCATATACTATGATATTTTTATTTAAAATATAAAAATGCTGATTTTTAGATTGAAGATTTGAAATAAATTCGATATTTGGGGGGTTTTAGAGTTTTTGAGTATCAATATTTGGTTTCAGAAATTCAAAACGGAGGACGAGTTTCAACATTTATAATCTGATTTTGATTAAAATTTGTATCTAGGTGTTTTTGAAGACGCTGGGTTCGAATTTTTATTCTGAATTTAAAAATTAAATATGACCGACGAGTTTCATTTTACAGGCGGATTCAACAGAAAATCAATATTTGGGGGTTTTCGGAGTTGTCGAGTGGGAACGTTTCATCTGATTTTAAATAACATGCTGGATGACTCTATTGTCTGATCTCCCATGAGAGAAGGGCAAAGTGCTGAATGATATTTCCACGATGGAAAGATATCTAAAGTTGAGAAAAAAGAAAAAATATTAGTTAGCGAATATCTCTCTATGTCTCTTTTTGAACTATTGCCTTTTTCACCCTATCTCAACAAGAGTTATTTTCATTTACACCTCTAGGATGCATGTGTGTGACATTATTTTTAGGGTGACTCATTTTAAAATTAATTGAAATTACAAAAAAATTAATGAACTATTTTTTTCCAAAAAACTAGACCGACTTTAAAAAAATGAAGAGAGAGTAAAAAGTAAATTAAAAACTGCTTTATACTTTTAATTTAATAACTTTAGATTTATTTATTTACTTAGTACGGTTTTAAATTCGGAGTCAAACTTAAAAATGATAGAAATACCGGAAAGCAACCCAAAGACTCTCAATTAAGACAAAAAGAAATGGGAGACATCAAAAGTTTTGTAAACACTACAAGTGATGTGGAAAAAATATCAATTCAACTAAAAGTAATTTGAAAATTACTCCATCAAGTAATACGACACCAACTTGCTAAATAAGTAAATAAATCTACAATTATTAAATTAATTGTAACAAAAAAAAACAGTTGCTAATTTATTTTTACTTTTAAGTGCTATTTATTGAAGTCAGTTTAGGTCTTTTGAAAAAAAAATAATTTATTTTAGTTTTCAACACCCTTGCGGTAAAACTAATTTGGAAATGTTTTTTTGAGACCAATACGAAGAACCCCCAGAATACGTCTAAAATTTCAGCAAAATGTGTTACTCCTATTAAAAGGAATATGTGAATGAAGTCTGTTAAAGATTTCGCTAGCCAACAATTTTTTCAGTTTTTAATCCCGTTGCATTAAAATTATCTTGAAAATATTTTTATGGGACAAATACCGAGAACCTCGTAGACTATGCTGAAAGTTTCATCCAAATATCACATTCCTAACACAAACTAGGCGTGAATAAACATTAAAAATTTTTTAAAGAAGAAAGTTTTATGAAGATATTCAGTAAACATTATTTCCATAACAGTGAACACCCCAAGCCTTTTTTACTTTCCTTTAAATAAAAGTTCGATTATTTGTTTTTTATGTATTTTTTTTCATATCAAATGCCATATTGTTTATTTTAAGATGGTTTAGATTAAATTTTTTTATAGTTACTTTTTTTTAAAATATTAAAATACGATATCTACTAAACTGTTTAAAATATATAAATAAAAACCTAAGTTAGTTTTATATCAAATGAAATGGATTTTCTTTTTCAATTGCACAGAATACAGAAAACGAGCAGGACAATTTAAAGTAAATATAAATATAATTTTTTTGAACGATATATTTTGAATGTTTCTGAATATAATTAACTCAAAACATTTCTTGAGCATATGAATATTTCTTTACGATAAGAAAATGACTTTTCGACCACATATTTTGCAACTACTCTTCAATTTGCCGCCTTGGGTCTATTTATGAAGGATATTTAAATAAATAAATCTGGTCGTTCACGTAAGACAAAGCGCTAAACGTGATTGGTATTAAATTTTGAAGAAAAGTCTCAAGAGGTCAAGTGAAAATGGGATAATAAAAAAAATTACATATATCCACAATACAAATATCTAAGTACAGTAATAAAAACAAAAGCTCATTTTCTCCACCTAATAAATAAACATTATTTGGGAACGATACTATTCGTTATAGAAAATCATTTCCCCTATTTCATTGACATGGTCTAACCTTCAAATCGTTCTAAATTGACAGCAGAGTGTTTAAACTGAGAAGATTAATAATAAGTCAAACTCTAAAAATGCAAGCATAAAAAATCATTTTCTTTTATTACTGAACAAGCGAAAATATAGAATTTTATTTCTTTACATATTTCAAGGCCTCATCGCTTGGTTCTTAGCCTTAATATCACTATATAAGCATTTATTTGTTGACTAATGTAATATAAATTATGACGATATCATAAGTAACATAAAACTGGCTACTTAAAGATTTATTTTTCATGGCAGCTAAATCGGGTTGAAGTTTTAAACCTTCATAATAAATCTGTCTGTTAAATATGCAGTGCAATAAGAATGAAATATGATGCAGGTATATATACTAATCAAAATAAAAGAAGGACCACTTTAAAAAATCCAACAACAGAACAACCATAGTGGTAACTTTATTTTAAACTAAAATATATTATTCTCAGATTTACCATAAACTAAATAAATAAATAATTTGACATATAAGAATTATTAAAAAAATAATTTTGTACTAACACCGTCTAAGTTAATAAAAATATAATTAAATAACATTCATATGCAGGTATATACACTAATCAAAATAAAAGAAGGACCACTTTAAAAAAATCCAACAACAGAACAACCGTAGTGGTAACTTTATTTTAAACTAAAATATATTATTCTCAGATTTACCATAAACTAAATAAATAAATAATTTGACATATAAGAATTATTAAAAAAATAATTTTGTACTAACACCGTCTAAGTTAATAAAAATATAATTAAATAAAATTCATATGCAGGTATATACACTAATCAAAATAAAAGAAGGACCACTTCAAAAAAAATCCAACAACAGAACAACCATAATGGTAACTTTATATTAAACTAAAATATATTATTCTCAGATTTACCATAAACTAAATAAATAAATAATTTGACATATAAGAATTATTAAAAAAATAATTTTGTACTAACACCGTCTAAGTTAATAAAAATATTATTAAATAAAATTCATATGCAGGTATATACACTAATCAAAATAAAAGAAGGACCACTTTAAAAAAATCCAACAACAGAACAACCATAGTGGTAACTTTATTTTAAACTAAAATATATTATTCTCAGATTTACTATAAACTAAATAAATACATAATTTGACATATAAAAATTATTTAAAAAATAATTTTGTACTAACACCGTCTAAGTTAATAAAAATATAATTAAATAAAATTCATTGCCGATACATTTTTTTAAATATTGATTCGCATTTTAGTTGTTCGTTTTACCTCCTGATGTCGACTTTGTATTCTGTTGAATAAATGTCGAATGCTTTCTGGAGCTGTCTCGATTCTTGAAGTAAAGCATTTGTACTGACTGATGATATTTACCATTTCTCTCTGTTACATGCATGTCCCTAGCTCATCTAGACGTTCAGATGTTCTATAGGATTTAAATCAGGGTTTCTGGATAATAAATTCATAACTGATTTATAGATTTTTTCAAAAAATGTTCGAACCTTTCCAGCAAATGGAGGATGTCATGTAAAAAAATCAATTTTTAGAAATAACTTTGAGCATAAATTAATACTTAGGGTCACATATTGTCTATAATGTGTCGATGACCTATCAAATTTCTGAATTACCACCACCTCGATTCTTTCACTAGAACTAATGCCTCCCCACTTCGTTATTGTTTCTCCTCTAAAATAACGAGTCTCTTGAACCATGTTGTAATGAAATCTTACACCTCGTTTTTTATAAACTCGAATTCGCTCATCAGGACCACATATTTGGAAACGAGACGCATCTAAGAACAATACCCATGAACCTTTCTGTTTAGTCCAGTGTACATCGTTGTTACAAAACGCTAGACGATTTGTCCTTTATGGCCTTGTAAACTTTGATTACCCTCGTTACCCTTGCTGATCATCTAGGTTTAAGTTAAATCTCCCTTAAAAGATTTCTAATCGTATTGAATAAGGCCTGTTGATATATTTAGGCAGTAGATTTGCACACCGCCAAGTCATAAAACATGAATTTTCATTGGTATTTCCTACTAAAATACGATCCCGCCTAGCTCCTTTCTTCACTGGCCTCCAAAACGCTATTCCAAGTAACAAATTGGTTAATTTGAGGTTCGGCTGTAATTAGTTATTGCGAAAAACCCTTTCTGATACCTGTAACTACTATAGATTCTTGACAAAAATCAGATACCTTCTTTGCATTCTGCTTTTTTATTTCATAACTAATGACTGCAACAGCCAGATTCCCTAAAAATATTTAAGACTTAAACGCTTATATGGGGATATTAAGGATAAGAACCTAGCGATAAAGTCTTGAAATATATAAGAGAAATAGTTGTATCCCGAAAATAAATAAAATTCTCTATTTTTGTCGGTTCACTAATATAAGAATATGATTTTTTATGTTTGTACTTTTAGGGTTTAAAACTTGTTTGACTTATTGTTGTGCTTGTCAGTTTACACACTCTGCTGTCAATTTAAGACGCCTTTAAGGTTATATCATGCTAGTGAATGCCAGAGTAAATTTTTAACAGCCAGATTTACTAAGAAAATTTAAGACATAAATCTGATCTACCTGCCATGAAATTTTAATTTTCTAATCGTCCGATTTTCTTTTGCTTCTGATATTGTCATAATTTATATTACATAAGTCAACAAAAAAATGCTGATATAGGGATCTTAAGATAAGAACCTTGAGACAAAGTCTTGAAATTTGTAAGAGAAATAATTGTATCAAGAAAATAAATAAAATTCTCCATTTTTGTCAGTTCAGTAATAAAACAAAATACTTTTTTATATTTATTTTTTATTAGGATTTAAAACTTATTGTTGCTCTTGTCAGTTTAAACCATTCGCCATTCAAGACGGTTTTAAAGTAAAACCATCTTAGTGAATTAGCGAGTAAAAATTTCAGTAACAGTAAATATGATAACAGCAAAATTTATTATTTATTTATTCTTGGATGAAAAAAGGGCCTGAGCTAAAATTCTTTATAATATTTATCAGTAACAAATATATTTTTATATGAACTTATAAGAAAGTTTAAGATGACCTTTATTTCTTTTTGCGCAGTATGTTGCCTTAATTTCAACGAAAATAATTCGTAGGCAATCATCGCCATTTCGAATGTAGTTTTTTTTTTTGGTGGAGGGGGATATTATTTTTCGTGAACAGCATAAATGTTTAGGGTGTATGAATTAGGCTATTGTTGCAGGTGTATCGTTAAAGTACGCTGTCCTGAGTAATTAAAAGAAAAATGATCCAAGCCTTTAAATTTTGTATTTGATGCAGACTTTTGTCCATTTTTCCCACCTACCAAAAGGCTTTGAGTGAGTGCCACACATTAATGTGGGTATTAAAAAAATCTTATCTACAGCTAAACCAGGTTGAATACTCATCTCATCAAACATGAGAAGACATATCTTGTCCTCGGTGTTTCTCAAATTGTGTGCTACCACTTAATGGAAATTTTATATAAAAGTTTTGTGACCATCTTCCTAGATGGTAGAGATTTTTTACATGAATCTATAATTAGATCCTCTGTGTTTATAGAAAGCTAAAGCCTGCTACACTGGTATTTACTTAAAGGCGCAAAAAAAGGAAAAAAAGGCTGTCTTGTGCGAGCAGAGCAGAGTCGAAAGCTAGAGGTGGCACCAGCAAGCAAGTGCCGAGCTAGCCCCTATGCCGTAGAGTAGGGGTGGGTATTTATTTTTAAAGGCGCCACCGAGTTTTGGCCGGGTAAACTCAGAAACCCCCCCCCCATGTTGTTGCTCGGGCCAAGCGTTCAACTCAGCTCGCTATCTTGCTGCACAAAATATCAAAATAAAAAAAAGAGGTAACGCACTGCAAAATTGACAAGAAGTAGCAGGATAAATGAAACTCAAAGAAAATGTTAAAAGGAAGAAATGTTTATATTAATACTCTTAATTCTAATAATAAAGAAGTCCTAACTTGTTGGTCGATCTGGACTTCTTCCAGCTCCAATGGTGGACTTGGATCTCACTTCTACCCAGAGGGTGGATCTGGGTTTCACTTATACCCAGAGGGTGGATTGCTGGTTGTTTCCTTACCCAAGGGGTAGATACGGGTATGCTACTACCCCAGAGGGTGGATCTGAGATGTATCCCTAGGGGTGGATCCCGATTTTCTGGGGTCAGACTGATTCCTGGTAATAATGCCAAGGGCCCAACAAAATCCCTGTCTCCAGGTCGTACCTCGATAACAGCCAAACTGGCCAAAAAATACTAAAACCACAAATCACCACAACGCTATCGAGGCACGCAAAAGAAATATCTCATCCAAAACCGGCAGGATGGCGGCAATAAATCGGGATGGAAATGTCTCGACTCACCAATGCAAAACTTCACAGGAAAAAGTAGGATTGACAGATAAATTCTCGCCATTTTATACGAAGCCCGAAACCTGTGCTGTATGAGCTTCTTTTTCCCTCAACATAGGGCGCGAGATAAAAGGAACCTTAAACAAGTAGCAATTCGACAAAAGAATGAGAGCTCAAAATAGTGGGCTTAAACAGCATTCCTAATAAGTCGTTGACATTTTCGACTCAAAATCAAATGAGACTTCATTGTTTATCCCTAAAACCAGAAATTAGAATTTTCCCTCAGCCATTAGCAACACGGTATTAGTTACTCGTCCAAATTTCCTCCCAACATCCAATGGCCTAAAAGAAAGCAAATTTGCCTAAACGTCAGCTGAAAAGGTCATATAACTCCAACAAAAGGTAAACAAATCCTTGAAAATACTTCAAATAAAAATTCGGAAAACTAAAATAGATAAATGTAACAATTTAATTAAAATAATCAGCACAAAAAAGAATGATATCTTATAAAAAGGTAAATAACAACATTCTATTTAAATATAAACAACTTAAAATAGTGACGTAGAGTTGCCGACCTAAAAATTCAAGTTAGGAAGGATTTTAATTGGTGCTGTATTTCTTATAGGCAAATTACTGAAAGATAAAGCAAATAATTAAGTTGGGAGGAAAATTTGCAAGGGCGCGAAATTTGGAAAGGCTTGAAAAACAATAGGACCCAAAAATGCAACGAATATTAGACTGTTATATGAAGGAGAAATGAGAAATGCTTAATAACAATGATATAGTACTGCCCGAAACGTGAATATTAGCAAAAAGAAGGTAAAATTAATCATATTAACCATAGTAAATTTAAGATAAAATTTAAATCGTGACAACTCCCCCCCAGCTGACCGCTACCAAAACATAGGCGAAACGTGTGTTCTAATGGACATCTTCCCATTTTCAAGCTGAGATTCAAAAAACCTTTTTCTATTTCGGTCCATACTGGATAAAACTTTTTTAAACTTATCAGACACTGCAAATTTTTCAGCTTCTTTCTCGAGGATAATTAGATTTTGCACTTTCAGTAGCGCGTTTTTGAAATAAGATGCTCTTTCATACATGTACTTTCCTTTGGGTGATAGCTTCTTTTTTTGGTAAGGTCTTGCTTTAATAGGCCTATTTTATCTACAATTCAACTTGGGAGTTAAGATCACTATAATATATAAAAAGCAATTTTTGCGTAACAGGCTGTTATAAAAGAGACAGTTCAATATTCACTTAATGAAAAAAATCTAGGAATATGTTTCACTACTAAAATATAACATTCTACTTATTGCAATTAAATCAAAAGACTTTTTCGTAATGCACTGACATGTTATCTTATCAAAACAGCATTGTGTCATTAACCAACTCTTAGAGACGACTACTACACCTCACATTATCCAAGTGATTTTTTCTTAAGAATAATAATCTTTTGCATTTCATTTCTATAAAATTTACCTATTAGTTATCTATTAAATAAAAATGTAGAGGGTGTATCACTTACAAATAAAGTGATGACATAAGTATTTTAAAAATTTTGTTGGTTACTTACTAGGAGTGGTGGTAATACAGCTGACATCCTCAAATGTATATTTTTGCCGGCTACTAGGGCAATGAATAGATTCACTGAGTAGTATAGTATCACTTTGGACTGGATTTATGTTTAAAGGAATTGATAGTTATATATTAACAAAGTAAGATTTTTGTACATATGTGGTAAAAAAAGTAATATATGATATCAATTATATTATAAAAGTAAACTTTTTGTTTACCACCCAGACATATTGGGTAATTAGGGAAGCATAGCAGTTTTGAATAATATTCATATCGAAATCACAAGTAATGAAATAATCTGCACGAACTTTGCGTTTGACACAAAATATAATAGATTAGGTAAAACATACTGGTTCAGATATTCACTTTTTTGTTATATTTTTGTTGAAAATATTTTTTGTAGTACCACTATTTCTTCAGATACTATATAGCAACTAACAGACTTAAAATATTTTTTTGGGATAAATTTTGTTCATTACTTACTATGAGAGGCAGTAATAAAATTACTATCCTCAGGTCTATGTTTCAGAAAACCATTTGGTCCAGGAATAGGTTCAGTGAGTAATTTCGTGACATTTTGAGCAGGGTCTGCTTAAAAAAATAGATATTTATATATTAAAAGAATAAAATTATAACACAAAAATATATGGTAAATGTGAACCATTAACCGGCTACTTAAACATACCTAGTAACTTTAAGGAAAGTATAGCAGTTCTCAATAATATATTATTCTTCTCAAAGTCACTACAAAAAAAATGATCTGCACAAACTCAGCATTTGACAAACATGTTATTAGGAGTTTTTATCTCAACTTTGTTATTGTCACAAAGTAAAATCCATTTCTCAAACCTCTCAAGGTGATGTTCTGGATTTGGAAACCTATGTTTCCTAGATTTACCAATATAACGATCCTTAATATACTTTTTCCTCTATGCTTAGGACTTTTTAACAAATACCAATGCAAATAATTTGTAAGTAATATAATATTTATTGATTTACACAAATAAATAAATAATACGACTGTAATAAAAATAATAAAAAGCACTTCTTAATTATTGACTTCTTTGTTAACAGCCCTTTTCTCATTCCCCAATACGTACGAATCCTTACGATGTCAAAAAACAGTGTAAGGATCCATCGACGCCAAAAGTTTTGGAACACATCCTCCATATTTTTCTCGAGAAGATTTTCGGGCAAAGTCTAGGCGATAGTTTCTTATTAACTTGTCCGTTGATTTTTGTGCATCTTTCGATAGTTTACCTATGGGTAATATTGCAAATGCTATGATGTCTGGTCAATGGAGTAAGTAATTTGTGGATTCCTATTGGCATATTGTACCAAGAATATCCTTTGAGGAATAACCTTGCTGTTTGAAGTTTGTATTCCCAAATCTTCTCTATTGCAGTTTAATGTCCGCTTCCAATAATTTACAAAATGATGAGAAACCGGAGTATCAGTTTTCGCTTTACTCTTGTTATAATGGCTGTAGCTTGAAATACTCTGTATTTACTGGGACACAGTATCAATGTTGTAACAACGTTGAGCCGATTTCGCTCCAGCCAAAACATTTACCTGGCCGTCTATCATCGTCATAGATAATTTGTACTGTACTGAAGCTCGCGTGGCAAAGAGAACTCTTTTATATGATGCAAATTGTCTGGTTCGAGTTCATAATTTTCTATTTGCGTTAAAGACTTGTTCGATTTTCTTAATAAATTCAAATTTCAATGGCCCGCAATTCATAATAGAGGAGGGTTTGAAATTGTACAACACAATCTGTTCTTGTTGAGTTTGCGTGTTAATACCTGCTAATTGAAGTGGAATAAGAGAGGTTAGGAATAAGTTTGTATCAGAAATATTCGGATCAGTGAATTTCATTTTGTACTTGCTCTGACCTGACGTTCCATCGAAGCCTTATTTGCAAATAAAACTCATATCTACAAATCTAATTTATCGATTTGTTCAAGGGCGTCTAATTGAAGCAATATAATTCGATCCACTGAATGATCCAGTAAGCCTTGGAATTTAACCTCGGCTTTTGATTTAATAAAAGTTAGATACTCGTCATGTGTATAACATGCTTTTTTGTTTTTTATACACCAGAGTACGGCGAAAATATATTACTGCCTTTCTGTTTAGCCCAATTTTGTAATCGTTGATATTTGTTTCTCGACAATCCAATGTCAAATAGAAGAGCGGTGCACAAATGTAACTGGGCGCGACGCAACCACAGCACTGTTGCCTTTGACCTGAGATGAAACTTTAGAAAGAAAAGACATATTACCGAGCTTTAATAGAAACGTTACTGTAGCCAACCTTCTATTTTAAATTTCTTAAAAAGAAATTATTTTGACCGTTTCGCAAATTCTAACCCACTAAGCCCGTCTAACTTCTTTCAGGTTAGTTCGGGACAGAAGATCGTAGAGAACGCCTACGCGCAATATTACCCCTGCTAATTTCCGTGCGACACGAAGACGAGCAGTACCTTGAAAGGAATGAGAGGGTGTATTTACTTTTCGTCTAAACTTATAACGTAATCGACGGAATTTGGAATATTTAATGACTATTTGATACATTGATTGTTTTAAATACATGAAATAGTCGAAATACAAAAAAAAAATAGTTTTTGTTGGGCGTGAGCGTAAAAAAATTGATATTTCTGTTATAAAATAAACATTTATTCTAATAAAAATACTAGTGAAACGTAACGGTAATTTCTAAGTAAATAAGCTAATAGACCACTTTAAAATTAAAAATTATTCTCAAAAGTAAACTTTTATTCTGGTAAAAAATAAAAGTAACACGTTCAGTAATTGTAAATAAATAAACCAATAATTAAATTCAATTTAAATCAACAAAAACACCTAAAAGTCTACAAGAGGTGTTCAAACAGGCCTCTATTTTGAGCGAGAAAATAACCCAGTCTATTGTAAAATACGGTTCGCATATTTGCCAAAACTTCAGGGGTTATATCCCTATTAGCCCTTTATATCATGTCCCCACAAAACACCTTACGTGTTTCCTGGTCTTTTGGAAAAATTTCCTGAGTTATTCGCAATTCGTAACAGTGATATTTGTTCTGCTTTAAAATATTTCAAACTGTTCGAGCGTTCATATCAAGTTTTTCGGCAGTTACGGTACTATTGCAAGGAAAATTAATTCTGCTAAACTACAAACGTAAGTCTCCCGATTTGCTTGTTCTTCAATAATTTGAGGAACCGGTTGCTCCTCATTATTAGCAGTGCATTTTTACAAATTTTTAGACAACCGGTTGTCTCAAATTTTTTAGTAATTTCCGAAATTCTAAATTTTCAAGGAACAGGATGATTTTCGTACGTAAATACCAATCTGCCGATTATTTACCAGAATAATACTACTTAATAATCTGCTCTTTTTGTTCCGTGGAATAAACTACCACTTCAAATACGAAAAAAAATTGGCGCGAAACACGGAAATACCAACACTCGATACTTAGGCTTCGACGGCCCGAATGAAAGCAAATAACTTGGAATCCTCTTATAGTGCTAGGGCGTGGCGTATGCTGCCGCCCGCTCTCACCGCGCCAGCATTGTATTACCCTTCACCCCAGGGCCAAACTGGTAATTTACACGTATGTCGATGTTTACGACTGTCTCATTCCGATTTGATGAAAAATATAGTATTTTCTTTATCTTACTTAAGAAACGTCCAGGTTCCGGTTTGGATTTTCCAGACCTGTATAACAAAGACAACATTTTTACTTGAAACTGTTCTTCAGATTTATGTAAAATATGAAATGCATATAACTCAGATTTTTTAGATCTCATTTACTCTTTTGACCATAAATACCACAATTTATTCTTAAAACTCAAAATTTTTGTGACTATTTCATTAAATAAACATGCCTATTTTTGGTATTGTGCCTACCTAAAGCATAAACAGATATTAAATTTCCCTAATCATTTCTCGTCATACATAAGTATGTCTTTGTGAATATTAAAAATATCCTTCTGTCATAATAGAAGGAAAATGTAGAAACTATGAGCCATGGACATAAGTATAAATTTTTCAAGTGGCTATGAAACTCTTCAAATAGTTGTAAATGTGGCCAAATAAATAAGCTTAGATAGATTTACTTCATTAACTTTTAATATTATTTAAAACTTATGATAATAAAAGGTAAATGTAGTGTTTAGGAGACAGAAGCTTTTGGGCATAAAGCTAAATGAATAAGCTGGTTTTTTAAACATTTTTATATATTTTTTTTTTAAATAAATTTTTTTAACTTTACTCTAGCGCCAGATACACTTCATGAAGTGTAGATTAAATATTCGAAATGATGAACTATTTCAAGAACAAAAAACACCTAATTAAAACTCTGAATGTAGGCACCTTAGTTTTCAAAATGACATCTTATACACAAATTAAACTAAAATTATTCCAAATAACAGCAGTCAGTTAAGTTAACATAAATAATTAACTTTTTTACCATAAAGGATAGGTAGGTTTTTTCATAGACAAATGATTGGAAAAAAACACAATCGAACAATATAATTTCAAAATTTAATTATAAGAAAACAAAATATATTTATTACATACCTTAAATGGTTTTTAAAAGTATTAACAAAACAAAATGAAATCACTATCACAAAATTCCGCACAGCTAAAAAAGCCGCCAAACAAAAACTTGAAAAAAGTCTACGCACCACAACGTAAAACACAATTGAAACGCCATGTTTGATAAGAAATCTTGCCCGCGATGAGACGGGTAACGAAAACTGTAATTCTTGGTTTGTGGCGCCGTCTATAGACATGGAGAATATCTTAAACGTGGTTTTGGCAGGAATGGCAGAGTGCGCAGGGTCTGGTCCCGAGTCTCTCTTGATAGAGCTACTTCTTTTAAAGTCTTAAAACCTACCAACTTGAAGGTTTGCACATTTTAACTTCTGTGATCAAACAAACTCTTTAGTAAACTATCAAGTGTAATACCTACTTAACGCGCTTTTAAAAATGAAAATTATGTTTAATAGCATCAGTTAAATGTTAATTAATACCAGGAATGGATTTCCTTTTTAAAAGGCTAATAAAAAATTTGCTTGAAGTTTTAAAACTAATTTATTAATGTAAAAACAGACAATCTATGACGATTTTATATTTTAAAAATGATATTGTCTTCCATTTCAGTCCAAACACTCCTGCAATGCCGTCTTCATGTGGTTAATAACGGCACACATTTCAGGTGGAATTACATTAATTTCATTCCGTATTTTTTGTCTTACAAAGTTATAGGTCTATTAACATAAACTTTAATGGGGTGAGATTGGGAGACTTAGCTGGCCAGTTCAGGTCTCCGAAGCGAGAGATGACGTTTTCCGAGAATAACTCTCGAACGACTTCCATAGACACTTGGGCTGTAATTGTGGTGGTCTCATCTTGTTGAAACCATGTCTCCTGATCAAACCCAGCAACTGCTTGCAGCTGAGGTACCAAAAACTCCTAAAACATCACACAATAACGATCACTATTTACAGTCTGAATTATGCCGCGTCGGTTCGCAAAAAAGTACGGATCTGAAGCCGACATCGCACATCACACAGTTACTTTTGGGTTTTCGTATTTTTGCCTTAGATTCTCTGGTACCCAATAGTGACAATTTTGTTTATTAACTGCGCCTGAAATGTGAAAATGCGCCTCTTCACTGAACAGAATATTGTTGATTCTGTTATTTGCAAGAAAAATGGTCTATCATTGTTTCGGCGAAAGAATGACGGTTTCTAAAGTCAAAACTTCAAATCTATTCTTAAAATTGTGTGAAAAGATGATTTGTGCAATCGCACTGCTTGTGATGTTTTACGAACAGATCCACTTCGATTTTGAATTATTGTGGCACGCACAGCCTCAATATTCTTAGGAGTAATTACAGTCTTTTGACGACCACGGATTTTCAAATTTACAACTGACGATGTTTCTCTAAACCTCCTTATCCATGATTTGACCAAATTTTTACTTGATGCGTCCTCCACGCGTCTACTATTGAAGTGAGCACAAAAAGTTCGCCTTGCAATTGTGTACGAGTCGTTGCTCTTAAATTATGCTTCAACAATGAACGATCGATGCACACCTGACCAACGGTATATTTTTACTACTTAATCCGCATCGATCCACTATCGAACGACGCTAACCCGATCCCGCTACGTTACATTGTTGCCAAGTTATTGAAGTTCAAAAAGGGAAGTCCATTCCTGGCCACCCAGTATAAATGAGTCAATTTTCTAAACTAGCTCTAATCCATTGAGTGTTACATAAAATTGGGTAACTTATTGGTAAACTATTAAATGAGATACCTACTTCAGAAGCTTTTAAAAAATAAATTTGAGAATAAAAATAAACTATCTTAAATAGTAGCTATAAAATCTATATTTAACATTTAACAAAAATCACCAGACTAAAATGTGTAAATTCGCTTATTTTCGGATATTCACAGCAGTACTTATAATGAATTTCAGAAATGTGAGGCCGGTCTAGGATTAAGCGTCATATTGTTCAACAGGGCCTTAATTTAATTGTTCTCCACACAAACTCGAACTTGTAGCACAGTCTATAGTCTCTACGTGCGACTGAATTGACAAAGGAAATGTTAGGATTACGGTATTTAGGACGGAATGTGTCAAGTTTAAAAATATTGCTATGATAAAAATACATTGGGATTGGTTATTGTACAGGGCCCTATTTTGAAAATTATTAACACTCGTCTGAAACTTCATGATTGGTTATTGTACAGGGCCCTATTTTGAAAATTATTAACACTCGTCTGAAACTTCATGAGTGGCTTCATTTTAAGGTAACCTACACTTTTCTTGCGAAAACTCTCGGAAATAGATCGTTTTCAATGTGGAAAGCGAATAGCATAACAATTTAACGATATTTTAAAAAATGTGAACAATTGTTTGCTTTCCACGTGAATTGTAAGATAATTATTTACAAGAAATGAAAAAAAAAATAAAAACAAAAATAATTGGCTGTTTGGCTAGACCCCCCACTCCCAACATGTGAAAATAATGAGCTTATGAAAATTTATCAACAACCAGCTGATTTTCACATAATTGTTTAATAAATATTAGTATAACCGAATGGTCATATTGGCCTATAAATTTCATAAGCAGTTTTCTCAGACCTATACCTTAAACATGTCAATTTTACAAGGTTATGTTTACTGATGAACACTTGTAGGCCACTTATACTAACAAGTCAGATAAACCAGAAAAATTAAATGTTTATAATGCTGAATATAAGAAAAAAATTATTTGGTTTTTATTTATTACTTTGTACTTATATTTAAAACTGAATATAGCAAAATACTTGCTTTTAGTTTTATTTCATGTGAAATTCGAAAATTTCCAAAAATTTGCAAAAAAAGTCGGAAAATCAGAAAATTCAATATTTATGAAAATCTAAGGAATCTCAATATTTTTTGAAAAATAGGTTAAAGATTCGAATATGTATACTTTTTTAGATCATAACAGAAAAATTGCTGAGGTAAAAATTAATTTAATCCATTAATTATGTAGATATTACAATGTATGTTTTAAATAAATGCATGGCCCAAATGAATCATTTTTATAAGGGCTGGAAGCTTTTGTATATCATATTTTTTTTGGGCGCAGATTTCGAAAATCGAATTCCTAAAGTCGAAAAGTGGCACTGACCTGAACTAATAACCCTGTAGAGAATGGAAGGAAGAAATATTTTTATGGAAAATTTTCACGTTCTGATAAGTTTGCACGAACAAACCTATGAAAATAAAAATATTTTTTGCACAAAATCTTAACGCCATCAGCTTTACAACTTGATCCACTTATGTTTGTTTATGTGTGTGAAGATAGTCAAATCCTTCCAAAAAAATTTAATTATTTTTTCCTTCTACTGAAGAATTAATACGCTGAAAAATATATTATATTTTATTAAAATATATTTTATAATATTTGTAATATTTATTAAAATATATTGTAATATGTTATATAACAACCATTGTTTCTTTTTATTTTACGCTATTATTTATAAAATTAAATTTGTATTTCGCATAAATATTTTATAGATACCAAATACGCTCGCCATCCTGTTTACTTAAAGTACTTAAATATGATACCTATTCCGTTTATATTACACAATATATTTCACTAAATCTACTTTAATGACCGGTTATTGTTCTGAGTAATTAAAATTTTCAATTTATGACGCTTTATTGAAACTTAATTTGGTGTTTTGTTGTAATTTATTTTATGGTATTTCAGGTATTTAAAGACATATCTTAGTATACATATTCAAAAATAATTTCGGGAAAGGAAAATATGGGAAATATGTCATAATTTACGTTTTTTTTTTTCTAATATCATCATATTTTGTCTTCCAAATTAAAAGCTAAATTTTTAGCATTTATAATCAGAATTTGCAAATTGCATTTTTCTATAAGTAGTCTTTAGAGTAGTTGGTGATGGGAAGAAAATTACGATCGTGGAAAATGTCTAATAGTGTCGGAATCTTTTGATGTGGCTGCGGCATGCTTTGATATGGGCGTGACACGTGGCCACCTATGTAGCTGGAAACTTTTGTCGCATGTCATAAGAAGACGTAAAATTTCAATTAATTTTAGGCAGGTGCATCACACTTTTAACTAACTCATTAAATAATTCAGGTATGTTATAAATATTTTTTATCTATTCCATACGTTTAGATGTCACAGGATAATGACGTAAATATTGTCGCCTGTCACATATTTCCATTCATCTTTACTTCTTCACAAGTCATCTGGTTGCCTTTCAATTTATAAAATCTTTTTCTTGTTTAAGGGGCACTTTAATCTTGGTTCAGATAATAATTTTTTTTTCGTTTTATTATTTTCAGCGAGGATCGAACCAGTTATCTTTGGGTTGGAAGAAAAAGTTTATAGACGCGCGACTATCAAGCCAGGTCATAAAATTCAGCGGTTAAACCCTAGATTAGATCAGCAATGATGTAATTGAGCAGAGGCTGCTGTTAAGCAGAAATGGATTGATTTTATTTAAATGTGTAATATTCTGGTACTAGCTTATAAAGTTGATTTTTCAAAAGACCTTACGAGGAGCATTTTTTCATGATAAGAGGGTAGTTTTGCTGTAGTAAAAAGGCCTCGTGAGAGTGTTTTTCATAATTGGGGGATTGAAAACTCCCACATTTTTTTACCTAATTTTTGATCTGAAATATTAAATAGAGAGTTACCCTCTTTTTAATAATTAGAATTTGTCTGACTTTGGTACAACGTCATTTTTTTCTCCTTATTACAAGATTAAAGGCCCGATCGTTTACGGTAAACCGTCAAGGATACATTCTCAATAAATCACTACTCAGTAAAACCGAAAAACACACGAAGGCATTTACAGCTGTTTCCAACTGAACACAAGTCAAAGTTCTTTCGTCGATATGTACATGAAAATTTTCATTTAAATTTCTCAGTAAAATAGTTATCTTTGGCGTAAGTGTACACGAAAGATGTCTTCAAATTTATCAATGAATTCATACAGTTCTCTCGGTAAAACCGCAACCACCTATAATTTTCATTCTGTACCTATTTTACTAACAATTCTCAGCACCTTTTGCCTAAATTATCTCTATCATTTTGACATATGTTCATACATCCTGCCTTAATTTAAACTCTTACACATCAATTTAATAAAATAAACAGGGGTTAGAACAACCCAAAAACTTCAATTTTTTTTTATTTTTCTGTATATATGGCTCATATATATTAACAGATGACAATCAATGTTTGCTAAAATATGTTTGTCTAATGACTATACATTAATGTGACTTGATGTAGTGTATCTTTATACTCACTCTCCACAATACAAAAAACAAAATTTGAATGGAATGATACATAAAGAAAATTTGGACATTAAGATATCCACAGTATCACTCCATGTATCCAAGGTCTCAAAGAAAAGCTGTGATACTTGCCGATCGTCTAGTTGAATTGACCGATGCTGAATTTAAATCAAAAACCATTCAAAAAGCAAAGGAATTACTTCTAAAAAACAACTACCCAGATTATCCAATCGAGTTAATTTTATAACAAGAGAAAAAACAGATTTTATAACAGGGGTATTATTTTCATTAAAAGAAACAAAAATAATAACCAAAATATTTGACGCATCCATACATCCCAAAGTTCTCGCAAAATATACAAAACATATTTAAACATGATAATGTATATGTCACAAAGCTGATAACTTATGTAAAAACAATTTTTCCAAATTAAAAACAAAAATGCCAAAGCACAAAAGGAGTAATGTCATATATGAAATTCCATGCTACAACTGTAGTTCGGTTTACATAGGATAAATAAGTCAATGTAAAAATAAAATTTTTATAAAAAATTGAACCGGCTGCTAAAAGTGCACTAAAAAGTTAAAAAAAAAACTATAAATTTTTACATGAAACTGAACTTTTTGAAGTCGGCGCCAAACTAATACCTGACAAAATGTGATTTGCGTAAATAGATTAAAAATACTTTATTTGTAATTGCTTTCTTACCATAATTTGTATATATGAGTAGTTATTTATTTCATTTATAAATAATTTGGCGCCGACTTCAAAAAATTCAATTTCATGTAAAAATTTATAGTTATTTTTCGCTTTTTAGTGCACTTTTAGAAGTCAATTTTTTTTATAAAAATTTTATTTTTCTACTTTTAGTTTTAGAATTCATTATGATATCCATAAATTATTTGAACTAAGTACTAATCGAGTTTAGTGTACCTCGCATTGACTCTAAGGTGGCAAAAAAGTAACCATTTTATCCAAACTTCTTTGGTTCTTACAGTTTTCCAAATACCAGTAAAATTGTGTCAAACAAATATTTAGTCTGTCATAGTAAAAAACCCTCTAAAACCAAATCTGATCTAAAGCTAAACACTTCAAAGTCCCCTAGTACCAATTTGAATGAAATCCAGAAATTTAAAATTTCTAGACTTATATTCGCTATTTACATCCTCAAAAACGATTCAGTCCCACCTTTGAACCAATCGAAAAATGTAAAATGTAGTCCGACATCTTGGATTTGCCATATTGAATCCTGAAAAAATACTTTTAAATTCATAATTTACACCCTCAAGAACCTCCTATATCAGTTTGGGAGAAAATCGAAAAATGTAAAATTCTTAGGGCATCATATTGAATCTGCCAGATTGAGTTTTTCAAAAAATATTTTAAATTCATAATTAACACTAACAAAAATAACTCAATACTGATTTTAGACAAAATCGGGAGATGTAGAATCTTTAATCCGCCATCTTGGATCCGCCATATTGAATTATTTAAAAATAATTTTAGATGTTATGTACGACCCTGAAAACTCTCTCGTACCAATTTTGAAGAAAATTGATTTTTTCGTCAGCCATATTGAATTTTTTAAAAATATTTTGGATCTATTATGTGAGACCCCAAAAACTCCCCCAAACCAAATTTGGAGAAAATCAGACAAAACTAAATTTTTTCGTCCGCCACATTGGATTCGCTATATTGAATTTTTTAAAAATAATTTCAGATTCGTTTTGTACAATCTCAAAAATTCCCTCATACCAATTTTGGAGAAAATCAAATAAAACTAATTTTTTTGGCCGCCATATTGTCAGCGCCATCTTGGATACTACTGCACCAATTTCATCCAAAAAAATATGGGACCACCGCAGCAACTTCCTGAATATAATTAAAAAATTTCATTCAAATCGGTGCCGCCGATCCGGAGTAATCGGTGTACATACATAAAAAAAAACATACATACTCGACGAATTGAGAACTTCCTTCTTTTAGAAGTCGGTTAAAAATAGAGTCAACGGGTATAAGTTTTGACAAAAAAAATAAAACGGCCCTAACCAACAATATAATGAAAACTACTTATACATTTAACTTTGAAATAACAAAAATTTTAAAAACTGATGCACATTTATACCATTGAACGTTGAATATTCTCTCTTTTCATTCCGATAATAAAAATTGAAAGTTTGTATAAGATATATACCACCAATTTGAAAAAATATATTTTTTAATAAAATCCATTGGGAAGTTTAGTTGCTATTTTGGATCCGCCATTTTGCATTTCCAACATGGACAGAGAGTAAAGGTTGACAGTGAATTCCCCGTATATATATATATATATATATATATATATATATATATATATATATATATATATATATATATATATATATTATTTTGGAAGGAGTTTATCGGGATAAGAATAATTAACTCATTTTTCTTTTAATACTCAATATTTCGACATTTATTTTATGTCTTCTTCAGGAGTAAAAAACTAAAAATCAAATACACAACAGGTAGTTCACAAACAGTTAAACAAAACTAATATGTAATTAAAATACTTACAAATTAGAGTTTCCTTCTAAGAAATCAACCCTAAACACACTCAACATCGTACGAAGTGTAAAACATCAATAAACATTTAGGTTTGTATATTTATACAGTGATACATCATTATTCTTTCTGATAACAAAAAATTTTTTCTTTTAAGGTAGTATATACAGTTTAAATTAAATTTAAAATATTACAGTAGATGTTGCTAAGTAAAAAATATGTCTTACTTCAAACTAAAAATAGCTCTCTGAAGAAATATTCTCACTAATGACCACATTTTAACAATCTATTGCATTTTAAAACTTCCATTCTATAAAGTTTACTTCCTCTTCTTCTTCCCGTGCCCTATTCTCAGTAGACGTTGGCGATCATTCTGGTCCATATCACTTTATTGACAGCGGCTCTAAATAATTCAGTAGATGTCTTTCCGGTCCATTGTCGCAAATAAAGTAGCCATGAAATTCGTCGTCTTCCGGGGCCTCTCTTGCCATTCATCTTACTTTGCATAACCAATTGTAGCAGTTCGTATTTTTGGTTACGCATTATATGTCCAAAGTATGCTAACTTCCTTTCTGTAATGGTCCTCATGATTTCTCTCTCCTTTCGCATGCGCTGCAGAACAGTTTCGTTCGTTACGTGATGTGACCAAGATATTCTCATCATTCATCGGTAACACCACATTTCAAAACCCTCAAGTCGTTTAGATGCAGCCTCCGTCAATGTTCAAGATTCTACACTGTACGGCAGTATAGATAATATATAGCATTTTAGTAAACGAGTTCTTAGTTTTAGATCAAGTTTCATATTACATAATAGTGTTTTCCTGCGATTGAAGTAGGCTCTGGCGTTCTCAATACGTATTTTTATTTTTTTTATTTGCTTCCACTTATTATGTAATTGTACGCCCAGATATTTGATGGATGATACTGTTTCAATAAGAGAAACTCTGACACGAAATTGTACATTTTGGGATACGTTTTTGCTTATTATCATAACCTTTATTTTGCTTATATTCAGTCGCATGTTTTAGTAAATAGTTTTTCTGAATAGATGTTAAACAGTAGTGGGGATAACACATAACCTTGCCGAACATCCTGATGAATTTGGAATTTTTGTGATTCCTTTTCCTCCACCTGAACAAATGATTCTTGTTTCTAATCATTTGGAAATAATTCGGAAATCTTTATCATCCAATTAATGCTCTTGTAGTGTTTCTATTAGTTTTTGATGCTTTACTCGGTCGAAAGCTTTTTCAAAGTCAATAAAGCAGGTAAATACATCGCAATTTACATCACGACTTCGCTGAATTAAAACATTTAAACTAAATAGCGCCTCTGTTGTGCCTAAGCCGTTCCTGAAGCTAAATTGCGTATGCTAATGTCCTGTTCAAGTTTCGGATATATTCGTCCTTGTATTATTTTAAGAAATACTTTTAGAACATGACTCATAAGACTGATGGATCTATAATCCTCACATTTTTTGGCTGTGGGTTTTTTCGGTGCAGAAATAAAGGACGAAACCAGCCAGTCATCAGGAATATTTCCTGTATCATAAACATGAATAAAAAACTCTGTTAAGATATCTAAATGGTCTTCTTGGATTAGTTTCAGCAAGTCACTACCAACTCCATCTGGTCCTATGGCCCTTTCTTTTCTGAGATTTCTTATTGAATTTATTACTTCTCCTTTTGTAATTGGAGGCCCTGTTATTATTTCTTTTTCTGCAAGTTCGTCTCTGTTTTCGCCATTGAATAATGATTGCATATATTCTTTCCATTTCTTAACCTTATGCTCGGCTTCCACAATGACTAGTCCATTGTCGTCCGTAATAATCCCTCTACCCGTTTTTCTTCCTACGCCAGCAGTTTATTTCAGTTTTTTGTGTAGATTAAACAAATCATTCTGACGGTTTAATAGTTCTATTTCTTTGCATTGTTTATTCAAACAATCTTCCTTTGCTAGTTTTATTTTATTTCTAATCTCGCTGTGGACATTCTTGTATTTTGTTTGATCTTTATTCTTATATTCTCTACGTTTTTTCATAAGCTCTAAGATATCATCTGTCATCCATTTTTGTTTCTTTCTTTTCGTGTTTGTTCTTTTGCAGTTTCTTTAATTATGCTCTTGACTGTATTCCATTTCATTTCTACATCAATCCTTTTTTATTTCATTTATTTCAGGAAAAACACTTCCTCCATACGATCTATGAACCTTTGAAAATTATGCCGAATCTAATCGAAAATAGCTGCTGCAGAGCGCTGTGGGATGCTGTTTTATTATTATTAATTTATATGATAGTAACGATTTGTTTAGTCATATTAATTATTAATTTGTTTATTAATAAAATTTTTATAAAAAATTATAAACAAAATCATACAAATATTCAATTATATATTACATATAATACTGCTTTTCCCTTTATATTATTATTACCTAACAGTTTATTAACAAAATTTTTACGAAAATTTCTATCAGCAAATCATATAAAAATGTAATAATAATATATAATACGTCATATAAATATTTAATAATACATTAAAATTACATGCGAAAATCATACAAATACAATATATCAATTATACATTCATCTTTCTCTTTTTTCTATTACTTCTATGCAATCGGCGTCCATTTCATCATCGCAATTATTACATCACACTTACCATTTTCATCATTATTCTCAGTTTTATTGTACATATCATTCTCATCATTATTAACATTTTCATAGTCAAAATCATTCTCACACATATTATTAATTTCATCATCGTTTTCTAAATCGCAGGGAATAAAATTTTCAAAGCAATTATCGCACTGTCCATCACATTGCTTACACATATATAATTGAATATTTGTATGATTTTCTCTATAATTTTTTGTAAAAATTTTGCTAATAAACAAATTAATAATTAATATGATTAAACAAATTGTTACTATCATATAAATTAATAAAACAACAACAATATTATAAATATTACTTGTAATGCATAGGTTTCCTTGAAGCACCGATGAATAATGCGCTTGAACTATGGCAACCTGCCCACAGCGGCCTATATCAGCTATTTTTGATTAGTTTCAGCCCAATTTTCAAAGGTTTACAGATTGTATGGAAGTGTATTTTTTGGATCCAAAAAATTCACAGGTAAAAATTGGTTTTTTCAAAATTTCTCGGCCCACGATTGAAATTTTTTTTTAAATATATCTTCAAAATATAAAACAACACAAACAATTTCCATTAAAATTGACCATTGTATCTTAATTAGGAAAGAGGAAAATTGAGGTTGAATTTTTAACTTTGACATCGAATTTCTCGGAAAATAAAAAACTCACAGATTCCGGGTTTGACATACTTTTTTTAGAATGATAATACCTATATTTATGTTAAATTTTAAATCGGTAGTTTGTTAATAAATGTCTTTTTAAAAAAAATACCAAAACCATAAATTTTAAATCGGCAGTTTGTTAATAAATGTCTTTAAAAAAAAATACCAAAACCATAAATTTTGTGGAAAAAAAAATATATATCTCGATAACTAGTGGTGCTACCTATAACTTATATAATATGAATTGTTCGGTTTTTAAATTCTCTACAATTTTTATTTTTCGATACAACTTTTACTTTTTGAGATAAACTCAAAAAACTAAAAATTTTGGCCATTTTTGGTTCGCCATTTTTTTTGCTCAGGTCTTTTCAGAGTTACCATCGAGATATGTTTTATAGGATGCCGAAATGAACACATTCCAGCAAAAAAAAAACAATATTACATTTTTGTTAACAAAACAGTTCTTTTTTGATCTAATTTCCATGGAGTAGAAAGAATTTTAGAGACGTATGTGCTTTAATCACATCTTGTTAGCTATGATTCGAATTTGGACGAGGAAGATATAGTAACCTGAACGGAATCTATTGCTAATAGGCATCTTTTTTGGTTTGTAAAAAAAGAACAGCCCCACAAAGAGTTTTTGTTTTTTAAATAGATTAAATATATTTTTTAATGTTTTTTTTATTTTGTTTATTTTTGATAATAGCAAAAAAGTCAGGAGTTTAGAATTTTTATTATATTTTCGAAAAAATTAAAAATTTGTTATCTAGAATAAAAATGAAAGCCAGATATTTTTATTTTTTGATAGGGTATGCAAAATATCCAGTTTAAATATTTCGAAAATAAATAGCTAATATAAAACGTGCTTAAAAGTATTTCCTTTGTTTTAGAGAATTATGGACAATCAGGAATTCAAGCCTTTCGAGAATTAGCTGAAGAAGCTAACGTGTGTATTGCACGAGAAGATTCCGTTTTAAGTAATGCAGCTGATGAAGTCTTTGATAAAGTAATTTTAAATCTAAAACAAGATCCTCAAGCAGTTGTAGTCGTGTGTTTTTGTGAGGGACTTACCATACGAGGATTACTAAAAGCCACAAAAAGACTGAATATGACAAATCACTTTGTATTTATTGGAAGGTAAGTGAATATTAGCCGTAATATTTATTAATTGGTAACGTGTAAATAGAATAATGGGATTTATTGTGTCTTGCACCTTAAGTTGAATTAGACACGCCTCGTGCAGTAAAGTCTAAGTCGAATTTCCAACAAATAGTTCTTAGATCCTGCGATTGCTGGACAGCATCTCGTTAAAATAATATCATTGCTACAAAACGTAGTTAAAATATAAGTATAAGTTTTTCTTTTAAATTATTTTAACCGACTTAAAAAAATAAATTCTAAACTCAATATATCTTCTCTGTGAATATAATTGAGATCACTGACATTAAATTACTTACGTTTGAAATTATTTCGCAATAATAACTCAGCGCGATTATTCTGAAAATCAGAATCAGCGTAGTTGCGAAACGGGATGCGAACTATGCTGACACTATGAGATTTTATTGACATATTTTTATATATTACCCATTTTTATTAGTAAACTTCTTATAGATCACTATTGTAGTTCGTTATTTATACATATACATATATATATATATATATATATATATATATATAATTTTCTTTTTATTTTGTCTTTTCTTGGGTTTAGAAAAAAATAAAAAGAAAATGATATAATCTGTGGTTCAAGAATCTGGAAATGTAGCATTTTAGCATTATTACTACCTTTCAATAAACGATCTTATTGCAACCACTGGAAGGAGTGAGGTTAAGCTAATTTTATAAAGTCATTTTAAATCTAAAACAAGATATTCAAGCAGTTGTAGTCGTATGTTTTTGTCTTGCTCCCTAAGTTGAATCAGACACGCGTCATACAGTAAGGTTTAAATCGAATTTCTAACACATGTTTCTTAGATCCTGCGTTTGCTGGACCGCATCTTGTTAAAATAAATATCATTGCTACAAACATAATTATAATGTAAATTCGTCATTTATATTATTTAACCGACTTAAAAAAAAAACAAGTTATCAATTCCATATATATTTTATATGTGAAAATAGTTGACATTAAATTACCTACGTTTTAAATTATTTCGGAAAAATTGCGTTGAGAATCAGCATAGTTGCGAAACGAGATGCGAATTATATTGACACTTTACTAAATTTTCTATATATATTTTTATATAATGCCCATTTTTGTTAGTATATATATATATATATATATATATATATATATATATATATATATATATATATATATATATATATATACATACTCTATGATTCTCCGGGAACTTTATAGATCGATTGTGGGAAAACTATAATTAGGAAGAATCTGAAAATTTGACGGTGCCCTAACGTACATGGGGGACAGCTGGCTAAAATATGGCGACACTTCCAGTTATACTGGAAGTAGATGTTAACTTGCTTATTTTAAATGGAACACCCTATGTGTTATTATATTTTTGATTTCTACGTAAAATTCTAGACATATTTCATGTGTAATGTTCTATACTTAAGTCTCACTGTTTTGTATATATTTAAATTTTCATGTCAAAAATGACGTTTGCCGACCACAATTTAACGATAAATTTTTCCTATAAGGAAGTCGTTATTATTTAATTTAGAATATCGACTTTAGTAGTCTTTTTATGACATTTTGAAAATTATTAGTACAGAGTGGTCAAAAAAGAAGAATAAAAATTACATTTAAAAAATCGTCAAAAGTCAATTTTTTCAAATAGAAAGCACCTATTTTTATAATTTTATCATATTAAGCATTAAACATAAGAGTAACTTTGTAAGATTGTCTTTTCCAAAAATTTGTAGTTTTCAAAATATTGGCAATTCAACATTTTTGTATTGTAAAAATGCTATACGGCTTTTAAGTTTTGTTATGAGTTGGCCATGACGGCGAGACATAGCGAAAATAAAACAATCGAACCCTATAGAATTGTCACTATTTCTTGCCATTTGACATTAATGAATAATAATCATGCCGGGGCGATTAATTTAAACGCACGAAGATTATTTTAACTTATTTATAATTTATGGAGAATGTGATATAATAAATAGAAATAAACCAGTTGTTAATAAAATAAAATTACAAAAATTATTTGAGTAAATGTTCAAATTGACGCCCTTAAACTTCCAAACATTTTTCGCTCCTAAGCAGAAACTCTTCATGGGGGCTCTTTTTATTCACTGAGGATGAAGTTCTTCACATGTTATTCTGACGCACTACATGCAATCCTCCATAGCGGTTAATGCGGTGTTGTATACTTTATTTTTGATTGTCTCCCAAATACAAAAATCAGTACTGTTAGGTCGGGGGAGCGAGGTGGCCAAAGATGTGATCCATTCTCGGCTATCCATTGATCATGAGACAATATTTGCAGATGATTGTTAACTAAATGACTATTATGTAGAGGTGCCCCATCAAGTTAATAAAATAGGTTTCTATGATCAGCCAGCGGTAAGTTATCTAAACAGTTCACTTCTAAATTTCTCAAGATATCGAAGTACCGCTCACCTATAAGTTAAAAAACGTATTTTGTATCTAGAAGTCTTCAAAACTTGCCAACTCACCATTCAGATTATCTTGGTAGAATTCTAGGGCGACGACGCCGGCATTTCTTATAGCACAATACATGTTAAACTGCCAAGACTCTAAAAAATTTAATTCTCAAAATGTATGTACATTTGAGTCGCTCCAATAGTGTAAATTTCGTCGATTAAGCAATTCATTTTTTGTGACTTTGGCTTCTTCCGACTAAATAATATTATCCGAAAAAACAGCATTTTCTTGTGACCAAAGTAAAATAAATTGACAGAACTCTACTCTTCGTAGAAAATCAGTACCTGTTAAATGTTGTACTATGGAATATACCTAGGGATGAAAATTGTGTTTTCATAAAATCCTTAAAACTGGTGTTTGAGATAATCTAGACTGTAATGCTACTTGCCTTTTAGATTTTGTCGGATATGCGACGAAATATCCTAAAATGTAGGTTCAATATTTTCATTATTAACTACTGGTTTATTTCTATTTCTTTTTGCTTTTATGGATCCAAAGTTCTTAAAATTTTCTTTAATCCTTTTAACAATCGGTGGTATTGGTTTCTGTTTCTGTGGATATCGGATCGTGAATGTGTCGCATGTTCTTGAAATAACTCTATTATATTCTCCATAAATAATAAATAAGTTTAGATAATCTTTGTGCTTTTAATTTAATCGCCCCGGCATGATTATTATTAATGAATGTTAAATGCCAAGAAATAGTGACAATTCTGTAGGGTTCGATTGTTTTATTTTTGCCATGCCTAGCCGTCATGGCCACCTAATAACAAAACTTAAAAGTTGTATAGCATTTTTACAATAGAAAAATTAAAAAAATGTTGAATTGCCAATATTTGAAAAACAACAGATTTTTGGAATAGAGAACCTTATAGAAAGTTAACTTTATTTTTATTGCTTTATATGATAAAAATAGGTGCTTTCTATTTGAAAAAATTGACTTTTGTCGATTTTTTATACATAACTTTTATTCTTCTTTTTTGACCACTCTGTACTAATAATTTTCAAATTATCATAAAAAGTCTACTAAAGTCGATCTTCGTCTAAAAGAAAACTAACCCAGATTAAATAATAAAGACTTACAGGAAAATTTATAGGGTATTCCATTTAAAATAAGCAAGTTGACATTTACTTCCAGTATAACCGGAAGTGCCGCCATCTTAAAAATATTTTAGCCAGTTGTCCCCCATGCACTTTAGTACACTGTCAAATTTTCAGGTTTTGCCTAATTGTAGTTTTCCCACAATCGAACGATAAATTTCCCGGAGAATTACCGAATTACCCGGTATATATATATATATATATATATATATATATATATATATATATATATATATATATATATATATATATATGTATATATATATTGATGTTCTTGAACCGTTGATATTTATTTTTATTTTTCATTATTTTCTTGGGATTAGGTTCATTTTTAAACTATGTTTTTCACCGCTTTGACGTTTCGTTCTTTATTTAGAACATCTTCAAAAACAATTTGTTTGCACTTCATTATTAATAAAGGATAATAAAAATAAATAAATTTAGAAAATGCCCTAAACAGAAGCGTCAATTGTTAGATTTTTTATTATGTAATATATATATATATATATATATATATATATATATATATATATATATATAGATAGATAGTTATATTTTCCAGATTCTTGAACCATAGATTATATCATTTTCTTTTTATTATGTCTTTTCTTGGGTTTAGGTTCTTTATTTAAAAAAAAATCAAAAACAATTTTACGTTTCGCCCTTTATTTAAGGCATCTTCAAAAATCTCTTCTTTTTTTTATTATCAATTTATCCTCCTAAAAATATTTTTTATATAATTAAAAACATTTATACACAAACATATTTACAATTTTAAAAAACAAACACTTTAAAAAACTAGTCAAATTTCTAAAAGAGTATTTAATATTACCAGTACGTACCTTGACATTTTGCTTATTTATTAATAATAAAATGAAATTTTTATATGGTCTATTTAGGTACTTGGGATACTTGGAATGCGAGTGTGTTTTATTTTTTATATTTTAACAATGGACAAAAAAAAATGAAAGAAGACAGACATTTAATTTTATGTTGAAGAGGATATTCAATTTTTGATTTATTTATAGGATCGAATACTTAATATTTTTCTTTAAATTAGGCTGGTGTAAATGTGGCTCAAATTTCCAATATCCGTTCTGTCGTTAACAGTGTTTTTATCTTTTTTAATTTCATTTCCTTTATCTGTAATTTTTGATAATTCGTATCTTTGTTTTTAATTTTGGTATTGTTATAATCGAAGGTTTGTTTTTCATCCTTTGTGGGTTTGTTTATCGCCGTTGAGGCGTTTTTCGTATATGTATGGCCATTCAATCTGTTTTTTAGCAATTGGATTGTCATGCCTATATATTTTTTGGGACAATTTGAGCGACGGATCGAATATACTACATCTGACTTATTCATGAGAGGAGTTTTACTTTTTAAATTAGTAAATAGTGCATTTAAAGTATTATGAGACCTGCGACATACGATAATATTTGCTTTTTTAAAATGTGTTTTATTTTTTCTGACAGTTCACTGGTGTAAGGTAATGCTACATATTTTTATTGTCTATGTTCTATGTTTCTTGTTATTAGGTTATTATAAAATTTGTATGTTCGTTTATTAATTATTTCGGTGATAGTCTTTGCATTGAAATTGTTATTTATTAGCGTATTTTTCACTTTTTGTGGTATTCTTGGTCGCAATTCTGGAGACGTTAGAGAAATGGCAGGATCAGACAGACCGATTATAACGCTATTTTTTGGGTTTTTGAGTGATTTGAGAAACAGTTTAGATATCTAGCCGACTAAGTTGGTTTGGTGTACCATTCAGTTAAAATTTGGTTTTTTCTGCGTATAAGTGTCATATCTAGGAAATTTATTTTAATATTATTTTCTGCTTCGGACGTGAATTGTAATTTTTCGTTGAAACTGTTAAACTCTTGGAGAATTTCATTTATTTTATTCTGTGGCATGGCGGTTATGCAATCATCGACAATCCGTTTGAAAAATATTATATTAAACTTTAATTTTTCTAAAACTTTTCTCTTTAAATATTCCATTACTAACTGAGCAATGGTGGACGAAATTGGTGATCCCATAGCACATCCATCGAGTTGTTTGTAAAATGTGTTTTCATACTGAAAGTGATTTGTGTTTAGGACAAGGTCAACAGCATCTATAAAGTTGTTTTTTGATAATGATGTATGTTTCTTTAAACTTTCCCATTTTTCTGCTAAAATAGTAAGGACAAGTTGATTTGGTATATTTGTATACAAAGATATAACATCTAGCGAAATGAGCCTGTAATTTTCGGGTAGATTTACTGTCTCATAATCTGTCTTGTTCATAACTACTGTTTTATTGCTTTTATCGGGCTTTAGAACAATAATTTGTGGATTGTCGTTTATAAATTTTTTTGTTCGATTTAATTCCTTTATTAAATTTTTTTGGAGGCTCTTTATTGTTTTGTGTCTTATTTTGATTTTATGATTAGATATAACATTTGTCACTTCAGCTCTAATTGTGTCCTTCTTGTCATCTGGTTCATTGCTAATAGCAGATTCAATTGAGGCTATATATTCCATTATTGGGATATTTTTTCTTTTGTAACGTCTAATGAGAAATTTGGACCGTAGGATAAAACTTCAGTTACTTCAGATGGTATGAAGGTATCAGATATATTTTCAATCCATTTGGACATGTCATTGTTTGTTTGGTTATAAGTCTCACCCTTTTTAAACAAATGGTTTAATTTTTTTTGGTGTCTTTTTAATTTTTTTTTATGTAATTTCTCAAATTTTTTGTTTTCTAAGAATAAGTATCTATTTAATATATTGTTTGTTATGTATCTTTCAGCTGTTTTAATGTTTTCCCTAATAGATGTATTCAAAGTATGAATTGCTTTTGTTGCTGTGTGATTGATAAGTTTAAAATACTATATTTGCTTTCTTAATGATATAATTAAATTTATTTTCAAGGTACGTTTCTGCAACACAAATATGTGAAACATTCAAATTCAAAAAAGTTGCAAACAGATCCAAATGTTTTTTACTTTGATGTAAAACTTAAAGTAAAACTCCTCTCATGAATAAGTCAGATGTAGTATATTCAATCTCTGGTTCAAATTGTCACAAAAAATATATAGGCATGACAAGCCAATTGCTAAAGAACAGATTGAATCGCCATAAATATACGAAAAACGCCTCAACGGCGATAAACAAACACACAAAGGATGAAAAACAAACCTTCGATTATAACAATACCAAAATTAAAAACAAAGATACGAATTATCAAAAATTACAAATAAAGGAAATGATAGAAATTAAAAAAGATAAAAACACTGTTAACGACAGAACGGATATTGGAAATCTGAGCCACATTTACACCAGCCTAATATTAAGTATTCGATCCTATTAATAAATCAAAAATTGAATATCCTCTTAAACATAAAATTAAATGTCTGCTTTCTTCCGTTTTTTTAGTCCATTGTTAAAATATAAAAAATAAAACACACTTGAATTCCACGTATCCCAAGTACCTAAATAGAAGATATAAAAATTTCATTTTATTATGAATAAATAAGCAAAATGTCGAGGTATGTACTGGTAAAATTAAATACTCTTTTAGAAATTTGACTATTTTTTAAAGTGTTTTTTAAAATTGTAAATATGTTTGTGTATAAATGTTTTTAATTATATAAAATATATTTTTAGGAGGATAAATTGATAATAAAAAACAAGACATTTTTGAAGATGCCTTAAATAAAGGGCGAATCGTCAAATTGTTTTTGATTTTTTGTTAAATAAAGAACCTAAACCCAAGAAAATACAAAATAAATTTATAATATATAATATATATATATATATATATATATATATATATATATATATATATATATATAGATAGATAGATAGATGGATGGATAGATATCTTTCTTATCGGATGTACTTCATTAGCAAAACAAATTTGTCAAATTCAATTTCAGAGAAACTAGTTTTTATTCTTTATGAACTTGTATCAATAACATTTTCTAATTTCCTTTTTCTGCCTATTAAAATAAAATATTTTTACATCATACTTATACGTCTTGGTTTAGCTTTTCTTTATTTCAAAGTAATAACCTGCTGTTGTTTATTTTTTGGTTATAATTTTATTTTGTGGTATTTTGATAAAATTCATTCTCATTAAATAAAATTCTTTTATAAATCTCTTAGGCTTTTATTACATGAATGACAAAAATATAATGTCGACTTTCTGTAAATTCCCTCATGATTCTTTCTTTATTTGTGGAAAATATATTTTTGATAAGCAAAAACGGCACATTACGGACACGGTCAAAAGAAACTATTGCAACTATTTGGAGATTGAAATTGGGCATGAAGATAAATGGGGACTCTACATTCGTGTTGCCTAACATGTTCATCGACACTCATTCTATGTGTAAAAACAAGTCAATGCCATTTACAGATCCCATAATGTGACGAGAATCATAGAGTTATACAACGTACCGTGTTGTTACATGCGTCTCGAAACCAATATTACATGGACCTCATTTTCCAGTTCCTGTACCACCTCAAGAATATGAAGTTGAAGAAAAAGATAATAAAGGAGAAGAAGGTGAAGAAGAAGAATTTTTAGAGATAAATTATGACATGACATCTCTAGAAAGATAAGCTGATCAAAACCCAAAACTTTTAATACAAGCAATGTTAAAGGATACGGTCCGAAATTCACAACTAAACAAAGAACTTGCAGAACCTTTTGAATTTCGAGTGAAGAAAAACAATTTACTTCATCTTTAAACAACCTTCTCTTGCTACAGAACCCGAAGGAAGACACATTAATAACGTGGAAGGTGTACTGAAAAAATTAGGCCTGGAAACATATGATTCGAAAGGGTGGAGAGTTTTCGTTGTCTCCAGTAAAAGAAGTTTAAACGCAGTACTTCTTTACGGAAACGAATTTTCATCAATACATGTGGCTGATTCAGTATATTTAAAGGAAACCTACGAAAATCTTGCTCAACTTATTAATGTCCTCGAATATGATGAACACTAATGGAAAATTTCTGGAGATTTAAAAATAATTTCTATGATTTTATGTGTGTGGGACAGCAGTATACGTGAAAAATCCTGGAAAATAAAAATTGATCAAAAAGAAAAGCGTTAGAACCAGCGCCTAGGACATTTTTCTACTTCTAGCGGTACCCCAATCTAGTATTCGCCCTTCTTTTCATATCAAGTTGGGGCTGATGAAGCAATTTGCAACACCCCTTGACAAAGAAGGAAAATGTTTCTAAGATGTCTGCATAGGTGAGAATGAAACCTTAACTTATCATATCTCGGCAAAAGAAAAATATACCAAGACGATTTAAAATGCATTTGCAAGGGTTTTTAGGTACTTTGAACAGCCTTGTGAAGAAAAAATACCTTACAATGTTACATAATCTCAAATTTGTGAAAAAAACTATTTTTTGCACTTTTATGTTAGAATATCTCAAAAACCTGATGTGATGGAAAAATTCTGAGAACAGATTCAGATTCAGCGCGATAAACACGTTTGAAAAAGTATAGCTGACTTTCTGATTCTTAATATCTATCAGATTTTGTTGCCTTGTGTTATTAAATTAATTGCGATTTGAAAGAGAGCGACAAATTATTTTTTACTTTTAGTGCAAAATTTTGTTTATTCTCTTGTATTTATAATTTATTTCAACCTTTTTAGTTTCGATTGGTCTTTAAAATGGATAATGCTAACAATGTTTCCACGAATGCATGAGGGAAGTTTAAAGTGGAAACGGAAGAGGCTGAATACGGCGACGGCTCAAAATGAACCAAATAAAATTTACCAACCAACCATAACAATTTTGTCTCTGTTTTTTCATTTTTCAATCTAGTTGCAATAAATTTACCGTGGAAGTATTTTAAGGAACTTTTTCGTAGACCTCTCTTATAATATACGGGAAACTGAATCAGAACATCTCACCCCGAGAAAAAACAGCTGGAAGTTAATCGTGAAAATAATCCAAAATTTACTGTAACTAATTAAACAGATAATTATGTTCATAACCAAGAAATGATAAAATGTCTATTTTATGAAGTTTTTGATTGCTAACTAAATAAAAAGTTCAGACGTTTTGTTTACTTTAACAGGTAACACCATTGTAGCTGGTTGAAAAAATCGATTTTTTTTATTGCTCTGAACGAACTACTAGGTATTTAAAAACAATATCCCATTAGTCCCTTAGCCAAAAAAATTTTTATGACATTAAAATCTCGATTTTGTGGCAATGCCCTGAGTGTGCGTTAAGCACGAATCCCACCACCCGCGCTGTCTGCTCGCTTCGTGTCACTGCTTTTGCATTATCGTTACTTATCGAATTGGTAAGTGAGCCTGTTTTAGCGTGAAAGAGCCTTACAGTTTCACAGAAGTCCACCAATTGTGCCAGAAGTCCGCAGGTGCGACAATTCTATATAATAAATGTGTACGCATGTGACATTTTAAAACCACTTTTTTCAAACCTTGATGAAAACGTTACTCAAACATTATCGTATCGATCGGTATAAAATTTTAACGGTAGTTTCAAATTCACATTATCCTGCTACATAGCCGTTTTTTGATTAGATGTATTTTTTTTTTGTTAACAATTTGTTGTTTTATTTTTGACCGAAAATCGACTAATTTTTTCAAAAGTATGCCATTTCTACAAAATTTGATTTATAAAAAAAATCTACATCATCAGGAAGCCAATTATTTATAAACTGTAAATTTTCTTTGTTTCTTTGTTCCAGGTCTCATAGTTCACGCAAAATGTTTTCGCTCGTTTTTCAATTTTTCAAAAAGGTGATTTCGAAGATCGGTTTTGTTGCCTCCATTTTGTATTAAAATAAGCAAGAATTTTCCTACTTCTCTTCCACACTCCCCAAAAAATTGTCAAAATTAGCCCTATTTTTTGGCCGTTACAATGGTGCTTCCCCTAAAGTTTAAAAGATATCTTTAATACAGAATTTCTGTGGTTATTACATTACAAGATCAGTTTTAACGCCTTTTTTCCCACAGTGTCGCTTTGTTTACAGAAATTGGCAGCGTTAACAGGAAATCAGTTAGTGAAAATAAGACAAATGGTACAAAAACTTAATCGTTCGTATGGCGTAGTAAACAAATTTACTAGTGAGTTTTAATTATATGCCGGTCATTTATATTCAATACGTTAGAACAACAGACAATTAGAAAATATCTCTATAAATAAACTTAAATTTATTTCTACATAATTTTAAATAAAACTGCAACAAATATTCTAAATAGAGACAGACAAATACTGCAAATATTTTTTCATTTTTTTAACATATTTCTATAAGATATAAAACAAGATCAATCATATTTAATTGTTAAAAATAATTAAATATTTTTATATCGTAATATTAAATAATCTAAGAAAATAAATCATAGTTTCATAGATTTTCTTTATATCATTTTGCTCCATTTAAACAAATATCTAATAATTTGATACTTGTGTTATATAACTTATCCTACTACCAACAAAGGTGAAAATAATAAAACCCGTTTCTATTCAAGTTCTGTCCGATAAAAGAAGCCAAGTTCAGATTGTGTTATCTTGAATTTAATGGGGCGGTTAACTCTAAATGAAGATAAGAGTTCTAAAACGAACAAAGGACACAGATTTCCAATCAAAAGATTTATAACCAGTTCGTAAATTTGTATCTTGTAATACAACATATTTATAATGTGCTTTAGCTATTTTTTTTCGGTAAGCCATGCTACTATATAAAGCTCAAGAGGATTTTTGTTTGTAATAGATAACCGAAAAACCTACTTAAACAATCAGAACCAAATTTTCACCTATTTTTCTTAACATAACTGGGAAGGTTCAAAGCTAAACTCGATCTCGGAATAACATTACATTCCGTAAAAATAACGTTAAAAAGATAATGCTTCGAAGCTTAGTATGCGTGCCTTCCCTTAGGTGGCAAATAATAAAAATGAAAATAACTTTTTTATATTTATCTCTCTATTTCATGAACATTGAAAAATGTCATCCAGTGGCGTAAATAACGACCCCGCAAACCTCGCGATGCAGGGGGCGCAGCCAATCTAGGGGCGCCTTCAAGTACTTTGATGCATTTGTGAAGGATCAAGACGGGTGCAAAATAATAGGGTGCATTAAAAATCTGCGGGGGGGGGGGCACACATATTCTTAGTTACGTCACTGCTGGCCACCCCTCTAATTCTCTAACATGATATAACTTTAAAACTGATCTAAGTGAATAGTGGAGGGTTTAAATTGACAAGTGTAACAGTAAGTCGAGCAAGTTTCGAACCTTAAAACTACAAGAAGGTTTTATTACCGAACTTTGAAAAATAGAACATCGTGTTTATTGTCTGGTGACATTTATTCCTTTCACCGGTTCCAAGACTTTATTTCTAGGTTTTTATCCTTAACTTTATTGTATAAGGATTTATTTGTTGATATATGTAATCCAAATTATAACAGTTATAAGTTAAAGAAAACTGATCAACTAAAAGAACTTCCATGTCAATTAGATCGGATCTGAGTCTTAAATCTTCTTGGTCAATCCATTATTGTTTATATAAAACGTTTTTTGCGAAAATAAATTTGTATTTATTATTCTCAAGAATTAATTAACCAATTATCCCGAAATTTTTACTATAACTTTATTGTATTCCGAAATATAATAGGCCAGACAAAGATGAAACCTTACTTATTGAAATGTGGAAATAAATAGATAGTAATAAGCTCCAGCTAGGCACTTCTTATTCTGACCGTTAGGTTGAGAGCTAGTAAGCTCTCTTGGCCCAGGATTGTTAAACTGGGGGATTTGTTCATAATTTTGGTAAAAAAATATTTTGGGTAAAACGAAAGTAAGGGGAAATTATTAGAGAAAAATATATTTATGGTCAAATCTTGCGGAGAACATTCAACAGTCCCATCCATTGGGTCAATAAGCAAATGGATTCCTTCTGCCGCCATTTTGCTTTATTATGAGTTTGTAAGATCTATTGCTTAATTAAGTTACAATATAGAGGTTAAAGCTCACAACAACAACAATAAGCTGTGTTTGTCATAGCTGATAGTTGTGTTTTAAGTTAAAATTTTCCATCAGTATTTATTTTTAATTTACGGTTGGCGAAAAACCTACGAGAATAGTATCATTTTGGGGAAAGATAATATTCAATTTGGGAAATCTTCGAAATCTCTATCTGGCAACTGTGTCAAGCCGCTTCCGCGGTTGAGCTAGCAGAAGTTATTTAAATATATTGCTGTAGAGAAACCTAGTGCAGACACAAATATAAAATTGACGAGCCACGACAGGAAATGTTACTGTTTTATAAAACAAAAAGGTGTGATATATTTACTAACCGTTTATATTTCTAGTAATTTGAGTGGAAATAATTATCTCTGAGATTAATTTGCAGTATGGTGTAAAATTTTATTATTCCATACTTACTACATACTATTTGGCAGGTCGTCTGCTCAACCATGAGGATAGATGGAAAACACTTTTTTACTTCTGTTATATATAATTTATTCTACCTTTTACATAATTAATGTATATTAGTATATATATATAAATATGCAAAATAGAATGACTGACTGTAAAGTTAAAGTAATGACTGCAAAGTTAAATAACGTGACTGTGAAAGTCATTACTTCATGTATGTATGACTGTGAAAGTCAGTGTTATCCAAAATTTGAGATAAGACTAAGAAAGTTGACTAAAATGACTACAAAATCAAAATTATATGACTGCGAAAGTCAGTTTTGTGTGTGACTGTGAAAGTCAGTTTTATGTGGATGCGAAAATCAGTCTTATGTATGACTGCAAGAGTCAGTTTTACCACAAGTCTAGTTGTGACTAAGAAATCAAATGATTACAAATATCTATAACTAGAATTTATATACATTTATTTATCCTAGTCTGCATCCAGAAATATTCGTTGACAAAATTGATGAGGCATTGATTCCTGCTGAAGGTCGTCATTTCAATCTTTTAGACTTGGAAAACATTGAGCCATTTGGGCTTCTTCACATTAGGCACATCAAAACGCCATTTAGGTCTATTTTGTAACTGAACTAAGTAATCTTTGTGCCACCTTTGCCAAAAATGTTGATACATTGGTATACAAAGTTTCCAAAATTTTAATTTATTTTCAGGAATTGTGGTGAGATTAGGTTCAGGAAAACTCTTTAAAGGTACTCCAATTAAAAAATAACCTGGAATTAAATATGTTAGATTCGAAGGATCATTTGACATGGATGTGATTGGTCTTGAGTTTAAAATTCTTTCAGTTTGAATAATGACAGTGTTAAATTCTTCATAACTTAATTGTGAATTACCAACTACTTTTTTCAAATGAATCTTAGTGCTTTTACCACTAATTTCCCATAATCCACCAAATCCTGAAGAAGAACTGGGAATAAATTTAAATTAAATTTTTTGTTCGAGACAGTTATTATTTTCTTTATCATGACCATTCTTAGAATCAAGCAAAATGTATTCATTGAATTTATTTTTAGCACCTTTGAATGTAGTACTATTATCACAAAATATTTTGCAAAGTATGCCCCTTCTAGAAATAAATCTCTTTAATGCAGCTAAAAATGTTTCAGTACTTAAATCTGATACAAGCTCTATATGAATTGCTTTTACCAAGAAACACACAAAGAGGGTAATATAGAATTTAGTCACAATAGATTTTTTTATCCGAGATTGTTTTATGTAAAAGGGACCACAAAAACATATTCCAACAATCTGAAAAGGTCGTGTTTAGGAAACTCTTCCTTCTGGCGGAGAACCCATAAGCTGTTGTGAGCATTTTGCTTTTGCTTGAAAGTAAGTTACACATTTATGAATAACTTCCTTTACTTCCCTGTTTCCATTTATGATCCAATATTGTAAATTAAGGGAACTCAATACTTGCTTTTGTCCAGCATGTAATAATTTTAAATGTTCCCAATAATCATAAAATCGGTGATGTAATTGCTTTTTGGCAAAATTATGGGGTGTTTTTGATTATAATTAATGTTTGTATTATGTAGTCTCCCCCCTACTCGAAGAACAATTTAATTTTCTTAAAATGAAAAGAAAGAATTTAAGTTCAATTTAACAGGTAAACCACTTTTTAGACATTTAATTTCATCATGAAATGAGTAACTCTGCTCACACTTAAAGCACGATCTAACTCATTTAATTTTAAATTTCCATATAACTGGTTAATATTACATTTACAATACAATTTTTGGCAATACAATTCTGTTTATTCTTTGCTCTAAGCTACCATCTAGTATCAAATTTCATAAGTACATTATTCTTCTAGTTTGGTAGCAAACCACTTTTATAATTTATAAGGGAGACCGTAATTTTAATATTAGAATTAGCTGACAGAAGGTCACACAAGGAATGAATTTTTTAATATTGACTAGAAAATATACCACAGGAATATACTACTATATACCTTATTCAATTGTACTAGTCACTATATTTAAAACTAAAAAATACCAAGATAATGCAGAAAATACTACATGCCAAACATTATTCGCCTATATCCTATTGCGGTCTAGTTTAGTTATAATGTTATATGTCACATGAAATATGCATGGGATTTTCCATAGATTTCAAAACTATAACACACACAATTTCTCTCCTAAATGGGATAACACTTAGATTACACTTTCTGAATAGGTACCTAGTAAGAATCAAAGTAAGTAGAGAAGTTTCGTTTTCAAATTCAACCAAAACTAGATTTAAATCAAAATTTTTTATATTTTAATTGTAAAGACAAATTGGAAAGTGCACCGATACCAAATAGTATATTTTCTTTTTCTCTTCAAAATGTCAACTTGCCACTCTACTGAAAATAACTGAAACTTCGAAGTATCGACTGTTCCTTTAAAAATTGCAATTATTTTTGGATTATGACCATGACGATATGACAAAAAGCCAGCAATTTCGAAAATTTTCTATGTTAAAATATATATTCGATACCACGATTGCTCAAAATTAGTACATTCGTTTGTTATAAAAATTAAATTTTTAATAAATTACATTCATTACTACAAAACCATAGTAAAAGACAAGTTGCCACTACATACCTAACAGGTTAATAAACAACAAGGAGTTTAGGTGGCAAGAAAATGAGCCAATATTTTTTATTTTCCTGCTCGTCTGCATGCAACAGTAACTCAAAGGCGATGAATTTTATAAAGAAGAATTAAAAAAGATCAAAACCTAATTTAAAAGTGCGAAGAAAATTGGGATAAGAAATATATTAGATTACAGCCTAAATTACGGAAATATGGTGATTTAAAAGCTTTACATATTCATTTAATATGCTACGATAAAAGAGTGTTGGTTAATAAGTTAGAAGTTCTAAGGCATACGAAATAATGATCTATGTTTTACTTATATAATTTTTTGGCAGATTAATGAAATTTAAAATTCATAGTTTGTATTTATCTAAGAAACAAATTATCACAACATTATGATCACAAATATTATTTATGAAAATATAAGTAATTATTCGTTTATAAAACATGAATGAAGTAAATTTTATGGACACTAAACTTGCAAATTAAACAACATAACAATATATAAGAAAAAAAATTGTCTTGAACAATAAATGTCTAAGTGTGAGTCGGCTGCTTGGGATCGAATTATATCCTACAGATACATCCAAATGCTTTAGTGCTGTATGTGTAGTGGTAACAGTTAATTATTTACAAAAATCCACTATTTATTTGGTTTATAATATTTTGCTACAAGTATACAAGATTTTTTCATTGAGTTTTTCTTAGACTATGTTGTTTTGGGAAACTTCATACATACTATTTGCACATTTCTTCTATTTTTAACCGACTTCTGGAATAAGAAGATTCTACTTCTATGTTTGTTTTTTATGTATGGACGTCGATTACCCCGAAACGGCGTATAATGAGCAAAAATGGACAAAATTCTGCATCAGATACAAATTTTGAAGGATCTAGATATTTTTTTTTTAATTACTTAGGACCTCGTATTCTAATGGTCCCCTAATCCATGAATCCTAAACCTATAGACCCATAGAGTTCAAACCCATACATCCCCATCCGACAAACCCCAATTTCGTTAAAAGAAAGCAAATTCGGGTATCGTGAACCCATAGGTTTAGGGTTCATCGATTATAGTATTGTCTCAGGTGTACCATTAGAATACGTTATCCTGAGAATTTTTAAAAAATACTTATCCATTTGCTTTAAAATTTGTGTCTGTGTGTCTGATGCAGACTTTTGTCCACTTTTCCCTACTGTGTTGCTGCACCAATTTAAACGGAATTTTTTGCATTATGTTCAAGAAATTTTTGGGGTTGTTTCATATTATTTTGATCGAAGATGGTGGTGATAATATGGCGGATAAAAAAATTAATTTGGTCTGATTTTCTCCAAAATTGGTATGGGGAAGTATTCCAATCTAAAATTATTTTAAAAAAATTCAATATAGTGGATCCAATATAGCAGATAAAATATTTTACATCTACCGATTTCGTCCAAAATTGGTATAGGGCGTTTTTGAGAGTGAAAATTAATATATTATTTTTAAAAAACTCAATATGACAGATCCAGTTCGGTGAAATCAAAATTTTACATCTCTGGATTTTGTCTAAAATTGGCATAGGGGTATTTTTGAAGGTCTAAATTACGAATATAAGATAATTCTAAAAAACTTCAATATGGCAGACCCAATATGGCGGTTTAAAAATTTAACACCTCATGATTTTGTCCAAAATTAGTATAGGGGGGTTTTTGATCGTGTAAATTACGAATTTAAAATTATTTTAAAAAAATTCAATATGGCGGATCCAATATGGAGCACTGAGAATTTAACATATCTTGATTTTGTTACGGATGTTTCTGAGAGCGCAAATAACGAACTTAATATTATTTATAAAAATTTAATATGGTAGGTGCAATATGACGATCTAAACATTTTATATTTTGGATTATGTCCAAAATTAATACTGGAGGGTGTTCGAGGGTACAGATTAATATTGAATTAAGAGTTTAAAATAATTTTTTTGGAATATAATATTTTAAAATGGTGAGTTGCAAATTTTTATTGGTATTAGAGGGTTTTTGGAATCATAGGTAACGAATCTAAAGTTAATTTTTTAAAATTTAATAAAGTAGACAAATATGGGGGACTGAAAATTTGACAGTTTTCCGATTTTGTCACGATTTGTGTTGGAGAATTATTCCGGCGTATGTTACGACTTTGAAATTAATTGCTTTAAACTCAATATACAGGATAAAATATATTCAACTAAAAAATTTACATGTCTCAAGTTCTTTCAATATCGGCATTGGTACTTTTTGGGGGCCTAGGTTGCGACTCTAAAATTAATTTCTTAAAATTCAAAATAGCGGATTTACTATAGCAGACTACCTAAATGTTTCTTTGGTACAATTTCATTCAAAACTGGTATTAGGGAATTCTTCGAATCAAATAAGTTTTTGTTGTTTAATTTGGTGTGACCTACAATTGAGAACAAAATGGGTACTCAGGTCAACAAACTCAACTCAACTCAACTCAAAACATAAAAGCTCCTGTAAGAAAGCAATTACAAATAAAGTATTTCTCAATATTTTTATCTTGTTACATTTTGTCATATATTAATTTGGCCCCGACTTCAAAAATTTCAAATTCATGTGAAATTCTATATTGTTATTTTTCTTTTTTTAGCGGTTTTTTTGTTATTAAATCACTTCACAATCTAGGCGATGAGCGACGGTTCTCTTCGGTGGCTTAGAAGGAACGAGTGACGGTGATTCGGAACACACTTTAAACTGAAAGTCCAGTCGCTAAATGGTCTCCGTTTCCCATGCGACCTTAATTCAAATCATAACATTACTTGACAATATACAATATAGATAAACCTAATTTAAGTAGAAAAATATAAAATTAAGATCAAATTTAGAGAAGTTACTGGCTTTGTTAATAAATCTCAAAACATAGATTAGTAAATTCCTTTATTATAACTCTATTATTTAGAATTGTTGAAGATGAATAACCAGAATATTTTGTGTTTCAAGAACTACATTACGATATTTTCAATGTAACTCTGCATATGTACTGTGTACATATAAATACTAAAAATCTCGCAGCTTAAATATGCACAAGAAAATGGGTTGTCCATAAAACTTTCCAAGAAATATAAATACTAAAAATCTCGCAGCTTAAATATGCACAAGAAAATGGGCATTTTTTCCTCTCGAATATTTAAAAACTTACGTCGATTCACTGAGTTTACAGCAAATTTGGGGTAAGTTGCCAGCGCCATATCAGTGTGACAAGGAACTGCAATTGAACTTACCCTGTTATATTCACTATGAACAAATATATCGTCAGTATATAGATGGGCCATCACCAACGATAAAAAAGTGTCATGAGTGTAAAAATAAGTGAAAAATATGAATAGTGATTTGCAAGAGACAACAAAAAATGGGGCGAAGAGTTCACTGAAACGGTAAGTAATTACTTCAATGTTGCAATGAAAAGTCGACCAGAATGAGGATTGCGCTAATGTGATTTAGCTTTGAATATGAAAAGGCTGCCCATGCATGTCATAAATATTGCAGCAAAATTTACTAGAGTTTGTGAAATAAAAAAGTTGAGATTTAGTGACTGTTTGGAAAAACCGATTAGTTTCATTGAAGATCCTGTTGTGTTAAATGAAATTAGAGTGTAGGACTTAAATTTAACGTAGTAGTTAATGTGGAAAGTTTAGTTAGAGACATGTATGAAACGTTTTTAATTTCTGCAGCCTGTTCGGAATTTGACACAAATGAAATGCAATATTCGGAGGCTCAGGATTTTAATATATTTTGTAAAGATATGAACCATGTTGAAGTGTGTATTTTAGCAAGTATAGTTTGTAAGGAATTTTTAATAGAGAAAAAGAACAAATATTATTAAACAAATTGAGAAATTTAGGTTTAAACGATTACATTACACATATAAGAGAACAATAGAAAAATGTCAATTAGTAAAGTACATAAAATGTAGTTATTTGTTTCAATATATTTTGACCTTGAAGTTTTCCTTATACCATTTTAAACGTGTGAAGTCATTCGACCTTGAAGACTCTCCCAACTATTTCTGGTGTTTCTGCCGTTAAGCTACTCCCCACCATTGTTATAGTTCGACCTTGAAAATCCGCTATAAAGGTTAGTGGAAAAAGAAGTGATTTCAAACAGTCGCAGATAAGAGTGGCATAAACATCAAATTGTATTCGTGTGGTGTTACTTATACCATTTTCTCAATAATGAGTATTGCAAAAGAAACTCTAGATGAAATTAATGAAAGGTTCAGCAAAGATTTTGAGGTTTTAGAGAGACAAAGAGTTAGCGAAATGATTGTGGGGAAAGTCTATAAAACGGTAAAAATGGTTTCAATGACTACACGATTTGGTACAACTCTTCTAGTGACTTTACACGATGATGGTGATATAGCACATTCGAGACTTTTTTCCCAAAACGTGTGGCTGAAATACTGTCTGATAATATTGTAGATATTATGAGTAAAACTAAAGGAAAATACACCCCCACTTATTTGGGGCAAGATACTAAAGTTTTTGGAAACAATACTCGAACATTATTACGTTTGGCCTCATTGGAGTAAATTGTATGTAATGTTTGAAAAAAACATGTAATTAAATTTAAAAATATGTTACACATACTTACGCGTGTTCATTATTTATGTTAAAGATGTCTGCTGATGCCATCGCCAATGAATGTGTAAATAGATACATATTTTGGTTGGGAATAGTATTAAGAAATGTGGCTCACAATATGTTAGATCGTGCAAATGATTGGCCGCATATTGAGGTAATTATATATCAGTATAAGAAAGAAGTCATGCATGCATTCAAATTTATGGCTGGGGCAAACTTGTGCGATAAATTTTTATATGTTTCCATAGACATGGGTACATTTTGGGCTGAAATGGTCAAAGAAGAATTAAAAGAATACCTTGTTAATATTCCACATTTACCTGGTGTGCTTGCTGCAAAATATAAATTGGTTCCTGTAACAGCAACAACCCAAGATGTTGACGATCGAAATAATGTCGGATGGGATCCCATTTTGAACAACGAAAATGCAGACATTCCATTTGTAGAAAATTAATTTTTTATAATTTTTGTATTTGTACAATTAAATAAATGTAAAGAAATATTTCTTACAGTCACCGTTTTATTTTATTTATTTTATAAATATATTATCCCAGTAGATAATAGTCAGTGTTTCTTTTTCACAGTTGAAACATTTTGTATAAGTAGAGCAAGTAAAAATAAAATAGTTTAGTTAAGAAAAAAAATGAGCGGCATAGCCTAGAAGATATCGTCATCGATGTCGGTTAATTGGATCTTCCTTCCAAGATTATTTAAATATCATTTATGTGTAAGATGTTTTATTGTCGTTGTTATTGATGATGAAGATTGAAATAAAAAAATTTTATTTTACTACATATTGTTTATTTATTTTACATTTTAAATTAAAATTATACTCATACAATATCTGTCTTAAACAGTATCTGATTTATTTATCCAAGAGTTGAAATGGTTCGGAAATCCTAGCCATTTGACAAACAATTGATCGGTGTGATTTTTCTTGCGTTGTTTAACACAACCGTCCGTGATGTTGATGTGTAATTAGCATTATGTTTTCTTCTTTTTCTGAAGTAAAGGGTTTTCCAATAAGAGGTGTTATTTTGATATTCAAAGAAAAATGCCATTTTTTAAGATAAATGATCGGATATTTATTACATTATAAAGAGGAAGGTATGCCGTTAATGATGGAAAATAACATCAGCCAAATGACCACCACGACCATGCCTACAGGACCATATCCTTTTCATGAAATTTTCCATAACCAAATCGCAAAGTGGCTGCCCTATGTCCTCGATAGCCTCACGAATTCCATCTTTGAGGTCTTGAATCGACGCTGGGCTGTTGGCGTAGACCTTGTCTTTCACGTGGCCCCAAAGGAAGAAATCGCAAGGTGTCACATCACAAGATCTCGGTGGCCAATTGTGATCACCTCTTCGAGAGATAACACGGCCCGGAAACTTTTCCCGTAAAAGATCAATGGTTTCGTTGCTTGTGTGGCACGTAGCGCCGTCTTGTTGAAAGTAAACGTGGTCCATAAAAAATCATTAATCATCTCTCGATAGCGCAATCCATTCACCGTAACTGTTGCTCCAGCCTCATTTTCGAAAAAGTAAGGTCCAATGACCCCGCCGGACCATAAACCGCACCAAACAGTCACACGTTCAGGATAGAGAGGCTTTTCAACAATAACTCTTGGGTTTTCCGAGCCCCAGATGCGACAATTTTGTTTGTTGACGAAGCCACCGAGGTGGAAATGGGCCTCATCACTGAAGATGATTTTTCGATGGAATTCCGGATCATTTTCATGCATTTCAAGAACCCAATCAGCAAAGGCACGACGTTGTTGATGATCGGCCGGCTTGAGTTCTTGCGTTAACTGAACTTTATAAGCCTTAAGACCCAAATCTTTATGCAAAATACGGTGTAATGACGTTTGTGGAATCCCTAATTCCAAAGAACGACGAGGAATGGACAAACCTGGGTTTTCTTCAACACTTTCGGCTACAGCAGCAATATTCTCGGCTGTTCTTGAGCGACGTGCACGGGTTTTCTTCTTCACATAACTAACTTGTCCCAACAGCTCGAATTTTTTCACCAATTTCTTTATTGCGCTCCGACAAGGTGCTTCATGACGACCCAAAAATGTTCGTGTTTTACGAACCGTCTCTGCCAAATTTTCACCATTTTTATAGTGAATTTTAATAATTTCAATGCGTTGTTGAAGCGTGTATCGTTCCATCTTTATTTATGGCGTAGTTTCTACTTGTCAAACGTCAAAAACTTACAGCTTCAAAAGTGACATCTACCGAAATAGCGGGCTTTTCAAAATGACACCTCTTATTGGAAAACCCTTTATTATTTAATAATTATGTACATTGGATAATTTTTAAATTTGTAAAGTTTTTTAAATAAGTTTCTGTAAAAATTGGAATAAGTTCTTTATTATAGAAGTAGACATAATTTGTCTTTTCAGGGTTCATATAATCTTTAATGAATGCTTTTATTATATCAGCATTTTCCGGTAATTCTACGTGATGGATATCATTATTTTCAAACCTTTCAGTTTTAATTTTTATCCCCGGATGAGGTGACTTTTTTTTTATCTAGTACTGCAGTTTTTTATTGTTAATTCTTTCATCAAGAATATTAAGACTTGCATTTCCTGTGTCATTTTGATTACTATGAATTGTTGAATCAGAGGTCCTTGGGGGTACGACTTGTATGTCAGATATGATATTTATTTTTTGGTTACTAGTACTTGGCTTTTCTGAGATAACTTTTTCATTATCTTGAATAGGATTTTCTGCAAGGTTTCGTAAAAATTCTACTATATTTTCATTTTTATCACCCGGATTATTAATAATTGATTCGTTTTCATAGATATTTAATTGAATACATGATAATGCATCTGCATTAGTATTTTGGGAACCTTTTTTATAAACGATTTGATAATCATATTCTTCTAATCTTAAACGCCATTTTACTAATTTAGAATTTGGTTCTTTTAAATTAAAAAGTCATACAAGAGGTCTATGATCAGTATAAATATAAAATTTACGACCGAATGAATAAGGACGAAAATATTTACATGCCCAGATTATGGTTAATAATTCCTTTTCTATAGTCGAATATTTAGTTTCGGATTCGCTTAAGGTCCGTGATGCATATGCTATTGGTTTATCATTAGAAATTGTACCTTGAGATAATACCGCGCCTATTGTATAATTACTCGCATCTGTAGTTAGGAGGAATGGTTTTGAAAAATCAGGATATTATAAAATTGGTGCGTTTATGAAAAGTTGTTGACAGTGTTTGAATAAATTTATAAATTGAGGAGTATGCTCAACTTTATTGTCTTTTTTTTTTAAACAACGTGTCATAGGTTTTGTTATTTTTGCAAAATCTTGTATAAAACGTCTATAATAGCCTACTAATCCTAAAAATGATTTTATTTTTTTCGCGTTTCTAGGAATTGGGAAATTTTTTACTGCGCTAATTTTTTCAACATTTGGTTTTACGCTTTCTTTGCTTCCAAAGTGTCCCAAATAATGGACTTCTTTTCTTAAGGATTTGGACTTATCGAGTTGGATTTTAAATTGTGAATTGCGTAATCTAGTATACTTCCCTTAATTTCTCTATATGTTCTTGTAAACTTGTACTAAATATTATTACATCATTTAAATAAACAAAGCATATTTCATTTTGTAAGCCACGCAAGATGTTATTCATAACGCGTTGAAAAGTTAATTGAACATTTTTTAGTCCAAAAAGCATTCTCAAAAATTCATAGTGCCCTAAATGTGTGCTAAAAGCTGTTTTTGGTATATTGTTTTCATTCATTTGAATTTGATAAAAAAAACTATTGGCTAAATCGAGTGTTGTGAAATATTGAGCTTTCTCTAGTTTATCTAAGATTTCATTTATGTTAGGAAGGGGAAATTTATCATCAATAGTGACCTTATTCAAATTTCGGAAGTCTATGCACATTCTCCATTTCTGTTTACCTGATTGGTCTAATTTTTTAGAAACTATTCATATTGGGGATGACCAAGTAGAATTTGAATTTCTAATAATATTTTGTGCTAATAATTTCGATATTTGGCTTTTAACTTCTTCGCGATGTACTTCAGGCTACCTATAAGTCTTTGTATAAATAGGGGTTTCATCAGTTAGTTTTATGTCATGTTTAATAGCGTTAGTAAAAGTTAAAGGGTATATCTTCACAATGAAAAATATCTCTAAACTCATAACAGAGTTTACGTATTTCATTTTTTTCTTCATGATTACAGTGATCAAGTCTAATATTTTTTAAATTAGCTTTAAGTTTATTGTGGATATCGGGTTCTTGTTTTTTTTTTATTGGTATAGGGTGATCAATAAAATTTAATTCATTTACATCAATAGGTTCAATATCAAAATTTTCAAAGAAGTGAATTTCTATAGGATTTTCTCTCGGATTTAATGCAAGCGTTATAGCGAAATTATTTTCTATTTTTACTAAACATTCAGGTATTTCAATGTGGCATAATTTTTGATAAGAAAGAATATCATATCCTTTTGTTAAATTTACAGGAATTTGTATTTTTTGAATACACCTGGGTTCAATTATATAAGTGAAGTTATTTTTAATAATTGCTGAATTTGTTTCATTATTTTCTTTATGACGTATAGGGATTTTTATATCAGGTAGTTTTAGCATAGAGTTATTAAAATCTAAGTTAGCGTTTAGCTGTTTAATTAAATCTAATCCTATTAATCCATTAAATTTATCAGAAAAATTAAATAAGTAAAATTTATGCATTATTAAGAGTAGGGAAAATGGATAAAGTAGCAATTTCATTATGAAAGGATGTCGCATGAGTTGTTTGCACTTGGAAAATCTCTTCTTTAATTAAATTTGGAACATGTCTGTAAGCGATTTTTGGATTAATAAAACTTTTTGTATTTCCTGTATCTAACAAAAATTTAGCATTTAATTCCGGTATACGATATATGGTAATTGAATATTATAATTATTAAGAAAAAATTATGTCTTGTCCGTTTTCTGGCTCATTGCGGTAAAATTTTGGTTTTACGTTTCATAGTCAGTACAGTTATAGTATTCGTAGTTATTTAGGTGAGCAGGATAACCTAGGTTTGAATCAAAATCATATACATTATTAAGATTTTGAAAACTATTGTCCTCGTAGTCATTATATTCAATTGGGTATTGACTTTCAATGTATTCGGTTTCAAAGTTAGTATAAGAATTTTCAGGAATAGGGTCATTTTGCTCGGGTTCCTTTTGTAAAACCTCTTGATTATATAGTTCTTGAGAAATAAAATTTTTCTTTGGAGCATGATTTATAAATATATTCCCCGAACTAGTATCCATTGGTTCTATTTTGGTTCTTCGCGACATTTAGCCAAAATTTGGATTATTGAAATTAGGTCTTGAAATATTGTTAAAATTTGGTAATCTTGGTGAAGTAAAGTTTTGAGGTTTCATAAAATTTGGTTGGCTGTTTATAAAATTAGGTCTTTGTTGAGGAAAACCATTAATAAGTTGTTGACAATTTGTGAAAGGTCTAGGAAAACTATTATTTTGTGATAATGGAGGTCCAAATGGATTGTAAAATGGTCTTTATGGTACATAATTTTGTATAGGTTAGTAATAGTTTGGTTTATACATTGGAGTATTAGAATTTGAGTTTGGTTTTTGATTTTTATTGGGTAAGAAAGTTTGTTTAAAGTTAGAGTTTTGTGCATTTTTAAACTAGATGAAGTTTTCTTCTTCTTTTACTAATGCCATTGCTTTTTCTAAAGAATCGGGTGCCTTTATTCGCGTAATTAGTTTTAAATTATAAGGAAGATCATTTAAAAATGTTTTCAAAGCAAATTCGCCATAATGTTGAATTTTAATTGTTTTTGTTTCTATCGGGTCATTAATAGAACTTAATTTGGAAAATAATAAACTTCGAGAATCTTGTATTCTCATGCCAAATGATATTGGATTTTCGTTTTTATACGGTTTTAGATTTAGTAAATCCTGAATAAGACAATCTATTGTTCTTTGATCAGAGAAACTGCAAAGTAAGACATCTTTAATTAGTGCCCAAGAAAATTAATTCTGATCTAGAGACTATTAATTCAGCTGCTCTTCCAGATAGTTTGCTTAAAATAGTGTCAGAAAGACAAATATTTATTGGATTTTAAATATTTACTTTATCCTGAAAAGCTCTCAATAAACTTTCTACTGAGCTGATAAATCTATTTAATAGGTTTGGATTACCGTCAAAAAGTGGTATATTGTCAGATTGGTACCTTAATAGTTGATAATTTATTTCTGGCGTTTTTTTAGGTGATTCAATCGATAAATCACTTAGTGAATCGATTAAATTGTCTAGATTGTATTCACTTACTAAATCTATGGTGGTTAGGTTATAGATAAAATATAAGAAAATGCATTAATACTAGAAATACACTTAAAATAGTATCTTTACAAAAGCAACTATTTTGTTTAAAATTTAACAGTAATTGCTGTGTAAAAATATTAAAATTAAAATGGTTTCGACTTACAGAGCTAAGGTTGAGTTTCATTGATGGTTTCTTTTGATGATTCCTTAACCTAAGCTGGTTCGGTGATGTTTGTCCTCCCCAGTCGTCCACACGATAAGCGATGTTTGTCTTGTCTTGCGGACTTGGAAAACTTCAACGATATTCCCTCGAGAAGTTGACCAGTGATTTACTATGGTTATGTTGCTGCAACTTGTTGTCGTCCTGTGGATGTCCAGTTGTCACCTTAAGATTGGTATTTTTCACGTCTGGATCACACACTTTTTTGGACTTGCTCGTAGGTTTTTCGAGTAAATTCTTGAAAGAAATCGTGCACAATATGCTCTTGTGACGTCTCAAAAATCCGCACGACTGCGCCAGTTATATTTCAGGCCAAAGGAATCATGTTTTTAAAAATTTTCTTTTTTCAAAAAAAATCTTTATTTTCTACTTCGTGAATACAACGAATTTTATTTGAGAGAGCTTAACAAGTTTACAGAACAATAGAAGTATCTTAACAAAGCTATTTGACATATATTTATAATATTTCTTATCTTAATATTACAGGAGTGTGAATAAGTGCTGTTGTCAGCAGTATACAGGGATGTAACTCGCTCACTTACTTTTCTATACCTTCGAATTTTAAAATATTTTTTGACACACTCTTTTCAAACTTATCAATTTTTAAATTCATTGAGGGCGTGAAAATGTGGTTACAGTCGTAGTTTTAACGTAAAGTTAAAGCTGAAAGTGTACTAAAATTTAAGAAAACTATCACAAAAATATAATTTATGTTCTTGAGAACTAATTTGACTTGAACCTAAGCATTTTTTGAATAAGTCGTATCACAAAAATGTTCACCACCATCTTTACTACTACAGTGTTTTGTAATTAACAATAAATTTACATGTCATCCAACTGTCTCGACGTATACCTCAGTGGACCAATAACTTCATCTATTACTTTATTATTTTCGTATTTAGATTCTAGACCGTATACATTAATGGATATGTTGTTTATTTCTTCAAATTTTTTAATGTCACATAATTTTCCTGGAAAATCCATACCTGTTAAATCTAGAAAGAAAAATAGGGATAGGATGTTAGCTGTGAAGGCGCTGCTGCTGGCGAAACCAATGCTGATGTTACAGCCAACGCAAAGCAACATTCATCCTGGTTTATCACATTGACGATAGCCCTTCTCTTTTCAGTAGAATACGGCATCTTGATGTATGATGAGCCACTCATAGGCGTATACTTGTTGATGCTGACTTTCAAGTATAAAATTCGCACAAGAGCCCATCCTATAACAAGAGAAAAATTATAAAAATCAGTTAAATATATCGGGTTTTGATTTTTACATACCTGAATATTTGTCCCGAAACTCTGTCGCCTGCGTTTTTATTAATTCGGTGAAAGAATGGTAAACGGCATCCAAATCACTTTCTACAGTAATTATTTGATTAGCAATGTTGAATGATTTCTCACTAAATATTTCTTATGATGGAAGCATGTACGTGTCAACAGCTGCCATGTTAACTTTTAAAGCGTGATGCACACGTAATAAATTATTAACAAGTTCCACCAACTTCGATTTATTGTCTGCAAAAAACTTTACATAATCGGAATGCTCCATATCACGTCTAACCACATAGGTTGCAATTCTCTTGTTGTTGCCATAACATACCGGCAAACATGAATTATTTTTATGTTGTTGTGTTCGTTGATGTGCTAACATATGATTTGCTGGAACATCCACATTACATGTAGCGCAATTAATTACTGGAATCACCGATGCATGCTCTTCAATTCGGAGACATTTTCCTCCTGGCACTTCATTAAATTTCGCCGCACAGGCTTCATATTATAACTGTTGGTAAACTTAGTACCGCAATTTTCACAGACACAGATTTTTTCAAAAGTAAATTTAAATTTTTTCCTTAAAGTTTTAGTTACGCTTCAACTCCTTTCGTTCCTTTTAAATTACAACCAATCCTTTCACATGTTCTTCGGTTTGGTTGATTTGAATTTGTAAATTTCTGAATATAAATTCTTCTTGCCTGTAGAGAATTGCATTATGCTTGTCCATAAATTAAATACATATTACATATTAGCATTAATCTTAATTATAAGTCCATTCGTTTAGTTGTAGTAATTTAAATAAAGTATATAATGTGTAATTATGGCTAAACATGAATCAGATTTTCTTGAAAACGATTGATTTTTCGAAACAAAAGATTTGCTAAATATACCGAACATTTCTTAGAAAAAATATCCCTTTTAAATGAGGTATGCCATTGTTAATGTAGCAATAGTTTAAAGTTGCACCTACTCCGAGAGTCAGAAAGTGAGCACAATCTGTGGCGCTTGGAAAACACGTGACTGGAGGCTTCATAATATTTTGTATAGATTTAGGCAAAAAATATGTATGTTAGCAAAAAATTTTGTACGTGAAAAATGTTCGTCCAATAAAATAAACAAAAAAGGTAACATGTGTTTTTCTTGTACAACCAATAATTTAGCCGCAATTGGCAGACACAATTTGTTTCATGCTATAACTCCATAAATATTAATGGTACATTAAAAATCAATCTGATTTTTAATATTCCCAATTAGTAGTATACTATTGACCACTGTAACATTTTTTTCGTAATTTGAAAAGCACGTGCAACAATTTGTTTATTGCTATGTTTAACAATAATTTGATTACTAAAATATATCCATTATTCATATCTCGTCGAGAAACCACAAATTAAAAAAAATAAAAATTCTACAACCAATATTCGCTGAGATAATGCAAATTTTTCCGGTGAAACGAATGTGAAACGTACGAGTCACGTTTTTTTTCCCACGTCGCAGGCTGAAAGAACGCCCCCATCCACTGCTCACTTTCTGAATCTTGGAGTAGGCACAACTTTAAACCATTCCAACATCAACAATTTTGAAATAATTGAGTTTAAACTGCTGCATACAATTGTTTAACCATCTTTCTATGAGTTCCTACTTAAATAATCTCTTAATAATAAACAACGCAGCAGCGATTTTTTGGAAATCTCAGCTTCTAGTGGTGGTACAGAATTTGTTTTTTTTTAATCTGCGCCAAAATCTTACGTAACACGTCCACTTATCGGCATTTCGATATCAATAATTGTCGAAGAATTATTTATAATAAAAAAACCAACCACAACTTTGTTTATTTGTTTCAACAATTTAAAATCAACAATTAATTTGTTTCTTTTTTGTTATTGTTAGTTTAAGTCTCGAGCTTTTATTTGCGCACCCGCAGACCACTGTAGATCGCTGAAAATGAACAATCAAAAAACATAAAATGTTTTAAACAAATCCACTGTGCAAAAAACTATTGAATATTTTTACTTGGAATCTTGCATACTTATTGTATGCAACAAGAGGCTCCTTTCGGTGTAGTATAAAGTTATTGCAATATATTTTTCTATTGTTTATTAACAATTGAAAAAACAGCCATTTTATCAGTTTTGTTTGCAATAACTAACAAACAGATTATGGATGACTTCGCCTCATTTTGTAGGTATTTTCAATGCGCACAACTTTTGTTTGAAACTTTTATACTTAAAAATAATAGCTTTTCCTAGAACTCGAAAAAATTGTTTTATCACATCTTAACTGTTAAAAAATTTTCCCCAAAAAAGCAAATGAGACATAAGATACTACATAACTACTAATATCATTCTGAAGGTTTCTACGTAGTCAAAAGTCTACTAACAATACATTTTTTCCAGATGCTAATTCTGCTAGCCTATACCACAAAAATAATGTTATAATTTGCTCTTATTTTAATATTTTTTTTTTAGGAATTATTTAAATCTATAAAAGTTTCTTTTCGAATTTTTCTCGTTAATTTATCATCTTTGTATTGCCCGAATCATTTAAACTTTTAATTAACAATATGACTAATTATTCAGATTAGATTTCGGACTAATTTCGGGCTGATTATTTTCCAAGCTGAGTTTACCGGAAGATGAGATTTGGTAGAAACCAAATTTGTGGTTTAAGTTGCCGAAACGATAAAATCCCTCTAATTTCCGATGAAAATTTTCCTCAAGATTTATGATACATCGTCTGGGTTAAAAATGTCTATAAGATAAACGTTTTTTGCTTTAATTTACATCTACTACTATGGTTTACAATAATTTTGACTGTTCTAACATTTTCCGCCTGGTTCTGTAAATCTAAGCGTATCTAATTTCTACAACTATATCAAGGGTAAAGAAAAAATAGTAGAGCGATTTTAGAAATATGTATCGTTTGTTTTTAAAGTTAGTTTAATTGCGTAGTTAAAAACTAAATATCCGTAGATCAGAGAAAGACTGTTCCATAAAGAAATAAAGAAAGGAAACAAGGTAGGCAAGTGGGATCCAAAAGCATTCCTTTGAGACAAATATTGTAAAATAACAAACATGGTTAAGGAAAAACCGATATATTTTTATTATATGTTCAGTACTCTGTATTTCAAAGCATATTTATATATAAATTGAAAAAAAAAACACTTTTTAAAAATCCAGCATTTATCTTACTATTAAAAAATATTTATTACGAGAGATACTAGAAAAATATCTACCTAGCCAGGATAGAAATAACTAACTGCGTGGCTTAGTAACGTTCAGTGACAAATTTTTCTAATTCTGTCAAATTTATTTTTAATTCATTTAGTATTTTCTGTTTTATCAAGCATTTTGCAGCAAAAAATGAGTTTTGTGAATGTTTAGGAATATTGGTTATTTTATTTTTGGGTAATCAAATTATTAAATTATTTAAACTAAGTTATTATGGGGCATTATGATGTAATTTGAAACTATACTTAATTTTTTTTTTCTATTTATACAATTTTATTCTAGTAAATATTTTTTTCAATCCAAGAAGGGTTGGCCACACTCAGAAGAGAGTACTGTATCGCCCTTTGTCCTGTACATATTCAATTCGATGTCTTGATAAAATATGCAATAGATGTTCTAAAATCCGTTGTTGCAAACCTTTAAGTGTGGTTAGCAATTAAGTGAAGAAACTCATGGTGAACTTAGTAACTCTGCTAACATCAACACGAGGGTACCATTAGGATCAAGATTGTGCAATGTTGGCTGTATGGCAGGGTGAGGGATTTGTGCAGGATTTTTTCCTTTTACTTATCAGTACATTAAAAATACAGATCAATATACATCACATATTTTTCATATTTTCCACTTCCGTAAAATTAAACATCCCCTTTTTAACAAAGGAGCATAATTGTCTTAAAAATATTTATCAATTAGTGCTTGTCGGATATCATATTTTAAGTTTCGATTGGGTTGTGAATACATTAACCTAAGAATTGGATCTCCTTGAGACGCAACCAGTCCTGATGTTTAAAACTGGAAATAATATTTCTTGAATATCCTTGTTTGAAAGTATACTACTATTGCCAAAGCTGTAAATATATCTAAACCAAGAGTTTTGACAATTTAGTAGAATAAATTGGGCATAAGAAAACTTTCAGCAAATTGGATTCCTGGATTGTTGACTCGTAATCAAAGACATAGGCTCAAAATCATTTGAAATCTTTGAATGCAAAGCCAGACTTTTTCACTAACAATAAAATCGTGACGGGATGACACGTGGGTTCTACACAAGGATCCTCAAGCAAAATTAGAGTTTATGCATCTCCAACTCTCCGCACACAATTTTCAGTTGGGACGTTAATGGTCACTGTTTTCTGGGAATATGTCAAGGGATAACACATTACTAAAATGATATATAGCTCTTGATGAAAAACGTTTTGATTTGTGTCACAAGAATATTTTCCTTTTTGACGATAATGTGTGAATTTATAAAAACCAACGTTTATCCTCCCCGAGTGTAACTTTTTTGAGCTAAACCAGTCGCTATGTAGTTCAGATTTGACTCTGTCTGATATATTTTTATTCAGAAATTGGAAAAATACTTTAAAATATTTTAAGGGCTACTTGGGATTATTTTTTCTGATGGAATAAAATCCTCACAAGGCAGGTGGCTTAAGTAGATTGAAGTTAGGGGAGATTACATTAAAAAATAAAATTATCAAAAAGTGCTTTGTTTTCTTGCGAAGGATAAAGCTTTTCTAGTACTCCTCTTAATTCAGAACAATTATCTGAAAAATATGCCAGTGTTGTAGGCGCAGTGAATTGTCAAACAGTTTTATGACTAGTATGCTTAGTTGATTTACAAATGACGTTTCATTAAAAAATTGTTATAGATAAGGTAAACTGGAAATTGGGTAATAAACCTGAAAAAGTTAATTATCTTTTTATTTTTATTTTTTCGGTAAAATACTGTTATATAGAAACTTGTTTTCGTTTTAATTAACTTATATTTTAATTTTTAGTGTTATAGCAGTTTCTCGTGAGTAGGTCTTTGAAGGTGTCTTCAGTAGGTTAAAAATTAGCATTCGAAGATGACATGTGAGTCCTCTTCTTACTTAGTTTACCTGTTGGTTCTTCATTATATATGCCCGTTATGTACAAATGTTCCCTTGAGCTGCAGTAGTTATCAGACCTTACACTAGCCTAATCTGTTGTCTGTTTACGTGCAGGACATCGCAAGATGGTTTACTCAGTGCTAGTTTGCTGTTCTTGTGGCTAGCAATAGGTGTTCTAGTGTTGATAATTTAACACCGAGGATATCCACCGATGAATAGCAGTTTTAGTAATGTCAAATATTGCCATTGTCAGTTTTGGGCCCTTCTGTAAATTAGGCGAGATTTTCTGTGTGTGATTAATGAGATTCTACAATTCAGTCAGTTTGAATGGTGTAAGATTTGTTCAAGTTATAGGCTTTTGGTATGATATCGCTCCTTATCTTCAATAACGAGTTCATTATAATGCCTGGTGTGTTCGAGGGAAGGTCCAGCCCACTAGACTTTATTTAGTTCTAGGCTGTATGACCCTATCTCCATTTTAACCTTTTGCATCAAGAGGAGGGAGATTTAGTAAGATTTCCAGGACTGCTGTCGGGATGCTTCTCATGACTGCCATAAAACATAGGCAGGCCGGTTTCTGGAGTTGAGCGATATAAGTGACCCGCCTTTGAGTGGATTTTGACCACCATACAAATATGCATAGGTTGTCATAGGTCTTATTACCATTGTGTGCAGATAATGTACAACGTTTAGTTTTAATCTCCATACCTTGTTCAGTACTCTTTTCGCTATCATGATAACCCTGGTAACAGTTAAACAACATATTTTTTGATAATTATGACTAAATATTATTTCTGTGCTGATGTGACGAGTATATAAAGTGCGTGTGAGAGTTTAGCATAAATAATCGGTTTCAAATCAAATAAGATAGCTGAGAACTTATTATTATAATGCTGATTGAAGAAAATTAAATTTTTAATTAAAAAGCTGTGCTAAAAAATACACCAAATCATATTATTATACTGAAGTATCTAATCTAAATTCATGGAAATATTTAATAAAAACTGTATAAAATGCGTATCGTTGGCTATCAAAATAAAGGAGGCGTTACCGCTCAGATTTTTAATACAGTTTCTTAAAAAATTTACTTGAAATTTAATTTTCTTAATAACAGTTGAACAGTTTATTTTAAAAAAACTTTGCATTGCAACAACCTTTGAATTCGGAGACTGCACACTTCTTGGATTTAGTAGGGGAGAACACTCTTATTTATCAGGATTAAAATAATAAATACAAGATTTACCAAAATTTTTATATATAATTAAAAAGACTCGGCAGGCATGTTTGAATGTTGCAGCTAAGGTAAGGAGCTTATATCATATTACTGTCTATCCTTCAGAATAATTTAGTATTGCTTCCGAAAGGACAAAGAGTGTTGTATTTGTAAAGGGATCTTACAATTCTTTAGTAAGAAATGTGAGGACTATGCCCTAAAAAACGTAAACTACGCCTAGTATGAACTGAGAATGGAACGTAGAAAAATTATGGTTAATCTAGAGACCGAAGTAAAGGCTCAAACTTTAGCTTTAGGGTGAATAAATCGTAATTATGTCACTTTCGAATGCATTGTTGATGATGCAGAGGAATACTGCAAAAAACAAATAGAATAACCAATCCCAAGAGTAGATAATATAAGTGAAAAGATGAAACACAAATTCAAACATTTGAATATGACTTCAACAGTAGCATGAAACAATTCCAAATAAATATGCAATAAATAACAAAAAGAAAATGATCGCTAAAAGAAAATGCAGCAGAAAATTATTAAAAAGATTGAGTGCAATGAAAAAATAAAAAACTTCTGAAATTAAAAGTCTGGAGGTTGAAAGTATGGGAATTACCAAAACTATTAGAAATGAAACAAACGTAAAAGAAATTGAAAAATATTAAAAGGCATCGAAAAAAACAATGTTGATCATACGAATCTACAAAAAAAAAACAGTTTAAGAGACTTTAATACATGATCTAGAATGATAGTGGAACAAAAAAAAAGCGTTGAGATTCTTGAAGAAAAAAAAATCAAAAGAATTCACTCTAAATTAGTGCATTTTTTAATTTTTTGCTCAGCCTGAAATATAATTTAGTTATTTTTTCACTATTTTTAAACACATTTATTTCTTCTCTAAGGGTGTTATACCAACTCAATACTCATTTATTTTATATATATATTTTCTTCTTTGGCATACCGCTTTTTCACATCGCATTGTAATAATTTGAATGCGATTGTTTATAATTAATAATCATTTATAAAAGATATAGTACTATTATTTACTGAAAATTTTATTTACTTTTCCCTATAAATAATAACAGTAATTATTATTGTAAAATTTATTTATTTTCCTATTAACCTTTCTTTATAGTTTCTAAAATGGCTGATAAAAAACTTAAAGGCCATCTTGCTTAAAGAGATAATGTTATTACTCGATTAAAGGAAATTAAGAACATGGCTAATGAAGCTTTAACAAATAATAAAATTTATACTAATTTTAAATTGCGTTGTAAGCATCTTCGTGAAATTGTTACCGACTTTAAGAATCAGCATATGCAAATATGCAATATTTTGGCAATACTTGACGATTCCGACATGGAAGAGCAACAAAATAGAAAATCTTTCGATAATGATTTCTATGAAATAGAAGCGATTTATGCAGATCTGTTTGATGAGAATAAAAATAAAATTCAAGTGGCTAATCCAAGTCATGTTAAGCTTCCAAAATTACAACTAAAAAAATTTAATGGTTCTATTAAAAATTGGAAAACATATTTAATTCAATGATTCATAACAACTCAACTTTGTCAAATGTTGAAAAGTTTATTTACTTACTTAACTCGTTAGAATGTCCACCACGTAGCATTTTTCAATGTAAGCCTTTAACTGATGGCAATTATTTGATTTCTTATAATACTCCCATTAACCGTAATGAAAATTCCCGTTTTATCTCTATTAGCCACTGGCGCGAAATAGAAAAAAAGTAAAAAACTCCAAACTGAACACGATGTAAAATCTCTTCAGTTTTTATTAGATACATTTACTGAACATATATCAGCTCTAGAGCATGCGAGTCATCCTGTTAAATAATGGAAATTTATATTGTTCTATATGTTGTTTATTCTGTTTGATTCCACCACAGCTACTCGATTTTAACTTGAATGGTGAAAATCCTTAGACGATTTTAATAATAAAAATAAACATTTTGATATTTTATTAGACTTTATGAAAAGGCAATTTGTAGCTTTAGATACTCTCGCAAATTCTTCTTTCACTAAATCACAAACTACTAAACAAAGGACAAAAAAACTTTTCTCCTGAATAATGAAACTTTAACTTGTCCTGCATGTAATAAAAAAGGTCATTTAATTTATGAATATCCCGAATTTTTCAAAAAAAATGTGGAAAAAAAAATTTATTTTCACTAAAGCTAATAAATGGTGTACAAATTGTCTTGGCAGAAAACACACTTTACTGAAATGTTTATCTCGAGTGCGTTACGCCAAATGTGCAAAACCTCATCATTTACATCGTAATCAATCTCAAATATCCTTACTCTCTGCATCTGATAGCTCTTCTATTTCAAAAAAGTGTGATGTGGGAACTCAATCCGTCGCTTTAATTAATTTAAATCCCAAAGATGGTCCAAAAGAGGACACAATTCTATTGGCTACTGCACAAGTTCGGTTTCTTAATTTACATGGCAGTTATCAGGCAGCACGAGTTTTGCTTGACAGTGCCAGTCGAGTAAACCTCATAACTACAAAATGTTGTGATCGTTTAGGTTTTAATAAGCGCCCTCTTTCTCTTTCAGTAAAAGGTTTAGGAAACACCACTTCTAATATTTCTCAAGAAGTAATCTATCCCTTTGTTCCGAAAATTTCGGTGCAACCCAACTAACTCTTGATTTTGCAATAATTCCTCAAATCTCTCGAGTCCAGTTGATATGTTCCTTGGTTGTGATAGCTTCGGTTTTCTTTTTAAAGAACGTCATATTTCTAATTCTATTGAGGGACCTGTGGTCTTTAATATTTACCTTGGATGGATTATTATGGGTCGCGTTCCTACGATACCATTAGTTTCCTCTAAGAATACATTGTGTTCTACTCTCTCCTTTCTCTTGATGAAGCTGTAAAAAGTGTTTAGCAACTTGATCAAATTTCTCATGTGATTTCTCTCTCCTCAAAAAGTCGCTCCTGAAAAAATATTTTCTGTAACTCTTACTAGAGATCAAAATGGTCGCTATATAGTTCAACTCCCTTTCAAGAACTCTCATCTACCTGTGATAGAAAATTCGAGAGAGATTGCTTTACGTAGGTTATACTCTCTAGAACGCCGACTTCTGGCTAATCCAGAAACTCTACGATGAATGTAAAAAATTCATGCGTGACTATCTAGAGTCTGGCCATATGGATCTTACTTCGCCTATGCCCCATTCTCAACTTCAATATTACATTCCTCATTGCTTCGTTACTCAACCAGAAAGCTTCACCACTGAACTTTGTGTGTGTTCGATGCTTTGGCCATGGCAGCAAACAATATATCCTTAAATGATACTCCATTGATGGATCCCAAACTTCAGCAGGACATCTTCAATGTGTTTTTATGTTATCGTATGTACGCCGTGATCTTCACTGCCGATGTTTAGACGGATTATTCTGTCTGAATGTCACACAGATTTTCAGCGTATTGTTCGAAGATATTCAAAATCTGAACCCATACAGGATTATAAATTAAACACGGTCATGTATGGGGTTTCTCCCTCTCCTTTTAAACTTTAGAACGATTGTTCAATTGGCTCGTGATTTTTAAAGTCAATTGCTTTAAGCTGCTAAAGTCTTGGAAGACGAAATCTATGTAGATGATATACTTTCAAGGGCAGATACTTTTGCACTAGGAATGGAGTGGGCGAGTAATCACCCTCTTCTCCTCTCTCCCTTAAATAGTTCTCTTTCTCCATCCAATTCTCTCTCTGAATAAAGAAAGCGAATCTATTACAAAAACTTTAGGCTTGCAATAAGTCCATCTGGCGATACTTTTACCTACAAAACTAACTTGAACCGTATATAGTGTACCAAACGTAATTAGCTTGAATTTTTGATCCGCTGGGTTTTTTGACTACAAGCACAGTGTGGATTAAACTACTTACACAAGAATTATTGTCTTCAGGTCTCGATTGGGATTAACCCGCTCCAAAATCTATAACAGAAACTTCGTCATCATTTAACGATGGTCTCTCGTCTTTGTCATCTCTGACCTTGTCCCGGAAAGTTATTCCTCAGGATATGAAATTCGGCGAATGAATGAATGAATATATATATATATATATATATATATATATATATATATATATATATATATATATATATATATATATATATATACCTCGCTATGTGCAGCATTCTTACTCTCCGATCTTATTTCATCTGTTAATTATGCCTATAAATGTGTCGTAAATACCACTTCAATATTTGCCTAGACGGATTCAACCATAGCACTGTCCTGGATTCGTTCTTCTCCTCATAAATGGACTGCGTTTGTAAGTAACCGGCCAACCTATATACAAGAATGGTTCTCTCCGAGTCAGTGGTCTCGCATAACTTCTGAAGAAAATCTGGCAGATTGCGCTACTCGAGATGTTCTTCTGTCAGAATTAGTCCGGTTGAAGAAATGGTGGGCGGGACTCTCTTTTATAACGTCTCATTATCAAGCTTGGTGTAATGAGCACCTGAACCTAGCGAAGACGATGTAATTTGAAAAATGGAAAATCACTCTTACCCTCATTTCCCCTACCAATTGTTGGGATGCTCTTTTAAACGGTTTTTTTTTCTCTTTCAAAAATAAATCATACTTTTGCCTATGTCATGATTTATATCGAATCTTCAAACCCAAAAAATTCTCATATAGGTCCTCTTTTGTTAGAAGAACTAGATAAAGCTCTTCTAGTTCTAGTTAAGAATATTCAATCTGTCTCTTTTCTGAAAAAAATTAAGGAAATTTCTATGTCTAATTTAAAATCACTTTCAAAATATTTGAAAAAATTAAGTCCGTTTGAACAGGATGGTCTTCTCAGAGTGAGCGGATGTCTCACTCATTCTGCACTCTTGTACGACTGTAAACACTCTTGCTTTCTACTAAATGATTATCGGTCAACCCGTCTTATTATAGAATAGATTCGCAACAAATACTGGCACCCCTGGTTTCAAACAACCCAATATTTGCTTAGGCAAAGGTATTGGATACCTTCCTTCAAAAGAACTGTAAAAAAGGTTCTCTCCTCTTGCGTACCCTGCTTTAGGTGCAACCTTTCTTCTCATGTACCACTCGAGTAATTTACTAGCCATGCGTGTTAATGAAGCAAAATGCTCTACCATTGACGTCGGAGGTCCATTTTTTATCACCATGGGAAACTACGTGGCGCAAAAACTTAGAAGGCGTATGTTTGCCTTTTTGTATGTTTAGCGACTAAGGCTCTGGTTTATCTGAAACTCATTACAGGGCTTTCAAGCGATGCTTTTCTGGCTGCGTTGTGACATTTTCTTCCACGGCGTGGTTCTAGGACAGATATTTATAGCGATTGTGGAGCTTCTAAATAGCTGTTACGGAATATGCGTAGTGCCTTTATAGAGAAAGGTATTAAATGACTTTTATGTTCCAGCTGCACCAAATTTTGGTGCAATTTGAGAAACCGTCGTTAAATCATTTAAACAACATATTGTTCGTATTGTAGGCATTCACATACTAATTTACGAAGAGTTTCTGACAGTTTTAGTCTCTATTGAAGCTGTTTTAAACTCACGACCATTGTGCCCATTGAATACTGATCCTAATGATTTATGTGCTTAAATTCAAGCCACTTCTTGACTTTACAGCCCCTTCTTGACTTTACAGCCCCTTAATTCTTTTATTCAACCCGACTTAACAGAGGTTAAACTAGAAAGGCTTTCACGATGGCAACTTTTACAATGCATGCATCAAGACCTTTGGAAGAAATGGCATGCAGAATATTTGTATACTCCTAACCAAAGATGCAGGTGATATGATCCTTCCGTTAATATAAAAATTGATACTTTAGTGCTATTTAAGGACGAACTCTCTTCTCCATTGACATGGCATCTAGGACGTGTTGTAGAGTGCACCCGGGCGCAGATGGTATTACACGAATGGTGACTGAGAAGGGGATCTTTAAATGCCCAGTTTCTAAAGTTTGTCTTTTTCCAGGCTATTAATTTTTTATAGTATATTAATTTTTATTTTTCTCTTCGGGGGTCAAATGTTTACCATTTTAGGTGGGCTGTATGTTCCGTGTTTCTGAATTATTAAATTTGAAGTTATGTTTTTCTGAGTAAAATTAACATATCTCTATATTTTGTACATTTATATTTAGGCAAACTGAAATTAATTTTATTTCAACGTCTTTTCTGGCCATGTATTATTTCACGCCAAAATTGCCAAGAAGTGTCGCACGCACTTTAACGGTACATGTAAAAACACCGGCATCTTTTACTTGAATCTTTAGCCGAATACTCGTGTTACGAACACTAATATACCACGCGAGTACTAAATCTCTCTATGGTGGTTAAATCCGCTAAAACCATAAAAATAATTAGTTATTAAACACCTGTAACAGTGCTAAAAACCAAGAGAATTAGCTCCAGAAAACTAACCACGATCTCCACATCAGTGAGCAGCTACAAGGTATGCCATTTTCAATTTTCTACGGTCGTCGTCAATTTTAACTGAAATTAAATTCTTTACCAACGCCCAAATGCAGTCCACTACCACTTTCGTACAACGATGATCATAGTTTTTTTTTCTCTAGTTACGCTTTAGAAAACATAACACATTAATAAATTAAAAGGGTTAAATTGCAATTTAAAAATATTAAACAAAATAATGAAGTTCCCTGTTTAAATCCTGGTAGCATAATCTTCAATAATAACTGCTCTCGAGGATCTCCAATAACTATGGCACCAGTGCTGGTAAGGTGGACCAACCAGTATAATACAACCAGATGGGTGGATGCCTATAGGTTGGATAACAGTTATAAGTTCAAACCCGTAGAGTGCGCAGCAGTTACAATTCAAACCCATAGGATGGATGTCTGTAGGGTGGATGCTACCATAAAGGTAGTGCCTAAGATAGTATTTACAGATAAGCTAGAGCAAGCGAATTTATTAACTACGGCCAATATGTCAAGAAATATTTAAATTCAAATTTATAAACTTACTTAATATTCAAAAAAAAAAGAGAAAAATTATCAAAGGTGATCTTTAAGTAACTAGAAAAGGAAAATTCAAAACTAATTAGAAAAATTATACAAACTACTACTATAGAGTAGTCACTTGTTTTAACTATTGAGCTCGAGTTACGTAAAAGTAAATAATTCGATAAAATGCACACGACAAATCATCAGCACGACTCCAGGTATTCACAAAAAAATAACTAGCTAAAGGTATAACAAAAGGTTGATTAAACAAAATAATAATTAATAATTAAAGATAGCGGTAATGTAAAAAGACAATATTAAGGGTCTGAGATCAATGAATGCTTAGTTATTTAACATTAAATAAATTGGCTTAAATCCGGCTAAAATAAACACAGAGTGAATTAACTACAAGGTAAAAAAAGATACTCACAATATAATCACAATAAATGAGCTGAAAGAATTTCTAATTTCACTTTATAAACCAGTCTTTAGTACCTAAACATTGTAGTTGAATAGACTGGAAAAAATATTTCTGAAGTCGAACTGAAAGATACGATGCCATGAACATATCACGAGACTAGACAACACTAAATTCGCCAATAACAAACCCAGAATGGGGCTCGAAGATTGCATACAGTACAAAATACTTCAATATTACTACTGATAAATTAATTTATCTAAAAATTAGGAACACCGTGATACGTCGAGGAGGCAAATACATAGCAAAATATAGCGCAAATTACAATTTGAAACAAAAATACTCTCAAAATTAACTCTTACTGATAGCAAAAGGGAAAAATTAGGCACTACAAGATAACAGATATTGGAAACCAAGAAAATTACCAAAATTATTAATCAATAATCATAAAAAAAAAGCAACAATCGGCCCCAAACCCCAAAATACATCTTAATAATATTATATGGTCAATTTTAGGTCTAAATGAGATTTTGTAAAAATTAATTTTGAGTTGAACGCTTTCAAAATTTAGAAATCCATGCAGAATTGTTTCAATAATATGCAATTTAATGTTTTTTACCCGATTTTCTGGGGCCTTAACGAATTACTTGTTATAAACGTGCCTTAGATTGACAAAATCCCTCTTTCTAGGTTATATATTGATAAACAGCCAAAAAAATGCTAAGCAAGCAAAAAAACACTCAAACCACATGACACCACACTTTTACCGGGACACTCCAAATAAATCCCAAATCTAGCAGGATTGCTGCAAATTAAAAGGGATGGAAGTTTTCAGTCTTGTCTTGCTGATTCTAACAAGAAAAAGTAAAAGTGACTGCAAATTCCCACCATTTTATAACGAAACTTGAAGTTTGCGCGGTATAGGTTTCTTTTTTTTTTTTTCAAACATAAGGGAGCGAGTCAAAAAGAACTTTAAACTAGTGTAGTAACTCGACAGAAGAAATGACAGTTCAAAATAGTGAGCTTAAATAGATTTGTTAACTAATTAATCGTTCTCATTTTCGGCTCTAAATCAAATATGGATTCATGGTTTATTTTTTTTTTATTTCTAAATTAAGAAATATGTATTTTCTGCCAGCTATTTGAAACACTGTATTAGTTCCCATTCAAACTTCCTCCCAAAAGTTAAAACAGAAATAGCGAACCAACATGCAACTGCTTAAAAGAATATGAATTGCCTATATGTCAACTGGAACTGTCACACTTGACAGTGACAAATGATCTTAACCCATCCAAAATGCAAATACATTCTATGAAATTGTTCCAAATAAAATCGGAAAAAACTGCTATAAGAAATGATAAAAGTAAGAATTTCACTCCGATAATAGGCAAGAAAACGATATCTAACAAAAAAAAGTAAATAAAAATTCTTTATATATAAAAAAATTAAATTTAGGCCTTATTTTTTATAGGAAAATTACAGAATGTATAATCGTGCTGGGAAGAAGATTTGCAAGCAAGAAAAATTAGGATGGCTTGTGATATAGTAAAACCCAAAAATGTAACGTAGGGAAATTTTTACACACAAATAGCAAGTCAACGTATCATGTATTGACAAACATAGATTGTTTGACAAAGTTTAATTCAAAATATAAATTATGTAACCTTCTTCGACTATAATGAACAACATACGTGGATTTTTGCAACTAGTAAAGGAACTCGTCTACTTCTACATTTATAAAAAAGTTGTTCTAGCTTATAGAATCATCGAAACTCGTATATCTAATCACGGATTTATAGTTAATTCAGGTAAACTATACACCTAAAATGATACTTATCTCACCTAGATTAACAACAGAAATAAGGATTATTAGCGAAAACAACCCGAAGTAATTAAAGTTAAACCTTGAGAGGGAAAAGTGAGATTTGCGTAAGAGTTACGTTAACGAAGCATTTGAGTACTTCTTGTAAACAAGGAAAGAGAATATCAAAGATTTGTATACACTGGCAATGCAAGCCAAAGATGAAAACATCGAAATATTGAAACAATACAAAAAAGAAGGAAAATATCGTTGATAATATTTTAAACAACAAAATCCTATTTTTAATCAGAACTTAAGAACAAAATGAAATATGACAAATAATAAATAACAAACTCTTCGCATTATTGACGTTGAACAAGAAATATGATACAAATGAAAAGTAGCTGATAAATTATTTGCTACAGAGGCGAATGATAAATTAAAACAGCATTTCGGAATAACTTTATCTACTAGTTTAACAATCTCAGCAATGGTAAAATAAACAATTTTCCAAAATACTTCAATATTACTACTAATAAATTAAGTTAGTAACAGAGGAAGGCAATATCATTTTAAAACTGAAAAGTAACAAGTCGGTTGGTATTGACGGAAACAAAGTATATCAAAATAGTATTAAAAGACCTATTGTAATTGAGAAAAATAAAATTCACACAACTGGGCTTGTCGGCTCTAAAAATAACAACTATACTACGTGTTTAGGAAAAAAGGAAACAAATTTACAGAGTGTGTCACGGTGACTGTCCATTAGAATATATTGGGAAGTAATGCGATTTGATTCCTGCAAATTTGTGTAATCGGATTTTCGGTGACGCTCTCTTCAGATGAAGTAACGACGATCTTGTGCGACTTCCAGTTATACCTGAAGTTGTCCGAAATATACTTACTTTAAATGGATCATCCTGTATGTTATAATTTTTATTTTAACTATAGGTTGTAATTACAGTAAAACAATTTTACACTTTCCACAACTTTTTAATTTTAATTTTAATCACTCGACATGTTTCGCAAACACTGTTCCTTCTTCAAAGGAGTATTACAAAATGTTTGCGAAACATGTCGAGTGATTAAAATTAAAATTAAAAAGTTGTGGAAAGTGTAAAATTGTTTTACTGTAATTACCACCTATAGTTATAATGAATTTCCACCAAGTAAAAGCCGAATCTATAGTTTTATTTTTATTTTATTTTTTTCATTACTACTTCTATTACCAATTGCAGATAAGCGTTTATTTATTGACATATGGGATATAAATTTATAAATACCACAAATACAATAAAGCTGTCCAACTAGAAGATCGAACTTCCATGGCAACTAGGTCGGGTCTAAGTCTTAAATCTTCTTAGCGAATCTGGCCGTCAAATTATTTTCAAGAAGTTAGTTTTATTGAGAATTTTATAAAACTTAATCTTTTGTAGATTTAAAATGAATCAGGAAAGTTTAAAAAAACTCGTATAATATTTTTGAGGGAAATATAACCTGGATCTGCAAATAAATGGGCGGTATTGATTTACTAAAATCATGAGTAAAGTATCGGCATTAAAAATGATAAATGAGATCGTTTTAGCTATCAGGGATAATTTTGGGCAATTCTACCCTAACATTAGAAATTAAATGGTATTAATAATTGACTAAAACTGTGCAAAAATGGAATTAAGAACCTTTATCCCTAGATCTCAGATATAAGCCGATTACAAAACCCAATAACAATTGATCCAACGTTGTTATCTCTTCTCATGGTATCGAGATAAAACTAATTAACTTAAATTAACTTCGAGTCATGGTCCGTTATAAACTAGAGTGTGAACAAATTTGATTGTCTGTGATTTTTGTCATTAACATGTAGATTTAAGAATAGGAAGATCATTTTTAATATTTCAATCATTGGATTTAAGTTATTATCACAATCTCTTTCTATTTTGACAATCTAGTCTTTATGAAACTTTTTACGAAAAAAAAGTTTATAAATCTATACAGATTGGGAATTTTGTTTGGTAAAAATATAAATTATGACCATTTTAAAGAAAATTTTCAGAAGATTAAATGTTGAAAATATAACGATTATTTCTATAATATTGATGTCGCTATTACGGCTTGCTATTGAAAATTCTAGCCTATATAGAAATGGTTTCTTCAATTTAATATAGACAATTATTTTTTGTTAATATAACAGTCTAATTGACTGTATAAAATAACGTGATACAAAGAATTTAGAAAATGTTGGAGATGTGCTTTATCATTTTTTTTCTGACAGCTTTACTATTTCTTCCAAAATATAAAAACTGTTGTTATTGTAAGTTGTCATTAATTTCCTAGGTATCGTAAAGAAACAAAAATTTATATATATATATATATATATATATATATATATATATATATATTCCAAACCATAGGTAAATATAGTGACGTAAATTTCGAGATGGATAAGACCTACCCAGGGGTGTTGGGGAAAATGTAAGAACAAACCCTAGATAAAATATAACAACAAAAAATAGGTTGGGGCCAAGAGGGGGGGTCAAAGTTTGCTAAAACAGGTTTTCTGAATCTACAAGCCAAGGAATACATTTTGGATAAAAAGTTTGAAATATAGAGATTTTAAAAACCTACAATTTGAGCTTTGCTAAAACAGGTTTTCTGAATCTACAAGCCAAGGAATACATTTTGGATAAAAAGTTAAAAATATAGAGATTTTAAAAACCTACAATTTGAGCTTTTGTGTGACAATTTTCGTTTATTTGTTATTGCAACAAGGTTTAAAAACCTTCAAAATCGGCAATTTTTTTTCATATCAATTATATAAAAGTTAATTGGATAATTTATTGCTGAGATATTGCTATTTGTTTATCCCAAAACATGAAATGTTGATTGCTATTACTTTTTTTGAGTGAACATTATGACCTACACAAAGGTTCAATCTCTTCTTAAAGGTTTAAATGTTCATATTCTTAAATATAGCTTTCAAAAGGAAGTGTTTTTGTAATAAAGAAATAGAGTTGGAGCCTCAACCTTAAATGTTAAATATTTATAATTTGAAAATTCGAATAGCGAGTTCAAGACGAAGGTATTGAAAAAAAGAAATACTTTTTTGGACCAATAGGAGCCGATACTTATATTTATATTTTCAAAATCCATGATCAGATTTTACAAAGTGCGCTTTTTGTTCATACTTAAAATAGAGCGTCCGAAAAGCGACTGGCCGACCGCGGTGGTTGGGAAACCCACCGTCGAGCTCTCATGCACACTAGGAAACTGAACTCGCAGCTTCAAATCAGCGACGGTCGGAAAATTTGCTGTATTTCAGCAACGAATGAACCAATTTCGATGTTTTTTTTTCTGTGGTAACTCGAAAAATTATGAATATTGGTGCAATTAGTTTTTACGATTAAACTATATTTACTGTGTTATTTGAAATCTGTGGACAAGTTTAATTTCAATACTACCATACGTAGTAAATAATTTTTCAAACTTTTTCATATTCAAAGATGAAAAAATGTAAATTTTTAGTTAAAACAATTTTTTTCATATATTTATTATATAAGTATTCATTTATTTATTATATAAGTATAAAATAATTATGCAAAATAACCAATAATGTAAGCTATTTATGTAATTTTCCGTTTTTCCGGTAAACTTTCTTCTTCTTCTTCATTGTCATCAAAAATGCTATTTAAAATATTATCACTTTCTAGACTCGTTTAAGACAATTTGATGGAAAGCTGGGTCTTAAATATTGATAGGAAGTTAATATCACCTTCATAAATATCAGGAAATCATGCTTCTCTAACTAATAATATTAACCGGTTGAGTATTATATATGTAAAAAATCCTTGTAAATAAAATAGCAAAAAGGTTGGTAAAAAATCGAAAAAACTGGAAATTTCACCCCTTCGGAGGTAGCAAAAGAAAACCATTAACAGTTGCCATCGAATCAGAGATAAAAAAAAACCCTAGTGTACAAAATTAGAAAAGTTTAGTAAAAATTTAAATAAATGATAATTTCACCTTCAACCCCTATTTCTCACCTTTTGAAGATGTCATATCAATAAAGTAACTACGGAAATCGATTAAGCGACTATAGACCAAATATTGTATGGTTCCGTATATTTTTCGCGGCTACCAGCACGAACAGTGAATAAAACTGTACCACAAAGAGATTGAGCCTTTGTGGAGGTCAAAATGTTTACCCAAAAGAAAGTTATAGCAATCAACATTTTGCGTGTTGGGGCAAACAAATAGCAATATCTCAGCAATAAATTATCCAATTTACTATTATAAAATACAATTTTGTTCAAAATGCTTCCTTCTAAAAGCCAAAAACTGCAAAAAAGTTTATTTTGCAATAAGTAATTGATTTACAAAAAATGTCCGATTTTCAGGGAAATAAATTGAAGAAACTGATCGCAGAAAGGCTCAAATTGTAGGTTTTTAAAATATCTACACCTTTTATTTGAAGTTTTTTTTCCAAAATGCGTTCTTTGGCTTGTAGATTCAAAAAACCTGTTTAAGGCAACTTCAGGCCCCAACCTATTTTTTGATGTTACATTTTATGTAGAGTTTTTCCTACATTGCCCCAACACCCCTAGATAGGTCTCATCGATCTCGGAATTTACGTCAAAAACAGTACTAATTTTTACCTATGGCTTGGACTAATATTGTTTATTTGTGTATTTTTGATTTATTGTAGACATGGGTAAACCGATTCGTTTATCAAGAAATTACATATACCAAAATCTACAGACACGTGTAATTGAGAACGGAATCGATTTTTAAAAGCTGTACATATAAAACTAAATAAGACACGACATACTTTAGAAAATTTCAGTTAAATTGGCTACAGTTCTACCAATTGTGAAAACTATGTTAAATCCTTATCTGAAAATCATATAAATAACGATAAACCCTATTTAAAATTTAAAAGGTTCATGACAAAAAGATACAGGAAAACATTTTATAATTGGGTATCAATGTAAAAAAGGATGACAATAAATGTCTTTGTAGTATGTCAAGAGCTGAAAAATATTAGTGATATATATATATATATATATATATATATATATATATATATATATATATATATATATATATATATATATATATATATATATATATATATATATATATATATATTATTTATTATTTATTCCAATTAAAAAACTCGATATTTAATTACGCAAGTTAAGTAATGAGACTGATTTTTTTTATTCGAATAACCACACAAGGCTGGAGATGGTTATTTCAATCCTCATAGCAGTGCTGGAAGTCGGATACTGAAATAACCTTCAGCTGGTCGGTTACAGCCATTTGAATGTTTTCGAGTGTCCCAAAGTGACGTCCCTTGAAATGATTTTTCTCGAAAAGAGGAAAAGTAACAAGAACTCAAGTTAGATGAATAAGGGGACTAATGAGCCACAGGAATGGCCAAAAACTTGTTTATTGAAATTGTTGTGTGACAAGGCTCATTGTCGTGATGCAGTATCCAATTGTTTTTGATGATCTAACACTTATGATATTTTTTTGAAGTTTTTCAAGAACCTCTCTGTAAAAGTGGTCATTGACTTTTTGGCCTTGAGGTATAAACTTTTTGTGTTATTTAAAAAACAAATCGACACATTTTATTTTTGACTTGCTCATTCTAACATTTTTGGGCCTTGGAGAAGTTAAAGCGTGCCATTCCATACTCTGGTGCTTGATTTCCCATTCTCAATTCATTGGTCAAAATATAATGAACGGTGGTTTGAGTCAAATCCAACTCTTCCCCGATTTTGTCAACCGACGATCTAAACATAGAAGATCCCCGAATCTGTCGACATACTGATCGGTGCTTAAAGATAAAAGTTTTCCACTGCGTCGTTCATCTTTAATCGACTCCCTTCCTTCTGAAAATGCTTTAATCCACCGAGTTGAAGGCCTATCGCATATTTACCTGCCGGCCCTCCAAATCTTATTTCTCAGATATTACCAGATCGAAGATTGACAGTCCCAGTACTTAATTTACACAACTCTTATTTTATACATAATTTAAAAAAAAAACTATTAATGTTTCATGAAAATATAATACATATTCTTTGTTCACGCTCCTTTAACCATTTAATATCAATATTACCTTGTTTTTTGGGCAGTTGTAAAGGGAAAATGACTTTTTTCTCTACATACAGAAATTTCATTAAGCAAATTTTAAAAAGATTGGTTTCAGAACGGTGATATTTGATCTTCAATGCGTAAGCCTCGTTGGATCTTTTACATTTCTTCATGATCGCAAATGATTCAATGTCGATCACCGTTGTAGTCTCGTTATCTCAATTTGCCTGACTTCTTTGGGTAATAAAATTGAAACTCTGAAGTGCCTTCGTCTCAATCTGTTCTGAGTACTACTATTTTTTCTTTAAAATATATTACTCTTTTAAAATCTTTTGTCTCTCGGTGTAGAGTATTTTGCAAGAGATCTATTATAATTCATTCATTAATTTTAAGTTAAACTCTTGTATTTAAAAAAATTGCATTTTGTACGAAAACTTATTTTAACGTGTCTAGAAGGAAATGTTTTTATAACATTTAAATTGAAACCCTAACGTATCTGCTGTTTTTATAAGAGCTACAATAAGCTTACATTTTTCAATAACTAAGTTTACTTTGGACAGTTACTTCATATTTTATTGTGTTACTTTAGCGAAATTGGCTTTTTCCTCATACCACAAAAAGGATAACCAAAATGTTGGTTACGTGACTGTTGAGAGATATGAAGTATTTTTGCATTTAAACCGCTTTTAATTCTTTTTGAATGTCATAATTTATTTACTAATATACTTACAAATACAGTGTTATTTAAAACAAACTTTGTTATCATTTATTTTCACTATTGTTTCGTTGTTGTAAATGCACATCATTAAACCTTTAAAAAATAGTGATAAAATAATTCGATAGTTCTGACATCATATTTCATTTAAGAATTTTAAAATTCTCTGATCGACAGAAAAATAACCATTGCGTAGCTATCGGGGTGGCAGGGATGGCAGTACCACATGGCGTTGAGTCCCATTAGGCGCCGCAGGCGCCGTTTTAATCCTATTATTTTATTACTGCAACTGCATTTTGTAAGCTAGAGTATATATATTATTCTAAAAATATATGAAAAATAAATTAAGAAAAAATGTTTTAAATTTATCAAAAATCAACACTCTATTCATGTAGTGTGTAGTAGCATTATTTTTTTTTTAATTTATGTGGTTATCCTAACGCTAAAGAAAAAAGTTGGATTTTTTTAACGGCCAAAATTCTCTACATTTCAATTAAAAGCGCGGCGCCGCGTTATGTGTGAAGTAGCAATAAACAGTAGCGACAAAGCAGCAAGCGCCCATTTTGTTTAAGAAGTGCCAATAAAGGCAGGACACGAAAAGCAGGAACCGGATAAATATTTTTATAAATGAATGATGTGGTAAAAAGTTGGAAGGAATACATACTAGGGTAGGTATGCAATGATTTTATTATTTTCCCATATTTAGTTGTGTCTTGTGTTTGGTGAAGTTAAAGTAAAGGGTTGGAAAATTTGTTTATTCTTTCAAGTTTTAGATCAGCCTAAAATGGAAAAAAAAAATAAATGAGAGAAATCGAGTGGTCGGGCAAAGCTAAAAAGAAAGAAAAAGGAAGAAGAAGAGCAAAGTTGCCGAAAATTAGAGCTTATTTTTCAATGTCATCTAAATCAGATTTGAGAGTATAGAAGAAGTTTCATTCCAGATAGTTTAGACTTAAACGAACTTGTGGCAAACAATAAAGTAAATTTAAATGCTTTTGAAGTATTATCACAACTGGCAATAAATGAAAATAGTTTTGGTTCCGCCGATGAAGACCGAATGCTAGAAACGTTGATAAAACAAAAATATGCTATAGGCAAAGGTTATTATGAAAAGATTATTAAAAGTGAGGCAATTAAAAATGTTATTTTAAGTTATGGGTCTTGCAGACTAAAAGACATTGATTTTCCAAAAACTAATGGTAGGTCATTTTCGGCTGTTTGTTACTGTGTGGTATTAAAGTGTATAATTTATCGATTCCGCGCCATAATTAGAATTTAGTTCTTTTCATTTTACAATTCACAATTGGTACTTGTGCATTTGACCCTGAATGCGAGAGACCGTGAACGAGTTTCCTTATTTATCTACAAAATAAGGTGGTCCTTTGCAGTTATTGAAATACCAACCATTTCATGGCCTCCGAGACCGAATGATTGAAAAGTCCTATGGAAAATTCAGTTTTCTAATTTAATTGCGATTGAATATCGATAATTATTTTAAACAGATAAAATAAAACTAGATTTTTGTGCTCATAAAATATCCATTTATTGATAACTTTTTTGCTAAAAGCTTGGCATTTTGGGTTTTCTTATCAGCATTTATTTAGGGTTAGATCTTTAACTCTCAGATAAGTGATAATCAAGTGAATATTTCTTTAGATAAAAAAAAATAAAGAAAATCATTGTGTAGGCTTACTAATTAAGTTATCTTAAATCAGTTTATGTGGCGATGAATTAAATAATCTATTAATGATTTGTTGATTTAGAAATTAAAACAATATTTTTGTGCAATATCGTGTGTGGTGATTTCATTTATTTAACTTGGGGTGGAAATTCTACAAGATAGTAGATTTAATCGTTTTTATCACTTTGTATATGCGTTATTTCTTGAAAAAGCAAGGAATTATTGTCAAATTAAATCGAAATCTTTAATCCTGTGAATAGTAAATACAGGGTGTTTACTGTAATTTATTAATAAATAAATTATTTATTTTTCGTTGAAACCTGAAACTTCGGTGTTGTGATAGTTGATAGCACATTTTGATTTATCTTCTTTGTATTTAATATTTCTTAGAATCACTATGAGTTGTAAAGCTTTAATGAAAAAGCGGGATTCAATTTTTAAAAAGGTTAAATCCTTACACGATATCGCGTCTAAAGAAAGCCTTGATGGAGCGACTGAAAAAATAAAAAAAAGATTTCTTGATTCGTTACGAAAGTTTAGTTTAGTTGATGATGTCTTAAAATTTGAGGGGTTTCACCTAGATGTGATAGACTTAATAGACGACGGTGATGTTGAAAAACAAGATAAGGTTCAAGCAAATTTTAATGACATGCAATTTGGAATTAAATCAATTTATCACGATCTGTGTGAAATGGAACAAAAGGTTAAAAGTGATCAGGACGCTCAAAGTCAAGCTAGTGATAGGTTGGATAGGTGTAATAGAATCAGGTTGCCAAAAATTGACATACCTAAATTTAGTGGTGATTTTAAACAGTGGCCTACTTTCTTTGATATGTACAATTCATTAATACATGAGTGTACTTCACTCACAAATATTGAACGTTTTCAATTTTTGGTTGCTTATTTAGAGAAGGATGCAGCGGCAGCTATTAAAAATATTCCAATAACTGACGCTAACTATGAAACTGCTTATCATGCATTAGTAAAGCGCTATCAGAATGATAGAATTCTGATAACCAATTATTGGCTATCCATTTATCAAGCTCCGTTTGTTAAAACTAAATCTGCTTCTGAACTTAGGAAATTATTGTCTATTTTTTCTGAAAATTTGGCGGCGTTAGATCTTTTTAAATTAGATATGTGTGATTTTACCAAGTTTAATTTACTTTTACAAAAAATAAACTCATCCTTAAAAACACAGTTTGAAACCGAATATAGTAATGAGAAATTTCCGAAGTATCAAGTTTTATTTGCATTTGTTGAGAAACATTGCAGGGCACGTGAAAATGCTCAGCTACTTCCAAAAGTTAATATGAATCATACTTCAACAAAGGTAAATTTAGTCGAAATAATAATCTCAAATCAAGTGGACAAGGTGTAAGCAGTGGTAGTAATAGACAGGGTATTCATGACAGTACCTCTAATTTTGTATCCAAAGTCGATTATTCTAAGTGTATCTTTTGCAAACAAAATTTTCATAAGTTTTTGAAATGTCAATCATTTTTAAAGGACGTTCATGTACGGCATTCCTTTGCTAAAGGCAAACGCCTTTATTTTAACTGTTTATCATTTAATCATTCTTGTGATACGTGTCAAAGTTCTTCTTGTAAAATGTGTCATAAGCGACACCACACTCTTTTACATTTCCCTACCCAACCGATTGTCTACGGTGCTTTAAAAATTTCGTCGAGTGAAAATATATCTCCTATTGGTGATAGTGTACCTTTTTCTAATGCTAATGTACCTTCTACTAGTGAAATTGGAAGCAACGTGAAAGTGTTTTCTAGTACATTACCTTCATCAAAGCAGGTATTGTTTGCTACTGCTATGGTGTCGGTTCTTGACCAGAATAGCCAATTAGTGAAATGTAAAACTTTATTGGGCTCTGCTAGTCAAGCATGCTTTATAACTGAATCATATGTGAAAAGATTAGGTTACCCCAATTCAAGGTTTGAACCAAATGTCAACGTCTATGTCTTTGGGAAACGTGACGTTGTATTTCCTTATCTTAAGGACACTTCAAATTATCATGTGAATGCAATTGTGTTACCTAAAATTTGCTATTTGATTCCTTTGATTACAGCTCCTTATCAAAAGTGGAAATATTTACAGGGTTTAAGTTTAGCTGACTCCGAGTTTTATGCTGCTTCTGAAGTAGATATTCTGTTGGGATTTGATGTGTTTGCTTAAAGTCGTTATACTTGGTTTTCAAAAGAGTCAGAATGGTAGTCCGTGTGCTTTAAATACGACACTTGGATGGGTATTATTTGGTTCAGTGGAATCAATAAAGCCTAATCAGATTTTGAGTTGCTTCACCTCATTTGCTAATCCTTTAGATGAAGTGCTGAAGAAATTCTGGGAACTGAAGAGCGATGTGCAACCAGCAATTATTTCAGCTGATGACATAGATTCTAAAAAGGTGTTTTCTGAAACCTGTGATCGCCAATCATCTGGTAGATATACCTTAGCTCTTCCACTTCGAACCTTTCCACCCTTCTTAGATGATTCAAAAGCTCAAGCTCTTCGCAGATTCCAACTACTTGAAAATAGATTAGGAAAAAATCCTGAGTTAAAACTTCTTTATTCCAATTTTTTGCGGGATTACCTCAATCAAGGTCATACGACCGTGGTCGAACCACTTGCGTGTCCCAGTGATAGTTATTATATACCACATCATTGTGTAGTAAAGGAGGAAAATATTGCAAAAAAAAGTTCGTGTCGTATTTGACGGAAGTGCAAAATCTTCCAATGGGATTTCTTTAAATGATTGCTTGTTTACTGGTCCTAAACTTCAAAAATATATTATTACCATTTTATTACAATTTCGAATTTTTAGTGTTGTGTTTACCACCGACATTCGTCAGATGTATCGTCAAATCTTAGTGTCAGAGAAACATTGTGATTTTCAATGCATTTTGTGGCGTTTTTGTTTAGAAGAACGTATCCAATAATTTCGATTGAACACTGTAACATATAGATTGTCTTCTAGCCCCTATCTTGCTATGTGGTGTTTGTTAAGACTAGCGGATGATCATGGTGATAACTATCCCTTGGCACAAAATGTTCTCAGAAAAAATACTTTGTTGATGACATAATGACCGGTGTTTCTTCTGTTGCAGAGGTTTTAGAGTTGCAAAGGCAACTTAGTGAATTGTTATCTCTGGGATGTTTTCAACTTAGGAAGTGATGTAGCAATGATCCCATGGTGTTGAAACATGTCCCCACTGATCATCAGCAGATTATTTCATTCAGCGACAAGGATGTCTCGGGAATGAAGGTTTTAGATTTACAGTGGACGCCTATTTCTGATTGTTTTTCTTACGCTGTACCTCAAAGGAATGTACGAAGAGAAACATTTTATCGGAAATTGCTAGAATTTATGACGTTTTAGGTTTTTTATCTCCTGTCATATTAGTCGCTAAACATTTAATTCAAAAATTGTGGCTTCAGGGACTAGACTGGGATGCACCTGCATCTCAAGATATCATTAAACAGTGGAAAGTGTTTTGTGATCAACTTCCTTGCTTATCTTCTTTGTCTGTACCTTGTCGATTTATATGTCATGAAACATGTGGTGTTGAAGTTCACGGATTCTGTGATGCTTCCGAAGTAGGCTATGGAGCTGTGATTTATTTGAGGCAAGTGTTGCCTAACAATAATATTGCAGCTTCCCTGGCATATGCAAAGAATAGAGCGTCCCCATTAAAACGTATTCCTTTACCTAGGCTAGAGTTGTGCGCAGCTTCGCTACTAACAAGTTGTTTCTATACTGTTATTGGTACACTCTTAGTGACACAAAAATTAGTAAAGTCGTTGTTTGGTCAGATTCCATGGTCACATTGGTTTGGATAAGATCACCCCCTCATAGATGGAAGACTTTCGTGGCAAAATATTTTTGATATTCTTCTGACCAAATATTTCTCTTTGACAAAAATTCTAAGAATTGTTGCGTATTGTGTTCGTTTCATCAATAACTTAAGAACCCCAAAATCGTCTCGTCAAATCGGTGTATTGCTTCCTAGTGAAATTTCTCATGCTTTGGGAAAACTTTCACTTTTGATATTTTGAAATTGCAATCAAATGTGCCGTGTTCCAAACCTCTTCGTAAACTTGCACCCTTTTTAGATGAAGACCGGGTGATTAGGGTGGGCGGACGCTAAAAAACGCTGATCTAGCATATGATGTTAAACATCCAATCCTTTTGCCAAGAAATCATCCTATTACTTATTTAATTATACAGCATTTTTACAATGAAAATTTGCACCCTGGTCCTCGTATCCTTCAATGTCTCATCACTCAACCATTTTGGATTTTATCGGCTCGTCGAACCATTCGTCATATGCTATCCAAGTGAGTAGTGGGAATAGGGGGCTTGTACTTCACCCCCCACCACCTTTGTGATTGATCAGCCAAGAATGACCTTGTTTCTGATTGGCTGCCCAAGTTCGCCCCCTATTCCGATTGGTTTCATAAACTCCGCCTCTTTTTGCTCCACCTCCTACCTCCTTCCTAACCACCACAGTAGTTGGAGGGGAGCTGGTAGCAGTTGGAGGGGAGCTGGTAGCAGTTGGAGGGGAGCTGGTATTTTAAACGATCGAGTCTGAGCGAGCTTCAGTCATTCGTGCGCGATGTCAAATAGTGACCAACAGCAACAACAACAGCAACTCATTGAACGTGTAGGCCAAGTAATAATTTCCTACCAAAATAACGGAAAAAATCTTACCGATTTTGAAGATCAAGACTTGGCCTTCTTTCCCATCAGTTATTTGAAGAGATACGTTGATTCACTTAGTTTACAACAAATTTGGAATAGGTTGCCGGAAAATTATAGAAGTGACGAGGAATTGAAGCTAAATTTACCCTGTTTTGAACATTACAACTTATACAAAAATCATATAGACGGTCCACCATTACCAATAAAAAAGTGTTGTCAAAGTGCAAATTGTTTAAACAAGTGAATCAAATCTCACAAATTCAGTTCATCAGTCTTCGAAATGGATCAACAACAAATCTATTTAGATTCCGCTTGCGATGCATCAATCCAGTCAATGTACAAGGAAGAAGTAACTCATTTTAAATTGGCTGGAAGGGGGAAAATCAACGCAAGACAGGAGTCTCTGATTACTATTGATTGTAATAACTTCGAAGACGATGATGAAGACGAAGAAGATGATGGGATAGAAGAGGGGCTCGTGAAAGTGACAAAAATAAATGCAAGTGATGCATTGGCACCAAATTACCTTACGCGAGAAGTGTGCGTTTTCCAATCTTATGTTGTAATCATTTCATCTTCTGGCGGTGCATATAATTTATGTTGTGAATGTTACTATATACATGCTCTAAATTGCCCAAATGGGAAACATAATTTTGTTAATAGCCACTATAAACGATCCTTTATATGTTGCGAAAAAGATCTACAATGCAACACTTGTGAAAACGATTTATTTGTAACAACTCCTTCACAAGCATGTATAATATGTAACAAACCAGAACTAAAGAATATGCAAAACCATCTAATCGAAAAATCAAATTTTAAATAAATTTATTTCACTTGCACTTATTCATGCACTATGGACTATATTAAGTTTAAGTTTAAGTTTAAGTTTAAAATATTTTATAAGAATTTAGTTCTGCTAAGTTAAATAAATGTAAAAAACTATGTAAATAAATATAAGGGAATGATGTGAATAGATAAGAATTTGTATTTATTCCCATTGAAAGAATTTATAATTTTGTACTTTCAGTATAGAATAATTCTTTTCAAATAATATGCATAAATTTAAATAAATGAATTTGATACTCCACTTGAATTTATTTCTAGTAGTTTTTTATATTAAGTTTAAAATGCCAACTAATTTAAATAAAATTTTATATAAAATATAAGTTGTAAGATATAAGTTATAAGATATAAGGTATAAGTTATAAGATATATATTAAGTTTAAGTTAAATAAATATAAGGGTACCATGTAAATAAATAGAAATTTGTCTATATTTAGATTCCAAGAATTAATGATTTTGTTCTTTCAGTGTAGAATAATTTTTTCTACATAATATGCACCATCAATCCTATTGATAAATTGAATTTTAAATAAATAAATTTGATACTTCACTTGAATTTATTCATGCACCCTAGTAGTTTGTAATATTAAGTTTAAAAATGTCAACTAAGATATTTAAATAAGAATTAATATATAAGATAAAGAACAATTAGGTTTGATTAAATAAGATTCTCTGAAAACCGAGCTTATGATTTATTCTTCCATGTAGAATAATTCTGCCAAGTTAAAAAAAAACTAGTTTTCGTTACTATGCTTGTAAAAAAATAAAAATATATATAATCATCCTATTCATGATAATTCTTTAAAGTTGAAGAAACTTGGTTATTAGGTGTGAAATAGAAAAAAAATTTTCCTCAACGATTTTGTTTTTTATTATTCCTAAATTAAAATACAAATATACATATATACATAAATAGATAAATACATATATACATATATAAATCATAATACCAAGTACCATTTTGGGATGGATCTTTGTTCCAGCTCTGCCATAGGTTGCTGCTGCTGCTCTGCCATAGGTTGCTGCTGCTGCTCTGCCATAGGTTGCTGCTGCTCTGCCATCTGTTGCTGCTGACCACTAGAAGCTGCTGCTGCTGCTGCTGCTCTGCCATAGGTTGCTGCGGCTCTGCCATAGGTTGCTGCTGTCCGCCATAGGTTGCTGCTGTCCGCCATAGGTTGCTGCTGCTGCTGCTGCTTTGCCATAGGTTGCTACTGCTTTGCCATCGGTTGCTGCTGATGCACCAGAGATTGTGGCTGCCCACCAGAGATGTTGTTGCCCACCAGAGATGTTGTTGCCCACCAGAGATTGCCGTAAATTATAAATTATAATTTATAATTTATCGGCCTCTTGCATTTTCGATCGTATCTCTGTCTTTGCATTGCCAAATGTTGCTCCGGCTCTGCCATAGCTTGCTGCTGCTCCGGTATCGGCCTCTTTCATTTTCGATCGTATCTCTGTTTTGGCGTTGCCAGAGGTTGCTCCGGCTCTGCCATAGCTTGCTGCTGCTCCGGTATCCGCCTCTTGCATTTTCGATCGTATCTCTGTCTTCGCATTGCTAGAGGTTGCTCCGGCTCTGCCATAGCTTGCTGCTGCTCCGGCTCTGCCATAGCTTGCTGCTGCTCCGGCTCTGCCATAGCTTGCTGCTGCTCTGGCTCTGCCATAGCTTGCTGCTGCTCCGGCTCTGCCATAGCTTGCTGTTGCTCTGGCTCTGCCATAGCTTGCTGCTGCTGCTCTGCCATAGGTTGTGACCGATCTTCTTCCATAGGCTGTTGTTGCTCCATCATCAAAGGTTGAAGATCCATTGCTCGGTCTGGATCCCACTCAAAGGCGATAGGCTCGGGATCCAGGTCTGGCTCAAACATGTTGATAAATTTTTCATCTAAATAGTCAGCCTCTGATGGTGGCGGCCACATCACCGTGTTCTCTGAATTTGGACTCTGACGATCCATCAGATTAATCTGATGTTCTAAGAATCCCAGAAAGTCTTGTAGTGTTAGAATTATGAAAGTACTCATTTTCAGACTTTAAACTTAATGAATGATAATACAATACTGAAATACCACCTTTCCGTACCTCCAGCGGCGAAACCGGTCCGAAGAATGAGAAGAAGAAGAAGGCAAAGATAGCGTGAACTCGAGAGAGATCGTTGAACGGTCGTAAGTTGTTTTGTTCTTAAGAAAAAGACGAGTAAAGAAGAGAAGAAGAAAAAAAGTTGTTTTTTTGGAATAATATAAAAAACGAAAAAAAAAAAAAAAGTTTTTTATATTATTCCAAAAAACAATTTTTTTTTTCTTCTTCTCTTCTTTACTCGTCTTTTTCTTACGAACAAAACAACTTACGACCGTTCAACGACCTCTCTCGAGTTCACGGTCTCACGGTTCCCGTCGTACCATGCAGTGCCACGCCGTACCAGCCAGTACCAGGCTCTTGGCCGCTTTAAAAGGCGGCTGGGTACGAAGCGTCTCTTCAGTTTACATCTCGCTATTAGCGTACGCTTGTAAAATTATCGAATCGATTTTAATATATCTTGATAGTCGGATTTATTTCGAATTATTGTGTGACGTAGTGACATATTATTAATTTTCATTTGGTTTGTATTGTTGATTTCATATTTTTGATTTAATATTTTTGATTTAATATTTTTGACTTAATACTTTGGATTTTTAATTCATTTTTATTTCATCTTTTAAAAGCCAATTTTTGATTGATTTTTTCATTTTTGTGGATTTTTTTTTGATTTTTTTATTGATTTTTTTATTGATTTTTTGATTTTTTTATCGATTTATATATAATTTTTTTGATTTTTTAATTTATAATTTAAAATGTCATTTTTAAATGTAAAAATTGAAAACATCGACTTAACAGCCTTCGATTTAAACGACGCTTGCCTTGTGCATGATTTGATGGATTGTTCATTTTGTGGGCTAAGCGACGAGGAGCTAGATATTAAATTCAGGGAAATTGATATTAATACATTTAACAATTCATCTTAATCTGGCGATTCTTCCGAAATTGGTGAAAGCGATATTTTGACACAGCTCTTAAAAGTTTTGGATGAATCTATTATCCCAGATATTCCTCAAGAACCTCTTGAAACAATTAATTTCGATGATTTAAATAATGATATATTGAGGAAAAATTTAATTAGCAATTCTGAAATAAATGAGGGATATAATTTGGAACAACTTTTAGATATATTAGAAGTGGGTGAAATTTGTGAAAATAGCTCAGGGCAAAATTTAATTAAGGGTGATGTGGAATATCAGGAGACTTTTGAGAGCTGTGAGGAACAAAATAATAAGGGGGTTTTAAACAATAATAATAATGGGGTTGGTAACGAGGGAGCTTTAAATAATGATAAGAGGATTGGCATTGGGGGTTTTTCGAAAAATAATATGGAAGAGGTTTATCGCCCCCACTATTCGCCAATTTCAGATGCATCGTCAGATTCATCAGAGGATTTCAACGACAGCGTTGAGACTGTTATAAACGTCTCATCCAAAGCTCAACATAATTTTATTGAAGTGTTGGATCAAAATTTAATTGAAGGGTTGGATCAAAATTTTATTCAGGGGTTTGAACAACCATCCAAATTTGGCTATACCAGAAATTCAGTAAATTCGGTAGATATTTTTGATTTGAGTTGTGGCGAAATTGTGGGGGACATTGACGTATATACTTATACTGAAAATTTTGAAGATGAGCAGCCTCAATGTCCCTTAATTTCTTCTTCTAATCAAAATCAATTTTTGAAAAATCCTTCTGGCCTAAATTTAGAACAAAGTTCTGAAAATTTAATTGAAAAAAATTTTTCCAAAAAACGTTCTTTATCAGAAACAAATGATTGTCCAGATTTAAAAAAGTCAAAATTGGACGGTGATATTTCTAGTTCCCAAACTTTAGGGGCACAAATTTCAAAAAATTCTTTACCAGTCGCTGTAACAACAGCTCCGAAGATCAATCCAACAAATAAAGTCGCTATTGGAGAATTAGATAAGTTTCTACATAAGAAAACTAAGCCGAGCTTAAATAGGAAAGAAACAAGGTGTGGCACATCTAGATTTAAGTCAATGGTTTATTCCTATTTAAACTTAGATAATATATGTAATAATTTATCTAATTCGACTTTAAAAGACGTTAAAAATTGTATTCAACGACAAGACGATCTTCTTTTAAATTTGGGAAATATATTTTTTAAAAAAAATTCATGTTTTTCTTCAAATTAAAAAGTGAATCCAAAAGTTAATTCAAAAGTAAATCGAAAAGTTTTCTAAATTGCGCGAGCTGAAAAAATTGCTAATTATTCTATGTCATTGGGTCTTGATAGATCGAAATTGTATTTATTTAAAAGCGACACGGCCCTAATCGATTCCATTTTAAAATGACTCTCCTTTGCACGCACTGCTTAAGAGAATTTAAAAGAAAACAAAATATTGTACGCCACCTTCGAGAAAATGTTGTTAATAACGAAAACACCTTTAACTTGGAAGATTATATAATTAATCGTAAGTATTTTTTTATAACATATTTAGCTATAATTTTTCTTTTAATTGTACTTTTTAATATTAATAAAGTTTTACAGAGAAATTAAAAAATAATAATTGTTTCAGTTGATGAACTACTTTCAAGACCTCAAATGCGATATTGCCAAGATTGTGAAGTAAATGTCAAATCTAATTCCTGGAGCACACACTTGAGGACAAATATTCATAAAAACAGGAGCTGCATAAAATATGGAATAGCTTCCTACAGAATATATTCGCAGAATTATCACATCGACATCAAAAAGTTTCAGCAAGATTTTGGTAATAAAGTGCAAACATTAATACGCCAGCGCCAACAAGAATTTACATGTGCTAAAGTAAATTTGGAGTTATTTGGGATATATTATTCTCCAACTTTAACCTCTACTTCAATTAAGTCATTTAATACACCGTTCTTCATTGTAACCCATACAACTGATCTACAACAGCTTTACGATGATTTATTCAAGATTATTGAAACCAAAGCAGATGAATTGCCGGAAAGAGACTCAGGTAATTATTATTTAATCTCAAGAGCTAAGTTTTCTTAATATCACTTAAACATCTCTAACAAATATTATTCAGAACTAATTTTTTAATTCCTATTACAGGGTGGGCTCTACAAAGAATTCTGCATTTGGAAGTCAACATCAATAAGTACAACCCATTGAATGCCTCCTCCTACATTAAGATGCAAACATTTTCTAAATCAATAGTGAATGTGATGAATGAGGACAATTGCTGTTTCGCCTGGGCAGTGGTTTCAGCAGCATACCAGCCAATTGGTAATCCTCAAAAGACCTCATCATATCCAGACTTCAGAAACGCTTTCGATTTTACAGGTATTGAATTTCCAGTAAAATTATTAGATATAAAAAAGTTTGAGGAAAAAAATAATTTGTCCATAAATGTATATGGAGTTGAAAAATTTTTTAGAGATAATAAAAATGTATATGAGATTGTCGGTCCTTTACATTATAATAATGAAAAGAAAAAATTACATATTAATTTGCTTTTAATAAGTTCTGATGATGGAAATAACCACTACCGTTGGATAAAAGATTTAGGTTGCTTGGTATCCAAACAATTATCAAAAAAGAAAATAAAAAAATACTTATGTGATGGATGCCTTCAATATTTTGGAACATATGAAAAACTTAACGCGCATTTAGAACGTGATTGTAGTTTTGTTCGAATTGAGCTTCCTTCAGATAATTTGATTTTGGATAAATTTGGAAATTATATTCCTGCAAATATATTAAAGTTTCAAAATATTCAGAAACAGTATAAAGCTCCTTTTGTTATATATGCCGATTTTGAATGTTATTTAAAAAACATTGAGTGCCAACAATCTACACCTGATTCGACAACCTCATATACTATTAAAACTGCTGAACATATACCCTATTCATTTGCTTATTATATTAAATCATCATTTGATGAGAATGTTGTTTGTCTTAAACTTTATAGAGGTACAGATTGCGCTTTAAAATTTATTGAATACATTGAAAATGATGTAAAAGAAATTTATAAAAAATATTTAAAATATCAAGTACCATTGAAAGATTTGTCATCTGTAGAACAGATTGAGTATGAAAATTCTAGCATTTGTTACATATGTGAAAAACCTTTTTCAAAAGGAAATTTCATAAAGTGTAGAGATCATTGTCATATTACAGGTAAATATCGAGGAGCTGCCCACTCAATTTGTAATTTGCATTTTAAACCTCCAAAATATATACCAATAGTATTGCATAATTTAAAAAACTATGATTCTCACCTATTTATTAAATCGCTTTGCTATAATAAAGAAAATATTAGTGTTATAGCTCAAAATAAAGAAAAGTATATTTCTTTTAGTAAGTAAATTTTCGTTGACAGTTATGTGTCAGAAAAGCGGAAACCAGTTTCTTTGCGACTACGCTTTATAGATTCTTTTCAATTTCTCCCAGAGTCTTTAGAGTCGCTATCACAAACTCTACAAGATTCACAATGTTTTGAAATTAAAAAGTTTTTCTCAAATGCTGATGAATTTCGATACATTAGACAAAAAGGGGTATTTCCATACTCTTACATAGATTCCAACGAAAAATTAAATGAGAAATCTCTACCATCGATTGATAAATTTTATAATAACTTAACCGATGAAAATATCTCTCCTCAAGACTACAATCGTGCTGTAGAAGTGTGGAATCTATTTAAGTGTTCTACAATAGGGGCTTATTCCGATATTTACTTAAAATCTGATGTTTTACTTTTGGCTGATGTTTTTGAAAATTATAGATCCACATGTATTAAAACCTATAAGTTAGATCCTGTGAATTATGTTACTAGCCCTTCTATGTGCTGGGATGCAATGATGAAATTAACTAATGTAGAATTAAAATTATTAACGGAACCAGATATGCTTAATTTTTTCAAAAAAGGTGTTCGTGGTGGGGTTAGCACTTGTTCCAAACGCAAATCTGAAGCAAATAATCCATTTTTAGAAAATTTTAATCCTGAAAGACCTACAACATATATCACTTACTTAGACGCCACAAATTTGTATGGTTATGCTATGAAACAATATTTGCCTGAAAAAAATTTTGCTTGGGTACCTAAGCTCGAAATAGAAACTTTAAATCTATCCGAACTTTCAGATACATCATCTATAGGGTACATATTTGAAGTTGATTTAGAATATCCAAATTATTTACATGATAGTCATAATGATTTCCCATTTTGTCCTGAACAATATACACCGTCAATTTCAAACCACTCCAAATTGATTCCAAACTTACATAATAAATATAACTATATCATTCATTACCGATATCTGAAACAATGTCTAGAATTTGGACTCAAAATCATAAAAATACACAGAGCAGTTAAGTTTACACAATCACCATGGTTAGCGGAATATATAGATTTAAATACAAATTTACGAAATTTATCTAAAAATAAATTTGATAAAAATTGTTATAAATTGGCAAATAATTCAATTTTCGGTAAAACCATGGAAAATGTTGATAGGCGAGCAGATATTAAATTAGTATCTCAATGGGAAAGACAGGGTAATAAATTTAGTGCCGAAAAACTTATTTCTAAACCTCAATTAAAGGATTTTAAAATTTTCTCTGAAAATTTAGTTGCTCTTCAACTTCAACAGGTTTGCATTGAATACAATAAACCAATTTATGTTGGGATGAGTATCTTGGATATTGCAAAAACTGTGATGTATAATTTTTATTACGGGTATTTAAAAGTTAAATATGGTAATAATTTAAATTTATTATATACGGATACTGATTCCTTAATTCTTGAAGTTCAGACCCAAAACTTTTATGAAGATATGAAGCTAAATCTGGATAAATTTGATACTTCTAATTTTTCTGAACAAAATATTCATTGCATGCCTATTACAACATCAGTTGTTGGTAAATTTAAAGATGAGTACAAAGGGATTCCCATTGAAAGTTTTTATGGAACTGGTGCTAAAGCATATTGCATCAAATCCAAAAATAGTGTAGATAAAAAAGCAAAAGGTGTTAGTAAATCATGTATAAAAAATCAATTAACATTATCAGATTATAAAGATGTTGTTGAGAAAGGTGACAAAATATTCTGCACCATGTATGTATTCAAGTCAGATATGCATAACATATACACTAATTTGTTAAATAAATTGGCATTAACAACTCATGATGATAAAAGATATTGTATACCAAATTCCACAAAAACTCTTGCATGGGGACATAAAGATATTTTGGAAACAGATTTTTTTGATAAAGATATGAAAATGATGTATGATACTCTAACTTCTTTAAGTTCCGAAAACGAAAATGCATCTAAAAATAAAAAACCACGATTAGAATTAACTACTCCTAGTAATTTTTCATCTTTATAAAATCATCATTTTATATGATGATAATATATGTAAGTCGTTTTTGAAGCTTTAAAAGTTGGAGGGGGAACTGAATCCAGAGACATATATATTGTATACAAATACCACTATTTGTTAGTAATATTACAACAATGACTGCTGCATCTTTAATAGTTTTAGTTTCCCTTGTTGGAAATGTGCTTTATGTAAATTACATTCCTAATGCAGTTAGGGCTGATATATGTATAAATGCCCTCAAAAATGAAACCGATTGCTACAAACAGATGAAAATGACATATCTTGTTGGAAATTCACACTTTTTTACCTATAATGTAACTGATTCTGCTTTATGTGAAAATACATTCATAAAAATTAAATATTCCATGACAAACAAACCATTACAATATTCAGATTGGATTCCTTTCAACAATAAAAAAGAAGAATCCTGTCATTGTGTCTGTTGTTATATATTTGTTATTATATTTGCAGCAGCAATATTTATTTGTACATGTTTAATTTTATTGTATTTCATAAAAAAATATCTATAAAATTATTTAATAAATGTTTAAAAATAATATAAATTTTGTTTTTTATTGATTCTTGTTAGTATAAAGACATTTAAAGTTTATCCCCTCCTCTTAAATGGAGAAGGAAAATAAGTTTACCCCTCCACTTGAGAGGAGAGGGAAAATGTATAAAATTTAGGAGCAAACGGATAGATAGTTAGTTTTTTGAGAGTAAACAGATAGCTAGTTAGTTTTTGAAATACATCATTCAAGATGTTCAGTAATCAGAGTAAAAATATATTTGAAAATTCACCATTAAAAAAGAAAATAAAAAAAAAACAATTATAAATTCTATAAAATATAATTTAAATAATTCTAACTCTAAATATGCTGCGATTGGTTTGTGGGTGGAAAGTGATTTTCTACCATGCATTGAACTTGGTGCTAAAAATGGTCAATCTGTGATATTAAATGAAGATGATTGGAAGAACTTATTGCAATATCAAGGAGTTATAACAAATTATATGTTTTCACCTAATGTTTTCAATGAACCGATATATTTGCAAAATTTATCTATTCATTTTGAAAAGATTGGTGAATTACCAATAGTGAAGATTGCGAAAAGCTGTGAATTTATTTACTATGGAAATGAAACTGTCTGCAGACTATGGGAACAAATTCCACTTATAGAATATAGACTAAACGTTTTACAAAAACAAAACTTTCGACGTTATTTCAACGTTTATAGAAATAACAACTTTTACGATGGAGATTCCTTTGACAAAATATATAATGTCCTTTCTCCAAAACAAAATCTAAATAGTGAAAATGTATGCTCCATGCTGGAACTGCTTTTGAATCATCCCGAAGAACTAGAACAAAAATTAAAGTCTAAGCACTATTATGAAGAAGACAAGAATCAAGAAACCAAATTCATCTGATGGTTGCTTGGAACTTTGCCTACAGAAAAGCTCGTATGACTTCTGAAGAATTTATAAATCAAAAACATTTTAGAAGAAGGATTAAATTGACTGAAGAAATTTTAAATCTCATATTAGACTCTGATTATAGGAATATTGTATTTAAAAAAATGTTTATGTAATAAGCTTATTTTTAAATAAAACAAATATATATAAAAATTCATTTTTTTATTACAAACATCAATTATTATTACAGCATTAATTACTATTACATCACATCTCCCTTGAAGATCCAAGAGTTATAAGATTTATCTAATCCTAACCATTTTAAAAATACTTTGTTTCCTTTCTTTCTTAACACTTTTTCCACCAGATATACATTTGGGTGTCTTACTTTTTGAAGTTCTTCCTCATAGAAACCTCCTTGAATATCTATCCCGTTTCCATCTTGAATCAAATACGTTGTTGGATTAGTCAGCTGGATTTTTTTTATTTGAAAATTTCGTTTGACCAGTTGGGTGTGTAACCTTTAGAAAATTGTTCACGAATCTTGCTTATTGGTACTCTATCACTGACACGAAATTTTGGTGATCTGGGATCCACAGTTTTCCTATGGGTATAAGCTGATTTCAAGATTTCCATTTCATTCTTTTTGTTAACTTCGTTTGGTTTTTTTCCGATTGTTGAATGCTTAGTATTATTGTATTCTGTAATTATTTCTTTAAGAAAGCTGATCCATTTAGAATTACCTAGTAAACTAAACTTTTTCCACATTTTGTTTTTTATAGTTCTATTTACTCTCTCTACAATACTAGCTTTCATATTAGAAAATGTGTTGTAATGATTAATTTTGAACTGCTCCATAAGTTTCTGAAAGTCTTGATTAAAGAATTCTTTACCCTGGTCAGTATTCAGATTTTTTGGGGGAGTTTTTAAAGTTAATAGAATTTTTTTCATTGCAGCTGTTACATCTTTACCAGTTTTGGATTTTACAGGTTCTGCCCATACAAATTTAGAAAACACATTTATTACCATTAAAATATATCTTAAACCCCTATTAAATTTCGCATATGGCTGCATTTCTATCAGATCAGCTTGAAATAGATCATTAAGCCCTTTTACAATTGTTCGTCTCCTTCTATATCGCCTTCTCGCTAGTTTATGTAATTCATTTACAACGACTTGCTTAATTTTACTCATTATTAATTTATACCTTACTCTCGAAAATAAATCCCATAAATAACTTTACCTCCTTCTAAACCGTTTATAAAAACCCTTTATCGCTGACTGTGTAAAATATGAAAAAGTCATCTCAGTTTTTTTTAGTAAGTTCTTTAATTTTATTTTCCACTGCTTCAAATGATTTTTTATTTTCATTTCTAATTTCTTTTATTGATGAATTTATTTGGGTGATGTTGTTAGTAAGATCAGAAATTTTTACATTAAATTTATTTTCCATTGTTTCAAATAATTTGTTATTTTCATTTCTAATTTCTTTTATTGACGAATTTATTTGGGTGATGTTGTTATTAAGATCAGACATTTTCACATTAAATTTAGTTTCCAAAACAACATTTGATAACGTATAATTTTTTTTGAAACCACCTAATGTTGAATTCATTTCTTCTCTTGCATAATTCATTGTATCATTAAATTCTTTTCTAGAAACTTCAGCAGCTCTTTGAACTAATTCATTTAATGATTTTATTTCTTTTACTAATTTATCTTCTAGATTTTTTAGATCTTTTCCTAATTGAAATTCTGCATTTGTTATATCTAATGTCATTTTTACAATTTTTTTTCTATATTTTTTATATCTGACGCTGTCTTTTCAGCTTTGTGTAATATATCTGTATAAGATATTTCAAGTTCTTTTATCAGTAAAGAAATCTCCTCGATTTTTGAACTATTATTTTTAATTTTAATTAATATATCCTTTTTAGAAACTTCCATTATAGCTTGCACTACTTGTAGTAAGGATTCTAATTCTTTTTGTAATTTTTCATCAATTACCTTTGTACAATTTCCCTCGTCAAAAGAAGTTTCAGATTTGGTTTTTAGATGGTTTAATTGCTTTAGTATATCCTCGATTTTTTCATTATTTTTTGTAATTTAATCTTTGAATTTTGTTTCAATTTTTTCATTTTCGTTTTGAAAATCCTCCTTCAATTTGTCTTCTAAATATTGTAAATTTGATTTATATGCATTGATTTTAATTTCAAATTCTTTAATTTGTTCTTTAAATTCATTAACTTTGTCGGTATCTTTTTTGTGAATTAGAAAATGAGTGTTTCAAGATTTTGTGTATTTTTATCCATAACGTCATGTATTTTCTTAAAATTCCCTACTTCTTCTGCTACTCTATCATTAAGCATAATAGTAAAATTTTGAAACTTTGATGTAATTTCCTTGGAAATACTATTCTTGGTGTTGTCAATTGCTGAAGTATCCTTAATTATTGATTTAATTGATGTAATTTCATTTTTTATTTCATTTTCAAAATCATCAACTTTATCATATTTTAACTTCACTACGTCAAAGTCATTTGCATATTTAGAAACTTTCTGAGAAAATTTTTCTACTACCTCATCATTTCCATCAACAGTATTTTTCAAATTAATTATCTTGTCATTATATTCAGGAATAACTTTATCCTCAAATAACTTAATCTTTTTTGCAATATTTTGTATGTTGTTATCATATTCATTTATTCTCTTATTTAAATTATTAACGTCACTTTTCAACTCGGGATCTAAATTTTGAATTAATTTGTTTTCAATATATTTTACATCGCTTTCAAAATTTTTTATTATTTTCTCTTCAACATTTGATAATATTTTATTTTCTAATGATAATAATGTGTTTAGAGCAGATTTTTTTGAAATATGACGACCAAATTTATCGATGGTCATTTTAGAAATGTTTAAAAGTATCTATTATGTTCTTTTATATAATAATATTCGCTTCTCTTAGTTCTTCAATAATGGAAATAATTTCATTGTTATGACCAGTGTGTCCCGCAAGCATGGATGCTACCAATAGTTGAAGTCTCTCAACAAGTTCGTTTACATTATCCCAATATATGTAATCTGTATTAGGTTTATTAACTTTTAAAGTTATACCAAATCCGGTTTTTTTTTAAGACATTCGACTTTCTCTATATGGAGCTTTGCGTCTTTCAAAAAATCCCTGGATTGCTTGTTGTGATTCGGGATTTAGAGTTTTAGTTTTTGTAATTCCTTTGCTTTGCAAATAAGGTCCTATTATAGAAATATATTTATGTGATCCATTTCCCTGCACCTGCTCATTTGGATCATTATTTCTACGGTATGCATTGGTTCTTTTTAAAATATCCATATAATTTTCCAAATCTTGTTTTTTATACCCTATTGGTTCTTTTTTAAATAATAACTCATATAAACCTGGTGTACCTGTATAGGTTATTCCTTCAATTTTGATGTTTCTACCAATAATTTCGACAGGTTTTTGAGTTAAACCCAAAAAGAATTTCTCGGTTTCCAAATCATGAACTATTCCATATTGGTGATCAAACTCATGTTCAACATCTTTTACACCGCCATCAATATATTGGCGCGGTAATTCATCAAATCCTGATAAATATTCTTTATATAAATCTGTATCAACAAATGTTCGAACTGTTTGCCGTGTTTGTTCTAGTATATCTGAAAGATTTCCTATTGTGGAATGTGAATCTGAAGAAGGGGTAGTTTCTGCAATAATACTTGTTTGTTGTATAGATGGCATTTGACTTGCTGAAGCTAAACTCGCGTCCCAGTCAATAATCGATGGTATTTCTGTAGGAAGGAGTGGAGTTTTTCCCGTCTTTCTTTTTTCTGGTGTTGATGTTCCATATTGTAATTTTAGGGTGTTAGTGTTTGAATTGATCTTTTTTGTGGTGTTTCATAAATTTTTTTAATTGGTGTGTGTAGCTCTTCCTTTATTTCAACAGGTTCAATTTTACCAATCGTTGAAATTAATTCTTGTAAGGGTTGAGTTATCGGTTTATATGTTTCCTCCAATTTAGTTTGCGCCTCAAATTCCGCATTTTTTAAACTCTGATATTTTTGTTTAACAGCTTTTCTTGATTTAATTAGCTCTCTTGCTAAACGTTCATCCATGATTGGTATAATTTACCATCAAACGTTTATTTTTATAAGTAAATATATGAATGGAATCCTTTTCGATATCGGCCAGATTTCACATTAGAGTCTTTGTCTATTACCAAAAATCCAAATTTATCTTTCCAACATATTAAGCACAACTCATTAAATTGGTTGAATGACATATCAACATTAACATCATCATCATAAATATGTTTTAAGTTTGTTCGATCTTGTTGAAATATAACAATTAAATTTGCATTGTCACGAATTAATTGTTTCGGAATAGAAGAATATGTTTGACATAAATAAAAACAATCAGTATTTTTATGTCTTCCGAAACAAAAATAATCTTTTACAACATTCTGATTACAACACACTATATCATCAAATATTATTATAGAGTTTGGTTTAACTTGTTTTGGTGAAACAATTGTTTCTTCATTTTCAGATTCATAGTATCCAATTTTTTTCAAAGGTTTAAAAAGTGTTCTCAAATATTTGTACTTTGGTTGATATAAGGATTTTGAATAAACATACAGATTTTCAAATCGCAAACCATTCGGATCTTCAATTAAACTAATAATAACATTGGTTTTGCCACAGCCTGACGGGCCAATAATTAACCCTCTTTTACTATTTCCCTCAAACAGTTTTCCATGTTTTCTAAAACCATTCACTGAACTTTCATGATCCTTAATTGTTATAGAGTATGGTTGTTTCTCAACTCTCATTTTATATATAAAACAAACTATTAATATTCGGTATTGTGATGTAACTGGTTAGTTATCACTAGGATTGTGACTATATATAATGTTTCCATCACATAATAAACGAATCATTTACAAGACAAACAGCAAAAGGAAAGGAAGTGGTTTAGTAAACTCATTAATCAATAAATTACCCTTTGAATTGCATATTCCTGGTTATAATTTTTGTGGACCTGGAACAAAATTGGAAAAACGATTGTCAAGAGGTGATAAAGGTATAAATTTATTGGATGAGCCTTGTAAAGAACACGATATTGTTTACTCACAATCAAATGATATAAAAAGAAGGCATTTAGCTGATAAAATATTAGCTGACAAAGCTTTATCAAGGTTCAAAGCTAAAGATTCGAGTTTTGGGGAAAAAACTGCTGCACTAGGAATTACTGGTGCTATGAAAATTAAAAGAAAATTAGGTATGGGACTTCGAACGAGAAGAAAGTTCAAGCGAAAAACCCGAAAAGGACGAGGACTATCATTATCTCAGGTAATTTCAAAAGCTAGAAAAGGAATTAAGGGGAAACGTTTTAAAGACCTAAATGAAAGTATTTAAACTGCTTTAAAAGCTATTAAAAAAACAGGTAAAGTGTTACCTCCAAAGAAAAGGGTAATTCCAATCCCAAAGACTGGCGGATTTCTTCCACTTATACCTTTATTTGCTGGTTTGTCTGCTCTTGGTGCTCTTGGAGGAGGGGCTGCAGGTATTGCTAAAGCAGTAAATGATGCAAAAGCAGCCAAAGCGAAATTAGAAGAATCTAAACGACACAATCAAATGATGGAGTCCATTGCGGTAGGAAAAAAAGGAAGTGGACTTTAAAACCCTATAAAACAGGATGTGGATTATACTTGAAACCTTATTCAAAAAACTGCTAAAACATATACCTCGAAAAGCACTTACAAATTATGATTTACTTAAATACGTTAAATATTTACAAATTCCCAACTTTCGTGGTATTTTTATGAGGGATAAATTACCAAAAAAGATAAAGATAATTGAAAGTGCAATTGTCAATCTAGATAATCATAGTGGTGCTGGTACTCACTGGATAGCATATACAAAAAAAGGAAAAAACATAATATATTTTGATAGTTATGGTAATTTGCGACCCCCTTATGAATTAATTAAATATTTTTATAGCGACCAAAATAATAATATTGTTAATTATAATTATAACAGTTATCAAAACTTTAACAAAACAAATTGTGGTCAATTGTGTCTAAAATTTCTTTATAACCATATGTAACACGTAATTTTAGTTTATTATTAAACACATTTTCAAAGTAAAATGTCATATAGTTTTGTTCTTAGCGGCAATTCCGCTATTTTAACATCAGAGTTACATCCTCCAATATATTTACATGAAGATGTTGAATATGTTATCGGTCTTGTAAATTTCGAAACATTTAATGCAATTCCCAATATTGATGTTGGGAATAATGTATTAATTCATGATGAAAATTTAGAAATAGCCATACCCCCAGGTAGCTACGAATTAGAAGACATAACAGATTTTTTAAAAAAACACTTGAATGAGGATAAAATTAGTTTTAGTCTTTATGCAAATAATAATACTTTGCGTACACATCTTAAATGTTCAGCCCCCATAACTTTTCGTGAAGGAACTATTGGTAAATTATTAGGGTTTAAAAATGGGCGATTGGAAGCCAACATTGAACATATATCAGATTTTCCCGCAGAAATAATTAAAGTAAATTCAATAAATATAGACTGCAGTATTGCAGAGGGATCATATTTAAACGGGAAACCTGTTCATATAATACACCAATTTTTCCCGAGCGTTGCTCCAGGGTTCAAAATAATTGAGTCACCTCAAAACGTCATATATTTCCCAGTCACCGTTAAAGTAATTGATAAAATAGCCATTAAAATAATAGATCAGGAAGGTGATTTGGTTAATTTTAGAGAAGAAACCATAACCATCAGACTACATCTTAAAAAAGTAGATGAAAGATGGTAATATTATATAACAATAAATCTGCAAACTTTACTAGAAAATTTAATAATAAAAACATTAATAAGACAAGAAAGAAACCAACTTCCTTTAGTAGGAAATCAAACTTCCAAAGGTTAACACCTTCTAATAGAAAATTTCTTCAAAGTTTGGGTTTTAAACTTAAATAAAAATGGATTATTTAAATGTAAGAGAAAATGTATTGGTTGATGAATCAATATTAAGCTGGGAAATTCTTTCTTTCGATCCTTTTAATCCTACAAAACTCGGACCAAATGATGAAATCAGAATTGCTTTGCAACAAACAGGAAAATATCCTTTACCTTGCAAAAGTGAAATTTATGTGGAATTGCAAGTAACTAAAGAAGATGATTCCCCTTTAGCTAATACTGTTTTAATTAATAATGCTCCGGCATTTTTATTTAAAGAATTGCGCCATATTTTAAATGGTGTTACTATTGACTCCGTTCGGGATATTGGTATAACTTCAACTCTTAAGGGATATATTTCATTTAATCAAAATGAAAGTGCTAAATTGGAAAATGCCGGTTGGTATCCGAAAACAAAATCTAAAGAAAAAATTATGACTGATGACAAAGGTAATGTTTCATTATGTATACCATTAAAGATGTATTCAGGATTTTTTGAAGATTATAATAAGATTATTCTTAATTCACAACAAGAACTTATTCTAATAAGAAGTAATGATGATACAAATGCATTATTATCCAGTAATGAAGATGAAAAACCCAAAATTAAAATTACAAAGTTGTGTTGGAGAGTTCCCCATCTTACTGTAGCGATTCCGCAAGAATTAGCACTTACTAAAATTATTGACAAAAATAGTGATATACTAATAACCTTCCGAAGCTGGGAATTAGTTGAATATCCAGAGTTATTGGAAACTACGAGGCACAACTGGCCCGTAAAAACATCTACAAAAGTCGAAACGCCACGTCATGTTCTAATTGCTTTTCAGAAAAATAGACGTGGTAATCTAAAAATGGATATGAGTAAATTTGATCATTGTAATTTAAGAAATATGAATGTCTTTTTAAATTCAGAAAGATATCCTTACAATGATCTTCAACTTGATTTTGAAAATAATAAATTTGCTACTCTGTATGAAATGTTTACAGACTTTCGTCAAGGGTATTATAACTCTCCAGTGGAACCAATTTTTAATCCAAAAGAATTTAAAGAAAATGCTCCTATAGTTTACATTAATTGTTCACATCAAAGAGATTTACTACAAACAGGTCCAGTAACCATGAGAATTGAATTTGAAACCAAGGAAAAAATTCCCGCTAAAACAGCGGCATATTGTGTTATAATTCATGATAAAGTTTTCAGTTACAATCCATTAACAAAAATTGTGAAACAGCTGTAATACAATTTCCTTAAGATAAAATACTCCTTTTAAACAAACCGCTACTTATGCTTAAGAGCGCATGCGTCAATTTTGATATTTATTAACGTAGCCAAACCAGAATTCTTCATTTATATAATGTCTTACGAGATTTCAGTTCGAGATTTTCAACTTAAGTTGCAGAAATTAAAAAAACAAATAAGTGAATATCAATTAAAAGTAGAAATGATCAAGAAATTCAAATATTTGAAAATATGAAACTTATTCTAGATCTTCAAGGATTCAAAATTGAAAATAATAAATTTATTGTAAAGGAATTAGCAGCTTACGATGGGCAAAAGGCAAGTCATTTTATTTTCAAAGCTCCATTTCCGATGGGTCATTTACCATCCTATTTACACAAACAAGCTCTGTGGTTAATAAAAAATTACCATTGCATTGAGTGGTGTGAAGGATTTACGCCATTACACAAATGTGGAGATATCATAAGAGATTTAAGTGCTAAGGTGGACTATGTTTATGTAAAAGGGAAAGAAAAGGCAGATTTCGTAAAGAAATATTCCATGAAACCAGTTATCGAGATTGATGAACAACCCACCCTAAAGAAAATGGATCCTTGCTGCTTTTATCATCAAAAAATACCATGTGTATGTGCATTATCAAATGTTTATTACCTTTACAACAATTTTTTTATGTAATAAAAGACTTGATTACAAATTATATGTTTTATTTTCTAACATTGTTCTAATACATGAAATATTATTATTTAATCCTAGTTCTTGAAGTTTACATATTAAAATATCTATATTTTTATTTTTTAAATATTCGCTAAAACATTTAGCTGCTAGTAAACATAATTCTGCATGTTCCATATAATTTAAAAACAATATAATATTCTGCGCTTCACTTTCTTGACCTTCATATGCATAAAACTCGGAACAGGCTGCGGACATCAAAAACTCTTCATACATTTCTCTTATTAATAATTCCATAATAAATCCTACACTAAAACCTCCCTGTTTCTCAATATCTCTTTATCTCTCTCTTCCTCTTCGACGATTTCTTTTAATATATCAGGATCTTTTATATAATCCTTCAATATCCTTAAAAAGTAATTGAATCCTATTTCCTTTATTTCATGAACGAACTTCAGTAAATTTTGTGTTTTTCTATAATTTAAACAGGCTTCTGCAGCTAATTGGTATTGGAAGGCAGTCTCATAATATACCTGTGCCCACTCGGGGTGCGTTTTTCTTAGCATTGCATTCTTTAATTCGGAATTTTGAATTTTAGTAAACTGTTTACCTAATTTGATTATTTCATTTTGCAAATCACTGTTCATAACTACCACTTATTTTTAATTTAACACTTTTCGTTATTAGTGGTGAATCTTCTATGTAAGCTTAAGACTAACTGTGAATGAATGTAGCTCGCTCAGATTCAGTCCTTTAAAATACCAGCTCCCCTCCAACTACTGTGGTGGTTAGGAAGGAGGTAGGAGGTGGAGCAAAAAGAGGCGGAGTTTATGAAACCAATCGGAATAGGGGGCGAACTTGGGCAGCCAATCAGAAACAAGGTCATTCTTGGCTGACCAATCAAAAAAGTGGTGGGGGGGTGAAGTACAAGCCCCCTATTCCCACTACTCAAGTGCTATCGTTGTTTTCGTGTTAATCCTTCTTCATTTACGCCATTTATGGGTGATTTACCTCTAGCTCGAGTTTCCCAAGTTAAGGCATTTTCCCATTGTGGTGTGGATTTTGCTGGTCCTCTATCTATTGTCTTGAGCAGGTATCGAGGTATTTGTATTCAAAAGACGCATATGTGTGTGTTTATCTGCCTTAGTACCAAGGCAGTACCTCTTGAACTTGTTTCTGATTTGACATCGGAAGCTTTTCTCGCTGCCTTTCGCAGATTTAGCGCTCGACCGGGAAAATGCAATGCCATTCTACAGTGATCGTGGGACCAATTTTGTGGGCGCTTATAATTTGCTATTATCTTATTGTAAAGGTTCGTCCGAGAAATTAGGAATTGTATGGCGATTTAATCCTCCTGCCTTACCCCATTTCGGTGGAATTTGGGAAAGTGCAGTGAAATCGGTTAGAACCCATTTAGTACGTGTTGTGGGCTGTCAGATTCTTACTTTAGAAGAATTGACAACACTTTTAGCGCAAGTTGAAGCCTTGCTTAACTCGCGCCCCTTGTCTAGTCAGCCCAGATCCTAACTATTTGACCAGGTTAACTTCTGGTCACTTCTTGACAACGGAACCGTTAATGTCACCTCAAGATGAAAACCTTATCGATATTGAACCAAATCGTCTTAATCACTGGCAGCTGCTTCAACAGCTGCACCAACATTTTTGGAAAATGTGACATATTGAGTATCTTCATACTCTACAACAGAGAGCGGAGTGGAATCTTCCTCAGACTGCTCCCGCAGTCGGAACATTAGTTGTAGTGAAGGATTCGAATGTTTTACCTTTGCGATGGTTACTGGGTCGCATTGTAAAGATTTATGAGAGTCCTGATCATATTGGTCGAGTGGCTCAAATTCGCACCACTAAAGGACTATTGGATCATCCATTAGTCCAACTGTGTCCGCTACCAAACCAATAGTTGAAAATTATTAAACGGAATGTGATATCAGCATTGTTCACTTAATAAGTGTTACAAGTATTACTTTTTGTTTTGAGGTTTAAGGGATATTTGTTGAGCATGAAAAATAATTTTATTTTTGGTGGGCGGAACGTTTGGTATTAAAGTGTATAATTTATCGATTCCGCGCCTTAATTAGAATTTAGTTCTTTTCATTTTACAATTCACAATTGGTACTTGTGCATTTGACCCTGAATGCGCGCAGCTGTAACCGCATGAGTCCGTGAACGAGTGAACGTGTGAAACAAGTGGTGCTTTACCTAGCAAATTTTGCGGTGTATCTTGTGGCCTCAACAGCTCCAAAATCCAAATAGGATTTAATTGTTGGCCATAAGTGGTTATGTTATTCTGTTGTTACAGCGACCTTGTTGGTTATCTGCTGATAGAAGCAGTCAACATTCTTTAGTTTAGTTGGATCAGTCGAATATTTAAATGAAAAACTTTAATCCAAAAAATTGCAAAACATGAAATTAGCGGTACACACATTGCCGCTTGTGTAACTCACGATGCCTGGAAACTTAATAAAAATATGCTTGATCAAAATTTTGAAAAAAATATGAAAAAGGTCATAATTTTTTAGCGACAAGTTTTACACAGAGTTTCAGATATTACTTTGATATTGGCTCTATATAATCTACCATTTAGAGGTCATTCTGAACATAATAATGATGAATCCAAACAGGGTAATAATATACCTGTTATTGCATTTTCCAAAGCTACTGAAACTTCTAAAAGGTTCAATAAAATACTTAAGCCCCAATCACACAAAATAAGTTTATTCATATGTTGGGAACCGAGGTAGAAAACAAAATCTTTGACGCAATTGGGGCAGCTCAATTTTATATAATTTTATACACTATACAAGATATATGTAAAATAGAACAGTTGAATGTTCTTTTGCGCTATATTCTTTTTCATAAAAATGATAATAACGAAATCATACAGGTTGAATGTAAAGAATCGTTTACAGGATTTATTAAAAAAAAACTTCTCTGTTAAAAAGTGTAGAGAACAGGGTTAGAATGGTACTGCTGTTAGGAGCGGCACTTATAACGGCTTGCAATCTAAAATTCTAGAGCCAATAAGATAAATCGCTGGGTACCTTTTAAGACTCTGTGTTTCCGTTAAGAGGCATTTTAGGAATTTTTTTCTATGACAAAGTAGAGTTATTTTGATCTTCTTTGTATGCTCCCAAGAAATTAGGATCTACTTACCGGACACCCGATATAAAAAAGGGATATCAAGAAAAACAGCAACTCATATATCCAAAGCAATTTACTGAAGTCAATTGGAATGCATGCTCCCTATATACAGTAATTGCAGAAAGCCAGCACTGATAAACTCTAAAACGGTGGAAATTACAACTCTACGTAGTATGATTAAAAACCATCATCCCAATCAACTATGTAAATTGTCCAATCACTTATTATATGAATTCATAAAACATCCAGCTTTTTATTGCGAGAGTTGCTGTCTTGACAACTAAGTTTGAAAGAAAACCTGAAACTTGACCAATGATAGAAAAACTGTGTAAGACCAAGGATCCAAACCAAAAGTCAGAGAGAAGACGTCCATTAACGATACTGGCAGATCTCATATTTAACTTTTAATATAGTTTTTTCTTTATTTTGCAAAGACTTGTAGAGGCTTGAAAATCAAATATATAAAAAAGGTTTTTATGCTGAAGGACTTTGTTCGTTGGTCTATGGGGTTCGTATTTATATATTTCCCAACAAATTATAATCATAATAATATTTATTTAATTGTAGTGTAGTATAATGTTTAACCCAGCCTAATGAAATGAAGTTCTGTAGTTAACATTATTTAAATATAAAATTAGTTACTTATTTAAATGAAAATTTCAAATATCTTAAAAATTGTTGTTTCTCAAATTTATTATAAGATATTTGGTGAAAAGAATTATGTTAGATCTAATTGTTTAAAACTAAGATACTCGGCTGTTATGGACATACGGACATAAGTATTTATCTTAAATCTATAAATAGAACTAGCCGTATTAAAACATTTTTAAATATCACGATCATACTATTGAGTTATGAACAGAATTCAACATATTCAACTTTCTAAGAATACTTTAATTAAAAATTCGAACATATTAAAAATATCGGGATACCACATAATTAACATTTCAATTGTTTATTCAAAAAATAAAACGTCTTAAAAAAAATGAGTCGTCAACATATTGCTTTTCTTTAATGATAAGTTATTTTTAACAACCAAAAATAAAATACAATTTTTTAATACTAATCGCTGTCATTTAGCGCCTGAAATTTCATTTGCGCATGTTTATTAACTGCTTTCACCGTTCAACCCACGCCACCGGGTGAATAAGGATATGAATGATGAAAGTATCAAGAATACTAATTCGTCATTTTTCAGGGGATGTGACTGTTTACTTCACGTTCCCCACTTCGAGGATAGGGCCCCTGTCCTTCATGCGTGTTACATGGTGGAAATACATAGAGGGTTCTTGCTTTGAATGCGATCTGCAGGCTCGCGACTGCCAACCACATAATACACCATATAACACGCGCGGAAAACTCCAGTAGTATATGCTCGAAGAACTAAACTAACAAAGTTTATCACATGACTATTAAAATAGATATAAACGGTTGTTTATGTTAAAAAAAAGATAATGTTCAATATTACGGTTTTTACAAGAGAATCTGAGTACAGCACTATTACCAGACACAAATTGTGCAACAATGAAATTTTCAATTTCTTGAAAAAATAAAAAGGTGTATCCAATGAATAATTTATCTCATCCGGTCTATTAACAAACAGCAAATAATAACTCTCTTTAACAAAATATTTTAAAAAACGGCCCATAAACATCAGTATACACAAAAAGGAGGTAACAAATGATCGTATTTATAAATAAATATTAGAATGTTCACTACAAAATAAGAATGGTTCAACAAGTTTTCTTAGAAACGGATCGACTTTAAAAAAATAGTGATGGCAAAAGTTTTAGTTCTTAATATTAACAAGTACATATACACCACTACACAACTAAATACAAACTAACTTCAAATTGTAGCTGGAATAATAATATAGAATTGATGATGACTACTTGGATATGACTTATGCTGGCTTTGAAAATACTTTGTCCTACTAAATGACAAATTGATCCTGCTGCTTTTATCGGGATTTGGCAGCCCTTAAATAGTTATTTTCGAACAATGCTTTCTTAAAACTTTTGTATTAATTACTTCCTTCTACCTAATAATTAACCAATTATATTATTAATATGTGTAAATGTTACTTACATTATAAAGTTGACCAGTTATACTATTATACATATAACAAACTATTTAACTTATATAACTTAATTTCATTACGTCCAAATTGTTTTATTTTTCGTTAATTTCGATTAGTTATCATAGCAGCATTTATTTAATTAGCTCCTGTGATATATTTTTAAGCACTATAAAAATGTACACCCACAAACTTGGTCAAAATAACACGCAGTAATATTATGAGAATAATCCAATAAATCATACAGTGCGACCGTAAATGTTTCAGTAATGATTGTTAAGCTTTTGTGGACTTTGTTTCAATACGCTCTTAAAAAAAAGAAATGAGCTAAAAACATGTCTTGCTACGCTATTATACTGTATTCTAATATCTTGATATATTGCATGTATTTTTTCATTTAGCAGGAGCACATTTCTAACTAGTAACATGGAAAATAACTATAAAAAAGTGCGTTCTAATATTCCAAAAAATTACAAAAAAGTATTTACACATACCATCATAAATGAAAAATTGATAAAGGAGGCATCCTGCTGGTAACGCCTCCGGTTTATTTTTATTTTATCATCTCTTTTTCTCTTACTATTTGAATCAAAAAAAAAGCTGAATAAGCCGTCAATTATTTTTCTCTATTCACCTCGATCGCAAGAGGAAAATAATAAAAACGAGAAAATATCAAATCAAAAACATTTACAGAGATCTGAAATATTCAATAATTTGTTTAGCACAGAAGAAAATTTTATTATTTCCTCTAGATGAAGGGTAGTAGTTATTCCGGGGAAAATAAAGAACAGAAAGTACATAAATGTCACTTAAGAAATAAAAATATAATAAAATTACGTTCCTATAATTTTGGAATTTATAATGATTTTTGTTATCATCAATGGTATTTTAAGTGCTCATGGATATTGATGGAGAAAATAATATATTATTTTCTATAAAATATAGTTCAAACAATTAAATTTTCAAAAGTACATAAGGGCTAAGAATATCATAATATGCAACAGACTATTATTTTTGATTGCGGTAATTAAAACTATTAATATTTTAAGAAAGCAAAGAATTTATTATCCACCTGATATTCATAAGAAATACAAAAACGGTTTATTTTAATTATCAAAAAGTATAGGCAAACAAAAGAAGAGTCCTTAATTCGGGATGTTACAAAAAAAATTACGCAGTCCTTTGAGAACAATAAAAGGACATTAATTTCTCCGTTTTCTCCAGCTCTTGTAAAGTTTTTATTGTCTACCGGTTTATCACAAATTAACTTTCTTATATTGCGTTAAAAAAAAAACTGCTTTTGGATAAAATTTTAATTAAAATATTTTTGTGTTAAAAACTTTTTGATGAATATTTTGAAAGTAATGTATTTCTCATTGGGGCGAAAGAGATAAAATAATTTGTTTGACTTCAGATTAAAAAGGAAATACTATAAACCACATATTTTATAAGATTAAACAATATTTTTATACACGAAAAAAAATTTTTAATACTGGTAACTAGCTTTTAGTACCATTTTTGGAAAATGTATCCAAAAAAACCACGAAAATAATTTCATTAAGCCAATGTTAACCCATTCACAAATCACAACATATGGTCGAAATATTTTTTTGCTACTAGAGTCGCATTGAAAGATTTTAGGCTCAATACACTTGATGAAGTGCAATATGTAAGTCCACACAAATTCTTGAACACAAGAGACTAGTACTTCATTTTTCATGCTCAGGATCCTTATCACTATCCGGACACACTAATTTCGTAATTTTTGTAACATTACTAAAAGTTATAAATAAAAAAACGCGTTGATACCGGTGTTTTTTTTAAATATAGATTTGGAATCATCAATTATTGTGATTATATTGAATGTTATATAGTGTTTCCAGATTTTTGATATTTTCAGTAATAGAAAAATATGGTTAATACAATTACATAAATATCCGCAAAAATGAAGAGTAAATCCAACTAAAGTCAACTATATTAATAACGAAAAAAAGAAAACTTAAATTATTTTGGCTTGGTCTGAACCTGAACTAACTTTACTGAAATTAGCCTGAATTAAAAATAACTAACTAAGACTAATCAGAATAACCCTGAATTGAACAAAACCAGCTATAATTCTCTTTGCCAGAATGTAAAATTTAAGTATTAGATATTCAAATTTATTTAATTTTTAAAAGTTGCACTTTTCCCACTTCCCCCACAACAATTGAAAATATTAATGATTTAATAATTTTAATCTAGGATGACACCGACAAGAATACAATGATAAAATTTACAGAACTAAATATAGAAAAATCCCTTTATGATTAATATATAACGAATAATCTTTTTCCTTTACCGAATAATTACGAAGATTCCCATATATTTCAGGGTAGACGAATATGATTGCACTATAATTGCAATACCTTTTTTTTAGAATTTTACATTCCAGACTTTTTACAAAGAATAACCCCGCATAAAATACTTGCCTGGAAATAAAACTTTAGAAAACTTTGTTATTATTTATCTCTGAATTGATTTTTTTAATGGCCAAAATTTAATTAAAAATTAGTATTTATTTGTTGAGCGCCAGGTAAAAAATAATTATAATAATTTATTACTATTCTTTACCAATTTTAAATGTTCTCAATTTTCAAATTATCTATATAGATATACATGTGTTCCTACCTGATTGACTCCTTCTCAGGTGAGTTCAGTTGTTTATCAGATATCAATCAGATAATCAATACACAGAATGATTAAAACACAAATATAAATTTTATTTAACAATATAAACAAATGGCACAATATTATTAATAAATATTTGATGAAAGTAAATGGTCAAAACTTTTATCTTTCAACCAACACTATTTCTAATCAATATTACTTATTATTTACTTTTATCTACCATGTATTGTCTTTTAACAACCTGTATCACAAAATTGGCAACGTTTTAGTTTCGCAGTCGTCTACTAGATGGCTTTAGTGCAGTTTTAGATGGAACGCGTCGTTTATTTCTTAAAATAATATTTTTTAAAACAAATTGTCGTGTGCTGTGTTGTGATTCAAGTAGTTAATATAGTCTCACACCTAATATTGATGATGATAAGTATTATTATTCTAACAAGGTTAGTATAGCAAAATTTCATTTATTAATTTAATTATTTTAATTTTAAGAAGAGTTAGGTTATTATTGGATGCTAGTTTTCAATGTCTACGAAAAATTAAAAGCTTTCTACTACCTAATATAAATACCTTATTATGTTTTCTTTTACTTGGTCCCAATATATTATAAAACACAATTCCAGTTTTTTTTATTTATTTTCTTCTTTGAAAAACTTCCAAATCTCCAAAAATATTTTTGTTGTCGTACCGTATAAAGTAAGGAAATGACAAAATATTATCCAACGTCTCGTTCCCCTATTTTTTTTTATTTGGATTCCAATTAATTTTTCTTATGTTCTTCTTATCACAATATATCATATTTGTTGTTGTCTGAGAGTTGAACAATTACTTTACACGACAAAACTTGGAAACTTTTACGAATTACTTTAATTAAATTATGAAATTCTTTTTAATTGAGAACAAGAAAACACATAACGTCTTTTAAAAAACAGAATATTTTACTTTTGTTTTCTTGTGACGTAGGAAAACTTCTGTTTCTTTTTTTAAATAATTGAAAATTTGAGGTTATATAAATTTTCAGGAGCTCGAGAAATGCAGTGCTTTCAGTAAACTGATAAATTCAACTCTTCCTTCAACCTAAATCTGACCATCGAGCATTATTGAGCTTGCAATAAATAAACTATAGATTTCTCGACATTTTGATATATGCAAAAGCCATTTTGGCTCATTATTTATATATAAAAATTGATCAAAATTAAGACTTTGCACATTGAAATTTATGACAATATTACTCAAATTTTGATCGAGAAAACTCTAAAATGTTTATTGTTGCTTTTGACATTATTACCCTATTATTTAGCATAATTTTCTTAACATATTAGTACCAAAATTGCTTAAAATGAACTTAAATCGACCTTATAAACTAATTAAATCTATCTTACATTCTACAGTTTTACACAAATCATTGCTTTAATTTCTACTAAATGTATTAACACCTCCTCTAAGTAGTTCAATACATAGTTTTTTAATGAACTTTAGTTTTTATCGAGAAAAATATGTCATATTTTTGAAGAATATACCAATTCTAGATTATTTACTTAGTCAAGAATTTTGGAATTTATTGTCTGTTTCTTAAAGCTATATCTGTTTATCTGTTTATTTATACGACAAATTAAACAAAACATCTTATCCTATCCTTAAATCTAATTTTATCTTATTCTAAACCGAAGTTACTAGCTTATTAACTATTAAAAGACATTGTTTAACCTTTGTGTGTCTGATTTCATCTTTATTTATCTCAAATAAAAGGGAGTCTGAGCATTTATTTATACAATATATATATATATATATATATATATATATATATATATATATATATATATATATATATATATATATATATACTTTATAGCAGTATATATTTCATAATATTAGTTTGTGTTTCTAGTTTGTAGGGTTTTAGGTTTATTTTCAACGAGTTATTTATTAATTAATTAATATTAAATTTATTTAATTAATTTTACCTTTTATTAATTTTCCCATGAGATGTCGATGAAAGAAGGTCTGAAACTTTTAAGAAAATTATATTTCCTTATTTTTGACATGTAACGCTTATGACAGAAGGTCTAGAAATCGCTAGGCTACTCTTTTTTCTTATTTTTATTACACCATGTAGCATGGAAATCCCTCTAGAAAATTAGGAGATCTTTTGATATCGGCCAAAAGGATATATAAAGGGTCCAGATTGGCTTTCGTGGGCAGTTTAGTTTGAGAGTTCGTAGATGCAAATTGAATTGTTTAACAAGTGTCAGAATTGAAGTTTTAATAAAAGGTTACTAAAACAATTCAGTGTGTGTCTCAAGACCGGCCGTCCGGAACAAATTGGTGTCGGAAGTGTGATCAAATCCAGAAGAGGTTAGGTCAGGTTAGAAAATTAGAAAAAAAAGGAAAAAGTGAATTGAAATTGTATGCCAGTGAAAACTTCAAACTAATTTAAATCAGATATTGAAGATGATACAAGACATGATTAAAAACCAAGAATATATGAAGAAAAGCCAAGAAGTGATGAAACAAGAATTAAAAGAAGATATGACGAAAAATCAAGAAGATATGAAGAAAACCCAAGAAGAGCTGAAACAAGAATTGTAAGAAGATATGACGTAAAATCAAGAAGATATGAAGAACAGTCAGTTCCAGACCCTAAAAATAAGCCAAGAAGACATAAAGAAAAATCAAGAAATTATAAAACAAGAACTAAAAATAAGCCTGGTGGATATGAGACAGAAACTTAGGACAAGTCAAAAAAATAAGAAACAAGAGCTGAAAGAAGACATTAAGAAGAATCAAGAAGATATCTTGCATAAAACAAGAAATGCAACAGACGTACATGGCGAAGTACAACATAAGATGACGGGAATTCAAAATCAGGTGCAACAATTACATTTAGAAATCGAGAAAGTAGCCAGTACAGGCATAATACAGGTAGATGGTGTTCCTGCAACTAGTGTAATGAAGCTACTTACCTTCAACGGCAAGGTATCTTGGCTTACCTATCTTCGTCACTTCGAACTCGCCGTCACCGGCAATAATTGGAGTTAACCGGAGAAGGCACATGCTCTTGTTCTAGCACTATGAGGTGCAGCTATGGAGGTTTAATTTAACATTCCCGAAGAAAAACAGAATGATTACGAGTTTATTGTTACTTTTCTGGAGATACGTTATGGGGAAGCCCACCTTGAAGAAGTTTATAAGGCCCAATTTCAAGGAAGAAGACAAAAATACAACGAAAGTCTTCAATAATATGAGGCGGATATAAAGAGCCTAATAAATTTGACTTACAAAACATATCCAGAAAAAATAAAGCAAGAGTTAGCAGCTTTATCGAAGGTTTACGAGACCCAGAAACAAGTCAAACTTTAAAAATAGCCCGACTGAAGAAAATTTTCGAGGCCTTTGTTTACCATAAGAAGAGTCAACTTTTCCTAGTATTATCGCAAGACCAACGATGAAATCTTCATGAGGCTATGAGGGGAACCTTCCATAGCAGAAATAGAATTCGTTGTTGGAAGTGTAGCCAAGAAGGGCATATACAAAGCCACCGTACGAGCGGTAATGCTCCTGAGAGTGACCCTAATGGCTGTCGGCTTCATATCGCTGATATAGGTGATGAAATTCGAAAAAGCGACTTGGAGAAAGTCTTTGCTCCTTATGGTGAACTTAAAGAAGTCTGGTTAAGTAATAGTATCCCCTGTTTTGGATTTGCTGTTTACAAAGACAAGGAAAATGCTGCAGTTGCTGTCAAGCCTTGCGATGGAGTTGAAATATGCGGTTGTCGTGTTAGAGAGACTTATGCCAGACCAATCATAAGTGGTCAAGGTCGTCGGTACTTATCGAATAACATGCAGATACAACGGTCACTTACTGTTGGTGAAGGCGATAGATAGAAGAAAGGACCGTTTCGTAAGAGATAGGAGGAGTACTCACAGCGACTATATATATATATATATATATATATATATATATATATATATATATATATATGAAGTGAAATGCGAACAGTTAATACAAACTTCCTTGTAAGGGCAATTAAGGGCTCAGTGGTGTAGTTTTATATTTACCCAATATTTGTGTCTAGTCTTATTATTCACTTTTCAATATTTTAATATTAACAATTTATTAGTAAAAAATTAATTACCTAAAAACCCTATAAAATATTGCATTAACGAACCATCTCATCAGTATTTGATCTGAAAGACTTTTTATGAACACACCATTTTATCAATCCTTTAAATAAATATTTACCAACCAAATTTGTAAAATAGCAATAACTTGTTCTCGATATTAATAAAAATACTAAAAATCACTTTACTTAACAAAGTGTCAGTAGGGTCTACTAATTTTGGTTTGGATTAAGCCTTTATGTGATAGTAGTATACATTGGGGGGAGTTATTTACCAAAGTCGTACTATTCTAATCTAAAAAAGGTAATTTTCCTAACAGTATATGCCACAAACTAGCACAGCAGCATTGATCCTGAACAAGTAATTTCTTATGTGTTTTTATTTTAGTTTTCTCTACGACACTTGTACCTTCTACAAACTTTTCCGTTGTCGAAATTATAGCCTTGCCCAAAATGTCAAAATAATTGCGTTAAAAAACAAAACACTAACTCTAGCCTACTTATTTTTTTTTATTGATGCGTTCACTAGTTGTTTTGAAAAACTGACGGGCGCAAATAAATGCAAAAAACACGTCCAGAACTAAACTGAAGCCACCTAAGCTAACTTGAACTAACCTGAGCTGAATTAATCCTTCGAACATTTCCTACTGGGGGCAGAATTCAGTCCTCCGCATAAGTTACATTGCAAGAAAATATAGGAGACGAGTACTACATACCATCTCTTGTGCCCCGAAGGTGATTGATTGGGGCGCGCTTCACTGCTGTAGTGACTGTTCGACGATTTGCCAACATCTCTTATAAACTTATCATTAAAAATAGGACTCATATGCAAGTCATGTTTAGGAGTAATTTAAAACTAATAAAAATTGAAAATTTAATATAAACAAACAAAAATTTATCCATCCACATACAGGATAACGATGAGACTTGAATTTTGTTTATGTGTCGGAAAAAATATTTACGGAACATAAATTTTTTAAACATCATTCTTTCCGATGAACTTCTGCAACAATAAAGAAGTTCGTAATCAAAATATAGGTTATGGGTCAGGGGCGGTGTGATCGCTCCTTTCCAAGACCTTTAAATTAAGGAAAAAATATACTGATTCTCTGCCGCATTAGGAAGATGGATGGAAAATATTGTTCCGGACGGCCGATCTTCAAACACACACTGTATTATTAAATAAACTATTATTTCAAAATATTTTTATTGTCAACCTTATTTTTGACACTTGTCAAACAATTTCAAATTGCATCGACGAACTCTCAAACTAAACTGTCCACGAAAGTCGACCTAGACCCTTTATATACCATTTTGGTCGTTACTGGAAGGTTCCCTAATTCTCCAGAAGGATTTCCATACAACATGGGGTAATTAAAATAAGAAAAAGGAATAATTCGGCGATTTCTAAACCTTCTATCATAGGCGTTCCATGTTAAAAATAAGGAAATCGAATTCTCTAAAAAGTTCTAGACCGTCTTTCATAATCGTCTCCTGAGATAAAATTACTTAAATAAATTATAAGCTCGTAGAAATTATACCTAAAACCCTACGAACTACAAACACAAATTAATACTATGAAATATAAAATGCTACAAAGTTCGTTACATTAGAAAATATACCTAAAATCCTACAAACTACGAACACAAACTAATACTATGAAATGTACTACGCTATAAAGTTCGTAACAATATATTACACATTAAGAGAAATTTTATAGAAAATCTAGTCAGATTTTGGAAGAACACCTAACGAAATTCTTCATTTAGATGAGTTGTTTATAGAAATCCGGTTTTAAAGTATGTGCTAACCAATTTGAATAATTTCGTTTATACCTAATATCTGGGGCATTTTAAGAATATTTTCAATCTACTTTTACTTACTTTTTATAACCCCAATAGAAAAGACACAATTCTACCAGCGATTTTCTAAAAAAAATCTTAAAAAAATTTGTTAAAAACTTTTATCCACTGTGAATAATTAACTAACCTCGAAAAAGTATAACTGGACGCACTATTTATTTTTATCAAAAATATTCTTTATTGTGGTCTCCAGACTATTTAAGCATTCTTACCTGTGTTATTTTGTTATATGACTTAAATGCCACTATATATTATACGCACTACTTCAACAAAGAATTAGGCCCTTTAATGACCCTATCTGATTAGATCAAAAAAAAAATTTTTTGAAATCCCTTTAACAATTTATTGCTCTGACACTTCTAACTTTCGCAAAGTTTACGAGATTTCGTGAAGCTTAATATTATTAAACTAGATAAACAGTCGTAAGTTTTAATTGATTTGTCGAGATACACTTATGTATTAACTAAAATAGCAATTTTTACTGCAAATTGACACTTTATTTAAGTTAAACATTTATATTCAGATCCACTAAGAAGGTTTAAGGCTTAAATCCGATTAAGCTGCCGTGAAAGTTAGATCTCCTAGTTGAAAATTTTATTTTGCGTATGGTATTGTTATAAATTATATTACATTTGTCAGAAATAACCCACCTATTTAGGGGTTTCAAAGACAAAACTTTTTTTTAGTATCTAAACCTTAGAATCAGTATGAGGAATAGTTGTTCTCGAAATTAAATAAAATATTCAATTTTTGCTGGTTATGGAATAAAAGAAAATCATTTTTTATCATTTTATTTGTAAGACTCAAAACTTCATTGGTTTCATTATTGTACTTATCTCTGCTGGTGAATTAGGATGTTAATACTTAAAACAACATGTTTCACTTAACTGTAGCTTCTTCTTATATTGGACTCTGAATGAACAAGATTTATTACAATATTCTTTTATGCTTCTAAGAGCTATGTAAATTTATAGGGTTCTTCAGTTATCTTTAACATTATTGCTGCTCATAAAATATTGGTGGAATAAGTTTAATGTTGCCGAATAATTTAAATTAGTTTGATCGTTAGGTAAAATATCATTATTTCACATTTTGTATTTTCAACCTTCGGGAAACTCATATTTCCAGATGTTTTCATCACTGTTGGGTTAATTCTTTGCATTTAAGAAGAATGTATTTCGCAAAATTAGTGGATTCATGAGAAAAACTGCTTGATCGTTTTTAGTCTTTCCCATTTTACGAAGTGATATCTCCCAAGGGCTATGCCCTTTTTGAAAGTCTTTGAGTTTATGAATTTTTTTTCGTGCTTTGTAGTTTAATATTTCTCCAGTAAGTTTTTTCCCTACTTCTGAGTTCCTCATAGAAGTGACCCTCAGATGTACCATAGAATGGCCCAGAGTCATTAAACGACATTTGTCTCCCTCTATGACACTATGATGAAATCTTTTTAAAAAGATGTAATTATGAACCACATGAAACATGAAACTAATATTTCCAGATGTTTTCATCACTATTGGGTTAATTCTTTGCATTTAAAAAAAATGTATTTCGCAAAATTAGTGGATTCATGAGAAAAACTACTTGATCGTTTTTAGTTTTTCCCATTTTTACGATATGATACCTCCCAAGGGCTATGCCTTTTTCGAAAGTCTTTGAGTTTATGAATTTTTTCTCATGCTTTGTAGTCTAGTATTTCTCCAGTAAGTTTTTTCCCTATTTCTGAGTTCCTCATAGAAGTGACTATGACTATAAGATGTACCATAGAACGGCCCAGAATCATTAAACGACATTTGTCTCCCTCTGTGACACTATGATGAAATCTTTGAATATTATAATGCGTAATTGCTAAATAAATACGAAAATTAAAAACTTCTTCTTTTTTCCAGTTTTATCAGAAATATTGTGAATTTATCTACGCGACAAAAGATCGGATACAAAATAAGGCATTATGGTCTTAATATTACTACTATTGTGATTTTAGAAGTCTCAATAATAATCTGTCAAATTTTCAATAAGTTTAAAATGATTTCAGGCGCCAAAGGAAATATTTTTTAGTAAAAGTATGTTTAAAGTACAAACGATAATACTCAATAAAGTTATTATTGATTTCAATTAAAAGATTTTATATTTTTTAACTTAACATAATTTCTTTAACTATGTCATAATGTAGGTAGTTTAATTTTTGGTGTATGATTAGTTTCGGTAAAATTTTATTTTCTGGTTATACTCTCATTGCCAAAAGTCCGTTAAATTACATTTCTGCATCAGAAAAATACAAAATATGGAGATATATATTTTTTTGAAGCATTATGTTGGTTTCACTTGATTTAATAACGGAGATTTTTCACAATTTTGACCTTAAGGGTAGGCTGACTGTTTCTTAGATAATGTTTTTCTTTGTCACACAATTGTGCATACGCTATTTAATTTTCTAGTCCTAGATGTTGGAGTTTATGAGATATATTAATAAAGCAGATGGAAGGTGGCATGTATGAAGTATAACATAGTATGATGAGGAAATCTGGGGTGAACATAGGCATATTTTAAACAATTGATTCAGGTTCCTAGCATATAAAATAGCGACCCGTAGAGTGGTGTGCTGCATGGTCAATGATTATATAGAATAGCTAGAGGTTTTTATTACTCAATTTATAATATTTTTTAGTTTCAAACATTTTTCAATTTCTGTGACTGATTTTCATTTAACGACAACATTTAATGGGATGATTTATATTATTATTTATATATGGAGAAAATAATTTTTGCCAAGTTTTACGTATTTAAAATGTATATTCTATCTGTTAGTTTATACACAATTACAAAAGAATTGGGACAGGTCATAGATTTATTTACATGTACCACATCAAATACCGAATTAACTGGGAATTCAACCGGACCTCGATATTATGATTCGAATCACATGACCACTACTCTACTGAGGTATACTGATATTTACATTTAACGGAGAAATTCTTGATAGTTTAATAAACTGCAGTATGTTGACAGTAGAACTACTTCTACTTAATAATATAATTTTGATGCTTCGTGTACTTATTCATTTCCAGTTGCAGATTTTCGGTATGCACCATCATTTTCCATGTTCTGCACCTTTAAAGTAACAGACTCACAAAAACTATAATACTGTATTTTAAAAACCTCATGGTGTAAAATAACTTTCGATAAGACATACTGGACTATTTTGTTACATTAGAAGTTAAACTTTATTCTTTTAACTCATGTTTTTTTAAATTTACAAAGGAAAATAAATTGTTGCGCTATCTTCTAAACACGATAAAAGTTTATTATCTAAAATTACATTACGTTATCGTTTAAAAAGATGTAATTATGAACCACAAAATGCTTGAGTTAATTCAGTAAAATTTGCCAATTTGTGTTTGTTCGTAAACACAAACAAAATAAATAAAGTTCTTTATTTGGATCGTTTAATATTATTTTTGCGATTTCGTAATATAATGAAGGCAAACCATATATTTACAATCGTGCATCGTTGTATAAAAATATTGCCTAAGGGGTGATCAATATTTGTTTGGTTGTTTTTGTAAAAAAATATAAAATGGCATTATGGATGACCCGGTATGCACATGATTTCTAAAGTAGCATGAAACTTTTGATGAAACTCTGTACCAAGTCCTCAGAGAGTGCTCAGCCCTTAACGAACTGCAGCAGAGACATTTCTGATATATAATATTATCACCTGAAGTCGCTAAGTTGTTTGGATTTTTCGACAAAAATTCAACCGAGTATTTTTAGGAGTACATATTTCCTGAAATAAAAATTAAATAATCGTTTTTTTTTGCAGAATTTCCCTAAAAATAAAATATCTTGCTTGCACAATATAAAAACCACTTATTGTTGTCAGTGTTCTCATTTTACATAAAACTTTTTCAACTTTTTAATTAAAATTGTGACTAATTCCACCAATTAGCTGTCCGACTAATTAACGTGATAAGTTGCCAAGCTGTGTTTAAAGGACTGCGGTATCTGGTGGAAACTCCTCGTTTAGTCAGCCGGGAATGATAAGGTCCTTTCGCAATTTCCTGTGGAAATTTAATTCAGGTCTTATGACACATGGGCTGGGTTAAACATACGAATATTGATGATTAGTTAATATATAATAAGAGCTTTTTGGGCATACCCAAATTACTCAGGAGAGTTGCTTCTATGAGAATTTGTTAAGAAATCGATAAAGGAGAAATATTCTTATTTAATGTTTTGTATATTTTAGAATTTTATTATAGTGATTGATTTTAGAATATTAAAGTAAATTTTTGTGATTTATTTTATGTTTTCTAGGGCTATAGTATTTTTTCTATCGTATTTATGTTCATTTCGACGATTTTGAGCTCCAGACTAGTTTGGCCGATATAACTCGAGGAACAATCTTTGCAGGGACATTTGATTTTTCTTTCTTGGGATATCACTTTTTAGTTTACTGACATGATTTTTAAGTAAATTATAACCTTATAACTAGTGATTATACCATGTTTCTTGAAAGCAGTTTGAAAGTTTTCGGAAATATTTGGCATATAAAGCAAGGAAAGATATTGTTTTTTATTTTAGTGTCTTCTAACTTTTCTGTTTTAGTATTTCTATGTTTGTATTTTTCTAACCTTATTTTACTTCGGCGAGGATTTGACATAAGGAACTTTTTTGCTTTTTTAATAAAATTGTTTCGAAATTCGTGGCTACTGAGGATGATGGACACTATTTAATTATTTAAGTTTTTTTTTTGGGCTGGGTGGTATTGAGAAGTGTAGTTACGGTAGCGACCGGATCACGTGGATTTTGTATAGCACTCAGTTAGTATTGGATTATTTTTATGATACAATGTCATGTCTAGAAAGTTCATATAATTATTATTTTCAATTTCTGTGGTACATTGTAGTTTTTTTTAATAGCTTTTAAATCCGTTTAAAATACATGTATCTACAGTTTTTGGAATGGCTGTTGTGCAGTCATCTATTTATCTCTAGGAAAATGGTTATTTGAATTTAAGGTTGTTATTAACTTCATATTCTAGGTCTTCTAGGACTAATTGAGCAAGAATACATTTTTTTTGTTTAAAGTATGTAGAAGTTAGTCATTTAAAGATATATTTGTGTATTTTTTGTTTTCTGGCCATTTTTTCTGATTATGTTTAAAGCTACATTTATAGGTACATTTGTATAGAGAAACGCCACAGCCAATGACATCGATCCTTGGTTTTCTGGGATTTGTAGGTTTTTACTTTTTCTTTAAAGCTCCAGACATCTTTAATTTAAAAGTTAGGTTCGTCAATTACATTAGATATAACATTTTTGAAATATTTTCTAAGTGCATTAAAAGGTGATTGTATACAAGATACTAGTGCTTTAAGTGGATTACCAGGCTTATGTAATTTAGGTAGCCTATATATATGCGTGGTGGTAAAGCACTGTTTGTAATGAAGTCTTTTGCTACGGTTGGTTTGAGCTTATAGGTTTAGCTTTATTTTTTTTTTACATGTGTTTGTATCTTGGAGCAATTGCATGATTTTTGTGGTTAATGTTATTTCAACTGGAATTATAGGAATTGTTGATTTTTAGCCTTAAAATATGTTAGTATATTACAACACACTGCCCTAATTTCATTTTTAGCACAGTATTTAATTATTAATCGCTATTTCAATATTTGTGATAATTTCTGTTTTGGCGCGGCAAAATTTGGCCTTAAGGAGACAACATAACTAGGAAATTCTATATACGTCAAATTTTTGATCCAATCAGTAGTGACTGTAAGTGCGTGTTTATTTTAGCGATGTTATCGTTTTTTTTTTATAATTTTTTTGGATATTTATGATTTTTTTTTTCATATTTTTTGTTTAATAAATCTAGTGTAAGAATTTTTATTTTATTGGAAGAAGTAATTATTTTATTATCTTGATTTTTAATTTGGCAAATAGTATCGCCAATCAACACATTTAAAGTATTTTTATAAAACTTCTTTAGAGAGGATTCAAATATCTATTACTGGTTTATAGAAAGCGTTAAGTTACTATAACTCTTAGAAAATTTAAAAGCACTGTTTCAGCCTTGCTTGAATATATATATATATATATATATATATATATATATATATATATATATATATATATATATATATATATATATATATATATGTTATATTGCCGTTTCCACACGTGTCCAAGTTGACCTCAAGTAACACGACCGACAGTGCATTTGCACCATACCAAAAATGCAAACGTAATCAGTATTTTCATTTCGTAATATTGTCACGAACGGAAATGCTGATTTTGCAGATAGACTATTATAAATAGAAAAGTGTACTTAGTTTTAGATACTAGTAATATAATCAATTGTAGCAAGTTACTTTGTCAGTTGAAATTTTGTTTTGTATTTAATTTAAAGTATTGAAAAAGTTGTAAAGTAAATAAATAAAATTTTTTAAAAAGTGATTTTTGAAGAAAGTGATATAAAATTAGCGCAGTCGGTAGGATCTGTCAAACGCTATTAGAACAAGAGGAATCTAACTGGTAGCGGCGGATCCCAATCCCTTAACAGAAAAAGTCAAGAACACGACGGCTCAAATGCTCCTGCTAGTGTAAGTTAATGAATCATCTCGTTTATTTAATTTGATTTTTATTTGATTGATTTAAAGGAAAAGTGTTCGATTATCTATTCTTTTTCCCTTTTCTTTCGCATTTCCATTGCATACCAGTTTAAGAAAATATTTTTTACCGTTACTGTTTAATATAAAACCAAAATGTCATTGCCAGAAAATCAAACGGGAAACAACGGGCAAGTCAAACCTGAAGAAGGGGAGATAGAGCCCTATAAGTTATCGGAAATATTTTCAATTATACCCGAGTTTGAGGGTGACCAAATCTTTTTGGGAACATTTTTAAACGCGTGCGAGCATGCATACAATATGTCCACACGGGATCAAAAAACTCCATTAGTAATTCACATAAAAAATAAGCTTAGAGGCAGAGCAGCCCAACTTATTAGTTCTAGGAATCCTAATTCCTACTAAGAAATAAAACAATTACTAAATTTACATTTTGGCGACTCTAGAGACCTAACGTCCCTTATACAAGACCTACAAAGACTTAAACAGGTACCAAACGAATCACCAGTCACATTCTATAACAGATTACAAATTTTGAATGCAAAAATGCACGCCACTATACAAAAATCTAATCTCCACTGACCGAAAGGTAGCTCAAACTTCTCTTATAGACACAATGACATTAAACATCCTATTAACCGGGTTAGAACCCAGATTAGGCCAACTTATTCGGGCAGATAATCCTACATCTCTTTTGCAAGCCCAAGCTCGTATCAAAAGAGAGAATTACAACTATCGTATTTTGAAAATCAAAGGATTGTTTAGCCTAACCCTCCAAAGCCAACGTCAAATGTTAGGAGACCACCCCCTCAACCCCTAAAATGTTTCAAATGTGGGCTTAACGGTCATATTTCTAGCCAGTGTCGTTCGCAGCAAGAACGCTTTAATCCTCCTTCAAACTCTGGCTTTCAAAGACCACCGAATCAAATCTCTGGAACAAACTATTCACAACCTACCAATGGATTTTCTCTAAGTTATTCCAGACCCCTACAATATAATAATTCACCCCAAAATCGCCCCCAAATGCAGAACCGGAATCCTAACTTCCGAGTTAACCCACAAAGAACCCATCATCTAAATACTAACTATGCATACGACAGTTACCAAGACCCTTGCAACTACTACGATTGTCAGGAATACGAGAACTCCCAAAGTCAATCCTATTACCAACCCTACGATGACAATTGCAATCAAACTTCGCAAGAATACCCAGTCGAACACCTAGATCCGGAAAATTATCAGGATTTTTTGTCACTCCCGATTCCACCAAACCCTCCGGACGAGTCCCATCAGGAAACGGAACTCCTACAGGACATTAAAATAAAAATTCGGACGATGAACTTGGACAACATGAATCCCAACCTGAACTTTTCCGAACAGGAATTTCTTTAAAATCTCTTTTAACAGTCAACTCAAAAAACTTGTACTATATAAAGGATGCTTAGCAAAAATTTAAATTACTTATTGACTTCGGTGCAGGAATCTCCATATTTAAGGAACATACCGTTCAAAATTTCAGCCGAAGATTACGCGAAAGTGTAACAATTCAGGGTATTGGAGATCAAAAACTTTCTATAAATGAGTCAACTCTTGTTCCCTTTACAATCTAGATATCGAGTTCGATGGCATTTTAGGTCTAGATTTCTTAGAACATAATGAATGCGTAATCGATCTTAAAAATAAACAATTATTTACAAATTTTAAAATAGGAGAAAACGAAAATGAACAAATTAACACTAATATTTCGGACAATCAAAATATTAATAGAATTTCTATAGAAGCTAGAACCGAACGGGTTTTCAAATTAAAATGCGATCTTTCCAATGTAGATGCCGCACTAATAGCACAGGAAAAAGACAAGGTTAGACTCCCTAACGCCTTAGTAAAAATCAACAAATACGGTGAATTTTTTACGTCAATAGTAAATGCCAACGCGATGCCAAAAGTCGTCGAATTTTCAAACATAATCATCGAACCGATAAACGACACTGCTGAACCTTTTATAATTTTAAAACATGCAAGGACCAGAGAGATAATCATTACGAAAAGGTTTCTATAATAAAAAATCCTTTACGAACCGGTCATCTAAACGAGGAAGAAAAAGAACTTATAACAAACTTATGTTTAGATTTTACAGATATATTTTACCTCGAAGGTGACAGTTTGACATTTACCAACGAAATAAAACATTCAATTGACACGAACGGCGCTCATCCAGTTTTTACCAAATCGTATCGGTACCCCCAAATACATAAGGAAGACGTAAAAACACAAGTAAACAAAATGTTGACAGAAGGTATTATTCGCCCTTCAATTTCACCCTGGTGATCGCCAGTATGGGTAGTTCCGAAAAAACTGGACGCCTCTGGCATGCAGAAATGGCGTGTTGTAATCGATTACCGTAAGCTAAACGAGCTTAGTGTGAACGATAAGTATCATTACCCAATATTTCTGACCTTCTAGACCAACTAGGCAAGTGTGAATATTTTACGACACTTAATCTTGCCTCTGGATTTCACCAGATAGAAATCGACCCTAAAAACATCCAAAAAACAGCTTTCACTGTAGAAAACGGCCATTACGAATTCGTTCGAATGCCGTTTGGCCTCAAAAATGCCCCGTCCACATTCCAACGTATCATGGACAACATTCTTCTTGGCATCCAAAACGAGCGTTGTCCAGTTTATATGGATGACATCATAGTTTATTCCCCCACTGTTCACGAACATATATCACGCCTAACAGAAGTCTTTAAACGTCTTCGAAAGGCAAATCTAAAAATCCAGCCAGATAAGTGTGAATTCTTAAGAAAAGAAGTCGCATATCTTGGCCATCTTATCACTTCAGATGGCGTAAAGCCCAATTCGTCTAAAGTAGAATGCATAACCAATTTCCCAGAGCTAAAAAGGGCTAAAGACATTCAATCCTTCCTAGGGCTAGCTGGCTATTACCGCCGAATTAACCGAAATTTTGCCAAAATATCAAAACCTTTAACTCGCCTCTTAAAAAAAGACACCCCGTTCCATTTTGACGCCGAATGCAAGGCATCTTTTGATGAATTAAGGAAAGTTCTTGTCTCTAACCCGATTCTCATATATCCTAACTTTCAAGAACGTTTTGTGCTAACAACTGACGTAAATGCATTCGCTATTGGCGCTGTACTCTCCCAAGGCCCAATAGGTAAAGATTTGCCTATTGCTTACGCGTCAAGAACTTTATGTAATGCCGAAACCAGATATTCCACGATAGAATGCGAATTACTCGCTATTGTTTGGGCAGTGAAACACTTTCGACCCTATCTTTATGGCCGAAAATTCACCCTGATTACGGACCATTGTCCATTAACGTGGCTCTTTTCTATCAAAGACCCTGGCAGTAGGTTAGCAAGATGGCGGTTAAAACTGGAAGAGTACAATTATAAAATAGAGTACAAACCGGGAAAAGTAAACAAAAACGCCGACGCGTTATCGCGAATAAAAATAAACCACTTCCAACAATGCGCAGATTTTAAACACAAATATACCATTCACGCAAATAACGAGGATGATGAGAACAATGACGAAACCGAAGACAGAAACAGCGACGACGAGACCGACCTACTTGACAAAATGACGACAGATTTCAATACATTCGTTCACCTGAATAAAACTAGATCAATTATTGACTATTCCAAATTTGAAATCTCAAATGCCCAACTTTTAGACAAAAATCATAAAAATATCGTTACATTTTTCCACCAAAATAAAATGCAGGATATTCATTTTAAAATTATCTATGATATCTTTGAAGAATCTCCAAATTTCGCACAAGACCAAATTAATACATTGTCAAGCAAAACAGTTAAAGAGCGAAAATATTTTATAATCCCTTTAAGATTTGATCCAGAAAATGTAGTAGCAAATCTATTTTTCATTCTTTTTAAATGTCAAAATGAATTTAACGTCACCGATACCTACTGTATCGAAAATAATTTAGACCTACCAATATTAGAAATTTTTTCCTTTATTTTTGCCGACAAGGAAATAAAATTGAAAACCTGTCAAAACATCGTCAAAACTCCGGACGAAGATTATATCCCAATTATTCAAAACCAATACCATACGGGAAAAAAACATCGCGGAGTCAATGAAACAATAAAACGGATAAAAGAAAAATATGATTGGCCGGGACTTACTAAAGATGTAGAAAAATACGTAAGAAGCTGCGAAATTTGTCAAAAAGTAAAAATTTGTAGGAAAAATCTTAGCACCCCTTTGGTTATTACCGAAACACCCAAAACTCCTTTCGAGAGAATTAATATTGACATTTGAATATCCTACACGAAACCATGCACTGACAATTCGGGATGAATTAACGAAATTCACTCAAGCCTACCCGCTTGAAAATAAAAAGGCCTCTTCAGTAGTTAATACCTTACTGGTATTTTTCCAACACTACGATACGCCACTGAGAATTCACTGTGACCACGGTCGTGACTTTGATAACGTCCTAATGAAAGACCTCTGCGAACTGTACGACATAAAATTGACATTTTCCAGTGTCCACCATCCACACTCGAACGGCTCCTTAGAAAGGTTTCATGCAACCCTCACGGAAATGCTAAGAGCTCATACGGCCGAAAACTCCGACGAACACCCTTTTAATATCCTTCCATACGCGGTTATTTGTTACAACAACACCAAAAACAAAACACACGGTTTTACACCTTATGAATTACACACAAGTCGAGTAAACCTCCCGAAACCCGATACAATCAAAAATAATTAATATCAAAATATGTTAGGGACCTAAGCAATCGGATGGAATACTATTACAAAGTCCCATGCATCAAAACCGAACGACAAAAGGAAAAGGCAAAAATTCGATTCGATAAGTCAGTTTCTGAAAATATTCCACAATATAATCCCGGAGATAAGGTGTATGTAAAAGAATCCCAGATTAAGGATAAAGCCCAAAACAAATTTAATGGCCCTTTCGAAATACAACAAGTATTCAGAACTTTAGCAACCGTACTAAACCCCGAAACAATACAAACTTCTAAAATTAATTTTGATAGATTAAAGCCCTACTACGAATAGTCTCCTTCTTTTCAAACTCTTCGGGCTACTATCAGCCACTAACTCACAGTTCACCATTACGCCGATCAATAACACCATAGGAATCTTCTTCCACGAAGAAAACACTATCAAGGTGTCAAACGACAAATGGACGCTCCTGGTATATAAAGAACTACAGCTCCTTAAGGAAACCATATCAAACAATGATAGAATCCTATCCCGTGTAGTTGACATGCTCGAGAATCCTGGACCTAAAATATTAGCCCTCAAGGCGGAAGCTCAAACACACATAAGTCTTCTAAAGCAAATTGCTGATTCAGTAAATCAAAAATACAAAGAAATAATGACCGATACTAAACAATATGCCTTTCGATCAAAACGCGGTTTAGTAAATGGAATAGGGACTATCTGGAAATCTATCGCGGGTAACTTAGATTCCTCAGACGGCGAATATTTTAATGAATGCATAGAAAAGGTCACTCGCGATGAACACCAGATTGAAAATTTACTAAGAAACCAAATTTCTGTCACCACATCTGTAATTAAAAATTTTAACTCCACAATTCAAAAATTACAAATAGACGAGGAAACGTTTAATAATAATATACAGGAAATTCAAAGCGCAATATCAAACATTTCGGACGTTCTGATATTTTTTGAAGGCAGAATAAAAATGGTAAATTTATGTGAATCATTAATAGAAAGTTACGTATTTCTTGAAGATTCTCTGAATGACATCCTAAACGCGATAACTTTTGCACGCCTAAAAATATTGCATAGTTCAATTATTACCCCAAGAGGTCTGGTTACCTCCTTACACGAAATTTCTCGATCTCTCATAAGGAATAATTTACTTTTACCAACGTACTCTACAAATGTCGTACAATATTTAGACATAATAGAGATAGAAGCCTATCAATCGGACGCAAAGATAATTTTTGTCTTAAAAATACAGTTAACTGATCCTGAAACATATACCCTTTACCACCTCTACCCTATCCCAATATCAGATAATCGCCACCATATTCTACCAACAACTCAAAAATATACCGCGCGAGACGATGATTCATTGCTCTACTTGTCACCTGGAAAAATGCAAGCCACTGGGAATCAACACGAAAATTTGCTCCGGACTGTAATTGAAGTAAGGTACTTTTCCTACCTGCAATAGTCTGATCTGTAAGAATCGTTCGGTCCCAATATAGCTCGAACTCGTTGTTTTCAAGAATCGGCTCCAGGTTGTATTTGTAGTAAGGCACTTTTTCTACCTGCAGTAGGTTTAACTTATCTGCTAATTCTTGGTGGATTATCTTAGTGGCTGAGTCGTGTCTTTTCTTATACTCGGTGTGGCAAACGCTTGACACCCTCCAGTTATGTACTGGATTGTCTCTGATGTTCGACAGCCACATCTACATTGGTCATTTTCTCTTGAGGCATCTCTGATGATGAAGTTCCGATAGTTCGTCGGAATAACCTGGTCTTGGATAACTAACAAGAAGTTCTCCGTTTCCGGAAACATCTGTCCTGAAATCAACCAGTAGTTCGACGCCGGGTTGTCGACATTGTCCTGAATGACGTCATTTGGATGCCCCTATTAAGTGGTTTTTGTAGTCAGACTTGTAATTTCTCTTGGTCTGTTCGGTGGTGAGCAATATCCCGTTCCCTCAGCTGTACCGGCGTTGAATCGTCTGCCTCGCATATTGCTCCATGTAGTGTGGAAATGTCCGTTGACTTGTGAAAATAAGAACATAAGTTTGTTATTTGTTGGTCGAGTTGCTTACAAATATCGACCAACCCTCTTCCTCCTTGGTGTTTTGGAAGCATTGTACGTTCAGTATTATTATAGATTTACAAGCTAAACGGCTTCACACTCCCCCCAGGGATTATTGACTCATATCAGGTATACAAAGACACCAAAAGTATGAAGCTCTGTGGGGACCCTTTCCATATTATCGAGTCCTAGGTGGCGTGCTCTTCTGTACTTCCTACAAACTTTTGAATGGTTTACGCGGTTGCAAGGAGAACTTCTTTCTTAATCGGTTTATACAGATTCTCACTAAGGCCCAGTCCCTTGATGTTCTGCAGGAGGTTCTTTGGTATTACTTCAGTTGTTGATAGTATTATGGGAATCGTGTGGACACTGTTCATTGCCCACTGTCTGCGGATTTGCACCATCACATCTCTGTATTTGGCGATCTTCTCTTTGTACTTTGGTCTTAGGTTGTTGTTATTAGGTATAGCAATTTCAATCAGTGTAGTTCGCCTAGAAATTTTATCTGTTAATATAATGTCTGGCCTATTATGAGCAACTGTTTGATCTTTTCGAACCGTTAGGTTTCAATATAACTTGAACTCGTTGTCTTTTAGAATAGGCTACAGACCGTATTTGTAGTAAGGCACTTTTCCTACCTGCGATAGTTATAACTTATCTGCTGACTCTTGGTGGAATATCTTGGCGGTTAAGTTGTGTCTTTCTTTATACTCGGTTGCATTAAAAGCTTGGCCCCCTCCGGTTATGGTCTGGTTTGTTACTGATGTTCGGCAGCCATATTTACATTGATCATTTTCTATTTAAGGATCTCTGGTGATGAACTTTCGTTAGTTCTTTGTCGGAGTAACCTGGTTTTGGATAACTAACAAAAAGCCTTCCGCTTCCTGAAACATCTGTCCTGGAATCAACCAGTAGTTCGACGCTGAGTTGTCGACGTTGTATTGGATGACCTAATTTGGATGCCATTCATAAAGTAGTTTCTGTAGCTAGGCTTGTAACTTCTCTTGGTCTGTTCGGTGGTGAGAAGCAATATCCCGTTCCCTCAGCAGTAGCGGCGTTGAATCGTCTGCCTAGCGTATTGCTCCATGTAGTGTGGAAGAGTTCGCTAACCTGTGGAAAGAAGAACGTAAGTTTATTATTTGTTGATCGAGCTGCTTACCAATATTGACCAATCCTCTTTCTCCTTGGTGTCTTAGAAGCATTGTATACTCAATAGCACTCCGAGGGTGGTGTTTATGTGCTTTTGTTAGGAGTGTTCTTATTTTTCTTTGCAGCTTTTCGATGTCCTTCTTGCTTCTTTTACAATTCCAAAAGAGTAGCTAGGCGCAGTGCATGCGTACGTGTTGAGCGCCTTAAACAAATTTCTACTATTTAGCCTATTTCGTAATATCCGTCTTATCCTCCTTACAAATTCAGTTGTTAATTCGGCCCTCACAGTGCGCTGTCAATTCGCTTAGCCGGTTTCATACCTAGATATTTGTATGTTTATTCTGCTTCCATTGCAGCTATAGTTTCACTGTGCTGCATCTCAAATGCTTCCAGTTGTATCTTTCCTTTAACGATGTTCAATATACGGCACTTGTCAAGTCCAAACTGCATTCCGGAATTCCCGGAGAACTCCTCTACAATTTTGAGCATCTGTTCCAGCTGGTTTTTGGTAGTAGCTATCAGTTTAAGATCATCCATGTATAGAAGATGATTCAATCTTACTACCTCTTCGTTATTTCTAATACTAAGGCCGTATCTGGTGGCGTTTAAACGGCGCAACAGTGGGTTCGTTGCAAGGCAGAACCACAATGGGCTTAATAAATCGCCTTGAAATATTCCCCTTCGTATTGGGATTGTGTTAGTTTCGATGGTATCGCTGGATGGCACTTGCAATTGGATCCTAGTTCTCCAGATTGACATGATACATGCTAAAAAGGAAACAAAACGATTATCGACCCCATACATTCTTAATATAGTTTTGAGCTACTTATGTATCACTGAGTCGAAGGCCTTCTTATAAACCACGTAGGCAGCAAAGATATTTGATACAGGCTTGGTTACATATGACACTCAACAATCAATTGTTCCTTGCAGCCTATTGCTCCCCTGGTCCATACCCTCTGTTGAGTTGCCGTGATGTTATTTTGTTCAGAATGTGCATAGATGTGTTGGGTCAAGCAGGAAGTGATTACCTTATATAGTTTGGGAAGGCAGGTAATTGGCCTATACTTGGCTTAGTCATGTGTGTTATGTTGATCCTTTGGTAAGAGATACGTAATAACTTCTGTCAGAAACAATGGAATTTTTTCTGGGTTAAGAAAAATATCATTAATACGATTAGCCAGTTGATAGTGTATACGCCAGAACTTTTTGTGATCGTAGTTCTGGACCCAGTCGAGACCTGGAGATTTCCAATTATGAAATTCCTTGATTATTTATGAGATTTCCTCGGTAATGAATGGCTCAAACTGCATCTGGCTCTAGTTTTGGCAGATTTAGTGTTCTTCATTGATCCAGCCGGCTGCGATGTTACAATTGGCGTGTGTGGAAAGTTGGTTTTCCCAGAACTCTTCTACTTGCTTTCTGTGGGGATATCTATTATCTGCCATGTCAGGTAAAGAGTTTAGCTAACGATAGAAAGTCTTTTCTGATCGTTGGAACAGCGCATTGTCTGGTTTTCGCTTATTGCTAGTCTTGTATCTCTTTAGCCGTCCTACAATAGCAGACAACTTTTGTTTCAGTGTGTCGAGGCATTGTTGAGCCGTTCCATTCGCTGAATCATATTGCGAATTATACTGGGCTCGATTCTATATTTCTTTAACTCGTGTTTGAAGTTTGCTTGTTCTCATGTCCCTAATATACTCCGTCAGCTATACTATATCTTTTCTAAGATCTTCGATTTTGTTATTTAGATGTCTCTCCCATGGTGGAGTGTTGGGTTCCGTTCTTGCTGATCGGAGCTCTGTTGTAATTTTAATTTCTAAAATTCTAGCTATCGCAGTCGCAGCAAAATAACTTGTCGTATGTAAGGACTTGAGCGTATAGGCCTCTGAAACATACGCTGGTAAAATCCGATTGTCCATGATGTCTAACATGATACCCAGTTTTTTAGGTGAATTAATTTTTGGCAGTGCCGGTCTGCATAAATATTTGGTTCCATTATACTCCAACATCACAGTACTAATTTCTGTTGACAGTTTCTGATAAAGGAATTCAGCGTTGTCCTGTTGGGTATCCTCATTCAGCTGTTCTTTCTGTTCTTGGACCTCAGATTCCAGCTCTAGCTCAGGTTCACCAACCGGATAGTTGTTATGATCGGTGCCCCTGATCTCCCATTCAACTTCCGCTTTGATGGTATTAAGCCATGTTACTGGAATTAGGCTGTTTCAGAGAATAACAACTCTATATTGGTTAGCTATTTTCTGTCGTGACCCTTATATGTGTGGGTACTCCCTGCAGAATTCGGCGTGAAGCTGTGCGCTCTTGCAGTTGTTTGGCCTTCATGCTGATATAGTTGTTGTTGTTGTTGTTGTTGTTGTTGGTGTTGGTCCTCAGCGATGTTCTCCCTCAAGCCGTTGTTTGATTGTTGATTGATGCTATGATTTTATATAGACTTAGACCCTTAATTCCAAACATCAAGCTGATTTATACAAGCTACGTTTTCTTTGTCACCTTCTTTGCATTGCATTAACAAAATATGCAGAAGAGCAGCTACGTGTGCACAACTTCCTAAGCTCGAAGCTATACAATCAGATGTTCCTTGTTTGACTTTATAGGAAGCTTTAATTTTACTTTTTAGACAATAAATATTTTGTGACATTACGAAATCAAAAATTTACGTAACGTGGTTACTATCAACATATAACTTTCCTCTTTTCAAAGGCTTAGCTGTACTGTAATCTATAATACTTGGTTCATTTTCTCCATCACTAGAATTATAATTAACTTTTTCAAATATACACGATGAAATCAAATAATCGTAAATTGACGCTTTATTAAATTATTATGGTTTTTTTTTTGGAATTTATGTCATCCATCTGGATATTTTAAGGAAGAAATGATGGAAGTTGATTGATGATTTTGTTGTTTTTGTACTTGAAGAAGCTTCAAGCACTTTCCTTTGTCAAGACTTGGATCTACTGGAACACTGTTACGTAGAGCATTTTTGACCCTAAAAAAACATGTAAAATTGTTATATTGTTTTTCATTTATAGGTACACAATTATCTTTTGTTTTCTGTCTATCCGTACTAATTAATCAAGATAGATACTTTCTACCCTATCAATTTGAAGTAAAAATTCAATAAAACTGAAGTAAAAATAATTTTTATTGGTTGTGATTAATTATAATTTTATTGATTAATAACACAGATTATCGTTATGTCAATATTGTTGTTATTTTAACCACTCAACTAGTTCTACTTTATTTCCGCTTTGAGAATGGCCATGGCACTTTAACCAGCTTCGTAATTGAATACAATTGTGGGTTTCTAGAGTGGGATGCACTAATGAAGTACCATCAATTAATTTATCATTTAATTGCATTGGTAATAAGGATAACAATCCTTGCTGACCGGCCATATTTATAAAAAGAGCCCGAAACTTTCATATTACCGCTTTTTAAACATGGCGGATGCGCTTGCCCTAAACTTGTCGTAAAAAGGTCTATTCCACGAAAGAGCAATTAGACCATAGCTTATCTGTAAAATATCGGGGTTTCGTGGATGCGAAATGGAACATGGAGATTTTTGCATGAGAGCCTTCAGAATAACTTGAATAACGATAATTTTGATATGCGTCATTTCAGAAAGTGGGGTAACATTGTTTTTATGAACAAAAATATAAAATTAACGAAAAAAAAATTTTTTTTTTTCAACTTTTCTCTCATGTAACTTTGAAGGTATTCATTTTAGAGGAAAGTTAAAAAGGAAAAAAAGTTTTGTAATTTAATTTGCCATAAGATGGGGTTGGTCAGAAATCTCAACATATATTTTCCTTATTGCAAAATAGCAATAATTAAAAAAAAAAGGTAAAAAAGCAGTTTTTAATCAATTTTTTTGACCATTTCAATTTCTCTGAGGACCTTCATATTAGAGCAAAGAAAACTTTATGCCATGATAAAATAACACGCTAAAATTCGTTAGGATCGATTCGATAGTTTTTGCACAATAATTTTACAATCCGATTTTATTTACAAAAATTGACCATTTTTCAGGTTCGTCTGAGTCCAAGATATCACGTTAACTTATTTAAATTTACTTTCGACATTTAGTAGGGAACTCAAGTTTTTCAACGCGTTTTTCAGAATCAAAATCGGATGATTTTGACGCCCTCAGGAATTGTTTAAAGACATTGTTGATGTTTTTGCTTATAAACAAATAGATTATTTCAGCGGATTTTCATTGGATTTTTTTTGCCGTACATGGTTTGAAAGTACTTGAAAAGACGCTTCTTTTCTTGAACAAAATGAGAATTTATCGAGATAATGGTGAGAAGCTTATGAATAATTAGAATAACTTTGTTATTTTTCATGATACAGACTTATTATTAGGTGGACTTAAGAGGTGGTTGAAACCCCGGATTTCAGAAAAAAAAATCGCTCTACGTCAATAGGAGCCACGATAGACATTTTTTAAAAATTATAGTACCTTCTGAAGAAGGCACTGTGTGTCGAAACAATTGTTATGGTTTTTTAAATATTAACAATAAAGAATAGTGGAAATTTATAACCGGTGGGTTATTATCATTAGTTACAAAGAAAATAAACATTAATGGTCGAAGGTTTAACTCTGAAATATTCTGAAAACTTAATGTTTATAGCAAAATTAAATAATATATTGCAAAACTTTAGTATTAACGTTGTAAATAAATTTTGGTTAATAAAACATGTTATTTTTTCAGCGTTTCCCGATTTTTCACGGTAATGAAAATTAGCCAGTTGTTCATATTTCGTTGATTTATCCTAGTTTAAAAAAATGAGGGTCCCATGTTACCTAGAACTCAACATATCGGTAAATTTTGTAGTGCTCTTGAATTTGAAGTTCCGATATCATAATATTGCCATGCGAAAACGGAGTTCCGAGCTGCACCCCCACCACCAGCCACAGCTCATTAGTGCAAGTACCTTTAAAGGGCTACTACTTCCTGCCCAATTAATAAATTAAGGACTTATTCATTGTACCATAAAATATAGATCCTCGTTTAAAAGCTGTGAAAATTTCGACTCTTAATACGTATATTATGATATGAAAAAAATGTCTATCTTGGCCCTTACTGGTCGTAGAGCGTTTTTTTTTTTGAGTTTGGAATATATAATATATATATATATATATATATATATATATATATATATACATATATATATATATATATATATATATATATGATTTTATAAATTTTCCTTGTAGTTTGACCTTTCAAGAATCCATTTCACTTTTAGAAATGCTTCTAGAAGCATTATCTTCTGAGCAACATTTGTTTAAACTTTCGGTGTTTTTAATAAACAATTAACATTACTCATAAACTATTCAACCGATCTGGCTGAACTTTCGCACACTTATAGAGAGATCCATAATAACCTCATCATCAAGATATTTTATGTCACTTTCGGCCATTGTTGTAAAAGTTATTTACATTTATAAAATGGTACAAAAAAGGGATTCTTTCACCTTTATCTCAATACCTACAACTTTCCTTCATACAACTTTTCTCTAAAATATCATCGGAAAATACTACGGCTGACAGTACCACTTTACGTATTTATCATTTACTATGCCCCCCCCCCCCCTATGATTTAGAACCTGCAGATATCTGTAATAAATTTTTCGGTGAAATTGATCTTTTTTCATTACACAGACTGAATTATTATCTATACCTTTTTGGTGTTTACAAAAACACAGGATATAAATAGTACATAATAGCTACAAGTTACATGCACGTATTCATACAAGAACATACCAGGGAAAATGCAGATTAGGTGCTTCACATAAAAAATATAAATATAAGTATTTTTAGAATGTAAATCATTCTCAGACTCATTCTTAAACTCCAGTTGTATTCAATATAGTTAAAACTGCTCTAATGTATTTTTGAAAATAAAAATTATTTTTAATAATATAAATTGTGTTCAAAGTTCATAATTGGCGCAGTCGTTAGGATAGTGCAGAGGCGATAAAAAATTGGCTTCCGTCAAAACCACCACGTGAGTCTCAGTGCTATCCAGGAGAACTACTCGGAGAAGATATCCAAATCTTCTCAGAGAACATCGTCACGAGCAGCAGAGTCCAGAGAGTCGGAGAAGACAAGGAGAAAATAGGACGCCAATCTTGGATACTGTAAGAGCCTTGAATTCCTTTTCGCCCCTTTCAAACCCTATGTTTGAGGACTTTGTAGAGATGGTTTAGGGCAGTGTACGCAGTATACTTTTAATCAGTCTATTGGAGATAAAACTAAGTTAGGATTAAATCAAACACAAAAACCAGAAATCGCAGATTTCCAAAAAAAGAAGGAAACAAAATTTTTAGGATTAGTTTATGAAAAAACTCATCACTCAAGACCGTTTAAACGCTTTACTTTCTAGTCAGGAGTCAAACACACCTATATAAATGATGGATTTTAAAGTAAACTGGAATCTTTTTAAATCCCGTTTAGATAACATAAAACCTTTCGATGGCGATAGCAATACACTAAATAAGTGTGTCGCTAGATGCGAAGATTTAATAAAAAAATATATGGAGCATACAAACACACAGAACTGTACATTTTTAAACTTTTGGAAGTTTTTAGTATGCAATTACTCTTTGATAGTGTTTTGTTCAGCATTGGAAATTAACACAGAAACGTCGTGGCCTTTTGAAATATTTACTAGGCTGGGTCTAAAAACGAGCCCACCGATAGTATTTTTCTTACAACTGTTTTCTCTCTGATTGTATTAGTATACATACATTTCTATACAGTGAACAAGATGTATTGTTCTTGTATATAAAGGCATTTGACGAAACTTTTTTTTTTGGTAAATTTCTTTAAGTATTAGGAAAATATATATTTATTTTATTATTTTTATATATTTTCTGTAAAAAACAGCTTTATGGTTCAAAATGATCTTATAAATTAGTCAAAAGAAAAAAAATTGAGCAACATTTCTTTGGTTATTTATCCATTATATTTTGAGTAATAGTAGTAGTAATAGTAGTAAGCAAAAACAACTGAAGAATTCTATGGAGTTTTATAGATTTTTGCGAAATCTTTTGAAGTCTCGTAGATTTCAATGGACTTCAAAAGATTTGCACATGTAAACTTTCTACTTCACGGACATTTTGTTCAGTGTACAACACTTTTAAATTTAATAATTTGTTTCCTAAATGCTAGATTTAAATAACTCATATACTCCGGCCATGTATCCCAAGGCTAATTTAATATATTTTTCATTAGGGTTTCCGCTAAAGACACAATCCCGTTGGCATAACATTACAAAATTTATAATTTATTGCGCATGTTAGCTCTTCAGATTAAATTAAATCTCGCAGATTTCCTCTATACATTTTGTGGTTTTGAGGTATGCGGTTATTCAATTCGAAAGATGATTTTACAACTATTATTCATAGATACGATATTCTTCCCTCAGAAGGGAGAATCTTGACATAAGATTTTTCTTCACAGGCTAAGAACAATTTGAAGTAAATTTAAAAAATCATAGGTAATGTAATCTGATCATAAAATCGTATATTGTGTTAACAATTGATTTAACTAAGAGCTTTTTAAGTAGTGATATTTTCCATTTTTCTCTTTTAAATTTGATTAAATATTTTTCTGTTTTGAGTTCACTTAGTAATTTTGTAGAAAAGATTCTTTTAAGTGTAGCATTGTAGGATTAGTCACTTTCAAGATAAATTAATTTAAAATGTATAAAAAGTAGAATTTTTAATATAAATCAATCTTAACCAAAATTATCATGTATTAAATATTACAAAAGTAGATTGGGGTGTGCAAAAATCTGATTTCAAGGAACCTCATCAGGGAGATTTAGAATGATACAGCTAATAAGATGATGATGCTCTTTAATGTAAATTTTCGGTTTTTATATATATTTAAGTTTTTATTTATCATAAGCTTTTCTAATAATATTTTCTTATTTCAAGTTGTATATTGATAGGTAAACCAGTACTGTTATATAAGCTTCCAGGTCTACATCTTAAAATTCTTCTTTAGATTCAAATATTGCTAAGATTACAACCTTCTTGTCAGTTTTTGGATATATAGAAACTATTTTGATGTTGATCTTGATCTCAAAATTGTGGCCTCTGGTATCTCTCTTTAATTTTCTTTATAGAATCTTAGCATTTATCATGAACTGGTGCGCAACGCGATTTCAACTTCAATTAAAGCTTTTTTCAAATATAGCAGGTGAAATATCTGAAATCTAAAAAGAAGTTTTCACCTCAGTATTTATGGAATTCGTTGGTTAATTTAAATGAACTTCTCTTACCGAATTGAAGGCTTTATATTTGTGGTTTTATCCTTAAAATCTTTATATACGCATTTTTTTGTTTACACATGTTGTAAGAATATCACAAGCAAAACAAAACCGACCAACTAGATAACTTAAATGGCGACTAAATCTTAAACCTTCTTAGTGAATCTAGCTGATAAAGTACCTATTGATATAAAAATTACTCTTAAATATAAGTGAAGCTTTTAAAGTTCCATACAGAATTTTGTTCGTCAAATTATTTTGTATCAGCACTAACTTTTTGCAGGATTTCATCCTCTTTCTTTAATTTTTAACTGAGAATCAACAACTTTTGTCAATTTTCACTTCTCTAATATCGTCAGTTTCTTAGATTTTGATTTTTTTATTAAAAAACACACCAGTATTTTTAACTCGTTGAAATCTGAATTTTGAAAAATGCTGGACATGGATTGATTCATTACCGAAGGAGAACCTAAATACTCATTTTCTCTTCTTCTGGTATTAATCGGTTTTAAAGATATTGAAATTCATGTGAAAAAGTTCTCGTCCTTTCCTTGAAGGTGGAATTTACAAAATCTCTTCCTCAGTAGGCTTTTACGAAATAAAAATTATATACTCTAAATTTTGACTTTTTATCTCTATCTGTTTGGATTAGATGGTGATTAATCAATCAGTCAGGGAGGAATTTGTCTTTTATAAGAATATATTCGTATGAAAAAATTCCATGGTATATGCGTAAATATTTAGAGACAGTCAAAAACTTTTCACCGTCTTGGCGTGAAATTATGGGATGTAAATAGAGAGAAATTAACAACGGGCGTGTTCTTTCATTAGAATAACGGACACAATCTTATATTGCCATAATTGTTACTACGAAAACAGGAATTTATTTACTTTAAGACCCACTTTATTCATGTGATGTGGTAGTAACGATTGCTTGAATTTAAAACTTAATAAACTATCAGTGGTAAACAGTTTTAAAGTCATGAAGAAATCATGGTCATTGCAAGTCAGTGGTTTGAGGAGGTTAGATAATTCTTTTTCCAAGGAGGCCTAGAGACATTGAATCATCCTAGGGAAAAATATAGAGATTGGTAATTTTATAAAAAAAATTATTCAGTTTTCATTTTAAATAGGTCAGGATTAGAGCATTGGAATCATATATAGACAAAAAGAAAATTTTAGTTAACTATATTGAAAACCAATTGTTATTAATATAAAACGTTTCTATATAAACCAGTCAAAAAATGATCATAGGTATTTGTTTTTAATCCAACCTTCTAGTTTAATTAATATCAGTAGTGTATTTAAAAGAATAAAATAAAACGCATATGGGATATAAAAAGATTTTTATAATAATATTAAGTCTCTCACAATTAAGCAGAACTGAGTTTCCATATAAATTTAGAAAGAGTGATTAAATTGTTAATTTTACATGAAATTTAATGCACCTGCATTTTTTGATTTACCCTTGTACTAAAATCTGCATAATTTGATCGCCAAGTTAAAATAAGTAATTTTTATAATTTATGGACAATAGTTACGATAACCCAAAATAGATAATTGTAAGAGTAATAAAACGAAATGACGAAATGCATGCAAGGAAATTCTTGTCTATTTTTGGTACTAGTATAATATTGAACGAGCATTTAATGATAGTTATGACTTACGGGGATCAAATTTTCGACCCGAACCGAAGATGAGGTTAATCACCTAACTGAGTAAGAGCCGTTACGTGCAAGTAATGATAATAATGAATGCCGTTATATGGTAATATATTATTGTTTTTATTTGAAAGAAAATGTATAATAACCAAAAGTGTAAATTCTGTTGGGAGATATAACCCTTAAAATGAAATAAAAAATTATCTATTAGAAGTTAATTTCTACGAAATTAATTGACATTCAGAACATTGAAACAAGTGTAAGATGCTCTTATGACCAAAATTCCCGCTTAAAACTTTAAATTACTTAGTTTATGTGTACGTAGTTGAAGTTAGCTTAGTATTTAAATTATGTCTATTTCCACTTCAATAAATGCTTCCAAATAAACAGTTCGTCATTTTATTTGAAAAATCCCATATTATAGTGAAAATGCAAAGAGGCTAATCTATTAGATAGATTTGAGTTTAACATTTTGTGGAAAATATTCTAAAACTATGTTATGGTAAAAATAAAACTGGTACAAACGTTTTGTATATCTTTAGGCACATAACTAGAGCCAACCATATACCATTATCTTTGCTTTTTGATGCATTAATGGTAAGGTTATACCATTCTACAAGACTCTTATTACGTTTTAAATGGTAACATAAACTTATGTAGATGGTACGAAGCAAAAGAGAAAACATAGAAATACCTGTTTGGTTCAAGAAAAGCTGAAATTTAAAAATAACCTGTTCTGAAGTTGATATTGTGAAGATTCGCATACACCCATTTCTGCTGATTTTAGAATCATCAGCAAAATCTCATAATTCAGGGTATCAAATACTGCCAGAATCGAGCAAAACCAAACCAATCATATTTCTTTTACCGATATATAAGCCTTAAACGAGTATTCCATTATTATTGGTATAACGGGTAATATCTTATTAGGGTATGTCAGGAAACCCAAGCTTCCAACTGTTCCTTGCTGTTATAACTTAAATAATTTTATTAGATAATTAAAAATATTACGTTAGCGTGTACATTGCAAATATAATGCATTGAATTAATGTAAATGAAGCTTTTATAATCTTATATAAAGCATTGACAAATTGTATAAAAATTCCATGTAAAGATTTATTACAAACCAGTATTATTGCTATTATTTAAAACCATCTGCAAGTGGTCACTGGAAGTTTTGTCAATGAACTAATTTTGGCGAAGTATAAATTACATTCTGTTGATATCAGGACTGAATACCAGACCGAAGCTTTCGTGATATAACTTTGGTTATTACTCCAACATATAACTTAGTAACTCAAAAAAAAAAACAAGAATGCCGTAGTAAAACTAAATATGTACTGCTTTCTCAAAGGTTACCGTTTGGATTAGAAGTTGCCGTCATTGCCGTTTCAAACAGCTAGCACGCGGTTACCTCCAAAATATGCATGCTGCGGTCGTCACTCTACTTTGACAAAGTCATGTACAGAAATGAAAAATATAACCCTTTAACAATTTTGCCATATGATCTCTTTATTGTTATAAATAAAAGCTCGATGATTATTTTGAAAACAATCGGCAACTGTTCTCGTAATGATCATAGAATTTTTTTAAGTCTGCTAAAAATCTCCAGCTTTTGGACTATCTAAACTAGAATTTCACACGTAATAGTAAAGGCAAAAAATACCATTTTCTTGAAATTACAAGGAGGTATGTTTTTATTCAAAAAATCGACTTACCAATAATATTGTAGGACCAAAAGTGCCTCGTTTTCTCTTAAAAAGTTATTAAAAAAGAACTCCATATAGAGAAATGAATGTATCGTAAGAACAGAACAACCTTTATTAATACTTTTTTCGTAATCATGAGGGCTCTTATTTATGGGAATAACACCAATGAAGAATTTATTTTTGCAGTAACTATGGCATCTACAAAACACGCCGATTTTTTCACTTATTTGCAATAACTAATTAACAAAATGAATCACGCTGTAGCTAAAATTGTAGGTTTTACAGTTACCTACTACTTAAAGGTATTTATCCATAGTCAGTGTCTGTACTTTAACATTTTCAAAAACTTGTAGTTGATTATTAAACATTATCAACTAGCATGGCTTGTTTTGTATTTATCTCCTTTATAGTCGCCAATAGTTGGTTACCTTTTACCCAGAAATGTCCAAAATTTTTTTACTGACTAGTGTAACATTAACAAAGATTATTAACAGATAGTTAAAATGGTAAATTGTAGAGGGCTAGTCTGTCGTTAAGGCTTTCTTTGCCTCTCTACCACACTTCAACCTATAAGATCTTTTGCACATTACCCTGATTTAATATGAGTCTAAGATATTTAGACTTCTCATGAAGTCTATTATTTTTCTTGGAGGTAGGAATTTTGTTTCTTCAAGCTTTAAGGTGACGACTTTTAGAGATTTATTTTGCAGACCAGTACCTTGTATTCACATAGCAGGTTTTCTGCTGTTTCGGATGCCCGATCGCAGAAACAGCAAATATCACTCTCAGATTTACCCATTTTTTTGAGTTAGTATCTCAGAGGGGAGTGTCCTGTGAGGATATTTGTAATTATTCTAATATCTTTTTTTTAGGAGATCGAGAAGCATTTTTGCATACTTGTCTGAGACCAGGCGTCTCATTAAATCTTAATTTTATCTGTATTTGTTTCCAGCTCCGGAGCTGAAGGTGGTAGAAGCATGTCATTTTTTAAAATTTTCCTCTTTTCTGAAAGTGAATATGTTTACCGAGAATACAAATTTAAAAAAGCTTTGAGCATGTACTTGGCCTTTGGTGCCTATGGTGGGTGAGAAAATTTGTGTAAGCTAGGCCATTTAATGTTATGATTTCTGATTATGTACAGGGTATCCAATTTTGCAAAGCATCTCCATTATTATTTAAGATTGCGACTTTCACGACCCTGTGCTAGTTTTTTTTAAACAAAAGTTGTAACAAACAAAATTGTCCTAGTCCTCTCTGTTTTTAAGATACAGCGGGAAATTTGAAAATTTTCCATTTAGAAGCACTCCTCGTACCTTAGCTAATATTGTTAGGATTTTGTCTCTTGAAAATCGTTCACTGGATTCGGAGAATAAAACACAACACCTTTCACTGATACTGCCAATATTTATATTAATATAACGAAATCACAACTACAACATAATCTTATTACTACCACTTAATGTCTTCACTATTGAAATACCACTATACAACTCTTAACTATACAACTCTACGACTCACTATACTGCGCTTATCCTATCTCTATTTACATATCTATGGAAATCCCTATTTAAATCTAGAAGATAAAAGTTGAAATCTATCTAGAAATATAAATTATCCTTTCGGTATATTACAATAAAGATGAATCATCGCGTCGCAATATTTGTATATACGAGGGCGTATCAATAAGTTTCTTCCAGTTGTTTGTAACACTACCCCTTTCCTAATTCTGATCGTCCCGATCAGGTTCCATATCTTCATGGTCTGGCTTCAGCCTGTGTAGGTGTACTACTTTCATTTTGGTCTTGAATTCTATAAATAACGTCATTGATTCTTTTCAGAATAGTATATGGTTCTTCCCATGACGGCATCAACTTAGGCGATTTGCTCTTCTTTCTCTGGGGATTCCATAATCAAACTCTATCACCTTACTGGAATCCCGCCGAGTTTGTCTTAATGTTATATCTTGTCTTCAGTCTCTCTGTGGCCAGATCCATGCGTTCTCTAACTAGGCCATGAACTTCTCGCAACTTCTCTTGTAAAGCATCTACTCAGACTTCGATCTCCATACTTTCTTCAGCTGAGGAACCGAACAATATATCGCAAGGCAATCTAAGTTCCTTTCCAAATAAGACCTTGGCTGGTGCAGTTCCTGTAGTTTCATGAACTGCGGATCGATAGGCCATTAAGAAGATTAGGAAATATTTGTCCCACTGTTTTTGATGTCACAACCTTTGAGAGATGCTCTTCAATGGGCCTATTAAATAGTTTAACCATGCCATCTAACTGAGGATGTATGGCTGTTGTCCTGATTTTACGGATGTTAAGAAGTTCGCAGAGCTTTTGAAAAAGTCTAGATTCAATGTTACGTTTTTGGTCAGAATGTAGCTCCAAAGAAATTCCAAATCAGCTGAACATATTGTTGACAAAGACTTCAGCCACTGTTTCTCCTTTACATAAATGATATGATATCAAGCAGAAGTTTCAGAAATTGGACATCCTGTACATCGATTCTTCAGGAATGGCAGCACCGATTTGAATGAATTTTTTTGCATTGTTATCGATGGTCTCATTTTAGTAAAACCTGCCATAATATGGCAGACAAAAACGTAATTTGGTCTGATTCTCTCCAAAATTGGCATGGGGGAGTTTTTTGAGTCGAACATAATGAAACTAAAATTCTTTTAAAAAATTCAATATGGTTGTTCATATTGGTATTAAGATGTTTTTGGGGGTGTAAATTTAGAATTTAAAATTATTTTTGGAAATTTTAATATGGCGGATCCAGTATACACTCCTAAAAATGTTACATTTCTCGATTTTGTCCAAAACTGTTTGGTATAGGGGGCACTTAAGGATGAGAATTACTAATTTGAATTTATTTTTAAAAAACTCAATATAGCAGATCCAATATGGCGGATTTGAAAATTTAGATTGCTCAATTTTATTCAAAATTGGTACTAGAGAATTTTCGGTGTAGATAACAACTAAAAACACAATTCTAGCTTTTTGATATTTCGGTTTTTTTTTAGAGCATTACTCTATATATGTTTCTCCATTTTAGAGCTTTCTGAAGACATCTTGAATCATATTAAAGCTAAAAGAGTTTCATTTGATAAAATCTATTTACTTTTGTGGCTTTTAACTAACCGCTTATTCTTAAGTTACATTGGTGTCCCCCTCTGTAAGTATTAATCTGTAATTATGGTATCATGGAAATTTTGTTGATCATTAGTGTTTATAACTGAATTGTGTCTTAGGGATTTTTTTACTTTCTAATGGTTCGAGTAAGTTTAGTTTTTACTTTTTGTTTCAGAATGAAGAAGTTAGGTATTAGTTAAATCGATAAAGTGATTATTGTCAATACAATGTGTTGACATGTCTGTGGATGATTCATTATTTAATAGGAATATTTTATGTTATTTCAACCTAGTGTTAATCTTTCTCCCACTTTGGCCCATGTATACAACAAAAGGAAATAAATAATACACTTAAAAACAGCCCACATATCAGAGAAAACCAAATTTAGAGATACAAAACTATGAATTACTGCCCCCCCCCCACACTACTCTATGGTCTACCTAAAATTTATAAAAACAATCCCATTAGTTGTATCTTATGTTAATGCTCCTTGCTGTAAAATAGCAAAAAATTAAATGACCTGCCACAATTAACTAATTTTCAACCCACATTCGCAATAAAAAATTAACACGAGTTTATTGACAAAACCTATAATGCAAAAATTGTCTTTTTCTATGTTAAAAGTCTTTTTACCTTAATCCTCATAAAGAACTTTAATATTATTTTAACAAATTTAATCAACAATTCGATAATTCATAAAATTTTTATAAAAAAATTGAACCGACTTTTAAAAGTGCGCTAAAAAGTGAAAAATAACTATAAATTTTTATATGAAATTGAACTTTTTGAAGTCGGCGCCAAACTAATACCTGACAAATTGTGATTTGCATAAACAGAAAAAAAATACTTTATTGGTAATTGCTTTCTTACCATAATTCGTATATATTAGTAGTTATTTATTTCATTTACAAATAATTTGACGCTGACTTCACAAAGTTCAATTTCAAATAAAAATTGATAGTTATTTTTCACTTTTTACCGCACTTTTAGAAATCGGTTCAATTTTTTTATAAAAATTTTATTTTTCTATTTTTAGTTTTAGAATTCATTATGATATCCATAAATTATCCGAACTAAGTACTAGTCGAGATTAGTGTACCTCGCAATGACTCCAAGGTGGCAAAAAAGTACCCATTTTATTCAAAGTAGTAAATTACCCTAAAATGAACAACTAAAAATTCTTTTGTTCTTAGAGTTTTACAAATACCAGTAAAATTGTGTCAAAAAAATATTTAGTCTGTCATAATAAATCCACTATCTTAAATTTGAAAATAATTTTAGATTGGTAATATAGGCCCCAAAATCTTCCAATATCGATGACCTAAGATGTAAATTTCTTAGCTCGATATATTTTATACTGCATATTGAGTTTGTATGCGCCTCAAGAAACCCACAATATCAATTTTAGACAATCGGAAAATGTCAAATTTTTTGTCCTTCATATTGTATCTTATCAACCTATTAGTTGTAAAAAATTAACTTCATATTCGTAATACATTACCCCGAAAACCCTCTAATACCAAATCTGAAAAAATGCGAATAAGGTAAAATTTTCAACCCACCATATTCCATCCGCTATATTTTAAATTTCTAGGCTTATATTCGCTATTTATATCCTCAAAAGCGATTCAGTCCCACCTTTGAACAAAATCGAAAGCTGTAAAATTTTTAGTCCGCTATCTTGGATTTGCCATACTGAATTCTGAAAAAATACTTTTAAATTCACAATTTACACCTTCAAGAACCCCCTATATCAGTTTGGGAGAAAATTTAAAAATTGTAAAATTTTTAGGACACCATATTGAATCTGCCAGATTGAGTTTTTCAAAAAATATTTTAAATTCATAATTAAGACTAACAAAAATACCCCAATACTGATTTTAAAGAAAATCGGGAGAAGAAGGATAGTCAATCCGCCATCTTGGATCCGTCATATTGAATTTTTTAAAAATAATTTCAGATTCGTTATGTACGACTCCGGAAACTCCCCCGTACCAATTTTGAAGAAAATCGGACAAAATTGATTTTTTCGTCCGCTATATTGGATCCGCCATATTGAATTTTAAAAAAATAATTTTAGATTAGTTATGTCCTACCCTGAAAACTCTCCCCGTACCAATTTTGGAGAAAATCGGACAAAATTGATTTTTTTTGTCCGCTATATTGGATCCGCCATATTGAATTTTTTAAAAATATTTTGGATTCATTATGTGTGACCCCGAAAACTCCCCCACACCAATTTTGGAGAATCGGACAAAATTTAATTTTCTTGTCCGCCATATTGGATCCGCCATATTGAATTTTTTAAAAATAATTATAGATTCGTTGGGTACACCCTGAAAATGTCCCCATACCAATTTTGCAGAAAATCAGACAAAATTAATTTTTTCGTCCGCCATATTGTCCAATTTCGTCCAAAAAAATATGGGACCACCGCAGCAACTTGCTGAACATAACGTAAAAAATTTCATTGAAATCGGTGCCGCCGTTCCGGAGTAATCGGTGTACATACATAAAAAAAACATACATACTCGACGGATTGAGAACCTCCTTCTTTTAGAAGACGGTTAAAAATTAAATAAAGAATGCTCTATCGGTATGTATTACACAGAAGTATTTCCAATTTTACATGGGTTTTCAAATCCTTTCTTTACTATCAGAAATTCTTATGACAAATTTTGTGCAAAATATTTTTACCTCTGATAATAACCTCCTGAAACATTTTATATATTTTGCACTAATAGAAAGTACAATCAACGTAATAGGCCGTTTCTCTTGCTTTTATTCCGGAAATCTATATGCTCCATTGTATACTTTGGGCTTGCATAAATCATTTAAGTAATTTTAATGATATTAAACCTAAATTTATGTATCATACTTAAAACACAAACTTGACTATTTTTATTAAAAACGATAACCGGATAACTTGCAAAATAAATATTTTCAAATATTCTACAATACTATTAGCCGGATGCTGGTATATTTTAAACTTGATTTTAAGAGTCTAATATATGTATATAAACTTTTTCTAGGAAATAGATATCTTTATGTCTCAGAGATCGTAGAAGTTAATTTCAAATATATTTAGTGGGATTTCCAACTTTTTGAAGACACATTCGCAAAAAGCTGTACATTATTATAAAAATTGAACAAAAACCAGGGAAGAATTCCTAGATTTTTATGGTAGTCTTTTCTGATGGAGTACAAACTGCACATACAAAAAAATCTGTTTTAAGCCTTGTAAAACCATTTAGGAGCAATAACTAAACAATTTGTAATTATTTTTTTTTGCATACACTTATACATTCCCTCCGTCTTACATACCGATGTTACCAGATTGAAAAGCTTTTTTTTCAAAAAAAAAAACCGTGTTGCACTAATTTTTTCTTTAAAGGGCACCTTTCTAGCTTATTTGATTTAGATTAAGTAACAACATTTATTACCGACGGGTCTTAGGTAATATTTTATTAGACACGGGATCCTGATGAATTAGCTTGAAATAATCGACATTTCCTGCAAAATAAAATTTGGTGCCGTTTTCAGATTAGCTATGTCATAAACCAATATAAACATAACTTGCCCACATATTACATTTATCAGCCCTAAAGCCAAACTTATAACTTAATAATAGTTTAATACAGTCATCAGAAATCTAAAACTGCATGCTTTGGCAGGTTCAAATTAGACATTAAATTTACTAGGTGGTAAGAATCAATTTTGAACTTAAATCTTACTGAATCACAAAAATCTATAAAAGATGTTTTATTAACTGTATTTAATAGGTCTAGGAGGTTTAATAGAATTCCTTCGTTGACACGGGCAAACTGCCTAAAATCCCTGTCTCCAGGTTTATTCCAATAAAAAGAACATAACTGCCAACCAGGCAAAAGATACGGTATCCTTTAAGTTGTTAATGTAAAAGTTTATTGGTTGTAATAGTATAATGTTCACATTGTTCTAATCGTTTTGATTTTAATTTGGGATTGATGTTTTAATTGTATACTTGATTTGTACTGTGTAAAGGCTGGGCTGGCGAGGGAGACTGTGTGAGGTGTGCCCTTTGACGAGGTCTAAACCCTGAGGATGGTCTAAATAAGACTGAAAATGTTTGGCCGATAATTCAAAATATACACTGAAATACTCAACATCTCTCCTTTTAAAAGATACGGTACTCCAAAAATTCAACAAAATTATCAAGACAATAAACGACTTTCCATCTCAAAATCCCAAAAAATGTCAAATAAAAATTGAATTGGAACTCTGCAGCTGCTTCAGTCGAATCAAACCAGAAAATAGTGAAAATCAAAGCTAAGTGACCTCTATTTAAAATATGGCCCAGCTTGCGCCCTAGTCGGCTTCCGTTAGGTGCGTTCAATTGCCGCGTTTGAAAGAAGTGACAGTACAAAGAGAACTACAGTAGGCAATAACAGTTAGATAAAATACAATCATTACATAAGTCTATTTGTTAATTATTAGCATTTGCCGTTCAAAAATAAAAGAAATAAAATAAGTATCCCGATAGTTATTTTCAAATTAAAGAAATGCGTTTCGAATAAAGGATTAAATTTCCTGCAGCCCACAATGCATACAATTCTACTTAAATAGCAGTAGTAGGAAAAAAACGAGATCTTTTTGAATAAAAAAGGGTAGCAGTTACTTTAGCATCGATAAGAAAATATCTAAGTAAAGTGTAGTGAAATGCCGAATAATGGTCAAACTAGAAAAATTAAATTAATTAAAACTGAACTTTATGAAATGCTTTTCTTCAAAGGATCCCTGGGAGATACTTAAGAAAAAAGATACCGTGTTGCCCGTAACGAGAGTATTTACAAAAATAAGGGTAAAATAACTGAATTGGCCATAGTGAACTTAAGAAGAAAATTGAACCGTGACAATTAATGGAAACTCCGAAATGGCTATCCTCTAAAATAGTAGACTGTATGCAATTTTCCATAATTATTACATCTCCCAGCCTTATCTCTTATCTCTGTAATACCACCGTACACCTTCAGACCCGAAGGTAAACTATATTTTAAAATGCTAAGTTATTCATAGTCTGATCTCAGCTTTGAATTGTGTCTTCAAAATGAAGAGGAGTCAGCGGCAATATCAATCTTGATTTTTACAATTTAGTTCCTATAACAGTATTTACGCAGCTCTGTACACCGAGCCCTAAGATTCGAGAATATATTTTAATCATCATGGTAACCTAGTCTGTTCATATTTTCTATATGCCACCTTTTCTTGAAAAATCAAAGACTTAATTTGGTAAACCATGCTGGGAAAGTAGAGCTCCTAAAACGTTTAACTGCTGTGCATACGGCAATAAAGTCATATAAGATAGAATAAAATTGTTGATTAAATAAATTAACATCAGATATATCCAGCATAGTATCCCAGTGAATATAAATCGTTAAGAAGATTGTAATTACAATTTAAAAAAATCATAATAGATTACATTATATTTAATTTTTTGTTAGATAAATGTTACTAAAATCTTAAAATCATACTTTTTGGAGAAATAACAATATACGCGCTGTCCGTATGGGCAAGGCATCTAGTGTGTGATGGCGTTAATAATTGAAAGGTGCGGTTGATAAAAAACATTAAACCTATGATGTTTCCTGTAGCAATGGACCAATGATATTTTTATATGCTCTGATGACTCTCGAAATCCTCTCCACTCTAAAAAATACCTTAAAAAATAATTAATAAAGATTGTTATAAACAAAAGTACTTTATTACAAATAAATATTTAAACTTCATAGAAAACTGTTATGTCCCCTGGTTACCTTATTTTGTAACTGATTGATATAATAAATCTTTCAAATCACAGAATTGAATGAGTTGCTTTAAAGTTGAAAATAGTTTGGTTAGGTTAGTTTAGAATAAATTTGACTCTTAAAATAAGTATATTTCTTTAAATTACACAATCTTTAATTTTCTAATTATAGTCATTTCTTCGCAAAGTGTTACTCAGCTAAGATGATTTCCGTCAATAGTCACACCATGAACAAGTGTGTTTTCTCTCTGTGTACATAAGGTACCCATCATCATGTAACATAAGGTGTGTTTTGTTGGTACAATGATTTTATAGCAATAAGAGAAAATTACTAGGTTTAAAAAATGATTGGTTAAGCAAAAATCTGTTCATAAATTTTGTAAACTGGACGAGGTAGGTTGTTCTGCAACTATGCTTTTTTACATATGCTATTAGAAGGTAAAGGTATTTTAGAAGAAAACTGTATCGCATAAAACAATTTTCGCTGACATTAGGGAAAAATTCGGAGAAACCCTAGTTATGTTAAATGAATACTACTAAAGAAGTTTAAGTAATTTTTAAGGTTTTCTTTTCATTAATTTTCCCTATAATATCGCATTTCGTTTTTATTGCCTTCTTCGGGGAAATCTTACATGCTGCCCTTGACTTTCCTTATGTACGTCCATAGCTGACTAGAGATTGACTAAAAGATTTTAAAATTTTATTTTCGCCTACATAGTTCGTTAACTCTATTTAAGTTATATCTTATTTATTATTTGAAATGTATTGTAAAAAATGTAATTGCTTTATTTTTAAACTTATCAATTTAAACAGATAATTCTCAGGTAAAACCTGGTTAAAATTTAGGACGTTTTAGTTATTTAGATTGTAAAGTTATGTTTAGGTCTAAAAGCTTCAGGTAATTTATACTTAAGTATACAAATACAATATGCTGTAACGAAGTATAAACGTTTGTTCGAATATAAAATCTTCGAAAGCAACTGCAGTTATTTTTCTGAGCTTAAAAAATTTACTATTTTTATGCCACAAAGTATGTCTACAATTTTTTACACAATATAAAGTATAGGCAGTTATGTAAATTTTTTTTACATAATATTTTAAAAACTAGAACTCAATCAAATTTTCTATGTTGTTCCAATAAACAATAGATTTTGGTTTACTTTTATTTCAATTTTTAATGATCTGATCAAAATGATTTTGTTTAAGATATCTAAAAATACCAAAACATGAAAAATTCAACGAAGAATCAAGAAAACATGAACATTTTTTTATTTTAATATTTAAAATCTTTTGAAATTTTTAGTAATAAATTGGAACTATCGTTTTAGTTAATCGTTGGATTTAACTCCAACAGAAGATGTCGTTGTTTAAAGGTCATAGACAACAATGTTTCTAGCGAAGTAGTAGATATATGTTGGAATTTAATTGTTTCTATTTGTTAGTTGAATATCACGACGTTTCGGCTATTTATTTCTATCCATTTTTAAGTGAAACTAAACAAATATTTTAGCTACACAACTCTTTATACGAAAATTAAATGCAATGGAGTGCAGTCATGCATGCTACGCTTCGGTCCCCTTTATGCTGCATTTAAACTTAGTTTACAATTACTAAGTGATTTCCACACTGTGTGTGTATTTTCTGCAGACTGAGGTTCAGTTTTAGCTGCCATTTCGTTCAACCAAATATCTAAGAATGGTAATTTATTTTGCACTTCTTTCTCCATAGTAAGTTTAATGGTTGGCCAATATTGCTGAGGTGACAAAAGAAATTTTGAAGTTCTTCTTCGTTTCCATTTCAGATAATAAAGGTGTCGCCTCGTATCTAAGCCAAAATTTTGGATTCCTGTTTGCGGACTCAATTGGAAGACTCTCAAACCATTCCATGAAAATTTTTGCGGCCACCGGTGAGAGCGAAGATCCCAATGGTATTGCATTATTTTGGATGCAGTACTTTTTCTTTTTTAGGAAATAGGAATTGGTCAAACAGCAAGTCCATGTATGTGGTGGCAGAGATGTTTTTTCTGCCAAGGTCTGGGTTTCAAGTTTCTTCCTTATGATCTTTAGTGACTCCTTAACTAAAGCTTTGGCGTATAAGCTTTCCACATCAAAGCTTATAAAAATTTCTTCAATTTGTGCTTACATTTCGCGTATAGTTTCTTCAAAATATTGCGAATTCATGACTCAGGACTACATATTTTATTGTAATTGTTTCAGGATTGGAAGGGGGAACTTGGCAAGGTAAGAAATCTGAGAATTGTGAGTGAGATAGGTCGTAAAGGCATGTCCTGTTTATGCATCTTTGGAGTTGATAAAGATATGGAATTTGTAGTGTGACCAGTAGCGTAACTAAGAGTATGTGCGCCCCCCCCCTCCTGCAGATTTTTGAATGCGCCCATCTATTTCGTCTTGATCCTTCGTATTTATTCATTTTCATCAAGGGACCTGGGGGCGCCCCTGCATTGGCTTCGCCCCCCGCACCGCGGGGTCTGCGGGGTCGTTATTTACGTCACTGGGTGTGACGACTTGATCTACCATACCTTTCTACTGAAAATCTACAAATAGAGTCAGCAATATAATTTATGAGCCACAAGTCATTTTTATTTACTTCTCCGTACAATTTTTATATCATTTTAAATCGTCCAATATTAATAAAAATTCATTTCATTCATTTTAGGCAACCTAACACGCCGTACAAAATGGGACCCGCTTGCATCTATCAGCAACTATCAATTAAAGTTTATAAGTGACTTTCAATAATTAACTTTAACACGAAATTAAGATTTTAAATAAAAGATGTTCTTGAATTTGTTATCATGTACACAAAATTAAAATATAAATTGTAAAAATAATATATTCATAATTGTATGTGTATTCCATATAAGATAGGAAAAGTAAAATACGATAAACATCTAAAACCTTTATAATACTGTTATCTCTTTTATAATTGAACACACCGGGTTTCTATATGTAAATTTTAGATAGTGCTATTAAGTTATTAAAGTTGGGTTAAAACATAATGACTTTTGCGTTTTCGAGATTTATTTATGTATGTTTTATCTGAAATTTGAATATTTTTGATGTACTTTGAATGTAAACATAAAATATATTTAAAAATATTTGAGATTAGTTAAAACTTTTTTACTTAAAATCCATAACTAGAACAAACAACATTTATTTCGCTTGCACAACATTTCAGTTGTATATTATTTCAAACCATTTTTTGTCATAATTAAAACATTTACTTACGAAGGATCTTCACCTAGTTTTACACCAAGATTCTTAAAGTTCCAGTAATAAGTATTGAAAAAAAAAAACTTTTGTTACGCAGATTATTTGCTAAAATATGTATGTGAGACTAATTCGTTTAAAAAATATGACATCGCCACCGATATTTAATATAAAAATTCATTATGTGCTTCTGTATCTACGTTACATAGTTTAGAAAACGTTAGTTAAAATCTAGACTCTAATACTTTCTAGATATTGCCAAAGGATGATGAGCAAACGGTATGAAAGAGAGAAGATCCCGACTGGGTCTATCTGTACATGCAGTTATTCCCTAAAACAAATGAATACGGCGGCACCAAAATCTAGAGAAATTATATATTTTTTATTGCAAAAACGAAAAGGTTTACAATTTTTTTAACCACATTATTTGTAGGGCCATAAAGAACGTATTTACTCAATATACCTGCCGCTTGCTCGAATGACCGCTTCCCTTGTCGGTCTGAAGCGCGCGTAGGCGTGCTTTAATGTGTCATGGTCGATGTTGGCGAATGCTGCTTCAATAGTAGCTCTAATGACGATATTAGGATGTCTGGACTTGTACGTGACCCTTTCAACTACGTTCCATACGTAGATATCCGAAAGATTCAAATCTGGGCTATTTAGAGGCCACAATTTTTTCGACCAAAACATGTCGACGTTGTCCAACAACCAAGTTTGCATCAAATGCTTTTGAGGGCGAGCGCACCGTCCTACTGGCAAACATACGGCTTTCCAGCCGACACAGTTTCCATCCACGGCTTTACTGCGTTTGTAAGAATATGCAAATAAAGTTCATTTGTATCGTTTTCTCCTTTATAAAAGAAATGCGGTGGCACGACATCAACCTCAATGGACATTTCACCTAGCATGTGAAAATTCGTCGAAAATTTCGTTATTGCAGAAATGATGCCATCTTAGGGCCATGTGTGAGCCAGCGATCATTCCTTCGACTAATTTTTGCATCGACAGTTATACGTCAAACTTGTTTTCAATATTGCGACTATTTTGAGATTATTTTCGTTTTGCGCATGCGCCATGCTATGTGTGCACAAATCGCGACATTTTCCAGTGGTATAGAACGGTGGAAATCTCAAACTGAATTTTTTCTACATGTTGATGCCGCATTTTGTACATTTTATTGGGTTTTGATCATAAATTTTGGTATTTAATGTGTACTTAGATATCTGTGGTGCTGTTTCTCGTAACTCCAGGCAAAATCTCTTTGAGCAATTTTAATGTGATTTATAGAGAACACACTAATTATATATATATATATATATATATATATATATATATATATATATATATATATATAACCACTTACATATCATAAACTTTCATTCGTATTAAAACATTATTATTATATGTGTAACTAGGAAGTTTTTGTATATAGTACATTGAAAAATAAGTTAACGTATAGACGCAATTTCAGTAGTTTCAAATTAAGATGGAGACAAAAGAGAGTAGTACTGTCACTGAAGGTAAAAATAGGCTGTTACCTTAGAATCCTTTGAACCTCCATCGATTTTCATGAAAATTTAGGATCAAGCTTATTTCACCTTTAACTTCAAAAGTGACATTTGCTCGATTTGCTCTTTTTGTATTTTAATGGTGCGATCCACCCCTTCTACAAGAAACTGAAAAAAATGCAAATTTAAGCATTCTATTGGTGGAAATCTTATTTAGTTAAGTAGAATAAATATTCTTTAACATTTTGAAGGATGAATTATAATTTCCATCAATTTTTCAACCCTTAGAAACCTTCCCTCAAGTCGAAAATCATGGAAAAGATGTTCTTAAAATATTAAATAAAATCGCGCATTAACAGTGCACAAAATATTTGTTTATGGCTTATGATATATTTTATTGATATAGTGTGAATTTTCAATCCTTAAAAACCTCCCGTTATCCTGAAATCAGTAAAAAATATTTTTTTAGCAGCTTTAATCGTTTTAATTGTGCATTTATAAATTAAAATCGATTTTACTGAATATAAAAAAATTATTAATTTATTGTGAAATTTCAACCCTTAGAAACTACCCCTTATCGAGAAATTAATAAAAGAAAATATTTTTTAGCAGGTTTGGCAGCTTAAATTGATTAAAATCTTTTTCACTGCTTATGAAATATTTTTTTTATTCATTTCAACTTCTCAACCCCTCAACCGAAGTATACTGGCATATTACTATGTATTATAGAAGAGCTATGTGTGTGTATATAAATATAGAGACACACATATATTAATCTATTCTATTATGTCACTCCCACTACGCTTCGGACCAGGTGTTCAAAGTGTTCCGTTTTTTTTTCTATTCTGCAATCTCAGATATATTGTAATATTACCTATGTATACACACATATGTATATGCTATCGAATTCATCCAAAAACCATTTTAAACGTAATTTCAAGGACTTTAAGATCATTCACATCTATACTTTTTAAAACCCATCATTTTTATAAGTTAAAGGGTTAAAGCGCTGGGGTCACATAATCCTCGCAATAAAATTTACACTTCTAACGTTAATATTTCGGTTGTTTTTTAACCTACAGAAAAATTTTTGTTAAGAAAAAACCTAAATTTTTGTTACTTACCATTTTTCACGTATATTTAGTAGTTTTTAAGTTATAAAAAAAAGAAATTTTTAGAGAAAGTTGGAAAATTCTGTTTTTTTTTTAAATCGTACTTTTTTTTTCAAAAATAAGCGTTCTAAACCGATCAAAGTTTTTGAGCTCATTACTTATACTAAAATAAAGTAAATCCTACAGGGATTATTATAAATTTAGGAGGAAATGGCATAGGTTTTATTTCTCATTGTTCCTTAAAAAATTCGAAAGTCCCGTCTTATTTTCATCATAACTCGCTTAATTTTAATGCAATAGATTCCACTCAAAGCTTATTTGAAATGTCTTTCTATAGGTATTTTTCGAAAAATGTATCGGTTTCCCGTTATTTAACCTCAAATACTTAGATTCGAGTATTCACCAAAAAAAAAATGATCCCTTTAACAACTACCTATAAGCCACTTTGGATTTAACTTACAATATTCATAAAAAAAACAACCTCTTTGTTTTCTTATTAGCTTCAATTTTGGTAAGAACAATATTTTTGAAAAAACACATAGTTTTGGAGTTATTTATAAAAACAGTTTCAAAACATGCATTTTTTCATGAAAAATCAACATTTTTAATCATTAATAACTGAAAAAATATTGAATTATCAAAAAAACTTTATAGAATATATTTTACTTAAAATTTCTCCTTTTATCGATTTCTGGTATTTTTTTTGATAAAATAATTTCCACCCCCCGAGAAGGGGGTGGCGCCCACCCCTAAGGTAAAAGCGCAAGACGACACTATGTAACTTTTGTTACTTGAGGCAGCCTCTAACTACTCACCAATTTTCACGCAAATCGATGAAGGGTCAAATTTTTCTGAGGGGAAAGCCTTCAGTGACTGTACTAGAGGTCCTGATACTTTCTTAGGTCACGCTGATTAAACCGTTTATAGATCTCCTTAAGTTCTACAAATAATTCTGCCATAGCATATGTTTATACTTTAATAATAAATGTAGCTGTTATTTAAAAATTGAAGAAAAAACAACAGATTGCTGGTATTTTATATTTATAATTATGTGTATAATATAAATTTCAAATTTGAAAAATTTTTTTTGGATACTAATAATAACAAAACTTTTTATAAACCTAAAATATTGTCAGATATTTAAATATGCAAAATATCGACCATATAATTTTTCAAAATTTATATATATATATATATATATATATATATATATATATATATATATATATATATATATATATGTATATACGAATATAAAAGAATGGGTGGTAATTTCAGAATATGTGAATCTAATCTGTATAGTATATTGTAGCTTTTTATCAAGATTATTTTACGATATTTTTCAAAAAATAGATTAAAATCATCAGAACACTCCACCCAGGTACACTGCTTTTAAAACACTCCTAAGGTTTCAGTTGAAACTGAAAGGCTATCATTTTAATATATGGTCATATTGGTTATTCATCTAATGTATTACTGACATATTGGTTTTGCAATTTTATTACATTCTTCTTCAGTGTTGAAGTTATTTTTAGTCGGATTGCAACCACCATAGACTCCCAATTCACATGTTTTTTTATGGTCATTCCAATGCCACCGTCTAAAAAGAGCCATACATGACACATCACGTCCCTGTAAACCTTCGTAACAATCTAGAAAAAAAATTCTAAATGTAATAAGTTTAAATATAATTAAGTAAGTAATTTTGGTGATTTGTGATCCCAGTTAATTAATATATTTGATTAATCTGTGTTGTATGGATTTGAAAAGTTCTGAAACGTATGCCGATATCACTATTGTTCTATAGGTGCATATTGCACACTTTTAGAATATAGATTTTGGTCTAAGCATAACTTGGACAATATCCGGACGTTGAAGAATTGGGCTAAAGGTTAAATACACGAGGTCTTCAACCTATTGGAGGAGCATTGAAAAATTAAAATTAATCCAACTCTTTTTTTAATAATACTATGAATTGGGTCTAATATGAATACAATATAAAAAAGGATGAGCTATGAGCTCTCTTGAGGGTGAGGAAATTAGTTTAGCTCCCGCACGATAATTCTATACATCTCACGTTTGACTTATTGAACAAAAAAAAATCATATCTAATTTGTAGTAAATTTTCGTTCACTAAGATTGAAAAGAATCGTTGTTATTTAGGAAATATTACAAAGTAAAACTTTTCGGTTTAATAACTCGTAAAATGTCTATTTTCTTTGTAATAAAACATTTCGAATAGAAAATATTGAACAATTTCTTTTCTACAAATACTTTTATTATTAATGCCCTTTAGACCACCGTTTTTCGCCCTGCCAATTAGAGTATTATCCACAATACCATAGGAATATCGCTTTTTCGCCGAAATTAATAATGAGAAAATTTTTTTAAATATTTGTTTAAAATACTTATAATTTCACTCTCTGCTTGTCATATTTTTGAAAGTTTACGAAAATACAAGCATTTGACACAAATAAAATTTCGTTTTTCGCTATTCCACTACTGAAAATATTTTGTGCCAACAACAACAGGAGAATTAATAACACATTCTTTAAACATGACATGAGGTACAAATACACATGGCAGAATACAAGAGGGCAACAGTCGGTATTAGACTATATTATTACTAACAGAGAAGTCGCCCCTCAAACAATACTATACGTAAGAACTTTAAATGGCGCCAACTCTCGAAGCGACCATAAGATGGCACTTTGCAAAATGAGACTAAAAATGCCTAAGACTTGAAAACCTAAACCGCAAATGATTAGCAAATTCAACGTCGAATCACTAGAAGACAAAAGTATACAATACTTATACGAAGACTGATTAAACCAAAAAATAGTGCAAATGCCAGTTAATATCAAAGACAACATAGAATAACAACGGAAAACAATGAAAAATAACATATTAGACCCCACCATGGAAGCAGTAAGAAGGAGACAGGTAAATGTCAATATAATCAATAGAACACCTTGGTCTACGCTGGAAGTAAAGGAACTAGCTAAACAAAAGAAAAATGCATACATTCAATATATACGAAATAAACGCTTGAAAACTGGAACTACTACCGGAAAGAACGGAACGAGGTAAATGCAAGAACTAAAGAAAACCCTTGGGAAAGGTTCACAAAAGGGATGGAAAGAGATATGTATGGAAGCCAGAGAAAAATATGGGCAATGTTAAGAAGAAAAAAGCTTGAAGTCAAAGATACCGATAAGGAAGAGGAGAACATGGAACAGATACAAAATGAATATGAGGAGGACGATAGCATGGAACTAACAAATGACAAGATAGAAAACACCTTAAAGTCCCTTAAGAATAGAAAAAGCCCTGGACCAGACGAGATTACTAATGAGATGCTTAAATACGGGAGGAAAAGGCTATGGAATGAAATATTAACCCTGTTCAAGAATATCATAGAAGAACAAAAAATACCGAATGAATGGAAGAATAGTGTTACAATACCCATTTTAAAAAAAGGACAGAAAACGCACCCAGAAAACTATCGAGGAATAACATTGCTTGATAGCATTCTCAAAGCATTTACAAAAACTATACTGGAAGAAATCACCAAAATCATAAGTATATGAGAAGAACAACAAGGTTTCAGAAAGAACAAATCCACTATTGACGCAGTATTCATTATCAAACAAATAACTGAAAAATACCTAGAATTCAATAAACCTGCGTATATGTGCTTCATCGATATGACCAAGGCTTTTGACAGAGTACACTTAAAGGACGTCTTAGAAATAATGAGAAAAAAGGTCTAAACCATAGGCTAATTAACCTAATATACGATACTAACATGCAGTACAGAACAAAAATTAGAGTAGGACATATAATAATGGATGACATATATGTAAACACAGGAATTAGACAGGGCGATTCGCTCAACCCCTGAATATGTAATCTAATAATGGATAAAATAATAGAAAATCTCCCCAGAACAGCTGGATACAAAATGAGAAACACATTCTTCCATACTGTCTGCTATGCGGACGATGCTGTTTCTATTGCAGACTCTGAGGAAAATCTCCAAAGACTACTGCGCCCTTTTAACACTAAAAGAAAGAATTAAATATGTTCATCAACACCGAGAAGACCAAATACTTAGTAACATCCAAAGAACCAATACAGTGCAAGGTGGAAATCTCCTCCAAAATTGTCACACAGGTAAATCATTTCAAATATCTGGGAGCAGAAATAACGAGCCATGAAAACCTTTTTAACGAAGTTAGAGAGCAAACAATGAAAGCGGCTAGAACTTCTGGATGCCTAAAAGAAATTGTCTGGAAGAACAAATACGTTAATACCGAAAGTTAAAACTAAGATATATAAAACGGCTCTAAGATCCATCATAACATACGCGGCAGAAACAAGACCAGATACAGGCAGAACTCTACAAATGATGAGAACAGTCGAAATGAAAACATTAAGAAGTATACAAGGCAAAACTCTACGCGACAGAATACGGAATGAAGATATCAGACAACAGTGCGAGATACAGGACATAGGAAGATGGGTTAGACAAACACATAGGGAGAATGGAGGACGGTAGACTGGTTAAAAGCGCAAAAATGAATAACCCTCTAGGAGAAAGATCACGGGGAAGACCACCAAAACGTTGGCGAGACTGCTGGACCTCATCTTCCGGGGAAGACGTGATGGCAATGAACAAGCAATAGCCTACTAGCATGGTTAATTGTGTTACAAATAATAATAATAATAATAATAATATAATCCGATATCATTCGCAACAAGATCCAGCGAATGTTACTGCTCAGCAATGCCTTGATACGCTGAAACAGAAGCTCTCTGTTATTGCAGGACGGCTAAAGAGGTACAAGACCAGCAATAACCGAAAACGAGAAAATGCGCTCTTCCAACGATCAGAAAAGACTTTCTACCGTAAGTTAAACTCTCCACCTAATATAGCAGATAATAGATATCCCAATAGAGAGCAGGTAGAAGAGTTCTGGGGAAACCAACTTTCCACACCAGCCGATTGTAACATCGTGGCTGACTGGATCAATGAAGAACATCAAATCTGCCAAGATTACATCCAGATGCAGTTTGAGCCATTTACCACCGAGGAAATTTCAAGAATAATCAAGGAATCCCATAACTGGAAAGCTCCAGGTCTCGACGGGATCCAGAACTACTGGCTCAAAAAGTTCTGATGTGTGCACCATCAGCTGGCTAATCTTATTAATGATGTTTTCCTTAACCCAGCAAAAATGCCATTGTTCTTGACCGAAGGTATTACGTACCTCCTACCAAAGGACCAACATAACACACATGACCCAGCTAAGTATAGGCCGATCACCTGCCTACCCACACTGTATAAGGTGATCACCTCCTGTTTAACCCAACGCATTTATGCACATTGTGAGCAAAATAACATCATTGCAACTCAACAGAAGGGATGCACGAGGGGAGCAATGGGATGCAAGGAGCAATTGATTGTTGACTCTGTCATATGTAACCAAGCCTGTACCAACCGAAGAAACCTCTTTGCTGCCTACGTGGATTATAAGAAGGCCTTCGATTCGGTGCCACATGAGTGGCTTAAAACCATATTGAGAATGTATAGGGTCGATAATAATTTTGTTTCCTTTTTAGAACGCATCATGTCAACCTGGAGAACTAGGATACAATTGCAGGTGCCATCCAGCGACACCATCGAAACTAACACTATTCCGATACGAAAGGGAATATTTCAGGGCGATTCACTTAGCCCATTGTGGTTTTGCCTTGCTATGAACCCACTATCACGCCGTTTGAACTCAACCAGATACGGCTTTAGTGTTAGAAATAACAACGAAGAGGTAGTCAAAGTGAATCATCTTCTATACATGGATGATCTTAAACTGATGGTTGCTACCAGAAACCAGCTGGAACAAATGCTTAAAATTGTAGAGGAGTTCTCCGGGGATATCGGAATGCAATTTGGACTTGACAAGTGCCGTATTTTGAACATCGTTAAAGGGAAGATGCAACCGGGGGCTTTTGTAATGCAGAACGGTGAAACTATAGCTGCAATGGAAGCAGACCAAACATACAAATATCTAGGTATGAAACAGGCTAAAAGAATTGACCATGGCACTATGAAGGCCGAATTGACAGCCGAATTTGTCAGGAGGGTAAGGCGGGTATTGCGAACTAATTTAAATAGCAGAAATTTGTTTAAGGCGCTCAACACGTATGCTTGTTCTGCACTGAGCTACTCTTTTGGAATTGTAAAGTGGAGCAGGACGGACATCCAAAACCTGCAAAGAAAAATAAGGACACTACTAACAAAAGCACAAAAACATCACCCTCGGAGTGCTATTGAACGTACAATGCTTCCAAGACATCAAGGAGGAAGAGGATTGGTGGATATTGGTAAGCAGCTCGACCAACAAATAATAAACTTACGTTCATATTTCCACAGGTTAGCGGACTCTTCCACACTACATCGAGCAATATGCGAGGCAGACGTTTCAACGCCGCTACAGTTGAGAGAACAAGATATTACTTCTCACCACCAAACAGACCAAGAGAAGTTACAAACCTGGCTTCAGAAGCCCCTTCATGGACGGCATCCAAATGAGGTCAATCAGGACAATGTCGACAACTCAGCGTCGAACTACTGGTTGATTTCAGGACAGATGTTTCCGGAAACGGAGGGCTTCTTGTTAGCTATTCAAGACCAGGTTATTCCGACGAAGAACTATCGGAAGTTCATCATTAGAGATCCCTCAATAGAGAATGACCAGTGCAGATATGGCTGTCGAACATCGGAGACAATTGAGCATATAACTGGAGGATGCCAAGCGTTTGCCGCAACCGAGTATAAGGAAAGACACGACTCAGCCGCTAAGATACTCCATCAAGAGTTAGCAGAAAAGTTCAACCTATTACAGGTGGGAAAAGTGCCTTATTACAAATACAATCCAGAGCCTATTCTTGAGAACAACCAGTTCAAGTTATATTGGGACCGAACGGTTCTGACGGATCAAACAGTTGCTCATAATAGACCAGATATTATACTAATAGATAAAATTTCTAGGCGAACTACACTGATCGACATCGCTGTGCCTAACAACAGCAACCTAAGACCAAAATACAACGAGAAGATCGCCAAATACAGAGATCTGGAGGTGCAAATCCAAAGACAATGGGCAATGAACAGCGTCCAAACGATTCCCATAATACTGTCAACAACTGGAGTGATACCAAAGAACCTCCTGCAGAACATCAAGGGACTGGGTCTTAGTGAGCACCTGTATAAACCGATGCAGAAATCAACTCTCCTAGCAACCGCGCGAACCGTCCGAAAGTTCATGGGAAATACAGCAGACCACGTCACCTAGGACCCGATAACATGGAAAGGGTTCCCACAGAGCTTCACACTTTTGGTATCTTTGGGTACCTGGTATGAGTGAATATTCCCTGGAGGGAGTGCGAAGCCGTCTGGCTTGTAAATCATAAAAATAATAATAATATATGCACCATCAGCTGGCTAATCTTATTAATGATGTTTTTCTTAACCCAGCAAAAATGCCATTGTTCTTAACCGAAGGTATTACGTACCTCCTACCAAAGGACCAACAGAACACACATGACCCAGCTAAGTATAGGCCAATCACCTGCCTACCCACACTGTATAAGGTGATCACCTCCTGCCTGACCCAACGCATCTATGCACATTGTGAGCAAAATAATATCATTGCAACTCAACAGAAAGGATGTACGAGGGGAGCAATGGGATGCAAGGAACAATTGATTGTTGACTCTGTCATATGTAACCAAGCCTGTACCAACCGAAGAAACCTCTTTGCTGCCTACGTGGATTATAAGAAGGCCTTCGACTCAGTACCACATGAGTGGCTCAAAACTATATTAAGAATGTACAGGGTCGACAATAATTTTGTTTCCTTTTTAGAACGCATCATGTTAACCTGGAGAACTAGGATCCAATTGCAAGTGCCATCCAGCGACACCATCGAAACTAACACCATTCCGATACGAAGAGGAATATTTCAGGGCGATTCACTTAGCCCATTGTGGTTCTGCCTTGCAATGAACCCACTATCACGCCGTTTGAACTCCACCAGACACGGCTTTAGTGTTAGAAACAACAACGAAGAGATAGTCAGAGTGAATCATCTTCTATACATGGATGATCTTAAATTGATGGCTGCTACCAGAAGCCAGCTGGAACAAATGCTTAAAATTGTAGAGGAGTTCTCCGGGGATATCGGAATGCAATTTGGACTTGACAAGTGCCGTATTTTGAACATCGTTAAAGGGAAGATACAACCGGGGGCTTTTGAAATGCAGAACGGTGAAACTATAGCTGCAATGGAAGCAGACCAAACATACAAATATCTAGGTATGAAACAGGCTAAAAGAATTGATCATGGCACTATGAAGGCCGAATTGACAACCGAATTTGTCAGGAGGGTAAGGCGGGTATTAAGAACTAATTTAAATAGTAGAAATTTGTTTAAGGCGCTCAACACGTATGCTTGCTCTGCGCTGAGCTACTCTTTTGGAATTGTAAAGTGGAGCAGGACGGACATCCAGAACCTGCAAAGAAAAATAAGGACACTCCTAACAAAAGCACAAAAACATCCCCCTCGGAGTGCTATTGAACGTACAATGCTTCCAAGACACCAAGGAGGAAGAGGATTGGTGGATATTGATAAGCAGCTCGACCAACAAATAATAAACTTACGTTCATATTTCCACAGGTTGGCGGACTCTTCCACACTACATCGAGCAATATGCGAGGCAGACGATTCAACACCGCTACAGTTGAGGGAACAAGATATTACTTCTCACCACCAAACAGACCAAGAGAAGTTACAAACCTGGCTACGGAAGCCACTTCATGGACGGCATCCAAATGAGGTCAATCGGGACAATGTCGACAACTCAGCGTCGAACTACTGGTTGATTTCAGGACAGATGTTTCCGGAAACGGAGGGCTTCTTGTTAGCTATCCAAGACCAGGTTATTCCGACGAAGAACTATCGGAAGTTCATCATTAGAGATCCCTCAATAGAAAATGACCAATGCAGATATGGCTGTCGAACATCGGAGACAATTCAGCACATAACTGGAGGATGCCAAGCGTTTGCCGCAACCGAGTATAAGGAAAGACACGACTCAGCCGCTAAGATACTCCACCAAGAGTTAGCAGAAAAGTTAAACCTATTACAGGTAGGAAAAGTGCCTTATTACAAGTACAATCCAGAGCCTATTCTTGAAAACAACCAGTTCAAGTTATATTGGGACCGAACGGTTCTGACGGATCAAACAGTAGCTCATAATAGACCAGACATTATACTAATAGATAAAATTTCTAGGCGAACTACACTAATCGACATTGCGGTGCCTAACAACAACAACCTGAGGCCAAAATATAACGAGAAGATCGCCAAATACAGAGATCTGGAGGTCAAAATCCGAAGACAATGGGCAATGAACAGCGTCCAAACGATTCCCATAATACTGTCAACAACTGGAGTGATACCGAAGAACCTCCTGCAGAACATCAAGGGACTGGGCCTTAGTGAGCATCTTTATAAACCGATGCAGAAAGCAATTCTCCTAGCAACCGCGCGATCCGTCCGAAAATTCATGGGAAATGCAGCAGACAACGTCACCTAGGACCCGATAACATGGAAAGGGTTCCCACAGAGCTTCATACTTTTGGCGTCTTTGTATGCCTGGTATGAGTGAATAATCCCTGGAGGGAGTGCGAAGCCGTTTGGCTTGTAAATCATGTATAATAATAATAAGAAATGCAGAACGGTGAAACTATAGCTGCAATGGAGGCAGACCAAACATACAAATATCTAGGTATGAAACAGGCTAAAAGAATTGACCATGGCACTATGAAAGCTGAATTGACAACCGAATTTGTCAGGAGGGTAAGGCGGGTACTACGAACTAATTTAAATAGTAGAAATTTGTTTAAGGCGCTCAACACGTATGCTTGCTCAGCGCTGAGCTACTCCTTTGGAATTGTAAAATGGAGCAGGACGGACATCCAAAACCTGCAAAGAAAAATAAGGACACTCCTAACAAAAGCACAAAAACATCACCCTCGGAGTGCCATTGAACGTACAATGCTTCCAAGACACCAAGGAGGACGAGGATTGGTGGATATTGGTAAACAGCTCGACCAACAAATAATAAACTTACGTTCATATTTCCACAGGTTAGCGGACTCTTCCACACTACATCGAGCAATATGCGAGGCAGACGATTCGACGCCGCTACAGTTGAGGGAACAAGATATTACTTCTCACCACCAAACAGACCAAGAGAAGTTACAAACCTGGCTACGGAAGCCACTTCATGGACGGCATCCAAATGAGGTCAATCAGGACAATGTCGACAACTCAGCGTCGAACTACTGGTTGATTTCAGGACAGATGTTTCCGGAAACGGAGGGCTTCTTGTTAGCTATCCAAGACCAGGTTATTCCGACGAAGAACTATCGGAAGTTCATCATTAGAGATCCCTCAATAGAGAATGACCAGTGCAGATATGGCTGTCGAACATCGGAGACAGTCCAGCACATAACTGGAAGATGCCAAGCGTTTGCCGCAACCGAGTATAAGGAAAGACACGACTCAGCCGCTAAGATACTCCACCAAGAGTTAGCAGAAAAATTGAACCTATTACAGGTAGGAAAAGTGCCTTATTACAAATACAATCCAGAGCCTATTCTTGAGAACAACCAGTTCAAGTTATATTGGGACCGAACGGTTCTGACGGATCAAACAGTTGCTCATAATAGACCAGATATTATACTAATAGATAAAATTTCTAGGCGAACTACACTAATCGACATCGCTGTACCTAACAACAACAACCTAAGACCAAAATACAACGAGAAGATCGCCAAATACAGAGATCTGGAGGTGCAAATCCGAAGACAATGGGCAATGAACAGCGTCCAAACGATTCCCATAATACTCTCAACAACTGGAGTGATACCGAAGAACCTCCTGCAGAACATCAAGGGACTGAGTCTTAGTGAGCATCTGTATAAACCGATGCAGAAAGCAACTCTCCTAGCAACCGCGCGAACCGTCCGAAAGTTCATGGGAAATACAGCAGACCACGTCACCTAGGACCCGATAACATGGAAAGGGTTCCCACAGAGCTTCATACTTCTGGTACCTTTGTGTACCTGGTATGAGTGAATATTCCCTGGAGGGAGTGCGAAGCCGTCTGGCTTGTAAATCATATAATAATAATAATAATATTGACTCTGTCATATGTAACCAAGCCTGTACCAACCGAAGAAACCTCTTTGCTGCCTACGTGGATTATAAGAAGGCCTTCGACTCGGTGCCACATGAGTGGCTCAAAACTATATTGAGAATGTACAGGGTCGATAATAATTTTGTTTCCTTTTTAGAACGAATCATGTCAACCTGGAGAACTAGGATCCAAATGCAAGTGCCATCCAGCGACACCATCGAAACTAACACCATTCCGATACGAAGAGGAATATTTCAAGGCGATTCACTTAGCCCATTGTGGTTCTGCCTTGCAATGAACCCACTATCACGCCGTTTGAACTCCACCAGATACGGCTTTAGTGTTAGAAATAACAACGAAGAGGTAGTCAGAGTGAATCATCTTCTATACATGGATGATCTTAAACTGATGGCTGCTACCAGAAACCAGCTGGAACAAATGCTTAAAATTGTAGAGGAGTTCTCCGGGGATATCGGAATGCAATTTGGACTTGACAAGTGCCGTATTTTGAACATCGTTAAAGGGAAGATACAACCGGGGGCTTTTGAAATGCAGAACGGTGAAACTATAGCTGCAAGGGAGGCAGACCAAACATACAAATATCTAGGTATGAAACAGGCTAAAAGAATTGACCATGGCACTATGAAAGCTGAATTGACAACCGAATTTGTCAGGAGGGTAAGGCGGGTACTACGAACTAATTTAAATAGTAGAAATTTGTTTAAGGCGCTCAACACGTATGCTTGCTCAGCGCTGAGCTACTCCTTTGGAATTGTAAAATGGAGCAGGACGGACATCCAAAACCTGCAAAGAAAAATAAGGACACTCCTAACAAAAGCACAAAAACATCACCCTCGGAGTGCCATTGAATGTACAATGCTTCCCAGACACCAAGGAGGACGAGGATTGGTGGATATTGGTAAACAGCTCGACCAACAAATAATAAACTTACGTTCATATTTCCACAGGTTAGCGGACTCTTCCACACTACATCGAGCAATATGCGAGGCAGACGATTCGACGCCGCTACAGTTGAGGGAACAAGATATTACTTCTCACCACCAAACAGACCAAGAGAAGTTACAAACCTGGCTACGGAAGCCACTTCATGGACGGCATCCAAATGAGGTCAATCAGGACAATGTCGACAACTCAGCGTCGAACTACTGGTTGATTTCAGGACAGATGTTTCCGGAAATGGAGGGCTTCTTGTTAGCTATCCAAGACCAGGTTATTCCGACGAAGAACTATCGGAAGTTCATCATTAGAGATCCCTCAATAGAGAATGACCAGTGCAGATATGGCTGTCGAACATCGGAGACAGTCCAGCACATAACTGGAAGATGCCAAGCGTTTGCCGCAACCGAGTATAAGGAAAGACACGACTCAGCCGCTAAGATACTCCACCAAGAGTTAGCAGAAAAATTGAACCTATTACAGGTAGGAAAAGTGCCTTATTACAAATACAATCCAGAGCCTATTCTTGAGAACAACCAGTTCAAGTTATATTGGGACCGAACGGTTCTGACGGATCAAACAGTTGCTCATAATAGACCAGATATTATACTAATAGATAAAATTTCTAGGCGAACTACACTAATCGACATCGCTGTACCTAACAACAACAACCTAAGACCAAAATACAACGAGAAGATCGCCAAATACAGAGATCTGGAGGTGCAAATCCGAAGACAATGGGCAATGAACAGCGTCCAAACGATTCCCATAATACTCTCAACAACTGGAGTGATACCGAAGAACCTCCTGCAGAACATCAAGGGACTGAGTCTTAGTGAGCATCTGTATAAACCGATGCAGAAAGCAACTCTCCTAGCAACCGCGCGAACCGTCCGAAAGTTCATGGGAAATACAGCAGACCACGTCACCTAGGACCCGATAACATGGAAAGGGTTCCCACAGAGCTTCATACTTCTGGTACCTTTGTGTACCTTTTATGAGTGAATATTCCCTGGAGGGAGTGCGAAGCCGTCTGGCTTGTAAATCATATAATAATAATAATAATATTGACTCTGTCATATGTAACCAAGCCTGTACCAACCGAAGAAACCTCTTTGCTGCCTACGTGGATTATAAGAAGGCCTTCGACTCGGTGCCACATGAGTGGCTCAAAACTATATTGAGAATGTACAGGGTCGATAATAATTTTGTTTCCTTTTTAGAACGAATCATGTCAACCTGGAGAACTAGGATCCAAATGCAAGTGCCATCCAGCGACACCATCGAAACTAACACCATTCCGATACGAAGAGGAATATTTCAAGGCGATTCACTTAGCCCATTGTGGTTCTGCCTTGCAATGAACCCACTATCACGCCGTTTGAACTCCACCAGATACGGCTTTAGTGTTAGAAATAACAACGAAGAGGTAGTCAGAGTGAATCATCTTCTATACATGGATGATCTTAAACTGATGGCTGCTACCAGAAACCAGCTGGAACAAATGCTTAAAATTGTAGAGGAGTTCTCCGGGGATATCGGAATGCAATTTGGACTTGACAAGTGCCGTATTTTGAACATCGTTAAAGGGAAGATACAACCGGGGGCTTTTGAAATGCAGAACGGTGAAACTATAGCTGCAAGGGAGGCAGACCAAACATACAAATATCTAGGTATGAAACAGGCTAAAAGAATTGACCATGGCACTATGAAAGCTGAATTGACAACCGAATTTGTCAGGAGGGTAAGGCGGGTACTACGAACTAATTTAAATAGTAGAAATTTGTTTAAGGCGCTCAACACGTATGCTTGCTCAGCGCTGAGCTACTCCTTTGGAATTGTAAAATGGAGCAGGACGGACATCCAAAACCTGCAAAGAAAAATAAGGACACTCCTAACAAAAGCACAAAAACATCACCCTCGGAGTGCCATTGAACGTACAATGCTTCCAAGACACCAAGGAGGACGAGGATTGGTGGATATTGGTAAACAGCTCGACCAACAAATAATAAACTTACGTTCATATTTCCATAGGTTAGCGGACTCTTCCACACTACATCGAGCAATATGCGAGGCAGACGATTCAACGCCGCTACAGTTGAGAGAACAAGATATTACTTCTCACCACCAAACAGACCAAGAGAAGTTACAAACCTGGCTACGGAAGCCACTTCATGGACGGCATCCAAATGAGGTCAATCAGGACAATGTCGACAACTCAGCGTCGAACTACTGGTTGATTTCAGGACAGATGTTTCCGGAAACGGAGGGCTTCTTGTTGGCTATCCAAGACCAGGTTATTCCGACGAAGAACTATCGGAAGTTCATCATTAGAGATCCCTCAATAGAGAATGACCAGTGCAGATATGGCTGTCGAACATCGGAGACAGTCCAGCACATAACTGGAAGATGCCAAGCGTTTGCCGCAACCGAGTATAAGGAAAGACACGACTCAGCCGCTAAGATACTCCACCAAGAGTTAGCAGAAAAATTGAACCTATTACAGGTAGGAAAAGTGCCTTATTACAAATACAATCCAGAGCCTATTCTTGAGAACAACCAGTTCAAGTTATATTGGGACCGAACGGTTCTGACGGATCAAACAGTTGCTCATAATAGACCAGATATTATACTAATAGATAAAATTTCTAGGCGAACTACACTAATCGACATCGCTGTACCTAACAACAACAACCTAAGACCAAAATACAACGAGAAGATCGCCAAATACAGAGATCTGGAGGTGCAAATCCGAAGACAATGGGCAATGAACAGCGTCCAAACGATTCCCATAATACTCTCAACAACTGGAGTGATACCAAAGAACCTCCTGCAGAACATCAAGGGACTGGGTCTTAGTGAGCATCTGTATAAACCGATGCAGAAAGCAACTCTCCTAGCAACCGCGCGAACCGTCCGAAAGTTCATGGGAAATACAGCAGACCACGTCACCTAGGACCCGATAACGTGGAAAGGGTTCCCACAGAGCTTCATACTTCTGGTACCTTTGTGTACCTGGTATGAGTGAATATTCCCTGGAGGGAGTGCGAAGCCGTCTGGCTTGTAAATCATAATAATAATAATAATAACTTTTAACTTATCTCTAATAATAGTAAGAAGAAGAAGAAGAAGCGTTGAAAAAAAAAGAGTATTTTTACAAATTTTGGATGTTTTAAAAAACTGTTGGCATAATATTTACGGCTATCCCGATATGTTTCTATTGTGTCAGTAAACGTTCCTAAAAAAACAATTTTTAAGCGCCTTGAACTCGTCCTTCTTATTTTCTATGCATCCAAAATATATAATGAATACAAAAATTATAATTTTTTGCCTATGGAGCAAAAAAATATTAAGGTTAAAATATAATTATTTAGAGACATATATGGAAGCGTGTGACATCGGTAGTACGCAGGTAAGTTCTCAAGAAAATAGCAGCACACACGCTGTATTTATGTACGAACTATTTTGAGTTACTTGTAACTCCTCTGTAACTCAGAATTAATAAAGCATATAGAGTTTGAATTTAACAAACGTAAGAGAAATGTCGATTGTGAGTGGGTCGTTAAGGCTTTTCTTGCCCCTCTGCAACCTCTTGACTTATGAAATTTACCCTACCTAAAAGCCCGGAATATTTAAACTTTTCATGAAGTTTATTATTTTTCTGTAGAGAAGGTGCTTCAAGGTGTCACCCCCCAGAAATTTAAGTATCTTGTAGAACAGTGTTATGTATTTGCACATCAAATGTTCGGCTGTTTTGACTGCAGGAACGCAGAAATAGCAAATCTCCAGTAATTTGGAGATAGTGCCGAAACGTAATGGGATACTCGTCGATGTAAATATAAACCACTTCTAGTTGACATAAAAACATAAAATTTGTTAGGCAACTACTATTTTGTATTATTTTTTTTTCTATAATATTTTTTTATCAAATTATTTTATTCCTGTGAAAACTAAATATAATTTTTTGTTCTATAATCTTTAGATTTTCTCCAAGAAATCGCAAAGAAATTTTTTCCAATTATATAAATGACAATTCATTCCAAGTGCTGACAGAAATAATTGCAACTCCATTTTTTTTGTAAAATCTAATTATTTTTTCATTTAAGAACTACTAGTTTGAATAAGGCGAATATAAAAACTAAATTTACTTGGATAACTTGCCTGTTACTAACCTATAAAAGGTCTGTAAGTTATTTAAAATTATTGTGTAAATTGTACCTGATTTGGAAAATGATCTAATTTCTTCAGACCACACGAAATATACAAAAAGTAAAAAAAATCCACTGAACAAAACTGACTTCATTTTTGTATTGCACACTATAAATCTACCACAAGTGTTGTAAGTTATGGTAATTATTTGATATTCTAATTTATACGAATTGTTAATGATGTATTTATTTATCGTTTGATACTGTAAATATTTATTTTAAATTACTTCTGACCCAAGATAATGTGAGTAAGTAATTTATTATGGAACTTAATTACAGACATCCAGAGAATTTTGAAATAAAAACTGATGGTTTATTAACAATAGTAAGCAAATATTTTAACATACATATGTATATAATTGTGAGAGAAACATATTTCAACAAGAGATTTGTGATAACAGACCTAAAGGTCAAACGACTAAAAAAATTGGAGTTTATTTCAAGATTTATTTATAGTTTTATCGGCATTCATATTGGTTTCAATTCTAGACCTGAATTTAAATATATTTTATTGTTAGGACACTGCTTTCAAAAATATTATTTTTAGAAAAAAATTGCTTTATGTGGAGAAAATGTTTAATTGATTTTCAGTCCTATTCGAATCGTTTCCCTTAAAGTTTAAGTTGGACTTTTATAGCATGACTTAGTATTTATCTTCCAGCAGTAGTGTATACCGGGTGTTAACGAATCTATTAGACAAGTCATAATTTCTAGAGTATTATGTGTATCAAAATGAGAATTGGTACAGGTAAATGTTATGTGAAGAGGAGAGTTTTCGCATATTTTCCACTTGCCGGTCACTTCCAGTTTCACCGGAAATGGCCCCGGTTTTGAATTCTTAAATAGAACACCCTGTATATTTTAACATCTTTGGATTTCTGAGACAATTCTAGATCAGAATGTGACATTTTAAAAATTTTTTCGTCTACTTCATTTTTTTAGAGCCACTTTTAAAATTGTATCTAGGTGGCCATGATCGGACGCAAACTAATCTAACGGCTTTAGATGATGTCAAAAAAATACAATCTCAAAGTTTTAGTGACTAGTATGAAAGACAGGAATTGGATTAAAAATTTAACCAAATTAACAAAAAACTAACAAAATAAACTGATAACTTAGACGACGCACTTAAAATATTTGAGAGTACAGTAGCTGAATTTGTTAAAAAGTTTAGTGTAGTAAATGTTCAAAGTGCATTCCTTCTTTTTCACGACATATTTCAGCTTGTTCAATTGTTTCTCTCAACACGTTTTGTAGCATTTGGGGCGTTATACTTCTAAATGCCCGTAAAATTATTTCTTCTAATATTTCAAGAGTAGCTGGGCCTGCTCCATAGTAAACCCTTTCTTTAACATATCCCCAGACAAAGAAATCGAGCACAGTAAGATCCGGTGAGCGGCCACCGTACCTGACCATTGGTTGCAATAATTCGATTATTAAAATGCTCTATTAAATAATTAAGAACTTCTCTAGTATTGTAAGGCGGTGCTCCATCTTGTTGAATGTAAATTCGTCGGTAAAACTGCTAAAGGTATATCATTGAGATGATTTTCGATTTAATTTTGAAGAAAACTTACTAACCCCTGTTGACTGACCTTGAAATAATATTGGCCCAATTATTCTGTTTCCAACGATACCAGCCCAGACATTGACGCCAAATCTTTCTTGAAAATTGCCCTCTCTCATTTCATGTTGATTTTGTTGGGCCCAGTACCGAGTATTTTGCTTATTGAACATACCATTATTTGTAAATCGAAAATAGAATAAAATCGATAAAATTTAGGTTAACTCTGTGATTTTGAAGCAGCCAATCACAAAACACTACCCGTCTATCGCCATCCTCAGTATACAAATGTTGATGTAACTGATATTTAAATGTTCGATATCCATGCTTTTTCAGTATTTTTCTTGCTGATTCATAACTTATCTGCAGTTCTTGACTAATTTTTCTTAACGAAACTGTTTTATCAACCTCAACCATAGCAAGTACGTTAACCTCAGTTTCTTCATTTATGATAAACCTCTGTTCCGCTTCTTGATTTCCTATTTGCCTAAAACGAGTCTCGACATACGGAAAATACTGATGGGCTGGATGTTGCCGATTCGGATATCTATGAGCATACAACTCGGCAGCATTCCTTGAATTTCTATGACACTCTCCAAATATTAATAACATATCCACTTTTTCACTTTGAGTATACATTATTTTAACGAAAATTTAAACTAAACTTAACGAAAATTAAGAAACTTTTACGTCTCTTCTTAGAGCGTATGTCACTGTCATTATCTACTTAAGTGAGTGCTTTGTCTTCCAAAGAAGACTTGATAAAAACAGTTGCAAATTATTATACATCATGGCTGTCCATGGCGCACTTGTCATAAGTAAATAAATTATCCAGTATTTTGCTTAATAATATTTAATTTCTATTCTTATGTCTAATCCAATCGCAAATAAATTAGTACCATTAGATTCGTCAAAGAATGCTTTTTTCGAAAAGTAGTTGTCAAAAAGGGGTCGCCATTTGAAAATTAATAGTTAGAAATGAAAACGTAATTTTGTCAACATGTCTTATTCCTGTCTTTCATACTAGTAACTAAAACTTTGCGATTGTATTTTTTTGATTTCACCTAAGGCCCGTATATTAGTTTGCGTCCGATCATGGCCATCTAGATGCAATTTTAAAAGTGGCTCTAAAAAAATGAAGTAGACGTAAAAAGTTTTTAAAATGTCACATTCTGATCTAGAATTGTCTCAGAAATCCAAAAATGTTAAAATATACAAGGGTGTTCCATTTAAAAATTCAAAACCGGGGCCGTTTCCGGTGAAACCGGAAGTGGTCGGAAAGTGGAAAATATGCGAAAACTCTCTCCTTCATATACCATTTACCTGTACCAATTCTCATTTTGATACACATAATACTCTAGAAATTATGACTTGTCTAATAGATTCGTTGACACCCGGTATATGAGAACGCGGGTACACGCATCTCATTCGCTAACCTTGACCCACCCTCTTGACTTTAATACTCTCTGTGACCTAGGTCCCGCCCAATAACCTTGACAAAAAGAGGGATTCGAGTAATCAGCTTAACTTTAATGTAATTATAGTTAAAGAAAATTCGGAAATGTGTAATAATAATAATAATATTAATAATTTTGTCCCAACAAAGAATGGCAGACCACTACAGGATTATTTTCTGAAATAAATTGTTCTCTGAAACGTGAATTAATATAAGAATGAAAACCGAGCACGAGATTAGAGGCATTGACGACAATAGTGAACAAGTGACTGCACCTCGGCCACCGTCAGAACCCGAGATCCAAGAACAATTAAACAAGGCATTCAAGAGGACATCGCTGAACTCTATCAGAAACTATCCACTGAAATGAGTAAGCTAGTGGTAAGATGGAAACAACCCATTATGTAGGCTACAACTGCCAAGAATAAACTCATATAGAAAACCCTGTATTTTATGAGACACCATAAACCGTAGAGTTTTGCCAGTTTAGGTTTCAAGGGTGACACACTACAATATCCACATACGCTGATCTACTGCGCCCCAACTGCGACAACTCGAACTATGAAGGTTATGATTACCACAAAGCAGCGAAAATACTATTCAAACTCACAACATAGGATCCCGCAATGGGATAAAAGACTTATTAAAAAGATTTAAAATCTTCGGAAAGACATAGGATAGCTGACAGAATATATTACAGATGTTAGAACAAGAAAATTGCAGAGACAAATATAAGAAATATTGAATCGACTCCAATACCACTCGCAACATGACCCAATAAAACCACTGCCCAACAATGCCTCTATAAACTAAAACAAAAATGTTCCATGGTTGCAGGATGGTTAAAGAAATATAAAGCCAGGAGCAACCGAAAATGGGACAATGCCCTTTTAGATCATTCGGAAAGGGTTTTTTTTATCGGAAATTAAATTCTTTGTCTAACAGAAGATAATAGATGTCTAAATAAAAAACAAGTAGAATGTTTCTGGAGTCAATTAGCTACCACCATCCATTGCAATATTAACACTGGTTGGATCAGCTGTAAATTTAGCCGTTCACCACCAAGGAAGCCACCGACATCGTCAAGGAGCTTCATAGTTGAAAAGCTCCGAGTTCTGATCAGGTCCAAAACTACAGGTTTAAAAAAGTTAGTAATATGCATCCACGATTGACTGTTCTGATAAGGTTTTTCTTGATCCACATAAAATTCCATTGTTTCTTATGGAAGAAGCCATGTATCTTTTACCTAAAGATTAACATAATACACAAGATTCAGCTGAACATCGGCTACTCACCTGCCTTCCCACGCTGTACAAAGAAATCACATTCTGCTTGATATAATGTATCCATGCACACTGTGAGCAAAACAATATTATTGGAATTCAGCAAAAAGAAAATAAAAGTCTCAATGGATTGCAAAGAGTAACTTAATATTATTTCGAGGATCTGCAATCGGCCCTATACTAACCGAGAAAACGTTTTGGCCGCCTACGTGGACTACCAAGAAACATTGAACTCAGTGCCATATGACTGATGGGCAGCTATATTGATAATATATAGAGCCGATTTTTATCTTCTGTCCTTTGTGGGACACCTGATGTCAACTTGGAAAACTACGATATAAATACAAATACCTTTCAGAAACAAAATCGAGACAGACGCAATCTCAATACGAAGGGAAATATTTCATTATGGTTCTCCCTTTTACCAGATGCGGCTTCAGTATTAAAAACAATCGTTAAGAGGTGGTAAGAGTAAGTCATCTCCTGTATATAAATGATTTAAAATTGATGATTCCCAGCAGAAATCAGCTGGAACAAATGTTCAAAATTGTGGAGGAGTTCTCCGAGGATATAAGAATACTGTTCGACCTTGATAAATACTGCATTTTAAATACAACTAGAAAAAGATACAGGCGGGAACATTTGAGATGCAGAACGATAAATCCATTAAAATAATGGAAACAGAACAACGCTATAAATACTTGAGCATGAAACGGACGCAAAGAATTGATAAACGAAATATGAAGGTTCTACAGACTTACCAAAACATTTAAAATCTATTTTAGGCACTCGACACCTATTCGTGCTCTGCACTCAGTTACTGTATTGGAATTGTAAAATGAAGCAGCACGGACATGTACAGAGGGCAGAGGAAAATCAAAACACTCCTGATATAGTCACACAAACATCATCCCCCTAGTTCCACTGAATGGAAAGGGCTATGAAGATACCACGGAGGAAAAGGATTGATGGATATTGGTAAACAATTGGATCAAAACTGACGAACTTATACACATATTTTCACAGGCTAGCAGAGTCGTCTGTGTCATATTGGGCAATATGCGGATCAGATGACTCAACGCCGCTGCGGTTGAAAGACTATGAACTCATCACCAACCAGACTAAGAAAAGCTTCAAGCCTGGCTACAGGAATACCTTTGTGGACGACTCCCAAATAAGGTCAACCTAAAAAATGTTGACAAAGTTGCGTCAAATTACTTACTCTCAGGATATAAGTTTCCTGAAACCGAATGCTTCTTCTTATCTATCCAAGATGAGGTCACCCCAACGAGAAATTAACTGAAATACATAATCAGAGACCCCCTCACCCAGAAGTGCGAATGTCAATATTGATGTTGAACATCATTGACAATCCAATACATAACAGGAGGATATCAAACATTTGTTGCATCTAATTACAAGAAAAGACATTATTTAGCCGCCAAGGTAATCCATCAATAGTTGGCAGAGAATTTGAAACTCTTTCAGGTAGAGAAAGCATCATGCTATGAATACAGTTCGGAACCTATACTAGAAAACCACGAGTTCAAGCTGGACAGGAATAGAACTGTGCAGTTTCACTTAACAGACTAAACTTCATTTTAGTAGATAAAACATTCAAACGCGCAAGACTAACTGAAGTCGCTGCCCTAATAGCAATCTTCAGAATAAGCGTAATGAGAAGATTGTCAAATATAGATACTTGGTGGAATAAATACGCTGACAGAGGGGAATGAGTAGCATCCGGGCAATTCTCAATATCAATAACCAACGGAATACCGAATAGCATTTTGCTTAATATCAAGGGACTTGGCCTTAAAGAATGCCTCTATAATACTATGCAAGAGACAGACAATTACTTGGGACCGCTCAAACTCCCTTGAAGTTTATGAGAAATGCAGAGGACCATAACATCACCTAGAGCTTGATAATATGGAAATGGACCACACAGCTCCATCATTATGATATTTAAGTGTATCTGGGTTGAGTGAATTTTCCCCGAAGGAAGTGCAAAAGCCCTTTGGCTAAATCTATGAAATAACAATAAACGCCTTTGTTAATAAATGCATACATAATACAAAGTAATATAACGTATACATAGGATGCGGATGTCAAAGTTGAACAATGGCCATTCTTCCACATCATAGCCGCACTGCGCAATAAAAAGTAATCAACAACAATAAGTAGTTTAAGTTTTCTCATACAACAGTGTTTAAAGTTAGATAAAATTATAATATGTTGCTTAAAAAACAATAAGAAAAAGTGTCTGAAACAAGGAAGTTCTACATACTAACGATATGGTTTGTTACAGCTTGACTGATGAGAATTCAGATGGTCGAAACTAGTATGTTGAGAGAAGCGGAGTAGAATTCACATGAACTAAATTATCAGCTGTTCCTTTGGAGGGCCTGAAGAATTCATTGGTTGAAATTTATTTAAACTATCGTAAAAGATTTCTTTATATTTCATTTGCTTTTTCAAGTTTTTCTCTACTCCGCTGTATGTATAAATATTGTTTAACTGTTTATATCTTACGGTCTGACATCCCTTTTCAGCAGGTAGAACATCCTACCGAGATATCATGGAACGGAGATTTTAAATAGGTGTTGTTTTCTGTGAATCTTGCTCTTGGTTTATTCAACCTCCACAGACGGGACCATTATGTGGTCGAAACTAGTATGGAGAGAGAACCAGAGTGGTATTCGCACGAAATAAACTACCTGTATTTCCGTTATACAGTGCCAAGGAGAAAAATACTAACTCGTTAAGAAGGAAGTTCTCTGCTTTGGTATTGTAAAGAGGCTTTGATTCCTTAATTAATGTTAAATACACCAGTTCTTAAACTTAATTTTTAATATACATAGATTATCTAATAATTTCTAAAATACTATTAGAGTTTGTGTGTATCATTACGTCTAGAAATTCAATTTGCCTGGTGTTATTTGACACAAAATTAAACTTTCTTAAATTAAAACTAAAATTACAACATCTATTTTGGACAGACTGCCATCTTCCTTTTGTAATTACTTCTAAAAAGGATAGTGAACGATAGAACAGCAATTACAGATTGACATAATTTGAGCTTTACATAACTTTTTCCTCATTTTGAAATGATATATAAATATATAATAACATAACTATTTTGTATTAGGTTTTGGACACAGTTCCAAAAACATAAAACATGATCTCTATTAGGTATTTTGAGACGATCTGTGAATATATTGCGCTGTTTTCGGAACAAAATATTCTGGAGTCCATCAGACTAAGATGATTTTAAAAATATGATTAAAATATCGTTAAACCCATAAAACAAATTAATTCAAGTAGCATCAAAATGACAGATAATTTTGTATAAAGAGCTTCTGCAATATTATTTGGTATAACTAGATTTGCTGAAGATATACTGCGATCTTCTCTAAAACCATATTCATGAAATGAGATTAAACTATTATTTTTTAGATAATCTGAGACTTGCACACAGATCACGCTTTCCAATACCTTGGGACTGAAGTAACCACCGATTTTCCCCAAAATATTTGAAAATATCTTCTTTCTAAACAGCAATTTATTATGTAGGTGAATGATTATTAATTGTGAGCACAAATAACTTAATCCTGAAAAGCGCCAAATCATCACTTTCACCTACATTAGATTTTTTCTACATTCACTAATATCATCTGGACTTACTTAACTTTAAAAAAAACTTAATGTCCCAACTATACGTACAATTTTCAACATTAGCCAAAAATGCAATCTTTTCAAGTCGTATGAGAAATTTTATAAAATTTCTAAGATTTTGTATAACGTTCTGGATTTGCTACAGTATTTCTTAATTTAACCTTAATTTAACGTTTTCTGTGTCTATCAGAAACTGCTTTATATTCATGTTTAACCATGAAGCATGAGGTTTGCTAACTCTTACAGTCTTAACTGGAGCATTCATTGCGAAAAGATTTTCTCAGTTCTCGAAATTTTATGTTTTAAAATGAGTATTTTATTTTTATAACATAGAAGATACAATTGATTCAACAATCTCAAGGAACATTTATTAAATTTATTAGAAATGAAAACGCTTAAAGTTTTAAAATGTAAGATGCTAAATACTTTTGTTATGCACTGATACCTTTATAACATAAAACGTTAAGCTATTGCCGTTTATTTCACTCGTATCAAGGGTGCCATTCCACTACTTCTAAAGTATTTACAAATTTGCAAAATTAGTGCTAAGTCAAGGTTCATCTATTACAAGAAAAAAATCATAGCCACCGCACAATTGACTTATATGATTGACAATGTTCATCATATAAATACTTAAAACACCCAAAACTACACTATATTCTTTAACAACAAAAATTTCGTGTAAGGATATCCACCATATTGAGACATTCGAAGATATTGTTTTCGGTACAGTACATTTCTCCAATCGCCATTGTTTAACAAGAAAAATTTCGGGTAAAAGGATATTCACCATATTCAGACATTCCAAGATATTGTTTTCTGTACAGTACATTTCTCTAATCGTCATTGTTATTTTATTACGTAATCCTACTCGATTCCTAAAGTACTCAAAGCCGAAGTCAAATTTAAAACACTTTCGTTTACTTTGTTATTTACCATCGATTATCTGGTATATTTGATTTGAACTCTCTTGTGAGTCTCCTGAACGGTATTGTATTAGCCCTGAAAGAACTTTTTTTGCTCAAATGCTGTATGTGCTGATCCAGGAAAACATTTCTGTTTTTCTTTTTTTATCATAGTTATTACATTTTTTGTGCCTAATTTGCATTTTTTACTGCTTACGAATATGCTCTACCTATCTCGAGTAAACTGTTATTTCAGCCCTATAATCCCTTACAAAATGGTGATATCCCATATATGTAAAACAGTGGTATAAATATGAACAGTGCTCGTTCTTTTGACCAACCAATTTTACTTTACCTAAGTCAGCAGATCACTATGTGTTTTGAAATCGATTTCCAGTTCTATATTTTTAAATCTATTTTCGATTTTTTTTACAATTTTTATGTGAAAATGTTCATGCGAGATCTCAAGTCTATCCCATTTTATAATATCACTTATAATATTTCCTTTATCATTTTCAACACTAGTATTGGAGTTGCTTAAATTAAAATTTTATTATTTCTTATTTGAGCCTTAAAATAAATCATGTGTTTGAAAGTGTCACTGCCAATGATAACGGCCCCATTATTACCAATGTATTTTTTTGTATTCTTATTCTTTTAATCCTTCTTTGACTTCACAAAAATCACAGACTCAGTCTTTAGCATAAGATATTTTATTTTACACCAGCAGGCAAATCTGACGATCGAAAACCATTATATTTTAGCTCATTATATTTGTAGTTATTTGATCTAACATATGCTTGATGTTATGGTAGTTTCTTTGAATTTCTAAATTCTGGTTCTAAAGCTGTTTCAAAACCAATTTAGATAAGAAATTTTTTCCTTCTAATTTGTTTACGTCTTTCGAATTATAGGTTATGTTTTTTAAAGAGCAAACTATTCTCATATTATCGAAATACGTGAAACTTTTACTTTTGGGATATATGGGGCTTTAATATAGTTACTTTTTAAATTTATTTTCATATTATATAGGGTGTCCCAAAAGCTCTGAAGGATCAAAGTTGTGTTTTTTTTTAATGAATTCCCCTTATATTATTGCATTTTTGGATCTTCCGATCAAAATAAGTGCTTATTCTAATAAGCTTTATAGTAGTTAAACCTTAAGCGTTTTTAAATAATTTGAATTTTGACAAAATCTAACCTTATTTTCATGTTTCAAATACTTAAGAAATATTTCAGTTATGTACTCGAAGCTTAGAGTGAAGTGTAAGAAAAAATTATCCCAATTATAATAAACTTGCAATATTATACAGAATGCCCAAAAATTAAAACTAATCGAATAAGAACTTTAAGTGGCTATAACTTGATTAATTTAAACAGAACGCTATACTTTTTAACTTACCAAAAAATGTACCTTTTAAATACCTATCGAATGGTATAAGAATGTTCTATGGCTGAGTCTTCGCGTTTTCCCAGAATACGCCAAATAATCGTTTTCGGTACCATTTTGTGTTATTTGAATAGATGTTCTAGTATAAGATTAATAATCAGTATAAGATTAATAATCAGGAATATCTTTATCAATGTCCAGAAACTCGGAACGCGATTTATAGTCATCCAACAGACTATAACAGCAATAAAGGTAATAACATATTGACGATAATACAGAACAGAAGCAAGATATTTATGGTAGATGTTCGAAATGTCGACCATTCATTTCCAAACACTTACATACACTTTTTTCGAAACCACTGCTAACTCTGGACAATATTTGCGGGGTTGAAAAGCGTCTCTTATGCGTATTTTCATATCTTGTGGTTGTCGGGGGCGCACTGCAGACAATTCCTTTTATGTATCCCCACAAAAAGGAATCTGATGGAACTAAGTCTGGAGATCTCGGCGGCCAATTTTAAAATCCGTCTCTCCCAATCCACCTGTTTCGAAAGTTGACATTTAAAAATTGCCGAACCTCACTATGATAATGAGGCAGGGCTCCATCCAGTTGAAGCCATATAGTTGTTCTAATATTTAAAAGGACATCTTCTAATAACACTGGAAGTGTAAAACAAAATCGCGGAATATAAAACCATTTAAAGGTCTTTCAAAAGTGGAGGGTCCAATTAAGTATGGACCCAGTATTCCTTCACACATTAACCGACTACCTAATTTGGTTTCTCTTAACTCTGTATTCATGCGGATTTGAATCAGAATAGTAATGGAAGTTGTGTCTATTCACGAAACCATTGTTATGAAAAGTATATTCATCACTAAACAACAAATTATCAAAAAAGTGTTCATTTTCTGCCAGTACATAACTGAAATACTTCTTAAGTATTTGAAACATGAAAATTATGTTAAATTTTGTCAAAATTCAAATTATTTAAAAACCCTTCAGGTTTAGATACTATAAAGCTTATTAAAATATGCACTTATTTTGATCGGATAATTCAAAAATGCAATAATATATCGGGGTTCCGTTTAAAAAAAAACACAACTTTGATACTTTCAGAGCAAGAATTCTTGATAAAGCTATCGTATAGCGAAACATGTTGAATGTTATTCAAGTTTCAATTAAAGTGGAATTTAAGTGAATCTAGTTTTACTACGTTATCTTTTATAATTTGTTTTTATAATACTGTTATATTTTTAATATAGTTTGAGTGTCACTGTGTAGTTTTCAGATATTTCCTGTACTTTTTAATTGCCACTAACTTCATAAAAGTGCCAAGTAAATAAATAAATCTGTAAGAATTAAATTAATAGCTATTTAACACAACAGATAGTTTATTTTTTTTATTGCAAGAAGGTTTAATTTAAAAATAAAAATATTTAATTCATTGTAGTTTAAAATAGTCTTCAAAGGGGATATGCTTACTAATAACTCTATAAAAATTCATGAGAGGTGTTTAAAATTCCCCTCTCAGGGGAATCATCACCTTGTCGTTGGTGAGAGGGCTCAGTAACCTTCAATATCCAGGGAGCGATGCCGGCGGTAGCGTAGCTACTGGCAGGGATACCCATGCCGGTAAGGTCTCGAAGAGATGAAGGCGAAGCTAAGAAGGTTCCCACGCAGCGTCTGATCCAGAATGGGCGGCTGCAAACAGCGTCGGTACTTCATGTTAGAAGCGGCTGATTCTCAAGGCCAGGAAATCAACGGGAAACTACCTGGTATCAAAATATTTCCCCAGGACACCACAATGGCTGAAAACAAGAAAGACACGGCCCTCAGTCCCGGGCACCCCTTAAATGGGGAGAGGGTGCTAAGAATCTCCCGGTCAGCCAATAATGTCCTAAATGTGAAAAAGATCGGTACTTGGAACGTTCGAAGCATGTACCAACCAGGCAGGGTAGCAAATATTATTCAAGAAATGAAACACCTAGACATAGATATTTTGGGATGCAGTGAGGTCCGATGGCCAAATTCCGGAAAAACAGTCATAGGCGAGCACCATGTCTACTACTTAGGAGATGAAACAACACGAAACAGAAATGGCGTAGCTATAATAATAAAAAATGAAATTGCTAAAGCAGTGATAGGATTTATACCCATGTCAGATAGAGTTGCACTGCTGAAGATTAACTCCAGATCCTCTAACATGAACATCATTCAGGTTTACGCACCCACAGCCGAATCTACTGAAGTAGAAATAGAAACATTTTATCAGACCCTAGAAGACGCTCTAAAACTCACGAAGAAACATGAATTAAATATTATCATGGGCGATTTTAACGCCAAAATAGGAGAGGGTACAGTTGAGAAGGTTGTGGGAAGATACGGTCTTGGCACAAGAAATGAGAGAGGCGAAAGGCTGATCCAGTTCTGCCAGGAGACTGACATGGTTGTCATGAATACATTTTTCAAACTGCATCCCAGAAGGCTTTACACATGGAAAGCTCCAGGAGATACTCCAGAGAGAATTATTAGGAACCAAATTGATTTTATCAACATAAACAAAAGGTTTCGAAACTCTATCACCTCAGCAAAAACATACCCAAGCGCAGATGTCTTCTCGGACCACAATCTATTAGTGGCAAATATCAAGATACGACTCAAAGTTATTCGTAAGAAAAGGACTCCCAGAAAAAACATAAGACTACTGAAAGAAAATAACATCCAAGAAAAGGTGAAAGAAGAGCTAAATAAAAACTTTGCCAAAATAGCTGAAAGCTACACCGACGATATAGAAGAACAGTGGAACGAAATGAAGACAGTTATCACTGCACTAACAAACGAAAATCTGAAATCAAGAAAAGAAAAGAAACAAGAATGGATGACAGACGAAATATTACAGATGATGGAGGAACGGCGAAGATTCAAAAATAAAAATATACACGAATACAACAAGCTCCACAAGAATATACTGCGGAAAATAAAGGAAGCAAAAGAGGCATTCTTGACTGAGAAATGCATAGAAATTGAAACTCTTCAACAAAAACATGATGACTTCCGTATGCACAAAAAGATCAAACAGATGCAGAACATTGATAATCAACGCAATACCGGCATAATCGTAGACAACGAGGGTCAGATCTTGATCAGGATTGAGGACAGGCTGAAAAGATGGAAGGAGTACATGCAGGAACTTTTCGAAGATGCAGTCAGAACACCATACGAAACAAACCACCCCTACGGCCCAGAAATAACAAATGAAGAAGTCAAGATGGCCATGAAACGACTTAAAGATGGAAAATCACCAGGACCTGATGATGTTCATGGCGAAATTTTAAAGTTATTGGAGGAGTCCCAAATCGCAGCTCTTACCAAACTATTTAACAACATATATGAAACTGGACAATTACCAAAAGACTGGCTGCTATCAATATTCATCCCAATTCCTAAAAAAATCAATGCGAGGAAATGCGAGGACCACATATTAATTAGTTTAATGAGCCACGCGCTTAAAGTACTCCTTAATATCATTCACTCTCGCATTTACACCAAATTAGAAGAACACATCAGCGAAGTGCAATTTGGATTCAGATCAGACCTTGGAACAAGGGAACCACTTTTCAGCCTGCAAGTGCTAATACAAAGAGCAAGGGATGTTAACTGCGATGTATTTGCATGTTTTATTGATTTTGAAAAGGCATTTGACAAGGTACCACATGGAAAATTAATTGATATTCTAAGAACATCGGGAATTGACAGTAAGGATATTAAACTTATCTCAAACCTATATTTACAACAAAAAGCAACAGTACGTCTCGAAAACGAACTATCCGATGTCTTTGAAGTCGGAAAAGGAGTTCGACAGGGATGCATACTGTCACCGACATTGTTTAACATATATTCTGAGAAGCCTTGGATGAATCGGAAGACGGCATTACAGTAAATGGTAAACCTATCAATAATATTAGATACGCGGATGACACCGTTCTGTTGGCAGATAGCGCAAATGGTCTCCAAAGAATAATAGATAATGTTGTGGAAGCATGCAGCGAATATGGATTAAAACTAAACTGTAAAAAGACCAAAATAATGATCATTAGTAAGAACATCGACACTAACGCCCAATTTACTGTAAACGATACAACACTAGAAAGAGTAGAGAAAATATCCTACCTGGGATGCAATATCGGTGATACATGGGATCATAGTTACGAAATAAGGACCCGTATTGAAAAAGCCAGAAGCGCTTTTGGTCGCCACAGAAGAGTCCTTTGCAACCTCTCTCTAAATATCAATATACGCATAAGAATTCTCAGATGCTACGTCTTTACCGTTCTCCTCTACGGGGTAGAAAGCTGGAGTCTTACAGAAGCTGCCATCAAACGCTTGGAGGCATTTGAAATGTGGTGCTATCGCCGCATCTTACGAGTGTCATACACACACCACACAACTAACATCACGATTCTCGAGAGGCTCGGAAAAGACAGGGAAATTATCACCACTATAAAGAACAGGAAACTGGCTTACTTCGGCCACATTATGCGTAATGATAAGTATCGATTACTAAGATTAATTCTACAGGGCAAGATCGAGGGCAAGAGAGGCCCTGGACGTAGACGTATATCCTGGCTGGCCAATCTTAGAAAATGGACTGGCCTAACATCAACTGACCTATTCCGAACTGCAGTGAATAGGATAAGATGGGCTAACGTGGTCGCCAACATCATAAGAAGATAGGCACCTTAAGAAGAAGAAAGAGAATAACAAATACAATAAGATACCATATTAGAAAGGTAAAGGCTTAAAAAGAGAAACGAGACGCAATAAAGTGCGCCACTCAGCAATTTTTCTCTGTAGTTTCATGTTTTAACCTTGTTGCAATAAAGAGACTGTAAAAATATGATTTCAGGACTTTCTGAAGATAACCCTTACAACATTATGTATACCGAGTCAAAATATCTTATTCATATTAAGGGTCATTTGAAAAAAGGTTCATTCATCAACAATTTTTTTTTCATAAACCTATTACAAATATTTTACGGAATTTCTTGGGAGTACTTTCTAGCATATAAGCATAAAAATATCTCACTCTTACCAATAGTTATATATGAAAACACGCTCTAACCAAAAATTTTTTTCGGTTTTTAACCCCTTTTCCATAAACCTACCTTGATAGCATAGACCACCTCCCTCATTTGTTACAATATGCTGAAACATGTCGTTGAAATCAAAAGTTATATGTATAACCTCCCATTTTAGAAGTCAGTAAAAAATTACTCCTCAGGATAAACATTTTTACAAATCGATTTAATAATTGTTGTGTAATTTTAGAAATTTGAAAATTTAAACTGGATAATACGGTAACAAATGTATTCTGTTTTTTAAATCGAAAATCACGTCTTGTGTCGATCCTTTTACTCTGGTTTCAACTCCATCTCGAAGTGGAAAGTAAATATTATCGTTTCTTGGTACATATGTATCGTAACCTGTCTTAGGAAATATTATATTGGGTCTATAGTCCACATATATCAACAGTCTCTGGAGCCCAGGTAAGGCTATAAGAACTATTTGCGGCCTAAGTAAAGAGCTCATGTGAAACAGCATTTAAAAAACGGAAAATTTTTACTTTCTCATCTCAGTACTGTAACGTTCTTTCAGTGTTAAGCACCATTTTTGCAACGGTATTTTCTTATCAATAGGGCATGCACTGATATCTAAATATGTATCTCTAAGTTATCTATCGGGTAAAATATCAAATAGTTGATGGTTTTGAGCACTACCCTTTGAATTAACCTGGTAGAGGTCCCAATTGCAATAAGCAACTTGTTATAGTGGTGAAATGGCAAACCAGATGTTATTGGCTAGTTGTCGGCACCCACTCAGAGTTTCTGAAATATTAATGGTCCATGGTTTTAAATTAAAACAAACGGTTGTAAAAAACCAAAGTAGTCCTGTATTATATACTTCACAAAGGAATATATTTAAAAATAACTAACTTAAGCCTAAATAATACAACAGATAAATATATATAGTTAATAACTCAATTGGAGGATGAGCATGTATGTATCTCTATAACGGTAAAATAACCGTTATCCACGATGCGAAGCAATGCATTACTGGCATACTTACAAGTAAATATAATTGACTAGCGAAATCGTTTAACCGTATTGATAATATTGGAAGTATCGAGAACGGTAACCTTGGCAAAGGGAGGTTGCTATGTCAGTCGTCTCTAACAAAACCAACGCCGGTTTATACCGGTCAATTAGCATTCCAACCTATTACGGCACGCTAGCAGTCCCACACGAATGCAGATATAGATAACAAGCTTATGGTACTGCCCGTACTATGGATCAACGGAAATGCCGGCCCCATAGGATAAGCATGGAGGCTAGTCTACCCATCCTTGACAGACTAAGAAAGATAACCAACAAGCAAGCCTCATTTGTAAAGCTATATCAGAGAGACGGTGGTATGGTAGGTATTCCCATTATTGGTTCGATCTATTCATCTTTCGGTGGTTGGACTGATCCGCTTGGTGAGGATGTAAATTATGCCTAAATGAGGACCGGTTTGGTCAGAAACTCAAGAAGTACCTTGGTACATGGGTCACTACTATCGTTCTAAGACTCGGTGTAAAGCTCTCAGGTATTTCTGTCCCGACTCCTTTCTTATTCTTTGTGTGTGACTTGTCCGTTTCTGACGTTGGCCATTAGTATTGCATTTCTAACTTTGTTTGCTATACTCATAATTGACTGAAGAGGTATGAGTTCGAAACACTGATATAAATTATATAACTGGGAGTGTCTTCTTCTACCGGAAATTCTTTTATTATCTACCTTTTCGTGGACTACCAACTGCAGTAGAAGATATTTGTTCTCATTATTCCATTTCTGTTATATTGTAAATAGGAATTATTTTGCTTTTTCAAATCGTTGTACCACTTCCATGTTGGTAATGTGTTTTTTTTTAGGAAATTCAAATGATACGACCGTACACAGTTCAAAGACTTCCAATTTTTTATTAACGTAGCTGTTATTGGTCATGTTTCGACACCATAGACTAAAATAGGAAATACTTAGCACCTGACTGATCTTATTTCCAGGGAATTCTTAATCTCATTTCAGTTGACCGGTCCTATTTGCATTAATATAATTGATTTTTATTAGCATATATTTGGTTGCTTCATCAGATGTTTTCTCAGAGAGGAGAAGAGAATAGAAGAGACGATAAAAACATATACACAAATCTTCATTCATATCTCTATAACGTTGAATAAGAACTTGCAGACTGAGATTAACTAATGTCTGTCGCAGATTTATACATTGGTTTTTAAATTTCTCCTTCAACGTTCTTGGATCCTGATGTTTTATGATTATTAAAATAAGGGATGCTCTTTGCTACCTCAGACCTCATAATTTTCTTCATAAAATACAGTTTCTTTGTATTTATTCCACAACCTATTCCCTTTGTTCGTCTAATTTTTTTTCTCGTTTACTAAAAATTTTGTTTTTTTATTATTATTGTATCGCCTTTCTTTTATTACATAGAGCATTTTCTTAGTCGTCCATTCTTCTTTTTTAACCTTATTCTATTTAAGAAATTTTATCGTCGTATGCTTTTTTAAACTTATCTTATATCATTCAAATGAAACCTGCATCAATAATAATTTCCTATATTTCTTTGTCTATTGTTTGATGCGCCGAAAAGTTTTTGAAAATTCATTTTTTCGTCGGATTATGTTCTAAGAGTATGTAGGCACGTGGATATTTTTTTATCGATTTTATGGTAGGACGAATAGACAATTTAAAAAATTTGAAAACTGACAATATTTTCTGGCGAAATAGAGTTCCCAAAGCCGAAATTAGCCCTTTCTCAAGAAAATTGAGTTATATAAGTTAACTACCTACAATTCATTACATTTTCGGTTTCCATTATTGAATTTTTTAGAATTTTCTAAAGTTCGGTTATCTTCAAATTAAAATATGCATTGATTTATTTTAAGAATTGTTAAATGAGGTATCACAAGACATAGGGCTCGATTTAAAAAACAAAGTTGAAGTTGGTTTTCATCTCATGGACGGATGTGATATTCAAAAAACACATCTGAATTTTACTCAAATGAAAATCTAAAACTATATGTTTTTCGCCGCAATGGTTTGTCCCTTTGTTTTGCATTTTTTTTTCGTGTGAAGTTCCCATCCTGTTTAATATACTCTCTCATTATTAACTCACTAAGTTTTAAAAATAACACCAATTTTCACTAATTCTTTCCATTCTTTAATAATACTTGTTTACATTTTTACTATTAAATTACAACTAACTCTTAGCTTATACCTTGCCTACTTATATACACCTACAGAAAATACTAGAACAAAAGTCTAAGATCTCACTAGAACAATAACTAACAAAAGCTTCTAGATGGTATTTCAATAAAGAACAGAGTCATATTCATGTGGTCAAATAATATTATTTATAAATAAAATTATAGTTACATTCACTAACAAGATTAAGATTTAGACCCGATCTAGTTGCCATGCACGTTAGATCTTCTCGTCGGCTAGTTTTGTCTTGTTGTTATATTGTTGTAATTGATATTACTTATATCAACAAATTAACGCTTATACAGGATTATAGATAATAGGAATATGAATAGTTGTCTTCCGAAAATAAAGAAAATCTTCCTTTTTTTGTAGGCTTAATGGTACAAGAAAATTATTTTTTATTCTTGTATTTTTAAGGCTCAAAACTCGCTGCACTTATTGATGCGCTTGTTAATTTAGGCCGGTTTAAAAGTTAGATCATATTAGTGAATTAGGGGGTTAATGTTTAAATTCTTAGATGACCACAATAGTAACGAACGAGAAAAGAAGTGAAATGTATCTTTGTGCTGGTTTGTAATCTAATTTCAGTTTATTTAAACAAGCTTTTTTTTAATATATTTATCTGTCACGGCGATATTAGAGATAATATTATTGAACACTCGCGCAGATTTATATTTAGGAGGATTGGTTAAAAGTTAAAAATGCTCGTTTTTGCTACCTTTTACCATCGTGGTGTGTGCTACTCCCATTGGTCATTTAAGTATAGATTGTCACATATCACTCGAAACAATACATAGCGCAAAAAAAGCGTTAAATTGATTTAGTTTCAGTTTATTTAAAAAGAAACAAAAAATAGAGAGAAACAATAATTTTACCCATAAAATATAGCATAAAATTTTATACTCCGAGAACACAAAACAAGTTGTATACTAGTATAATTTAAGGTTTTAACCAGGTCACGTGTTTTCCGATTTAGTGTATATATTTGTATTTAATGTCAATAAAGATATGAAACAACATGTTTTCGTTTTTAAATTTTTGAAACAAGCTAAGAATGTGTCTAACAAAAACGTTAAAATAAAGGAATATGAACCATATGTAAGGTGTTTTAATATCCTTATATTTTTCTAAAATATCGCTTTCCATCTTCAAATTAAATAATATATTTCTACTCGTTGTTTCTTTTTTCATTAATTCTGAGTTAAATATGATTTGTTAAGTTTCACATCTTTTAATTTTTATTCTCTATTTTTGAGCAGTTTTTTATATCTAAAAATTGCAATTATAAGTTAAAAATTCTTATTCTTTTGAAACATCTCCAATATTTAATTAACAACTGTATCATTAAATTGATTTAACAAAAATATTAATTTGTTTTTCCTGAACACAATAGTTGACGAAATGGATCTATATAGATATCACCAAAAAAACAAACACAGGTTCTAAAATATCTAAACATTACGATACTCACTTTTAAATAATATAGGTTTTGTATTACAAATTTTAAACGATAGGTTTTTTGTCCATTTCAGTGACGGATGGGCCGATCGAGGTGATGTAACTCGAAACTACGAGGCACAAGCTTGGGGTAGCCTGTCAATTCGAATCCACTCACCTTACGTTAAGTCTTTTGATAAATACTACTGGTCTTTAAAGCCAGAAAAGAATACAAGAAATCCTTGGTTTAAAGAATTCTGGGAGGTCAAATTTCACTGTACTTTAAAAAATATGGAAACAGGTTACATAGACAACAGAGTATACAATGAAACTAAATATTTAAGTTCAACAACTCAGCCTTTGGATTATGTTTACGAGGATTCTGTGACTGTTACTGAAGATTTCAATAATACTAATCTCATTTTGGAGGACAAAATGTCAAATTTTTGTACAGGTAAGCTAGATTTTTTATCCAATACAAATATTGTAACAGTAAATTTTTACACCAATAAAATTTCACAGAATTGTTGTTGAAGATTATTTATAATGTCAAAGATTAAACTTCTACTATTATACGAGACAGATTTTCTTTAATATAATATGATGTGACCCAACTAGTAACCAAGCTTTCAATCCAATGATAAATCACACCTAATTTTTAAATTGATAAAACTTAATAAAAAAAAGTTTCCTTAATTTGCCTTTCAGCAACCAAATTTAAAAATAGCTTCATGGATGATAAATTTTTTCTTATTTATTTACTTACTTTATGTATTTTATTGCATACGGATAGAAATATTTTCGCGAACTGTGAAGAAGAAGAAGTTATTTGTAGAAATAATAGTAATTATTCTAAAATGTATAGAAAATTATGTCATTTGCCTAAAAAACATGAAAAATTCCTTCTAATTTACTCATAGGAGTTCAATTTTATTATGTTATTTAAATTGTGTGGGGGTGTCTCAGTTAGAGTATAACAATGTTGGCAAGCCTTAGAAGTAAGGGTTAAATTCGTAGAGGATCCTTAGATTTAATAAACTGAATTTCACCTTTTGAAAAATTTTTGTTTTTGTTTTAATTGTTTAATACTATTATTAAGGGTATAACAATTATGATAACATTATAACTGTTTGATATTTAAAGCAGTGTCATTATAGTTCACATCATAAAACTCACTTATTGCAACATTGCTCTCTATACTCAGTAGGAAAAAGGGTACTAGTTGGTATTGCGCAATTTCAGATATGTATGATGAATAAATAACAAGCACAGAAAAATAATATTTTGTCTGGTAGACTAGACCCCTCTACCTCCATAGAATTTGATGCTCTGAATCCAAATCCTGACTTCAAATGCCCTATCGGATCAGGCTTTTACGTAAATCCGCTAAGGTAATGCAAAAACGCCGAAATTAGCTATTTTTCGAATTTAATGACGTGCTGGTCCGGTAGGATTAGAGATATCTGCAACTTACGAAAATAATTTCAAAATGCTGAAATTCGCCATTTCTCGGATTAAATCGTAATCTTGACAACTCAAATTAGTCCTGTCAGAATAACTTCATGTCCAGATGCATCTACTATTATGTATGCACATGCGTTGAATCCGAATCCGGGATACGTTTCTATCAAGATATCAAAGAGATTGAACCCAGGGACTAGGGACATTGGGACGTAAACATGATGGCTGACTACTGTTGAACATTAGAGGGAGCATGTGTGAAAAGCATTAAACAAAAGTGAAATACACTTCACAGATCCTTTGAAAATGGAAGGTTTCTTAATCATCGAAAAAATAAATAAAATATCTTCAAAGCGTGAAATTTCGGAAAGCATTCTCAAATTTTAAACTTTAGGTGATATTTTCAAGATCAATAGATCATGTTTTTGCACTTTCACCATCCAGACTCGAACCATCTATTCTTAATAGCATACTAAAATAAAGTTAACCTAATAGGGGTAGTTCAAGTTGTCAGAATTATCATTTAATCCAAAAAATGTCGAATATCGGCATTTTTAATCATTTTCGTGATTTACGGAGAATTACCATATATAAGGAGGTAATTTGGACCACAGATTCGGATTCAGCGCATTAATATACATACGAGTGGGAGACACAGGTGAGTAAGTACTATGATGGAAATAATTTGAAATTTCAAAATTACCATTTAATCCAGGATATCGCCAATTTTGATGTTTTCGGATCATTTTTTCGAATATATGGAAAACCCTGACCTAATGAAGTCATTTATACCCCAAACTTAGATTCAGCATACCAAATTGTAGGTCTAGCCTATAAGACAAGATAATTTTTTGTGTGCCTTTGTAAGTGTTAAAAAGTATTTTTTAAGAATGACGAATGATGTATATATTAATTAAAAGCAGAAGCTTGTATTTTCGCCAACTCCTTTGTTTTATAAATTTCTTATTTGTGAGATCTTGTATAGATTCTTACTTTTCGTGTGAATAAAATTAGGGAAACATTCTGAAGTAACATAATTTTTATGAAAAAGAATTGCCAAATAATTTTACTTCAAAATCGACGATAATTATACCCTATTATACTGATTTTACAAGTTGAAAAGTCCAGTAAAATATCTCGTTTAATACAATGTGAAAACGTCGTACAGTTGAGATTTCCCAAGATGGATTAATTTAAATTTAGGTCCTTAAAATCTTGCGCGAGTAAACAAATAGTCTTTACCAATGGAAGTTAAATTTATTTGATTTTATAATTTATTTGTTTTTTTTAATGAAATGGAAGAACAGATTTTCTTCTCAATATTTATTTTGATTTTAGCTTGAGTTTTAAAAAAAGTTTTTTATTACAATTACTACTACTTCGGGGTGAAAGTCAGACAGGTAACTCTGCGCAAATGCCGGTGGATATCTTAACGAGAAGCAAGTTTTAGAAAAGATTTGCAGCAACTTCGCAGTGACTATGTTCAAGAGTTTCCTCTCCTAGTGATCAAGGCACTGACAATTTTTTCCGGAAATTTGAAAATTTTCGGAATAAAACAGAAAAGTCTTTGGATCTGCCAAAAAAAGGATATTCTAGCTCTCAATTCAAATATTCGTGGTGATATCCAAAGCAAATATGAACAACATGAAAAAAAATTTTAAAAAATTAATTTTTCTCGGAATTCCTGAAAAAGTACAACATCTTATCGATGACATATGGGACGTAGTCACATTGCACTTGGGTTTGGGCGTACAAAAAAAGGATATTAGTTCCTGCACCCGCATCGGTTAAATCCATTTAACAGCAAATTCTCGGTCCCAAAATCAAAACAAAATGCGCCTGGTCGCAGTCGAATTTGTTTCACAGTGGACACGTGATGATATATTTTATGCGAAAAAGCAATTTCAAAACTCTGGTATACTAGTGAGTGAAATGCTGACAAAATCTCAGTACGATCTAGTTTTTAAAGTGCATTAAATTTATAGAAACAATGCTTGGACTAGTCGTGGCGATATATTTGTGTCTCACAACAATAAAAAGGTATGCATAGAGAGTGCCAATGATTTACAAAATCTTGAATAATATTAAATTATCGGTAATCAATTAATTAATATAGACCGGGTCCACACTTCTTGGCTTGAAAACACATATATTTATTGTTTTAATTTTTTGAGCTTACTGACTGTTTTTTTCTTATTATTACTATTATTTTAATATAGGATATATCTTTATTTTCTTTTTGTTCTCATATCAAGTGAATAGAACAGGGGTAATTTGATTGGTGCTCTTATGCAGAAATTTAGTTCAGGTTAGTTCAAGTGACTTATCTTAATGTTCGTTCATCAGTAGCTAAATTTAGCGAGGTCAGGCAGATTGTTCAAAGTGGTAAATACGATGTGGTGACTGACCGAAACATGGGTAATAAACAGCATCAGCTCTGATTAGCTCAAAATTTCTGAATATTTGTTGGTAAGGTAGGATAGGTTAAGTCGAGGTGGTAGTACTGCGATTTACTATAAAAGTAGTTTAAATATTTCTCAAATAAACATTACTAAAATTAGCTTCAACCTTGAGCAGGTGTGGTTGCCCTGCGTCTAGCGAGAAAAACCCATCTTTTTATAGTTTAAATGAATTTTTACAACATTTCGAGGTGCAAATAATGAACCTTATATCAAAATGTGATAATTTTTTTCTGCTTAGGGGATTTTAATGTTGATTTGATGAATCTGGATGCTAGGGAAGTTACTAATCTCTCACTTCTAGAATCTACAGGTTTAAAACAAATTATTGACTAACCCACGTGAGTTACTGATACCAGTTCGACTCTTCTTATTGTGTCTGAGGAGCTTACAATAGAGGTGTCCGGTGCTGTGTCGATTCCCGATATCTCCGATCATCATTTCGTTTTCTACGAGCTTTTGATTCCTAAATATGAGTCCGAACCTATTGTTACGGAGTTTCAGGATTTCAGAGACATGAATTATGACCAGTTTTATGCAGATCTTCAGTCAATTCCTTGTCGAAATATTTTTGATGTTAATACCATAGACGGCAAGGTAAATTTTTTGAATGAAAATAATATTACATTGCTTGATATTCGTGCGCCAGTGAAGGTGGCTAGGTTTACAAAGGGGAACGAGTCGTGGATAGCTAATACAATTCGAGAGATTATCAAAACTAGAAATAATGCTCTGATTCGTTATAAAAAATCTATGTCACTAAGACACTGGGAGTACTATAAAAGAATTTGAAATCACACAACCGTCACAATTAAAAAGGAAAAAAAAGTTTTTTAAAACAAAGCTACAATGTTTGGCAAGAGTTTCAGTTTTGGATTGTGCGAAGACGAGGGTAAAAGAGATATTCCTGATAGCCTCAATATGCCAGATGAGCTCAATTTATTTTTCAGAGTTAATTTGCCTCAAAAGACAAATAACGAACATCTCTCTAATTCAGTATCATAATAAAGTCAGCGAAAAGGTGTCATCATTTTTGAATTTTAACTAAGTCACTGAGACTGATATCTACAAATAAATAATGGGCATAAAATCTAAGGCTCAGGGTGTTGACCACATAAACAGTTTTGTTTTAAAATTATGATCTCCCTTCTTATTACCATACGTAACAGATATAATAAATTTCTGTATTCGTCATTCTGAATTTCCAGTTATGGAAAATAGCATTGGTAACACCGATTCCTAAAAGTTCCTCTCCGCAGGAATTTCAGGATTTCCGACCTATTAGTATTCTACCTTGTGTGTCTAAAATCTTGGAAAAGATCATAAACGCTAAGTTGACTGAGCATGTTGAGTCCAATAATTTGTTACCTGAAACTCAATCAGGGTTCCGAGAACACCATGGATGCTCAACAGCATTAGCAAGGGTTACTGACGATATTTTTGGAGCTATTGATAAAGGTAAAATTACAATTCTGGCATTGTTAGATTTTTCAAAATCCTTCGATACTTTAAATCACAAGTTACTTCTGGCTATTCTTCATTACGTTGGTCTTTCTGAGAAAGCAGTTAAATTCTTTTTTATTTTTTTAAGCAACAGATGTCAGTCAGTTTAGATTAGCCGATGAGTGTCAGCTCTTGTGATGATTAATAGTGGCATGCCTCAGGGTTCGGCTTTGTCTCCGCTGTTGTATACCATCTATAGTTCTTTCCTTTTAGAGGCTTTACAGGTTTGTTCTGCTCAGTGTTATGCGGATGACACACAGATTTATTTATCATTTGATAGGGCTGATGCTGTTGAGGGCTGTAAGGCTATAAGTAGAGGATTAAGGTTGTTAAGCAAACTGTCATTGGAACACTCTCTTATATTGAATCCTAAAAAATGTTGTATGATGCTCTTCGGCCGTAGGGCAGATGTAGAATATTTGAAAGGTTTGATTAATGTAGAGATAGATAATACAGTGTTGCCCATAAAAGACAATGTGTGTTATTTTTGACAGTTTTTTAAAATTTAATGCCCATGTACCTAGTTGTATACAGAGAGCCGTTGTGAAATTAAAAATACTGTATCATAATCGCCATTTTTTGCAACCACATATGAAGACCCTATTATGGTGACTCTTTGGTGTTATCGGTGTTTAACCATGGGGACACTATTTATAGTAAATGTCTTACTGCTGTAGATAAACATGCAACTTACGCAGAATTCTAGCTTAAAGCTTATCCATGGAGTGAGAAAATACCAACATATTTCACATAAACTGACAGAGACCGGCTGGTTAAGCACGGAGGAGCGAAGAGATTTACATCTTGCATGTTTTCTTTATAAAATTATCTTTCTAAAATGTCCCACATATTTATATAAACTTATTGTATTTAGAACCCATGTTCATAATATTAATATTAGATTTAAAAGTACAGTGACATCACCGTATCATCGAACTGTAATATTTCAACGTAGTTTTTCATGTAACATTGCCAAATTTTACAATTCTTTGCTTTCACAAACTGCCTTTAAAATAAATTGTATTAAATTTATAATGAGTAAGCGCTGATCATTTCTCCTGTATCTATCTTATTTTTTCCGTTTTTGTATAACTACTTTTATTTTAATTTCCTTATTATCTTCGCCTAACGTGAGCCATATAATTAGTATAAGGTAACAAAAATATTAATAACTCATGGGTTGAGGATGATCAAGGAAGCACACCATGATGCTTCATCTGAACTTCGCCTTTTTCTCAATATTGTTAATTATTTTTTTTAATTAGTCTCATGTAATATGTAGTTGAATATTTAGAAATAAAGACATTTATCAGATTTACAAGCCAAGCGGCTGTGCAGACCCTCCAGGGATTATTGACTCATACCAGGTATGGAAAGACACCAAAAGTATGAAGCTCTGTGGGGACCTTTTCCATGTTATTGGGTCCTAGGTGGCGTGGTCTTCGGTACTTCCTATAAACTTTCGGACATATCTATATTTGTCATTTTCTATTGAGGGATCTCTGATGATTAACTTCCGATAGTGCTTCGTCGGAATAACCTGGCCTTAGATAGCTAACAGGAAGCCCTTCGTTTCCGGAAAAATCTGTCCTGAAATCAACCAGTAGTTAAACGCTGAGTTGTCGACATTGTTCTGGATGACCCCATTTGGATGTCGTCCATGAAGCGTCTTCTGTAGCCAAGTTTACAACTTCTCTTGGTCTGCTCTGTGGTGAGAATCAATATCCCGTTCCCTCAGCTGTAGCGGCGTTGAATCGTCTGCCTCGCATATTGCTCGATGTAGTGTGTAAGAGTCCGCTTACCTGTGAAAATAAGAACTTAAGTTTATTATTTGTTGAGCGAGCTGCTTACCAATATCGACCAACCCTCTTCCTCCTTGGTGACTTGGAAGCATTGTACGTTCAATAGCACTCCGAGGGTGGTGCTTGTGTGCTTTAGTTAAGTGTGTTCTTATTTCCCTTTGCAGGTTTTCGATGTCCGCGCTGCTCCATTTTATAAATCCAAAAGAGTAGCTAAGCGCAGAGCGTGCGTACGTGTTGAGCGTCTTATACAAATTTCTACTATTTAGACTAGCTCGTAACACCCGTCTTACCCTCCTGACAAATTCGGTTGTCAATTCGGTCTTCAGAGTGTGATGGTCAATTCGTTCAGCCTGTTTCATACCTAGGTATTTGTATGTTTGTTCTCCTTCCATGGCAGATATGGTTTCACCGTTCTGCCTGTTAAATGCTCCTGGTTCAGGAGGAAAAATACCCTTTAACGATATTCAAAATACGGCACTCGTCAAGTCCAAACTGCATTCCGATATCCCCGGAGAACTTCTCCACAATTTTGAGGCTTTGCTCCAGCTTGTTTTTGGTAGCAGCCATCAGTTTAAGATCATCCATGTATAGAAAATTATTCAATCTTACTACCTTATATAGTGTGGGAATGCAGGTGATTGGCCTATACTTAGCTGGGTCATGTGTGTTATATTGGTCCTTTGGTAAGAGATATGTAATACCTTCTGTCAGAAACAATGGTATTTTTGCTGGATTTAGAAAAACATCATTAATACGATTAGCCAATTGATGGTGTATACACCAGAATTTCTTGAGCCAGTAGTTATAGATCCTGTCGAGACCTGGAGATTTCCAGTTATGGAATTTCTTGATGATTCCTAAAATTTCCTCGATGGTAAATGGATCAAACTGCATCTGGCTGTAGTCTTGGCAGGTATTTTTCATTGATCCAGCCGGCTGCGATGTTAATTGGAGGATGTGGAAAATGGGTTTCCCCAGAACTGTTCTACTTGCTCTCTGTTGGGATATCTGTTATGTGCCATGTAAGGTGGAGAGTTTAGCTTACGGTAGAAAGTCTTTTCTGATCGTTGGAAGAGCGCATTGTCACGTTTTCCGTTATTACTGGTCTTGTATCTCTTTAGCCGTCCTGCAATAGCAGAGAGCTTTCAATGTGTTGAAGCATTTTTGAGCCATACAATTCGCTGAATTGTGTTGCGAATAGTACCGGACTCGATTCATTATTTCTTCAACTCGTCTTTGAAGTTTATTTATGCTCATGCCCCTAATATACTCCGTCAGCTGTCCTATATCTTTTCGCAGATCTTCGATTTTGTTATTTAGACGTCTCTTTCATGGTGGAGTGTTGGGTTCAGTTCTTGCTGATCGGAGCTTTGTTATCATTTTAATTTCTATATCTCTAGCTATCGCAGTCGCAGCACAATAGATTGTCGTATGTAAGGACTCCAGAGTATAGGCCTCTGAAACATAAGCTGGTCAGACCCGATTTTTCATGATGTCAAACATACCCAGTTTTATAGATGAATTAATTTTTGGCAGTGCCGGTCTGTTTAACGGATTGATTCCATTATACTCCAATACCGCAGCACTCATTTCATGATAGTTTCTGATAAAGGAATTCAGCGTTGTTATCTTGGGTATCGTCATTCAGCTGTTCTTGCTATTCGTGGAGTTCGGGTTCTGGCTCTGACTCAGGTTCAGCAACCGAGTTCGTAGAATTGAAAATGATGAACGGAACAAATTCCAGATTTTATAATTAATTTTAAAAATCAATATTCACTTAAACCGATCTTTGAAGAGAAAAACTAAATATTCAAAAATATAACCATATTTCTTTAAGGCAAATCTAATGAACCTCATATGTTTTTGTCGTGAGAAAATGCAAAACTTTCATTAAATGGATAGAATTTTATTGGAAAAATCCTTAGTATCAAAGATTGCCAAATACTACACCTTTTATTATTTGAAACCTTGAGAAAAAATATTACAAATTGTACATTATATCAAATTAATCCTTTTGAGATCTCCCGCCGGATGGCGTATATATGTTTATGCGGCTTTCACGGATTCCTTCGTGTGAGATGCAATAGCAATGGATACATCCACATTATGCCATCTAGCGGGAGATTGGCGAAGCCGCGTTCAGTATTTGCATGCTTCCTTCCGATCTGTCCTTTGCACAACCAGGTGCATGTCAGTACCCTGATGAGTCTAGTAGAGACGAAACATGTACCTTTGCCGTATCACTGTGGCGGCGAGGGTAAGTTTTGACTTTCGTCTCGGTATGATGGTACAGGTAGGCCATCATCTCGATGGTGGTAAAATAGCATAAATTGTGTTTGTTCAAACTGTGCAACCTCTAATATGGAAAGAATATGGTTGGAACGAGGTTTGCATTTTACTTCATTCATGTATATATATATATATATATATATATATATATATATATATATATATATATATATATATATATATATATATATATATATATATAATTGTATCGTAGGTTTTCACGGATGGGGGAATGTGCACTGGTATTTTTCCGATTTTCAATCCGTTCGTTAATAGAAAAATCTTCACGACATTTCACCAACATCATAGCTGGCAATTTCAAGTGATGCTTCCTTGACGGCTGCTCGACTGAATGAACATGCTAGTCCTCTGTCGGTCTTTTTATAGTTTGGCGCTTGCGCAGGTTATACCTTGGTTCTCCCTGGTTGGTTTCCTCGCTTCTCTGGGTCTGTGTCTTTTCTCGGTTCGCTGTCCTATTTCTCTGGTATGTTGTTTTTGGTTTGGTTTTGAGTAGAGTTTTCCATGTATTTGAGATGTTTTATGCATCATTTCTCTTGTTAAAGTTTTTAATTCTTTCTATTTCGAGAGCTTTTCTGATGATGCGCATTCGGTAGAGCTTTATTGGTGCGATTTGTTTGATTTCCTGGAAATTTATAGTGTGTCCACCATCCGTGAAAACCTACCATACAACATTGTAAACTTCTACGGGGAGGAGACTATCAAAAGAATTAGACGCTTCGAAACACTAAGGTCCAAGTTATCACCACTACTTTGCGATATATATTCTTAATGAGATGCCGAGATAATAACGTACGAAACTATCATACCACCTCAAAACTAGAAAACACGCCTAAGGAACACAAGGAGAGCACTTCTACGAGAACAGATTCGAAAAAAGCGAAAGCACCTTGCAGAAACAGAAAAAAACTGTCTACGATTTACAGATACAACTAAACAGACAGATTCACCCGCTACTCTGGGATAACGTGGACAAAACTTCCTCCTGGAGAAAAGAAACTGACATGAACCACAAAATTATCAAACAAAAGAAATTTGCCCAACTACAACAAAAAACTTCTCACCAACATGAGCCAATAGATATAACAAAAGGTCGTTCATAACATCTCCAAGTACCAGCTTTCGGAAGACAAAAAACAAGTTCTAAGTAAAGACTTCAACTATGCAACCTGCAGACAAAGGGAACGCCACGGTAGTCATGAACACAGACGAATACAAAACCAAGATGACAGAAATTCTTCAAGGCTATACCTACAACAAAGTTACAAGAGATCGAATTACATACCTCGAAAAAACGAGAAAAGCCATAATCAAAACCGCCAAACGAAGAGATGAAGTCGAAAAGCGTTCCTCGAGAAAAAGCAAGCAGATGTCCCAAACAATATGGACTACCAAAAGTCCATAAAGAATGAACACCGATAAGACCCATAGTAAGCGCAGTAGATTCTCCAATTCAACAACTGGAAAAATACCTGGCACAAAATATGCAACCGGCGACCGAAATTACAGACTTATATCTGAAAAATTCCGATCACCTGGTTAGCATACTTCAAGGGTTAAAAGTGCAAAAAGTTGACATTCTTGCTAGTCTGGACATCAAATCTCTGTATCCAAGCATTCCGATTGACGAAGATTTAGACCAGATTGCTATGAACGAAGAGTTCCCACATCACTTCATCGACGTCTCCGAACACTGTCTTAAAAACACATATTTTTCCTATGAAAATAATTTCTACCGACAGACAGATGGTGCTCCTTGGGATCTTCACTATTACCAGTCATCGCAAACCTTTTTATGAAATATTTTGAAACAGAAGCCCTAAGAAAAACCAAGACAAAATCGTCCCTCTGGAAACGTTACGTGGATGACATCTTCATCATATGGCCACACGGAAGATCCAACCTAGACATATTCTTAGAGGAACTAAACAGCATTCATCACCGCATTTAGTTTCCATTGGAGGTTGAAGTTAACAAGCAGCTACCTTTCCTTGACCTTTTAGTTACCAGAAACAACCTAAGCACCGATTATACGGTCTACAGAAAACCCACACACACAAACAGATACCTGAACGCTGAATCACGCCACCATCTATCACAGTTGCAATCGGTCGCCAACATACTGATCTCCAGATACTTGCGACTAATCAAACCCACGAACCGCCAAGAAGAACTTAACGACATCACAACAGCTCTAAAACAAAACAATTACAAAGAACACAATATCAAAAAGGTCATAAAACAAAACACAAAAACAGTAGCAATGAAAAAAGAAGAAGATGACAAAACCAAACCAAAAACCACACTTCCATACATAAAAGGTATAACAGACGTAATTGGAAGAATTTTGAGGAAGTATGACATATGCACAATTTCTTCTTCTTCTTCCTCAGCCACTTCCTGTCCACTCCTGAACGTAGGCCTCTTTCATCTGTTTCCATACTGTTCTGTCCTGTGCTATTTGAAACCATCTTGCTCCTGCTTGCTTTTTGATGTCATCTAGCCATCTTTTCTGCGGCCTGCCGACACTACGCTTTGTTTGTCTTGGTCGCCAATGCGTTAGTCTTGCCGTCCATCTGTCCTGAGTCTGCCTAGCTACATGCACAATTTACAAGCCACAAACAACAATTCAGTAATTATTGGACAATCCTAAAGACACAATACCATTGGAAAACCAGGGAGTGTACAGCATCCCATATAGTGACTGTGAAAAACAATACTTTGGCCAAACAAACAGAAGAATCTCTACAAGGGTCCAAGAACATAAAAATAACATAAAGAATCAGCAAACGACATTAGCTTTATTCCAACATCATCAAGAGACAGGATACACTATAGATTTCCAGGAAACCAATTAGATCTCACCCATAAAGCACTACAGAACGTGCATCATCAGAGAATGTCTCGAAATAGAGAGCACTAAAAACCTTAACAAGAGAGATGATTCACAAAACATCTCAAATACATAGAAAACTCGACTCAAAACCAAACCAAAAACAACATACCAGAGAAACAGGATAACGAACCGAGAAGAGACACAAACCCAGAGAAGCGAGGAAACCAACCAATGTATAACCTGCGCAAGCGCCAAACTATAAAAAGGCCGGCAGAGAACCAGTATGCTCATTCTCAGTCGAGTCGAGTCGTTGGAAGACGATCCACGGGAGGGGCGCGCCCTTTAACCTCGAGTTTCGATGAGAATGTCAAGCGTGTGAGCATCGCACTGTCTCGTAATCGGCGAATTACAGATGAAATGTTGTGAGAGGAACTCAACATCAGTGTAGGAAAGCGTGCACTATATTTTTCACGATATACTCGGGAGAAAAAATGTGTGTTAAATGAGCAGACACGCATGAAAATGTTTTAAATAAAATTGTAACCGGTTATGAATCATGATATTTTTAATACGATCCATCGACCAAACGCCAAATCACGGAGTGGCGAGGTAAGGGCCGTCTACCAAAACTGAAGCTACTAAAGTCGAAATGTCAAACGACGCTCATTTCATTTTTCGGTTCTCGCGGGATTATCCATAGCGAAATCGTGCCCCTGGGGCGAACAGTGAACGGACAATTCTGCAAAAGTGCCCTAGATCGAGAAGCGGATTCGTCTCGTGAGATCGGAATTTTATCGCACCGGTGACCGATTTCTGTTGCACAACAACGCGCCAGTCTATTACTCGATACTCATCACACAACTTTTAGCCTAAAAGTCGGTCTCCCTGATCCATCACCCGCCCTACTTGCCAGATCTGGCTCCGGCAGACTTTTTTTATTCCCTGAATTGAAAATAACCATGAAGGGAGAAAATTTGAAGACGTTGAAGCGAAGGAATGTGACGAGGACTCTGATAACACAAGAACCACACAAATTAACACATCACACCACATGGCGGTTTTTACAAATTTTGTTAATTTGTGTGGTTCTTGTGTTATCAAGTGAACCATCGAGATGTCGCCTTTGTCGTCCTGTTTGCTGTTTTGAATTTTAAATTCGGCTTTATAGGATGCAGAGGTGAGATGATGGTTTGTACTGAATGCGATGGCCTGACGAGTCCCATATTAAGACGAAACAGCGCTGTCGCCATCTGTCGGACCCGGAGTATTTCCATACTTTGGAGTGCTCCGCACCTTTTAACACGAGAATAATACAGATTGACAAATTTCAGGTCCGCTAAGCCAAGATTTATTTTATTTTTCTTTATATATATATATATATATATATATATATATATATATATATATATATATATATATATATATGTATATGTATATGTATATATATATATATATATACATATATTTATATATATATATATATATATATATATATATATATATATATATATATATATATATATATATATACAATACCAAAATTGGTATTGAGGAATTTTCGGGGTTGTACCCAACGAATCTGAAATTATTTTTAAAAAATTCAAAATGGCGGATCCAATATGGCGGACAAAAAAATTTAATTTAGTCCGATTTTCTCCAAAATTGGTATGGGGGAGTTTTCAAGGTGCACATAACGAATCTGATATTATTTTTAAAAAATTCAATATGGCAGATTCAATATGGCGGACGAAAAAAATCAATTTTGTCCGATTTTCTCCAAAATTGGTACGGGGGAGTTTTCGGAATCGCATATGACGAATCTAAAATAATTTTTAAAAAATTCAATATGACGGATCCAATATGGCCGACAAAATAATTAATTATGTCCGATTTTCTACAAAATTGGTACGGGGGAGTTTTCGGGGTCGCATATGACGAATCTAAAATAATTTTTAAAAAATTCAATTTGGTGGATCTAATATGGCCGACAAAAAAATCGTTTTTGTCCAATTTTCTCCAAAATTGGTACCGGGGAGTTTTCGGAGTCGCATATGACGAATCTAAAATAATTTTTAAAAAATTCAATTTGGCGGATCTAATATGGCCGACAAAAAAATCGTTTTTGTCCAATTTTCTCCAAAATTGGTACCGGGGAGTTTTCAGAGTCGCATATGACGAATCTAAAATAATTTTTAAAAAATTCAATATGGCGGATCCAATATGGCGGACAAAAAAATCAATTTTGTTCTATTTTCTCCAAAATTGGTATCGGGAAGTTTTCGGGGCCTCACATAAAGAATCTGAAATTATTTTTTAAAAACTCAATATGGCGGATTCAATATGGCGGACAAAAAAAATCAATTTTGTCAGATTTTTACCAAAATTGGTACGGGAGAGTTTTCGGGGTCACACATGACGAATCTAAAATTATTTTTAAAAAATTCAATATGGCGTATCCAATATGGTGGATAAAAAATTAATTTATTTTCTTTAAATATCGATATTGGGGTTTTGGGGCCTATATTACCAATCTAAAATTAATTTGAAATTTAAGATAGTGGATTCTCTATGACAGACTAAATATTCGTTTGACCCAATTTGATTGGTATTTGGAAAACTCTAAGAACTAAAGAGTTTTTAGTGGTTCATTTTAGGGTGATTTACAACTTTGGATAAAATGGGTACTTTTTTGCCCGTTTGGAGTCATTGCGAGGTACACTAATCTCGATTAGTACTTAGTTCAAATAATTTATGGATATCATAATGAATCGAAAACTGAAAATCGAAAAATAAAATTTTTATAAAAAAATGGAACCGACTTCTAAAAGTGCGCTAAAAAATGAAAAATAACCATAAATTTTTATATGAAATTGAACTTTTTGAAGTCGGCGCCAAATTATTTGTACACGAAATAAATAACTACTAATATATACAAATTATGGTAAGAACGCAATTACAAATAATGTATTTCTAATCTGTTCATGCAAATCACATTTTGTCAGGTATTAATTTGGCGCCGACTTCAAAAAGTTCAATTTCATATAAAAATTTATGGTTATTTTTCACTTTTTAGCGCACTTTTAGAAGTCGGTTCCATTTTTTAACCGACTTCTAAAAGAAGGAGGTTCTCAATTCGTCGACTATGTATTTTTTTTTATGTATGTTCACCGATTACTCCGGAATGGTGGCACCGATTTGAATGAAATTTTTTACGTTATGTAAAGGAAGTTGCTGCGGTAGTCCCATATTTTTTTAGATGAAATTGGTTCAATAAAATCCAAGATGGCGCTTGCAATATGGCGGCCAAAAAAAATAATTTTGTCCGATTTTCTCCAAAATTGGTATGGAGGAATTTTCGGGGTCGTACCCTACGAATCTGAAATTATTTTTAAAAAATTCAAAATGGCGATCCAATATGGCGGACAAAAAAATTTAATTTAGTCCGTTTTTTCCAAAATTGGTATAGGGGAGTTTTCGAGGATGTACATAACGAATCTGATATTATTTTTAAAAAATTCAATATGGCGGATCCAATATGGCGGACGAAAAAAATCGATTTTGTCCGATTTTTGCCAAAATTGGTAAGGAGGAGTTTTCGGGATCGCATATGACGAATCTAAAATAATTTTTAAAAAATTTTATATGGCGTATCCAATATGGCCGTCAAAAAATCGATTTTGTCCGATTTCTCCAAAATTGGTACAGGGAAGTTTTTGGTGTCGCATATGACGAATCTAAAGTAATTTTTTAAAAAATTCAATTTCTCGGATTCAATATGGCCGACAAAAAAATCGTTTTTGTCCGATTTTCTCCAAAATTGGTACGGTGAAGTTTTCGGGGTCGCATATGATGAATCTAAAATAATTTTTAAAATATTCAATATGGCGGACGAAAAAATCAGTTTTGGCCGATTTTCTCCAAAATTGGCATGGGGAAGTTTTTGGAGCCTCACATAAAGAATCTGATATTATTTTTTTTTAATTCAATATGGCGGACAAAAAATATCAATTTTGTCCGATTTTCACCAAAATTGGTACAGGAGAGATTTCGGGGTCACACATGACGAATCTAAAATTATTTTTAAAAAATTCAATATGGTGTATCCAATATGGTGGACAAAAAATTAATTTATTTTCTTTAAATATCGATATTGGAAGGTTTTGGGGCCTACATTACCAATCTAAAATTAATTTGAAATGTAAGATAGTGGATTTACTATGACAGACTAAATATTCGTTTGACATAATTTCATTGGTATTTAGAGAACCCTAAGAATCAAAGAATTTTTAGTGGTTCATTTTAGGGTGATTTATAATTATGGATAAAATGGGTACTTTTTTGCCACCTTGGAGTCATTGCGAGATACACTAATCTCGATTAGCACTTAGTTCAAATAATTTATTTTATGAATATCTTAATGAATTGAAAACTAAAAATCGAAAAATAAAATTTTTATAAAAAAAATTGAACCGACTTCTGAAAGTGTGCTAAAAAGTGAAAAATAACTAGAAATTTTTATATGAAGTTGAAATTTTTGGAGTCGGCGGCAAATTATTTCTAAATGAAATAAATAACTACTAATATATACATATTATGGTAAGAAAGTAATTACAAATAAATTATTTTTAATCTATTTATGCGAATCACGTTTTGTCAGGTATTAGTTTGGCGCCGATTTAAAAAATTTCAATTTCATATAAAAATTTCTAGTTATTTTTCACTTTTTAGCACACTTTTAAAAGTCGATTCAATTTTTTTTATAAAAATTTTATTTTTATAAAAATTTTATTTTTCGACTTTTAGTTTTGAATTCATTATGATATTCATTATGATTCCAAATACCAATGAAATTGTGTCAAACAAATATTTAGTCTGTCATAGTAAATCCACTATCTTAAATTTCAAATTAATTTTACATTGGTAACATTGGCCCCAAAATCTTCCAATATCGATATTTAAAGAACTTGAGAAGTAAATTCCTTACCCAGATTTATATGTTATACTGCATTTTGAGTTTGGATACGCCCCAAGAACCCCGCAATATCAATTTTAGACAAAATCGGAAAATGTTAAATTTTTAGTGCCTCATATTGTATCTTATCAACTAAATAGTTGTAAAAAATTAACTTCATATTCGTAATACACAACCCCGAAAACCCCCTATTACCAAATCTAAAAAATGCGAATTAGGTAAAATTTTCAATCCACCATATTGGATCTGCCATATTGAATTTCAAAAAAAATAATTTTAACGTCTTAATCTAATCTAAATGAAAACCCTAGTACCAATTTTGGATGAAATCCGGAAATCTAAAATTTGTAGACTGGCGTATTGCATCTGACATATTAGATTTTCTTAAATTAATTTTATATTCGCTATTTACAACCTTAAAATCGATTCAGTCCCACCATTGAACAGAATTGAAAAATGTAATATTTTAAGTCCGCTATATTGGATTCGCCATATTGAACCCTAAAAAAATACTTTTAAATTCATAATTCACACCCTCAAGAACACTCTATAACAATTTTGGAGAAAATCGACAAATGTAAAATTTTTAGGACGCCATATTGAACTCACCAGATTGTTTTTAAAAAAATATTTTAAATTCGTAATTAACACTAACAAAAATCCCCAAAAACTGATTTTAGACAAAATCGAGAGATGTAGAATCTTTAATCCGCCATCTTGAATCCGCCATATTTTTTTTTCAAAATAATTTCAGATTTGTAATGTGTGATCCCAAAAACTTCCTCATATCAATTTAGGAAAAACCGGCCAAAATTAATTTTTTGTCCGCCATATTGGATCCACCATATTGAATTTTTAAAAATAATTTAAGATTCATTATGTGCGACCCCGAAAACTTCCCTGTACCAATTTTGGAGAAAATCAGACTAAATTGATTTTTTTCGTCCGCCATATTGGATCCGCCATATTGAATTTTTTAAAAATAATCTTAGATTCATTATGTGCGATCCCGAAAACTCTACTGTACAAATTTTTGAAAAATTCGGACAAAATTGACTTTTTGGCCGCCATATTGAATTTTTAAAAAATTTTTTGGATTCATTATGTGCGACTTCGAAAACTCCCCCATACCAATTTTGGAGAAAATCGGACAAAATTAAATTTTTTTGTCTGCCATATTGGATCCGCCATATTCAATTTTTTTAAAATAATTTTATATTCGTTGTGTACGACCCCGAAAATTCTCCTATACCAATTTTGGACTAAATCGGACAAAATTAATTTTTATAACACCATATTGTCAGAGGTATCTTGGATTTTACTGCACCAATCTAGTCCAAAAAAAATATGAGACCGCAACAACTTCCTGAACATAATGTAAAAAATTTCACTCAAATCGGTGCCGCTGTTCCGGAGTAATTGGTGTACATACATAGTCCACGAATTGAGAACCTCCTTCATTTAGAAGTCGGTTAATTGTCAGCCAATTTCAAAAAAGTGCTAAGTAAAATAGTAAATCCACAATTATTAAATTTATTACAATTTAACCTAGTTTATGGTATATTTTACTTTTAGTGCAGTTTTTTAACGTCGGTTTAGCTTTTTTATGAAAATAATTTATTAAAAATACACACTCAAGAATACAATTATTAATTAATAGGTTGACTTGAAGTTTCCACAAATAAAAATTTACATGTTGTAAAGAAGTTTAAGTTTAATACTATATCCTACAAAAGTACATCATATAGGCAACACCGCAAGACGCTCCAATGTTCATAACATAAACTTCCGAATATTTCACTGACGCTGTAATAGCTAGCAAATAAAACTGAAAATGAATATTAATGACGCTCAAGTGATTTACATTTATAATGACGCTCTAGTGTCAATATAATATGTATTCTAATTACCGTTTTCAGGTTTCTTTTCTAGGCATCCGTTATTTTTTAAGCCTAGAAATTTAAACTGACCAAGTATACACATAGAAGGTTTTCAGTTACCGTGTTTTAAGGTAGTGACGCCGTAAAGCGCATCTTTGTAAAGACGCTTCAGTGATAGGAAGATGTATATGTATATATATATATATATATATATATATATATATATATATATATATATGTATATGTATATATATACTAAATTCTTGCCTCACAAGATCAATTAGACTTTTACTGGTGCTATTTTGGCTCATACGTACTCTTATATATATCCAGAAGTTTTCTAAAATAAAGTATATACAAAAGGTATAAAGAAACGTCGATAGAAAGATATAACAATTATATAATTATACACAGAATTTTCAAATCAAAAATTAAACAAAATTCCAAGTTAGTTGGACAAACCAATGTAGACAATCTTTAATAAAAAAATATTCATGGTTTAAAATTAAGTGCTTTTTCTATGCATATTTCACATAGTTCCTTTGAACTTCGCTTCCCTATTCATATTTCCGAGACGAATGTAATTATTAAATAGCTCTTGAAACTTTTCTTTTATACAACTAAAAACTTACACCTACAACAAAGGCTGAATATGTTAAAAGCACTTTTTATAAAGCAGATACTTTATGGATTATAAGCAGTATTTTAATTTTTTAGACTAATAGTAACTTCAAATTTATACTGTATTTTTATGTTATCGCACTGTTAGAAATGACAACATAATTTAAGGTATATATCTTTCCTTATACAATAACATACTCCTAATTTCAACATTTTAAAAAAGTACCAGTTTGAAACATCATCTGCTAATTAAAGAATATATTCAAATTGCGATTGGATATAGTTATGTCATTTTAAAGTTTTGCAAAGAAAAGATTAACTTATTATATGAGGCTATTTTATTGCCTAGCTATTCTGCTTCTTCTTATAGATATTGTTCATTTTTAGATTTAAGATATTTCAATACTTAGTGTTCACGAGGGTACCATTTCCAATATTTTTACTAATCCCTTTTAGATTCAATCTCAAAATAGTAGTATTTTTTCAACACTTTTACCTACATTATTAAATTGACTTGCCAATTACTTTAAATATATCACCATTGTTAAACTAGAACCAATAGTTATTACTTCAAAAAATATATTAAACGGGGATATTTTTATATAAATATCACATAATCTAATGGCCTAATTTTTTTAAGTAACTGTAGAACCTCTGTAAAAAATTGTCAAAAAGAAGCAAGAGCAAAATAGGCAAAACCAGTCAAGTTAAAAAAAAAATGATATACATTCCAACTAAAAATTACAAGAAGTGTTTCATCGCGACTTTAGGATTAGTCAATATTTGACAATGCGTTATGAAAGTCTACTATAAAGAGATCGATCTCCCTCACTTCTTAAATAAAAAGGCCAGTATTACTTAAAAAGTATTCTACCATTAAATATAAATTTATTTCTAAAAGTATCTTTATATTCTTTGATGTCCAACTATATACATATTGATTTTAGATTACCATTCAAAAAGAGATACAAAAAATGAATGGAAATAGGTCTAAATAGTGGTCAAATGGCTTTAAAAGCATTTGTTATGTCTCCCTATTTTTCTTTTAAATATAGGAAAGATTCTTAAAATTACAAGTTTATAACAATATTTGCCCATTTGTAAAATACATTTTTTTTTAGAATATAAAGTTATGAAATGTAATATTGCATTTTAATCAAGTCCAAGATAAACTTTTTTCAATTATCGTTTTGAATAGTTCATGTTGCTTGCATTTTTTTTTGCAATAAATTATGAAGAAAAACAAAACTAAGTTTGTGGTTGCTTACATCTTTCTTGTTTGGCTTTATTCTGTATATTTCTATATCTAAAATTATGCCTTGATTTATATATTTTAATATAACAAAAATATAAGGAAAAAAAACAGCTATACCAAACGAATTCAATATATTCTAAAATCAATTATGTTCAGTTTTAAACTATTTATGTATAATATTTTGAGATAATTTTAAAACGATTGTCATTTCCAGTAATAACGAAAAAATTATTTATTTTCTTAATAATTAAAAAGAGTATAGTAATTCTCTGAATCAGTTATAATACTAAAATATTGTTAAACATGTAGCAAAAGGTTAAAATTCTTTTTTTCAGCTGAAAACTACCATATCATATGTTGAACATTATCTTTTTTGCAACAGATTAATGTAATAAATTGTGGAGTAGCAAAAATAGCGGGGCTAAAGTGTATACGTATTGACTTAATTAAACACCTCTTTATACTCAATAAATACTTATAATTTTTTATTATTTTTGTGAATATCTCATTTTCATATATTGTATCTGTTTTTTTTTTCTTGCATCATTCACACCTTAACTTGTTATTTATTGTATTATGTTGCATACATACCAAGAACACGAACACCAAGGAAGAAGTTCCATTGGCGTCCGTGGGTCTAGTGTGTGCAAGTGCCAGCCAATTGATAATAACCAGTGGAGTGGCGTTAACATTTGAAGAAATAGAGCATTCGAACGAATACGGAAATTGGTCGAAAAAACTGAACATTTTTTTTAAAATTTAATTTACAATGTATTTAATCTAATATACGATAACTAATCAGATACCCAATTTTACATTAAAAATATTATTTCTTGTAGGTATGAAAGCTTCACAAATACTGAGATTTCGATATTCTTGATATTTAGGGGAAAATGTGCTGTTATTGAAAGGAACCCGTTGTTTTAGTTTAAAAGTGATATTGTAACTAGTTAAATAATCACATTTTAATCAGCTATTAAAATCAAAGAAAAATATTTTAGTAGTTACGAAATTACTTTTGCTATAGTAAACAAAAAACAATTCTTAACCTTTTGCTAAAAATCAACTATTAACCTGTTGTAACATAGACATATATTTAAGGTACATATAAAGTAAAATTATAATTTTTTGCCCAGTCTTGACAATAATAACAAACAAATATGTTTAAGCTTCTTCAGACTAGCTTTCGCTTAACTCTCCCCTTTGGAACTATTTGCGTGCAACTTTAAGAGCATCAAGTCGAACAAATAGATAATTAGATTAGGTAAAAATTATATATTTTTTTAATATACTGAAAATATTTAACATTTCGGATTGTAATAAATGTAATATAGTTTTATTATATATTCTTTTAAGTCCGACAAAGTTTGTTTTAAAAGTATATTCACATAGGGGTGGTTAAGTGCCTCGAGGATGATTCGTTAATATAGGGAAATTAACGCTTTTTCCCTAAAATACTCTAATGTAGTTACATTGACCCCATTATTAGAAAATATGGACAGTATTAGGAGACAATGCATATCTACATGAAATGATATATTATATACTAATATTTTCTACTATAGATAGAAAAAATATCTTTTCTGATAATTTGTCAAATCATTTGAATTGTTACCTCCATAAAGCTGTATAATTCACCCTCGTTTCGCCATTTTAATTGAATTTGATCTTAAACATCGTTTCAAATATTATGGCATTACTTTTTTATTAACTATTAAGTATTTACAAGATTTAGGAACTAGGTTACTATTTCGAAAATACGTGAATCTGGCCTTCGAAAATCTCAAATGCAGAACAGGCGGAGCATAAGGAAAGATAAAGTCTCACAAATTCGAGAATACCCTCTGTGATATAGTTCAAAGAGGGCTTAAATATACTATGGAATGATGCCAGATGATAGGACTAAACATCAACATCATCAAAATTACCCTAGTAGCTTTCACAAATAAAAGAAACCTCAATCTGAAAACCATAAAAATGGATGGGAATGTTACTGAGGGGAAGTCAGAGGTTAAATATCTGGGACTGACCCTAGATAACAAAGTCTTCTGAAACAAGCATGAAAAAGAAGTAATCAACAATGCTACAAAAGCATTGATGGTCTGTAGAAACTTTGCGGGAGAAAGATGGGGTACAAACCCAAAAATCCTGCAGTGGATGTACACGTCAATAATGAAACCAATCATCACATATGGGGCAGTGTTTGGAGCAAAAGGTCCAGTCTGGCTAATACGAGAGCTAACCTCTCGAAAGTTCAAATGCTGGCCTATGCATGTATAACCGGGGCAATGAAAACCTGCCCAACGACCGCCATAGGAGTAATCCTAAACCTCACACCTCTACATATACTTCTAGGACTAGGAGAAGAGGACAATTTATAGGATGATGAGAGATGAGGTTATAAACCGAAGGCTCATTCTTTTATCCAGAAATCAACAAATCTTGGACATGCCCCAAGAAGAAATGAAAAAGAAATTCAACTTTGTGGAAAACTTCAGCACAAAGTTGAGTCGCAAAAGCGAATGGAACAGAGACACCATTGAACTTCTCAGCAAGAAATCCATTATATGGCAGACAATACAACGGAGGAAACTGGAATAGGAGTGTATGGACTCGGCCTCAGACACTACGAAAGCTTGGGTAAGTCACCAAACATTTTCCAGGCAGAAATACATGCTATTAGGATATGTATTCAATTCAACAAGGAAAAAACTATCACGGCCAAGAGATTATCATCAAGTCGGATTCAGATAAATAAGCACTGTCACTCAAATAATTAATATCCATCGCATCATAAGTTTGTATATATATATATATATATATATATATATATATATATATATATATATATATACCCTCTTTGAATTGAATGCAATATGGCATGCGTTATTTCATTTACCGACAATTTAATTTATAGCCCTTATATGAGTCAGAGAAATAGGATTCAACTTGCTCCAACGAGTCCAAGATTAGACATTTAATTTCATTGTCTGCGCATGCAAAAAATCAAATATATATATATATATATATATATATATATATATATATATAGATTTTAGATAGTTTACGACTAATTCTTCTGAAAATTATGAATAGTGTACTACTTGTAAAACTTGAAAATCAGTTAGAAAAGCTTAGAAAGTTAAAAAAGGATTTAGAATTGTTTAGTGTCAAGAAGACGATGTATGGCTCATTTAAGTATCCGTGTATGGAATCACCTTGGAATAAAGTGTTTATAGAGAAATCAAGATTTGAAAACATACCATCAGCAGCAACCCGCATTAATCCAACTGAAGTTTATGAAATTGATGGCGTTATAAGAGTTATATTTACAGGATTGAATGAGCAGCAAGTCTTATTGGAAACTGTGGGTTTTGAAAAGATTTGTTTTTCTCATAAATATTTTGAGGAGTTTTTAAATCTTTTCGAGTGTCTAAGCAAACATTGATCTGGTGTAGACATTTTTGTTGGAAGTTATGAATTAGTATTTAGCCACCTTGAAGAAGAAAGAAGTCTAACATTCCATGATATGAATAATTTATACTCTTTTTCTGGTGCGAAAATTTGATGAACTCATTTTATCAACATGTATATAATTTGCATGACATAAATTGTAAAAAATTTTGAGATAAATAAAACCAATATTATAATAACAAAATGTTTTATTTTGAATTAACAAATCAAAACAAACAGATTATAATAATGGAAATAATTTGTAAAGTGCATACATACATATATATATATATATATATATATATATATATATATATATATATATATATATAGATATACTCATCTTCCATTTTACCCAAAATAGATTGGTGTATGAGAATACCTTGTTGGTAATTTTCAGAGTAATTAGACGTATCGAATTTTTTTAAATTTTCACGCATGTCATTATAGAAATTGTCAGTTTTAACATGTAAAATTAAGGAGTCGGTGTCAGTGTACAGCAGACTCGCGTTGCTGCCATATTTGGATTTAATATATGTGTACAAAAAGTCATGCATAATAGTCTTGGATATATTCAACACTGAAAAACCTGCATAGATGGGTTTATTATATACCACTTTTTGTTTCTGCATCTGGATAGCTACCAGATTCTCGTTAAAAATACTGCAATTTTTAAAGTTTGGTTTTGCAATTAACGTAACCAATTTTACATCTACCCTTTTCTCAACACTTTTCATTGTTTTTCCGAACACAGCATTGTTCATTAGTTTGTAAAAATCTTTTTCGAATTTATTTTTAGCGGTATTTCTTTTTGCCGTGTGCTGTGGATATAAGATTTAAACCAGGGAGATTGGTAGAAAGAAAGAACGCGGTGAATTTTAACAAGTTTGAGGCCATGATTTATAGCTTGTTGTAGATTTTGATAATGAATAATATATTTTTTCTTTTTAAGCAAATTTGGAATTTATTTTGAAATTTTCGATTCCGACTTTGGCGAAGCGATGGGTATTCTAAATCAACTTTTAAAATGTATCCGGTCGGAGAATCTTTCGCGATAGACATATAATCGAAATTTTGAATAATATTGTAAATATTGTGACACAGCTACTCCATATAAATTGGTTGCATCTAAATACATGACGTAAGAGGTAGGTTTGGAACCATCATAATGTGGTAAAAATTTATTATTTGCCTCTGCTCTCCTTATACTACACTGACTCCACCGCGAATACCGCGTTTCAGGAAATGTACCATCTCTCTCTCTTAATAGCTCAAGCCCTACACCACTGCTTTTAAGCATACAAGAAAATGCTAAGCCTGGACTGGTATAGAAATTTGCAGCATCTAATCCGTAGGTTTCGAGACATATTTCTCTGAAATTCTCAAAAACATCAGCTAAAATTAAAAGGTCGGATTTTAAATAAATATCTGAGTATTGACCTAAACTTTCGCAATTAACAAATTCCATACAGTCTGAGCACGCTCGTAATCTTTAGGTGTTATAGCTCTTTTTTGAGAGTACTGTAAAAGTCCTCACGTGATGGTAGTTTTGTATCCTTTAATTTTGAAAATAAGTCAATGAAAGAATATGGAAAAACGCCCTTCTGTCGAATTAACTGAAATTGATTATCATCAGGAAAATATTTCCTAATTTCGCGACATTGTTCCGGTTTTTAAATTTTGGCTAAGTTTATCCAAACTGCTAGGTATAAAACGCAGTGAGTCTAAAAACTGTAGTTTTAAATATACCTTTTGTTCTAGATCTTTTTCCACTTTGATGTTTTAGATCAAAACATTTTTATAAAATGTAATGTAGCGTTCTTTCTTTTGGGCGATAATATGCAACTTTTCGTTTTCGGTAGCCAACTGTTTAATTATCAGATGACTATTGAAGCCGCTCATGTTGTGGAAAAAGATCGGTATATATTTTGGAGCTTTTAACTTTATGTTGCAGATGGAGTGAGCAGCCCCTCAGAACCTATCTGTCAAATGACAATGACCCTTACTTTTACGTCTTCAATATTAAAGACTTTTTTGCAGATATGGTAGACTGTCGCCACATTGAACTCGGTCTGTTTTTCTCTCATTAGAGGAATCGCTGGCTTTACACTTTTTATTAATTTATTGTAGAGTCATTTGCAATCGCTTTCCAATAAATTTTTAAACTTATCACTAGCATCTACATCCCTATAACTCCGAAAAACAGATTGCGAATTATAAGTTTTGGTAGAGTAGGATTCGTTGGCATGTAACTCATTTTGCTCCATCACAATTGGTTTAGTAATAGTTTCAAAATCTGCATGTACAACAAAAGGTACTTTAAATTTCTTTTCAAAATCTTCAAACTTAGATAAATTCTCGGGAACGTCTTTACCATATTTACCCTTGCATAAATTCGTAGTAGGTAATTTACCAGTAATATGGTTACAATCATATTCCTGATGGGCTTTTAATTTATCCTTGCAAAATATTTTAAGCAACCATCACACAAGTACTTGGTACATTTATATTTAGATAACTGACTTGAGATCAAACGAGATAAATTTCTTATTAAGGAATAATGATTATTACCATAATAATCGCGATTAATAAAAAATTAACATGTCTATCTTTTCGTGATTTGGTAAAGTGTAAAAGACAAACAAACTTCAATAATATTTTTATCATCTTTAAGCCCGTAGACGTTGATAGAAATCCTATTGAGCTATTCAAACTTTGGAATATTAACAAGTTTCATAGGAGAATTATCTATACCTGCAAAGTCCAGCTCTTTTTCATACGATAGGTAGTTGATTACCCTCCCAGGTGTTTTGGTGTGATCGAGTAGATGCAATGCAGCCAAGACTGCCCATGTAAAACATTTTTGTTCTGTGTTTTGGATATTTAAAATGACTTTCTTCAACTCGATTTCCTTAGGTAGCGGGATATATGATGATGCTTTGATAAGGTTGTACTTATTAATACTCAATTCTAAATAGAGTAGATGCTGCAGTGACCATCCTGAAAGAAAATTAAGAATAAATGTAGCGTTTTTGCAATAATAATATATAAAAAAATATAGTGCATTCCTGAAAATGTAATAAATGCAGTTATTTTGTAAAACTAATATAATAAAATACATACCACTATTTTTCTGTTGAAATTCGATAGCTTTTTTGTCCTGTATGGTGACATACTGGACAACCAGTTTTTCCAAATCTGTATTTTTGCAGACAATTTTTAATTTGATATTAAAGGACTTAATCTCTATTGCCTCTGTGGACTGAACGACAAAGCGACCGAATAGCTCCATACCTATCTTGATACTTTGGTATCTTAACAGACTTTCTTCTATAATTTTGAGCAGTTTTGCTTGAAGATGTCCTAAAAATAATTTTACATTTGTAGGATCCTCAGTACGCATCAATCGGTAGGTAGTAATGCGGTTTCTGAAGAAAGTCTTAACAAGTTTAACACCTTCATCCTGTTCGATGCAACAGTTGTCTCGGTGTTGTATAGAGCGCAAAAGACCTACACTTCAGTACTCCATCGATTTAGTTAGTTCTGAAACCGACAGACAGACATATAATATAAATAAATACATAAATAAATACTTTAAAATCTAAAGAATTAAGTTTTATTTCAAATCAATAAATGCTAACATATGCAAAACTTTAAATTAAAACTATATTCTAAAATAATAAAACGATTTTCAAGTCGTGGTTTTTTCGGTGCAGGTTCTGATGTAGATGGAATTTTGCTAGCATCATTTTGATGGTGTATCATTATATGCCGTTTAAGAGCCATCTCTGACTTCAACATTTCTCCACAAAAACAACAAAGTGTTGGTTCTGAAACCGACAGACATATATATATATATATATATATATATATATATATATATATATATATATATATATATATATATATACTATGAAATATTAAGAGCTAACTAAATTTTGTTTCAAAATGCTAAAGTACGCAACACTTCAAATTAAAGCTACATATAATTATTATAAAAGAATAAAACTTACGATTTTCAAGTCGTGGTTTTTTCGGTACAGATTCTGATGTAAAAGGAGTTTTGCTAGCACCATTTTGATGGTGTCTTATTATATGACGTTTCAGCGTCATCTCTGACTGCAACATTTTTCCACAAAACCAACCAAGTGATGGTTTAATGCGGCAATCACTGTGACATTTCAAACTGTCACCACGCAAATTTTTCAAGAACGTTTTAGTTAATAGAAAGTGAGTGAAGAAAGTAAACCAACCTTGCCATATGTAATGACGAAGAATAAACGACAGCTATATTAATTTTATGCAGTGGTGTTTTATTATCATCGCGTTTGTTAAATAAAAAAACGACAACCTCGATGATCCTGCGTACGGTCAGGATCGGAACTTTTAGCCGATTTTAGTTTCCAGCATAGTAGCGGACAATACAAAAATTTTACGAGAATGTCTCCTACTAATTTTGAATGCTTGTTAAACAAAATAGGACCAGTTATATCCAAAGAAGAAACATTTTTCCATCATAAGTTCAATGGATTTTAATTAACAGTGGTATGGTGGGGCTTGAAGTACAACATTTTCATGTTCTTTAGCCAATTGGTCTATTACATGTTTCTTAAATTGTCTTTCTTTCTCGTTCGCAATTTTTAAAAGTTCCTTATTTAACAAATCGTTCTTATAAGGAATATGTTTTTGAAAGATATCCGCCGTCATTTATTCATGGTAACCCTTGGTAGATTTCAGTTCGAACTGCAGTAAAACTCCATTAACACCTCCAATATGAGTTATAATGAATTTGCTGCCCTTACCGAGTAAGGATTTAAACCTGTCGACAACCTTTTTAAGAATGCTTCACGAAAAATTGTCATGTTCTTATTTTAAAACATTTTTTGTACTATGTGTCCTTCACTGAGACAGATTACATCCAGATAAAAAATATTTTTGACATCTCTGTGGTATTTTCTAATGTTCCGGAAATACTGTCTTCTCTAATATAGTATTTTCTCTGTATCACCTCCATTTTGACTTTCCCTAATAGAAATTCATTTTTATCTGCACTTTCTACAGATTGGTTTTTCCTATACCAGGCATATTCTCGTTTCACAACTTTCAAAACGTTATCAATACTTGCTTTTTATCTTCTAAGATACAATTCGTGAACGTGTCTTCTTAGTATATTTTTGAAGCATTCGTATAATTTTTTTCTTTTCGGAGACGGTTTAGGCCTGCACACAATTCCACTTTTCCTTTCCTTAATTCCCGTTATGCCAGCACATTTTGAAAACAAACTACGCACCCTCATCAGAGTTTTTGGTTGAACAAGTAAATTTTGCACATTTGAAAGCATTGTCTTGGATTTTAAATCCAAAATACCTATACAAAATTTTAGAGTAAAAGTAGACATTTTCAATAGCTAGCACTGAAAAAAATTCAGGATTTCAACTTCTAGCAAATTCATAGTTCCAACACATTAGCGGATAATACAGAAATTTCATCAAAATCTCTTCGTTTCATTTTAAATATATGTTAAAAAAAAAGTAAAATATATTTTCAGTAGCCCATTTCCATATGGCAGACGCACTCGAAATTTTCTTCTCACTGGTCTGTGCAAATTTTCTGATGTAATTTCATTTCACCCATCCACTTGTTTTCTTCTCTAAAATTTTTGTCCATAACTGACAAATTTTTGAATTATTTGCAGATCTCCTGTAAATTCGACATATTTTCTTCAGACCACTCCATATTCACTTATGAATAATTTTTAATCAATATCAAGGGCTAAATAAATTTCATTTCATTAACAAAAAAATAGGAAAATCTGATGTCTTTAGTCTTGCAGGTAGTGATGCATCTGACGAGCGATAGCGTATATGACGTCACCCAAAAGATTCACCAAAAAATCACCTGTGGCAGATACTTGTTTTGTATACTTGGTTTATTATGATTATTTAATTAATATGGAGTAATTATTTAAGTTAATTCATTCAAACAATAGAAAGAACCCTTAAAACTACTGTTTTAAGGGAAAAACGGGGTCAGATTAGGTTGATTTTTGTTAATTAACTAAAAAAAGGCATAGGCCACGTGGGTGAGTCTCCTGATTTCGTTGAAACCGGTAGTCCCAGAAACCCTGTAGTACCTCTACTTTCAGCTTCCATTTTAACAATACAAATAAACAAATGGCATCTATTTAATTCCTTTTTTTCACTTATTTTCATGGCTATTTTGATCTTATTTATATTGATCATGAAAAGGATATTTCATTATTATTACTTATGCATCAAATTTAGATATAGAGTTTAATTCATACGTATTATACGTAAATACGTGTTTTTCGATTGTTGTACAAAATTATATTGAGCATTATTTTGATGGTAAATAAAATACATACAAAAAATATTTTCTGTTTTTTAATTTTGTAGTTTTGGGAATAAATATATCATTTAGTAAAGAGCTTAAGTGTTAATATGTCACAAAATTAGTTACAGTTAGACTAACGATTAAAGACCATAACATTTCTGAAACTGACTAATCTGATTTTCTCTAACATCTACCAAAATCGTATTTTTTATCAAAAGTGAGCAAAATTTTATAATTGCGTATAATTTTTAAATTGAAGCAACATTTCCTTATAAAAATATTTTCAAATTCTAAAGTGAAAACTATTAAACTTTCACCGGATTTGATGGGATAGATTTTCTAAATTCAAAGATAAAAAGGAACTACTATGTTTTATACCACTAAATTTAGTGGTATAAACATAGTAGTTCCTTTTTAAACATTTCCCGAAGATAACGGCTACCAGCATCAACTTTTCAAGGATAAAAGTTTTTCTCATATGCTGCGCACTTTCAGCCAGTCACTATATATATATATATATATATATATATATATATATATATATATATATATATATATATATATATATATATATATATACCTCTTGAGAGGTTTAGCTATAGAACTGTTAGAAACATAATTATAATTTTTCAATAAGTATTTTACTAGTTGTCGCTTCAAGACTATTTTATACTCTGTATAAGTGTACAGTAGCTTGTTATTCAAATAAGGCCCAAATCCTGATATAATAACATCATTTTTGACATAAGCGATATAGATTAGCTTTTTTTACTGTTAACTGATCCTTTTAATAATGAACAGATAGCGTCAACGTTAAAGAGCCAGGTTAGTCTAATTTCGTTGATGATGTTTACGTGGTTTTAATCCGTGTCTGCTTTTTAGATAATTTTTTAATCTTTAGTTATCGTTTAAAGCTTTCAGAAAACTCATTAAAATAATTACAGGTGCAGTGTTGTGTTTTTTTTTTCATGAGGATAAAGACCTTGAGATTAAATTGTAATTATATCTTAAAACTAAGCTGTTAAAGATGTTTGTAATCTATTACAAATATCGAATGTTAAAATTTATATATTAGCATTTAGGCTTGGTGGATTAGAATTACCATTAATTTATGAAACAAGTCATAGTCATACGTAGTCGGTGAGAAAGTTCATCAACAAAAAAGGTTTTGAAATTTTTATTACTATATATAAAAATCTAGTTCGAAAAATGAGACAAACCTTTGATAGCCCAGTAAATATAAACCCAATAAAACTAATGGAGTTTCAGGTCTTAGGCAAAACACAATAGTAGTATATCTGCAAGTTAAAACAATGAAATCAATCATTTGAATATATTAAGCCATTTACACCCTATGATATATGATATTTGAAACGAAACGTATATTAGAACATATTTTATTCATCTCACCAACTACAACCTTTGAACAAAACTTCGGTAGCACGCTTGAAAACCAGGGAAGTGGGAATATGACTCGTATACAGATTGATACAAGTAGATATTTAAAATCTTGTTTATTTCACCTTTTTGGTTTTTACAGAAATATTACAGCCTGGTTTGTTTCAAGAAAATACCGATTTTAAGGCTATGTGCTCCAACAATAAATATACGTTAGCCGTGGTTGGCCAATAACAAAAGTAAGTTTTTTACTTAAAATTTTTCCTGAAAATTATAAATGCAGCAATATTTCTAAAATAATCTATCGTCAAATTCTAAAAAAGAATTATTTTAAACTTCCTAGAACTAGCCCATTTAACTATGACTGGGAAATAAAAAAATTGTTTTGGGAAACCAAACTTGCTCTCCTAGAAATTTACAGAAAATAATTTCACTTTACTTGTTATACACTGTTTAACAATCATTTTTATAGTTAAAAAATTTAAAAAAATAAATAAAAAAAAACGTCATATTGGTCAGAGTTGTCGTTGTTTGCGAAAAGTGATTCCAGATAGGCGCGAAAGGCAAATGCGTCAATTGGTTCTTAAATCAAAGAGGATATTTTTTAAATATCTTTATGATTATTTTAATAGATTCTAACACTAGTTTTTCCTATTTATGTATATTTTATTTAAATTTGGAATTTCGCAAGAGATTGTATGCCCTCACCATCTCTCGGTTTTTTTTATTGGTATCTTTATCGGTTTTCGTGTCGGTAAATTAATTATCTGTTTCTGTTGCAGTTTTTGGGTAGATAATATTAAATTTACGAAATATTTTTCTAATAATTTGGATCGTGATTTCAAAAATCTCTTAAAGGATTCTGGTTAAAAAGTCTAATTTTGACATTTTGCGAATTCGATCATTTTTTCTGTAACTGGCTGAGCTTGCAGTTTTGTAGAATTATTAAAGAAAAAAATCAACGATAATCTTTGTTTCCAACCTTTTTGTTATTACCGAGTATGCAAGTTTTTGCAGCCAAAGAATATAAAATACACAAGAGGACAAATGAAATGGATTGTCAAATCAAACGAGGTAGTCAAAACCTTACGACGAAAAAACCATCTAAATTTATATGAAGTAGTAAAGAAACGTGGAGGCTTCCAAAGTCCTCACAAAGCGCACGGAATAGACGAGAGTTTATAGCACGCGATTTTAAAAAATTTGCACTTTTTAGATCTTCGCTTAAGGTACTGGATAACTCTGCAGGAATGCGCTTACATGTCAGTGCTTGCCTATCAATACAGCAATGTGTCCACTAATATTTCCGTTGATCTTTTTTACTCGCACCATAAGACCAAAAAGTGTTCCGATTATCGATTTTGCACCATCAGTGCACCTATCCAAACCAAAAGACCATTTTATTTCATTTTTTTCAAAATAGTCATTGATCATATCGAAAGTTGCTGCACCTGTCGTATAGATGTTCAATAGTTTTGCAAATAATATATCTTTTTGAATGAAATTCTTAAAAATATATCTAACATTGACAAGCAATACTGCAGCGTTTGCTACATCGGTCGACTTGTCAAGCTAAATAGCAAAATAATTCCATTTTATTCTTTTTAGAAGTTCACTTTCCACATTATTTACCAAATCATTAATTCTCCGCGACATTGCCAATTTTCTTTTAAAACACTGAATAGGTTTATCTTTGTAATTCGGAGGTCTTGTTTCAGAGTGTCTAAGAAGAAATGGTTTTAAATTGATGTTGGCCAGGATTTCATTACAGATTACACAAAGCGGTTTAGGTTCTGACTCCTCCCCAGTACACTCTGTTCGCCTATTTTCTCTTTACTGTCAGTCTGGCGATACGGTAGCTCACTATAACTGCCACTCTATGTTGGTTTCAAATCGGAAATTGAAGTAGAAGAAGCAATTAATTGCTTGTCCAGCTTTTCGTCAGACTTGATAAAACTACCCGTTTTTAACCATCATACATCACGTTTGACGTGCGCACATGCGATTTGTAAAGCTTGAGTATTTGTTGTAATTTATTTATACAAGAACAAATAACTAAATTTGTTTACACTACCAATAATTATGTACACATTATGCATTAACTACTAACTTTTATCTTTTTGAATCACTTGAGGCTCTTAAGCTTATTGTGTGATTCAGTTCGACTCCACTCTTCCTTGTATATGACTGCGGCGTGATTCCCATTCTTTGGTGCACATGTAAGAAAAGTCTTAGTTCACCGAAGTAGAAGTTGCCGACTCATTCGAGAATATACTGTTGCCTGTTCGATGTTCGCGAACCCCCTTTATAAAGTTCAACACCGGGGGTTGGGGGGGGGGGGGGGCGCGAAGCACCGCTGCAGAAACGATGGTTGTCACCAAAATCAGATAACTGAATTTTATATTTTAATCGTTGAGTCCAATAAATTAAATTATTTCTGTTTATGCACGCCATAATCTCCAAATTTTCAGCTTTATCGCTTTTCCTCAACATTTGAGCCCATTTTCTTGAAGTTTTATCTGTTTTTCTGCAAGACGTATTCGTTTTCTTTAGGATTCTTATTTATCTCTTTTCTCCAAGATTCATTTTATCCTCAAAGTGCAGCCTTTTCTTCAAAATAGTAGCTACATTTTTCTAAACATAGAAGACAACTCCATGATTATATTAACACGTTTAAGTTGCTGTACTGTTTTCCAGCTTATTCTTTTTGCCTGAGACTATCTTTTGGTGATTGTAGCCCGAATCCACTAAGTAGATAAGTATTAGAATCGTTTGAATTTGTAAAATAACGCTTTAAAGTGAATTTGTCAGAAACCAGTATTAAATATGTTAATTCAAGATATCAGTATAATGTGAAGGAAATTGCAATTTGCACTAACAAACAGTGCAACTTTAACTTTATTGTTTCTTCTATACAGGTATCATATTTTTTTATTAAATTAAATTTCATAATTGAGTATACGTTTCTCGATTGGATAACCTGAAGCAAGAATCTATCCGTTGAGACTAAATTTTCCTCGAGTTACCATTTTATCAGTTTTAAGCTACAGATAGCTCCTTCAACTTGATCTTTCGGTAGGAGAAACTTCAGAAAGTACTGTTTTGCATTTTACAGCAATATTTGTTATTAAACTCCGCTTTTTTTTTATAATAATAGATTCATAAGAGCTAGCTGACTAGACCTTGTGGGTTTTTCAAAGAACAGCAATTAACAATTTTATATAATCCACTTTACTAACTTATTACCATTCAAAAATTAAGTATTAAGTTTATGAGATTTATTAATATATTATATAAAATGTTTAGAGAATATTACAAAATCCATTAGTATCAATCTAAATACAAACCTCTGAGGGTTAATCAATTTATTTTTATCCTATGCCGTTTAGTAAATATTTAAAAATTTACATAGTGTACTTCGTAAATGATGATTTAATATTAGGTTCTATTTCATGTGACTCTAGGAGTTTATGGTTCCTATTGTATCAGAGCGGTAGTAACGCAAATAAATTTTAATAAATATTGAATATGCAGGGCAGTAAATATGTTTAGTTCTTTTATAATGGTAAATTTGTAGTTATATACAAGTGAATTATTTCAAGTTAAACGTTGACGAAAATTAGAATAAGTTTGACGAAAATAATTGGTTGAAAAAAAAAATTCTGCGTTTATTCTGCAAAATTATGACTTGAAAATAACTGTAGACCCTAACAGATTCGATACTTTGAGATATTATCTTCGTCATATTATCTTTTCTTATATTGAATAGTGCCCAATATATTTAGGGTCTGTAAATCAATAGAGAAAGGATATTATGAAGATTAAAATTCAAAAACCTATAAATCCTTGTACTAAACATATTATAGAAAAATATTTCCTCCTTAATGACTTGGAGAAACCAATTTAAAACAAATCAGGTTAAATCGATTTGGTGTTAGAAAGTAGCAAAAAAAATTAATCTTTTTACCGCACAGGTTTTGTACAAAGCCGAAGATGTGGTTCAACGATTAAAACATTGGATTTCGGTATCGGGTTTCATTGGTAAACGTAGTTCAATCTCAGAATAGGCCATATTTACTCGTATTAAATGAAGTTTGACCGAACTGCTAATTTGAAGTCACAAGGTCGCTATAAATTGCGTTAGAATCCATGCCCATAACTACGCCTCGATGGAAAAGGAAACACGAGGTTAATATCATGTCGAGGATCGTAGTTTTAAAAAAAGTACTGTATAAAAAATTATGAATCCGGCCGATTAAATCTGCAGTCGACTCTCAATAATAAAAAACTGTATTATTAATTAAAAATTTTTGAACTGAAACAAAGACGACTTTCTAAAGAGAGTCCAAAGATCCAAAATAAAAACTAGTTTCTTTAGGCTATATTTGAAGAGCTAAACTATTTCCTTTAGTTTTAAATATTGACACAGCTTTCAAAAAATGTGATCATAAAATTTTTCTCTCCTATAAACTCGTCAAATACAAAGGGAATTTAATGCTTTAAAATACATTTTGTCTAAAAATATTTTTGTTTATTAATTACAAAAGTAGCCTGACTGGTATTATAAATAGAAATTACATTGTGCTTCACTACCCTCAAGTAATAATTTAATTGCACTTGGCCGACTACATCCGGGAGAAATTATTTTTGTTTCTTTTTACCTGCACATACGCATTTGAATTGAAGATTACTTAAAATGCCACTTACGATGTTTTGCCTTATCAGTTAAGAATAAATTTGGCGCCATCCGAATTTCGGAGAGCAGTATAAAAGCGCTTCAGTTTAAAATAAAAACAAGAGGATAAATCTTTTAAAAATGAGAATATAAAAGAATCAATAATCTAAAAAAAGAGGGTATGAGCTAAAATAATTTGCAAGCATTGAAATAAAAAAAAAGAGAAAACAGAAAATCATCACTGACTTGAGTACTTCACAAAATCAAAATTTATAAACAAAACCTCAATATTGTTGCACTCAAATGTTTGAAATTGTATTAAAATATGTGTCATGAAAAATTCATACCGATTTCATCCTATTAACAGTGAGTAGCTAGCATAGCTATATAAAAGATACTGATTATTTAGGTCCAAAATAGTCACTTTTATGTTAACTAATGCTCTTCACAATCTGCAGGATGATTAAAATCATAATTTTTTGGCCCGACATTAAAATATAAAGTATTGTGCCTTAATTCATGCGGAAAATATTTTTTTTTCCTTCCTGCCGCTACACTATATCCCCATTTTTCCATAATTTGGTTATTATATATAAGCAAATCCACGCTTCCAAATAGTCTTATTATTAGGAACCACTGTTATTTTTACTTATATTAATGTATTACATTTTTTGTTATTTTAGTATTATATTTATTTCCGTTTAATCGTACAATTTAACTTACTTGTTTAAGTCTAGTTTAATTTAGAATTAATTAATTATTTACACTTCATATTTAGGCAAAAAAGTTGTTAACGCTTTTCACTAAGTTAGCTATCTTCATTCTGTTTACATTACTGTAAGCCTATTAAACTCTGAGTTCATTTTCGCCTTTATCATATTTCGCAGTATAAACTAAATTATAATTATTAAATAAAGATAATTCATATTAAGTTAAAATGTAAAGAGCGTAAGGTATTATGAGTACTAATTAAATGAACTTTTATGGTTCCGCAAAATAAATAGTTTTCTTCTGTGTTAAATATATAGTTAGTAAAATTGTACTTTTAGGGTGATAGAGAAAAAGTAATTTAACACTCAGTTATGAATTTATTTTCGGATCTACTTCAAATTTAAATCATTTTAAAAATATTGAAATCCCAATGGTTTCCTAGTTACATGAGAAATTATATTACTGTCATACTGTAGAATGCTTTTTAGCATAATTAAATTTCAAACTTTAAAACAAATTATAGCTCATATCTGTAAAATTTTGAACGCTATATAATATTTTTCCTATAATTGGGTTACTTTTATTAAAATTGACTTTAAGGGTGTCATTTTCCTACTCAACTAAAAATGTTATTAGACTCATTTCATCCGAAACCGTTTGATATACTAAGTTGAAATTTGGCCTAGTAATAATGCTGACTAATCCGCATATACCCAATAATTTTTTTATGGGAATTTTTGTGGGGCAAAGTTTGATGACCTAAATTTTTGCAAGGAACACGCTTCGATATTATCGTTTTTAATTGGGGTAGGCGGTGGTATGACTGCAGTTGATTCAGTAAATCTTATTTTTAACCAATCTTTTGATAGCAGCTTTTTTACCGAAAGTTTGAATGCTCTAGTTTAATTGCGTAAAAAGCTGTTGACCAAAGTAAAAAACTGAATATATTAATTATAATATAATTTTTCTAGTTTTACTGTGAACATTGATATATTATTAAGCTCCAAATAACGCGGAAACATCTAATATTATGCGCCTATTACTAAAATTCAACCGCGTTTGTTTGGAGTTAAGATTCTTTGAACCTTGAATTCATAAATATTTAGGAATGCGATTAACAATGATGAATCTACACGTATTTTATAAAGAAAAATTTATACATACATTACATACTATCATTTAACAATTAGCACCAGTGCAGGCAGCTAGCATAGACGTTAGAGAAACTAATATTACTTAATATAGACTGTTGATCCTGTAGAAGAAAATTGACTCATGCTGAAAAAGAGAGCGTATTCGAGCGAGATACTACTCCTCGAAAAAGCTCTTTTTCTTCTAGCTTGAGCCAACTGTCTTCTATACGATCCGTAGTCTATATTAAGTAATAATAATTTCTCTTATGTCTATGGCAGCTACCTAGATGTGAGAATATGAAATTATCAAAAGTGTTTATTTACTCTGCAGTAACATATTCTTACTAAGAGTTTACTCTTAATACTCGGGATCTGATTTCGATTAAAATAATTATCTAATAGTTTATATTATGAAGATATGATTTTAAATATCATTTGGTGGTATTATTATAGAACAAATCGAAATATTCACAAAAAATATTGTTTCATTGTAAAAAAACTGTCTTTTAAAATTCGCAGTTTTTTTGAGCGCTCTCAATAATACCACCGCTTACCCTAGCAAGTGAGACATGAGCAATTTTAAGTGAAATTCAAGAAGTAAATAAAAGTATTACTTCATATACCTGTACTAAAAACATCGCTAGTACCGGCGATTCGAAATTCGATTCACAACTTTTTGTACGTTATTAATGATATCAGTAAGAAATATTTTATTAGTAAGATCTCAGAAGTAATAGTTTCTTCCATAAGTTGTATTTGGTTAAGTATTAGGTATCAAAATATAACTCAAAAACTAGGAATACACCATTCTATTATAACAAACACAGCGAAATTAAATAGTTTATTCCAAGACTTTGATGAAAAAGCCTAAGATACAATGATTTTTGAATGGGAAAAGTTAGTCATTCCGTTACTCTTGTAAACTATTTAAAAAAAAATACTCGCTTCAAAAAAATTTTTTTAAGTAACTTATGCAATGAAAGAAAACTATAATTTTTCATTTTCGAAAATTATTATTCCTTGAAATAAGGATATGATTATATGAACGTGGAATGTACCAGGTCTACGGAAACTAAGAAATAGGGAACAGTGGGGTATTTAAGAATAATACTGTACTGGCCAGGAAGTTCCAATACTAAAAAACAAGAATTACAAACAAAAATTTCATAATGAACGTATAGTATCAGTTAATACAACAATTAAAGGACTACGAGCAACTATTCTTTTTTCATAACATGCAGCAAGGTCTGAGTCACTGCTTGTATGGCTTGGAGGTGGATTTATACCTACTTTGGAACACGCTAGGTTCTTGGATGTGCATTTGGACGCCTCTTTAAGCTGGGAACATCATATCTCAGCTCTTGCGGCTAGGTTTAGCAGTTTGTGTGTTTCAGTCCAGCTTCGTGACGTCGGCACTGCAAATACAATCTCTTGTCTCTTATAGTATTTCCTTTGGAGGAGCATCAACAAAGGCTATTAATATATTTAAAATTCAAAAATGTATAATAAAATGCATTGTCTACCTACATCCGAGAGCTTCATGTCGACCATTTTCTACTCAGTTTAAGTTTCTTGCTGTTTCCTCATTTTATTTTAGATTTTTAGTCGTGCTTTTCAGAATAAATACGGAATTATTTCCGCTAAATAGACAACTTTATGGGGAAAACATGGTTATGACTACCAGACCGGCGAATAACCTAAGGGTGCCTTTACAAACACCACATTCTATGAAAGAGAACCATACTATATGGCGATTAAAGCCGTAAGAATGTTACCAACAGAAATCTGGCTTATCGAGTCGATCAACTGCTTTAAGAGATGCATAAATGAATGGCTGTCTGATAGATGCTTTTACTCTTTCAATTAAAATGAATAATTTTTATAATATCAATATTTTTAACTTAATATTTTTTGTTTAGTTGGTTTTCCTCATACTTTTGTTTTTGTGTAAAAATTTTATTCATTTTTAAATTATAATATCTTATTTTATAAACTCATAAATTTGTTGTTATATGATTTACAAGCCAAACGGCTTATTACTCCCTCCAGGGGATATTGACTCATACCAGGTATACAAAGATACCAAAAGTATGTAGTTAGTTTAATGTTTGGTCTATTATGAGCAACTGTCTGATCCGTCAGAGCCGTTCGGTTTGGTTGATATTATTATCAGATTTACAAGCCAAATGGCTTCGTACTCCCTCCAGGGAATATTGACTCATACCAGGTACACAAAGATACCAAAATTATGAAGCTCTGTGGGAACTCTTTCCATGTTATTGGATCCTAGGTGACGTGGTCTGCTGTATTTTCCACGAACTTTCCGACGGTTCGGGCGGTTGCAAGGCTCACTAAGGTCCAGTCTGCAGGAGGTTCTTTGGTATCACTCCAGTTGTTGACAGTATTATGGGAATCGTTTGGACGCTGTTCATTGCCCATTGTCTTAGGATTTATATCTCCAGATCTCTGTATATGACGATCTTCTCGTTGTATTTTGGCCTTAGGTTGTAGTTCGCCTAGAAATTTTATCTGTTAGTATAATGTCTGGTCAATTATGAGCAACTGTCTGATCCGTCGGAATAGTTCGGTCCCAATATAACTTGAAATAAAGGTTGTTCGCAAGAATATGCTCCGGATTGTATTTGTAATAAGGCACTTTTCCTATCTGCAATAGGTTTAATTTATTTGCTAACTCTTGGTGGAGTATCTTAGCGGCTGAGTCATGTCTTTCTTTATACTCACATGTGGCAAACGCTTGATATCCTCCTGTTATGTGTTGGATTGTCTCTGTTGTTCGACAGCCATATCTACATTGGTCATTTTCTATTGAGGGATCTTTAATGATGAACTTTCGATAGCTCTTCGTCGGGATAACCTGGTCTTGGATAGCTCCGGAAACATCTGTCCTGAAATCAACCAGTAGTTCGACGTTATTATTATTATGGTTGAAGTCAAAAAATAAGTTTTATAATAAACTGAGCAATACCCTTACAATCCTTGGATATTAAAGAGAATTTTTATGCTAGGTAGGAGATCTAAATCGAAGACTTATATAAGTAATGGGAATAGGGGGCTTCTAGTTGACCCCCCCCCACCACTTTTTTGATTGGTCAGCCAAGAATGACCTTGTTTCTGATTGGCTGCCCAAGTTCGCCCCCTATTCCGATTGGTTTCATAAACTCCGCCTCTTTTTGCTCCACCTCCTACCTCCTTCCTAACCACCACAGTAGTTGGAGGGGAGCTGGTAGCAGTTGGAGGGGAGCTGGTATTTTAAACGATCGAATCTGAGCGAACTTCAGTCATTCGTGCGCGATGTCAAATAGCGACCAACAACAACAACAACAACAGCAACTCATTGAACGTGTAGGTCAAGTAATAATTTCCTACCAAAATAACGGAAAAAATCTTACCGATTTTGAAGATCAAGACTTGGCCTTCTTTCCCATCAACTACTTGAAAACATTCGTCGATTCACTTAGTTTACAACAAATTTGGAACAGGTTGCCGGAAAATTATAGAAGTGACGAAGAATTGCAGCTAAATTTGCCGTGTTTTAAACACTATCCACTATATCAACACCACATAGACGGCCCGCCATTATCAATAAAAAAGTGTTGTAAAATTAAAAAATAGTGTGAACAAGTGAATCGAGTTTCATCGGACAGTCTTCGAAATGGATCAGACACATGTATATTTAGATTCTGCTTGCGATGAAACGATCCAGTCAATGTACAAAGATGAAACAACTCATTTTAACTTGGCTGGAAGAGGAAAGTTTCACGCAAGACAGGATTCTCTGATCACTATTGATCGAAATAATTTCGAAGACGACGATGAAGATGAAGAAGATGATGGGATAGAGGATAATGGCGTTCCAAACGGGTGTGGAGAAGAGGGGCTCGTGAAAGTGGCAAAAATAAATGCAAGTGATACATTGACACCAAATTACCTTACGCGAGAAGTGTGCGTTTTTCAATCTTATGTCGTAATTATTTCATCTTCTGGCGGTGCTTATAATTTATGTTGTGAATGTTACTATATGCATGCTCTAAATTGCCCAAATGGGAAAAATAATTTTGTTAATAGCCACTATAAACGATCCTTTATATGTTGCGAAAAAGATCTGCAATGCAACACGTGTGAAAACGATTTATTCATAACAACTCCTTCACAAGCATGTATAATATGTAACAAACCAGAACTAAAGAATATGCAAAACCATCTAATCGAAAAATCAAATTTTAAATAAATTTATTTCACTTGCACTTATTCATGCACTATGGCGTTTTTAATATTAAGTTTAAGTTTAAAATATTTTATAGGAATTTAGATTTTGTTCTGCTAAGTTAAATAAATATAAGAAACTATGTAAATAAATATAAGGGAATGATGTGAATAAATAAGAATTTGTATTTATTCCCATTGAAAGAAATTATAATTTTGTTCTTTCAGTGTAGAATAATTCTTTTCAAATAATATTCACAACAACCCTACCGATAAATCAAATTTAAATAAATGAATTTGATACTCCACTTGAATTTATTCATGCACCCTAGTAGTTTTTGAATATTAAGTTTAAAATGTCAACTAATTTAAATAAGATTTCATATAAAATATAAGTTGTAAGATATAAGTTATAAGATATAAGTTATAAGATATATATTAAGTTTAAGTTAAATAAATATAAGGGTGCCATCTAAATAAATAGAAATTTGTTTATATTAAGATTCGAAGAACTAATGATTTTGTTCTTTCAGTGTAGAATAATTTTTTCTACATAATATGCACAATCAATCCTATCGATAAATTGAATTTTAAATAAATGAATTTGATACTGCACTTGAATTTATTCATTCACCCTAGTATTTTTTAATATTAAGTTTAAAATGTCAACTAAGACATTTAAATAAGATTTTATATATAAGATAAAGAACAATTAGGTTTAATTCCCTGACAACAGACTATGATTTATTCTTCCATGTTAAAAAAAAAACCTAGTTTTCATTACTATGCTTGTAAAAAAATTATATTCATCCTATTCATAATAATTCTTTCAAGTTAAAGAAACTTGGTTATTAGGTGTGATTCTGTATAAGAAATAGAAAAAAATAAAATATTTTCTTCAACGACTTTGTTTTTTATTATTCCTATATCCAAAATACAAATATACATATATACATAAATACATATTTATAATTTATACCATTTTGGGTTGCCATAGATTATTGCTGCTGTCTGCCAGAGGTTGCTGCTGCATGCCAGAGGTTGCTGCTGCATGCCAGAGGTTGCTGCTGCATGCCAGAGGTTGCTGTTGTCTGCCATAGGTTGCTGCTTTGCCATCGGTTGTTGTTGTCCGCCAGAGGTTGCTGCTCTGCAAGAGGCCAATTTATAATTTATAATTTATTGGCCTCTTGCATTTTCGAGGGTAACTCTGCCTTCGCTGCTGCTGCTGTTGTTGTTGCTGTTGTTGTGGCTGCTCCTGATGCTGTTGATGTTGCTGCTGTGGCCTCTTGCACTTTCGAGGGTAACTCTGCCTTCGCTGCTGTTGTTGTTGCTGTTGTTGTGGCTGCTCCTGATGCTGTTGATGTTGCTGTTGATGTTGCTGTTGCTGCTGTGGCCTCTTGCACTTTCGAGGGTAACTCTGCCTTCGCTGCTGCTGTTGTTGCTGTGGTTGTGGCTGCTCCTGCTGCTGCTGCTGTTGTTGTGGCTGCTCCCGCTGCTGCTCCCGCTGCTGCTCCCGCTGCTGCTCCTGCTGCTGTTGTTACTGCTCCTGCTGCTGTGGCTGTTGCTGATAAACCGGCAGAGGCTGCATTCTCATTATTTCATCCAGAGCTCGGTCAAATTCGACGGGCTCTGGATCTAAGGAGGGCTCAAACATATTGAGGAATTCCTCACTTGGCAAATCATCCATGAGGAATTCATCGTTAAATTCCTCTTCCAAAAATTCAGCCTCTGACGGCGGCGGCCACATCACAGTGTCTTCTGAGTTCGGTGAAAGGCTTCTTAGGCTATCCATCAGGTTCGCCTGATGCTCTAAGAAGCCTATAAAATCTTCCAGAGTTAAAACGATGAAGGTACTCATGTTATATTTTAAATTCAATGAATGCTAAGTCAAGACGCTGTAAATCCTTATATACAATACTAAAATACCACTTTTCCTACCTCCAGCGGCAAAACCAGTCCGAAGAATGAGAAGAAGAAGAAGGCAAAGATAGCGTGAACTCGAGAGAGGTCGTTCAACGGTCGTAAGTTGTTTTCTTCTTAAGAAAAAGACGAGTAAAGAGGAGAAGAAGAAAAAAAAAAAGTTGTTTTTTGGAATAATATAAAAAAAAAAACTGTTTTTTATATTATTCCAAAAAACAACTTTTTTTTTTTTCTTCTTCTCCTCTTTACTCGTCATTTTCTTAAGAACAAAACAACTTACGACCGTTGAACGACCTCTCTCGAGTTCACGGTCTCACGGTTCCCGTCGTACCATGCAGTGCCACGCCGTACCAGCCGGTACCAGGCTCTTGGCTGCTTTAAAAGGCGGCTGGGTACGAAGCGTCTCTTCAGTTTACATCTCGCTATTAGCGTACGCTTGTAAAATTATCGAATCTGTTGTGAATATATCTAGATAGTCCGATTTATTTCGAATTGTGTGACGTAGTGACATATTAATTTTTATTTGGTTTGTATTGTTGATTTCATATTTTTGATTTGATATTTTTGATTTAATATTTTTGATTTAATATTTTTGACTTAATACTTTGGATTTTCATTCATTTTTACTTAATCTTCTAAAAGCCAATTTTTGATTTTTGTTGATTTTTCATTTTTGTGGATTTTTTTTGATTTTTTATTGATTTTTTGATTTTTTTATTAATTCATAATTTTTTTATTTTTTAATTTATAATTTAAAATGTCATTTTTAAATGTAAAAATTGAAAACATCGACTTAACAGCCTTCGATTTAAACGACGCTTGCCTTGTGCATGATTTGATTGATTGTTCATTTTGTGGGCTAAGCGACGAGGAGCTAGATATTAAATTTAGGGAAATTGATATTAATACATTTAACAATTCATCTGAATCTGGCGATTCTTCCGAAATTGGTGAAAGCGATATTTTGACACAGCTCTTAAAAGTTTTGGATGAATCTATTATCCCTGATATTCCTCAAGAACCTCTTGAAACAATTAATTTCGATGATTTAAATAATGATATATTAAGGAAAAATTTAATTAACAATTCTGAAATAAATGAGGGATATAATTTGGAACAACTTTTAGATATATTAGAAGGGGGTGAAATTTGTGAAAATAGCTCAGGGCAAAATTTAATTAAGGGTGATGTGGAATATCAGGAGACTTTTGAGAGCTGTGAGGAACAAAATAATAAGGGGGTTTTAAACAATAATAATAATGGGGTTGGTAACGAGGGAGCTTTAAATAATGATAAGAGGATTGGCATTGGGGGTTTTTCGAAAAATAATATGGAAGAGGTTTATCGCCCCCACTATTCGCCAATTTCAGATGCATCGTCAGATTCATCAGAGGATTCCAACGACAGCGTTGAGACTGTTATAAACGTCTCAGCCAAAGCTCAGCATAATTTTATTGAAGTGTTGGATCAAAATTTAATTGAAGGGTTGGATCAAAATTTTATTCAGGGGTTTGAACAACCATCCAAATTTGGCTATACCAGAAATTCAGTAAATTCGGTAGATGTTATGATTTGAGTTGTGGCGAAATTGTGGGGGACATTGAGGTATATACTTATACTGAAAATTTTGAAGATGAGCAGCCTCAATGTCCTTTAATTTCTTCCTGTAATCAAAATCAATTTTTGAAAAATCCTTCTGGCCTAAATTTAGAACAAAGTTCTGAAAATTTAATTGAAAAAAATTTACCCAAAAAACGTTCTTTATCAGAAACAAATGATTGTTCAGATTTAAAAAAGTCAAAATTGGACGGTGATATTTCTAGTTCCCAAACTTTAGGGGCACAAATTTCAAAAAATTCTTTACCAGTCGCTGTAACAACAGCTCCGAAAATCAATCCAACAAATAAAGTCGCTATTGGAGAATTAGATAAGTTTCTACATAAGAAAACTAAGCCGAGCTTAAATAGGAATGAAACAAGGTGTGCCACATCTAGATTTAAGTCAATGGTTTATTCCTATTTAAACTTAGATAATATATGCAATAATTTATCTAATTCGACTTTAAAAGACGTTAAAAATTGTATTCAACGACAAGGCGATCTTCTTTTAAATTTGGGAAATATATTTTTTAAAAAAAATCCATGTTTTTCTTCAAATTAAAAAGTGAATCCAAAAGTTAATTCAAAAGTAAATCCAAAAGTTTTCTAAATTGCGCGAGCTGAAAAAATTGCTAATTATTCTATGTCATTGGGTCTTGATAGATCGAAATTGTATTTATTTAAAAGCGACACGGCCCTAACCGATTCCATTTTAAAATGACTCTCCTTTGCACACACTGCTTAAGAGAATTTAAAAGAAAATCACATATTGTACGCCACCTTCGAGAAAATGTTGTTAATAACGAAAACACCTTTAACTTGGAAGATTATATAATTAATCGTAAGTATTTTTTTATAACATATTTAGCTATAATTTTCCTTTTAATTTTTCTTTTTATTATTAATAAAGGTTTACAGAGGAATTAAAAAATAATAATTGTTTCAGTTGATGAACTACTTTCAAGACCTCCAATGCGATTTTGCCAAGATTGTGAAGTAAATGTCAAATCTAATTCCTGGAGCACACACTTGAGGACAAATATTCATAAAAACAGGAGCTGCATAAAATATGGAAATGGAATTGACATTATCAGGAGTGCATTTAAATGTCGAATAGCTTCCTACAGAATATATTCGCAGAATTATCACATCGACATCAAAAAGTTTCAGCAAGATGTTGGTAATAAAGTGCAACCATTAATACGCCAGCGTCAACAAGAATTTATATGTGCTAAAGTAAATTTGGAATTATTTGGAATATATTATTCTCCAACTTTAACCTCTACTTCAATTAAGTTATTTAATACACCGTTCTTCATTGTAACCCATACAACTGATCTACAACAGCTTTACGATGATTTATTCAAGATTATTGAAACCAAAGCAGATGAATTGCCGGAAAGAGACTCAGGTAATTATTATTTAATCTCAAGAGCTAAGTTTTCTTAATCTCAAGAGCTAAGTTTTCTTAATATCACTTGTACATCTCTAACAAATATTATTCAGAACTAATTTTTTAATTCCTATTACAGGGTGGGCTCTACAAAGAATTCTGCATTTGGAAGTCAACATCAATAAGTACAACCCATTGAATGCCTCCTCCTACATTAAGATGCATCACTTTTCTAAATCAATAGTGAATGTGATGAATGAGGACAATTGCTGTTTCGCCTGGGCAGTGGTTTCAGCAGCATACCAGCCAACCGGTAATCCTCGAAAGACCTCATCATATCCAGACTTCAGAGACGCTTTCGATTTTACAGGTATTGAATTTGCAGTAAAATTATTAGATATAAAAAAGTTTGAGGAAAAAAATAATTTGTCCATAAATGTATATGGAGTTGAAAAATTTTTAAGGGATAATAAAAAGGTATATGAGATTGTCGGTCCTTTACATTATAATAATGAAAAGAAAAAATTACATATTAATTTGCTTTTAATAAGTTCTGATGATAGAAATAACCACTACTGTTGGATAAAGGATTTAGGTTGCTTGGTATACAAACAATTATCAAAAAAGAAAATAAAAAAATACTTATGTGATGGATGCCTTCAATATTTTGGAACATATGAAAAACTTAACACACATTTAGAACGTGATTGTAGTTTTGTTCGAATTGAGCTTCCTTCAGATAATTTGATTTTGGATAAATTTGGCAATTATATTCCTGCAAATATATTAAAGTTTCAAAATATTCAGAAACAGTATAAAGCTCCTTTTGTTATTTATGCCGATTTTGAATGTTATTTGAAAAACATTGAGTGCCAACAATCTACACCTGATTCGACAACCTCATATACTATTAAAACTGCTGAACATATACCCTATTCATTTGCTTATTATATTAAATCATCATTTGATGAGAATGTTGTGTGTCTTAAACTTTATAGAGGTACAGATTGTGCTATAAAATTTATTGAATACATTGAAAATGATGTAAAAGAAATTTATAAAAAATATTTAAAATATCAAGTACCATTGAAAGATTTATCATCTGTGGAACAGATTGAATATGAAAATTCTAGCATTTGTTATGTATGTGAAAAACCTTTTTCAAAAGGAAATTTCATAAAGTGTAGGGATCATTGTCATATTACAGGTAAATATCGAGGAGCCGCCCACTCAATATGTAATTTGCATTTTAAACCTCCAAAATATATACCAATAGTATTGCATAATTTAAAAAACTATGATTCTCACCTATTTATTAAATCGCTTTGCTATAATAAAGAAAATATTAGTGTTATAGCTCAAAATAAAGAAAAGTATATTTCTTTTAGTAAGGAAATTTTCGTTGATAGTTATGTGTCAGAAAAGCGGAAACCAGTTGCTTTGCGACTACGCTTTATAGATTCTTTTCAATTTCTCCCAGAGTCTTTAGAGTCACTATCACAAACTCTACAAGATTCACAATGTTTTGAAATTAAAAAGTTTTTCTCAAATGCTGATGAATTTCGATACATTAGACAAAAAGGGGTATTTCCATACTCTTACATAGATTCCAACGAAAAATTAAATGAGAAATCTCTACCATCGATTGATAAATTTTATAATAACTTAACCGATGAAAATATCTCTCCTCAAGACTACAATCGTGCTGTAGAAGTGTGGAATCTATTTAAGTGTTCTACAATAGGGGCTTATTCCGATATTTACTTAAAATCTGATGTTTTACTTTTGGCTGATGTTTTTGAAAATTATAGATCCACATGTATTAAAACCTATAAGTTAGATCCTGTTAATTATGTCACTAGCCCTTCTATGTGCTGGGATGCAATGATGAAATTAACTAATGTAGAATTAGAATTATTAACGGAACCAGATATGCTTCATTTTTTCAAAAAAGGTGTTCGTGGTGGGGTTAGCACTTGTTCCAAACGCAAATCTGAAGCAAATAATCCATTCTTAGAAAATTTTAATCCTGAAAGACCTACAACATATATCACTTACTTAGACGCCACAAATTTGTATGGTTATGCTATGAAACAATATTTGCCTGAAAAAAATTTTGCTTGGGTACCTAAGCTCGAAATAGAAACTTTAAATATATCCGAACTTTCAGATACATCATCTATAGGATACATATTTGAAGTTGATTTAGAATATCCAAATTATTTACATGATAGTCATAATGATTTCCCATTTTGTCCTGAACAATATACACCACCAATTTCAAACCACTCCAAATTAATTCCAAACTTACATAATAAATATAACTATATCATTCACTACCGATATCTGAAACAATGTCTACAATTTGGACTCAAAATCATAAAAATACACAGAGCAGTTAAGTTTACACAATCACCATGGTTAGCGGAATATATAGATTTAAATACAAATTTACGAAATTTATCTAAAAATAAATTTGATAAAAATTGTTATAAATTGGCAAATAATTCAATTTTCGGTAAAACCATGGAAAATGTTGATAGGCGAGCAGATATTAAATTAGTATCTCAATGGGAAAGACAGGGTAATAAATTTAGTGCCGAAAAACTTATTTCTAAACCTCAATTAAAGGATTTTAAAATTTTCTCTGAAAATCTAGTTGCTCTTCAACTTCAACAGGTTTGCATTGAATACAATAAACCAATTTATGTTAGGATGAGTATTCTGGATATTGCAAAAACTGTAATGTATAATTTTTATTATGGGTATTTAAAAGTAAAATATGGTAATAATTTAAATTTATTATATACGGATACTGATTCCTTAATTCTTGAAGTTCAGACCCAAAACTTTTATGAAGATATGAAGCTAAATCTGGATAAATTTGATACTTCTAATTTTTCTGAACAAAATATTCATTGCATGCCTATTACAACATCAGTTGTTGGTAAATTTAAAGATGAGTACAAAGGGATTCCCATTGAAAGTTTTTATGGAACTGGTGCTAAAGCATATTGTATAAAATCCAAAAATAGTGTAGATAAAAAAGCAAAAGGCGTTAGTAGATCATGTATAAAAAATCAATTAACATTATCAGATTATAAAGATGTTGTTGAGAAAGGTGACAAAATATTCTGCACCATGTATGTATTCAAGTCAGATATGCATAATATATACACTAATTTGTTAAATAAATTGGCATTAACAACTCATGATGATAAAAGATATTGTATACCAAATTCCACAAAAACTCTTGCATGGGGACATAAGGATATTTTGGAAACAGATTTTTTTGATAAAGATATGAAAATGATGTATGATACTCTAATTTTTTTAAGTTCTGGAAACGAAAATGGATCTAAAAATAAAAAACCGCGATTAGAATTAACTACTCCTAGTAATTTTTCATCTTTATAAAGACATCATTTTATATGATGATAAATTATGTAAGTCGTTTTTGAAGCTTTAAAAGTTGGAGGGGGAACTGAATCCAAAAACATATATATTGTATAGAAATACCATTATTTGTTAGTAATATTACAACAATGACTGCTGCATCTTTAATAGTTTTAGCTTCCCTTGTTGGAAATGTGATATATGTAAATTACATTCTTAATACAGTTAGGGCTGATATATGGATAAATGCCCTCAAAAATGAAACCGACTGCTACAAACAGATGAAAATGACATATCTTGTTGGAAATTCACACTTTTTTACCTATAATGTAACTGATTCTGCTTTGTGTGAAAATACATACATAAAAATTAAATATTCCATGACAAACAAACCATTACAATATTCAGATTGGATTCCTTTCAATAATAAAAAAGAAGAATCTTGTCATTGTGTCTGTTGTTATATATTTGTTATTATATTTACAGCAGCAATATTTATTTGTACATGTTTAATTTTATTGTATTTCATGAAAAAATATCTATAAAAATATTTAATAAATGTTAAAAAAATAATATAAATTTTGTTTTTTATTGATTCTCGTTAGTATAAAGACATTTAAAGTTTATCCCCTCCTCTTAAATGGAGAGGGAAAATAAGTTTACCCCTCCACTTGAGAGGAGAGGGAAAATGTATAAAATTTAGGAGCAAACGGATTGATAGTTAGTTTTTTGAGAGCAAGCAGATAGCCAGATAGTTTTTGAAATACATCATTTAAAATGTTCAGTAATCAGAGTAAAAATATATTTGAAAATTCACCATTAAAAAAGAAAATAAAAAAAACAATTATAAATTCTACAAAATATAATTTAAATAATTCTAACTCTAAATATGCTGTGATTGGTTTGTGGGTGGAAAGTGATTTTCTACCATGCATTGAACTTGGTGGTAAAAATGGTCAGTCTGTGATATTAAATGAAGATGATTGGAAGAACTTATTGCAATATCAAGGAGTTATAACAAATTATATGTTTTCACCAAATGTTTTCAATGAACCGATATATTTGCAAAATTTATCTATTCATTTTGAAAAGATTGGTGAATTACCAATAGTGAAGATTGTGAAAAGCTGTGATTTTATTTACTATGGAAATGAAACTGTGTGCAGACTATGGGAACAAATTCCACTTATAGAATATAGACTAAATGTTTTACAAAAACAAAACTTTCGACATTATTTCAACGTTTTTAGAAATAACAATTTTTACGACGGAGATTCTTTTGACAAAATATATAATGTCCTTTCTCCAAAACAAAATCTAAATAGTGAAAATGTGTGCTCCATGCTGGAACTGCTGTTGAATCATCCCGAAGAACTAGAACAAAAATTAAAGTCTAAGCACTATTATGAAGAAGACAGTATCTATTGATGAATCAAGAAACCAAATTCATCTGATGGTTGCTTGGAACTTCGCCTACAGAAAAGCTCGTATGACTTCTGAAGAGTTTATAAATCAAAAACATTTTAGAAGAAGGATTAAATTGACTGAAGAAATTTTAAATCCCATATTAGACTCTGATTATAGGAATATTGTATTTAAAAAAATGTTTATGTAATAAGCTTATTTTTAAATAAAACAAATATATATAAAAAATCATTTTTTTTTTATTACAAACATCAATTATTATTACAGCATTAATTACTATTACATCACATCTCTCTTGAAGATCCAAGAGTTATAAGATTTATCTAATCCTAACCATTTTACAAATACTTTGTTTCCTTTCTTTCTTAACACTTTTTCCACCAGATATACATTTGGGTGTCTTACTTTTTGAAGTTCTTCTTCATAGAAACCTCCTTGAATATCTATCCCATTTCCATCTTGAATCAAATACGTTGTTGGATTAGTAAGCTGGATTTTTTTTATTTGAAAAATTTCGTTTGACCAGTTGGGCGTGTAACCTTTAGAAAATTGTTCGCGAATCTTGCTTATTCGTACTCTATCACTGACACGAAATTTTGGTGATCTGGGATCCACAGTTTTCCTATGAGTATAAGCTGATTTCAAGATTTCCATTTCATTCTTTTTGTTAACTTCGTTTGGTTTTTTTCCGATTGTTGAATGCTTAGTATTATTGTATTCTGTAATTATTTCTTTAAGAAAGCTGATCCATTTATAATTACCTAGTAAACTAAACTTTTTCCACATTTTGTTTTTTATCGTTCTATTTACTCTCTCTACAATACTAGCTTTCATATTAGAAAATGTGTTGTAATGATTAATTTTGAACTGCTCCATAAGTTTCTGAAAGTCTTGATTAAAGAATTCTTTACCCTGATCAGTATTCAGATTTGTTGGGGGAGTTTTTAAAGTTAATAGAATTTTTTTCATTGCAGCTGCTACATCTTTACCAGTTTTGGATTTTACAGGTTCTGCCCATACAAATTTAGAAAACACATTTATTACCATTAAAATATATCTTAAACCCCTATTAAATTTCGCATATGGCTGCATTTCTATCAGATCAGCTTGAAATAGATCATTAAGCCCTTTTACAATTGTTCGTCTCCTTCTATATCGCCTTCTCGCCGGTTTATGTAATTCATTTACAACGTCTTGCTTAATTTTACTCATTATTAATTTATACCTTACTCTCGAAAATAAATCCCACAAATAACTTTACCTCCTTCTAAACCGTTTATAAAAGCCCTTTATCGCTGATGTTGTAAAATATAAAAAAAATCATCTCAGTTTTTTTTAGTAAGTTCTTTAATTTTATTTTCCATTGCTTCAAATGATTTTTTATTTTCATTTCTAATTTCTTTTATTGATGAATTTATTTGGGTGATGTTGTTAGTAAGATCAGAAATTTTTACATTAAATTTATTTTCCATTGTTTCAAATGATTTGTTATTTTCATTTCTAATTTCTTTTATTGACGAATTTATTTGGGTGATGTTGTTATTAAGATCAGACATTTTTACATTAAATTTAGTTTCCAAAAGAACATTTGATAACGTATAATCTTTTTTGAAACCACCTAATGTTGAATTCATTTCTTCTCTTGCATAATTCATTGTATCATTAAATTCTTTTCTAGAAACTTCAGCAGCTCTTTGAACTAATTCATTTAATGATTTTATTTCTTTTACTAATTTATCTTCTAGATTTTTTAGATCTTTTCCTAATTGAAATTCTGCATTTGTTATATCTAATGTAATTTTTACAATTTTTTTTTCTATATTTTTTATATCTGACGCTGTCTTTTCAGCTTTGTGTAATATATCTGTATAAGATATTTCAAGTTCTTTTATGAGTAAAGAAGTCTCCTCGATTTTTGAACTATTATTTTTAATTTTAATTAATAAATCCTTTTTAGAAACTTCCATTATAGCTTGCACCACTTCTAGTAAGGATTCTAATTCTTTTTGTAATTTCTCATCGATTGCCTTTGTAAAATTTCCCTCGTCAAAAGACGTTTCAGATTTGGTTTTCAGATTGTTTAATTGCTTTAGTATATCCTCGATTTTTTCATTATCTTTTGTAATTTGATCTTTGAATTTTGTTTCAATTTTTTCATTTTCGTTTTGAAAATCCTCCTTCAATTTGTCTTCTAAATATTGTAAATTTGATTTATATGCATTGATTTTAATTTCAAATTCTTTAATTTGTTCTTTAAATTCATTAACTTTGTCGGTATCTTTTTTGTGAATTAGGAAATGAGTGTTCATTGATTTTTCAAGATTTTGTGTATTTTTATCCATAACGTCATGTATTTTCTTAAAATTCCCTACTTCTTCTACTACTCTATCATTAAGCAAATTAGTAAAATTTTGAAACTTTGATGTAATTTCCTTGGAAATACTGTTCTTGGCATTGTCAATTGCTGAAGTATCCTTAATTATTGATTTAATTGATGTAATTTCATTTTTTATTTCATTTTCAAAATCATCAACTTTATCATATTTTAACTTCACTACGTCAAAGTCATTTGCATATTTAGAAACTTTCTGAGAAAATTTTTCTACTACATCATCATTTCCATCAACAGTATTTTTCAAATTAATTATCTTGTCATTATATTCAGGAATAACTTTATCCTCAAATAACTTAATCTTTTTTGCAATATTTTGTATATTGTTATCATATTCATTTATTCTCTTATTTAAATTATTAACATCGCTTTTCAACCCGGGATCTAAATTTTGAATTAATTTGTTTTCAATATATTTGACATCGCTTTTAAAAATTTTTATTATTTTCTCTTCAACATTTGATAATATTTTATTTTCTAGTGATAATAATGTGTTTAGAGCAGATTTTTTTGAAATATGACGACCAAATTTATCGATGGTCATTTTAGAAATGTTTAAAAGTATCTATTATGTCCTTTTATATAATAATATTCGCTTCTCTTAGTTCTTCAATAATGGAAATAATTTCATTGTTATGACCAGTGTGTCCCGCAAGCATGGATGCTACCAATAGTCGAAGTCTCTCAACAAGTTCGTTTACATTATCCCAATATATGTAATCTGTATTAGGTTTATTAACTTTTAAAGTTATACCAAATCCGGTTTTTTTTTGAAGACACTCGACTTTCTCTATATGGAGCTTTACGTCTTTCAAAAAATCCCTGGACTGCTTGTTGAGATTCGGGATTTAGAGTTTTAGTTTTTGTAATTCCTTTGCTTTGCAAATAAGGTCCTATTATAGAAATATATTTATGTGATCCATTCCCCTGCACCTGCTCATTTGGATCATTATTTCTACGGTATGCATTGGTTCTTTTTAAAATATCCATATAATTTTCCAAATCTTGTTTTTTATACCCTATTGGTTCTTTTTTAAATAATAACTCATATAAACCTGGTGTACCTGTATAGGCTATTCCTTCAATTTTGATGTTTTTACCAATAATTTCGACAGGTTTTTGAGTTAAACCCAAAAAGAATTTCTCGGTTTCCAAATCATGAACTATTCCATATTGGTGATCAAACTCATGTTCAACATCTTTTACACCGCTATCAATATATTGGCGAGGTAATTCATCAAATCCTAATAAATATTCTTTATATAAATCTGTATCAACAAATGTTCTAACTGTTTGCCGTGTTTGTTCCATTATATCTGAAAGATTTCCTATTGTGGAATGTGAACCTGAAGAAGGGTTTGTTTCTGCAATAATACTTGTTTGTTGTATAGATGGCATTTGACTTGCTGAAGCTAAACTCGCGTCCCAGTCAATAATCGATGGTATTTCTGTAGGAAGGAGTGGAGTTTTTCCCGTCTTTCTTTTTTCTGGTGTTGATGTTCCATATTGTAATTTTCTCTTTGGTGTTAGTGTTTGAATTGATCTTTTCTGTGGTGTTTCATAAATTTTTTTAATTGGTGTGTGTAGCTCTTCCTTTATTTCAACAGGTTCAATTTTACCAATAGTTGAAATTAATTCTTGTAAGGGTTGAGTTATCGGTTTATATGTTTCCTCCAATTTAGTTTGCGCCTCAAATTCCGCATTTTTTAAACTCTGATATTTTTGTTTAACAGCTTTTCTTGATTTAACTAGCTCTCTTGCTAAACGTTCATCCATGATTGGTATAATTTACCATCAAACGTTTATTTTTATAAGTAAATATATGAATCAAATCCTTTTCGATATCGGCCAGATTTCACATTAGAGTCTTTGTCTATTACTAAAAATCCAAATTTATCTTTCCAACATATTAAGCACAACTCATTAAATTGGTTTAATGACATATCAACATTAACATGATCATCATAAATATGTTTTAAGTTTGTTCGATCTTGTTGAAATATAACAATTAAATTTGCATTGTCACGAATTAATTGTTTCGGAATAGAAGAATATGTTTGACATAAATAAAAACAATCAGTATTTTTGTGTCTTCCGAAACAAAAATAGTCCTTTACAACATTCTGATTACAACACACTATATCATCAAATATTATTATAGAGTTTGGTTTAACTTGTTTTGGTGAAACAATTGTTTCTTCATTTTCAGATTCATAGTATCCAATTTTTTTCAAAGGTTTAAAAAGTGTTCTCAAATATTTATACTTTGGTTGATATAAGGATTTTGAATAAACATACAGATTTTCAAATCGCAAACCATTCGGATCTTCAATCAAACTAATAATAACATTGGTTTTGCCATAGCCTGACGGGCCAATAATTAACCCTCTTTTACTATTTCCCTCAAACAGTTTTCCATGTTTTCTAAAACCATTCACTGAACTTTCATGATCCTTAATTGTTATAGAGTATGGTTGTTTCTCAACTCTCATTTTATATATAAAACAAACATTAATATTCAGTATTGTGATGTAACTGGTTAGTTATCACTAGGATTGCAACTATATATAATGTTTCCATCACATAATAAACGAATCATTTACAAGACAAACAGCAAAAGGAAAGGAAGTGGTTTAGTAAACTCATTAATAAATAAATTACCCTTTGAATTGCATATTCCTGGTTATAATTTTTGTGGACCTGGAACAAAATTGGAAAAACGATTGTCAAGAGGTGATAAAGGTATAAATTTATTGGATGAGGCTTGTAAAGAACACGATATTGCTTACTCACAATCAAATGATATAAAAAGAAGGCATTTAGCTGATAAAGTATTAGCTGACAAAGCTTTATCAAGGTTCAAAGCTAAAGATTCTAGTTTTGGGGAAAAAACTGCTGCACTAGGAATTACTGGTGCTATGAAAATTAAAAGAAAATTAGGTATGGGACTTCGAACGAGAAGAAAGTTCAAGCGAAAAACTCGAAAAGGACGAGGACTATCATTATCTCAGGTAATTTCAAAAGCTAGAAAAGGAATTAAGGGGAAACGTTTTAAAGACCTAAATGAAAGTATTCAAACTGCTTTAAAAGCTATTAAAAAAACTGGTAAAGTGTTACCTCCAAAGAAAAGGGTAATTCCAATCCCAAAGACTGGTGGATTTCTTCCACTTATACCTTTATTTGCTGGTTTGTCTGCTCTTGGTGCTCTTGGAGGAGGGGCTGCAGGTATTGCTAAAGCAGTAAATGATGCAAAAGCAGCCAAAGCGAAATTAGAAGAATCTAAACGACACAATCAAATGATGGAGTCCATTTCGGTAGGAAAAAAAGGAAGTGGACTTTATTTAAAACCCTATAAAACAGGATGTGGATTATACTTGAAACCTTATTCAAAAAACTGTTAAAACATATACCTCGAAAAGCACTTACAAATTACGATCTACTTAAATACGCTAAATATTTACAAATTCCCAACTTTCGTGGTATTTTTATGAGGGATAAATTACCAAAAAAGATAAAGTTAATTGAAAGTGCAATTGTCAATCTAGATAATCACAGTGGTGCTGGTACTCACTGGATAGCATATACAAAGAAAGGAAAAAAACATAATATATTTTGATAGTTATGGTAATTTGCGACCCCATTCTGAATTAATTAAATATTTTTATAGCGACCAAAATAATAATATTGTTAATTATAATTATAACAGTTATCAAAACTTTAACAAAACAAATTGTGGTCAATTGTGTCTAAAATTTCTTTATAACCATATGTAACACCTAATTTTAGTTTATTATTAAACATATTTTTAAAGTAAAATGTCATATAGTTTTGTTCTTAGCGGCAATTCCGCTATTTTAACATCAGAGTTACATCCTCCAATATATCTAGATGAAGATGTTGAATATGTTATCGGTCTTGTAAATTTCGAAACATTTAATGCAATTCCCAATATTGATGTTGGGAATAATGTATTAATTCATAATGAAAATTTAGAAATAGCCATACCCCCAGGTAGGTACGAATTAGAAGACATAACAGATTTTTTAAAAAAACACTTGGATGAGGATAAAATTAGTTTTAATCTTCATGCAAATAATAATACTTTACGTACACATCTTAAATGTTCAGCCCCCATAACTTTTCGTGAAGGAACTATTGGTAAATTATTAGGGTTTAAAAATGGGCGATTGGAAGCCAACATTGAACATATATCAGATTTCCCCGCAGAAATAATTAAAGTAAATTCAATAAATATAGACTGCAGTATTGCAGAGGGATCATATTTAAACGGGAAACCTGTTCATATAATACACCAATTTTTCCCGAGCGTTGCTCCAGGATTCAAAATAATTGAGTCACCTCAAAACGTCATATATTTCCCAGTCACCGTTAAAGTAATTGATAAAATAGCCATTAAAATAATAGATCAGGAAGGTGATTTGGTTAATTTTAGAGAAGAAACCATAACCATCAGACTACATCTTAAAAAAGTAGATTAAAGATGGTAATATTATATAACAATAAATCTGCAAACTTTACTAGAAAATTTAATAATAAAAACATTAATAAGACAAGAAAGAAACCAACTTCCTTTAGTAGGAAATCAAACTTCCAAAGGTTAACACCTTCTAATAGAAAATTTCTTCAAAGTTTGGGTTTTAAACTTAAATAAAAATGGATTATTTAAATGTAAGAGAAAATGTATTGGTTCATGAATCAATATTAAGCTGGGAAATTCTTTCTTTCGATCCTTTTAATCCTACAAAACTCGGACCAAATGATGAAATCAGAATTGCTTTGCAACAAACAGGAAAATATCCTTTACCTTGCAAAAGTGAAATTTATGTGGAATTGCAAGTAACTAAAGAAGATGATTCCCCTTTAGCTAATACTGTTTTAATTAATAATGCTCCGGCATTTTTATTTAAAGAATTACGCTATATTTTAAATGGTGTTACTATTGACTCCGTTCGGGATATTGGTATAACTTCAACTCTTAAGGGATATATTTCATTTAATCAAAATGAAAGTGCTAAATTGGAAAATGCCGGTTGGTATCCGAAAACAAAATCTAAAGAAAAAATTATGACTGATGACAAAGGTAATGTTTCATTATGTATACCATTAAAGATGTATTCAGGATTTTTTGAAGATTATAATAAGATTATTCTTAATTCACAACAAGAACTTATTCTAATAAGAAGTAATGATGATACAAATGCATTATTATCCAGTAATGAAGATGAAAAACCCAAAGTTAAAATTACCAAGTTGTGTTGGAGAGTTCCTCATCTTACTGTAGCGATTCCGCAAGAATTAGCACTTACCAAAATTATTGACAAAAATAGTGATATACTAATAACTTTCCGAAGCTGGGAATTAGTTGAATATCCAGAGTTATTGGAAACTACGAGGCACAATTGGCCCGTAAAAACATCTACAAAAGTCGAAACGCCACGTCATGTTCTAATTGCTTTTCAGAAAAATAGACGTGGTAATCTAAAAATGGATATGAGTAAATTTGATCATTGTAATTTAAGAAATATGAATGTCTTTTTAAATTCAGAAAGATATCCTTACAATGATCTTCAACTTGACTTTGAAAATAATAAATTTGCTACTCTGTATGAAATGTTTACAGACTTTCGTCAAGGGTATTATAACTCTCCAGTGGAACCAATTTTTAATCCGAAAGAATTTAAAGAAAATGCTCCTATAGTTTACATTAATTGTTCACATCAAAGAGATTTACTACAAACAGGTCCAGTAACCATGAGAATTGAATTTGAAACCAAGGAAAAAATTCCCCCTAAAACAGCGGCATATTGTGTTATAATTCATGATAAAGTTTTCAGTTACAATCCATTAACAAAAATTGTGAAACAGTTGTAATACAATTTCCTTAAGATAAAATACTCTTTTTAAACAAACCGCTACTTACGCTTAAGAGCGCATGCGTCAATTTTGATATTTATTAACGTAGCCAAACCAGAATTCTTCATTTATATAATGTCTTACGAGATTTCAGTTCGAGTATTAGATTTTCAACTTCAGTTGCAGAAATTAAAAAAACAAATAAGTGAATATCAATTAAAAGTAGAAATGATCAAGAAATTCAAATATTTGAAAATATGAAACTTATTCTAGATCTTCAAGGATTCAAAATTGAAAATAATAAATTTATTGTAAAGGAATTAGCAGCGTACGATGGGCAAAAGACAAGTCATTTTATTTTCAAAGCTCCATTTCCGATGGGTCATTTACCATCCTATTTACACAAACAAGCTCTGTGGTTAATAAAAAATTACCATTGCATTGAATGGTGTGAAGGATTTACACCATTACACAAATGTGGAGATATCATAAGAGATTTAAGCGCTAAGGTGGACTATGTTTATGTAAAAGGGGAAGAAAAGGCAGATTTCGTAAAGAAGTATTCCATGAAACCAGTTATCGAGATTGATGAACAACCCACCCTAAAGAAAATGGATCCTTGCTGCTTTTATCATCAAAAAATACCATGTGTATGTGCATTATCAAATGTTTATTACCTTTACAACAATTTTTTTATGTAATAAAAGGCTTGATTACAAATTATGTGTTTTATTTTCTAACATTGTTTTAATACATGAAATATTATTATTTAATCCTAGTTCTTGAAGTTTACATATTAAAATATCTATATTTTTATTTTTTAAATATTCGCTACAACATTTAGCTGCTAGTAAACATAATTCCGCATGTTCCATATAATTTAAAAACAATATAATATTCTGCGCTTCACTTTCTTGACCTTCATATGCATAAAACTCGGAACAGGCTGCGGACATCAAAAACTCTTCATACATTTCTCTTATTAATAATTCCATAATAAATCCTACACTAAAACCTCCCTGTTTCTCAATATCTCTTTATCTCTCTCTTCCTCTTCCACGATTTCTTTTAATATATCAGGATCTTTTATATAATCCTTCAATATCCTTAAAAAGTAACTGAATCCTATTTTCTTTATTTCATGAAAGAACTTCGGCAAATTTTGGGTTTTTCTATAATTTAAACAGGCTTCTGCAGCTAATTGGTATTGGAAGGCAGTCTCATAATATACCTGTGCCCACTCGGGGTGTGTTTTCCTTAGCATTGCATTCTTTAATTCGGAATTTTGAAGTTTAGTAAACTGTTTACCTAATTTGATTATTTCATTTTGCAAATCACTGTTCGTAACTACCACTTATTTTTAATTTAACACTGTTCTTTATTAGTGGTGAATCTTCTATATAAGCTTAAGACTAGTTGTAAATGAATGTAGCTCGCTCAGATTCAGTCCTTTAAAATACCAGCTCCCCTCCAACTACTGTGGTGGTTAGGAAGGAGGTAGGAGGTGGAGCAAAAAGAGGCGGAGTTTATGAAACCAATCGGAATAGGGGGCGAACTTGGGCAGCCAATCAGAAACAAGGTCATTCTTGGCTGACCAATCAAAAAAGTGGTGGGGGGGGTCAACTAGAAGCCCCCTATTCCCACTACTTATATAATCAGATAACTAACAAAATAAAAGATTCTAGAGCTCGTAAAATCATAATTGATTACGCAAATTGAAACAAGATGCCAAATAGCGTGTAAACGATATAGGAGTATGACCGAATGACTATGAGTGGAAATTCTTGATTTTCGATGTTAAGGCCTTGTTGGGCATTCCATCAAAATCGCAGGTCATTCGGAGCCCATCGCCGCTGCAAATCTAATTATCACCATTATCTGACTGTGCCTGAATGCATTGGGTATTATTATTGAATCCCCGAAATGTCTTTGCCTGAGTCAGTTGAGTGCCAGGTACTCTCAGAGAACATGATTAACAGTTTGGTCCTCCTTTAGGCATCATCTGCATACCCAGTGACCCGTGAAATCCTATTCTATCGGGATGGCCTCCTAAGTGATAATGTTCCGTCAGCAATCTCACTCTGGTCCGCAACTCTTTCCCCTTCAGGAAGAAAAGCTGCCTGGTAAGTTGCGCATTAGGTCCGATTATACGTTCCTTGCCACATATCATTCTATGCGCTTTCCTTCAGCATTTAATAAATTTGCTTCCCAGCAACAATTTCAGTTCTCTCTTATCAACATTAATTGAAACAGGTGTAATGGGTTGAGAGCCGTATGGTTCAGTTACGGATGCCGTCTTTGCCAAACGGTCCTCTTCCTTTTCCGTGTGTATCCGAGTGACCTAGGACCCATACTATTCTGATTATGCAATCATCTTATTCTAGATTATCAATTCCAAAATGAGGATAAAACTAGAAATAGACACACATGCAATGAATAGTATCATACACGAAACGGACCTAAAACAAGGCAAATACGACCTGAATGGTCTATACGATTTAATCGTTGAAACTCTCTTTCGAAAACGGTTCGACAAAAATCTAAGTAATCAATATCTAACACACGTTTTTATAAACATGAAATTCATTATATTCTATAGCACGTGAAGCCATTGTACTAACAAATTATCTTCACGCAAATAACGATAATATAATATGGGATATAGAGCTAGAAGTAAAAAAAAGAACACGTATATAACAAATAGCTAAGCACAAAAGATATAAAGGAATATATTACATACAAATGCGAACAAAGTGAATATGATAAACAGAAATAGGAACGATACCTGGGAAACGAATTGCAAAGAAATAGACTGAGACATGAATGGTGCGAGATTATCAGGGGCCTGTAATTTAATTCTACCATAAAGGCAAGATACATCCAATGAAATAAATATACAGCTAATACAAATTGATCAAAATACTACGCAAAAAATAGTCGAAAACATTTTACAGTATCACACCATACACTGTGTGAGGAAAATATGTTGATACTGACGAAAATATGATTGGAAAAGCCACCAAATCAACCAAAAATGAAAAAGCGCCAAGGCCAAGAGGTTTATCGGTAGAACTGCTAAATAATTATCTCAACTATATATATTTTAGTTCCAAGTACTACGTATATAAGGATGATCCGAAGTTTGGTGGACCAAGAATGCCTACCATGTGAAAGAGAACAACAGGCACGATTTTACAGTGAACGGTCTTATGTATATCATGGTTCTAGCTTAACTGAATTAAATGAAAAATAACTTAACTGAACTAAATGAGCCCTAACAAGTTTCAGAAAAACACTCAATAAAAAATGCAGCCATATAAAATAAACAACTCTATAATCAAGCAACCTCAAGTATAAATGTAGGAATGATACCGAAAGCTTCGTTTTATTCAAATATATTTAAATAAACTATTAGAAAAATGGAGAACATCATATAGTCGCATGGAAGTTCAACTTTATTCTCAAAAAATATACATATTTTGCACATGATCAAGTGGTGATGGCCAAGAGCAATGCAGATTTCGATCGAGACTTTTGGTTGAGTGTGAATAAAATAAAATATTTTTTTAAAGAAATATTTTCATGAAAGTCGTGCGCTAAACGATATAAAATAACTTTCTATATAAAAATATGGTAAAAAAATATACGAGAAAGAGTGATATAAAATACATTTATATATTAGATTAATAGTTGAATTTTTTGGTTATAAAATTTATAAAATCGTGGTCGCTTTTTGTGTATGACTCAGTTGCTAACTATATTTTAATTTGGGAGTCACATGAAAGTGGGAGTTTCTAAAATTTAAAAAATATGTACACTGATCACTTTTTAGTCCCTCTCTGTGGGCTAGTAAGATTTATCTCAGTAGTACGAGTGTGTCGACTCGGGGCCCTAGATACATATATCTTTTGCTGTGCATTAATGTAATCCATTGAAATAGTGTGAAAAGAGTAAATAATGGAAAAAATCTTACGGTGCATGGAATCGGATCACCAGTACGGGTCGGTGAAGTGGGTGAGGGAGTGAACCTCCAGACCGTCAGCCAGCGATTGTTCGACTTTGTAAGAAAACATCAAAATTAAGAAACTAGGTGCATACAACTATAGTCCACAAAATTTTCATATTCTGCCCTCATCAAAGAGGTGAACTCGCGATGCCATCACATTTAAATCTCAAAATCCATTCATTAGCCTACCATTTGATAGACACCATACTAGTAAATCAAAAGAAAGCTCATTCATAAACATATCCCATTTCAAATTCATAAATCCTTAAACTGAACAATATCTCAAAAATATTAAAAAACTAAAAGTCGGTAGCCTCCTAGTGGAAATTGACAAAACAGCCCAATCCAGAAAAAAAAACTAAATATAAATTCAATAGCATTCCCGTTGAAATTACATCCCACCCCAGATTAAACTTTATCAAAGGTAGAATATCCTGTTGGGATCTAGCGAGCACCAATAATGAAAGAATTTTAGAACACACTACAGACTAAGCTGTTAAGAACATATTAAGAATAAAAGAGAAGATCAATGGTGAACCAATAAATACTAACTCCTTTTCAGTAACCTTTAAGCTCAATAGAATACAAAAAATTCAGCCATACTACAACTTCCTGGAACAATTTTCAAATTTGTCTCTCATGTAAAACAGCATACCAATTCTCCACCTTACTGCGCCAATTGTGGAGAAAATCGCCCCCCTTGCTATAAAGACTGTCTCAGGTATAAATATGAATGCAGAAATCAAAAAATTAAAATCCTAGAAAAAATACCACACTAAGAAACAGAAAAATTGATACTCAACACTCTTCTTTTAACCCATCATTTGCTAAAGTAGTAAATAACAAATTCCCCCAACCCCTTAATCCTATCCTCCCCTCTTATCAACTCTATTCCACCACCCGATATCTCACCTGATCCAGATCTATCCACAACTTTCATCCCCACATCCTCACATACCAACCTTCATCTCATCCCTTAAACTTCCGTCCAACTTGAACCTCATAAAATCTCTAACATCCCCAAAACTTTCCTACCACGAAACCTACACCCAAATCCCCACCAACAAAACTTCATCCCTCCGAAACCCAAACTACCACCATTCAAAGATCAAAGTCCTCTCTTGAGAGAATCGCATCAAATCCAACCACAACAGGTGATATAATCAATATCGAAATAACCAATAATATGCCCATTTGTTTATAAAAATCTTCCACCTACTAAACCTGAACTCTTGCGCTAAATAAATGTAGAAACAGCTCGCCCGGTCCCGATAGAATTTACATTCCAGTGATTAAATATTTTCCATATAGAGGACTAGAAGCTCTACCACAGCTTTGTAATATAATCTGAAGCAAAAAAAAAATTCCCACACAATGGAGAGACTCTATATTGATACCTATACATAATAAACTCAAAACTTCAACTGATAGCTTTAGGGTTATGGCTCTAACTTTCTGAGTAAACTTCTGGAAAGAATAATCAACCTCAGACTCCTGTATTATATGCAGAGGTATAAGTTACTCATCTTACAACAAATTAGTTACATACAGGTCAGATTAACCGTTGACTGTTTAGTTTTCTTGATATGACAAAAAATATTTACACTATATAACAACGCCATGAAATCTTATTGGAGAACTTCCAGTTTTTGTATCAAATTTCCTAACAAACCGTAAATACAGAGTCAGAGGGACCTTTCGCAAGAATCTTCTATCAGCCCTACCCTATTCCTGATTACCATAAATGGGATTCAAAATCATGTCCTCCATACATTCAACTTATATTTTTTAATAATGACGTCCTTATATACAATTCCTTCAGCAATGATAGGAAACTTCAATCGAGTCTAAAAAATCTCAGCAGCTTGTTTTCTCCTATTCGACTATACTTTTCCTCTACCAAATCTACGATAGTTCATTTCTGCTAGAATAATTATTTTAATAATAACAGGGCTCCGACAGAAGCTTCAGATTTAACATATTTAATTTCTTAGTATTATCTAAACGAGACTTTGCCGGCATAGTCTATGCTTCTAACCCTAAATCAAATATTAAAAAACTAGACTCGATTCATAATAAAAGTCTAAGACTATCACTAGAAACCTTCCACACCAGCCTATCCCTAAACCTATATTGCGAAGCAGAGTTGACCTCCCTTGAAAACAAGAGACAGTAACTAATTCTAAATTATACCATCTCTTTACTATTCCGTCCTCCCATCTCGCACTCCCAAAAGTTCTTTAACTCTCCCAACATGCCCGTTACACACAAACAGTTTCCTCCATTTATCCACAGACAATTCGCTAATATCAAAAATCGGTTAGATGTTTTCCTATGTCCCCCTTCGACTCCAATCAATATCTATTCCCCCCATGGAACTTCTGCACTACAACATCCCCTAGTATAGCAAATAAAAATCCTTTTGGAACGAGCCTTCATCAAGAGGCTCTCTCTAGCCTTTCCATGGGTCCCCAGTCATATAGGAATTGCAGGCAACACAAGCCAGTTGCCTGAAAATCCAAAGGAAATTAATTGGCAAAATACTCCATGTCTTCCATAATGGCCCGATTAATAGGTCACATCGAGCTAGCTCATGAACACTTACTATGTAGATCACCCGAACCCATCTGCAATGTTTCCATCACAATAGCTTATATGTAGTGCTCACGTAAAGTAGCGGACAAATTCAATATAAACTCGCTGGGTACCTGTTTGGAAAAATCCTCGCACCCGTCGAATATTATTTTTAGTTTAGAGTTTTTTTGCGCAATACAGAAATATACAGGGCAACTCAAGAAGGAGCTATGACGACAGTTATGAACCCCATTTTTTATTTCAGAATCACATTTTTTTACGTAAGACAGAATTTTGGTTACATGAAGAAATCGTCAAGAAAATTGCTGAACTTTAAAATGCAAAAAAAAATTGGTACCATTTAAATGAAATATTCAAACTGGGCCCCGTTAAGTCAACGAATAAATCCTTTTTGAACGATGACATCTGCGGTTATATTTCGTACTTCTTGGCGCATTCGAACTTTTAGGACTTCTAAATTGTCGGGCTGTGTCCAGTATACTTTAGTTTTTAAGTATCACTGCAAGAAATAATCAAGGGAGGTCCAATCTGATGATCTGGCTGGTCACTCAATTTTACCTCTTCTTCCTATCCAGCGATTCGGAAGACCTCGTCCGCCTTGCTGGAAAAAAAGGTTACCCTGGAACATATCGGTTTCTTGTGGATCTGGATACGAAGTTATTATTGCAGAAATGAGGTTATTTTAAAGAAACTCCAAATATCTTACATCAGTGAGGGTGGCGGCAAAGAAATAAGGATCTAGAACTTTCCGTCAACTGTACCGCACCACATGTTCACTTTTTGCGGCTGTTTGTTTGTTAACTGCTCTGAATTACAATGAGAATTTTCAATTGCGCAATAGCGACAATTTTGTCTGTTGACATAGCCATTTAAAGTGAATGTTGCCTCATCAGAAAAATTCATTCTTTTTCCAAAATTATTACTACTATTGCATAACTGTTGCATTTGCTCGCAAAATTGATTTCGGCGATTAAAATCATTTTCCGCCAACTCCTGAACTAAGTATATTTTATAGGAGTAATATTTCGCCTTTTCAGTACATTATGGACACTACTATGTGTTACAATAAAAGTTGAAGCTGTTTCTATGAATGTGGATAGAGGATCATCTTAAACTGTCAATAGAATATTAAACTGATCTTCTTCTGTTATTGAGGTTAGACTAGTTTTCTTGATATTCCGAACAAACCCAAATTCCCTGAACTTTGTCTCAACTCGGCTTACTATGCTTTGGCTTGTAGTTTACCGATATTAATTATTAAATACTGGGAATAACTAGGTTAAAAAAAAGGAAACTTCTTCTTTGAAAAATTTTAGCTAAAATATAAACTAATAGAATATATTATATTCATTCATTTAGCTAATTTGATATATCTTTTTGAACTGCAAAGTATATAAAAATATTTTTTTTTGTGTTTATATCCTCAGTGGTCGCACAGTCATTTATTTCCTACAAATTTTATTGGTATATTGATAATCTATTGTTTCAAATCGTGTCGCTATGTTATTAGTCATACATGGTGAACTTATTGCTATACAAGCTTATAGAAATATTATTCATTATTCTCGTTAGTTTAAATCATATTGCAGTTAGAATGAAACATATTGTTAGAATCGAAAAAAAAAAATGAAAACACAACGAAATACACTTGCCAGCTTAACCTCATATCCTTGTATTACAACAATTTTTTTTTTCTTCGAAAATCTAAATTAAATATTTTCATTGCATAGACAAGTTCCCCTATGCAAAAAACAAGTAGCTTTAACAAGAAGACAAAACGTTGTTTTCTTTAACAATAGAAACACTCTTAATGATTTTTGAAGTCCTTAAAGACAAATTAACCATTTATAAATTCCTGTATTCTTGTATTTGCCTGTACAAGTTTCTCCAAATTTTTTGAAATAAAGCAAATAGAATGCAATTCTCTAGTTAATATTGTTCGTAAAATGTCAGGAGAAATGTTAGTGTTAAGAACAAAAAACTTTTTTAACAATTTTCAAAAATTTAGCAACGTATGTTAAATGTATATAACTACTCCAAATAAATAAGATAGTTTCTTGTTTTTTTACAAATTAAAATTTCACCGCAGAATATATAATGTAACTTTATATCTCATAAAATATAAAACAATATTGAAAAGTTTGAAAAAATTAGGAATTACTTTTTAAATTAAATAAAGTTCTATTATAACATTAAGCAATCTAAATATTGAAAATGCGTATCACTTCTAGTATACAATTTCACAAATCATCACATTTATGGGTTCGATAATAATACTCAATAGAAAAATATAAACATAATTACATAAGTTGGTAGACTACATAAACAATTACGGTACAAAATTTTATTAATTATGAGTGGCTCAGCAAAACCAAAAAAAAAAGGATATTTGAATATTAAAATTACAATGAATAATCTTTTTTCTTCTTCCACTATTTGATATTTTATCAACTGAAAAGCTAAGTAGTTCAGAATTTAGCCTCTATAATATAGAAGTTAGCGCCGGAGCCTTCTGAAAGCCCCTCCCTGGCACAATTACGTACAAAGCTACCTTATCAATAACCTATGAAACGAAATGATTAGAAGACGACATTGCAATAGAAAACCAACTATTAGAAACAGTCTGTATGAGTCAAACACCAAAATGTGAAGAGACAGAGAAGAAATCTCCCATCACTTGCCCAAACATTTTCACAAGAATTAAATCTCTTAAAAGCAGAAAGGAGTATTTCTGGAATGGAACAGAAAGAGCAGAAAAGAGAATAGCTAGATTTCATTGGACAAGCTTTTTCTTGGTGTTGTGGTTTAGTTGCGTAAGAGAAATTCAATTTAGTTGCGGAGAACGAAGTAAATATAAGGAAAAAATTAGGTACTCTGAACAAAAAAACACTACAAGAATTAAATAACAATTCAAATGATTTTGAGGAGTACCAGAGGACCCTGTCAACTACCTTTAAATAAACCAGAATAAAATTCATTGAACAATATATTGAAGGATTACAAAACAAGATACTGAGGTCAGCTAATCACCAAGAATATATGGTTATAACCTCACTCTATAACGAGAATCTAAACCTAAAAAGAACAATCATAGTAACCAGAACCATTCGCGGGAACACAATTGTCGACTCATGTAAGCACCGCAGAATATCAAATTCATTCATCCATCGAACAGTACCAATCTAGGATCTAAAGAAATTGGAGGAGGAAATTAGGAACTCTGGACAAGAACTGGCCATTCCCACTACAGGGATCTCCCATTATTTCGAACTCCGATAACCGATTGTTCTTTCATGGACAACAGACTCTATGTTCATGTCAAAATTCTGGTCATCCAAAGTAATCAACAATGAGAACCTTTTAAATTGGTCACAAGGCTCTCAGCTTGGATTAACAAAACTTGCTTTATTCCTCATCAATTGTTACTTCTTGCAATACTGTCTAATTCATTTAACAACAAATATCATATCAGACAAATTTCCGGCACAGGACTGCATCAACGCAAGCTCTACCATAATAAACTCTTTTATATTCCCAGGTCTTCATCCGATTCAATACAGGGTCCTGAATATGCAAGAAAATTATACGAGGGAACTATATATTAACACGTCCAAATGAAAATACCAGTACAACTTGTGGCAAAGACACTTAAAAAAATTCTGAAAAATATAGACATCAAGGTTTAATTAAAATTCATTTGTCCTGTAACTGCAAACTTCATTCGGGAAATTACATTTTTATCCCTAACAAATTGAACTCTTAAAATTTCTCACTTGAATTTAACATCAGCAGAGAACACAATTCAAAGTGTTCTTCATTCTATAGAAAATATTCTTCCCTCGGTCATACCATCATACAGTGAAAATTATGGTCTTCACAGCGACTCGATCTTCTTAATCTGGAACATACTAATCTCCATCACTATAATTTACTTCGTTTTCAATCATAACAAATTACTGCTGACTGCAGCCGTCATCCCTACGGCTACCATGACTGAGTCTTCCCCTTCTAACTTAGCTCACGATGCTCTATTTGGAATTATCTGCACATCTAAAAATCTTTTTATAATGTCTGGTCTCTACTGTGTAATATTATGTTATTGTTTCGAATATAAAAGTGATCAAAATATTAGTCACGATAATACCTAAATGTGACATAAAAAAAACATAAAAATTTCCGAGTATTAATGGAAAATTTAAATTAAAATTACGCAAAAGAAGTTTGCACTAGAGATATTTGATCAAAAGAAGGAATCAATAAATGCAAGAATACAATGCATACAAGTTTTATAAAAAAAAATAAAATTCTCAAGTAATAGAACCCATAATATGCCCAAGCTGTCTTGTAAAACTTGGTTACTTTTCAAAGTGTATTTTTATTTTTTTAATTTAAGCCAAAACTATCGGTACCTTAAAAAGAGTTTCTGGATAATTATCATTGTAAATTACATTACGACCCTAGAGTAATAGGACCGTACCAAAATAAGGTACGCATATGTAAATGCATACAAAATATTTGTTGGAAATGTTGAATACGTTAATAATACGTAAATATATGTCATAACAAATTAGGTACTTAAATATAGTACAATGGTTTACGTATCCTAAAATGATATAATTTTTTTTTGGCGTAGGTAGGAAAATGGGGGATATAATCTATAGATGATTTTTCAAATGCATCTCAAAATCTTACGCAGATATTGATTAACTATAAATTAACATAAAAATTACCAGAGCATTTCTGAAATTAAAACATTCTGTTAACATATAAAAAAAATTATTTTTACCAACCATCAAAATTAATTTTGTGTCGAAAATTGTTTGAAAGTAAAAAGAAATCTGTCTTATAAAATAAATTTTGACTTGGTAACTTTGTGGCTATCCAACACAGGCAACGAAACAATTAAAATAAATCTAAAGCATTTTGATATTTAATAAATATTTTCCCTTTTGACCTGAAAATAATCCTTAAATTAAGTAATCATTCAATATTAATATATCCAACAAACTGAACTTTTATTATCTAACCTATCATCCTGTAAAAATAATTTGTAAATAGTTACAAATGTACATATAAGAGAAATTTATTAATAATTTGTTTTATTCAAATAAGATATTTAGGTACAAATTAAACATATTGTAATGGCACCACAATTGTTTGCACGTCCGAAGTAAACGGGACGCATATCGAGTTCAACAAATGGTCCACCAGATCTACTGAGGCACGAAGCTCTATACCAGCGCAGTTGCCAGACCCCGCTCTGATTTTATCTGTGCCTACACATCCATAAACACCCTATTCCTACAGCCACGGTTGTAAGAAACCATCTTGCGAATGGGAATACATATCAGAATCTTATCTTCCACTACCAGATCAGAAGTTAGTGGAATAAGAAGAGTTAAGACAGGAGTAACATGGTACATTCAATCTCAGCCTCTTAGCTACTGAAATTTGGCAGAGGATTAAGTGCATTCAGTTGGACCAACGATGCGTGACCTCAGAGGGTTCCGATCAACGTTACGAATAAGGCGTTCCACAATATTAACGAAAATGGTAACCATCCTCTTCCACCCACTGGATGCAGCAACATGACAACATTCTCCAGGCAGACTCTTAAAAAGTGATTTAGTGCAGTGGTGCGAAAATTCAAAAAATTTGAAAAAAATTTTTTTTTTATATAATTAAGTTAACTTTGTTTTTTTTTTCAGCTTAGTAAACAAGAGTCTTGAAATAGAAAAAAAGTAGAATTTTTTGTTGTTATTCATTTTAACTCATATTTTTACAATTTCTGCTTTTTTTCTCTTCATTGGTACGGTCCAGCAGACCGGGGGAAGTCACATAAGGAAAAACATGAAAATATAACATTTCATAAATTGGCGTTTCCAAATTCTTTATTTTAAATTAAAATAAATCGCGTTACCTTTAATAATTTTATAACCTTCCAGTTATGAAATATTATATTTATTTACTGGTCGTCGATCGTGCAAATTCACCAAATCAGCAAGTTCGCTTTCCGTTATGATGAACCAAGGTGTAAAGAAGGCGATTTGTGGACTTGATGAAAAATAACAAGAGATGAATAAAAGGATTGACATGCTTGGGATAAGGGTCAGTTGTCAGTCTTTTTTTTTTTTTTTTTTTTATATATTCTCGGGTCCGTCCTAAAGCCGGATGCACTGCGACCAGAGTAGGCCTATTGTGCTCACCCTAGACATTATAGCCACTCTGTCAACCTAGCCCCCTGGCTCAATCTGTACAGTCCTGCTAAAGAGTGATTGAGTATTTCTTCCGGTTCCAGTTTTACTGACCCGAAAGTTTGTTGTCTAAATCTCACCAGTGACTCACAGTCACATATGATATGCTTCACCGTTTCCTCGGCTTGTCCACACAGTCTGCAGCCGAGGTTTCCGTTATATAGATTCATTCTATTCAGATGTACTTTGACGGCCATGTGTCCCGTCATTATACCTGTAATAGTCCTTAATTGGTTTCTACTCATTTGTAGTAGTTTCTTTGCCAGTTTCGGGTCCGGATTCCCAATAAATAGCTTGCTGTGGTTTAAACCCTGTCTGGTCATCCAGTGGTTTTTATGTTCTCTTTTGATCCATTCTTTGACTGCTTCTCGTGCCGCACACCGCGGCACCCCAAAGGCCGGTTCTGGACCAATGTATTGAGATGCTGACCCTGCTCTAGCTAGTTCGTCAGCTTTTTCATTTCCATGTATGCCTTCGTGTCCTGGTACCCACTTTAACATAACTCTGTTGTCTTTTGTCAGAGTTTCCAGCTCACTCTGACATTCCCAAACCAGCCTCGATGATACCTTTTGGCCCTTGAGGGCCCTTAGGGCTGCCTGGCTGTCAGAGTAAATGAGGATTTGCTTCCCTTTGTAAGCTCTCCTATTTATCTCATCTGCGCACCGTAAGATTGCGTATATTTCTGCCTGGAACACTGTTGGGTATTTCCCAAGGGGAAGGGTTAGTTCCTTCCTCGGTTGTAACCCGTATATCCCAGCTCCAGTACCCTCACTAGTTTTTGAACCGTCAGTGTACCAGATACTTGCACCCGAGAATGTTTCCGGTCTTTCTCTTTTACTTGCCATTCGATCCTCTATTGTGACTTCAAACGGTATATTATAACGGTAGCTCGAGTTCATATGGTCCGTGTCCATTTCCAACTCAGGGCTCCTGATTTTTTTACATATGTTTTTATGTCCTGACATCGTCATTTGCGATTTTACTGCTGAGTGATTTAGTCGGTGGAGTCCCATTCTTGCCTCTGCCTGAATCACTAAGTGTAGCGGAGGCAGATCCAGAATACACTCCATTGCCGAAGTGGGCGTTGATTTCATGGCCCCAGTAATACATAAACAGGCGACCCTTTGTATTCCACTCAGCTTTGTCATAGTTGCTCTCTGCATTACCTTGGGCCACCAGACCAAGGCTGCGTAAGTGATGGCTGGTCTCACAACACTGGTGTATAACCAATGCACCATTTTCGGTGAGAGACCCCATGTTTTCCCACATAATCTTCTAACAGTCATAAGAGATGTTTCCGATTTTCTGGTTATGTTTTCCACTTGTCTGTTCCAGGTCAGCCTGGAGTCTAAAATCACCCCCAGATATTTTACTTCTCTGGCAAGTGGTATTGTGTTTCCTTGGAGGATGATGGGACCGAGATCCTCTATCCTTCTCCGTTTTGTAAAGGGAATTAGGACAGTCTTTTGGGGACTTATATTGAGTCCCTCCTGCCTTACCCATCTTTCTACAACTTCAAGAGCCCTTTGCATTCTTTCTCTTACTGTTGTATTAAATTTGCCTTGGGTTAAGATTACCAAGTCATCTGCATATCCCAGCACAGAGTGACCCTCCCCACTCAGGGTTCGCAGAAGCCCATCCATTACTAGGTTCCAAAGCAGTGGGGAGAGAACCCCCCCCTGCGGACACCCCCCAGTCACCCGTGCCATCAGCGACTCTCCGAGCAGTTCTGTGTAGATCACTCTGTCTTTTAACATATTTCCAATCCACCTGCAACAGGTCTCCTCCAGATTGATGTTCCTTATTGCAGTGATGATTGATTGAAAAGACGTGTTGTCGAACGCCCCCTCTATATCAAGAAATGCTCCTAGAAGCACTTCTCCATTTTCCAGAGTGTTTTCCACCTTGCTAACCAAGTCGTGGAGCGCTGTCTCTGTGGATCTCCCGATTCTATATGCATGCTGGCTCCGATGAAATGGGCCGTTCACCATTAAATCATCTCTGACATGTCTGTCCAACAGCTTCTCGAGAGTCTTAAGGATAAATGACATTAGACTGATTGGTCTAAATGCCTTTGCTGTAGAGTAGTTGGGTTTCCCAGGTTTTTGAATGAACACTACCCTGGTTAACCTCCAAACCTTTGGCACATATCCTAGAGCTAGAGTGGCTCTTAATATGCAGCAAAGTCTGTTAATCAACAGGTTTGGACCCTGTTGTAATATTGCTGGATAAATCCCGTCCGGTCCCGGCGATTTATATGGTTCAAATGAGTTTATGGCCCATTTTATCTTTTCATAGGTAATCACCTTTTTTGCCGTTTGCCAATTGTCCTTGGTGGCTCTTACAGCAGTATTTATCTCTGCTTCAGTCCTCCAAGTCTCCGGTGATTTCTTAATTATTGTTGACCCTGGGAAGTGAGCCCGAAATAACTCGGTCATTGTTTCTTTCCCAGTATAGGTGTGCTCCCCTGTATTTGTTTTTAGAGAGTTTATTGATGGTTGCGTATCCTTTGAGAGTATCTTTCGGAGTCTGGCACATTCTGGGGTCGTTTCGATCTCCTCACAGTGCTTCCTCCAAGATTCTCTCTTAGCCTTACGCAAGTTCCTGTTATATTCAGTCAGGACCAGTCTATATTCGTCCCAGTTTCCTGTTATTTTCGCCTTGTTCCATAGTTTCCTAACTTGTCCTCTTTTCGCCTCTAATTTAGCATTCCACCACGGCACATTGCGAGTAGAATGTTGAGTGATCTGAGGACAGTTAGCTTCAAAGGCTGAGACTGTGGCTTCTGTTAGTTGTTCTGCCATCAGTTCTACTTCTATTATGTTGCTTACCGAACTTTTGATTTCCGCTAGTCTCTGTTCTAGGTCTAGGCAGTAGTTTCCCCAGTTTGTCCTTCGCGGATTCCGGTAGTTTAGTTGTTCCCGTTCTATACCCGTTATTTCAAACCTGATGCACCTATGGTCAGAACAACTTGCCTCCCTAGACACATGCCAGTTTTTTATAAAGTTGCCAAGATATGTTGTGCTTAACGTTATATCAATGACCTCCTGCCTTTGTCTGGTGACGAAGGTGGGTTCATTGCCTTTATTCATTATGTCTAAGTTATTTACCATTATGAATTCAAAGACTGACTTACCTCTTTGATTGATGTTTGTGCTGCCCCAAGCATCGTGATGGGCATTTGCATCACACCCAATGATCAGCTGCGATCCATTTCCTCTGCAGTCTCTCACCAGGTCTCCCACTGCTCTTGGTGGTGGTTCTTCTAGGTCATCGTAGGGGAAGTAGGCTGAGCCGATAGTGATGTTTGTTGGTCCAGCTCCCTTTGTTGCTATTTTTGCGGCAACAAGATCCCTAGAAATATGTTTCGTTAGTGCAAGCACTTTTAGGTGTTTTTTATACAATATACAGGTCCTTGGTTTATCGGCTGTTCTGCAATATATAAGCTCACATCCGATTCCCGTAATCCCTTTTACTTTCCCCTGGTGTATCCAGGGTTCTTGAATGAGGGCGATGTCACAGTCTTTCATCTCCCTGCACAGAGCGGCCGAAGCCGCCCTACTGTGTTGGAGGTTTACCTGTATCACCCTCACTTTTCTTCCCGGTTCCCAGACTACGGAAGGTCACCTTCCCGAATTTATAGAATGCCCTGAACTGGGTCTGTTCAAGGCATTTGAAGGATGCCGCATCAACCGAGAAGGCCAATGTTTGACCTTTCTCGTCCATTTTGCGGCTTAAATTCGTCCAGTCACCCACCTTCAGCCCTGGGTTCTGTGTTCCCAGGCGTGTTCTGGCTTTTTCTAGCTCGTCTGTCCCTGGTAGCCAGACGAGGACTTTAGGTCTTTTGGGAAGGTCCTTGGCCTCGACTACTGTCAGGTCTACTCCTTCCCATAAATTCCCTAGTTTTGCAACAGATTGTTGCAACCAGGTTTTTGTATTTACATTAGCACACGTGATCCATAAAATGCCTCCCGTGTACTTATTTCCCTCAAACTGTGGTGGATTCCCACTGCCAGAGGGCATCTCATCCATGATCTCTAGAAGCCTATTTAGAATTAGGTCAGCTTGGATCTGGTCAATTGTGAAGTCAGGGTGACGACTATGCACAATCGCCATCCTGAGATCACTTACTGCCCTGCTGTAAGAGGCTCCAGCCTGTCCTACTTGACTTCTGGTTCTCTTCGCAGGTCGTTTATCTCCAGGGGAGGTACTTGAGTCCGAGTGCAGCCGTTTGCTGGTTGCACTCCCCTCTTTTTTGGCTTCGGTCCCCGACTTTGGTTTTTCCTTAGTCCAAGTCCCCGCTGCCATTTTCTGTGCCTTCCGGATCTTCTTTCTTTGGGCTCCGGAAAGCTTCTTTCCCTGTGGGTCAACTTGCGTTTTCCCTCCAGGGTCTGTTTTCCCAGTGTCTGATTTTTCGGTGGGACTTTCACCCATCCTACTGGATTCAGCCACTAGAGTGTTGTCAGAGGAGTCTTCTACAATGAGATCCACCTCTGATTGTTTGTCGGAGTCACTCATTGCTGAGTCCTCCTTTAATAATGTTTCTTCGTCTTCTTTTTCCTCATACATGTTCCCACGAGTATGGAAGAAAGGGTGGTCCACGCCGGCAGAGCTCCCTTTACCGACGCAAGGCTGTATTACTTTGGGATTTCGCCCGGTTTCCCAAAGGCACCGTCTGGAACAACTGATAGGCCCAGTTGCCATACATCCTCTCGGCACGGTCGCCACACGTTAGAATTAAGCCTGTGTTAAGTGTTTGTGTAAAGGTGCGCCCGTCTACAGTCAACGGATCGATACCGCCCACCTGCAGACGGCCTGGTGTAAAGTGATGTGTTAGTGTAGGCACCACTGTGCAGTTGTATCCCTCTTAGTCTGGTTCCTAACCACAGCTTGGTTGTACCTGCCGGCAGTCTGAACTGCCGCTGGCTTAGCTCTCTGTGTCATTGAAACTCGCAAGCCCCACCGGAAACGTCAACCCGAGGATACTTCGGGGGGAGTTGTCAGTCTTAAGAGTCAGTCAATACAATGCAGGTCAGTCAGTTGTCAATGATCCTGAAATGATCTTGAAATATAGGTCCAAGGTTAGTTTAAAATTCTTAAACGTTAATTCCTTTCAACATAAAGAAACTTATGCCTCTTGTCATTTAACCATCTAGTTTCTGAGCCTTTTGCAGTGCGATTGAGCTTCAAATTATTTCGAAGTGTGAAAAAAAGCATATGATAAATTTATATCACTGGCCGGGGAATTTCTTTTCATTTCTACAATGTAAAATAGGGGTTTCTAATTAAAAAAAAAAAACAAAGTTTATCTTCAAATGACCTTAAAATATACATTTAAGGTCAGATTCACGATTATAATATTGCATTATTATCGGGTTTATATACACTTGTGTACCTAATTTCAGCTTGATCGGAAGTGAGTTAAACTTCGGATACAATATTCGATGATCCACTATATTGAAAGTAAATAAAATCGTTTAAAAATTAGGACAGTTAAGCAGTTAGTTTTGTGACGCGTTTTTTTTACGTAAGCGGGGAGCGGGGAGCCGGGAGCCGGTTGTGCTCTACGGCTCTTCTTCGTTCACGGCAGCGGAACATCGGTCAGTGGATATTTTTCGTGCAGACAGTCATCGGTCAAATGCTCAGCGCAGGGGTATCGGGTCAGCGGCAGCTACGTAAATTCGGGATATCCCTGCTCTCTCAACTGATCAACGGTCTGACTGCCTGAAGGTCAAAACATCCACTCGGGGGTCGGTTCTCGGGCGCCACCCTCGGGATTTAATGTGGTCGAGGGCCCACTTTTTGCACCGGGCAGCTTGTTACAGTGGAGAAACGGCAAGCCAGGGGTCAATTGCGTGTATTAGTGCTGGCTGCCGGCTGCCAATTGTTACATGTAATGGTAAAAATGGGACTAGGTAAGAAAACAAACGGTTATAAAACATCCTGTATCCTGTATTCCATTCTCTTATACAAAGACATGGCCTAAAACTAACTTAAAATCTAAGATATACAACAATGTAAACAAATCAACGGTCTGGAGGGCAAGAGTATGTTTTGAGAGCGGTTCACGGTAGCTCATTCTGTTCGGTTGCGCTGATGACGGTAACCCGGCGGTATCATGCGCGACGCCATTCACGTATCTCGTACTATTCGGTCGCGACGCTACTCACGACGGCTTGTACGCAAATTATCGCGCCTCGTATCTAAAATCCGCGTTCCCGGTTCACGGCGCTTCGTATAAAAACTCGATCCACGGCGGTATACGCGGTATGTAACGACAACACGGCGTCGATCGGCGATAGGCGGCGTCTCTGCACGGCGACGGTCTTTACACGCGGCGGCGGCGATAGGCGTCGGGGCGGCAGTTGTTTAGCGCCCTTGTCAACGGACCTCGGCGGGTACCTGGCGGTAAACACATTCCTGGTCAATACGGAAACAATAACAAACTTACGGCATCAGTGCGTGTGTGTATCGGTGACGGTAGGAAGGAACGAAAGGAACTGACGCTGCCCGTTCTTATAAGGGTCCTCGACAGCGCCAGCAGGATGGAGCGACATTGCCCGTTCTTATAAGGGTCCTCGACAATGTCGACCAATAGCGGTAGGAAATTAGGAAAGGAACCGTCACTGCCCGTTCTTATAAGGGTCCTCGACAGTGACGGTAGGATGACACAACATTGCCCGTGCTTATAAGGGTCCTCGGCAATGCTGGCCATTAGAGGGGTAGGACGTAAGGAAGGAAGTGTATGGTAAACACCATATACACACAAGCCTAGCCTCACCTACATCACTAGACCAGGAAGGCGCGGCCCAGCAGGCGAACCAGTCCAGTCCGTTTGGACTGTTGACCCGGGTGGAGACCGTTTGGTTCTCCGCGAAATAATGGTCTGCTGGGACTTAAATAGACGGCCCGAGCTCCCACTACGCTGACGTGTGACGGTGTGCGGTGATCGCGCATACGATACTGCTGTATGCGGCGCGCGATTACTATGGTCGGACGCTCTGAAAATCTCGGAAAATTATATTTCCCGGCATAGCGCGGTGAATCTAATTAAATTCCGGTAATATTAAAACTTTAAGCAATCTTTTCTCGCAAGAATCAGATTTTTCAGATGTAAAATAAATTAATTAAATTCCGGCGAACATACACTTGCCCAAAAATTTAGTAACTTCGTTACAGTTTCTACAAATCTTTTTATAGATCACGGGCCAGAAAATAGACCAATAGATCGAAATCCAGAGTTCAAACGGCATGACAGTGGGTTCATTGCAAGGCAGAATCACAATAGGCTTAGTGAATCGCCTTGAAATATTCCCCTTCATATTGGGATTGTATTAGTTTCGATGGTATCGCTAGATGGCACTTGCAATTGAATCCTAGTTCTCCAGGTTGACACAAAGCGTTCTAGAAAGGAAACAAAATTATTATCGGTCCTTCATTCTCAATATAGTTTTGAGCTACTCATGTGACACTGAGTCGAAGGCCTTCTTATAATTCACGTAGGCAGCAAAGAGGTTTCTTCGGCTGGTACAAGCTTGGTTACATATGACAGAGTCAACAATCAATTGTTCCTTGTTATTATTATTATTATGGTATTATTCAAAGCTTCTATCAGTACGAATTTTATATGATAATAGCTTGATGTTATTTGAGAGAGTTTTTCTCATATTCATTTATATGTAACACCAAACCAAATACCTGGAAAAGCCTAACGAAATAGAGATAAGACAAATAATAAGTTTTTTAAAAAACAAAAAATCGCTTAGTTGGGACTGCATTAGAACTGAAACACTTAAAGAAATAGCTTTACAAATTTCTCCAGTGTTAACGTTTTTAATCAACAGGTGCTTTGAGACCGGAATTTTTTCGGATTGCTTGAAAAATGGAACAGTTAAGCCATTATTTAAATGTGGAGATAAATATCAAATAATAAACTACCGCCTAATGTCATTTTTATCGATCTTTTCAAAAATTGTAGAAAAAATTGTAAAAAAGAGGATTGTTGAGAATCTGGAGACGTATAAGGTCTTTTCTAAGTATCAGTTTGGTTTTAGAACTGGGAGATCCACTCGGGACGCAATTCAGTTTTTCATTACCCGGATCCAAAACACTCTCGATGAAAGTCAACCATCAATGTATCTATTTGTGGATCTCTCCAAAGCTTTTGACAGTGTCTGTCAAAAAATACTTCTAGAAAAGCTTGAGGGCTACGGTTTAAAAGATACAATTTACAATATATTAAAAGGTTACTTTTTAAAAAGAAAACAAAGAGTGGAGATTGACGGTGTTGCAAGTGAAGAGAGAAGTAACGTATGTCATCCCTCAGGGAACTGTTTTGGGCCCATTGTTATTTATAATTTATGTGAACGATTTGTTTCAATTGGAGCTGAATAGAAAACTTGTTGGTTTCGCTGATGATGCCGGCTGTTTTTGCAGGGCAGGTACTTGGCAGGATCTTAAATCAAGAATGGAAGAGAAAATTGCTTTATTGAAAGATTGGTTTAGTTTTAATAGGTTAACTTTAAGTATTGAAAAAAGCAAATATGTCCCCTTTTCCACTTATAAAAATAATTTACCACAGCTGGGAAACTTGAGGATTGAGGAAGGTGAGATTCCAGAGACGGCACATATCAAATACCTCGGGATCATAATTGAGACCCAATTAAACTGGGGTACACATGTTAGAAGCCTAGTTAAAAGAGTTAGAGGTTTTCTGTCAAAATTTCTGTACTTTAAGGATTTTCTCACCCCTAAGCATATGAAAATTATATATTCGTCTTTAATACAAAGTCTTCTAACCTATAGAATATTAACATGGGAGGGGGAGCTTCAGAAGCTATATAAAATATTTAAATACTGCACAAAAATGTTTCATTAATGTCACGCATAGCAGGAACAGCCTTTTTCCGACTGAAAACGTCTTCCAGGAGTGCAAGTTGTTAAATATGCGACAGTTATATTGTTTCGAGATTTACACATATATATTTAAAAACAAAATTTTTCTTGAAATGACAACACGTCAGATAAAATCGATCAAAACATTCAATAGATTTAAAATAACGACCCAAAACTGGATATATGAGCGCGGGAGAAAAGAATTTAATGCTTTCGTGGATTTAAGATTCTTAAGATAAATGAAATTAATTACTGTTTTTGAACTGCATGTTTTGGCTTCGTGTTTGTTGACAAAAATTTTATTAAACTTAACTCTTTTTTCCTTTATTCCCTGACCATGACGTTAATTCCTAGTTGTGACATATTCTGAAATTGTGACATTTTTACCAGACTAAGAACTTTTAACTAGATAATGACGTTCTAGTAATACCTGTATATTGTAATAAACTTTATTTGATCTTAAATCACACACAAGGATAAAAATGCTTCAGTGACTTTTTTTTCTAAACGTTGTTTATAATTTCGTTGATTATTGTGTTAATTGTAATTTCTTTATATTTAGTAAGCATTTTTTGAATTTGAATTTATAATTAAGGGAGTGAGTTCTTAGTTAGTTTTGACTTTGAAAGTTCAAACCTGGCATTACTAGACAGAGTACATGCTTTTTGGTATTGATTTATTATAATACTAAATTTGTCTCAGTTAAAACTGCTAGTCTTTGAAGGCGAATGAAAGGATATTTTACGAGATTGGTGTGTAGAAATAGATACAATCGAAATTTTCATCATTTATTCCATATATAATCGATAGTTGAAAACTCAAAATTTGCTGTTTTTATGATGCTTACTTTGTTTAAAAAATTGCTATCTGTTCCTTGTCACATTAGGGACATATTTTATTTCAACAAACTCGAGAAATAAATTTTGAATTTTTATTTAAAAATATTGTGTAACAGCACAAAAATCAAGATATCTCTAACCATGATTGTTTTCGCTACAGCCTTCTAATCAGTTATAACGTCAAGAGAAGTTTTAAATTCAAAATTTTATTAAATAAATGAAAAGACTGGTTGTTTTACCGTTTTTATAACTCTAGTTTTACAAATACTTATTTTATTTTTAAATTAAAGGCAAATTGGTCGGTCGATGGTCATAAAATACCACAATATGCAGATTTTTTCTACCTATTCCACTATCTTCAAGATGTCATTCATCAATCCAAACTTAGAACATATGGTATGCAAACAAATTGGAAAAAAATCCGTTAGCAAATAACAAATATTCGGAAAAATATTTTCAGAATTCTTTTAAAAGTTGGTTTTACCTACTTTAGCAATTTAAACTATTCGGAAATAAATAATTCCTTGCTTTGATTCAAAGGTGCGAAAAGTTCCAAACTTCCACCCAAATTATTGAGGCTAAATGAACCTTAATTTAGGACCATAACATGCTCCGCATAATTTACCACTTTCTTTGAAACTATTTAGTTACCCATAACTTTACGGATAGTATTTAGGAAATATTTGGATGAACACTTAGGGATTTACCGGCAGTACACTTTTAATTGTGTAATATATGATTTCTACATTTGCTTCCTTGCTGTAAAGAAGTTTTCATATACTATAAAAAATATGTAGAATTACAACTTATAAATCCATATAAAACGAAATTGACCAATAGTAGGCACGTAAGCCACAGAAAGTGACAATGTGGCAAAAATGCTTGATCTGTTGGTGTATTTAATATACCATAAGCTCGTCATTTTGAAAAAACTTTAGATATAAGTAATTTTGAAATTATGGCAGGTAAGATTATAGAATAAATAAGAATTTTTGTTGTAGAATTTTATTTGCCATGGATGGAATCCCATCTTGTTTACAAAAAATTATTAGTTTACTGTTGTAGTACCATGATACTACCTCACAAAATAATGGGTAATTAAGCCTTTGACTTTGCGAATCGAGAAACTAAGGTTATAAGTTCAAATGTCGCGTACAAAATGATTTTAAAATGGCGAAAAAAGAGTTTCTCTGTATTATTTGTTTTGGTATTTATTTCTTGTTTTAAATTAACTGCATATATTCCAAACATGCTAATATCAGAAGTCATAATAACAATTATTGTTAATATGTTAAAAGACTCTATTAAATCATTTGTTCGTTCTTTTTTTGATTTTTAAATTTTTTTCCCAGAATAAGAAAAAAAAACAGTACCAGACATGCATGTCGCCGATTTTTAGAGATATTCACAAATCACACCAAACATTGAGAACATGCATAGAAAGAATTATAACGGTTTTTAATACAATTACAATATTTATAAAACAATATTTCATACAAAAATTATTATGAACATTTACTTGAAACCCATTTTTTTATGAACAATCTTTATAATACACACCTTGAAGGTGATTTTGATAAAAAAGTAAGTGTCATACATATCTTGTTTTATAAAATCATTATCGCAATAATTATTTAGAACTATTAGTTCAACGTAAATTTTTCATGTTAGTGTTAGAAGACGTATTCAAGCATCTCTATTGAGAAAATAGAGGACGTTTGATACAGAGGGAGGATCTAAGTAACTTCAAATATTCGCTGACGAATAACTATAGAAGGTAGGACATTAAAATGATGGACACATACGTATACTTGGAAAAATGATTAGTTTTTTAAAATACAGTCAAGATTTAGAAATCGGTATGAAAAATAAAGTTACTTTACAAGCTTGAAGTGCACCAATGAGCGATAGAAGGAAGTAAGGAAATAACAATCAGAAAGGATGAATATAGTTACACTAATGTGCATAATGGCTATGAACTGACCATATTATGACATCGTAGAATGGAGCACAAAAATAGCGTCCAAGGGACCCTGGAATAGGAGAAGTTTTGGAAGAACGTCACAACTTTGATACAATGGCTTGAACCAGTTTACAGGATTAAACGGATAGCAGAATTGATCCGTACAGATGAAGCTAAAGAAGGGCTATATCGCAAAGATGAAAATGTCTCTGTCACTTAGTCATCTTCATAATCACTCCTTTCGGTGCCACGATCTCCAATTATTATAATAATTATTCACAACTATTGTTTCATCGTAAATGTACATTTGAATGAATCATATCACACAATCTTCTATTATTTTAATTAAACTTCTTTATTGCAGTCAAAAAGGTAGGAAATCTTTGATATCTTGGAAATAGGTAATGTAATCCAAAAAATAAATAAATAAATACAATTTGCAACATCACATTTACTCGCTGTTATCATTTTTGCTGATAATTACTAAACATCTTCATGCTTTGGAATATCAGTGATTGAAAAGTTTAAATTGTTAGTAAGCATGGTTCTTACATTTAATAAAATCATTTGGCTCAGTACTCCATTTTTTGCAACTTTCAATTTCACCTTTCTATATTAGAACAATATGAGGATATCAAACAGTGTTTTCATTGATCTTTATTAATCGAATTTTATACAAATTTGATCGAAAAAAAAGACATTTAAATTTAGTATACTAAAAAAATAATCCTTATCATAAAAACAGACATGTCTGGCGTTTAGATTTATATTAATGTTGCGTCACCCGACACGAACAAGTAAACCCTCTATTTATCATTTTAACGAGATGTTAATAATGCAATAATAACATAATGCAAGTAGTGGTCATTGGTGCTTTTTGATGCTAGATTTTTACGATTTCCAACTGACACCTAAACAACCATTGCCATTACCTCCCTAACTACATAGTTCATCAAGATTTTCACTACTAGTCCAATAGTATAAATTATCAATCGTTCATCATCAGCAAAACTAAAATTATTTGTGTCATATAATTCAGGATTAAAACTGAAATATCCCGAAAGGTCGTTGTGAAATAGCAATTATTGGAAGCATATTATGACATCAAATGGTGTTTTTGCGTCAAATAATAGGTTTATTGTATTTTTGATAATCTGTAGTAAAATAATTTTTTTATAATTAATCAATTTGCGTAATTGTATTTGATACATATATTTCTTTTTCTCTTTTTGACTTTATAAACTAGTGTATTTGGCCCCGTATATAAATACTTTTCTAAACCTCTGATGGGTGTGAAATTTTACTTATGTATGATATCAGTGAAAATACCATGCTTGTCTGTAAGTTGTCGTGTTATGGAATTTTTATTACTATTTATTACCCTTCTACGCATCCTCATTAGCTGAAATTTTGTATTCACATGTAGTTCCATGACAAAACGATGTTACGAAACTTCACACACGCGTCTGTCTGCAATAAAATTTTGTTTTCCCACATTTTCACACGTTTAATTCAGCTGAAATTTTTTATGTGTCTGTAATACTTTATAATAGTACTCACTTGTACATCTGCTTATCTGTCGATAAAGGAATTTTATAAGATATACTATACTCCACACGTTCCACCCGTCCAACCAACGTTGAGATTTTGCATGTAAATGCAATTCCGATAATGATACAGTCGGAATGTGGTCAACTGAACTTTTCAAAAACCAACACTAGACCAGTCGTGTTTTATTTCTGAAAAGTTAATTACCAGAATTACCATATTTTTCTATTAGTAATATAATGTTCGGCAAAAGTTTATATTTTTTAGGGGCAATTTCTACTTAGTTTATTAAAATAAATATTTCAAGAAACAAATTTAGCAGAGCTAAGTAATAAACAAATTAATTTGGTGTAAATATTTATTTGCTTGTTAAATGGAGAGCAAAGACTTTAACAAATGGCAAATACGACTGAAAATAAATCATTCATTGATGCTTTCCGAACTATACTCCTATTTTATACCTTGTGAATATTTTCGTAGTCTCGAATCTGAAAATCATTTATCAAAAGCATATTTTGGAGAAGGTAGCTCCATAATAATGTGGCCCAATATTCATGATAAATGGGAGTAAAATATTTGATTTAGAACAAAGAATATTTTAAATTTTTTCTGTAACAAACTTTAATACTACTAAATGCTGGTAACTTTTTATTTAAATACTGTAAAATTATTTTTTATCAAATGCTGATAATTTAACGAGAAATAAGATAAATACAAAGCTAATTAACCTTTTTATAATTTGATTTAAAATATAATTCTGTAAATAAAATTAAATGCAAACCTAATTTAAAAAATTACGCTTTAATAAATTAATTATAAAGGATTTACGACCTTTAGTCTTAAAAAATAGAAGACCAATTTGCAACATGTCAAATGGAGAAGATATTCAATGCTTTGTTAACCATTTTTATCGGAGATTAAAATTTTTAATATTTCGGGTAGAAATGCAAAAAAAATGATCGAAAACCTCCTAGTTGTTTATTTTTTTTAAAGTCTCGTTGTTGTACAATTTACTAGATGGAGTAAAAATCTACTCATTCTCCCTCAACTTAGAGTCTAAGTTATAATTTTGTTTCATTCTATTAAACTATAAAATTTATCAATAGTAACTGTTTAAAATATCAATTAAATCAGTAAATTTAACTATTTAAAAACAAGTTTATTAATTTGTTAATCTAGTTTTTATTCGTGAAGCTTATTGATATAGTTTTACGTTCCATCTCATAGTCGAGATAATCAATACAAATAATGTAAGAGCCATATAGGGAGATGGGATCTTTTTTGAACTTTCTGAGTCGGGACTGGCCCATAGATTCGCTTGTTTTAAATATGGACTTTTAACAGGTTTGAAAAGGATAAGATTGAGTTCGGCTTTTAAGCCATGAATTTTGAAAAATTTAATGACCACACTATCGGTCCAGTAACCAGTCTCGGAGAAACTTGTACGGTTGGCGTGGTGTTGATGTGAGGTTGTGAGAGTTTTGAATTAGTGCGTTCGTGGAGGTGGTGGCTCTTTCTAAGTAGCGTGTTATACTTTCTTTAATAAATGTATCAAATGTGTCGCATTGCAGGTCCCTGTGGATGATTGTGTTGCGTACGTAGTATGGGGCCCCGCACAAAATACGGAGTACTTTGTTCTGAAATCTCTCTAAACGTCTAAATCTCGTTCTGCCTATGGTGATCCAGGTTGGAGCACAAAAGGACAGAATTGATCTCAAAAAGAACTTGTAGATAAGTAATTTGTTTTTGAGGTTTAACTTACTGTTTATATTTAAAAGCGGATAAAGAGAAATCAGTCACGTTTTGGCTTTTGATAAAATATAATCCGTATTTAAAGACCAGTTGAGCCTTCTATCGAAGACTAGTCCCAAGTATTTCGCACTCACTCGCCAGGGAATGCGGACATTTGAGATGGATAACCGATCGTCCGGAGTTGGTGTCCTTGATTTTGAAAACATGATCGCTTGTGTCTTTTCTGGGTTAAGCTTGATTTTCCAATCGGCCATCTATCTTTCTAATTTGTTAATATGTCTTTTAAGCGTGAAATGATGAGACGAAAAGATCCTGACGAGGTTGCGAATGTAGTGTCATCAGCAAATAGATACAACTTACTGCGGTCGTCAGTAGGTAAGTCAGCTGTATAGAGGCTGAATAAAGTAGGAGAGAGCGGAAAATCCTGAGGCACTCCGGCTCTTACCTGCTTAATCTCAGAAGTTGTATCGTCTGATGACACTACAAAGGATCTGTTCTCTATAAAACTTGAGACTAGCCTTATCAAATAGCTCGGAATTCCCAGCCTTATGAGCTTCACAACAAGACCATTATGCCACACCTTGTCAAAAGCCTTGCTGATATCAAAGAAGATAGCACCAGTGTGAAATCTTCTGTTGAAACCTTGCGTTATTATTGAAGCCAGCCTGGTGGTCTGCTGAACGCTGCTGTGATTGCTCCTGAAGCCGAACTGCTCCGGAGGCAAGATATTCCTCTCAGTTATAAAATCAGTCAATTTGCATAATACAATTCGTTCGATGATTTTTCCCAGATTGGAAAGCAGGCTAATAGGCCTGTAACTATTTATATTTGTGGCCCTTTCGCCTTTCTTTCTTATCAGAATAACCTTAGCCGCCTTCCAATCTGAGGGAAAATAGCCTGATTGGATAACTGCATTTGCAAGGTTTGCAATTGCAGAGAGGGTCTTGTCCGGAGCCCGCTTCAAGGCCGCGTTCGGGAGACCATCCAGACCCGGCGCTTTCTTCACATCTAAGCTTGCGGCAATGCTCTTAACTTCAGCAAGACTAATGACCGGTATCCCAAGATCCACAAACTGAATGGTCTTGAAAATTTGAGCGGTACGATTGATTCTTTGTTCTTTTGCATAATCATTGCTGGGATTTGGGCTAAATTGGTCGTAGAATTTTTCTGCAAATTCATTGGCTTTGTTTTAAGGATTAATATTGGTTCTATTTCCGCTTCTAATATGAGGCAGCGGCATTTTTGTGCCTTTAGTTAGGCTACGGGTCATTCTAAACAGACTGCCATCATGAATTTGCAGAGATTCTAATTTGGAATCCCAGCATTGATTATACAAATCGCGGAGCTCTGTCTTTATTTGCTCGCCTGCTTGATTGGCAAGCCGTTTAATAGCAGGATCACCAGTTCTATAGGCGCGGTTTTTAAGCCTGTTTTTCTCGCGAATGTGCTCTCTCAAATCTGCAGGAAATTCACCATATTTGGAGTACCTAAACACCTTAGTAACTGACGATCTGGCTATGGCGTCGGTTATTATGAATGTTAAATTCTTGACAGCTTCCTCGATGTGACCGATACCCGGAGCAACCTCCGGATATTCGGCCTCATCGAGAATTTCTTTGTACTTAAGCCAATTGTTAAAAGTTTTTAACCTACAACCATCTTTTCTGGTATTTGGATCGCCATATTCAATCATACATAACCAGAAATTGTTCTATATACTCCTGTAAATAACGAATATATGATGTATAAGATTACAAGTCATGCTCTTCTGTAATATGGGGATGCCTAGATATACCGTTAATTCATAGATGTAATATTAACTTCGTTATCTGATAAAATTTCGAAAGAATCGTCCATGAAAGTAATTTAAAAATGAAAAAGTGGCAACGCTGTAACATGAAGAAAGCGCGAGAAAACGACAAACGTTACTAACAAAAACGTTTTGAAAATATTTCATTTTTAATTATAATAATTGATTTTTTTTTACTTTATTCATGCCCTAATATACTTTGGAATTTTGTAGGTGGCCAAAATGATTGGGAAAAGCACAACATAATTTTGTTTTTTGTTTTCTTATTATATTTGTGATTAATAATTTCTCATGCAAAATTATTAATGGAGGTAATTTATTTTAATATAGGGATAAAAATTTACCATAGATTATGCAGTAGAATTTGTGCTATGAAACACTGTACGATTACAATATCTAATAACTAATAACAACGTTTTAAGCAATTTTTATTTTGTATATATATATATATATATATATATATATATATATATATATATATATATATATGCACATAGTTGTACATTTGCTGAAGTGATTTCAGCACTACAACGGCATAATGTGGATATTCTTTATATCCACGCAACTTCTATATGAACAATAAATTAATTAAATGTTAATGTTCCTTAACCCAGTCTAAAAGTTTTTTATCCTTATTATTAGTTAGGTTGCAGAACTTTTATAAGGCAAATATTCTTTCGTATCTGGATGCTGCCGTTGAAAATTTGAAGAATTATTTGCATATTTAATAAACATTGCATTTAGTTCTTTGCATAAAATGTCATCGATAAGTTTTATAGTTTGTTTCGAAAAATATGTTTTGCGATTACACTGCAGCACAATTCTCATATTGTTCATACAGATGTACGGATATACTGGGTAGTAGGTTGGCCAATTGTTTACTTATATTTTTATTTTCATCAATCGCATAAATGAAACATTTTCAAATATGGTTGGTAACTCCTGCTTTATTAAGTTGTTTGGAATTTTATGTAGTTCATGTACTTCTAATTCAGTTCCTAAATATTTTACCAAATAATTTCTGTCAGCTAATTTATGAATAAAACATCGCTCTTCTTGCGAACAGTTACTATGATGAAACTATGCTCGTAATAGTATGAACTTTCCAGTTCGTTTCTTGTAAAATTTTACTTTTAACTAGTAATTCTATACTTGTAACCGCTTCCATGGCTTTTGCGCTGCCATGGAAATTGGAACGAAAATCGCAGTCGTTACTGTCGTGAACTGAGGAGTACATAGAAAACTGACGATTGTAAGTTGTGTATACGATGTACCATTTCCACGTTTTGACCCACTTATATCATCATATATATATATATATATATATATATATATATATATATATATATATATGGATATGTTTACTAAGAATCTATATCTGTCTTAAGAGCCGAAAATTTTATTTTAAAATTATACGGACCAAAAATTACTAGAATTTTTATCCATGTCTCTTGGCATAAATAAGAGGGTTAATAGATATATTTCATCCCGAAAACATAAACTGCAATAAAAAAAAACATAACGTTAAGAAGATAATACTTTACACACCGGGGTTGAGGGGAATAAAATAGTATTCAAGCTCGCAAGGAAAGGAGCTGAGACACCATTTCTAGGGCCCGAACCTTCCTATGGAATCAGTAGCAGTGTAATGCTGGGAGAACTAAAAAGAAAAGAAGAAAGCAGGAGATCCAATTACTAGACGGATCTGCGATGAATGAGACAAGCGAAGATACTTCTTGGGAATTGTGACCAGAAGAGACTTAAGGAATGCATAAGCCTAAGCAAAAACCAACTTAGAGTTTTGACAGGATCCCTGACGGAGCATTGCTACATAAAGAAACACCTCAACAAACTCGGATTAGCAGAAAGAGAAGAGTGAAGATTTTGCGTGGAGTAGGACGAAACCTCTATTCACATTCTTTCAGAGAGTATTGCTTTAGAAAACCCTAGAATGTGGATCTTGAAAGCACACCAAATAGAAGAAGGGGAGTTACCCACTTTGCAGCCATCCATCATTCTAAGGTTTCCGAGGGAAATAGATTGGAGGATCTACCTTAGTCGGTAAGGCAAGGTATTCCTAACGACTTAGTAGCAGAAGAGAAACACAATAGATCTTCTGGGTTGCAATATATATCCCCAATTTCACGCACATACATACAAGAAAATATTTTTATGCGGTGGTACATATTATATTTCAGCTAGGCGAGCAAGTTACACGCATTATAAACCTATTTTAAAGGTTGCCTATAACAGCCTTTTATTCTGCCTTTGCTTTCTGTGGACAAGGTAATGAAACATTTATTTCAACTCTTGAGAATTTTCGAAGCACTTTTATATGAAATCTTTTGGCGAATCCACGAAATACATTTGTGTACCCCTCGGTAAATCCATGACATTAACTTATGAATGAGTCGTTCGATATTTTACGATTTGGAGTGTAAATAATTATTTTTGAATAAATAAAATTATTCAATAATGTTTTATATCTAAAGATCTCGGTGACATCCGTAATATCTAGTAGATAATTGACTACAGTGGATATCATACCAAAATTCGTTACATCTGAAGATGACAACACTGTCATACTTATTACTGGTTTGATTATATTTATTGGCGAATATGCCGAAATTGGCGCGAGAAAATATGAAGAGCATGTAGCATCAAAATGGATATATTTTTACGCTCAATTTGGGGTATTACTAGAGACATAGGAATCGGGAATTTTGGTCTGCAGATATTACCTCTTCGAATTCGATTTTTTTTAAATGAATTTTAAAACATTGACTAATATTTCTGTCACATTGGGCTGTAGATTATTAAAATTAGCTTTTATACTTACATTAAAATTAGACTCATATCTGGTACTCTATACTGTGTTATTACTATATCACTGATGGTCAACCGGTCGTTTGACTGGCGACTCGCTTGGAACTTCTATTGTTTTTTTTTTCTCATCAAGTCAACAATCCGCATCCATTAGTAAACCTTGGCTCTTCATGACCGAAAAAGCGATCTTGTTGACTTTATGAATTTGCGCAATCGACGACCAGTAAATAAACGTAATATTTCACTATTGGAAGGAATTGTTAAATTTGGGAACGCGAGTTTATATTTTTATATTTTTCATTATCTGACAATATGTTTGCAACTTCAAATAGTTTTCAATTTTTTCTGTTTTTGTTAGGATTTAAAGCATCTTGGAACTGGAACGGTCAGTTACTCATATGTCTAGGAAAGCGTGGAGAGATGTCCATCACTCCTCATGCAAGCAGATTACATGGAATGGCTTTTGAAACCCAAGCACTATCTTGAGATACTTTTGCCAAGTAGAGAAGATTAGATGGGGAAGCAAAATTTCCCGAGAAATGTATTCTAGTGGTTCTCAGATGGATCTCCATAAGATAAAATAGTTGCAGCGTGAGTGTTCAGCAAGAGCAGAGGAGTCAGAGAGTTCTACTCTTTCGGACAACGTATGATGATCTTTACAGTGGAAATCTATACCACTCTGCAGTATTGACATCTCCGTGAGACGGACATAAACAGGAATAGGATAGTAAACACATGCTCAGAGAGTAGGGCTGCGTTAATGGTACTGAAGTCTAGTGTCGTAACTTCGAAACTTGTGTCAGGGACGTTTTGAACAGTCTGGCAAAGAATGGCTGCACAATCAGGCTCGTGTGGGTCCCAAGCCACTCGGGTATACACGGGAATGAGGAAGCAGATATTCGGCAAAGATGGGTCCGCGAATGAACCATATGGACCCCAACCAATTCTACCTGTCCAAATTACCGGTTAGTAAACAGGAACTAAAATCGTTGTGGAAAAACAAATTTATTAAATCGTGGAGGAGGGCTACTGGAATACGGTGTACCAAGGAACACATAACTAGATCTAGTGCACGGCTGACAAGGGAGCTTTTCTCCTTAGGGAGGAAAGAGCTGCGAATTATGGTGGGACTATTGACAGGACATTGTCACCTGAGGGACCATCTTCATAAGATTGGTGTCGTAGAAGGCCCGATACGCAAATTGTATCTGGAGGAAGATAAAACTATTGACCATGTTCTCAGGGACTGCGCAGCAGTCAACGGAATGAAGCATAGACATTTCGGAGATACAATTTTGCCACCGGAAGCCATTAGGCAAGTTCAATTAACGAGACTGCCTGGAATTCGTAAAGACGATCGGTCTCGAATGACCTGCAGCTATGGAGAGACGTAAAGGGCTAAACATCAACGATCAAATATCGCCACCTTTTTTTATTCATTCAACATAATACTTAATTATTATAATGAAAGTAGTACTACCCCTTGTAGCATTTTTATTTAAAAGAGCAGTATAATTTATTAACCATGTAAATCAGTCGAGAAATATCTATTAAAACTACTTTAATTTAAATTATAAGTATGTAATTAGTGTATTTAGCTTCGTCCCTAATCGTCGATCCCTAGAAACGCAAAGCGTTGCCATTCTTCTGCCATCCCTATTCTGTCCATTCGAATGCAGATTTGAGTATATGTGATCTCTATCCATAATAATACTTTAACTTCAACGTGGCAATCACCGACGTGGCGCGCACAGCTGATATCAATCAAGCAAAGCGAAATGTTTTCTTGGAAGCAGAATGTAAAACCCTCGTTAGGATCTAACATAAAAATCGGATAATTTTCACTTGAGATCAGCTCGGCTTTAGTCTTCGGAGGAATTACTTTTGTTATATAATGTTGCTTAATAATGTACTTTCTCTGATACTCTCCTAGACAAGAGGTAAGCCTTTCTTATTTTTTTTTTGAACAGCGTATTAAGGCACTAAAATATTGTTATAGGATCTGAAGTTGCTGTGGTCCCAAGTCCTTTTGATCCAGGGTTATTATAGTTTCAATATATAAAATACATTCATATATTTTACATTTAAAAACAAGGCTACACCCTAAAGGTTGTCCAACACATTAGATGCTGTTCATACTAGTGACACTGACTATCAAAGCGAAAATATCTTTCTTACATATATTGCGGTAATATATATATAGGGTAAACCTAACCGAAAAACATAGGTCCTAAATTATAGGAACAAAACCATGACTTACATATTTCGAATGTTCTTATTTTATGACCACCTCAGTTAATTTCTGTAGCGAAATTTTTTAATGTCAGGTTGAATTGAAAGTTTTATTTTCAAATATTACTTGAAAAATTATGATTTCAACGTTTAAATTAAGAAACAGTAAACTTGTTGCAACCTAAGTCACATTTTATATATCATTAGGTGAAGAATTATTAAATTAAAATAAATATGTCTGCTACTTAATTGAATTGAATTCTAACACAATTTGGTATAGTGGGTTAAAGAACATTAAATTTTACTATTGATTTTAGAATTAAAAATTACTTCAACTTTATTTTTAAATCGATAACCTAGATTTAGTCACTAAACGGATGCCATTGTGTGGGGACAATAATTTTTTTACAATTTCGCTAATGTTTCGTCCCAATATGGAAATATTGTCGATCAACTTAAATACCTACATCCAGATTCACTTAAAATGTTTAGGATTTAACCCGGATCTAGTTGTCATCGTATTTATTTAGAAACACCTTTTTTGTAAGATAATTAAGGAAAAAACTAAATATTAACCCTTGTAATCGAAACTGGTTACTTATCTCTCAAAAATGTACAAAATTTTTGTTTTTCGGTTTGGTAATAAAATAAAACTACTTCCTTATTCCTGTATTTATAGAGTTCAAAACTCTTATGATTTAGTATTGAACTTGTCAATTTAAATTGTTTATTGGTAACCAGTTTTAAAGTTAAATCATGTTCGAGCTTAATTGTTTCTAATCTTTTGATAATAGTTTGTAAAAATGGAATAAACTATTGCGAGAGATACGGAACTATTTACGAAATAAGCAAATAATTTTATGAATAATGTTGTCCAAAAATATCGTGTAGTATTTACATGTTTTAAGTGACTGGCTAAACCTACTAATAATTACAATAGTAGATATATGTACTTGTTTATTTCCATCACTAGGTTTATTTGCCAAATTTTTACACTTGTAATTTTTACGGGTTTAGAAATAAGTTTATCTGCTGAATTTTCATAAGTAATAAAATATGCATGTTACTTTTCATAACGACTTTATTTACCAAAGCTAACTTCCCAACTTCAGAGGATTTAAAGGTAGGCGTAATTGCAGAGATTACAACTAATCCCCTTTTACTGCATTTAAATTAAAATTCAATTAACGCGGAGAAATAATTTATGTGCTAAAAATTCGGTCACTGGTTCTAGAGAATTTAGTGATACGTTTACCTACACAATTTTTTCTTTTTTCATTAAAATATAACTTTTCAGATACTTTTAAAATAATTGCCCATTTTTGCTCTCAGTGTGTTTATTCATAAGAAAGGGTAATTTACTATATGGACACTTCTATTTTTATATAATTTAAAAAGACTGTGTGGAAATCACTTTTTTGTTGTTTTTTGTTTTTGTCTTCGCGTTAAATTTCGAAAGCGATTATAAAATCCGTGTTATATATTTTTAATAATGATCAAATTTTACACTTTAGCATCTTCAAGAATAAGCTACATTTCAACAAATTAACTTATTAGAGTATGAAACTTTGAAATATGTTAATTTTTATTAAATATTTTTCGAGTTAGATAAATGATATGCCAACCATTGAAAAATTATTTTAACCTCTTTCTCCTTTTTCTACATACGTAACCATATACATATCTGATGAAATCTTGACAAATTTTAATACTTAACCAATATAGATTATCTTTGAAAATCCAAAGTTATAGGATAGTATATAATTATTTTTAATGTTGTACTTAATGTAAGACTTTAGAAACTAATAAAAATATGAATACCAAACAAACCATTATTATATAGGGATTTCATCACAATTAAAGAAATTATTTCTAATTAAGACTTATTCTAGAGACTCATTTCTTGAAGTTTAAGTGACAATATGTATGAAATCTTATGACAGCATTTGATCGTGAACCCCTGCAAACGGAATATTTTGATTTACTGCTTTGCTTATATTAGTATCTATTCTATACACTTATAAATAAATCTCACTGTGACAAAGGCACTCTGATAGTCTAGTCGGTTTTCTTGGCTCTTGCGGTTTTAGTGCTCAACTATACAGGTTAATGGAGCTTAACAATACGGCAAATACAACTTCAAAGCTCAGAAAAAGCTACTGTCTAACTAGTCAGATCAGGCATTTTGTTTTAGAGCTCTCAAATCAGTGCGCCCGCGAGATTAATCTCGTAAAGGTTTTTATTAAATTAAATGAAATAAGTTTGTTAAAACCTTTAACTCTCTTTAAAAAAGAAATAAGTAAAAACGAAATTATTTACAATGATAAAACTAAAATTACACAATTCTCAAGTAACTAAAATAATTGATTTTTTCAGCTGTTATTTTAAAATGGATCAAAAAATAAAACTCAATTTTGACAACCTTATATTTAAATAACTTTAGAAAGACCAATCAAGAAATAGAATAAAAACATGAAAAACAGCTATTTAAATTTTTTAAACAAAATAGTATTAAATCGCCCTTTTCCAAAGTAGAATAAAACCTAATTTTCCCTTACCTTTCCCGAAGATAAATGACAGACAAAACAAAAATTCCTTCTTAAACAAAGCCGGCCATATACGGAAAACGCAACCATCTCCAACAGATTTCAAACCGCGCTGCCTATAACGAACTGAAAATTGTATCTGACGTTATGACTTTTTAAAAAGCATCATCGAACTTTGCTCCTACGGACTCCCCATAGCCTCTGTTAGTACCTATCTACCCTGTTGGTATTAGTCGTCCTATGTTGGATATTTTATTCCGTATTTGACCTGGGTATTTTAAATTAAAAATGTTTTAATAAAAAAACGGATTAATAAAACTATTCTACGTCTTTTTATTCTCAAAAAAAAAACATAATAACCGGAAAAAAACCTACTCAATCTTTTAACCATTTTGGAGGTATTGCATTATAGCGAGTTTATTTCATTATTCTTTTGTTTATTAATAATGGAAAAATTTTTCAATTCAACAACATTCTATCGGTGTTTGTCGTTACCACATATTAAGATTACCCTTGGCACTTATCCCATTAGTTTTAATTACCTAACCATAATAGGGATTCTTTCAAAGATTTATTTAAATATTTATGTAAGCTACACGGCACATGGTAATATAGCATATTCTCTTTCTCAGTTACCATAGTTAAAATCCATGTACGGAGTGATTATTTAATTTCTTCATTTAATAAATATACTTTAAATAATATTTAATAAGACTGATCATAACTAATGTTTGTTCCATTACAATATCCTAAAAATATAAGAGGTGACCTAAATTAAAAAATACCGACAAACAAATAATATCTGTTCTTAATTTGATTATTAAAATAATGTATTACAAGTTAGGAATGTGGTTGTCAACTACGTGGTTGATCTACATAATTAATAGTTCTTTGTTAAATGGTTTACACCAGTAATTTCTAATTTATTCATTAATAGCTATTTTTATTTTAGGGGACGAAACTTTAACAGAAAATTACAGACAGGATCCAAAATTAAGTTTTGTTATTAAGGCAATATATAGCTTTGCTCACGCTTTACATGATATGCATCAGGATATCTGTGGTATTGGATTTATTGGACTTTGTGAAAAGTTACTTCCTTTCAATGGATCGTTGTTTAAGGTAAATTTTAATTTTATCTCAGTACACAACTTATTCCAAACTTTTGCTTCAGTAATGTTTTTATTTAATACAAAAAAAAGTATAGTACAAGGCTTCGTTAAGGAGCAATATTGTGATTTAAGGTGTTTCAACGAACCCGCAGCTTTATCTCCCATGCGGATACCGATTTTCTGATACATCAATATATTCTTAAGTACTTGCAACTACACTTTATTTTTAAATATGGAATTGAGTTTTTTAATTGACTTTTAAATTCCGTATGAATCCTACATAAAACCACTTTCGCACTCTAATTAAAAATTAAGCAAGTTTCAAAGTGAGTAAGAAAGAAAAGTATTCGAATTTAACTTGCTTTTAAATTAATTATATAAATATCGAAAAAAATATAAGAATTATCCGTTATTACGAGGATCTGCAGAAACGATTTCATTTTGGTAAACTCAATTATACCACTTAATATATCTGACTATGATATTAGTGAAATTTAGAAGAGATACCTCTTAAATTTCTTCCTTTAATAAAAAATTAGAGTATAACTAAGGATACATTAAAAAACGAACTTATATGTTGTAAAAATCCTATCTGTATTTATACGGAACCATCAAATACATTATATGTCAATAAGGCAGTCATATTTATTAGGCATTTAAAGAAAAATATTTCATACCAGGTCGAAACAAATTGCTATGATTTTTAATTAGATAATGACAAGGCTTTAAAAATTTTTACTTTGAAGTAATTCCGAATTCGTGAATATATAAAATTGATACCTTAAAAAACATATAATATATATATATATATATATATATATATATATATATATATATATATATATATATATATATATATATATATATATATATATATAATTGGAAAGGAAATGGGCTTACCCTGTATGATGTTAGATCCAAACGATACTCGCAACTTATCCCAACTACTCGAAATGAGCATTGACACAAAAACTCAAGGGAGCTCGGATATTAACAAATATTAACCATTTAAAATTTGGTCATTTACCCTGCTCATGTATATTAGATAAGATCCGGCCTGCTGGCAAATGTGGTACAGGTCAAATTAAGTGTGATTCTGACCATAACAATATAAAGTAATATAAGTTATACCCTTAATTTACTTTATGTGCCATTATAACAAATCTTAATTGTTTATGGTTCAATTTCATTTTAAAATAAAGTTAATATAAAATTATAATACGATAAAATTAGGTCATACGTCACTTTCATTTGATATATCTTGTCTATTTTCAACTCGCCCTGATGAGCCTCATTGGCGTAAAGTATATATCTCTGTCTGTTTTTTGTTTGCTTAGCTGACTAATACCAATAAAAAAATAACTCTAAAATAAAATAATGCAGACAAAACAGTATTTGGGTAAAATTGGTAAGTCTACTTGAAAAAGGGCATCTGTTCTCTAATTTAACCGACTCTTTTCTCCTAGCTTTGAGCTATAATGCCTATAGATCAATCAAGTCAATAGATGGAATAATCTATCTGAATTTTGAAATGAGTGAAAATTAGTGTATAATAATATTTTTTTGCTCAGTCTGCTTCTAATGGCGGCCAAAAATATTTCGTAGACGTACCTAACTAGAATAGTTTGTTTTTATTTTGCTTACAGAATTATTTGATGAATATTTCCTTTGAATACGATGGGGAGACTTTCGAGTTCGACGATAATGGTGATCCACCAGGACGCTATGATATAATGAATTATCAAAAACAGAACGATGGAACTTTTGACTACGTACAAGTTGGTAGTTGGAACAACAGAAGTCTAATATGGGATAAAGATTTGCAATTTCCTAAAATACGAGGAAAAAATACGGTTCGTAGTGTTTGCTCTGAAGAATGCAGGAGAGGTCATTATAAAGTAGGTTGAAGTTTATTTTATGAAATAATTTCTCTAGATTAAAATAAAGATTTTTTTTCATCAACTATAAATAATGAAAAAAATATGAGTAAATAAAATAATGCAAAATTACCATCTCTCAACCATATGCCGATCCAGAAAATCTCTCTCTCTCTCTCTCTCTCTCTCTCTCTCTCTCTCTCTCTCTCTGAATATATATATATATATATATATATATATATATATATATATATATGTATATATATATATAGAGAGAGAGAGGGTGTTCAGGTAAGTCATACAACAAAAAGTCAAAAACTCAATACTTCTCTAGTCACACCTATCAAAGTTCAATTTTTTTCCTATTTTAACATCATGTGGGTAGTTTCTAATATATCAAGTTGATATTTGGCACAGGGATTACGGCTAATGGCTTTTATCATTTTGGTATAAAAATGTTTCTATACTGTGCCACCACCCGAAGTAACTTTATCTAAAATTCAAATTTTCTTTTTCATATAACTTTTTTATTTTCACAGTTACTGGAAAAAGGGGCATGTCATTTTAAAAATAAAGTATAATAAAAGTTTTATTTGACAAAAAATAGTTAATAATTAGAATTTTCTTTGCATTCTAGTAGACATAAAATTAGTAAGAACCTTCAAATTAACACGGTATTTATTTATTTATTTACAAAATGACTCATGAATATTCAAATATTGAATATCGCGACATGCATTTTTGCTAAAAGAGAGCAAATGTAAATACAGAAGCAGCAAGGTGGTTGTATTGGGAAGTAAATCCATGGATGGGCGAAATCGAATCATTCAACAATAATAGTGGTGCTGAAGGAAGACCAAGATTAGTTGGAAGTGTTAAAATGGAAGAAACGATTCTTTCAAGGACAGAAGCCTATCCAGGTACTAGTACTAGAAAGATAGGTTATGAACAGGGGATTTCCAATTTTACGGCTTGAGAAGTCCTTCATGAGGACCTTCTTACCTTTTTTATATACAAAAGGTGCAAGTCTTCTATGAGAGTGATGAACAATTGCGACTTGAAACATGTGCAGTCAAAATTTAGAAAAATATGAACAAAATCATTTTTATGAAAACCCTCATGCCTTCATGGAACTGCAACATCAGTGCCAATTCTCTCTAAATTTTTGATGCTGAATTTTGGGAAACAAACGTTTAGGACCTCAATTTTTTGATGGGCCGTTAAATGGAGATGTTTACTTAAATTTTTTGTTGAAAGATCTTCCACACTTGTTGAAAAATGTCTCAAGATGGTGCTCCATCTCATTTTAAACTAAACATATGGAGATATCTCAACAAAACATTCGATAACAAATAGACAGGACAAGGCGGACGAATACTTCGACCGCCGGGCTCACCCCATATCAATCCAATTTTTTTTTCCTGGACAATATCGAGGATCTTCGTCAAGAAATAATAAATGGATTCCAACGTTTAAAAAATTTTTTTTAGAGTTCGACAAGATTTTCTGTATTGGTCATTTTGAAAATGTGCTATAATTCTTTTTCTTTTTTTTAAATATTAATTAATTAATTTATGTTAAAAATTTGATTTATCTAAATTAAATTTAAAAAAATAATTTTTTAACCATCATCGTTGTTTTAATTGTCAGATCACTTTTTAGATGTCTGACTGGCAGATTTCACTAAATTTGAAGCATAGTAATTTGATTTTTTGCTTCCATTTGAGAAACTGATTTTACTGGTAATAAAAACTTTAATTCCAGTTTACGTTTAAACGGTGCAGTTTATCGATTCGAATAAAGAGTAGCTTTTTTATTAAGTATTCTTTAATCTTTAAAACGACTTGTCCTTTTTTCCAATAGCTGTGAAAGCCAAAAGGATATGTGAAAAATAATATTTAAATTTCAGGTAAAGTGATCTCTGGTGACACGGTGGAGAAATGTTTTTAAAACAGAATGATAGAAGTCATTAAGCGTGATTCCTGTGCCACATATTAACTTAATAAGTTAAAAACTAAACAGAAAGGAGTTAAAAATAAGAAAAAAAAATTGGCAGGCCATAACGTGTGAAGTATTGAGTCTCGGACTTTTTTTTGTACGGCTTACTACATTTATTATACCATATAGAATCACTACTCTAAGAATCTCGATGCATCACCCGAACACCCTGTATATAATACCATTAATTGATTAAAATATCGAATTCTGATTGTTTGTTAATTTTTTTAAAAATGTTGAATTTAATATATTGCACCTGTTCTATAGCATTAATCTGTATTCATGTAAGGAAAGTTTAATATTTCTTGTTTTATATACTATTCGAATTTAGGAATTTAATTTCAAACTCGTAATTCCTAGAGAACCGAGGCATCTCTTTTATGAAAAACTCATTCTTAAGTTTTGTCCAATTATTACGATGAAAGATAGTGCATTTCTTTCTCATTTGAACTAGTATCGAAGAAGAATCCTTGAGGCACGGTCGAAATTAATTGTTGCGTATATTTCGGAATTTTTTTTCTGAGACCTTTTCTCTGAAGATTAAAATTAAACTGCTTTTTAATAATTTGGGGTGATGTCTTTTCGTAATAATATTTCTTATAGCCCGGGTTATTAGGTTACATAACAGTAGAAAATTTATACTTATCAGTCTAGTAGTTTTAACATCTTACAAATATAAAACCACATAAAATTAGATTGACAAAAATGAGCTGTTTATTAAGGCGCCATCTAAAACCTACATAAAAAATGGTAATTAAGGTTATTTAAATACTTCTTTGTCAAGAATTTTGGAGGTTTTCCTCCAGGTGCTAAGATCATCAGATTAGTAAATGATCTCGCAATGGAGGTTACGAAATCTAAGTATGAGAAGCAGTTCTGCTTTCTATACCTAGAACTTTATATTATAAATTTTAACCTATTAGGGAAAATGGAAAATAAGGAGACAGCAAGTAGAATATAAAAATGGAACCAAATTAAATTGATGATGTCCAGTGAATGGCCAAAGATACAATTATTCAGTAAAAATAATATTTTTCTGATATTCGCAAATCACCGTTTGTAAAACGTTGATGCAAAAACTCAAGAATGTTAAATAATTCGAACACAATTTATAAAGTAACTTTGGTTCTAGGTAGCAGAGGAAATATGATATCACGCAAGACCTTATGATTGGTATAGGAAGAAAAACATATTTTTTTCTTGATTTTTGTTGTTGTTCCTAAAAAATAATATTCTAGTATTACTTGGGAGTGCTATTCTGACAAGTTTTCTTCTCCCTGTAATGATGCAGATAGCACTTCTGCTTTTTTTATGCATTCTTCTTTGCGCCAGAACTTCGAAACAACTTGAAACTACATGTATCGTATGAATGTATTCGAAACAGATCTAATTTGTAGAGTCCGACCAAAGGTCAGTTTTCGGCTCTTGCCATATCCTTCGGCCGAAGCCGGAGGTTCAATCCTACTTAGAAATTTTACGACACTGACCAAAAAGTTCATAATAGTGAAAATTCTGTACTGTTATTTTCTTTTATGCGTTGAAAATGTATACCTTAAATAAATTGCACTTCTCATAATGAAAAATTCAGTTTTATTCAGTTTATTGAAATGAAATACGAGTATAACTGTAATATAGTATCAAAACAGATTTTGAGCAATGCAATTTAGCTAAATTAAATGCTATTATTTAACAACAAAAAAAAAAAAGTAACAGTCTTACTTAGATTATAATCGATCTCATAGACTAAAGTTATAAATTTGGTCAATCGAACACACAATATTTTTGTCTTACTTTAGCTTATATATGGTTATACTGCCATTTTTATTTAACGTAATAAAAAGCTTCAGTTGTCTTACGCAACATGAAATATTCTACACTTTTTCAAATAAGAGATTTTGCTTCACATACGAAATTATTGGTCATTTAAAGGTTTAGTTACTTAACAACACTTTATTCTTTATTTAGCTATGGTTTTTAAAGCTACTATCTTTACTAGTTTTAGGCATAAAGTTTTATACCTAGGTAAATAAAAGAGACATTAGTGTCTATAAAATTAATTATAAACAAACAGTACCACAGGTACTTAACCAAAATAACACTTCATTATTAAAGTTAAAAAGCTTAATCTTATATGCTAGAAACAAAAATTTATCGATATTTTCATCATGTAAATTAGCTCTTTTATCGTTATAGATTTAACCTGCAGCACTGCATAATTTTTCACTAGAAACACTAGTAGGAGGAGCTGATAAATATTTGGTTGCTATCGATCGTAAATAAATGTATGGACTGGAAGCCCAATATTGAAAAATGTCAGCGGTCCTTAACAGCAAAAGTCAAATGTTCTTCAAACCGCAGACGACACTTTTTTACTGTCGCCATTATAGCAATTTCTTTGAAAATTACGTCATGGATCAGGAGCTGTAGAGCGTAAGCCACACAACCAATAGAAACGAAGTTCCCACAATGCATGATCACGTTCGTATTTAAAGCATTACAAATACCCCTTTTATGTTATAATCGGTAACAGTTTTAGTTAGTTTTTGTAGAATATATTGCCCTGTATGATCTCGTTCCATGACACTAGCTGCCAGTGTAACTTTTTCCCTTTTAGAACTCAGAATGAAATGTGCCATTAAACTCAAATGTGAACATGTTATTATTGGACTACTTCATATATCAGTGGTAGAACTGATACATTCAGCTCTTTCTAAAAGCAGTGTGACTTTTTCTTTACTTTTCCGTACGTAGCTGGCATTAAAGAGATACTAAAACATTTCTCTGACTTTTGTCTGTACCTTGGTGGAACTTGAGGATCAGTAAAGTTAAGTCTGCGAAATACTTCTCCCTGAGCAACATTGAACGGAAGTATGTCTACGATGATGAGATCCATAATACATTTATCGATTCGTATAGAAATAGAATGATTATTGGGGCAGTGGAGCTACTTTTTTTTAAATGTGATCTGATAGAGTAGATTGTTTAATTTCCTTCTTAAGACCTTGGGGTGCATTCACGATATCTGAATTTTTAAATTTAATCAAACTTTGGTATTTAATACTGGCTTCACATTCATTTCTTCCATTCATTATTATGAATTTTTGCCAAATGGTTCTTTATATTTGTGGTCGTCTGCTTTTTTGGCAGAGAACTACCGAGGGACAATGATTTACTGCATATTTTGCAAGCTGCGTTAGCGTCATTCCTTATCAAATATTCCCAAATAGGATTTAGTTCCATAGGTTATATTTTGTAATATTAAATACATGGAACAAATGAAAAATATATATTTTGTTACATTATTTTAATCCACAAATGTGGAACCGATTAACAAAGCTTATTATTATACATTTTCATTATGGTTAATTACCTAATTTTACAACTTTCTAACGTAACTTCGTACATAAAAAAGATAAAAGGTAATAGTACTTTCCGAGCATCTTTTCCATTTTACCTATCGTATTTGAAAATCCTATTTTTTAAACAGTGGCCGATACCTAACATCTAATTAATTTAAATTTGCCGATACCAATACTTTATTTATTGATTAACTGCGCTGCGCTGAATAAAAAACTTCGGCTTCAGCCAAACTTCGGCTGCTTTGCCGAAGCCGAACGTGCAACCCAAGGTGATTATTTGACCAAAGGTGGCCCAACCCGAAGCCGAAGCGGAAGCTTCGGTTGGACTTTACTGATTTTATTCATCTGGAATTTACTGATTTTATTCATCTGTATATTTATTTTGTACGTCTCCACTCTTAAGCAGTGATTGAAATTAAGACATTCTAAGTATACAAAAATCGAATTTAAGTTTCTAAGGGAATTCGATTCTACTTTACTTCAATAAAAAATACGAAAACAAAAATATCTTTTTTTTACATGTGTAATGGATATATTCATTTTACCTATTCTTTTGAGTACTTATTTACTCTCTTTTTAGCTTCATAACATAGCATACTTATCAAGTAATTTGCAAACAATTTAAATCCGAGTTGTTTAAAATTGATACCAATACCCAGGTAGATTTTCTATCTCACAAAATTCCAAAAATCGTTGATTAGAAAATGAATTAGTACATCTTTCTCGAGTTTTACAGTCTTCCTGCGATGGTTTTTGTAAGTATCCAAAAAATTACAATCTAAAATTGATACCTCTACCTTAATGCTCTTTAGGATATGATATAATTTTAAAAAACAACGCCAGCCCTTTTATCCCGATAGAGATTAAATTCTCTTATATGTTAAAACACTTCTATGTTTATACGTAACGATAAATGTATATTTGCTAATTTAAATGCTGTCATTTTTAACCGTTTTCAAACTATGTCATTTAGGAAATTAAACTCCTCAAAGAATTTAAAGATATATTAAAAATAAATACAGACGTGTTTTTGCAACATCTTTCTAAATTATATTCGTAATGCTAAGATACAAAAGACAACTTTGTCCTCCATATTCAACTAATAGGTAAATATTTATGGGTGAAGTAAATCTGTTTTTAATGCTATTCTTGTGTAGAATCCAAATATGTCTTTTCTCAGTTCTATGTTTATTTCCTACTTTCATAAAATCGTTTTTATGTTACTTTTTTTTAGAATAATATCCAATACAAGCCTACGTCGGCATATCATGAAAAAATGGAAAGTTACGTCCTTTTAAGTTCTCAAAACTCATTCTTGAAATTATGCCCTGGTCCTTTCGAATATCAAAAGAGGGGATTAAAAATAATTTTAAACAAGACAAGTTACACCAATGTTCATTAATATGCATCTATTCTATACCGGGAGTTAAACATTCAAGCGCAAAGCAAGTACTCGCTAATCCATTACACTACTTATCCATGCCGGCAACTAAAATTCATTTAGATGCAGCAGTTTGGAAGTTTATGAAATAGAAACCAGTATATCCTATAGACATTTATTAGTTACTATAAGAATATAATAGCTGCCTCTAAAATTATATTATACTTTTTAAAAACTCGGTAAATCGTTAATTTGCGCAACCTAAACGTAGAAATATCTCTAATTATAATTTCTGTTAAAATAATACCGTTTCATACAAAAAAATATATGTGTGTTTGGAACAAAAGGTAATTTTGACCCCTCTAATTTGAACTATTTCGATGGAATTTATACATACGTATTTTTTATAAGGGACCCACATATTTTCCTAAAATTGCATCCATTATAAATTCACATTTTAGCTTTACCTCCTGTGTAAAAAACACATTTCCCTTAGCTACATTTCAATTTCAGGATGGCAGAAATTTTAAAACATAATGTTTCAGCGGTTATGAATTATTGAAGAGTAATTAAAATTTTATAACTGAGAGAAAAATATTGCAAGTACATTTTATTTCAAAATATATTATTTTTTATAGAGACAAGAAACAAATGGGGTTTTTAAAAAATGTTTAAATAAGTTGTTTAAATGTTCTTTTATGCCAGTGTTGGTTTCTTAGAATTCTAGAGCTGATTTGTTAAAATACTACATGTGACGATTTAGTAGTTTTGAAAATATTCGAGAAACATTACAATTTTACACTATGATATCCCGAGTTGAAAAAATATCAATTAACTCTACTTGCCGACTTACCTGAACATGTTAAAATTTATCTTCAAGGCTTAGTCTATATATTTCATATTTTCCATTTATATAGAAATGTTTTACTATTTCAATAAAAGTCAATGTATCATATTTATTTATAGATAGTAACCTGTATATAATAATAGCTCTATCTTCAATAACTAGCTTTCATTGGTGTGATTTAAATTATATGCTTTAAAAATCCCATTCATTAAGTGTTTAAACTTACTTTTTAACTTTATTGTAAGTTTCTAATAAAACTGTAGAAGTGTGTGTTATTCGAGTACATTCCGAGGATGCTTTGTTACAAAGAGATCCAGTATATTTACTCGTATTCGCAGTTTAAGTGTAGATGATCTGAAAAGCACAAACGAACGCTTTAATATTCATAACTTTAAAGCTCTTTGTGGTTAACTATAAATTATTTAGCTCTTGAAAGGATTCCTCGGTAATTTTATAAAATCCACGTTTGTGCTAGTAATAGCGCGTCTGCGGTTTTTGTGTTCATAACTTTTAATTTTATTTTGACCTTATTTTATCAATAATGTCAGACAAATATAAAATTTTTAACCTGAAAATAAAATCGTACCCTTTCATTAATCCTATTACGACATATGAATTGAGGCTGAGACTTCATTCGGTTCTGATTTACATTCCAGCTATTGGGAACTAAAGAAACGTTGTGATTTCTTCTTTACTTCGGTCGTCATTAGTTAAATCTATAATAATTAGCGGCGTTGTCTTGACGGACTGACGTCAACCAACAGCCCAAACTATTAACGATAGATTCACTTACCATTTCAACAGGTAACAGTAATAGAAAAGCAATTACATGAAGCGCGCAGGGGCGCGGGAGGTGCGCCTCATGCTTCGTGCGCGCTCGAGGCTTTGCTTAAAAATCAAGATTTCGACGTTTTCAGTTTTTTTTTTCGCTAAGGAAGTAATTGGCTATTGTTTCTTAATACCTTCCAGTTTGTTCAAAGCAATAAAAAAATCGATTTTTTCCAACCTGCTACAGTGGTGTTACCACTAAAATCGATTTCGATGAAACTGTATACACACGAAGAGGAAGTTGTCTGGTGTGAAATAGGCTACTTTTTTAAATTATTGTTTCACGCGGACGAAGTTGTAGCTGTATAAATTTCTTATCTTAAATAAATATGCTGAAATGTGGGAAATTGTTAGTTCTAAATTCAAAGTTTTTCTGGCACAAAATTATGCCAAAATCTAAAAATCCAAAAAAAGTCTAAAACATCGAACATTCGTCATCGTCATCATTATCATCGTTAATATATTATGTTACTTCGCTTGAAAATTACTTCGTGTGTCCAAAATTTTATTTAAAATTAGATTGTGTAGAAAATATATTTTTTCACTTAAATAAAGCTGTTAATCTCTATGCTAGAATATAAATGAGTAAATATCAACACATACTAAAATGGCCATGGGAATATCATTGGAGACTGATTTTGATATCGTTCTAGGTTAATGATCATAAATTTTCTTAAATAAATATATTAAAGTTATCTATGAGCGATACTAGAAAATATATCTACCTAGGCATAATAGAAACAACTGACTCATAGTTTTATGTTTTATGAAGTATTTTGAAACAAAAATTATTCTCGTGAATTTAGAACATGGCAGTGTCAACCAGTTTTTAAAGTTTCTACAATACGAAAATAAATTTCCTGAAGATATTCATGAATGAATGATATAGTCCACATCATGTTTTATAGTAAAATATTGGTCAAACCAATTTTGGTGGGATCCTCAATCTATTTAAGGCAATTCAAGAAACTGAAGTCCTTCAATTGCAATTAATTGTTGGTTCCTAAAGATCATCACTTTAAAATGTGTTGTTTCTGAAGGATTAAATATATCTGCACATTTTGGCAATTCTATATAATATACTAGGTATGAGTAACGTTGCAGCTAAATGAGTTCCAAGATTATTCAACAAGATTGTTGAACAAAATCCCTTTCAGCAGCAAATTTCGCAGAGTCATTTGGAAGCTTTGGTTGCAGACCCTAATTTTTTCTTTAAGACAGATGATGAGATTTGCGTATATCACTGAAATCAAGACACAACATTGGAGTCCATGAAATTAGTCTATAAGGACTTTTCGCCTCCAAAAAAAAAACTATAATTCTTGTACTGGATAAGTTTACAGATACCGTTTTATTAAAATTTGCATCACACCTTTATTCTTTACTTTAATTGGACACATGTTACAGTGGAAAACAATAGATAATTTTAAGTTACTAGACCATTTTTTTTTATTATTATTTAAGTATCCTATTAGAAGCAACCGATAAATCCCATTGAGACGCGTCACATTTGTTTCATAATTATTTTAAATCCCCTGCTCGGATCTATTCAAACATTTTAAAACGTAGAGGAACTGGATATTTACAATCTCTAGTTGGTTAGTTGTTCTACATTACATGTTATTAAAATTTTATTATATTTTGATAACCTCTACGAAGTTTATTTTAGATGTTTTTAAAAAGCTATAAAAAAAAAGTTTTGTCTGAAAGAAAGAATTTCTTCCTCCTAAAAAAACATATTACATACAAAGTACTTAAAATACTTCGAAATTAGTTGCAAAAATAATTTCAATCCAGCGTTTTTACCATTTTCGCTTAAATGTTTTTCTCAGACGCAATGAAGAGCAAATAATCAAGATACATTAAACTATGTCGAAATCAAAATAATATTTTGTTTTCTACAAATAGTGTTATTTTCAACAATGTGACTACCATATATATCGTTTATGATTTACCCCTTATAACACCTGAGAAATACATTTAAAACTAAGTTGAATTATAGATATTTTCACTTTCGAATTGGAGGAAAGCATAATTTTAATTTCAATACCAAGAAATCAGTTGTTTAAAACATATGAATTTCCTCTACCAATTTAAATATATTTCCATAAGACTAAGCTAAATTCTGTATTCCATTTTGTTGTACGAAGGCGGAATTCAAATTTATGATTTTATAAATACATTTGTAATGAAATATTGGTTCAGAAAGGTAAATTTATTTAGCCTTTTCGAAATAATAGAAATCTTAATTCAATTTGAAACAAAAATAAAGAATCATAAAAAATAAAGACTATTAATAAGTATGTCCATATAATATCTTCTAGCTAGGTTTAAAAAATTATATTTTCTTTTTTTAAGGGGACAGCTTCCCTAAAATATGAAGTAGATAATTGATTATAATTTATTTAAATATTATTACATATTATTATTTAATAATATTTCTCTCATTTCGTGACTATTGATACAGTTTAAAAGTAATAATTGGAGAAAATTTATATAGCGAACAAGAGGTTATAATATTTTCACGTGTTTTTAATTACACTAGACAACAATCTTTAGTTTATTTGTTATATCTTGTATAAAAAGTGCTTTTTTTATTGTTAATTTTGGGATACAGAACATCATTATAAAGAAATTAGAAACTTAGTTGCAGTTTTCAAGAACAAGTTTTTTTATTTTTAATAAAATAATAAAAAATACATACTTCTACACTTGTAGAGACACTAAATATCCAGTCTTTTTGCTTTTCTTTTATGAATTGTTTCTGGAGCATCTCTTACAAGAGTCCAACAGTAATTAGCAAGCATGGAAGCATTCCACTTTCTCTGTACCTTGTCTCTATTGTTGATTTATTCTGATGGAAGCGTTCGCCGTGTTCATCACTTATAGCTCCGCAGATGTCAGGAAAAAAGTCCAGAGTAACGTAATTGTCAGCTTTCCGAAGAAATTAGTGACCACAAGGCAAAAGTAATTTTTTTTCAATATCTGATGGAGTGTTGTCAAAATGTTTGTCTTTCAGAATATTTTGAATCTGTGGCCCAACAAAAATACCTTCTTTAATTTTTGCTTCACATAGCCTTGGGAATTTATGACACAGATACTGAAAAGCTTACCCATTTATATTCAGTGCCTTAACGAAGTTTTTCATTAGGCCATTTTGAAATGCAGTGGTGGCAACAAAATCTTCTTGGGTCTACTAATGGCATATGTTGTACATTCTTTTCACCTGGCTTTAATGATTGTCGAATGGACAAGTCTTTTCTCTTGTAACGAAGTGCGTTTGTGCCCGACTATATCATTCACACAAAAAAAAACAAAACTTGCTGTAGCCTAGCTGTAACCCAGGTAAAAGTGTAATCAACTTTAAGTCGCCACAAATCTGCCATTGGCTCGCTTGTCAGTAGGTATTTCATATTATCGTGTGATTCTTTCATGTGAACTGCATATCGAACAGGAATAGACGATAAATTATTTCCCATATGAAATAGTACTGCTTTTAAACTCGATGTTGGAGTGCCTGTAAACAATCTCCATTTCTTTGGCTTTTAGTTTATATTTAAAGCCGCCAATAAACCGCTAATATTATTGCTGAATACCAAGTTCTTTTCCATGTTAAAAAATGGCGCTAGGCCTTTATGGCGTTTACGAAAAACATATACGGAAACATTGTCTTCTAATAAGTTCAACTGCTGTAATCTTGATCCTAGTTACTCTGCTTTACTTTTTGGAAGTTCTAAGTTTCTCACAAGATCGTTTAATTCGGATTGAGTTTTTTATACGGTTGGCGGTATAACGCACTGGGTATGAAATCAGGATCTCTTGATGTTGGTGGCATATCTTCTTGAGGAATCGTTGTATCGTTCTTATCTGATTTGTAAGTAAATCTCTGGGGTTCGTCACTAGGAGGCACAGGTCTCATGGCAGATGGTACATTTGGATTGTTGATAACCGACTTTTCTTCTTAAGGTGCGTATAAATATGGCGAGTCGAGCTCGAGTCGAGCTTCCAACGAACTGATCTTTGTCGGTTCGAACCCTTTTTCGCCGCCCGGCGGCAAAAGATATTTATTGCATCTGGACGTTGTAAACCAATAAAGGGTAAAGAAAAAAAATATTTTAGTTTTGATTATTTTCTTTATATTCCGAAATGAAATGTAATTAATTTTTTCTTATTTTCCAAATATTTAATAATGAATCCCGAAATCAGCTTATGTGGGGTTCAACATAACTGTGGTGCCGGGACATTAGAAATAAATCTAATTTTTTAAGTGATTTTATTTACATATTATCTCCTATATTTATAAATAAAAAAGATATCTTTTTGTTCTACTTTTACAAGATCTATTAATAAATCTTGGAAATCAGCCTTTACATGAGTTTGTGTTTTCCCGTTCACTGGCCATTATTACAATACCTCATGCTGTCAAATTTGCTGAAATTTTTTTATTATCATATTTTCCTTATATCATTATATTCCGAAATAAATAAGAGGTAGTTTTTCCTATTATCGAAATATTACTTAAGTAATCTCGAAATTAGCTTATACGTAGGTTGTCAGTAATCTGTTCACGGTTCAATACGGCAGTTTCAGGTTGCTAAAAAAGAACCTACTTTTTTCAGGAGTGTTATTTTCTAATTATCTTTAATATTTCAAAGTAAAAAACGAAATTTAACCGGTTTATTTACTAGTTTGTTTGGCGATGATTGTCGCGGCGAGTGTGGCTGCACCGATGCGAACTTCAATTAAGTTTTTCTTTAATAACATAGTCAATGCCATTTCACCAGTCCTCGCTGATAATTTTTTTTAATGTATGTAAGAAATTAACGTATTCCTTATAGTTTACATTTTGGGTTATCCCGAGTTACGAATTAGTTGTGCCCATATAAGTTTAATGGATTTTAATTAATGTGTTCGAAGCACAACATTTCCAAGCCCATTCGTCTATCACATGTTTCTTAAATTGTCTTTCTTTCTAATTTGCAATTTTTACAAGTTTCTTCTTTAGTAAACCGTTCATAGAGGAAATATATTTTTTTAATAACCAATTTGTTATATCGCTTTTTCAACTATGTTATTGGCAACTTTTCCACCAGTCTAGAATGATAACTGGCGTTATCCAAATCTACAACTGACCTCTCCTGAATCAATCGTATCATTTGATAAAAATATCTTGGGAAGATATCCGCCGTCATTTATTCACGTTAATCTTTGGTAGATTTCGATTCAAACTGCTGCAAAACTCCTATAAATTCCCTCCAATATGAGTTGTAATGAGTTTGTGACCCTGAGCGGATAAGAGTTTTAAATCTGTCTTTTAAGAATGCTTCACGAAAAATTGCTGTATCTTCATACATTTCTTGTACTATGTGTCCTGTACTAAGACAAATTACATCCACATGCCTTCCCTGTGGTATTTTCTAATTTCCCGCAAATACCGTTTTCTCTAAAAGTATTTCCTCGGTATCACCTCTATTTTCACTTTCCCTACGAGAAATTCATTTTGTTAGCACTTTTTACAGATTGGTTTTTCACATTCTACTCTTGTTTCATAACTTTCAAAACTTTATCGAGACTTGCTTTTTATTTTCTAACTAAAAACTTTCTAATTCGTTAACGTGTCTTCTTAGTATGTTTTTGAAGCATTCTTATATTTTTTTCTTCTAGGGTACGGTACAGGCTAGCATACAGTTCCACTTTTCCTTTCCTTACTTCACCTATAAGTTGTAGATTCGCTAAGTTTTGGAGTAAAAGTAGAAATTTTCAATAGCTAGCACTGAAAGTTGTAAGATAATAACATAGCAAGGCCTTACATTTATACACATCTGAAGTATACTTAAAAATGGCATTACTGTTAATTGCCCAATTGAGATGTATACTTCTAAATCTAATTATCTTTTAAGTATACAACTCTTTCCTCAAATACATACTTCAGACACATACAATATCTACCCCTTGCGTTATCCAGTCATCTCCAAAAGAAAAATATATTATCAGCGACCCATTTCCATATGGCCGACGCACTCGAAATTTTCTTCTCGCTGGTCTCTGCGAATTTTCTGACGCAATTTCATTTCACACATTTACTTCTTTTCTTCTCTAAAATTTTTGTCCGTAACTCACAAATTTTGGAATTGTTTTCAGGTCCTCTATTTTCTTTCGATCACTCCATATTCACTTATGAACAACTTTTAATCAATTAATGCCAAGTGATAAATAAATTTCATTTCATTAACAAAAAAAATAAGAAAATCTCGTGTCTTCAGTCTCACTGCAAAGTAAATTTTTTCGAAAAAGCGTGTCATAAACCCGTCTCACTAGATTAAAAAAAACCCTTTGAGTTCGCACCAAAAAACCGACAGAAAATGGATCGCTGCGAGTCTCGGTCGAGCTACTCGAAAACAATAGAACTATAAAAATATTGACTTCTTGTGACCCAACTGCATTTATTACCTCATTTCAAATTTGCCGACGATGGCCCTCGATAACAATAGAAATCGGCAAAATTTCAAAAGAGTCTCGTTCGAAGCTCGAAGCATACTCGACTCGAGCTCGACTCGCCATATTTATACGCACCTTTAGATACACCTGTGCCTTGCCCAACACTTGAAGGCTCTCTCCAGTTTGTTGGGACAGCAAACCGCATAGATCATTTTTTATTATTTAATCAGTTTCTCAGACTTGAAGCGCATGCATTACAGCAGATATGTGGCGCCCATTGTTTGCCTTGATCCCCAATATTGTAACCGAAATAAAGCTCATATGCCTTTTTTATCAATGGGGTAATAGACCTCATTTGAGACGCAAAAGTCACTTCACCACAAACATAATTGACGTGGTCTGAATTGTTTACACACTTTCGAGACATTTTATAATCCCAACTATTCGATTTGACTCACTAACTTCGACTGACTAACTCCTCCGCTTTGTAGCTGCTCATATATCAAAATACATTTTCTACATTTTTAGAGAATAGCCGAGAATTTTCTATTCAATTCCATAAAATTCGCGATAGTGGCGTTTGTCATTTGTTTGTGTACAGGGGCTGTTCAGTACAAAGCAAACAAAGAAGTCGATTTACATGGATTTATATCTCCCTTATTTTAAGCTCTGAGGAGTTGGAACTTCGTGTATGGGGGGTCATCCCTGGAGATCCTCCATACAGTGTTGCCAAGTTGTGTAAAACGTATATTTGACAACGTCGTACTTCTCTATTGTTATGGAAATACAAATATAGCACGTGCATTCTTGCTGTTACATTGTTAATATACAGGGAGACATGACATCACGCATCTCTAAAACTTGAACTAATATTAAAAAGATAAGTTGGGTTTCGATTTTAGCACATCAAAAATGGTGAGATTTAGTCAATTTTATTCTAGATACATTTTGGCTGTTGTCCAGTGTTATCTAAGAATTTTTTTGACAATAGTACAAGTTGTTTTAAATGGAGAAAAACCGTATTATAAAAACAACTTTATTGAAGATAGTAACAAAGACTTTTTATGTAACAGTTCATATTTATTACTTCGATTTAAATGGATCGTTTGATTTCCTTTACCAAGATAATTTCACGTAATTTTATTGCATTAAATTGACTCTGACGCTGACAACATTGTGTTCGTTTGTGAAATTTTACATTTGTACATATATTTGTAAATAAATAAATAAAGGCTTTATTGTCATGAATTTCATAGGTTAAACATTACAACGTCACAAATTCAATTATAGATATGGATACTTACACAGTCACATTCATAAATACAATTCTTGTGGACATACGCACACTTTTAAGACTAATCCTACACATAAAAAACAAATCCAAATCCAAAAAATATAAGATAAAGGTCTTCAGTTTTTACACAGTCCCCATCCATTACCCAAAATTATAATATTCGTACAATGAATAAAAAGCATTTTCCAGTAAAAACATCTTTAATCTTTTTTTGAACAATACCTGCAATTACTTTAATATGATTAGGTAATGCATTAAACATTTTATTACAGTTAAAAATTCCTCTCATACATCAGGGTTTGATACTGGGGAATGCTGAGGTTGCTGTGGCCCCTTGTGGTCATGTTATTATAAAATGCTCTTTCCTGGGAAACACCTGTGCACTTTTCCTAACAAACAAACAAATAGTCAAACTATATAAACAAAGAAATGCTAAAATTTGCATGGATTTAACGTGTGGTTTACAAGACTCTGCTAGAGAGATCCAGCTTTAACCTTATTATGCTCTTTTGTGATATAATCACTCTGTGCCAACCCACAGAACCAAACCAAAATATTATGCTATACTGAATTGCTAGCGAAATAGTAAACTTTAAGACTCTCCAGACCTACCTGGTTATTCTCATTACATAACATGACTTAATTCCCCTTTTTACCACACTATTAATATGTTCCTTCATGATAAAGAGTCCTGTATCACATCTAAAAATTTCATCATATCTACTTGAGGGACTGTTTTGCTTGCAAAGAAACATATAATGATTGATACTAATTTTAAAAAATATAAAACAATTTCTTCAGTATTTAATTTTAAGTAATTATTCACGCACCAAGTATCCATCCTTGCTACAATTTCACTGAATTTTTTTGAGGCACTCGAGATATTAGTATCTGCCACAATGCAGGAAGTGTCATCTGCCAATTGAAAAACACAATCGGAGCCCAGTGATTCTCCTAGATTATTCACAAAAAGCAAAAACAATATTCACCCCAGAAGTGACCCGTGAGGTACGTCTCCAAACACAGGAAGGGGCTCTGAATAGAAAACTTCCACACTTCCTGAGACGTTAGATGTTATTTTTACTCGTTGAGTTCTATTCATTCTATCCTTAATTTCGTACATATTTAATTTTGAAAGTAACAAATTGTGGATAATCATATCAAATGCTTTCGGTAGGTCAAAATAGATGCACTTACCAGCCTACCACCGTCAAGCTCCTCCATAACCAATTTAAAGACTTAAAAATAGCGTCCTGTGTGGATTTGCCAGGTAAAAAAAAAATGTTGATTCGGAGCAAAGACTTTTTCCCTATGAAAGTAATTCAACAATCTAATATATATACCACGTTCAAAACTTGTAGTTTGATTCCGTTCTGTCACTCTTCTTATGTATGGAAACAATTTTAACATCCTTTAGTAGAGCAGGAAATCTACCTTGGAGAAAACAATTGTTAATGCCATCCGTCAACGGATAACAAATCATACTTCTTTCAACAATATTGCTGGTATTTTAACAATACCAGTCGAGTGCTTAGGTGGAATTTGCATAATAATATTTGTAACTTCATCTGGTGTATAGGGATCAAAAATATACTAGATCTCAGACATCTGCCGACTCTATCCTGATCCTCTAACTTTGAACATAATTTGTGGCCACTCGAAATCTGTCACCAAATAACTCTGCGATGGTTTTCGTATTCGTAATCAAATCCCCGTCGCTCACTAACATTATCTCCCTAACAGGCTTGCCAGAATTTTGACCATTCTAAAGTAAAGCCCATGTTATTATTTTATTTTGAAAGTTTTGAATCTTATTATCATTGTAAGCTATTTGGCATTAATTTATGTAAGACTTCTTTTCCTCTTGATACTTTTCTAGAATAATCTCATTTTGAGTTCTCTTACCAATCTCTTATTTTTTGGGACCAATCATGCATTTTAGGGGTGACCCAGTTTTTACTTCTATTGACAGTCACATTTGATTTCAAAAGTGGGAAATTTGAGTCAACATAAATATAATACTTAGTGTCAATGTCTTCAGCTTCAAGACACGTTGCTAATTTTCACCTTGCATCTAGTATCTGAAATTACTTAAATTCGGTTCATAGTATCTGCGTTTAAAAGTAGCTATCCTGTTCTAATTATATATTATCAACATTATCTTTGATTAAAAATACATCTGTGAATGAGATAAGATATCTTTAAGATATTCCAAAGAAACCAAAAGAAAGAAGTAAAATATTAATTTATTTGAAAATGTATCATTTATTTATTTTTAAAAATAATAATGAATATATATATATATTACTATTTTATTAATTTTTTTATTGTTAAGGCTGAATATATATATATATATATATATATTACTATTTTATTAATTTTTTTATTGTTAACGCTGAATGGAATTTTTCCCTACAAAATTATTTTATGCCTCCATACTTGCAATTTGCAAAAAAAAAGTTTTTAGTTTTCCAAAAATTTTCAGCTAAACCCATTTCATAAAAATTTATCTTAATTTTGTTTCGAATTGTATGAAAAAGATTGTAGTCTGGCTGTGAGATTTATTGATTTTCCCCAATATTTTATTTAACCGAAAATGACTTAAAAGAAACTAAGATTATATATTCTATTAAATTAGTATTTTTTAAACTTTTCATGACGAATCTTCAAAATTAAAAGTTCAACAATCAAATCCTTTTAAAATATTCTTCATTTTTATATATTTTCATTAAAAGATAGTGTTTTTATAATGTCTTGTCATTTCAGAATATTCAACACGGAGGAAAAGACAAGCGATGTTGCTGGGTTTGTGTGCCTTGTCCTACAGGAGAAATTTTGGTAGATGTCGGGGAAAGTTGCAGAAAATGTCCCGAGGGATACATACCTAATATAGACAAGACAGGTAAGTATTTTCTTCTTATTACTTAAAAGCAAAAATATTACTAATAAAATTAAGTAATCATGCCTTTTAACAAAAATTCCCATGATTCAATATAATTTCGTAATGATAAGAAATAGGTGAAAAAAAATTCCCTAGATAATAAAAAGCTACTCTGTAAAACGAACTTGCAAATACCGTATTTTATTTAGGAGAAACAATTCACATGTTTATTATTTTCCGTACGATTAATAACATAGGTCTGCTAATTGGGAGATCGTGAAAACTGAGAAGTTGGATCAGTTCTTGGGTATTTTTTATATAGAATTCAAATCGGGCCTCAAAACGTACTCATCATGTCAATATTTTGAAGTATTTGAGGTTAAATGGCCAACAAATGGCATTTTTGGCTGTGAGGTTGTGTATAGGAAATATTGATGCTATTTTTCTCCTTCAGCATTCATTTCTCGATTGCTCATCTCCAATTTTTCTTATCGGAGTTACGGCTTTTTAAACGTTTCAGTTTTACATGATTTGTGGTATAAGGTTGTTAGGTTTCGATGATAAAGTTAAATATTTCGTGGTTTATTATGTAAAGGCTTATGTGTAAAATGACCTTGAATATTTAATATTCATTTAATTCATCTATTTTTGAAAAGTTGTAACTTCGAAGAAAAAGACCGTAGATCGGCAACTAAAAACATATTGTGAAGTGAAAAGAATTAAGCGATGAAACCAACAGAAATTAAGTAAAAAATGTTTTTTCTAAGTAATCTCAAGTTTAACAAAAAAAATTGTTGGTCATTTAACCTCAAACATCTGCAACTCTTGACGTGAGGGATATATTCTGGAGCGAGGAGCGGATTCTACCCAAAAAATTACTTCAGAAACACAGTCTACGTTTTAAATGACGTAAACTTGCAGATCTATGTAATTGTCCCAGCATTTTGCCTTCTTTTTATTATATTTACCCATTTTTGAATATTAATATAAAGCAACAAATATAAAAAATAAGCCACCACATTAATCTGTTCTTAAGCTCCACATAAAAAAGATAATATTAACCATTTTTTCACATAATAACTATATATTACCTAAAACACCGGCATCTCAAGTATTTCTTAGAAGTGGGAATTTTTTAAGAAATCATCAGCATATTCTGTTATATATCTAATTCAAAATTAATATTTTTCTTGCAGCTTGTCAACTTCTACCAATCAAATTCGTCCAGTGGACTGATCGCGCAGCTCTTATTGCAATGACATTTTCTACACTTGGATTTTTGACCACTTCCTTCGCTTTAGCAATCTTTGTAAAATATAACAATACTCCAGTAGTCAGATCTTCGACTAAAGAACTATGTTATATAATATTAGCTGGAATGACAATCGCCCATGCTTCTATTTTTGCTATGTTAGCAAAACCAGCTATTTTAAGCTGCGCCATGACGAGATTTCTACCTGGAGTAGGTTTTGCAATGATATATTCCGCTCTACTCACAAAGACTAATAGAATAGCGAGGATATTAGCAGGAAGTAAGAAGAGATTTCCTAAAAGAAAACCACTTTTTATGTCAGCCGCTGCTCAAGTAGTTATAACTTTATTTTTAATTAGCATAGAAGTATTCGTTGCAGGAAGCATGTTACATTATCAAGTACCTGATATAACATATGTGTATCTCTCCGACAGAATTTTGCTTGAGTGTAAAATTTCCTTAGAAGGAATAGTTATACCGCTCGCATTTGATTTCCTTTTAATATTATTGTGCACGATATATGCGGTAAAAACAAGAAATGTTCCAGAAAATTTTAACGAAGCCAAGTTTATTGGATTTGCAATGTATACTACGTGTGTTATTTGGATTGCCTTTGTGCCTATATATTATGGAAGTGGAGCCAAGGTAAGAACTCTTAATTTAATTAAAATATTGCTTAGTTTATATTTAAAAATTATTAGATATTTTCCTTTACTTCCTTTTTAAAATAGGTAATTGTCACATTTTACCCTAATTTAGTAGAAACTATATCTATTTTTTTTATCAGAATTTTACGTAGCTAGACTCATTCTCAATTAAATGAAAGAAGATAAAAGAAGTATTTAAGTGCGATAGAACTGTGACCGTATTTTATGTATCCTTTAACTGAATATCTGGCAGTTACTTAAAATAGTTGACTGTTTTTCCCCCGTGTTGCACAAAAACATATTTCATAGGAATACAAAAGGGTATTTAGTTATTTAATGTTTTATTGAAATTCTTTACATAGACAAAACTGAAATTACTTGACACTGCAGCTCCACTTGTCGATAAAAGTTATTTTATGGAGATTTATTGTAGCATGATACATTTGTCGGGGCAGTTTGGGTATTCTGAGACATCTTGTCTAAAATACTATGTTTACACAATTAGTTCCCTTCAAATGATTTGGCAACCACACTGCTGATGGATGAGATAAACATAGGTTTTTAAACGCATTAATGTAAGTTTATTTTACGTCGACGTCAAAACCACTGTAAATCTTATTATCCTGCTGACATCGTCTATCGTGATATTTTTAAAGCAAGTTTTAGTTTAAGATTTATCTGGATAATTATTATCACTAACAGAACAGTTACCAATATTGTGTCTCAGAATTTCAATTGAATTGACTGTTATGTTTTTTATCTGTATACGTATATTTTATAGGGAAAGTTATTTTTGGGTTATGTATATTGGAGTTGCCACAATTATTAACGGATGTTTATATTTATTTTTCCTATAACGTCTGTAGAACTTGCTATTCAACCTTGTGCTACATATCAACTATTAGCTTATTGCCTTTTTTTTTTCTTCATCTCCCTCTTGGCTCTCTGAATCTTCGTTCCTTCTCTATCACATCTTGTCTTAGTATTTTGTATACAATTTGTCTTACTTTCAGGTTTTAGGACAATTATGGTGTTAAAGTTCTGTTACTGGATTTAACTGGTCCAGTATTTTAAGCTTAGTCTGATATGGGGCTTATTGTTGTTACTACTATGCAATCTAACTATGAATATCACCCAGAACAAATACCTGCAAGGTTAAATCGTGTCAGCTATTTTAACTTTAGTCCCTAGATAATATGTTTATTTTTGAAATATTTACATAATGCTACATTACTTAATGATTATTTACTGGTTTCGTGACGCATTTTAATAATTTTTTATAGCAAGTCGTATTTGCAATAAAAGTATAGGTTTGTTGTATATTTTCAATATTTTGGTCACATGTTGATAATAGTATACTACTTATAGATGCAAAAGATTTTTTCTTTAAAGTAAGTTTAAATATTCTTGGTTTTCAACTTGTACCTTTCATCTCTTTGTTTAGTTTTTATCTCAAAGTTTGGTTATTTCTCAGTGATAAAAACATTTTTTAAGAGCCGTAAAAGTTTCTTTTCTCTTAACATTGAACTATCCCATTACAATGTAGAACATTCCTTAGAAGATTCAAAACTTCCTTTCTATTTAACAGATCTATGATTTAATTTTTTTTTCATATTTTTCTTCATTGCTCTACTTACACTAAATTTTCTTTCTTCGTCAAAAAATCTTCGAAACTATTATGACTTATTTCTCTAGTCAAATAGATCTAGACCTTTCCTGTTTCCCTTCAGCAATTTTCAATTTGGTCTCCTCTCATATAGTTCAAGCTTAAAGTGGATGGCACTATTTGTTTAGTATAACTTCCACTAACTCTACAAAAACTATCCGAATGGGCCAATTTAGGGTCTGGTAATAAATAACGAAAAAGTAACGGAATTGCGGAATAGCATGTAGTATGGTGCCCTTTGTGTACTCGCAAAAGAGATAGGAATTTTCTTCGACTCAAAACTGCAGTAAATTCTTATCTTTTCGGATCTACAATTTAGTAAATAATTTATTTCCATTCAGAGACTCCTTTGCCGCAGTGTGCTAAACAATTTACCACAAGTGGTTGCAACATTCGACAAAACAGTTATCAATCTACATGGAACAGACACACCCACTTTTGTAAACCCTACTATATTTTGATAATTTGCAGTTATATTTAATTTATAAGTACCAACTTCACAGTTGGATACCAAACTTCAACAAAAATAATACGAGCTTTTTATTGATTTCGGTATGTCTATAAATCAAAAGGTAACAATATGCTATGAAAATATAAACATATTTTTTTAAATTTAAGGTTGTATAAATTTTTTATTATTTCGATCTACCTATATAGGATCGCAGGAAATTATGCATTCAACTTTGGAAACAAATAGCTTCATATTTTGGTAAAAATACGAGGATTGTGTTAAGTTCTGATAAATTTACATCTGGTGTAAAAGTTTCTCCTTATTTATGTTGGCGTTTTGTTTGTAAGCTCTTGTAAATGTCGTTATAAACAAAAATTCGGGAGATTCAGGAAATGAATCAAGGTGATCGGGAAACCGTGATAAACCTACTGATATGTGTTTCCCTAAGATAGACTCTAACATTGACAGGGAAATTTACCTGTGTTCCTATTGAAAATATATTATGTTCCTCAATAATATGTAAAGCAGTTTCTTTTCGCAGTCGCAGATAGTAACGGTTGGTAGGCGTTGGCTCCGCCTCTCTCTCGAGCGCCGCCGTTGGTGTCAGTTTAAGCGTGGCATGCGTGTCGGTACAATGGTCCCACTTAAAGAGAGTTTTTCAACTAAAAGGAAGATTAAGTGCATCGTCTCTCTTATTTAGAGTGCCATTCTTTTCAATTTCGATAGATTCACGAATCAATCTTGCCTTGTAGTCTTCTATATTAGCGACTTGCTGGCAGGTGTCAAAATCTATTTTGTGTCCTGTTTCGTGCTGGTGTTGAAAAAGTGGCGATGTTGTATGTTTATTTCTTGTATTGAGAATGCCGTTTCTTACGTTAAAAACTCGGAGAACTTCTTTACTATTCTGCACTCCATAAGAATTGACAAGGACGACATCATTGCAAACTTCGACGTAAAATCCCTGTATCCGAGCATACCGATAGATGAAGCACTGGATCAGATCGCTCAAAGAGACGATTTCCCAACTCATATTATGGATCTCACCAGACATTGTCTTAAAAACGAATATTTTTTGTTTCATGGTCAAATATACAGGCAGATAGATGGTGCTATCATGGACTTTTCACTATCTCCAGCTATGGCCAATCTATTTATTATCTATTTCGAAACGAAAGCTCTTGAAAAATTTCTCCTCACACCCAAACTCTGGTGTCGCTACGTTGATAATGTATTTGTAATATGGCTTCATGGCAAACAACAGCTTAAGTACTTCCATAAGTTTCTTAATTCTATCCACACAAAGATACAGTCTACTCTGGAACTTAAGAAAAATAATCAGCTGACCCTAATATCAAGATCTCTTCACCCAACTGATGACCAAAGAATATAAAACGCACTGTCACACATAAAAAGGGCCCTCAAACAAAATAGCTATAAGACACCAGTCATAAATAAGGTAATAAAATTGCAACAAAAACCAACGCACCATACTTACTTATATAAAAAGCACAACAGACAGAATCGGCAGATTGCTTCGGACACATAACATATCTACAGCGTACAAACCACATAAAACAATAGGCTCTTCTGTAAAAAATCCTAGAGACAAAATCAATCTAGAAAATTAAGGCGTATATAAAACGCATGTGGTACCTGCAATACAATAAAATAATATCAGCGAGACTAGAAAAACATAAACTCAGTATAAGAAACAAACAGACAACATCGGCACTTTTTCAACACCAGCACGAAACAGGACACAAAATAGATTTTGACGGCTGCGACCAAGTCGCTAATATAGAACACTACAAGGCAAGATTGATTCATGAATCCATCGAAATTGAAAAGAACGGCACTCTGAATAAGAGAGACGATGCACGCAATCTTCCTTCTACTTGAAAAACCCTCTTTAAGCGGGACCATTGTACTACGCTTAAATAACACTAACGGCGGCGCTCGAAAGGCAGGCGGAGCCAACGCCTGCCAGCCATTACTATCTGCAACCGCGTATAAAGCACGCTGCACCTTGAACTTGTTTCAGTTAATCTACAACCAGCAAACACAGAAGATGCCAAAGGAGATTTTGGCGAAATGTCTGTAAACTTTTACAAGAAACCAAACGAACGCACGGATATATTCTCGGATTAATATTGATTCATTTATATATATATATATATATATATATATATATATATATATTATATTATATTGAAAAAATATTTATACTTTCATGTGTATTTCCTTTTTCCCAAGTCTACCCGTTATACAGGCTTTTATGATCTTTCGTCTATGTAAACATAAAACCAGGTATATGTCCATCGTTTTCTAACTTTTTTAGAATCCATAGCAGTCGATAACACCAGATTATTTTACGCATTAGTGTAAAAGTAAAATAACCAGCTAGTAGCAGTATTAGCGAGGAGTGCCCTATGTCGAAGAGTAGGGGTGAGTTATTCAGAGCGCCACTGCATGAAAAGCTAGGCTGAATGCAAAGACCTTTCACGACGTCGTTAGACACTAGCGTTCAACGTTACTCCCTAAATACTAGCAAGCTCAGTAAAAAAAATACCAACACTAGTATCATGTGGGACAAATAAAACTTGGTAAAGACAGTAATAATAAAAATATTTAATTAAAAATTTAAAAAGTGGAGTTATAGCATGAGCTAGATGTATTACTGTATAACAAACTCTCCGTTAAATTCACAACATAATTAAGAAATTCCAACATATAGGATTCCACACACAAAAGAGCCTACTTGCGTTATAACATAAAGCAAATACATTCATTCTATGATCATAGATGTGACTCTGGACTATAGCGCAACGCCTTACAATAATAAAGAATAAAATGGGTCGTTTCTAATAAATAAAAGTAATACTAAAGTTTGCCTCTCAAATAGTGAGACTGCCACTTGTTTGATTTCTCGGCTTAACGGTGTAGGCTCTATTTTAACATCAACAAGTATTCACAGAACACGAACAGTAATAATAGCCAGTAATAAAATGCCATGAAGAGAGGACCCATAATAAGAAAACTAGTAGAGTGAACACAATAAAAAGGATTCGTCTAATATAATTATAAAAATTCATTTAAAAAAATAGACAAATGAATTGATTAACCAACCTTCACCAAAATATCGAGAAATATTTAAATTTTAAAATACTACATCTTCAAAAAAAGAAATCGAAGGTGATTTTTAAGTTAAGATAACAGAAAAAGGAAAAATTAATTAAATGAAGTAATAATAATTTAATTTAAAATAATAAACTACTTTAACTAATAAACGCAAGATAAGCAAGTCCCCCCCCCCCAGGTGACTACTGATAATACTTTAATATAAGATAAAACATAAGATTTATTATAAAAAATAATTAGTTACTTAATTAAATCAACCATCAACTGGAACTAAAAAAACAAAATGGAAAATATTTGGAGATCTGGGAGCACCGATTGATGATCCCACATGTTTAGTTTATTAACCTTAATTCCTATTATATAAATCAGATTAGCAATAGAACAAATATAAACAAAATATTTTAACAAAGATTACCACAATATTATGAGGAAAGCCAGAACACACATTTTGGCATTATCCTTTTAAATAAATAGACTTTTAGCTGATAAAATTTAGAATTTCAAATTAATTTGGCTAGTTTAAAATACCTAAATATTGTGATTGGACACACAATAAAATAAACTGGAGTTGGACTGAAATACTTTGAGGCAACAGACATATCACAATGCTATGTAACACTAATTTCGCCAATTTTAAACCCAGAATAGCGACCAAAAATTGAATACAATTTAAAAGTACTTCAAAATACATATAAAAGGTTAATTAACTCATAAATTAGGGCTATCGTGATATACCTAAAAAGCAAATACGTAACAAAATATAGTAAATTTCATAATAAACCCAATATACAACTTAATAATAGTCTAACGTGGCAAATGCGGTTAATGAGATTTAAAACTATGGTCCGATTCAATTTGGGCATTAATTTTAAGAGGTAAAAATCAATTGTGAGCTTAAATTTTTGATAATTCTGAAATTCATGCAGAATTGATTTAATAAATTACAATTAATGGATCCTACCCGCTGTTGCTGAGGAGGGAAAATTACAAAATTTCTTCGTTAACACGTACAAACTGCCTAAAATCCCTGTCTCCAGGTTTATCCCTACAAAAAAAATAAACGCCAAACGGTAACTCAAAAACAAAATTAGCTGGATAATAAACGACCTGTCAGTCTCAAAATCCCAAAAAAATGTCGAATATAAATTGAGATGGAAGTCTGCAGCTGCTTCAGCCTAATCAATCCAAGAAGTGAAAGTCAAGGCAAAAGGCCTTCATTTATAACAAAGACCCTGCTTCCGCACTATACTGCTTCTGTTAGATGCGTTCAATCGACACGTTTGAAAAAAATTATAGCTCAAAAAGTAATGATCTTGGGCAATAACAGTCGGTTAAAGTAAATTTGGTAAATAAGCCAATTGATTAATCATTAGTATTTTCCGCTCAAAAATTAAGCAAGTATCCTAGTAGTTATTTTTAAATTAACGAAATACATTTCAAGCCATTGGAGTTTAGGCAACCAAAAACATTCCACTCGAATATTAGTAGGCAGGAAAAGAGAAATCTATGTGAATAAAAAAGGTAACTGTAAATTTAGCATCAATAAGAAAACAACTAAGCACAGTGTTGTCAAATACTAGAATAATGATCAAACTTAAAATAAAATTTACTAAAACTGTACTTTATGAAATACTTTTATTCAAAGAATCTATGAGAGATTCTGAAGGAAAATGATATTGTGTTGCTCATAACGTGAGTAATTGCAAAAATAAGGTAAAATTGACTTAATTAGACAGAATGAACTTAAACGGAAATTTGAACCATGGCATTATGATAGTATGCTTCTCAACAAAAGAAAAACAAATTAAAATAGATAACGGAATTTTTTCCCGACATAATTAGCGCCGCAGGTTCAACAAGCATCGAAGATCCTTGACAAATGAGTTCCCGTGGAAGATAAAAGAGACTCTATAAAAATCTTGAAAAACGAAACCAAACATCAGAAAAGACAAGTTATCTGTCCTAGCGAACCTAGAGAAATATTTCAGAATTAAAATTGTAGCGAATAAAGGAAATGTTTCAGTCGTAATAAATTGCAAAAAATTGACGAAATTCCAAGAAAAAGAAACTATACATGTCTTGCTACATCTACAGTTGAAGGCAGAATCTATCGCGTCCTTTAAAAACATTAACAGTACCTATATTCCTGAGAAGTCTCGTTAAGTTAACGCCACACCACCGTAAAACTTTACAACTTTTTGGACTCACAGAGATTCATAAACAAGGTATGTATTTACGACCTATTACAAGTGTTATGAACTCTCCGACTTTTGAGTTTGCCAAGTGCCTTCTTCCAATCCTGAAACTACTACAAGGAAATACATCATCCCAGGTTAGGAACTCGCAATATTTCGTAGAAATTATGTGTGAACTGAATGTACGAAAAGAAGACTTTTTTAAAGGTTTGACGTGGAAAGCCTATACACCAGTTAAGGAACCACTAAAGGTCATTAAAAAGAAACTTGAAGAGGACCAGACCTTAGCAGAAAGAACATCACAACCACACGCCATCATGGACTTGCTGGAATGTTTTTTGATCAATTCCTATTTCCCAGAAAAGCAAAACTCTTTATGTAGGATGATGGACCTCGAATGGAATTTGCAAATGAAAAACCAAATTTATAACTTAGATACGTAGACGACCCTTCGTTATCTGGAATGGATACGACAAAGAACTTCAAAACTTTCTTTCTTATCCTAACAATATTATCCTATTAGATTCACTATGGAAAAGAAAGTATAAAATAAATTACCATTCTTAGATGCTTTGGTTAAAAGAAATGGCAGACAAATTTAAAACTCAGTTTCCGAAAATCCACAAACACAGGACAGTATCTAAACTATTTATCCAACCACTCCAATAACAAACATCGAATTATAAGAAACCTCGTAGATAAAGCATTAAATCTTTTCAACTGCAACGAGAACTTAATGAAAAAAATAGATTACATTAAAAGTGACCTGATCGCCAGTAAATCTGGCGAATAAGATTCTGGAACAACGCAGAAATTGGACAAGATCGATAACGAACGAGGAATGAAAACCAGTGATGAACATCTTCTATGTTAAAGGCATCTCGGAAAAAGTTAGAAGAATAGGAAAACGATATAACGTTAACATTGTTTTTAATTGAAATAACTCTTGGGGAAGCCAGCTTACTAGGGTCATGTGAATATGACAACTCATGTTGGCGGAACAAAGATACCCCTTGTAGTAAGAACACACCTTGTGAAGAAATAGAAAAATTTGGTGACGCCAATCATGCCGGAATTCATGGACATCACATAAAAGGGTCCGAAGTTAGACTCCTACACCGAGAACAACACTGGAGAAAACGGAAACTCAAAGAAGCCGGGGTTATACATAAGAACCCTAATTGCTTTAGTAAACTATCTTTAGATATAAGAAAAGCGTGAAAACCACTTTTTTGTAATTATAAACTAAAAATAAATGCAGCATAAGTGGGACGGTAACGTAGCATGCATGATTGCACTCATCTCGGTCACACTCCACTGCAACTACTTTAAGTATAGATAATTGTTTGCTTAAGAATTTCTTCAGTTTCACTTAAAAACGGTTAGAGGTGACTACTTGCTGAAACATCTTGACATTCAACAAAAAATAAAGACAGTGACCTTCAAACACACGGATCATTTTTTTTAAGTACAAGAGCGGGGCAGGTACTTAGAACGTTTTCGAGTCTCATATTTTGTTTTACAACCCTGACCTTCGCGAATGTGACATACTTCCATATTACATGAGTGCTTTTTTAGCTGACAGTGCACTGTGAGAAACCCTGTGATCGCAGTTTTCATGTAGATATCATCAGATGCCTTTTGCTTGTTTCCACCTCCGATTGATTCAATAGCTGCCTGAAAATTTACAGTTTAAGGTTTCGTCCCATCGAATTATAAAAAGGTGATGGACGTAATTTCTAATTGGTTTTTTCGTTGCTGATTTAGTCATAGCTGCTAGTTGGTCTGACGCCATCTTCATCTGAGCTGCATGTTTGATTGATTGATTGATTTATATTAATTAAAGACACGTCAACCCATGAGGGTTTTTTGGTGTCTATAGAGAGAAGGCGTTAAAATGAAATTTCATTCCTCAGTGTGCTGTTCAAAATAAATATATAAATAAATAAATAAAATATTAAACACATATTAGTAAAAACAAGGGACATAAACAGAAGACAAACAGAGTTATATATTAAAGGACTAACATGTTTATACATGTATGTGCTATTTAAGGTTTATATATGAGGTAACAGAGAGGAGTCTCGAAGGAAACAGAAAATTTTCATAGTGTTTTCATAAGAGAGTTTCTCCTTTAAGGTGCCCTTGATGTCGAGTTCAATCAGTTTACGAGAGTATTTAGGGCAGAAGTCCAGAATGTGTTTTACTGTTAGAGCTACCTCACATTGATTACATAGAGGGGGATCAGAGCGATCAATAAGATGACCGTGTGTTAATCTAGTGTGGCCAATTCTGAGTCTGGCCATAACGGACAGGGGTTTTCTAGGAAGGCTCTGAAGAGCAATATTAGTGTGAATTGTGTCTTTTATTTCATGTAGTTTATTTTCTTCCAATTGAAGATCCCATTCTAACTGCCAAAGAGCTCTTATTTTATGCTTGGAGAAGATACGAAGATCTCCGGGTCAGAAGGTTAGATTAACAGAAAGAGAGGTGGGGTCACCCTTTGCCAAAGTGTCGGCCTCTTCATTTCCTCCGATGCCCACATGACTAGGTATCCATAGAAATGATACTTTCTTTTTTTGTATGCTTATTCTTGTCAGATTGTATTTTATGTTTAGGATCAAAGGATGAGTGGGATTATATGATTTTAGAGAGGTAATAGAGCTTAAGGAATCAGTGGCGATAGTCCATAATTTTTTGTGGGATCCTTTTATTATCTCAGTGGCCTTAAAAATCGCAAACAGTTCTGCAGATAGGATACTGGAGGAGGGATGTAGGGTGTAAGAGTATTTATGAGGGGAAAAAAAGACAGCTGCGCCAACTCTAGAATCGGTCTTGGATCCATCAGTGAATACCATTGCATGATCTCTGTATTTAGTGTGAGTGAGTTCACTAAAGTACTTTCTAAAGAGTTCTCTATTGCAGGTCTCCTTAGAGTATTCCAGAAACGACAGATCTGTTATGATGGACGGTGAGTTTCATGGAGGGAATGTGAATCTTTCATGAGTGATCGGGTTTGGGAGCGGATGAGAGGTGGTTTGACACAATGAGAGGAATCTCATATGTGAGCCAGACGAACTATTATTGTGAGGCGAGGGGAAATGCAAGTAATATTTGGAATGAGGTATAAAGGGTCTGAATTTAAGAGAGTTTGCATAGTTTAACAGCAGTAGATTTCTTCTGTGATGAAGGGGGAGAAGTTCTGACTCGCAGTATAAACTGGAGGTGGGGCTTGTACGGAATGCTCCCAGACCATTCGTAATCCGCTATTATAGATGGAATCTAGTTTTTTGATAAGGTAAGGAGGGGCAGATGCATATGCCACCGAGCCATAATCCAATTTTGAGAGGATGAGAGAGTTGTGTAATCTTAATAATGAGGTACGATGGGAACCCCATTTAATGCCAGAGAGCATTCTTATAATGTTGAGGTCTTTGGAACACTTGGCCTTAAGGTAGCCAATATGTCGTCCAAAGTTTAGGGAGGAGTCGAAGTATAGACTCAAGAATTTGTGGGCAGGGGGGTTGGGAATGGGATTGGAGTTTAGGAGTATAGAAGAAGTTTTAAGGCAAGATCTGCGTTTACAAAAGTGGACAATAGCTGATTTGGAAGGGGAAATAGATAGTCCCAAGGAGGAGGCCCATTGGTTGAGGTTAATAAGGCTCGTTTGAAGAAATCTCTCACTCAATGATTTGTCCGAGGAGGCGTGATAGATTAGGATGTCATCAGCAAATAAGCGGAGGGAGACTTGAGGTGGAATGTGGGATTTTATGCTATTCATAGCAATGACAAATAGGGTAGGGCTCAAAACCGATCCCTGGGGTACGCCGGAAGGTTGTGGGTAGGAGCTAGATAAGCAATTGTTGATTTTTACCCGGAATGAACGATCTCTAAGAAATTCCTCAATGAAGTATAGCATATTGCCTTTGATACCACAATCTTGTAGGGAGCATATGATGGAGTTTCTGTCAACAGTATCAAAGGCAGCTGTCAAATCAAGAAAAGCAGCGGTTAAGTGATGCTTGTTGCGGAATGCTGTTTGGATGTCGATTTCCAAACCGACCAAATGATCAAGGGTTGAGCGCTCCCGTCTGAAGCCCATTTGTTCTTTCAGTAAGATATCCCTTTTTTCGAGGAACCAGGATAGACGAAAGTTAATAATTCTTTCCAAGATTTTACAAAAATGACTGGTTAGAGCAATCGGACGATAACTAGAGGGGATGGTTTTGGGCTTCTCTGGTTTATGTATGGGGATGAGAAGGGATTCCTTCCAAGAGGAGGGTAAATAGCCTTTTGTCCAGATTTGGTTATACATATTTAGGAGAAAGGTTAGGCCTTGGGGGGGGGGGGGTAGGTTTTTGATGTAGCAAGTCCTAATTTTGTCAGGACCCGGTGCCGAATCCCTGCTTTTGTTAATGGCATATTGTAATTCATCCATGGTGATAGGGAGGTTGTATGACAAAAGAGGAACATTTTGCGAGCGGGTAAGGTGATGGGAGGATCCATTAGTAAAGATGCTGGAGTAGTGAGTCGCAAAGATGTCTACCACTGCATTGGGATCGGTGATCCAATTTCCGTTTAACTCAATGCCAGATATCGAGTGGTGGCCTTTTCCTTTGAGTTTGCTGATATTTTTCCATAGTGTGGAGCTGTCTAGGTGAGGACCAATGGATTCCGTGAAGGAGTTCCAGCAATTATATCGAGCTTGTCGGATGGTTTTTCTAGCAACTGCTCTGAGTTTTTTATATTCCTTCAAATTTTCCTGGGAGGGAGAGTTTTTAAGTTTATTTAAGGCTCGCTTTCTGTTTTTAATGGAAAATTTACATTCATCATTCCACCAAGGAACTGGGGGCTTGTTGTGTCTTAATTCAGCCTTGGATATACTTTCCTCGACTGAAGAAAGAATAGCATTGACAAAGTTGGTCATGGATATATCAATGTTAGATGATGGGGTAGGAATTCTGAAAGAGGATTTAAAAAGATCCCAATTGGCTTTTTTAAAGATGTAATAAAAAGGAGGAGGTGAAGACGCATTAGAAGAAGCTATTTCTAAATATGTTGGGAAGTGGCCATCACTGCCATGGTTATCATCAAAAACACTCCACTGCAGATCAGAGGATAAACTGGGACTACAAAAGGACAGATCTAGACATGAAAATGTGCCATGTGCTGGTGAGATATATGTGGGAGATCCGTCGTTAAGGAGGACCAGGTTATGGAGGGAAATAATGTCCGATATTATCTTGCCCCTGTTATCTGTGTGCTGTGATCCCCATAAAGTGCCATGGGCATTCAGATCTCCCATTAAAATGATGGGAGGAGGGAGTTGAGAAATAATGTTGGATATATCTGTCTGAGATGGGGAAGAGGATGGGGGAATATATAGGTTACAGAGGGATATTTTTTTGTTGGCAATGTATACTGACGCAGCACAGACTTCGTAGGGGGAGACGATAGGAATTTCCTGATAGGGAATGTTATCCCTGATGAGTGTTGCCACCCCTCCAGAGGCCCTATCAGGGTTAACTCTGTCGCATCTAATACTATTATATTTTTTAATGTTTATATTGTCTCCTGGTCTGCAATTTGATTCTTGGATAAGTAGGAGAAGGGGTTTAAAGGTGTTAATTAGGAGATGAAGTTCTGCGAAATGGGATCTAATTCCATTAATATTCCATTGAATAATTGAGGGAGCCATTTATGTGGCTTTCCTTTTATTGGATTTACTGGAATTGATAGACAACTTTTGTTCTAGAGTAGTGTCGACCATCATTTCGAGGGATTCTGCAGAAGATTTGGGGGTAGAAGATCTGGAGCCCGGTTTGCTCTGTTTATTTACGGGTTTTTGTTTTTGGGGTTTGAGATCTTTCTTTTGAGATATTAATGTAGTTGGTGTTTTTGGAGGTGGCGTGGTTAAAGTTGATGTTGATTTGGTTGGTTGGGGTTTAAGGGAGAGTTTGGGGGGAGTGGGGTGGTGGGGGGGTTTGGGAGGAGGAAGTAAGGATTTAGGAGGGGGGTCTGGGGAAGGATTTTGGGGGAAGGATGTGGGTAAGTTGGGTTTTTGGGAAGTTTATTAGCCTGGGTAGAAATAACTAAGATTTGATTTCGATTAATTCCGTCTTCTTTTTTTGATAAATCGCTAGAATAAAGTAAATTACCCTAAATCATCCGAGTTAAACTTTCCGATTGAGTAAACAAAAAACTTTTAGTTCACTTTAAGCAATTTAAAATAAGTATTTTGAATGTCTGGGAAAATAAAATATTTTTTCTATTTCCTCTAATAGAAAAGATTTTGGATTTTGTTGTATTTTTGAACCAAACAAATTCTTCTTATTCCTAGTAACTGTAGTGGAATGGAATAAAGCTGGCCAACGTTTACCTAGCGTGAATCGCTATGCTTTATGTTTGAGAATATTTTTATTATAACGTTATAAAAGTACGAAAAAATGTCATTGTTCGACATAGCATTCAACCTATCCTAAATAACTTAGCAATAATATGTTTTTATACTTACTCTCATACCTATATTTGTACGTTGTTGATAACGTAAAACTTTTAACGGTCATCGTTTGGAATATGAGATTTTTTCATCTACATTAATGATATTTAAAAAGTATGATAAAATGACTTTAACAGTGTTACCTAGAATTTCGAGGAGAACGTGTCTAAAATATTTTAGCATCTACAGGATGAACATAAGAGTTAAATCAAGAATTTTTTTTCTCAGAACCGATTTCAAATAAGTTTCGAAGTTTAAATATATGCCCTTTCAGATTCTCACAGGTTGAAGAATCATAATAGATAGCTTGATTATTCCGCTTTAAGTCTTTAATGTTCTAGTTAACATTTTATTTGCAATAAAAATAAGATTTGGTTAGTAATAATTAGGTTGTTTTTCTCAATTTTCTTATTCCATTTTTAAAGTAGACGATCAATGTATGAGTAGTTGTTAGTTCTTGAAATAATATAAATAAACGACCCGCCGCAGGTAATGGATTTAGGTAAAGGTTTCGATTACCAGCTCAGAATGTTCGTTAAAAGTTAAGATATTTACAGTAGTTACAACTTTTATCTCAAATCCGCCCTTTGTTAGCTCGTAGAATAGTAGGGTTTATTTGAATATTATTTGGGTGAGTTTTGGGGTTATTTTGTTTGATTAAGGAATTGTGTCTAGTCTCGGTTGTTGAAAGAATTGGTTTTGTGAAGAAGTTTGTCCGTGGAAATTTATAGTATTATTTTGAAAATTGTTTTAACGTGATCTTCTTATTGGTTTGGAGGTTTCTGATTTAAAGATATTGTAGTTTTTTGAATTTCAAAGTAAGATAGTGGCCGTTCTCGTCTGATATGAGAGTCAGCATCGAGTAGATTTATGTATTATAAGGAGATGAGTTTCTCGAATTTATTAATTACCCAGCACGACTTTTCAAATTTATCTTTAATGTGAACCACTAATTGAACGCTTTGTTCATAGGTCCTCATTTAATTACCACAATCACATGTACTCTAGGTTGTTCTAAGCTCTTATTCGTATTCTGTATGAAAGAAAGTGCTTATAACGTATGTAAAACAGATTATAAAATCTTCTTATGAAAAGACCTATTTCATGTCGAAAATAGAGCAGTTATCAGGGATTTTGCCAGGTGTTGTTTTCTTCTTGAAAAATGAGACTGGGCCGTCAACAATTTGTTGATTTTGATGAATTTTAAAAAAAATTTTTGACTGAACCGAAACACGACAACTAATATTTCTATAACTTTCAGAATTTTAAATATTAAAAAAATTTATTAACTGAACTAAAACACAACAACTAATATTTCTGTAACTTTTAGAATTTTAAATATTAAATAAATGGATATTTACATAAAAATTCCTGCCATGGCATAAATTATACCCTAAACAATGCGTTACGTAAGTATGCTGATTTTGTTTCTTAGAACAATCGGGTTAAGTTATTATTGCGAAATAATTTTGAAACGTAGGTAATTAAATGTCAGTAAGCTTTACCATATTCGCAGATAAGATATTACATATCAAGTTAATATTCCAGTCTCATGTCTAGTTTGAAGGTGCAACATCAGCATATCAGGAAATGGTGATTTAAAAAGGTATTCCTTTCTGTAGATTTTGCTTTTCGTTTGCTACCTTCTCACTGACCAGAAACTGTCCTTTAGCGGTCTTTAGGAGGAAAGGTAAACTGTTTGATGTATCTGAGGTCGATTAGTCAGCAATAGGCAGCATTATTACCTATCATTGATTAGAACTGGATCACAATTCATTTGTAGTTTTTAAGATTAACCTGGAGTGAGAAAGTTTCACTCTGGAACATTCAAGATTTCACCGATTGGGAAGATTTTTTCAACGCAGCTACCTAGATATCGAGTCAATCCTTATAACTCGACACTTGTGAATTTTTTCTATGCTGTTAATAGGAATAGTAGTTCTGCTATATATCTTCATTATATAGATATTGTTCCGGACGGCCTATCTTTATACATACACTGTTTTCTTTTTATAACCTTTATTGTTACAACTTGTCACACAATTCAAGTTACTCCGCGAAGTCTCAAACTAAGCTGTCCACGAGAGCCGATCTGACCCTTTATATATCCTTTATCCGGATACCAAAAGATCCCTCATCTTTTTAGAAGAATTTTCGTGCTACATGGTGTAGTAAAAATAAGAAAAAGAGTTATCTGATTCGATCGAGTTCTAGACCTTTGGTTATAAGCGTTCCATGTTAGACACACGAAAATATAATTTTTTAAAAAATTCCAGACCTTCTTTCATAAAATAAGAAATTGACAGACTTTGTATTTAATTTGTTAATAACTTATAACTTATACTTCTTTCATAGACCTCTCCTGAGGACAAAAACAACGATAAAATTAATTAAATAAATTATGAACTCATAGAAAATAAACCTAGAACCCCACAAACTACAAACATCAACTAATACTATGAAATATATAATGCTATAAAGTTCGTTACATTGCTCCCTTCCAAGGCTTGATCGTCCCGATCAACCTTCCCGATTAGGCCAATCTATTAAGATGCACGACATTCATCTTCGAATGAAGGCTTTTCGGAATTTAGTAAGTTAGATCCTTTAGTCAGGTCACTAAGTTGTACGGGCATTCCCATGACTTTAAAAGCTTTGGTGAACGCCCTTTGGTTCTTTTTGCATTGTACAACTAAAGTTTTTTACCAACCATGAATTCACCAGTGTTGGCTTTGAGGTCATAGCGTGTCTTCATTCTGTCGCTTTGACGGACTTCATGTAAGACCCGAAGCTGCTTACTAAGTCGGTTAGTGTAGTCTTCCCAAATTGCTTCAGAGTCGAGCGGACACCTAGTAAAAAGATCGACTGAAAAACGTAATTCTTGTCCAAAAAGTATGCTAGCAGGTGTTTTTCCAGTGGTTTCGTGAATGGCTGAACGATAGGCTTGTAAAAATGGCTGTATGAATTTATCCCGGTTATTTTGTTGTTCGTTGTATTCTGATGTAATTCTCCAGCGTTCTATTAACTCTCTCAACCATTCCATCTGACTGTGGATGTAAGGGTGTTGTTCGGGTTTTGTGAATTTTCAGAAGCTTGCAAAGGTTCGAAAAAACTTCCGATTCAAAGTTTCTGCCTGATCAGAGTGTATCTCTCCTGGCATCCTATATCTACAAATCCATTCTTCAAACAATATTCCACCGACAGTGATGACTTCTTGATTTGGTAACACATAAACTTCTGGCCATTTGCTGACATAATCCATAGCTACCAAAATATAGCAATTCCCAGATTTACTAATAGGAAATGGTCCTGCGACGTCTATTGCAATTCTTTCAAAAGGTACTCCTGCATTGTAATGTTTTATTTTACTATGGCTACGGATCCTTGGTTCTTTACTAGCAGCACAGTCAGTACAGGTATTACACCAATCTTTTATATCTGAGCGGGTCCCCAGCCAATAGAACCCGTGTCGAACTTTTTCAAGAGTTTTCATAACTCCTAAGTGTCCGCCAGCTACACCATTATATAAAGCTTGCAGTACTTCTGGAACCTTTTCGGTAGCTAATATAGTCTGGTATTTGTAGTTTTTGCCATCAGCGCTCTCCTAAACTTTTTTAATAGACCATCTAATCAAGGAATCTCATAAGGCCCAGTAACCTTTGACTTACTGAGATTTTGATGAGATTTCTTGAAAAGTGGGCCGATTTGACTTACTATTCTTTAATTTGATGATTATGTTAATGTCTGGATATTCTTGTTATTCCTTGGAGATGATTGTGGGCTCCCAATCCAAAGAGCATTGTAGTTGTGTCTTTCGGCAATACAAATCGTCAGAAGTTTCTCGCTCTTCATGTCTGTTACAGTGCTTGCATTCTTCTGGACATAGTCTCCTTGACAAAGCGTCTGCATTTCTGTGGTTGAATTTTAAAATCGTTCTCTTGAAGGCGTTGTAACCATCGTACTATTTGACCTTCAGGATTTTTAAATTATAAAAACTACTTTAATGTGGTCTGTTGGCAGGAAAAATTTTTGGCCATATAGATATTTGGGAAAGTATTCCAATGTCTTTATAATGGCGAGTAGTTCTTTTCTTGTTACACAATAATATCGCTCAGCTTTACAGAGTACTTTGCTAAAATAAGCAATCACTTTCTCTTGGTCATTTTCTATATAGGACAAAATTCCACCTATAGAGGAGTTAGTAGCATCAGTATCCACAACAAACATCTGATCAGGAACAGGATATGACAATATTGGAGGATTACAAAATGCTTTCTTTAGTTCCTTAAAAGCAGTTTTGCAGTCTGCGGACCATTCATAGTTGTTGCTAGTGTCAGTTAGTCTATGAAAAGGTCTTGCAATATCGGCAAATTATTTTATAAATCTTCTATAGTAAGTACAGAGATCCAGGAAATTTCTTAGTTGGTGCTTGTTTTCAGTGTCATCAATTCTTGCCTCATATCATCTTTTCTTGTCTTTAATTCTTATTTCATCTCGTCTTGGCTTGTTTTCAATGTCATCAATTCTTGTTTCAGATGGCTTATCTTTATACACACATACTGTTTTCTTTTTATAACCTTTATTGTCACAACTTGTCAAACAATTCAAGTTACTTCAACGAACTCTCAAAATAAGCTGTCCACTACAGCTGATCTGATTTCTTCATCTACTCTTTTTCCGGATACCAGAAGATTCCACATCTTTCTAGAAGAATTTTCATACTACATGGTATATTAAAAATAAGAAAAAGGAGTAATCTGGCGATTTCTAGGCATTCTGCTATAGGCGTTCCATGTTGAAAATAAGGAAATGGAATTATCTAAAAAGTTCAAGACCTTCTTTCATAGACGTCTTCTGAGGAAATTAACAAAGGTAAAATAAATTAAATAAATTATGAACTCGTAGAAAATAAACCTAAAATCAAAATTTTCGGGATTAAAATCTTTCACTTAAATTATATTGAATTACACGCTTATAAATCTAACTATTTAATTTATTGCATAGATTTAACTTATTTCTATATCCATACTGTAATAGTTCACATAGGGTATATAATTTATTCTATAAAAATTAATAACGTCTTTCTGAAAAATCGGGCTGAAGGGATCAGCTCGAAATCCGATTAACTACATTTAACAATAATCTAACACACATCTAAATTGGTGAAAAAGTTAATTCTTGCGAGTAAAACCTAACACAACGGGGTCTATATTTACCATCAACGATTTTGTATAAGATTAAGACATTTTAAACTATAATATTTTTTATGCAACGACAATTGAAATCGGGATAAATCTACAAAAGGTTGGGATTTTTCTTAAGTCCAAGAAATCGTGCGACGATTTAAATTTCTAACAAAATTGGAAAAAAATCTTAAAATAACTTCCGTTTCTTAAATAAATATCATGTCATAACAAAACATTATTTGTTATTTTCTTCTAATTTCTTTTATTATATACCTTTAAATATTGATAGAATTCTCTCTAGCATATTTTCTACATTATACTCTATCAGCCCTTGCAATAAACTTATTTTACAAATATTTTTATTGCACTACCTCGAAGTATCGCTAGCACACTCTCATCAAAATATCTTGCTCCTACCCAAACTAACTGTTCCAAATTGTAGTAAATGCATACATATACATATGTTAATAAAAGCACAGGGCGGTCCTTAAAAAATTAACTTGTATCTTAACCCAAAAACACAAAAAATTTGGACAAAATTTTTATAGAAAAGTTAATTGGGTTTAAATAGATTATTATTTTATAATATTTTTGCTTATATTTAATCTTTTTTTCTGTATCCAATTTTTTTTTATTTTAGTGTAGATACATATATTGTTCAACAAATATTTGAATTATGTTATCGGTTCTAGGTCGAGTCTGACTTAAATACTCTTTACCTATATTTCCCGAAATTTCGAAAATATGTTTGAAAAAGGATATTTTTGTCACTTTTATAAGCTATAACATCCAAACGGTGCATTTTAGAACAAAATGGCTTGTAAACCTTTATCTTTCATTTTCGTTCTCCTATCAAAAATTGTCCTGTTAAACTGGAAACGACTGCAAATTTTCTTGTAGTCTCTGTAAGTACTAAGAATAAAGATAATTCATTTCGCTTTTAATTTAACCGTACTAAATAACGAAATTATAAAACAGACAATACATATCTCTTTTAATAATAAGTCTTTAAAAAATTAAATGGCAGTAAAATGTCGACAAAAGATCTCGTTAATTCAGAAAAAGTCCCTCAGATATAAGGCAAATTATTGTCGTCCCTAAAAAATCTACATGATATAAAGATAACATCATAAAATAAGCTTACTTTTGTACATGGCTTTACGACTGGATGGAATTTAGAATTACGCCTTTTGCTTCCTTTAATTATTTTTACTCTTCATATGTTTTTGCTTACTGCTCAGACAATTAAACAAACGTACATTTTTATCTGAGGCTGTCAAGGCAAATAATTATAAATATTTTTCTGCAAGATAAGTAAATAAGATACGTGTTTTTACGGTAATGCAGAAAATTTGTTAGTCTCATGCGATTCTAGTGATCAATACTTTTTTAACCTGGTTTGACACGACAAGACTATTAATATTTAATCGAGTTGATAGATACTGGATGAAAATCCATCAGATATAAAAACTAAGAAAAACATAAATGTTTATTAAACAAACATGTGTCGTTTTCCTGTAACATTTTCAATGCCAATATCCTAGGATTAGCCTATTTTATATATACCTAAATGTCAGTTTGTAACTTTTATTGGTGCTACGATGATCAAAACCTAGCGACTATTTAACAGTGAGAATTTTTAGTTATTCAACAGTATCAAAAATTTGACTCAAAATGGATTAGAAAAAAATTCATGAGGAATTATTGATTTCTTATTGATCGTTTAAGAAAAATTCAGTTTTTTTTTTCTGTTAACCTTCAGTAGAGAGTAATGGGTAAATTGCTTATACTGAATTGTTTTTTAAAATTATATAAAATAGACTAAGCCTATTGTTAGGTCATTGGCATAGCACATGTTGGCTACATATATAAGGTTAATATGAATGAATAAAAAAGGGGTGGTCATACTAGATCATCGATGTCTAGGCCTTTATTGGGCCCTTTACATCCCACCATGGTTGCGGGAAATTCAAGGTCGATCGCCTTTGCGAACCCAAGCAGCCTCGTTCGATGAACTTGCCTAACTGCTTCCGGTAACAAAATTGTATCTCCGAAATATCTCTGTCTCAGTCCGTTGAGTGCTGGGCACTCTCTGAAGACATGGTCAACAGGTTCATCCTCCTCCAAACACCATCTGTATGTCGGGTCGTCTTCGACATGAAGATGGCCCCTGAGGTGACAATGTCCTGTCAACAATCCCACCACAATTTGCAGCATTTCCTTCCCAAGGAAAGACGCTCCTTAGTACGCCGTACGCTAGGCCCAGTTATATGTTCCTTAGGACATCTCATTCCAGGAGCTCCTCTCCACGATTCAATAAATTTGCTTTCCAGCAACGATTTTAATTCCCTTTAGCCAAGAGCAATTGAGACAGGTAGTATTCGTTGGGGTTCATACGGTTCAGTTGCCGAACCGAACTTTGCCAGACGGTCTGCTTCCTCATTCCCGCGTATGTTCGAGTGACCCGAGACCCATACAAGTCTGACTGTGTAGCTGTTCCTCGTCATATCATTTAGTACGTCCTTACACTCGGACACCAGTTGCGAAGTTACTACACTGAATTTCAGTGCCAATATCGGAGCCTTACTCTCTGTGCATATATTTATTATCCTATTCATGTGTGTATCCCTCTCACAGAGATAGGCACACTGCAGAATAGCATAAATTTTCGCAGTTAAGATTGTCGCACATTATCCCAGAGGGTGGTACTCTCTGACTTCTGTGCTTCTGCCGCATACTCCGGCTCTTTCATCTTGTCGAGATCCATCATTATACCACCAGGATCCATTTTTCGGAAGATTTTGTTCTCCCTCCCAATTCCCCTCTCTACTTGACAGAAATATCTCCAAGGAGTGGTTGAGTTTTAAAAGCGGCGTATGTAATCTGTCCGCGTGGGGAGTGATGGACACCTCTCCACCGCGCTTTCCCAGACACCTGAATAGCTGCCTGTTCCAATTCCAAGATGTCTTAGGCAATTGAGACGATAAATAGTCTTCGTTCTCTATGTATAAGTGAAGAGGAAGCAGGTTCACCAGGACTTCAAGAGCCCTGGTGGGAGTAGTGCTCATCGTACTTAATATTCCCACATAAGCCATTCTTTGAACTTTGTGAAGTTAAAGAATGTGTTTGCGCTTTGTTGTACTACGCCACCATACAATAGCGGCATATGTTATCATGGGGCGGATCACCATAGTGTATATCCAAACTAGCACTTTAGGTGTCAGTCTCCATGTACACCTAAAGGCTCATTTACAAGCCCAGAAATCACATATGACTTTCTTGGTTGGAGTCTCAATATGATCATTTTAGCTCAGTCGTGAGTTCAGAATCACTCCCAGATATTTAACTGTCCCCTTAAATTGAAGAGTCCTTCCCACCAATGTAATTGTGGGAAGTCTCCCTATTTTCCTCTTTTTTGTAAAAAGTATAACCTCGGCTTTGTCCGGGTTTATTCCGAGCCCTTCCCTGTGGCACCATCGTTTCGAGATCCAGAGGGCCCGCATCATTGGCCTCTCCAGGTCCCAGATATCGCTACCCGGGCACAAAATGATCGGGTCATCAGCATAGGCCTGTGTATACAAATCGGCATCATTCAGTTCACTCAACAGGCTGTCCACCACAAGGCTCCACAGCAAAGGCGATAGCACTCCTCCTTATGGACAGCCTCTAATTGACAGTGCTTAATCAGTTACTTTGTTAAGCTCAGCCTATATTATTTTCTGAGTTAACATTGCTCTGATTCATGCGACTACTGTCGGTTCAGAGCCTCGTCGTTCTAGAGCATTGCAATCGAATCGTGAGACGTGTTGTCAAATGCCCCCTCAATATCGATGAAGGTACCTAAGGCAGATCGTCCACCCAACAGCGCGTTTTTGACTATTGTGACGAGTCGGTTTAGCGCCGCATCTATGGATTTTCCTGCCTGATAGGCAAATTGCAAATAGTGCAAGGGATAGTACTTCATTATTTCTTCCTTAATGTGTCGATCCACCAACCTTTCCAGTGTCTTTAATAAGAAACTAGTTAGGCTGATAGGGCGGAAAAACTTGGGATTTGTGTAGTCTGGTCTTCCTACCTTGGGAATAAAGACACCTCCACGCCATCGGTATGTATTCCAAGCTCAGACCTGAGCCGAATTGTTTCATCAGGTGGCTTATTATAATATCGGAGGAATTTTGTAGTAATGCTGGAAATATACCATTCTTACCTACTAGACTTGAAAGGAGCAAAAGTTTTCATCGACCACTTCACCCTTTCATGTGTCACTATTGTTTTAACTAACCTGTAGTCATGATGTGCTAAGGGGAGTCTTCGTTCTTTAGATTCGCCCTCATATCGATTTTAGCCTGGAAAGTGCACTCTTAGAAAGTGACCTCCTTCAGGAAGAGCCAGTGCTCTAATCCAGGCACCAGGATCTCAGATCTCAGATACTATTTTGCAGAGGCGGAATGCTGAGGACAGGCTTTCTATGCTCTCGCAATATTTGTTCAACACGTTCCTCTGTGAGTCCCTTATTTGCTTCTTGTATTCTCTCTGGGCAGTTTTATATTCTTTCCAGCATATTTCAGTTCGGTACTTTAACGTTTTTTTAAAAAGCTTTCGAACATTTTTCCGTTGGTTCTCGATTTGAGACTTCCATCAAGATATTTTGGAGTTTATGGGTTAATATAAAATCGAAACAAAACTTTGTTTTTACGTAGTTTTTAAATCATCGACTCTTTTTCTTGAGGTAAAAAAATGTATTATTTGGATGGAGATTCTCTTAAATTGAGCTGTTATTATTTTACCCCTTTTATCAATTTAAAATTACCAACTGTGAAAAGTATGAAATATTATTCTTATATTTATGATTTATTTAGGATCATTGTACACGAGGATAAATGTAAACAAACCATTAAGATAAGCCCAGTGAATTAGTTTCTTAGATATCAAGATTTATTTAAAAAAATCAAAATTTCAGTATGAAATAAAGAAATCTGTCTGCCGCATTTAAAAAGTTGTTTATATGTTTTATATTTTCAAGCAGAGAAAAGGAAATAATATATACAAACACTTTGTTTTCTGCAAATACCACTCTTAGTATACAAGCCAGATATATTTTGTCGGTCATTTCCTCTCAAGCGATAACTCGTGAAATGCTTCAGACAGTTGTGTCATGAAGCCTCGTGAACTTCAGCTGCGGCTGCGTAGGTGGGTGGAGCAACGGCAGCCTCCCACTCATGTAAAAAAAAATTGTTTTTAATCATTTCCTCCCGACTGAAAATTTGTCAAATGATAGTTAACACAATTATTTGAAGATTAAAAAAAAAAGTCAGCTGGCTGTACCGTGGTGGATTATACGTCAGCTGGTCACACGAACATGCAAAAAAAAATTTTTTTTGAGTGATTTCCTCTGAGTTAAAAATTTGTCAAATGATAGTTTACATTTACTTCGAATAAATAAAAACGTCGGTTGGCTCTATGTAGCTTCACAGACTCATCGATGGTATCAAGCGTAACATCAATCCGTTTGATGATAATTTAGATGAAGATTGTTTGTACAATATTTCCACTGGCGAAGCGGCACCTGAAGCCGTTGAAAATTTCTTGCTTCATATTGAAGAAGAGGGTAACAAATAAAGAGAAGATTTCATTGAAAGTTGCATAAACGACCCGAAAAACTTCGATCAGGTAATTTCCAAGACAAAGTGCCAAACATTTACAGAAATGATTAACAAGAAAAAAATAACTGTTGCCCGAAAAAAGATGGAATTGCGAATGCAGGCGACTTATTCGGACAATTGCTTTACATTTCTTTAAAAAAGAACTCGATTTGGACAAAGTCCTTGCGTACCCATTAACATCAGTGCCACTGTCTCTTTTCCACCAACATAGAGCCAGCTGACGTTTTTATTTATTCAGAGTAGCATATAAACTATCATCAGACAAATTTTTAACTGAGAGGAAATCACTGAACAATTTTTTTTTGCATGTTCGTGTGACTAGCTGACGTATAATCCACCATGGTACAACCAGCTGACTTTTTTTATCTTCAAATATTTGTGTTAACTATTATTTGACAAATTTTCAGTCGGGAGGAAATGATTAAAAAAAATTTTTTTACGTGAGTGGGAGGCTGCCACTGCTTCACCCGCCCACGCAGCCGCAGCTGACGTTGACGAGGCTTCATGGCACAACTGTCTGAAGCATTTCACAAGTTATCACCCAAGAGGAAATTGGTCCGGAAAATCTGTTGCTGGCTTGTATACTATCTGGTCCTCTCTCTCGTTTTAAAAATTTCTCACTACTCCGGTGATTATATAGATGTTGTTTGACTGGCGATATTTTTCAGTCTGGCATCGAAGTCGATAGATTTTTAATATCCTACTGACATACTTTGGAATTTATATTTTATATAGCAGTTGTTTCTTCCGAATGTTGGTCTCGATTCAATATAGCTCCACTAACGAAACCATAAGGTTTGGAGAGAAGACCAGAGTTGTATTTGCAGGAAACAAATTGTTTGTATATAATCTTTCGTTTTCTCTGCTTGAAAGGATAATACATATAATACGGCAGATAAATTTGTTTAATTCTTACTGAAGTTTTGATTTTTTTAAAATTTCATACTACTCCGGTGATTGTATAGATGCCGTTTGACTGGCGATATTTTTCAGTCTGGTATCGAGGTCGGCAGGCTTTTAATATCCTATCGACATACTTTGAAATTTATATTTTATATAGCAGTTGTGTCTTGCGAATGTTGTTCTTTGTTCGATACAGCTCCACTAACAAGACCATAAGGTTGTCGAAACGGGTATGGAGAAGGAACTAGAGTTGTATTTGCAGAAAACAAACTATAATATTCTTTCCTTTTCTCTGCTTGAAAGGATAATACATATAAACATAAATTTATATTAGTTTCTTATCTTTTAGATACGTCAAATTTAAAATAAAAATTTTGACTAAAACATATTAGGGGAAATGCACATATATACAATTTTATCTCATTTAAAGTACATACAGGTTATAATAAAAAGATTTAAACAAAAGGTAATTGGTTTTTATTTTATAAAATTTTTTACTATACCCAATGTTTAATTTTTCCCGTACTCAACTTTCTGATTTCGATATACACAACTGAATCGTACTACATATTATATCTTATATACTTAACCTACATTTCCTAAAATTTTTTAGATATTACCATTTGAAAAGAGACATTTTGGCTTATTGATAAGACATAACATCCAATGGTGCACCTTAGCAAAAAATGACTTATATATTCCTAACTATACTTTTTATTTTCTATTCATAACGGTAAATTTTGATACTGTTATTTTATAATTTTATAATTTTAGTAACGAATTTGTAGTTATTAAATTCAATTTTATTTCTACACAATAAATTATGTAAAGGACATGGTTTTTTTTTGGATCTAAATTTAGAAAACTTAGGGTTACGACGAAATAGTGTGTGCAAAATAAAAGTCAGAAAGAACACTAAATAATTTATTTACAATAAGTATGCAAAATAATTATACAGAAAAAAATTAAAATGACGTACTAAAAGACCTTACTTGACAACTATGACCAATACGTGCCGTCAAAAGTTTAAAGTTAGAGAATTTCTTAATGAAAAAAAAAACAAAAAACAAAGAATTCTTTTTGTACTAACCAAGTAAGATATCAAAAAAGTAAATAGGTTGACCTTCTATAATATTCTTAAAATTAATAAGACATTTAAAAATTAAAATTTATAATAGTAATAAAACAAAAGAAGCAATTTTAGAAGAATCACCAGATAAATCAGTGGAAACCTGTTGCTTCAAGATAATATGTGCTAAGGTACTATATGGGAATTTTTTTTCTTCTGCAAAGACACGATAAGGTATAAAGGATAGTCGAGTTCCTTGAATTTAGAACAAATTAGCAGGTCGAGTCAAAATTCTACAGATAAGCATTAAATAAGTCAAAATTAAAGATAACATTTAGTCCTGTAGTCCTCGAGACGAAATAGGTTCGAACTCGAATATTCTTCTTCCTATGTTTTGGCCCCAATGTGCTTTGGAGAATGCTTGCTTGCCAAGTTCCCTCAGATAAGAATTCTATCAGCTCAGGAATCTTAGATGGCCTAATGGCAAGTATGCTTGGGGTCAATTTTATCCTGGTGATAGTAATAAAAACATAAAATTAGGCAATAGCACTCTTACCACAATATTAGTTTGCCAAAACTCTTTAGCAACTGGTAGATTAATCCCCGTTACGCAGCAGACAGAGGCGAAAAGCAAGGATTTATGAGTAGATGAAATAAAACCTAAAACCCTCCGAAAACCGTATACTTCAGGCACATATATGAGAGTTTGGGGTTTGTGTTATACACTTATAAAAACTCGCTTCGCTATGCTAGTTGTTATGTAACGGATATCAATCTAGCTGCGCGAGGGGTATGTGGTTTTAGAAGCTTGGGTTTCGCTTTAAAACTCGCTCCGTGATTTTGGGAGTTTGAGATTCGGGTCAAAAACTCGATCCGCTTACCTGTCTGCTATATAACTGATATCAATCTAGCTGCGTGTGTGTTCTCTTTGTTTTATTTAGGGAATTTTTCAATTTGACCTTGAAATGACTTTGAAATGGCTTCTGGTTAACCTTGAGGTGTTAAATAAAACACAAATTCAGATTCAGCTCCGCCAAAAGTCTATATATATGTTTTTTGTCAGACCTATTTAGTAGATTTTTCTCAATTTGACCTTGAAAAGACTCTGAACTTGGGGATTAAACAACCTCCGAATTCGGATTTAGCCACCTTAAAAACATGCATATTTACTTTTTCAGATTTATTTAGTGAATTTTACTCCATTTGACCTTGAAATGACCTTGAACCTGACGTGATAGAGGTTATCGGACCTCAGATTTGGATTTAGGGCGTCTAATTACAAAAGAATAAAATTGTCTGATCAAATAGCCATCCACTTTTTTTTTTGGTAAATCTCTGTAATGAATTTTTTAAGTTGTTAATGTAGAGGTTGATTGTTTATGATGCTATTAATGTTTACATTGGTCTAACCGTTTTAATTTTAATTTGGGATCGACGCTTTAATTGTATACGTGATTTGTACTGTGTAAAGACTGCGATGGCGTTGGAAACTGTTGTGGCAAGGTTGAGGTGTGCCTTTTTACGAGGTCTGAGCCCTGAGGATGGTCTAAGTAAGACCGAAAGTGTTTGGCCGATAATTCAAAATATATACTGAACTACACAACAATATCTCTCCTTTTCTTGATTTCTTCGGTTTACAACCTTTTAGTAACTTAACCTGTGTAATTGCCTTTTTTCTTTTCACTAAAATATCTTCTAAACACAAAATCCTGACAAGTGTCAAAAAATGGCTATTGTTATATGGGATCAATAAAATTACCACGTGTACTATATCAGCTAATTATGACGAGACGGATAGAGTAGTTATGGGCCTGTACGAGGATTTTAAATAAAAGGGACGGGATTACAAAAAAATCCATAACAGCTTCTTGTTAAACTAAAAGCTAGGAAATTATAATTTTATTCCTTTCATTTATATCGGAAGTTCGCCTTATTGCGTAGTTAATGAAACACAACAATATCAAGTAAAATATTTTCAGGAGCCCAATTCCAATGTATCTCATTCAGTGATATATTGGAAAAAAATTCAACACCAATTTTTCCACATCCTGAATTATATTTCTGGATTTTATGGTTAGCCTACGGTCAGAGAAAGTTGATGGACAAAAATCTATTTAATAGACATCCGGCTGAAAATCTAAATATTTTACACCCGCAGTTAACTATAGCAAGAGCAGCATTTTTTGTGGGATTGCCCCTCATGAAATGGGGCGCCCACTTTAAACTTCAATAATGATACCATAAATCGATTTGTCCATGGGATATAATGCAAAATGTAATGAATGCTACCTTCTGCAATAGAAAATGCTATCGTGTTTTATTTTTCAACAGGATAATCATCCAAGGCACTATCGTGCGAGTTGTTAAAGAGTTTCAGAATAATATATTTCGAATTTTGTAGTGGCCGATACAAACCCTAAACCTTAAGTAGAACATCGTACTCGTACATCAATATTTCCAAATAAACCATTATTCGTAAATAAAACTAATAAAGTTTGGGGCTTTTTTGTTATACTAGATAAAATAAAATACTGTTGCTCTTCTTTAATCACACTTCTTTTATTTGATTTTTATACTTAATTCATTTTTTAACCTTAATATTGTTTAGACTTCAAAAAAAAAATATTACTAAAGTTCTGTATATATCATTAAAATTAGCTAACTTCACATTCTTAACATTTTTTTTTCACTCAAAGGACTAAAGACACTTTGTTGCTTTACTTTCGTATAATTTCGTATACGTTCAAGGATTTTCCTGTCATCAGACTTTTATTTGTGCTAATTTAACTCTTGCGAGTGTGTATGTTGTATTTATTATACGCATAAAAATTATGTATCTACTCTTGATCATCACCTTTTAATACTATTTTTAATTCATCTTAAATAAGACTAAGTTAATTTTAAATTTTCCTCTTTCAAAATATTAAAAATTAGTTAAAAACTAATTTTTAAAATAAATTTCAACTTAGATGTTTGAAGAATTTTATTTTTTTTAATACTTTCCATACTGAATTTGCTCTATGTTCTCTTTAGGTAATTAAAAAAGTATTTACATAAAATTTACAAGGTTCCTAGTTATATTAGGCGATTGAAAATGATTTGGAGGACAAAAAGATAAGAAACCTGGGTGTCCGTTTAATTTAATTAATTATAAACATAATAAAGAGTTTTATTTTTAATATAATTAATTACCTACTTTAGTAAAATTAAGGCTTGAGTAATACGTTACGAGTTTTTTTTTTAAATTTTACATATAGAAAAATATTTTTAATCGATTTATTGTTAAACACTTTTCAGAAGACAAAGACCTAAAAGAAACGTATATTGTGAATTGAGAGCAAAATTAAAGAAAACCTGGAAGGCGGAAACAAAAATTGTAAAGTAAAATTATAAACATTTTATGGCTGCATTTAAAATGATTGTGGTTAAATAAAAAATAAGCCTTTTTTCTTTAAACCTATTCATTTTTCAATTAAATATATTTTCCTCGTACCACTTTTATGTCATCAAAATTCTGTCGCATGTACCAATATTTGCAGATTGTTAAAATATTTTGAAAGAAAATAAAAGTTTTAATGAGAGAAAACTTCTTGAAAATCAGAACTTTTCGTTTTGTTTGTTGGTTCTCTTGTTATTATAATTCGTGGCATATTTCATAAAATGACTCAAAAAATTTGCAAGAGGGGACTATTATTTATTACTCAATTATTCTTCACAAAGGTTGTAAAGTTATTTTATACTTTATTACTTATTCTATCTCTTTTTTATATTTTAAAAAGATTAAATATGAATTTTAAAAATCACATGAAATTTAGACTATGGTGGCAAGTGATTAATTGTTTTTGTGTACTGTATGACTCCAAAATAGGACATTAGATATTATTTTTAAAAATCCAGTTAAATTAAAAAATTGATGTGATATTATACACTTCTAGTAGATGTTCGAAATCTATTTACAGGAGAAGCTAGGGTTACAATGGATAAAAAGTATCATTGTAGCGATCTCCAAAGAAAGAAGCATTTTTTCCTGTGTTCTGTTTGTTACTTATTTCAATTCAGTATATTGGACCGTTTTAATTCAAAATGAACTGTATTTTATTAATTATAAAGGTCAATCAATTTATTTCAGTTTTTGAAATGCAAGCTACATATTTTACTCATATTTAAATACAGTTTTCATAGTTGTTCTACAGTCTGTAAAAAATTCAGTTTTATTATAAGAAGGAATGTATTAGATAATTACGTGTTTTTATTAATACTTATGGGAAACATACGGCAGTTATTATTAAAAATGACTACACAGTTCTAACTTCCGGAGTTCAAAATTTAGTGTATTATTTAAATACCTAAATTTTCTGAAGATAATACAAATATAATATTAGTCCAGTGGCTATTGATGCCTAAGTGTGGAAAATTATTCGCAATAATTTTTTCATGATTGCTTTTAGTATATCTTATTAATTATGAAAGACCACGTTGCCATTAAATGAACATCTTTGCAGCAATTCTTTGATTAATATTACTTTACGCTTTGTTATTTCCAAGCCTTCAAAAAACAAAATGTGCAATTAATATCTATCTAACATAAGATTTTTCGCCAAAAAAAAAGATAATAAAAAAGTTGGTGTGAATAATTTATGAAATATTTATTATTTGTATGGATAGAATATCAGTAGTTATAAGAAAAATAAAATTACTTTTGATCCCAACTGCAGATGCAGTTTTAGGGTCGAACTCTATCGTTAAATAAGAAAGGATTCGCGGATCAAAAAAATTATTTGATTGCTTTTTCAACCATTGAATAATAGAAGGATTATCATGAGTAAGTAAAATAGAGATATTTTCAAATAATATTTTCTATGCGGCGGTATTACATAAAAATACAAACCCAATTAAAAGTTTTAAATTGAAATTAGGTAAAACGTAAAGTAAATGATATACTAATTTTAGCTAAATATGATTTTTCATCTTCATCAAAACTCAAAAAAATTATTCAAAACAATTTGCTCAGCTACAATTTTCTTCATTCTGCGAAATTTTAATATATTGGCCATCTAAATCACATTCTTCTTCTTCTTCTTTCAGCAGTTCTTTGTCATCCACTCCTGGATGTAGACCTTCTTTCGTCTTCTCTACTCCATTCTGCTGGTATCTGGTACTAATGTTTGCAGACATGTTGCCCATCTCTTTGGCGGCCGTCCCACACTTCATTTGTGTCATCTCGGTCTCCATTGTAGTATGAGTTTCGTCCATCTCTCATCCGCTTCCTATCTAGCAACGTATCCTAGCCAAGTCCATTTTAAAGTTGCTATACGTTTTATTACCTCATCTACCTTGGTTCGGAGACGTATTTCCTCATTTCGTATGTTGTCCCTAAGAGTTACTCCCAGCATAATTCATTCTATTGCCCGTTAGGTAGTTCGAAGCTTATTAGCCATCTTTACTGTTTAGCGTTGCTATTTCTAGCCTATACGTCATAACAGGGAGAATACATGTATTAAAAACTTTGATGTTAAGGTTTATCGGTATGTCTGGACTATTTAGGACGCAGGGGAGTTTATGTTAAGAGTTAATAAATTTGTATTCGTTTATGCTTCAAGTATTAATTTGAAAGATATATTTTGCAGTTGAAGACTTTCTTGTTTATTCTAAAACGATTATTAAAATGTAACATGAAAACACATAGCACGTGTAACCAGTATATCTCTCGTTATCCTATACCATGATCTTCTTGGCCTTCCTCTCATTTTCATTTCTTTGCAGCACCTATGCAACATTCTTTTGGACTGTCTATTGTCCTTGACCTGGCAATTTTTTGTTTTTCGTTTTATGTAGGTTATCCTTTACATAGTTTCCATAATTTTTAAGAATGTGTTTGCTGATGCTTAATACCATACATTTATTATAAAAGATGAAAATAACTGTGGAGGTTGTAAGATTTTTCTCGTATTATCTTTCCGATATTTTTTAAAAACCAATGACTCATCGGCAAAGTTGAGTAAAAACATAAATTTAATTTTTTTTTAGTGGCACACCCTGTATATCCTCTAATAGAATTCCGTGTCATCGCCCAATCGTTGGAAAATTTCAATGAAAAATACCCCCCTGGAATAAGTTAATTTTGCACACTTATTCATTACTATTGGAGGAAGATTTTACGAAATTGCCAAGACATTTAAACAATCTCAGATATACTGTATTCATCAAAATTTTTAATTTTTTTGGAATTGTTAGTAAACAATCAAATCGATTTATTTACAGAATGACTTGTTTTATAGGTTTCCTTCATATTTACAATTTGCATAATTAAAAAGTATGAATTTCTTCTCACGAGACGTAAATTTTACCCATAACTCAAAAAATACACAACTTTTCATTTACTTGTTAAATAAAATGTCACGATAATATCTTTGACTAGATAATATACGGCTATTGTGAATTATTTCTAAGTTTCAGAATTCTAATAACAATTTTTTCTATTTTTCAGGGATTTTAGAGCTAATTTTCTAGCTAATAAATATAGTTTGGTATATTATTACTTTAAATTAATTGTTTCAATAAGTATTCCAAAATAATATCTAAGACATCTAATATAAATACATAAAAATAGATATCCGTTTTTTAATATTAATATAAATATCGATCTTATTATATTTGTTTATAATTTGTGTGAAAATATAATAATTAATACATTACTTTTTGATGTGAATATTATTTTTTTTGCAGAATTAAATATCAATTTTTTAAAATATATCATCTAAAATTTATTATTTTGTTTTTTTTAAACGTTTTGTTAAAAGTTATACGACTTTATAGAAATCTTGAAAACAGACCAGTAAAAATTCGTATTATAAAGGAGGTGCTTAAACTTAATGTTATATTTTATTTATATTACGATACACAGTAAAAAACAAAAAAGTAGGTTTTCTATTAATTTCATTTTTTTTCTTTTTAGGTAATAACAATGTGTATGTGTGTAACACTTAGTGCAATGGTCACGTGGATCTTTCTTTTCATACCAAAACTCTATATAATTTTGTTTAAACCAGAAAAAAATAATCGAGCACTATTTACCACTGCAAAAATACGTTGTCACATTGGATCAAGAGTAGCATCAGCTATGTCAGAAAAAAGTTCTACAAATAGTTGGAAAGAAAGCAGTATATCGGTGAGTGTGATTATATATGCTTGAAACTTATATATTATGCTCCACACTTATAAGTTTTTAATAATTGTTAATTATTTAAAATTTTCATGTCATAATATTTCAGTTTTATAAAAATATCTTTTTATGGAAATAGTAAATTTTTAAATTTGTCTCCCATCAGTAAATGCGGCATCTATTTCTATATTCTTAAATTTACTTTATATTTTTTAAATCCTGATAAAGAGACAGGCGGCTAGCCAGCTAGTTTAAGCCAGAGCTATGAAAAGCAAGACACACACAGACACGCATTTTAGATTTTCTGTAAGGTTTTTATTACTTTGTATAAATACATAGCATTTCATCAATTATAATGCACGCGCTACCGTGAATGAAGGGAAGTGTACTTACAGGCCCTCACCTAGTGTACATAATCCATTTTTGCTTTCGCTGATTATTTCATTAATACTTTAAACACATTTTAACGTAAGTCATTTTTATTTATTAATTCGAAGCATTTAATCATAAAACAAATAATACAATAACATAAGGAACTTCAGTTATAACTATTTTTGCATGTGTTGGTGCGCTGCTTCAATTTTAATATTTTCCATATATTTTTTTATTCGATATAAAATATTGAGCATCATACTTGATTTTCAAAGTTAATAATTTTTCTGTTGAAAAAATTAACACAGTTTTGTTGTAAATTTGATCTTTAAATAATCGGGAAGCTGTATATAATTTTTCAGCACGTGCCCACGATTTTATTTTATGTTGTCGAGAACTTGCTTCAGACGATGTTTGCTTGCAAGTAATATATTTGTTAGTATCTATCATATAACTATAAGAGCACCTCGTTGATAATTGCGTTAATATTGATCCTTGACTAAGCTTAACTTTTTTATATTCCTCAATATTATTTTTAATTAGATCACCATTTTCTTCTTTTAAATTTCCATTTTGAACTTTTAAACCATCTAAGGTTTTTTAAGTATATATTTTTTATAGCACTCGTTGTCCATGTAGTACTTGAATAAGTCTAAAAATTGTATCGCATTCAATAATCACATCTTATATTGAATTATTGAAATTAGAGAATTATATACATCAAATTTATTACAAATTACTTTTACCTTCTTTGGTTGTTAGATCCAAGCAACAAAGCACAATGTCCCGATTTAAATCGGCAGCATCACGTATTCGATACCTACCTTGGTTAAAACTCATAAAATTTATCGCTTTTTTATTTTCTTGACAAATAATGCACCAATTAGTTTTAAAAAAATAATCTGCATTTGTGCATATTGCTGGCCGTAACAACTTGTCTATTTAAAAAATAAATATATAAATAAAAATTTCATTAACGGTTAAACCAATTTAAAATTTGCAATACTTTGTAACTTACAAACAAGCCTCCAGACAGATCAAAAATACCAAACGATAAACAAACAAATCCACAGAATACATTAAACTACAGTACGCTCACAATTTAAGACCACACGAAGAACAGTGAGAAATAAAAGTTTACACTACAGATATCGCTTATTTTTGAAACTATTTAAGGACATGTTAAAGACCTCCAGATCAACGTAATCACGGAATAGCTTATTGGCTAAAAGGCACACTCTATTTAGTGGTGCTTAGGTAGAGGAGTTGGTTCTATGAGTATTCACAGAGAACACTTCAACCCATGGACTATTTCTCTGAGGCACATTGAAATCAATATGAGTTAGTAATTTTAGAGGATTTATTATGATATTAACGACTTTAAATAGATAAAGTAAGTCAATGTATTCTCTGTGATATTGAAGAGGCTTCAAATTTAATTGGAGTAGTAAATGAGGGTAATTGATATTTTCTTTAGGAATACCTAATTTATAAGCTATGAATCTTAAAAAGTTAGGCAAGGCATTAGTGTTTTTAAAAGTTATTTAATTGTCATAAATTCTCGACTAAACATATTTGTTTATACTTGAATATTATATTGTAGCTATTTTTAAAGCATTTACCATTATATTTAGCTTAACTGGCGAACATTATTAACTCACATGATAGAAAATGAAGGATTAAATAATTATTTTTAAAGTTGTGGTGTGGATGTTGTAGTGTGATCGTAGAATATATAAATGTAATTTGTGTTTAGATTTTAGTTGTGCTTTTTAGCCTAAACCCGTATTATACTTTAATATATAAAAAAAACCTTTACCTAAAATTAAATTTTTTATGATGAAGGAATTTTTATTATCAAATACCTGTCCCCGTTTTTATTTCGGCTTCATTTTAAAAAATGTTAGACCTTAATATGATAATGGCGAAAATTTCTTTTCGTCCGTTGTTTTATTAGACATTTTTGACTATGGGGCGGAATTCTTGAAAAATAACCATGCAAATTAGTGCTTTATGTGCCTGCTTACCTTATATTAATTATACATACAATATGCTTTATTGGTACTACAAAGTCCAATATCTTTGTGAATAGAAGTAACAGAAAATTATTTTATTCATGAATACATAATAAGCACAATTTAAAAAATATTTAGGTTTATATGTAGTAAATGAAATATGCTATAAACCGAAAAAAGTTTGACGACGTAGTTTGACTTCCTTTATCATTATGCCAATACGAAAGAAATATCAATAAATTACTTCCACTGTTCTACTAATCAACATTATTGTCTATGTCCTCCAAACAAATACATATAACATGAATTAAATGTTTCTCGATACTGGCACCTGACCATAGAAAAAGTATTTAATGCGCATCGGATCACTTCCAAGTGAAATGGAATTCCATATTATTAGACACTGAATAAAAAATTTATACGCGAATCAACTTTTTTGAAATGTACTTTTCAGATGTCTGGATAAGTCTTGCATATACATTGCGTACTCTTCTCTTCAAGCTGAAAGTAGTCATTTCCAACAATTCCTTCGTGCAAATTATTATTTACTTTGGCATCTGAAAAGACTTGGCGTTAAGTTTATATTTTTCTGTAAATTTTTTCGAGTTATCATTGTTTTATTGTTGTTGCTTTGGCCTGTTGGCTTCTAAACTCTCTTCAACAAAATTTGGAAATGACGTATATATTTTTCTATAAAAACATTATTTGACTTCACGCTAGGCATGCCACTGGTAGAAAAACATCAATAATTCTTATCTGAAATTTCGAGAAATTTGTAAATTAATGATAGACCGATATTTTAAGTATCGATAAATCGAAAATAGATACATTTAGGTACAGGACATATCATAGAAAAATTATTCAGAATTTTTTAGAGAATGTAAAAGTATAAGAGAAATTGGGAATTACTTTTTAGAAACACAGAAAAATTCTCACAACCAGATTTAAGTAGCTATTTTCGGAGAATGATAATAAGTCCAATTGTAATTCATAAGTTTATAGTTATTTATTTTAATTTGTCGTTTCGGAGCCATTTTGCCCACTCAGATAAGGCCGCATAGGGCGAGGATCCTTGTTGTTTTTTTAAAAAATTACTTCTCACATCAGTTCTAAGTTTTAGGTTTTACCCTTTAAGCAAAAACCTATAGACGAGGAAGAAGAAAAGATATTAGCCAACGGGGTCATTGAACCTTCAAATTCTGCCTTGTTATCTCCAGTGCTTCTGGTGCCTTAAGAAGAAGAGAAACAGTGCTTTGTAATTAATTTAGAAAAGTTAATAACGTCAGCGAGAAAGGCGACTATCCTTTGCATTATATTTCTTCCATTTTAGATAAATTAGGGGGTACTCGTTATCTTAGCTCGTTGGATTTTCAAAGTGCGTATTGGCAAGTAGAACTAAAGAAAACTAGTAAACAATATACAGCGTTCACGGTTCCTGGAAGAGGACTTTTTCACTTTACCGTTTGGTTTGCACAACGCTCCAGTTATATTTCAGAAATTGAGAGATACAGTTTTAGGCGCTGACTTGCAGCCTTATGTTTTTTGCTATCTGGACGATATAATTGTAGTCACTTTCGATTTTTGGACAAGGCAGAGTTAACTTTAAATAAGGAGAAAATTAAATTTTGTCTAGCAGAATTAAAATATCTCGGTTATGTTTTAAATAGACATGGTATTTCACTTGATCCCTCGAAAGTTGAAGCCATCACCAATATCCAAACTCCAAAAACAGTAACAGAAATTCGCAGAATTATAGGAAGGTTGTCGTGGTATCGTCGTTTTATGCCATATTTTTCAAATTTGATATCACCTTTCACTCGTTTACTACGTAAAGTTGCTAAATTCAGTTTGGATATAAATTGCGAGGATGTTTTTCAAAAAATTAAAAATGTCTTAGTTTCAGCACCCATTTTAATTTGTTCGATTTTTGAGCATGAATTTATTCTTCAGTTAGACGCAAGTGTATATGGTGTAGGCTCAGTTTTATATCAAGTATACGATGCAAGAGAGCACGTCATCTGTTACATATCTCGCGGTTTGACTCGTTAGAAAAAAGTTTATTCTGCTACAGAAAGAGAATTGTTAGCTGTTCTTTTTGCACTCGAAAAATGAAGATGTTATTTGGATGGTGCAAGATTTCTTGTTATTTGTGATCATCACAGTCTTCCGTGACAACAATTTGAGTTCAAAGTAATTCATCGTAAAGTCAGAGAAAATATTGTTGCGAATGCTTTGAGTCGTTCTGTTCCAGAATGTGATACCTTGGAGATTTCTAATATTGATCTTCAAGAAGTACAAGATAAATGGTATATTGACCTCAGGAAGCGTATTTTGAAAAACCTTTTAAATTTTCCGCGTTAGAAAGTAACTGATGGTTAGATTGATAAGTATTTTCAGCTAGATTTTCCGAACTTGCGTGATACTACAGATTATTGGAAATTAGTTGTCCCAAAGGAGAAACGGCGTGAGATCACAGTTTTACAGTTGGAGGTCATTTTGGGGCTCAGAAAACTTATTTAAAAATTTGTCGTTTATATTATTGGCCTTGTATGAGAGCTAATATCAAATTTGTTAAACATATGTCAAGGAGGGAAACCTGAACAAAATTTTCCTAGTGGTTTATTACGCGATAATTTAATTCCAGAACATGTTTGGCTGGATTTATTTGGTCCATTACCAAAAAGTAGATACAGTAATATGTATATTTTTGTAGTAACTGACGTTTTTAGTAAATTTAGTTATTTCTTTCCTATTAGACAAGAACATTCAAAAACAATAGTTTAGCTTTTAGAGGACCGTATATTCTTGGTTCTGGCATACCACAGGTTATCAGGTGTGATAATGGGGTACAATTTAAAAGTCAGGAATTTCAGGCGTTAAAAAAAAGTAGGAGGTTAGGACGCTTTTCAATCCGAATCATCATCCATCGCCAAATGTTACTGAAAGAGTTAATAGAGTTTTTAACTCAATGCTTTCAGCTTTTGTCTCGGATAATAAAAAAATTTGGGATGACCATTAGCTAACGCAGCAAGCTACAGGGCGTATGCCATATTTTGGTAATTTTGGTAAAGATATGATACTTTATGGTAGTGAATATTCTATGGTAATAGATGTTGGTGATCCAAATTTGAAAAAAAAAAAAATTTTAATAAAGGGTAGAAGCTCTTGCAAAATTAAGAGATTTTGTAAATAAACGCCTACAACAAGCTCATCAAAGTTCAAAAATATATATAATCTTAGACATCGTCATGTAACTCTTTCGATTTTCCTTCAAGTTTCACTTCAAAACGCCTAGAGATAACTACTAGCCGAAACGTCGTGATATTCAACAAAACGAAAGACAATGGAAGTCCAACAGATATCTACTACTTTGCAACCAGATAGAGTGGTACAGATGCGGAAGAATTGGAGATATGAGATGGTACTGTCGAGTGCGATTAAGATCTCGTTCACAATCTACAGACCTCACAGAATAGAACCAGGAATTAGTCAACATTAAGAATGGGGTGTCGACCAATATCAAGAAGACCTTCAGAATTCTTTTCATTCGTAGCATAGGAAGGACCGCCGATAGTCTTATAATTGAAGGAAAAGTCAATGCTACACTTATTACCGTGACTGTTGACACTGGTATCTTTGATAAAATCAAACCTTATCGATAAATTTCGAATCCTATCATTGTTCAGAAAAATACTGTTGAGAACTGTAACTGAAGGAGCAGCTGAAATAATTGGAGAAATGCAAGTGAAGCTTCAACTTTGAGGGCTAAAATTAAATCATTTGGTGTTAGTGACCGACATAGAAGATGAGTTTATTCTTGGAATGGACCTGATTCGTCAACATGCATTTTTTTACAACAAGCTTAATATCTTAAGGTTTGGCACTAAAGAATTTATTCTGTCAAAGAACCATAATACCGAACCAATCAGCGTGATTGCCGAACAAAAAAAAACAGAATAAAGGGAGGTACAGAGAAGATTATTTACGGAAGACTGGACAAGAGTTCTGGACGTCACGTAGGATTGGTTCAACACCATCATAAATCCTGTAAATACTTGGTAGCGAAGGCATTGGTCAATTCAGATGACATCATACCTATCAGAGTAGACAATATACTTCCTAACTGTGTCAAAATTAATAAAGGACACGCAGTAGCATTATTCGAACCAGTAAAATAGGGGGTAAAATATGAACAACCGCAGCAAAGCTACATCAAAATTGTCATGTAACTGACTAATTGAGAAGCTCCAGTTTTTAAGGGAACATAGTGATGTTTTTGAAGCAGTAGATGATAATACCGGTAGAACGAACATCATACAGCATGATATAAATGCTGCCAGTGCACAATCAATACGCCTGCCATCTAGAAGACTTCCCATATCCAAGCCCCAGAAAATGGAGTTAATTGTCGAGAAAATGCTAATTAAGGGAGTTATAGAAGAATCATTTAGTCCTTGGTCATCTCTGGTTGTACTGGGAGTCAAAAAGGATGGAACTGCTAGATTTTGTGTTGACTACAGGAAACTTAATAACATCAGTTAGAAAGATAATTATCCACTTCCTAGAATTGATGATGCTTTGACAACGTTGGCTGGATCGCAATGGTTCTCCATGCTTGATCCAAAAAGTGGATATTGGCAAGTAGGCATCCAAGAAATAGATAAGGAGAAGACGGCATTTTCTACTGGGTCTAGTCTATATCACTTTAACGTTATGCATGCCATTCGGACTCGCTCCTGCCACCTTTGAGCGACTAATGGAAACAGTACTGGGAGGTCTTACATGGAACACAAGTCTAGTCTATCTTGATGATGTCATGGTTATGAGGAAAACATTTGATGAACCCTTATAGAATCTACGGGAAGATTTGCAAGAATTAAAAACGCCAACTTTCGACTTAACCCCAAAAAATGCATACTCTTCGACCAAAAAGTTGTTTTTCTTGGACATGTAGTATTACCAAAGGGAATCCACACGGATGAAAAGAAAATTCCAACAATAAAAAATGGACCCCGACTACGTGTCAAACATCAGTTGAGAAGCTTACTTGGGTTATGCACATAATATAGAAGACTCGTGGATGATTTGGCCAATATTGCTTCATCCGTGCATAAGCTCACTGAAAAAAAGTTTCTTTGTCAATGGAATTCTGAGTATGATCAAGCTTTTCGGAAACTAAATGCTGCCTTATATTTCAGTCCAATTTTCGGCTACCTACAAGATCATGAAAAATTCATATTGGATACGGAGGGGTACATAGGGGTAGGAGCTGTTTTGTCCCAGAAACAAGATGGTCAAGAACGAGTTATTGAATATTTCAACTGAGTGCATTCAAAACCAGAAATAAATTATTGTGCCACGAGGAAAGAACTGTTCTCCATAATCAAAGCTGTCTAACATTTTCATAAATATTTGTCTGGACAGGAATTTTTAATAAGAACAGACTACGTAGCTCTAAAATGGCTCCGAAATATGAAACAGTCTGAAGGACAAGCAGCAAGAGGGCTTGAGAAGCTACAACAATACAATTTTAAAATCAAACATAGACCAAAAAGACTGCACATAACAATAAAAATGGCTTTTCAAGAAGACTGTGTAAGGAATAATGCAAGCAATGCAAGGAAGGACAAAGGGAAGGGTTTCCTATTCGGATAGTTATGTTTTGACGCACAGCTCAGATGAAAAAAGACCAGCTTGAAGATAATAATCTGGTGCTTTTCCCTCAACTTAAAGGAAATAACGAACCGCGTCTTAGTTGAGAAGAGATCTCGAATAAAGGACTCTCATTCAAGGCACTTTGGGCTCAGTGGGATTCGCTATTGATTGAAGACCGGTTATTAAAGGGTTTCTGGGAAAGTACCGATGGCAAGGAAATAAAAATCCAGATAGTGGTACCCAGAAAGAAAGTTCCACGGATTTTAGAAGAACTTCATAACGGTAACTTCTTAATGGAAGGGGCTCATTTAGGAATTAACAAAACTCTAGACAAACTTCAAGAAAGTTTTTACTGGGTTAAACACTATCAAGACATAATATCATGGTGTAGACAGTGCCCTAAATGTGCAGTTAGCCAAGGTCCAAGTACTCGATCTGAGGAAAAAATGAAAAATTATAATGTTGGAATATCTTTTAAATGGATAGCTATTGACATAGCTGGACTAGTCCCAGAAACAGATAAAGGTAACAAATATACCGTGGTTGGTACTGACTACTTTAGTAAATGGCCTGAGGTATGTGCCAACCCTAACCAAGAAACCTCAAGAGTAGCTGAAGACTTAGTCAACCATTTGTTCTGCCTGGAATTCTTTTGGAGCCACATTCTGACCAAGGACGTAACTTTGAATCCAAACTTTTTCAAAAGCTCTGCAAACTTCTTAACATCCATAAAACCAGGACAACTGTTTTACATTCTCAGTCAGATGGCATGTTTGAACGATTTGATAGGATTATTGGAAAGCACCTTTCAAAGGTTGTGGACAGACATCAGAAAGATTGTGACAAATGTTTTTCAATTTTAGTGGCCTATCGATCCGCAGTTTATGAAATTACCGGAATTACACCAGCCAAGGTCTTATTTGGAAAGGAACTTAGATTGTCTTGCGATATAATGTTCGGTTCCTCACCTGAAGAAAGTATGGAGATCAAAGACTGAGTGGACGCTTTACAAGAAAAGTTGCGAGAAGTTCATGGTCTAGTTAGAGAACGCAAGGATCCAATTCACGCTAGAAATCGAACAAGAAAAGAAACTCCCTTTTTTGGACCTGCTATTAACTAGGAAACTCAACAACACCCTGGGCTTTAGCCTATATCGGAAACTCACGCACACTGACCGATATCTCATTGCAGCGTCACATCATCATCCATCTCAAAAGCAGGCAGTAGTTAACACGCTAGTATCAAGATCTCTCCGCCTAACAGAACTTGACACAAAACAAGACGAAATAAAACACATTTCAACAGCTCTAGAATGAAATGGTTTCTCACAATCAGATATAAAGAAAGCCATAAAAAGACAAGAGAAGACTACAACAAAGGCCAAAGACCAAAATCAAACAAGGAACAAAGCCATAATACCATACATAAAAGGAATAACTGACAGAATCTGAAGAATCTTAAGAAAACACACCATACAGCCCATATTTAAACCACAAAAAACAATAGCAACATCCTGGGAAATCCCAAAGACAAGACCAACCTTGAAAATGGCGTTCACAACATTCCATGTGCAGATTGTCATCAAACTTATATAGGACAAACAAACAGGCGCATATCAGCAAGAATCCAAGAACATAAAAATAGCCTCAAAAACAAACAGACAACCTCAGCCCTATTTCAGCATCACCAAACAACCGGACATACCGTCGACTTCGAAAAAACAAAAGAAATAGCACCAGTACAGAACTACAAGGTACGCGTCATAAGAGAGGCACTAGAAATCGAAAAAGCGGGACAGCTAAATAAACGAGACGATGCTATAAATGTTCCAACTACATGGAAAACATTAATAAAGAATCAAGAAAGAAAACAACAAAAGTCAACTAGTACATGAGAGACCAGCATACAAGAACAAAATATATCCCCTCGGCAGAGGGAAGGAGCCTGCGAAGCCTCTCATCCAATCAGGAAGCGAGCCAGCTAAACAAACCTCAAATTCATCAGAGGCCAACATCAGTTCTCAGCGAGTAACGAAACGAACCGCACTTGAAAATGCCAAATGAGATTTTGGCGAAACGTCGTGAAAACGATTTTTTGAACGAACGGATTGAAACCCGAAATAAGCAAACTATTCATATATATATATATATATATATATATATATATATATATATATATATATATATATATATATATCTTATCCAAAATACTGTTATTTATTGAGTAGTCAAACCTAATTGAATTTACTTTCCTTGTAAATGTCATTGCATACCATTAACTCACATTAAGAAACATTTTGTTGACAGTAAACCACTCAGATAGCGAACTCATATCAGGCTGCAGCTGCAGACAGTCATCGAAAGAAAATGTAGCCCTATAAATCTTGAAATCGTCAGCGAACAACGAGTTAACAAAGTTTCAGACAACGCGAAAATGTCATAGTCTTGGCTTAAACACTGAAGTAAAGCTTGTGTCTTGGTACGGAACCCCCGTACATTTTGATAATAAGAACTAATTACAAGTTTTGATTTAGTTAACCAATTACCTCATATTTGTGGCGGCATCCTCAGTTTCAGAAAAACTGAGACATTATGGCCCCATCGGGCAAAAGTTATTCTTGCATGCATTCTTAAACTGTTCCTGCTTAATTTTAACCTTTACAGAAGAGTAAATATCTGGGTACTTAGAAGGATGTGGTGCGCAGATTACTCCGGGAAAGTCAACCTCCAAAATTTGCTTAAGATCATCATAAATACAACCCCTTAAGTTCATAATAGAAATAACAGAGGTTGACATCAAAGGGAGGTGAGAAATTTGGTGACCCTAACCTTCATATTTAAAGTGATTTAAAGGTTATATCGTGCATATCATAGAAAACGATTTAAATTCATAAACTTATACTCCACTTTTAAATATTTATTTTTGTCGTAAGGAAAGATTACCTAAGAATAAAATAATAGCCAGGACCCAAGGCGTGGCCCAAACAGGATGGAGTTTCACGTTTCATTTTAGTCCAACCGAAAAAGGAAAGACTGTGCATAACCCGACCAATGAAGGCAATATTATATTAGAAAAACATACCTGTGGAGGTAATTTTCACTCACGACATAAATACATATCAAAAAGTGGAAATTCGAGGGCTCTATTCACAAGAAAATCTAGGCGTCGAAATGGCTTTTTTCAGTCAACCACCATTGTCGCTAATATAATTGAAATAATTTATTACGCTCAGCTTAAGCCAAAATATTGGATTATTGTTATAAAAAATGCTATAGAACTTTAGATGCAAAACACAAAATAATTCAAATTTGATATGAAAATTTACCGACACAAAAAGAAAGTAAACATAATCAACTTCAAATAATAAAAGAGTAAAAAATAATAAGACTTATTTTAAAATGAAAGTTATTTTGTGGTATAAATTTATCTAAACTCAATATTATATATATATATATATATATATATATATATATATATATATATATATATATATATATATATATTTATTTATATATATATATATATATATATATATATATTTATTTATTTATATATATATATATATATATATATATATATATATATATATATATATATATATATATATATATATATATTCAAATTCAAAATTAGACGTCACACTTTCCCTAATTTAAAGACCTTACGCCGACTTCAAAAATATTTACTTGAAAAATTCGATTACATATATACTTGAGAAAATATTTAGTTCCAACCAATTGAAGACACTTTATACTATAAGGCAAGATTGCAAGGAAGTATCAGTAAAGCTTCGAAACTGCTCCCATGGCAGTACATCGTCACCTGTAGACCAGTTACGCACTCTTTTATTCGTGTTAGTATAGGGTACGCAAGCGCACCTAGCCATAGAAAAAACGAATACTCTAAGCAAGTTTTATAGGACTAAATATAAAGTCCAATACAAGCAGCGCCATATTCCAGCATTTCATTCAATCTAAAGAGTGAATACAATATACTTGTAACTGGGTGTAAATTAGAGAAACTATTTATTTCTCAACCAACTGGAAAAATAATGACCGGGGTAATCTGTTCTTACACGGTTAGAGACAAAGCACTATCTCAGATTGCAGAAAGGGTGGAAACCTTCAGTGGCTGAAACCTAAATAGTTTCTCTAATATAAATATATTTATTCTCCCAATTGTTGGTATGTAGTATACAGATCCTCACGACATTAAATATTCAAATTGTGTGGAACGCTGGAACATGGCACTGCTTGTACTGGACTTTATATTTTGTCCGATAAAACTTTCGCTTTTCCTATGGCTAGGTGCAATTGCGTTCCCGTTTACTGGCACGAATCAAAGAGTGCGTAACTGATCTACAGGTGACGATGTCCTGCCATGGGAGAAGTTTGACCCTTTAATGGTTCTTCTTTGAAACTCATAATAACGCTTTGTTTCTAACCGTGTTAGAACAAAATACACCTGAGCTTACAGTATTTAAGGTTTTAAGTTGGTTGAGAAATAAATATTTACACGCCCAACAGCAAGTATATCGTATTCACTGTTGGTATATGAAAAACTCGAAGATTTAAAAATACTACCAAAGTTAGTAAAAATATTTTCACTCTTTGCGCAAAATATTCTAAACAACTGTTTTATTTATAGTCCGTTTTTATATTTATATTACATAATTTCTTTAGCGATATACTGCTTGTAAAATAAGACTGGTGAATGATGATAATAAACTTTCTGTCATTAAACAAATTAATATAAAAACCATAACAGTTATGTTATTGGAGTATTGTAGTTTGTACAAGTTTAAATTTATCTCCCCTAATTCACTAACATGGTTTAACTTTAAAACCGGTCTAAATTAAGAGTAGAGAATTTAAATTGACAAGGATAACAATACGTCAAGCAAGTTTTGAACTTTTAAAATTCAATTAAAACAATATTATAACAAAAACAAAACTGGTCATCTAGAAAATCCAATTTCCAACGCCACTAGATCGGGTCTAAGTGTTAAACCTTCTTAGTGCATCTGGCTAATCATTTTTATATGTAAATATCATCAGTTATTAATGAATCCATGAAACTGAATATTGACAAGAATCTGTTTCTTATTTAGATTCTCATAATTTGAGTTTACTCTATTTAATAACTATACTAAAATCTAGTAAAAGGAAAGTGATTCTAAGACATAAAGGGCAGAGCTCCTTAAGTTCAATAATTTCTATTTTTAAATATGCACACTCTGCGCTAAAACCACCTTTAGCGAATTTGAACGCAATTCCCTAGGGAATACCAAATTTGAACTCTTAAAATTCACAAGTATTTTTTTGGGTTTTAACTATCGAAATATATGGAGGTTAGGTAGCATTAATATTATACCAAATATCAACCAGATGCAGTTGGAGATATTCGACTGTGAAACAAAACCAGTGAACAGGAAAATCGTCTTATTGAGATTGAATATTTTCTTTTTAAGGGCGAGTACACATTGGGTGCTCGAATTTGCTTTGGGGGCGCGTTCGAAGCGTACACGCAGCGTGTTTAGCACGGCGTTTGACGAACATTAGTTAACTGTGTACACTGGTTCATTACAGAAATGAACGTCGAAATGATTTGTTCTGTGTGGCTCCTCTACGGTCGCTGTAAAAGATGACGACAGAGGCGAAGAGAATTTTGAACGCACCCAATATTACAAAATAGACTGACACATGTAATGTTTGTAACATAGCGTCCAAAATTAAGGCAATTTGAACCTAAGTTACTGAATTACTTTATAATGTCCTTAAAATCATTTGACGATTTACTCCACATTATAAAAGTGGATATTACTAGTGATCCAACTATTTTAAGAGAGAGAAGGAAAACTCGTTAAAATGTTAAGGCAAGTACATTTATTTGTTCAAATAAATATATGCTGTCTGAATCTTGGCTGGAAGATGATGGCGTTCAAGATGATGGCGGTCGTGGTGGCGTCGTAGATCACTGCTGTGAAGTTGCTGATGATGTTGGGGATCTTTAATAAGTTAGTGGAAGATATGCGTATTGATTTTGTTTGCAATGACAGTGAATGGTGATAGTTCTGTTCTCGTTATATAATATTAAGCAATTCAGTTTTTGTTGTTAGTCGTCGATTCTCAAGTTTCTTTTTTGATTCATTATACCATGATAAGTACAATAATTTATCATCATTTTCTGTAGTTGATTGCGCTTTTAGATTTTGTTCTCTCGCATTTAAACTTTTTTGTAAAATATCAACTATTTGTTTATCCATAGCATTTATTTTTTGTTTTTTCCTTGGTCCTTCGATTGGATTTTTAGGAGGTCCTCAAGTCTTCACTATATGGACCGGAATTAGTTGTTTCACAAGACTAGTTCCTATAATTGATTTCTGTATTCTTATTTGCTATAGTACTCTCAAGAAATTGTTGTTTCCCGTAATACACATATGGCGTATATTTGGAAGATGTAGATCCAAACGGTAGTTTTTTGCTCTTTAAACTCCCTCATGTAATTGTCCCGAATGGTTTTCTATTTTTTAGCAGTGTAGTAGCTGAAAATAAATAACTACTATTTTATTTTTGACAGGCCTTGGCCACGAGCCGAGTTGCATTATGGATACCGTCTTAGAAAATTGACTATTATAAAGATAGTGGAACACATTGGTAAAGTACGATGGAGTAAATTAAAATCTATATGCATGTCTGAAAAGAAAAGAAGTAGAAAAAAGATTTTAAGTGCGTCAACTTTCCAAATGGTATCAGCGCAATCAATTAAAAACATATTGAATTAATACAACCACTACATACAGGCTCGCTTCATTTTAATTACAAAAATTGTTTCTGTATACATTGATATCGTATTATATAGAAAAAGTAATTATTCTGCCATTTTTTGACATTAGATAAGTTAAATATTCCTAATTCGAAGCCCATGTCGGTATCGATAAAACACTACTGTTCACGTGCACGTAGGCGATGAAACCTTAGGAATTATGTCAAAGTGATGCATACGTATGGTAGAAAACAATACGTATACAGAAAAAAAAACATTTAGGGTCAGATTATTGAGAGCACGGCGCTATGTTTAATGCATATTCCGAATACTGAGCAACAAATGACGAATATTTCATCACAGCTTGGACAGTAATGCACAAATACCTTCGAGTACGTGATACTTATAGATATAAAGACACACTTTATATTTCACTGTTACAATCTATAAATTTCTAAAAATATACTATGAAGCAACTTCTATGCTAGAAGTCAAGAGAAAAATTCTCAACTATTTTATAAACGAAGGCATAAAAATTTGATTGAAGTAAGACATCGTAATTATTGTAAACATCAGTAAATAATTACTCCCTTAACGGTTTTTTTTCTACAAATTATCTTCAGAATCACAGAAAATTTCAACCATTTACCCCCCCCCCCTCCCCCCCCAATTATACTCATTTTTTGTTATCGGAAATTTCCATATCCCAAATAGCTAGTGGCTTTTGGATTTTATCGATAAATAAATAAGTATCAAAATGTTCAGTTTCTATTTTAGCCAAAATGACAGCGCATGTATCTTAAAGCGCGAGGCTGACATTCGTGCAACGCGCGTTCTGATTAAAATCTGACAAAGCGCTCCTAACTAGCAGTGCAGGTTTGTGTATGTATACTTATTCCGACTTCTTGGTTCTTAAAACAGGCGTTTCAAAATCGAACGTTCCCAAACGCCTAATGTGTATTAGGTGGCGTGTAATCTTAAAATTTAATTTTAAATTTCCAACTAAAAAATAAACTTCTTAGACAAGACCAAATTTCAAAAAATTTGCTGAATATTTACTAGCAGTTTTTCACGAGAAAATATATTATGCTCAATCGTCTACTTTCAATTATCTCTGTTACGAAATAACCTCAAATGAAGTTAGATATTTTTGGTTTAACATTATTGTAAATTTATATGTTATAATTATATAATAAAATTATATTAAGTTGAATATTTTTAATTTTTAACTTTAAGACTTAATTAGTAAGAAAGCGTTAATATGATACTTTTTTACAGGTAATCAATACAGAAAAGTATCCCAAAGAAGTAACTAAAAGGACCCTTTCATGCCAGACTGGAAGCGAATTACTTGAAATTCTTTTAAATCCACAAAAATTAGTCGAGGATATTTCCGCAACTCGAAATAGTTCGTTTTCCGTTAAAATTACTGAGAGGGATTGTTGCTGTGAAGAAGATAATTGTCAAATGAAAAATATTACTATTACTTTACCTGAAAATCTACAACGTATGACGTAATGATATGTGTTTAATTAGTCCTTATTTATTTTTCATAATATTCGTTATAGTTTTTTATGTAATAAAAAATTGTTTATAAAGTTCTGATAGCAAAAATGTACATTGACGAGTACGTAATTCTTCGATATCGCCGAAATTTATTTAAATCATTAAACTGGTTAGTTTTGAGATTTATGGTAAGTCAAGAATAAATTAATATTAACCCGAGATTAGAACAATAAGATGTTTCTTATAATATACCACAGAAGTTCCACCTTTATCGCCGCCGGACCAAATAAAAAAAAATTGTTATCCATATTTTGTTCATAAAAACGTATTTTTTTAATAAATTATTGAAAATATGAAAAAAAGTTCAAGAATAGTTAAATTACTTTGAAGTAGTAGGAGATATTTAAATGAATTCAATACTATATTAACATTCGTAACGTGATATGTATTTTATTTTCGTCAAATATCTAAGTATAAACTTGATCATCTTATATTAGTTATTATTCAAAGATTTGAGTAAATGATACATTTATCAAAAAGTTACATGAACATTCTTTATTTAAAAAATTTACTCATTTGAGTAACATAATTGGAATTTTAAACCGTTTGGGGGAGTCGGAGCAGATTTTTCATGAGAGATTGAGTTTTTATAATTTACGAATGAGTGGTTTGGCGGAAATTTAGATGTTTAAAATTAATTATATCGCAAATGTAAACTTATTCTTTATATATTTCTTATCTGGATAACTGGAAATGCGACACTAAACTGTCCACAGGAAAGGCCGTAACAAGTATTTTTACTCTTAACAAGTGTTTCAGTAGTAGTTTTACAGTGATGATGAGAATTACTAATAAATAAAAATTAGGGTCACGAAAAAACCACGTACAAACCGCGACAAAATCCGATACAAAAATCAATCCAAATAACAACACTGTCTGGGCGTAATACAACTAACAGGGCTTTGTCGACCTAATGACTACTGAATTAAGCAGTTTCCCCTGGTAGGCCAACAACTTCGGACTAACAACAACTAAGATAATGAGCATGTTCTCGTCTTAGAATTTTAGGTAATCTGTCCTAAAGATGGATGAATTAAAAAGTATTCAACGGCATGGATATACAGCAGGTAACGGGGAACCACTTCATTAAAAATACATATAGTAAGGTTGGTCAAATCATCATGACATGCATACAGAAAAATTGAAATCTTAAGGTTCATGGAAGTAGAATGCCAAAATCCGAAAAGAGAAGAAAAAACACAAGACTACATGGTATCGTAAGCATGCGAAATCATAGTAACAAAATTCAACAGAAGGCAGCCTTAAGGTTTGCGACGCCTGTTTTTTTCGTAGACTATACGAAGGTTTCATCATTAAGACACCGAACATTCAACTATCAAGCTATTTGTTGGTTAGCATATTTCGCCGTTACACTACCTATCGGCCAAAATATCCAACGATTAAGCGTTCTATGGATCCAAATATCCAATGGTTTATCTGCTTATTGGTCAAAATATGGAACTTTAACGGCCTCTGACACGACCCGCTGGATTAACGTGGTGTAGGGCTCAGTTGCTCTGAACAGCTTCTTACAGTAGAGAAACGGCAAATCAAAAGTTACTTTTGCACATTAGCCGCTGGCTGTCGGCTGACAATTAATATTTCCTGAAATGTTAAGAGAAGTGTGTTTCTAAATAATGTATATCTTGTATTTCATATAAAAGTTATGGCTTAAAGTTAATTAACTATCTATCTTAAAAAACAAAGATAGCAAACTCAACAAACAATAAGGCGGGCGACAGTACGTTAGACATATCAGAGAAAATCCGTTAAAAATAGTAAGAAATCAAATAGACTACATTATGATGACAAGAAGGTACCGCACCACCGTTGAATATGCCAAGACTGACGCTGGAGCTCATATGGTTCAGACCACAATCCTGTAGTTTCTGTGATCGGGGCGAGACTAAAATGCTCAGAAAAAATAGTCGATTTAAAAAAACTCAGAAACGAGAATATACGACAAGAAATAAAGGCAGAAATAAACGAACATCTAAGTAGAGCAGAGAATAAATTTCACAGTACAAGAGTCATAAATGAAAAGTTGAAATATATAAATATAACCAGAGAAACAACAAATGGGAAATACTTTATAAAGACCACAAGGAAGGAAAGGTGTGTCTGACTCAGAACATAGTGAAGTGAACCCGGAGAAGTGAAGTGAACCCGAAAAATACAAAAACGTGAACAAAATAGTAAAACGAAGAATGAAGAAAGGCAATGAATTATGGATTAAAGAACGGTGTGAAGCAATAGAACACTATGGAAGAAATTACGATTCGTTCAATATACACAAAAAAGTAAAAGGAATAGCTGGAACCCTAAGAAAAAACCAAATAGGTTTACTTAAGAAAAGAGGTAAAAAGATTGTTGTTTGTTTAAAATTGGACTGATTACATAAGCGAATTATTTGATAGCGATAGAAACAGCATTTCTCAGATAAACATTAAAATCGGACCACTAACCTTAAAAGAAGAGACAAAATACGCAATAAAAAAACGCCAAGAACGGAAAAGCAAGCGGACCTGATGGAATCCTTGCGGAATTATTAATGCTTATTATTGGATTATTGAAGACGCTATTGAAAAATGTTGTTAATGAGCCATTTGCTGAAAATAATTTTTCAGAGTTCTTCCTTACCGAATCTACCAGATACTGATGGGATTCAGATAGGAGATTGGGAAATAGTCTGCTTACACAAAAATGCCTCGACGTGAATCAGGAAGGTTCACCGCAACAAACTCATTGACATTGACAGGACATTTAAAGTAAGAATTCGAGCATGATCTTCAATTTATATTGAAATAGAAAGCATATGAAATAGAGACATGCTGGGGAGTACTACAGGAATATATTTGTCCTTATTACGGTTTAATATCTATAGTGAACAAATGTGCCTTCTCACAAGCAAGCGAAGGAATAATATAGTATAGGCATGAAGGCGGATATTTTTTTCACGAAATAAGACCAGAATAACATATTGAATAAGAATATATTTTTCGAAAAAACGCGTTAGTTCTGAACCTAACCTTCGGATCAAAAAATTCTTCAGTACTTTCTTGTTCCTGAGTTGGTTTTATATAAGACTGAACCATTCCAATGTTCCAACTTTTCCTACAGACTAGCGTAGAAGTCTAAAAACATATTTTTTTCAAGTAAGAAAACATATGTAGCTCTAAAAGGCGTTCACCACAATTGCAATTTATTTACAAATCTTCGGAAAATCTTGGAAATTTGCTTAAATCAGGAAAATGTTGAAAAATATCTCCAACCCACATGAGCTTGTAGTATTTGCTACAACAATTTTTTCAGAAAATTAAAATTCAAAAAATTGACAATTCTACAGTTTTAAAGTCAACATTGACTCAAAAAATTATGAAAAAACAAATCTTCAAAGAAAGAGGCTTCTTTTAAAAAAAATTAAAAGTAGCGGAGCTATAGACCCTTAAAGCTGATAAACGGTTTATAACAAACTAGTTGTTTTATCAACCATCTAGGAGCACTGTCGTGTAGAGTAGATTTTTAGGTGATGTTTTACAAAAGTGCATAATTCTATGTATAATATTTAGCGCATACGAACAAATTGGAAATTTGAAACGTTATTGAAAAATTCAGTGAGGGACAGTGAAGCGACCAATTGGTAGTAGAAGGGGAAGGAGAAGAAGTAAGACAGAGGTGGAGAACACGCGACTCTCACGATGCGCACGATTCTGGCTGTTTGGCGACTTTGAATATATATTTTTTAAGTTAGCTTTTATTAAACTTATAAATTTTTCTTTCAATATATATATTTTATAAAAATAATACTTTTTGTATAAATACTTCATCTGAATCATTATCGTGGATATAGACAAGGTAATTACGTAATTATTTGACATAAAATAAATTCTTACGTAACTAAACTTTATTCAAACATTATGTTACACATCATTTCAATAATAAGTGGTTTACATTGTTAAATATTATAGAAGAAAACAATTAAAGCATTATATTGATTAAAAATAGTTCTCAAAATATATGTATTAAAATAGTTGTAATTTCTTTTTTTGTTTTTGGTGGAGTTTCGATAGCATTATATTGATTAAAAATGGTTCCCAACATATATGTATTAAAATATTTATAATTTCCTTTTTTGTTTCTGGTGGAGTTTCGATATTTTCACATTCATATACCTGGTCTATGTCTTCGTTATCAGTAGTACAGATATAGATGAAGGAATTACAGCTTCTTCAAATCAATGTCATCGATTAAATCTAAATCATCGTCACTGTCAATAAATTCAAAATTTTCGTTATTGGAATATTCTTTTCCTCGCTGGCACAGCAAGAATTTCGGGACATTTCATATATTTCAAAATATCGGGAGGTAGGAGTGAAGGTTTTGAATACTCTTATTACTTGTTCTTTAGTTTCTCTATAAAACAAATGATATGAACGATCGAAAATTTGTAACAAAAAAATAAAAACGTAGTAATAATTATGTACATACTGTAAAATATAAGTAATTTTTTCCATTGTCATTAAATATTTCTAAGTGGGTGTAGTTTAAGAAATACTAACTTGTTTTTTTTTTCTTTTAAATCAGATTATATATATATATATATATATATATATATATATATATATATATATATATATATATATATATATATATATATATATATTGTTGAATTTAGATAGAAATTCACAAAATTTATTTTATGGAAAACTAAAATAACTTACACAGTATATAAGCACATTAAAGAATAAAGTTATTCAGTGGCTTATTCTATTTACAGATACTAATAAAGAAGTCTCTCACTCCCTAAGAAAGCTTTTTTATTTACTTCAAAATGATACTAACCTCCTTCTGGTCAATAATTAATCATAATCGAACGCTATTTCAAACCTTGACCTGTTCAGATAAAAACTGTTTTTTTTTTAATTTCGATATAGTGAGCTCCTAATTTCCCAATAGTTGATGTCGTTTTCATTACATACTTTTTTGGCTTTCATTGTATTTTGTCTTAAATCTTTTATTTTTATGTATTAAAACTTGATGATATATTGGGTAGGGTAGTGATCAATTTAGAGGGGTTTATGTAATTAAAAATCACTTAATCGGTCTTGGGTCCACAAAATATGGCATATGTAAAATTTAATTATCAATATGTTCTCTCAATAATACCCTTTTGCTAATAAAGTCATAATGAGTATTGCTGTATAGGGAAACACAATAAGTATGGCTAGCTACAATCCAAATTCAAGTTGAAACTGTATCGGTAGTTGTCACCAGGTATAGGGTCCTCTTCATACCGTTCTTAATAAATAAAGGATTGTAAATTTCTTTAGAAAAATTAAAACAGGGTATGGTGAATTTTTAACTTTTGTGGGATAGTAAGACACTAAAATTTTTAAATATGATAACCAATAATAATACACAATAGGCTAGAAATAACTCAGCATTTTTTTGCAGATATTTTATTGTGCTTCTAGTGGCATAATAAAATTATTCTAATATGATTTCAAGCTAATTTTAAAAAAATTATTTCAAATCAGTCCAGTTTTTGCTTTTAAGCTTTTCACAAATATTTACATAATTTTTAAAATATAAGGTAAAAACCACTAGAACATTAAATAAAGAATTAGTCCATATTTAATAAGTTTTTAACATATCTCTTTAAAAAGGAGAGAGGGAAGAATTAAATTTTTTAATTTATACTTATGTAGTTTCAGAATTACATATTCGAAGAAACTGTTTGAGCAGGATCAATTTCAGTCCCATATCGCCAGAAAACTGACCAAGGATAACCTCTTAAACTTAATAGTAAGGTAACAATTTACCACAAGTAGTAATCTGCAATCGCAATTTTTAAATGACGATGGTGAAACGATCTCTTAGACCATACGCAGCAGCAACAGATCTAAAACAAGTCACTGACATCCCCGCATTACAGTAACCAGCTTGTGGTGAAAGGCTACAGCTGTTACAGTTATATAAAAGTAGTGGATATATGAGAGAAGGAAAGAGGAGGAGGAGGACTAAGAAGAGTAAATCATCAACACTTTTCATCCTCCTCCTCCTCTTTTCTTCTCTCATTATACTTTTCAAATCTCTCATTATACTTATTAAAAAACCTCGTATCATCAACACTTTCCATCCTCCTCCTCTTTTGTTCTCTCATTATACTTTTCAAAAAGCCTCGTATACATCACCTTGAGTTTAATCTTAAAGTTAACAACATGGCTAACCTTTCATCGAATCCGATCATAGTAGGAGATCTAACCTTATGTTTGACCTTGAGGTGGATAACCTTATTTGACCATGAAGTCGATATAAAGTCCTACCACCAATGAATTTTCACTTCAGTAAATTTATAAAATAGATACGTGGAGCAACAAAAGATGATAAATTAAATACCAACAAATAATAAGTAAATAATAAGTAAATAATTTTATATTTAATAGTAAATATTACAAAGTAAAAATTCATTCAAAAATTTATGGATAATAATATTGAAGAAGAAGATCCAGATCTAGATGAATTAATTGGAGTATTGGATTATAATACACATCTTAACGAAAAAAAATTTCAGAAGAACTTCAGAAATTGTTTAAACTACGATATAAATAATTTCGAACAAATTGAAGCTGACTCTGGTGACTCCGATATTGAAGAAGATAATGAAGAAGACAGTGCTAGTGCTAAATTTTGTTTAGTGAAACATAAGTACACTGATCCCAAAGAAGTTGTGTTCCGTATTACTCAGAGTTATATCGTAGTGTTTGTAGTGACGGAAAATCAAGAAAAAACTCTTTGTCACGCATGCTATCAAATTATACAATTTTATCAAAGGGCAGGGGCTCATAGACATGTAAATACTCATAATAAGAGAAAATTAAAACGCTTAAGCAATGATTTACATTGCGATATGTGTTCAAGACAGTTGTATCAAATTATTACCCCCAAAGTTTGTTTAATTTGCAATAGTAGTGTTAAAAATATTGATTTAGATTGGGACGCAAATGTTCCAGTGGTGCCAATATAATGCCTGGTAAAAAACCAATATATAAAAACGGTAGGAAGTCGCGAAGGGTAAAAAAAAAGTTGTTAATGAAATAATTGAAAATAAAACCGAAGAATGTCCTATATGTCTTGAAGATATATTATCTAATAAAATGATGTCACCAGAACCTTGTAATCACAGATTTTGCATCCCTTGTTTAGGAATGTGGATGTTAATTAATAAAACATGTCCAATCTGTCGCAATGAACTATGTGTAATTAAATGTGAAAATGAAGAAACTGTAGTCCTAGAATATTTAGATTAGAATGTATTATTTAATATTTATGTATTGCAAACCACTTCATAAATGTGAAAATGAAGAAATTATAATCCTAGAATATTTATTTTAAAATGTATTATTATTTAATTTTTATTATTTTAAAATTATTATTGTTTGTATTTAATTTATCCATTTATTCTTATCTTATTGGAATAAAGAATTGAACAATTTCGAAAAAAAAAATGTTTTATTTATAAGAATAACGAACAAACATAACAACTAAATACAAGAGTTTTGATTATTCATAATAGATTGAAAAAATATTTTAAATTAACCACCCTGTTCAAAAATTCTTAATCCTTTCTTATTTTAGAGAGTTTTAAATCTAAAATTAATAAGTTTATAAATATGAAAGAAAAAATATTATAGGAAATTTAGGTACAGTTATCTTCATACTCCTTTATAATTAGATCAATTAAATAAAATTTACATTACCTTAAATCGTCTCCGTTACTATTCACTATCACTTAAACACTTTAACTTAACCTAAAAATAGTTTCACTTAACACTGTCCCTAAACTTGGTCTATTGTTTGTATCTGTCAACTGAAAAAAAAAATCAATTAGTATTTTGATATTAGAAAGACTAATAATAAATTTAATATAAGCTTAATATAAGCTACTTACTTTGTAGTGGAATCAACTTCGTCACACTGGACTGGTTCCTCCGGATTTATCTGAGGTTCCACTTGAGGATCCTCATTTTCCTCTGGATTTGTCGAGGAGGTTATAGATGGTACTTGTACCGGAGGAGGAACGTTGACTCTTCTTCTTATTACAAGTCTATTACCATCCATAACCTGAATTTCAAAATTTCTGTTCCTGAACATATTGATAATTAAATGAAATAATAAAAATTAAAATTTAGGAAGACAGCACTGGTGATGAACCAAAAATGAAAAAGTCACCTCGCAAAACAGTCATTTTATGAAAGTAGGTCAAGGTAAAATTTCGATTTTTAAATCGCGGAGAGGGCCCCTCATACCGCCCCTATACTCCTCCTATACCCCCCCCCCGCCCCGCACCCCGAAGGGGGAGGGGCGGGGGGGCCTTCGACCGCCCGCGCTACCTACCAGGGAGCGGGGGGCCTTCGGCCCCCGCCCCGCCCCCTGGACCCCTCCCCAGTCGAGATGCCCCGAAAAAACCTTGTTTTTTATAGGCCCGCAAACCTCTCGAGTTTTTATAGTTACAGCACATTTTAGGACGTCTCACTGAGAGTTATAGGGGACCCTAAGGTAAGATGCTCCGAAGAGAATTTTGTGTTTTATACGCCCGCAAACCTCTCGAGTTTTTATAATTACAGCACATTTTAGGACGTCTCACTGAGACTTATAGGGGACGTAGCTCCCTAAGCAGCTCAGCAGAGGGACTCAGCTGGGGGGCTCAGCGGGGGGAAGGGAGGAAAGGGGAAGGAGGCTTTGCGGGGGAAGGGGGCGGGGAAAAAATTTTGCGGGGAAGGGGGGAGGGGAAGGGGGGCTCCGCGGGGTGTGACGCGCAGAATTGAGGTCATTGACCTTTATTGAGGTCACTATACGTACGAGGACAAACCGTGGTCTGCTTTCATATAAAACGGTCGAGGATCAGTTTATAGCAAGCTTAAGTCGAGTTTACCACGCTTTAAATTTAAAGTCTCCAATTTTAGTTTGTTTTAATTTGTTTTAGTGTGTTTTAGTTTGTTGCTGTCAAGTGTACTCAAATTTTAAAGGTATGTCTTTTCCTTTTGCCTCAACTTCCACTGAACAGTTAGGAGTGGTGAACAAAATTAATATAATTTCAAATATAATAATTCAGCCTGCTTTTTTGAAAAATGAAAATGAAAGTGACAACCAAAATTTAAGTCAGAGAACCCAAAATTTTAACGCGATGATTAATACGATGCAAGAAAAAAATTTAGAAAACAAATTACTCCAAAGTTGTTCAGAAACGAACATAAAATTTTTAGAAAATTTGGAATATTTGCCTGAACTAGAGAATATTTCGGAGACAGATTTTGACTTTCAAAATTCAATTTTATCACAAAATTTAGATTTTAATAATATTTTAACGCCGGAAACCCCAAATTTTTTAACTCAAGATTTAGATGTAACAACGGACACTCCCATTACAAATACTCCCGACATATTAACTCAAGATTTAGATAATATCGACAATTTTAAAAAGCTAATGGGGATTCCCAAAATTAATAAAAATTTAACAAATTATCAGAGTAAAAGTGACAGTGACAGTGACAATGATTCGAGTTCAAATAAATCACAAAATTTTTTTGGAATGTTGAAAACTAGAAATTTTGAAAGTGAAAACAATTCTGGAGGAATACCGGGTAATTCTTCATTTTCTCCTGTATCTCTGTTCAAAATTTCAACTAATCAAAAAAAAAATAAAATTTCGGAATCGACTAGTAGTGGAAATATGGGGGTTGATGTTTTGGGGGAGGAGGATGGTTCACGGGATAGTTACAAAATTTCAGATTGTAGTGAAGATTTGGGAGCATCGTTTACTAGTGGTGGTGGTTCCCAAGAAATTCTTCCAATAATAAGTGAACCATCTGAAAAAAATGAAAATTTTAGTCAAAATTCAATTCCGTGCGGCCAAAATACCTACTGTGAATTAAATTTTCCAAATTCTCCAATAATTTTTGAAAACTTGCCACCAGATTTCGATGAAATTTTAAATTCTGTTTCTACACAAACAGAGACAGTTCAAAATTCTGTTTTAACACAAACGGAAGTGTCAATCCCCTTCGAAAACGATTATCCGAAACTAAGCTTTCATTCAAAATCAAATTTCAAAATTAAAAATAAACATTTGTCTTATCAAAGATCATTAGGATTTGTTTTGGATTCTATTTTAAATTGCGATCCTAATAAAACAGCTGAGGAGAAAAGGAAGATGTGGGAAAGGGCGATAGAACTTTATAAGGCTACTCTTAGCTTTTTCCATCCCATTCCTTAACTCCCCTCCTACTTCTTTTCCACCATTTAAATTCATACCTGACCGTGTTACCTTCAGTGTGTTAAAATCGACTTGGGCTTCACAATAAGAGATTCGTTTTAGAAAAATGGATTTTAAATGTGAAGAGTGCTTCAAAATTTTTACTCGAAAAGACAATTTGAATCGCCACAAGAAGATAATTCACTCTAACAATGGCCCCCAGTTAGAACAGAAGAAGAAAAGCTGTAAGTTTAATTTTAAATAGAAATTTTGTTTCAATTTAATAATTAGTTATTAATTTGATGAATTAGAGGCAAATTTAATAAAGAAGTTATTAAATTTTAGGTGAAAGAAGATATTGTCAATTCTGCAAAATATTTATAAAAAAGTCATTATGGTTCTGTCATTTGAGAACAAATAAACACAAAACCAATTCAATGGTGGTTAGGGATGAAAATGTGTCTGTAATAAAATCGGCATTTAAAGAAAGAATCATTTCATATAAAATATCATCGACTCAATACCAAATCAACATTTATGATTTTTTCTCCGAAATACAACAAAAAATAATTGAGGTAATCAGTTATGAAATCCAAAGACACACCTGCATCAAACTCAACATGGAGTTATTTGGTCTTTACTTAAATCCTTCCAATGAAAGTCATGAAGTTAAGTCTTTCAATACCCCATTTCGGATTTTATGTAATAGTTCAGAATTAACGCAAGAACTAGAAGATATTATTAAAATTATTGACAGGAAAGCTGATGAACTGGCAGAAAAAGATTCGGGTAAATTATTTTTTATTAAATATTTAGTAACTAAACTTAAACCAAAAATAAATTTGTTGTTAATTATTCTTCTTTAATTTCAGGATGGATTTTAATAAAAATATTACACGTTGAGCTTAACATCAACAAGTACAACCCTTTAAAAGCTTCTTCATATATACCGCTACCGTCAGAGATCAAGTTGAAAAATGCTGTAGTCAACGTTCAAAACAATGATGAATGTTGTTTCGCCTGGTCTGTGGTTGCAGCTCTTCATTCACCTAACGGACCAATTGAAAAGGTGGAGTCGTATCCACATTTCACCACTATTTTAAACTTTAAAGGTATCAATTTTCCTTTAACTTTAAAAGACATAAGTAAATTTGAAAATTTAAACAATATTTCGGTTAATGTTTATGGATTAGAAAAAATCAAGAATAATTTTAAAACTCAATTCGAAATTATAGGACCTTTACATTATACAAAAAATAAGCGAGAACGTCACCTTAATTTATTATTAATTGGAGATGATAATGGAAATTTCCATTACTGTTATATTTCGGATTTATCTAGATTAATTTCTAAACAATTATCTAAACATCATGGGAAAAAATTTTTATGCGACGGTTGTTTACAATATTTTACTACTGAAGAATTATTAGTCAGGCATAACACATATGATTGCGATTTTGTAAGAATAAATCTACCTTCAACTGAAACCAAAATAGATAGATTTGGAAATATTATTCCCGAAAATATTTTAAAATTTCAGAATATACAAAAACAAATTGAAGTTCCATTTGTTATATATGCAGATTTTGAATGCATTCTTAAGCCTTTAAATAATGAAATTAATGATGTAGATCCAAGTTCTCCATATACTGAAAAAAAATGTCAACATATTCCATATTCGTTTGCTTATTATATAAAGTGTTCATTTGATGATTCAATTTCCAAATTTCAAAATTATATGGGTCCCAATTGTGCACAAATTTTTATAACTTACTTAGAAAGAGACGTTCTTAATATTTACAATAAATATATGAAAAAGTTAATACCAATGAAAAAATTAAATGTGTTGGAACAATTACATTTTGAATATACGAATGATTGTCATATATGTGATAAACCTATAATTTCGGATAAGGTTGCTGATCATTGTCATTTAACAGGTTCCTATAGAGGTCCGTCACACTCTATATGCAACTTAAATTATAAATTATCTAATTCCATTCCAGTAGTTTTACACAATTTGCGTAATTATGATTCTCATCTGTTTATAAAAAATTTATGTCCAAATCATGAACAATTATTTGTCATAGCCCAGAATAAAGAGAAATACATTTCATTTCAAAAATCTATTGAAGTAGATCAATATTTAGATAAAAAAACTGGTTTCACCAAGTCAAAATTTCTATATCTTAAATTTATTGATTCATTTCAGTTCCTACCATATTCTTTGTCAAATTTAGCTTCCATTCTTAATGATGAACAATGCAAAGAAGTGTTCAAATATTTTAATAAAAAAGAAAAATTTAAGGCGTTTTCCCTTATAAATATATTGATAATATCGCCAAATTAAATGAAACGGAGTTACCAGATAAAAAAAATTTTATAATGACCTCACGGATGAACACATTACTGATGAAGAATATGAGAGGGCTAAAAATGTTTGGAATTTATTTGAATGTAAAACAATCGGTGAATATTCCGATTTATATCTTAAATCTGATGTATTACTTTTGGCAGATGTTTTTCAAAATTTTAGAAAAACGTGTATGGAAACTTACAAACTTGATCCTGCACATTATTATACTTTTCCAGGTTTAAGTTTTGACGCTTGTTTAAGATATACTGGAGTCGAATTGGAGTTAATAACAGACCCAGATATGTTACACTTTTTTAAAGGTAGTGTAAGAGGAGGAATCAGTATGTAGGAAATCTATAGCAAACAATTTATTTCTTTCAAATTATGATCCATTGCAACCATCTAAATATATTATGTATTTTGATGCAACTAATCTTTACGGATATGCGATGTCTCAATATCTGCCCGAAAAAGATTTTGTTTGGTTATCAAATCAACAAATTCAAAATTTAGATATAATCAATATATCTGAGACTAATGACAAGGGTTATGTGCTAGAGGTTGATTTAGAATATCCTGAAAATTTACACAATTTACATAATGAATTTCCATTCTGTCCAGAAAATTATAAGCCTCAAAATTCTAAAACTTTTAAATTAATTCCAAATTTAAAAAATAAAGAAAAATGTGTAATTCACTATACTTTATTAAAACAATGGATTCAATATGGAATTAAACTAACTAAAATTCATTGGGTTGTAGAGTTTACACAATCTCAATGGTTAAAAAAATTTATTGATCTAAATACAAATTTAAGAAATCAATCTAAAAATCAATTTCAGAAAAATTCTTATAAATTGGCAAATAATAGCATCTGCGGTAAAACAATGGAAAATGTGGATAAAAGGACAGATATACGATTGGTTACACAATGGGCAAAAAATCATAGAAAAGATGGGGCAGAAAATTTAATTGCTAAACCATCCTTTAAAGATGTAACAATATTTTCAGAGAATTTAGTAGCTGTGCAAATGCGTAAAGTGTTAGTGCAATTTGATAAACCTGTCTATGTAGGCTTTAGTATTTTAGATATATCAAAAACGGTGATGTATGACTTTTTTTATGGGTTTTCAAAACCTTTATATAAGAATAATATTAAACTTCTGTACACAGATACAGATTCCTTTATTTTGGAAATTGAGACAAGTAATGTTTATGAAGACATTAGGGTTAATATTGATAAATTCGATACTTCAAATTATGATGTTAATAATATTCATGAAATACCAATAACTAAATCTGTTGTTGGAAAGTTTAAGGATGAATATGCTGGTGAACCAATAGAAAGCTTTTATGGCACAGGGGCCAAAGCTTATTGTGTTAAGTCAGAAAATGGGTTGCTTAAAAATGCTAAGGGGATAAAGAAAAGTAGCATTAAAAAACAATTAGAATTAACACATTATAAAGATGTTGTAGAACAAAATTCAAAAGCTTTCTGTACAATGTATTTGTTTAGATCTCGACTTCACAATATTTATACAGAATTAGTTAACAAATTAGCTCTCACTTCTAATGATGATAAAAGATTTAAAATTCCCAATAGTTATGATACATTAGCATGGGGTCACCAAGATATTCCATTTTTTCAGTGGTTAATAGACCATGAAAATGAATTATAAAAAATTCTTTTAAGATTAAAAGTTTTACTCTTCAAGGCTAAATTTGAAGTATTTAAGAACATGGTAAATTTTAAAATTATATCAGTATAAAATATACCACCGTCTAGAATAAATATGTGTTTAGAATCTTTTGAAAAAGAAATTGATAACAAATTATATAGAACATATGAAAAAAGACTTTCCTCATTTAAATTCTGGAATGGAAAATTAAATCCTAAAGTGTTAGCCCAATCAGGGTTTTATTATTTAGCTATTCATGATGTTTGTAAATGTTTTTACTGTGGTGCAGAAATATTTGCCTGGAAAATTGATGATTGTCCAATTGAGGAACATTATCGTCACTGGAAGAACTGTGACTTAATCGAGTGTTTGTGGTTAGGTGAAAAAAATAAAAAATGTGAACCTGTTGTCCTTAAAGTGAAAGAAAATATGTCAACATCTTTCATTTTTTTATTAGTTTTAATAACTATGTTTGTATCTCTAATTTGTAAACAAATTATTTAATGTCCTTAAAATGAAAGAAAATATGTCAACATCTTTTATTTTTTAATAGTTTTAATAACCATGTTTGTATCTCTAATTTGTAAACAAATTATTTAATATTTTGAAAAAAAAATGTCTATATATTGTAGAAAATTAATTAAAACTGTTCAGTCTTATTTCAATCTCTTATTGTTTTGTTAATAGACATTTAAAATTGAAAAGTGTTTTAATGGCATCCCTTATCAACTACATTGTTTTACATTCAATTTTAAATAATACTTTATATGTACTTTATCCTCCAAGGGTTTTACATGGAATGGTGTGTTTTGAAAACGAAACCTCTACTATTAAACCTGAAATATGTAATTATATGAAAGCTATGAATATTAATAATTATTCAACTGCTTTCGCATATAATATGAATAATAGTCAATCTAATAGTAATTTTTTCAAAATTTACTTTCATTATCCAAATAATACAATTTTTGACACTAACTGGATTGAAAAAAATAAAAAACCATTTACGATTTCTAGCTGTGCTCATATTAAAAATGATGAGGAAGGTAAAAACTGTTTAATTCTATTTATCTTCAATATAATTTTATCAATAGGTAGTTTTTCACTTTTGTCGTTCTTGACAATTTTGTTTTATCAAGATAGGTCATAAAAATTTAATAAACTTGCTTGACCTTGAAATTTATAGAGGAGTGGGGTGGATAAGATATATTCAGACTCAGTATTTTAGTTTTCAGTTAGCATCAAGACATCATGTTTAATAGTAGCAATTTTAATGGATATAAATCCAGTTCTAGTGAAACCAATGATAAAATTAGTCAGTGTAATGAAAAATTATTAAATTCAAAAATCTACTATCTTAACAATTCCTTATCAAAATTTGTTTGTGTTGGAATTGGTATAAATGATTTTACACCAAAAGTTATAATTGGAGGTCGAAATGGATTTCACATTTATTTGAATGAAGAAGAATGGAAAGAACTTCAAAAAAATCAAGGAGTGTTGGTGAATTATTTTTATTCTGCTCAAGCATATGCATACCCACTAAAAATTGAAAAAATCACAGTGTTTTTTGAAAAAATAAATCATTCTCCTGTTATCAGAATTCAAAAGGATGAACATTATGTGATTCAGGGAAAAGAATCAATAGATAAATTAGTTGAAATCGATGAACTTGTTGACTACAGAATTCATATAATTAAAAAGCAAGAATTTTCCAAATATTTTAATTTGTTTCATCACTATAATTATCAGTCAGGAGATGTGTTGTCTCATATTTATAGTGTTTTGGATCCATGTCAGAATTTAAACAGTGAAAATGTCGGAACTGTTTTAGAAATGTTATCTCTACATAAACAGGAATTAGAAAACAAGTTAAGAAAATCCGGTGCATTACAATAGAAATATGAAGAAATCAGTGACAATCAGTGAGAACAATAATAAAGTTTATATATTAGTGACATGGGACTTTGCATTTAGACAAGCTCGAAAAAGTGAATATCAGAAATTTTATCTTGACAGACTAAGATTTGAAAAACGAGTTGAACAATGTGAAAGTATTCTTAAAAGTATTTTTGATGTAGATCATAGAAAAAAAATATATATTGAAAGATTTAATGTAAAAATATAAATTTATATTGTTAATCTCAGTTGTAAACATCTTAAAAATTATATTGTTAGTATTTGTTGTAAAAAGGATTATCGTAAATAAAAAATATGTTATATAAATAGGTCTTTTATTTAAAAATTTGATATACAATATTACTTAAAATTAATTACAATACATCTTTTTTAAGAATCCATGAATTATGTGATTTATCGAATCCTAACCATTTAACAAAAACTTGGTTCCCTTTCTTCCTTAAAATTTTTTCAACCAAAAACACATCTGGATGTTTAACTTTTTGTAACTCTTCTTGGTAGAAACCTCCTTCAATATATTCATTTTTACTATCTTTTAATAAATAGGTGGGTGGATTTGTTAACTGAACCTTTCTAATTTGAAAAATTTCAGTTGACCAATTTGGAGTATATCCTTTTTCAAAAGCTTCTCTTTGTTTGGAAATTCTAACAAAATCATTTTCTTTAAATTTAGTGCGCTTTAAATCAAATGTTTTTTTAAAAGTAAAAGAATTTTGCAGTATAGTTTTCTCATTTTTTTTATTAACCTCAACAGGTCTATATCTGGTAGTTCTATGAATACTATTATTATATTTTTCAATAATAGTGGGTAAAATAGAGTACCATTGGTAATTCCCTCTATTACTAAAATATTTCCACATTATATTTTTTAAAGTTCGATTTACGCGTTCTACAATACTCGCTTTGAGATTAGAGTAAGTATTATAATGATTAATTTTGTAATAATTCATAAGATCTTTAAAATCTTTATTGAAAAATTCTTTTCCCAAATCTGTCTGCAAATTTTGCGGTTTACTTGTTTTTTCTAAAATTTTTTTCATAGCTTCAGTTACATCTTTTCCTTTTTTACTTTTAAGTGGTTGAGTCCAAACATACTTTGAGAATGCATTTATCACCACCAAAATATATCTATAACCTTTATTAAATTTGGAATAGGGTTGCATCTCTACCAAATCAGCTTGCCATAAGTCATTTAGGCTTTTAACAACAGTTCGTCTTCTTCTATATATTCTTCTTGCCGGTTTATGTAATTCATCTACAACTGTTTCTTTAATATTTTTACTCATAGTACTAGAATAAAATTTCTTAATACCTTCTTTAAATAACTTATTTTATTTGTTTGTTATCTTTTTTTAGCAAATCTTCGATTTTATATTCCAAAGTTTTAAAAGATGCATTATTCGAATCTTTGACTTTTTTGATTTCATCTTCGATTTTATATTCCAAATTTTTAAAAGATGCATTATTCGAATCTTTGACTTTTTTGATTTCATCTTCAATGTTGGTAATTCTTACATTAATTTTTGTTTCAAAAACAACAAGTGATTTTATACTTTCGTTTCTCATTTCTCTTACTGTTGCATTTAATTCTTCTCTAGCATATGCCATTGTGTCATTAAACTCTTTTCTAGAAACTTCGGCTGCTCTTTGAACTAATTCGTTCAGTGATTTTATTTCTTTTACCAATTTATTTTCTAGATTTTTTATATCTTTTCCTAATTGAAATTCTACATTTGTTAAATTTAATTTTATTTCTACCAATTTTTTTTCTATTTTCTTTATATCTAAAACCGCTTTTTCAATTTCAATTCTTACATCGTTCAAAGATTTTTCATAATCATTTAACTTTGTTGAAATTTCTTCAATTTTTGAACTGTGTTGTGCAAGTCCTTTTTTTAAATCATGGATAGAGGTGTTAATCATAGCTTGTATTAGTTCTGCTAAAGATTCTAATTCTTTTTCTAATCTTTTATTCAACATCTTTTGAAAATATTCATCGTCAACAGTGGTTTTTAATTCTGTTTTTAGATTGTTTAATTGTGAGATTATCTCCATGATTTGTTCACTATTTTTTAAAATTTCATTTTTAAATTTATTTTCAATTTTTTCATCTACATTTTGTAAATCTGTGTTTAATTTCTTTTCCAAATTTTTCAAGTTTAATAGAATTATTTCAGCATTATTTTCAATTGAATTAATTTTCTGATTTATTTCATTAATATTATCGCTATCTTTTTTATGGATTATAAAGTGTGTATTCATAGCTCTCTCTATTTGTTGTGTGTTTTTATTCATAACATCATGAATGTTTTGAAAATTACCTATTTCTTCAGAAACCCTATTATTAAGTTTGTTCGTAAATTCTTGGAACTTTGATACCATATCTTTTATAATAATTTGTTTAACATTTTCTATTGCAGAAGTATCATTTATTTTTGATTTAACCAATGTTATTTCATTTTTTATGTTATTTTCAAAACTCTTTACTTCATCATATTTCTGTTTTATTGTTTTAAAATCATCTTCACACTTCGATGTTTTTTGAGAAAAACTTTTTAATAGTTCATCATTGTCTTTGACAATATTTTTTATATTTAATATCCTGTTATCATAGTTTGACACAACATTTTCTTCAAATAACTTAATTTTTTTCGAAATAGATTCCACATTTTCATCATTTTCACTAACTCTCTTTTTTAAATTTACAATATCATTTTTTAACACAGGTTCAAATCTTTGAACAATATCATCACTTTTAAAATTTTTTAATATTTCATTTTCAACATTGGCTAGTATTTTATTTTCTATTGTAGGTATATCTACTGTATACTTTTTAGAAATATGACGTCCAAATTTATCAATGGTCATTTTAACAATGTTATGTAACAATATTTACTACATTCTTTTATACAATTATATTGGCTTCTTTCAATTCTTCAATAATAGAAATAATTTCGTTGTTATGTCCTGTATTCCCAGCCATCATAGATGCTACCAACAGTCGAAGTCTATCAACAAGTTCATTTACGTTATCCCAATATACGTAATCGGTATAAGGTTTATTAACTTTTAAAGTTATTCCGGATCCTGTTCTTTTCGAAGATATTCGAGTTTCCCTGTATGGAGCTTTTCGTCTGTCAAAAAATCCTTGAACTATATTATGCGTTTCGGGATTTATGGTTTTAGTTTTTGTAATTCCTTTATTTTGTAAATAAGGCCCTATTATAGAAATATATTTTTGTGATCCATTTCCCTGTACCTGCTCATTTGGATCATAATTTCTACGGTATGCATTGGTTCTCTTTAAAATATCCATATAATTTTCCAAATCTTGTTTTTTATAACCTACTGGTTCCTTTTTAAATAATAATTCATATAAACCTGGTGTACCTGTATAAGTTATACCTTCAACTTTTATGTTTTTACCGATAATTTCTATAGGTCTTTGTGTCAAACCCAAAAAGAATTTCTCAGTTTCAAAATCATGTACTATTCCATAGAGGTGATCAAACTTATGTTCCACATCTTTTACCCCTCCGTCAATATATTGACGAGGTAATTCATGAAATCCTGATAAATATTCTTGATATAAAGGTGTACTGACAAATGTTTGAATTGTTTGGCGTGTTTGTTCTAATATATCCGAAAAATTTCCTACCGTAGATTGTGAAATTGAAGAAGGGGTGGTTTCTGCTATGACACTTGTTTGTTGTAAAGATGGCATCTGACTATGTGAAGCTATACTGGTTTCCCAATCAATAATTGTTGGTATTTCTGTAGGAAGAATTGGAGTTTTCCCTGTCTTTCTTTTTTCTGGTGTTGATGTTCCATACTGTAGTTTTTTTCTTGGTGTTAGTGTTGGAAACAATCTTTTTTCTGGTGTTTCATAATTTTTTTTAATGGGTGTTTGTAGCTCTTCCTTTACCTCAGCCGATTCAATTTTACCAATTGTTGAAATTAATTGTTGTAGGGGTTGAGTTATTGGTTTATAGGTTTCCTCCAATTTGGATTGTGCTTCAAATTCAGCATTTTTTAAACTTTGATATTTTTGTTTAACAGCTTTCCTTGACTTAACAAGCTCTCTTGCTAAGCGTTCATTCATGATTAGTTAAATTTTTCACAAAACTTTTATTTTTATAAGAAAATATATGAATCAAATCCTTTTCGATATCGACCGGATTTTAAATTTGAATCCTTGTCTATTACCAAAAATCCAAATTTATCTTTCCAACACATCAAACATAACTCATTAAATTGATTAAATGACATATCAACATTAACATGATCATCATAAATATGTTTTAAGTTCGTTTTGTCTTGTTGAAATATAACAATCAAATTCGCATTGTCACGAATCACAAATAAAAACAATCAGTATTTTTATGTCTTCCGAAACAAAAATAATCTTTTACAACATTCTGATTGCAACACACTATATCATCAAATATAATTATGGAATTTGGTTTTATTTCTTGTGGAGAAACAATATTTTCTTCATTTTCGGATTCATAATATCCAATTTCTCTCAATGGTTTAAAAAGTAATCTCAAATATTCATATTTTGGGTGATATAGAGACTTTGAATAAATATATAAATTTTCAAACCGTAAACCATTAGGATCTTCAATTAAACTTATAATGATATTAGTTTTACCACACCCTGATGGACCAATAATTAACCCCCTTTTACTAGAGCCTTCAAACAATTTTCCATGTTTTCTAAAATTATTTCTTGAAGTCTCATGGTCTTTAATAATAATTGAATAAGGTTGTTTGGCAATTTTCATATATAAGAGGATGTATAAAGGGTAAGTTCTAATTTAAAACTAGTCAGTTTGTTCCAAGATTTCAATTATATAATGCCAATCTCATATAAGCAACAATCCATTTATAAAAGAAGAGTCAGAAAAAGAGGTAGTGGTTTAATTAATACTCTAATAAATAAGTTACCTTTTGAATTACATCTATCTGGGTATAATTTTTGTGGACCTGGAACCAAACTAGAAAAGAGACTAGCTAGAGGCGATAAAGGCATAAACTTATTGGATGAAGCTTGTAAAGAGCATGATATTGCCTATGCACAATCAAATGATATAAAAAGCCGACACGCTGCTGATAAATTATTAGGTGACAAAGCTGCCGAAAGGTTCAGAGCAAAAGACGCCACTTTTGGAGAAAAAACTGCTGCACTTGGAATAAGAGGTGCAATGAAAATTAAAAGAAAATTTGGTATGGGATTAAAAAAAAGAAGGAAAAACAGAAGTCGAAAAACTCGTCTAGGACGAGGAATAACTTTATCTCAAGCTATTTCAAAAGCAAGACAAGCACTAAACGGAAAACAATTTAAAAGTTTGACTGATATTATTCAAACCGCACTTAGATCTATCGGAGATAGTAGAATATTATCACCAAAAAATAGAATCATACCAATTCCAAAAACTGGTGGATTTCTACCTCTTATTCCTTTATTTGCTGGTTTGTCCGCTTTAGGTGCTCTTGGAGGAGGAGCAGCAGGTATTGCGAAAGCTGTCAACGATGCAAAAGCTGCTAAAGAAAAATTAGAAGAGTCCAAAAGACATAATAAAATGATGGAATCTATAGCAGTAGGAAAACAAGGAAGTGGTCTTTATTTAAAACCATATAAAACTGGATGTGGATTATATCTGAAACCTTATTCAAAAAACTGTTAAAACAAATACCTCGAAAACCACTTACAAATTATGATTTAAGTAAATATATTAATCTACTTAAAATTCCCAACTTTCGAGGTATATTCATGAGAGATAAATTACCAAAAAAAATTAATAAAAATGAAAGTGGTATTGTTAATCTCGATAAGAATAGTGGTGATGGAACTCATTGGACTGCATACATAAAAAAAGGGAAAAATATTTTATATTTTGATAGTTATGGCAATTTGCGACCATCTACCGAATTAACAAAATATTTTTTCAGCGATAAAAAGAAAAATATTGTGAAATATAACTACGATCATTATCAATCAATTAACAAAACAAATTGTGGTGAGCTCTGTCTTAAATTTCTTTATAATAATGGTTGAAAAACAATATTAATTCATTTTGTTAAAAATTTTTAAAGAGATATGTCGTACAGTTTTGTCATTAGTGGTAATTCCCCCACGCTTTCTGTTAATATTCATCCTCCAATATATTTAGATGAAAATTTTGAATATTCCATTGGACTTGTAAATTTTGAAACTTTTAATGCTATTCCAAATATTGATGAGACTAATAATCTTTTCATTTATGACTCAAATAAAGAAATAAGAATACCACCAGGTAGTTATGAAATAGATGATTTAAATAATTTTATTCAAAAATTTTTGGACAATCGTACTTTTCTTCATATTTATGCCAATAATAATACTTTACGAACACATATTAACACAGATATTCCTATCTCGTTTCGTGATGGAACTATAGGAAAAATATTAGGTTTTAAAAATAAGGAATTAGAAGGTCTTAAGGAGCACATTTCAGATTTTCCAGCGGAAATTATTAAAGTAAACGCCATAAACATCGATTGTAATATTGCCGAAGGATCATATTTAAATGGAAAACCTGTTCATATAATACATCAATTTTTTCCTAGTGTAGCTCCTGGTTTTAAAATAATAGAATCACCACAAAATGTCCTTTACTTTCCTGTCACTGTAAAGGTAATAGACAATATAAACATTAAAATAGTAGATCAAGACGGTGATCTCATCAATTTCAGAGGAGAAACGGTAACAGTAAGACTACATCTTAAAAAAATAGATGAAATGGTTATTTTATATAATAAAAAAGTCTCAAATTATAATTTTTCAAAAAAATTTTACTCTAAAAACATTAATAAGAAAGATACTAAATGACATTTAACTAGTAATAAATTAAACTCTCAAAGGTTAACACCTTCTAATAAAAAATTTCTGATAAGTTTAGGTTTCAAACTAAAATAAAATGGAATATTTAAATGTAAAAGAAAATATTCTTGTAGATGAATCAATATTAAGCTGGGAAATACTATCATTTGAACCTTTCAATCCTACAAAACTTGGATTAAATGATGAAATTAGAATTGCTCTACAACAAACAGGAAAATATCCTTTACCTTGCAAAAGTGAATTATATTTAGAACTTCAAGTTACCAAAGAAGATGATACTCCATTGGCTAATACGGTATTAATCAACAATGCTCCAGCATTCTTGTTTAAAGAATTACGTTATATTTTAAATGGTGTTACAATTGATTCAGTTCGAGATGTAGGAATTACTTCAACTCTTAAAGGATACATATCATTTAATCAAAACGAAAGTGCTAAATTAGAAAATGCTGGATGGTATCCAAAAACGAAACCTAAAGAAAAAATTATGACTGATGAAAAAGGAAACGTTTCCCTATGCGTCCCATTAAAAATGTACTCGGGATTTTTTGAAGATTATAACAAAATAATTTTAAATTCACAACAAGAACTAATACTAATAAGAAGCAATGATGACACTAATGCTTTAGTAACCACAAGTGATGATGAAAAACCGAAAATTAAAATAACCAAACTTTGTTGGCGAGTTCCACATCTTACTGTGGCCATTCCCCAAGAACTGGCACTAACGAAAATTATTGATAAAAACAATGATATTCTTCTTACTTTCCGAAGTTGGGAATTAATTGAATATCCAGAGTTATTAGAAAATACAAGACATAATTGGCCTGTCAAAACCTCCACAAAAATTGAAACACCAAGACATGTACTAATTGCTTTTCAAAAGGATAGACGTGGTAATTTAAAATCAGATATGAGTAAATTTGATCATTGTGACCTAAGGAATATAAATGTGTTTTTAAATTCAGAAAGATATCCTTACCAGGATCTTCAGCTTGATTTTAAAAATAATAAGTTTGCTACCCTGTATGAAATGTTTTCTGAATTTCGTCAAGTATATTATAACTTTCCAATAGAACCAATATTTAATCCCAAAGAATTTAAAGATAATGCACCTATTGCTTACATTAATTGCTCTCATCAGAGAGATTTATTACAATCCGGCCCAGTAACCATGAGAATTGAATTTGAGACAAAAGAAAAAATATCGGGAAAAACAGCTGCGTATTGTGTTATAATACATGATAAAGTATTTAGCTATAATCCATTAACAAAAATTGTTAAACAACTTTAACTTCTCCCACCACATCAAATATCATTATTAAAATGAAAATATATCGAATAAGATCAGTTGTTTCTATACCATAGTTTGTTGCACATCAAATGGAATGTACAAAATACAAAAAGAAAAAATAGAACTATTTTTAAAAAAAATTAAACATCTAAAAAATCTTATTGAAGACTATTCGAAAAAACAATTTGTAATAAAAAAATTTAGTACTTTAAAAATTTGCTAAGTAAAAAATGAGAATAGTTATGGATGTTCAAGGATTTAAGGATGAACACAACAAGTTTATTCCTAAAGAACTTGCAATGTTTGATGGACATAAAATGAGTCATTATATTTTTAAACCACCGTATCCACTACAAATGCTTCCACCAGAAACATACAAGCAAGCAGAATGGTTAATGAAATTTCATCACTGCATCAATTGGAATACAGGATATATTCCTCTTCATAATTTTTCATCTATAGTAAAAAACTTAACAGAAAAAGGAGAATTCATTTATATTAAAGGAGAAGAGAAAGCTAATTTTATTAGAAAATATTGTACTAAGCCAATAATTGAATTGGACGAACAACCTGTTTTAAATAAATCATCTCCTAAATGTTTTTATCATTCTCAATCACCTTCAATGTGTGCCCTTTCTAATGTATTCTTTATGTATAAAATTTTTTTTATGAATGAATAAATTAACAATGAATGTAATAATATTTTTTTTATTTATCCACATCCCCACATTACTAACAGAAAATTATATTTTCATATCTTTACATAATCAAATATTTAAACATAACAGCCGTTACACAATAATAAAACAACTATACAAATTTAAATAGTTTATGTCACACCAACTTTAATTAACCAATAAATCAATACATAAATTTATTTCTTTATTGAGTCCAATTTTTTTAAGTTCATCAAAGAATTTTAACACATTTTTAGTCTTCAAAAATTCACTACACAATTCTGCTGCTTTTTTACAACAATTTGCATGATCAACATATTTTATATATAACAATAAATCTTGACCCTCACTTTCTTCTTCAACTAAACAAGATAAATATCTGGAACATGCTTCGTTCATAATGAACCCTTCATAAAGGTCCCTCACAAAATTTTCAATTTTAGGCATCATCTTCACCACGCGATTTGATTAGTTCTTGTAATACAACACGATCTCTAATATATTGGTTTAAATGACGAACTTCATCATGAAACCAACTTAACTTCACTAATTCACGTATAAACTGTACAATATCTTTCTTTTGAAAATAACGTTCGCACAATTTCACAGCCTCTATATGGTTTTTAGATATATCCAAATAATATTGAAACCAAGATGGACCACTATCAACTGCATAATGTTCGAACTCAAAAGCAGAACTTTTACATTTTTTATAAAATTTCTGAATTAATAAATTTAATTCACTTTCGTTAGAAGCAGAAGACATATTTCATTTTAGTATGTTTTAAGCTGGTAAAGTGTTGCTTTTATAATCAAAATTTAAAGAAGGGATACAAGGTCATGTTAACATGTATACGAAGTAACTCGAATGTATACGAAGTAACTCGAATGTATACGAGATAATTCGAATGAGAAAACAAAAGAGGAGGAGGATGAAAAGTGTTGATGATACGAGGTTTTTTAATAAGTATAATGAGAGATTTGAAAAGTATAATTAGAGAAGAAAAGAGGAGGAGGATGAAAAGTGTTGATGATTTACTCTTACTCCTCCTCCTCCTCTTTCCTTCTCTCATATATCCACTACTTATAAAGATTTTTTGACACCTGGTAAATTGTTTGGCAAGACTTGGCCGTATATTGATTTTAACGAGTTATATCTCTTGCTTCCGCTTCTTCATTTTCGAAGGGAATTAACATCGGAGTACCATCTGCCAAATAAAAGATTGCTGCTGGGCCCACAAATGCGAGTTTTTCAACTTCTGTGTAGCGCGTTCCTGGTGGTCTTAACCTCTTATTCATAAAGACAAAGGATAAGATCCTTCCTGAAGTAACGATAAAAGCTATGACGTTTTTGTTTGCAGCTCCTTTTACAGAAAATACATACGCTGCACTTCGTAAAATCGCAACCTGATTGTCCTGGCTTCCAGCAAAATATCACCCATATTTGAACAGAAAATACCTGTTGTTAAATTTTATTGCTAATTAGCGTTTATCGCTTTTATTTTAATTGTTAAACTGAACCATGAACTGGCTAGGATATTTTTGAAGTACTATTTACTATATTGTTAACTTTAATGTTTTTCTGTTAACTTGAACTAACAAACATAAAAAAATGCTTATTCATCTTCTAAACTATTACTAATTTTCTAAAAAATCATATTTTATTTATGAGGAATTGCATGGGTTGTTCGTCTGTCAGTAACAACTAAATATAACAAAACCCCTAAACAAAGAACTTTAGTAAAACTAACAAATGCTCATTGCCTTCAAGAGTAAATTATTGCATTTCAGAAGCTTAATTGATGGTAAGAAAACAAAATTTTTATATGTGCATAGATTTGAGAAATTAATTATTACTTAATATTTTTATAGCGCTTGCTACCACTTTGGATAAATTACATGTCACAGGTCGATTCCTTTCTTATGTCTTACTTACCTGATTTACCAACGATAGTACTAATAAGTAAGATTAAGAGGAAGATAATTTGTCATTACAGGTATTTTTCTTATCATACTGACGACATTTCCAGTTCAACTTTTATGCATTTCGTGAATTGAAAGCTACTCGGAAACGACTAGTGAGTTTATTTAGGGTTTCAAACTTCATTTGGTTTTCTTTTAAAACTTGGAGTCAAACTACATGCACGAGCTTAATTTGCCCCTTTCGTATCAAATGTTAAAAATATCTACTTTGATAAACTCAATAATTTTAAATTAACTCAGAATTTAACAGTTAATTTGGTTAGGTTGCAAACATCTGTGGAAAATTATTACAATTGCATTTAGAGTTAAACCTTAATTCCAATATTGATGGTAACTAGGCACTAATTGACAAAATATAAGCATCTTAATTTAAATATTATTCACAACAACGCCAAACTATATACTTTGAGGCGAGTCAATTTCCAATGCTGTTGAAGGAGTCAAAGTGTGTTTAGGTTGGGTGGCCAAGGCATTTGAAGCAGCATATTCTATAAGATTTAGTGGTCCAAATGCATTTATGAAGCTTTAAATATTAAGGAAAACATTGTTTACTTATTTTGTAACTAAGTTGAGCACTCGACTCAATCGGTTGGTGACAAAACTGTAGTTTATTGGAATAGCATATAATTGGGGGAAATTTTACCCGAGGCAATGAAAAGAAACAGTTGAAATTGATGATGTTAAGTCTGATATGAGAAGGAATAACTTAGGTTTAACAAAGACCTTACTGTTCGTTGTGCTGATTACAATAATATGCTGGTCAAGCAAAATAGCATCAAAGGTCTCCCTCAGAAAGATAATATCACTCTTGGCGAGTTTTAGTCGTATTGTACTGACAACTGACTTCTATTGAAAGCTGATTCATATAGTTTTTACTCAAAAATTTTGCACTGAATACGGAACTGTTCATTAAAATTAATGGAAGGCCACGGCAAGATACAGACTCTTTCAAACTGTGTGACCTCATATTTTAAGGTTCATCAGCATTCATGCAAATAGTTCCTATGACATCCGCTAATATCATGGAAACCATTGTTTATAAGTACAACCTGTTAACTCTGCCAATTTTTCATGTTTTGCAATTAATTATATTTAAAAAAATACATTCATCCATTTTCTTAGTTGGTGTTTTTTATGAGTTATTGCTTGTTTAGCAGTTTAAGTCTGTAAACCAACCGTTTGATATCAGAATAGGTGCCTGACAAGTTTACAACAATGTTTGTATTAAGTTATTATTATTATACGCAATTCAAGACGGACACAATCAAACATGCAAAATATTCGCAATATGTTTAAAAATAAGAGTTTTGGTTGATAGGTCTTGCCTATATTTACTTATGGAGCGAAAACAAATGCTCATTAAAATAACTTTGAATAAAGTGTGCATTGCCCGGAGGAAAATGGAAAAATCGATACTGGACTTTCGGTCAGAGACAAAATTAAGAACATGAGAATCAAGAAAATGTCAAAAATGATCGGTACCGTGGCAAGTTTATAGTGAAACTCTGACATGACTTTAAGACCATCATTAGACAAAAAGAATTCTAAAGTGGAGATCAAGGGTGCTTATCACTGACGCTGACCATCGACTAGAGACATAAATAGTATCAATAGGATTCAAACAAAGTAGATGAATGCTGCACAGCGTAGATTAAAGTGAAAAAGACGCCATTTTCACGACCACCATAGAGACTTTGCATTAGTTAGCAAAAATTAATTAATGATACCCCTGTTAATTTTTTTTTCTCGATAATTTGGACCCTTGATTACTATAATTTATTATTCAAAGTGTATGTAAATTTGTTCACTAATGTTACTCAAAATAAATTAGTTTATTAAACTTATTATAGCCGATCTTTCAGTTAGTAATGTCGATTTTTTTGCAAAATTTTAGCGGTTGTTTCCAAAACAAAATGAATTACCTGAATAATCAAAATACTGGCCATGGTTAGCTACGACCTTTTTCCGTGTTTCTGGCAAAGAATGGATCCCGCGCCAAAAGAACTTTTTATTTTTTGAAGTTACCTATTCATTAAGGCAAATTTTTACTTCTTCGTAAAAATGTAATTGTTGTCTTGAAAGTTCGTGATGCATTGATTGAAATAAATAGTAGCCCGAAGGGGCTTGTGAATATAGCTAGAATACATATTAAAATGTATATTTTTTTCTTGCTTCCACAAAACAAAATGATACCAATTATGTAGTATATATTTTGTTAACCTAGCAAATCATATTTCACCTTAAAAATATTGAATTGTTTTGTTTTGTGGATTAAAGATATGTGGGATAACAACTAAAATTATCGAAAAAATTGTTTTTTTTTCAAATCATTTCACATTGGTATTCACTGCTTAGAACCTTGAGACATTCAATTACTTTGCAAAGGAATCAATACCAATATTTTAAAACTGTAAAATTATGTTTTGCTAGAAGCTGACAAGAAAATACTGTATAAAAATTGTAAAAAAAAATCCGCAGTTTTATTTCTTAGAACTTATTTGTCATTAGACGTAGTAAACAAGATGCAGTTTAAAAAAATAACAGTATATGGCGGCAAATAATAGAAATTAACTTAACTAAAAAGAAAATTTAAGATAAAACAAAAATTATATTATTTCAATATATAAAACATATTTTTTTCTTCAAAACAGAAATATTCATCTACTGTTTTGGAATTTTTTTTGTTTCGAAATTTAAGAATATAAGGCTTAAGAAACGGCTTTTGTATAACATAATTCATTAAATGCAGATAGATTGATAAGACGATCTTGTCGTTATATTCCTGATATTTGACTGAGTTAACCATCATGATTACAAGTAAATGTGTTGCTTTTGGAGGAACGTGATAACCAATCAGTCTCACTTTACGAGTACTGGCCAAAAATTTTACTTCTTTTCCATAGTTTTCTATTTTATACTATACACTAATAGAGACTGTGTAAATTTTGCAGTTTTATCGTAGCAATAACTAGTTTTAATATAATTCCTTGGAATAAGATAGGTTATGTGGGTACCTTCTACGTAGAATCATATGAAAGATTATAAAAATAATCACTCTTTGCATATAAATGATGTTTCAAAACACATGCGCCAAACCTTAAATTAATATTTATAAAATAAAAATATCATAATTATGGTTTTTCTCATTTGGTATATAGGATTTCTGAGGTATGCTTTTCAATTTATTTAATGGCTGCTATTACCATACAAGCCCATAAACATACGAGAGATAATTTATTTAAGATCTGATTCCCATTGCTGCGTAATCAGTTCATGAAATGTTGGTCTGGAACAACCATTGAAGACTCCATAGTGCTGCATTTTCAGATTAAATTGTTAAATGACATAGCTAAAATATTGAGAAAAAGTAGTCAGTGATTAATTAAGGGACATGTTTAAATTGCCGATCTTCTTTCTCGTCCTGATACATTTTTCAATTTTTTTGGAATGCCTCATTCAATGTTTTCCTTAAATAATTGCTTCCAATCCAAAGATACACACTCAGGTTACTTTAGGTTAGTATGTTATTACACTGAAACACACCAAAAATTGTAAATTCCAAGTTTTTTATTAAGTGACCAGGATGCGCGCGCATCCAAATTTCCTAATAATAAATTTTTGAAAAAATTTCATGCTTAAACACGAGATATGTATTCCACATCCGATATTTCACGAACGATCGAGTCTTTCATAAATCGGTAGAAAAAAGAACATAATCCATATCGGGTCAACTTTCTAGTCTTCTGTGTAGAATGCTCTATTATATCTACCATATATAACTGACAATACGGGATAGACAATTTTATCTGTCAAAAATGAAATTTGAAACAAAAATGAATAAAGTGATTATAAAACACAGAAACGGCACGTAAACTTAACAAATAAAACTCAAAAGAGAAACTCACGTTGGTAGAAAAATAGAACATGCTCTATCGTCAGTCTGACCTCGTCGTCTGTATGCGGTGCTATTGGAATTCATGATAAATATTCTGACCGACCAAATTATTGCTTACCGATTGGTTGCCATGTGCAGTCGACCTTAGTAAAGAAAAATATTTTAAAATTATTTCTCCCAGCTATTTAGTGAAATAATGAATATATTTACGAAATCCTCTGAGGATACTTCATATTGGCACATGTAATTTGAAACACTATGGTATTGTAAATATTACTATTTACCCAAAATATGCTGTGATATTTAGCAAAAAATCAATTTATTGTAAAAATAAGAGTTCAATAATAAAAATTATTCCTCCCATATGCAATCACTTACTAGTTTATTTAATCACTTTATACCTTTTTATTAGTTTAGCGAGAGGTAAAGAAATGTTCTTACATGTACTGATGAAAATTGTAAATTTAACTAAATCATTTAGACAGTTTTTGTGAAGATAGTTCATAAGTGATCCAGTTATTTTGGGACTTAGCAAGTGTTTTTTAAAGTCTACTCAATTTCCTGAAAACCTTTGCATTTCCGAAAGTAAAAATTAAGAGATAAAGATAGAAGATAAGTTTTCTTAGTGTTGGTATAATTAAATTTTTAGGAGAGTATAATTAAAATAGATGTATTGATTAACTTAGGAAACTATGTTACATAAAATATATTGGATTAAGCACATATATATATATATATATATATATATATATATATATATATATATATATATATATATATATATATATATATATATATTCAAGTGGCAACTTTTCTTTTCAGTCGCCTTTTCTTGAGTTTCATGTTTATATTTTATGCGTGGTTGTAGTGATATAATCGCTTGACACTTTGATTCAGATGTAAAACAGGAACTAGACATTCACGCTATTCTGCGATTAACGGCTAGTCGGAATTTCTTTTGAGATAGATATTCTATCGGGGTCGTTCTACAACATTCTCTGAAAGAATATATATATATATATATATATATATATATATATATATATATATATATATATATATATAATTTCCATTTGTTCTAACATGTTCAGAGAAAATTTAGTTATCGTTAAAGGTCATAATATTACTTCAGCAAATTAAAACGGACATTCCTAAAAACAAGTTCTTTATAAATGTTATTGTATAAATTTGCTGTAGTACGTATATTAAACTAGTCAATATTTAAAAAATACAACAAACGATTGTAAATACAACAAAAAGGTTTTAACGATCTATAGCATAATAAACCAACTTTTTTGATTTCGAAAATATACAAATTTTTAAAACAGAAGATTGAAATAAAAAACTTTATTTAATATAATACAATATTTAAAAATAATATTGAATACAAATATGCTAAATTTAAATGGTTACAAAATATTCCAAATTATTTTTTTTAACTTTACATCTATTTCTTCTTAATTTGGTATTAACAGAAAACTATTAAGTTTGTACATATATGTGTTTTTGCTATTGTATTAAAAAAAACTTAATTTAAAATTAAATATCCCGATGAAGGTAAAAGAAGTTCTCGAAACGTCAGTGTATAAAATGTAACTGTTTTCTTTCTTCTTTTACTGACTTAAAGTCCCAGAAGAACAAAACAACTTGTACCAACATTTTTAATCATAATCCTATTCATAAGAACAATAATACAATCGCATTATAGATTCTAAACAATACAAATGATTTTTACAAAATATTTAAAAAATTATTTTAGTATAAATTACTTACTATTGTTAAACCTATTTATATTTTAGATTTAGAAAATTGGTTTTAACTTATGTCATTAAATTTTTTTAAGTATGGTGTTGTTTATGTATTTACATTCCCTTTAAACAATAAAATCATATTAACTAACCTGAATCACTAAAGATTCCATTTATTTTAAAAATACTGTCTTAGAAACACAAAAACTTTGCTATTAATAAACAAGTAATTAAAATTATTATACACCGTGTGTATCTTCACCATCAAACACATTTAATTTATTAGTTTTTTACATAATAATATGCTATTTAAGTAAATTAGAATTCCAACTCGACCAGCCGTCGAGGAAGCATCACTTGAAAATACCAGCTGAGATGTTGGCGAAACGTCGTGAAGATATTTCTACTAACGAACGGATCGAAAACCGGAAAAACACCAGTACACATTCCACCATCCGTGAAAACCTACGATACAACATATATATATATATATATATATATATATATATATATATATATATATATATATATATATATATATTTTCGGCTCGACATTTTTTGTATATTCTAGTTGTAAAATTCAATCTCTATTATCAAGAATACAACGTCTCTTAGCCTATGTTAAGTGGAATAGTCAAAATATTTTGAAGTTTTAGATTTATAGCCATTTAAAATAAATCAAGTGATAGGAATCTGAGAGTGTGACCCAGAAACTGAGAAAAATAACTAAAATCAAAGTTTATATATTATTTATTTTAGAAATAAAAAATATGCTTCTAGCCTTAAATTTGTAAGAGTCCAAATAGCTTGAACAATAACGAAAATTAGATCTATATTTGGTTTATACTAATTCTATACCTAAATCAGTCTTGAACATGAACTGTAATCATTATTTTTATTATTTTTGTACTTTAAATTGTAATTCTAAGGCACATTATATAAAGTCTCTTTTTATAAGAAATTAACAAAATTATTCTTAACAATCCGAATTTGAACGATACTTAAATATAGTGTAACAGAAATAGACTGTCAGCTGTCCATAAGTCTGCGCTTTAGAGGGCTAAAAGATCTAAATAAGTTCGTGAAAAGAGTCCATGAGGTCAACCCTGTCAGCCTCTTCCAATATTTGGAAAAACAATTTTCATTTGCTAAAAGAATCTGTTTGTCTGCCATTAAAGTAAAAGAGTATTCCCCAAATTGAATTTATTGCACAAAATGGCAGACAAGTTGCAATGGTTGAACGGATAAAAACGTAGAGGTGAACTTATACAAAAAAATCAAAAAATTCCGGATTTAGTTTCATCTGTCAATGAACAATATGAAAAATAGAGTGACAAATTGTGTGTAAAAAAAGTGGCAGATGATTTGCTCATAATGAAATCTGAGTGGAAAATTATGAAAAAGTTTTGACCAAGTTTTCATTGTCAGAATTTGTCTGCCGATGTGGGTACTTGAAGACAATACTAATTTATTAGGGCTGTGAATTTGGCAGACAAATTGAAAGTTGGGAAAATTTTAGCAGACAAAGGAACAATTGACAAAAAGTTTTTATATTGTCCCTGATTAATTTTTTATTTCGATTGAAGGTATCATAAAATGTTCTTACTTACATTGGCAGAGAAGTAGAGTGCTTCGTAAATCTATAAATGAGTAAAAAATTGTTGAAAAAAAGTGAAAATTTTCCTGATTTATTTTTGTCTGCTATTTTATATTTCGATTAGAGGTATAAAATGTGCATACCTACATTGGCAGACAAATATAACGCTTCTCAAATTTATAAATAAAAAAAAAAGTTAATACTTGAAAACATATGTTACAATATGCAGGTTATGAATAAGTTTCCGTGATTTTGTTTTTTGGTCTATGATTTTGTGATACAACTCACATCATTACAATGTTGCGAATGATTGAATATCAGTAATAAAATGTTATATACATGCCTGTGTAACCAGTATAAAACAATTTAAATTGTCGGATTTTCATTCAAAACGCGGCAATGTTGCATATCCTTTCTTGCCGACTAAAGAAGATAAACTCCTCTTGGTTACCGCACGGTTGCTACTTCCTAGCGAAGGAATTGTCTACAGAGTCTCTGAATAAGAAACATGTGTTATGTTCCTCTCATTTAAATAATGAAGATTTTATAGATCGAGAAATAAAAATTTCTTTGATTCTGAGAGTCTTAAATAAAATAGGACAAAATAAAAATTTAATTCGTCTTAAATCCTGTCTTAAATTTTAAGAAATTAATTTTTGATACTTAATTTACGTCTCCAAAATCCCCCAACACCGATTTTGAAAAAACTTGAGATATATATATTTTTAGTCTGACATATTTCATTCAGCCTATTGAGTTTGGAAAACTTACATTTACGTCCGTAATGTTCGCCCCGCCCCCCAATTTTTGAAAGAATCCGAAAAATATAATTTTAAAGCTATAATCTGTGCTCCCAAAAACACCCATTATCAATTTTGGATAAAATTAGAAACATAAAATTTTTAGTCTTTCATATTGAATTAAAATTATTTGAAAATCTTAATCTTCACACTCAAAAATCACCAGTACCAATTTTGCGCAAAATCGAGGGATGTTAAATTTTTGGTCCGCCGTATTAAATTTTTCAAAAATAATCTTATATTCGCACTTTATACCCTTACAAATCACACAGTACCAGTTTTTGACAAAATTAAGAAATATAAAATATTTACTCTGTTATTTTGAATTTAAAAAAAATTAATTCAGTATGTGCGAGCCCGAAACCTCCCTCATATAAGTTCTGGAGAAAATTGGACAAAATTAAATTTTTTATGGCCATTTTGGATTTTACTGAACCAATTTTAACCAAAATGATATGGAACTCAGTAGTCAGAAACTGCCTTAACATAAGGCAAAAAATTACATTTAAATCTATACAGTGGTTCCGGAGTATTCGGCCTAAATAAATAAATAAGTAAATAAATAAATAGATAAAGAAATATATTGTTTTTAAATTTAAATGAAATATAAACGGAGGGATCAAAAACTTATACCCGTATTTGAGAATCACTATCCAACACGGCAATACTGCATTGTCCCATGTGTTGCTTTTTACTACTATTTACTATAACAAAATTTATTGAATGAGTTGGATTTAATACTTAGAAATTTATCATCTTGCGCTCTCGCCAAAAATGACAAAAATAGTTGCCAAGGCGTCCATAAGCGGAGAAAGTTTTGTGTTTATTTAGCCATTATTTGTACAAAACGAGTCAGTGACGTTGCTTTTTCATATAACTGCCAATTTTTTATACCAAAAGTTTTATATTTTACAATAAAATGTTACATTGTGGACACAAAAAATGGCACATAAGAGTAAGCCAGATTAATCAAAAATATATTTACATACCAATACTCTGATGCCTAAATTATGACAGAACGTTATCCGTAGGAAGCCAAGTGGACGCCGAGTTGCCTTTTTTTGTAGAAAAAAATTGAATACTTAAAATAAAAATCACACACTCAAACATATGATATGAAAACATAAAAAACAATAAATTTCTGTACCTATACGTATACTCGTATATTCCATACTAATTAAAAAACCTAAAAATTTTAATGTTGTATTACAAATATGTATTTGGTATATGAGTTATCATTTGCAACTGTTGATTCATTTGTGAAGCGGCTTTACTTGTCTGCCAATGTAGGTATGAACCTTTTATGATACCTTTAATCGAAATACAAAATAGCAGACAAGAATAAATCAGGGAAATTTTCAGATGTTATATTACACACGTGTATCTAGTATATGAGAGATCATCTGCAACTGTTGATTCATGTGCGAAGTGCTTTACTTGTCTGCCAATGTAGGTATGAATATTTTATGATACCTTTAATCGAAATACAAAATGGCAGACAAAAATAAATCAGGGAGATTGTCACTTTTGTTTCAACAACTTTTGTATTTATTTATAAATTTTCGACGCGCTGCACTTGTCTACCAATATAGGTATGAACATTTTATGATACCTTTAACCGAAATATAAAATGGCTGACAAAAATAAATCTGTGAAATTTTCACTTTTTTCTGAACAACTTTTTTATTTATTAATAAATTTGCGACGCGCTGTACTTGTTGATCTGATTATGTAAATATAAATATGTTATGAAAAGAGGAATACGTGAGTTTTGGTTATATGTAGATACTGATCATGGAGACTTGGTCGAAATTTTCTCATAATTTTCTACCGGAAAAAAAGATTTCGTTATGGGCACACTGGTTGTCATCTTTTGTTTCCACACAATTTGTTACTCTGTCTTTCATATTGCTCATTGGCAGACAAAAATAAATCAGGATTTTTTTAATTTTTTTTTGTAAGTTCACCCCTACGTTTCCACTCCTTCGACCATTGGAACTTGTTTGCCTTTTTTTCCATTGAATTCAATTTAGGTTACTATCCTTTCATTTTAATGGCAGACAGTTAGATATCAAGAAACAACAGATTTTTTTTTTGCAAATGTAAATTGATTTTCCAAATTTTCGAAGGGACTGACAGGGTTGACCTCATGGACTCTTTTCACGAACTCACTTAGATCTTTTAGCCTTCCAAAGGGCAGACAAAAAAAAATGAGTCCATTTCACCTTATGGACAGCTGACGGTCTAAAAATAAGCATTTTTAGCAGTCTTATTGTATTTGCTTTGCGCTTGCAATTATTTTTTGTTAATTTTTCTAATTTGAACAGTAACTTTAATTATTAAATTATTCTTGACCATTAATTATTATTGTTATTATTCTAAGACACATTGTATAAAATCTCTCTTAATGATAAGTTAACAAAACGAATGAACGAAATATGAGTTTAAACGACACTTAAATCTAGGGTAACAGAAAATAAAAACTTTTGGCAGTCTTGTTATATTACTTTTTATAATCACAGTCATCTGAGCAGCCAGGGCATGTAAATGATGTGGATTCACCATTAATACATCCATCTTATGTCCAATTATTACATACAAGACACTAGGCCCAGTCATTTCCTCTCGTATCTTCCCTGTAGAGAACACCACATATAATATTCTTTTGTTATTTTGATTTATTTTCTTTACTTATATGTTTCTTTGAATTTAACTTTTCTGACTTGGGTCTGTTTTTTTATATTTTTCCTACTTCTTAACTTTTTCTTTTCTAGTTATCATTTGTTTTTTTTTTGCACGTTACACAGTATCTGTAACTTTTTCCTTTTGAGTCTAAGCTTTCCTTTGATCTCTTTTCCGTTTTTATGGCTCAGTCAGATCTTCAGGCAGGTCTGGAAAGACAGTAGTTGGGTCAATTTGCAAATCAGACATAGTAGCCAAACTTCTGAATTTTCCAAATTAAATATAAGATCGCTTGCAACGCTAATGTTATCAGGCTGAATCCTTAATTCCTGTGAAGTCGTGTTGATAAAACTTGGACTTCTATTATTAGTCTGCTCGGATTCATCTCGTCACAAAAACAGCTGAGAGATTTCATTTGTAGCTTTTGTGGCATGGAGACACTGCCCTGTACTGGGTGGACTTTGAGTTTGCCATTAAAAGCAATAAAATCCTGTTTATCCTCTGAACTTAATCTTGCCATATCCTCAATTTTGCTTTTAGTGATGGTAAAAAGTGTCACCCCAGAGCAGCGACTTTCAATGACACCGCAGGTTAATAACATGACCTCCACATGCTACGATATCATTTGCAATTCTTTTGCACACTGCGCCTTCGTTATCCATTTCCATGGCCTGCTTCGAGGTAATTTCAAGTCCAGGGCACAGATCTGCCATTTTACATGCTAGCGTGAAGAATGTGATTTTTTATCACATCAACCCGTATCGTTGGATCTTCAGCTAGTTAGGTCATCGCAGTATTAGGTGTTAGCTGTAGCAGTTGTTCTTTTGTTTTTTTTTCAATCTCTGACATTTTTTTATATATTTGCTTAAATTTTGTTTCAGCTTTACAATTAATTTTTTTTTTATTTTAATTCCTGGTTTCTTTTAAAACGCTACTTCTGTGATCGTTCTCCGGCTAATTTTAATCTTGGATTTAATGATGCTGGCAATAATAATTGGAGAAGATTTATCTCAAGATTTTCTTCTTTGTGAGGTAGTTCACGATTACGGGACTAAAGATAGCCTTAAAGTGAAGGAGTAGTGTGTAAAACGAACTTGAAGGTACTTGCTGAAATGAACTGTTAAATAATTACGGGATTCCGGACTTACAGTTTTATCGTACAAACTAGATGGAATATTTTCTCTAACAAATTAACTTGTCATATTGGCCATTTTTTTTGTAAGATTGGTCTGAATATTGCCTCCAATTTTTGCGAGCTTGTATTTTTTCAGGAGTTGAGATTTCAGATTTTTTTTACCAGTTTGTCCCAATTTTTTTGTACTTTTGCTTTCTTTTCTCTTTTTCAGCCGCTAATCTTTGATAATCATTCTTTATTTTTTCATATCTCAATTTTTCCGCTATCCTTTTGTTTCTAATATTTCTTCCTTGGTCTGTTATTTCTTTGGGTTTTGGCATTTTTCTATACAACAAAACATAACCTAATGAGTTTTTAAATAATGCATCAACTCATATCTTAAACCATCGTAGTTTTGTAGGTGGGTACATTATCGTTCGTAAATATTTGCCCAACTTTATTTTTCAATATTTCTCTCTCTAGAATAAAAATATCATGGAAGTATCTATACATATTTACCGCGTCAAATACTGCTACCAACATATAAATGTAAGATTCATATTTATTTATAATTGTACTTTGGTGATCAAAGAATTTTGTTTACAGAATAGTAGTGTATAATTAAAATAGTATTAGTGTTTCGAAACGAAACTATATGCACAGCGAGATCTATGTTCGCTACACAGCAGACAGGCGAACTAAGTGAGCATTTAAGTAGGACTAATCCTAAGCTCTCGAACTAAAACCACATTCCCTACGTACAGCGGGATTTGCGGTCGTTACACAGCAGACAGAAGAGCTAAGCGAACATTTAAGTAATACAAAACCAAAACTCTCAAACTAAAACTACATACTCTTACTCTATACTCTCTACGCCGTGAGATTGACTTACATGATATAACAGATAGCGAGTATTTAAGTAAGACTTATCACGAAATCTTGAATTAAAACCACGCGCAACGAGATCGGCGATCGTTACACGATAGACAAGATAGCTAAGCAAAAAATTTAAATAAGACTAATCCCGAAATCTCGAACCAAAAGCTAACACTCTATGCATAGCGAGATCGACGTTTGCCACACAGCATGAAGGCGATCTAAAGTAGCTTTTAATTAGCACAAACTTGTGATTAGTCTTATTTAAATGCTCGCTTAGCTGTTTAGGGAACGTTAAGAGCTTGGATTTTGTCCTACTTGAATGCTCGCTTAGCTGACCTATCTGCTGTTTAACGAATGTTGCAATTGATGAATAAAATACCAGAAAGAATAGAAGTGAAAATCATATTATCCCTGAAAATATTTTAAAATTTCAAAATATTTAAAAGCAAATTAAAGTTCCTTTTGTTACATCTGTTGATTTTGAATGTATTCTTAAACCTTTGGAAAATAATAATCTTATTAATTTAGATCCTAGTTCACCATATACTAAGAAAAAGTTTGAACATATACTCTATTCATTTGCTTCTTATATAAAATGTTCTTCTAATGATTCAATTTCCAAATTATATGCGTCACAACTGTGTTCAAATTTTTGTACCTTATCTAGAAAGGGATGTTCTTGAGTTACATAATAAATATATGAAACATTCAAAACCTGTGGAAAACTTAAATACTTTGGAGCAACTTCATTATGAATATATCGACGATTACCATATGTTTGATAAAACTATAATTTCCGATTTCCGAAAGCTCTTACAGAGGTCCGGTACTTTCTATGTGTAATTTAAATTATTAACTACCAAATTTTATCCCTGTAGTATAACAAACATAATTTACACAATTATGATTCTCACCTATTTGTAAAAAATTTATATCCAGATCATGAACAATTATGTGTAATTGCTCAAAATGAAGAAAAACATATTTCATTTGAAAAATCTATTGATGTGAATCAATATTTGGCTAAGGAGAAGGATAATGAAATAGGTCATAAATTTCAAAATTTTATATTTTGGGTTTTTTGAATCACTTCAATTATTACCAAATTGCTTGTCAAATTTAGCTTCCATTTTTAATAATGATCAAAAGTGCTTAAATATTTTAAGGATAAAGAAAAATTTAAATGTATTCGCCAAAAAGGAGTTTTCCTTATAAATATATTGATAATATTGCAAGTTACCAGGCAAAAAACAATTTTATAACGACTTAACATATGAACACCTTGCCGATGAGGAATATGAAAAAGCTAAAAATGTTTGGAATTTATTTAATTGTGATACAATAGGTCAATATTCTGATTTTGATCTTAAATTTGACATATTACTTTGGCGGATATTTTCCAAAATTTTAGAAAAACCTGTATGTAAACTTATAAATAACATCCGGAGCATTATTACACATTTCCTGGTTTAGGTTTTGACGCTCGTTTAAGGCACACTGGGCAGAGTTGGAATTATTAAATAACTCTAATATGTTAAAAGTAATGTAAGAGAAGGCATCACCACTTGCTCATGCAGAAAATCTGCAGCAAACAATTTGTTCCTTTCAAATTACCATCAATCACAACAAACTAAATATATTATGTACTTCAATGCAACTAACCTTCACGGATATATAATGTCTCAATTTCTTTCACAAAAATTTTATTTAGAATAACAAATTTTAAATTTCGACATAATGAATATCTCTGACACCAATGGAAAAGGTTATGTTTTAGAAGTTGATTTAGAATACCCTGAAATTTTACATATTCTTCATAATGAATTTCAGTTTTTCCTGAAAATTACAAACCTCAAAATTATAAAACTTTCAAATCAGTATAGTTAATTAAAACAGTGTTTTTATCAATAGATAGTTTTTCACTTTTGTCATTCTTCACAATATTGTTTTAGCAAGATAGATCATAAAAGTTTAATCAACCTTCTTAACCTTGAATTTTAAAAACATATGGGTAGGATAAGATATTGTAACGAACTTTATAGCGTTGTACATTTCATAGTATTAGTTTGTGTTTATAGTTTGTAGGGTTTTAGGTTTATTTTCTATGGTTTCATAATTTATTTAATTAAATTTACCTTTCTAGAAAGATCCGCAATCTTCTGGTATCAACCAAAGCGGTATATAAAGAGTCCAGATCGGCTTTCGTTGATAGTTTAGTTTGAGAGTTCGTCGATGCAACTTGAGATTCTTTGAAGTTGACAATAAAAGCTTTTTAAATAATAGAGTGTGTTCAAAAATCGACCATCCGGAAACAGTATATTCAGATACAGTATTTTAGTTTTTAGTTATCATCGAGTCATCATGTTTAATAGTAGCAATTTTAATGGATATAAATCAAGTTCTAGTGAGACAACTGACAAAAATAATCACTGTAGTGAAAAATTATTTAATTCAAAATTTACCATATTAGCAATTCTTTATTAAAATTTGTTTGTATTGAAATTCGTATAAATAATTTTACTAAATGAATTTCACATTTAGTTTAATGAAGCAGAATGGAAGGAAGTTCAAAAAAATCAAGTAATGTTACTGAATTATTCTTATTCTTCTCAAGCATATGCATACACACTAAAAATTGGAAAAATCACAGTGTTTTTTGAAAAAAATAACTTATCCTCATGTTATCAGAAGTCAAATGGATGAACATTATGTGTTTCTTGGAAAAGAATCGACAGATAAATTAATTGAAGTCGGCGAACCTATGGACTATAGAATTCATATAATTAAAAGGCAGGAATTTTCCAAATATTTTCTTTTGTTTCATCTCTATAAACATCAGTCAGCAGAATTACTTTCACATATTTATAATGTTTTGGATCCAAGTCAGGGTTTAAACAGTGGCAATGTTGGAACTATTTTAGAAATGCTAGTGCTACATAAACAGGAATTAGAAAACAAATTAAGAAAGACAGATGTGTTACAATAGAAGTATGACTAACTTAATCAGTGACAATTAGTCAGGACAATAAGTTTAAGAATTAGAGATATGAGACTTTGTGTTTCGACAAGCTTGAAAAAGTCAATATCAGAAATTGTATCTTGAGAGACTAAATGGGCTAAGATTTTAAAGATGAATTGAACAATGTTAAAGTATTCTTAAAAACACTTTTGATGTAAAAGACAGAAAAAGAAATATCATCAAAAATTTAATGTAAAAATATAAAATATTGTTAATCTTTTTTGTGATCTCAAATAAAGGAATATTTTCTAAATAAGTCTTTTTTTAATTTTTGCAATTTTTCTATAATATATTCATTTTAACTATCTTTTAACAAATACGTGGGTGGATTTGTTAATTCAACCTTTCTAATTTGAAAGATTTTAGTTGACCAATTGGAAATTAAGAAATAAATTAACAAGTTGAAGTTCGTCAAATTCTTCGATGTTAATTGTTAATTTTTCGACGTTCTGCCTTTACTACTAATAAAAAATGTGCGAACTAAAAAGTTTTATAATGTAATTCATAGTTTTTAAGACATTGCTTTTGATGAGAATGTAACAGTGTTACGAAGCCGCCGTCATGCCAATCTAATAATAAAAGTCTAACAAAGTAACAATATACTATCACAAAGTAACAGACTACTCATATATATATATATATATATATATATATATATATATATATATATATATATATATGTTTATGCGGCTTTCACGGATTCCTCCGTATGAGATGCAGTAGCAGTGGACATATCCACATTATGCCGTTGTAGTGCTGAAATCACATTCAGCAAACGTACAACTATATGCAGCTCCGTATAGGAATGAAGTCAAATGCGAACAGTAAGTGCAAACCTCTCTCCATCATATCCTTTCTGTGTTAGAGTTTGCATAGTTAGAATAAATTGTTATGAACACAATTTATCCCATTCCACCACCATCGAGATGATGGCCTATCTGTACCACCATACCGAGAAGAAAGTCGAAAACTTACCCTCCCCGCCACAGTGATACGGCAGAGGTACATCTTTCGTCTCTATTAGACTCATCAGGGTACCGACATACATCTGGCTTTGCAAAGGGCAGATCGGAAGGAAGTATGCAAATACTGAACGCCGACCTCCCACCGGATGGCGTATATATGTTTATGCGGCTTTCACGGATTCCTCCGTGTGAGTTGCAGTAGCAGTGGATATATATATATATATATATATATATATATATATATATATATATATATATATATATATATATATATATATATATATATATATATATATATATATATATAGGCAGAGTTTGGTGAGGGGCTTTCTGGGTGTTTTGTAAATTCCAGAGCAATTTCATATAATGCCTGAAATACACCTGACTCTGTTGTTGAAAGGTCTCAGTAAAATCCAACTTTTCGCATGTGAAAAAAGCCTTTTGTCTTTTGTAATATTGTCAAAATATTTTATTTCTAAGTTATATTTGAATTTCGAAGATTCCGCAGTACGAACAATATTGCAGAAAATACACTGTGACCTTTTTATGCCATTATTTTGAAACAATGTTTAAAAATTTTGAAGTAAGCATCAGTATTTAATATTTTTTACTTACTAAAACGACAAACAATAGAGTAGGCTACATTTATAGGCGTGTCCATCGAAGATGAATTGTCACTGGCTACTGCTTCTAGGTTTTGCGGATTAAACAAGGCTAACAACAAACTATGATACTAGGTTATAACTTTATCAGTTGTGAAAGTTTACAGTTAAACACTCATATTTATATTCGAAAATTTAAACTTGCGGCTGAATATTTAAAGACCTACAGCTCAGTTTGTTGCTTATAAATCAGTTGGGAATACTTTTCCAATTATTTTTGGCTCGATGGAATATCAGGCTGTCTGTCTAGAAACTTATCTCTCACACGTTTCTTCGAGAGGCAACGAATGTCGAACTACCCAGCTGGCTTGCGTCAAACAGAAAGAAAGGTGTATGCGTCGGGTCTGCCACAGATTATATCGCATATATCGCGTAATACCATACCAAGCATAAATAAATTATTAGCATTTTATCACCTATCTTGAAATTTTAAATTTAATTTTGGTGTTGAATACTAGCGACAAAACAAAAAAACTGTAGTTCGCGATTCACCGGTTGGGAATATTTGCTCTATATTTTGGTTCAGCATGCTTCGTGTATCTATCTGATGTTGATAGATATCCATTTTTATTTTTACCGCAGTGTCACCGCTCGGTGGCTACTACAACATTGACAGTGGGTATTACCCTTGTAGTATTGAGTGATTCGGCCACAAGGTACTGTCGTGTCTTGCCTTCTGTTTTCTCTACTTGAAATTTATAGATAGGGTGCAGCCACGTCTAAATGAATTTTATACCTGATAGAATGACCTAATAAGCTTCAACAAGGACAAAATGGTGCTGTTATCATGTTCCAGATCCGGAGTTTAGCCATTATTTTGGAGTTCTCGGCACTCCGATTCTTATTGATAACACACGTTTACAAAAGAAATGGATGCCTATTTGATCAGACCATTTTATTCTTATGTAATTAGACGCCCGATAACGTTATTACGTCAAATTTAAAGTCATTTCAAGATCAAATGGAGTAAAATTCACCAAATAAATCTGAAGAAGTAGATACGTACCATATTCGTGGTTTGTTTAATCCCTCAAGGTCAACCAGAGGTCATTTCAGGACCATTTCAAGAACAAGTTGAGAAAAATCCACTAAATAAATCAGTAAAAAAGATATATAGACTTTTGTGGGTCTGAATTTGTGATTTGTTTAACACCTTAAGATTAACCAGAGATCATTTCAAAGTCATTTCAAGGTCAAAATGAAAAAAATCCACTAAATAAATTTATAAAAAAAGAAAGCACATGCACAGCTATATCGATATCCGTTACACAGCAGACAGGCAAGCTGATCGAGTTTTTGAGCCGAAATTCAAGCTCTCAAAACCACGTACCCCACGCAGGCACGTAAACGGTGCGAGTTTTCAAAGTGAAACCTGAGCTTTTGAAATCACATTTGTCTCGCGAAGCTAGATTGATATTCGTTACCTAACAGCTGGGGTAGCGAAGCGAGTTTTTATAAGTGTATAACACAAACCCCAATCTCTCATACATCCTGTGCCTGGGGTATAGGGTTATCGGAGAGCTTGAATTTTATTTCATACCCTCATAAATCCTTTTCGCCTCTGTTTGCTGAGTAACGGGCATTGATCACCCTGCGCGTCGCATATGTGGTTATGAGAGCTTATGTTTTGGCATATTTATAAAAACTTGGTCCAGTCGTTATCTACCTGCACGTAGAGTGTATGGTTTTGACAGCTTGGGTTTCACCTTAAAAACTCGATCCGCTTCCCTGTTTGATGTGTATTGGATATCAATCTAGCTGTGCTTGGGTTATGTGAGTTTAGGAGCTTGAATTTTGGACTACTATTTCATCGGATATCAATCTAGCTGTGCGTGGAGTACAAGATTTTGGAAGGTTGAGTTTCGGCTGAAAACTTGATCCGATTGCCTGTCTCTTTTTTTACAAATTTATTTAGTAGATTTTTTCATTTTGACCTTAAAATGACCTTGAAATGGCCTCTGAACATACCCCTGTAGAATTAACATAATGTCAGAACTACGGCCCAGTTTGAACGCTGAATAACGTAATAACATGTTTATTTATATTTGAAAAATTGTTGACAAACAGTAAATATTTAATTTCTTGGTACACATATATGGATTTTATGCTATGCTTTTCTAATTGCATTATTTAAACCAGTATCATATGATAATCGGTACGTCAATTCTGAATACATAAAAGTATGAATATATGGTTGCATAAATTATTATTATTGTTATTTTCAATGTGTAAACAATATCTAATAATATTTACCAATAAAATAAATTTTTAAATCCCCTTTTTGTTAATATTAATTGTGAACTTCACATTGATAGTAATTTTTAACGCTTAAGAACACTCAAAAGAGTCACGACAAGTAACTAAACTTAAATAAAAGATAACTAAACACGTTTATATCTGTTAAACATCAAAAAAGCCTCTCCTCCACCTACTATAAACAGCCTTCATATAAATCTATTGTTGTTTAAATCTATAGGGTATGACGACCTCAAAAACATACGTATCTACTTCAGATTTATTTAGTCAATTTTCTCCATTTGACCCTGAAATGACCGTCAACCTGACGTGGTAGAGATTACCGGACCTCAGATTTGGATTCAGAGCGTCTAATTACATAAGAATAATATGGTCTGATCAAATAGGCATCCACTTTTTTTTTGTAAACTGCGTAATCCGTGTACGCAGAGCAGAAATTTTCCATTTAATTATTACATTTACACACACACACATACACACACACACACACATATATATATATATATATATATATATATATATATATATATATATATATATATATATATATATATATATATATATATATATATATGTTATATGCGATTCTAAGCCTATGTTATAATTAACATAACGTTGCAATACGTGACTACGTGACTTTTAATCATGCAAACTTGCTGATGCTGCTATAGGGAAAATATAAATACCTTCCCTTTTAGATTGTTAAGTTAATAATAGTAAACAAATAAAGACTAATGCTGTTACTCTGCTATTTTTAAATGTGATTTATATTTTAATTTTGAAAGTATTGAAATAGTTGTTTAAATAAATAAAATAAATTTTTTAAAAAGTGTTTTGTAAAAAAAATATAAAAATTGGTGCAGTCGGTAGGATTCGGTTATGTTGACAGAACAAGAAGATAGTCTCACTGCTAGCGGCGGATTCCAATCCCTTGAGACGAAGGAAGAACCAAAGCAGGCGTACTCACTAAACGGCAACGGAACACCTTGTGAAGCCCCTGGTTGCAAACAGTGGAGAACACGACGACCGATGCTCAGGCATGTAATTGCGTAAGTAAATCGAATCATCTCGTTTTATTATATTTTAAAAGTGATTTGTTGAAATTGCGATAAATAATCAAAATATTCTTTTAGTTATTCATATTAAAAACAAATTAAAAGTTAGAGCCGCGCAATTAGTAAACTAGCGAAATCCACAATCGTAAATAGAAATAAAGAACCTGTTAAACCTTCATTTTGGCGATTTCAGAGATCTATCGTCCCTCATTCAAGATCTTCAGTGTTTAAAACAACTCCAAAACGAATCACCTTTGACCTTTATTAGTCGATTACAAGTGCTTAATTCCAAGAGGCACGCGCAAATATCCAAAAATCGTATAGCTTAAGTGCTAATGTAAAGAAAGCGTAAACTAACTTAATCGATACCATGGCCCTTAACACCCTTCTAACTGTTTTAGAATCACGTGCTGGCCAAATTATTCGTGTCGGAAATCCCAAGGATCTTTTAGATGTCCAAGCTCGAATCCGGCGAGAACTTTAACTTTCATATTTTGAAAATCAAAAGGCTAGCAAACCACCAGTGTTTTTTAGACCCCCAATACAAGCCAGGAAATTTCCAAACTAACTCCCTAAATGTCTCAACTGTGGAAATAATCAAAATGTTCAAAAGCCGCCACCAAACTTTTCTCAACCCCAATTCAGACCCCCCATATTTTCACAACAAAATCAAACAAGGCCTCCTATGTACTCACAACAAGGTCAATAGCAGTCGCAGTTTCGCCCTTCAACGGTTCAACGAAACCCAAATTTTCAGTACCAGTCGAGAACCCACCACATGAATTACAATGCGCAACCATACCAGGAGTATTTCCCACAATACTAGGAAACCCTCAGGATTACTATGAATATAATCAAGATTCTGAAAATAATTATTATGAGAATTATTCCAGTGATCTTACGTTACCACTGAGTGATGAATACGAAAACCGAAATTTTTACTCTCTCCTGAACCAAAATTACCCCCCGAACGAGACTACCTCAATAACTAACCCTTTGGAAACTATTCAGGATCAAATCAACTATTTAAATCTGGACGATATGAACCCAAATTTAAATTTGCGAGAACAAAAATTCCTTTCAGCCAACTTCTTGCTGTCAACCCAATTAATTTATACTATATTCATGACGCGTCTAAAAACTTTAAACTACTTATCGATACCGGGGCAGACATGTTCATTTTCAAAAAAAAAAATACAGCCCAAAATTTTCGCAATAGAATCCCAGAAAATATCGCAATCCTAGGAATAACCGATCAAAAATTACTTATAACCGAATCCACCCTAGTTCCTTTCAATACAATCACAAAGTTTTTATATACAATTTCGACATAGAATTTGACCGAATATTAGGCCTAAATTTTTTTGAACACTATCAATGCGTAATAGACCTTAATTCCAAAATGCTCATTACAAATTTTACTATACAAAGCAGACTCCAATTTTACACGACAAACGCAAGAGACTAATAGTAACACCCGGAATAGAGTTTCTATACAGAGTCGTACGGAACAAATAATTAATCTTAAGTGCGATTTATCAAATACAGATGTAATATTAATTGGTCCAGAAAAGGAAAAGGTTAGGCTTTCTCATGCTCTTATTCACATAAACAAAAATAGAGAATTTCTAACAACTAGTATTAATGCGAACGTAATATAAAAAACGATTCCGACCTTTATATTGAACCAGTAGAAAACATCAAAATTATCCTAAACTTTAATAGCCGCAAATATAAAGACACCGGACGAATAGACCGGATAAAAATAATTAGGGATCAGCTAAGAACTGAGCACCTAAATGCAGAAGAGGAAGAAGCTGTTCCACAACTCTATCTAGAATATGTCGACATATTTTAAATAGAGGGTGAGAAACTAACTTTCACAAATGAAATTAAACACGCAATCGAGACAAATAGTTCCAGGCCCATATTTACCAAGTCTTATAGGTATCCACAGGTGCATAAGAAAGCAGTGAAAACACAAATAGGAAAAATGTTAAAACAAAACATTATCCGACCATTTGCGTCACCTTGGTTCTCCCCTGTATGGGTTGTGCCGAAGAAACTGGACCCATTTGGAAAACAGAAACGGTATGTAGTTATTGACTATCGCAAGCTAAACGACTTAACGGTGGACAATAAGTACCCACTCCCCAATATTTCCGACCTCTTAGATCAACTTGGAAAGTGTTAGTAGTTTTCTACCCTTGATCTCGCATCTGGATTTCACCAGATTGAGATAAGTCCTGGCAATATTCCTAAAACAGTTTTTTCTGTCAACAATGTCCTCTATGAAGTCGTCCGTATGCCTTTTCGCCTGAAGAATGCCCCGTCCACTTCATGGACAATATTTTACTAGGCATTCAAAACGAGTGTTGCCTTGAGCACATGGACGACATCATTATATCCTCCTACTATCCATGAACACACGAATCGTGTTAAAGAAGTTTTCAAAAGGCTCCGTAAAGCTAATCTCGAAATCCAGCCCGACAAATGCGAATTCTTACGAAAAGAAGTCGCCTATCTTGGACACCTTGTCACTAAAGACGGTGTAAAACCAAATTCCTCCGAGGTAGAATGTATTGAGGAATTTCCCGAACCTAAAACACCAAAGGAAATAAAATCCTTTCTTGGACTGGTAGGCTACTACCGTCGCTTCATACCTTACTTTGCCGAAATCTCGAAACCGCTCACTAGACTTCTCCAAAAAGATGCTGAATTTAATTTCAATGTAGATTGTAAGACATCATTCGACAATCTTAAACAGGCTCTAATCTCAGACCCGATTTTAATTTACCCCGATTTCGAAGATCCATTCCTTCTTACAACAGACGCGAGCGCGTTTGCAATTGGTACTGTTCTCTCCCAGGGACCTGTAGAAAGAGATTTTCCCATAGCTTTAGCATCTAGGACTCTGCACCGCAGAGACTAAGTACTTTATAATTGACAAGAGAACTACTTGCCATAGTCTGGGCCATTAAGCACTTTCGCCCTTACTTTTTCGGTAGAAAATTTACTCTTATTACGGACCACAAATCCTTGACTTGGCTATTTTCCATAAAAGGCCCCTGAAGTGTACTAGCAAGATGGCGTTTTAAACTCGAAGAATACAACTACAAAATCGAACACAAACCCGGCAAGATAAATAAATATGCTGATGCACTCTTCAGGATAAAAATAAATCATTTCAAAGACTGCGCAAACAATCGAAAATCAAGATCTTTGTATCAAACGATCAAGATAATGAACCGGAAGACGAAGCAACAAGCACTTCCGAAGAAGACGAGGATTTTAACGACGATCAAATAACGAAAAAATAGATCCTTAATCGACTACTCACAAATAGAAACATCAAACACACAACTTTTGAACAAAGCTCATAAAAACATAGCTACCTTCTTTTAACAAGATAAACTACAGGACTGACACCACAAAGTAATGGACGATATTTTCGAGGAAAATTTTGAATATCAAACAACAACCGTTAACATAGTCAACAGCAAGTCCATCAAAAATCGGAAATACTATATCGTACCACTCCCATTCGATCCAGAAACTATAGTCCAACACCTATTTAATGTTCTATATAAAGCTCAAAACGAGCTTGATGTCTCGATAAGTTATTGTATTGGAAATAATCTCGAACTCCCAATTCCAGAAACTCTGTCTTCTATATTTTCGGACAAAGAGATAAAATTAAAAATTTGCCAAGATATGATCGACACCTTCAAAGAACGAAATCTCATAAATTTTAGACCACTACCACCGAGGAAAAACTAATTTACATAGGGGAATAAATGAAATGAAACTGAAGTTTATACGTGATAACGATTAGAACCTAATCAAAACATCGTAAAAATAAAAATAAAGACAATGCAAGTCCGACCACATTTTAGTCATTCTTCAGCATTGTCTACAACCTTCAAACAAACGTTGAAAATATTTTCTTATTAAGTATTTGACAGAACTACGAGAAAATAAAAAAAAAACAAACTCAGAGAATGTCAGACACACAAATGAAGGTTTCGTAGAGGTTTCGGAATAAATATCTACATAAATAGTATTATTTAAAATTTCCAGAATAAATTATTAAATCATTTAGGTATTGAATATTTAATGAAGTTTTTTTATTTGATTATAACAAGAAAGCAATGCATTCAATTATTAATTTATGTTATCTCTCACGTTTGCCAAAATTGGTACCCTTAATATCTTTTATCGATTATCCGATTTAGTATTTTGTGCATAATTATGATTGAAATTATTAAACTAGTACATATTTTAGAAAAGAATATACTTAGATAGAACAAGAAGCATAGACAAAATACGTTGTAATTGCAGTAATATTGTATGTCCAATGCCTCTATCAAATAACCACACCCCTAAATATTGAACAGTGTTTTTATATCTCATAAATTGATGGATGTAACTTGACTGTAAAAAGTTTTATAAAATATATTTAGTAAGTGCTGTAATGCCAGTTTTTTTTTTCAGAATTTGAAAATTTGGCGTTAACAGACCTATCCAGCGATATCCGACACAATGTAGTTAACTGTTAGATCGTAGATTAAGCAGGGCTAGATTCAGTAATATAGTTTTCAAATTTATCACCTAATTTTTGGAATTATGAATCAACTGTAACTCAAGTAAAATAAATACCTTTAAAATCATCACGATTATTATTAAACCATCTATTTTACCAAGTAGAATTGAAATATTCCACTATCGTACAATATTCAAGTGGTTTTAAGTAGTAAAAGAAAATATATTCCCATAATAACCATATATATATATATATATATATATATATATATATATATATATATATATATATATAATATAGTCTGGCCGGCAGTGTATTGCAACCAACAGTATACTTGTAGCTACTGTAATGCGTAGACAGTACAGCCAGCAACGCCAACCTTTTAAACATTCCTCTGTCCTGACCACCTACCCACAATTCCTACACAATCCCTTAGGAATCATATTCTTTCAGCTTCCGACTGAAACCGACTATAAATAGATGCAGGGTTTCCCCCAACCAATCGTGGAAGGCGATTAAATGGGGAGAAATTTCAGATATTAAAATATAAATATGTCGACTGCAAAACATAAATTACCCCAGGTGGGTAGGACCCATGGTCTAGAATCCCACACCGCAGAAGCGGTTTGCCTCATGGATTCTGGGGGGCGGCAACATTTCGACATCTCCACCTTCAAGTGATAGGGTGTTGAGGTGGCAGACCCCTGTCTCATAAGAAGCTACAGCCCAACAACAACATAAGAGCCAAATAACAGCGGAAGCTCTATCCTCCGAAGGTGCTGCGCAGGAACCTCAGCCAGCGCTCACTCAGGCGGGACTTCCAGGACAGCGCATGAAATGGACAACATCCATGAATGAAACACTAATGCGGATTTTTATAGGGTGACTGAACTAGGACGAGAAACCAACGGCTATAGACAACAGCTTCATGACGAATTTTTGTAGGGAATATCCACAACTACAAGTGTCACAATAAAGAACAGCAGGCCAATACAGAGTTATGCTCCGAAATAAACTAATCTCAGAAGCGCGACTTAACATCATCAAAGCGGAAATCGAACGAGAGATAAGAAGCACAACACACAACAGCCTGAGAGAGGACATCGCTAGAGACCAGTTGCAACAACAATTACATCAGCCTGAGGGTCAAACAACTCCAAGAGCTCCACCTGCCGAAGATGCTGCGCGGGAATCTCAACCAGAGCTCACTCAAGCAGGACGACCAAGACAATGCATGAAATGAACTGTGCCCATGAATGAGTCAAACATGCGCATTTTTTACAGGATAATTCATCTAGGACGAGAGATGATCAGCTACAGGCAACAACTTTACGCCGACTTCTGCAGGGAGTATCCACATATACAAGTGTCACAACAGAGAATAGCTGACCAATATAGAGTTATTCTCCGAAACAGCGTAATCCTTTCAATACGGCTTAATACCATTAAAGCTGAAGTTGAATGTCAGACCAAGGGCACTGACAATAACAACGGTCCGATTGCTGAACCTGATACAGAGCTGGAACCCGAGCCAGAGCCGGAATCCGAGGTCAAAGAACAGCAAGAACAGCTGAATGACGATACCCAAGAGCACAACGTTGAATTCCTTTATCAAAAACTATGAATAGAAATGAGTACCGCAATGTTGAAGTAAAATGGAACCAATCCGTCAGTCAGAACGGTGAAACAATAGCTGCAATGGAACAGAACAAACATATAAATACCTATGAAACAGGCTAAACGAATTGACCATCACACTATGAAGGTCGAATTCACAGCTAAATTTGTCAGGAGAGTAAGACGAGTATTACGAACTAGTCTAAATAGTAGAAATTTCTTAAAGGCACTCACGTACGCATGCTCTGTGCTTAGCTACTATTTTGGAATTGGAGTAGGACAGACGTCGAAAACCTGCAAGGGAAAATAAGAACACTCTTAACAAAAGTACACAAACACCACCCTCGGTGTGCTATTGAACGTACAATGCTTTCAAGACACCAAAGTGGAAGAGGATTGGTCGATATTGGTAAACATCTCTATCAACAAATAATAAACTTGCGCTCTTATTTCCACAGGTTAGCGGGCTCTTCCACACTACATCGAGCAATATGGGAGGCAGACGATTCAGCGCCGCTACAGCTAAGAGCACCACCGAATAGACCAAGAAAAGTTGCAAGCCTGACTGCAGAAGCCGCTTTATGGACAGCATCCAAATAAGGTCATCCAGGACAATGTCGACAACTCGGCGTCGAACTACTGGTTGATTTCACGACAGATGTTTCCAGAAACGGAGGGCTTGTTGTTAGCTGTCCAAGACCAGGTTATTCCGACGAGGAACTATAGGAAGTTCATCATCAGAGATCCCTCAATAGGAAATGACCAATGTAGATATGGCTGTCGAACATCAGAGACAGTCCAGCATATAACTGGAGGATGGTAAGCGTTTGCTGCAACCGAGTGTAAGGAAAGACACGACTCAGCCGCTAACATACTCCACCAAGGGTTAGCAGATAATTTAAAACTATTTCAGGTAGGAAAGCGCTTTACTACAAATGGAAACCGGAGAATATTCTTGAGAACTACGAATACAAGTTATATCAAACAGTTGCTCATAATAGGCCAGAAATTATATTACCAGATAAAATTTCTAGGCGAACTACACTGGTTGACATTACTGTATCTAATAATAACAACCAAAGACCAACATACAATGAGAAGATCGCCAAATACAAAGATCTGGAGGTGCAAATCCGCAGACAGTGGGCAATGAACAGCGTCCGCACGATTCCCATAATACTATCAACAACTGGAGAGATATCAAAGAACCTCCTGCAGAACATCAAGGGACTGGACATTAGTGAGCATCTTTATAAACTAATACAGAAAGCAGTTCTACTTGCAATCGCGTAAATCGTCCGAAAGTTTGTAGGAAGTACAGAAGACCACGATACCTAGGACCCGATAACATGGAAAGAGTTCCCACAGAGCTTCATACTTTTGGTATCTTTGTATCCCTAGTGTGTCAATAATCCCTGGAGGGAGTGCGAAGCCGTTTGGCTTGTAAATCTTTATAATTATGGGAAAAATATTGCATAATTTTTATTTCTATTTACCTAATTTAGATTGAAGATCAAAAACTGAAGGCAGAAATAAATATAGGTACCAATGCTGCAAAAGTATTTTTTCTTAAACTCTGTACTCTGACTCCTCTTTCATATTCTATCGATGGGATAAAATTACTGGCGAAGTGCAAAGCAATTCAATTTTAAGGTGTTGAACTGCACATAATAGTTTTACGATGAGATTAACTTATTAGGAAGGTATTCATGTTTACCTTGTCAATTTTCTGATTTTACATGTTGTAGTATTTTAAAAGGCCTTATAGACCTGTTTTTTCTTACGTGCTAATTCGGAAATTAAAGAAGGTAAAACCACCTTTTAAAATTCGCCCAAAAATGCATTTTTTTAAATGAAAAAGGCGCAACCGTCAGTGTAATTTTTACCCAAAAGGGTTTCCGACTACTATTATTTTTATGTCGTTTTATGCCGAAATGAAATACACCAGTCGCTGGAAAACGTCAAATTTGTATTATTTCATTGGATAGCACATTAAGGCTGCAGACAAGATAAGCACATAATCAATAACTTTTCAGTCGTGATATTAAACGTTTTCCGATAAAATCTAATAAAAATACTTTATATAATAATTATGTGAAAGTTGTCTAGATTTTTTACATAAAATTTAATAAATTGCGTGTCTTGTTTCCGGCATCTCGGAAGTAATTTTAAGTAACCCTCTGTTCACATCGAAATCTATTTTCAACCCTGTAACTTAGCTAAAAGGTAATTTCATGATTTGATTTGATGTTTAGTTTAGTCAATGCCTTCGTCATTACAAGATAAAATTTTAAAAAGATTTTACTATATCTTAATTGTATCGCTCAAACAAACCAATTTAAGGTAAGGGGTGGATGACATATAAAACAACTAAAATGACAAAACTTTTTTCCTTAACATTCTTATATTACTTTATAGTGCGAATCTAACGTCACATATACACAACTGATTTTGACATGTGCCTTAATGTATATAATACATAATTATTATTTATATAGATAACTCTATGTTCGATTGTTTTATTCTATTACTTTCGATATGTATATACTAAGGCTATCAGTGACACAAAATGTAAAACGTTTTAAGTTGTTTTTTAGACTGCTGAAAATATACATGTAGGACATTGAAACATCGATCTGAAGGCCTTGTAACTGAAATATTTATTACTTATCTAATTTCTTAAAAGCACAATTATTTTCTATTAATTATATTAATATGGACATCAAAGTAAGCTATAAATAATATTAAGGCTATGTATGTACAATACATAATCTAAAATTAAACAACAAAATATACACCTTATATACTAGTAATATCTGTTATTTAATGTTGTCATCCCAGATGATCTACAAGTGAGGAGTAAATATACCTATCTACAATAAATGTGTCAAATTTTTTAAATATATTTTTCAAAAAATCTCTATGGTAAATTACATTCAGGGATGAATATCAATAGATAATAGAACGTAGTAAAAAAGTTCTATAATTTTTCAGATACTTATTAAAAATGTCACTCTTTATAGAACGAAAAGTGGTATATAATAATAGTCAACTATAGCTTCGAAGATTTTTGGTGAATTAGAGATTGTTATCTAAAATTCTTATGATTAAAATTCTGCAAATCCAACCATGCGACGTGAACTTCATTTTTTTTTATTTAAATGATAATAGTTACAATGTTAAAAATAATTCAGGCAAACAAACTTTGACTTTTTACGAAAAGTTTGGTTAATTCAGCCAAATTTTATTATAATTTAAACTCTTCATTTTTTTAGAAGAAAAAAACATGTTTACTGTAAATGTTTCTTTAACACTTGCGTATTTCAAGTATCAATAAATTTAACTTTCAAATTAGTCGAACTATTTAATTTTCTAAATGCCCTGTCACTTGCGACATTCGTCTTTACTGAGAGAGAAAAAAAATTAAATGCGTTTTATTTGATAGAATGGCTGTACTAGAAACAATATTTCCTGTATTGACTTATATACACACAGGAATCGCTTTTGTGTAGTCCCACGATTCCTATGAGATTTTTTGTAGTTCTCGAGATTTCTTAGTAGACCGTTCACTGCGGAAAATTTTGTATAATTAAAAATATATGGATTCTGCATGGACAAAATTTTGCATCAATTTTCTAGTGGTTTTTAGATGGTTCACAGAGCGTAGTCTTAAATATTTAAATACACCATTACGTTCCCAATTATATTATACAGGGTGTCCGGAAATGATGATGACAGATTTTAAGGTATAGTTCTACATTACAAAATATGAAGAAAAGCTTATATAAATATTGATCCACCAATGCTTCCATAGGGAGCTACAGATCCTTGAAGATGGTGCTATGAAAGTGGTTTTTATTTAATTTAATAAGATCTTACAATACAGAAATGAACTTTTGGGTATAAGTTAGTGTTATTAGAACTAACTTTTTAAAACCAGGTGACCCATATTGGAACCAAGAGTTGTTTAGATATTTATGATTATATTGTCTTCGTGAAGTGTATTTTTGGTATTTTTTTGAATAAATTATGGTTCCGTGAACATTTTTACGTATAATATTAAGGTTTAAAACTTGGTCGACTGAGTGTTGCTGTTCACAGTTTAAGCCCTCTGCGGTCAATTTAGGAGTGTTTTAAAATTAAAGCATGTTAGTGAATCCGGCTGTAGGAGATTAAATAAAAACCACTTTTACGACACCATTTTCAAAGGCTTGTAACTTCCTATGGGAGCATTTGTGGATCTATATTTATATGAAATTTTCTTTATAATTTTTTATGTAGAATCTACCTTTAAATTTATCATCATCGTTCCCGAACACCCTATATAATTTTAAATACAATTAGTTTTCCACTGTTGTTCGACAACACATTCAACTTTAGATTGCGCCGATTACCACTTGACGTCCAAAAATCTTTTGGTAATAGGTTCCTAGTTAGTTTTCACATGGTCAGTTCAAAGAAAAGGTATGTTACATTAACTATTTTTGAATATTGAACACCATATAGGTTGTACCGTCTTAAAGATCAAATATCGTAAATTTTTCATCCATCCTGTATGTAATCATATATATATATATATATATATATATATATATATATATATATATATATATATATATAATTTAAAACCCTGTCTCTCTAGCAAAACATAATAAGATTACTCTTGCGTGATCACTAGGATACAGGGGCATACTAGGCAATGAAAAGACGGACCAACTTGCATCAAATCTTAGAACCCTGAATATGAGGAGATAATAGATTAGTCTTGTGACAGGACTATTTAGCCGCCCACTGCAGGTTAAGGAAATACCTACACATAATGGGCATCTATAATCAATGAAAAACTAAGGTGCAGATTATGTGATGAAGAAGATGGAACAGCCTCCCACATCATCTTCGAATGCGAAGCTTTAATCTACTGAAGACACATTCAAGAATGGATCAATCCTGAAGGCTTGTACCCTGAGGACAAACTAGTGAACTTGCTGCTAAATCTGATTCAGGCAACCAAACAAATATAACTTGCGACAAAATAAGTCACTAGGCTACAGTGTAATGGCTCCTCAACCCCACCCTCCTAAACAACTCAGTCAATCAATACATAAAACTTATCCATTGTCAGTTCAATTTTGATACCTAACATCTTTTCTTTATCCTCTAATAATGGAGATATTGTAATGATAATCCAAAATGTACTTTAGCAAAACGCTCAAAATTTTATTTTAATGAGGCTAAAAAACATTTTGTCTGCTAAAGTGGTTTTGAACCTTTTATGAACTCTATATTTGTCTAGTATTACAATTATTATGTGTTAAACGTCCGTCAAAATAAAATATGTAATCTCGTCCTCTAGATATATTTTACGATTTAAATCTTTAATATTAAAGATCTTTTTAGCTCTAAAAATTTTGAAATACTGCCTCCACATGCTTTGAATTTACAAATTTTTAACTGTCAGATATTGTCATTGACTCGTTGACTATTAATATACTCGACTTATCGAGCTGTTATTTCTGAAATAATAATTAATTATAATTTAATAATAATAATATTTATAATAACCAATAATCCAGTTATCCCTCAATTCAAAACAATCAATGCCGATATGGATGTCAAAAATCAGAGACAATCCAGCACATAACAGGTGGAAGTGAAGCTTTTGACGCATCGGAGTACAGGTACTGTTACAGGTAGAGAAAATGTCATTCTATGAATACAGCTCGGAGCCTATATTGGAGAACTGGTTCAAGCTGTACTGGGATCGAACTGTGCTTACAGATCATACACATAACAGACCTGATCTCATTTTAGTAGGTAAAACATTTAATTAAGCAATACTAGTGTCAGTGTGAAATGAATAGCGTCCGGAAAATCCCCATTTTTCTATCAACCATCGTTATACCACCGAAGAGTCTTCTGCTTAATATCAAGAAATTGGGTCTTAGCAAACACCTGTATAAGGCTGTGCAATTGGCAGTGCTACTTGGAACCACTGGAACTGTAAAGAAGTTTATGGGAAATACGTAACAACAACTAGGGTCCGAGTACATGAAAAAGGCTCGCCACAAAGCTCCATCCTTTTGATATCCGAATATATCTGGGATGAGTGAATGTTCTCCTGAAAGAAGCGCAAGCGCTGTTTGGGTATGTATTATGGTACAACAAATAAGAAATAATAAAATAACATTTTTATTTTCCATTAAACTTATGGTTTAAAATAATACTATTTCATCTCAGTAGATCTAGCACTAAAAACTTCATATTATGTTAAAGAAATACAGTTTTTTGAAATATTTTCGCAGAATATTATTTCTACTTCCCACTAATACATATATTGACCCACATTTTGACCTCTTCCGTTTTTAATTATTTAGTCTATTGTTAAGTTTAAGTTTAGGATATGTTATTTTTATTCGGATAAATGCACCGTAAAAAATCAGTAAATTTTCAAATAGTAAGTAAGACAAAAAATTCTATAAAATATGTTCTAAAACCTTGACCAGAAGGTAGTGAATTTTCAAAATGTATATAAAAATATATTTTGCAGCTATAGATCATAATTTTGTATTAATAACCAATGTAATTCCTACTTCATAAAAATGCTGATATTTGTGAAGCTATCAACTCTAAGAAAACAGGTTTTACATTAAGATGTTTAATTCAACTTTTGTCATATCTGAACGATATGTAAATGTTAAAAGGATCCAATAATCGCATTGTGAATTACCGACTGAAGAATACATTTGGTTGACTTATTACAGTATAGCTAATTGGCTGGAACCTTGAAACTGTTTAATTTCTATTTCTTAATTTAAGAGTTATTATGATTTGTATCAATTCAGCTATCGAAGTGAAGTTCCAGAAAATTTTTTTCTAAAGTGCAACACTAAATTGGAATCTTCGATTAGATTTGACTCAGCATATTAATGTGATTGATATATTAAGCTTAAGCTTTAAACTTATCCTGCTTTGTTTTACGCTTATATCTAAGATACGTCGATTTTTTTCATTTAAGGTCAGGTTTTAACTGCTGGTTCATATTTTATTTTAAGTAAGATTTAGTGGTAGTAAGAAAACAGTAATTATAATACAAATCCGGAATGACCCTGTACCGCCTACCTTTTTCTAATATATATCCATTTACTTTCTAACTAAATTGCCTTAACCTCTAATTTAATAACATATAAATATCCAAAACAAAACTATACAATTTTTATAGTTTTGTTTTGGATATTTATATTTCGGTTTTATTTTTCACACAGTTTCGGATATAAACGTTTTATTTTCAATTTATTGACTCTACACTTGTAGAAAGAGTAACATTGTTAGAAAAATTACGATATTATTTAAATTAAGAACAAAATAATTATTTTATATATGTTTTTTTATACTAGTATCATCTATAAGTAATATTAACTATACAACTTATCTACCTATAAATTAAAAAACTTTGAAAATAAATGGAAATACAAGTTAATAATACCTTCAAATTACAACTTAAATTTATAATTCAAATACAATAAAAATTATATATCACACAATATTCTCACTTGGACAAAAATAATTTGTAATAGGGTGATAATAACATGATTATTTTTAATTTACCATAGTAGTAGGTGGGTTTCGTAGTCTTAAAGGTAATCTATAATAAATAAAAATTCTAATGCTCACACGCTATTAATTTCTTAAAAATATGGTGCTAATATCATTTTGTTATTTTTAACAAACTAGTAAGAAATTTTTTAAAGTTATGGTGTACCTATTAAAATATACAACTCAAAAAGTAAATAGTCCACATCAGTGGGACCACCCATCGGTTCAAAAATTACCGCAACCGAAATGTAGATTTTAAACCATTCAACAGAACATCGCCGAAAGCTTTTGCCAAAAAATCAATATGACGATCCCAACATTGCGCTTACAGCCAGCTAAGATGACTCCTGATCGGATAAAAACATTGATATGAGTTACAAAAATTTTCTCTTTGAGTCACGAACTTCTTAGTCAATATTAATAAAAAATTGTATCCAGCATTATTCTTTATACTGACTACGGTTCGCTATCATGTTTTCACAATTTAAAATGGCGAAACCAAGAGAGTCAACTGAAAGTCAAAATTTTGTATTTACGTCGCGTCATCGTTACATCAATAAAAGTCCATAATGCTTTGTAATATTTCGCCATTATGAGAACGTGACCTGATTGAATACTAAAAAAGTCTTAACACATTTAACTTAGTGGCTTTTTCATTTTGCGAGAATACGTTATGAGTAATTTTGAAAGTGTCAGGATGCAAGTATTATGCTGTGGATGAGTCTCAGAAGTAAAACCACAATGTGGTTATTTTTTCGCTCGTATTATATATAGAGGAGATGCCAAACCGATTACATAGAGTTATCCTAGGGATAATCAGAAGTACTTCAGATAGGGCTTTAATTCACCAATCGGTTTTCTAAATGTGCCAGAAATATATATTAGCATGGTGCGATCGGCCATGCAACATGGATGGAAAGAGCAGGTGTATATTTTATATAAATAAGTTGATGCAGAATATTTAGACATCAACCATAAATCAAAAAACCTAATTCCAAAAAATTTTTCACATTATACTTGCACTTTTAACTTGCTCGTTTCCTTGCTACTACTTTTCTTTGAAAACAGCGGTGTTATTATTAAAATTATATCACTAACTTTAGCCCACTGTTTACAATTGGGATAATAATTTTTTACCGATATGGTGGATTCTTTTATGTTTCTAATATTCTGATAATTTTTTTTTCATATGTAACTTACTCGCCAGTCTATGTGAATAGATTCTTGTATGGAAAGCTTTATACTTATATTTACAAATTATTTTGCTATAACTTATAACAGTTATATTTTAAATTATATATTAGCTTGCTTTCCTTTTTTACAATCGTTTGTAAAAAAGAAGCTTCCTAACAGCCTATTCTTAATATAGTTAGGGACCTTAATATTTTGTGTAAATGTGGACAGGTAGAATAAAAGTTATAATTTTAAATGCAAACTACCGGACATATTAAATTTTAATTTCTATCTACTTCACCGTACCAGTAGTAGTATAATTTTTTTTGAAACGAATAACAAATAGTTTATTTGACCAGCCTTTTTTCTGTGACCATTACTAATTCAAATTAAACAAAAGGCATTTCTTTGAATAGTTTTAGAATTAATTAATCAAACCAAAAAGCTATAAGCTATGTTTGATGTATTAATTGTTTCTATTGGTTACAAGTGCATGAATGCCAACGTACAAGTTTTTGAAGTATGACTTGAACAATTAGAAGTAATAGGATTGTATTATAACTTTCAGTTTAATATTTTTAATTGTATCTAAAAATTTTGGTAAATCTGTTCTAAAAGTAATCACATTGTAAATTGTAACTAGTGTTGTCGGCGTCCAGTTAAATTGAAACAAGAAATACATATTTATATTTCTTCAAGAAATAGGCGAATCAATCGATAGTCACTGAAATTCTCCCGCCACCCCCACTTTGAATATTAGTTCAGGTTAGTTCAACCCAACGAAACTAGTATATATTTACTCATGATGAAATTATCGCAATTGAGCTTTATTTGTTGCGCATACGGATAACCTGAAACTTTAATATTTTACTCCTATTACCGATTTTTTCTTTTTATAAAGCCCTTTGAGCCTTGAAATGAAATCTTTTACATAAAAAAGTGTAAAACATTTTATTTTTATTAAACCAAGTTTTAAAATTCATTACTTTCCTAAAACTTTGTTTAAGGTTAAGATTTTGAAAAAAAAATGTACTTGTGATTATATTATAAACAAGGGTTCAGGAGAAAATCAATTTTTTTATCTTTTTTATTCTTAATAGGGTTGGTACAGTGAAATGATCCTAAATTCAAAAAATAAAACTTTTACATTTTAGTAGTTAATAAATGCACAAAAAATTTTACTTTTATTCAGCGTCTCTGCATGTTAAGGTATCTAACTTATTTTATATGAATATAACATTTTTTATTTTACATTTCTATGCCAAAATATAATTACCATATTATAGTATAATTAGTAAATATGATATTATTTCATTGTAAAAATAAACCCAGGAGACGTATTTTTACAAATAAAATACAATCGTTTTTGTGGTTCAAAAGTTGACTAAGCCCTTTTTAAATATTATTACTTATTTATTTATTCTAGTGCTAAAGAAAGGTGAAGATCACACTATGCAAATTTGTATTTACATATTTTCATTGTTTTTATAAAAAAAGTTTTTAAAAATTTATTAAGAAATTTAAACTAACTGCACAGAAATATCTTTATATTGTAGGTCCACAAATTAAACGATTGATAAATTCAATATAATTGTATATAAAAATTTAAAGTGTATGCAATGCATACTTTAAATTTCTCCTATACAAATTAATAATTTCTTAACAGTAAAGTTTACTGCGTTGAAGATGAAATTAGTGATGACATTACCATGGAATACATATGGCTACGTTTTAGTATTCAATATTTTAGCAGAAACTAAGATATATGGTTTTATGATATATTGAATCTTGTAAGATTATATTTAATTACTGTGTCATGATTTATGAAATCAACAATTATTATTTTGTAGACTTTGGACTATCGATGTATATCTGGAACAGTTCAAGTAACTTTATATTCGTTATCGGGTTATTAATTTCCTTGTAATTCTAAAGAAAATCTACTCCTTGTTTTTATAAAAAGACTGCAAGAAAGAAATGTCTGAAAATACATTAAGGTGATCCTTTCAAAAAAATTGGAAAAATCGACAAATTTATCAAATAGTACTGTGAATAATAAGACCTTAGCATTAATTGCTATTTATGAAAAGTATACTCGATTTATTGTAGTAGTAGGTGGAAACCAAACCAAAATCTTTTAAAAAAATCGGCGTTACCATCCACAGCTTACTAACAGAATTTGAGTTTCTAGATAAAGTGATATATCAAATAATTTTAAATGAACCATAATGCTATTATGTAAAGATAAATAAAAAAAATCAAAAATTAACCATTTTGATTGAAAATTTAATGTTTACAGTATATTATGAACTGATTACATAGACGAGAAACTTGGAATTTTCTTACAAATATGTCCAGATAAATCAGTCACTAAAATGAAGAAAGATTTTTCACCAATATTTCCAAGAACATATTACAGGCTGTTCACCAACGATAATATTTAGTTACGATTTTACATTTCAGTTTTCATATTGAAACTCCAATTTAAGCGATCATTTAATATAGAAATGACGTGTTAAAGACTGTTCAAAGAAACCTTTATACAAATATAGGTCCTTTTATTAGAGTTACTATAGAGAGACTCATGTAAGAATCTATTTTGCTTAGATTTATAGTGTCATATAAAAGATGTAAATATTGGTATTATTTATAGGACGGATGATTAACTAGTTCGAAAAAAGGTTAAACATAGGGTAATTTTGAGTTGTAATATAAAGTTACTGGTACCTTACAAATTAAAAAACCTTTTTGGATGAGGTTTTATTGGTATCAGTACAGAAGACTTGTTAGGATGTTATTAAGAAAATACCAACTAACATCAATACTATCCAGATGGTACCAAAATGTTTTTAAAACTATTTCATTTGTATTTAGGAAAAAATTTATTAAATCTATTGTGTGATTGCAGATGCAATATAGCATCATATGAATTACTTGAATGTTTAAGTTCTATATTTGACCATTTCTAGCGCATCTAACGCAGAAATTGAGACAGGTATCAGATATAAGTATTATCACCATTATAATTTTGGGTATTTAAGTAAGAAACAGTGAGAAATAAAAGACCAGTCAAATGGTTGAAGAATATTTAAGACATTTTGGAGTTTTATAAACTTTTTTTTCCAAACATTATAAGAATATATATATATATATATATATATATATATATATATATATATATATATGTATATATATATATATATATATATATATATATATATATGAAAGTGATCGTAAATTATTGGGAATCGATCTGTAGTTAAAGAAAACTCAATATCCAAAAAAATCCTTCTATATTTCGCTATTTATTTATAGCGTCATCAGGAGGCAAATTGCTAAAAACATAAAATCCTACAATGTACATAAAAAAGGTATAAATAATTCATTTACAAAAGTAAAAGGTTAAAAAAATAGGATAAAATATGTTATAATTCGAAAATAAAATTCTTTTTCTTTATTATATTTTAATTTTACTCTCATTTGGTCTATTCATTTACAGTTCTTTTTTTATGAAACCAAAAAAATGCTATCTGAAAATATTTCTTTGCAAAAGTTTTTATTTATCTTTTTATTATTGTTTTGTCTTTTCATCCTCATACTAACCTTTTCAATGATCAAGATATTAATATATTTATAGAATCGGAATAAAACAACATATAGAGTGAATATTGTATACAAAAATATATGGTGAATTATGATAAAATATGACAATATATATTATTTATTGTCAGTTTTAAAATTTATATAATTTTTCGTTTTGTTATGTGACATTTCCAAAAATTAAGGCTTCCTATAATTTAATTAAACTGGTGATCTAACTCCTGAAAGTGTATTGCCAATGCACAAAATCTTTTTCCCAACCTACTCTCACTTTTATGTTGTGTGATTCTTTGTCGAAGTGTTTGTAATGTTTGTCCTATATAACCCTGTGTGCAATTTAAGCATGGAATCTTGTATACTACATTGAATTGTTGTAAGTTTAGTATGAGGATGAAAAGGGAAAAACAATAATAAAAAGATCAATACAAACTTTTGCGAAGAAATATTTTCAGATCGTCATAGTAAATCCACTATCTTAAATTTTAAATTAATTTTAGATTGATAATATAGACATCAAAATCATCCAATATCAATATTTAGAGAACTTCAGACCTAAATTTCTTAGCTCGATATATTTTATAATGTATATTGAGTTTGTATACGCTCCAAGAACCCTCAATATTAATTTTAGGCAAAACCGGAAAACATAAAATTTTCACTTCCTCATATTGTATCTTGTCAACCTAATATTGTAAAAAATTAACATCATATTCGTAATATACGACCCCGAAAACACCATAATACCAAATCCGATAAAATGCGAATAAGGTAAAATTTTCAACTCACTATATTGGATCCGTCATATTGAATTTCAAAAAAATAATTTTAACGTCTTAATGTAATCTAAATCTAAACCCTTCAAAGCCCCCTAGTACCAATTTTAGATGCAATCCAGAAATTCAAAATATCTAGACCATCATATTGCCTCTGACATATTAGATTTTCTTAAAATAATTTTATATGCGTTATTTACATCCTTAAAAATGATTCAGTCCCACATTTGAACAAAATCGAAAAATGTAAAATTTTTAGTCCGCCATAATGAATCCTGAAAAAATACAATTAAATTCGTAACTTACATCCTTAAGAATCCCCTATATCAGTTTTGGAGAAAATTGAAAAATGTACAATTTTTAGGATGGCATGTTGAATCTTCCAGATTGAGCTCTTCAAAAAATATTTTAAATTCGTAATTAACACTAACAAAAATGCCCCAATACTGATTTTAGAAAAAAATCGAAAGATGTAAAATGTTTAATCCGCCATCTTGGATCCGCCATATATATATATTTTTTTAATAATGTCAGATTCGTAATGTGCGATCCCAAGAACCCCCACATTGGATCCGCCATGTTGAATTTTTAAAAAATGAATTTAGATTCGTCATGTGCGACCCCAAAAACTCCCCCGTATCAATTTTGGAAAAAATCAAACAAAATTGATGTTTTCGTCCGCCATATTAGATCCGCTATATTGAATTTTTATAAATTATTTGGGTTCGTTATGTGCGACCCCAAAAACTTCCCCACCCCAATTATGTAGAAAATCGGATAAAATTAAATTTTCTTGGCCGCCATATTGGATCCGCCATATTGAATTATTTTAAAATAATTTTAGATTCGTTGGCTACAACCCCGAAAATTTATCCATACCAATTTTGGAGAAAATCCGACAAAATTATTTTTTTTGGCCGCCATATTGTCAGCGCAATCTTGGATTTTACTACACCAATTTCGTCCAAAAAAATATGGGACTACCGCAGCAACTTCCTGAACATAACGTAAAAAATTTCATTCAAATCGGTGCAGCCGTTCCGGAGTAATTGGTGTACATACATAAAAAAAACATTCATAGTCAACGAATTGAAAACCTCCTTCTTTTAGAAGTCGGTTAAAAAGAAAAATAATTTTATTTTTAAATTATAACATATTTTATACCGTGTTTTTTAACCTTTTATTTTTATAAATGAATTATATATACCTTTTTTATGTACATGTAGGAATTAGGAATTTATGTTTTTATGTTTTTAGCAATTTGCCTCCTGATGAAGCTATAAATAAATATCAAAATATAGAGGGATTTTTTTGAAAATTGAGTTTTCTTTAACTACAGACCGATCTCCAATAATTTACGCTCACTTCTATATAGAAGTCCGGTCGATATATTAAAAAACTTCTTATATATATATATATATATATATATATATATATATATATATATATATATATATATACATATCAGTATTTTTTGTCACTGTTATTCAGGATACAATTTACAGAAAATCTGCCTAAAGCTCACTAAAGTATCCAGTGTGACAGTATTTACGACTAAAGGACATTTTAACAAATATAATTTCAATTCAAAAAAATTAAAGTTGTTAGTAATATCTTAAATATAAAATATTAGAAAGATAACTTAGTATTTTAATTTTATATAATATTACAAAAATAATTTGCAAGTTTCTCATATATGTTATTTTTAATTAAAAATGTTGCCATTGTCATTTTAAACAATTCTCGTATTTCTCTAGATTTTTTCAAATTTGGTTACTTTCAGGGGTTCTTTAAAGTTATAATTTTATTTACTGGAGCAGAGTTCAGTCATTCAACAAAGCTATTACAAAACTGACTTTTTCCTCTTACTTGTGTACATAACATATCACGTTTTTGTGACCGAATTACTTGTTTATTCAATACTGGTCAAGACAGTTTATATTAGAAGCTGCATCCTATTGAAATCCAAATATTAGGTTTTTTAGAAGTCAATAAATTAAAAATAACGGAAATTAAAGTTTTACAACAAAATTCACAGTTTTAAGCCAAAAATTACATTTCTAAGTTAGAAAGTATCAACGCATTACATATTTTTGGAATATTGTTTAAGAAAATATTCTATTTCCGTTACTGTGTCTATCTTTGTCTAGTGTTTATTTACTTAACGATCTTATAAAGTTTTATAAAAAAACTCCAGGAAAAATCCTAAAAAATACTTAACCATCGTTCTTTACACAAAGATAGTTCTTTATGGTATTCAATATATCAAAAATGTGATTCCTAAACTTTAAATATTCAAGGAAAAAATAAAATAATGCCTAAAGACAGATGGATGCCGGGACGTGTATTTACCAGTCATAGGCGGCATTGGTAGTTGTCAGTGGTTGTTGTGTTTCCAATGAAGTACTGGCAAATGGAACACCACATCTTTCAGCTGCGTATCTAGTATTCCTGGTCTGAAAAATAAATACTCTTCATTGCATTTGCTTGTTATAAAACATGAAATAGTCCACGAATAAAATTAAAAGCAATTTAACTCAGTTAGGTTATTTTACCTGAACCTCAGTAACAAGACGGTTCAATAAAGACAAAACAGCAGTGCTTTCGATTTTAGTAGCTTTACCAATAAGGCAGAAACATATATACGATTTAACATGTTTAGAGATTAAAAATTAAGGTTAAATCATATAGAATCAAAACAAAAAACACAACAAGTGTTACGTAATATCACACGAATGTGCAATGAGAATCAGTTCGCAAGGTCTGGTGATGCGTCGTACGATCTCGTAGATTTCAACGATGCGACGTCGCATCGCAATTTTGTGTTTTCACCCATACACAGTTAAGGTACAGGGCCGAGCCAAAAGGTTTCAAGTGTGTGATAGCGCACTTAACATATCAGTGTGACTTTAGACAGGGTCACAAATTGAAATGAGTGAACTGCGGCCGAGAACATTCCGCAAATTTTACCGGATGTCCCAGATATCTACAAGTTTTAAGATTGACCAACTCTGTTCCAAGAAATTCTCCGCCTCAATTCACTTGGCACACTTAAAATAACAGAAAATTAGGAACACATAACACAAGTAGTGGTATTTTTGATCCTCAATTAGCCGCCTTCTTTATTTACATGTAGCAATCAATGCAAGCATTTATGCATGAACAATTCCTAAATTCCATGAATAATTCTCAATCTCATATGCGATAAGTACACAAAAAGTAATCCCTCCTATCTAAGAATTGCCTCACTAAACCTTAACTTAGTTAAAAGTAAACGTATGAAGCTGATTAGCTTTGTAGAAAGGCACGCAATCAGTGCTCTCTTGGTTCAGGAAACCCGACTCAAGGGAGAGCGATTTTCGTGCCCAAATTATAACGTATACCGTAATGATAGAGCTACATGGCTCCGTGTGTGCACGATGATTCTACTAAAGAAGCATATCAAGGCGTACTCTATCTCAAACCTAGAGAACGGAATACAGGGAACTTTTATGTATGTTAAAATACATGACAAGAAGCTCATTCTGCGTTCGGGGTATTTGAGCCCTCAAGTGACGTTTACCCTCCAAAATTTGAATAATATTTTTAGTCAAATTACTAATGCAATCCTTGCAGGAGGCGATTTGAATGCAAAAAAAACGACTTTGGGTTGCCAAGTACACCAGCACTAAGAGCGTTGTTCTTGGAAATGGTTTGCAGCAGAACGTTTTTGAAGTAAAAGCACCAAATGAACCGACTCATATAGGACCTGTCGTCCTGCCAGAAATCTTGGATCCTTTTTTGGCTAAAAACACTGACAGTCTGTTAGTCCTTCATGAACTAACGTCAGAGCATCTGCCCGTAATCATCGAATATGGTGATCATAGGACACAAAGTGAAGATATCACTCATAAAACTTCCACTAGTTGGGTTCTATACAAAAATTTTCTGAAGAAGATTCAATATCCGGAAGAAATTTCAGATATTCCATCTTGAGAAACGGTAATAAAAAAATTACCCTTGTTCAGGAATCTTAGTTATTTTATTTTTGGGCAATTAAATTATTCAATTATTCCAATTAGGGACCATGTGACATAATAATGTAGTTTAAAATTACACTTCAATTTATGTCGCCTTTATCATAAACACTCTTATTTTCAATATTTTTTTTTATTATATTTTTTCTTAATTTTTTTGCTGCGCACAAGTCGCATAGCCAATCCAAGCGAATTGGTCATATACAATCAACTCACGCTCTAAGTAGGGTCGAGTACGGTATCGTTCTTCCGGTCGGCATCGTGGCAAAATAAGCAATTAATTTTAGAGACAATTTCTGCGAACCTTAAAGTGCGAGAAGAAACTAGGTGAATTGAGTAGCCTTGCGAACACCAGCAAGAGGGTACCCTCAGGATCAAGATTGTGCCCTATTGACCGTACGGAAAGGTAAGCGATTTGTGCAAGTTTTTCATTTTCCCTTTTTCTACCAATTCAAAAATACAGTCCACAACATTTTTCATATTTTCCGCGTCATTTAGGGTCCTTCGAGCCGGATGAAAAACCGTTTTTTAGTTTTTTTCTAAAAGTTTTCAAAATTTTTATATCTATAAATTAAATATTTTGTCACAAACCACCATTTTCTTTTTCATATACTTAAGGTCACTTACATATAATAGGTATAAACCCCAGAGTAATTTAACTTTGAGTCTTATTATTAGGCATCCAGGTTTGGCTGCAAAACTGGAACCTTCAGTACCTATAAATCTGTACCTTAAAAATTATATTCTCGCGCACAAGATTTCAGCGAGCATTTAAACCGCTGTGCGCAATTTAACACATGGATCGTACTACCGTATCACACTATCTTTCTCTCTTTTTCATATTAAATAACATTTCAGCTTTATTGAAATATTTATCTGCTCCATTTTGTGATATCTACGGTATAAAAAACGTTTGTACCTTTTTATCAAATTACTTTCATTTATTAGTATTGGATGGTGCATATTTTGCGAATTTTTATAAACAATTTTTTACTTAGCCAGTTCGCTTAACATTGTATCGTTCAATATATATTTATCAATTTTTTCCTTTTGTCTTTCATAAGCCTATCAAACGCATTTCAGCATTGTCCGATGCATATTTCGCGAATTCTATATAAACAATATTTTTTACTTCTGCAATTCGCTTAACATTGTATCATTCAATCTTCAATTTTTTTTTCGTTCTGCTTTCCATAAGCGTGCAAAATACATTTATTTACATTAATTTTCTTCATATTTTATTGATTTTTTATAATGGCGGATAAATTAACTAAAGCTAATTTAAAACGCACTACGGCTTTTAAACGCCTACAAGCAACTCACGAAGCCGGAATCAAAGCTTCTAGTGACGCCTCTTTAAAATCTACCTTTTTAGCTCGAGCGGATGCTATTGACAACATATATAATGAATTTCAATCGGCTCATAATACTATAATTTCTTTAATTGACGATTAAGATTTTGCAAATTACGATGGGATGCGTATTGCTGCAGATGAGGCCTACTATGGTATTAAATCTTTTAAACATGATTTCTTATTAAGCGATTCCGCTTCTCAAATAGCTAATATTTCAGTTAGTCCTAATTTAAATGTGCCTACAGTTTCCAAAATTGTAGCTAAACTTCCAAAACTTAATTTACCAACTTTCAATGGTAATTACAAAGATTGGCCAAGATTTTTTGATTTATTTAAAAGTCTCATCCACAATAACGCAGACTTATCTAATGTTGAGAAATTTCAATACTTACTCACTTCTTTAGATAAAGAGCCTTTAGCTTTTGTTAAAGGTATCCCTCTTACAGAAACAAATTATATTATTGCCTTTGAAACGCTTGAAAAACGGTACCAAAATAAGCACATTTTGGCTACACAATATTATAATGAAATATTTTATGCTGCATCTATTCAAAAGGTTACTTCTAAAGATCTTAGACATCTTTTAAATGTTTTTTCTGAAAACGTAGCAGCCTTAAGAGCTTTAAAACTTCCTATAGATCAATGGGATTTCTTGTTATTTAATATGTTACTAAATAAACTTGATTCTAAAACCAGAACCAGTTTTGAGCTTGAAAATAGTCTAAATCAAGAATTACCTACCTACAGACAATTAATTACTTTCTTAGAGAGACAATGTATAGCTTTAGAGTCTGTTCAATATACTTCTTCAGTGAGTTCTGATAAGTCAAATTTTAAATCTTCTAGTTATCATGCATTGGACAACAAGAAATCTACATCCAATTTTGTTACGAATCCGCTTTCACAAAAAAGCGAACCTACGTGTACTTTATGTTCTGCTTCTCATGCATTATTTAAATGTAAATTATTCTTGGCTAAAACGCCACAAGAAAGATTTTCTTATGCTAAACAGCACAAATTATGCGTCAACTGTTTAGTATCTCCCCACTCTATTAAAAATTGTGGTTCTTCCCACAGATGTAAAATCTGCAAATTTCCACATCATACAACTCTACATTTTAACAAAAATTCTTCTTCTTTCGTGCCTTCTAATGAAAATAACTTACCTAAGTCTAATTCAGACACTGTTATGGCTGTCGAACATTATTCTAATGATGATCAGTCCAATTTTACCGTCACGAATACTCACTGTATTGCAAACACTTTGTCTGTTCCACAACATACTATTTTATTTTCCACTTGTGAAATAGATATCAAGGACATTCGAGGACATTTTCAGAAAATCCGTGTACTTTTAGATACGGGCTCTATGGCAAATTTTATGTCTGATTCGTGCGTTAGAAGACTGGATCTACATCGTAAAAAATTCTCTATTCCAATTGAGGGTTTAAACGGAATGTCAACTTCCACCAACAGCGGTCTTATTCAATGCGTCATCAAACCCTGTGGTCCATTGGATCCGGTTTTTTCTTTTGAAGCTATTATCATGCCCATAGTTTGTTCTCATCAACCAAAAATTCACATTAATATTTCCGAAATGGAACATATTCGAAATTTGAAGCTTGCAGACAGTCGGTTTCATATACCAGGACCAATAGACATGCTTATTGGTGCTGAATTGGTACCTTTATTTTTAAAATCAGGCCGTATTGTCGGCAATTCCGATCAACCTGTAGCTTTAGAGACTATTTTTGGTTATGTTTTACAGGGTAAAACTAGCTGTTCAGTTCCTTTCAGGAATCCTGACTCTTTCTTAAATTGTCTCGCTTCTTTGGATGACTGTATCGATATTCAGTTACGTAAATTCTGGGAAGTCGAACAAATTACTAAAATCCCTTCTTGGTCCACTGAAGACAAGAAGTGCGAGGAAATATTTAAAAATTTAGTCTTCAGAGAAACTTCTGGACGGTTCTCGGTACCTTTACCTTTTCGTCAATCAAAACCAAATTTTTTTGATACTTACTCTCAAGCATATCGTCGCTTTTGTATGTTGGAACGACGTTTTTCCAAAAATTCTGAATTATATAGAAAATATACAGATTTCATGCAAGATTATCTCGACAGTGGTCACATGTCCTTAATGCCACAAAGTCGATACCGATGTCCGTCTGCTTATTACATCCTACATCATGCTGTTTTTAAACGGGAGATGTCGGGCTCAAAAATTAGAGTTGTATTTGATGCTAGTCTTCGTGATATACAGGGTGTCTCTCTTAATGATACTCTTCTCGTTGGCCCAAAGCTCCAACGTGATATTTCTGCTTTACTTTTAAATTTTCGATTCTATCCTTACGTTTTTGTTTGCGACATAAAACAAATGTACAGACAAATAAATGTTCAGCCTGAATTCTGGGATTATCAACGCATTTTATGGCGTTTCTCACCTTCTGAACCTCTTCAGGAATATTTTCTACGTACTGTTGTTTACGCAGTTTCATCTTCGCCATACTTGGCCTTACGTACTCTGCAAGAGCTAGCGGTTCAAGAGGAATCTTCATTCCCTAGGGCAGCTCAAGTTCTTCGTCGCCAGTTTTATATAGATGACGGATTAATCGGTAGCCACGATTTAAAATCTGCGTTGTCACTTCAGCTTGAGCTCATTGAACTTATGAAGAAAGGAGGATTTGAATTAGGTAAATGGGCAAGTAACGATCCTGCTCTTTTAGCTCATATATCTCCTTCAGATATCCAGGAGTCTTGCAGTTTTGATGAAGATGATCCTTCTTTTATTAAAATATTAAGTTTAAAGTGGGATCCCAATTCAGACATTTTTTCCTATTATTATGTTCCCATTGAACGCCCCTGTACTAAACTCAATATTCTATCTGAGATTAGTAGAATATTTGATCCACTCGGTTTTGTTTCTCCTTGCTTGTTACTTGCAAAACGTCTTTTGCAACGTTTATGGGAATCCAAGGTTTCTTGGGATAAGTTTCCGTCCGACGATATTCTCGAAACTTGGACCAAATTCAAAGCCGAATTGCCCAAGCTTGCTGATATCAAAATATCTCGCTATGTAGGCTCTAATTCGATATCTCGAATTGAACTACATGGATTCTGCGATGCTTCGCAAGTCGGATACGCTGGTGTTGTTTACTTTCGTGTAGAAGACACATTAAACAATATCAAAACTTTTCTTATTTGCGCTAAGTGTCGTGTTGCACCATTGAAGATTGTATCAATAGCAAGACTTGAGCTTCTTGCAGCAGTTTTGCTCGCGGATCTGGTGGCATTTGTCAAGGAAAGTTATGCTGATCTTGTTATTTTTGACGCCATACATGCTTGGACAGATTCCATGGTCACACTTGCTTGGTTGTCTTCTTCTCCTCATAAATGGAAGACATTTGTTGCCAATCGAGTAAGCCACATTCAGGAAATTTTACCTATTTCATCTTGGCACCACGTCCCCTCCAAGCATAATCCAGCAGATTGTGCTAGTCGTGGTCAAACTCCTCAGCAACTTTTGGATACTCCCATCTGGTGGTCTGGCCCAGAATTCTTATCTAAGAATCGAATTTTCTGGCCGACACAGACCAATTTTGCGGATCAATCTGGTTTAGAGATATCCAAGGAAGAAAAACAAATAGTTTTGAACATTTCGCTTCCTTGCGATGATTTTCTTATTTTACTAGATCGATTTTCTTCATTACCTAAGATACAACGGATCATTGCATACACTCTTCGCTTTATTTCTAATTCAAGGTCAAAACCTAAAGTTAAAGGTCACTTGTCACCTTTAGAGGTTGAAGCTTCCCTGCGAGTTATTATAAAACGTGTTCAACGAGATGTGTTTTCGGACATCTTAACGAAGATTTCGCAAAATTGTTTGCTACCGAAACCGTTTCGAAAGCTTGCTCCATTTGTCGATTCAGATGGATTGCTTCGAGTAGGAGGTAGGCTGAGGAAGTCTCAATTTTCCTTTGATGTAAAACATCCTATTCTTTTACCAAAATCGCGTCGAATAACAGAATTAATTTTCGAACAAACTCATTGTACGAATTTTCATCCAGGATTTAAAACTTTGCACTATTTATTACTTCAACAGTTTTGGATTTTACCGCCCTGAAGTGCAATTTATAAATGTCTCTCCAAATGTATTCGATACTTTAGATGTAAACCATAATCATATAATCCCTACATGGCAGACTTACCAGCTCTCCGAAATTCTCAAATTAAGGCATTTTCTTCTATTTGCCTAGATTTTGCTGGGCCTTTTTCACTCTTGATGAGCAAACATCGAGGTGCCAAAACCTTTAAAGGTTACGTTTGCGTTTTTGTTTGTACTTCCACTAAGGCTATTCATTTGGAGGTTACATCAGACCTTAGTTCTAAATCATTTTTAGCGGCCTTCAGACGTTTCGTCGCCCGTCGTGGCAAATGTGTCACTATAACTAGTGACCAAGGTACAAATTTTAAGGGTGCATACAACCAACTTCTTGTTTTGGCGCAAGCTACTGCTCAAACATTGGCAATTACTTGGAACTTTAATCCTCCGGGCTCTCCACATTTCAATGGACTAGCAGAGGCCGGCGTTAAGTCTTTCAAGAGTCATTTTTACCGTGTCTTAGGAACTCAAATATTGTCTTATGAAGAATTCTACACATTATTACCCCAGATCGAATCTTTATTAAATTCACGTCCTTTATGCGCAATTAGTGCCGATCCAATTGACTTTCAGCCTCTTACTCCCGGTCATTTTTTGATTCAAGAGCCTTTAATCAGTTCTATCCCTGATCCAGATCTAAGCTCTATAAATTTAAATAGGCTTAATCGTTGGCAGCTTATTCAGCGCCTCCAGGGTGATTTTTGGAAACGGTGGTCTCAAGAGTATATCCATTCTCTCCAAGAGAGGCACAAATGGACTCAGCCATCTCCTCCTATTAATGAGGGCGCTCTTGTCCTAATTAAAAATGAGCAAAATCCACCCCTTCGATGGGAAATGGGTAGAATACTTAAATTACATCCGGGACAAGACGCGTAGTTACGCTTAAAACGATCCACGGTGTTATGCAACGACCTGTGGTCAAAATTTGCCCATTACCTGGCAACTAAAATCTTATTTTTGCAACGTAACATTATTTTTATTTTCTTTTTTCTTTAAGTTATGTTAAAATTATTTTTTCATAATTGTTTTATTTTCTTCTATTTTTACTAGGTTTAAAAACATTCGTTTTTGGTGGGGTGAATGTTCAGGAATCTTAGTTATTTTATTTTTCGGCAATTAAATTATTCAATTATTCCAATTAGGGACCATGTGACATAATAATGTAGTTTAAAATTACACTTCAATTTATGTCGCCTTTATCATAAACACTCTTATTTTCAATATATTTTTTTTATTATATTTTTTCTTAATTTTTTTGCTGCGCACAAGTCGCATAGCCAATCCAAGCGAATTGGTCATATACAATCAACTCACGCTCTAAGTAGGGTCGAGTACAGTATCGTTCTTCCGGTCGGCATCGTGGCAAAATAAGCAATAAATTTTAGAGACAATTTCTGCGAACCTTAAAGTGCGAGAAGAAACTAGGTGAATTGAGTAGCCTTGCGAAAACCAGCAAGAGGGTACCCTCAGGATCAAGATTGTGCCCTATTGACCGTACGGAAAGGTAAGCGATTTGTGCAAGTTTTTCATTTTCTCTTTTTCTACCAATTCAAAAATACAGTCCACAACATTTTTCATATTTTCCGCGTTAACCCTTTTAATGAGAGTAAACCGTTTAATTTCTCCAGGTATGTTAATATATCTAAAGAATTAAAGATTCGCACCAAAAATCGTCTCAAGAACAGAGTCTATAAAACAGGTGACCCTGAAATTAAAAGCAGGCTGATAGGGCAGGCAATGAGATCGGAAATGAACTACGCCCTTTATATAATCAAGACTGGGAAAATAAGGTCGACGCTTTGCAGGTGGATGACGAAAGTTTCTATAAAATAACAAGAAGTTTGACAAAGGGAGCCAAACAACCGTTTCGCTTTCTCAAATACAAGCGCAATATATCTTTAACTGATCCAGAAGAAAAAGTTGAAGAATTTACAGTAGATTCTTTGATCAGTTTTAACCCAATCCCAGTGTTGATACTACAAAAGAAATTAATATTAATAGAACAGTCCAAATATACCGTACTATGACATTTTTAAATGATGACATTCCTAATACTGATTTAGCCGAAACTAAAAATATTGCTTCTGTACTGAACGTAAAAAAAGCGGTACTTCTAACATAACCATCAAAAATGCTCTGGAGAAGACTGTCAGCTATAAGTAAAATAGCCAATGCCGTTTTTAAATTAGGCCACTTTCTTTCAGACTGGAAGGTAGCAAAGATAATTGTAGTTCGTAAAAATGGTGAGAACTCTACATTTGTAGACTCATATAAACTTATCAGTCTACTTTACAGTTTGGAGAAAATCATAAAACGCGCTGTGTTGTGTAGAATAAATGACTTCATAGCTGACAGATACATTTTGCCATCGGAACAATTCTTTTTTTTTTGTGTTGATCATAATTGCGTTAACTAAACAACTAGATTAACAGCGGATATCACCAAAGGATTTAATGAAAAACAGTACAGGAATGATTTTTTTGACATTTCTTAAGCATTTGATAAAGAATGGCATAATAAACTGATCATTAATTTAATTAGATTAGGTGTACCTAATTATTTAATCAGATTGGTCCTAGATTTTCTGTCCAATAGAAGCTTTGCTGTATCTGCAGATGGACAAGTACCTCAATTCAAAGCAGCGAGATCTGGGGTTCTTCGAGGATCTCCATTATCACCTGTTCGGTTTAGTCTTTATACTAACGATATACCAAAAAATTTATACTTGTTTGCTGTTGATACAGCAATAGCTTCTTCATCTACCAAATACAGGCTAGTAGTCAGAAAATTGCACACACATGAATCAATTAGAGAGATAGATGTCCGATTAGAAGATAAAGCTGAATCCTGAGAAAATTCAGGTGGTTGTGTTTATCCAGTATAGATTTTCTATTCTAGAGAGAGCAAAATACTCGTGTTTAGGACTAATCTTTTAAAGAAGGCTTTCTTGAATTAGTAATACTAACTATCTGCTCAAAAAAGCAAGGAATGCATTTTCTTTACTGTATCTCCTTTTGCACAAAAATCGTAGACTCAATCCAAGAGTCAAAGTTTTACTATACATTCTATTACCTCTTACGGTGCTTCAACAAGGATTTTGCTTCTTAATTTCAGACTAGGAAAGATTGGAAGCTTAATTTTTGTAATTCCGTCACTCTATTTTTTCCAATACCCTCTTACTACTTCATCCGTTTTGTCATAATCAGCTGATGTGATTATCAATCGTATTCGTTCATTATTTTTCACATTTGTCAGTGTTTTATTTTTAAAAAGGTGTTGTGGTGACAAAAAAAAGGTAATAATTGTTTTCATATAACGTAACTTAGCTTAGAAGAGTTTCGGATTATTTTTCTTATTTGGTCACTTTTTTAATTCGGTTAGTTTGTGCTGCCAAACTAAAAAAAAAATTGTCAAAAAGCATATTGGGGCCAAAACATAGGAAGAAGGATACTCGAGTTCCAATCTACTTCATCAGGAGGACTACAGATGAATCTTAATTTTTAATATTTGGTTTATTTGAAGTTTATCTGTAGAATTTTTACGTCATCTACTACTGTGTTCCAAGTTCAAGGAACTTGACTATCTTTCATATCTTACATCGTGTCTTTACAGAAGACAAATTATTTTAAAATACTTTAACTCAAAGTACCTTGAAACAACACGCTTTATTTTATTATACCTTTTATCAGCAGGTGTTTATTATAAACGTACCATTAATCGTGGTCTCTGGCTAACGTTTGACCAAATTTTCTTAGCATGTAGTATTACTATTGTAACTTTCTTCTCTGGTTTTATTACTATTGTAAACTGTAATTTCTAAATGTCTTATTAGTTTTAAGAAGATTATACGTCAAGTAATTTACCTTTTTGATATCCTACAGGGTTAGTACAAACATATTTCTTTGTTTATTTTTCATTACGAAACTTTTAATTTTTAACAGCACGTACTGTGTCATTTTCAAGTAAGGGTACTCCTTTTAATATGCCATTTTAATTTTTTTTGTGTATAATCATTTTCCACACTTACTGTAATTAAACTGTTTATTGTTTTTTCTGACTTTCATTTTCAACACATATTGTTTCTTCCTAACCCTACATTTTCTAAATTTAGACTGGAATCCTCATGATCTTTACTATCAATAATTTGTAGGGAACGCAAAATTTAAAAATAAAATTCTTCACACGATTCTAAACATTCCACCAAGAAATTAATAACATTACAGAGCCTAAGCTCACTTTCACTTAAGATTATTAATCCAACAGATTTAGTAGGTATCTATAAGCAAGAGCCTGATTTTATCCACCTCAAACATGACCCAGTATATAAAACATGGGGAGTGGGCGGAACGACATCCAAATGGATAGCATGACTTACTTCCACTAGAATAGCAGAGACAGAGATAGAACAGGACACTAACGCCCTCTGTACCACCAGAATATGTTCTCGAGGGGGGGGGGCAAGTAACCTCTCCACTTATGGGTAGCTTAATTGTAGACCAACTCCTCTGTGATCTGACTGACCTCGGCATATCTTGTCAGGGCTATGCCGATGACGTGGTCGTGATCTCAAGAGGCAAATCGAGAATACCCTCTGTGACATAGTTCAAAGAAGGCTTGAATACATTAGAGAATGGTGCCAGATAATGGGAGTAAACATCAACCCCACCAAAACAACTCTAGTAGCCTTCACAAGGAGAAGAAACCTCAATCTGAAGGCCATCAAAATGGACGGGAATGTTACTGAGCGGAAGTCAGAGGTTAAATATCTGGAACTGACACCAGATAACAAACTCCTCTGGATTAACATGAAAAAGAAGTAATCAACAAGGCTTCAAAAGCCTTCATGGTCTGTAGGAACTTTGCAGGAAAAAGATGGGGTACAAGCTCAAAAATCCTGCTATGGATGAACACTGCAATAGTGAGACCAATTATCACATATGGGGCAGTGATCTGGAGCAAAAGAACCAGTCTAGCTAATATGAGAGCTAACCTGTCTGATGGGAGATGAGATCCTAAAACGAAGGCCCATTCTCTTATCCAGAAATGAACAAATCTGGGACAGGCCAAGACGAAATGAAAAATAAATTCAACTTTGTGAAAAACTTCAGAACAAAGTTGAGTCGCAAGAGTGAATGGGACAGAAACATCATTGAAAAACTCAGCAAGAAATCCACTATATGGAATACAGATGGCTCCAAAACAACGGAGGAGTCTGTGTTAGTCACCAAGCATTTTCCAATCAAAAATACATGCCATTAGGATGTGTATTCAATTTAACAAGAAGAAAAACTATCACGGCCAAGAGATTATTATAATAACGGATAGTCAAGCAGCCATCATTGCGCTGAGCTCTCAAGCTGTCAGATCCAAAATGGTCTGGGAATGCTTAGAGAAACAGAATGATTTGAGTAGGAATAATAAAGTCACCCTCATGTGAATACCGGGACATACTGGGATAGAGGGGAATAGTAGACAGGCTCGCGAGGAAAGAGGTTGAGATACTATTTCTGGAGCCAGAGCCGTTCTATGGAATCAGTAGCAGCGTAATCCTGAAAGAACTAAAGATAGAAGAAAATAGCAGAAGATCCAGTTATTGGACGGCGCAGCATGGATTGAGACAAGCCAAGATACTTCTGGGGAACTACGATCAGAATAAATTCAAAGAATGCATAAGCTTGAGTAAAAATCAACTCAGAGTTCTGACAGGGGTCCTGGTGGAGCATTGCCACCTGAAGGGACACCTCAAGAAACTCGAACTGGTAGAAAGAGAAGAGTGTCAATTCTGCGAGGAGGAGGATGAAACCTTTATTCATATCCTTGCAGAGTGCAGCGCTCTAGAAAACCCTAGGAAGCGGTTCTTGGGAGCACACCAAATCGAAGAAAGGGAGCTACCCACCTTGAAGCCGTCCAAAATCCTGAGATTCCTGAGGGAAATAGGACTGGAGGACCTGCTCTAGCTGATAAGATAACTCTCACGACTGGGCAAGAGTAGGAGGGCACAATAGATGCCTGCCCAAATGTTTAATTTTTGAGGATGTTCCGTACGGTGTTTCATCATTCAATGAGGATTATGGTCAAATTAATACCGGCAGTTGTGCCTGTTGACGATATCATTAAGACATAATATAGCCTCATTAGAAAATAAGATATGATTTATAAAATTAGGTTATAGGTCTATAATGCCACTTATTTATTGACAAAATTGCATACATCCATTAGGTTCGTGTTCTAATAGTTCCTGAGGCAGCGTTAATTTATAAGGGTGAATTTAATTTTGTTTGAGGATTCTTCTATTGGATCTTTCCGCATTATCCTATACAAGAGCAAATTTTAGTACGGAAGTGGTTTCTCTTATAGGGCAAGAAAAGTGTCTAAGGATTTACTATCATTGGTAGCGGTTTCCGAACTTTGGTAGGTTTTTATATTACCTATGTTTTCAAGATCATGAAATATCCTAGTGTCAGTTGATTTGGAAATGGGCTTATGGTTAGGAAAGGTTTAACTGAAAAGGACGATTGCTTATTGGAAAGATGGACGATTGCTTATTGTAAAGATCTACGTTTGTCTCCGTATTCTATCATCATAATAAGGGTAATCTATTCTTGTTCTGTTAGCTGAAATATATTATTTTCTTTCAATAAGGACTAGCTTACCCGATAATAAAAATAATAATACCACTGATCAGAAACTAATGTCAGGGAAAAGTGAGATGGATTATGAGAACTTACTTAGGTAAATACCTATTAATTTAAATTTTTAATTAGGAGGGAGGATAAAAAGTGTGATAAGGATAAAATTTATTATAAGTTCGTTAAATTAAATTATTAATATTTTCAAAACGCAGAGAAGGTGTAATTTTAATTATTTGTCTATATTTATCTTTTCAAGCAGCTAAAGGAAAGAATATATACAAACAGTTTATTTACTGCAAATATAATTGGTTCCCCCTCAGTATGCGTTTTGACCATTACCTTTAACTGCTTGAAAGAATAAGTATAAGCATGTGTTTAAACATGACAGTAAAACGATTTATTTATTTCTTATTGATATTTAAATTTTTAAGTTTCGCTCTACTCCGGTGGATATATATATCGTTCGATTGACGATATGTTTTAGTCTGATATCAAAAACTCTGCAGGTTTAATATTCTGCCAACATATCTCGAAAATTAGATCATTGGGTGGTCGAAAGGCGTATGGAGAGAGAACTATAGTTCTAAATGCACGAAATAAAATGTTTGTAAATATTCTTTGTTTTAACTGCTTATAAGCAACTGTTTAAATACGAGAATAAAATATTTATTTACTTCTTACTCGGAATTTTAATTTTTCATTTTATTCAATCCAGACAAATATCTATTCTGGAACGTATTTTCGGGAAAATTGTTTCAGATGAATTGAAATGGAATCATCCATCATGAACGTTATCTTTGGCCTAAGAAACGTATTTTCAAAATCATTTTAATGTCAAAATGTGTTTTTAATTAGGTATTTTTTACTCCAGAAATGTAATGCACGGAAAATTTTCGTTCAATTAAATGAATGTTATGAGGGGTTTAATCGCATCTAGAGGTCATTTTTCTCATGAATCAGTATAAAATCAGTCGATAACTTGAAAACTAAGTGCGTTTGAAAAAAAATATTTGACAGGAATTGTAGAAATTTGAACGGGGTATCTCATATTAATATTAACCTTGGGAATAATCAATGGAGCTATTCAATGCACAAGTTGGTGTTTCTTATGCAGAAACAAACGGATAGAAAATTTCACGCTCAGCCATGATGACATGTGTTTAAAGAAATAGGCTTGACCTTGAAATGGCTCCAAGGGTCATATTTAGGTCATTATCTTTGATTATTATAATGTCTAAGAATGAAGTGTATAGAATAAAGATGCAGTTAAGCTATTGTTTGCCATAAGGCCACATCACCAAACTCACACCACCAATTGTTGCGATTGCGCTTAAAAATACGCTGCATGTAAAATAAGACGAAACTTCCACTAGTTTCCTCAGAAATCGAATCGAAACCCCCAGATTAATGCTATCTATTGTGGCTTATTTTATGCTGCTCCATGAGAAAAAATGGCCTCCAGATAGCATTTGATCCCTGCTGATAGTTGTATAATTAAGCTTGAAATTTTTCGTGCTCTACATTTCCACAGTAAAAATGCAGGTTCCTATTTGAACATCTCATGATCAAAAATAAAGTCACTGTTGGATGTCCTTCTTCTAACTCTACAAGTTTGTCTCAAACAGTTTTCTCGGAAATGTGTTCCAGAACAGTTATTTGTCTGAAGTGAATAAAATTACTCACTCTCTGGACTATTTTAATCGACTGTTATAGCTGTTATTTGTAAACAAGTTGGTTGTCTTCCAGATTGATCGATCCTTGGAGGTATCTCTAGTAGGTTACAACTTCGTGCTCGAACATGATCGCTGTTTCGATCTTTTAGTCATATAGTCTCCGTGTTAATTCTTCATTATAAATGCCCATTGTGTGTAGAGGTTCCTAAAGCTGCAGCGACCGGTTATTAGTCTTGTCACGATCCTGATCTGTTGTCTGGTTGAACGCGGAATTCCGTGGCTTAATTTACCAGATCATTTTCTCAGCAATAGTTCTCTCTATCTGCTCCAGTCGCTTTGTTGTCAATAGTTTACCCACCAGGACAATCATCCATCAATAGCAGCCTTAGCAGTGCCAGATGGTTCTGCTCCTATAAGTCTCGAAGAAAGGTACTAATAGCATGTATTTTCTTTCGAAATACCTTGGTGTGATGCCCCACTACCTCACTTATGTTGAGCCTGGGTGTGACTCCGTGTATTCCGACTCTTGCTCTATAGTTAGTATATATATATATATATATATATATATATATATATATATATATATATATATATATATATATATATATATATATAGTATAAATGTTTCAGACCAAAGTTATAGGAAATCAAATGGCGCATCTGATGTTGACCTTGACCTTTAAGGTCATTTGAAGTTTTTCAAATCTTGAAATGACCTCTAGATGACATTAGATATCCTATGTTATTTATATCGGTGTAGAAGAAATTTCCCCGCTTTCAATTTTTGCAATAAAAAATTGAGGTTTCTACTTAGAAAACTCAATGTTAAGGTTTAGTTATATTCCGATAATTCCTGTTTATAAAATATATCAATTTTTAGCACTATTTCTTGTAAAGTCATTTCTTATATACCCTACTTTAAAAGTCTGCTATATTAACTGAGATAAAAAAATATTTTTAGAAAAAACTTGAACAAAAATCTATTAAAAATAATTATTACAAAGTGATAAAAATTGGTAACTGATACCTGCTCGAATATTTAGTAACTTTCATAACAAACTTAAGCACATAAATCAGTGTAAATTTTCAGGGTTAAGTTGTAAAGATCTAAATGTGATATATTTTTTTTGCAATACATGGCATATTTATGTATTAAAGCTGTAAATGAAAAAATAAAATGTCTTACCATCATTTTGTTAACATTTTATCGGCGATTAAATAAAAATTATACTTACTTCTTACCTCATATCCCCCAAGTCGTTGTTGTCCTCCACTATTACTTTGAAAAGGGTTATATCCAGTACCACCACCTCCAGGAATATCAAGCGTACCTCCTTGACCCATTTGGTATGTAGCTCCATAACCATCTTGTTGAGATAACTCATGCAGTTTGGTACTTGAGAGAGCTCGTGGTATTGGATTACTAGGTACGCCATGAGGAGCTAAGTGAGAAGTCTCTTCAGCAACCTAAAATAATGTGTATTGTACGTTAAAGATTGGTATATCATTTTAGTTGCTAACAATTACCTGTCGAGGATCTTCAGTTTGTGGCAAATCAGAAATAAACCCATGATCTACTCTATAGAAGTTAATGAACACAAAAGCAGCCAAAACCAATATGCAAATTAATCCATATCCTCTAAAAGTAGCTGTAGAACCAAACGAGGCAACAAACATTCCACCAAAAACAGCACCACATCCTCTCCCTTAAAATACACAGCCATGTTTAGTTATAATATATTTGGGGTAAAGTAAAAAAATATAATTTTAAAATAAATTTTGCACCTTTTAGTTGGATATGATATTAAAATTATAACAACTATGTATAAATTATATTCCTAGTTTTTTAATGTGCTTTAGGGAGATTGATACTGTTTATTGGGTATATAGCGGTACATAATATAATGTAGAAAGTTAAGAAAATATGTTTTCCAAATTTCGTGTAACAGCTTGAGGATTATTTGTACCATGTTATAATTTATTATATTAATAAATGTTTTGATATAATATAATTGTTAAAATAATCACACGTTCAGTAATAAAATATTGTTTGTAAATTTTAAAATATATTAAAAAATATGCAAAGTCTGTGCCATTCCCCAAAAATTTTTCCTTTTATGAAAAATTTTCTTTATAGCCTTTACACCTGTAATTAGTTTTTCAGTCAATTTTATTTGTGGTAAATATTTCACATATCTCCGAGTATATATACTGTATGATAAACCGTGTTCTTGAAAAGTATGCCTTTTGTTATATTGGCGAACATATATTTAATCTAATTTAATTAAAAAATTGGGACTGTGATCTAAGTTAGACTGAAACAATGATAAAGCGTTAGTATGCCTTGAAAATAGGGAAAATTTACAAAAAACTATTATTGTTATTCATTCGTATTAAAGATAAAACTGGTTTCATTTTTATAGTTGATACAATATCATTTACATTGCAACATGTTGTATAAAGCGCTGCTACTACTCTTACCATATATACTTCTTTTTTCTGAAGTAAAGGTTTAGAAAATTTGTTAGGTAATTTTTTTTATATTATCAAAAGTTAAAGAAGATAATCCTGTTATTAAATCAATAATGAATAAGTTACTTGTACAAAACTGTGCGTGTATTTTAATTTATTCTAAAAATTGGGAGACCTCTAACTTTTCCCACACCATATACATACATACATACATATATATATATATATATATATATATATATATATATATATATATATATACGACACAGATTATTTTTTTACAGAAGTGATAAAATGCGTTTCCACCAAAACACCAAAAATTTCATGACCATGCTTGCCTCGTGAGCAGCTCTTACAGTGGGAAAAATTGTAAAATTAGGAAAAATACGTATAGTAGGCCAGCAAGGGCACAACAATTGTACCCTTCCATTTTAAAGGTATCATCTAAACTGTCCTATCTGTAAGATGAAATAATCTGTGCTTATAATGGCATGTGTTTCTCAACGATGTTTATAAAAAGTACTGCAATTGTTGAGTGTTATTGAGATTTTTGAAACAATCCATTTTTGTGTTTAATAATATGCATAAAGTTTATTTTTGTCCTTATTTTGTTGCGACTCTGATTTAAAAAATATATTAAGTATTAGCAATTCTATCATAGCATTTTTTTATTGCAGTAATTAGTTCTTACATTTTTTCTGTTCCAGACGTTGCTTCTTTGATTTCATCATCGGGTCAAAATTTTTGAAAAAAAATATATTTATTAAAAGATTTTATATTTTGGATACAATTATGTGTTATAAATAATATTTCAGCTAAAAATAAAAAGGTTCCCATAAAAAAAATAAGTAACAGGAGCATAGCACTTGTTTTTTGTTAAGAATTAAACGGAGGGTAAAAAATATTGATGTTAATGAATGAAACTCAATAACATGAAAGTAAATATCCAGTTCTGTAGTGCTACAAAAAGTGCCACAAAATTTTTCTTTGAGTCTAAAAGTATTTTTAAAAATAGCATTATAACAAAGTCAAAAGGAAAATGCATGTCTCCGGAAGTATTTGAAAGAAATATGCTTTGAATCTGAAACTAGTGAAGCAGCGCCATATTTTGGATATACATTTAACTTAATAAAGATCAGCATATTTGGTACAAAAAAAGGTATAAACAGAAGATGTTCAGATGTTTAATGAAAGTTTTTGATTGATCGTAATGGAAATGAGTTTTTGGACAATAATTTACATTACGTTCTCTTAACAAAATATGTTTCATGGGAATGCAAATTACTCATATGATGTAGACATACTTCTTTTTTCGATTTATTGGACACGAAATAAAAAGATAAAACAACTTTGTCTTAGTTTAGGATATTTTTAAATTATTTTATGTGTAGCATTTGTATAGTTGTATATAATATTTTTCACAACTGGACGACTATTGAAATTTTCTCCAGATTAAAACTATTTCTAAAATAGTAATTACCCAGATTAACTTTTTTTTGTTAATGTCAATATGTTAGAATAATTTAAGTGTCAATATTTTCACTCAAAGGAGTTAAAATTACTTTCCTCATGCAACATTTGTAACTCACCCAATCCATGATGAAGTCCTTGTAAAACACCCTGAGCTGAAGAACGAAGCTCCGGTGGAGTATTATGGGCAATGTACGAACAACAAGCAGCCCATACAGCTGCATGAGTAATTCCCTAAAAAATAATCTTAATATTAATATTAAATATTTCACCAAATGATTCTTCAGAAGTAAACCTTATATATATATATATATATATATATATATATATATATATATATATATATATATATATATATATATATATATATATATATATTTTTTTTTCTAATATTTTCTTGGGTATAGGTTTTTCATTAGAGAAACAAAGGACAATAATTTTCTTTCTGACGTTTCGCTCTACATAGCGAGCTTCTTCAAAAGAGCTTGGTATATTTATTTTACATCTACAAAAATTACAGAATTTTTTATATAATAAACATATATCACAGTAATTACATTTTTATATTTTTAATTTAATTAAAATTAATAAAAACAAAACAGATTTTAAAATAGTCTTAAAGTTTAAAATTCAAAATTTAAAACAATACAAACAGGTTAAAATTATAAAATAGTACATACCTTGAAAGTAGTTTTGTGTGTATGTTTAAAAATAAATTCAATTATGATCTTTGGTATGCAATTTGTATGGGTAGATTTATTTTTATAAAAAGCAAAAAATAGGAAAAAAGATTATAATTTATTTTTTAATGACGTTCTTTCACCTGTATGAGTGTATATGAAATCGTTTCAAGCATCATTACATTATTTCTCATATTTATTATAGAGTCGCTTCAAGCATGTTTTATTCAAAAATCAAATTATAGTATATCTGACTTAAATTTTTGACATCTTGCTTGTCATTTACAACATTTTTATCTTTTTTTATGTGTATCATTTCTTTGATGACTAATTTATGATAATTTCTGTCAGTATCTAAAACATGGGTGTTTTTAAAATCAAATTCATGCTTAGATGTTTGTTCATGCTTATGTAAAGATGTCGATGCGCTTTTAGTATACTTGTGTCCATTCACTCTATTTTCAATATATTGTGTCGTCATGCCAATGTATTTTTTAGGACAATTTAGGCATGGAATTGTGTATATTACGTTAGATCTTTTTTTGGTGGGAACTTTGCTTTTTAACTTCGTATAAAATGACCCAAGTAAATTGTTCGCCTTATGGCATACCGTTATGTTATGTTTATCCAAAATATATTTTATTTTTTCAGACAGTTGGTATATATACGGTAATGCAATGAAAGTGTTTTGTGTTTTAGTATTGTTAATTTTATTTTTTTTGTTTGTGTTATAATGTAAATAGGTTCTTTGTTTAATTATTTTTTTTATGAGTAGTTTAGGAAAATGGTTCATTATTAGGGTCTCTTCCACTTTTTTTAGCGCTTCTGGGCGAAATTCGGGTGAAGATAATTTTATAGCTCGATCAACTAAGCCGATTATGACACTATTGTTTTGTTTATTTGGATGTTCAGAGTTAAAATTCAAATACCGGCCCGACCAAGTATCTTTCGTGTACCATTTTGTATGAAGACTATTATCCGTCTTATTTCTGTGTATAGTTAAGTCTAAAAAGTTTATTTTTTGTTCTATTTCAATTTCAGCTGTAAATTTCAGTTTTGGGTGGAAATTATTAAAATATTGTAACAAGCTATCTATTTTGTTTTCGGGTACAGCAGCCAAACAGTCATCTACATAGCGTTTAAAAAAGATTATATTAAAATCCAGTTTTTTCAATACTTCTTCTTCTACATATTCCATAACTATTTGTGCTATTGTTGAGGAGATTGGTGAACCCATAGCACAACCGTCTAATTGTTGGTACAAACTATCTTTGAATTGGAAATAATTATTATTTATTGTAAGTTTTACAGATTCTATAAATTCATTGAGACTCAATGTTGTGTGTTCTTTTAAATCGTCCCATTTTTCTTCCAAAACTTTGGGAATGATGTCATTGGGTATATTTGTATACAAAGAAACTACATCTAGTGAAACTAATTTATAATTTGTTGGTATTTGTATTGTATCAATGAATTGTTTAAATGTGAAAGAGTCTTTTATATAGTGATTATTTTTTCCTGTGATGTTTGTTAGGCAATTTGATAAGTATTTGGACAGGTTATAAAAAGGGGACTGTATGCTTGAGACAATTGGTCTGAGAGGTGTATTTGGTTTGTGTAATTTAGGTAACCCATAAATTTTTGGTGCTATAGCATTATGTATTGTTAATTTTTTACTTTCTTCCTCAGTTATATGTTGATTTTTTAATAGTTTTTTAATTAGTGCGTTATTTTTAGTTTGGAACAATTTTGTAGGGTCACTTTTAAGTTTCTTATAAGTGTTAGTATCATCAAGTAGTTGATAGAAAAATAAACGAACTACTTGATGATACTAACACTTATAAGAAACTTAAAAGTGACCCTACAAAATTGTTCCAAACTAAAAATAACGCACTAATTAAAAAACTATTAAAAAATCAACATATAACTGAGGAAGAAAGTAAAAAATTAACAATACATAATGCTATAGCACCAAAAATTTATGGGTTACCTAAATTACACAAACCAAATACACCTCTCAGACCAATTGTCTCAAGCATACAGTCTCCTTTTTATAACCTGTCCAAATACTTATCAAATTGCCTAACAAACATCACAGGAAAAAATAATCACTATATAAAAGACTCTTTCACATTTAAACAATTCATTGATACAATACAAATACCAACAAATTATAAATTAGTTTCACTAGATGTAGTTTCTTTGTATACAAATATACCCAATGACATCATTCCCAAAGTTTTGGAAGAAAAATGGGACGATTTAAAAGAACACACAACATTGACACTCAATGAATTTATAGAATCTGTAAAACTTACAATAAATAATAATTATTTCCAATTCAAAGATAGTTTGTACCAACAATTAGACGGTTGTGCTATGGGTTCACCAATCTCTTCAACAATAGCACAAATAGTTATGGAATATGTAGAAGAAGAAGTATTGAAAAAACTGGATTTTAATATAATCTTTTTTAAACGCTATGTAGATGACTGTTTGGCTGCTGTACCCGAAAACAAAATAGATAGCTTGTTACAATATTTTAATAATTTCCACCCAAAACTGAAATTTACAGCTGAAATTGAAATAGAACAAAAAATAAACTTTTTAGACTTAACTATACACAGAAATAAGACGGATAATAGTCTTCATACAAAATGGTACACGAAAGATACTTGGTCGGGCCGGTATTTGAATTTTAACTCTGAACATCCAAATAAACAAAAAAATAGTGTCATAATCGGCTTAGTTGATCGAGCTATAAAATTATCTTCACCCGAATTTCGCCCAGAAGCGCTAAAAAAAGTGGAAGAGACCCTAATAATGAACCATTTTCCTAAACTACTCATAAAAAAAATAATTAAACAAAGAACCTATTTACATTATAACACAAACAAAAAAAAATAAAATTAACAATACTAAAACACAAAACACTTTCATTGCATTACCGTATATATACCAACTGTCTGAAAAAATAAAATATATTTTGGATAAACATAACATAACGGTATGCCATAAGGCGAACAATTTACTTGGGTCATTTTATACGAAGTTAAAAAGCAAAGTTCCCACCAAAAAAAAATCTAACGTAATATACGCAATTCCATGCCTAAATTGTCCTAAAAAATACATTGGCATGACGACACAATATATTGAAAATAGAGTGAATGGACACAAGTATACTAAAAGCGCATCGACATCTTTACATAAGCATGAACAAACATCTAAGCATGAATTTGATTTTAAAAACACCCATGTTTTAGATACTGACAGAAATTATCATAAATTAGTCATCAAAGAAATGATACACATAAAAAAAGATAAAAATGTTGTAAATGACAAGCAAGATGTCAAAAATTTAAGTCAGATATACTATAATTTGATTTTTGAATAAAACATGCTTGAAGCGACTCTATAATAAATATGAGAAATAATGTAATGATGCTTGAAACGATTTCATATACACTCATACAGGTGAAAGAACGCCATTAAAAAATAAATAATAATCTTTTTTCCTATTTTTTGCTTTTTATAAAAATAAATCTACCCATACAAATTGCATACCAAAGATCATAATTGAATTTATTTTTAAACATACACACAAAACTACTTTCAAGGTATGTACTATTTTATAATTTTAACCTGTTTGTATTGTTTTAAATTTTGAATTTTAAACTTTAAGACTATTTTAAAATCTGTTTTGTTTTTATTAATTTTAATTAAATTAAAAATATAAAAATGTAATTACTGTGATATATGTTTATTATATAAAAAATTCTGTAATTTTTGTAGATGTAAAATAAATATACCAAGCTCTTTTGATGAAGCTCGCTATGTAGAGCGAAACGTCAGAAAGAAAATTATTGTCCTTTGTTTCTCTAATGAAAAACCTATACCCAAGAAAATATTAGAAAAAAATATTTAACAAAAGGTTTAAGATACAAAAATAAATTATATATATATATATATATATATATATATATATATATATATATGTATATGTATATATATATATATATATATATATATATATATATATATATATATATATATATATATATATATATATTGGTTCGTACTTACTAAAGGAGAAATATAAATTATTCTTACCTGCATAAATTCAAAAGGAAGAACCCACCAAGGATTTGTTAGCCATGATATGTATAAAAATCTTAAGATATTTCCAACTAATCCCAAACAAAGAACTTTGACGTGTCCCATTTGCCTAATAAGTCTAAAGCTAAAAAAGTAGGCAAATATTTCAGATATGTGATTAATCACAGAAGCGACACCAAAAAGTGTAGGAGTGCCACCATAATCTTGTAAATGCCAAAATAGGAATGTGAATATTAGGCCGATTCCAAAGCCCATAAACCATGCAACGAAAAGGAAGGAAGCACATTTTAAGTTTTTAAACTGTCCTAGTACTGTTACCCATTCTGGAATTTCTCGAGTCGTTTGAGCAAAAATTTTAGTCTGAAAAAAATTTAATGTTAATTTTAGAACGGTAAGAAAGATTATTTGGTAAAACTTTAGTGAAAACTTCAATACAAAAAGAATCTTGACTAACAAATGTAATTTTTTCTTGATATTGTTTATTTTATAAACATTTGCACCATTTAGATTTAAAATTTAGACTGACAATGAACCTAATTTGAGAGTTAGAGTTGACCATTAACAAACTGCTAATACAATACCAGACTCTGACTGAGCAAATAAAAATAGAAAATTTTATTTAATTTTCGAAATCAGCCTTTCGCTTATCTTTTACGTTTCTTTTATAGTGTTTTGTTTTTATATTTATGTAAGATAGAAAATTTTATTTTATTGTAAGGAAAAATAAAGTGTCAAATAAAAGCTTTTACCTTAATAGGAGGTACAAGATTTTGATTATTTTAGTGAAATATGCTGATAACATTTTGCGAGTAAAATTCATATCTTCTTATTTGAATTACAGCTTTTGTTTGTGGATTTAAAATATATTAAAATAAAAGTTAGGCAAGAACAAATAATTTTATGTTCAAGGATTAAATCAGTCTTAGTGGGAAAAAAATTAAGAATCCTTTTAAAAACATTAAAACCCAGTTACTGCAGGAAAACACAAATCCGTAAGATAAATACAAAATGGGCCATTTTCATTATCTGTCATGCTCATTTTGGGTATATAGTCTGAAATATATTTAGGCTGATTTTGGAATTTTAAAAAATATACTCGTTTGTGATTGACAAGATACCTATGTGGTTTCACTGATGGAATTGAATTTGTGTATTTTATATTTCGTAAGTTCAGCAGATTATCTTGTCATCTTCTATTGTATATCATTGTTAAACGATAAATTACTACTAAAAGAAAATAATAAAGTTAAATAAGTAAGTTTGCGTTTGGTTACCACAACCCGCAAAATGCAAAACATGTCGGGTTTCAAATGTTACCAGTATCTAGAAAACTATTTAACTTAGATATAGGATAAATCAGAGCATAAATATCTAAAATATCCCACAAGATCAGAGTATTATGAGTTATAGAATTTATAGCACTAAAAATAAATTTCATTTGTGAGAAATTTTTATTAATTCAAATAGCAGAAATATAGAATTATTGAACTCATGAATAATATATAGTCAAAAATTAATATTACTAGGTTAGAATTTATTAGAAATATTAATTTTAAACAACCTTACCTTTTGTTCTTTCGGTGGTTGTTTTAAATCAGAAGCCCGAGTATCTGCTAAAGAAGGCAGATTAAGCTGTTCAGCAAGCTGAGCTTGCATTTGGTCTTCCTTGGAAAGTTCTTCGGAAGCTAATTTTGTTTCCTCCTGTGGTTGCGGCACAAAATCATCACATTTAAAATTTATTTGGGTAGCTGATATCAGCGCAGCTCCCATCAAAACGGAAAATGTAGCAAAGCAAATTGTGTAATTCCGTTCTTTTTCATCAGGTCCGCAAGGATGATTTGGAAAAGAGGTAGAGTGATCTAGTGCAATTCCTAAAATATAAAATTTAGAAAGAACTCTTAAGTGAAAGTGATGTTTTATTATATAAGAAAAAATGTTTGAATAATTAACACAATAGCATATGTAATAGTTTTCAGAGAGCAGGTATAGTTTTCAGGTAAATGTTTCTCAGATCTTTGATTAGGTCACTGTGTCTTCAATTTTGTTCCATGCTTTCTTTCGCAATGATCTTTCTAAATTTTACGTTTGCATTTACAGGTTGTACACTGCTGTATTTATATAGTTACGTATATAGCGACATATATGTCCATTTATTATTCTCTTGTTATTATATTGTAACTTTATGATTCTTTATTTATTATTGATATTTTTAAAATTATTATTGATCCCTTAGGTAAAGTAATCCAGATAGGCCTAATATTTGTTAATCAAATGTCGCCTAAATATAAATAAAACATTATCATCAATAAAAAGTAAAGTTTAAAATTTACTATTTTGGGGTATAATTTAACAAATAAATTGCAACCTTTCTTTACTTTTATGAAATATTTTATATATTCTGAAACACTATAAGTCAAATCTTTTAACTTTAAGTCAAATAGTAAAGTTGTGTTTTTCTATTATTTAGCAGGTATTGAAACCTTAGAATACCCTTAATTATATATTTTTCTAGTGTACAATTATGAAGTAGGAAAAATGCCATGGCTACTTTTAATAGAATAATCTACTCAGAGGGAGTTTAAGATGTTTATCATGGGGTCTGAGTCATATTGTATGGCGATTTTTTATTCCTATAAATTGCCTAAAATTCTAGATTTTTTTATCAGTATATCACTCTATACAAAGATGTATAAATTCAATTGTTTCTAATATGGCTTTTCTTGTTCTCATATATAGCACTCTGATTTACGATCATTCGTATATTACCATAAATAATCCCGGGATTTTAAAACTTTTCACGAAGTCTATTATTTTCCTGGGGAAAGGTTTTTTTTCTTCAGGTATCAAACTGACCCCTTCTAGAAATTTAAGTCCTGTATAGAATAGTATCATGCATTCACATAGTATGTTTATCGCCGTTTCTTGTACACTATCGCAGAAACGGCCTGTTCTCAGCTTTACTAATTATTTCGAGATGATATCTCAAAGAGCAATGTCCTGCAAAGAGACTTCGAAGAGCTCACTTTGAGATTCATGAATCGAATCTCTTATCTAAGGTCAGGTGTATTGTCTTACCATAATTTTAAGTGATTTTTTCGTAGCACTAAAGCTCCTCCTTTATATGGTTGTTTCATAATCAGCTGAAAGGCTTCGGATCGAGAAAAGGAGTTTTTGCCCCTTATCTTGTGAGTTTATCCGCTTCTTTATTTCCTTTGATTTTCTTGTGCTCCGACATTCACATCAGGTTTATTCTGCTTTGCTATTTATTTTAGGCTTGGTACGTCAACTTGGACTGGTAGATGCTTAACTCTTTGACAGTATATATATTTTGGCCTTCTTTGTATTTCTATTGAGGCACTCATCCGTGCAGATTTGAATTGCATCTATTTCTACTTGGGACATGATAGGGGTGTTTCTAAGGGATTTAGCGAATGAGTTTCCCACTCCAGCCCCCTCTTTCATCTCGGACCCATCAGTAAAGCGCTCCAGTGAATCCTTCTTTAGTCAAGATAATCCCTCTCCGTTTGATTGATAAAGGACAGTTACTACTTCATATCAAAGTTATACCCGGCTGTCTAAAATCTTTTGAAAATTCTTACCTACGAAGAACATAGCTAATCCCCATCCGAAGGAACCGAACATGCGTTGATGACCATAAGTATCAGCATCCTCACCAAGGAGTGTTAGGACTGCAGAATCTGCTAAAGTTATTGCTGGAGCAGCAAAAAATTCGCCTATAATAACTAATAACAATAAAAGGAAAAAAGCTTTCTGAATATCTTGCACTTTATATACGATCGATGATATGATTGGTTTTACCCAAGATTCGTGCTCTTTTTCTTTATAGTTCGATGCGTAGTTCACAGTGATTGGCGATTGTCCTGCGTTGATACTAAAAAGAGGTCTGACTGCTCTGACTTTTCTGTTAAGCCTAAAACAAATAATTCTGAATTATTTTTGTTTATTTTCGTTAATGGTAGCTTTTGTCATCTTTTAAAATTTCAGTTTGATGAAACAATTCATTATGTATTAAAGTTTTGAATTATTTTGGAATGATTTTTAGATTTATCATTTGCTATAGCTACAAGGAGTTTAAATATTTAAAAAAATATAAATATGTTAAATGAAAAAAAAAGAAAATATTTTTTGTCTAGTAATTTCATGTATCATATATTTATATTAGTTATGCTGTCGGCTGAAAGTTTGAATACAAGTCTCTAAACGATTTTAACTTTTACTGAAAAGAATATCTCGAACTTTAATTTTTTTTTATCGTTAATTAATTTAGTCATTACATATTTTTATCCACTTAATGTTAAATTAGAAGAAAGAGGAAAATTGGTAAAATATAAATATTACACCATACATGTAGATGTCATTTCGTAAACTCAAATTTTTTTTTTGCATTTTTTTCTTAATATACTCACGTTGAAAATTCCTTAGGATCTTCGGCATGGTTCACAAACTCTGGAACGTTCTCTACTTGAACTGACCTCTTATTAACCATTCTCTGACTTACCTCAGGAATGGTAAGTACCGGTTTTGTGTTATTTGCTTCCATGCATGATATAGCGGGAGGTTGTATAGATCCAAGGGGGACAGTAAATATTATCCAACAAGATATAGAGGCTAGTAAAAGTATTTTTCCTTTTTGCCATCTATCAGCTAAGCTACCCCAAAAGGGAGCAGATAAGAATTCAACAAATGGACGTGATCCTACAACAAATTAATTTAAAATAGAAATGGTTATAAATTTTTGTTGTTTTAAATTTTATTTACTTTGTTTCTTCGATTGCGTAGTATCATAGAAGAAATATTTCTATCCTATGCTATAATTTTGACGCTCCTAAATGGTATACCAAACTGGTAAGCCGTATCATTCATAAAAAGCACTTTACGATATTGTCAATGATTAGATATTAGTATTTTAATGTGATATACATGCTTTTGTTAGAAACAAGTATAAAAAACTTAAATTTTCGGAATTATGTTGAAAACGTAGCGATTCTGCATATACCTTCCTACCGATTAAGAGGGGTAAGCTCTACCTTTTTATCGATTTAAATATAAGGTTGCCGCAGCTTGGCGAAATTTTACTGAAAGGTTTGATCATTACAACGTTCCCTTTGTAAACTTAAATGAATATAATAAACCAAGGGATAAAAAAAACTTGTACCCGTAGTTTAGATCAACTATCCAATACGGCAACACTGTATATACATCATTCCTTGCCGTTGTATTACTTATATTAAAAACTACATTTTATCAATGACCGAGTTTTAATACTTAGCGCTTCCAATCTTCCCATAAGGATGAGCCGTCTTAGTATAATTCGTCCATGGTAGTATATATCAAGAATACCAGTTAACAAGAATTCGCTTACCTACTGATGTCAAATATGCGAGAATAACCTTAACTATTTTTGAACAGCATTGGGTTGCAACCATGGTCGGATCCAGTCTCTCTCTTTGGGGGGGGGGGGGGGGCGGTGATATCACAAAAGTACAGTATGGCAAGCGAAAGCAAGTTGTCGACGTGGTGGAGACACCAGCAGCACTCCCATTTCTAGTGTAAAAAACAGGGTCGGGTCTATTTTTCTGAATTCGAAAATCTTGACTGGGGGGGGGGGGCGATCGCAAGATAAACAAGTTTTCGACGGGAGGGGGGAGGTGCCAGCAGCATACATATTCCTAGTATAAGCGAAAAAATCAGATCTATTTTCCTGAACTGAAAGCTCTTGTGGGTGGGTGATCCCAAGAAAAAACATGTTGTCGACAGGGGGAGATGCCAGGAGCATACAAATTCTTAGTATAAGATAAAAAATCGGGCCTATTTTCCTGAACTCAAAACTCTTAAAGGGGGGCGATCACAGGAAAAAAACAAGTTCTCGACGGGGGGGGGGATGCTAGCAGCATACATATTCCTAGTATAAAAGGAAAAAATCGGGTCTATTTCCCTGAACTCAAAGCTCTTGTGGGGGGATCGCTCCCACAGCCCCCCCTTGGATCGGCGCTTGGTTGTAACAATAACTTATATTTAATGTTATACCCACTGTGATGTGGAATTTTTGGATTCAAAAGTGTTAGTTTCTTACAGAATGTTCCTATTTTGTACTGATTTTGATCTTAAAAATGTATGTGCAGCATCAAAATTCTGATCGCTTCTCTAAATTTGGAAGAATTTGTAACTGCTATATCTTCACTATCGTTTCCTTTATAAAGTCCATCTTTGATATAAAGGCATGCCAAAACAGAAAATCATGTATTTTATATAGGATTGTGATAAAGAAATGGATCGGCTTTTTATATGCCTATTGATGAAAAATCGCTCAGAATCGATAACTTTATTTTTAAGAAGTGCATTTTTGGCCAATTTACCAGTATATTGCCCCTCGTCTACTTATCCATCGCTCTAGAAAAAATGGATATTTATCTCCCTGAGGCTATTATCGAGGGAAAAGTTTCCGATTACTAAACATTAATTTTTTCAATATACTGGATCTGACTGTTTTCGATCCAGTGAGAATTGAAAATTATAAACACCGAAATAGTTAAAAATAGGTATATGGTATATTTTATAAAAAAATCTTAGATTTTTTGTAGAATCTCAAATTGTAACATAATAAATAAGGGGCGTAATTAAATAAATCAAAGTTGATACACGGAGCACTTTTCTAACCTACTCTGTATATTTTTTCATCTAAAAAAATGCATTCCAAAAAAGTAAATTCGATGAGTCCAAACGATTTCTCAAAATAGGTAGTGTTTTAGCATGATTCGTTTTTTTATCACAATCCTGTATACTATACGCCTCAAATTTATTTTATCGTTATTTCCTTAAAGTATCTTGTACGGCATGTCATTCATTCTCTTTATTAAAGGTATAAAATTATAATAACACACATATGTCTATAAAACTAAGTTCAATTTTGCCGAATAGGAGATATCGCTACTGACATGACATATCGATATCATTTGAAATGAATAAGCTTAGCGTATCGTAATTTTGTCAATCACTGCTTCATTTAGAATTTAGCGAGAAATTCGAGTAAACTTCTAGCTAATTATGTTAGATGACCAGATATTTGACGATACGCGATATTCTTGCTATTATTGCAATATTTTTTTAGTTTCTGTAAAAAATACTTGCCTATAAGTATTCCACTTTGCGTCGCATTCATTCCCATTTGTTTAAAGTAAACACCCATTAGCGGAAAGAGGGATCCAAAAGCAGAATAAAAGAAAAAATAAAAGCTCTTGACGACCAGAAGTTCTTGATCTACAGGTCCGAAAAATTTTTCCAATAGATCTGATTTTCCTCGGATTTTGTGCGTTGCTTCTTTAGGTTCAGGATATCTAGAAAGACAATGTTATCTTTTAATTCATAAATGTTTTATTATACTATAAAATTATTTTTGATTTTCTTCTTGCGAAATGTAACATGATTTATTAGCAATAACTAAATATATATTTTCGACAAGAACACGACAATGAAAAATAAAAATTCGATCTTCACGGATTATTTTATATATAAAAATATCTTCTAGAAATATCAGCAGTAAAATAACGAGGTATATTAACAAAACATATGTTGACTGCGGGTGCCAAGTTGATAAAGCAACTAATATAAAATAAGGAAAAGCCAACATTGAACACGAACAAAAATATATACAGTCGGATTTAATAGAGCAACTTCCTCGACAAGGTAAAAAAACTTGTCGGGATAATTTTCCTGACAATTTTGCCACTATGCCTTTTAAATTTTTCACCTTCAACATTCCACCGTATTTTTAACCAATTAATTTAATTCTCGTTTACAATTATGTTCTAGTGACAATTTTTTCAATTTAATCGATAGAAACAGTTTTTTCATTGTTTATAACAATTGAATTGTTATAAATAATATCCATTCATCAAAACTAACCTTCAGTGTCAGAGCGTGGCTATTTTTCTGCCATCTTTATTCTCTCCGCTTAAATGAAAATTTGGGTAAACATGATTTCTCCTGATCCTAATACTTTAAATTCAATATGACAACTATCTTATATAATATTACCTTATCTTAACTTATTTGACATTTTCTCACCTTATCTTACTTGTTATTATCTTATCTTATCTTGTGTAGTAATATCTTATTTTATTTTATATTGTCTCATATTTTGTCGTTATCTTATATGCTTATGTACCAAATTATCTCATTTTATTTCATTATATACACCATAATCTCATATTTTTGTTTATTTTACTTTAATTAATAATTCGTTTTTATATAGCTATCTACCGCTTAGTAATATTTTGGTTTCCATAGTAGACATATCGAATAATGGAAATTTCCTAATATTGACCTTTTCTCCAATATTGAACCTCTTATTTTCACTTCCCTAATGGACGAGTGATACGCGTAAGATATCGGAACTAAAATTTAGAAAACCTCATTATCACAAAATATCACCTAAGCTTTATAACCAAAATTCCCTGGGACCATCGTATTAGATTCATTATTGTCTCACTATTCATTACCTAAACTTATCCTAATTAACGTTAATTTAAAATTACTTATTTAGCTGATATATGTATTTATAAATTGTGAACAATATGATTTCTTAACAGTAGTTTAAGTAATCAAATTAAAAAGTCTATGCTATAGTCCTTGTAGTGTAGCATTTTATTTATATGTGGCAGCATAATTTATTAATCATATCGATCAGTTGAGAATGAGAACAGTCAAGTGAAACAAAACATTTCGTTGGAAGGGGAAACCAGAACCGATGTTATGATCTAAGATATGAATATCTGGTGTTTCTCCTGAGAGTCATGTCAAGTTACGTACTTTTACTCATTTCGTGCTACACAATAATGTGCTTTCTTTGTTGTACCTTCATAGAAAAGAGGCAAGCCTTCATTATTCCTTCTTTCTAAGCAACATATTAAGGCTTAAAATATTGTTGTAGGATCCAAAGTCCGTTTGGTCTCACAGAATTTTCTTTGCTAATAGCTCTATAATCTCTGTCATGCTGATTTGTTCTCTCCAGGAGCGTGCTTTCTGTATAACAGGGATAGACTCTGAATTCTGCTTCATGTCTTTTTAAGAAGTTAATTCCCCATTCTGGTGTAGGAATCCTGAAGGAGCTATATATTAGTTTTCAGTACATTTTTTAAGTGGTAATTTATTTTGTATATTTATTGTTACGTAGTTTAAAGCTCAACCATTCTTTTTAGCTAATAAAATTTTGTAAATTGTGTTATCATTATAATGCGTAGATTAAATTATTTATAATATATATTTTTTACGATTTCTGGTTAAACATCCAGTATACTAATTAAGGAATTTAATAGGGAATTATTAAAAACTTTACCACGATTTTAACCATCTCTTTCTATTTTGTGCCACTTGTATCCAATTTCCAGCCACCAGAAAGAGATGGTTGGAATTAAGCTAAATGATGATGATGATGATAATGAACACTATTTTACACTGCTCTTCGCAATTCAGTGGCTTAACTCAATAAGATCCTACTAAGAATTGAGTGGTGCCCGGTATCACATCATTTACTCACCAATGGAAAACTGTTATTTACTGACCGATTTATCATGGGGTAAAAAAACATAGAATTAACTTATAAAACAATAGAAAATATATACCTATGATTTTAGATTTCATAATGAGGCCATAATCGTTCACAATCATATTTCGGCAATGTTCTTACAATCCCCTCTTCATGCCTGTAAACTTCCCTCGAAATCGGCCGTTTCGAAGATTAGCCCATTTTATATATATATATATATATATATATATATATATATATATATATATATATATATATATATATATATATATATATATATATATATAAATATATATATATTTTTCCTTGATTCTTGAACCATAGATTATATAATTTTTCTTTTATTTTATCTTTTCTTGGGTTTAGGTTCTATATTTAATAAATACATAAAACTATTGAGGTTTCGCCCTTTATTCAAGGCATTTTCAAAATTTTTGCCTCCTTAACATTTTGATGTTTTGTTTCTGAATGCTTGATTCAGAAACAAAACAGCAAAATGTCAAGGAGGCAAAAAAAAAATTTTGAAAATGCCTTGAATAAAGGGCGAAACGTCAATAGTTTTATGTATTTATTAAATATAGAACCTAAACCCAAGAAAAGACAAAATAAAAGAAAAATAATATAATCTATGGTTCAAGAATCAAGGAAAAATATATATATTTATATATATATATATATATATATATATATATATATATATATATATATATATATAAATATATATATGGAGCAAAATATATTGAATACTCCATAAAATCATTTTGAAGTTAATGCAATTGGAACCAGTGGCATCAGATTTAATTTCGTTTATTATTGTTTCAACTTCTGCAGAATTAACAGTGCTAGACAAAAAAATTTGTGAATTTAAGACCATCTCATATATTATGTTATCGTAATTCGTACCAATAAAATTTTCGTTACCTAGATCCAATTTTGAGGCATTATATCAGAATGAGTTATTTAAGTCCTCGGCAATCGCAAAATTAGAGTTTCTTATTTCTTTAAACTCTATCCAAGATTGTTCAGTTTTCGGTTTTTTAAATTTAGTCAGTGCATTGTTTTCAAATATATCATTAACTTCATATAATTCGTGAGCCAAGGGAGGGTTTTTTTGTGCTTTTATTTTTAACAGCACGTATATTAAATACATTTAAAATTTCAATTCAATAGTCACGAACTCCATTATTAAAGTTAACTAAAAAATTACCATGACAAAAACTACAGAAATCTCTTTATATTTTATATAATGGTTTGAGTTTTGCTTTAGGAATTTTAATTTTATAGTGAGCCATATGGTGATTAGAAATCTAATCCATCCTATAAACACCAGATTCAGCCACGATATCAACACAAGTGCTCACGAATAAATCCCAAATTGTTCTTGAAGTATTAGTAAACCTTGTAATCTTGCTGGTAGGTCAATTTAAACCGTTCATGCCGAAAAGCTTTAAAAATATGACATAACCATTGTTATTGGTTTATGAAGTGTAAGAAGCAACGTTAAAATATTCGCCACATGTGATATAATCAATCCGGGGATCAAACTATTTTTAAGTTGTCTGTGAGAAATAGTTCTAAATAGACTGAGGATGACTATAACGATATTCAGACCAATCCAGAATTGCTGTAGCTTAACATTCGGGCCACCAACGCTATTCGAAACTTTATATATTAGTGATTTTTAAATATATGTAGAAAGCTACCCCACCACCTCTGCTACTCCTATCGTACCTTTCTACGTGGGCATTGCAAATATTTTCACAAATTAATAAATTATCTTCAAAGGTAGTATTTTAACAAAATCAATTCATACTATGATAGACAGTGGAAAAGTTTTTTTCCTCAACAGTGAAATAAAAGACTGATTTTTTTGATAATTTTCAGCTCAAAGAAGCTACACTCCTAGAAAATGAGTTGCAATTTAGCTGCTGAATGAATCCACGTATTGTAAAGAAAGACATTCTCGTCACTACTGTTACAACCCTTATAAACTTATTATCAGCATGGACTCTATATTTCTGTCTCCCAATAATGTACTCAAGACTCATCACCTGTCACTAACTAAGAGAAAAATTATGGGTCTGCTTTAAGAGATTCCAGAGAATTTTGTGAAAATTGCTGCATAAGCAATTTTTTTAGGAATCTTTTGGAATACATCTTTTCACTAATGCCTCGATTATGATAGGGATTTATCAAAACGCTTGGTCTAGATATATTTAATGTTTTAGAGATAGTAGACCCTTTCAAAATGTGGTTCTCAAAAGTGTCTGTCTCCTGCAAACATGAGGATTGGTTGGGTTTGAAGATTGTTTTGGATTATGTTCAATGGATTCACTACTTTATCAGAATTGTTTCGGTCAATATTTCAATTTAAAATATGATGAAATCTCATCCCCATATACGGTAATCATTGGTTTGTAAATATTTTTAGGACAATTGTGTAACTAGTTTTTTGAAAATTTGATGGCATAGCTGTATTCTAATTTCAAAAAATTTTTTCAGTAATAAGGGACAAATTTGACACACCAGTAGAAAAACATTATCACTGATGAACGTTATTAGACACCGCAAAATTACTTGTTGCTATTATCGCTAAGTAGATTTTTTTCTGGTATTTCTTGTACTGATACGAAAAAAATACATTCTGTACTTCCTCACCATTAAAATGTTACATTTTCCTGATGGAGACGCAAGTGCTGGCCTCTGATTTAAAAAGAAAAAACTTATACAGAAGCACATCATATTTTAATGAAAATTATTATACGTAACCATAAATCTAAATAGAATTGACTGTTTCTGTCATTGAAATGGCAATATGTGCGTAGGTGCGGCCTCACGAGAAGTTAAAAAAACGACTGGTGTAGACCTGAAGACGAAAGTGAGACTCCAGATTGGCTGATTTAAAGGTAGGATGTTTGTGGCGACAAAATTCCTGTTATGTACCTAGGAAATATTCTGTATAATTACGCTTCTCTAGGCGTTCAGTAATAATGTTGTTCAATCTGATAATGTTGGATTTGATGGCATATTAGTGTAGTGACTATCCACATAAAACACCCGAATCTTTCTAAGACAGTGTATGTGTTTACAAAGTTATCTATGCGTGTTGTGAAATTTATTGGAGAAACCACACCTCTACTAAATGTTACAATTAAGGACCATAAAATATTTACGCAAGGTCAAGATATGGTATTGTAGAATATATTTGAAATAAATAATATCATATAAAATGGTCGAAAGCCTAAGTAACGAAAAGAGAAAGACCGATAAATTTTTCTCTGTAAGAAAAATTCAATATCAGTATATAAGTCTATTTGCTATCAATATATAAGTCTATTTGCTATCTAATTTGAATTGATACGGAAACTGACTGCTAATTTAAAATTCTTCTATAAGGCGTAAAATATATAACATAACACATAAAACATGATTAGATATTATATTAAAATTTAAATTATGAAAAAACGCTATAATACTGAATAATCCTTCCGGTGAACCTGAAAATAATAGATGAATCTTTGATCAGAGAGAATGTTTATTTATAAACAACTTAATAATATCTTAAAATTTTATATATAGTAATATAAGGAAATGACTGAGTGGTAATCTCATCTTCACTCGGTACATTTCGATATAAAGCTATGAATCGATAAAACTAAAATAGAGACATAGAACCCTTTTTATCTTATAAAATTTCACACCCGACGTCACCTGCCGCTTTGAAGAGTACTTCTTCAAATATAAGGTTAAATGTCTATATAAACTGGGTTTTCTAAATATAGCTTTGATTTAAGTTTGTAAATATTTTTATTCTATATTGGGCATAATTAATGCTTACAGAGTGAAAGCTCGTGAAGTATATGTACAAAATGTTTTATACCAGATGAAAACTCAGACAGATACTTTGTATAAGCATAAAAAAGTGAATAAACCCTTCAAAGCAAATCCAGTGGCTGTTCGTGTCGCATTTATGTGAAATATATTTATTTGATATTTGAGTAATTGTTATTAATATTTATCATATCGCTACCAAAATTTTAATGTGGTCCTCAATTTGGTGGAAAGTAAACTCCAGAAGAGGCGCGTAAAAATATGTCCATGATTGGTTTATTTTAAGAAGATTAATATCTAAGAAAAATATGTTGGTGGGCGAACTTAGTAGAATCTGCGTATTTCCTTCTTTGACCATTGCCTTTATCACTTTATCTAAAGTAAATCTCTTTTCCATTTTGTTTTCTTTTAAATGACTTGAACAAACTTGTGTAACATTTTTATCAGGCCTATCCATATTCAGGACTAAATGAAATTGAAAATTGATTAGAGAAAATTTAAATCGATCTAGAAAAATTGTACAAAATGAGAAAAAATAAATTAACTGTCTAATAATGCATTTAATTTAGTAATTGGAACTAACAATAATGCAGTAAAAAATAATTAAAGAAAATTTAAACTGATCTAAAAAACTTATCCAAATTATTATGTAAAAATAAACTAACAAATATCTTACAATAAAATTAATTTAATTATCGTATATTTATTTATTTACCTAGCACATCCTAAATTTAAATAATAGAAAATAGATACAAATCACTCGACGATACTTCAAACTATAGCAAAATAAATACTGTGAGATTAACATAATCGTGATTCGAAAAAATACCAGAGTAGTGAATTTATGAGAGAAGTAAAGACGAGGAGGCGGAAGAGGATAAATAATATGTTCTCCTCCTCTTTATTTCTCTCATTATCTCTTATCATGTGTTCCCTTGGTATAGTAATTCAGGTTAAAAATCACTTGTTTCTTTTGATGGGCTCTGTTAATATATTTTCGTCCATGAACTTGTAAAAGTTCAATAGACTTTTTAAGTCAAAAAATTTATTAGCATTTTTTGAAAAATTTGGGAAAATTGGCCTAAATAATGTTGTAAATTTATATGAGAATTTAATTGATTGGATGTAAATAAATAGAAATGTTTATAAGTTTAACGGTTGTTTTATTCATACCGCAAAAAATAGTTCTTATTTATTAAGATGTGAATAAACAGAAATTTTTCATAAGTTTAAAGTTGTTTTATTCATTTGTAAACAACTTTTCATTCATATATAATACATTAGAAAGTGTAGGAGTTGAAAATGGTTTGGTATAATAAAAAACATTTAGGATGATTTGGAGCATTGTTCATCAATACAATATAAGATAAAGGTGTATTCTCTTCTTTGGCAACTTCTAAATTTAATGCACGTTTGCAAGGTAAGAGATATTTTCCTGTTTGGTGCAGAGTGATTCTGATTTCATCGTTTAGTCCAGGATTTTTTAGAATCGAAAGACTCATTCTACAAAAATATTTGATTAACATTTAGAAATTCCATTTAACTTAAGTTTGAAACCCAAACTAACAATAAATTTCTTGTAAGGAGATTTTATTCGTTCGCGGCTTCCTTATTATATAAAATAATCATTATAGTTGTATTTTAAAATGCTTGGAAAAAAAAATAGATAATTTATATGAGCAGGTTTTTCATGTAAATATAATCATTCAGTAATGTCACAATAAATATTTATTGCGTTTACTACAATAATTTCTGCTGAATAGTCTGTAATGTGTTCCTTAAATATTTCTAATTCTTTGTTTTTAAAACCTAATATTTTCCTTATGGTTCCAACGTGAAAAGTGAGAGGAATATCTGTTTTAATATGTGTTCGTAAAATATTATAATTTGGATAAATATGTATAAAAGTTGGATCATCCAAATGTTTTTGAATAAGGTTATTTACATCACCAATTTCATAACTGCCTGGAGATATTCCATATTCTCTATTTGTATCATAAATGAGAATATTATTAATCTCATCAATATTTGGCATAGCAAGAATATAGTGACAGTGTAACAGACTTACCACTAACAATAAAACTTTGCGACAAATCTCTTTACAATTTTTGTTCAAAATGAACTAAGATTACCTTTTATTTATTATTATAAAGAACTTAATATACAACTTACCACATTTTTTTTGTTAAATGACTGATATTAATAATAGTTATATTTCTCAATATTATTATTTTTTTCGCTGGAAAAATATTTCACTAATTGCGTTGAAGGTCGCGAATGCCCTTATCTATCAAAATTTAATATATTTTTTCTCTTGTTTATGTATATTATCCAATGAGTTTCTTCCCAACTTTTTTATTAAGATTAACAATACCACATTCATGTTCCTTAATTTTTATTGGTAATTTATCTCTCATGAATATACCTTAAAAGTTAAGAATTTATAGAAGTTTGACATATTTTATTAAATCATAATTTGTAAGTTGTCTTAGAGATATATGTTTTAACCGTTTTTTTTTTGAATAAGGCTTTAGGTACAATCCACATCCTGTTTTATATGGTTTCAAATAAAGATCACTTTCTTGTTTTTCTACGGCTGTAGACTCCCTCATATTGGTATGTCTTTTGAATTCTTCCAATCTACTTTAGCAGCATTTGCATCATTTACAACTTTCGCAATATCTGCAGCACCTCCTTCAAGATCTCGTAAAGTAGCAAATAGGGAAATAGGAAAAATTTTGGGAATACATCTCCTATAGTTTTTAATGCAGTTTTTATAAGGTGCTTTAACTTTTAATTTTTTCCCCTTTAGCTCTATCCTAGCTCTTGAATTGGCTTGAGATAAATATATCCTTCGACCCACAGGAGTCTTTAAATTTCTTTTCTTCTAAATCCAATACCAAATTCTCTTTTAATTTTCATTGCACGACTTATTCCAAGGGCAGATATTTTTCTCCACAAGTAGCATGTATCGATCTTAATCTTTCGGAACCTTTTTCAGCTAATAATTTGCCAGTAGGTCGACAGAAATTGTAACCTAGTATATGTAATTCAAACACTAACTTATTTATGAGAGTATTCATTAAACCACTTCCTCGTTTATTGGCTCTTCTTTTATAAATGACTTTTTTGATATATGAGTTGGACATTATATATAAATTATAAAACGAACTGAGTAGTTTTAATTTAGCGCTAAATGTTTTCCATTTTTTTATATATAAATGAAAATTGAGGAAAATCCTTATTTTATTACTCTCAAAGTCCGTGAGGCTTCAATAAATAATTTGAGAGAACATGGAAGGTTGTTTGAAGGAAATAGTAAATGGGTTTAATTATTGATCCATCAGGGTATGCTAATACTAATATTAATATTATTAGTTCGATTGAAGATCCTAATGGTTTATGGTTCTATAACTTATATATTTATTCAACCAATTTATATCAATCCAAGTGCAAGTATTTAAGAATAATTTTTGGGCCAGTGAAAAAAATTGTATACTATGAATCTAAAAATGAAGAAAGTATTGTTTCACCAAAAGAATTAAAACCAAACTTTATAACATTATTTGAAGACATAGAAATAAAGATTGTTTAATTCTGTAAAATATTTTCTTCTATTCTCAAACGTGATAATGCGAATTTGATTGTAATATTTCAACAAGACCGTACAAACTTAAAACATACCTATGATGATCATGTTAATGTTCATATGTTATTAAATGAATTTAATGAGTTGTTTTTATGTGATTGAAAAATAAATTTGGATTTCTGAAGAAGACCCAATGTAAAATATGGTCGATATTGAAAATGATTTGATACATATATTTACTCATAAAAATAACAATTATTTGATAAATTATACCAACCATGGACGAACGTTTAGCAAGAGAATTTATTAAATTAAGAAGGGCTGCTATACAAAAATATCAAAGGATAAAAAATAGAGAATTTGATACATAAACTAAATTGGAGGAAAAATATAAACCGACAACTCAACCCTTAAAATAATTAATTTCAATAATTGGTAGGATTGAATCTGTTGAAATAGAGGAAGAGCTACAAATGTCAATTAAAAATTTTTATGAAATACTCCCAAAAAATTGTTTTAAAAAATAATAACAAGAAAAAAACTTCACTTCTTTTTGCAGCAATACCAACAATTATTGATTGAAATACAAGTATAGTTCCAGTGAGTCGGATACAATATATACAACAAACTAGTATTATTGCAGAAATTACCCGTTCTTCACGTTCATGGTCAACGATGGGAAATTTTTCGGATATACTAGAAAGAACACAATAAACAATTCAAAAATATGTCTGTACACTTCTTATTCTTTGTATAAAAGATATTTATCAGGATTTTATGAATTACCTCAATGGTGATGTAAAAGAAGTTGAACGTAAGTTCAATCACTACTATTGAAGAGTTCATGACTTGAAGCTGAGAAATTCTTCTTGGGTTTAACCCAAAAATCTGTAGAAGAGATAGGCAAAAACAGAAAAGGTGAAGGATACAAGTACAACAGGTTTATACGAATTATTATTTTAAAAAGAACTATAGGTTATAAAAATCAAGATTTGGATAATTATATGAATATTTTAAAGAGAACCAATGAACGTAGAAATTATGATCCAAATGAGCAGGTGTAGGGAAATGGATCATAAAAAGTAAAACTATAAATCTCGTAAAGGTCCGTACAAAGAAGGTCGAGTATCTTCGAAAAAAAAAATTATCTAGCTCAACTTTAAAAGTAAATAACCCTAACGTCAATTATATATATTGGAATAATGTAAATGAACTTGTTGATCGACAAGGAAATTATTGCTATTACAGAAGAATTGAAAGAAACCATTATAATTATATTAAAAAAATTAGTAAATATTAATGTATCACATTGTTAAAATGATAAATTTGGAGGTCATATTTTAAAAAGATATATAGTAGATATACATACCTTCTTTAGAAAATCAAATACTCAAAAATATTAAATACGAAGTATTAAAAAAATTCAAAAGGTGATAAATATACGGTGTGTCCGGGAAAATGGGAGAAATCTCACGGATATGAAAACAATACGTGGAAAAAGTACTACTAGTTCATATAAACTTTTTTCGTATAGGCCTCCTCTTTGGAGATATGGGCTCCCAAAGAGCTGCAATGAAATCAAGTTTTTTACACATAATTATTAACCCACCAGGTATATTTCAATTTCAAGAAAGTGTTGTAAATTACTCACAGCTGCAGGTATGGACTAGCTGTGACACTCATGATCCCATTTTTTTGCGCCCTATATGATGAGAACTTTGGACAACGTTTTTCACATACCTTTAACTATTGACTAAAAATTAAATTTTCTTCATTCATGTCGCTAATCATAACCGTTGTCGAAAAACCGTGATTTTATTTACACACCCTAACTTCTTCAGGTTGATTATGAAAAAGAGGGATTTTTGCCCTATCATTATAGTTTCAGTAAAAAGTTAAACTAACTGCTTAGGTTAAAAAGTTCCTAAGAGTGTTCAACATGGGCTTCTTGAAGTCTAATACACTCGCGGGCACGACGAATTGAGGACTGCTATACCCGCCATATTAACTCAGCATTGTTCTTTATTTGATCCCAGTAAAACGTGATTCTCCGTAAAAGTTTCTCCCTACTATCGACCGACGTTAGGTCGGGAGATCGAGGAGGCCAGGCAATAGATCCTTTTCTACCTATCCAATGGTTTGGATAGACGTTATTCAGGTGCTCCCACACAGCAACGCTGAAATGAGGAGATGCTCCATCATGCCTGGAGTATATGTTTTGGCGGGTTTCAAGTGATAAATGCTCTACTATATCGTCAGAAGCGTTCTGGAGGAACTCCAAATGAAGTTTTACATTCCGTCGTGTCGGCAATACAAATGGTCCAATCAAAAAATTGCCAATGATTCCTGCCCAGACATTAATTGATTGCAACTGATGTTGATGATGCGAAACAATAGTTGCATGAGAATTTTCATCAACCCATACATGTCAGTTGTGTAAATTTATGATACAATTTTTGGTAAACCCTGCTTCATCCGTGAAGAGCATAGTGCTAGTGAAGTTAACATTATTTTGTTGCTGATCCAGTAGCCAATTTGCAAACTGTATTCTACGGAAAAAATCTACAGGAATCAGTTCATATACTTTTTTCAAATGAAATGGATTAGCTGCTCGTAAAGACGTTCATGTAGTATTGTTTTCTCTGTATTAAACTGCGCTGATAATTTTCGAGTGCTCGTTGAAGGAGTGTCAGCTAATCTACAGCATTTAAAATACGCCATTTACGGCGTACGTACTGTTCTTCTCCGACCAGCATCAATACTTCTTTTCTCAAAATGTCTTAAAGTTATGGAGAAATTTAATAACATTAGCTTATTAGATGGAATTACCAATCATTCTCCCTTAGACGTTGGTCAACTTATTAAAATGTTTTCTGATCTGGATTCTATTCTATCGTGATATAACCTCCTGGCTTCTAAAACATTGCCTGATGCAAGACCATATATCAGATGCATATCTGCATACTAAATAAACGTATATTCCACATTTCGAATTATTTCACAATTAATTTCATCACGAAATCCAAAAATCACTAAATTAATATCCAAGTAAAGAATCAATGTATCAGCGACGTGAAAGTTGACAAGTTCTAAAATGCAAGATATTTATTTCTTTCGTACCTAGCAACGTTTGCAACAACAATAATTTGCTTTTGGTGCCGATAAAATAAAACGCACATTTTTTGCGAACCGAAATCGAACTGTAATTCACAGAATTGGACGTTTTTAACTAAAGAGTTAAACTCTAATTTTGGATCGGATTTTTTTTTATCATAAGGTTGAAAGTTGAACAACATTTCATAGGAACAAAGATGTATCTTTTATCGAAATATGCCAAATACGTGGTGTCAATAAAGTGACATTTTTTCGAAAACGGTTAGGATTAGCGACATGAATGAAGAGTACTTTTTAGTCAATAGTTAAAGGTATGTAAAAAACGTTGTCCAAAGTTTTTATCATACAGGGCGTAAAAAAAATGGGTTCATGAGTGTCACAGCTAGTCCGTCCCTACAGCTGTCAGTAACTCACAACACTTTCTTGGATAGTAATTAGATGGGTTTTACCTCGTATAAATCATATTAAAAAAAATTGAAATATACCAAGTGGTTCAATAATTATGTGTAAAAAACCTGATTGTATTGCAGCTATTTGGAAGCCCATATCTCCGAAGAGGAGGTCTATACGAAAAAAATTTAAATGAACTTGTAGTATTCCTTTTCCTATCTGGGAGATTTCCCATATTTTCCCAGACACCCTGTTGATAAATTGTAGAGATAAATATGGCATTAAATTAGTAATAAAACCAACGTTGTTAACATAATTTCCTTCACTTTAGCGACAATAGGTTCATATTTTTTATTTTTTTTTTCATAAAGCCACAGTCAATTAAATCACACTTTCTCCAATTACGATCCTGTTCCTTAATTGAACAATCATCATTTTTCCAAGCAAATATTTTTGCACCCCAGCGAAACATTTGCAAATATCATGAATAGGTAAATAATAAAATCCTAATCGGGCTAATACCTCAGGATTTAATTTTCCTTTCCAGACTTTGAATGTGGAAAGTCGTTTGTCGTAACGTCCATGTAACTTTTTATCAGTTCCTTTTTCAGAGGATGCTTAACACATATTTATTATGTTCTTAAGTACTTAGGTTTTAGCCTCGAATAGTAAACAATTTTGAAATAAACTTTTACCTTCAAGGGAAGATTTTTATAAATCATCTTCATTTTCTACAAACTACTGATAAAGGGGAATATTTTTCTGACCCCATGTTATGTATCATAAGTATTCGGAATTTTAAATTTTTTTTCATCACTAGAACTAAGCACTAATTTGTTTACTAATTCAGAAAAAATATTGTGTAGACGAGATCTAAACAAATATATAGTCCAGAATACTTTTGAGTTATTTTCTATATCTTTATAATATATATAAAATTTTTATAAAAAAATTGAACCGACTTCTAAAAGTGCGCTAAAAAGGGAAAAATAACTAAAAATTTTTATATGAAATTGAAATTTTTGAAGTCGGCGCCAAACTAATACCTGACAAAATGTGATTCGCATAAACAGATTAAAAATACTTTATTTGTAATTGCTTTCTTACCATAATTTGTATATATTAGTAGTTATTTATTTCATTTAGAAATAATTTGGCGCCGACTTCAAAAATTTCAATTTCATATAAAAAGTTTTAGTTATTTTTCCCTTTTTAGCGCACTTTTAGAAGTGAAGAATTTTTTTACAAAATTTTATTTTTTGATTTTTAGTTTTGAGTTCTTTATAGTATTCATGTACCTCGCAATGACTCCAAATCACCCTAAATGAACTACTAAAAATTCTTTGATTCTTAGAATTCTCCAAATACCAATGAAATTGTGTCAAACAAATATTTAGTCTGTCAGAGTAAATCCAATATCTTAAATTTCAAATTAATTTCTGATTGGTAATATAGGCCCCAAAACCTTCCAATATCGATATTTAAAGACTTTAAGACGTAAATTTCTTAGCCCGATATATTTTATATTGCATATTGAATTTGTACACCCGCAAGAACCCCGCAATATCAATTTTAGATAAAACCGGAACATGTAAAATTTTTAGTCCTTCACATTGTATCTTATCAACCTAATAGTTGTAAAAAATTAACTTCATATTCGTAATATACCACCTCCCACTGCCCTAATACAAAATCTAAAAAAATTTGAATAAGGTAAAATTTTCGACCCACCATATTGGATCCGCCATATTGAATTTCAAAAAAATAATTTTAACGTCTTAATCTAATCTATATCTAAACCCTTCAAAGCCCCCTAATACCAATTTTAGATGAAATCCAGAAATTTAAAATTTCTAAACGGTCATATTGCATCTGACGTATTAGATTTTCTTAAAATAATTTTATATTCGCTATTTACATCCTCAAAAACGATTCAGTTCCACATTTGAACAAAATCGAAACATGTAAAATTTTTTGTCATCTATATTGCATTCGCCATATTGAATCCTGAAAAAATACGATTAAATTCATAATTTACATCCTCAAGAACCCTCTATATTAGTTTTGGAGAAAGTCGAGATATGTAAAATTTTTAGAACACCATATTGAATCCGCCAGATTGAGATTTTAAAAAATATTTTAATTTCATAATTAACACTAACAAAAATGCCTCCATACTGACTTCAGACAAAATCGAGAGATGTAAAATCTTTAATCCGCCATCTTAGATCCGCCATATTAAATTTTTTTAAATAATATCAGATTCGTAATGTGCTATCCCAAAAACTCCCTCATATCAATTTTGAAATAAATCGAACAAAACTAATTTTTTATCCACCATATCGGATCCGCTATATTGATTTTGTTAAAAATAATTTTAGATTCGTCATGTGCGACCCCGAAAACTTCCCCGTACCAATTTTGGTTAAAATCGGACAAAATTGATTTTTTGTCCACCATATTGAATCCGCCATATTCAATTTTTATAAAATAATTTCAGATTCGTTATATGAGACCCCGAAAACTCCGCCATACCAATTTTGGAGAAAATTTGACAAAATCGATTTTGTTGCCCGCCATATTGGATCCGCCATATTGAATTTTTTTAAAATAATTTTAGATTCGTCATGTGCGGCCCCGAAAATTCCCCCGTACCAATTTTGGAGAAAATCGGACAAAATCGATTTTTTTGTCCGCCATATTGGATCCGCCATATTGAATTTTTTTAAAATAATTTTAGATTCGTCATGTGCGACCCCGAAAATTCCCTTGTACCAATTTTAGAGAAAATCGGACAAAATCGATTATTTTGTCCGCCATATTGGATCCGCCATATTGAATTTTTTAAAAATGTTATGAATTCGTAATGTGCGATCTCGAAAACTCTCCCATACCAATTTTGAAGAAAATCGGACAAAATTAAATTTTTTTGTCCGCCATATTGGATCCGCCATTTTGAATTTTTTTAAAATAATTTCAGATTCGTTGGGTACAACCCCGAAAATACCCTCATACCAATTTTGGAGATAATCGGGCAAAATTAATTTTTTTAGCCGCCATATTGTAAGCGCCATCTTGGATATTACTATATCAATTTCGTCCAATAAAATATAGGACCACAACTTCCTTTACATAACGTAAAAAATTTCATTCAAATCGGTGCAGCCGTTCCGGAGTAATCGGTGTACATACATAAAAAAATATATATATATATATATATATATATATATATATATATATATATATATATATATATATATATATATATATATATATATATATATACGCGACGAATTGAGAACCTCCTTCTTTTAGAAGTCGGTTAAAAATCTAATTGTTGTTTAATGCTGTTTTTCTTAATACCTGTAACTTTTTTAGCACACCACTTTCTGTTTTTACATAGTAAGCTTTTGCTTTCTATAGGTTCACAAGCAAATAATCTTTAAACTTTCCAACAACAGAATTTGTTACTGGCATTTTATAAAGGTTATTAATAGCATAATTTAAAATCTCAAATTTATCAATGTGAGATTTAATATCTTCGTAAGCATTATCTGCGTTATTTTTAAAATAAAGGAATCAGTATCTGTGTGTAGGAGTTTTATATTTTCATTGTATAAAGGTTTTAAAAAAACATAAAAAATACGTACATTACTGTTTTAGATCAAAATTTCCATAGTTTTACCATAAATGCTATTATTTGCTAATTTATATGAATTTTTCTGAAATTCATTTCAGATTAATTTACCAGTTTTGTATTTAGAATATTATATTTTTAACCATGGAAATGGGGTAAACCGTATACCCCGTGTGTTTTAATTAATTTCACTCCATATTGAATACATTGTTGTAATAATTTAATCAAAAATATTAATTTTTTCTATTTTTTTTTAAATTTTGAATAAGCTTAAAAGTTTTAAAATTTCTTGGTATATAATTTTCAAGACACAATGAAAATTCATTATGGAAGTCTGTAAATTGTTAAAGAATTCTATATCAATTTTCAACACATAACTTTTTTACTAGTTTTTGTGGAAGATATTAAGATATTACATATCCATAAAGGTTAGTTGCATCAAAGTACATAATATTTTTCGTTGGATGTGATGGATAATAACTTGAAAGAAATAAATTATTTGTTACAGATTTTCTAAACTTGCTGGTACTAATTCTTAACATACCAGAGTCAGTTAAAAACTTTAACTCGACCTAGTGTATCTCAAATAATTTATAAAACCTTGAACCTGGAAATGTGTAATATTTGATAGGTTCATGATTGTAAGTTCTAATGCATGTTTTTCTAAAATTTTGGGATATATCAACCAAGAGTAGTTGTACAATAGTAGCAGATTTAAGATAAATATCAAAATATTGACCAATTATATCACATTTAAATAAATTTGAGATATTTTTAGCTCTTTCATATTCTTCATCACTAATGTTATTCATCTGCTTAGCTTCTTATTACTTTTTTTGTCTTGAAACATGGTAAATTTTTCTTCGTCGATAAAATATTTAAGTATTTCTTAACATTGATCAGGTAATTTTGACAACCAATATGGTAAAAACTGATATCAGTCTATAAACTTAAAGTTGAAAAATTTTTATTTTTTAATGCCTGATTTTTTATCAAAATATTGATTTACTTGAATAGATTTATCAAATGAAATATATATTTTTTTTGAGTTGAGCAATGGCATATGTTCTTTGTCTGACATACATTTTTGACAAACAGATGGCCATCATAATTACACAAGTTATATAATATTATAGGAATAAAATTTGGTATCCTATAATTTAAGTTACATATAGAAGGTTCCAGTTCTCTATATTAACCTGTCAAATCGCAATGGTTAGCAACCTTTCTCGAAATTATAGGTTTTTCTCATACATGACAATCTGTATATTCATTACGCAAATATATATATATATATATATATATATATATATATATATATATATATATATATATATATATATATATATATAACTTTTTATTTTTTTAATATTTCATATATTTATTGTAGATATCTAGAACATCCTTTCCAAATAATTTGAGCACAATTATGACCCATATAATTTTGAAATTTTAAAATTGAATCATCAGATGAATATTTGATATAATATATAAATGGAAATAGAAAATGTTAAAATTTTTGCTCGGTATAAGAAACATTAGAATCTCAATTAATAACATCATTTGCTAATGGTTTAAAAATCCATTCAAAATTAGCATATATAATAAACGGCATTCCATTCTGTTTTTTACTATTCTAAAATTTTAAAATATACCCAGACAACGTTGCCATATTTATCAATTTTGATTTCACCTGAAGATAGATTTATCCTTACAAAATCACAATCAACTGTGTTATGTCTAATCAATAAGCAATAAAATATTGTCCATCACATAAAATTTCTTTTTCATGATGTTTAGATAATGTTGTAGAAATTAACCTAGGTAGATCTGAAATATAACAATAATAGAAATTTGCCTTATCATATCCAGTTAACAATAAATTAATGTGACTTTCTCGCTTACCATTTGTATAAAGATCCTTCAATTATTTACAGTTTATAGTTGGTTTCTAATTTTTTCCAAACCGCAAACATTAACCAAAATATTGTTTATTAACCGACTTCTAAAAAAAGGAGGTTCTCAATTCGTCGAGTATGTATGTTTTTTTTTTATGTACACCGATTACTCCGGAATGGTGGCACCGATTTGAATGAAATTTTTTACGTTATATTCAGGAAGTTGGAATTTTTTTGGACGAAATGGGTGCAGTAAAATCCAAGATGGCGCTAACAATATCTGTGTCGTACACAACGAATCTCAAAATAATTTAAAAAAAATTCAATATGGCGGACAAAAAAATTTAATTTTATCCTATTTTCTCCAAAATAGGTGTGGGGAAATTTTCGGGGTCGCACATAACGAATCCAAAATATTTATAAAAAATTCGATATGGCGGATCAAATATGGCTGCCAAAAAGTCAATTTTTTTCACAATTGGTACAGGTAAGTTTTCAGGGTCACACATAACGAATCTAAAATTATTTAAAAAAAATTCACTATGGCCGATCCAATATGGCGGATTCAATATGGCGGACGAAAAAATCAATTTTTCTGATTTTTTTTCAAAATTGATATCGGCAAGTTTTTGGGATCGTACGTTACGAATCCGAAATTATTAAAAAAAAATAAATATGGCGGATTTAAGATGGCGGATTAGAGATTCTACATATCTCGGTTTTGTCTAAAATCAGTATTGGGGGATTTTTGTTAGTGTTAATTACGAATATAAAATATTTTGTGAAAAATAAGCTGGTGGATATAATACAGCGTCCAAAAAATTTTTTATTTTTTGATTTTCTCTAAAACTGACATAGGGGGATCTTGAGGGTGTAAGTTATGAATTTAAAAGTATTATTTCAGGATTCAATATGGCGAATCCAATATAGCGGACTAAAAATTTTACATTATTCGATTTTGTTCAAAGGTGGGACTGAATCGTTTTTGAAAATGTAAATAGCGAATATAAGATTATTTTAAGAAAATCTAATATGTCAGATGCAATACGATGGTCTACAAATTTTAGATTTCCGGATTTCATCTAAATTGGTACTAGGGGTTTTGAAGGGTTTAGATTTAAATTAGATTAAGATGTTAAAATAATTTTTTTGAAATTCAGTATAGCAGATCCAATATGGTGGGTTGGAAATTTTACCTTATTCGCATTTTTTCAGATTTAGTAGTAGGGGGTTTTCGGGGTCGTTTATTACGAATATGAAGTTAATTTTTTTAAACTATTAGGTTGATAAGATACAATATGAAGGACTGGAAATTTTACATTTTCCGATTTTGTCCAAAATTGATATTGCGGGATTCTTGGAGCGTATGCAAACTCGCGTATGCAGTATAACATATATATCGGGCTAAGAAATCTACGTCTCAGGTTCTTTAAATATCGATATTGAAAGGTTTTGTGGCCTACCATATTAAAATTAATTTGAAATTTAAGATAGTTGATTTACTATGACAGACTACATATTTATTTGACACAATTTCACTGGTATTTGGAAAACTCTAAGAATCAAGTGGTTCATTTTAGGGTGATTAACAACTTTCGATAAAATGGGTACTTTTTTTGCCACCTTGGAGTAATTGCGAGGTACACTAATCTCGATTAGTACTTAGTTCAAATAGTTTATGGATATCATAATGAATTCAAAGCTAAAAATCGAAAAATGAAATTTTTACAAAAAAAAATTAAACCGACTTCTAAAAGTGCGCTAAAAAGTGAAAATTTTTTATATGAAATTGAAATTTTTGAAGTCGGCACCAAATTACTTCTAAATTCAACAAATAACTCCTACTATATACAAATTATGGTAAGAAAGCAATTACAAATAAAGTATTTTTAATCTGTTTATGCTAATCACATTTGTCAAATATTAGTTTGGCACCGACTTCAAAAATTTCAATTTCATATAAAAATTTGTTGTTATTTTTCACTTTTTAGCGCACTTTTAGAAGTCAGTTCAATTTTTTTAATAAAAATTTTATTTCTATTTAATTATCGTAGTGTTTTATTTTTAATTGACGTATCAATTCAATGCGTATATATTTTTTAATGTTTGTTCACACATAACTTTTAATGGACGTGAGGTAGTTCCATGCTAGGTTTTGTGCCAGAAGAATTTACTCTTAGGACCATAAATGACTTATTAAATGATCTTCCTGAGAATTTTTGCGGACGATATCCTAATATACCACTCCCATGTGAACTTCCACAGAACTGAATTGCTAATTCAGGAATGTCTCGACAATCTTAATAACTGATCAAACTCAGTTGGACTATCGATATCCACTTTTAAGTCGGAATCGGTTTATTTCACCAAAATCAGAAATTGCCTTAGAATTTCTGACCTCCAATTGAGCAACTCCCCCATCCCTAACCCCCATATCACAAGTTTCTCGGACTCATCTATGGTTCTTCCCTCACATGGAAGCCCCACATAAATTATCTAATCCACAAATGTTCGGCTGACCTGTCCATGTTAAGAATGCTGGCTGTAGTCAGATGGGAATTCCCTAGAACTTCCCTCCTAAAAACCACCGTACATTGACACTTTCCAAACTGGACTACGGATGCGTTAAATACAGCTTGGTAAATGAAGGTCAGTTACACCGACTCAACTTCATTCATCATAAGGGACATAAAATAGCAGTAGGAGTCCTTCGTATAATTCTAGTGAGAAGTCTATATTGCGAATCAGAACTATCATCCCTTTCCAATAGAAAACAACTGTTTCTAGCAAAATATGTAAATAGCCTTAAGTTTTGTTCTTATATCTCACCGTGATCTATCTCTCCAATACTCCACCTCTTCCCAACACAAAACAAACTGCTCCTATGCAAGATTTAATCAGTTATCTTCCAGACTGTCACTTAGCACTCCTCAGGTCATTCCCTTCAACATGTACAACTTTCCCCTATGGAATCTTCCCCCAATCAACGTAAACTTGTCACTAACCAGATACCCCAATGATAAATTTAATAACTTATTTCTTAACAAACAATTTATCTCAATAGTCAACTCAGTATATAAAAATCATCTCATAATAGGACGGATCTAAAACTTCTGAATATATAGGCTCCGCCTTTTACTGTCATATAAAATCTATGACTTTCAATCAATATCGGCTAATTTTATGGTCATCCTCAAGTCCACGGACCTTATCCTCTCAAATAACACTACTAAATGGGTTATCGCCTCTGATTCCCTTATACTCTAGACTATCGAAAGAAACTTAATACAAAATATAAGAATTTCCTTCATATGGACTCCCGTAAAATAGGCATAAGGGGAAACGAAAGAGTGGACTCTCTGGCCAAATAGGCATACTTATCAAATCCTACTTCAGTCGACTACAAATTATTCCAACTTGACATCCACAAGTTTACAGACGCTCTAATCAGAAACACGACCCAGCTTGAATGGGACCTATTGGAGGAAAATGTGAAACTTCAGGTGGTCAGAGAGAACTTCTTCGGCAAGGAGGATCTCTTTCAGATTGATAGTAAAACACTAATTCTTCTTACTAGATTAAGAATCGGACATTCTAGACTTACGTATGGATTTCTCATAGAAAAATTAGAACCTCCCGTACGTCAAAACTGCGGATTATAATTGACTATTAGGCACATTTTCTGTTCCTCTCCACAATATGCCCCACTCCTGTCCTCATTGAGCTCGACTGTCTCCTTGCATAATTGCTTACGCAAACGCCACTAAAATTCATAGATTTCTTAAAATAACTGGATTAATGGATAAGATATAAACACATATCATTTGCATTAAAAAGCCCCAGATGGTGACGTGTCTTAAATTAATATATATCTCTCTCTGGTGATACTGGGTTGCAGCTAAGATATAACGTTCCGTCGTGAACAGTTGCCATCCATATCGTGTATTTAGTTTTGTCTGTATTGTTTTCTATCTTAAATTGTTAAGCTAGTTGTAAGTCATATTGTAAAATACGAAATACAAAATACAGATGTTTTAAAATCATTTGTTTCATTATTTAGTTTCCATTTTTTATATTTAAGAAAATATTATTGATAGCCGATAGCCTGTAACTAACACACGCAAATCAGGGTTCTGTTTCCCTACTGTAACAAGCTGTTTGGTGCAAGAGGGCCCTCTACTAAATTAATCCAGAGGATGGCTCCTGATATGTGGTGGATATCCTGATCATAGGACAGGCAAAGCGTTGAATATTTCAGAGAATAGTTAGCAGCACCGATGGGGATATCTCGACCGGGAGAATTTAGTGTAATTAGGGGATATCCTTAAGTTAGGGATCGCTTGACCGATGAATGTTTGACCGATGGTTGTATGCGAGATATATATCCACCTACCGATGCACCGGTGCTTTAACAGTAAGACATCCGTGGATTGCTATATTTAAAAATGTCATTACACTACAATAATGGCCGTTATCTACTGTAATATATTAGTAAAATTACTTATTGGTATTGATCAAATACGTCACTCTTCTTCATGACAATGTGCAAGTCTGTAAAGTAGCCAAAATTTAATCCATTCTCTGAAAATATCACTTATTTGAGGTGGATTGTCTGTGGTATGGCACAGACTTAGTTGTGTTTGAATTTTTTTTATTCAGAAATTTAAAAAAGCTGTTTTGCAGACCAGATAAATGAAGATATATTTTCATTTTGTATATTATAAAAAATTTTAATATTAGTAATTTTATTATAGAAAATTTATTTCTTTAATTCCATTTTATTTATGATTCGTCATAACTTTTTTCTCAAATTATAAAAATAATAAAATATATGTAAGTATATGATGGAAATTTTTCCCTTTTATTATCTTATTAATTATGAATATTTAGCTTTTATCTTCTTAAACAAATAATTTCCGAATAGATTTATATACTTCGTTCGCAATAATGTTAAAACAAATTTAGTTCCACTAGTGCAAATAATGCAAATAAATATCTTTGATATGGGAAATCCGCATTGGTTTTGATTCGGAAAAGAAATTTGGGTTATTTGCAATAGTTAAGTCAGTTCATCTCGAAGTCCTTAAAACAAGGTATAATAAATGTAAAATTTGAATTACGACTTTAAAAATATGCCCATTTTAATTAAAGGCAACGAATAGATAATCAGTTACCTCTAAAAATCTCAAAAAGTCGAAAAAATTTTGGCTATATATAATTTGGTCATTAGTTTCAAATTTTTCGACAAAAAAACTGCAAATTATCATTCATAAACGATTGATACTTCACCTATCAATAATTTATTGTTTATTTCTTACCACTCGGGAGTGTGTCGTTTGTACTGTCGATGGTTTAAAAGCCAACAAGATCCTGCCTACACTTTACGGTATGGATATTTTAAATAGGCTGTTTTATGTGAGTTTCGCTCTTGATTCTTTAGAGCTTCGAACCATTAGGTGGTCGAAATGCGTATAGAGAGAAAACCAGAGTGGAATATGTAAAGAACAACTGTCTTTTCTTCTTATGACCGAACAGTTTATTCTCTGCAACTTCCTTTCTTGTTCCATCTCCATACTGCCTAATAGTCTGGTCAGTAGAGCTATAATGAATCAGGCGCAAAATTTACCGAAAACACATTACGGAATGGGTATTTTAAATAGACAGTTTTTTCTATTCACCTAATGGTAATTCAAACTAGTGTGGAGAGAGAACAAAAGTGGACTTCGTAGAGTATAAACTGTTTGCCACTTTCTTAACAGTCATAAGTAGAAAATACAACAAAATTGATGTTGCAGATTGAGAATCAAAAATTAAATTTTTTAATTAAGTATGACGGACTACAAATTTTACATTTCCCAATTTCGTCGAAAATGGGTATTGGGGATTTTTAGGATCGCAGATTACCAATTTAAAATTATTTTCATGAAATTCAATATAGCGGGATAAAATTTTTACATTTTTCCCATTCCTTCGAATTAAGAGAATTTTTGGAAACGCATAGTACGCATTTAAAGTTTTCCTTCCTAAAATTCAATACAGTACACTAAATTTCTGATATATCTAGTTTGCTTCAAAATTGGTACTTTTTTGCAATATTGAAAACATTACATTGGTGGGAAGGACTCTACAACTTAAGGGGACAGTTAAGTACCTAGGAGTAATTCTGGACTCACGACTGAGCTGGAATGGTCATATTGAGGCTCGATCCAAGAAAGCCATATGTGCTTTCTGGGCTTGTAAACAAGCCTTTGGGTGTACATGGGGACTGACACCTAAAGTGCTATTTTGGATATATACTACGGTGATCCGCTCCATGATAACGTACGCCGCTATTGTATGGTGGCGTACAACAACAAAGCGCAAACACATTCTTCAACTTAACAAAATGCAGAGAATGGCTTGTGTGGGAATATTGAGTGAGATGAGGACTGCTTCCACCAGGGCTCTCGAAATCCTGGCGAACCTGTCTCCTCTTCACTTATACATAGAGAACGAGGCCCTGAAGACTGTTTATCGTCTCAGTTGCCTGGGACATCTTGGAATTGGAACGAGCGGCTACTCAGGTATCTGGAAAAGAACGGTAGAGAGGTGTCCATCACTCCCCATGCGGACAAAATACATGACGCCGCTTTTAAAACCCAACCTATCCCTGGAGATATTTCAGCCAAGTAAAGATGATTGAAAGGGAGAACAAAATCTTCCGAAAAATGGATCCTGGTAGTATAATGATGGATCTCAACAAGATGGAAGAGCTGGAGCCGGAGTGTTCGGCAGGATCGCGGGAGTCAGAGAGTACTACCCTCTCGGACAATGTGCGACAATTTTTACGGTGGAAATTTATGCTATTCTACAGTGTGTCCATCTTTGTGAGAGGGACATAGACAGGAATCGAGTAATAAATATATGCTCAGACAGTAAGGCTGCGATATTGGCACTGAAGTCCAGAGTCGTGGCTTCGCGACTGGTGTCTGATTGCAAGGATGTACTAAATGGTATGCGTAAGAAAGGTTGCACAGTCAGACTCGTATGGGTCCTGGGACACTCGGGCATACGCGGGAATGAGAAAGCGGACCGTCTGACAAAGTTGAATTGGGCGACTTAACCGTATGGACCCCAACCAGTATTACCTGTCCCAATTGATATTGGCAAAAAGGAATTAAAATCGTTGCTGGAAAGCAAATTTTTTAAATCGTGGAGGGGAGCTCCTGGAATGAGGTGTGCTAGGGAACATATAACTGAGCCTAGTGCACGGCGTACTAAGGAGCTTCTCTTCTTGGGAAGAAAAGAGCTGCGAATTGTGGTGGGATTGTTGACAGGACATTGTCACCTCAGGGGCCATTTTCATAGAATCGGTGTCGAAGACAATTCGACATGCAGATGGTGTTTGGAGGAGGATGAAACTGTTGGACATGTTCTCAGAGAGTGTCCAGCACTCAACGGACCGAGGCAGAGATATTTCGGAGATACAGTTTTGTTACCGGAAGCAGTTAGGCAAGTTCAACTAACGAGGCTGCTTGAATTCGCAAAAGCGATCGGCCTCGAATAACCTGCAGATATGGTGGGATGTAAAGGGCCCAATGGAGGCCTGGTATTACCTCCCCTTTCATTCAAAGTCTGATGACATTCGTGAGCTCTAACCTGAAGCCAAAAACTTTGTCCACTCGGTCACTATGATTATCATTACTTAATATGCGTTTATAACTTGCAAATAAGTTACGATCCAGTGGTTTGGGTTTATTCATGGTTTAAGTTAGTTTGTTGATTTTGTTACTGTACTTAGGTATATATTAATTCATATTATTCATAACTGTTTTATCATCCAAATGAGGTTCTGTCTGTACCATGCGCTAATGACAACAAAAGACGGTATTGTGCACGCAGTATTGAAGAAACATGGAAAAAGAGGGCGGAATTCTTCAACCTACATGCTGCATCATGACAAAGTATCCTAAATACTATGAAACTACACTAAATCCTTTCCTAACTGAGAAAGGTAAATTGGCATCGCCCATTCCTAACTGCCCTTAAATCCTTTTACACCATAAGTTTTTAAGCCACTTGTTTAAAATAATTACATAATAGTTTATGATTTGTCTTTATAATACTGAATGTGTTTTTGAATGATTTTTTCCACATATATACATATATATATATATATATATATATATATATATATATATATATATACGGAATATATGTGGAAAAAATCATATAACATATATATATATATATATATATATATATATATATATATATATATATATATATATATATATATATATATATATATATATATATATATGTTATATATATATATATATATATATATATATATATATGTTATATATATATATATATATATATATATATATATATATATATGTTATATCGTAGGTTTTCACGGATGGTGGAATGTGTACTGGTGTTTTTTGCGGTTTTCAATCCGTTCGTCAGTTTCACCAACATCTCAGCTGGCATTTTCAAGTGATGCTTCCTCGACGGCTGCTCGAAGAAGCATCACTTGAAAATGTCAGCTGAGATGTTGGCGAAACGTCGTGAAGATATTTCTACTGACGAACGGATTGAAAACCGGAAAAATACCAATATAAACACACACACACACACACACACACACATATATATATATATATATATATATATATATATATATATATATATATATATATATATATAATGTATGGTAACTCCTTTGGACTAGGTTTCAGATTAAGACTACTATTCTGTGCTTGACGTTTCGCCCAACGTAGTGGGCTTTTAAAAGTATGATTTCAATTTACTTTTATCATGTTTCTTAGTTCAAGTCAAGCACAGAATAGTAGTATTAATCTGAAACCTAATTCAAAGAAGTTACCATACATTTATATAGAAAGATGGTTTAAGAAAAATTTAGCAAATTAAATATATATATATATATATAACCTTTATTGTTGAATGAAATAATGGTTACAACTTAAGATATGGCACCGGTACTCGCAAATTGCGAAATATGTTAGTTGGGACGTTAACGAGTTCGAGACCCAAATAAAAGTTTAGTTTCTGGTTATTCTGTTATTCGCTTAGGAAAAATAAAAACTTCGTGAGGTTTTTATTTTTCACATTTTTTTAATTTATACACACTAAAAAATGATTACGTCGGCAAGAACTAGATTTTGTTGATTCCATCCTTCATAAATTGTACTTATACAAATATTTACTATTTCAATGTGCCTTTATTACTTCTGTAAACGTTGTTTTTCAAGAAAATCATAAGGTAAGATAGTGCACTGCAAATTTTTATGTCGGTAATTTTTATAAAAAAAAATTGCATATCTTCCGAATCAGCTTATATTTTGTCGTCAATGTCTCGCAAATCGCCGAAGTTTAAGTTTAATAAAAATAAAATTATTTGTCTTAATTGGTATTGTGCGATGTTTGACAAGGAACAATATTGCAGCGATACGTACTAAGCAGTCAAAGTAGAAAAATGTATGTTTTTTGAATGTCTCTAAAAAGAAGCCTTTTTTATGTATGGCCGTTAACGGAAACGTAAAGAGCTAGTCTCTGCGAATTTCATTCTGGTTTTTTCTCCGTACGCATTTCGACTAATCTGTGGTTTTATCAGTGGAGCTGTATCAAACTGTAACGAAATTCACAGAAAACAACTGTCCATTAAAAATTACCATTCTGTGATGAACTACGTGGCCAAATTATCTTTGCCTCTCTGTTCTATTCTGTTCACAATTGCCTGTTGTAGATCTATTCTGCTTTTGATGTCTCCGTTTCTAGAGGTCCCATCCATATTACTGTTGAATTTGTCCTATATAAGTAGCCAGAGTGAAATTGTAATAACGGTCTACTTTTTCTTTAACGGTCTCGAAAGGAAAAGGTAGTACTTTGGTGTCACTTAAAGCCTTTAAAATGCTCTGTTTTTAAATTGTTTACTTCGCTGGAGTATACTCTTATCTAGTGTGGTTTATCTGTTGTGTCTGGTATTAAATCCGTAGATGCATCATTCTTCTGACAAATCAAAAGATGTCGATTTTAAATAGGTTCTTTTTTGTAGTTTCTCATTTCTATACAGCTCCCCTCACATTATCGCAGTTAAAATTAATCAACTGTAATTGTGAAAACTCATGATTAACAATTAATTAATTGTTAATGGCCAGTTCCCACAATTAACAATTAATCAGTTAACAATATTATTGGTGTATTTGAATAAAAACTAACAATTAAAACTTAATATTGTATCAAAAGAGGAGTGGCGCCAAAATGAAGTGTAAGTTAGGAGTATTTATGAATAAATGTACGCAAGGTAAAGGTATGTAGGAAATAAAAACTGCTATTTTATTTGAATTAAACATGATGACCCTTTAGATGATAAGTTTAATTATGACAATAATTTCTCAATAATATTTAAGTATGTTTTGACAGTCACTTACTCATCAATTCAAGTTTAATATTGACAATCACTTCTCTCCTTAAGTTTAATTTTGACAATCACATATCAGTTTAAGTTTAATTTTAGTAATTTATTTCTTATAATAGTTAAGATTGCATTTCAACACCACCCTCTTCTGAAACGTCTGAAAATTGGTGACTCTTTCGCGGATTACTTATTATGGTAAAGGAGAAAAGTCGTTCAACTGCTGCTGATGACGGTAAAGGCGTTTTATATTTAATAAAAACAGGGTGTTTTTATTTCAGTATATCTATTAAGTAGCTGCAGTTTCTGTCTTTCCTCTGCAAAAAATGCAGCATTAAAAGTTCTGCTTTTGTCAAAGGAGCATCAAAGGAGAATCGATTAGTTTCTGTTACATTGTCCGAGTCCGAATCAGAATCAAAATTGAAAAAGACATTTTCTTGATTGTTTTAAAAACCTTTAAGATTTTTGTACAATCCGTAGGGTCAGTATAAGAACACCTTTTTGTCTTTGGTTAGTGAAATTTGCTTAAGCGTGTCATATAGACTATTCCATCTGGTTTCACCAGGGCAGCTTAAGGTGTGTTTTAATATATCTTTATTATTTATAAATATTTCAGCTGATTTTGCTCGCCCTGCAATTTTCCATAAAGCATTAGATTTTTTCACCACTCTGGCATGTATTTCTAATAATGAAGTATTTTGTTCGCTTAAAATCTTATTATTGCACATAGGTTTAATGTGTGAGCAGAGCACCGTAGATGTGCAGGCAGCAAATAAATGTCCTCAGCGTTGGGTGCTTCTTCCTCTTTAGCTTCGGATTCAGAAGTGTCTTCAGTCGAATGACTGTCGGTGTCGGATATAATTGCAGAAGAATCATCTTCAAGATCAGTACTAGTAAGTTTCAAAACGAATATTTTAAAAGCTTTTACAAAATTGCTGCCATTATCAGTTTCTGGCGCAACTATTTTATTCGCATTGAGGTCAAAATTGGCATTAATTTCTTGAACTATTTCAGATATAAGATTATAGCTATGAATTTCTTAGAATCGTTGACAAGCTAACGCCACCGATACTCCTCGTAGATCACTTGTAATCCAGTGTTCTGTTACGCCAATGAAACTTATCTTTTTACTAGACCAGATATTTAAGATTCTACACACATAGTTAACTTCTTTTATCTTTGTTATTTGCTTTTCCTTGTAGTTTTCTATATGGGTTCGTCGACTAATTACAATAAGACCCTTTTCAGATATTTCTAACTCTGAGAAAATTATTGCAAAAGATGGATCTTCCACAGCACATAATGGGATCATAAAGTGGATAAAAAATTTCATGTTCTCATCGAATTGTTTTTGCATAAGTTTTGATTCGTCAGGTTTATTTTACTGATTTTGGTCACGCTAATACTGTCATGTTTTTTTTTTTATTTCGTCTATTCTCTTTTTCTTTATGTACGTTTTATACTCATCGATGTTATTATATCTTTTGACTTTGGTTTTTTAATTTTTTGGACATCTCATACACAAAGCCATAACCTTATTAGCTGTAGATTCTTCTGGTAAATACTTGAAAAAAGTTCCATCCAGTAAATTATGACGCAATTGCGAAGATAATGAGAAGGATCCGACGGTAGAGGTTTCGAAGGGCACGAAGGGTGACGTGGGTGATCCTGGGTCCAACGACTCAATGGTGTCCGAAATATTAGAGCGACAATAATCAATAACGTAACAGTAATAACGCACAGCGACGATGCGCAGGAGATAGTTGCGGAAACGAAACTGATTGAAGTAAATCGATGTAAACACACAAATAAGTAAGGATTGTTACCGGTGTTGTGAAACAGTTGTGGGAGAAGGGAAGTGATCGGACAGGAACGCGCGTGCATTGTTATTAAAGAGTATATAACGACACGTTTTGACTTGTAAAGAAATGAAGATTAATTAATATTTTCATAGATGAGGTTATATTCTCAAAGCGAAAGCAAGACATGAAGATGAACTATACGTTATCTATACAAATATCTATTCACACAGATTTAAAGTGTCTGACGTGTCTAATAGAGTGACCAAGAAGATAGACAAGATAAACTAGTCGACAGAGAAACTAAGTTGCCAACAGCTCAGTGGTTAGAGCAGGCATACGTTAAACAGTGTGCCCTAGGTTCAAGTGCCTGTTGGTGCTTCATTTTTTCGAATCTCTTTCGCAATCTCACGTATGCACAGCTATGGCACTAGTATCGTTCATAACATCATGACGTGTCACAATTATTAAGTGATAAATTTCGCTTAATAAATGATTAAAAAAATTAAAAAATGATAGAGAGTGCCTATCTTATCTATTTCGAAGAGGAATAATTGTTAGATTTAATTGTTTTTTTGAACAATTGAAAGAGTTAACTGTGATTGGTTTAGTTGAAAGTTACAATTAATATACATCAATTCAATTAAATTAACTGCAACGTACAATTAACATTTTAATGGCAATTAATTTTAATTAAATTAAATAAATCCCATTTATTTTTTCAATCAATTAATCAATCGAGCGAAAATTTAATTAACTCTAGCCGAAAGACATATTGAGGGAGATACTAAGTGTAACTTTTGAGAGGTGTTCTTCAATAGTCCTATTAAATCGCCCAATCATGCCTTATGACTGACGACATAGAGATGTTATCCTGGCTTTATCGATACTAAGTAATTCGCAGAGCTTCTGAAAAAGCTTAGAAACAAAATTATGTCCTTGGTTAGAATTTAGCTCCAAAGAAATTCTAGATCGGTTGAAGATTTTATTGACTAAGACTTTAGCTACTGTTGAAGTCTTCTGATTAGGGTTGCCAAATATTTCAAGCAATTTACTGAAGTAGTAAATGTATGTATCTGTTTCTGGGAATGGTCCAGCTATACCAATAGGCATCCATTCAAAAAGTGTTCCAACTTCTTTATTTTCTCCTTAGATCTTGTGCTTGGACCTTAGCACATCTAGAGCACTGTCTGCATCATGATTTTACTTATTGACACTAGTTAATCCAGTCAAATCTTTCTCGAAGTTGCTCTAGAGGTTTGTTAATTCATAAATGAGCACCATACTTCTTATTATAAATTTATTCTAGGACCACTGAAACTTTGTTTCTGGGTACTACCCGGGTACTACCCACTGAGCCTAAAATGCCTTGAATGTGAGTCTTTTATCGGGATATCTTCTCAACTGCCAACTTATTGCCTTTAAGTTGAAAATCATTTTCTTCAAGTTGGCCTATTCTCATCTGAGCTATACTTTACCCTGGATCAACGTCAAAAGAGACTTTTCGAATAGGAAACCCTCCAAAATTACCCTCACTCCATTCGTATACAAGGTAGGTAGATAAAGCGAGTTGCCAGCGGAAAAGGAGTGTGGAGGATCAGAGAGATCTAGTTTCTGCTATAACGTGAAGTAAACATTGTTTTTATTATTTGGTTCGGCGAATCATTATTTTCCTCTTTGATAACGGTCCTTGGCACATTATAGGCTGCTGCTATTTCCAGAGTCCTATCCAACGCTGCAATACAATACCTAAACTTGCTTATACGCAACATTTCTTGATCTTTGATTCCACTAATAAAATACTGTAGGGTAAACTCCTTTCGGAATTCTTCTGTAGCTCTCGGGTAAGTCAGATGAATAATTCGTCGGACATCTGTTTCATATTCTTGCAAACTTTCTCCATTTCTCTGGTGTCTTGACTTGAGTTGTGACTAATATAACCGACCCCATGTTGATCTCCAAATCTTCCTTTCCAATGCAGCACTAAGGATTATATATTATTTTTGTTCGGGTATAAAAATGGTTTACAATAACTGCCGTGCTGATCAACGAAGTTATGTGCACCAGCGGCAGCTTCAAATTGGCGTTTGTACATTATTCAGGATATTGGACCGTCGTAAGTTGGGGGTCTGATGTTCTGCTCAGTGGTTATTACTTTATGGAAAGGGCCGTGCTTCTTATTTTATTGAATTCTGTCTGAAGGTCCTTCATCCCATAGTATCTAATTTTGGTGTATTTTTGACTCTATTCCGTCTACGATTTGCTTCACTTCTTGTCGCACTTTTTCTGTATCTTGTTGCACAATTGATTTAATACAATTTACTTCATAGCGTACTTCTCCTATGCCCTCTCGCATTCCATCTATCTCTTTCTTAAACTTTTGGATTTGTCCCAGTATCATTTCATTAAAATTTTGCTCTTCTTGTACAATGACCGCTTATATTCATTTGCAAAATCTATCTTCATCTTTAATGCGACTTCTTCTTATTTATCTTTAAGGCGACGTTCTTCTTCTTCTTGTTTTTCTTTTAGACAACATTGTTCTTTTTTCGGCATTCTTTTTCTTTTTATTGACGTTATTCTTCTTGCTGTTTTTATTGAAGGTGACATTCTTTTATACGTTCCATAAAATCAAGCAACGTTTCATTTATTTGCTCTATTTAGACTGTTTGTTGTCTATTATGTTGTTGGAAACCCGGTTCAAATTTTTTTTTATATTAAATTTTGTGTTTCAAAATAGAACGTTTTAGAATTTTACCGAAAATTCTTCTTACTTGCTGACAAATCCAATAATGAAGACCGTTTTTCCTATCTCTCATGGTTAACAAAAAGAATTTTCCGGAAATGCGGTGATAATTCGTACTTTTGACACCAATTGCTACGATTATGTGTCTATTTTCTCACTGGGTTTGAATAAAATACAACCTTTTTCACTAATTACTTTCAACTCTTTATCAACTACTTGTTAACTTTCACTATTAAATCACAACTAACTAACTTTAATTCTATTTATTTTTCAATATATATCTATAGAATGCAGCCGATTAAAAATCTAGAATTCCACTAAAAACATGTATAATAATGATGAATAATCGATATAATATTTTTATGAGGACATGACTGAACCTAGACAGTTCTTTGTCTCAATATTTGTAGAATGACGCGGCCGAACTCTCATAGTCTTTCCTTACAATATATATAAGCTTTTCTTTAAAGTTGTGTATCTAACAAAATTCAAAGAATTTAAAACCTTCGTTTCATTTATGGAATTAGAAAATATGATCATACAGTTCATAAAATTCGGTATCTCCGTTGGTTGCATAAGTCATCTAGGACAACCTACATTTTACTTTATATATTAGATCATAAAATCCTTTTGAACAAAAAAATATCTATTTGAAAAAGTTACGTTCAAAGCTGACATTCAAATTAATGACCGATTTAGAAAATGGTTATTTCCTTTTGACCATTAAAGATCACTATTTAAAACTTTATTTAGTCTTATCACTCTGAAACTAAAGTTCCGGACGAATACAAACTTTGAAATCAAACTGCCCTTCGCAGAACAATATCTTGTAGCGTGTGTGTAATACGATATATACTTATTTAAACTTTAACCTAATGTAACAAAATGATTTGTCTAAACTCCCCTCCAATTCCATCTCCATTTTTTGTAGGAGATGCCCCTTGTAGGGATTTTTTTTCAACTGCGTATGTTTATTTATGTGGATGTACGTAGAGGTAAATATTTTAATATTCACTAACGAACGAATTAAGGGAAAAATCAAAATATTGTAATTAAAATTTTATTGGGAGTGGTTATCTAAAATTAAAACTTACATTCAAATGTCAATTACATCGGTCTAGAATAATACTTCAAATCAAAAAATAAAATTGTTTACCTCTGCCAGTCCTTAACCGGCTTAAAAATTAGCACTACTTTAAAATGATGTTTTTTTTTATTAAAAGAATGTAAAACATGAGTCACCCAAATTTGAACAAAAGAGTAATTTACAACTCCCGTCTTAATATTTCACTATAATATCAATAATATTAGCTAGATTAGTTTGTTTAATCCACAATATAATTTTTAGGATTAAAACAATAAAATTCGATTTTTTTTTTATTAGACTAATATTTGATGCCACATAGAATTCGCGAATATATATATATATATATATATATATATATATATATATATATATATATATATATATATATATGATAACTATATACTAAATAAAAGTATCACTAAAATTGCACCTTTTTGAAAGTCTTTCTAATTTAGAAGAAATATATTCGTATTTTTCTATTTTCCTTTCACATAACTAATTATATACATTCGCGAAATCTGCAATTAGTCATTTATGGAACGTCCTTAAAATAAGTAGTACTAGCGTTAGCTATAATAATCTTTGGTAGTACAAAATATGTACAATATATACTTAGTTTTATAGATTATAAGGAACAGCTTCTTATTAGGGTCTATTGGAAAAAAATACATACATACAATAGGGAATTTCAATAGACCCTAATAAGAAATAGTTTGTTCTAAGCCATGAAACTAGGTATATATTATGAAACGAAACTTTTTTTTAACTTTAGTATAATTCCAGTACTAAAAATATAGGGCAGCACTAATAAAACTTGGAATATTAGAAAGCTGAAATTATTTTGTAATCATTATAGCTAAATATATTTTAAAAGTAAGAAAGTACATTTTTAATGATTTACGAAAACTTGAAATAAAACTATAAAATAATACGTACTTTTATAACTAATTAAAATTACGACAGTCAGTGAATATCTTATCAAAACATAATTTTTATTTTAATTGCTACGTTTACTTTCTGTCGTGCTACTGATCTTTAATCACATTTAATTTTATTTTATTTTTATTAAGATCAACAAATATCTTAACAAATTAATACACTCCAGTTATAATGTACAATGTTTAATTAACCAAAAAGACCCTTTTATCTACATACTTTCAAAAAAAGTGGTCAGCATACTTGATGCGTAAAGTGTCAGAATTCGAAAGAGTACATAAACAAATATTAAGAATTTTTAAAAATTGCTAGGAAATTTTGTTCGTCACTAGTACATAAGATCACATATATACCAGGACTAGTATTTTAATACAGATACTAGACTCTAAAAAAGTGATCATCCCGAAATTCTAACGCCTATATACATATTCTTATATTACCTTATTTGGTATTATGTTTAAAAATACCCCTGTCTATTTTCTACAGACATCACATAATTATTTCATTAATTCTATTTAAATATTTTTACAAAAAAATATCGAAAATTGATGACAATCTAAGACAAAAAAAAGTAAAATAAATTTTAGTAGCAGTGTTATAAAAATTATGATTTTAGTGAACATTGTAAAAATATTTTATTAAGTAATTAATATTCCAGAAACAACACATAAAAATAACTTCACACTTACAAAGTCGGATCAACTTCTCCCTGAGCTTCAGGATCCACCATAGGTCTAGCACTCATTGGTGGTCCAGGATACTTTCTTGTATCCTGCTCTCCAAACTCCATTTTTGTTAATTTAGCTGATATAAACTTATATCACAGAAGAACACGCACGATCCCCAATTCTCCCGTTGACCGGTCGATTTGCCTTGCAGGAAAATCAGGACTAAGAGGCGCAGGATCGATATTCTGCGAATAACTAACGTAGGAGGTGCTTTCGACTGATACTAAGGCTTGATTTACATGAAAACTAACGTTTTATAAGCTGATCAAAAGTTCAAGAGCGATAAGAGGTTTTAATTAATACAAATACATAAACTAAATTTATCATATTCGAAATGTTTACGTTTTTTTCCTTATCTTTAAACTTTAAATTTTGTTAAGTAAGAATAACTTAAATTATACTTTTTTTAAACTAAATCTGGATAAAAATCATTATGGACTAAAACTATTAAAGTTATTATATATATTGTAATGTAGTGTTTCAGGGATGGAAACATGTGCTTCAGTATTAATTCGGGAATCAATACTGAGCAAATTTGCTCATTTGGTTTACTGTAGAAACTTGCAGACATGTTGCTAGTTGAAGATCTGTGGACACGAGCAATAAATACAAAACATTCAAAGCCGTATAACATTTTTTAGAATTTTTCTGAAACGAAATGTTCCTAGATAATTTAAATTAGCCGAATTTAAATCTGACCGAAAATGTCTAATCTATTCTAGATAGTTTAATTAGATCAATAAGAGATTGAATTTCTTTATTATTGAAAATGAAGCATTTTTACTGTCAGTTCATGAAATTTTGCACAATTTTGCAAAATTTAGTTATATTTAATCCAATCCTAATTTTAGGGACATAGACTTATTGCTACAATAGTTTGTTCATTAGTTAAAGGAAAGTACCTGTTAAGTTTTTTTGTGACCATTATTTCTTACCTTACTTTTTTCAACTAATCACATAACAGCTGATATTCATTCTCTTATCTTGTATTATGAGGTGTGAGGTATCCAAATTTACTCTATTTGTTCAAAATTTTTAAGTAATAGATCCAAAATTAAAAAATTAATTTGCTGTCGGTTTAATTTCAATTATTTTATGGTTCTGTTAGATTTATTATATCATCTAACATTCAAGAGCATATTTCCAGTTAGCATTAGTGGCTTAGAATTGTAAAAAATGGTTCATAATAGTAAAGGAGGATAATTATTACATTTCTAACCAATAAAAAAAATGTAACATTTTCGCCTAGACCTGCTCGGTTTTTAATAAATATTTAAATTTAATATACGAAATTACATGATCCTCAGTAGGTAGGCATTAAGCGTACAAATAAAAGTTAAAACCAAAATCACCCTCCTGGTATACGAAATTAATAGGGATGTGACATGTATATTTTTGCAAATTTGAAATACATTTAGGTTTATTTTAATTTTTTTAATTATTGTACCCTTCAGAGTATTTATGAAATAACTTATATAGCTTTAAACCTTCATATTTATTTTATTATGAAACTTATTTCAGAACTTTATTCAATTTTTATAAAGAAAACAAACATGCTTTTAAATGAACCATCGCTTGTAAAATGTGACAGATTTTAAGAGACCCGTAGCTAACTGGAAACAGTTACAGTTTCGTCATGTCTGTCCATCCGCCCGTCTGTATGTACCAGACACGCTATCTATTAACCTAAAAAGAGACCTGAGGTGAAATTGGGAAAACATATTTTGGGTACTTACTCTTGTGCGAAAATTAAAAATGAAAATTTTTTCTCATTTACATCGAATAATCGTTGGATGGATCTTCAAAAATACAAATGTTTTATTCAAAATTTTTTATGTGATTTTCATTCGCGAAATAGGAGTCTCCTTGCCTTTTAAATTTTCCCGCTATAATTTTCCAACAGTAAATTTTAAAAATTTGAAAAAATTTGGTATAATTTCTCTAAATAAATAGATATACAAATAGGTTAAAAATTTACTTTTGTTTATGCGACCGAGTGGGGTACGTTCCCAAGATCTTTAGGAATGCAATAAAATATGACATTTAATATATTTTATTTAATTATCTCATTCAAAATATATAAGCCTCCAAAATAGCTTATAATTATAGCCCTATTTGACGAGTGTGAGTTTTGGCGAATAAGCCGTGCAAAACAGGGGATAAAACAAATATAAATTTTGAAGTGTTATAAGGATTACAAGTCGTATGAGGTTTCTTGACATGGAAGCCTGGCTTTTCACTGGGTTTATTCTCGTACTTCATCAACGTTTGATGAAGTACTAATTCTATGTTTTATTATTTTTAGTACATTTTCCCTTATTTTGTATTTGGTTTGTCAGTTTAATATGTACTACAACTTTATTAAATTCTGTCTTAGTTTGTTTTAGAGGTACGCCTGCCCCCCTTTTTTACACAATGGATCAGAAAAGAGCATAAAAATCACTGGCCAGCCAGACCAGGATTGAACCATAGTAGGCTTTCTTTAGCAATGACAGGTATAATGACAGGACACGTGTCCGTCAAAGTTCATCTTCATAAAATTAATGTTTACAATGGAGACTTCAGCTTCAGGCTGTGTAGACAGGACAAGGCAAAGGTAAAGCACTTTATATGCGATTGCCAGTCATTAAATCGAAAAAGATAACAAACCCAATATATATTTTTAATGCAAGTTAGTTCGATTAAGTGATGTAAACTAATTTATTAGTTTATTATGCTCTTCGACATAAGGGCCATCTTTTGTGATAAAATTTTACACGCACATGCTTCCAAAAAACTCAAAGATACTCATGCAACGCAATTCTAAAAAAAACTAACAATGGAAATAACTATTAAGTAACTCAACGTAATTATGTGTATGACACGCACTTAATTCGTTATTTTTTTAGATAAAAATATAGTTTAATATAGATACTAGACTCTCATTTAATTTTATTCCTTTATAGACGTCAAAGGTACGTTATTGTTGATACCTTATTTCCAGTTAATCACAAAATACGCTGCCTCAGAATATCAAATGTCTTACAGTATTACCATTTTCATATTCGTCAATACCTAGACGAGGTTTTCTCCAATAGATGAATTAGAATGAGAGGTGAAATTGAACTGTTTTTACTGAATCACCTAAAACAGAAGTTATTCCAATAAAGTCAACCCATATTCATGTTTTTGAGAATGTTAGAAGTCTTACGTAATGTAAGAGATGAATTTTATTTCCCTTTAGCATTTCGCCAAGAAAAATATGTTAGTAGTGAGCATTACCTGAAGCGCTCTATCTCCCCACTCTTTGATTTTGACCTTGATAGTGCCTCTACCGTTCTCTGGCCCCGCAAATTGACCGCGATATTCGACCTTGCGCCGACATGACCTTGACCTTAAAGAATGTTGCGTTTAGGGTTGTGCGAGACCTTGATTTTGCCTTTGCTCAAGGTCACCATAATTTTGCTGTAGGTTATCTTGTATGGGACCTTGAAGTAGTTATTTGTGCTTTGTAATAGTGTGATATAGGATGATCTTAAAATGGTTTTGACCTTGCAAATTCTTCTATAAAATTGTGTGAGTCTATTTACATTCTTTCAGTGTGAAATGTCAGACACGGAACTATCTAAAGAAAAAATTATAGAGCAAGTCGGCAGAGTAATTTGTTTATATCAAAGTAATTTAAAAATTTTGTGTGATTTTGAAAAAAAGATCTAGCATTTTTTCCTCTCGAATATTTAAGAACTTACGTCGATACACTGAGTTTATAGCAAATTTGGGATAAGCTGCCAGCGCCATGTCGGTGTGGTAAGGAACTACAGTTGAACATACCCTTTTACATTTGCTATGAACAAATATATCGTCATTATATAGATGGGCCACCACCAACAATAAAAATGTGTCGTGAGTGTAAAAATAAGTAAATAAGATGAATAGTGATTTGCAAGAGACAGTAAAAAATTGAGCGATGAGTTCACTGAAACGGCAAGTAATTACTTCAATGATACAATGAAAAGTCGACCAGAATGGGCGTTGCGCTATTGTGATTTGGCTCTGGAATATGAAAAGGCTGCCAATGCATGTCATAATTATTGCAGCAGAACGTTCAATTTACTAGAGTTTATTTGTAAAATAAAAAAGTTGAGATTTAGTGACTGTTTGGAAAAACTGTTTAGTTTCATTGAAGATCCGGTTGTGCTAAATGAAATTAGAGTGTAGGACTTAAGTTTAACGTAGTAGTAGTTAATATAGAAAGTTTAGTGAGAAAAATGTACGAAGAATTTTTAATTTCTGCAGCCTGTTCGGAATTTTACGCATATGAAACGCAAGATTTTCAATGACTACACGATTTGGTAAAACTCTTCTAGTGGCTTTAGACGATGACGGTGATAATAGCACATTCGAGACTTTTTTGCCAAAACGTGTGGCCGAAACACTGTCAGACGACATTGTAGATATTACGAGTAAAACTAAAGGGAAATACAAATAACTTATTTGGGGCAAGGTACTAGAGTTTTTGGAAACAATACCCGAACATTATTACGTTTTGGCTCATTGAAGTAAATTGTATGTAATGTTTGAAAAAAGGATGTAATTAAATTTAAAAAATAGTTGCATATGTCAGGATACTTACGCGTGTTCATTATTTTTGTTAAAGATGTCTGCTAATGCGACGACCGTCAACGAATGTGTAGATAGATACATATTTTGGTTGGGAAGAGAATTAAGAAATATGGCTCACGATATGTTAGATAGTGTAAATGATTGGCCGCATATTGAGGCAACCAAAGATCAATATAAGAAAGAGATCAGGGTGCCAATCAATTTTATGGCTGGGGCACACTTGTGCGACAAATTTTCATATGGTTCCATAGACATGGATACATTTTGTGCTGAACTGGTTGAAGAAGAATTAAAAGAATACCTTGTTAATATTCCACATTGATCTGGTGAGCTTGCTGCAAAATATAAATTGGTTCGTGCTACAGGAACAGCCCAAGATGTTGACGATCGAAATAGTGTCGGATGGGATAGAAAAAAATTTAATTTTTTATAATTTTTGTATTTGTGCAATTAAATAACTGTAAATAAATATTTGTTACAATCACAGTTTTGTTTTATTTCTTCTATAAATATACCAACCCAATAGATAATAGTCAATGTTTCTTTTTTCTCAGCTGAAATATACGTAGTGCAAATAAAAATAAAATTGTTTTGTTAAGATTTAAAATGAGTCGAGAAAATAACACAATTGTTAATTTGGTCGTCAGAAATGTAATGAAAAAATCATATATTACATCATATGGGTGGAAAAACCATAACCAACTTAGGCGAACCTAAAGATTATGACGATGCTGTGACAAAAAACTTTCTTAATAGAAAGTTTTACAATTTTGCAGTTATAATATGTGACATATTTAACAAGGATGTCCTCCCCCTGATATACAAAAATAATAGTGAGCTTACAAAAAAAATTTAAGTTATTCAGAAAATACTATATCATCAGCCTTTAAATGACTCATTAAGCGCACTGTCGTACGGCTCGACTTCAAAAAAAAAATCTAAAAGAAGGGAAAGTAGGTTAAAGAATAGGAGAACGCACTTCAAGTGGCATAGCCTTGAAGATAACGTCGTAGTCGTCGGTGAATTGGATCTTCCCTCCAAGAATATTGAAATGTCATTTATGTGTATGATGTTTTATTGTCATTGTTTTTAATGATGAAGATTTAAATAAAAAACTTTGTATTACTATATATTGTTTTTTTATTTTACATGTTAAATTAAAATTATAGTCATACAATATGTTATTTAAACAATATTAGCTTTATCTATCCAAGAGTTGAAGTGGTTGGGAAATCCTAGCCATTTGACAAACAATTGATCGGTGTAATTTTTCATGCGTTGTCTAAGGACCTTTTCTACTAAATAAACGTCAGGACTGCTTCTTTCTTGTAGTTCTGACTTTTAAAAACACCCTCTTATAGGCTGACTTTCTAACGATTTCAACAAGTGTGTAGGTGGATTTGTAACGTTAACTTGACCAAGAGGGCGTATATCTTTTCTCGATTAAGCTTTTGTACTTGCTAATACGCACAATGTCATCCATGGAAAACTTAAATTTTTTAGGAACAATTTTTAGTTAATCATATGCTTTAATTTGCGTTTCTTCTTGCACATCTGCGGGCTTCATTCCAATGGTGCGATGTTTCGAATGGTTATAGGCTTTTGTTATTGCTGATAATATGTGTATCCATTTGTAAGATCCTCTTGCCGAAAATTATTTATAGAAATTATTTTTAAGAGTTATAACTCGCTCAACAATTGCAGCCTTCTTTGTGCTGTAACTGGAATAATGATTTATATTATATTTTTCCCTCAGGGTTTGAAAGTTACTATTATAAAACTCCTTTCTTTGATCACCTTGCAAATTTGTTGATGTATATGATGCCTCTTGAAAGATGATTTTCATCGTACTTGTAACTTCTATACCTGTCATGTTTTTTATCGCGTTGGCATAGACAAATTTAAAATTGCAGATTATACAGACCAAGTATAATGAAAACCATCGTTTTCATCAGAATACTGTTGTATTTTAGCCAAATCAATTTGTGACAGATCTCTGTATCCTTTTATTATCGTACACCTTCGTATAAAATTTTTTCTAGCCCTTCTATGTAGTTCATGAACAATTTTAGTTTTTTCTAGACTGGGCTCCATATTATTAGTAATATTAAAGGTTTCATATCGAAGGAAGTACTGAAGAATATCTATTGAGTTTAATATATTATACCTCCTTTTCGTGATTCCTCTATGATTAACATAATTTTATTTTCATGTCCAGTATGCCCGGCCACTTTGGAACTCCATAACAAACGTAAACGGTCTACCAACTCTTTGGCTTTGTTCCAGTAGACATATTGAAATGTTTTCGAAGATAATTTCTTTTTTGTGGGTAACTGTAGTTTCTCGGAGAGATGTTTTCTTGTAAGACCACGACCTAATTTTGTGTCCACCATCAGATGTTTTTTAATTCGTAAATATTTGTTCCCTTTGCTCTCCAATAAACCATCACTTTTTTATAATTTTTGTAGACAGTACTGGTGGATTCCAAAATTTCCTTGTACGTTGAAAGTACATTATCACTTAATTGTGTTTTCTTGCTTAAACCTGGGGGTGTTTTAAGAAATAACAAGTCATAAAGTGCCGGTGATCCATTGTATTCTGCAATATTTTTCCCCTTTTTGTATAAGGCAATATTTCCATTTGGAAAAGGCACCTCTAAATTACCAATAAAATTTTTGGTACGATCTGTTTTGGAGCCAACACGTACACCATATACATTAACGTATAGAGATAGTTTTAAACATTTAAAGTATCGGAAGTTGCGGTGTCAGTGGATGCGAGAGATGTATTAGTTGATGTCGAGGGTGTATCAAACACCGATTGGCTAATATCCTCTTTTGAAATGCGATGCTGCTGCTGCTGTATAGGTGTAGAGGTTTGAAAGGAATGCATAGGTTGGGGAAAACCAGAAATTTGAGTCAACTGCACTGATGTACTGGGACTATGTGATTTTGTAGCTGTGGATAATGTTGCTGTTGTTGTTGTTGACTTTACTTTACCACATCAGATATAGTTGTCAACGGCTTAGAAGTGGATTCTTAAAATTTTTCCAATTTCACCACAGTTAATTCTTTAGCCGCTTTAATTTGTTTAAATTTTTTTCTAACGGCATTGGTAGCTTCCACTAGTTTACGTTTTAAGTCTATCGCGTTATTCATGATGTTAACAAAGAACGTTTCAACTATCAAATGAGTGCTTTTTCCTATTATGACAGTAATATATAGCTATCAAATCCTTTGCGATTTCACATCACTGTCTTTATCAGTTACTAAAAATCCATACTTATTATCCCAACATTTTGAGTACATTTCTTGGAATTGAGTAAAAGTTAGATCCGGTGAAACGTGGTCGGAAAATATGTGTTTCACGTTCAACTCATCTTGTTTAAACATAATAATAAAATTGGCATTGTCTCGCACAAACTGTTTAGGCACTCGCGAATATGTTTGCGCTAGGTAAAAGGAGTCGATAGTTTTATGACTTCCCATGCTAAAGTACGATCTTATAACATCTTGTTTTTCACATATATAGTTTGGTTTTGCATGGGACGGTTCCACAATATTACTGGAATCACTAAAAGCAAAGTAGCCTAAACCTTTGATGGGTGCTAAAATTTTCCTTAAATTCTCATATTTCGGTTGATACAAAGATTTCCAGGACATTTTCGAAACGTAGCCCAAGGGGGGTGTGTAAGCAACGAAATCATGATATTAGTTTTTTCACAATTAAACGGACCAATTAACAGACCGCGAATAGAGGAAAGAAGTAGAGGACCGTGTCTCTTCATTATTGTATTTTCAAATCCAAGTTCGACTTCTTCATTGAGATTATCAATAGTCAATTTGTTTAAGATCGATAATGCGTATGGTAGGGAAATTTGATATTTCATAGACAAATTTTCACAAAAACTGTCATTCAGATGCCGAGCGTCAAACGAAGTGGACGGTCTCACGTTTCCAATAAAACTGGACACGGTATTGTGAATTCGTTAATAAATAAATTTCCATTCGAAATACACTTACCCGGATATCAATATTGCGTACCCGGAACAATGTTGCGATCACTGAAAGCATTTCATCTAGCCGGTGGATTAAGAAAAATGACAGTGAAACAGCTAGAAAACATGCTCAAGGAAGTAATGATTGCATTAGCCCCAAAATGAAATTCAATTCGTTTGGGATAAGTCGCCCGAGCACCTCAAAAACGATATCGATATATTAAAATATCAGTGCGGTTGCAAACATTATTCCAGCAGCAATTTAAACGAGAATACGGCTGACGAAAGTCTAGAAAAATGTTTTGTTGTTATTACAAAATCAGCGATGTGCGCATAAAAGCAGAAAATTGCATAAAAACATCACTATCTTATGCAGTGAGAAAAGATTTGAAGATTAATATTTTTAAATGTTGCCGCTAAGAATAAAACCGAGATGTGGGATGTTTTAATGGTTAGTCATCTCTTATACGTTCAAACTAACAAAAACACACGAGTGTTTTAAGCGCCGATAATTATCCACCCAGCGAATTACATAAAGAAAACAAATAGGGTCTTGCATTGCTGGGATTTTACATACATACATACAATTCCGTATTTAATGTGGATGAAAGCAACAATAAATTTGCCTACATGAAGGAGGGTTACACCACCTAGCCGATACTATTGCAGATTCCACCTGGAGCTTATGAAATAGGTAAAGCTATGTCGGAGGCTTTGAAGAATTCAACTGAAGAAAAGAATGATGGAATCTTTTCCTTAGTCGCTAATAATAATACGCTGAAATGTGAATTAAAATCAAAATATACTATAGATTTCCGGGGAGAGGCGGGTATCGATAAATTGTTAGGATTTAGTTATACAGTGTTAAAAGAGACAAAAAGCACGAGTCAACCGAAATGGTGGAAATAATGAAAGTACGCATCATACGCGTGGATTGTAATATAATTTCCGGAGCATATATGAATTCTGTGGAAGGTCATACCTTATTCGAGTTCGATATCGATGTGGAGCCCGGTTACAAAATCAGTAAAGAACCACAAAATAATATTTATATGCCGTTAATGCCGGCAGGACGTCAGTTTATCGACTGCATTACTCTTCGCATCTTGGACGATAGCGATGATCTAATCAGTTTTCAAGGCGAGAAAATTAGAATTGAAGAAACTTTCATAGAAATGGGTTTTTGCTTCAATCGTCAATTGTGTATATTGTCGGCTAAGACTGGGAACCGCCGAAACATAATAAAAGTAAAAGAAGAGTTAACGTTAAGGTTAGTCCTCGTCCAGACATTAGATCGCAAACATGTCAACAGCTATCTGCCGAAGACTATAAATTTTTAAAATGAATCGGTCTTAAAGTGCGAAAATTATTTCCACCACCAGCGATAAAATAGAGGTTTTCTCCGAGCCCATCTTGGACAATTCTATTATTAGTCTAAAAGAGTATACATATAGACCATACGCCATCTCCATCATACAACAATTCCGATGAGTCCGTATCCCCATTAATTTTCAAGATATTATACTGGATATCGCCGAAAGTTACATATATATCGAAGGAAAATTTAAACCCATAGACGCAACGAAAAGATGTTTTTTATTATATAATGCCCTCGCATTTTTGATGAAATTCGCTACGAGATGGGAGGTGAGCAGGTCGCCGTGGTTCGTAAACCTGGAGTTACCACGACATTGAAAACCATGGTTTTATCGGAAGTTTGCAACAAGGATCTCTCATGACATGCGGATGGGGTCTCGATGAAGCCAATCAAGATATCGTAGACACGGCAAGTAACGAATTCTCCGGGAAATTACCCTTAAAATATCTTATGGGATTCGCCGAAGATTATACAAAAGGTGTTTTCAACGTAAAACAAGAGCTTATTATGATTATAGCTCGCACTTTCACCAATTGCTACGTCGGTGTCGACAAAATTGAATGGAAAATTCGTCACATCATTCCAGACGACAAGCAAAAATTGAAAATATTGCCACACATTAATAAAGGTAGAAACAATGCCAGTATTCAAATGACATATCGTAAATGGCATCTGTACGAATTGCCAGCTTTAAGACAAACATCTTCCGACATATGGGCTTTGAGAACGAGCACAAGTCTAGAAAGACCGCGCTATGTAAACGTGGGATTTCAAGACAGTAATAATTAAGACAAAAAAGAAAGAAACGCAACCCAGTTTACCCACGCCAACGTATGCCATATTAGACTATATCTGAGTTCAACCCCTTTTCCTTATGAAAGATGGAATCTAGATTTCTCCAAGAAACTGTACGCAGCATCCTATTACAATTATGAAAACTTTCAAAGCAGCTACTACCGGCTCGAAATAAACGATCGAATGATGGCGTTCGCCGAATATATGAAAAACCCCGTTTTTATTATCAAATGCAGTCGTCGATCAGAGGCTATTAACTCATCGACCGTGGATGTGAAATTGGAGTTCCAAACCAGAAAGAATAAATTCCCCAAAGACACTAAAGTGGCATATTTTCATTATAATGTATTAAACGGTTCCATGACCAACAAATCTATATTTTAATATAATTTTAGATTATATGTAACCCATAACCATGTTAGAACATGTCGACAATAAATTAAGTAGCAGTTTTATAGTTATTTAAAACCCAACAAAAAAAGTGGACGGAGAAGTTAATCCATGTTTAATATTGTCACCATAACGAGTAGTTTAACGTATTATGAATGGTCTGATGGGATTAGTTAATTTTACTGTTCTATGACTGGAAAATGCCTTAAAATGCCGTTAAAAGTCCAAAAAAAATTTTCACATCGGGGGGCCTACAGGCTTTGGCGCGAAGCAGCTCTACCAAGAAAAAATCAATGGTCCGCTCGTTTGCACGCAACTTCATTACACAAAAGGCGAATGGGACGGGGTTCACTTAAATGCAGTCCAGCTAACGTCGGCGCTATATAGTGGCTCGAAGCGCGATGTATTATGGGGCGAAGTGCTATAAAGTCGCGCGAATCGCGACTTTTAATGGCGCGAAGCGCCTTTCTTGTCAAATAAAACCAAATCGATCTGTTGTTTATTTCAACAGTTTGAACAGTATGTTGAATATAACTAACAATTGCACACCACCTTACCCCCTCCAACTTTCTTGAATGTATATAGAAGCGGTATTCGAATTATTTCATCATTACACATTCGGCCGTCAGGATGAAATATACCCTAAAAAAGATTATTGGCATTGTAAGGCCATTTGTGCCCGGAAAAGTATGTACATGTGATGAGTGCAGGGGTACCGCACCAGCACCAGCACCTTCGTCACCACCCGCAACGCCAGCACCGATGACACCGCCAGCGACGGCGATACCACCAGTACGGCTTTGGCAGCCCGAGGTGCAGGTGCAGCCAAGAAGAAGACCAAGGACTGCACCTAGATCGTTGGATATTGCTCCATTGTAGACATCTGACCCTCCCCCCAGGCTTTTTTAGGCTCACAAAAACGGTTCTTTTCAGGACCATATTATATTTTTTATCGTAGTTTAGTAGTCGTCATTTATGGGGCGAGATATTCGTATAACGACTATTTGTCTCGTCGCTTAAGTGTCAAGCCTCTATTAATTTTTTTTATAGTATACGTCACAAAATGTTAGGAATTAGTCTTATTTTCTCAGCCAAAAAAAGACATCCGTGTTTTAAGTTTTTGAAAAAATTAATAATTCTATAAGCTCACACCAACACACAATATTTAGAACGCGATGGTGGGGTGGGGGTAGTTTTATATAACTAATGCTGGACCAGTTACACAGTCATATCCTCTTCAACTTTCATATGACTAACATGGAAGAAGAAAGACCAGCAAACAGAGGCTATTCAATATTTAGCGACGACACCGTTGCCGGCAACGTTGAAGACCTGGAGGACTGACGTTCTACGTTGGAACGACCTGGATGAGCCAATTCCACTGCTCTATGACCACAATCATGGTCTTGTGGGGTTGGACGACGTGGGTGACTGGGTGCTTCAACGCCTCGAAGACGACAATCCGCAGCCAGAGCCGGAGGACGCGGTGTTGGAAATTCCAGCATCGCCGACGCTTGAAGATCCCCAGGGTCCTTGCGACTCTTCGAGCTGCTGGTGATGAGGATGTGCCACCATAAGCCTCACATCCTCCTCGGCCCTTTTTAAGAGTACAAAACAAGGGTCCTTTTCAGAACCACAGAATATTTTGATCGTATTTTTAGTTCATATTGTATTTCTAGAACATACAATATTGGATACAAAGTATTACATTTTAGGTCCTGGTGGAACCTGACAAAATTGTTCGTTCGTATATGAGATCACACACAACTCTGGTTCCAATACGTAACACGACATTTGTCCTTACCCCCACCACTAATTGGTCTCTATATATACGGTCACCAATACTTATTACAATTATTTGAAATCTAAATACCCAATAAGCAAAACCAACCAATCCAAATGGTAGATTCTACCATGAACAATTGTTTACAATAGGATTTGAATGATCCTAGATGGGAGGCCCTCTGGGATTTTATAATCCAATGGGTGGGTAACAACGCCACCGATGAAGGACCGTGCGACCCTACAACACCATAAAGAGTCGCATGTTTCTGCCAGACAACAAAACGGTCCTTTTCAGGACAATAAAATACTTTGATCGTAGTTTTAGTTAGTTATAATACTTTGTAATCAATATTTTATGTTTTATTCTAAAAAAAAAAACATACAATATTGTGATGCAAATTATTAGAAGTTCTGGCGACAGAACCTGAACTTCTCAAACCGAACTATGTTTTAGCATAATTGTAAATATAATCAAAAACTGATTACAACTATTGCTATTGGGTAGTTTTAGGGGATTATTGACATCTTTTTTCTACCTAATATTATGCGGGAAAGGTCCTATACGAAATAAAACACCAAAAAGTATATTCGCAAGCAATTTTTATTCTATATATAAAAATATATATTTGTAAAAAAAACATTTGTTAAAATATAAAAATCTTTTTTATCAAACACATTTTTTTTATTAATCTACAAAATACATTTATAAAATATATTTACAAACTTAATACTTTAAATTATAAACTAATACTTATAACTACTTAATACCTACGACACAACTTATCAAAGTCTGCTAATTGTCTTTTATACCGCTCACCTGCACTTTTTCTAACTGTTCTTACTTTGGTAATCTTCTTGCTCCCTGTGCCAATTCTCGAACACCCCTGTAGTTAAAATTACAGATCACTCATGTTCTCCAACAAGTTACATTAAGGCCGTCCAAGAGTGAACTTACGCTTTGCGCTCTTCAAGACATCTTCATTTTTTTCTTACTTTACTTAACTTCGACTTGCACTTACTACTGCACTGTTTGCTGTTCTAACTGTGAAGTGCTCCAGTTAGCAAGTCTGCTTTTATACCTATTTTCCCCACTACACCACCTTTATTCCTTTTGTTTGGTGCATCAAGTATAGTATTTAAACTTTTCAAATGCAAGACCAAAGCCAAGACCAACGTAACTGGTAATGCCAGGGACGTTTTCGAGGTTGTAATTTTCAAGGATTTTTCTTTTCGTCCCTGTCAAGATTATCTTAAAAAGTAACTTATAAATGTAGTACTAAACTTGTCAGATGCAAGGCCAAGGTCAAGGCTAACGTAACCGGCAATGCCAGGGTCGTTTTCGAGGTTGTAATTTTGAAGAAATTTTTTTTGTCCCTGTCAAGGTTATTTTAAAAATTAACACATAAATAAAGTACAGCGTTTGAAAAATTACATCATATTCAAACATCATGTTGCCAACTGATAAACAACTTGGTGAAGCGGCCAAAACATACAGGGATATACCAAGAGCTTTTTGTTTAATTTGTCATCGTTGTAAAAGACAAGGTATCTGCTGGCGGAATGATCTCACACACGATTTCAACTACATTGACCTTCTCAGGGTCAAATTTGTAAAATGCGCTTTTTGTAGACTAGTTCACTACCATGGCAAGGACATTAATTAACGCGCCATCCAGAGAAGGAATTGGATCATAGAAGAATCTTACCTGTACAGAAGGAATTAACTTATATATTTTATTTCTTTATTTTTTTATTTTTGTTGTTTGTCATATTTTCATTTTTTAATAATAAACAGTAAAGTGAATTTTCTATTTTTGTTTTTGTTATATTTTCATTTTTTACCAATAAAACATTACTAAAATGAATCTGTATGTGTATTTATTAAACATCACCTAAAATACGTTTTGCGCTCCATATTTTTTTGCTAGTCTGTTTATTAACGAAATAGAACCATATATTAGAGAGAAATGTAATGGTTTCAAATCAATCTCAAATAATAATGTCAGAAGTAAACCCTATTGATAAGTTCGGTCGCAAAAGAAAATTTAAGGATATTAACTTTATGCGCGGACCTTCAGAAATAGGATTTAAACCTACACCTAATGGAGATTACGACACGGGAAGCAAAAGATTGTGCTACTTAGCAGAACCTCCTGAAAGAGACGATGCGGCCACACGAACTTATGTTGATATTAACCTTGCTCAGTGTGTGCAAGATACGCAGAAAGCTGTACATGACTCAACAATTGTTATTAAAGATATATTCAAAAACCAACTTGAAGGTTTTGTACGCAAGAAATTAATTGAAACTTCTCAAGAACCTAGAGTTTTGATGATAATTTTATTGCAATATATAAACTTAGACAAGATAAACTGCGTGATGAACTTAATTCTAGAATGTTGAAAATTGAAAAGACTATGGAGGATCTTGTTAATAAAACTGCTCCACTTTAAACATTGATTCGTTGATCTGTGCATTTAATTTACTGTTAAACAAATTTCTCAACAATTACTTTGCCGTTTGTTATTTGTCAATACTTCATTATATTTATAATTTTAAAATAAAGGTTTAAAAAAAAACAATCAAGTAATGAATTCATGTTTTATATTAAAAAAAAAAAGAAAAAAAATTACAATACTACCGTTATATGTTGTATGTTGAATGGAACTAATAAAAACAATATAAATAATGAAATATAAGTTTTCCAAATTACGTGCTGTCCTGACTTAGAAATGATTCCAACACAGTGACTAAATTTGCTAAATTTTCTTCCGGAGCTGTTTTGTAAACATCTATGTCTGCATGTTCCCAAGGTAGAGTTTTGGTTGAATTGGGAATTACGGAACGTTTATCATCGCTATGGGATAATGCTTCTTTATTTATTATGTTGGTATAAATGTAATAATTTGATGTATAAAATTTTTCGAGGTTTTCTGATATAATTTGATAAAAGTTTTCTATATACATTTTTAACTTAAGCGAGTCAGTATGGGTGTAAAGTAACGAAGCATCATCACCAAACTTGAATTTAATAAAATTTTAATAAAAATCGTATATTACAGTCTTTGATACATCCAATATGGAAAATCCGATATAAATTGGTTTATTGGATAATATTTTAACTTTATTCATATGTATAGCAACAAAGTTTTCGGTAAATATCGAGCTACTATTGAAATAGGGGCGGGATATTGGTGCTCCAGCTCCAGTTCTGCCTGACGCTCCCTGCTCAGGATTGATAAGAGTCCATCCATCACTAGATTCCAAAGCAGTGGGAAGTGAACTCCCTCCTGTGGGCACCCCCCAGTCACCCGTGCCGTCAGTGTTTCTCCAAGCAGTTATGTGTAGATAACCCTATCTTTTAACATTCTTTCGATCCACTTGCAACAGGTCCTTCTAAATTTACGTTCCTTATTGCAGTGATAATTGATTGAAAAGACGTATTATTGAACGCCCCTGCTATGTCTAGAAATGCTCCTTGAAGCACTTCTCCATTTTTCATTGTATTTTCCACTTTGCTGACCAGTTCGTGGAGCGCTGTCTCTCCCGGTCCTGTACGCATGCTGGTTCTGTGAAATGGACTGTTTGCCATTGAATTATCCCTAACATGCGTGTCTAACCGCTTCTCGAGAGTTTTAAGGATAAATGATGTTAGGCTTATCGGTCTAAAAGCCTTTGCTATTGAATAGTTTGTTTTCTCAGGTTTCTAAATAAATACTACCCTATTTAGTCTCCATATTTTTGGAATATATCTTAGGGCTAAAGTGGCCCTTAATATGCAACAGAGTTTGCTAATTAGCAAGTCCCTGGTCCCTGCTGTAGCATTGCTGGATATATCCCGTCCGGCCGCGGCGATTTATATGGTTCAAATGAGTTTATGGCCCATTTTATTTTTTCATAAGTAATCCCCTTTTTTACTTTCTGCCAATTCTTCTTTGTGGCTCTTGCCACGGTGGTTACCGCTCTACTGAGTTTCCGTCTCTGGTGATTCCTCTATTATTGTTGGCCCAGGGAGGTGTACACTGAACAGTTCTGTGATCGTTTCCTTCCAGGTGTAAGTATACTCCCCAGAATTTGTTTTTAGAGAGTTTATTGACGATTGCGTATTCTTCGAGAGTATCCTCCGGAGTCTGGCACGTTTTGAGGTCTTCTCAATCTCTCCACCGTACTTCCTCCATGATTCTCTCTTAGTCTTACGCAACTTTTTATTGTACTCAGTCAGAGATGTTTTGAATTCGTCCCAGTTTCCTCATGTCCTTGCCTTATTCCAAACTTTCCTAACTGGCCCTCTTTTCGCCTCTAGTTCCAAATTCCATCATGGTACATTCCGGGAAGAATTTTGAGTAATCTGTGGACAGTTAGTTTCATAGGCTGAAACTGTGGTCTCGGTTAGTTCTATGTCTGTTGTGTTACCTATCGAACTTTTGATTTATGCTAATTTCTGTTCCAGGTATACGCAATAGTTTTCCTAGTTTATTTTTAGCAGATCTCGATAATTTGTTCATTTCCGTTCTATACACGTTATCACAAACGGGATGTGTCTGCGATCCGAGCAGCTCTCCTCCTTAGACTCATTCCAGTATTTTATAACATTTCCGACGTGGATCGTAATTAATGTTATGTCTGTAACGTTCTACCTTTGCCTGGTGGCAAAGTTAGGATCAATACCTGGAACACTGATTTACCTTTTTGATTGTTGTCAGAGCTTCCCCAAGTTTCATGATGGGCATTGGCATCACACCCAATGATCAGCTGGATCCATTTCCTTGACAGTCTCTCACAATTCTGCCACTGCACTTGGTGGTAGTTCTTCCAGGTCGTCGTAAGGGAAGTATACTGAACCAATTGTTGTGTTTCTTGGTCCGGTTCCCTCTATTGTTATCTCAGCAGCAACACGATCCCTGAAAATATGACTACTTTGAGCAACCACTTTTAGGTGTTTTTTTGTATACTATACAGGTACATAGTAGAATGTTCTGCAATAAATAATCTCACATCCGATTTTCGTGATCCCTTTTATCTTCCTCTGGTTAATCCAGGGTCCTTGAATGAGGGCGATGTCCCAGTTCTTCATCTTCCTACAAAGAGCAGTCGAAGCCGTCCTACTGTGTTGGAGGTTTGTCTGAATTATCCTCACTTTTTTTCTCTGTTCCCATACTTCGGAAAGTCACTTTCCCGAATTAATAAAATGCTTCGAACTGGGTCTGCTCAAGATATTTGAAAGATGCCGCGTCTACTGAGAAGGCCAAAGTTTGTCGTTCCTCGTAAGTTTTTCGGCTTAGATTTGTCCAGTCACTCACTTTTAACCCTGGGTTTTGAGTCCCCAATTGAGTCCTGGCCTTTTCTATCTCTTCTGTCCCTGATAATCAGAGAGGTCTTTTTGGAAGGTCCTTTGCCTCGACCATTGTCAGGTTTGCCCCTTTCCATACGTTTCTCAACTTCTCAACTTTGTAACAGATTGTGCAGCAAGGTTTTTTGGCAGAGTTTGCACACGTGATCCACATTATATCTCCGGTGTACCCATTGCCTTCCAATTGAGGACTGCCCCTGCCGGAAGGTGTCTTGCCCATTACCTCGAGAATTTTATCTAGAATCAGGTCTACTTGTACCTAGTCAATTGTTAAGTCAGGATGACGACAGAATAGTCGCCATTTTGAGATCACTTAAGGCCCTAGGGTAAGAGGCATTAGCCTGTCCTACTTGACTTCTGGTCCTGTTGGCAGGTCGGTTTTCTCCTGGGGGGATACTTGAGTTTGAGTACATCCATTTATTTGTTGCACCCTCCTCTTTTTTTGACTTGGCGCTAGGTTTTGATTTTTCTTGTGTCTAAGTTCCCGCTGCCATTTTCTGTGCTTTCCAGGTCTTCCTTTTTTGGGCTCCAGAAAGCTTCTTTCCTTGTGGGTCAGCTTGTGTGTTCTCTCCACGGTCTAATTTTCTAGTGACAGACTTTTCGGTGGGACTTGCACCCATCCCACTAGAATCAGCCACTAGAGTATTATCAGAGGGGTTCCTCTCAGCGAGATCCGCCTCTGCTTGCAGAGCTGAGTCGATCGTCTCCGAGTCATCTTCTAATAAAACATTTCCTTCTTCCTTTCTCATTTTAGTCCCACGAGTCTGAGACAAAGGGTGGTCCAAGCAAGTAGCGCTCCCTTTGCCGGCGTAATGCTTTGGAATTTTGCTCGGTTTCCTAAAGGCTCCGTTAATGGCGTCTAATAGGTCCAATCGTCATCCATCCCCCCAGCACGGTTGCTCACACTTTGAGAATAATCCTGTGTAATGTGTTAGTGTAAGGGTGCGCCCGTCTACAGTTAACTGATCATCCACCCGTAGACGGCCTTGTATAAAGTTATGTTTCAGTGTAGGTACCACTGTTCTGTTGTATCCCTGTTAGTCTAGTTCCTACCCATAGTAACATTTCCAGCATGGCTAGGCCTGCCGGCAGCCTGGGCTGCTGCTGCGTTAGCTCACTGGGGAGAAAGTATCCACAGTATCTAGAGTATCCTTTTAGGTATGGGGAAGATGCCGATGCAGTAAAGAAGAAAGTCACAGAGCTCATTCCGGCGATAGTTAGGTTTTCCAGAGATAGGAAGAGCACTGATTTCAAAAAATATCAGAGCAAACTGATTCACATTCTAAACCGTTTAGACCATATGAATCCTGGTGAGGATGAAGCGAAAAGGATTCAAAATCACAGATATTGGCCATGATATTTACGCTGCGGAATAAATTGGAGGAACTTTCAACGAAATTCGGGAGACAACAGACAATTCCGCCTAGCTTGGGTCTTTTGGAAATGGAGCAAGGAGTGTTTGAAATGTCTCGAGTTTACGCTGAAGGCCATTCAAAATTCAATGCAAAACAGGGAAGATCATAAAACACTCAAAGCTATATAAATCAAATATTATATCAGCGGAAAGGAAGACTATTAAAAAATTAAACGAGTACAACATCATCTTAGTTCTTCTAGCTGACAAGGTAAATGCAACTGTTGTTATGGATAAGCACAAATATATTGAAAAAGTAAATCAGCTTTTGGAAGACAATACTTAAAAAGTGATTTAGACGGACCCAACAAACAAAATTAGAAGAAACCTCATATTTCTAATCAATGCTTGCAGCCTCATTCCAGAAGAAAAAAGCTGTTAAGCAACTTTAAGATTTCACGCCTCTACGGACTGCCTAAAATACAGAAAAAAAATGTACCTTTGCGTCCAATCATCTGCGCAGTGGACTTACCAACCTACAAAATTGATAAACATCTGCCAAACTTTTACATTGGTTAGTTCTGATGTAGAATCCCTATATACAAATATTTCTATAAATGATCCAGTTTATGAGATATAACAATCAACCAACAAAAAGCAATGTTCCTCCAACCCAAAAATACGTATCATTGCCGTATATACCAGAAATTACTAATCCCATTAAAAAAGTGCTAAAACCATATGATATCCAAATAGCTGAAAAACCTTCGAATAATCTCAAAAATCTTTATACAAAACTTAAAACCCGATATCCCTAAAGACGAACAAACAAATGTCATTTACAAGATCAATTGCTTAGATTGCAACCAAACATATGTCGATCAAACCAAGCAGTATTTAAAAAATAGAATACAAAATCACAAATACAGCATTAGACATCACAATAACGATAATAAAACCGCCTTAGCCAAACATGCAATAGATAACATCCACAACATCGATTTTAACAACTTGGAGATTTTAAACAAAGAAATTAATTACAAAAAAAGAGCAATTAAAGAAATGATCCATGTTAAAAGAACACCCTGTACAATGAATTTCAGAACGGACACGAATGACCTGAGTAATGTATATACCAATCTAATAGGGCAATAAAACTGCAGATGGTCCAGAAACTAGTTTTCTATATTTATATTTATATTAAAAAAGAAGTTTTTAATTATATTGTATTAAAGTAATAAAATAGTTAAATGTAAGTTTTTCAAGTGAACCACCTGTTAATATTAGGTAAGAAATTAAAATTTTCAGTTTATATAATATAAATTTACATATTCCTTTTCATATTTACAGTAATTCTCTGAAGATGGTTTAATCAATAAAGTCACAGCTACATAGTAATACATAGTTCCGTCTTTCTCACTTATGTATAAGTTCCGATCTTCGACTTTCCACTATGCCGTATTGATGAATATCATAATATTGTGTTGTCAATTATAGAAAACTAGCGTGTTATAAGCATTTACTCTATTGCCTGACGTCCAAATTACTAATATGGAAAAGAAAAAGTTATTTGTTTTTAAAATAATATAATAAAAAATGCTTTTAGAAAAAATTATGTAGTGTTGCACTGCTTTACGTGCCGCCACTGTTCATAATTAAGCGGTACTGTATAAGTCAGTTTGCTGAAGTTGTGCGAAGATATAGTCTGTTATCAAAAAGAAAGTTAATCGTCCGTATCCTCACGATTTTCATATGACGATGTTTAACGTATAGATTTAAAAATTATTTGCCATTTTTTTTCACACAATTAGTACTGTGGTTCATTTTTTTTTTTCGAGTGCGTCACTGAAATGGCTACCTAAAATATGAGCAGAATATATTATTGTCAGTGTCAAATAAGTAAAACTGACACTACGAACGAAGCTGTAAAATATAAATAAGAAGGAATGAAAACAAGAGAGAGCAGATTAAAAAATATTGCCTCAACATCCAGGAGAGCATCAAGTATTAAATCACGTGCTACCAAGTCCCTTCTTATAAATCCTGAAGATTTAGCCGAGCCTTTGGTTGCAATACCACCTGATGGTGGATGGGGCTGGGTAGTTGTCGCTGCTAGTTCTATAATAATGTTCTGTGTAGATGGAATAGGATACTGTTTAGCAATATTTTTTGAGGATATTATGAAAGACTTAAACTGTAAAATTACTGAGGTTGCACTAGTAGCTTCCGTTTTGGGTGGATTCTATTATCTAGCAGGTTTGTAAAAGTACTATTTAATACCTAAAATTATTCATATTTACTTGTTACGTTAAATTAATGAAAAATGCCATGAGAGATTATGAATTAAAAGGTTAGCATATTCTATATTAAGCCGGCATATGCGATATTTTTACAGATTGAGTTGAGAAAAGTTTTTTTTTTAATATATTGTGTCGGTACTTTTAATTATAAAAGTTTTGATTGTGGTCCATGAAATATAAACAAAAACAAACCGTTTTCAGAAAAAATATAACCTGATATTTTATTATTGGAAAGTATATATTTTTAAACGACTTCTAAAAGAAGGAGCTTCTCGATTCGTCGACTATGTATTTTATTTTTTTTTATGTATGTATACCGATTACTCCGGAATGGCGGCACCGATTTGAATGAAATTTTTTACGTTATATTCAGGAATGGCTCGTTCCATATTTTTTTGGACAAAATTGGTGCAGTAAAATCCAAGATGGCGCTGACAATATGGCAGCCAAAAAAATAATTTTGTTCGATTTTCTCCAGAATTTGTACGGAGGAATTTTCAGGGTCGTAGACCATGAATCTGAAATTATTTTTTAAAAATTCAATATGGCTTATCCAATATGGTGGATAAAAAACTAATTTTGTCAGATTTTTTTCAAAATTGATATGGGGGAGTTTTTGGGATCGCACATTACGAATCTGACATTATTTAAAAAAAAATAAATATGGCGGATCCAAGATGGTGGGTTAAAGATTCTACATATCTTGATTTTGTCTAAAATCAGTATTGGGGGATTTTTGTTAATGCTAATTACGGATATATAATATTTTTTGAAAAAGTGAATCTGGCGGATTTAATATGACGTCCTAAAAATATTACATTCTTCGCTTTTCTCCAAAACTGATATAAGAGATTCTTGAGGGTGTAAATTATAAATTTAAAACAAATTTTGCATGATTCAATATGGTGAGTCGAGTATAGCGGACTAAAAATTTTACATTTTTCGATTTTGTTCAAAGGTAAGACTGAATCGTTTTTGAGGATGTAAATAGCTAATATAAAATTATTTTAAGAGTATCTAATATGTCAGATGCAATATGACGGTCTAGAAATTTAAAATTTTCGGATTTCATCCAAAATTGATACTTGCGGGCTTTGAAGGATTTGAATTTAGATTAAATTGAGACGTTAAAATTATTTTTTTGAAATTCAATATGGCTGATCCAATATGGTGGGGTGAAAATTTTACCTGAATCGCATTTTTTCAGAATTGGTATTAAGGTGTTTTCGGGGTCGTGTATTACGAATATGAAGTTAATTTTTTACAACTATTAGGTTGAGGGACTGAAAATTTTACATTTTCAGATTTTGTCTAAAATTTATATTGCGGTGTTCTTGGGGCGTATACAAACTCAATATGTAGTATAAAATATATCGGGCTAAGAAATTTACGTCTCAAGTTCTTTAAATATCGATATTGGAAGGGTTTGAGGCTTATATTACCTATGTAAAATTAATTTCAATTTGAAGATAGTGAATTTACTATGACAGGCTCATTATTTGTTTGATACAATTTCACTGGTATTTGGAGAACTCTAAGAAACAAAGAATTTTTAGTAGTTCATTTTAGGGCGATTTACAACTTTGGATAAAATGGGTACTTTTTTGCCATCTTGGAGTCATTGCGAGGTACACTAATCTCGATTGGTACTTAGTTCAAATAATCTATGGATATCATAATGAATTCAAAACTAAAAAACGAAAAATAAATTTTTTTAAAAAAAAATTAAACCGACTTCTAAAAGTGCGCTAAAAAGTGAAACTATATATTTTTATATGAAATTGAAATTTTTGAAGTCGGCGCCAAACTATTTAATTTTATTTTTTATAAATTTATAGTTATTATTCACTCCTAAGCGCACTTTTAGAAGTCGGTCCAATTTTTTTTTTAATTTTTATGTTATCCTAAAAAACATGTTAACATTGTCAACCCTGTCCTAACAAAATGGCGAACCAAAAATGTTTTTCCAGTTTATCGCAAAAACTAAATGTTCTGTGAAAAAAAGTTTCGAACAAAAGTTGTAGATATTTAAATTACCTATTGACTCGTATAAATAAAGTTATAGATGGCGCCACTAGATATTGAGATATAATTTTTTTTCGAAAAAATTTTTGTTTAAAATAAAACCATGTTTATTTAAAAACTATTGTCGGAACAGGAACCGGGCGTGGTTTTGATTGAGGTATTCGTAAGAGAATTATTGGCCGAAGCTTGGCCCAGACTAGAATTTCGATGGCTGGTGTAATCGTAGGTTAAACGTTGAATGTGTTCCCTAGACTGGCGCAATTGGTTTTCGTTAACCCAGGCCGCCTCACCTTTCTTGTTGTTTGGTGTTGGATTTGGGAATGTATGAGCCATGCTCTTAAATTTGGAAAAAATAAAATTTTTGTTTTATTTGCCAAACTTAAAAAGGGGCCAAGTTGTCAAAGTACGCGTCTGGAGGTTGAGATGAAGTGCTCAGCGTATCAATGAAATTTTTTCGAATGATATGGAGTGACAATTTCAGGGCTAAGAAATTGTATTTATGTTGCAACTGAATTGAAGTACCAAGGTTGATTGTTTGAAGAAGTTTTGTTTCGTTTTGTCAAGCCAAAAAAAAATTACGCCAGTCAGTAAAAATATAAATTTTTACCCAGGAGTTTCCGTAAATTTTTTGTTTTTTAGAACTTGTGAAGTTAATTTGGTGAATTTTCGTTAATTAATTGCTTTGGTGAATTTTGAAAAAAAAATGCGGATGTGACCCTTCCTTAGAAAAATCGGATCAATTTTTTATGGGTTTAGGGCTTAATTAAAAGTCCTTTGGTTGTTTTTTAGGAATGAATTTGGAAAATTCGAAGTTGACTTGAATGGCTACGCGATCTTTATGTTGGTGATGCGATATCGCAATCTCAATTCAGGTATACGCTGCCGAATATCACTCTACTTTCGAACTGTAGTATTTGAAGGTTTGGCAGTTAAGAAACTTACCAAGGAATTCGTAAGTAGATATTCCTTATTGTCTGAAGTACTTTATTTTATACAGAGAAAACTCCAAATATCGCATTTAAACCGGATTTTGCTCTCGCTTTATGGTCTTTAGACACCCCAGCTTTTCGCAATTGCAATGAGATTATTATTGATTGTTCTACGAACTTCTTGAAGGTCTATACTGGCATGAAAAACCTCGTCGCAGTTAAAGAGAAGGTCTGGTCTTGAACCTGAAACAGAAAAAATGCGCTAACGTCTCTAATCTCCGATCCTGATTCTTGTCCAAATGGGTAGTTTCTTGCTAAAACGAGATTTGTTATGAGAATAACAGAGCTTTACCGAAGAAATTAGGAATATATTCCCTTTTTTACGGTTTTTTTAGCTTGTTTCTTCAAAACAGATGACTTCTTTCTTCAAACAGTCGATTTTGTGAAATTCTGTTTCCTTGACGTGCATACAGTAAGACAACTGCTTTAATGCTACTTTTGCACTGAAATCTGTGCCTTTTTATAGTTTTGGTGAACCTTGTTATTCAAGGCTGAACTTCATTAAAAAAGACCAATCACAGCGCTTGAATATTTGCCTATTCTCACAATGCAACTATATAAGAAATTTGTTACGCGAATTGCTGCTTTTCTAGCAGTCCGATGGCCACGATTTTCACTATATCCTGTAGATATGATCTGTGCGCAAGTTTCTAATTACATTGTAAATATATTTGTTTATTTACAATACCTTCCCCTCACCTAGAACGGACTCAGTACCTGAATTTTCCATTGCTATTTGATTCTCCTTGTTTCGGGTTGAGGGTGTCTAACTCTTCCAATAGTCTTAGTTGATTTTCTGAAATGTGATCCAGAGTGGTGATGTGAAGTGGTTGTGGTTCAGGAGAGGAATGATCAATTCCTTCCGCGTTGTTATGAATTTCTGATGATGTTTGAATTAACGCGTTACTCCTTCCGTATTCTGAATCTGAATGGTGTCCTGACGATTTTCCTGAGGAAATTCGTATTCAGAGATGTCTGATTCGGAAGTAACCTCATCATGGTTCTGGGTTGAGTTGATTTCCACGATCATCAAGATGAATGTTGACTTTTTTACCGTCAACTAATACTTCGTAGGTGGTATCTCCATTTATTTTCACTATCTCGTGTGGGTTGGACCAGAAAGGACACAAATGATGTGATACTCTTTGGCGTACTTTGGTACTAAGTCGCCGACTTGGAATGTGACTCGGGGTTCTGACTCGTTGTGAATCTCCTTTAGTAGATACTTTTCTGCCTACGTCGTATGTGTTGTTGTTTTCGTTCTCGTTCGTTACGAGTTTGGTTTCTGCGTTCGATAGGACATTTTCAGAGGAATTCCCTTGGCGCAGATAATTCATGACCTAGTACGATTGATGTAGGTGTCACTCCTGTGGCTTCGCATGATCGACTACGCAGTAATTGTAGTGTCTTGAGAATTAGCTCCCCCAAGATGGTTTTTGAATGATTGAGATTTTAATAATTTTCTTCCTGTATTTTCCTTTCCACAGGATTAACCTGCTGATGAACAGCGAAGACGTGTTCGATATGAAGCCTTTCACACATCTTGTTCAATTTTTCCGCTGTGAAAACTGTTCCATGATCTGAGAAGATCTTTTCCGGGAATCTGTACCGACTAAAGATCTTATCTTCCCAGAATAAAACTATTTCCTGAGATGTAGCTTTTGTAACAGCTTTTGCTTCGACCGATTTTGGAAAACAGATCTTCGCAAATTACTAAGTATTTTTTGCCAGTGCCTCTTGCTGGTACGTTCAAAGGACCCAGCACGTCTGTTGAGAGCATCTGGAAGGGAAATTTTGGGAAATGAGCCCGTAAAGGAGCCCTTTCTTGTCGTTCTTGTGTTTTGCCTTCCCCAAATGTAATTACATGTTATAGGTCTGTATGTTTCGTCAGTACTTGGGTGTGCTGCATCATCTATGTCATGCTATACACAACATACTTTGTCGATGAATTTCCTTGGTACTACTAAGTTATCTCCATCGTTGCGTTTTCGGTATAGAAGACCATTTTTTACTGTAAAATCTCTTACCATCGTGCATTGAGCTACAATTTCTGGTAAAATGGTTTCTAGAGCTCTTAAAACTCCAATGGTTCTTTGAATGTATGGCGTGGTGATATGAGCTGCCACCATTTGATCGTGTAAAGTTGATACCGTTAAATTAGTAATTTGGTTGATTTTAATCAAATCTGATTGTAGGTTTGATTGTGTGTCTGATTGACTTATGGGTTCAGTTGTTGGTGAACTATTCATCAGTGGTACTAGCAAGCGATTGATATCTGGTTAGTCGCCATGAATTATATTATCAGCGGGTTCTCGGCTCAAGAAATCGCATAATCCATTTTCCTTAGCAGCTATGTGTTGCACCTCAAATGAATATTCGTGCAGTAGCATGGACCAACGAGTAAGCTTGGCTTTAAATCCCTTGAACCTGTTTAGCCAGGTTTGAATCTTACTGTCAGTTCTTAATATGAATTTGGTTCCTTCGAGGCAACCATTAAAGAGCTTGATAGTCCAAATAACGGCTAAGCACTCTTGTTCATTGATATGATATCTTCTAGCAGCGCTAGAAAATTTTCTACTTGCGTGTGATATTAGTAGTGTAACTAACGTGGAACTGCTACGTTTCAAGGTCACCGCTCTGGATGGCCACCATCCATCCGAAGAGACCAAAGATTTCTACAAGAAGTAAATTTTCAGGAAATTTTTCCTGAAAATTTTACAAGAAGTAAATTTTTCAGTATTTCTTGTTGAAAATGTTGAAAGAAGTGATCGTCAATGACGTCACAAGTCCAGTGGTTGTTGACCAAAAAGGCCTTATTGTTGCAAGAAGCGGCTGAAGATGAAAGGCAATGACAAAATTTACCTGAGCCAGGTATAAAAAGGTGTGTGTGTGTATAGATATATGTGTGGTTTAGCTGAAGAGCGTCCGCTGAAGAAGTGTCAAAGAAGTGATCGTCAATGACGTCACAGGTCCAGTGGTTGTTGAAGTAGTTACAGGGTGTTGGAAAAGTGTGTTAATCAAAAAAAGTGTAAATGTATGTAAATGAATGAATGGTGATTGTATATGGGTGTGTGTTTGTGCCACCCCCTGTATATGCAAGGTAGAATGTATGAGGAGGAGGAGTAGTCCGTCGGTGGTAATTAGTAACACCTGGGCTAGCTTATATGTGTATTGTATCAAAAAGAAATAAATATATTTTTGTATTGATTTTGTGTGAGAAGAGCCTAGCCTAGCCTAGCCGAGCCTAGCCCAAGCTAGCCACCCTGTATACTGTATGTGTTGGACAAGAACAAATGTATGAGAGAGAGAGAGATGGAGATAATTTGATATTGTTACGTATATATCTATCTCACTTGTATATATTTGATATGTGAGAGAGAGAATTTTAGTTTATTTTACGTATATTTTTGTCTCTTTTTTACTCGTAAATTTATGAGAGAGAATTTTAGTTTATTTTACGTATATTTTTGTCTCTTTTTTACTTGTAAATAGTAAAAGATGTATGATTTACGTTGTTAATAATTTAAATTTTATTCAAATCGAAAATATATATATTGTGAGGTCACGTTATAAGATAAGAAAGGTCAAATTCATGTAGATAAGCTAATAAAATTTTACATGTAAAACATTAGAATTTGAACTGTTTTTAAAATTATTCATACAATTATATACTTCAATATAGACTGTGGCAGCCGGTTTGCTGGTATCAGGCTAAGATGTCTTTTTCTCTACACTTTTATTGAAAAGATGTTACTTTTTGTAGATAATTTGATATTGATGCGTATCTATCTATCTATCTATCTTACTCATATGTATTAAATATATGCGAAACACACTCATATCTATTAAATATATGCGAGAGAGAGAGAGAGAGAGAGAGGGAGAATTTTAGTTTATTTTATGAATATTTTTGTTTCTTTTTTACTTGTAAATAGTAAAAGATGTACGATGTCAGGTTTTTTGACGATAATGGTGAATTTCAAGTAGATAAGTTAATAAAATTTTACATGTAAAACATTAGAACTTAATACTATTTTAAAATGTTATTGCTTAATAATAATATGTAATTTTTGAATAAAAATGTTAAATTTTTCACCACTTACTTCTACTAATTTTAAATGGAATTTCTTTATTAGTTTTTAAAAATTGTAAAAAATAAAACAATTCATTTGTACTAGGATTAATATTTTATTAAAGGTCTTTATTTACATCTAAAAAGTTAATTGCCAAATGAAAAATTAAGATTTTTATTATTCGTAATAGGTGTGCAAACACCAACTTGTTTTTCTCCCCATTTGTCACCTCTAACCTCCGTTTTCCATGTTGCTTTCGAATGACAAAACATCGGTCTGTTACTGCTTCTTGTTACTGTTTTGTACTCTTCACTGTCCTTTACTAAAACTTGAGCCTGTGTTTTTCTATGACATTCATCACATTCTTTTTTTATTGTAAAAACATCTTTATAATAAAATGACATTTTTGCTCTTATAAATTAACTATTAAAAGGTACACTTTGTTAATTTTTTATAACATATCTTTTTTTAGTCTTGTAGAGCTTCTATAGATTGAGGCAGCCGGTTTGCTTGTGTGTATCAAGCTAAGATGTCTTTTTAAACACTTTTATCAAAAAATGTTACTTTTTTAACTGAATTTACGTGTATAAACTTGTCCTCTGAACCTGTCATCTGTGTGTTATACTTATCTATTTTTTATTCCTAACCACAAGAATTTAATTTAACTAATCATAATATATCGAAAATACATTGTGTATGAGGTCAGCAATTGATGACGCGAAAGGTCAAATTAGCAGATAAGACTTCATAGTATTTACCATGTAAAATGTTCGAAATTGATACTGTTTTAAAATTAATTAAATTACCAATATTTTAATATAAGCTGTTTTTTTCATATACGATTACAATAGAGTAGGTAGCTAGGATAGATAGGTAAAAAAGCTATCTACTCTAGCTACCTACTCTAGCTACCCTACATAGGTAATTAAAAAGATCTAATACATTTAATAGATATAGCTTTTTTTCTTTTCCTAACTGGTGGGGAGGGTGAGGAGAATATATGATGATTAGAAATAAAAACTCTATGAAAAATATTTAATTTGTTTTATTAATAAACCAATTATATAGTAATAATGCATTTTCTTTAGCACAATTTTTATCATTCCAATAATGTTCTCTACAATGAAAATTATAAATATTTTTATACTTTTTTAATTTACTTAAATTTGGACATCCTATTAGTAACAATTCCTCTATATTATTTTGAATTAATTTTCTTAACCAACACATTTTTTCATTGCCTTTTACAAAAATCGTTTCATTGCCGACAATATTTCTGATATAATTAGATATATTTTCATATGGTATATAACGGAAATCTGATTGATTCCATTTGAGACCGTGAATGTTGTCCGTCAACCATTCGAAACGTTTTTGAATATCCTCGTTGAACCATTCGATTTCGTGAGGTAAATTGACCAAACTGTGATATATTTGTCCACTTTGAGTATTAATTATAGATATTTCTTTACAAATAAAATCACTTTTCTTATACTGATAGCCTTGAATGTCTAATATATACATTTTTTTCCCTTAGTTTTTTTCTTAGGAGATTGATTTCACTATATTGTATTTTCACCAAAAACGATCGTGTAATATTAGACAATATGCTGTTGTATTCCGAGGTATATTTTTGCTAGTTTCAAATTCCAATCGAAAAATCTATGGCTCCAGTAGTTTTGATTGCTTCGTTCTGACACGAACAGTCAATTACAACAACAACAACAAGAAGAAAAAAGATTAATTCTGTGGAATTTTATAGGTTTGTAGCATGACTCATTGTGACGTCAATAGTGATGTCACTTTTTACCTGTTTTTACTTGTATAAAAAGGTATCAACGTGTTAAGTCAAATTAGCAGATAAGACTTAATACTGTTTACCACGTAAAATGTTTGAAATCGATATGCTTTTAAAATTATTTATATTAGTCATATTTTTTATATTCAGACAGTTTAATGAACAGGTGAAAAACTATCTAGGTAACTAAAAATAGATCTAATACATTTAACAAATAATTTATATAATATTTTTTAATAAATTTATATATTGAAAATTGTATTAGAATTATATCATTATAGTGAAAATGCCAGTCCCAGAAACATTAAAGTGTCCTAAATGTAAGGGAGAAACAGATATGGTAAACGAGAGATGTCTAGCGTGTGATTATCATGAATTTCTTAATAAATATGAGGGAGCTAAACATTTACCTTCCCGTTATCTAAGTAGTAAGGAAACAAGAGGAAATGCTCGTCAAAATGGAGGTGCAGGACACCAGCAGCAGCAGCAGGGTGCTTCAAGAAGATAAATGTCAACTATAATCTCAATTTATAATTTTTAATTAGCAATAAAACTTGTTTTATTAATAAAAATATATTTTCTTTCAAACATTTTGAATTGTTGAATAAAAGATTTTTATTTCTTCCTTTGCTTCGTCTACCTCATACACCATTACCCCTCAATACATTACTTCTTGCATAAAATGATGTAAATAGAAATTTTATTTGTGTTTTTTTCATTTACCGCTGTAGCACGAGTCAGCATTATTTTTAACGTTGCTTTTGTTATTATTTTTTTTTAAATAACAAAGTTAAACCTAATTTAAAATTATTTTAGGATAAGTAACATTATCAAATGTAGAGGGGAGAAATCGACGACTCTATTATCTATCATTGGTGTGCTAACAATAATAAAATTCAAATCCCCTCTTTAAAAATTCTTTTAAAAACTATGAAAACACATAGATACTCAATCAGTACAAATTGAAAAGTGTTGTTATTACTGTTATTGTTGGTAATTAGAGTATAATGTCATCCTTATCTTCATCATCCTCATCATTGTCGCTTAATAGCGATTTATTAGATCAACAAATTAGAAAGGTGCAATTGACATGTCTACAAGAAGCAAAGGAATATAGTCTATATGCTCAACAAAGCCATCCAATTTCGGTTTACAAATATATGGAAATAGCAGAAATATATCGACAGGCAGCAAAAGTGTGTGATGTCTATTTCGAAACCAAGAATCTTGTGGAATTTGTGCGAGAAATATTAAAATTTTGGTTTTGTGATAGCGAAGGTATAATGGAATTGAAACAATACATTAGTGATCCGGTTCTGATACAAGAATTTGTGGAACTCCAAGAATATATGAAAATTGAAGATGAAGAAGAAGAAGAAGAAGAAGAAGACGAAAGTGAAGAAAACAAACTATAATATTGTTAATTTATAAAGAGGAATTATTTTTAGAAAATAGAGAACTGATTTTAAAATTATAAAGCTGTTTTATTTACCATTATTAGACCTATAAAATTTATATAGGAGTAAAAAAAAAGGAATTATTTTTCTAACTGGTATAATATATTATCTTTACTTCCAAATCATCTGTAGTTAGTAACAAAATATGCAATTAAAAGTAAATTAATTTTAAGTAACATTTTACTTAAAATTGGAAGTAAAAATTGTTTATTTTTTATCTTTTTAAAATGAAAAATACTGTCTATTATAGAATTTTCTTTGACTATATAGTCGCAATCCATTAGAGAGAGAAATAAAGAGAGATGACGTGTGCTTATAAAATCCATGTAATTAGAACGGTCTGTTTTATATCGGTTTACTCATTATTCATTTCGTATTAGTTATTTGCTTGTTGTAAAAAGTTTATTAGAAACAAAAAAACATTAGATGAGGTTAAAACTTGCGAATATTATTTTAAAATCTAGATATTTTAGAATGTTGTGCAACAAATGAAAAGTTTGTGTTTTTGAAACACTGAGAGAGAAAATATTAACTTTCTTGAAGAAATTCACTAAAAATCCTGAAGCTCTAAAATGAATCAGTTGGTTGGAAATGTAGTTTTTTTTTTTTTTTTAATATAGTTTAACATATATCTAAAGTGATAAATTAATATATATTAACCTCATATTATTCCTAATAAATTTAGTTCTGTGTATCATCCATCCAAGATGGAAGGTGTCTGTCTAGTATTGAATCTTTTATCAGATAATGTAGATATTAATGAACTTAGCAGTGAAGATTTGAAATGTCTACCGTTAAATTATTTTCTAAAACACGTTAAAAATCTTGATCTTTTACGTATTTGGGGAAAATTGCCTAATGAATATACAAGCAATTTTCATTTACAAGTGAAGCTTCCATGTTTTATGCATTACAATCGACCCGAATGGCATAGTCATATAGATGGATTACCTTCTTCACAAGAAAACTGTTTCCATTGTATAAAAGGATTATACAACTAAAATTTTAAATTATATAGTTAAGAATCATGGTATGGTTAAGCTCAAATTTTATAGCTGCTGTAGCTATTGTTCAGAATGTTCTTTACCTTGAAAATCCACACAAAAATGTTCAAGATATGAAAATTCAGATAGAAACTGATTGTTATTCGACTGGCAACTGGAAACCATTATATTATAAATGTGGATATATAGATGATTTGGAAATTAAAGCGTTTCAAACCGAATTACCTAATTCTAAAAATAAAAATTACTACTACAAATTAAAAGTGCTCTTTATGAACGGGACCATTTTGGAAAGTGAAAAATGGACTCTTATAGGATTGGAGCAAACTGTACCAGCAAAAATAGCCGTTAAGAGTGAAATTTCAAACACTACCAATACTGACTCTGCTGCTGCTATCGCTTCTAATTCAAGCAAAAATAATTGTAATTTAATGTATCTGTTTGTTCCTATCTTATTTTATTTTTTGATACATTTTTAAGTTTTTATGTGTTTAATATTAGGAAATTTATTTATATAATGGTTAGATGAATTGTTTATGTAACAGAAATTGCATAAAGTCTAATTTGATTTTGACCATGTATTTATATGTTGAGAAAAAAAATGTATTTTATAAAGGACATAAAATTTTAGAAAATTTAATTATATATTAGTTATTTAAATTTTTAGTCACTCTTACTGAAAATTAATTGTTTTCAATGAAAGGAAATAAAAAATAAAGTATTTAAATAAGCATTTTTTTTCCACATAACCTAAATAGTACCACGTCATGTAATACATCATTTCCTACATCAAAGTCCTCAAAAAAAGTCTAAACCTTCTAAATTTGCTTCCTGATAGATTTTCTCCAGATTTTCATTTTTTTTCCTCCCCCCTCTTTCTTATGGAAAAAATTGTTAAATAACAGGAATAATGACTACTCAATATAAGATTGTATAGAATATATATAGAGATTAACAGTTTTACAGAATGTTTAAATGAAAAATCCTAATTATTTTAGCAGAGATTATTCTTCCATTTTCTTTTATATATATATATATATATATATATATATATATATATATATATATATATATATATATATATATATATATATATATATATATATAGGATGTTCCAAAGTGGTGGAGATGGAGGAGGAGGAAGAAAATGGTTTATAAGTACTGTTATCTCGCTCTAGAATTAAATTTGAATCATTTTTGTCAAGTGAGTGGTTATCATCACTGTAGAAAATATGTGTGTGGAAACTTTTGAGAAACAAATTGATAATATATTATATAGAACTTATGAAAAAAGACTTGCATCATTTGAAAATTGGACCGGGAAATTAAAACCTGAAATATTAGCACGTTGTGGATTTTATTATTTATCCATTCAAGATGTTTGCAAGTGCTTTTATTGTGGAGTAGAAATATTCGCTTGGACAAGTAATGATTGTCCTATTGAAGAACATTATAAACATTGGAGAAGTTGTGATTTAGTTGAATGTTTATTGTGGTTTTCCGAAAAGAAAAAAACCGAAGCAGTCGAAACAAAAGAAAAATTATGAAAAATAAAAATTGATACATTGTCATTAGTATTTGTTATTTTAATCAACTTTTTTATTTCACTTATTTCTCAGATTTGTTTCTAAAAAAAAAAAAAAAAAATCTGATAATTCGATTGATATACATGATGTCACCTGAAAACCGAATAAAAGTACATAATGCTGGAAAAAATCTTTAGTGTGTAACTAAATGTCTTGGAGTGAATATCTTACTACAACAACAACAATGTATAACAAACATTTTTTCCTGCTTTGTTGCTTGTTTGAGATTATTTTATTGGTTTATGGTGGTGGAAGCAGTACTAATACAACATGTGATGAATATAAGGATCTCTATCAATATATCTTAAACGACTACAATACCCTGTATAATACAAGCTTTCAGTTATATAAGGAATGTACAAATAAATTAGATTATTACGTAGAATTGTTCGACAATGAGTTAGCTGTCAATGATATATGTATGGAGAAAAGTCAAGAATATGAAAATATTACGAAAAACTTGACAGATTCATTGAATTACACAAAACGAATTGCCTTAATTAAGGAGAATATTAAACTGGAATCCGAATTGCATCTATTGAAGACGAATTTAACGGAAAATCTTGAAATATGTCAAGAAAAAAATAGAGTCACTTTTATACTAATTGAAGACTATAAGACTGAAATATTAAATTTGAAAAATAACCTTTCTGACTTGTCACATGAAGTCTACATGTTGGATAATAATTTGAAAGAATGTCAACGCGATTTGAACAAACAAATGTTGAATGAAAATAAAATTTTTACCAATTTAAACGATTGTTTAGAGCGAGAAGAATTACTTCGCGAGAAAAAGGATAAATATGTTATTAGATTGACTAGTTGTAGAAAAAACAATAGTAAATTGAAGGAGAAATGTAACAAGTAAATTTTTCCGCATTTTTTTTTTGTTTCACCAAAATAATATATTGTTCTTTTAGTAATAAGTAGCTTATATTCTCTTTTCATTGTTAAAAAAAGCTGATACTATTTAACTGTAATCAATAACATTAATATAATACCCTAATATGCTTAAACTAAACGAATGAATAAAAACTAATTAAATATATAAGATTTTTATTTCCCTCCAAAATAATTTTTACAACTCATATTATAATATAACCAACATCCTTCTTTTTATTAATTTCAAATAATGATAAAGAGAGAGAAAAGGTAAATATATATTAGCACCATCCCTTTTTATTAAATTTATTCTGATATTCGCAAGCTAGATATTTTTTCACCCTTTACATTTGAGACACTTTAAAATTTCTAGTACTGACATTTTCTCTCTCTCTTTCTATTACTATTAATAATATATTAATTTACAGAAAATGTCCGTTTTTATATTATAAGAAAAATAATTGGGAATAATCTGTCTCATATTGTTTGGGGGATGAATAGGAAAAATAAATAATATTTCGATAAAAAAAATGCGTTTTATTGCTTCTAAATACAAATAAACCTTTTTTCTTAATTTACACCTCTTCAATATGGTATTTTTGTCCTTCAAACTGATCGGCATCCACATCATAAACTTCAACATACGAAGTTGATGGCTGTAAAAGTCGATCTTCTAATATTTGAATTTTTTTATAACCTATTTGATTTGGATTGCTTATGGCTTTCCTTTTTCTTGTATTTTCCAAACTAGAAGATGGTTGTACTAAGCGAATTTCATCATCATCATCAGCATACTCCTGTTGTTCTATTGCAGGCAGATCAAAGTTATATCGCTTCATATATGTTTTTAAAATGTTAATCTCCTCGTCGGTTTCGACTCCCAATCTTGTATACCGAACAGGAAGGTTTCCAAGTTTTAATTTCATTGTATCCCCCTTGGGTGTATATAACAATTTTAATACTATTTGATTCCCTTTTTTCTCCATCGTTTTAACCCCAAATCTAGAAATAATATATATATAAATATATAGATTCAGCTTGTTTTTATTTTAATTTAAAATACCTAAACAATAAAAATTTGTGTTTTTCCTAAATTTTAAAAAATATACAATTTTAAATAGGCATACAGATAAAATAAAAATTTATGTAAAACAATATAAAAATGTGATAAACAAATAAAATCTTACCTGAATAGGTGTTTACACAACACTAACAATTTTTCTGTGGGTAATTCTTTCAGGTCAGTTGATTTTAGAATAATTGTACATGGTGGAGAACTCATTTTAGTTATTATGTATTATATATTTGTATTTTAAAGTTTAAAACTGATTTGAAAATATAATGATTTTCCCCCGAGAATTTATACAAAAGATGAACAATACACTTTATTACGTAGGATACAGTTCTTGTGAAGTATATAGGGTAAAACGATCAAGTTGAATAAATTTATTTCAAATTATTGCATAAAACTCAATGGAAAAATTTACTGTGTTTATTTACTCAAGGTTCCCCTATTTTCACAAGTGGCGCCATCAGTCTATTAAAATGTTAACTGCAATGAGGTTAAATGTCGATTAAAACGAAATAGTCGATAAAGTTTTTTTTAAAAATGTACTAATTAGAAAAATAATCCTTAGCAATACGCTTTATTAAATATTCATGATAAGAATAATAACTAGAATGATGCTAATGTCAAATCAATCATTTCGTAATCATAATTTTATGTATGTCAGAATAGAAATTGAAACTTTATTAATGTTATTTCTTTTTCAAAGAAAAAAACAAAATTTATCTATATATTTGCATAAAATATAAGTCAAATATCTCATTAGTTCAACTAGTTTAAAAATATACACTGTGCAGCATACAACGCATTTTTAATTTATTTATCAAATTGTTCAGGGTAGTATATATAACCAAAAAAAAAAAAAGAAATGTCGACGTTTAAAAACGATTTTTTTTCCTATACGAAGACATGTGGCGAATGTAGTAAGAAAAAGTCAGGTATAGTGCTGGTTTATAAACATTCAGAATATCAAAATGTTATAGCGTCAGCTAATCGAAACATGAGGTGCCATCCAGATGGGAAATTTTCTACTAAAGTCAATTCTGATGAGTACAAAGAAAAACAGGTCGGAGTTGCAGTCCCCATAAGGAATAATGAGAACCTAAACTTTGTTTTTGGAAATTAAAACAAATTATACTATACCGCTCAATATTCCTTCCATATATTCAATTTTTTTCATTAGAACATTAATGTTTTTGTTGTCACCAATAAAGTTTCAATATGAAAATTAATACTGGGTATATTAATGAAATTAATCTAAAAAATTAGTCAATTGTACAAAAGAAGAAGGAGTGGTAACAGTAAAGTGATATTCCTCAGTCTATGTAAGTAAAGAAGAAAAATAAGAAATATCAACAAACCATATCAGTAATAAACATCCTCAAATAAACAGCCAAAAAAAATGCCTATTCCAATTAAACATAAATGTCCAGTTTGCAAAGGTGAATCTGATGCAGCAAACGCTATTTGTATGCCAAGTGAATATAAAGAAGAAATTGTAAAAAAGAATGGTGGAAAACATACTGTGACGAAATTTTATTTCTCAAGTGACATGAAAAGTGTTAAAGTTGATAAATTTAATTTGTAAACTTAACTATTTAATGATAAAAGAAAACATTTATATTAATAGGATGCCCTAATTTAAATAATTGTAATTTTCACATTAATAATCAAAATTATTGAAATGACAGAAAAATGTTTGAAAAAAATATTTTGTTATTAAATAGTTGATATATTAATAAAACAAATTAAATATTTTACATAGACTGTTTATTTCTAATCAGCTGTATTCTCCTCCTCACCCTATACGAAAACAGTTTTGAGTCAATACAAACTATTCATCCGGTATATTTCCAAAGTCCATATTATTATTATTATTATTGTCTCAATACGAGGTAACAAATTTCTCTGCTAAACAAAGAAAAACGTATCTTTTATCCCTCCTATTCCTCTACAAGACAAAAGAGAGAGAGAGAGAGATAAAGATGAAAGATTGCACAGACAGCTGTTTATTAGACTGAAGTGAATATTATTTTATTTGTTGTTCAGTTTTTTTTAACCAATGAAAAGTGTTTAACTTTAATATTATTTATAAAAATATTAGACAAAGAACACAATCTCTATTTATAGAGAGAACAATATGAAAACATGTATATATATATTCCATTTTTTGGCTCATTTTAAACAAGTAAAATGGCTGTTGCCGTGAGTGAGTCTTATTGTCTCGAATTAATTGCAAAACAACAGAATAAATTCGTAGTTTCAAAAGATATTAATTACGGTATACTTTTATCGATTTTAGAACGAGCATTACCAGCTGATTGTATGATTTTTCTTGCGAGACTTTTTAGATTTAACTTGTTCCGAATTTTCGTTGTTTCAACGCGAAATTCTATATACGATCAAATTAAAAGGATTCCGAATATTACTTTAAAAGAAGTATGTGACAGTAACTCAAGTTTCTCAGTAGAGTTACCAACTTCATCGGGGCGAAAACTTGCGTGGATTCGTGTTGTATAGACTGATTCTAATGGGTTAACTTTTACTCACCCATTTCTAAATATATTCCACTATTTAATGTCAACAGATTTTGAAGAAGCACGATTCAAACCGATGATTAATAAAACACGAACACTTGTCCGTTGGCAGCAGGTACGATATTTTCGTTGCTATAAAATGCTCCCTCCTGAAAGTGTTACAAGTCATCCTCCTCCTCCTCCAACTCCTCCTGTACTTTTGCCTTTCTTCAGGTTAGAAAAAAAATCAGCAGCAGCATTTGCCTCACTAAAACATCTGGCTCTACAACAATGCCTAATTTCGAAAATATCAAAGTGTACCTAGGAAAGGTATTAGAAAAGAAAACAAAAACACTTATTTCCAAAAAATAAATTTATTTAATTTTAAACTTTTTTTGTTACAGGCCTACAACATTTGGATACAAGACAAAATAATTGCAAAAATTACCCCTTGGTCCATTGTTAAATTGAACAATGACGACAACAATAACAACAACAACTCTTCTACTTGGATAAAAGCCAACAGTGGCAATAGTGACAAGCTCGAGAAGAAGGAGGAGAAGGAGGAGGTGCAACAAATTCCAAACGATCACCACCACCATCAATCTATTAACCTCTTTTGTTCGGAGGATTTAAAAACCACTTTCTTTTGTAATCAATGTAAGAATCCTAAATTTATACGAAATCCTGAATTAATTATCAAATCATTTTGTTCTACATGTAAAATTTATACATATTTTTCATAAAATTTATTTTTTAATTATAAATATACATAGGCATGATGAGTGACCACAGAGGCTTTGAATTTTCTAGATTGTAGAAAAGAAATATCTAAAAATTTTACGTTAATTTTGTAATAAATAATTTTTTAGATTGAAATAAGCGAAATATTGCGCAACCACCTTATTTTAATCAGATGTAATAGGGGTATATAAAGAGCCTACACTGCTTATAAATCTCATATTGAAAGAAGAAAAAAAATGCCAACTTTTACTATTACTCGTCACTCTACAACAATTTCAGACAAAAACGTACCTCGTCAAGTACCCAAGGGTATAAAAATAAATCAGTGTCATTTTTGTTACCAAAAATTAACTGCCAAACAGTTGTGGTATTCGCGTGATCCTTCTGTGAGAAGTATTCATCCAGAATGCCATCGAAAGAAAAATGATGTTTTAAAAAACTATATCTTGAAGGGCTATCATAGTTAGTATTTTACACATTGTAATAATTACTATTTTTTTGTAAATAAATAAATGAGCATTTAAGTAATAGTTTTAATTACCTATATTTCTACAAGAAAAGTGAAAAAATAATAAATTGGTTAGGGAAAAAACACCTGAACTTCTTTTTCCACTGTTCTCACTTGAATTTTGGCTCAATTAGTTCAGGTTCGAATCTCACTTCAAGCAAACTACTTTTTTTTTAAATTAAAATTATTATTATTTAACAAAACATACATCTTTTATATAAGTGTATACGGGGAAGCAAAAAATATATAGAAAATTTCATACTTGATACGAACTGAGAAAAACAGTTTATATTAAAATATTAATAATTTACTTAATTTTAAAACAGTATCACTTTCGAACATTTTACATGGTAAACACTGTGAAGTCTTATCTGCTAATTTGACCTTTCGCATCATCAGTTGCTGACCTCATACACAATGTATTTTCGATTTAATAGTTTAATTAAAATAAATTAATTTCTTGACTGACATAAAACATATATATTTATATCTTTTTGTATTATTATAAATGTATACGATTGGGGTAAAATATATACAAATATTCCTTAATAGGTGCAAATTAAGGCCTTAGATTTCGATTTAGACGAAAAATACCCCTCAAACCGTGTTTAGAAACCCCGAATTTAATGAAAAAACTAAAGTGCCCTTTTGGCACACTTAGATTTCGTTTTAGACGAAAAATAACCCTCAAACTGTGTTCAGCAACCTCGAATTTAACGAAAAAACGAAAGTGCCCTTTTGGCACATGCGCAGTCGACCAAAATTCGTTTTTTGGCTAAACTATAAGAGAAAAATATGCGCACATAGCGGCAAAAGTGCCTTTGGCATCCCGGCTGATAACGATCTTTCACACGAACACGTCACTTTTGGACACTACATATATGGCCTTTTTGACACTTTTAACCACAAATATAATATTACTTAAAAATTTAATTTACATCTTTTTGTATTATTATAAATGTATACGATTGGGGTGAAATATATACAAATATTCCATAATAGGTGCAAATTAGGGCCTTAGATTTCGTTTTAGACGAAAAATAACCCTCAAACTGTGTTCAGCAACCCCGAATTTAACAAAAAAACGAAAGTGCCCTTTTGGCACATGCGCAGTCGACCAAAATTCGTTTTTTGGCTAAACTATAAGAGAAAAATATGCGCACATAGCGGCAAAAGTGCCTTTGGCATCCCGGCTGATAACGATCTTTTACACGAACACGTCATTTTTGGATACAATGTATATGGCCTTTTTGACACTTTTAACCACAAATATAATATTACTTAAATATTTAACTATCTATTACGTGTATTCGATCTACTTGTAATTTCCTAAACATCTAAACTTTTACCTGTATTTACCTGTATCAATTTGTCATATAGAAAATACAGTATATATATTGAAATATTAATAATAGAAATAATTTTAAAAGAGTATCAATTTCCAACATTTACATGGTAAATATTATTAAGTGTTATCTGCTAATTTGGCCTTTATCGTCATAAAACGTGACCTCGTAAAATATTTTCGGTTTATTAGTTAAATAAATTAATTTTATGTTGTTGACTAACGTAAAATATACATACATAATTGCATCTTTTATTATAAATATATACGAGTGAGATAAATATATACACATATCCCATTTGAACTTGCATCTACCTCACATACATATAATAGATGTATTTGCCAGCATATACGAGTAAGATAAATATATATACAATATCCTATTTTAAACGTCTTTCTCTCTCTCTCTCTCTCTGGCACACATACAATACATATATACGAGGGAAATAAACACATACACAATAACCTATTTAAACCTCTATTTCTATCTCTTACATAGATTTTAAACTAAGAAAGAAATTCCATTTAAAATTAGTAGAAGTAAGTGGTGAAAAATTTAACATTTTTATTCAAAAATTACATATTATTATTAAGCAATAACATTTTAAAATAGTATCAAGTTCTAATGTTTTACATGTAAAATTTTATTAACTTATCTACTTGAAATTCACCATTATCGTCAAAAAACCTGACATCGTACATCTTTTACTATTTACAAGTAAAAAAGAAACAAAAATATTCATAAAATAAACTAAAATTCTCCCTCTCTCTCTCTCTCTCTCTCTCTCTCTCTCTCGCATATATTTAATAGATATGAGTGTGTTTCGCATATATTTAATACATATGAGTAAGATAGATAGATAGATAGATACGCATCAATATCAAATTATCTACAAAAAGTAACATCTTTTCAATAAAAGTGTAGAGAAAAAGACATCTTAGCCTGATACCAGCAAACCGGCTGCCACAGTCTATATTGAAGTATATAATTGTATGAATAATTTTAAAAACAGTTCAAATTCTAATGTTTTACATGTAAAATTTTATTAGCTTATCTACATGAATTTGACCTTTCTTATCTTATAACGTGACCTCACAATATATATATTTTCGATTTGAATAAAATTTAAATTATTAACAACGTAAATCGTACATCTTTTACTATTTACAAGTAAAAAAGAGACAAAAATATACGTAAAATAAACTAAAATTCTCTCTCATAAATTTACGAGTAAAAAAGAGACAAAAATATACGTAAAATAAACTAAAATTCTCTCTCTCACATATCAAATATATACAAGTGAGATAGATATATACGTAACAATATCAAATTATCTCCATCTCTCTCTCTCTCTCATACATTTGTTCTTGTCCAACACATACAGTATACAGGGTGGCTAGCTTGGGCTAGGCTCGGCTAGGCTAGGCTAGGCTCTTCTCACACAAAATCAATACAAAAATATATTTATTTCTTTTTGATACAATACACATATAAGCTAGCCCAGGTGTTACTAATTACCACCGACGGACTACTCCTCCTCCTCATACATTCTACCTTGCATATACAGGGGGTGGCACAAACACACACCCATATACAATCACCATTCATTCATTTACATACATTTACACTTTTTTTGATTAACACACTTTTCCAACACCCTGTAACTACTTCAACAACCACTGGACCTGTGACGTCATTGACGATCACTTCTTTGACACTTCTTCAGTGGACGCTCTTCAGCTAAACCACACATATATCTATACACACACACACCTTTTTATACCTGGCTCAGGTAAATTTTGTCATTGCCTTTCATCTTCAGCCGCTTCTTGCAACAATAAGGCCTTTTTGGTCAATAACCACTGGACTTGTGACGTCATTGACGATCACTTCTTTCAACATTTTCAACAAGAAATACTGAAAAATTTACTTCTTGTAAAATTTTCAGGAAAAATTTCCTGAAAATTTACTTCTTGTAGAAATCTTTGGTCTCTTCGGATGGATGGTGGCCATCCAGAGCGGTGACCTTGAAACGTAGCAGTTCCACGTTAGTTACACTACTGATATTATATATTTGTTGTCTCCATTTTCTTAGTACAACACAACTGCCTATGCTGCTAGCATCTGTTTGCAAGATGAAAGGCAAGTTGCAATTTGGTTTGTGGAGTGGTCGACATGTCGTTAAGGTATGTTTTGTGTTTTCAAATTTTTTCTGCTCTACTTTTGTCCATCTGAACTTATGATCTTGACGAATCATATCTGCCAACGGACCTGTCAAGAGAGCTAGATTGGGGACGTATTCCCGTAACAAGTTACATAGTCCAATGAAGGACTGTATGCCCCTTTTGTTACGTGGTACTCAGAATTTCTCTATTTTGATCTGGTGAAGATTTAAAAGGTGAACTTCTTCTCCTTTAATTCTGTGACCTAAATAGTCGATTTCTGTTTTGAACAGCTGGCATTTCTTTCCAGAGACTTTTAGGTGATGCTGTGCTAATTTTTCGCAGATTAGTCTTAAATGCTTGATGTGTTCATCTTTTATCTGGCTGTAGATGATTATATCGTCCAAGTAAACAATAACGAATTTCTGAATGTACCCGATGAGTACTTCAGTTGTTATTAGCTTCTGAAAGGTGCTCGGAGCATTTTTCAGCCCGAATGGCTTCTTGACATCCAATACTGAAAAGTATTTTGATGTAGATATGTATTTCAATGAGTAGGTTATTTTGGGTAAACTCGACAATTCGTCTGTGCTGATTTCGTTCACGAGACGATAATTAACGCAGAAGCGTGGATTTTTGTTTGGCCGTTCAATAATGACTGGTGGTGATGCGAATGCTGACGCTGTAGGCTCTATGACACCTTTTGCCAATATTTCATCAATTTGGTTGTAAAATATTTCCTTCTCTTTCGGATTTAAGGAATAACATCTCTTGTTAATCACCTTATTTTCCTTTAATATGATTTTGTGTTGAGTGGTTCTAGTGGTTGGTTGGACTAGACCAATTTCGAATACTTCTTGATATTCGTTTACTAGCGTATGTAACTCATGTGGTGTATCCGTCAAATCTGGTACTTGAACAATCCTGGTCAAGTCATTAAAAGCTCGGTCCCAGTACAAAGTCTGCCTGTTCTTGTTCTAGAAATGGTGTTCCTAAAATCATATCGGAGTCGAGATTTTCTATTATTAGAAAGTCCACTTTATACTCGTGTTGGCCTAATGTGATCTTCATTGTTGTCTTATCGATGACATCGGTGGTGTTGTCGCTATATGCTAGCTGCACTAACGTCGCTGATGCAGTATTAATGTTATCTATCTGAATTCGATCTCAAACCAAGTTGTACTCTGTTCCATAATCGAATAAGGCACGCAGTTGGTTGCCTTTGTGTGTAATAGTCACTACAGGATTGTTTCCAGATTCTGTAGAGTTTAATTTATTCTTGATGTGATCTGTTACTGGTAATTGTTGATCGATGTTGGTGCTAGTGATGCTTTCACTTTGTTGATGTGGTGAACTCGGACATAGGCAGGTTTGAAGTGTGAGTGAATCTGGAATATCTGTATCCAGGAGTGTTTCATGACTTGTTGTGATGATGCTGAAGGGGTGGTTGCCTAGTATCAATACACGGTGGGGTGTGAATGTCAATCAGATCTTCCTATTCACGGTGAGGTATGCTCATACTTCGGGAGTGTCAGATATGGGACGGGTAAGTTGTGAGACAGATAAGTCTTGAGGACGGTGATGTTGTGTATCAATATCAAGACGGTGAGTTTCAGCGATGACGTCATAATCGTGTGGCTGCGGTTCCACATCGTGATATGTGTCATAAGTTTCCTGAGATAAGAAATTATCCAAAATTATGGTGATACCAATGTCGTCGTTCGGTGCATCAATCAGGTTGTTGAGTTCGCATTAAAATGCTTGGTTGATTGAATGCATCGACGTTGCGTTTTTGTTGTTGGAGAACGCATCATAAGTATCTCCGTATGTTCAGGTCGGCCCGAGAAGAATTTTCCGAAACTGTTTCTGAGTCTTTTTGTTGTTATAATTTTGATTTATCGTGGTGATTTTGGTCTTATTTTTGTTGATTTGTTTATCAAACCGATTTTTTCAATCCAGTTTGTTAGTTATTGGTTGATGTCAATCTTGATCTCTGATGGATCATTGATTTCTGGTCTTAACTGCATGATCAAAACAGGTATGAATGTTTGAATTAAGTTGTCAGAATTTCTCGGTATGAACAGCGCATGCTTTCTTAAAATGAAAGTTTTTACATTTTCTGTAGGTTTTTGGATTATTTCGTAAAAATCCGAATGTAATTTGGGGAGTTGTTCCACAATCTGGAATCTCTCTAGGAATTTGGTGGTAAAGTCAACATAACTTTTTACATATGGTTTGTAGGGTTCAAACCATTTGTAGCATTTTTAATTTTACTATAATAAATATAATACAAAATTTTTATATTCTGGCGCATTCGGCATAATCTCTCAGTAGTGTAGCATTTTTATTTTCCTTTGTTAAATATAACCAATATTTTTATATTTTAGAGCATTTGGTATAATTGCTCGGCACGTATTTTGGGTCGATTAGCATTAAATTTTTGTTACTAAACACACCGTATCTTGAGCGTAGCTGCTTCCCGTCCATTTTATTTTTGGTTCAGGTAACCGCAGATTTCTGTAGACGTGATTCCGCCTAGAATTACGATTCCTGTTGTGTTTTGGCACTACCGGGGGTCCTTTTTGAAATAAAGGGCAGACTGATGAAAGGGATGAGGTTATTATATCTTGCGTCGGGTATAGGCCTGACAAGTTTTCTGAAAAGCTATTTTTCGCTGTCCATTTTCTCATTAGTTACTGAAGATGACGTAGTAAAATTATTTTCATTAAGTATATTTCTCATGGGGTGTGTTGTTATGTTATCCTCTAGTTAATGAGGCAAGTCTTTACTTTTCGTTTTGCCCTTGGATTCAGTTCTGAGAAAAAAAATTGTTTTAGGGCCCTACCGTAGGTCCAAACATACCAAATTTTCGCCCTGATCAATGCTACCATTATGTTTTTCTAAACGAATTTGTGCCTGTGGTGATGATGTTCTTGATTACCACCTGTATTTTTCGCGAAGGAAGCGAGGGATGTTGGATGCCAATTGAAGATCGAAGTCCCCCGAAGATAACCTAAGGCCAGATATTTAATTTTCATCTTTTTTTTTTATTTTTTTTTCTTTTTCAAGAATTTTTCGTAACAATTAATCTACAAATAATTTAAGATTAAATAACATTTTTATACAATATACATATTTTGTAATCCGTAGAGGCAATGTCCCGGAGTTACATTCGGTGTAATAATTTTAAGATGTGAATTGCGTATTTCCATATATAAATTTACACCTAGGTACCTTGGGCCAAAGATTGACATGTACATAACTTGTATATAATTGTTAAAGGGATATTTTGATGCATAAAACCTAAGTGGATTTTTTTAATTTCAGGACGTTGCAATTTATTTTAAATCCTTCAATTAAAAGTGTTGGTCAATGCTGATCTTGGTCATTTTATTTCCTACCTTTAACAACTAATTTAAATTTAACCACCCTTCTCAGTTCTGTGGTTTAAACAAGAAAAAAAAGGTTAAAAAGAATTGAGTGGCGCCCTGTAGAAGCAATCCCGACTCACTGCCCAATCTGCTCACCGACGAAAAGCTGCCGTTGGCTGGCCTAGTTATTTTTCAATAAAAAAAAGTTCATAAAAATAACGGGTTACACATTTCTTGACTATAAGGTTTAGTTTGTTATTGTACTCTGGCATAGAAAATCTTATCACGATCCGCGATTCCATTTTCTGTGAAGCATATGTTTAATTCTATCAAGAATGCACGGGGATTTTCATGGTATAATCCTGCAAAACTGGCTCTTAAGACAGACCGTCGTTGTGCATTTTGATTAACCATTTGTTGTGTTAAAGCAGTTAATGCTTTTGCCGGTTCTATTTGTGCCATATATGCCATATCTTGTGGAGTTTGAAATTGATTTTGAAGTTGAGGCATCTGCATATCTGTAACGTAATGCGGTTGTATTTCATTTGTTTAAATAAAGTCCAATCTTCCGAACTGATGAGAGTTCTTGGTCTCAATTGTCGAGACGTTGTGTGATTCTAGCTCATATTTGGGACCATGATGCATTGCAAAATGTATTTTGGGTTGGTAATCGTAAAGATTATTTTTTCGATATTTTACAATCTGGTGTATGATGCCATAGGCACACTCTTCCCGCCTGGAATGCCATGTCGGAACAGGAACCGCCCTCGACTGCGTGGCGTGGTTTTGATTGAGGTATTCGTAAGTAAGAGAATTATCTGCCGAACTTTGGCCCAGACTAGAACTTCGATGATTGGTGTAATTGTAGGTAAAACGTTGAATGTGTCCCGCAGACTGGTGCAATTGGTTTTCGTTAACCCAACGATTTAGATTCGAGTGTGTTTGTGGGAATTGAGGGTTGTCGTCAAGGCAGATAACATTTTCCGCAATTCTTGGCGATGCGCATTCCGACTTTTCCGATAATATGGTGAAGTCGTTGATTTGAGTGTCTATGGTGATGAATGTTTAATTGATTTTGGAACATAAAATCTTCGGGTTGTTGAATAAAAGGGCACCACGTACCGTAACCTCCCGACCCAGAAAAAAACCAGGCAATACTTTTTATACTTTTGGTGAATTTCGTTATTCAAGGCTGAATTTCGTTAAAAGTGATCAGTCACAGTGCTTGAATAATTGCCTATACTCACATTGCAACTATATCAGAAATTTGTCACGCGAATTGCTGCTTTTCTTGCAGTCCGATGTTCATGATTTGTGCTTTACCTTGTAGATATCTGTACGCAAATTTATAATTACATTGTAAATATATTTGTTTATTTGTATATTTACAATATTATTGTCTCAAAATTCACGATATATGTAAGTGTTATCCATCTAAAAAATGTGCTACATCCCGAATCTGTATGATTATTATTGTCTGAGAAAATTGACTTCAAATTTGAAAGTTCGACCTTGATTTTTCACTTTCTTAATTAACTTACATTAACCGTTCTTACAGCAAATTCTTAAAAAGGACTTATTTTTTTAAGATCTATTTTTCTTTAAAATTATTTTTAATTTTAGGCCAAGAGATTGTAAAAAATCAATTTTTGGACCACAAAAATTGCAATAGCTTTTTCCCTAGTAAACTTTAAATCTTTTTAGTATTCTCATTAGATTTAGACACATTACTTCCGATTTCTGTAAAACAAAATTTTGTCGTACAATGAAAATCAATTTTTTTAAAAATTTGATATGAACAGATAAAACTTAGGGAAGATATTATTAAATAATTGTACTGTACCTGGGAATTTTTTCGTTGCATGAGAGATATTCCTCTAAGATCTGTGGACTACCTAAATGCACCTAGAATGTCTCCAACGATTTTCAAAAAAATGTTTCAGACGAAAGTTGTAGGAAATCAAACGGCGCATCTAATTGTGATCTTGACCTTCAAAGTCATGCGATGGTTAAGTTGAGTTTTTTGAATAGAAACCCCCATTTTTTGCTACAGGAATGGAAAGCGGAGAAAACATTCTATCCCAGGGTATAAATAACATAGGGGGTCTAATGACATCTGGAAGTCATTTCAAGGTCAAATATCATTTTTTCCATAAATAAAACAAAGAGACAGGTCAAAATCGAGGTCAAAGCTACCATCAGATGCACCGTTTGATGTCCTACAACTCTCGTCTGAAACATTTTTCTCTAAAATGCTTTGCTGAGAAAATATTCTGCTGTTATTTGACCTTGAAATAACCTCTAAATGTTATTAAATTCCCTATGTTATTTATACCGTTGGATAGGAAATTTTTTCCGCTTTCAATTTCTGCGATAAAAAATGGGGATTTCTGTTTGAAAAACCCAACTTAACCTTCAAATAACTTTAAAGCTCAAGGTCAAGGTCAAGGTTTTTATCAGATGCGCCTTTTGATTTCTTACAATTTGCGCCTGAAACATGCTGATTTTATAAAATAATGAATGATTAATACAATAACAAACGACTTATTATTTTATATAATCTGAATATTATGAAAACCATATTTGTTTCGAAATGACGCCGCTGCAGAACAAAGCGGTAAGTGCATGCAGCCCCTGCGTCTGTAAAGCGGCATAACGCTTATTACTTGTACCCGTAATCTCGGATACCATAGTCGGATAGATTCTGGAAGGCTTTAGGTGGTCCACAGATCTTAGAGGGGTGTCTCTCATGCACCAAAAAAATCTCAAGTAAAGTACGTATATTCAGCAATATCTTTCCGAAGTTTTATCTCTCTATATTCGTTAGCCGCGACGTTTCGAATTTTTGAAAAAAAATTGGTTCTCATCGTACGATAAATTTTTTTTCATGAATCGAAAATGATGTATCTAAATCTAATGAGAACACTAAAAAAAATTTAAGTTCGCTAGGGAAAAAATTGTTTCTCGTCCCAAAATTAAAATATATTTAAAAAAATAGATCACAAAAATATGCGTAATTTTTAACAATTTGCTGTAAGAATGATTGCTGTATCTTAATTAGGAGAACGAAGAATCAAGGTCGAACTTTTAACTTAGAAGTAGATTTTTTTCAGAAAATTCACAATTCACAGATTCCGGGTTTAGCGTTCTTTTTTTAAATAAATAATATCTATATATACCGTGAATTTTGAAACAATAGTTTGTAAATAAGTATGATTTTGCTTCAAACAAAGAAAAATGTCATTTTTTTTTAAAGTTATATCTCGATAATTAGTAGCGCCACCTATAACTTGTTATACATGAATTGATAGATAATTCAATTATCTATAGCTTTTTTTCGAATCTTTTTTCATACAACTTTCAGTTTTTGAGATAAACCGGAGAAATCGAAGAAAGTGAACATTTTTGGTCCGCCCTTTTGGTTAGCACCGAGTTGCCAATGTTAGCATCACGATATGTAGTTTGGGATGCTGAAATATACACCTTCCAATAATTAAAAATCGCAGGTTATATTTTTTCGCGACAGAAGTCTAATTGACTAAAATGTGGTCGGACTTGCATTGTCTTTATTGTTATTTATTTTCATTTTGACGACGTTTCGATTAGATTGTATCTCTAATCGTTATCAAGTATAAACTGAATTCTAATTCTAATTCTAAACTGAAGTCTAATTAATAATGCTTGACCTGAAATGTACTCGAAACATATCAGGTACAAGAAAATTCAAAACCTAAACTATACAGGTCTAAAAATGAAGAATTATTAAATTTCTGAAAATTTTAATTAAACTTGACTACGAAATAATGACATAGTGGAAAATTAAACTACTTTGAAAATTTACTGTATTCTTGGGAAAAGATATTGTTGAAATTGTAAAAGTTTTGCTAAAATATAGTAACGAATAATAAACATGAGTACTTGGAGGTTGAAGGCAAAAATATATTGATGGATAACATACAGGGTTAAAACGTTTATAACATATGTGCCACTAAAATTTCAAACGTAGTTTACTTGGCTCTACTAGATTTTAAAGTTTACGGGGAAAATTAATAATTATTTTTCATACTAGCATACAATAAATAATTTCATTTTCTTCTTAAGATCAGCAACAAGATGGGAAATTATTCTTACTGGATTTCACTCTATTCTTCTCCCCATACACGTTTTAATCACATTATGCTTTCATCAGCATCAAGAAAAGAGCAAAATTAACAGAAAATAACTTCACTTTAAAACCACCTTTCCTTATTTAAGTAGATATACTGCAAATTTCATGTCAGATAGAAAAATATCAAATGTAGAGAATTTTCACAGCTTCTAAACGCCTTTAAAGAATTCCATTTTCTCTTTAAGATTGATAATCATTATCTGTAAATTTGTCTTTGAATCTCTCTCCAAAAATTTTTTTACTACTGTTAGTCTGGCCAATAGAGTTATATCAAACCAATAGCTAGAATAATATACCGGTTTCTTTACATTTTTCTATATGAGATCATACTGTCATACATAATATCCAACATCCAAATCATGAAATCCTTAAAAAGTGGCAATTGGTTCAATACAGATTCATTGACGAGAGCATTGAGTTAGTAAAACGCTTCTGACGGGAAAACCAGAGTGAAATTCATGAAGCAGACTTCTGCTTTTCATTACTAAACTTAAGGAGAAAATGATTTTTTATATTGGCTTTAGGTCCCCTTTTATTAAATATTATTTTAATAATAAAATTCCAAAATTTCAAACCATATCTCTTATATTTTGCTATTTCTTTATATTTCTGGTAAGATATAACATTACTAGAATTAACAATAATCCAAAAATTGCTAAAAAATTATTGTTTTATTACAAGCACCTTCATATAGGTAAAAAATGAAAAGTTACAAGCAGAAAAATAAGAAATATTGCAAAATTAAAATTATTTAAAAATTATGAAAATATTATTTAAATCGCTAATTTCTTACCCTGAATTTGTTTGAAGTCAGTGTAAATTCACAATGTAACTCCTGAACATATTAATTTGTTCATTTGAATATATTAAATTTGTAATCAACAATATTGGATCCTGTCGAACTCTGCCCATCTCTATTATTTTCTGCTTTGTTTTTTTCTATTTAGCATTGTTCCATCCTGCAACATCGTTCTCCTTTCTCATTCATTCTACTCCATTATTATAAATACGTTAATATTTATCTTCATTTTAGGCCCTTTGACATGCTCGGCAATTAATAGGTTTGGATTTCAAGTTATAGGACTGATAGGTGGAATACTGGCTTTATTATCTTTTGCCATAGCATCATTTATGCATAGTATAGTACCTTTTACTGTTTTAGTAGGTTTTTGTGGCGGAACGGCATTCAACTTAGTTTATACGCCATCTATAATCGCAATTGGATTTTATTTTGAAAGGTGGCGGGCACTTGCTATGGCAATCAGTTGTTGCGGTTCATCTTTAGGTAACTATATATGAAATTTTTATTAATATGATTTTGTTTTTTCTGACCATTTATTGTAAATTTTATGCTATGTTTCTTGGGTTTTCGGTCAATTTTATTCAAAAATTTTAAATTCAAAATACAAAGCTTTTCACAATTTACTTTACAATTTTTTCATATAGTAACAACATACCTTACGTAAACGAATAATATATATAATATTTACTAAATTTAAAATTTGCAGTGGTCTTGGCAGTCATTGATAGATTTAAAAATATTGGAAATTACGTATATTTGGTTTTTTATAATAGTTAATATATATATATATATATATATATATATATATATATATATATATATATATATATATATGTAATCTTCTATCTATCTTCTTAAACCATGCATTAATATTTACTCTTTAATTTCTCCAATTTTTAAATCCACTGAGGGTGTTTGCGTGTAAATGTGGTTACAATCATAGTTTTGATGTAAAGTTAAAGCTGATGGTGTATAGTAAGACAACCATCAAAAAAATATATTTTATGTTGTTGCTAATTTGACTTGAAGCTAAGCGTGATAAATTTTTTATCCAACAACAATGACTTTTTGAACAAGTCTTTTCACAAAAATGTTCACCGCCATCTTTACTACTACAGTCTTGTGTAATTAACAATAAATTTACATGTCTATCCAACTTTCTTGACGCATACCTCAGTGGACCAATAACTTCATCTATTACTTTATTATTTTCATATTTAGATTCGAGACCGTATACGTTAATCGATATGTTGTTCATTTCCTCAAATTTTTTAATGTCGCGTAATTTTACTGGAAAATCCATACCTGTTAAATTTAGCACTCTAGAAAAATGGGAATAGGATGACAGCTGTGAAGGCGCTGCTGCTGGCGGAACCAATGCTGATGTTACAGCCTACGCAAAGCAAAATTCGTTCTGGTTGATCACATTGACGACAGCTCCTCTCTTTTCAATAGAACCCTGCAACTTGATCAATGATGAGCCACTCATAGGCATATACTTGTTGATGCTAACTTCCAAGTATAAAATTCGTACAAGAGCTCATCCTATAACAAGAAAAAAAACTATAAAAATCCGTTTAATATATCAGGTTTTGATTTTTACATACCTGAATCTTTGACCTAAAACTCTATTTCCTGCATTTTTATTAAATCGGCGAAAGAATGGTAAACGGCATCCAAATCACTTTCTACAGTAATTATTTGATTAGCAGTGTTGAAGGATTTCTTACTGAATATTTCTTGTGATGGAAGCATGTACTCGCCAACAGCTGTCATGTTAAGTTTTAAAGCTTGAAGTACACGTAATACATTATTAACAAGTTCCACCACCTTCGATTTAATATCTGCAAAAAACATTACATAATCGGAATGCTCCATATCACTGCTAACCCTATAGGTTTCAATTCTCTTTTGAAAGCACATTCAACGAGTTGCACACCATGATATACCGGCAAACATGAATTATTTTTGTGTTGTTGTGTTCGTTGGTGTGCTAACATGTGATTTGCTGAAACATCCACATTACTGGAATCACCGATGTACGTTCTTCAATTCGGAGCCGTTTTCCTCCTGGCATTTCATTAAATCTCGCCGCACACGATTCTGTTTTATGACGCCTCATATTATAACTATTGGTAAACCTAGAACCGCAATTTTTACAAACATGCCATGATTTGTAAAATTATAATACATGTACTCTCTCTGCAAGTCAGAGACAGCTGATGAATGAAACTGCCTCATACCATATATAAAACTATTCAAGATCGCCCTAAATTACCTTTTTCAAGGACCAAAGAGGGGAGGAGCAAGGACAAAGTCAAGAAGTGGGGGATTGAGTGAATCGGGTAATGCTCACTACTGTGAAATAGCCTTGAATTTAACAATAAATTAGAAATCTTCATCCAAGAAATTAAAGAGCAAATATTAATGCATGGTTTAAGAAGATAGATAGAAGATTATATTTATATATATATATATATATATATATATATATATATATATATATATATATATATATATATATATATATATATACATATACATATATATAGTTTTAAGCATGAACCATATTCTTCTGCTTATTTAATTAAATACTCTTTTGACGACTCAATTTCGAAATTTGATCGATTTCGGGGGAATAATGCAGCTTAAGTCTTTGTGGATCGTATCGAGTGTGATTTAAGGGCTCCATATAACACATATTTAAAAGACATTAAGCCTATGAAACCGTTAAGGCCTGAAGAAAAAAGAGAGCTTAATGATGCTAAAATATGTGGTATATGTGAAGACCCTTTTGAAGACGGTGAGATTAAAGATATGTAAATATGGGGATAAAATTGATGTTTTGATTCAAAGTAAAGAAAAGAACATATCCTTTACCAAAAGCATTTATGTGCACGATTATTTTAATTTTAAATGTGGAAAAGTCAAGAGGAAATATTTAAAATTGCGGTTCATTGACAGTTTGAAATTTCTGTCAACGTCTTTGGAAAATTTAGGCATAGGTTTAAACGATGATGATTTTATTGAAACGCGGAAACATTTTTCTAATATCGAACAATTTAATTTGATGGGTCAAAAGGGTTTTTCCTATAGCTTAATTGACTCAATAGAAAAAATGAAAAATACATGTCTTTCAAGTAAGGAGAAGAATACATTAGCGATGAAAGATATAGGTGAGCAAAAGAAGTATGGCGCTTGTTTGGGTGTAAAACTTTGGGGGACTATTCAGACGTGTATTTAAAATCAAATGTGTTGCTATTGTGCGATGTTTTTGAGCAATTTCGGAATAATTGTTTAAAATTCGATAAACTGGATCCGGCACACTACTATACCCTTCCAAGTTTATTATTTGATTGTATGTTGTGTATGACTAAGGTAGAGCTAGAGCTCTTAATTGATAAAGACATGATACATTTTTTTAAGAAAGGTATACGCGGCGGCGTAAGCCAGTGTACAGAACGGAAGCACATCGCTAATAATATTTATTTACCAGACTATGACCCAACAAAATCGTCTTCATTTATAACATATCTTGATGCTACAAATCTATATGGTCACAGTATATCACAAGCATTACCATATGGCGGTTTTCGATGGTTAACAGAACGCGAAATACTTAATTTAAATATTATGGCTGTTGGTGATGATAGTTTACATGGCTACGTTTTGGAAGTGGATGTGCATTATCCGACTGAGTTGCATGATGCACATTCTGATCTTACATTTCTAGTAGAAAATATCACACCGCCAACAGAACATGCGAAATTGTGGAAATTAATTCCTAATGTACAATATAAAAGAAAATACATTGTACACTTTAGAACTTTAAAACATGCCATCGCCAACGGCTTAGCGGTAATGCAAACTCATCGAGTATTACAGTTTAGCCAATCAAAATGGCTAAAAACGTATATTGATTTTAATACCAATTTACGTAACAAGACCACCACAAAATTTGCGAAAGACATTTTTAAATTAAAAATAACGCGATTTTTGTCAAAACTATGGAAAATGTGGAAAATCGAAAGGATATAAAATTAGTAACGCATTGGGAAAACAGTGTAGGCAGAAGTGGAGCTAGAGGACTAATATTGCGCCCCAATTTCAATAGTAGCTAGATATTTATCGAAAATTTTGTTGCTATACATATGAATAAAGTTACAATATTATATAATAAACCAATTTATATCGGATTTTACATATTAGATATATCAAATTCTGTAATATACGACTTTTATTGTCATTTTATTAAATCCAAGTTTGGCGATGATGCTTCGTTACTTTACAGCGATACTGATTCGCTTATATTAAAAGTGTACACAGAAAACATTTATCAAACTATATTAGAAAACCCCGAAAAATTTGATACATCAAATTACCCTGAAATAAATAATTTCAACATAATTAAAAGTAATTCTGTGGTTGGTATAATGAAAAATGAGTTTCCTGGTGACCAGATAATAAGTTTTTATGGTACGTATAAACGCTAAATAATTCCCAATTCAATCAAAACTTTACCTCGAGGACATGCAGACATAGGTTTTTACAAAACATACCCGGAAGAAAATTTAGCAAATTGAGTCACTGTGTTGGAATCATTTCTAAGTCAGGACAGCACGTAATCTGGAAAATCCGTATTTCATTATTTGATTTATTTTTATTAGTTTCATTGAACATACAACATCAATGTATAATGGTAGTATTGGAATTTTTATTTTAAACATCTATTCATTACTTCATTGCTTTTTATTCAACCATTATTTTAAAATTCTAAATATAAAGAAGTATTGACACATAAGAAACGACAAAGTTATTGCTGAAAAATTTTTTTAACAATAAATTAAATGCCCAGGTCCACGAGTAAATGTTTAAAGTGCAGCAGTTTTGTTGACAAGATCCTCCATAGTCTTTTCAATTTTCAACATTCTAGAATTAAGTTCAGCACGCAGTTCGTCTTGCCTAAGTTCATATATTGCAATAACAGTATCACCAATGTTTCCTCTAAGTTCTTGACCGGTTTCAATTAATTTCTTACGTACGTAACCTTCAAGTTGGTTTCTAAATATATCTTTAATAACAATTGTTGGGTCATGTAAAGCTTTCTGCGTATCTTGCACACACTGAGCAAGGTTATTTTCAACATAACTTCGTGTGGCCGCATCGTCTCCTTCAAGAGGTTCCGCTAAGTAGCACAATCTTTTGCTTCCCATGTCGTAATCTCCATTAGGCGTAAGTTTAAATCCTATTCCTGAAGGTCCGTGCATAACTTATCAATAGTGTTTGATTTGAAATCATTACATTTTACCCTAATATATGGTTCTATTTCATTAATAAACAGGCTATGAAGAAAAATATGGATTGCAAAACGTATTTTAGGTGATGTTTAATAAATACACATATAGATTCATTTTACTATTATTTAATTGGTAAAAAATGAAAATATAACAAAAAAAATAACTTTATTTTATTATGAAAAAATGAAAATATAACAAACAAAAAAAAATAAAGAAATAAAATACATAACTTAATTTCGTCTGTACAGGTACGTTTCTCCTATGACCCAATTTCTTCTCTGGATGGCGCGTTCATTAATGTCCTTGCCCGGGTAGTGAACTAGTCCACAGAAACGGCATTGTACAAATTTACCCCGAGAAGGTCAATATAGTTGAAATTGTGTATGAGATCATTCCGCCAGCAGATACCTTGTCTTTTACAACGATGACAAGTTAAACAAAAAGCTCTTGATATATGCCTGTATGTTTTGGCTGCTTCATCAAGTTGTTCATCAGTTGGCAACATGATGTTTCAATATGTTGTACTTCTCAAACGCTAGGTTGTGTTCTAGCTGTTATCTTCTAGATTATATCGTCAAACTCCTAAGTCGAGCCACTGATCTCTAGTGGCATTTTAATATCTCCTTGTTACTAACATTTAAGAGTTTTTACGTAGACAGTCTTCATTTTGGATCCGCCATCTTGAATTTCTGAAAACGGATATCGGATTTGAATTCAGCGACCCCAGCGACCTATTTATGTGTTACTTTTTAAAATAACCTTAACAAGGACCAAAAAATCCTTAAAAGTTACAACCCCGGCAACGACCCTGGCATTGTCGGTTACTTTGGCCTTGAGCTTGGCCTTGCATCTGACAAGTTTAGTACAATATTTATATGTTACTTTTTAAAATAACCTTGACAGGGACAAAAAATCCTTGAAAATTACAACCTCGAAAACAACCCTGCCATTGTCGGTTACGTTGGCTTTGGCCTTGGTCTTGCATTCGACAAGTTTAAATACTATACTTGATGCATCAAACAAAAGGAATAAAGATGGTGTGGTGGGTGAAATAGGCATAAAAGCAGACTTTCTAGCTAGAGCTCTTCACCGTTCGTCAGAATAGCAAGCAGTACAGTAGTAAGTGCAAGTCGAAATAAAGCAAGAAAAAAAAAACTAAGATGTCTTCAAGAGCACCATGCATAAATTCACTCTTGGATGGGCTTAATGTGAAAGAAATTGACTTTTAAGAAACCAAAGACGCTAGCACCTCTACCCGATTTCTTGTCAACACCGTCACCACCACCGCGACCGACAGAACCTTTGTCTGTTGTAGTCAAGATAGTGGAAGGCGACGATAGACCAACTCCCCCAACAGGGCTGTGTAATGAAAGTGTCGGAGGTAAAGTCTTGCCCAGTGAAGGCTGATTCGCCAGTGTCTCCTATATTAGGATGTCGCAAACCATTAAAGAGGCGGTTTAAGCAGTGTTATGAAGGCTATGAAACACCTAATATTTCATCGCCTTCGTCACTGAACGAAACTGATGCTTCGTTCGACATCTTGATTTCGAATGATTGTAATAAGTATTAATGGCTGTATATATAGAGACAAATAAGTAGTGGGGGTAACGACAAATGTCGTATTACGTATTGAGACCAGAGTTGTATGTAGTCTCATATACAAACGAACGACTTTGCCGGGTTCCACTAGCACCTAAAATTTAATACTTTGTATCCAATATTGTATATTCTATAAATACAATATTAGTAACAAATTACTAATATGAACTAAAACTACGATCACAGTATTCTGTGGTCCTGAAAAGAACCGTTGTTTTAGGCCCGGGAGCCGGGAGGGTGTGAGGCTTATGATGGCACACCCTCATCAACATACCACCAGCTCGAACAGTCGTAAGGACCCTGAAGATCGGCGATGTTGAAATTTCCAACACCGCGTCCTCCGTTGAGTCCAGCTCTAGCTGCGGACTGTCATTTTCGAGGCGCTAAAACACCCAGTCACCCATGTCGTCTAATTACACAAGACCAGGATTGTGGTCATAGAGCAGTATAGTTGGCTCATCCAAGTCGTCCCAACGTAGGACGTCAATCTCAAAGTCCACGTCGTCGTCGAAGTCCTTCAGGTCTTCAACGTTGCCGGCGACAGTGTCGTCGCTAAATATTGAAGAGCCTCTGCTTGCTGGTCTTTCTTCTTCCATGTTAGTGGTATGAAAATCGAACTGTGTAACTGGCCCGGCCTCAATTATATAGAAATACCCCCACCCCACCAGGGTGTTCTAGATGTTGTATGTTGGTGAGAGCTTATAGAACTGTTGATTTTTTCAAAAAAAAATACAGAATTTATTTTTTTTTTAGCTTAAAAAATAAGAATAATTCCTAACATTTCGTGAAGAATACGATAGATAGGTCGGCCTTCTTAAAAACAACGCTCCCTATAAGTTCCCGATAACCCGTCCGGCGGTCAAGCTTCCTTCCTATTGATTTTTGTATTTTTGTGGTCTCTATTTTTTTAAAATTTTTCAAAATCTTTTTTTCACCATTATATTCTCCTCAAAATTCTAGGTAATAAAAGTGCTTTTAGTTTTCCTCTATCTTAAACGATTTCCGAGCTACGACGTTTTAAAAAAAATCCAAATTACTAACCTTTCCAAATTTCACCATTTCGAATTTTGAAAAATACTACAATATGTAGAAATAAATTCTCTTTCTAATTTCCTAATATTGTTTTGCTCCAAATCTTCAACTTTAGCGCGCATTTTCCTTTTTTCTTTAATTTTTGAAAAAATTATTTTTTTACTTTATTACTGTGCTTGCTGATGGTACTCGACTTCCTCCATAATTTTTCCCACAAATTTTTTCCCTATTCCTAACCGTTACTTTTCTACAAATTTTCTAAATCATTGTGTTCACATTTTCCCTAAAAAATTTTTTTATTGCGTTATCTAAGAACTTTTTTCCACTAAATAAACCCCTATTATCTAAACTCCAGTACTCTCTTCTTAAGGGAATCCACTTTTTTATTGGGTTTCAAATAAATATAAAACTACTACTTGACTTTTTACAAATTTATTAATTGACGTTCCATATTTTAACATTATTTTGTATTACATATAATGTATAATTATATTAAAATATAGATTTGTTGGTCTCTGAACCGTTTAATACATTATAACTAAAAAGTGAATCGTGAATAACTAATGCGTACACTTTAGTGTCTTGGGGGAATTTATTCTTTTTGGTTTGGAACTTCAATTTCACATCCACGGTCGATGAGTTAATAGCCTCTGGTTGATGACGGCAATTGGTAATAAAAACGGGGTTTTTCATATATTCGGCGAAGGTCATCAAGTTTATTTCGCGCCCGTAGGAGCTGCATTGGAAGTTTTCATAACTGTAATAGGCTGCTGCGTACAGTTTCTTGGCGAAATCTAAGTTCCATCTTTCGTAGGGATAAACGGTTGAATTCAGATATAGTCTAATAACGCATACGTCGGCGTAGGTAAACTGGGTTGCATTTCTTTCTTTTTTGTCGCAATTATTACTGTCTTGAAATCCGACGATTATACAGCGCGGTCTTTCTAGACTTGTGCTCGTTCTCAAGGCTCATACGTCGGAAGATGTTTGTCTTCAAGCTGGCAATTAGTACAGATCCCTTTTACGATATGCCATTTGAATACTGGCATTGTTTTCACATTTATTAATGCGAGAAAATATTTTAAATTTTTGCTTGTCGTCTGGAATGATGTGACGAATTTTCCATTCGATTTTGTTGATACTAATTTCGGCGTCTACTTCGCCGACGTAGCAATTGGTAAAACTGCGAGCTATAATCATTATAAGCTCTTGCTTTACGTTGCAAACACCTTTTGTATAATCTTCGGCGAATCCTATAAGATATTTTAAGGGTAATTTCTCAGAGAATACGTTACTTGCCGTGTCTACGATATCTTGCTTTGCTTCGTCGAGACTCCATCCGCATGTCATGAGAGATCTTTGTTGCAAACTTCCGAATAAAACCATGGTTTTTAATGTCGTGGAAACTCCAAGTTTACGAAATACGGCGACCTGCTCACCTCCCATCTCGTAGCGAATTTCATCGAACAAAATGCGAGAGCATTATGTGATAAAAACATCTTTAAGTTGTGTATATGGATTTAAATTTTCCTTCGATATATATGTAACTTTCGGTGATATCCAGTAGAATATCTTGAAAATTAATGGGGATACGGATTTTATCGGAATTGTTGAATGATGGAGATCCGTATGGTTTATACATATGCTCTTCTAGACTAATATTGGAATTGTCCAAGATGGGTTCGGAGAAAACCTCTATTTTATCGCTGGTTGTGGATATCATTTTCGCACTTTAAGACCGATTCCGAAACTGACTTTCCGAACATGTCGACTTTTATTGACACCTTTCGCTTTTGTACGACGTGTGTCTTTACTAGATTTTTTTTGTTGGTAATGATGATGATGATGATGATGATGATGATACCAAAACGCTGTTTTGCCTTCATAATGTTTGTAACTAACCAAGCTCTCTTTTTTTCACTTAAACTGGAATCTTTCGATTTTACTCTATTCCAAGCACTTTGTTCGAGCTCGTGATCCGCTCGATATCTCTCACTTATGTTGTCTTTGTTATGTAAATAGGCTAAATCGTGTTTTTTGCATGCAGCATCCAAAGGATTAATGCCCGGATCACCTCTTGTTACACGTTTTATTACTTTTGTTCCGGGTCCGCAATATTGATAACCGGGAATGTGTACCTCGAATGGTAATTTATTTATTTACGAATTCACAATACCGTGTCCAGTTTTATTGGAAACATGAGACCGTCCATTTCGTTTGACGCTCGGCATTTGAATGACAGTTTTTGTGGAAATTTGCCTATAAAATATCAAATGTTCCTACGATGCGCGTTATCTATCCTAAACAAAAACTTCCTATTGACAATCTCGATGAAAAAGTTGATCCTCTAATTCCTTCCTCTATTCGCGGTCTGTTAATTGGTCCGTCTAATTGTGGAAAAACTAATGTCATGATTTCGCTGCTTACACACCCCCTTGGTCTACGTTTCAAAAATGTCTATATTTACTCGAAATCTCTGTTTCAACCAAAATATGAGTATTTAAGGAAAATTTTAGCACCCATCAATGGTTTAGGCTACTATGCTTTTAGTGATTCTAGTAATATTGTGGAATGGTCCGATGCAAGACCAAACTCTATATTTATCTTTGATGATGGTATATGTGAAAAACAAGATGTTATAAGATTGTACTTTAGCATGGGACCTCATAAATATCCACTCATTTTACCTAGCGCAAACATATTCGCGAATGCGTAAACAGCTTGTACGAGACAATGCCAATTTTATTATTATGTTTAAACAAGATGAGTTGAATATGAAACACATATTTTCCGACCACGTTTCACCGGATCTAACTTTTACTCAATTTCAAGAAATGTGCTCAAAATGTTGGGATAATAAGTATGGATTTTTAGTAATTGATAAAGACAGTGATGTGAAATCGGGTAGATACCGCAAAGGATTTGATAGCTATATATTACTGTAATAATAAGAGAAAGCACTCATTTGATAGTTGAAACGTCGTTTGTTAACATCATGAATAGCGCGATCAACTTAAAACGTAAACTAGTGGAAGCTATCAATACCTTTAGAAAAAAATTTAAACAGATTAAAGCGGCTAAAGAATTAAATTTGGTGGAATTGAAAAAATTTTATGAAACCATTTCCAAGCAGTTGACAACTATATCTGATGTGGTCAAGCAAAGTCAACAACAATAACAAAAACAGCAACATTATCTAGCTATAAAATCACATAGTCCCAGTACATCAGTGCAGTCGACTCAAATTTCTGGTTTTCCCCATCCTACACATTATTTTCAAACCTCTACACCTATACAGCAGCAGCAGCAGCAGCATCGCATTTCAAAAGAGGATATTAGCTAATCGGTGTTTGATACACCCTCGACATCAACTAATACATCTCTTGTATCCGCTGACAGCGCAACTTTCGATATCTTAAACGCACACATGAAAGGATTACGTTTAAAACCATCTCTATACGATAATGTATATGGTGTACGTTTTGGTTCCCAAACAGATCGTACCAAAAATTTTATTAGTAATTTAGAGGTGCGTTTTCCAAATGGAAATATTGCCTGATACAAAAAAAAAATATTGCAGAATACGATGGATCACCGGCACTTTATGACTTGTTTTTTTTTTTCTTAAAACACCCCCAAGTTTAGACAAGGAAACACAATTGAGTGATAGCGTACTTTCAACGTACAAGTAAATTTTGAAATCCACGAATGCTGTCTACAAAAATTATAAAAAAGATGATAGTTGATTGGAGAGCAAATGGAAAAAATATTTACGAATTATTAAACCTCTGATGATGGACACAAAATTGGGTGGTGGTGTTACGAGAAAAAATTGCTCCAAAAAACTACAGGTACCCCACAAAAAGGAAATTATCTTCAAAAACATTCCAATATGTCTACTGGAACAAAGCTAAAGAGTTCGTAGACCGTTTACATTTGTTGTGGAGTTTCAAAGTTTGCGGACACACAGGGCATGAAAATGAAATTATGTCAATCACAGAGGAATCACGAGAAGAAGGTATAATATATTAAGCTCAATATTAATATTCTTCAGTTCTTCCTTCGATCTGGAACTCTTAATATTACTAATAATACGAAGCCCAGTCTAGAAAAAACCAAAATTGTTAATGAACAACATAGAACGGCTAGGAAAAAATTTATCGTTTTATTTTAGTCTGTATAAATTGCTACTCTCTAAATTTGTCTATACCAAAGCGATAAAAAACAAGACAGATGTAGAAGTTACTACTGCGATGAAAAGCATCATTCAAGAGGCATGATGTACACTAGCAAATTTGCAAAGTGATCAAGGAAAAGAGTTCTATAATAATAACTTGCAAGCCCTGACGAAAAAATATAATATAAATCATTATTCCACTTACAGAACAAAGACAGCTGCAATTGTTGAGCGAGTCATAAGAGCTCTTAAAAATAATTTATATAAACAATTTTCGGCAAGAGGATCTTACAAATGAAGACATGTATTATCGGCAGTAACAAAAGCTTATAACCATTGGAATGAAGCCGGGAGATGTGCAAAAAGAAACGCAAATTAAAGCTTACGATTATTTAAAAATTGTACCTAAAAAATTTAAGTTTTCCATGGGTGACATTGTGAGTATTAGCAAGTACAAAAGCTTATTCGTGAAAGGATATACGCCCTCTTGATCAGCCGAACTGTTTAAAATTGTAAGAGTTAACGTTACAAATCTACCTACATACTGTAACGAAGTTACTATATTTTTGGGCATGAGAATGTTCGCCGGGATTTAATTTATTTATTTAACATCAAAGTTTAAATATTACCGGTATATAATTAGATTTGCCGCACCATGCCGAGATATACGATTTTCCGATGGTTTTTAGAGCGTCCGACCATAATAATCGCGCGCCGTATACAACAGCATTGTATGCGCAATCACCGCACACCGTCACTTGTCAGCGTAGTGGGAGCTCGGGCCGACTACTTAAGCTCGAGCAGACTATTATTTCGCGGAGAACTGCACGTTCTCCACCCAGATCAATAATCCAAACGGACTGCCTGGGTCGCCTGCAGGACCTGGTCTAGCAAATGACCAGGAATATTTTTCACCGCCGGGTGCCCTCCGCTTTCCGTGTAGCGACGCCGCTTACCGCCGATCGATGCCGGGTTATTGTTAGACATACCGTGTATACCGTCGTCGGTCGAATTTTAGTACGAAGCGTCATAAATAGCGTCGTGAATAATACATCCGGGTTACCGTCTCCAGCGCTACCGACCAGTACGAGCTACCGTGAACAGCTCGCATAACATACTCTTGCCCTCCAGACTGTTTATTTGTTGATATTATTGTCCATCTTAGATTGTAAGTTAGTTTTAGGCCATATCTTTATCAAAAACAATATGGAATACAGGATACAGGATGTTTTAAAGCCGTTTGTTTCATTCCCTAGTCCCATTTTTAACATTACAGATAACAATTGGCAGCCGGCAGCCAGTACTAATACACGCAATTGACCCCTGGCTTGCCGTTTCTCCAATGTAACAAGCTGCCCGGTGCATAAGTGGGCCCTCGACCACATGAATCCCGAGGGTGGCGCCCGAGAACCGACCACCGAGTGGATTTTTTGACTTTCAGGCAGTCAAACCGTTGAACAGTTCAGAGAGCAGGGATATACCGATTATAAGTAGATACCTTCAAACCGATACCCCTGCGTTGAGCATTTGATCGATGACTGTCTGCACGAGAAATATCCATTGACCGATGATCCGCTGCCGTAAGCAAAGTAGATCCGAAGAACATGACCTGTTTCCTCTTGCGAAAATGCGTCACAATACTTGCTGGAATCGTTAGAAGGCCAGCCTATAAGAGGGTGTTTTTACGAGTCAGAACTACAAAAAACAAGCACTCCTGGCGTTTATCTAGTAGAAAAGGTCCTTAGATAACGCAAGAAAAATCACACCGATCAATTGTTTGTCAAATGGGTAGGATTTCTCAACAACTTCAAGTCTTAGATAGATAAATCTAACATTGTTTAAATAAGATATTTTATAACTATATTTTTTTATTTAAAATAATATAAAATAAATAAACAATATATAGTAATACAAAGTTTTTTATTTCAATCTTCATCATCAATGACAATGACAATAAAACATCATACACATAAATGACATTTCAATATTCTTGGAGGGAAGATCCAATTCACCGACGACTACGACGTTATCGTCAAGGCTATGCCACTTGGAGTGAATTCTCCTATTCTTTAACACGCTTTCCCTTCTTTAAATTTTTTTTAAGTCGAACCGTACGACAGTGCGCTTAATGAGTCATTTAAAGACTGATGATAGAGCATTTTCTGAATAACTTCAATTTTTGTTTTAAGCTCACTATTATTGTTTATCAGGGGGAGGACATCCTAGTTAAATATGTCACATATTACAACTGAAAAATTGTAAAACTTTCTATTACCAAGGTTTTTCGTCACGGCATCGTCATCATCTTTAGGTTCGCCTAAGTTGGTTATGGTTTTTTACTCATATCATACTACCCATCCACTGTAAGTTTAAAACCAATCCCTGGTGGCCCGGATAATATATGATATTTTTCATTATATTTCTGAGGACCAAATTTATCAATTGTGTTGTTTCCTCCACACATTTTTAATCTTAACTAAACTATTTTATTTTTATTTGTTCTACTTATACTAAATATTTCAGCTGAGAAAAAGAAACACTGACTATGATCTACTGGGTTGGTATATTTATAAAAGAAATAAAACAAAACAGTGATTGAAACAAATATTTATTTACAGTTATTTAATGGCACAAATACAAAAATTATAAAAAATTAATTTTCCATGTCTTCATTTCCGTTGTTCAAAATGCTATCCCATCCGACACTATTTTGATCGTCAACATCTTGGGCTGTTGTTGCAGGAACCAATTCATGTATTGCAGCAAACTCACCTGGTAAATGTGGAATATTAACGAGGTATTCTTTTAATTCTTCTTCAACCATTTTAGCACAAAATGTATCCATATCTATGGAACCATGTAAAAATTTGTCGCACAAGTTTGCCCCAGCCATAAAATTGATTGCAACCCTGATCTCTTTCTTATATTGATCTTTGGTTGTCTCAATATGCGGCCAATCATTTGCGCTATGTAACATATCGTGAGCCATATTTCTGAATTCTCTTCCCAATCAAAATATGTATCGATCTACACATTCGTTGACGGTCGTCGCATCAGCAGACATCTTTAACAGAAATAATTAACACGCGTAAGTATTCTGATATGTGCAACTATTTTTTATATTTAATTACATCCTTTTTTGAAATATGACATACAATTTACTCCAATGAGCCAAAATGTAATAATGTTCGAGTATTGTTTCCAAAAACTCTCTAGCAAATCACTATTCATATTATTCATTTATTCTTGCACTCACGACACTTTTTTATTGCTGGTGGTGGTCGATCTATATAATGACGATATAATTTTTCATAGTAAATGTAACAGGGTAAATTTAACTGTAGTTCCTTGTCACACCGATATGACGCTAGCAGCCTGTCCCAAATTTGCTGTAAACTCAATGAATCGACGTAAGTTTTTAAATATTCGAGAGGAAAAAATGCTAGATTATTTTCTTCAAAATCACACAAACTTTTAAAATTACTCTGATATAAACAAATTACTCTGCCGACTTGCTCTATAATTTTTTCTTTAGATAGTTCCGTATCTGGAATGAATGTAAATAGACTCACACAGTTTTATAGAAGAATTTGCAAGGTCAAAACCATTTCACGATCATCCCACACTATTACAATGCACAAATAACTACTTCAAGGTCACACACCCAAGATGACATCAAGGCAAAGGAATCCTTGAACGAGGTCAAGGTTAAGGTGACACCCACAACCTTGAACACAACCCTTTTCAAGGTCAAGGCCATACCAACGCAAGGTCGGGTATCATGGCTAATGGGCGGAGCAAGAGGTCAAGGGCGAAGTCAAAGTCAAGGAGTGGGGAGGATTGAGCGGATCGGGTAATGCTCATTACTTTTAACGTTTCATCTATGGTATGATAGGCTTTATATAAAAATTTTTTATTTTTAAAACAATCATGGTTCAAAAACCTACAAAAAAGAATGAATGCAATAGTAGTAGGTGGTCGAACAAGAAGTCTCGAAGTACATACACTAAATTTATTTAGATTTTAACGTAACGTGATTTTCTTTATACATACACTGTGTTTTGTCATTTGTAATGTTGATTAGTTTCATTATTTTAAAATAATGTAACTGAAATCATTCTTTCTTTATAGGTTTTTGAACAAAGCTTGTTTTAAAAATAAAAAATTTTTGAAAAAGCCTACCATGATTGGCGAAACATTAAATAGCCTTTAATTTAACGGTAAATTAGAAACCTATACCCAGGAAATTAAGGAATAATTATATATATATATATATATATATATATATATATATATATATATAAGTGAGCTGAAATTATTGGGAATCGGTTTGTAGTTAAAGAAACTTTCAAATTATTGTAGGGACTGAAGTAACCTACAACAGTGTCTATAAGACCAACTATAACTTTCTAAATTTCATAATTTGCGCAGGTTGATCATCTGCTGGTCGATCGAAAGTATTAGAATTCTATATAAGTTTCCTCAAAATCGATCTGGGATAACCATTATTTAAAAACAAAACAAACAAGGTCTTTAAATTTGGTTTTAGGAATTCTTTGAGAGAAATATGAGTTATTCGATTTTTAATTGCTCTCGCTGTATTCCATTTTAGATTCTTGGGGTGGTTAGAAAAATAATTAATAAATCCACCTGACGACGTTAGCTTTTGATACCAGTTCAAAATAATTTTAAGAAAACATCAATTTTATCAGAATTGGACTAATGGGATACCAAAAATATGTCTATAATGTACGTTATTAAAAGTAAAATAAAGCAGTATGTGTCTCAATCAGAGACCAACACATCTCTAAAATATCCAAAATCAAGTCCACAGGTATATTAGGGAAAAGGGACACAACACAAAGGAGACCAGAACATAACCATTAGGCAGCGTGTAACCATCAATTGTATTTACAAAAGTAAACGTAAAGGCGGACAGGGGACGGTGTACTGTTGCTATGAATAAAAGTTCGTATTTGGACAAAACTAATGGTTTATTAACTGACGCTTCTACATATATCTTATTCAATAAAGATATGACTCAAAAAATTCAAACCACACATAATAATTTATTAAAGGCACTAATAACTACAAAAGAATTAGATAGTATAACAGTTAAATAATTGATTATATATAATGCAGTGCCATCGAAGCTATATTGTTTACCTAAAATGCACAAAGAAAATATACCTTTTCGTCCTATTGTAAGTAGTGTGGGATCTGTCACGTACCAGTTATCCAAATTTCTGGCAAATATTTTATATAACGTATTGCGAGATAGGACTGGTTGTAATAAAAAAGATACGTTTCCTTTTGTAAATATAATTGGTTATATGCTGCTTAATGGTTATGTTCTGGTCTCGTTTTATGTTGTGCCCTTTCCACTAATATACCTGTAGACTTGATTTTGGATATTTTGGGGATGTATTGGTCTCTGATTGAGACACATAGTGCGTAAACGAGGTCGGGGTTTTTACGGTTGCTAGAATTGTTTGTAACAATTGCTATTTCACTTTTCATAACTACATTATAGACAGATTTTGGTACTCCTTATGGGTTCACCGATTAGTCAAATTCTGACACAGATCGTAAAGGACTACGTTTTGGACAAAATTATTGAAAATATGCCGTTTAATATCCCGCTTGTTTTCAAGTACGAGGAGAATAAAATAACAGTGTACCTTTTTTGGATACTCTAGTCATTAGATCTCAAATTAATAAAATTATTTTGATTTGGTGTCAATAGCCGACGTCGCTAGGTAGATTTGTTAATTATTTTCCTAACCACCCAAAGAATCAAAAACGGAATACAGTGATTGCAATGAAAAATCTTGTAACTCGTATTTCGCACAAAGAATTCCTAAAAACAAATTTAAAGAACTTGTTTGTTTTGTTTTTAAATAATGGTTATCCCAGGTCGATTTTGAGGAAACATATAAAATATCTAATACTTTGCATACATTCCATCTATTCCATTTTGTAGTTTTTTTTTACAATTCAAGATTTGGATGTTAAGAAAGTTGAAATTGTTTAGGTTATCCAGAGCATCTTTAGAAAAAGCTGTGGTATTTTGATTTGGTTTTTTTTATTTTAATGCTTTTGTATATTCTTTTATTTTGTTTTGAAAATATCATTTTGTTTGTCCAATAAATGTTTTTGAGTAAGTACAAAATTTTAATGAGGCTCAGAAAATTTTCAATTTTTGACATTTTTTCAGTATGCCACCCACTAGATCGATCGAGGCTACTTTTGGATCTAATTCGCCTCGAGCAATTTCAGATTAACTTAAAAGTCTGAATGCTTTGTTCTGCCTCAATAAACATACCATAACAAACTCACATTAATATTCCTGATTATTATTTCTACTTCTACTAGTTTTACAAAATAGTATTAAGCTATACAGTATAGTGAGATTGAGAGTGTCAAATAATACGTATTGAGCAAACATCTAATAAGATTGAACAACTTATTTTGAATCAAAAGAACTCTTTCTTCAGTATTTTTGTACTGAATAAACAATTATTCTTTCAAAATAAAAATCGATATTGCTATTAAAGTAGACTTAGTTAAATAATACTTTACATGTGTAAGTAATTTTTATCTCTATAGACAGCCACAAGCCCTTAATGATAACGGTTAATTTGCTGACCCTAAAGTATATCACCATATTCAGGGACCCAGTTTATTACCACCGGATCCTTTGCTTAGGTTGAAAGTGGTTTTTTCTCTTTTATTTTATATACAGGGTGACATGAATAAGGAGTTGGCGAAACTTCTTGGCAATTTTTTTTTAAGAAAGGCTGAGATAAGAAATGAATAACAGAGAAAGAACTCTAAGAGATTTGAATGATATTATTCATATAATTCAAAACACGTTGTTATTCTGTCAAACGAAGAAAATCAACAGATCATAATTTCCAATATATATATATATATATATATATATATATATATATATATATATATATATATATATATATGTATATATATATATATATATATATATATATATATATATGTATATTTATATATTTTATTTGGAGGGTTTTTTTTGGGGTTTTCAGTCCCTTTTTGTATTTATAATTAAAATACAACAAACAAAGTTTTCTTAGTTTAGAACATATATTCACACGTCAATGTAACGTTTCGGCTGGAACTTCCCTAGCCTTTTTGAAACATTTTACATTCAAATACTGCAAGAAAATATTACATTTGAACACCCTGCTATTATAGATATTACTTAAAATTCATCCTACCTTAATTTGAACTCTCACATCAAAATAAAACCAAACGGAGGCAGAACAAAACATTTTAAAATTATAAATTATACTGAACTTCTATGCCAAAAGGTTAACTTTTTTCAGTAGTGTTTTTACTTCTCGCATTAATAGATAAGGATAATATACCTAAAGGTGACAAAAGGGTAGCTGTTTACTAAAACATGTGGATAGTTTCTATTTAAATAAATTATAATATATTTTACTTAATTGTCTCGTGTCAGTTTTTGAGTTTAGAGCGTTTTTATTTATTTATTTATTTTTTTGAATTTGTGTCATCTCATAGAATTCTCGTTTTTTATTATGATTTTCGGTTTTTAAAATTTTGGTTTCTTCAAAATTAAATTTATGATTAATTTCCGTCATGTGGTTAGTTAGGGCAGTTTTATTTTTTTTTTTGTCAAATGTATGTTCATTGACTCTCTTTTTTATATACGACATTACTCTTTTTGTCATTTGGAATTTTTGTTTTTAATTTGGAAAAATTATTTTTCAACAAGTTGTGAGCTTTGTGAAATATAGTAATATTTTCCTTTATAAATATGTTCTGTATATTATGCGAAAGCTTTGGGATGTAGGGAGGTGTTAGATAATTTTGGGTATTATTTTTGTTTCTTTTTATGAAATTACTACCTTTATTAAAAAATGTATTTATTCTCTTTTTAAATATTGACTCAATTAGGTTGTTTGGGTACTTATTTTTTAGTAGTGCTTCCTTTGCTTTTTTAATGGCATTCAATCGAAATTCAGGATCGGTTAATTCAATTGAATGATCGGCAAGACTAAGTATCACAGCTTTTTTTGGGAATAATGGATGTATTGAGTCGTAATGTAGATATCTTGAAAACCAAGTTTCCTTTGTGTATCATTTCGTTCTAATTTTTTAGTATTGTGCAAAGTGAGGTCTAAAAAGTTAATTTTATTATGTTGTTCTATTTCGATGGTGAATTGTAGTCTGTTATTGTAGCTATTAAATAAATTAGGTATGTTTTTCTATTCGGTTTTAGACACTGCAGTTGTGCAATCGTCGACATATCTATAAAAGAATGGAATAGAAAAGTTTAATTGATTTATAACTATTTTTGCGAGCTCTTCCATCACTATTTGTGCGATAACACTTATAATGGCAGCACTCATTGCGCATCCCTCAATTTGTCTATAAAAAGTTTTGTCAGATACAAAATATGTTGAGCCTAAGTTTAAAGTAATGACTTCCAAAAACTAATCCAACGGTATATGAGTGATTTTTTTAATTTCAAGTGTATCGCACAAATAATGGCCTTAAGTATAATAAAATTATACTAAAAATCATATTTTAAAGTCTTTGATATGTATTATATGGAAAAATCACTATAAATTGTTTTTTTAAATATTTTTATTTTGTTCATATGTATAGCACGAAATTTCTTGGTAAATACGGAACTGCCATTGAAATTGAAATGAGTAATTAAAACAGTCTCATTCTTAAACTATTTTCTTAATGAGTTATTAGCTTTATAACCTTTCGATTTTCCTTATTTTCCATAGTTTTGCCAAAAATTGCGTTGTATTTTAATTTAAAAGTATATTTCATAAATTTTATAATGGTTTTGTTTTGAAAATTGATATATACGTTTTTAGTCTTTTGATTGGTTAAACTCTAATACTCTGTAAGTTTGCAATTATATGGTAATGCTTATGACAGACTATGTAGTGTACTGTGTAGTATCAAGATATGTTATAAATTAAGATGGTTTTGTTGGATTATAATGCGGTAAATAAGTGTTATTAGTAATGAGTTTCATTTCTGTACACTGGCTTATACCACCATGTACAACTTTGTAAAAAAAATTATCGTATCTATATTAGTTAAAAGCTCTAACTCTACCTTGGTCATATATGATATACCATTAAATGATAAGGTTGGGAGGGTATAGTAATGCACAGGACTCTATTTATCGAATTGAATTGAAACAATTATCCCGAAACTGCTCAAAAACATCACATAAAAGCAGCACATCTGATTTTAAATATATATCTGAATAGTCCCTCACATTTTTATACCCATGCAAGTCACATTCTTTTGTTCGCTTATAGCTTTTTTCGTTAATGTGTTGCTCTCGTAAATTATCATCAGATTGATCTTTAGTTAAAAGACATGTATTTCTCATTTTTCTATTGAATTGATAAAGCTATAGGGGCACACAATTGCCAAATTTATCAATTTTTAAATCGATGATTTTGATATAAAGTTAAAGATAATAATGATTAAATTAATGAGGCAACGATCCCTGAAATATAACCTATGATCTGGAGAACTAATTTGATTCGAAACTAGGTGTGCTAAATCCTTAATCAAACATTAATGATTTTTTGAACAGGTTGTATCACAAAAATATTCACCACCATTTTTACTACTACAATATTTTATAATTAACAATAAATTCACATGTCTATCCAACTTTCTTGATGCCTCATTGGTCCAATAATTTCAATTTAGGTTTATTATTTTCTTATTTAGAGTTTAAACCGTATGTGTTAACTGATATGTTCTTCATTCCCTCAAATGTTTTAATATAACGTAATTTTACTGGAAAATCCATACTTGTTAAATTAAGAACTGTAGAGAAATAGGTGTAGGATGTTCTCAATGAAAACGCTGCTGTTGATGGAAACAATGCTGTTGTTATAGCCCACACAAAGCAACATTCGTTGTGGTTTATCACATAGATCACAGTTCCTTTCCTTTCAATGGAGTACGGCAACTTTATGTTTGATGAGTCACCCACAGGCATATATTTGTTTCCACTGACTTCCAAGTATAAAAATCTGTTAAATATATTGGAGGTTTCATTTTTACATACCTGAATCTTTTTTCTGGAACTCTATCGCTTGTGCTTTTATTAATTCGATGAAAGAATGGTAAACGGCACCCAAATTGCTTGCTACAGTAATTAGCTGAGTTGAATGTGGTCTTGTGATGAAAGGATGTACATACCAACAGCTGTCATCTTAATTTTTAAAGCGTCATGCATTCATAATAAATTATTAATAAGTTATACTACGTTCGATTTAATATCTACAAAAAAACATTGAAAATCAGAATACTCCATATCACCACTAACCCGATGCGTTGCAATTTTATTTTTCAAAGCGCGTTCAATGGGTTGTATACCACTACATACCGGTAAACATGAATTATTTTTATGTTGTTGTGTTCGTTAACGTGCTAACATAAGATTTGCTGGAACATCAACATTACATGAAGCGCAATTAAGTACTGGAGGCTTCGATGCACATTCTTCAATTCTGACCCGATTTTCTCCTCGCACTTCATTAAATCTAGCCACACACGATTCTCTTTTACGACGCCTCATACTATAACTATTTGAAAATTAAGTACCGTAATTTTCACACACATAAATGAAACTCTCACTGTACCATAATTTTCACACACATGAATGAAACTCCCACTACACCATACATAAAATATTGAAGGTCGCCTTGATTCTGTTATACAACCTTAGAATCACATATGCGAGGTGACCTTGATCAAGGTTAAGGTGATCTTGAACAAGCTCAATGCCACATCAATGCAATATTTAATGTAAATCCCAACGTCAAGGTCATGTGGGCGTGACCACTATCAAGGGTAGGGATTATGGGGGATGGGATGAAATGGATATTGCTCACTACTCATATGGCTAAGAGAAGCATATTTACAGATATAAGTTGGCAACCCATTTATGATTCGCTTTTAGTCGAGTTTTAAATACGTTTTTATTTAATATAATTTCTAATTATTTATACAAAGTGAAACTAGAATTATTCTATTTCCTTTTTGTAAATGGCATGTTTACCCTAGCCATGCATACTTATATGTAGTACTGAGGGCTACAATCAATTTGTTTTCTTGTTAGGAGTCATGGCTGTTCCCTTTATAATGTCAAAATTTTTAAAAAACTACAGTTGGAGAGCTAAATTTAGAATTATATCTGGTGTCTTTGGATTTTGTGGCATCCTAGGTCTTACTTATAGACCAATAAAAACAATAAAAATTGAGAAAACTGTGCAGTTTGGTGAAGTCTCCACGGTACCGTCAATAGGTAAGTGAATTGCCCCCAATAGTTGTTTAATGAGTTGATTTTTCTGAAATTGCTGCTTTTTTTTAAACTCACCAAATATTTGTACTGAATTAAAAGGATTTCTTAATTTTATATTCTTAATATATGATATATCGTTATTATTCCTCTCTTTCTATAAAGATTTTCCTGATTTCTAATAGTTCATTTGGAACATATTTACAATTATTATATTTTCAAAATAAATGTCCCTTCTTAAAAGAAATTACTGTTTAACTTGGCACAGCATATTGAAAAACTACTGAATTAAATTCCAATAAACTTATTTTTTTAATAACGTTTTCTGTGTTGTTTAAAAATAGAAAAGTTTCCTTGTTTAGTACGTAGAAAATTTATGAATATAAATTGCCTTTTTTCATTTTTTGAGAAAAATGAAGTATTTTTCAATTTAAGTTTTTATTGCCTTATATACATACTTATTTGTGCTTTTAGCATAAGCTAATAATTTTTGGTTGTCTTTGAAAGTTTCATAACTTCTTTTACAATCTAAGTCTAGATTCAAGTAAATAAATAATTAGTTTTCTTATTAAATATATGGACGATTAGTTTTTCTCTTCACGCCATTTCATATTCGTCACCGAAAAAACTCTGAGCGAAAGCTGAGGTTGCGGGAACAGAAAGCAAATAAGAAACAATTTTTTTTATATTTGGTAAGCTCTCACATACATTTTTGAGTATAAATTGTCATTTTTTGGCAGTATTTTTTCACTGAAAATTTTTCATCATTATTAGTAAATTTTTTTTCATCTCTTTAAGTCTTATAGACTCGGAATATCCATATTTATATTTAATCTGTCTTGTAATTTGATCTTTGTAATTATTGTTCCGAAATGTTTAAATTCAACCTCATTTTTCGAAGATATGTTAGTAAGCAAAGAAAGCTAGTTCTCTTCACTAAAATCAAATCATTTTCTTACATAATATAGGCTCATATCAAAAAAAGTGAAAAATTATTGATTGTTTTGTAAATTTCTGGTGATGATTTTTAATTCTTTGTAATCGCATTCTTGATTTGCAAACGAACTAATCATCAGTTTTTCTTTCTTCTAGTTCATATTCCAATTAAATAAAATTGGATCGATGGCTGGAAGTAAAGAGAACCAACGAGTCCCAATATGGCTTTTAGTTCATGAAATTTTCCATCCACCATAGAGACAAATTTTTTCAATTCGTCTCTCCTATAAGTTGACACAGAAAAATGACTGTAAATTTTCAAAACAATATTTTTTATGTCACAACAAGTAACTCACAGCATATTTCACTTTATTATGGACGATACGAGCATAACAGTTGCCATTTATTAGATTTAATGAATAGATTTTAATATTTGTATACAGTGAATGATGAATACCATAATTAGCATTGCAGTTGTCTGCACTGAATCCAGATACTTCATTGGGTGAAGGATTGTGAGAATCCATGGACTCCTTAGTGGCTGTAAACATACCATCAACAGATTCATTCGAATTTTCGTAAAAATCTAATAGTTTACTTTGAATCCCATTATTTACCGAGAAATATTGCACTACCAAAGGATATAATTAATTTTTTTGTATTTGAAGCATTTGTCTGAATGCAGTAAAACAAATCTTCTACATTTAAATCATTTAAGACATTTTCCACAGCATATGGACCTAATACTTCTGTCACTATAGCATCCATTTTTATTCTGGTCAAGCGTAATTTAGTGGCTGTCCTGGAATCTGCATATAAAATGTTGCTTAGATTATTTGTGCAATCCCTACTATTGTAAGATAGGTTATGTTTGACAGTGTGAAAAGTAAGTGCTAGATCCGCTGCAGTAATATTGTTGTCATCACTAGATCCTGAACACCTTGATGAATTATTTGAAGTAAGAAAATTTTGTGAAGCACCAGATATTTTCTTCATTTCTGCTTTCCTTTTTAGGCAAATTTGCATTCTTTTAAGCCGTTGCATATTGGGTTGCTATTTCCATGGTAATTTTTGGGAGGAAATTTGGATGAGCAACTAATACCGTGTTGCTAATGGGTGAGGAAAAATTCTAATTTCTTGTTTTATGGATAAACAATGAAGTCCTATTTGATTTTGAGTCGGAAATGTCAACGACTTATTAGTTAGCAATGCTGTTTAAGCCCACTATTTTGAGCTGTCATTTCTTTTGTGGAATTGCTCCTTATTTAAGGTTCCTTTTGTCTCGCGCCCTATGTTGAGGGAAAACGAAGCTCATATAGCGCAGGTTTCGGGCTTCGTATAAAATTACGAGAATTTAACCGTCAATCCTACTTTTTCCTATGAATTATTGCAAAAAAGAGTCAATAAATTTCCATCTCGTTTTATTGTCGCCATCCTGCGGGTTTTGGATAGAGAGTTTCGTTTTGCGTACCTCGATAACGTTGTAGTGAATTGTGTTTTGAGTATTTTTTGGCCAGATTGGCGTTTTCGTAAGTTATTGAGGTACAACCTGGAAACAGGGATTTTATCGGAATCAGTTTGACCCCAGAAAATCCAGTAAGAAATTTTAATGTTTACTGTTAAAACGATCCTGCTTAGTTTTTTTAAATATTAAAAGTAGAATTTAAGCTTATTTTAAAACCAACCGTAGTATGTTACTCTGTATCTTTTAGACCTAAAATTAATCACGTGTAATCTTATTAAGTTGTATTTTGGGGTTTTAGGGCCGATTTGATCTTTTTGTAAAATTTAGATAAGCAATTTTTTTTATAGTTTTTGGGTTTTTAATATTTGCTGCCATGCAGTGCCTAAATTTTAAAATTTGTCATCAATAAGAGTTGATTTTGTAATTGGCACTATATTTTGCTTTATTTGTGCCTCCTGGACGTATCACGATGTTCATAATTTTTGGACAAATTTATTTGACACTAGTGATATTTCAATATGCTTTCTTCCATTCTGGGTTTATGATTGACAGTTTTAAAGTTTTTTTGCATCGTGATATGTTCAGGGCCTCATAACTTACAGTTGACTCCAGTAAAATGGTTTTTATGTATTAACTACAGTATTTAGGTATTAGAGACTGAATCGTAGAGTGAAATTATAACTTCCTGTAGATCTTCTAAATTTATTTATTATTTAAATGTTAATGTCAAGTAGTACATCTTGACTTTTCACTTAATAGTCCGGCATTCTGTGATTTTATCTGGAATATCTTTTTTTTCTCAATTACTGTTGCTCTGAAAATTTAATTAAAAAGTCATTGTCAGATTAGAGATCATGGCTTTTCACATATAGTCTGGTAAAATTGTGATTTTGTTTTGAGTATCCTTTTTCCTATTGGTTGCCTTGCAATTAATTAACTGTGTATTTATTTTTGCCAAATTAAGCAATTTTTTTTAATATTAAAAAAACTAAGCATTCACTGATCTCAGTCCCTAGATATTGTAGGTTTATATTTCTGGTAAATCTGATTATGAATTGATTAATTTTTCTTGTATATGCGTAAGTAGTTTTTTATTTTAATGAACTTGTTGTTTACCTTTTGCTGGATTATTTTGTGTAAATAACTGGAGTCATACTAGAAATTTTACTTGTATATTTTTACCACTTTATTACTCCTATGTAACTCAAACTCAGTAGTTAAAGCAAGCGATTACTCTAAATGATTATTTAATTTTCGCTGTTTAGCTGAATATTTCTTTTCCTATTAATTTGTAGTTTTCCTTGATGTTTTTTTTTTAAATTTTTGAAGCAATTTCTTGACAATTTGGCGGTAATTAATTTTTAGTCGTTTACTCTAACATAACGATAATTTGGCATTGCTATTATTTTTTTATTTTATTTAAATTAGGGTCCACCATCTAACAACATATCCACCCTTAGGGATATAAACAACATAGATCCACCCTCTGGGCATAAGAACAGTCCAGGTTCACCCTTAGAGACTTCAACAAGTGCACCCTTCAGAATACCGTTATGAGTAAATAAAGAGTAGAATTAATATTGACGTTAATAAGTTTCATTTATCCCGCAGTTTCTTGTCCTTGGCTTTAGTGCGTTACCTTGTTTTTATTTTTAAAAAGTTGTGCAGCAAATTAGAGCGCTGAGTTGAACGGTAGGCCCAAGCAACAACGGGGGGGGGGGGGGGGTTCGGAGTCTACCCGGCCAAAAATTCAGTGTGCCTTTTTAAAAAAAATATCCACCCCTACTCTACGGCTTAGGGGCGCTTGGCACTTTGCTTGCTGGTGCCGCCTCTAGCTTTCAACTGTGCTTTGCTCGCACGATACGGTCTTTAATAAATATCAATGTACTAAATATTTGACTGATGGCTTGATCTTTATTTCTTGGTTAAGTGATATAAAATAAATTTAATCCAGGCAAAGTACAAATATTTTAATGGCAATCAATAACTTTACAACAATAACAACAAAAACACTATTGTTTTTACTTTTGACGATTAATTTGACGTACCAAAACTACTTTTTGCCTAAAATAGTGACAAAACATACTACGGACGTTTTCGGTCTGACAGCCCAATTCAATCTACCATACATTTTTTTTGAATTCCGCGGGTTTTAGCACATTCATATCTGGCGACATTGCCGGCTTTTACTGTCAAAAGTATGAAGTGACAGTTCACATCGCCATTCACATCACCTTTCACATCACACTTTCGAGGATATGGACTCTGGACAGAAGGAATTAACTTATGTATTTTATTTCTTTATTTTTTTTTTGTTATAGTTTCATTTTTTAACAATAAAACAAAAGTAAAGTGAATCGGTCTGTGTATTTATTAAACATCACTTAAAATACGTTTTGCAATCCATATTTTTCTGCATAGTCTGTTTATTAATAAAATAGAACCATATATTAGGGTGAAATGTGATGGCTTCAAATTAGTCTTAAATAACAATGTCAGAAGTAAACACTATTGATAAGTTCGGTCGCAAAAGAAAATTTAAGGATTTTAACTTTATGCGCGGACCTTTAGGAATAGGATTTAAACTTACACCTAATGGAAAGCAAAAGATTGTGCTACTTAGCGGAACCTCTTAAAGGAGATGACGCGGTCACACGAAGTTTGTTGATAATAATCTTGCTCAGTCTTGCAAGGTTCTCAGAAAGCTGTACATGACTCAAAAATTATTATTAAAGATATATTGATAAACCAACTTGAAGGTTATGTACGCAAGAAATTAATTGAAATTTCTCAAGATCTTAAAAGATACATTGATGATACTGTTATTGTAATATGTGAACCTAAACAAGACGAACTGCGAGATGAACTTAATTCTAGAATGTTGAATATTGAAAAGACTATGGAGGATTTTGTCAACAAAACTGTTCCACTTTAAACATTTACTCGTGGACCTGTGCGTTTAGTTTACTGTTAAATAAATTTTCAACAATAACTTTGCTGTTTATTATGTGTCAATACTACATTATATTTATAATTTTAAAATAAAGGTTGAATAAAAAGCAATCAAGTAATGAATACATGTTTTTTTTTTAAATTACAAGACTACCGTTATATATTAATAATTTATATACAATTAAACTAATACAAAACAATACAAATAATGAAATATGGATTTTCCAGATTATGGGCTGTCCTGACTTAAAAATGTTTCTAACACAATGACTAAATTTGCCAAATTTTCTTCCGGATCTGTTTTGTAAATATTTATATCTGCATATCCCCAAGGTAGAGTTTTGGTTGAATTGGGAATTACATAACATTTATCATCGCTATGTGATAATGCTACTTTATTTATTACGTTGGAATAAATGTTATGTAATTCACCTCTAAATGTTTTCATCTTTCTTAATATCAAACCACCCCGTTCAACAGTGCTTTGGTAGTCTTTCTGATGAACGTCTTTCTCAATAACAGATTTTTTGATACTTTTGACTTTTTTAAATTCATTATTAATGGACTTCACATAATAAGTCTTCGCGCCGGTACAATAAAAACTTATTATCGGGTCACTACCAAACTCATCTTTCATTCTACCAACCACAGAATTACTTTTAATTATGTTGAAGTTATTTATTTCAGGGTAATTTAATGTATCAAAGTTTTCGTGGTTTTCTGATATAGTCTGATAAAAGATTTCTGTATACACTTTTAATATAAGCGAGTCAGTATCGGTGTCAAGTTGACATATCCAATATAGAAAATCCGATATAAATTGGATTATTGTATAATATTTTAACTTTATTCATATGTATAGCAACAAAGTTTTCGATAAATATCAAGCTACTATTGAAATTGGGACGGGATATTAATGCTCTAGGTCTACTTTTGTGTGTGTAGTGGCGCATCTGTGGATTTTCCTGCCTAATGGGCAAATTGTAAAGGATGTAAGAGATATTGCACCATTATTCCTTCCTTAATATGTCAATCTACCGACCTTTCCAGTGTCTTTAATAAGAAACTGGTCAGACTGATAGGACGGAAAGACTTAGAATTTGTGTAGTCTGTTCTTCCTACCTTGGGAATAAAGACTACTTTTGTTTCCCTCCACGCCATCGGTATGTATCCCAAGCTCAAACATGAGCGGAATAGTTTCATCAGGTGGATTATTATAATATCGGAGGAATTTTGTAGTATTGCTGGAAATATACCATCCTTACCAGGTGACTTGAAAGGGGCAAAAGTTTCCATCGACCATTTCACCCTTTCATATGTCACCATTGTTTTAACTTACTTGTAGTCATGATGTGCTAAGGGGAGTCTTCGTTCTTTAGATTCGCCCTCATATCGATTTGAGTCTAGAAAGTTCACTCCTAGTAGCTCTCCTAGGGTCCCCCCCTTCTGTCGTGGTTTGACCTCCTTCAGGAAACGAACCCCAATTATATAATAAAGGCCTCTATATAAACTTAGGTATGGCATATTATATATTAAATATTTCTATAATTTTGCGTAGAATCTCAAAATGAAATAATATATAGGATGTTTCATTCAGAATAAGTAAGAAGCCATCAATTTCCGGTATAACCGGAACTGCTACCATCTTGAAGATATTTTAGCCGAATCGACTTCAGTAAACTGCCAAATTTTAAAAATCTACGATAGTCTCTCTCTCTCTCTCTCTCTCTCTCTCTCTCTCTCTCTCATAGGACTGTAAGGCTCTAAAAAACAAACACTTGTCCCCAAAAAATCACGAAAACCAAGAGAATAGCTCCAAAGCTTTTGTTCCTTATATAAGACAAGATTCTAGGAGACACATTGAAACCATTTTCACCACAGACTGTAAAGTAAAAGATCTCTTGCCAACTCCTAAAGAAAGAATCTCTCTAGAAAACCAGAAAGTATACAAAATTCTATGCGGAGAATGCCGCTCATCTTACTTAGACCAAACCAACCGCAAAATAAGCGCCAGAAGAGACGGCCCAACACTGGTTAAACACAGGACATAAGATAAATTTCTCAGGAACAAAAATGCTATCGTGATGTGAAAACCTGTCCACAAGAGTTATAAGGGAAGCCATTGAAATTGCAAAGAGGCCCAACAACTTAAATAGCAGAGATGATAGCCAGCGAGTGCGACGTCAGTTGGCTCGTACAATGAGCTTTGAAAATTGTGAATGAGATGTCGCCGAAACGTCAGCTGCCTTACAGTCCTGAGAGAGACTCAGCACATACACGAGATGCCCGAAAACCTTCGATTGCATATATATATATATATATATATATATATATATATATATATATATATATATATATATATATATATATATATATATGTATGTATGTATGTGTGTGTGTTTGGTATGTCGGATATTTTCACAGGTGTGATGTGTAAACGAAAGTATTTGGGTATTCCGTGTATGTGCTGAGTCGCTCCCAAGATTGTAACGCCGCTGACGTTTCGGTGAAATCTCATTTACCATTTTCAAAGCTCATTGTATGGCGTTTATGGGCAAACTGACGCTTGCGACTTTGGTGCTGTCGGTCCGCGTACGTGGGGCTTGTTCATTGGCCGGATGGTTCTGGCCAATCAGATTTCGAGACCTGCTGCGTGTCATCGGCCCTATTACCAGTGTTTGGGGTCGTGTTGAAGAGTTGTAATCCATTTCTTTACTACCTACTACTAGTTTATGTTTCGTAAGCAGATTTTTCCGGGTATTAGGCAATCGGTGGCTATCATCTCTGCTATTTAAGTTGTTGGGCCTCTTTGCAATCTCGATGATATCCCTTATCATTCTTGTGGACAGGTTTTCACATCTCGATAGTATTTTTGTGCCTGAGAAATTTATCTAATGTTCTGTGTTGGGCCAGTGCAGAAAAAATTGTTTTTTACTTGACAGCGTTTAAATCGTCTCTTTTTTATAACCGTTTTTTGTTAGGGAGTCTTACAGTATGTTCATTTCTTTGTGGTAATTTTTCTTAATCTGTAAGAGACTGCGATCGAAACGCCCAATTATTTGCAGTAGTGATATCTGTTGCGATCCGATCGCAGCCCATTATAGATCAAAACCAAAAACGGTTATAAAAAGAACATATAAACATGGCGAAAACCAAGAGAATAGCTCCAAAGTTTTTGTTCCTTAAGTCCGAGGCACCATAGACAAAATCATAAAAATTCTCAAGAGACTATTGAAACTATTCTCACCACAAACCCTAAAGTAAAAGATCTCTTACCAATATCTAAAAAAATCCCTCTAGAAAACCAAGGAGTGTACGAAATTTTAGCAACAATGGAAGATGACAGGGAAGATTAAAAAGAATTAAATGCAATAGGTGGAATTGTAGGGTTTTTTTAAACGTTTTAAGAATATTCTTTTTCCTCTGCTGTAGCACTACAACAGAAGTCAGGTTAAAAAGCTTCAAGAGTTTCTCATTAAAATATTCCTGTTTTTTTCTGTGTGAAGTATAGAACAAATATTATTTTTAAATTTTGTATTTTAGCAACAATGGAATATGACAGGGAAGATGAAGAAGAATTAAATGCAACAGGTGGAATTGTAGGTTTTTTTCAACGTTTTAGGAATATCCTTTTTCCGACCATATCCGAAGTAAGCGCACCATCAAGTCGTTATAGCAGTCGTTTACCAAGTCGGTTTACTAGTAAAGTTAGTGGTTTAGGATATGGTTATTTTTGGCAGAGGTAGGTGTAGAAGAACTTCTAATTTGTCTATTGTAATACCTTTTTGTTATCGAAATGGTATAGCATCGATATCTAGATATCCATCTGTAATTATATACTAGTTAAGAGATTCAACGGTTAACATCTCGCCATCTTTTATATTAACGGAGTGAATGGCCCACCAACACTGAGTAGCTTGTTACACAAAAACGACAAGACATAGATCGGACCAGAGGATAAATATGCGTACCTAACATTAAACTACTTTTTATAAAAGTTATTGAGGATATTATTAAAAGCAAAGCAATAATAAGGAGAACGAAAGATATAACTACTTCTGAGAAAGCCATAATTAGGTTTGGCTTGTTTTCATTTATACCCTTGCAGTTTTAATTAAAAGAAATACAAATTATGACAATCATTATACACGATGTGGAGCAGTATGGTAATAGTCCATATTTACATGCTACGATAACGGATTACCAAAAATGTAAAACAGTGTTGATCATGGTAAAACTATTGGTAAGGATATCCATAGCGGCGATCAGCGGCTCCGACGGATGATAGACGTTCCTAATAAAGCTAGTATTTAATTGGCGTTCCTCTTCGTTGTGGCATAGTGACGACTTCACCTATATGTAGGTATGCTTAACAAGAGGACAATATTGGTCCACGGTAGTGGTGGCCCGATATGATAAGGATGAAGGCTGGTTTACTCATACTATGGATCCTCGACAGATTGGGAAGGAGGAAAATAGGCTAACTGTACCCATACTACTACTAGGTCCTTGGCAGTGTTGACTCGGTACAAAAGGGATGAAGGCTAGCCTGTCCGACTATAATATTCAACAGACTAGCAAGGAGAAAAAAGAATGGCGCTACGGCACGCCTCACCTATTAAGCCAAATCGGGAAGGAATCGCGCCGAACTAACAAATGCTGCCATTTCCGTTGCTGATCAAATCCATTCACCTTTCGGTGGTTGCGCAATTCCGCTAAGAAGTGAGAACGCAAAGGTCTGCCGAAATGAAGGCTCGCTGAAAGTTAGAGGCAATTTTCTCCATCACGGCCTCATTAAAGCAAAAAGTCCCAAGCTATTGTACTAGTTTCCACTGGAAATCTATCCTATTTTCCAGTGCCATAGTTTCACCACCCATAAATGATGCCAGGAATGATAATTGACCTATACGCCAACATGAAACGGTTAGCGTGAATCGTGAAAAATTATTAACTGCAAGAATGTCGAAAATACACGATTTTCTTATCTTTTTTCCATTGTATCTTCATAAAAATCAATTCAAAAACAAAATGTTATTGGTTATAATTAGTTCAGAAAATTTGCTTTCGATCTTGAAAAAAAGGGGAAAAAATACATTTTTTCAAGTAAACATCAATTCATTTTAAACCTAGCCAATGTTTTCAATCTTTGGGCACAATCAGTTTGGTATTTAGCAAATATCCAGAAAGAATCATCTCGAATGGTGAAATAGCTTTAGCACAATAATTTGTTAATCCAGTTCGGCGCACAAATACTGCGTAATCAACAAATATTTCATATATGCTTAATAATAATTTTATTAGGACGCCAATTTTTTACGTATATAAGATGTCTAAAACTTCAAACGGCATTGGATTTTTTCAGTTCAAACAATTAGAAAAGACTAGAGAATGTTTTTTTAAACCACCTTCTTGTTTTGTTTGTAACAAATTGATTAAGCTTGAAATAATTAACCAAAATGTTATAAAACAGATATCTTCAAACGTGTATCTTGCATATATTTTAGGACACATTTAGAATTAAGATTCATTAGCAATAAACATTGATTATTAAATCTCGTAAGCTATTAATCAGATCGGGATAAATCTTACTTGAAACGATATGTCTCCTTGAGTACTTTCATACTATGTTTACTTTATAGCATTCTATTCAATAAATGCAGAGTTATTCGATTTGTTTATAAGCAAAAAAAGAAGGTGGTTTTTCCTAGGTTTCCCTAATTGTGTGACTTGAAAAAATCCAACGCAGTTTTGAACCTTGAGTTGTCTTACAATAGAAAAAATTAACACTCTAACAAAATTATTATTAAATATTTTTTCATCGCTAAATATTTGCTCTCCGAGCTTGGTTAAAAATTATTATTCAAGAATTATTTGACTTACTGAAACCATTTCTTGGCGGATTTATTTATTGAAACACGAAATTTAATGTGCCAAAGACCGAAGACATTATTTTCCCCTTTTTTGTGTATATTTAAATTTTGCAATGTAAATTTGGGTATTTCGCAAAAATCGGAAAAACATCGAAAGGAAATTTTCCGATGAATAATTTTTGGCCTATATTTCGGCTTGATATTTACGTAGGTATAATGCAAATAAAAAATAGTAAGAAGATCGTCTATTTATGGCATCTTTGCGGTCAATAATTTGTCACGCTTCGAGTCCACCTTTTCATATTGGCACACATTATAATTCCTGGCATTGTTCCGAAGTGATTTAACCAAAAAGTAAAACTACCTCCAGCTACAACAATCTCGATATCCAATTCGACTTGATTATATCTTATTTACTAGATGAAACGTCCTTTTTGCTAAAAATGTTCTGTTTAGAACATACATATAACACTCAAATATTTTGTATGGCTATTTTTATTATTTAATCATTAGTACAATAACTTAATTATGTGTGGATTTCTTATTAAAGTAAATAAGTAAATCTTAAAGAAATATAAGAAGCCAATTGTTGAAGAACGATTTGTTTACAAAATACTAATTATTATGGTCCAGGTAGGCATATGCAGTTCTGGGATTATTTGTAGAAATTTTTCATGCAACTCTAACGCACAATATAAGTCAAAAAACACCTGTATCTCTGTTTCATCGAAGTATATATATATATATATATATATATATATATATATATATATATATATTATTTATTTAAACATTAACTATCTTAAAACTTTCAAAATTAAATACAATACGATTTTAAACTGAAAAAGTAACACTCTTTACTACTCTATTATTACTTTTAAACTAATGTTAAATGAGCAGAGTAACAGCATTAATTGCTTTGTTTACTATTGCCTTTAAACTAATTTTAAATTGCTTGGGTAATTAATTGCTTTATTTACTATTACTAATTGTTCAATTCTAAAAGGAAGATATTTATATTTTTCTTATAGCAGCGTCAGCAAGTTTGCATGATCAAAAGTCACGTACTCACGTATTGCAACATTGCTGATTTTGCTTAACTGGAAAACTGTCGGTGTTGCAATTGCGAAATATGATACCCGGTCAATGAACAGTTTATTAATTATAAACCATAGGCATACAATCGCATATACCAACTCTCCCTTTTAAATAAAACTTTGTACCTTTCACCAACTTTTTAATCTTCTCATCGGAGTTCTCTTTCTTCTTCGCATAGGGATTCGTCTAGGCGGATGCTGGGTCTTCTTCTAGGGAGGATACTGCAAAGGTTGGAGTCATTTTTCCGATTGGCATGTGTTGGCCCTGAAGGGAAATCGCCGTTGGAAGAACGCGAGGTTATCATTGGCAGTCTGCGTCGACATTGGGATATGGCATATATTGTAGTCTGGAGAACGATTATGACTATTGTCAATACTGGGAACTAGGGTAGGTGCTTGTTTATGAAAGGATGGGAAATGATTTTATCCAACTCTTCCAAGTATTAGTCCAGTTTGTGTTGAGCAATGTTGAGGTGATCTGTATAAATTTTGTTCAACTTCAAGGGTTTGAAGTCCAATATAGATGATTTTCTTGGAAGGTGTTCGCAACATTTGTATCGAATTTCGATTGGCAGATTTCTGTAGGTGACTTCTTCTTATATATGAACTTTGGTGGTTCCAATGAATGCGCTGCCGTCTGGTTGAAGACGTAGAAGGGTGTTGACTTGGACGACCTTTGTATTGAATTACTTTCCGTCGAATTTCACAGTGATGGGTAGTGAATCTGACACTGAAGTTAACCAAAGCCTTTGGTCGATTTGTTGGAAATTGTATGCCTAACAGCAAACCTGATGGGCAGGTTCCTGGTAATATGTAGTTGCTTCAAGAGTTGTGCTTCGCAGATGGAGTCATTGTCGATCAGGTGTGGGAGAACTTTGGAGTAGATTTTCTGGTGGAAGCTAAGTACTTTACTAGTCTCAAGGCTTTGAAGAGAAACGTAAAGCATTATCATCTCTCATAACTTATTTTTGAGTGATAGAGATGATATGGTGATACACTATATGATTATCCGATATTGGTATTGAATAAAGGCCATACATAATATATGTTTCAAGATCAATCAGAGGAATTTTCCAAACAAACAATACTCTAGAGTCCGATTGGTTTGCTTCTAGCTTAATGATGATGAAGGAGTTTCAACAGCTTTTAAAAAAATATAATATTAGACATTATAGTACATATAGCGAAAAAAAGGCATCCATTGATGAAGGTGTAATTAGAACTCTTAAAAGCATGATTTGGAAAGAATTAAATGTAAATGGCTCCTATAAGTGGTATAATTTGTTAGCTAACGTTGCTAAAAAATACAATAATAAAAAACGTAGAACCATAGGTATGACAACTGCTGAAGTAAATGAAAAGAATGGAAAATATTTACTTAATATTGTTTACAGTCATATAAAGTTGGTACATAAACCGAAATTTAAAGTTGGCAATCACGTACACATTCCAAAAGTACGACGTGTATTTGAAAAAAAATATCAGTTTAATTGGTCAACGGAAATTTCTACCACAAACAAAGTACAAACAACAAATCCTACCACTTATTTATTGCAAGATATAAATAAACAAGAAATTAAGGGTGGTTTTTATAAGCAACAATTACAAAAGATTAAATATCCAGATGTATATTTAGTTGAAAAAATTTTAAAATGTAAAGGTAATAAAGTCTTTGTAAAATGGATAGGTTTTGATAATATACATAATAGTTGGATATCTAAGGATAATATAATATGAAAACAAGAAAATAAAACACACTTTGATAAAAATAAATGTTTTATTAATTTTAAAAAATAATAACTTTTTTTTTATTTCTCCTCTATATGATATTTTTGAGGCTCAAACTCATCACCATCATCATCTGAAACTTCAACATGAGAAGTTTTAGATGATGATGGTTCCAAAATTCTATTTTCCAAAATTTTGATTTTCTTATGGTGAGTTTGATTGTGGGTTCCGGATTTCCTTTTCTTACTCAAGCCAGATTCAACAGCTTTCATTTGTGGTGGTGGTAGTGATAGTGGTGGTTGTAGTAGTGGGTGTTGATCTTCTTACTGCCCAATTGCGGGTAGGTCAAAGTTATACTTTTTCATATAGGTTTTCAAAACATCTATTTCCTCATCAGTTTCAACCCCCAACCTTTCATATTGAACAGGAAGGTTCCCCAATTGACAGCGCATTGTTTCTCCTTTTGGTAATTGTCGCCTTTCTTCTCCAGCGTTTTGACTCCAAATCTGAAAATAGAAACCCACTGTTAGTTGAATTTTTTATTAATAATTTAAATACAATTTTTTAGCAATTCAAGATATTTTTGTTGGTTGGTTGGTTGATTTAGATTAAAATCACATCGGTAACGGAGACCATTAACGTGGGTTCCGAACCACGGTCCTCGACACTAAACCAACCCCGAGTTTTCACTCGTTGTCAGTTTTCGTATTAGAACTCTACCTCTAATGATCTGACAACTTTTTTAATAAGTTGCCGCGCACGAAAATCGAACTCGCGCAAGTTGTGGTCGTCCTTGTCAGTTCTAGCGCCTTAAACGGTTAGGCTAATCCCACACCCAAATTTTTTTGTTTATTTTCTTAATTTAAAAGCATAATGGTAGAATAAAAACTTACCTAAATAGATGTTTGCACAACACAAATAATTTCTCCAGAGGCAATTCCTGGACATCGGTAGATTTTAAAATGATAGTGCATGGAGAAGTTATTTTTTGGATGTTTTTTTTTCTTTTTGTACTAAGTTAATGCACAATAGATTTTAAAACTGATTTGAAAATATTACAATTTTCCTCAGATTTTATACAACAACCAAAACGAATATTTCATTACGTAGAATACATTTTTGAGAGGCATATGAAGTAAAACTATGAAGTTGAATAAATTTATTTCGAATTGTCATATAAAAGTCAATGTAAAATTTGCTGTCTTTATTTACCCAACCATGCTCTATTTTTAACTAGACACGACTCAAAGTCTATAAAAATGTTAAATTAATTCCAACAAAATTTACTTAAAATTTGTAAAACTATAGAGGTGAAAGGTTAAATAAATGAAAAGTTAGATTAAATGTTAAAAATGTGATAAGTTATAAAAATGATACTTTATCTGACCTGATTGATCCCTCAATCTAACATAAATGATAAGAACATTAGGATACTCTGGTAAATAATTTTATCATATAAGTCCTAAGTCTGTTTTATAATGCAAAATGGCATTGTAAATTAATTTGAAATTTGATAGAACTCTATTTTGAAATAAATTATGAAGTTGTTTTTATTTTGAATGTTTTGATAAATCTGTTTTTGAAAATCAATCAGTTAGAATAGTTTTGAAAAGTTCTAAGAGTTAGTTGTCTCAGCAACTCAATTTGTTTAAGTGAATTTAAAGATTTTGTTGGTAAGTAGTGTTACATTTAATTTTTTTATTTTTAAAATTTTACAACTCTTTTTTGTTTCAATAAGCTTTTCTTCATATTTATAGGTTTCCAAATAAGAAAAAATCAAAAATATGAGCACAGGTGCTGAAATTAACAATTTGAGTGATTAAATTGTCAAGAAAATGAAACAAGTTGGTAAGTTAATTAAATCTAAGGAAGATTATTATAAGTGGATTAAATTTTTAAATAAAAATATTTTCATTAAAAAAAAATATAATAAAAGTAATGTATCTGAAAAGAAGGGTTTCTTAAAATTGGAATCTAACTTGGCTCTGTTAAAAAAAACTTTAAATCAACTTTTAGATATAATAAACCTTTAAATAAATCATCTAAACAACCAAAATTAATTTGGGAAGACGTAGAATCTTGTTTTAAAAATCGAGTTAGAACTGGTGTCATTATTAATTTAAATATTAAAGATCCTGTTATATTTTTCAATAAGGCCTTTAGATCGTTTTCTTGTAAAATCCAAAAGAAACTTCAAAAATCGTTATTAAAAGTAAACGTAACTTTTCTTGCAAATTTTATTAAACTACAAACTGGTGAAACAGACATAAAACATTTTCAAACCAAAAGTAGAATAATTGATTTGAACACGAATTTAAAAGAATACTTAAAAAAAAATTTGAAGAATTTCAAGAAAAAGATTCAGGTTATGCTCTTTACGAAATTTTACAACTAAAACTTAACTTAATTCATTATTCATCAATAAAAATTGGCATTTCAACTTTCGTAGAAGTTCCTAAATTTATTCAAAATACAAAAAGAGTCCTCAGTATGTGAAATAATGATGAGTACTGTTTTCTTTGGTATATTGTGGTAGCACTTCACACCTGTCCATATCATCATAATCCCAACAGAACATCTTCTTATCCACATTTTAGTCAAATACTTAAATATGAAGGAATTGATTTTCCTATAAAATTAAAGGACATCCCTAAATTTGAAAAAATGAATAATCTTACAATCAATGTATTTTCTTTTGAGAAAAAAGAAATTGTACCAGTATGTTTAACACAATTTAATTTCTTAACAAAAATTAATCTTTCAATAATACCAACTGAAAATTATTTAAATTATGACAGTGAAAATGAAGTAAAATTATATAAAAATGCACAAAATTTTCAACAAATTTATCATTTTACGTTAATAAAAGACCTATCACGTTTACTTTACAAACAAAGTAACGATTTTAAACTGTAACGAAGTTACTATATTTTTGGGCAAGTGTATATTCGCCGGTATTTAATTCATTTATTTTACATCCGAAAAATCTGATTCTTGCGGGAAAAGATTGCTTAAGGTTTTAATATTACCGGAATATAATTAGATTCACCGCGCTATGCCGGGAAATATAATTTTTCGAGATTTTCAGAGCGTCCGACCATAGTAATCGTGCGCCGCATACAGCAGTATCGTATGCGCGATCACCGCACACCGTCACACATTAGCGTAGTGGGAGCTCGGGCCGTCTATTTAAGTCCGAGCAGACCATTATTTCGCTGAGAACTACACGTTCTCCGCCCGGGTCAACAGTCCAAACGGGCTGGACTGGGTCGCCTGCTGGGCTAGGCTTGTGTGTATATGGTGTTTGCCATACACTTCCTTTCTTATGTCCTACCCCTCTAATGGCCAGCATTGCCGAGGACCCCTATAAGAACGGGCAATGTTGTGTCATCCTACCGTCACTGTCGAGGACCCTTTTAAGAACGGGCAGTGACGGTTCCTTTCCTAATTTCCTACCGCTATTGGTCGACATTTTCGAGGACCCTTATAAGAACGGGCAATGTCGTTCCATCCTGCTGACGCTGTCGAGGACCCTTATAAGAACGGGCAGCGTCAGTTCCTTTCTTTCCTTCCTACCGTCACCAATACACACTCCGACGTCCGTTGACAAGGGCGCTAAACAACTGCCGCTCCGACGCTTATCGCCGCCGCCGCGTGTAAAGACCGTCACCATGTAGAGACGCCGCCTATCGCCGATCGATGCCGTGTTTTAGTTACATACCGCGTATACCGCCGTCGGTCGAATTTTAATACGAAGCGCTGTGAACTGTGAACGAGGCGCGATAATTTGCGTACAAGCCGTCGTCAATAGCGTCGCAACCGTGTAGTACGAGGTACGTGAATAGCGTCGTGAATTATACCGCCGGGTTACCGTCTTTAGCGCAACCGACCAGTATGAACCACCGTGATCAACTCTTGAAACATACTCTTGCCCTCCAGACCGTGTAATTGTTTATATTATTGTCCATCTTAGATTGTAAGTTAGTTTTAGGCCATGTCTTTGTATAAAAGAATGGAATACAGGATATAGGATGTTTTATAACCGTTTGTTGCATTATCTAGTCCCTTAAGCGTCACATTTGGCGCCCGAGCAGGGACTCGAAATTGTTGAGCAGGGACTCTAAAATGTTTAGAGTAGGGACTCTCAAACCGTTTAATTAGAAAGATAGGGACTATAAGAACGTTTGACTTGAAAAGCGCATAACTCTTGAAAAGAGTATAACCGGAAGAGCATAGGACCGGAAAGAAGAGCAATACTGAGGTAGTACCGAGATTGACCGAACACCAGGAGACAGTTGGGCGTGACTGTGGTGGACCGTCTTACCGAAAGAGCATTGCTGTTTTTTTTTTTACCGTCACCGTTGAGAGTGTTGTATTTTGTTGAAGGAATACCGACGCTGAGGGAATGCTTTTCCACCGCCGATCAAGTCCGTTTAATCAAAATAGTCGTGATAATAGGTAATCCGAGTATTCCATTCTGTGTCCACCGACTGTAGCAGTGTATATGAACCGATTAAGGTAAATTTTGTTATAGGAGGCAATTAGTGCCTAAAACTGTAAGAATACCGACTTTTTACAAAAATTTGTTCTGCGCATGTGCGAGACAAAAATGTGAGCCGTAGGTCTTTTTCGACTAATTTTGGGTCGTAGATACCATTTTTCGACCGTAGAAGGGTTAATTTTTAGTGTACCGCGAGATACGACCTGTTTAACCGACTTATGTTAAAATATTAATGTTGAACCCGCTTGCGTCGGGCATGCGGACCGGAAAGTAAAACTGGAGGGAGAGTATACGCGCACCGATAGTATACATCCCCACCGATCGCACCACACCGAGAGTAGTATTAATTTAAGAACCGTCCGAAATAGTATCAGTTCCAAACCGACCGCGGAATGAGAAGCATCTCCAGTTCCAAGCACCGATAGAAGAAGAAGTACCGAGGAAGATGACCGAAGAACCAATTCTGACTACAGGTACCGCCAAGTCTTCGACGCAAACCGATCCGAGCGACACAAGGGTGAGTTAGGCTTACCAGACGCAGAAAGAAGTGAGCCGCTACTGTCACCGCAAGCATTGATGGATTTGTTTGTTCCGCCGACGCCGCCCATGATTATTCCACCGAAGGGTAACAAATTATATTTCTGGTCTATAGTATTTTTGTTTTCAGATTATGGACCGCCTGCCAGACGAAGGACAGCATCTGAATCCGCCATTCAATTGCAAGGTTCTGTTCTGCCAACCAGTTTTTGATTCCTAGCCAAGCTGCCGCCAAGTTGCTGCCGCATTGTCACCGAGCTGCCGCCAAGTTGCCGTAATGCCGCCGGTCACGGGTGATGACGCCTAGGATGATGAAATGGTCCAGTTCCCAGCCTTGTCAAGCGCTACTATATCTGGCCGCCAGAACCGTCAGTAATGTTGCCAAGCTATTCAATACCGGCCTTGTCGTTTCGGCCGCCGTCAGCCTTAGGATCAACATGGGAAACGGTGAGGTACCATGCGTAGCATGAGGAGCCACCGCTACTACATCGTCATGGAACCACCACTACCAGCCATGAGGAATCCATGCCACCAGCCACCGAAGAAGACGAGAAGATTAGATTAAGTTTAGAATTGTATACGGTTAGGTTTTACTGTTTACTGTAAATATGTATGGAATAAATATTTTCCGAAGAAGGGGGGGGGTGTGTAACGAAGTTACTATATTTTTGGGCAAGTGTATGTTCACCGGGATTTATTTCATTTATTTTACATCCGAAAAATCTGATTCTTGCAGGAAAAGGTTGCTTAAAGTTTTAATATTACCGGAATATAATTAGATTCACCGCGCTATGCCGGGAAATATAATTTTCCGAGATTTTCAGAGCGTCCGACCATAGTAATCGCGCGCCGCATACAGCAGTATCGTATGCGCGATCACCGCACACCGTCACACGTCAGCGTAGTGGGAGCTCGGGCCGTCTATTTAAGTCTGAGCAGACCATTATTTCGCTGAGAACTACACGTTCTCCACCCGGGTCAACAGTCCAAACGGACTGGACTGGGTCGCCTGCTGGGCCGCGCCTTCCTGGTCTAGTAATGTGTATATGGTGTTTGTCATACACTTCCTTCCTTACGTCCTACCCCTCTAATGGCCAGCATTGCCGAGGACCCTTATAAGAACGGGCAATGTTGTGTCATTCTACCGTCACTGTCGAGGACCCTTATAAGAACGGGCAGTGACGGTTCCTTTCCTAATTTCCTACCGCTATTGGTCGATATTTTCGAGGACCCTTATAAGAACGGGCAATGTCGTTCCATCGTGCTGACGCTGTCGAGGACCCTTATAAGAACGGGCAGCGTCAGTTCCTTTCTTTCCTTCCTACCGTCACCGATACACACACGCACTGATGCCGTAAGTTTGTTATTATTGTTTCCGTAATGACCAGGAATGTGTTTTACCGCCAGGTGCCCTCCGACGTCCGTTGACAAGGGCGCTAAACAACTGCCGCCCCGACACTTATCGCCGCCGCCGCGTGTAAAGACCGTCACCGTGTAGAGACGCCGCCTATCGCCGATCGATGCCGTGTTATAGTTACATACCGCGTATACCGCCGTCGGTCGAATTTTAATACGAAGCGCCCTGAACCGTGAACGTGGACCGTGTAATTGTTTATATTATTGTCCATCTTAGATTGTAACTTAATTTTAGGCCATGTCTTTGTATAAAAGAATGGAATACAGGATACAGGATGTTTTATAACCGTTTGTTTTCTTACCTACGAAGAAGAGCCGAAGAGCACGACCTGCTCCTCCTGCTCCCCGCCTACGAAAACGCGTCACAAAACATAAGAAATTATATTGTGATAGATGTCTTAATCATTTTTATTCCAACGAAACTTTAAATAAGCATATGCTTACATGTAAGGAACCTAATAAAATCAAAATAACCTTACCAACTGATAAAGAAAAAGTTGTTTCATTTTCACATTATAAAAATAAAGAAAAAGTTCGATTTGTAATTTATGCCAATTTAGAGTGTATATTAAAAAAATATGAAGATCAAAATATTTCAAATCACATGAAGAAAGTTCAAAAACATGTTCCATTTAGTATAGCATATAATTTGTTATGTTCATATGATGATTCCTTGCCAAATTTGATTTATATACAGGTAAAGACTGCATATACAGAGGTAGTGCTCCTCTGTCCTGTAATCTAAATTATAGGGATGATACCATGATACCTGTAGTCTTTCATATTCTATCTAGTTATGACAGCCATTGTTTAATTAGAGCACTTGCTACAGAGGCACCTGGTCCCATTAGATTATTACCAGTCAATAAAGAAAAATATATTGCTTTTACAAAACAATTTATCAATGCAAACATTCGGTTTCGTTTCATTGATTCATTTCTTATGATGTCAAGTAGTTTAGAGAAATTTAGTTCCTATTTGGATGATAATGAAAAAAGTATTACACGTAGTAATTGTAAAACGAATCAAGAATTTGAACTTTTATCAAAAATGGGCATATTTCCATACGATTATCTTAATAGTTGGGAGAGAATAAAGGAAACTCAATTACCACCCAAGGAGCTCTTTTTTAATAAAATCACCAAATCACAGATTTCAGATACCGGTTACCAACATTCAACTAATGTTTGGAATACGTTTAAAATTAAAAACATACAAGAATATGCTGAATTATATTTGAAAACTGACGTTTTACTCTTAAGTGATGTTTTTGAAAATTTTAAAATAGTATGTTTAAAAAGATGTAGTCTAGAATGTTTTAAATACTATACTGATCCAGGGTTGGCATATTCAAGTTCCTTAAAAATGTCTGGGGTTACTTTGAAATTATTGACTGAAACTGATAAAATTATGTTTATTGAAAAAGGGATTTGAGGGGGAATTTTACAATGTTGTAATCGATATGGAAAGGCCAACAATAAATACATGGGAAAAGATTATAATCCAAATGACCCATCTTCTTTTCTCATATATTTTGATGCTAATAATTTGTATGATACAGCTATGAGTGAATATTTACCGGTTAGTGATTTTTGTTGAATTGACAATCATAATTATTATTCTGAAAATATTATTAACACAACTGATAATTCAGATGTAGGATATATACTTGAAGTTGATTTAGCATATCCTACCACTCTACTTAATGATCATAAAGATTTACCCTTGTGTCCCGAACATATGAAACCACCTTTAAGCTCATCCAAACAACCTAAATTATTAACAACACTTTTTAATAAAAAAAATTATGTTATTCATTACAGAAATTTGAAACAAGCTGTAAATTTAGGTTTACAAATTATAAATATTCATAAAATTCTAAAATTTACTCAAAAAATTGGCTTACAAGTTATATAGATACAAATACTAATCTAAGACAACAGAGCAAAAATGAATTTGAGAAAAACTTTTTTAAACTAATGAATAATGCTGTTTTTGGTAAAACTGTGGAAAATGTGCGGAAATATAAAGATTTAATTGGTAACTAAATGGGACGGTAAATATGGTGCGAAAAATTATATTGCCAAACCTAATTTCCATAGTTTAACAATTTTTGATAATGACATGGTTATAATTGAAATAAAAAAACTAAATATTAAATTTAATAAACCTATGTATGTTGGATTTGGCATTTTGGAAATTTCTAAAACTATTTGTATGACTTTCATTATAATTATGTTAAACCTAAATTTAAAGAAAATGTGAAATTATTATATACGGATACCGATTCGTTAATATATCATTCTTACATTGATGACATCTATGAGCATATAAAGGAGACATTCATATATTTGACACCTCAAACTTTGCTTCAAATAACGTTTATAATATTCCACTGGGAAATAAAAAAAATTGGGATTAATGTAGGATGAGAACAATGGGAAAATCATGACTGAATTTGTTGGTCTGAGATGTAAAATGTACACCGTTAAATTTATTAACGATGAAGATGAAATAGAAACTACTAAGAAAGATAAAGGGATTACCAAAGCATCTTTAAAGAAAATTTCTTTTAATGACTATTATAGCTGTTTATTTAATAATACGATCCGTTATTCCAGTGAAACGCTTATAGAAAGTAAAAAACATAAGGTATATACAGTGACTCAAAAAAAAGTTGGCACTAAGTCCTCACGATGACAAACGAGTAGTAAATTTTATATATACCGATACGTTGCCCTGGGGATACTGACAAAATAATAATAATAATAATATTTAATTCACACATTAATTTTATTTTTTTAATTACCTTACAACTACATTTTCTTTAATATATCACCTGTTTTAAAATATGTAAAAGCAATTCCTGGTGCTTTTACACCCAATAAAGGATTTGAGCAGCTGGATACGACTTACAAAGCATATATAACACCATTGTTCCTGCAAGGGGAAAACTCTTATAAATACAGGTTTAAAGTTTGTACTGCCTGAAGGATGTTATGGAAGGATTGCTCCAAGATCTGGTTTGACTATAAACAAAAATATTGATGTTGGAGGTACAAATTTTTAAATTATTATTATTTGTTATTATTTACATATGTTTTTTTCACTTCAGCAGATGTTGTTGATGAGGAGTATAAAGGAATAGTTATGGTTGCCCTATTCAATCATTCAGATCAGGATGTTACCATTAATGTTGGAGACCGAGTAGCTCAACTAATCTGTGAAAAAATTTACTATCCAAACCTAAAGGAAGTAAACGAACTATGTACTAGCAAACGAGGAGAAAATGGTTTTGGATCCACTGGGAAATAATTATTTCATATAAAACAAATATTATATTTTTTATAAAGCTATATTTAATAAACATATGTACTACAAAAGTTTATATGTTTTATATTATTTTAACTTTAAACTATTTAGCAAAATATCCATTCTTTATATAGTTTTTTAAATTTCCATTTTTCTTCGCAATACACTTACAGACAGAAACAGCAGTTCGTTGACAACCATATATTTTCCAGTCTAATAGTTTGGTAACAATAAGCACACTTATTTCTGGTAAATATATTAATTTATGGTAATTCTTTCTTTGAATATATTACTTTATTTCGATAATAATTGTTTTTGGCATTTTAATATAATTTAGATACGACTAAGTTTTCTTAAGTTTAACACTAAAATGAAGAAAAATACCCAATGTCCATTTATTTAAATCATTAAAAAAAATGTTTACATCTCAATAATTTACAAGTAAGAGTCATTAGCGAAAAAATTTAACATTTATTCAAATTACCAATTAAAAAATAAAACTTACCAGACATTTTTTGTTCTATCTTACTCCACGTTCCCCTCGTTGTTGACCAATCAGTCAAATAAGGCCTTTTTGGACAAGAGCCTCTTCTTACTATTCTTATTACCATGATTATTTTATTTTAATAATAATATGTACTGTTTATTAAGAAGACTAGTGAGAGGAGATTGTTTAAGAAAGTAATCTTGAGTAACAGCAAAATACTTTACTAGTTAGCTATAGGTAATCTCAGCAAATAACCTCAAGAGCACTAATGTGAAGATTTATATCAATTTTTCCCAGTCAGATATAAGATTACTTTGTAAATAATTTCAAATCAAGGTTTTCTAAAAGGTTACAGTAGTGAGCATTACCCGATTCGCTTTACCCCCCCCCCACTCCTTGACCTTGACATTGCGCCCCCCCTACTTCAAGGGCACACACTCAAGATGCCCTCCAACAAAGTCAAGGCGATCCTGAATCAGGTAAAGGTCAAGGTCATATGCAACCCCGAGCACAACATTTTCAAGGTCAAGGCAACATCAACGCAAGGTCGAATATCATGGCCAATAGGGTCCACAGAGGGTGCACGGTCAAGGTCAAGGAGTGGGGGATAGAACGAATCGGGTAAAGTTCCCTACTGGTTACCTTAAGACTACTAGAAAAGGACTTTTTATATTAAAAATATTCCCTAACTAAATATTTCATTTACAAGGCAGCTTGAGCTACTATTTTAGTTCTAATATTTGTTAAATTCTCGCACCATTGAAATCACCTAGATTACAAGCTATTGTGTCGAAACTAGAGATTGCAAACCGGACCCGGCCGGACCGGGTCAGCCCGGGCCCGGTGCTCTTTTAGGCACCCATCGGGCCCGGCCATTCTTACCGGGCCCGGCACCGGACCCGGTAACTAGACCACGACCATTTCTTTTGACGAGTGGACCTCTCAGCGTAACCACCGATACTTAAACCTAAATTTACATAACAAAGAAAAACAGTACAACCTGGGATTAGTAAGAGTTCATGGGTCTTGTACTGCAGAGCACGCAATTGGTTTGGTGAAGGACCGCTTAAAAAGCTTTGGTATTAATTTGGAAACTGATGTTATTGCGATGACAACTGACGGTGCCAGCGTCATGGTGAAAGTTGGTAAACTAGTGCCTTGCTTCCAACAATTATGTTTTGCACATGGCATTCAGTTAGCTGTTGTTGATGTAATATACAAAAAGTCGAGAGATCAAAATCAGGAGATTGAAATGGAACACGCAGATCTTGTCGAGTCCGATGACGAAGATGAAGACTATGCGATTGAGACGGACGTAAATACAGACTTAACAGTAACAGTGATCTTCCTCGCGCTGAAGAAATTACTGGATTTAGAGAAATTCTAGAAAAAGTTCGGGAGGTGGTTAGATTGTTTAGGAAGTCGCCCACAAAATACGATACTTACCTACAAAAATATGTTATAGAAGACACCGGAAAGGAGCTGGCCCTTCTTTCAGACTGTCGCACAAGGTGGAACAGTCTACTCAACATGTTGGAGCGCTTCTACAAACTTAAAAACTGCATGGATAAGGCGTTGATTGACGTAAAATCTGAGATCAAGTTTTCCGACTTAGAGTGGTTGTCGATTAAAAACCTAGTAGAATGTTTGGAACCATTCAAATTAGCAGTAGAGGCTCTGTGCAGAAGGGAAGCTAGCCTTCTTACTGCCGAGACTACCTTGAAATTCATTTTCGAAAAATTAAACAAACATAGTTCATGCCTCAGCGTACAATTATCCGAAGCCCTTCGTGTGAGAGTAAGAGATCGTCGTTCTATTGTGATGACAGGAATATTAGTTTATCTAAACAATCCGAAAAAATACGATCAGAACATGATACAAGCGGACGAAACGTTTCCCATGCCGAAGAAAAATGTTATCAGACAGGAAATGAAAAACATATTGAACAGAGTTACAAGCAAAGTCTCAGAAGATGAGACTGAGGAAGTACTTGGAGTTGAAAATGATGGACTGAATTTTGAAAACGACTCGCTTCAATCACAATCGACATTGACTTTAAGAGAAGAATTAGAAAAGCAAATTTTAGAAGGAAAAGAAGAATTTAGTAAAAAGATAAATCACAGCAATAACTTAGAAAAGACTTTAAAAAAAGAGATGAGTCAGTATGAAGCTGAAGGCGCGAAAGGTCACTATTTAACTCTTCTTCAAGACTACATGATGTCCATAAAACCAACTAGTGTTGAAGCTGAGAGAGCTTTTTCGGCCGCAGGGTATATCTGCAGTAAGTTGCGAACCAGGTTAGGTGATAAAACTATAAATACAATTTGTTTTTTAAGATCATTCTTCCAGACTGAAAAATAATTGTTTTGCCTTGTGCATGTTAGAATATACTTTTTGTTTTGTTATATTATACTTACTTATGAAGCCTACGTAACGTTACATTTTGTTAGTTAAGACTATACAAGTTTACAAAAAAAAAAATACTTTTAAAAAATAAGAATTTGTTTACCAAAGTTCAAAACTACCAAAGTTTATTTAACTATCTAATCTAAGTTGTAATGACACGATTAATACTTTAAGCTGCATTATTAGTTTCATATTTTAATACTATGTTTTCAAACAGAAACTATAAGGAATAAAGAGAAAGACCTGTTTGTTTAAACTTATAAAAATGAATAATTACTAATACTAAACTAATGCTACTTTTCCGTCCAGAAGTAAAAGTAATTAATTCTGTATTAAATGTGATTTTGAGACTTGAGTGAGACTGATTATTGTAATAATTGTTCATAAGTCACTTTCAAATAAATATTAACCTTGAATCATTGTCTTTTTCCATTAATATATAGAAAATTTTCATTAAAAACTTTAAAGGTTTCATCGCTAACATACAACCCGGCCGGGCCCGGCGGACCCGGCCGGGTTGGTGACGAATTCGACCGGGCCGGGCCGGGTTGAGAAACATACCGGGTTGCAATCTCTAGTCGAAACATATCACATAAATTTTGATTCGCTTTTGAACACCTTGTAGGGAGTCCTGCAAGGGAATTCCGTAAACATTTTTTCACGGTTCGTTTATTGTAATTACAAACAAATTGAAAAAAAAATGGTGCTGGAAAATTTTTTTATTTTTGTGTCCTTTTTTAGTCAAAGTTAACAAAACCATCGGGATGAAAATATATAAGATAAGCAAGCAATTGTTGAATATAACATCGATACATTATAAATTTTGACTAATTTTGTCAACGCAATTTGTATGTGTAAAATATGTATTATACTTAATTTTCTACCAAAGTACCATATTAAAACGAAGGACTAAAATAACTTTTTAATATGCTATTATATTACATATAATATTTCGATGCGATGAGTCATCTTTATTATAATATACTGAAAGGAATATTATATCGACGAGTCATATTTCTAGATAACTCGAAACTTCTATGCTAGTATATTTCTTGTTATTTCTAGGAGGTTCTATAGGTATATAAAAGGAATAAGATATGAGTTATAAGAATTGTATAGTTGTATTTGAATAGTGAAATTATTAGGAAGTAATAATTAGACTGTTGTATTGGTTAAGTAGTTAATATAGTATTGGAAGTAGGCTAGTGAAAAGTGTTGTGTTTTATTCTGCGGATATAGGAGGCGAATTTAAAGAAATAAAATCGTAACAATTGGTGTCAGACGTGAGGATTATCGCAGGGTTTCCAGAAAATTCTATTGGAAATCAGAAGAAATAGAGAAAAACGGATTTACTGTTGGATTTATTATCAAGTAAGGGGATTAAAATCATTTCCGCTAAAGTTCTAGAAAATTCTTTTTAGAAACTAAAAGCGATAGCGAAAAACTGAGTTCACTATCAGATCTAACATTAAGAAAGAGGCTTTTCTATAAAATTCTGGAAAATTCTATTTAGAAACTAAAAGAGATAGGGACAACCAACTTCACTATCAGATTTGTCACTGAGAAAGAACAATTATATAAGAGAAACTTAGTTCTCAACCAACTGAAAAAACCTTATATTATAATGACAAACATACTCTATCTCAGATTGCACCCAACTCCAAGTATATTGTATCCACTATTGGTATTAAGAAAGGAGCCTATAAAAAAGAAAAACAGGAAAAAGAAGCGCGTCGCCAAAAAGAAAAACAAGTAGAAGAAGGACGTCGTCAAAAGGAAGGAGAACGTCGCCAAAGAGAGAAACCACAAGAAGAAGAACGTCATCTTAAAAACAAACAAAAAGAAAAAGAATGTCGCCAAATAGAAGAAGAACGTCGCATTTAGGACAGGGATAATCTTTGTAAATGGATAGATGAGGTCATTGTACAAGGAAAGCAAAAATTTGTACAAGGACAAACTTAAAAGTTTAAGAAAGAGATAGGCGAAGTGCGAAAAGACATAGGAGAAGTACATCAAGAAGTAAATACTATTAAATCTATTGTGCAACAATACGTAGGAAAAGTGCGGCAAGAAAATGGTATTGAAAGGCAGTCTCATAATATACCTGTATCCACTCAGGTTGCCTCTGTTTTAGCATTGCATGCTTTAATTGGGAATTTTAGTAAACTGTTTACCTAATTTGGTAATTTCATTTTTCAAATCACTGTTCATAACTACCACTGATTTTTAATTTAACAACACTTTTCGTTATTGGTGAATATGAATTTACAACTAGTAGCGAATGAGTGTAATTCGCTCAGATTCAGTAATTTAAGATACCTGCTCCCTTCCAACTGCTTTGGTGGTTAGGAAGGAGGTGGAGCAAAAAGAGGTTGAGTTTACGTAACCAATCGAGATAGGGGGCGAACTTGAGCAGCCAATCAGAAACAAGGTCATTCTTGGCTGACCAGTCAAAAAAGTGATGGGGGGGGTCAACTGGAAGCCCCCTATTTCCACTACTCTTCTATCATGTCGGGAACATCTTTAACAAATTAATAACAATAAAGAAAAATTGGAAATACTCTAATCATCGCAGCTTGGATAGCTATTTAAGATATCTTTCGACCCTAAACTGATTTTACCATTAAAACAATGTTTCAAATCTACCTTCATCACTTGCGATACTATATAAACCCAATACATCCAAACAACAGCATCGTTTTATTTTCCTCAAATTATGCAAAATATATGAACAAAGTCTTCCCTGGTAAAATATATGGTCCCGTTCGACCGCATTCAGTCAGTGGGAATAGTAATTGAATAGCGTGTGATGCGGTATCAATACTAAATGAACTTAGTGTGACGGATGCAATCAGCCGCCGCAATCAACAAGGCCAGTGCAACTGAAAGTGGTACTACTTAGTGTCCGACTGAGGTGGACCCAAGAAGACGCACAAAAATATTTGCAGCCCAGAAAACCAGTGTGACTTAGAGCGGCACCTTATAGCATTCGCTTAAGGTGAGTGTAAAAAGATGCCGAAAGAGCGGCGCTAGAGTGAAATTCCTCCTCCCCAGACTCAGACACAGAGGAAAAATTAGTCTTTTTTATGGCTACAAAATATCTCATAACAGTTTAGATTATTAGGTTACTTTCTTTATGTAACCAAAAATACCAAGATAATGTTTTCGGTCAATCATAACATATAACCTAATGCATCCCACTGAATAAAAAAATTGTGGTTGTTGAACATTCAATCACTAATTGAGTCACTCACTAAGCAACATAAGAAACTAAAACTGCAATCAAAATGTATAGTGCAGAAAAAGAGTTTTGTTTTTTATTGGTTATTTTTATGACTAGTTGAGTATGCACACGACACAATCATCTCTATCCATAGTCAGATAGCATGGACTGCTACAAAAATTGCATTTCAACTTAGGGGTCGCAAATGGTCCAAATCTCTGGGCGTGTGCGATGATATTTTTAAAACAACGTATGACTGGAGTATAAGCGAAGCTTCAAAAGATAACCTGCAAATGTTTTGGTAGGAAAGTCCTTTTGTGTACATCGAATAAACATAACATTTCCCAGTCTGTACATCAGATATGATATTCTCGTCTTTCATGTCTATTAGTTGGTGAACAATATAGTTAGAAATTAATTCTATAAATTTTGCCCCCCCCCCCCCCTCCACATACATTGCCAGAATTTACAAGGACTTTCCATTTTAGAGAATATCTCACGAAATGGGTTGGAGACAGGTAGAGGAGGTCGTTTGAGATAAAGTGAGTTGTTAATACTTTGTGATCAAATATAAATCATAAAATGAATCAACTCCCATACTTTGTTTTAATTGTTTTGTCCAAGAAAAAGGTTTTTAATTTTCATTAACATTTTTGAGGTATTTCTCCAGATTTGAGTGGATTTTTCCGGTTTTCATCAATTTTTTTCAGATATTTGTCAGCATTTTACACAAAAATGCAAAGGGGTATTTTTCATAAATTGTTAGAAAAGACAGCAGAATCGAGTTATTCGCCAATAAAGTAAATTTTTTGTGCTATACGTTTTTGGCCTAGTGTCGAGAAATCCCTTCAAAAATTATTTAAAATCGGAATAAGCAAAAAACTTGAAACCAAATATCGCGTAAAAAAACCTTATACTCTAAGAACAAACGTACACTGCTTCAACACTCTTAGAGACAAAGCACTATCTCAGATTGCAAGAATACCAGGAAAGATGGAAGCCTTTCTCATGGTAGTACACCTCTATCTGTAGACCGGTTTCGAACTTATTGGTTCTTGTTAGTACAGTAATTAATAAAAATATTAAACTTGTTAATATGCCGCAACAGGTCCGATAAATTTTGTTTTTAGATATATCAGCCTTATAAATCCACAATTCTATTATTACTAGGTCATAAACTTTCAACCATTTCCACATATTCTCGATATTGCCACCCTAAGCCTGACTGTATCGAATTTATGTGTTTACAGTTATAGTCAAAACGGTGTATATCTTTAAAAATTTAGTAATTATAACGGTTTTTAGTTGCCATACAACCAAAAAAAAAATGTTTCTCGTAAATATAACTAGGGTTGTTCATTTCGATTTTCTGTCTTCCTCTCAGAGTAGAGAAAAATAAGTTATTTCTAAAATTAAACCAACATTTATATTTATTTTAAAATTTTTAATATGTTTTATTAACTAAAATTTAATAATTCTCTAAAATAAACCACTAATATTTTTATAAAAATATGAAAGTTAACACGCTTACCTACTCCATATCTACTCCAGATGCAGTAGCAATCGTAAAATACTAAAAGATTTAGTGGTTTTCCCTCCTTATTTTATCCATAATAATGACAGAGATAAAATTGCCAACAGGGCTGTAATAGAGAAGGAACACAAAAAAACAGCAAATACATAACCTCACCTCAGACTAGCGGCGTACTCACTTTGTCGTTCTCTAATAGCAGCTATAAAATATTATTAAACATATTTTATGTACTTTGTCAACAACGTTGTGATATTCTTATTATATTAAGACACTTTCTGCCGCTATTAATATTGTGGTGTTTAGGGTTTGTGACTTTAAACTTTGGATACACTGTATGTGCTTGTTTTATAGGTTTTATTTAGGTTTTCTAACAGGACCTTTATTTGGATACATATGGAAAATTTAATTCATCGTGAAGATATACCGGTAAGTAACTAACAAGAGGTTATTTCTTGTTGTACTGTACTATCTATTTCGAAAACGTTAAACAACATTTTTTCGAGCTTTATTGAAATACACAGTATTTCAAACTCATTTAAGTGGTCACTATGTTAATACAGCTTATACAGAATGTGCTTAGAAATATTTAAAATATCTTAACAAAGAATGATACAATAGCTGAAAACAAGGAAAACTGTTCCTTGAAACATATGTCTGAAATGCTTAATTTCCGAAGATAAAATTAATAGGATGAGCAAAACAGCACACACGCACAAATTTTTCAGTGATTCTTACAAGAACGTTTTAGATTTTTGGGTAATTATTGAATTTAGTGAATATCTAGGAGATCATAAAAGACGATTATCTTTTTGTATTTTCTTAATTTTCTCTTCCTTTATTAGAAAACACAGAGGAACATTTTCACTTTTGGTTTCATTTTTTTTACTAAATTCTTATTACTTTGTTACAGCCACAAATTTTACGCTTATAAAAACCTCTATCTTTTGCATTTTTTTAACCAGAAAACTAAAAAAACTACTAAAAAACTTTGAAAACAAAACCCCTGAGTATATCTGCTAGAAATATAAAATTTGCGCTGTTGCTTTAGTATAAATATGATTTATGTGAAATTCCTGTGAATCTTTTATACAATAACATTTTTTAATCAATACGTCCAGGTTAGTTTCGAGCAGCTCAGGTTTGTTTTTACAAACAACAATTTAAAAAATGTTGACTGAGGTAGACAAATTTTATAAAATCTAGCAAAGTCGCAGTAAATATTTAGCTTTTTTCTATGTTTTCTAGAAAAAGTATAGAAAATTGTGAAAAAGCAAATTTCGAATTGTGTTCTATGTCCTCGAACTAGCGGGTAAGTAAACGATTTTTTTTAAAGAAATACGTAATATTCTTCGATTTCCATTAAATCCAATAATTACTGATTTTTACTTTGCACACATTTTATTTTGTTCATAGTTAAAATGAATACAAAATTTTGGCAACGCTATTAACAAATTCGAATTTTTGGCTTTAGTTTTCTAAAAAATTAAGACATATCCGGCAAACTTTGTTGAAATTTACTATAAAATAAGTAAAAGGGTTTCAAAAAAACTAAAAACCTAATGACAATAAGAAATGGGTAAAAATCAACTTGCAATATTTACTTACATACTTAATTACATACTAGTCAAACTATATATTATTAAAACAAATAGGATTTACCTACAGGTAAACAATAATTTACATATAACAAATAAATGTTAGACTCAAATACAAAGCAGTTGTCATTGGGCCAAAATAATGACTGAAAGATACTGAGGGATGAAAGCTTAATCTAAATATTTTTATATCGGTAAATGTAAAATGTAAAGCCTTTAATCCTTTTGTGTTTTTCAGAGTATTTGTTCACAGGATTTATTTATATATTTATATAAACATAGAGCTTTAAAGGAGACACTACAAATCCAGAAAATGAGAAGAGACTTTCTTGAACAGTACTTGAAGAAGTAAGAAAAAGGGGAAAATAAATTTGAGCCATTTTTTATAGATGAGACATGGATTTTTCACAATGGCACCCACAGACGATCATAGCAGGACAATAGCACTCGATCAGTACGGGGAGGGATTGAGGTAATATATCAGTTATTTGCACTTACACAATTTGAATTTATTTCATCATTTATAACAGATTGCAAAAAACTATTTATATAATCCTTAGATCATTTCCAATTAGCAGCATGTTACATATAAAACTTTTACTTTCATACTTTATTTCCTGGGGAGATTGAATTTGCTAACTAAATCCCTTACTTTAATTTCTGTATAAGTTTTTTGGAGCAAGTTTGAATTTTTGTAGGAACAATTTTTTACTTTATTTGATAAAAATTATTTCCTTAATAAATGGAAGTTAACTAAATAATTTAAGCGGTTGTACTAAAGAATTTAATATAAAAATATGTCTAAAATATCTCGTTTTTGAAATAATGAGTGTTTAAAAAAATATTTTATCAAAATGTAAAAATTGCTTGCAGGTATTTTGCTGAAACGTGAAACAAATCTATAACACGCAGTATCTAATTTCTTTAGGTTTAAGGAAATACGAATAATATTTTTATATAAAAATATAGTATGCCACTGTTTTTGCCAAAGTTCTTAGACGTGTTATTTTTTGCCAATCGAAACTGCTGAAATGGTATTATGTTTTATTGTGCTAAAAAAATACGATTTGAAATAAGTATTATAATTATTTAATTGCACACGCCTCACCCATAATTTGTAGAACCTAAAAGTGCTTTAAAATAAACCAAAAATGGATATAATACAGTATATTTTTAACAATGCATGATATTTTTAAAAGATAAATACATAAATTAAATTTTCCAATTTCAACGCATTAATGACATAAAAATTGGGAAATATAAATTAATTTTGATATTATCTCTTAACTAAGACCATCAACATATACAATATTTAGTGTTCTAATTGCGTGAAATTAAGATCCCTGAAGATATCTTGTGCTATCTAGGCGAAACGTCGCATAACAATTCCAATTTGACTCGGTCTAAACTCAAGAACCACTATTTCTCAATTGACCAAAACCATGAAAGCTTCCATTCTTTAAGACCAATTTGTGTTTCTGCAAACAGTTGAAAATATTTCAAATAATTTATACTGCCACATACTATTCTACTTTTTTTCCAGATACATAGTAGTGAATGCAGGAAATGAAAATGGATTCGTTGAAGATGCAATTCTGATTTTTAAAATCGAAGTCAATAACTGGAGATTACAATGGAGAAATGAATTCGGACTTTGAAGCTTGGTTAAAAGATTTTTTGCTAAAGCTGGAAACACCTTCTTTAATTGTTTTAGATAATGCTCCCTATTATAGTACACAACTTCAAAAATGACCATCCAAAGGTTGGAGCAAGGATGCTGTGAAAGGCTGGCTGAAAGAAAAAGATATCAACCTTGGAGAATATGCTACAAAAGATACTTTGTGATCTTTAATATTGCGGGTATCAAAGTCTGCAAAAAGTTTTTTAGTAGATCAACTAATAGAATCTTCTGAACATAAAGTTTTACGCTTGCCCCCATACCATTGCCAATTGAACCCAATTAAAATTTTATGGAGTCAGGCAATGACCAATTATGACCAATTGATTCTTCAAGTTAAAGAACCAAGAGTGGCTTGGAAAAGGCGTTAGGAACAGGTAATAAAACAGAATTGGGATAACTATATCGAACCTACGAATAATATTATTAAAAAGCAGTGGGAAATTGAAAAGAAAATTCGAGTTCCTTTACAGCCACTTATTATTAATGTTGGTGAGAGTGATAGCAATTCCTCAGAATAAGAGAAATCAACTAGACCCTTAATCCTCTTTTCAGTTATTGGTAATATGTGGGTGTACAGACATTTTTAATAATTTTCATTTTTTTTTTTAAATCTCTTTTGACATTTTCATACATAAAAATGTCACAAGTTACTAACTTCTAAAGTATTCTCATACAATTATTTTTTACATATTTTACGTATATAAGAATATGTTTCCTTTTTTTATATCTATTATTTATAAATAAATAATTAATCTTAATTGTAATTAGTTCATTTACGATATCTACTTTTTTATGGCAGTATTATTTTTATGTATGTGTTACTCTGTTTCAGTGAACCTGATGCAATATAGGGGCCCTAGATTTTTGTGTCATATCTGGATGCACCCAACCGAACCCGTTTCATTATTTTATATGTTTATATGCTTATACATTTATGTGTGAGGATGTTGCATGTAGAATCTTAATATGAGGTCAATAAAAGACTCGTAGCCATGAGTCGTGCACTGTATTAAATCTTACCTTTTGGAGCACTCATTTTTTTTTTATTTCTGTGTTTATTTTTAAGAAAACTAGTGATTTAATGAACAACAAACCAGTTAATTATTTATCTTTTTATTCAATATTTTTGGGGCTTAACTACTCCGCTTATTGCAGTCAGAAGTCATAAAGTTACAGTCATTGCGTATATTACACTTAATGATTTCTAGGATATTGTATACTTACCCATTGTTTCTAAGAATACTGTTTTTTTAGTTCCGATGCTATTAGAATAGTAAATTTATTTTTAATTTTCAATTGGACTACCCTAATATTGTTATACCTAACTGGAGTATTATAATAAAAAAAGTACTTTATAAACAAATTGCGTATAATTTTTTTCTTTTAGCAAAATAGTTACCAATAATTTAGAATATAAACGACTTGCTTTATAAAATAAATAAATAAAGATTTTGTTGTCATAAATTTCATAGGTGAAACATTACAATATCATAGGTTCAGATATAAAGGTAAACATATACACCATCATACACACACAAGCACGCACACTTGTACCTTCAAGCATCACCCTACTAACCCAATATTAAAAAGAGTGTATCTAAAATTTTTAATACAATCGTTTCATCAGCATTAAATATCTAATTACAGACCGATAAAATAAAGTCTTAGAGTAGAAAAAAACACTAAAGTAATAAATGAAAAAGAAACGGATGTAACTCGAATTAGTGGTTTTCAAACCTTACAAAATGTAGGGATATCTTAATTAAATATTTTATAACCTGTTCAGTAAAAATATTAATTACCCGTTGTTCCTTTCTCTTATATATACGCAGACGACGCCGCGGTTAAGTATTAGTATAAACAGGCTAGAATCTGGTCAGACAATGAATTCGAAAAAATCATTATTTTTAGCCGTATCGGTTCTACTTGATGTTCGGTTTGTTTTTTTTTTGATTTTTTCAATCTGCTTTTAAAATCCTATTTAAAATTTCACTTAAAATACCGAACCCATTATAAGCACTTAAACTCCTCATTAAATAATCTCATACAAACGTAATATAAACTTATCGATATGTCGATACAGAATGTAAAACTTCGATTTTAAAATTTTTGTGTATAACATTTTTCTTTTTTAAGGATATTTACTTTATGAAACTTGCTTGTAAACCATTCGACAAATTTCTTGTTAAATAACCGAAAAAGAAAATAGTAGAATGAGCCACTCCGATCCTGCTACAGTTGCAAAATAAAAATGTCACTAGATTGATATATTTGTCAAATTTTGACGTAAAGATATACACCGTTTTGAGTATATTATAAATTTCCATTAAATAGTGGAGAGACATGATTGTAGTAAGATCAATAATAAATTAAATAAAATTTTGATACTAGCGTCACGTTTATTATTTTCTATAATTTAAAAACTAATTCGATTTGTATTCTTGGTAATACAAAAAGCATCTTAAAAGATGCGTATCTTTTCAAGTTTATTTGAAAGGATATTCCAACTACCAGAATAAATCATTACTCCAATATTTTGGAATATATTAATATTAGAAGAATAAAATGTACAAAAATTGATATGGAATGGACAATAATTGATATCATTCTTTAAGGCGAGATATATCAGATGCTGAAGGATTTTCCGCCATGATGAGATTTGATGGAAGTGATGACTTTGTAAGTACATTGAATCCCGTTCAAGAAGAGGTTACTGAAGTTGAAAACCATGGTTGTTGTGAGAAATGTTGTAGGTAATATAATTAAATTGTTAATTTAATTCTGTATACTAATCTAAATTTTGTCAATGAAGGCCATCTTTAAATTTATTGTGAAGTAATTTAACAAGTATTTGTTTAGTTAGAAATAGTGGCTACTGTTAGATACGAACTGCATCGCTACAAAACAGCCAGAATATTTAGGCTGGAAAAGTCGCGTCCTAATCTGCCGTAAAATAAGGATTAGCAAAAATATACATACTGACATTGTTTAAAGCCAAGTGAGCAGTAGCGTTGCATATGCTGTGAATTATGCATGCGAAAGAACTTCATTATCCATTATTCGCGTTCAAAATTGTGTTGATAAACTTGAAATAGTTCTGTGGACCGATATTGCTTCCCTTCAACTCTTACACTCCCAATTTAGATCTTTTACTACTAGTTTGTAGCACTTTATTCCTTTAAATTAAGAAACACGTCCAGAACATTGATTAAGTTCATCTCTGAACGTTCAGATTGTTGAATTACTTCAGCGCCGTCACTTTCCTTTCATTTTTATTCCATTCGAACATACATAAATTTTTTTAGATATAAATCCTTCCGTACTGGTTATTCCTAAGATGATTTGACAACAAACGAAAGTATTCTCGAAGATCGAAAATAGCTTTTTGAATCAGGGTGCGGCACCTTGTGTCGGAAGACAGTTACTAATATTTTTCTCTTAAAATAGAATTTCTCTTCTTTCTCCCTACACATTATTCAAGATGATGAATAAATTACCTTCCCCAATTCATATTCCTAATATTTTGTTCGTTTTGATAGAATATACATCGCGTCTTATATTTCAAACTGTCTACGCATCGCAACCATCTAATAGCGCTAGCAATAACGCAATAGAGCTATCAGAACATTCAACATTAGAGCTTATTTGAAACCCAGCGACAAAATCCAGCAAACAATCCAACAGCGAAGTCAGTGTCGTATGAGCGAAGCTTAAACTATTTCCTCAAAAATGCATTTATAAAGTTGTTAAGCTTTTTGTAATTTATGATGAATATGTTTTAATGAAAGAAGAGTGATTTATACAATTACGGTGATGATTACAATTTCGGTATTTAGCAAAAAATGGATAAACGTAGTAGTAAAGAAGGAACCATGTCAAATAAAGCATTGACAACCTTACCTCTAAAATAGGTTTATTTTAAAAAGGAATATCTCAAAAATTAAGAGTTTCGGTGAAATTTCATTTTAATTTTTGAAATCTACATCTCGAAATCAATTTATTCTAAAAAATAGTTAATTTTGATATAGTGTAGGATAACAAAATAATTATCACAGTTTTATATAAAACGTTGTTAAATAATAAACTTTAGAATATTTGCAAAAATTGTGGCTGCTTTCTTTCTTAATTTTGAATGCAAGAAATCAAAGCTCAAATTTCTTGTAAGTACCCTATTGGATTAGATTTTATAAAGACAACTGAAAGATTCGAATAGTGTGAAACCGAGTAAACCTAGTAATTATTTTGGTTCTGCTATGCTTGCAGTACAAATATTCATAAGATCTTACATAGATCATAGAATTTTAAGTAGTAAAGTGAAAATCTTTAGTAAAAACAGCAATGATCCTGCTTGCATACAAACAATATCTAAAGCGGATGCGAATAAGCTGTTCAGTGAGGGTAAAAGTTGAATTTTCCATATAAAGTATTGATTTGATTGTGTGAGCTATTGTTTCATATCTTTAAGGTAAGAAAAATTGTTTTTTAATTATCAAAACATATAATAATATTCGCTTTTTGGTTCATATTGTTTGATAAAATATTTGTGTAGGCATTAAACAGAGTTTTCAAAGGATCTCTTGTTATTTTTTTAATTTGTATTCCTGTAGCTCTCATATAACCACTAATAAATACAGCACGTTAGTTACTTTGAATAATTAAAAATTTTGAAAACTATAAAAAAGAACTTATTAAAAATATTGCTTCTTTCTGAATAAATAAAAAATGTTACTGCAAAATGTGCTAATTTTGTAAATTTTTCAAAATCGATTGTTGGCAAATCCTTTAAAAATTATTATTTTTGTTTTTCACTTAGCAAATTTTGAATTTAATTTATGTTTTAAAGGGTTTTTGAGATCTTTTTAGAATAAAAATTTATTTATTTTCATTGATACAGTTTAAAATAGTGACGCGTAAAAATTTAGTTTAATAAATAATTTCAGATAACATCTGTGAAAATAAGGTACATGTGGGTAATAGAGCTTAGCTAAGGGAGAAATGAAATAAAACAACTAATATTCATTCCAATCAACATATTTTTATATTATTCAATTATAAAGATCAGTTACTATAGAATACAAAGGAAAATTGGCAAATTTTGCCATAAACAAATACAAAATTAAACATTTTTAAAAACATTGTTATTAGGCCTTATTTTACTATAATAGGATAATAAGGCCTAGGACGTAACCTACTTAAATAATCAAAAAACACGTGGTATATTTGGAAATGAGATCAATAAATCATAATAAATGCAGTAATTACACCTTAAATCTTTAAAAGTAAATGAACTGGCACGTCTAACAGCCATCAGGGCATTCAAAATCACCAGTATCTTCCACTGATAAACTGACGCATATTGTCTTCATCATCATCTGAACTAGAACAGCTGTGAACCATGCGGTAAAATTTTCCAAAAGGCCTGTTTGGGGTTTGCTCAATAATTTTTTTTTTGTGCTGATGATGACGATCCAGCTGGTGGTTTTAGAATTATTGGAGGATCAGGAGGTGCTGGAGCTTCTGTCAAGAAAACGGAGCAAACGTTGTTTCTGGAATAGCCTGGGGATTCAATGCATATAAACCAGTTGCTTTAAAGCCATTTGTAATGTTACTGTGAGTCATGCATTTGGACCAGACGTTCGAAAGGAAAATATTAAATCGTGCCTTAGTAAGTTTCTTGTCTTGATTTTGTTCCATGAATGACAAAACTTCAGCATCCCAATAGCGTTCAAATGATCGATAGACAGCGTTATCAAGGGGCTGAAGTTCATGCGTTGTATTTGATGACAAACTGTATAATGATATGTCGAGTGAATCTGCGATTTCGACGATGGACAGGTCTAAATGACAAGCTGCCCCATCAAATATTAAAACGCACTTTTTTGCACTTTTATATCTTGCCAGATGCTTTAAAAATTCTTTAAAAAGTTCATTGGTTATATATCCTCTTGTAGATTTTTCTACTAATGATCCAGGTGGCAAGTAGTCAAATAGTTCTGGCTTCAACCGTTTGCCTTTGAAAATGACCAATGGTGGTATGGCAAGTGTATTTATACATCCCGCGATGGTAACACTCTCTGCGTGTTCCGAGGACTGTAAATGCACTCTTTAAGCCCCCTTTTTAGTCAGAACAGTCTGTTGGTGGTGGATAGTTAGACGGCAACTTTCTTCATCCATATTATAAATTCTTTCTGGATAAATTTATTCAGTTTTTGTGCTTTAGTTGGATTCATAAACTGTCTTTTCATGATCGCTTTGAACCAGTCTTTACCTGCGAATTTGGCATTTTCATTATAATTGTGTGTCCGTAGTGTTAACGGCAGACCTACTTCAGCAAACTTTATTATCCTTTGAACAAGGTCAGTTTCTTGGTCTTCACTCAGTATGGGTTTTCGACGCAGTGTTTTTTTTCAAATTGCCACTCTCAACATTTGGACTACAATACGATTTTCAAACATTTCAGACTATAGAAGCGTGAAATGAAAGAGAAACATACTAGAAATTTACATCGCTAAGTGCTATATTGTAAAAAATACTTACGATTGACTCGGACGATTTTTTATTACTCGTTCCGCACAGCCATCCCTCACAGTGAATGCTAGGCCACTGGCGAGGGCGAGCGGGATATCACGCGTTAGCAAATTTGAGGTGCCATCTAAGTAGGCTAGGTGCGTGTGAGTGTGGCCTTGAGCGACAGAGTTCATTTTAAATGCCATTTTCGTTACTTAGGCCTTAATAGCCGACAGGCCTTATTACCCACAGGTACCTTATTTATAGTTGATCTTGATACATAATCTTCGAAAAAAAAAATAGTAAAGTAATATTGAAATTTATGGCTATGCCAAACTTATATATAAAAAACATGGTAAAGTACTTTTAGCATAATTATGTTAAGCCCAAATGACTGTTTTTGAACAGACGAAAAAAGATAAATGTTTATATTCTTATTTAGGAATATTTTCTACAATGTGACTAAAAAAAGTAGGTAAAAAGAAGAAACAAGGGAGGCAATTTCTCACAAAAATATAAACTTCATGTGTAGGAAAGTAGAGGAAGAAATAAGCAGATGTTTGAAAAATACAGGTTAGTTAGAAAATAATTCTTTGATAATGTTTGCATACATAACATTATTTCTTAATTTTGTCTTATCAGTTTAGGTAAAAACTTTTTGACAATGTTCATTAGAATCTTTTACAGTTGTCATAAAAGTGTCTGCTATTTCAGGCAAATGGTTTGGAATTTCTATTACTGTAAAAAAATCATGAATTTTGTTAAAGATAGGTATCAGCTAGACCAAATTAATGCTAAAATGTGTTAGTTGACTACAAAAAGTTGAAGGTCCAGTTACCAAAGAATTTCAAAAGAGTCTGTATACCTCACAATAATTTCATTCAGTGGGTAAGAACACAAAGAATTCTGAACTTATCTCCAAAATCAATATTAATACAGGGCAACGCTTCCTATTACAATGTCCCTGTAAAAAGGAATGTACTCTTCCTATTACAATGTCCCTGTAAAAACAAGAAAAGGTGTGTTTTACACTTGTCACCGCATTATCCAGAACTACGATATAAAAAATTCGAGTCAATGTAAAAAATTTGGTGGCAATTAGAGATGTAATTTTTAAATTAGTAGATGTCGGAATGTTAATGGGCCAAAAGATTTCTTTAATTGGAACTGAAGAACGAGCCAATATATGCAATTGTGCTAACAATATGTAACGGAAATAATTAAAAAAGGCAGGAGTATCCGATGAAACGTTAAAATTTACCACCAATATAAGGCTATCAGATAAAAACGAATCCGAAAATTAATCAGATTTAGAAGATAACAGTTCAGAAGGTGCCTTTATTCGATTCCGAATTTTAATAATATATATATATATATATATATATATATATATATATATATATATATATATATATATATATATATATATAGTTTATGCGGCTTTCACGGATTTCTCTGTGTGAGATGCAATAGCAGTAGATACATCCACATTATGCTGTTGTACTGCTGAAATCACATTCAGAAAACGTACAACTATATACAATCCCGTGTGTGAATGAAGTAAAATGCGTACAGTGAATGCAAACTTCGCTCCATCATATCCTTTCCATGTTAGAAGTTGCACAGTTTGAATAAATTGCTAAAAAACACAATTCATCCTGTTCCACCACCACCGAAATGGTGGCCACCTGTACCACCACACCGAGAAAAAGACAAAAAACTTACCCTCTCCGATACAATGATATGGCAGAGGTACATGTTTCGTTTTTCACTAGACTCATCAGGGTACCGACATGCACCAATCTGTGCAAAGGACAGATCGTAAGGAAGCATGCATCAATGAACGCGGCTTCGCAGACCTCCCGCCGAATGGCGTATATATGTTTAAGCGGCTTTCACGGATTCCTCCGTGTGAGCTGTAATAGCAGTGGATACATCCACATTATGCTGTTGTAGTGATGAAATCACATTAAAAAAACGTACAACTATATGCAACCCCGTGTGTGAATGAAGTAAAATGCGTACAGTGAATGCAAACTTCGCTCCATCATATCCTTTCCATGTTAGAAGTTGCACAGTTTGAATAAATTGCTAAAAAACACAATTCATCCTGTTCCACCACCACTGAGATGGCCTACCTGTATTACCATACCGAGAAGAAAGACAAAAAAACTTACCCTCTCCGCCACAGTGATACGGCAGAGGTACATGTTTCGTCTCTCACTAGACTCATCAGGGTACCGATATGCACCTGTCTATGGAAAGGACAGATCGGAAGGAAGTATGCATCACTGAACGCGGCTTTGCCAACCTCCCGCCGGATGGCGTATATATGTTTATGCGGGTTTCACGGATTTCTCTGTGTGAGATGCAATAACAGTGGATACATTCACATTATGCTGTTGTAGTACTGAAATCACATTCAGCAAACGTACAACTATATGCAACCCCTTGTGTGAATGGAGTAAAATGCGTACAGTGAATGCAAACTTCGCTCCATCATATCCTTTCCATGTTAGATGTTGCACAGTTTGAATAAATTGCTAAAAAACACAATTCATCCTGTTCCACCACCACCGAGATGGTGGCCTACCTGTACCACCACACCGAAAAGAAAGTTAAAAAGCTTACCCTCTCCGCTACAGTGATACGGCAGAGGTACATGTTTCGTCTCTCACTAGACTCATCATGGTACCGACATGCACCTGTCTGTGCAAAGGACAGATCGGAAGGAAGCATGCATCGCCGACCTCCCGCCGGATGGGGGATATAAACATATATATATATATATATATATATATATATATATATATATATATATATATACATATATATATATATATATATATATATATATATATATATATATATATATATATATATATATATATATATATATATATACAGGGTTATTCACCTTTTTTAAAATTATTTTCATAATATAGAGGGTGTTCCAAAAGCTCTGGAAGTATCAAAGTTGTGTTTTTTTAAATGGAACCTCCTGTATATGATTGCATTTTTAGATTCTCTGATTAAAATAAGTGCATATTTTAATAACGTTTATCATACCTAAACTTTAAGGGTTTTTAAATAATTTGAATTTTGATAAAATCTAACCTAATTTTCATGTTTCAAATACCTAAGAAGTATTTCAGTTATGTACTTACAGTGAAGTGTAATGTTTAATTCTATTTTATATCCCAATTATAATAAACTTGCTATATTATACAGGGTGTCCAAAAATTAAAACTAATCAAAAAAGAAATTTAAGTGGCTATAACTTGATTAATTTAAATAGAATGCTATACTTTTTAACTTACCAGAAAATGTACCTTTTAAATACCTATCGAATGGTATAAGGGTGTTCCATAGCTGTGTCCTCGCGTTTTCACTGAATACGCCAAATAATCGTTTTCCGAACCATTTTGTATTTTTTGAATAGATTTTCTAATGTATCTAGTTGCCTATGGTATTTAGAAATGACAAGTAATTTACAACTATAAGAATAATAAGGAATGTCTTTTCAAATGTTTAAAAACTCGGAACGCGATTTATAGTCATCCAACAGTAATAATGGTAATAACATATTGACGATAGCATAAAGCAGTAGTCGACCATCCATTTCCAGACACTTACGTATTCTTTTTTTGAAACCACTGCTAACTCTGGACAACATTTGCGGGGTTACAATTTGAAAAGCGCCTCTTATGCATATTTTCATATCTTATGGTGTTGTCGGGGGCGCATTGTAGACAATTCCTTTTATGTATCCCTATAAAAAGAAATGTGGTGGAGTTAAGTCCAGAGATCTCAAGGGCCAATTTTGAAACCTGTCTCTCCCAATCCACCTGTTTCGAAAGTTGACATTAAAAAATTGCTGAACCTCGCGATGATAATGAGGCGGAGCTCTATCCAGTTGAAGCCACATAGTTGTTCTAATATTTAAAAGGACATCTTCTAATAACACTGGAAGTTAGTGTAAAATAAAATCGCGAAACATCAAACCATTTAAAGGTCCTTCAAAAAAGTAGAGTCTAATTAAGTATGGGCCCAGTATTCCTCCCCACACATTAACCAACCACCCATTCTGGTTTTTCATAACTCTGTATTCATGCATATTTGAATCAGAATAGTAATGGAAGTTGTGTCTATTCACGAAAGCATTATTATGAAAAGTACATCACTAAACAACGCATTATCAAAAAAGTGTTCATTTTCTACCACTTTGTCTAACACCACAAGTAGAATTCAGTTCGGTTGTCGAAATCATTTTCGTGAAGCACTTGACAAAATTGGATTTTATTATTTATTTGTTAAGAATCCTAGAAACACTTGCTTGGCTAATGTTAGTATTTTCGGATATATGATTGAGACTAATATTGGGATTTTCGATCACTGAACCAAGTACAGTAAAAACATTTTCTTCATCCTCAGTGACAGATTTTCTTATAACAGATTTTTTATAACTGATTAAAATAATTCAATTTAAGAAATAAAGTTTCACAGTTACAAAAAATAATACCGCTGTTATAGCAACAGGTACTTATTTTGATCGGAGAATCCAAAAATGCAATAATATACAGGGAGTTCTAGTTAGAAAAACACAACTTTGATACTTTCAGAGCTTTTGGGACACCCTATTTAATATGAAAATAATTTTGAAAAGTAACTTTATTAGACCTCCATATATCCGTATTTTTGCCGCAATATTCCGCAAAATTGGATATTTTCGTCATTCAGACATTTTTTATTGTATTTCTCTTTTTCCATTATGATTCTTTTACTATTTTTGTAACCGAAATTGATGGATAATGATGGATATTTTAATTTAAATGATCTGGCTCCTAACAGAAAGTAACTTATTTGACATTCGAGTGACATTTGTATTTTTTTTTTTGGATTAGGTCTTTTTCGTTTCGAGCTAATTGTTCCATACTGGCTATTATATTTTCAAACTATTGAAGTTTTATAGTTTCATTTACAGAAAATTTTGGCTCTAACAGGAAAATATATTTTATGTGATCTAGTATATGAATTTTATTTAGTTTTGTTATTCAGTTTAGGTTAATTAGGTCTTCATTTTCGCGTAGACTTTGTTTTTCATTAAAATGTTAATTTTATGTAGATGTTTGTTTTTATTTTTTTTGAAAAGTTATTGATATTATCTATTTTGTGTTTTGTAAAATTTAGTTAAAATGTGTTCTTGTAATGGTTTGGGAGCTGAAGTTTCGGTTATAGAAATCAAAATTTTTATTTCTTAAAATTTTTTAAACTATTTGCAAATTCGTACATCTTACAAGAAAATGTTTATGAATTATCTCTTTAGAAATATTTTTTTTTTAAAGTTCTACCTACTTTCTTCAGTTCAAAACAAAATATTATATTTATTACCGGCATGGGTAAAAATGTCACAACTACAACTGAAGAAAGCAGGCAGAACTTTTTAATAAAATATTTCTAAAGAGATAATTCATAAATATTTTCTTGAAAGATATAAGAATTTTCAATAAGTTCAAAAAATTTCAAGAGATAAAAATTTTGACTTCCATAACCAAAACTGAAAATGAAAATCTAATTAGCCTAAAGTGGATAATAAAATCAAATAAAATTCATATACTAGTTCACATAAAATATATTCTCTTGTTAGAACTAAAATTTTCTATAAATGAAATTATAAAACCTCAAGCATTATGGAACAATTAGATCGAAACGGTAAAGAACTAATCCAAATAAATTAAGCTTACAAAAGTAGTAAAACAGTCATAATGGAAAACGAGAAATACAGTAAAAAAATGTCTAAACCACGAAAATATCTAACAACAAAAATACAAAATATAATAAACAACACGCTAAACAACTAACAAATTAAATTGACAAAAGTAATAAATAATTTAGTTTGTTAAAACGATCAACCACCATCTATCTATGGCCTACCAACTACGATCACTCTCCTATGGGTACCGCGACCCGTCGGGGTAAAGAAGAATGAAATTATAGAGCTCGCGGGAAAAAGGACTGAGACACCATTTCTGGGGCCCGAACCTTTCTATGTCGTTAATAGCAGTGGCATACTGGAAGAACTAAAAAGAGAGAGTTCTGATAGGAATCTTGATGAGGCATTGCCACCTAAAGGGACAACTCGGATTGGCAGAAAGAGAAGAGTGCAAATTCTGCGAGAAAGAGGAAGAAACCTCTTTTTTGGGAACACACCAAAGAGAAGAAGGGGAATTACTCACTTTAAAGCCGCCCGACATTCTAAGGGGAATACAATAAATCAATTGGTCGCAGTGTACTGATCCCCAATTTCGAACACACACGCACACACGTACCCACGCACACACGCACACTCACACGCACGCACTGTGACGCGTGTTTTATAAGAGAGCAAGTCATGCTCTACGGATCTACTTGGATTACGGCAGCGAAACATCGGTGAGTGGATATTTATCGTGCAGACAGTCACCTGTCAAATTCTCATCGCAGGGGTATCGGTTTGGCGGTATCTAATTACAATCGGGATATCCCTACTCTCTGAACTGTTCAATGGTTTGACTACCCAATGGTTAAAACATCCACCCGGTGGTCGGTTCTCGGGCGTCACTGTCGGTATTAGTGTGGTCGAGGGCCCACTTGTGTGCCGGGCAGCTTGTTACAGTGGAGAAACGGAAAGCCAGGGGTCAATTTCACGTATTAGTGCTGACTGCCGGCCGCTGATTGTTCCCTGAAATGTAAAAAATGGGAACTAGGTAATAAAACCAACGGTTTTTAAAACATCCTGTTTCATGTAATTCATACTTTTTTAAAGATATGGCCAAACTAACTAACTTACAAACTGAGATGTATAACAAAATAAACAATTAAAGGGTCTAGAGGGCAATGTTATGAGCGTTGTTCACGGTAGCTCGTACTTGTCGGAAACGGTAGAAGGTAACCCGGCGGTGCCATTCACGATGCTATTGACGTTACATCATACTACTCGTTCGCGATGCTATTCACTACGGCTCGTACTTCAATTCTCAATCGATCGACGGTAGGCGGCGTCTCTACACGCGCCGGCGGCGATAAACGTCGGGAAAGCAGTTGTTAAGCGCACTTATCAACGGAAATAAAACAAAACTAACAGCATGCAGTGTACAGGTGACGGTAGGAAGGAAAGAAAGGAACCAACGCTGCCCGTACTTGGGTCCTCGACCGCGTCAATAGGATGGAACGACATTGCCCGTACAAGGGTCCTCGACAATATAGACCAATAGCGGTAGGAAATTAGGAAAGAAACCTACACTGCCCATACTTATAAGGGTCCACGGCAGTGATGGTAGGATGACACAACATTGACCGTAGTTACAAGTGTCCTCGACAATGCTGGCCATTAGCGGGGTAGGACATAAGGCAGGTAGTGGATGGTGAAACACCATATACACACAAGCCTAACCTCACCAACATTGCTAGATCAGAAAGGCGCGGTCCAATGGGCGACCCAGTCTATTAAGACTGTTGACACGGGTGGAGAACGTGCTGTTCTCAGCAAATTAATGGTCAACTCGAGCCTAAATAGCCAGCTTGAGCTCCCACTCCGTCGATGAGTGACGGCGTGGGTTGATCGTGCATACAATACGGTCTCAAGACCGTCGGAAAATCACATTTCCCGGCATGGCGCCACAAATCTAATTATATACTGGCAATATTGAAACTGAAACTTTCCCGCAAGAATCAGATTTTTCGGATGTATAATAAATAAATTAAACGCCGGCGAACATATTCATGTCCAAAAATTAGCAACTTCGTTACAGCATGCACGCACAAGTCCATATATACTAGAAATTAATAATAAATTTTAAAAAATTCTCAAACCATATACAATAAATATAGCAAAAAAAAACCATCGAATAATATAAAAATACCATTTAGTAAATTACATCCAGAAATTCCAAGAACTAATTTAATTTATAAAATAGAGTATCTTAATTGCCCAAAACATATATTAAATAAACAAAACAATATCCTTAAAAAGGTGTTCAAGTGCGTAAAAACAGCTTAACAAGAAATGAAAATACCACAGCTTGTTCTAAATATGCTTTGGACAATCCATAGAATTTTAACTTTAATAACGTTTAATTCTTATATATATATATATATATATATATATATATATATATATATATATATATATATATATATATATATATGAGATACACATCAAAAAAAGAAATAAAAAAAATTATTCTTGTTAAAATTAACTAAAAATATCTCTTATTTCTAAACTGATACGGACAATTTAAGCATCGTTCACAGTAACATAATAATACAATAAAGTGCAAAATAATATAACTTTATAATTGTGACAACAAACTCGAAAACAACTGAAATTTCCAAAAATTCTCTATTTTAGCCAAGAGTTACCTAGATCTAAAATACTCACTCTATAACAACCACTCTAATTCGAAACATATTGTGTGCAAAGTTATGTTAAGCTTTTCTATTATAATATAAAATAATTTTTAAACTGACTATAACAAACTTTTATAGTTCTGAAATAATTTAATCCACAATAAACTGAAACGCTAAAAAATGTAAGATGTTTCATTAAAAATTTTACTAAAATTTCACCGAGAACTCAGGAAAAAACTAAAATTAATAACAGTATTTACTTGCATTTATACAAATTATGTCAAATAAATTTAACTTGTTGGATTTGCATGTCAAATTCTAAACCTATGTTTCGTCACTCTCTTTTTAGTGTGAAATAAATCTTCCATCACTGTTTGTATCATTTATATATTCATATTTTCGATAAAATAGATTAACCGTACGTCTTTTCCATCATGTTAAATAATTTAGAACATATTTTTGACATCACAAAATTTTATGTAAATTCTTTTTTCGATATTTTTATCCATTTTGAAAATTGCAAATCATATATGAGATCAAATAACATAACCTACAGCTGTAAATAAACTGATCGACAAACAGCGTCAAAACTCTACGTAACAATTAAGTATATTGGTATGTATTTGGAATAAAAAAAGGTTTATCGTTACCATTTACGCTGACTTTTTAAATGCATAATTCCCGGTATTTATTGGACAGATATAAAAACGTTAAAACAAAAAAAAATATTTTTTACTTTCACCGTTTCTTTCCAGAACTCTTGTGAAAACTTAAGCAAATTTTTCATCTCATAGTCATGTAACTTATAGGTTTCATTTTCCATTTTGTCTCAACTTCCTGAGACAGAAAGTAATTACTTTCTCGTCTCATCCTCGGGCTCAATTTCTCGTCTCGTTTTGAAATTCACCTTTTTTCACAATATCATTATTTCTCTCGATTGGGGTATTATCTTTAATGCAGTAAATTTTCATGTTATGTTTTTTGGCGGTAGTTTTCTAGATATAAAGCATTTACTGTAGGCAATTATCAAATTTTACAACAACTTATCCTGATTAACATAGTCGATGTACGTGATAGTTACCTAATTTAAATTCAAATTCCAGAGTTTTCGCAGTTTGTGTGTGATCATGTTCAGGGTTATGTGAAAGAGCAGTTATCCAAGGGCCTGTTAATGTATTTATTATTTATATTGTTAGTTTCTTTGGTTTTGTTACAATTAATTAAATAATATTGCAAAAAGTAATATTAACACTCGGCCTTTTATACAGATAAAATGCATACATTTGGACCTTGTTTACTATAATCTTTTAGAGATCAGATTTTTGACACCTGCTTTGTGTTTTAGAGACTTCTTTTGTGACAACACGTGATCGTAGACTCCTGTGAACTTAATATTTTGGTGTAGCGTATGACCATTCCGTCTACAACCAAACTGTTATCCAATATTAATAGCTATTTTAAAAACCTATAAATAAATATCCTAGTGACAAAGGCACTCTGAAAATCTGGTCGTTCCACTTGGCTCTTGAAATTTTAATGCTAAAGGTTATTTAGGGCTTACCAATGCCATCAAACACAAGTTCAGGACTCAGAAAAAGTTGCTGTTTAGCTGATTAGATGACGTCTCTTGATTTGAAGCTCTCACAATGGCATGCCAGCGAATTTATTTGCGTGAAGATTTTTAATAAATTAAACAAAACAATTTTCTCAAAACACTTAAATCTATTAATGAAAACAAATAGAAAACGAAATTATATACAATGAGAAACTTAAAATTTGTAACGTTTAACAATTTCAAAATACTACATTAATTGCTCCTGTTGGCTGTTTTATTATTAAAGAAAATGTAACAACCCGATTTAGCAGATAATGATTGTTTTTAACAATGTAAATTAAGAAATGGGTAAAAACACGAAAATTGGCTATTTAAATTGTTTAGGCAAATGGTACTAAAGTCGGCCAAGTGAAATAAAATCAGGATATTTCCTTTCTTCCTTAGAAATAAATGAAAAAATAAAAATAAAAACCTTATTACTGGTTAGTCGCGTCACGTACTTTTCTGAGACTGTATTCAAAAACTGCACCGACTCAATCGAATCTTGTAACTGCTGTTAAATAGTTTTTGAAGACCAAATCTCACTTTACAACCCTTGGAACCTTCCCGAGTTTAGTCGCGCTGGTATCACCTTGTATTCTTTCCATCAATCGAACATAGTTTCGCGATGTACCCTCGCCTGCGAAATGTAGTTTTCGTTTCCGAGCATCTGAAAGTTTCAGCCCTCTTGTTTATCGATACCACTAGCTATCCATCTGTCGGTTTTTTAATTTCGGAATTTATCTAGATAGGAGCATCTTAATCTTATTGTTTTTTATACAAAAGGATTAATATAACTATTCTGTCTTTTTATAAGTAAAAGAAAAAGATAACCTCTGGGGAAAAAAAACTGAAAGGCATTTTATTCATTTTGCAGGAATTTAAATCAATCCTTCTTGCAATTAGAAAAAACAGTAACTATACGAAATCTTTGTACATTTTATCAAACGATATATTCCATTATAGTGATTTTACTTGATAATTCTTTTTATTCTTAGTTATGAGAAAATCGTTAAATATTTTAATACATTGTAGTTGCCGTTTATATATGTTAAGATCACCCTCGGCATTTATCTCTTAGGTTTTAATTGCATAACCAGAGTAGGATTTCTTCGACAAATTTATTTAGAAATAGAAAAGATGGTACAATCTTCTTAGTTTATGTCGTCATATATTGTCTTGGTTTATAATTTTTAAGAAAACATTTAAACGACTCAAATGTAACAAAATTAAGTTTAGGCTTAAGCACGTGGTAATATAAATGCTGTCAAAGTTCTCATGGTTAAAATTTATTTACAGGGTGATTATTTAATTTCTCCTCTTAGTGGAATATACTTCACGTTAAACAGTATAAAATACTTAATATTTGTTCCATTGCACTTTAAAATATAACTTGCTAGATTCTGTTTGACTTAAATATGTCTTTAAACGCTTTAAAATGTAAAAATTGGATCGGCTCTCCTCTAGTTTTTGTTTTATTTAACCTGAACTTACTTGAGAGCATGATATGACATCCCTAGATTATAAAAAACCTTGAAATTCGTTGATGAGTTATCTCTAAAATTTATTTGTGTTATATAAGATGAGAAATAAAACTAAATGTTGGTGACTATTGATGTGGTAGCTACAAGGGTCTTTGTATCTTACCTTATGATGTGAGATATGAGTTCTAATTATAAAATAAAATATGTATGTATATATTTTCTTTTGTAAATGATGTGGTTCTTAGCTATTCTTCTATACTAGTAAAATTTAAATGATAGGTTCAGCTTCAAATGTCGAGCTTAAGAAGATTCATTTCACCCAGTAATCAAATATTTACAACGAAAATTGAAATATTCGTGTTATCAAGTCTGAAGTAAAAGCATTTCTATCGTCTTAAAATATAAAATAAAAAACTCTGATGTTGGCGTTTATAAATTTTCTTCGATTACTGAAAAATGAAACATCTGTGAAATAATTGCGTAAAGTCACTATGCAATTTTTGTTGTGTATCTAATATGATCTGTTTTTAGACAATGCAGTACCTTCTGTAAATTTGATAAACTTTGTAAACACTGTCTGTGTTGTAAGAGAGAATCCGAAGAGTCATCTTTAGGAAACATTAATAGACCTTTGTATAGAGATGATATATTTTATAGTGCTTCGGTACACAGATTACCACAATATTCAAAAACTGGGGATCGAGAAAGTAATATTTCAGGATCCATATTTCAAAAGGTAGGCACTATTTTTTTTTATTAAGAATATGGTCAAATTAGTAGACACACATTATTTATATTTCCAGAAGATACATAAGGAACCCTGTACTTTCTTATGTAATGTAGCTCTCAAGCTAATTTAATAAACTTTAAAAATCCTGCGGTACGTTTTAATTTGATCCTTCGTTCTTAGTCCAAGAACATTTTTAATAAAAAAAATAATTGAAAAAAATATATAAAAAAACTGCTTTTTAGTAAAAGATATCAAAAAATCATTAAATTTAAAAGCCTTAAAATAGATTTCGTGATTAACCTATCATTATCAAGGTACTTTATGATGATTATTTTATTTATTCTAGATTTTTCATTTTAACCAATCAGGTAACCAACCTTGGCTATTTGTATTAATTTTCATGAAGTAATAATATTCGAGAACTCAAGAAGAATCTTTTAGGACCTCATTTGTTTAAATTAATTAACTTCCTTTGAATTTAGAGAAGCTGAAACAAAGCGACATGCATGTCTAACAATACATGAAATATATAAGAAATTTTTTTAACAATAGTTTCCAGAAAATGTTTTAAAAGAAAATGCTAAACCTAAATGTATCAACAATTGCCTCGTACTAATAGCATTTCCAAAAATGTAATAAATTATCCATATTTTTTATGGAAGATAAGAATTGTGGGAAAATGTTAAAAATAAAAAAAAATATATGATGATACAATTACAGTGGTCAACAAAGTTTCTGTCCATGGTAGTTTGCAACGTTTTTGGGAAACACAGTACTTATTAATGATATACACATTTTAGCGGGTTTAATTTAAATTTCGGAGTTAGTGTTTGTTAAGATTTATTTGAAAAGCAGAAGAGTACTATAAGTCACTGCTATGCAGGTCATGAAGTTTTGAAACTGTTCCATACTATTGCTAATTTAATACGATTGAAATTAAGTCAAAATTAGCGACTTTATGACATCGCAGAACACTATTAATTTTACTGAAGAAACCATTACTCGTTTTCTTTTCTATGTTTACTGTTCTAATAAAGAATAAATGCATATTTAGTAGAAACCAACTGAAAAAGCCTTAAAGACAGGCGTGTTTTGTTCTAGTTGGGAATCAAAAGTCCTACTTCAGATTGCAAGAAACTACCAGAAAAAGGTGGAAACTTTCCCATTTGGTAGTGTACCGCTACCTGCAGACCAGTTTCGATCTCCTTGGTTTTCGTCAGTACAGAGCAGGCAAGTACACTTCAACATAAGAAAAATGAATCGAGTAAGCAGCTTATATTAAACTAAACAAATTTCATATAATCTGAACAGAAAAATCTCTTATGAGATCTATTTAAATAGTAGATGATAAAGTGAGTAATATAATTGCAGCTGGTCAATGTAAATAAATGCATATTTGGGAGAAAACAACTGAAAAAGCCTTAAACGCACTACCGACCCTGTACTGGCGAGAACTACTTAGTTCGAAACCGGTCTGCGGGTGGCAGTGCACTAGCAAATAGGAAAAGTTTTCACTTTTTTATTATGGTTTCTTGCAATCTAAGATAGTGCTTTTGATTCCTAACTAAACAAAGCACGCCTATCCTTATAATATAATGCTTCTTCAGATGAATTACATATAATACACCAGCTGTCAATATATCACTTCATCATCTGCTATTTCAATAGATATCGCAAGAGATTTTTTTGTTCAGATCGTATGAAATTTATGAATATTGCACAGCTTGCATCGATCTTTTGTTTAGTTTAATATAAGTTGTTTAAAAGATTTACTTTTCTTATGTTCCGGTGTACTTGTTATTGTAAATGTATTTTTTTGTCGTCTAGATTTTCATTAAAAATAAGTATATTTTAATTATTTACATCATTTAAAACCATTTCTCCAAGGTACTAACATAATGCGACGTTAAAATCACTCTTCAAAATTTGCATGAAAAACATAGAGCATTAGTCTATTCCTAATTTTGAAGCGTGGCTCAATTTCGTCTATAATTAAAACCAGGAAAAAGCAGCAAGATTGGAATGCCGTAGTAACTATGCAAGAAGCACGAAACTGACGACGAAAAAAATGAGTTCAAGGATATTTCATCGATCCCAGTGAACAAAGTTTTAGTCCCATTTGAGAGGTTTTTTGTGACCCGTATTCCGATTCTTTAATAGATTTGATCTTTAACTGGCCAAAATTCCTTTCTCTTCGTAAAAAGGCTCCCACTCTTAGATTCCCTGTCATCACTAATCTCTCAAATTTCTGACTGGTCATCACTGTCTTTACAGGTTAATGCCAATCTTATTGAAGACAGTTTAGAACTTTAATCACTCCTAGAATCATCATAAAATGACGAAAACGTTGATTAGACGTGAATTAGAACTTTCTATCAAAGATTATTATAGCTGAGCGGTAGCCATTGTAAACTTTGGTTCTCCTGTAATACCCCATCATCTTACGTGAAATTAATTTGTCGTTCGCTGAGTAGGCTAACAGTTGCACTCAGTTAGCTGAAAAGCAAATTACTTTCAATGTAGTCGCCCACTTATTTTACCCCCTTGTACTTGCAAATTGCCGGCCTTTCCTTTTCCTGGACTGCTACAAGGTATCCAATTTTGTAGAGACGCAGCACTGCACTATTCACTTGCTGAATATTTCTTGTAAAATTGATGTAAGGTTTTAAAGGTTATCTAACTTGAAAGGGAGCATAATTTCTTATCTTTATGATCTTGAAAATAAACTGAGTTAATTATAAAAGCTATACAAATTGAAAGGGAGCATAATTCTGATTTATATTGTAAAACTGATTTAATAATTTAATTTATTTCCGTAGAATTAAAACTCGAAATTTTAAAACATGTTTTATTTTCTTAGATAAAGAGCCACCTTTTTCCTAAGTATGATCATTATTATTTCTAGGATAATTTATAATTTAAATTTTACATATATTATTATGCTGACTAACTTATATTGCCTGGCGTTAATTTGTTCACACAATGTCTAAGCACCTTCACAATTTCTAATTTTCGCTACGCCTCGAAAACTTTTACATTACAAAGTACTTCCTGAATTATCTCGACTACTGCTTCGCCTTTATGCTTTTTGAAACTAATGTTCACTTTCTAAAGACCGATTACTTCATGCTTGACTTTCCGCAGATAACTCTCAATTTAAAAAAAATAAATAACGTCTGACGATTTCATTATGAACTTTCCCCGACGACTGAATTGGCAACTAACTAATTTTGATTCTGACAACTCAGACTTGACTTTTTGACTCCGACTGACTACTAACACGCGAAAAATCTCAATTTCTATTTATACCCACTATTGACGTAATATTTTCCTTCTTCTCTTGATTTTTCGAACACCTGCAGGGATGCTATCGTAAACAACAGCTGGATTTCCGAGGTTAAAACAACTAATTCGCAGAAATATGGTAAAGTTAAGAGGTTTTTAACTATTTTCTCCACTTTAGATACTAACGGATTCTCGGGAAATACGTGACCAAGGGGCAGCTGCTAGACCTAGGTGTTTAATTGACGTCACTTTTGGGTTTCGGATATTTTGTTCTAGATGGCAATATTGATACGATTTGAAAATATTATAAAAATTTTAGGAATCTTTACACAAAAATAATTTTAAAACTTACAAAATTTCCTAAGGTTCGACCTTTTACATCCCTCCCTTCTTTACTTAAAGCAGAATTAATTAAAATCAATTTTGATTTTGATTTTATCTGTCATCGATAAGTTCTAATTAATATAGGTCAAGATCACGATTGATGGAGGTCATGAATAGATATCGAGTGCAACGATCTTTACTTAGACTACTTAGGTGTTATTGTTTATTAAATAAGTGAATCCGCTTATACAGTTCGTAACGAAAATTCATTATATCTAATTGAATAATATATTAATAAAACAAAATATGGAATATAAAATCTTTACTACTAAAATAAAATAAATGATTATAACTATCGAGTATCAAACAAGTTTTAAATTTTAAAATTTTGAACAACTAGTATTTTTTTTCCAACTAAAATTTTAGAAATGGTGTCCTAGAAGTTAAACACAATTTTTTTTTCTATTCCTACACTATATAAAATTAAAAAGTCTTTACTTGTTTTCTGTTTGTTTCTTCTGGTTTCCATTGTCACTACCCTGGCTTTGTAGAAGGCTCTTCGTGAACGCAGGAAGGAGTTGCCTGTGGCTGTTGGTACCTCTGACGTAGGGGGTTGTCCTTGGCGAGGCGCTTGACTCGGCGCAGTTGGAGGTGAGGATACTTGGGCATACCCCCAACCAATATGGACACGACTAGAATGGGATGCCCAGATCCACTTCTCGTTGTTGAAGGTGGTTGGCGAGGTCGCGTGGCGTTATTCACACATTTATGGTTGTTTTTCAGCTCAATTTTAGTATTATGTTTTTATTTATTTAATTACTTTTTAGCAAATATATAAAATATCCCGTACACCACACACACACTTAAAGTAACTTAATATTTCATTATAAAGTATCCAATTACACGCACAGTAAGAGTTTTATAACTGTATTAATTTTGGTTATTTAAATTTTACTTATTTCTCTAAAATATACGAGATGGCTCTCTTATTAATTAATTTAATATATAATCTTTATATCTTTCAGGTAACTACTATATTTAATTATGGGGGCAATATTTCAGAATATGTGTCAGAAAAATGTTCTTCGTTCCTCTTCACTTTCATTGCTCTCTGGGACACTTTCCTCCTGACCTACTGATAAAATATTGTCATTTAATTCGTTTTGTCTTTCCTCTTCTGTTTTTCTGTCATACCGTTCCTCAAGATTTCTATAGTAATTATCTTCAATTATATTTTCTCGTCCACAAATATTCCTATTGTACGGCTTATGTCCCTCTGTTTGTGCTATATGTTCCTTTTTTTTTCGTTTACTTCTTTAATTTTATTCGTAACTGTTTTTTTCCTCAATAATGCGGAAAGGTCCTGACCATTTTGGATAAAATTTTGTCGCCATTGTTTTCTTTCCAGTTACGGCTGGAATAGACAAATAAACCAGGTCTCCTAATTGAAATTCTTTTCTCAATTTCTAAATCGTATTTTACTTGGTTCTGTCTTATTGTAAGATGTATAGGTAGTTCTACGTCATGCCCAAACATAAAAAAATAGTGACTCTTTGGTTGCTTCATGTGGTAAATTTGTGTACGCTAATAGGCAATATGGTAAGACTTCATCCCAATTAATATAGTGCTCACTGACAAAATGACTTATTATGATTTTAAGGGTTCGGTGCATTCGTTCAATAATTCAATTTGCACTGGGATAATACGGCGTAGTTTTCAACTTTTTGATTCCCAATAAAATGCAGATTTCTTGAAACAGTTTTCCTACAAATTGCGTATCACAATCGGTGAGTAATTCTTGACAGGTGCCAAATCTGCATATAATGTGTTCTACAAATATTTTTGAAATTCTCACTGACACAGTTTGAAATTTTATTAAGGACTTTCTTAGAGTTTGACCTTACAACTCTTGAAAGTTATATCCTATGTTTAAAAATATTTTTATATTTATAGAGTTTTCAAATCTCAAGGTACTTTTCAGTTATTTTGTTTGGAAAATTACTTGAAAACTGAACTTTTTGACATTCTTTCAGTAATTTGATAGTTCTATTGGGTGCATGTGAATTTTTGCTAGTGACTATTTATAATTTTTTACTAGGATGTGAGATTTAGATAGTGAACTTCGTCCTTATTTTTTAACTGAAACTGAACTGGATTATGAGCTTAAGATTCGTAAATTAAAATTATCTATTAGATCTATAAAAGACATTAGTTAAACGAACGATTTTGTCAGGAATTTTGGTGCGTGATAAAAGTTTTAGTAAATCAAAAAGTAAAGATTTTAAATTGCAATATCAAAGGGATTTCGTTGAGCACACACTCATAGCTTTAGAAAAATTTACTATAGATTTTTCTGAAAATGAGTCCGATGACTTATGTAGATCATTAAATTCTCGGATGACTTAATTATATTGTAGAGTTAAAAGATTTCAAATACCTATCGATAAAAGTAGAGTTCGACATATAGTTAATGATTGGACAGGCATGTTTAGAACTAAATGCATCTCTTGTATTTCAAATTTATACACATTTAAATCCAGACGCAAAATTACCTAGTACGCCCAGTGTCAGTGATGTTATTCTACCTCCAACGGTTATACCAATAGCTATTATTGTAATGTCTAGTACTCCCGTCTGTAACTGGGCTGTTACTTTTTCCGGTGGTACTAGCGTAAAGGCTTTTTTAGTGCATGTGACTGAATTAGCAAAAGCTAGATCTGTTACTGAGAATCAATTATTTCAGTCTAGTGTATAGCTTTTTGAGGGACCTGAATTGCATGGGCCAGCAGAGATTCTATTAAGCCTTGGCAGGACATTATTTCTAGATTATTAAGAGATTTTTTGCCTATTGTTTATGATGAAATTTTATTAGACCAAATTATAGATACATTTCCAGGCAAATCAGTTTACCGACTCAATTAAAAATTATTCGAAGAAATTTACTACCTAGATACGTGAATGCACTTGTTTTACGAAATAATAAATAGGTTATTGAAATTTTCAATTATTGTAAAATGATTGATGAAACTTCACAATTTAAATCACACTAATTGCAATCTAATGCTACTAATTGTTTGAAAACAGATCTTATGCCAAATCTACAAACTACGTTGTTGTAATATGGACGGCGTAGAAAATTTCGTTTTAATGGTAGCAAAGAAAATGGTACAGTTAAAAGTTGTTCCTGTAGCAACATAAAAAAAAAAAACTAAATGTTGAATTTATTGCAGACCGCTCTCAAACTCGTTTTGTCAAAGTATGTAGTCGGTAGTTTATTAATTCAAAATTTAATTCAGAATTATGTAAAAATGCTAAACATTTTTCTGTGCAACCTACAACTGATGTTAGGGATTGGAATTTGGGGAAGATTAAAGTTATGAAATTTTTTAAACAATCATCACCTTCAAAGATTAATGTTTTAGATGTATCATTAGAAGATTGATGTGTCAATCTTCGGGATAAGATTTTACAGAATCCGGATAATTAATTACATTGGGCAGTTAAAGACAGATATATTTATAAGTGTACTACTGGTAAACTTCCGTTGAAGACCAATGTAATAGAAGGGAAAATGATTGTTCCATAATCTCAAATGAAAAATATTCTTTCTTCTTCTCATAAGAGACTATCTACCGGTTTTGGGATATTTTAAAACTTTAAAAAGAATATAGAAATGTTATTACTGGCCTCATTTAAAAACTGATGTTTTAAAGTACGTTCGTCGTTATGATGATTGTCATAGCCAGAAAATACCAAATTTTTCTCGTTTTGGTCTTACGGGTGTCCAAAAAAACGTTTCGTTTCTTTCCGAGTTACTTTCAGTAGACGCATACTTTCGCGTAGTTTTAGACAAAATGCACTTTTAGTCGTTGCTGCAGATTACTTTTCCAAATATACCATTGTTAAACCATTGCGTCAAGCTACTGTACAAGCTTTAGCAATATTTTTAGAGGACATTTTCTCAATGTATGGTGTTCCTCGTATTTTCGTAATTGGTAATGCACCAGTGCATACTGGTAAAGTTTTTGAAAATTTATTTCAAAAATATAAAATTAAAAACTTTTGGTTTAATTGCCGCTACCACCCTCAGATAAATCCTGTAGAGAAAATAAATAGAACTACTGGAGCAGCTACTCGCTCTTATATTAAAGAATCTCACAAAGATAGGGACCTTCATATTCAAGAAATTTTATCATTACTCGGAATTTCAGTTTCTGAAGTTACCAAGTATTTCCCTAATTATTTAGTTTTTGATAGAAAAATACCTATCTCTGGTGATTTCTAAAAGGATGTGGATGGAGGCAATATTGACTTAAACTCTTGCGATGGAGAAACTTATGCTAGAGAATTAAAGAAATGTCCACGACTTTATATATAATCAAGTTCAAAAAAGACTTGATGAGGCATATAATAAAAATCGTTTTCAATATAATCTTAGAAAGCGTGATCATGTCTATCAAGTTAGTGATAAGGTTTCGAAAAGGAATTTTATTTTGTCTGGTGCAGCTAGCCTATTAAGCTAAAGTGATAGATAGCTATGTTTTATTTAGAGTGAAGAAAAAACGACCAAATATGGTATATGAACTAGACAACTTAGATGGCACTGATGCTGGAGTTTAGCACGTGTCTAAGTTAAAGCCATACCTTTGGTCTATCTCTCATTTATCTGAGCATTAATTTGCTTTCCCCAAATATATAGTTTTCATTTCTCTTATGTAAGTTATTTTTGGGACCATGGTAGATAAGAATAATTTTTGTTTTAGACTTGTTATGGTATTTTAGTTTTTTTGTCATAATCATGACATTTGTAGGTCTGGCGGGGAAGATTTTCATGTGGAATAGTGTAATTAGGACCGTGGCTTTAGAAAACCTGTTGAAATATGCAAAGATTTCCAAATATTGTTTGTTTCAGGTGCCATTGTATAAATGATTTCAAGTTTTGTCCAGCTGTTGAAGCTTTTAACTATTTCTAAGTTTTATCCAGCATTTAAGGAATATAAGTAATTACTTGTTTTATCCAGCATTTAAAACCTTTAAGTAGTTCCAAGTTTTATCGAGCATTTAAGGAATTAAGTAATTTCAAGTTTTATTCAGCATTTAAAGCATTGAAAACATTTACTCAAGCTTTACTTCGGTTAAAGCAAGCTATTATCCTAATTTTGAGGCTTTATGACAGTTTTTTGTTCCTTGTTTTTATACAAGACTGAACCCATGTTTATTAAACTTTGTTGTCCTTAATAGAAATACTACATACATCTCCAACATTAAATACGTTTGTTCACGAATGCGTTGCGTTTGATTTTTTTTTGGGCATATATAAAAAATAACTCATAAGGAAATAGTAAATCGTATAAGAACGGTGTTGTTTTCAAGTATTCCAATTTGCCCGAGACCATCTGTTGGTGATTGACGGGAATTAGTACTTACAAACAGATAAGTAGCTGTATTCTTTAAATTCGTAAATAATAAGGTGCTACTAATATTGCCAAGGAAATTTCAATTTTAGTTGCCCAACAATCTCACTTTTGCTTTATTATTTTTAGCTCTAGTTACCATATCTATGTCATTTTTGCATTATTATTTCTAGCTTCAACTACCAAATGTTTTTATTAAAGTAAATTTGATAATTTGGTACAAGTATATTAAGTTTTATTTAGATAATCTGTAGGGACTAAGTCATCCCGGAGTTACCATTTTATCAGTTTTAAGCCACAGGTTGCGCTTTAAATTTGAAATTTCGGTAAGAGTAACTTCAGAAAGTACTGTTTTTGCATTATGTAGTAAGTTAATCATAAAAATTTTTGCCCATATATAATTGCTGCGAGAATAAGAGCTAACTGATTCATACACTGTAGATTTTTCAAAGAAATTAACATCGTTATATAAACTACTTTAACCACTTATAGATCATTCAAAATTATATTTCTAATGACATAAAAACTCATATATCTTATTTAGATATCATTGTAATAACTAACGTCAAAAGTTTTACATTTTAAAAGCGAAATTTTACTTCTCGTAAAATTAACATAAAAATCTGATTATAACTCAGGACCTTTAGGCCAGGCTGCGTAGCTGTAAAAGAGGGGGCAAAAAAAAATAATTCGTTACAGCAAATCATAGAGGAATATTGTAGGCATGAAGGAAAAATAAACCGAACCACCAGCGAGCCACTGTGAAAAATGAAAGATTTTTAGGAATGAAAAACAGTTTTTCGCGATTCGCGATTAAACTACGCGTTTTGTCTAAAAAAGTTAGGCACAAAAGTTGTAGTTAATAAAAAGATCTACTTTTGTAAAAGCCATTTTTACCCTAATCTCAAAATTTTCCGAGAAAAATGAAAAAAAAACGTTTTTTCGGTTATTTGTTTTTTTCTTCAAAAAAAGAAGATTCGATTAAACTCAAACTTGGAGAGAGTGTATCTTTTGATAACTCAATAAGCTATATTTTTTTTTCAGAAATATTCAACCGTTGTGGTTTTATTTAACTTTAACTAAAAGAAAAATTAAAATTTTCAATCCACTTCCTCCTAAAATTAATTGACCAACAGAGTTCGGACTAGTCTCGCTTTTCTTTGCATTTACTTCTACTTTCCATACATGGAAAAAACAAGAATATATAGTACAATGAAACTAATTGCCGAAAAATCTAAAACACAGAAAAAATGGCTTTTTTCGATATGCTATTTACGATTATTGTCAATAATTTGTTATTATTTATTAAAATTATAATTTTATAACATCAATGTTTACTGCAAGCAGTGAGTAAAAAAATTATAAATTCATTGAGTTTAAATTATTAAATAAATAAAGAAAAATAGTTTTGCTTGGTCAAAGCTTGAAATTGTTTCTTTATCAATTTTTCAATTCCGATGTTATTTATTCCATAACAGTAAAGGTTCGACTTATAGTTAATTAAATTGGACAAATTACCATCAGGAGCAGCAAAACAACATTGTTTTAGGGCAAATTATCAATTTCAAACTTGGCTTGGAAATTAAATTATTGCTACGGAATGGGGCTGGAAAAAATCAGTGGAAGGAAAGTTGATACCCTTAAAACAATTTGTTGCAGTTACGAAAAATGGTTGTTCTTCTGTAAGAAGTAACTTGAGTAAACATGGTCTAAAATGTACCAGTTGTTACAATTTAGAAAATTGTACAAATTCAGAAGCTCAAAGAATTTCAATTGACGATAGTGACTCAGAAGAAATGGAGCCCAGTAATGTTGAAGCAGTTAATGATTCCGAATTTCTTGGAAAAACTGTTAGTTTTATAGAATCAGGTGAGGAAGAACTAACAATTTCTGCAAAAAGAACTGGACTTGACGATGATATATATATATATATATATATATATATATATATATATATATATATATATATATATATATATAAAACTTCTTGCATAATGTGTGATAATTGTATGTTTATTAAATTTAAATAATTAGTATTATATTAAAATTATTAATTTTCTTCAAATTTTTAAAATGTGAAATGACTTTATCATTGATAATAATTATTAGTTATTAAATTAATTAGTTTTGTTGGTGCATGTTTTATAAAAAAAAAAAGACTGGCAATAATAACCAAGTTTATTGCGACATGCAATTATGGCTTGTCAATCTGCATCCCTATGTTCAATCCTAAATCCGCTTCTATATTTCCTTCGCATTTCCAAGTCTTTTTACATAAACAATTTGATTTTCAAACTGAACATTATTCAAAATTAAACAATTTAAATTCTGTAAATTAATATATGCTAAAAGTAAATTATTTTGTTTTTGCTAAAAATTTTTCAGTTTTGTTTAATAATTGACATTAACAAATTAACAATTTTTTTTCTACATAAACAATTAAAAAATTACTAAAATGGGCTCATTGATATGGCTCACCTATATTATTATGGTAGAAGGCATAGGGGTTAAAAATATACTTGTTTTGTTTATTTAATAATTTAAACGTAGTTGAGCGATGTAATTAAGTAATATTTTTTTTGCTCATTGTTTGTAGTAAATATTGACAGTATAAAATTATAATAATTCTAATAAATAATAACAATTTATTGACAATAATCGTAAAGCGCATATCGAAATAAGCCATTTTTTCGTTGTTTTTTTTTTCGATTTTTCGGCAATTTTTTCCATTGAACTATATATTTTTTTTTCATTTATTGAAAGTAGAAGTAAAAACAAAAAAAAAGTTCAGTCCGAATTCTGTCGGATAAGTATTTTTAAGAGGAAATGCAAATGAAAATTTCATTTTTTTTAAAGTTAAATGAAACCACAACGGTTTTTTTGCATTTTTACACAAAAAAAATGTAGGTTATTTGGGGCATCAAAAGGTAGGTTTGAGCTTAATACTGGCATAAAAGTATACTTAAATATCAAACTAATTATTTTTCACACAAATAATTAGTAAATCCCATTATTAAGAAATATTTTCATATGTCTAGTGCACAGCTCACTTTCAAGACGCATCCCTGTAAGTCCTTTGTTTTAAATTTGGCAAATAATAAATTTTCTTTTCCAAATTTCAGAGCAATGACTCAAACATTCCAAAACCCCGGTGAAACGAAAAGAGAGGTGAGGTGGCCGAAGCTTTCATCCTGTTCGGGAGATATTGGTAGAACCTCACCGCCAACCCCGGTACCTGAAGTATCATACATAACCCCAAACATAAATGAAAATAAATTTCAGAATCTCCAAATTTCATTCAAGGTTTAATATCTTAATCTTTCGACAAATTGCGATATAGTAGCATTCAGTTTAATCCGGACATAATTAAACTGAAATCCGAGATACCAAGATATCTCTAAGTAGCGAGTATACCGTCAATCCTAGTGGGAATGAATAGTGGGTTACAGGACAGAACTACACAATATATTCTTCAATCAATCCAAGTCTTATTTGTCTTCGAGTCTTAGTGTGACTTCATGGAACTTTTTGTCCATAGTACCCATCCTTAAAGTACAACAGGAAGAAGTGGAAGACGAGAGGCGTTGTGACAGTATTTGATCATAGACCCCGGCAAAAGGAATATTTTGGATAGCGTTGGCCGTTCCGTCTACAATCATATTGCTGTCCCATATTCATTTGCAGGTATTTTAAAGTCCTACAAAAAATTATCACAAAGACAAAAGTTCTCTGGAAGTCCGGCCTCTCACCTTCGCTTTTGCAGTTTTATTTTCAAACAAATACAGGTTATTAAAGGCTTACCACTATCAAAACTCAGGACTTCAGGACTCTGGCAAGGCTGCTATCTACCTGGTGAGATGACGTCTCTTGATTTAAAGCTCTCATAGCATTGCGTTCGCGAGTTTAATCTCGTGAAGGTTTTTAATAAATTAAACAAAAAAAGTTTCTCAAAAGACTTAAGTCTATTAATAAAAATAAATAGGAAACGGAATTATTTACAATGAGAAACATAAAATTAATAATGAATAACAATATCAAGATTCTAAAATACTTGCTCCCATTGGCCGTTCTATTGGTAAAAATATAAAACCCAATTTAGAAGATTAAACATATAAATAGCTTTCAAAAATATTAAACAGAAAAAAGAATAAAAACGCGAAAAAAACAGCTATTTGTATTATTTAAACAAACAGTATTAAAGTCGCTTCTTTTACCCAGTGAAATAAAACAGGATGTTCCCTTAAATTCACAAAATAAATTAAAAACAAAACAAAGAAAACCTTCATTCCCGACGAACATATAGGTCACGTAATTTTCTAAGAAAAGAACTCTCAAGACCGATTACCGACTTTAATGAATTCCAGATCGTAAACGCTTAGTATTTCTACAAGAGCACCCTCTATCTTTACCCCGAACTCACCCTATAGTACCTATTCCTGTCGTACACCCTTGTAACTATCAGTTTTAATCCCTAAAGTTCGAGTAGTTTCGGTCTTCTCGTCACCAGAGGGCGTTAGCTATTCTATACTTATTTCCCGAATTAATCTAGATTAGAGAATCATAATCTTATTTTTTATATAAAAGGGTTAATATAAGGATTGTATGTCTTTCTATAACGAAAAGTAATCGAAAACTCTTGTTGAAGAAACTACTCACTCTTCTTAGCTATTTTGGAAGTAAATATCTAACTCGTTATTTCTTGTGAATAGAAAAAAACGCAATTATACGATATTTTTTTACATGTTGACAAACGATATATTAAATTATAGTGAGTTTATTTGATCATTCTTTTGTTTCCTAATAAAGGGAAAATTGTGCAATATTTTAATACATTTTAACGATATTTGCATATACCACACGTCAAGACCTCACCCGGCCCTTCGGTTTTAATTTACATAACCAGGGTAAGAGTTCTTCTATAGATTTATTTACAAATCTTAAAGGAGGGTTTCATCATTAAGTTTATGTTGTCATAAATTCTGAGTTTATATATTTTTAAAAAACATTTAAACGACTCAAAGATAATAAAGTTGATATTATGTTTAAATAAAATTATAATAATAAAAATTATTTCACAATATGTGACAAAAGTAATTAGTATGCAGGTACATGCAACTAGTGTCCTGAATCCGTTGTGGTTTTGTGCATTTATCTAACCTAAAAACCCTAAATTTCCTAGCAACTTCCTTCAAAATAAAAAAATAAATAAATTTTCAACTCGAAACTACTCGTTAATAAAAAATAATTACTACGCGTAGGTTCTTTTTATTAAAATACTAATTTTGCAATTACACAAATTTTCTCTATCAAATTCTTTAAAGCAAAAATTAATTTTTACTAATATCCCTTATGCTAGCTACCAAATTTTAGGTGACAGCATTTGATCATAGACTCCTGCCAACGGAATATTTTGGGTAGCGTTGACCGTTCCGTCTCTGATCAAATACGAGACAGCGTAACCTTGGGCAATATTGCCTGCTTTGTACTGACAAGAACCTACGAGTTCGAAACCGGTCTGCAGGTGGCAGTACGCTATCAAATGGGAAAAGTTTTTTTCTGTTAGTTTCTTGCAATCTGCAGTAATGCTTTTGATTCCTAACTAGAACAAAGCACGCCTGTCATTATCAGACTTTTTCTATTTGTTTCTCCTAAATATGCGTTTATTTACATATACCAGCTGTAAATATTTCAATTTATCATCTACTATTTAAATAAAGGTACTGAAAGAAAGAACTTATATATTTTATTTTAATTGTAAAATATTTACATACTTTTTTGTAACCACTTTAATAATTTCTTGGCACAAGTAAAACCACTGGGTCCGCGTCTTTTTTATATAAAAAACACTTAATCAAACTAATCTACGATTTCCTATAACTAGTAAGTAAGTAAACGATAATTCTTGTTAAAAAAAACTATTCACTCTTCTTAGCATTTTTGGAAGTAAATATCTAATTCGTTATTTCTTGTGAATAGAAAAAAAAATAGTAGTTATACGAATTCTTCTTACATGTTGTCAAACAATGTATTAAATTATCGTGAGTTTATTTGATTATTTTTTGTTTCCTAATAATGGGAAAATCGTTCAATATTTTAATACAATTATTTGTCGTAACTACGTTCTAATACCTCTCTCGGCACTTATCTCTTCGGTTTTAATTATATAATCAGGGTAGGATTCCTTCGACAGATTTATTTATAAATATTATAGAAGGGTTCAACCTTTTATTTTATATCGTCATAAATTCTCTGGGTTTATGTATGTTTAACTGAGTTCAGACCCAAACACGGTAATTAATTTATTTTTCTATTATATATACTATCTCGTTCCCATGGATAATATCTATCCTCAGAGTGATTATTTAGTTACCCATTTCTGCAGAATATATTTCACGTTAAACAGTGTAAAATAACTAGTGTCTCTTCCATTACATTTTACCCTCCACCGTAGATTGAACATTTTCCCACAAAAGGAAAGTAAAAGAATATAAATCTTAACTACTCTGCAATATATAAATTTGAAATTTTAAACTAATTCACAGTGATTTTCTTTCTTCATCAGGAAAGTATCTATGAACAATTCTGCTAAATGCAGTCTTTTGCGGTCGAGTTTCACTTTTCCACGAACATGTACTTTTCTACTAGTCTGAAAACGTACCGCTTTTTACATTTTACTGTCACGTCCTTTTGAGTCTTTATCTTGTCCCTGCATGATCCCATTCGTGATCTGAACTCCTCTTAATGACCCGAACCTTGCAAAGAATGCTGCTATCTGATTGTCGCGTGGTCCATGAGCTAGATTGCTAGCACACTCGTTAGATGTCTTTTCAAAGGAAGTAATTTTCCTATTCCTGCCTGACTTCCTGTATTTGCACTTTTGTAATAAAGATCACCTCTAACAAAAGTTTCATACTTTCTCTGCTGCAAAAATTCGTGAAATCGACCATGGAAAATAGATCCCTTGAATGAGGATCATTGTAGTTGATCCCCATAAATCTCCTCGCTGTTATTTCGTACTGCTTTCTTAACATTTCAATTTAATGTTGACTGTTTCCACTTCTCCATGTCACTCCAAGCAAACACACCATTGAAGCTAGCCAGTGAAATCGAATATTTCTCCGTGGAAGGTTCTTCGTTTGCTTCTGCCTCATCCAATTCCTGTTGCGGTGTTGTAATACCGGACTGGATCGGTTTGCCGTGTCGTTTTCACTGAAGTTCTTGGATTCTGGCATGGGTTCACAGGAGGCAAAACTTGATCGTCAAACATCGTCTGCGCAGTTGGAAAACCCAATTTCAGAGCTACCATCAGCTATCAATGTTAAAAAGAACTCCTTGCTCTCAAACCTCAAAACATTACTAATATTCCCGACAAGAAAAACTACAAATTTCAATAAAAAAATAATAGATAAAGACATATCTTCTTTGATTACATATAATCTTCAATGGCATCTATTTTCTTCCAACCATCAGATACTACTGTGTCACTCATCTGTGTACTTAAAAAAATTTAATTGTGGCAAACTGCCATGTATATTACCATTTGCAATAGCATTTGCTAACTGACTACTTAATTTTTTAATAACTAAACCCATTTATGTATGTATTTACTTTCTTTAAAACCTCCTTAAATTTATTTTACTTCTTTTATATATATATATATATATATATATATATATATATATATATATATATATATATATATATATATATATATATGATTCAGTATTAATCCGGGAATACATCCGTTCGTTGATTTGGTTTCCTGTAGAAATTTGCAGACGTTTCGCCAAAATCCCATTTGGCATCTTCTGTGCTTGGTGGTTGTAGATCAACTGAAAGAAAAGTCAGCGTGCAGCGTGCTTTATACGCGGTCGCAGATAGTAGCGGTTGTTTGGCGTTGGCTCCGCCTCCCTCTCGAGCGCCACCGTTGGTGTTAGTTTAAGCGTGGCACGCGTGTCGGTACCATGGTCCCGCTTGAAGAGAGTTTTCCAAGTAGAGGGCAGATTCAGTGCATCGTCTCTCTTGTTCAGAGTGCCGTTCTTTTCAATTTCGATGGATTCACGAATCAATCTTGTCTTGTAGTGTCCTATATTAGCGATTTGCTGGCCGGTGTCAAAATCAATTTTGTGTCCTGTCTCGTGCTGGTGTCGAAAAAGCGCCGATGTTGTCTGTTTGTTTCTTATACCGAGCTTATGTTCTTCTAGTCTAGCTGATATTCTTCTGTTGGTCTGGCCTATGTATGTTTTGTTGCAGGTGCCACATGAGACTTTATATACGCCTTGATTTTCTAGACTGATTTTGTCTTTTGGATTTCTTAAAGAAGAGCCTATTGTTTTATGTGGTTTGTAGGCTGTAGATATGTAGTTGCATGAAGGCAGCAAGCAAACCACGTGTTGAGAATGCCGCCTCTTACGTCAAAAACTCGGAGCACTTCTTAACCATTCTACACTCCGTAAGAATTGACAAGGACGACATCATTGCAAGTTTCGACGTAAAATCCCTTTATCCGAGCATACCGATGGATGAAGCACTGGATCATATCGCTCAAAGAGAAGATTTCCCAACTCATATCATGGATCTCACCAGACACTGTCTTAAAAACGCATATTTTCTGTTTGATGGTCAGATATACAGACAGAAAGACGGCTCTTCACTATCTCCAGCCGTGGCAAATCTTTTCATGACCTATTTCGAAACGAAAGCTCTTGATAAATTCTACCTCAAACCCAAACTTTGGTGTCGCTGCGTTGATGACGTATTTGTAATATGGCCTCATGGCAAACAACAGCTCAACTGCTTCCATGAGTTCCTCAATTCTATACACGCAAAGATACAGTTTACTCTGGAACTAGAGGAAAATAATCAGCTTCCGTTTCTAGACGTCCTCATAACCAAAACAATGAATGGAGATCTACGACACACAGTATATCGAAAACCAACACACACGGACAGATACCTGAATGCTGATTCTCACCATCACCCCTCACAAATACAGGGCGTAGCCAATACCTTAATATCAAGATCCCTCCGCCTAACTGATGACCAAGGAAAAGAAAAGGAACTGTCACACATAAAAAGGGCCCTCCAACAAAACAGCTACAAGACACCAACAATAAATAAGGCAATTAAATTGCAACAAAAACCAACGCAAGAAACAAGACCACCTGCCGAGGATAGACAAATCACTATACTTCCTTACATAAAAGGCACAACAAATAGAATCGGCAGATTACTCCGGAAACACAACATATCTACAGCCTACAAACCACATAAAACAATAGGCTCTTCTTTAAGAAATCCAAAAGACAAAATCAGTCTAGAAAATCAAGGCGTATATAAAGTCTCATGTGGCACCTGCAACAAAACATACATAGGCCAGACCAACAGAAGAATATCAGCTAGACTAGAAGAACATAAGCTCGGTATAAGAAACAAACAGACAACATCGGCGCTTTTTCGACACCAGCACGAGACAGGACACAAAATTGATTTTGACACCGGCCAGCAAATCGCTAATATAGGACACTACAAGGCAAGATTGATTCGTGAATCCATCGAAATTGAAAAGAACGGCACTCTGAACAAGAGACACGATGCACTGAATCTGCCCTCTACTTGGAAAACTCTCTTCAAGCGGGACCATGGTACCGACACGCGTGCCACGCTTAAACTAACACTCACGGTGGCGCTCGAGAGGAAGGCGGAGCCAACGCCAACCAACCGCTACTATCTGCGACCGCGTATAAAGCACGCTGCACGCTGACTTTTCTTTCAGTTGATCTACAACCATCAAGCACAGAAGATGCCAAATGGAATTTTGGCGAAACGTCTGCAAATTTCTACAGGAAACCAAATCAACGAACGGACGTATTCCCGGATTAATACTGAATCACATGTTCCCATCCGTGAAACACTACGCAACAACATATATATATATATATATATATATATATATATATATATATATATATATATATATATATATATATATATTAATTGCCTACTGGAATCTTTAATAAGAAATTTTGACCATCGTAGACCTGATAAAGAAATGGCGGCAATTGTATCTAGGTATTTTAAAACTAATTCGCGAATAAAGCTGTTCTTACGATAGTTAATTGATTCTTTTAAATTTTTATTTCAAATAAATTTGACACTTTTCTTGGCCAAAATTGCCAATGTAATTGAATATTATGAAAAATTGGGTATAAATCCTTTTAACACTCAAGTAATTCTAGTAATGAACGAAGACGAATTTCTATATTAGCGGCTGATCTAGAGTATTGTTTCAGAATTTCTACCTGTTTCCAACAGGGCCGGACCCTTTTATAAAAGCAGACTTTTCCGGATTGAATTAATTGTTAATCTTGCTCGGTGAATATATGTTTTTTATAATAATAAAAATAACTTTCTTTGATTTTGCGATGTGCTTTCTATAAATACTATTATGCCATCCAAACAAACATCACAATGTAAATATATCAGATAGTAAATTATATACATCATAAATCGCTGCAAGGTAAATGGAGAATTAGCTTGCCCAAAAGGCATATGGTTACATTTTTAGTGACCCTAGAGACTGAATAGGTTATTTATTATTTATTCCTTGGATCAAGTTTAACCTGCCAATAGCTTTTAGTCATGTCCGGTGCAGAAAATACTTTAGCTCCTCCTATGGATCTATACTATCAAGTATACTAAGAATGGAGACCAAAAAGTAAAATATAATTTACTAAGTTGTAAAAAAATTGATCTAAGCTTTTTTACACCTTTCGGCATCTTTCTTCGTGATTCCCCCAAGAACTGTAACATTCCACTATTGCGGCATCTTGCAAACGGTAATATACATTGTCGTAATGTACTCTATGCTAGGTACACATCGACTCAATTAAAAAAACAGCCTTAGTAAGAGACCGCTGTAAAATCCGCCCTACCTAGACCTAGACCTAGAGCTAGATCTACAAAATTTTAAATGCAAGTAGAATTATTAGTGGTTGGAGGTATTGGATAGCAATAAGTATGAGAAGAACACTATACTTTGATTTGTTGGTATGTGATTAAGTGATATTTATAATATTAATAGTCATTCAAATGCAGACCATTATATGATTTAATGGCTAATAATTATAATGCCCGCGCGTCCGCGAACGCCGTAATCACAGCCCTGAAATGAGTGAAGTATTCAAACAGTCCTGCAAGAATTGGTTGCCTCGAGTTACTACCTTTCTTGCTACTCCGATAGCCAGTCAAAAGTATTATTTTTCTATTGTTAAACCAAAGGTTGTCCTCAAACTATTAAATATGAGGTTAATCTCTAGACAACTTCAAGGTTTTCTTTAACTCTGAATTTTTCTCTAGAGATATGTCACTGATAGTAGATCTGGGGACTAGACTTGTTTGTCTTAGTCTTATGTGGTATCACTTTTAACTAGTATTAAAAAAACTCCACTCCATCAGGCCTTGTCTCCCTTAGATCGTCTCGCTAGCACCAGCCTTTCTGCCTGTCGTGCTAAAACTGCAACAAAGTGCAAAACTCAGAGGCGTCTAGTTTACCAGCATTAACGCCTTGAACGACAGTATTATAGGGTCGTACTAGATAGTCATTCAGCAAGATAAAGCAATATCTCTATAAGTCCAACTTCTTCAGACTGAAAGTATTTAGAGGCTTGAATTTTTGCAAAAAAAACCCATTCTGAATTTGGAAAATTTAAGTTGTTACTATAGGCAATAAATAAGTGCTCTATTTTCTTTCTAGACGGAAACTTTTCCGATGTAAATTAGACTTGAGTTTTGCCAAAATTTATTATTCTTTCTGAATCCGTTCATAATGTTAAAATCTAAGATATAAATGCTAGGTTAGGTATTTTCTTTAACAAATAAGAAAATGACTCAATTGTGCCGCAATGATGGGAAAGAAGTCATTTTAGAGATTTCCTTGATATTGTCGTGCCTTTTAAAAAGCCTTGTTTAAAGAAGTGCCCTTTCTTTTTGCAGTTATAACAAGTAAGCGGCGACGGACAATTATTCGCCATATGACCTACTTGTTGAAAATTAAAGCACCTTTTTTTCCGTAGTGTCTGCAAAATTCTTATTATTTTGATTGTTATTTTTGAACAACGCTTCTCTACGGTGTTTATGAGGAGATACATTTTTATTGTCTTACTATTTCGTTTCAATCTTCCGTTATCTTCGATGGATTGTTAATTATTTGGCAATAACGGTTTAGGTATAGTATCTAAAGTTCCATCTACATATAGCACAGATGATGAGTACCGATCCTGATATAAATTACTAAGCAGTTGCCTGGAAATAGTTGTGTCATATTTCTCTGCTTCTTCTAAGACGTTTTTTAAAGTATAAAAGTAGCCTTTCTCAATTATTTTATTGACCAGACAAATGTCAATACACTGAATAAACTGTTCCACTAAAATTATGTTGCTGTACGTCACTTGAGCTTTATTAGCATTTTCTTCTGAAAACGCCATTAACGAAAGTTTTTGTAATCGTTAGGCGTAAGCACCCAAAGCTTCGTCTGGTTTTTTGATGCAACATGCTAACTCTTTCTTCTCTTCTAATTGAGATACGTGGGTGCCAAATACTCGTCTTATCCAAATAATCATTTCATCAACTGCGTTGGATCTATCCGTCCGTCTAAGAGCATATAACTCCTCTTTTGCCATATCTTTCAATTTCTCAATGAATAATTTTAGAGTTTCGGCTTCCATTCAACCTTATTGACTGGAAGTCAAAATTACGTCTTCTATAAAATCCTCATAATCCTTTCTTCCAGTATAAGGATCAATAGTATCCAAATCATTTATTTCGTTTAGTAACTGTCTTATCGTCTTCAGATCATCTAAGTAGAAAGATTTAGACTCTCGTAACCTAATCTTCGACTCAGAATCACCGATCACTGGCTATCCTTTCTAAATTGCTTCATTATTACTAGCTCTTTCTCCACTTTCGCCTGTAATTCCTCAATCTGCCTTCGCAATGTTTCTACACTTCTATACTCTCACTAACGCTCCTGGCCGCCAGTAACAACCTTATTGTATTTGTCGTGTTCCGACATATTCAATAAGTTGCATTTTTCTATGTTGTTGTACTCGTGGACTGTTTTCCCGGATATTGCTTCGTCTAACCGCTGTTAAGTTCTTACATCACTATATCCCCCAAATATAATTTTTAATACCTGGATACAGTTTCGTTTAAACACCGTTACGTACCTACACTGCTATATCACCACTAGATATTTTTGATATCTAGATATAGCACATAAATTACCTCGTCTCCTTCACCCTACACCCAAAAAGAGACAAATCGATACAGAGCCCCCTTAAAATTCCCTTAATAAACGCGATGTTAACCGACACTCTAATGCAATCACGGATTATAAACAAACCCTAAAAAAATAACGCATTATAAATCGTCAATCACCCTCTCCTTGATGTAATATTATACATTCCCAAAACAATAAAAAAAAATGTTTAGCTGTTACCTCGATCACAGTTAGCAAATTATTATTTATACCCTTATCCCTTTTAAACCTTCTTTTGTTCTTCAGGTTAAAACCTCAACCTAGTTTCACAATTCTCGGTTACAGTATCCGATTATCGAGAACCTCTTTAATCAAACATCATGAAAAAAAAATCCTTACAATAAAACGATATTAGTTGTGCAAGTGAAACGCTAGACAGAATTATGTATGTATTCAAAATAAAATGTACTTAACAAATAAAATTTATGACACAAATAATAACCATTCCGGGTTCCTCAAATTAACACTTTCCTTTATAAATTTACCGCATCACTCAAGAAAAATGCTCTAAAATATATTTAGTAGCAACCCATTACCGTAATAAAACATATAGAATATTGTTACCAATCTACAAAACTTTGAAATTTCTACAAATACAAATGCAAATAGTTATTTACATACAATCTACCTTTGACGAAAAATAAATAAAATAATATAATAGTTCGAAATAATCTGTAAAGAACCACAGAAATATTCAACTATAGACCGATAAAAATTACCTATAACAGGTACACGATTATATACGACTAATAAAATATAGATTTATGACGTCTTGTTAACTCTCAATAAACACCTGAAAGATACTCTGAACAACTGTCTAAGTTATGCATCTTCGTACGATTTTCCTTTAGTCAGGCAACATCAACACTGCTAAGTTATGCATCTTCGTACGATTTTCCTTTAGTCAGGCAACATCAACACTGCTCCTGTAACGAAAAAGAAAAACCCCATGACATGTAATCTATCTTGTCGCGTCTGAAAGAAATAAACAAAACTAATAAAATTGATCGCCAGTCTCTAGATTAAGAAAAAAAAATGAAAATCCACACCAATAAACCTCATTGTCGGTCTAAATGTGTTTATAAAAAGTCCTAACCATATAAAATAAAATTAACAATCAAGTTAAAACAAAACTTTGCTAAATAGAAATGCTGCCACCTTATATGATAGTAGAATAACTTTTAAAATGCCTGAAAAAAAAAGTTTTGCATAATATTTGACATATTAGAAGCTGAAAATAAAATACAATTTCTAAATCGCTATTATTATTCAATTTGCATAAATTCATAGTTGAACAGGTATAAGCTCTCATCTTATGTTTGCGAGAATAAAACAAAAATTTAATAATTTACTTTTACCAATTTCGTAACATCCTATATACGTAAAATACTAAACAGTCAGAATAATTTTCTTCCTTCTCTTTTCAAATTTAAACCATTAGAATAATTACTTATTTTTCTTTAAAAAAACGTTTCTTTAAATATAGGAGTTTATCTAAGACCTTTCGTTAAAATAAACAATATAAATACAACGATTCTTAAGTTAACTTACACTTCTCGGAACTTAATCTTAATACTACACAAAATAAATACAAATGTGGAAGAAATGAAGTATTCTAACTACAATACTACATTAACGTGGTTCTACACTAACCACGGAGCTACAATCTGAAATATCGTTAGTTTCAAACTAATTAAAAACTTGACACTTGTTGTAGTTGATTCTTCCGAAATTAACAATACTAAATCAAAACTATTTTTATCCCTTTTAACTTTGAAATAACTTGTATTCGCACTAAAAATAATTAAACGTCACAATAATCGTGAAAGTAAATGTATTTTACTTCTAATAATATCTAGCTTTAGCCCGAATATTTTAAACAAAATAAGCAACAATTATACTTCAATAAAATTATAATAATAATAATTATTATTATTTCACAAGTGACAAAAGTAATTAGTATACAGGTACGTTCAGCGGATGTCCTAACTCTGTTGTGGTTTTGTACCTCTATTTAACCTGACAACCCTAAATTTCCTAGCAACTTTCTAACCAAGATTTTATGTACTGTTCCTTGAAATATTAACTTTTTAATTAAACTGAAAAAAAGAAAAGAAAATTCGATTAATGAAATTTTTAAGAGCTATAAATTCGCTAATCATGAATGTTTCAAAACAAAAAATAAATAAATTTTCGGGTCAAAATTACTGATTAATAGAAAATAGCAACTAAACATTGGTTTTTTCGTTAAAATATTAATTTTGCAACTGCTCAAATTTTATTTATCAATTTCAAGCAAAGCAAAATTTAATGTTTATTAAAATCCCACCACTGCCACCAAATTTTATGTGACAGCATTTGATCGTAGACTCCTGCAAATGATATATTTTACTGGCGTAAGGCCAGGAGACCTACAATCTCCTGCTGTGACCAATTAATTTGTAGCTATTTTAAAATCCTTTAAATAATTATCACAATGGCAAAGGCTCCCTGGAAGTCAGGTCGTTCCTCATGGTTTTTTGTAGATTTAGTACTAAACAACTACAGGTTATTTAGGGCCTACCAATACCAAAACTCAGGATTTCTGGACTCGGGTAAGGCTGCTAACTAGCTGGTCAGATGACGTCCCATGATTTGAAGCTTTCACCAGGGCGCACTCGCAAATTTGTTCGCGTGAAGTTTTTTAATAAATTAAACAAAACAAGTTTCTCAAAACACTTAAATCTATTAACAAAAACAAATAGAAAACGGAATTATATACAATGGGAAACTTACAACTAATAACGAATGACAAATTTAAAGTTTTTAACATAATTGCTCTTATTGGCCGTTCTATTAGAAAAAATGTAAAACCAAGTTTAGAAGATAAAACGTTTAAATAGCTTTCTAAAATATGAAGTAAGAAAAAAACAAAAACACGAAAAATAGCTATTTAAATTGTTTAAGCAAATGGTACTAAAGTCGGACTTTTGCCACGAGAATTAAAATAGGATAATTCCTTACTTCCCCAGAAATAGATGAAAAAACAAAACAAAACTTTCATTAGCAGCAGTTGTACAAGACACGTAATTTTCTACCTTCAAAACCGTCTACCGACTTTAACGAATCCCAGATTGTACCTCAACTTTATTATTTCTTAAAAGGCCAAACTTGTACCCCAATGGTACGCATTTTACCCCATGTATCCCTGTAACTGTAAATAAATATACCGGATACTTAATTCCCGAATTGGGTTCTGAGCATCATTTTTTATATAAAAAAAAACAGTTAATCAAATTAATCTACGTCTTCCTATAACTAAAAGTAAACGATAACTCCTGTTTAAAAAAACCTATTCACTCTTTTTAGCCGCTTTCGAAGTAAATATATAATTCGTTATTTCTTGTGAATAGAAAAAAGCAGTAATTATACGAATTCTTTTTACATGTTGTCAAACATTATATTAAATTATAGTGAGTTCATTTGATTATCCTTTTTTCCTAATAATGGGAAAATCGTTCAATATTTTAATAAAATTATTTGTCGTAACTACATGTTAAGATCTCCCTCGGCACTAATTTTTCGTTTTTAAATACATAACCACGGTAGGATTTTTACGACAGATTTATTTATAAATATTAAAGGAGGGTTCAAATCTTTTAGTTTATGTCATCATAAATTGTCTGGGTTTACATATTTTTAAGAAAACATTTAAACCACTAAAAAGTAATAAAACTGAGTTTAGGTCAAAACACGATAATTTATTTATTTTTCCTTTAGATTTTCTTGAGTAGTATTAAAAAAATATATACTATCTCGTTCCCATCGATAAAATCTATCCACAAAGTGATTATTTAATTACTCATTTTTGCAGAATATACTTCACGTTAAGCAGTGTAAAATAACTAGTGTTTGTTCCATTATAAGGTAGAGAAGCGGAGTGCGCCAACATGCCAATACTAAGAGCCTTGTATTACTGTTATCTGTGTATTGAATAAAGTTAGTTGACGCCTATAAACGTAGTGTCACGTCTCTGAACCGACGTAGGTGACAATATAAAAATATCTAAAGTACGTAAACGTGACTGTTTTAACCCCGTAGATAGTTTTTGCTAGATATTTGACCAAAAAATCGCAGAAAAGGAAAATTAACAACATGACTAAAGTAGCTTTTCATAAGTACTTTGGATGTCTTGTTGGCAATCAAGATAGGCGACTCACATATGTTGCCAAACCTGTGCAGCAAATCTAAGTAACTGGTTAAATAGCAAAGATTTTTCTATGAATTTTGCAGTTCCAGTGATTTGGCGAAAACCAACAAATCATTTTAACGACTGTTACTTTTGCATGAAAAAAGTGTCTGGTTTTTCAAGAAAGAGCAAACGTAATATTGAATATCCGGATATTCCTTCAGCAATAAAACCAGTTCTTCATGAAGAAGGTTTACCGTTCCAGCGCCCCGGGAAAAATGGAAGGCAGATCTAGAAATGTGTGATGATAAGGCAGAACCCGATAATGTATAAGAAAGGACGTTTTTTATTTTCCCGAAAGCGAAGGAAAAGCACCCCATTTAATCGAACAGCCTCAATTAAATGATCTAGTTCGGGACCTCCACATATCCAAAGAGCATGCTGAAGTATTAGGGTCTAGATTATAACAATAGAATTTACTAGCCACTGGAACCAAAGTTACAATATTGAGGAACCGTAACCAAGAACCATCCTCATTTTTTGCTCTGCAGAATAAAATGTGTTTGTGTTAATCCAAATAGTGTTATGGAAAAATTAGGATTTGTACATAACCCGGACGATAATCGCTTATTTATAATTTCTTCTAAAATAAATTTAAAAACAGTTCTGCTCCATAATGGCAACAAAGGACCCTCTATTCCTCTTGCACATGCAATTGACATGAAGGAAACATACGAAAGTATGTCACTTATTCTAAATGCAATAAGCTATGATACGGAAAAGTAGCAAATGTGTGGTGACCTAAAAGTCACAGGACTATTCCTAGGGCTTCAGGGTGGATTTATGAAATATTGCTATTTTCTTTGTCTTTGGGACAGTAGAGCAACACAGAGCCATTACCAAGTAAAAGAATGGCTTCCTAAAGATCCTTATATCCAGATCAAGCTAACGTAAAAATATAACTCGAGATAATTGAGAGAAAATACGCTATTTTGACAGAAACTTAAAATTATTTACCTCACATTTAAGTACGTTATCAACATTAAGGGACGCCAATAAGTACAATTCTAGTAACTAGCTTATAATATTCAGCAAACGCAAATTAAATTGATTTGTATAACTTCGATAAATATATTTTTTGTTAAAATTTACAAAAATTTTAATAAATCATATTAATATAAATGAGAGCAGAAAAAAGAATATAAAATGTGCTTTTTACTTATACTTGATCCGTTTGTAGCACTTACGTGTCGAACAATATTTTTAATTAATATCAAGAAAATTGTTAGATTTGAACATAATTGCATATGTTAAAGAAATGTATTCTTAATATTACCTAATAAAACTTTAAGCACCGTATGAAAAGGAAGCAAGCTTATATAAAGTTCTTTCTTATTTTAATCATTTACATGAATCCTTAAGGGTTACACAAATTCCTATATATTGTAATAAAATACAAAGACATTTCATGTTTTTGAATTTTCACGCTAAATCGTGTTGCAAATTAATTACTATACGTTATTGATTTATACTAAAATACATACCTTGTAAGTCTTTTCTCAGGATAGACATTAAAAAATGTGTTTTTTCAATATAACATAATAGTTGAGAGAGGCAGGCATTTGTCAAGTTTGGAAAGCTTATATTGCGACAAATAATTTTCTTAATTTCTGTTAATTCATTGCGAAATTTATTTTTTTTTTCAGCCTGAACCGTCAATACACTACACTTTGTCAGTTTCAAGAGCTCCAACACAACGAGATGTAATGCAACAGAATGAATGTGTTCTCTGCCCAGAAGCTTTTGTGAGAGTAATAGCAACTATGTTTCATTTTCAAATATTAAAATCGCCCACTTTTGTATTGTTACTAATCAGTGGTTATTTATCGCTTATGGGAACATATGTTTGCTATACTTACGCACCACAACGAGCTATGGAGATGGGAATAGAATGGAATCGAGCCACAATGCTATTATCTATCTTGGGTATTGCTAATACCGTAGGGAGGGCAATGTGTGGAGTTGTAAGTAACCTAGGTATTTATCTATCTTTAACAATTATTCAGTAATGTCATATTATAAAAAGTGTATTAATACGTGTATATACTATAAGTATTGTGTACGCACCTAAGATCTTATATTTTATGAAATATATAACATTAAAATACAATGAATTAGGCAACAGCTATTAAAATATTGGGCATAAAATTTAGCCAGGAAAAAGATCATTTTCAATTACTCAACTAGCAAAAAAAAGCATATATATATATATATATATATATATATATATATATATATATATATATATATATATTTAAAATTACGAACCATAGCCAGAGATAATTGAATTCTCATTATTGTCCCTGAGGGGCTTGTTTTCCAGCTCTGATTATCCATCGATGTATAGCAGTCTAATTTTGGACGATCTTAACTGACATTAAAGTATTTGTCTCTTTTTTAAGGTACTTTTTGAGTGGCATGCCTTTCAAAATTATATAGAGTTGGTCCAATAATTTTCTTACGGCTCTTTAGTATTTTAAAGTATTATTCTTTGCTAGTGTAAATTGATGTATTTCAATTTGACACATTTACTATTGGTGCCAGTATTTCCAAGAGTTCCATACTGCCTATAAATCTTTTTTTTTTTTCATTTTAAATCAATCACTTTTCAGAAAATTTTAAAAAATCTAATTGAACTGTCTGACAATATGCTTGTTAATATATATATATATATATATATATATATATATATATATATATATATATATGTGTATATATATATATATATATATATATATATATATATATATATATATATATACATATATATACAGGGTGATTCAAAAATCGATCACGAAACTTAAGGAGGTGATTCTACTTGACAAAATAAGGGTAGAGCTTCATATAATTTTTTTTCAAAATGTCATTCGTTTTCAAGTTACAAGCCGTCCAAGTTCAAGTTTTTATTTTTTGAATTACTCGCTTACAGGAAAACCGATTTGACTAATATTTGAAAGATAGGCTAAGTCTTCTGCGCTTCATCATTTTAGTAACAATTCACATTGATTGTTTGCCGCTAGAGGGCACTTTACATTGAAATTGTTTTTTTGTCATAATTTTTTAGTGTTGACAGCTACAGTAGTTTTTGGCATAATTTCTGAAAGACTGATGCCAGGCCTTTAAAAAAGGTGCTCTTTATTTACATCGCTAAACCCAACGGTTTAGACGTAAATCACCCTTAAAAATTAAGTGGTAAATTTACTTTTCTCATTTCATTACCACCAGCTACCAGGTAAATAGCTATCAAAGTATACTAGAGCTGTCAGTTTAACGTCAAATAAATTCGCTTTTTAAACTATTTAATTTATAATCTTAAAATAACTAATAATGGCTAATCAGTAAATATTCATATTATGGATTATTGCGATATACATTTAATTGATAAAAATTAATGAAACAGTACTAAACAAACTAAAAAAGATTCTCAAAATGTCCCCCATTTTCTTCCATACATTTCCTAACACTCTTCAAAAAATGTCGCCTAACTCGATGAAAAATTTCTGGTGTTTCTTTAATAATTTGGCACTTTTCGATTATATATATATATATATATCTGTGCAATAACCCATTTTTCTTATTATGTCACTTATCAGGTGGTCGAAAGCTTGGAAAATACGGTTACGAAGCAACTACAAGAAAAATAACTCCTTTGATATTTCTCAGGTATATATCAAAAATGTGTGTAATTTGATTGGATCAGATCAATAGAATAGTTCACAGGAAAAATTTCCTGTATTTGTCGACGTTTCGACTTCTAAAATTTAAATATATTTTTTTAAAATTTTGGCCCGTCCTTCCCCATTTGTTTAATACAGTTATTACCCATAGTGCTTCCTAGAAATATTTTTATTTTGTAGCAGGAAGCAAGGGATCTAGTTGTACAGTCCTGAGGATAATCTCGTCGTCAACAAATACAGGAATAAATTGTTTTATTGACCTGGTCGAACCAAATCACATATTTATAAATAGGTGAGGATGAGGCATTTGGAATATATCAAAGATATTGGTGTTGAACAGGACTAATTTCAAAAATGTATCTGATACTATCACGAAAGAGATAACAGTCATTCTATTAGAAGCTCTTTTTATTTCTTACATCATCAAAGGTAAAGCAAGAATATAAATACTTTGTTGGATTTAATATATATGAAGATGCTTACCTAATTCAAAAATATAGAGCCTTGATAGAAAATACGAACAAAAATAAATGCTCAAAATGATCGACATTAAGTATTTGGCTAGTCCAAGAATTTTCGATACATTTTAAAAGTACGTTAAACTTTGCGTAGGTATTACGCAAAATTAGAACACCTTCATTAAGTTTCTTATTTATGTTAGCAAGAAAAATATATGTTTTGAAATGCATACCATCTCCTTATCAATTAATGAAAAAGTAATTTTTCTGAACCTGTTATTTGTTACTTGGAATGGTGGTCAAAATGAGAAATTATTTTTTATGGTCCTTACCTACATCAAAATATTTATTGTGAGTTTCTATTGATTTGCGATAGGTTTAAATCAATGAATATTGTACTATTGGGAAATAACAACTCGAAAAGATTATTCCAGAACGGTAAAGTTCTCCAATAGAAATAATTCTGTCATAGTGCAAAAAGCCATTATTGACCCATCGTATACTAATGGCACGCACGCTGTAGGAAAAAAATTCACATACTTAAATTTCAAATCTTTGGGTTTTGAATCATTTTTTCCAATTAAACAAATTAGTCTCTTCTGAGTAAAATCTACCAACACAACAGAGCTCTAAATATGGAGTAAAAATCAAATTCTGGCCTTGTAAACCATTAAAAACTGTTCCAGGACTATATTATACCTACAACGTGATTAGGCTAAGATATATTTCTAACGCGACTGTGTGTAGCTTTACAACCTTTCACTCTTAACTTCTGCCTGTGTTTTCTTAACATGGATTTTTACTCAATTATTGTTACTTAAAGTAATACTTTTTCTCTAGATCTTTATTAAATGGTTTGCGAAGGAAAACTTAACAAACATGTTGTCAGACAGTTCAATTAGATTTTTTAAAATTTTCTGAAAAGTCATTGATTTAAAATGAAAAAAAAAAAAGATTTAAAGGCAGTAGAGAACTCTTGGAAATACTGGCACCAATAGTAAATGTGTCAAATTGAAAGACATCAATTTACACTAGCAAAGAATAATACTTTAAAATACTAAAGAGCCGTAAGAAAAATATTGGACCTACTCTATACAATTTTGAAAAGCATGCCACTCAAAAAGTACCTTAAAAAAGAGACAAATACTTTAATGTCAGTTAAGATCGTCCAAAATTAGACTGCTATACATCGATGGATCATCAGAGCTGGAAAACAAGCCCCTCAGGGACAATAATGAAAATTCAATTATCTCTGGCTATGGTTCGTAATTTTGAAAATATAATTTTCAAAAATTTTTGTGATTTTTAAAAAGCGTGTTTTAAGCTCTATTAATACAAATATAAATATTTATTTAGGAGCGAAACTTTTTTCTTTTTCAAAACTTTAAAGGATAAAGATTACCACGTTTATTTTATGGGATATTCTTAAAAAATTTAATGGAGTATTAAACAAGCCACTTTTATTTAATATAAACATTCATTTGAGAATATAACCTATATAGATTTGAAAAGATTACCAATTGGCGCTCTTAAGTTTTCAAAATAAGCGGTTTACAATAGATCTAAAATTATCCACAATTTTAAGTAAATTACGAAATATATCACAGCCTAATCTTAAATTAAAAATTTAGATTTACCTTTTCCAAATGGCAATGTTAATTTAAGAAAATATTGCATTAAAGTTCGACAATCATATGAGAGGTCCAGAAGGCATGACTAATATACTCATAAAACTTGTAGCGTCCCCTGAGGATATTTAAACGCCCACAACACCAAAACCCCATTATCCAAATAATCATATCAATAATCATCCTGGCCCAATTTTCGAATCGAAAAATATATTCTCCGAGTAATATTGCTTGGAAAATCGGATTTTTTATACTAGCAACTTACATGTACTGATTATTAAAAGTCATCATCTAATTAGACACACCACCACTTAGGGTATAAAATATTTTTTTCGGTTTTAGGTATCTTGTTTTCCAACAGATGTTAACATTATAAGTTGGGTAGGAATTGGAATATGTGGGGGTATTACAGTGGCTTCAATATTTATGACAACATTCATCGGTCAAGTTATGTTTTGTTGTATTTTTGGAATAACTATAGGTGAGTTATTTTCACTACTAATTATATTCAATTTTACTCTTAGATCCGAAAGATCAACCAAATTAAATATTTCTTAAAAAATTCAAGACAAACATTTTTTCGAATATTTGTCTTGAATTGTGTCTTTTCTGTAATAACAATATTCTTAAATTGTCCTCTTTCCATTAAATGAAAAGAACTCGCAAAAAAAGTTGAGTGAAATATCGTTTCAGGGGCCTGACTTTTTGCGGGATTAGCATCAGAGTCCCTAAAGCAATTAAAAAGAGAGAAAGAGAATAGGAGATACAATTATTGGTCAAATCAGCAAAGAATGAGACAAGCGAAGATACTTCTGAGTAACTATTCTTCTTCTTTAGCTGCCTATCCATTACTATGGGATGTTGGCGATTACATTTCCATAGGCTTCCCGATCTAATATTGCATGTATCCCAATGTGTCTCAGCCTCGTCCATTCCTTTATATTTCTCAATCAAGAAATTTGTTTTCTGCCTATCCCACGTGTGCTTTCTATTTTCCCTCTGTAATTAATTGGAGGAGTTAGTATTTGGGATTTCTCAATAGGTGTAGGAAGTATGCTGCTTTTGTCTTTCTTATATTAATTCTTTTATATATTCTCGATCTTTACTCAGTCTTCTTCCGATCTCCTTATTTGTTTCTTTGATACCCTCAGCCATTCTACGATAGGTCCAAATGTTAAATCCTTCTACTTATTTTATTAATATGATTTTCAACGTCCATGTTTTTACATCATAATACGGGGCGGACCAGATAGAGCGTCTAGCATAGCGCACTTTCAAGTTTAGACTTATGTCCCAGTTAATAAGAATGTCTCTAAATTTATAAAAGTAGCTACGAGCCATATCAATTCTCTATTTAATTCCTTTGTTGTTGTTCCGGTCATGGTGTAAAAAACTTACTAGATAATTATAGCTTGTTACCAGCTTTAACGCTACCCTGTCCACCAACAGCCGTATATCTGCTTATTACCAATTAACTTTGTCTTGTCATTGTTTATTTTAAGGTCCTAGCTTAAGCTAATATCATTTAGCTGGTTAATAAATTGCTGCAGGTCTTCGAAACTATCCAACAACTTCACCGCAATCAAAACAGTAATCAGCGTACCTGATATAATAAATACACTATTTATTTACTAGAAATTTTCTTAAAAAAACAAAAATAGGTAATTCTCTTTTCAGGCAAAGAATATGAAAAATATATATACAGTGGAGCACTGACGAGATCAAGAGGTGATCGAAACGCGTATGGAGAGAGGACCAAAGCGATTTTTGCAGGAAATAAACTCTTTGTATATATATTTTTCATATTCTCTGCCTGAAAGGAGAATTACATATACAAGAAATTTTCTTATTTTCATATCCTTCATTAAAAACTTATTCCTAGTGAAGGTTGAATAAGAGTGGAGATAATATACATCCCTGTCCGAGAGCTTTTCTTATATCAACATCTTTGGTTGTGAAACATTTTGCTTTCATATTTGCTGCTTGATGCCAGTATACGTTCTAATTACGAAAATATTCTTATCGTCCACATTTGTTTTTCTCAATATATCAATTAGTTTTCTATAATGATCTCTGTTGAGGGCCTTATGATAACCAACAAAATAAAAAAGACCCCTTTTTGTTCATATCGGCAATTTTGAACCAACACATGTAGGCTCCAAAAAAAGCTTAACAGTAGGAGCAATTGGAGAGTTCACGGACCACCAGATTGGCGATACACCAGAAAGCCACACACGTGGCCTATGCTATTTTTTTAATTAATTAACGAAAATCGACCTAACCTGACTCCGTTTTTTCCATTAAAACAATGGGTTAAAGGGTTATTTTTATTGTTTTAATTAATTTACCTAATTAATTACTCTATATTAATTAAATAATCATAAAAAATCCTATTAAAAAATAAGGATCTCCGCCTGGGTGGAACAGGGGTGGATCTTTTGGGTGACGTAATCCAAGCTATCGATCGCCAGGTGCATCACCACCTGCCGTCCTTTACCGAGGCGAAGGGTTCTATTGTATTTTCGGACCTTATTGTACCTGCTTTTAACCGCCCGACAGATGCCTACCTTTTGAATTAGGTCACAAGTATTATTAGAATTTTAAAAGAGATAAAGTATTTGTAATGACTTTGGGTTTTATATGTTCCTTTATTGAATTCTTTTTATTCTGATTTAATTTTATCTTATTTAATGTATTATTTCGAATATTGTGGATATTAAGTTTAGAATTTAACAACTACAGTTAAATTTAAAATAGCTTTATTCATATTACCTAGACCCTGCATTTAAAATAGTCTTTTGTATTCGAATTTTCGGATTAACTCACTCTTGTCTTGGCTACCGCCGCTCGGCGAGTTTAAAAGGGATAAAGCGTACCTCTTATGGCCGCTTTTATATTTGGGTTCTATTGTCGGTTTAAGTGACAATGAACGTTTTAACCAAAATATGTCTTTACGGAGTTTTTAATAAAGTTTCGCAATATATATAAATATATATATATATATATATATATATATATATATATATACCTATACCTATACCTACACCTATTATTTTACATCTGTTTTAAATGATCGTTTGAAATAATTTCTACGAAATCAGAATCCCGGATGTATCTTTACCTGGACTCGACCGTGCCTGTATATTATCGCTTCTCGTTAGGTAACAACGCGTTATTAGAATTTGAAAAGAGGTAAAGTAGGTGAATAGGATTAATGGCTTACATTAATAGGATTAATGATACATTTTTGCTGTATCAATTTTTTTACCTGATTTCGAGTAATATTTCGAGTATTGTGGATTCAAAGAGATTAAGTTTAGAGTTGAACAACTACACTTAATGTTAAAATAGCTTTACTCACATAACTTAGACTTTGCATTTATTTGATCTGTGTTAGTTAAGTAATCATAAGAACGGAAGAAAACGGGAATCTGACAACATGGTTTTTGGGTGGACTTTTTAGACCACGTCATACATATTTGCTATCGATCACCAGAGATACGTTTTTTATCAGGTGTAAAGAATGGCTAGAATTTTAATAGACGTAAAGCACTAATGGGATGTGGTTACATTATCAGAAATAATAGGTGAACGCATATAAATTATATCATTGATATCTAAATCACTACTTCTGTTGAGATTTCTGCTCTAGGTGTTGATATCACCGATCTATATACCCTCTCTAATGACGCCTTTTCGTTGTTTCTATTTCTTCTAATTTAAATTAATATTTCAAGTATTGAGGGAAGAGTGAACAAAACAGATTAAGTTTACAGTTTAATGGATTCTATAAAATCTTTGTATATATACATCTATTTGAATGGTATTAATGTTGGGTGTTTTCCAATGCTTTGTATCTCATTTTATGTAACTTTTCGAACAATACGGGTTTTGTAAGTCAAAATAGAGTAATTTTTAGAACCATTTCGAATGATCTTTTGTAATCATCTCTACCAAATCGGGTTTTTGGATGTATCTTTTTCTAGAAACACATCAATTATTTCTAAAGGGACGAGGCTTCGCGCATAAATACGAAAAAAAAATTGGGTTAAGCCTCATCACATTTACCCACTTGCTTTCTTAGATATTAACAAAAAAAAATCGTTTCTATTTTTGTACAGTATATACTTTTATCCAAATATTTTAACTTATAAAAAACCTCTGTATCGGGATATGTATGCCTATATGTATGTATGTATTCATATGAATATATGTGTGTACGTTTGTATGAATGCAAGTATGCAGATGGATATGTATATGTATGAATATATGTGTAGACATGCATGTATACTTAGGTATGTGTATGTATGTGTGAGTATACGGGTGTATACATGCGTTTATGTAGGTATGTATATGAATATGAACGTATATGTATGGATATATATATATATATATATATATATATATATATATATATATATATATATATATATATATATATGTATATGAGTGGATATGTGAACGTATATACATGTATACATGTGTGGGCATATGGGTGTATACATACATACGTGTATGTATATATGTATATGAATGGGCATGTGAGCGTAAATGTATGGATATATGTGTATGTATATATGTATATGAGTGGGCATATGAACGTATATACATGGATGTGAGTATATCGGTGCATGTGTGTTACCGAACTTCAATTTTTTAAAAGCTATAGCTCATTTCGTTATGGTTTTTTTCATTTCGTTTCAGAGAACCTTTCTTAGAATGCTTCTTGTGTACCACAGCACTATTTATTTTATATTATATCCATTTATGTTTATTAATAGATATTACTGTTCATTGAATGCTTTTTTAATACCATTCCTCTTTTTAATTCATAAAACCAAGTTGAACAGGTTACAGTGTATCTGATTCTAGTTATAAACTCAACTTAGATCGAGTATTCTTCCTGATTTTCAGTTATAACAGTTCCAACTACGATTCTGGGGAGGATGATACATCCTTCAAAGCCGAGGTCAAAGTCATAAATATAGTGGCAAAATATCGCAACTGGAGTGCTAATGAAACCATTGAGACCTACTTATAATGGAAGATGACGATGTTATCCTTATGAACGATATCAATGCCAGTAACATTTACTGATTGAGATCCGATGACTCGATATTTTTAAGGAATGCGAGGTTCTATTAGAATTTTTTAAATAAATTCATTTCGGTGGAAATAAGCTTTGAGATAATATCGGTATATATTTTTGTTCGAATTAGTCCCTTTATTTCGGTTAAAGCCTCTTCTATGTGCATTAGTAAGTACTAAAATATCCTTATAGTTTTCTAAATAACTGCCGGAATAATGATCAAAACATGCCTTTGCTAGCAGATCCAATAAACCATCAGTTTAAGTACATCACACATTTCCAACTCCAAGAATGATATTCTTCAATTTAATTTGACATATCACCTAGAATTATAGTTTCTAAGTCCGATTATATTTTTTTTGATTGATCCAAAAACTACAATTCGATTTTACAGCTAACTATCTTAACACTTTACAAGTCTGTTTTACTGATCACATGTTATTTGTGGTCCTATATATTCATAGAAACATGATAGTAACGTAACTTATATATTAACTAGAATTTGTAAGATTTAACTATTACATAGGCTTTATGCGATATTATAATGAATATTAATATCATAACCCCCACTCACTCAAATGATTGGGAGATATTTATCAATCGAGAGTATTGAAGGGATTTTTATGTTATGTGAGTATATTTGTCTCTTGAGTGTAGCTAAAAAGACTAGTTTTGTTCTAGTACTACACCTGTTGGTATAGGTCAATAAGGTTTTTCCTGTATTAAATGAAATAAAGTTGAAAAATATATTTTGATATGTGCATTTAACAAGAATCACTAACAAAAGTTTTTAAAATTTAGACAAATGAGGTTCTAATCTTCCTGTATACTAATAAATATCTTAATATGGCTAGAATAAAAATAAGATAAAAAGTATTGCAAAGAATTTTAGAAAGACAAGGATTGGAGAGGTGGTGATGAAAACGAGGACATTGAAGCCTATGGTTTAATAGAGGGAAATTATGTAGATTTTAATTAAGTTTGTTATACGATTTCAATTGTATGAATGTTACATTCCTACTATGAATTTACATAAAGACATTTAAATGAAAATATGATTCCAATGAATCCTATTCTGCTGTAAGACATAAAAATACACCACAAAAATTTAATATATACAGCAAACTTATCTAAATAGGTTTCCCAATTCTAAGTATACTCAAGACTATTACGAATAACTTGTATACACATATATCAAGTCTACATATGTCAATTAATCTCAGCGCTGTGCATTCTGTTGCTTAATATTCATGAAATCTATCAGGCATATTAATTTCACATACTCAAACTAGAAATTTCTATAAGGATATGTGTGAGAATTTACATAAATTCTATACATCTAATTACTCTAAGAACAACCATCACGGTATACTTGTAAACAAATCTAGCGAAAAATTATCCTCAGATGTCAGCTTTTCAGTTACACTTATACGATATACATATCAAAGTTAAAAAAATAAGGTAGCTTTATCACAAGCGGAAGATAAACCCTATTTTATACCTATAATCGAACATACACCTGAAGCTATCATAATTTGACTTTGTTAGAAGGATTTTATGACAATTAAAACATGTAACTAACCTGTTCGCATAAAACAAATACAACCTTCAAGTTGCAGTACAAGAACTTCCCTAACCCAATGGGCTATATCACTCATTCAATCAGTTAAAGACTATCCTTATAAAATATGTTTTATTTATTCATAGGGTTGCAGCATTAAGCTAAGTTACATTTTAATTTATTCTAATGATATTAAAATCTTTTACCTACTTAATATACCCTGGTGTCTTATATATAAACTTACATATATTTACATACTTTTACATTTTATATCTATTATTTTATTATATTAGTCTTATTTATATGCATCGCTGAACCACATAGCTACTTCTTTATTATTACAGTAGTAACAAGAAATTTTTTCTAGGTGCAGGACCATTTATAACATCGCCTTCTTGATTATTGTAATCCTCAGTACAGAACAAATATTTTTTATTTCAGAGTCTTGTTGTAGTGCTTTTGGGAGTTTATGATAAATCAAAACTATTTCATCACTACAGGGGACAATTATTTCTTTAGATAATCCAACAAGTTCTTCTCTAGTCATATCTTTTAAACATTTTTTCAAAGCAAAGGCTTTCACTGAATTTAAAATCCCCTCCATATTTTCAGCATATATAACTACCATTTTTTCACTTTCAAATTTTAGATATATACAACCGCAAACCATTAAATTAAATTTCTATAATTTTTTTTAAAAGATTTCCAAATTTTACAAGTCTTCATAAATTTCAGAAGAAAAAAACTAACAGTGAACAACCTAAGATCTTGACTTTATACTTGATTTTTCGTCATGCGTAAACTAAAAATTTAAATGCCTAGTCTTGTAAAAGACTTGCTGTAACAAGCTGAACCCTATTTCTTTTTGCTTTCGAGGCTTATATCTCGTATTCTTTCACATATCCTAGACTGTTAGGTTTTTCCCTACAAGAATTATCCTTGGTTTTTTAATACAAATGAAGCAAATCACCCCTTATTGTGGGCGACTACGTAGTAGACACATCTCTGTGAAATTGGAAAACATATGTCTTTTTGCATTCTTTTTGAAAGAAGATTTGAACGGGTATATCTATAAATTTGAGCACCTAACAAGAGCCACAGTTATACAAAATTTAAGTATCTTCATAAACATCAGAAAAACTAACAATGAACTAAGATTTTTGCATTATATATATGATTTTTCCATAATGCGTAGTAGTGTAAAAGAATTGCTGTAACAAGTTGAGTCCTATTTCTCTTTGCTTCATAGGATTATAAATTATATTTATTCAAATATCGTAGACCTTTAGATTTTTCTTTACAAGAAATATCATTAGTCTTTTATTGCAAATGAAACTACCTATCCCTCATTGTGTGCGAATACATAGCAGACACATCTCTGTAAGTTTGAAAAACACATGTTCTTTTATCGGAAGAGGATATGAATGAATATATATCTATATATTAGAACGCTTAACAGATTTTGAAGTTACATGAAATGTATATGTATTCTTTTGGTGGTAGTAATTCTCTACCTGAAGAAAACTCCGAGTCTTATAACAGCATAGATCCACACCTATGGTTACATATAACATTTTAAAATAGTCTTTTCTAATCCTTAAGTCCATAAATGTCTGTAAAAAAGTTATTTCCGATCGCATCTTTGTCTAGACTCGTCACTAACTATATATTATCGCCCTACAGGCAACAATGCGTTGTTAGAATTTTAAAAGCCATAAAACATATCCATTGTGCTGACTATTAAGTTGAGCTCTATTACCAGAACTATTATAATTATAGATACTTATTTAATCCACTAACCACATGCAATTATTAAGTTTATAAATTCATAGAAATATAGTGATGTAACTTATATTATGTAAAATTTGTAAGATCTAGCTATTGTAAAGCTTTTATATAATATTATAATAATATTTTTAATATCAACACCATAATTCATACCCATTCAAAAGACGGAAGACACTTATCAATCGAGGATACTGAAGACATTTTTTATATTTTATGTGTACTCTAAGCCTTCTCACAGTACAAATCTAATATCTACGGTTGCATTTGAAATTTGTAAAAGCCTAGGTCTTCAGGACATTTAAACAAACAAAATGAAACTTGGCCTAAAATGTTTAATTAGTGATAGTATCCATATATAGTTTGAATGTTATGAAGATTACTTAACTCATGATATATTTAACCCCTATTGTAATCTTTATATATTTGACGAAGAGATCTTTGCTATTACACTATAATTCTGTAACTAGTCTGCGATAACAAACATGTAGCTATTCAAAGATTTCTGATATATCAAAGCAGTTGAGTGAACCCCATATTCCAATATCCAAGTAGTTCGACTGCTGAAAATACCTTGTTTAATTATATAAAATATGCAACTTGTATAAAAATGACTGTTGAAAATGAAGTTTCAACATCAAACTCTGAACCATTTCCAACAAAATGGGGATTCTCAGATTATATGGATAATGTACATCCGAGTTATGAACAAGCAATGGCTAGAAAAAATACTGAATTAATGAAGTCTCACTCACCGTGGAAGATATACTAATTAAATTACCCACAAGAATCAATCCTACCCGAGATCTTGCTGTACACATATAGATTTGAAATGATAATAAACGATTTAGGAGTCGTTTAACTAAAACTGGGCACTTTTTAGATTCACTTACAAGCTTGGTACAGTATAACTATTCTCATCACCCCCACATAAACTAATTGGTTTTTCTTCGTTTGGTTTTGGCTACCGAGGGAAAGATTATGACAAAAAGTGAGGTGTCCTATAATGCGATGGATGCAGTAACAAAATTTAATCAATCACTCAACTTGCCTGTAAGTTTTTAAGTAATAGTTAACTTCATACATACATCAAAAATTACTAGTTCTTTAGAGATAACCTCACACACACATATCCTAAAATTAGTCATATTTTTAAACAGATTAATTTTTAATCATGAATACCCTCTTATACTTCTGTACACCCCATGGTTCTGAATGTCTTTTTTGCACGGGGGTGAAGAACTGTATTACTACAATTTGCAGTACTAGAATAAACATTTCAAAGCTATCTAGATGCAAAACCAATAAAAGTGTAATATAATAAGGCTATCTAGACAAGTTTTCAATGCTGAATATATAAGGCTGATATGTGTGACTTTCTGAATGCATATTTTAAGTCTAATATAACAACCATACAATCTCGTCTTACATGTTCTAACTTAAAAATGTGAATTACTAACCGCATGTTATTAGTGGTCTTACATATTTATACGAACATAAACTAAACCAACCCACACCAACCCGAACTAAACCACTATTGCTAGGTTTAATTTATTATTGCTAAAATATTTGATAGAAATAGGTATTTACACGAGTTCATATAGGAAAAGAAGTTATATATATATATATATATATATATATATATATATATATATATATATATATATATATATATGTATATATATAACGTGTTGACAGGTTAACAGATATAACGGACAACACAAAAAATCTTCAGACCACAATGAAACTGCTATATCTGCTCTGTGTCAACACGTTAGTTGCATGCCTTAATTATCATACAGTTCTCTTTACAAGTCCAAATCATGGTAGCCTCAAGTGTATAAAGATTACAAATGATTAGGAAAAGTTATTTTATTTAGCTATATACATCTATATGCGAATGTTGCAGTATATACATATATATATATATATATATATATATATATATATATATATATATATATATATATATATATATATATATATATATATATATCTCCTTTTCCTATATGAACTCGTGTAAATACCTATTTCTATCAAATATTTTAGCAATAACAAATTAAACCTAGCAATAGTGGTTTGGTTCGGGTTGGTGTGGGTTGGTTTAGTTCATGTTCGTATAAATATGTAAGACTACTAATAACATGCGGTTAGTAATTCACATTTTTAAGTTTGAACATGTAAGACGAGATTGTATGGCTGTTATATTAGACTTAAAATATGCATTCAGAAAGTTACACATATCAGCCTTATATATTCAGCATTGTAAACTTGTCTAGATAGCCTTATTATATTACACTTTTATTGTTTTTGCATCTAGATAGCTTTGAAATGTTTATTCTAGTACTGCAAATTGTAGTAATACAGTTCTTCACCCGCGTGCAAAAAATACATTCAGAACAATGGGGTGTACAGAAGTATAAGAGGGTATTTATGATTAAAAATTAATCTATTTAAAAATATGACTAATTTTAGGATATGTGTGTGTGAGGTTATCTCTAAAGAACTAGTAATTTTTGATGTATGTATGAAGTTAACCATTACTTAAAAACTTACAAGCAAGTTGAGTGATTGATTAAATTTTGTTACTGCATCCATCGCATTATAGGACACCTCACTTTTTGTCATAATCTTTCCCTCGGTAGCCAAAACCAAACGAGGAAAAACCAATTAGTTTATGTGGGGGTGATGAGAATAGTTATACTGTACCAAGCTTGTAAGTGAATCTAAAAAGTGCCCAGTTTTAGTTAAACGACTCCTAAATCTTTTATTATCATTTCAAATCTATATGTGCACAGCAAAATCTCGGGTAGGATTGATTCTTGTGGGTAATTTAATTAGTATATCTTCCACGGTGAGTGGGACTTCATTAATTCAGTATTTTTTCTAGCCATTGCTTGTTCATAACTCGAACGTACATTATCCATATAACCTGAGAATCCCCATTTTGTTGGAAATGGTTCAGAGTTTGATGTTGAAACTTCATTTTCAACAGTCATTTTTATACAAGTTGCATATTTTATATAATTAAACCAGGTATTTTCAGCAGTCGAACTACTTGGATATTAGGATATGGGGTTCACTCAACTGCTTTGATATATCAGAAATCTTTGAATAGCTACATGTTTGTTATCGCAGACTAGTTACAGAATTATAGTGTAATAGCAAAGATCTCTTCTTCAAATATATAAAGATTACAATAGGGGTTAAATATATCATGAGTTAAGTAATCTTCATAACATTTAAACTATATATGGATACTATCACTAATTAAACATTTTAGGCCAAGTTTCATTTTGTTTGTTTAAATGTCCTAAAGACCTAGGCTTTTATAAATTTCAAATGCAACCGTAGATATTAGATTTGTACTGTGAGAAGGCTTAGAGTACACATAAAATATAAAAAATGTCTTCAGTATCCTCGATTGATAAGTGTCTTCCGTCTTTTGAATGGGTATGAATTATGGTGTTGATATTAAAAATATTATTATAATATTATATAAAAGCTTTACAATAGCTAGATCTTACAAATTTTACATAATATAAGTTACATCACTATATTTCTATGAATTTATAAACTCACTAATAGCATGTGGTTAGTGGATTAAATAAGTATGTATAATAATAATAGTTCTGGTAATAGAGCTCAACTTAATAGTCAGCACAATGGATATGTTTTATGGCTCTTAAAATTCTAACAACGCATTGTTGCCTGTAGGGCGATAATATATAGTTAGTGACGAGTCTAGACAAAGATGCGATCGGAAATAACTTTTTTACAGACATTTATGGACTTAAGGATTAGGAAAGACTATTTTAAAATGTTATATGTAACCATAGGTGTTGATCTATGCTGTTATAAGACTCGGAGTTTTCTTCAGGTAGAGAATTACTACCACCAAAAGAATACATATACATTTCATGTAACTTCAAAATCTGTTAAGCGTTCTAATATATAGATATATATTCATTCATATCCTCTTCCGATAATAGAACATGTGTTTTTCAAGCTTACAGAGATGTGTCTGCTATGTATTCGCACACAATGAGGGATAGGTAGTTTCATTTGCAATAAAAGACTAATGATATTTCTTGTAAAGAAAAATCTAAAGGTCTACGATATTTGAATAAATATAATTTATAATCCTATGAAGCAAAGAGAAATAGGACTCAACTTGTTACAGCAATTCTTTTACACTACTACGCATTATGGAAAAATCATATATATAATGCAAAAATCTTAGTTCATTGTTAGTTTTTCTGATGTTTATGAAGATACTTAAATTTTGTATAACTGTGGCTCTTGTTAGGTGCTCAAATTTATAGATATACCCGTTCAAATCTTCTTTCAAAAAGAATGCAAAAAGACATATGTTTTCCAATTTCACAGAGATGTGTCTACTACGTAGTCGCCCACAATAAGGGGTGATTTGCTTCATTTGTATTAAAAAACCAAGGATATTTCTTGTAGAGAAAAACCTAACAGTCTAGGATATGTGAAAGAATACGAGATATAAGCCTCGAAAGTAAAAAGAAATAGAGTTCAGCTTGTTACAGCAAGTCTTTTACAAGACTAGGCATTTAAATTTTTAGTTTACGCATGACGAAAAATCAAGTATAAAGTCAAGATCTTAAGTTGTTCACTGTTAGTTTTTTTCCTCTGAAATTTATGAAGACTTGTAAAATTTGGAAATCTTTTAAAAAAAATTATAGAAATTTAATTTAATGGTTTGCGGTTGTATATATCTAAAATTTGAAAGTGAAAAAATGGTAGTTATATATGCTGAAAATATGGAGGGGATTTTAAATTCAGTGAAAGCCTTTGCTTTGAAAAAATGTTTAAAAGATATGACTAGAGAAGAACTTGTTGGATTATCTAAAGAAATAATTGTCCCCTGTAGTGATGAAATAGTTTTGATTTATCATAAACTCCCAAAAGCACTACAACAAGACTCTGAAATAAAAAATATTTGTTCTGTACTGAGGATTACAATAATCAAGAAGGCGATGTTATAAATGGTCCTGCACCTAGAAAAAATTTCTTGTTACTACTGTAATAATAAAGAAGTAGCTATGTGGTTCAGCGATGCATATAAATAAGACTAATATAATAAAATAATAGATATAAAATGTAAAAGTATGTAAATATATGTAAGTTTATATATAAGACACCAGGGTATATTAAGTAGGTAAAAGATTTTAATATCATTAGAATAAATTAAAATGTAACTTAGCTTAATGCTGCAACCCTATGAATAAATAAAACATATTTTATAAGGATAGTCTTTAACTGATTGAATGAGTGATATAGCCCATTGGGTTAGGGAAGTTCTTGTACTGCAACTTGAAGGTTGTATTTGTTTTATGCGAACAGGTTAGTTACATGTTTTAATTGTCATAAAATCCTTCTAACAAAGTCAAATTATGATAGCTTCAGGTGTATGTTCGATTATAGGTATAAAATAGGGTTTATCTTCCGCTTGTGATAAAGCTACCTTATTTTTTTAACTTTGATATGTATATCGTATAAGTGTAACTGAAAAGCTGATATCTGAGGATAATTTTTCGCTAGATTTGTTTACAAGTATACCGTGATGGTTGTTCTTAGAGTAATTAGATGTATAGAATTTATGTAAATTCTCACACATATCCTTATAGAAATTTCTAGTTTGAGTATGTGAAATTAATATGCCTGATAGATTTCATGAATATTAAGCAACAGAATGCACAGCGCTGAGATTAATTGACATATGTAGACTTGATATATGTGTATACAAGTTATTCGTAATAGTCTTGAGTATACTTAGAATTGGGAAACCTATTTAGATAAGTTTGCTGTATATATTAAATTTTTGTGGTGTATTTTTATGTCTTACAGCAGAATAGGATTCATTGGAATCATATTTTCATTTAAATGTCTTTATGTAAATTCATAGTAGGAATGTAACATTCATACAATTGAAATCGTATAACAAACTTAATTAAAATCTACATAATTTCCCTCTATTAAACCATAGGCTTCAATGTCCTCGTTTTCATCACCACCTCTCCAATCCTTGTCTTTCTAAAATTCTTTGCAATACTTTTTATCTTATTTTTATTCTAGCCATATTAAGATATTTATTAGTATACAGGAAGATTAGAACCTCATTTGTCTAAATTTTAAAAACTTTTGTTAGTGATTCTTGTTAAATGCACATATCAAAATATATTTTTCAACTTTATTTCATTTAATACAGGAAAAACCTTATTGACCTATACCAACAGGTGTAGTACTAGAACAAAACTAGTCTTTTTAGCTACACTCAAGAGACAAATATACTCACATAACATAAAAATCCCTTCAATACTCTCGATTGATAAATATCTCCCAATCATTTGAGTGAGTGGGGGTTATGATATTAATATTCATTATAATATCGCATAAAGCCTATGTAATAGTTAAATCTTACAAATTCTAGTTAATATATAAGTTACGTTACTATCATGTTTCTATGAATATATAGGACCACAAATAACATGTGATCAGTAAAACAGACTTGTAAAGTGTTAAGATAGTTAGCTGTAAAATCGAATTGTAGTTTTTGGATCAATCAAAAAAAATATAATCGGACTTAGAAACTATAATTCTAGGTGATATGTCAAATTAAATTGAAGAATATCATTCTTGGAGTTGGAAATGTGTGTTGTACTTAAACTGATGGTTTATTGGATCTGCTAGCAAAGGCATGTTTTGATCATTATTCCGGCAGTTATTTAGAAAACTATAAGGATATTTTAGTACTTACTAATGCACATAGAAGAGGCTTTAACCGAAATAAATGGACTAATTCGAACAAAAATATATACCGATATTATCTCAAAGCTTATTTCCACCGAAATGAATTTATTTAAAAAATTCTAATAGAACCTCGCATTCCTTAAAAATATCGAGTCATCGGATCTCAATCAGTAAATGTTACTGGCATTGATATCGTTCATAAGGATAACATCGTCATCTTCCATTATAAGTAGGTCTCAATGGTTTCATTAGCACTCCAGTTGCGATATTTTGCCACTATATTTATGACTTTGACCTCGGCTTTGAAGGATGTATCATCCTCCCCAGAATCGTAGTTGGAACTGTTATAACTGAAAATCAGGGAGAATACTCGATCTAAGTTGAGTTTATAACTAGAATTAGATACACTGTAAACATGTTCAAAACATTCAGTGAACAGTAATATCTATTAATTAACATAAATGGATATAATAATAAACAATATGTAGTTTTATTTGCATACATACTTCATTATGGATGAGAAGATTTGGTTCATCTTCCATCACACCCTAATTATGAAAGTATATACAATTCAATATAAAATTAAATAGTGCTGTGGTACACAAAAAGCATTATAAGAATGGTTCTCTGGAACGAAATGCAAAAAATCATAACAGAAATGAGCTCTAGCATTTAAAAAATTGAAGTTCGTTAACACACATGCACCGATATACTCACATCCATATATATACGTTCATATGCCCACTCATATACATATATACATACACATATATCCATACATTTACGCTCATATGCCCATTCATATACATATATACATACACATGTATACACCCATATGCCCACACATGTATATATGTATATACGTTCACATATCCACTCATATACATATATACATACACATATATCCATACATATACCTTCATATGCCCATTCATATACATACCTACATAAACGCATGTATACACCCATATACTCACACATACATACACCTACATAAGTATACATGCATGTCTACACATATATTCATACATATACATATCCATCTGCATACTTGCATTCATACAAACGTACACACATATATTCATATGAATACATACATACATATAGGCATACATATCCCGATACAGAGGTTTTTTATAAGTTAAAATATTTGGATAAAAGTATATACTATACAAAAATAGAAACGATTTTTTTTTGTTAATATCTAAGAAAGCAAGTGGGTAAATGTGATGAGGCTTAACCCAATTTTTTTTTCGTATTTATGCGCGAAGCCTCGTCCCTTTAGAAATAATTGAAGTGTTTCTAGAAAAAGATACATCCAAAAACCCGATTTGGTAGAGATGATTACAAAAGATCATTCGAAATGGTTCTAAAAATTACTCTATTTTGACTTACAAAACCCGTATTGTTCGAAAAGTTACATAAAATGAGATACAAAGCATTGGAAAACACCCAACATTAATACCATTCAAATAGATGTATATATACAAAGATTTTATAGAATCCATTAAACTGTAAACTTAATCTGTTTTGTTCACTCTTCCCTCAATACTTGAAATATTAATTTAAATTAGAAGAAATAGAAACAACGAAAAGGCGTCATTAGAGAGGGTATATAGATCGGTGATATCAACACCTAGAGCAGAAATCTCAACAGAAGTAGTGATTTAGATATCAATGATATAATTTATATGCGTTCACCTATTATTTCTGATAATGTAACCACATCCCATTAGTGCTTTATGTCTATTAAAATTCTAGCCATTCTTTACACCTGATAAAAAACGTATCTCTGGTGATCGATAGCAAATATGTATGACGTGGTCTAAAAAGTCCACCCAAAAACCATGTTGTCAGATTCCCGTTTTCTTCCGTTCTTATGATTACTTAACTAACACAGATCAAATAAATGCAAAGTCTAAGTTATGTGAGTAAAGCTATTTTAACATTAAGTGTAGTTGTTCAACTCTAAACTTAATCTCTTTGAATCCACAATACTCGAAATATTACTCGATATCAGGTAAAAAAATTGATACAGCAAAAATGTATCATTAATCCTATTAATGTAAGCCATTAATCCTATTCACCTACTTTACCTCTTTTCAAATTCTAATAACGCGTTGTTACCTAACGAGAAGCGATAATATACAGGCACGGTCGAGTCCAGGTAAAGATACATCCGGGATTCTGATTTCGTAGAAATTATTTCAAACGATCATTTAAAACGGACGTAAAATAATAGGTATATATATATATATATATATATATATATATATATATATATATATATATATATATATATATATATGTATATTGCGAAACTCTATTAAAAACTCCGTAAAGACATATTTTGGTTAAAACGTTCATTATCACTTAAAACGACAATAGAACCCAAATATAAAAGCGGCCATAAGAGGTACGCTTTATCCCTTTTAAATTTCTAAAAACTCGCCGAGCGGCAGTAGCCAAGACAAGAGTTAGTCCATCCGGAAATTCGAATACAAAAGACTATTTTAAATGCAGGGTCTAGGTAATATGAATAAAGCTATTTTAACTTTAACTGTAGTTGTTAAATTCTAAACTTAATATCCACAATATTCGAAATAATACATTAAATAAGATAAAATTAAATCAGAACAAAAAGAATTCAATAAAGGAACATATAGAACCCAAAGTCATTACAAATACTTTATCTCTTTTAAAATTCTAACTATACTTGTGACCTAATTCAAAAGGTAGGCATCTATCGGGCGGTCAAAAGCAGGTACAATAAGATCCGAAAATACAATAGAACCTTTCGCCTCGGTAAAGGACGGCAGGTGGTGATGCACCTGGCGATCGATAGCTTGGATTACGTCACCCAAAAGATCCACCCCTGTTCCACCCAGGCGGAGATCCTTATTTTTTAATAGGATTTTTTATGATTATTTAATTAATATAGAGTAATTAATTAGGTAAATTAATTAAAACAATAAAAATAACCCTTCAGCCCATTGTTTTAAGGGAAAAACGGGGTCAGGTTAGGTCGATTTTCGTTAATTAATTAAAAAAATAGCATAGGGCACATGTGTGGCGTTCTGGTGTATCGCCAATCCGGTGGTCCGTGAACTCTCCAATTGCTCCTACTCTTAACGTGTCACTATTCCAATTTTAAACCCATATTGTATATGTTTTATATTGGCTTCACACTTGAAGAATATTCAATCGCCAAGTTGAAATCACCTATAGTAAAAGTAAAAAACCGCGATTTCAATTACAATGACAAAATCGAATCTGATTTTTATTTTCCTTTTAAATATCCAATGCAAGATCCAAAAGTAAACACAAAAATAGTGAACAGTGGCAAATTAAACTCTGGGGTTTAAAATTTTATAACTAAAGAACTTCAAAAAATCACACAAATCACAAAGATATCACAGTCTCCTTCTAGCTAACATTTTTTTGTTTTTCTAATTTCGGACCTAATTTTTGAATTTACGTGGCAATATCGATTTGAAACAAATAGTCTTGAAATATCCTGTATTCTGTAATTCGTACTTTAAAATATGGCCTAATACTAACTTTCAACCTAAGATGGACAATAATATAAACACAACCTAAGAGACAGTATGGAGGACAAGAGAGTATGTATGTGCGTCGTTCAGGGCACTTCGTACTTATCGAACGGTAGACCTGGCAGTATCGTTCACGATGCCTCGTACTGATAAATTCACGACGCTCTTCACGATGACACGTACTATACTTTTGTGGAACTATTCATGGAGCCTCGTACTATTCGACCGACAGCGATATGTTATATATTAGCTGTAATCCAGCATCAATCGGCGGTAGGCGACTTCTTTGTACGCGGTGGTTCTCTACGCGGCCGTGATAAGCTCTGAGTGATAAACACTAACCGTGAGGGGCGGCGACAGTTGTTATGCGCCCTTAATGACTGACAACGGTAGGCAACCTGAGAGAAAAACGCGTTCCTGGCTATTACGGAAATGACAAAAAAAACCTGAGGGTAAAGTCTGTGTGTTTAGGTGAAGGTAGGATGGAAAGAAAGGAACCTACACTGCCCGTGCTTATAAAAGTCTTCGATAATATTGGCCACTAGTGGTAGGATGTAAGAATAACAATAGGTGATAAGAGACCATATGCACACAAGCCTTGCCTCACCTACAATGCTAGACGAGGAGTACGTGATCCAGCAATTGACCCGGGCGGTCCGTTTGGAGTTATTTTCCGGGTGAAGAACGTGCAGGTCTCAGTAAATTAACGGCGTGCGCGGCCTTAAATAGTTTCTCGAACTGCGGTCGTTCGTTCAGTTACTTCCGTGGTCCTACTACGCCGGCGAGCGACAGCGTAGGAAAATCGCGCATACATTACTGTAGAGTCATACTCGGTATTACCATATACGGACGCTCTGATAGACATGAGACAATCTTATTTCTCGACATGGCACGGTAAAATTAATTAAAATCAGTAATATGAAAGCTTCAGATATTCTTTTTCCGCAAAAGCTACATTTTTCCAATGTATCATAAATGAGATATACTTCGGTACGTATTCTCATGTCCCAGAAATCAGTAACTTCCTTACAACCCCTTCCCTGGTCTCTATTGTCGTTACTTGAGTAACACAATGTCTTGGCCTCTGTCTTGTACTGTCCTAAATCAAGCCTCTAAGTTTCACTTATTCTAAGAACAGACTCCTTAAGCGTATTCATTTTCTATATTTTGTTGGCCACATTTCATGTCCCTATGTTAAATAGTTGCTTAGTTTTGACTTCAGGGATTCTTCGCCGGAGATTGGGGGCCCGGTTTCCATGGTATCTGCATGTTCAATCCTCAAATTTTATTATTGATCGTAAATTATACAGGTTTCAGTAACGGCGCTTTAGGACTACTTTCATCTTTTTTTTATCTAACTGGGTTCAAAGAGTAGTTCAAATGTGGTTTCTGGAGTAGCATTCTGAGATCTTCATTATATACAATATACATTTCTCAATTTTTCAAGTATTAACAATCAAATCAGAAGTCATTCAAATAATTTAATAAACTAGACTTTGCAAAAATGCATTAATTCAGATTTGAAAAATTTATTTAGTGAAACTAAAAATATCCCTGAAAATGACCAGGTAAGTCAATGAAACATTTCTTTAGCAATGAAAATGTTAGAGATAATATGCTTCTTAACGTAAGTATTAAATTGTTATAGATCATATTTAGGGTTTAAAGAACACGTTACTCAGAAATTAAAAATGGACTATTGAGCACTAAAAATGTCATATCCTCATAAACAATATTTGAATCAAGATACATAAAAGATCCAATTTCTTTCTTTGGGGGAGAGTGAAACTTCCTTTTCTGAACTGAATTATTTTAATATTGTTATGTTATTGCTGTGTCAAAATGAAAATTTATCCCAAGGAAGAGCGTATTGATATGATTTTCATTCTTGGAGAATGTCATCAAAATTGTTTGGTGGCTTCTCGAGTCTATGCTCAAAGGTTTCCTGAAGGAAATCATTCTAAACCAGCCGTTTTTGTGGGAGTTTTAAACCAGTTTCGGGAAAGAACAGACAGTTATAAAAAACCTGTTTTGTTTTACTATACTTGGTTCGGTGATCGAAAATCTCAATATTAAGCTGAATCATATATCCGAAAATACTGACATTAGCCAAGTAAGTGTTTCAAGGATTCTGAACAAATAAATAATAAAATCCAGTTTTGTCAAGAATTTCACAAAAATTATTTTGACGGTCGAACTGAATTCTGCTTGTGGGTGTTAGATAAAGTGGCAGAAAATGAACACTTTTTGATAATTCGTTATTTAGAGATGAATGTACTTTTAATAATAATGCTTTCGTGAATAGACACAACTTCCATTACTATCCTGATTCAAATCCGCATGAATACAGAGTTATGAGAAACCAGAATATGTGATCGGTTAATGTGTGGGGAGGAACACTGAGCCCATACTTAATTAGACCCTACTTTTTTGAAGGACCTTGAAATGGTTTGGTGTTTCACGATTTTCTTTTACACCAACTTCCAGTGTTATTTGAAGATATCCTTTTAAATATTAGAACAACTATGTGATATTTTGGAACAAAAAAAAAATTAAAAGAAAATTTGAAAAGTATAAACTATGTTATCTTCAGTTATTTTTTTGTACTGAAAACCTCCAAAAACAATGAGAAATCTACGATATCTTCATATACAGTAAATCGTTTTTTAAATTTTTTATGCGTTAGACTTCCCAAAAGGAAGTTTAAATTTTTGGAAAACATTATCATCGCCTGTCCGCAAAAACTGTTTTTATTTAAGTAAATCAAAAGTAGTTCCCCACTGATTTATTAGTTATAAATTATAAATAAATGCGATCTTTTAAATAATAAAAGTGAAAATGTTTAGGTATTCCATTTTTTGGAATATTCTGAAAATCAAAAAATGTTTTTTAATGAGGTGTATCTTTCACAAAATTGGAATATCCTTAAAAAATTGGTAATTTATTAAGTAAAAAAGGATATAAAAATATGGCTGACGGTGACAAATTTGCCTTTACTGATCCCAGAGCCGTTGCCTTTTACATCCAAAATATTGCACTGTATAAATAATAAATGCGTGTATTTTGAAATTTTACTTGCCATTAAAAATTGGTACAAGAGATTCCAAACCCCACAAAATTAACGGGTCCTCCATTTTCATATAATTTCATAAACAATTTTAAATTCTTATTTGCCACTCGTCAACTAAGCCAGGAATAAAACGACTATGACACTCATTAGAACCTATTTAATTCTTTTCAGTTTAGGCATCGAACAATTATTGCAAAAATAGCATTCATTGAATTAATATTTAGTACATCTCTCTTTAATGCGTTCTGTGTTTGTTAGAATCCTACTATACACATATTTCACATAAAAACTACTAATGTTAGACCGTATATCAGTGAGGTTAGTTTATTTGTACTTAATTTTATTTAGATTAATAATAGCATATAAATTGATTCGTGACAACATATTTTTAAATCTAGTATTCCTGTACGAAAACAAATAATAATAATTTATTGAAATTTAAGAATATTTGAATCATTGAATAAATAGTAGATTAATTTTTACGTAATGACTGATATTTTTGAAATCCAACAATATCTCTATATTTGACACAATTTTGAATTTACATTTGTTACAATCATCTTTTATGGAGTCTATTTTTACTTTAATTGAAGCAAAGTGAATGTAATCCATAATAGGACTATTATTGAGGACATGATAGTGTTTTTTCAGTGTGTGTTCTTTTTCTGTTCCATTATTTAATAGCTCCTCGTGCTGTATCCTTTAGCATACGGTCAGCTTTTTTATTGCTCTATAGATATAAGGTCAGTTTGACATTCTCATAAAAACCTTCAAAATAACTTAACTATCTAAGTATATGTTGATATGCCTTCTACTAAAAGTTTTCACGCACGTATGATAGGATCACATAGATTTACGTCAAAAATACTGACGGAAATTCACTCGAAGTGCCATTTCTTGATTGCATTCCATATATTTCAGTTCCTGTACATTATATGGTTTTTGAATCAGTGTGCCAGATGAGTGCTTGAGAAGATGGTTTTAGTTTATTTTGTTTCCATATGCCTCGATCCTTTATGATGACCTCTAATAGTAGTTTGTTTTAGGTATATGGTCCGATCGAATTTCCAACTCAGGACCTCCAATTTTACGTATTAGTATTTTGTAAGAGGCCATTCAAATAAGTCTAGCTAGAAATATTATAGTCGATAGAGTCCAATTCTGGTCTTTTCCTGAATAACCTGTTGTAGGGGACTGCATACGTGATCGGCGACACAAAATTGTTTTCCACAAGCCTTTTCCGATTTGGAGTTGTAAACAGCCACAGGTATTATTACTCATCTGAGAGTGAAGTTCCATCATTTTACAAAGTTCCAGGACCAAGGTCATTAGAAATTAATATTAAGGCACTAAACGCCTATGCAAGTCTTAACCACCTTTAGAGCACCCGGCATCATCTCTTGCAGCTACATTAAACTTATCTTTTGTCGTCTGTGAATCCCAAAACTGAGTATTTCTTTTTGTTAAGTGCTTTCAAAATCATATGCATGACTAGGTTCCAGAATAATGGGGAAAGAACTCTCACCTGCAGACATCCTCCAACGCCTATGCAAGTCTTAACCACCCTTAGAGCACCCGGCATCTTCTCTTGCAGCTACATTAAACTTATCTTTTGTCGTCTGTGAATCCCAAAACTGAGTATTTCTTTCTGTTAAGTGCTTTCAAAACCATATGCATGACTAGGTTCCAGAATCATGGGGAAAGAACCTGTAGACATCCTCCAATCACCTTCACTAACAACATCTCACCCTCTTTTTTCTTTAAATATAAACTTCCTTTAGGTAGATGTAAGATTTAATTATTATTCACATCAGTAAATCATTTTCTGCCTTTGTCTTGATAAAGGTAGAATTGTAACCCCTATTCGTTATGTATAAATTATTTGCCAAAATAAAATGAACCATTAACTCAGCTCTTTGGTAGGTGTTGGAGCTTTTGATGGATACTGGCGTCACTCAATGATTAGCTTTGATTTTTCTCCTCCACATCTCACACCATATTTACCGTTGCTCTTTGTGGTTGTAATTCAGAATCATGAGGAGAATATCCTAATCAAATTGATGTATACCTCGGCACTTCCCCATATAATGTAATTCTTTTGTCAAAATATCTCTGAAAATATAATATACTGAGGAGCATTTTGGGATGTTTTTTTCATTAGCATTATACAGGTCTTTGGTTGGACAGATGTTCTGCAGTGTATGAACTTACCTTTAACTCTTGAGAAATCGTTAATTTTCCCCTAATAAATTCACGGTTCTTGAATGAGAATGATGCCATAGTTTTGTACCAAGAAATAGACGGGTTTTGTATTTCAGTGTATGTTTTTATTAAAATCGGCCAAGCGCTTTCGGTCTAACAGACCATCCTCAGGGCTCAGACCTCGTCAAAGGGCACACCTTAACCCTGCCAGTATGAGAGCAGTCGCCAGCCGTAGCCTCCACACAGAACAAATGGGTGGCATAACCTCACTCTTTGGATTTTTATTAAAGAGGTTTATTGTTTAACAGTGTTGATGTACTACTATGTTGAATGTTTTGTTTTAATTTTAATTTGTGACAAAGTTTTTTAAAAGTTTTTTAATTGTGTACAATTTGTTCTGTGTGGAGGCTACGGCTGGCGACTGCTCTCATACTGGCAGGGTTAAGGTGTGCCCTTTGACGAGGTCTGAGCCCTGAGGATGGTCTGTTAGACCGAAAGCGCTTGGCCGATTTTAATAAAAACATACACTGAAATACAAAACCCGTCTATTTCTTGATTTCTTCGGTGTACAACCTGTTAATAACTTATAGTTTTGTACCACCTTGCACAAGGCAGCCGAAGTAGCTCTGCTATGATGGAGATGACCTGTACCTCCCTCACTTTTTTACTCGTCATTCATTATAACTACGTACCTGTTTGTAAAATTCCTTGAACTTCCCTCACGCTTTAAACGACATCTATCGAGAAGATTGTAGTTTGTCCCTTTTCGTCTGTTTCCCCGCTCAAGTTTAACCAGTTACTCGTTTTTAAACCTGAGTTTTGAATTCCAAGCTGAAGTCTAATTTTTCTACCTCTTTTGTCTCTAGTATCTAAATGAGTACTTTGAGCCTTTTAGGGATATGTTTGGATTTGACTATATTTTACCTCTTCCCATACCACTCCTAACTTAGCAACAGTTTATTGCAGTCAGGATTTGGTATCGGCGTTTGCAGATGTGATATATCATATAAGTCCTTGGTACCAATTACCTTCAGATTTCTCTCTCTCTCTCTCTCTCGCTCTCGCTCTCGCTCTCGCTCTCGCTCTCTCGCTCTCTCGCTCTCTCGCTCTCGCTCTCTCTCGCTCTCTCTCGCTCTCTCTCGCTCTCTCTCGCTCTCTCTCGCTCTCTCTCTCGCTCTCTCTCGCTCTCTCTCGCTCTCTCTCTCGCGCTCTCTCTCTCTCCCTCTCTCTCGCTCTCGCTCTCTCATGGGGTTCGTTTTCGTCTTGTCGTCTATTTTTATTTGAATAGTTGTATTTTTGTATATGTTCTTTATGATGTTTATGTATCTTGGTATCTTGAATCGATTCTTGCGTTTTCTAAGGATTATAATACTGCCCATATTTTGACGGAGTCGAATGCCTTCTGGAAATCTACAAAAGCCATATTGAGCGGTACGTTATATTTGGTGCACTTCTCAATTAGTGTTCTTATGGTGTGTAGGTGATCTGTGGTGCTAAAGTGTTTTCTGAATCCTGCTTGTTCGACAGGTTGGGAAAAATCGAGTTTGTTTGTTATGCGGTACCTAAGCATGAGTAACCTTATTGCCAGAGCAATAAGATTTTAAAAATAATCCCAGACCTATTTTGATGTTATTTGATGACATATAAGCTTTTTCAGCGCTGCCTAACCGTCGGGGAATATTAAATCGGTCCTGCTCCTGTAACCTCGCGTCAGATTCTCTCGATAACAGGTATCAATAGCATGTATTTCTGCCTCGAATACCGTGGTGAATTGCTCCAGTACTTCACTTATGTTAAGTCTGGGTGTGGCTCCGTGTATTCCGTCCCTATAGCCAGTTTTGGATCCATCTGTAAACCAGTGATCAATCAGGCCCCGCCTTCCAATCAGTCTGAATGGTATAGAGCCTATCAAAATTATAGATTCTGGGCATGGTGTCACTGCTCATGGCCAACAATGAGTTCGTTACCATGCGTTTGATACTGCTGTATCCAGGGGCAGGTCCAATCCACCAGATCTTATTTTGTTTAAGCGTCTATGCTCTTACCCTCGCCTCAGCCTTAATTATTATGTCATGGAATTCTGATAACATTTTGAAATGCTTCCCCACGATGAGTATGACTAGATTGTCAGCATATCCCTGGATATTATATCATTCGTCGTTAAGGTTTACTAGAAGTTCGTCAACCACCAGATTCCACAAAGGGGAAGATAGAACCCTCATCCGTGGGCGGCCTTCAGCTACCCACACGATTTTCTCCAACAGATTTGGTTATACTTGTCTTTCTTGTATTATGTTTTGTATCCACCGGGGATAATATACATCCCGGCGAACGCCCTTTTTTATTTCTACTTCCTCACAATCGTCCATCTATTCCTATTGAGGTTCTTCGTTGCCAATATAAGTTCTGCATTACCCGAACGTTTGCAAATATAGGCTCTTTTCATTGCAAATAAAGGCTTACGTCTAATTTTTTGTATATTCGACCATCAATATTCTTCAAAAACATCTTTATAGCATTGCTCATTAAACTGATAGTTCTGAACTCGGTACCTTCTTTGGCATTTAGTTTCTCTGACAAGGCAATGAAAGAAGACTTTAAACCAATCTATTGGTATCCTACCAATATTATGATTTTAACTGAACTTAAAACTCCTTCACAATAACACAATTATTTGCCTTTTTGAAGATAAATAACTTTACCAATAAAGTGGCTATTATAATTTTGAGTTTTATACACTAAAAGTCTTCGGCCATTACGCAAGTTTTAATGCCATAAATTTCACTGTATAAGCTTCATTAGTAAGGTTCTACGAGTACCATAGGATGATCAGGGCTCACCTAAAATACAAAACAAAGACATATATAATGTAACCAATTTTATGTGCTAGTTTTTTTATGTTTTGTGAAAGTGTGTAGGTAAAAATGACATATGCATCCAATTCATTTGTTGTTATGGCCGAAGACTTTTAGGTACACAAATTCTTATTTATTTGGTATAAATCTGATAAAAGTCTCTTTTTTTTTCAGCAACTTTTGCAGTTTTAAGAACCGTAATGTTTGTAGACCTATTTGGTATAGAAAATCTTACAAATTGTTTTGGTCTAAATATGGTAGTTCAATCAGCAGCTGCATTTTCTGCAATACCATTAGCCAATTCTCTTTACCGATATCAAGAAAGTTTTGAAATTCCTTTTATTTTTACAGGAGTTGCCATTATATTAAGTGCTATTTTACTAATTCCCTTGAGGTGGTTATTAAATTTTGAACAAAAATATACAAAAAAAAGTTCCGTTTGAAAGTTAAGGTGTAAAATGTATATTTATAATTTATTAGGTATAACATTGTTTTTCTATATTATATACTAATGTGAAATACTGTTACGCTAATTCTCTGGAAGCTCTTGCTGAATACAATATAATTTTACGATATTGTTTTTTTCAGAAAGTCTGGAGAAATTGTCTGTAAACCACTACCATCATCTAACTAATGTGATGTAGTGTGATTGAATTGTTTGCGTAATAAAAGTTCTCACAACAGCTATCCCAAGACTTGTTTTTATTTGATTTTCAGTGCGTCAGTATCCATGACTATTTGGCGTCTAGTATGTACTTACATAATTCAGTTTTATTAATTAGATTACATTAATTTAAAAATTTAAGCGCTATCCCATGAAATTATTCTATATACGGGATGTTCCACGTCAACGGGGAGTGTTAGCGCATTAATACGCAGTTTCAAACGCCTTATTGTCTTCTGAAAATTTTCCAAATGACGGGGAAAATGGAGTTTGTTTTCAGCGAAACAGCCTTATAATCAGACAAATGCTACCGCTAACAAAAACTTGATAGAAAACATGTGTGATAGAGGTTCAAGTGTTCGTATTGATGCTCACTTTCAAACGTCGTTTTGCTCATTTAAATTTTACAAAATGACCGTTACGAAATGGTACGGTATAGAGTCATATTATAATATTATCAGCAAAACGTAGATGTAGAATAATGAAATATATGCTTCTGGACTACAAATGTTCGCACTTTCAAACGTCGTTTAGCTCTTTGAAACTTTTCAAAATGGTTGCATGATAATGGGGCAGTTTTTAGCGAATTCTCAGATAACTCGGGCCTATCAACAAAAATTAATGGATTTAAAGTATATACACCCCAAAAGGGTTCTTTTTGATAACAAAAAATTTTGTTCTTTTAAGGTAATATATACAGATTAGATTAAATTTAAGATGTTACAGTAGATGTTTCTAAGTTGATTATTATCAGATTTGTAAACAATTTACACTCATTTTCCTAAGGATCCAACAACTTCGACACAAAAGAAGTACAATCACATTATAAAACAAACAAAAATTAAAAACGAAATAGACGAACAAACAGCAAAATATCTTACAATTTACAGTTCATCCTTAGCTAAACTTTATTGCTTGCCACAGACACACAAGCCGGAGGTTCAACTGCGACCCACTGTGAGTTCAATAAATTCGACTACATATACCTTGTCAAAATATTTGTCAGATATTCCAAAAAATGCATTTAAAGATCAAAATGACTACAACATCAAAGACACGTTTACGTTCGTTAATAACATTAACGGACTCATACTACCTCCAAACTATGTACTAACTTCTTTAGATGTTGTCTCACTGTTTACAAACATTCCTTTTGACTTAATAACAAGCATCTTAAATTCAAAGTGGACAATTATCGAACAACAAGCCACTTTATCTAAAGATAATTTCCTAAAACTAATCAATTTCATATTTAACAATACATATTTTATTTTTAACCAAATATTTTATAAGCAGATTTATGGCACACCTATGGGTTCTCCAATAAGTCCAATTCTGGCAACGATTGTTTTGGACCATTTACTAGACAATGTAATACCGACTTTGCCGTTTCAGTTACCTTTTATAAACAAATATGTTGACGATTTGATTTGCGCGGTTCCTTCCGACAAGATTCATATTTTTTTGGATACATTTAACTCATTCCATGACAGACTCCAATTTACCATAGAATTGAAAAAAGAAAACAGTGTCCAGTTTTTAGACACAAAAGTAATTCGAATGTCGGGCAATAGAATAATTCTTGATTCGTATATGAAACCGACTGCATCCGGTAGATTTTTGAATTATTTCTTAAATCATCCAAAAACTCAAAAATTTAACACAGTTATCGCCATGAAGAACAGGATTGTCCATATTAGCGATGAAACTTTTATAAAGGATAATTTGAGGGAGCTTTTTAACATCTTCTTAAATAATGGTTAACCCAGACACATCCTCAACAAACTTATATACAATTCCAACATATACCAGGGCCCAATTGAAGATTCGCCAATACAATATAAATATAAAAAGTTACCATACTTAGACAAACTCACACAATCCATTACGTCACTGTTCAAAAGTTTTCCTGAGATAAAAATAGCTAATTACAACATAATAAAAACTGGTAACTTATTCTCTAAAGGGAAAGACAGAACACCGGTGTTAATGAACAATAATGTAATTTATAAGATGTCTTGTTTATGTTGCCAGGGTTGTTACGTAGGTCAAGCTGGACAGTGGCTCAAACAGCGGGTTACCCAACACAAAAGCGATTAATAATGGGGAATCCTCTATTCCCTCTTTTAGCAGACGTCTTCCTGGACAACTTGGAAGATGCATGAATTCCGAGATTGATTTCTGAGAGCAAGATAATTTACTAGCTCGTTATATGGATGACTGTTTTACAATTATTCTGGGCAATGAACAACGGGCTATTGATATTCTAAATAGTCTGAAATCTCTGCATCCTGCTCTAAAATTTACCTTAGAAATATAAACTGAAAACAAACTTAATTTCTTAGATTTAACTATCAAAAAAGAACAATAATTCTCTCAGTTTTAAAATTTTTCGAAAACCCACCCAAACAGACCATATAATTCTTTCTAATTCTAACCACCATTTACAACATAAAATGGCCTCAATTAACTGCTATATTAACAGATTGCTCAACATTCCCATGTCAGCAGAGGATTACAACAACGAGGTCAATATTCTGAAACAAATTGCCGTTAACAATGGGTATGAGCATACAGTTATTGACAAATATATACAGAAAATTAAAAACAAGAAGGAACCCAAATAAGCTTACAGCTCGACTCCTCACAATAAAAATCAGCTGGGAAAATCTGTCTTACTCTCGTACTTAGGTCACTTCGCTTAATAAATAGCACGGACTCTAACAAACTACACTCAAAATGTGAAGATTTTATTTAAGAGTATAAATCAACTCAGTTCCCATTTTGTCAGTAACAAACAATTGATATCTCGTATCCAAAAAATTGGAGTCTATCAGCTTTCTTGCCCAGATTGCCCTTCAACATACACAGGAAAAATTATTAGACCATTAGCAGTCCGAATTAGAGAACATATTAACAAACCTCAAGCCTCTGTGTTTGGTCACCATATTAGTTTTACCAAACAGTTTCTCTTCAACTCATAATAAAATCTTATATCACTCCAGGGGTAATAACTCTAAAACCTTGGATTACAGAGAGGATATTGAGATATGCAGGGAGATAAGAAGAAACTCCAACCATTGCCTCAATGAAAGAATCAACAACGTAAATGACCGCAACCTCATTTTCAAACTTTTTCCTTAAAATCATTAAATGATTTAAACTCTGAGAGTTGTGATTGCGTGGGGTGCAATCTTATAATAATTTTGATCACTTTTATGAGTTTCATATATTTCGTTCTAAATATATTAATAGTTAACATATTCCAACAAATTTTAACTACGCCAATGTTCGTGTATTTTATTGCTTTTTCACAAAAATGAAAATTATTTCACGCCACTGAACCCAAGTGTTCTAATTATATCATAGAATAGCCGATAACAGTAATACTGTAGATTAATAAACTCTTACTGCACTTCCTTTTTGCCCTTTTTTTTCAATTATTGATATGAAATGTAATATACAAGAAATTAAAGAACTCATACAGAGAATTTCTACTCAGGCTCACACATAGTTGAATATATTTTCTAATTTTTGAACAATTTTTATTGCTTTGTTATGTTACGACTGTGTGTGGCATAACCTCACTTGTGTCTTTTAAGTTGTTAATGGTAAAGTTGATTGTTTTAATAGTATTAAGGTATACATTGTTCTGAACGTTTTAATTTTAATTTGGAATAGATTTTTTAATTGTATACTTGATTTGTACTGTGTAGAGGCTGCGCTGGCGTTGGAGACTCTTCTCCAAATGACATGGTTGAGGTGTGCCCTTTGACGAGTGAATGTGGTTGGTCAGTACTGAGAAAGCTATTTGCGGACCGTATTCTCTTGTTTCTAGGGTCTGAGCACTGAAAATGGCCTAAATAAGACCGAAAGCGCTTGGCTGATAATTTAAAATATACACTGAAATACACAATCTCTCCTTTTATTCATTAAACTGCCCTAATGGCCCCTTGGCAACTTACATTACTAAGAGGCTTATACTAGCATACAATACAGATAATAATTTTTATGTCAGGGATTCCTTTTCTTTTAATGAATTCATTAAAAGTCGCCAACTACCAGATAACTATGTCATTGTGAGTTTTGATGTTGTTTCTCTTTTTACCAATTTACCACTAGACCTAACAAGTCTTAAGGACCACTGGAACAACATATCTAATTTTTGTACAATGGATTTGGGCATTTTCGAAAAGGTTCTCACTTTTATTTTTGATTTTAACTATTTTGTGTTTGAAAACTCATACTACAAGCAAATCTTTGGAACCCCTATGGGGAGTGAATTATCACCAATATTAGTCAATTATGTCTTGGATAATCTTATAGAAGACTGCTTAAAATACCTATCTTTTTATATTCCTTTTGTAAAGAGGCACGCGACGATCTCATTTTGGCCCTTCCTGCACATAGAATAGATAAAACCTTGGAGATGTTTAACTCATACAATTTCCATTTCCAGTTGACGGTCGAGAAGGAAGACTTATCACACAGCATACCATTCCTTGACATGTTGTTAAGATACATAGAAACCAACCTTCTAAAAACCTGTTGGTACAGAAAGCCTTTGTACCCGAATAGATTTATAAACTTTCAATCTTACCACCTTACGAAAATGAAAATTAATCCCATACTAGAAATGAAAAGGAGGGCAATTAAACTTACCCATCCAGACTTTAGAAATAACAGTTTGCAACTACTTAAAACAATTGTCTTACAGGATTCATATCCACTTTCTATGATCAATAAATTTGTATACAGCACACAATATGACTTACCAGAGAACATTTTTGAAAGAGTAAGCCAACCCTCTTTGATACATACACAACCTACTCAATTACCACAACCAGGTGCAGACAACAACGGGGTAGAGCATTCTATCTACATCTCGCTTCCCTACATTGAAAATTTAAATCCCAGACTGAGAAAGGTTCTCCAAAATATAACCTCTACTAAAATTGCAACTAAACAAATTAAAACAATTGTGTTAATTTATTCTAGAACTAAAACACCTATCTCACTGAAAGAAAACTGGAACATTATCTATAAGATCCTATGCCTAAATTATGACCAAGTGTATATAGGCCAATTGCAACAGAGGAGTGATTCCTGGTGGTATTGCAGAGCATGTACTAAACCAGGGTCATTTAATGAACTTTGAGAGAACGAAAATCCTAGCAAAAGAAAGTAATTTCCATAAAAGAGTCTTTCTAGACATGGTTCACATAAGCAACGGACCACTTTGTATGAACAAGGGAGGAGACATAGAAAGCGTAATTTATAGTTACATATTACAATTAGAAAGCAATGGAAATCGGTCCCCCACTGTTCAATTTTCTCAGTCATATATTTTTTAACCACTGTTCTGAATGTAATTATCACGCTGTCTAACTGGGTGTGTAGGTTGCCGTTCTTGACATTAAAATAGCGTTTTGCTTTGACTGTTATTACAGTTTCTAGTCATAATTTTCATTTTTCGTTATCTTGTCGCTTAATAGCATAATATTTTTCAAGAACGGTTACCTCCGTTCCCAGATCGATTATTTGTTCTTGGACGGTGTAACCTGTACCTATTAAAACGGGCTTTCAACTGTCAAAAATCAAACTAATTCTCAAATTAAAATGTCGTTTCAACGATGTCTACGTGTTTTAAAAATAATTTTCTGAATTAATCAAATTAATTTTGCCGTTTAAAATAATCTTTTCATGTTATGTGATCTTATTGTTAAGTGATAATGACTGTTGAACAAGACCTGGCATTTTTTATATACTCACTTTGGTAGATCTTTTTCTTTATTTTTATTCTTAGTAATAGAATTAAAGAAGGTTATTTTCTCTCTTGTAGAAGTCCCGAGGAAGGGAATAAGATTTCTCGAAAGCTAGACTAACAAAAAAGAGTTTTCTTTTCGGGCCAACCATCCTTTTGACTGCAGCCCCACAAAAGTGCCTTAAACTTCTCGGTTTAGATGGTTTTTTTTCTATATATATATATATATATATATATATATATATATATATATATATATATATATATATATATATATATATATATATAAATCTAAGTCGAGCAGCCGTTGAGGAAGCATCACTTAAAAATGCCAGCTGAGATGTTGACGAAACGTCGTGAAGATATTTCTATTGACGAACGGATTGACAAACGGAAAAACATCAGTACACATTCCACCATCCGTGAAAAACCTACGATACAACATATATATATATATATATATATATATATATATATATATATATATATATATAATTAGAACACTGTTTTCATTGAAATTAATGCAAAAGTTTTTACTACTTAATTTTTATGAATTACCAGATTTGTTAAATTCACAAAAACAATATCATTAACGTCAAGTGCTAACGTACCGAGAGACGTCAAAGTTACTATCGATAAATGTTAACTATGACATAAGTATAGAGGAATTATAAATATCAGCTTTCACTAGTGGTTTCCAGTTTTAAACTTAATATTTTTGGGAATCCTAAATTTGTATAAATAAAAGAATAAATGGTAAATATACAAAACATTAATGATTTTTCAATCTAAATTAAGCAAAAATCAAAATTATCTGAATAAAAATAATCAATTATACCCTGATCCCTACAGGTATAAATAGGTCGGTATGCTTATGCTCAAAAATAGTGCATTGAGCACCAGTCACTTTTTTTTATAATTTTACCTAATAATATCAGTGGGGGCTGGTGCATTAAAAAAGGAGGGGTTGCAATTTCAATGGAATATTAAAAACATAGATATGTGTAAAACTTGCCATAGGCACCGGTGTATCAAAAAATAAAAGTCTTTTAAAATTGAGTTAATATGAAACAAAGCAGTATATTTTAAATAACTAAACATAAAGATGGTAGCAAATTTTAAAAATATAGCAGTCAAAAAAATTGCACTTATACCTAACTGTGTGAATCATTTGTAAAAAAATCCATAGGCCTATCTTTGGTATTATAAAACTTATCAATAACCCGCTGATTGAAATCATGTATGCTTTCGATAAGATCCCTTTCTGTAGAAAGCATTGCCAAAGCAGAAAGTCTTTCTTGGCTTATAGTAGCCCGTAAAAACGTTTTTATCCGTTTGAGAGTAGAAAAGCACCGTTCTGCTTCAGCCGATGCCATCGAAATAGCAATAAAAATTTTAAAAAGTTTTAGAACTTCGCTAAATGTCTCACTCAGCTCGATGTTTTGCAAAAGTCATGAAGTACAAGAAGTCCCAAAATTGATCTTGATTCTTCAGTTTCTTATACAACGGTCAGTTCTGTATGGAGTTTTGGTTCGATAAAAAAGGAGTAAATTTGATTTTTTGTTCAGAAAAAATGTACTATATTCGACATACTGTTCCGAAAAAAAGGCGTGGCTACTACCAGGTGACCTATAAAGGTAAATCGTTATTTTGATTGACAAATAATTCTATCACAAACTTCTGTTTGTTTCCTGAAAAAACTCCGCAGAATCATCTAGCTTGCGTCATTTTGAAGTAGATGGAGATGGCTCAACGTCATTTAAGGTAATATTATTTCTAGTCTCTGTTCATTTTGATTCAAATTATAATATATTTTTATTTGTGACCACAGCGTCAATTTGTTTTGTGTGAAACTTACCAAATAACAAATGAACTTGAAGCATTATTTTGTAAAATAAGTTTAACCATGAAAGGAAATTCTTACTTTTGCGAATTTTAACATACCCTGATGATTGATTCGTGGTACTAACGTTTATACTATCATCTAAGATTTTTCCCATTGTCTCTAGAATGCTGTTTTTGTATTCGAATACGGTACAAACAACTCTAAAATTTAAAGTCCATCTTGTTGGGGCCGAACGAGGTAAACGTTTGTTAATACTTACAAGATTTAGTCTTGCGGTTCTTTGAGGACTATATGAAAAAAATGCGGACATTTAAATTATCGGATGCAGCGTTTAACATTACCAAATTTAATTGATGTACATAACAATGCACGTAAGCAGTATGTTCATAGGTTTTTTTATAATTGCTTGCACCCTATTCTACGAGCCGCTCATGACTGAGGCACTATCGTATGTTTGCCAAATGAGTTGGTTTTTGTTACCTTTGATACAAGACAAAGTTTTTGCGTCATGTTCTAAAGACATTAAAAAATCCCAAAATCGCTCAACCGGCTTGCCCCGTACAATGTATCTAAAGACAATTGTTATTTAAAAGATATTTGATACATCACTAGTTTCGTCAGCTGTTATAGACAGATAACACTGAGCAATAGCCAAAATGTTATCGACTAAATCTTACCATTTTTGGTGTGCTAAAACCGAAACTAAACTTATCTTTTTACTATTAGTTCAAGTTTTAGAGATACATGATGTCATGTCTCCCTTTATATTAACAATGTAACCTCAAGAATGCACGTGGTATATTTGTATTGCTATTAAAAAACTTGTTCTTGAAAATTACAACCAAGTTTTTAAATTCACTGACATTTTGTGTTCAGCGCCCTAAAATTAACAAAAAGTGCACTTTTCATACAAGGTACAACAAATTAAAATCTGTTGTGTAATGTAATCTGCTTCTTTTATTTCTTTACAAATTTCCTCTTGACTTACAATAAACATTGCTTGTAATATTTCATTTTGAATAGTTTTTGACATACCTTTAAATACCGATGATTTTTTCATATGTTGTTTCACAGCACTGTCTAACTCAGCACTAAAATAAATTAAACCCCGAAGAACCCCGGGATTAGAGGAAGATGTAGACTCATTATATCCTCGTAACGCGAGTTCGAAAGCTCCACAGAAAGGCACACAATAATTATAATGTTTAAAATGTCTTACTTTTTCATTGTGCAGTTCAATATCTCTTCGATAAGCGTTGTTTAAGTTAGCACTTACGTTAACAGTCCCAAAAAGTGAATGTGGCAAAACATTTTTCATATGTTTTGCTGACAACGTATCTTTTTAACGTGATCGTCCAAATAATTTAAGTCGGTAAAACCTACTTTTGTCCAAGAAGTTTCTCTTCCAAATAATAGACAAGGAAAACTAAATAGAGCATTTTAAATTTCACAACCATAAAGCCACTTAAGTTTATTATAAAAATCCGGGTTAAACGTCCCAGTAAAAGTCCTGTTTTTTTGCTAGACACGGATTGTTTTATTTTTAAATTCGGAATAGGCCTTCCAAACTTTTTTCTTTCAGCCTTATCGCTCAGTGACCGGCCACCGAATGGTTCTGCAAACTAAACTCTGAACGGAATTAATTTTAGTTTTTACCAAAACCAAAATACAAAACGTAAAAAATGAAATAGCGTACCGCACAACAAACTAACAACTACGAAATAAACGAGCAAACAGTGTTGCCACTGATCTAAGTAGTGGAGATAGGGAGCTTCCAGTTGACCCTTCCACCACTTTTTTGAGTGATCAGCCAAGAATGACCTTGTTTCTGATTGGCTGCCCAAGTTCGCCCCTATCTCGATTGGTTACGTAAACTCCACCTCTTTTTGCTACACCTTCTACCTTCTTCCTAACCACCACAGCAGTTGGAGGGAAGCAGGTATCTTAAATTACTGAATCTGAGCGAGTTACATTCATTCGTTACTAGTTTTAAACTCATATTGATGATCCACCACCAATAACGAAAAGTGTTGTTAAATTAAAAATAAGTGTTAGTTATGAACAATGATTTGAAAAATGAAATTACCAAATTAGGTAAACAGTTAACTAAGATTCAAAATTCCCAATTAAAATACAATGCTAGGACAGAGGCAACCTGAGTGGACACAGGTATATTATGAAATTGCCTTCCAATACCATTTAGCTGCAGAAGCCTGTTTCAACTGCCGAAGTTCGTCCATGAAATAAAGGAAATAGGATTCAGTTACTTTTTAAGGACATTGAAGGATTATATAGAAGATCCTGATATATTAAAAGAAATAGTGGAAGAGACAGATAAAGATATATTGAGAAACAGGGAGGTTTTAGTGCAGGATTTATTATGGGATTGTTAGTAAGAGAAATGTATGAAGAGTTTTTGATGTCGCAGCCTGTTCCGAGTTTTATGCATATGAGGGTCAAGAAAGTGAAGCGCAGAATATTATATTGTATTCAAATTATATGGAACATGCAGCTAAATGTTGTAGCGAATATTTAAAAGATAAAAATATAGATATTTTAATATGTAAGCTTCAAGAATTAGTATTAAATAATAATATTTCATGTATTAGAACAATGTTAGAAAATAAAACACATAATTTGTAATCAAGTCTTTTATTACATAAAAAAATTGTTGAAAAGGTAATAATCTTTGATAATGCACATACACATGGTATTTTTTGATTATAAAAGCAGCATGGATCCATTTTCTTTAGGGTGGGTTGTTCATCAATCTCGATAACTGGTTTCATGGAATAATTCTTTACGAAATATGCCTTTTCTTCCCCTTTTACATAAACATAGTCCACCTTAGCGCTTAAATCTCTTATGATATCTCCACATTTGTGTAATGGTGTAAATCCTTCACGCCACTCAATGCAATGGTGATTTTTTATTAACCACAGAGCTTGTTTGTGTAAATAGGATGGTAAATGAACCATCGGAAATGGAGCTTTGAAAATAAAATGATTTGCCTTTTGCTCATCGTAAGCAGCCAATTTCTTTACAATAAATTTATTATTTTCAATTCTGAATTCTTGAAGATCTAGAATAAGTGTTATATTTTCAAATATTTGAATTTCTTGATAATTTCTAATTTTAATTGATATTTACTTATTTGTTTTTTTTTTTTAATTTCTGCAACTTAAGTAGAAAATCTAATACTCGAACTGAAATGTTGTAAGACATTATATAAATGAAGAATTCTGGTTTGGGTACGTTAATAAATATCAAAATTGACGTATGCGTTCTTAAGCATAAGTAGCGGTTTGTTTAAAAGGAGTTTTTTATCTCAAGGAAATGGTATTACAGTTGTTCCACAATTTTTGTTAATGGGTTGTAACTAAAAACTTTATCATGAATTATAGCACAATATGCCGCTGTTTTAGGGGATATTTTTTCCTTGGTTTCAAATTCAATTCTCATGGTTACTGGAGTGGTTTTTAGTAAATCTCTTTTATGTGAACAATTAATGTAATCTATAGGAGCATTTTCTTTAAACTCTTTCGGATTAAAAATTGCTTCCACTGGAGAGTTATAATTCCTTTGACGAAACTCTGTAAACATTTCATACAGAATAGCAAATTTATTATTTTCAAAATCAAGTTGAAGATCATTGTAAGGATATCTTTCTGAATTTAAAAAGACATTCATATTTCTTAAATTACAATGATCATATTTACTCATATCCATTTTTAGATTACCACGACTATTTTTCTGAAAAGCAATTAGAACATGACGCGGCGTTTCGACTTTTTTAGATGTTTTTACGGGCCAGTTGTGCCTTGTAGTTTCCAATAACTTTGGATATTCAACTAATTCCCAGTTTCGGAAGGTTATTAGTATATCACTATTTTTGTCAATAATTTTAGTAAGTGCTAATTCTTGCGTAATCGCTACAGCAAGATGAGGAACTCTCCAACACAACTTTCTAATTTTAATTATGAGTTTTTCATCTTCATTACTGGATAATAATGCATTTGTATCATCATTACTTCTTATCAGAATAAGTTCTTGTTGTGAATTAAGAATAATCTTATTATAATCTTCAAAAAATCCTGAATACTCTTTAATGGTATACATAATGAAACTTTACCTTTATCATCAGTCATAATTTTTTTTTAGATTTTGTTTTCGGATACCAACCAGCATTTTCCAATTTAGCACTTTCATTTTGATTAAATGAAATACAACCCTTAAGAGTTGAAGTTATACCAATATCCCGAACGGAGTCAATAGTAACACCATTTAAAATATAGCGCAATTCTTTAAATAAAAATGCCGTAGCATTATTTATTAAAACAGTATTAGCTAAAGGGGAATCACCTTCTTTAGTTACTTGCAATTCCACATAAATTTCACGTTTGCAAGGTAAAGGATATTTTCCTGTTTGTTGGAAAGCAATTCTGATTTCATCATTTGGTCCGAGTTATGTGGGACTAAAAGGATCGAAAGAAAGAATTTCCCAGCTTAATATTGATTCATCAATCAATACATTTTCTCTTACATTTAAATAATCCATTTTATTTAAATTTAAAACCTAACCTTTGAAGAAATTTTCTATTAGAAGGTGTAAACCTTGTATCATCATTACTTCTTATCAGAATAAGTTCTTGTTGTGAATTAAGAATAATCTTATTATAATCTTCAAAAAATCCTGAATACTCTTTAATGGTATACATAATGAAACTTTACCTTTATCATCAGTCATAATTTTTTTTTAGATTTTGTTTTCGGATACCAACCAGCATTTTCCAATTTAGCACTTTCATTTTGATTAAATGAAATATAACCCTTAAGAGTTGAAGTTATACTAATATCCCGAATGGAGTCAATAGTAACACCATTTAAAATATAGCGCAATTCTTTAAATAAAAATGCCGTAGCATTATTTATTAAAACAGTATTAGCTAAAGGGGAATCACCTTCTTTAGTTACTTGCAATTCCACATAAATTTCACGTTTGCAAGGTAAAGGATATTTTCCTGTTTGTTGGAAAGCAATTCTGATTTCATCATTTGGTCCGAGTTATGTGGGACTAAAAGGATCGAAAGAAAGAATTTCCCAGCTTAATATTGATTCATCAATCAATACATTTTCTCTTACATTTAAATAATCCATTTTATTTAAATTTAAAACCTAACCTTTGAAGAAATTTTCTTTTAGAAGGTGTAAACCTTTGGAAGTTTGATTTCCTACTAAAGGAATTAAGGATCATGAAAGTTCAGTGAATGGTTTTAGAAAACATGGAATACTGTTTGAGGGAAATAGTAAAAGAGGGTTAATTATTGGCCCGTTAGGCTGTGGCAAAACCAATGTTATTATTAGTTTGATTGAAGATCCGAATTGTTTGCGATGTTAGTTTATTAAAAATCCTTATATCAACCAATGTACAAATATTTGAGAACACACAATTATTTCACCAAAAGAAGTTAAACCAAACTCTATAATAATATTTGATAATATAGTGTGTTGTAATCAGAATGTTGTAAAAGACTATTTTTGTTTCGGAAGACATAAAATTACGGATGGTTTTTATTTATGCCAAATATATTCTTCTATTCCGAAACAATTAATTTGTGACAATGCAAATTTAATTGTTATATTTCAACATGATCGAACAAACTTAAAACATATTTATGATGATCATGTTAATGCTTAAATGTCATTCAACCAATTTAATGAGTTGTGCTTAATATGTTGGAGAGATAAATTTGGATTTTTGATAATAGACAAAGACTCTAATGTGAAATCTGGCCGATATCGAAAAAGATTTGATTCATATATTTTCTTATAAAAACAAACGCTTGATGGTAAATTATACCAATCATGAATGAACGTTTAGCAAGAGAGCTAGTTAAATCACGAAAAGCTGTTAAACAAAAATATCAGTGTAAAAAATGCGAAATTTGAGGCGCAAACTAAATTGGAGGAAACATATTGTTCCGGATGGCCGGTCTTCGAACGAATTATACACACTGTATTATTTTAACAACTTTTTGTTGTCAACCTCATTTTTGACACTTGTCAAATTATTTCAACTTGCGTCGATGCCGGAAGATTCCCTAATTCTCTAGAAGGATTTCCATACTAGATGGGGTCATCAAAATAAGAAAAAGGAATAATCCCGCGATTTCTAGACCTTCTATGATAGGCGTTCCATGTTAAAAATAAGGAAATCGAATTCTCTAAAAAGTTTCAGACCTTCTTTCATGGTCGTCTCCTGAGGAAATTAACAAAGGTAAAATTACTTAAATTAATTATAAACTTGTAGAAAATATACCTAAAACCCTATGAACTGCAAACTCAAACTAATAAAAATAAAATGCTACAAAGTTCGTACATTAGAAAATATATCTAAAACCCTACAAACTACGAATACAAACTAATACAATGAAATATAAAACGCTACAAGGTTCATTACATTAGAAAATATACCTAAAACCCTACAAACTACGAACACAAACTAATACTAGGAAATGTACAATGCTATAAAGTTTGTAACATTGCCCCCCTTCCAAGCCTTGATCGTCCTGATCAACCTTCTTGATCTTGGTAATGGGCCAATCTGTCCAGATGCACGACTTTCATCTTCGCATGAGGGCTTTTCTGAATTCGGTACACCAGATCGTTTAGTCGAGTCACTACATTGTACGGACCTTCCCATGACTTTTGAAGCTTTGGTGAATGCCCTTTGGTTTTTTTCGGATTGTACAATCAAACTCTTTCACCAACCATGAATCCACCCGTATTGGCTTTGAGGTCATAGCGAGTCTTCATTCTGTCGCTTTTTATTTGTAACTTTTGACGGACTTCTTCGTGTTAAACCTGCAGCCGCTTACTAACTTGGTTGGAGTAGTCTTCGCAAGTTGCTTCAGAATCGGGTGGACGTCCAGTAAGCAAATCCACTGGAAGACGTAATTCTTTTCCAAAAATTATGCTGGCAGGTGTTTTTCCAGTGGCTTCGTGAATGGCTGAACAATAGACTAGTAAAAATGGCTGAATGCATTTATCCCAGTTATTTTGTTGTTCATTTACTTGTACTCTTATGTAATTCTCCAGCGTTCTGTTAAATCTTTCAACCATTCCATCTGACTGTGGATGAAGGGGTGTTGTTCTAGTTTTGTGGATTTTCAGAAGCTTGCAAAGATTCGTAAAAACGTCAGATTCAAAATTTCTGCCTTGATCAGAGTGTATCTCTCCTGGCACCCCATATCTACAAATTCACTGTTCAAACAACATTTCAGCAACGGTGGTGACTTCTTGGTTTGGTATCGCATAGACTTCTGGCCATTTACTGAAGTAATCCATAGCTACCAACATATAGCGATTCCCGGATTTAGTAATAGGAAATGGTCCTGCTATGTCTATAGCAATTCTTTCAAAAGGTACTCCTACATTGTACTGCTTCATTTTACCATGGCTACGGGTCCTCGGTCCTTTACTGGCAGCACAGTCGGTACATGTTTTGTACCAATCTTTTACATCTGCGCGGCTCCCCAGCCAATAGAACCTCTCTCGAACTTTTTCAAGAGTTTTCATAACCCCTAAGTGTCCGCCACCTACACCATTATGTAAAGCTTGCAGTACTTCTGGAATCCTTTTGGTGGGTAAAACAGTCTGGTATTTGTAGTCTTTGCCATCAGAGCTCTCCCAAACTCTATTGAAAAGACTATTGTGCATAGTCAAGGAATCCCATAAGGCCCAGTAACCTTTGACTTTTTGAGATTTTGACGAGATTTCTTGAAAAGTGGGTCGATTTGAATTATTATTCTTTAATTTAATGATAAGGTTAAGATCTGGATCTTCTTGTTGTTCTTTGGAGACGATTTTGGGATCCCAATCCAAAGAGCATTGTAGTCGTGTCTTTCGGCAATAGAAATCGTCAGGATTTTCTCGCTCTTCGTGCCTGTTACAGTGCTTGCATTCTTCTGGACATGGTCTCCTTGACAAAGCATCTGCATTTTTGTGGTTCAAGCCTTTTCTATGTTCAGTTTTAAAATCTTACTCTTGCAAGCGTTGTAATCATCGTGCTGTTTGACCTTCAGGATTTCTAAATTGTAAAAGCCACTTTAATGATGCATGGTCTGTTCGGAGGAGAAATTTTTGGCCATATAGATATTTGTGAAAATGTTCCAATGTCTTTATAATGGCGAGTAGTTCTTTTCTTGTTACACAATAATTTCGCTCAGCTTTGCAGAGTACTTTGCTAAAATAAGCAATCACTTTTTCTTGGCCATTTTGTATCTGGAACAAAATTCCACCTATAGAGGAGTTACTAGCGTCCGTATCCACAACAAACATCTGATCAGGCTCAGGATATGACAGTATTGGAGGATTACAAAGTGCCTTCTTTAATTCATTAAAGGAGTTTTCGCAGTCTGCGGACCATTCATAGTTGTTGCCATTTTCAGTCAGTCGATGCAAAGGTCTTGCAATATAGGCGAATCCTTTTATGAATCTTCTATAGTAAGTACAGAGACCTAGAAAACTTCTCAGTTCATGCTTATTTTTCTGTATTGGCCAACCTTGAATGGCTTCTGTCTTCTCTGGATCGGTTCGTACACCAGCTTCTGTGATTATATGTCCTAGGTATTTCACTTCTTTCTGGAAAAATTGACATTTCTTCGGACTGAGCTTTAATTATGCACTTCTCAGTTTTTGAAATACATCTTCAACATTTTTCAGATGATCGTCAAATGTTTTTCCCAGAATTATGATGTCATCTCGGTAGACTAGACATGGTGTCCACGTTCGTCCATGTAAAATTCGTTCCATTAAATGTTCAAAAGTGGCTGGGGCATTGCATAAACCAAATGGCATAACATTAAATTGCCATAGCCCCATTCCAGTAGAAAAGGCGGACTTTTCTTTATCCTCTGGATGAAGCTATACCTGCCAATAGCCACTTTTTAAGTCCAATGTGGAAAACCATTTCGATCCAGTTAAAGTATCTAGAGTATCATCAATACGAGGCAAAGGAAAACTGTCTTTCTTTGTGACGTCATTAAGCCGTCTAAAGTCAACACAGAATCTAGTTGAGCCATCTTTCTTCTTAACTAGTACAACTGGGGATGTCCAGGGACTTTGGGAAGGTTCCATAATGCCTTGATGCTGCATGTCTTTAAGCATCTTCTCAACCTCGTCACGTTTTGCTAATGGTAATCTCCTTAGAGCTTGTTTAATTGGAGTTGCTTCACCAGTATTTATTCTATGCTCGACCACATTGGTCCTTCCTTAGTCGCTATCTGATAAAGAGAAAACATCCTGCTTTCTTCTTAAAAGGTCTTCTATTCTAGCCACCTGAACTTGATTTAGTAAAGGTGTTGACGTACTAACCAGGTCTTGAAGTACTTGAGGTAGACTAGCAGGTAATTTTTCAGGTTGTAACGGGATACCGGTAACTATCACGTCGACAAGTTGACAGGTAGCAATCTTGTCACCTTTTCTCATCTGTTGAGGATAATCCTTCAAGTTTAGCATCTTGACAAATATATGGCTTCTTTTATTCTGGATCAGTGTTCTAGCAGGAAGAATCCCTTTTGCATTCAACGAGCAATCTTGACATGGTGCAACTAAAACTATTTCATCTTCTTCGGAATTATCAACCTTTACTTTTACTATACATTCTGAACTTGGGGGTAACATCGCATCTTCAAGAAGTACAACTTCCCGGATCGACACGTTACTATTTTTCGGTATATTCATAACAATTTCTTCATTTCTAGTTCGCAGTACTCGTTGAGGGAGATCAAGGACAAGCTTCTGGTGTTCCATGACATCTAAACCGAGTATTACTTCATCCAAAATATCAGCAACAATGACCATATGTGTGAAAGTGATGCTTCCCAGGGTTATTTTGGCTTTATGTATCCCTTTCACAGGTATTACTTCCACAATGGCGGTTTGCAGGACATAATGCTTCTCCGGAAGACCAATTTTACATTGAGCCACGATATTCGGCTTTACAATGGTGTGAGTAGAACCAGTATCTAATACCATTTCACATACCCGCCCGCACACCTTTCCAGGTACTACCAAGCTGGAACCATTGTTTTGCAGCCTGGATAACTTAATTGTCATTGTTGGTGGGGTTTGGTAGCACCTAGCCAGCTTTCGCCCCTCTAAGCTGGCTACTGGTAGTTTTCCTGATTCTGATCACTGTCAGGAGTAGTACTGTCAATTCAGCGGCTTTGTACATGCCCCTCTTGGCCACATTTCCAACAACGAATTTTTTTCCTGCCGTGGAAGGTTGGGTTTTTGTTGTCATGTGCCTTTTATCTGTTTAAAAATTCCTTCATCTCCCTCATTAACTTCATGAAGATTTCCTCATTAGTATTGCGGTCATCCTGGGAAACACTGACTCTTCTTATGACTCTTCCATGGTTCCTTGAGGTCTGTTTGGCTGTTTCAAACTGAAGAGCATAAGCAAGAGCCTCGGAATTCTCTTCAGTCTGGCCATTCTTAGTGTCTGACTTGTTTCTGAGCCGCGTAAACCTCCAATAAAACTATTCACTGCTAAGTCTTGCTTTATTTCTTCTGGGTATGTTGGGTAGGTTAAATTTATTAACCTCATTATATCCGCCTCATATTCTTGAAGACTTTCGTTATATTTCTGTCTTCTTCCTTGGAGTTGGGCTTTATAAACTTCTTGGAGGTGAGCTTCCCCATAGCGCATCTCCAGAAAAGTAATAATGAACTCGTAATCATTCTGTTTTTCTTCAGGAATGTTACGTAGGACCTCCCTAGCTTCACCTCGAAGTGCTAGAACAAGAGCGCGTGACTTTTCCGGTAATCTCCAGTTATTGCCGGTGACGGCGGCTTCGAACTGACGGACATAGGTAAGCCAAGGTACCTTGCCGTCAAAGGTAGGTGGCTTCATCACACTCGTTGCAACAACACCATCTACCTTTATTATACCTGTATTGGCTACCTTCTCGATTTGAAAATGTAGCTGTTGCATCTGTTTCTGGATTCCCGCCTCCTCATGTTGTACTTCGCAATGTACGTCTTCTCTAATTTTACTCATCCCCTGTTGCATTTCTTGTTCTATGCGCGTCATGTCTTCTTTCATTTCTTGTTTCATATCTTCTTGACTTGTTTTAAGTTCCTGTCTCATGTCCTCTAGGCTTGATCTTAATTCTTGTTTTATACTTTCTTGATTTTTCTTGAAGTCCTCTCTCAGTTCTTGTTTCAGGTTTTCCTGGCTCGTTTTCAATGTCATCAATTCTTGTTTCATATCATCTTGGCTTGTCTTTAATTCTTGTTTCATGTCATCTTGGCTTGTCTTTAATTCTTGTTTCATATCATCTTGATTTTTCGTCATATCTTCTTTCAATTCTTGTTTCATCTCTTCCTGGCTTTTCTTCATATCTTCTTGGCTTTTCTTCATATCTTCTTGGCTTTTCTTCATATCTTCTTGGCTTGTTTGCATGTCTTGAATCATCAGTATTTGATTTAAACTAGCCTGAAGTTGTTCTTCCATTTTTGCTTTCTGGCTTCTAGTTTCCACTGGCATACAATTTCAATTTACTTTTTTCCTTCTTTTTCTAATCTTCTAACCTAAACTAACCTCTTCTGGATTTGATCCACTTCCGACACCAATTTGTTCCGGACGGCCGGTCTTCGAACAAATTATACACACTGTATTATTTTAACAACTTTTTATTGTCAACCTCACTTTTGACACTTGTCAAATTATTTCAACTTGCGTCGACGAACTCTCGAAATATACTGACCGAGAAAGCAGATCTGGACCCTTTATATATCCTTTTGGTCGATGCCGGAAGATTCTCTAATTCTCTAGAAGGATTTCCATACTACATGGGGTCATCAAAATAAGAAAAAGGAATAATCCGGCGATTTCTAGACCTTCTATGATAGGCGTTCCATGTTAAAAATAAGGAAATCGAATTCTCTAAAAAGTTCCAGACATTTTTCATGGTCATCTCGTGAGGAAATTAACAAAGGTAAAATTACTTAAATTAATTATAAACTTGTAGAAAATATACCTAAAACCCTATGAACTGCAAACTCAAACTAATACTATGAAAGATAAAATGCTACAAAGTTCGTACATTAGAAAATATACCTAAAACCCTACAAACTACCAATACAAACTAATACTATGAAATATAAAACGCTACAAGGTTCATTACATTAGAAAATATACCTAAAATCCTACAAACTACGAACACAAACTAATACTAGGAAATGTACAATGCTATAAAGTTTGTAACAATATAAACCGATAATTCAACACTTACAAGAATTAATTTCAACTGTAAATAAAATTGAACCTGTTGAAATAAAGGAAGAGCGACACACACCAATGAAAAAATTTTATGAAACACCACAAAAAAGATCAATTAAAACACTATCACCAAGGAGAAAATTACAATATGGAACATCAACACTAGAAAAAAGAAAGACGGGGAAAACACCACTCCTTCCTACAGAAATTGATTATTGACGGGGATGCGAGTCTAGCTGCAGCAAGTCAAATGTGATCTATACAACAAACAAGTATTTTTTGCAACTACCCCTTCTTCAGGTTCACACTCCACAATGAGAAATCTCTCAGATATACTAGAACAAACACGGCAAATAATTCGAACATTTGTTGATACAGCTTTATATAAAGAATATTTATCCGAATTTGACGAATTACCTCGCCAATATATTCATGGCGGTATAAAAGATGTTGAACATGAGTTTGATTACCAATATGGAATAGTTCATGATTTGAAAACCGAGAAATTCCTTTTGGGTTTAACCCAAAAATATGTCGAAATTATTGGTAAAAACATCAAAATTGAAGGAATAATATAAACAGGTATACCAGGTTTATATGAGTTATTATTTAAAAAAGAACCGTTTAGAAAATTATATGGGTATTTTAAAAAGAACCAATGCATACCGTAGAAATAATGATCCAAATGAGCAGGTGCAGGGAAATGGATCACATAAATATATTTCTATAATAGGACCTTATTTGCAAAGCAAAGATATTACAGAAACTAAAACTCTAAATCCCGAACCACAGCAAGAAGTCCAGGGATTATTTGAAAGACGCAAAGCTCCATATAGAGAAAGTCGAATGTCTTCGAAAAAAAAACGGACTTGGTGTAACTTTAAAAATTAATAAACCTAATACAGATTACATATTTTGGGATAATGTAAACGAACTTGTTGAAAGACTTCGACTACTGGTAGCATCCATGCTTGCGGGACACACTGGTCATAACAGTGAAATTATTTCCATTATTGAAGAACTAAGAGAAGCGAATATTATTATATAAAAGAACATAATAGATACTTTTAAACATTTCTAAAATGACCATCGATAAATTTGCTCTAAACACATTATTACCATTAGAAAATAAAATATTGTCAAATGTTGAAGAGAAAATAATAAAAAATTTTAAAAGCGATGTAAAATATATTGAAAACAAATTAATTCAAAATTTAGATCCCGGGTTGAAAAATGATGTTAATAATTTAAATAAGAGAATAAATGAATATGATAACAATATACAAAATATTGCAAAAAAGATTAAGTTATTAGAGGATAAAGTTATTCCTGAATATAATGACAAATTGAAAATTTGAAAAGTACTGATGATGGAAATGATGAGGTAGTAGAATTTTCTCAGAAAGTTTCTAAAGATGCAAATGACTTTGACGTAGTGAAGTTAAAATATGATAAAGTTGATAATTTTGAAAATGAAATAAAAAATGAAATTACATCAATTAAATCAATAATTAAGGATACTTCAGCAATTGACAACGCTAAGAATAGTATTTCCAAGGATATTACATCAAAGTTTCAAAATTTTACTAATATACTTAATAATAGAGTAGCAGAAGAAGTAGGGAATTTTAAGAAAATACATGACGTTATGGATAAAAATACACAAAATCTTGAAAAATCAATGAACACTCATTTTCTAATTCACAAAAAAGGTACCGACAAAGTTAATGAATTTAATGAAAATTAAGCAAGACATTTTAAATGAATTCCATAAGCCAGCGAGAAGGCGATATAGAAGAAGACGAACAATTGTAAAAGGGCTTCAAGCTGATCTGATAGAAATGCAGCCATATGCGAAATTTAATAGGGCTTTAAGATATATTTTAATGGTAATTAATGTGTTTTCTAAGTTTGTATGGGCAGAACCTGTAAAATCCAAAACTGGTAAAGGTGGAACAGCTGCAATGAAAGAAATTCTATTAACTTTAAAAACTCCCCCCAAAAATCTGAATACTGACCAGGGTAAAGAGTTCTTTAATCAAGACTATCGGAAACTTATGGAGCAGTTCAAAATTAATTATTACAGCACATTTTCTAATATAAAAGCTAGTAATGTAGAGAGAATAAATAGAACTATAAAAAACAAAATGTGGAAAAAGTTTAATTTACTAGGTAATTATAAATGGATCAACTTTCTTAAAGAAATAATTACAGAATACAATAATACTAAGCACTCAACAATCGGAAAAAAACCAATCGAAGTTAACAAAAAGAATAAAATAAAAATTTTGAAATCAGCTTATACTCGTAGGAAAACTGTGGATCCCAGATTACCAAAATTTCGTGTCAGTCATATAGTACGAATAAGCAAGATTCTCGAACAATTTTCTAAAGGTTACACACCCAAATGGTCAAACTAAATTTTCAAATAAAAAAAATCGAGCTCACTAATCCAACAACGTATTTGATTCAAGATGGAAACGGGATAGATGTTCGAGGAGGTTTCTATTAGGAAGAACTTCAAAAAGTAAGACACCCAAATGTATATCTGGTGGAAAAAGTGTTAAGAAAGAAAAGAAACAAAGTATTTGTAAAATGGTTAGTAATTCTATAACTCTTGGATCTTCAAGGGAGATGTGATGTAATAGTAATTAATGCTGTAATAATAATTGATGTTTGTAATTAAAAAAAAGAATTTTTACATATATTTGTTTTATTTAAAAATAAGCTTACTATATAAACATTTTTTAAATATAATATTATGTTACGGTTAAAAATTGGGTTTAAATAATAAATATTTTTGTTTACATTTTTCAAGATTAAATTACAGGTTCAAATTACTAAAGTCATAAATAGATTTTTGTTTTGTACGTAAATTTACAGTAAACGATGTTTTCTACTATAAAACTAATGATTACCTTTTGTTTTTCATTCATTAATATTGGTTTCATCTATATTCAGATCATTCCTTTTGTTTACATTTTGAAATTTTGATTGATATCGAAACTTAACATATTTCTGTAATTTATAAATTGCGTGAAAGTTTTTAGGGTTGCCTATAAGATGGCACATCAGTTGAATATCATCGAAATGCTAAATTCGAAATAAAATAGTATCGATTTTTTTCATTATGTTGTTTTTAGTTTATTAGTTGAATATTTCTCTTTACTTTACTCGTTAGAATTTTTGGTAATTATAATATTGTAAATTTGACCCTCGAACTATCTCGGACTAAGTTGAACTAATTGGATTTAATTTTTGAATATTTCGAACCCATTAAGTAGTTTGTTATCGGGTATTCATTTTGTAGGACGAGGCAGGTTAGATTATTAAGATATTGGTTGTCTCGGTCTGATTTTAGTACTGGCCAGTTTAAAATTGAGATAGAAGAATTTTTGCATATATTTTCCGGAAGTAGTTCAAATTGTATCATAAATGTCAAGGGTTCGAGATTATGGCTACGAGATTAAGGTTATTTTTTTTGGATAGATTTTTGATAGGCGTTTTTATAAAGTTTTTTTTGGTAACTTCCGTTGGAAGAAATGTGCTAGTGATTTGAGAGAAATCGTTCTCTTTTGGCTATCTGACGCAAGAGCGTGAAGATGTGGTTTTAGTTTTACTGCTTTCCCAAGTTAAGGGATTTGGTCTTAAATGACAAAACCGAGTCGGGGTGCAAACAATTTTTGGTGATTTTGGTCGTTTCACTCTACAGCCAGTTTGGCGATTATTTTGTTCAGCCAGCCAGAAACAACGGCTTATCAGTTAGCAGATGCCAGCATCTTCTTGAGTTCGAGGTATGTACATATTTCTTTTGAAACAATCAGTTTTTGTGTTTAAGCAAAATTTAGCTAGGCTTTGCGTAGGCCTTTTGTACGACTGATTGAGTAGGAATTTTTATTTCTTTATTTTAGGGTCTTAGGAATAAGTACAATATGTCTTTGGAATGAATATGTCTTTGGAATAATTATGTCTTTGGAATAATTACGTCTTTGGGAAAACTATAGTATGTTTTTGGAATAGTTATAATGTACAGTTTGGGTTTTCGTGCTGCACTTCTGGGATTGTGAGTCTCTGAAGGGGACAATCTCCATATTGAGCCAGGTCAACGTCCTTTCTGGGGAAGCCGTCTATGTCACAGGCCTTGTTCAACCACCTGTTTTAAAGTGATTCAGCTAAGTGCCTAATTTTAGCCAAAGTATGTACACAAGAGTTTCTGATTGTTAGGCCTAATGGGTATTAAACCTGTATTTTGAATCGTTTAGTTATCTAAACACAGTTTTCTGTTCGATTACCTAGAGGGCTAACAGGTAGGGGATTCTTGTGTATATGTTTTTGAACCTTTCTAATTAATAGACTTTAAATATCTGGACTTTAATATTTTTTTTTAATGATATTTATCTTTTGGTAATTTACCATATCATATATTTGCGGCGAACCAGTAAACTATGTAAGGTGAAACGCAGTCGACTTCGTTGCGCTATAACCTCAAATTTAAATGTTTTATTTTTGCGATACTTTACTGTAATTGAGGTTTTTTTTTTATGGTTCTGTTTTAGAGTCCCAGAGTGGCCAAGTACCCATTTAATTATTGTTTAAAATAATGATTATGATAATGATACCTTTATTGAAAATTTTAATTGTTTAATAATTGAATATTTCGGAAACTAGTTATTTTGTTCAAAATTGTAACATACTTTTCAGACAAATTTTATTAAGATTTTAACCACTTGAGCGACAGTTATAAATTGATTTCTATGATCTAATTTTTGTAATTATCTATCACTTTTTTTTTTAATTTTCTATTGCTTATATTTTTGTTAACTGTCATTTAAACACTCATTATCTCTCTCCTTATCAATTTTCTAATTCTTTCTCTTTGCAGATATCTTTGTAGTTTTTTTGATATTGCTTATTTTTTTTTATTACTGCAAAGTTGATAGTCTCCTGCATTGTTGGGCTTATGAAACTTCATAGTCCAGTTTAAAATAGAGTGTGTTCTTTTCTTCTATAACTGGGCTATGTCGACGTAAACCTTCCAAAGGTAGTAGTTGATTTGTTTACTTTTTGGATCGGTTTGCCGTTCACTGTGCAGGACACTGTCAAGTTTAATTTACTATTCTTTTGTTTTAATATTCACATTTTGCTACGTCATAGAAAGACAATAACTTTCGACTAAGTCTACAAAGTTTATTTATTGAAATTTAACATTTGTAATCGCACTTCTATTAGATAGCCCCATTAGAGGAGCTTGCAATAATTCACACAGGTGATAACTTTTTCCGGGGGTTGTACTTATTATCTGGGAAGGGGTATACCGTGAGGAATAAATGTATTGGCCTCTATTTAATTGGTTTTATTTCCTATAAATTTAAATTAGGATACTTTCAAGTACTTAGACTTTGCGATTTATTTACCTGGATATGACATATTAAATATTTATTCTTTTCCAAGTTTTCTTTACTACAATTGCTCGTAGTATAATCATTAGGGCTCATTCTAAAGTAAAATTTGGTGGCGCCTTTTTCCCGATTTAGACATTTATAAAACTTACACAGGCAATATATTAAAAATAGTGGAAAAATATAAAAACAACGAATCTACCCTGAGATGAGCTAGCGTATAGGTAGACTCCAATCAGCATTAGGACAATCATTAGGTAAGTCTGAACTGAGGTACCTTACAGGGTGTTGCCAGGATTTGGTAAGGCGTTTATAGTTGGTAATAATATATTATATTTCATGGTAAAATTTTGAGATTTCATTTGCGACAAAAATTTTAAGTTTCACTGACGCGGAATCAATTGCAATTTTAATTACTCAGTTAAGATAGTTTTTTTTTTAAGCAGCAATCCTTGATTTTTCAATTCCTATAATCAGAGTCTAACATAGGATTCAGAATTTATTCAGTCAATTTAATCCTTCTTCTAAAATATTTTAGATTTATAAACTCTTCAGAAGTCATACGAGCTTTTCTGTAGGCGAAGTTCCAAGCAACCATCAGATGAATTTGGTTTCTTGATTCATCAATAGATACTGTCTTCTTCATAATAGTGCTTAGACTTTAATTTTTGTTCTAGTTCTTCGGAATGATTTAAAAGCAGTTCCAACATGGGGTACACATTTCACTATGTAGGTTTTGTTTTGGAGAAAGAATATTATATATTTTATCAAAAGAATCTCCGTCGTAGAAATTTTTATTTCTCAAAACGTTGAAATAAGGTCGAAAGTTTTGTTTTTGTAAAATAATTAGTCTATATTCAATAAGTGGAATTTGTTCCCATAGTCTGCAGACAGTTTCATTTCCATAGTAAATAAATTCACAGCTTTTCGCAATCTTCACTATTGGTAATTCACCAATCTTTTCAAAATGAATAGATAAATTTTGCAAATATATCGGTTCATTGAAAACATTAGGTGAAAACATATAATTTGTTATAACTCCTTGATATTGCCATAAGTTCTTCCAATCATCTTCAGTTAATATCACAGATTGCCCATTTTTAGCACCAAGCTCAATGCATGGTAGAAAATCACTTTCCACCCACAAACCAATCGCAGCATATTTAGAGAATTATTTAAATTATAGTTTGTGGAATTTATAATTGTTTTTTTTTATTATTTTCTTTTTTAATGGTGAATTTTCAAATATATTTTTACTCTGACTACTGAACATCTTGAATGATATATTTCAAAAACTAACTAGCTATCTGTTTGCTCTCAAAAAACTATCTATCCGTTTGCTCATAAATTTTATACATTTTCCTTCTCTCAAGTGGTGGGGTAAACTTATTTTCCCTCTCCATTTAAGCGGAGGGGATAAACTTTAAATGTCTTTATACTAACGAGAATCTATAAAAAACAAAATTAATATTATTTTTTAACATTTATTAAATATTTTTATAGATATTTTTTCAGGAAATACAATAAAATTAAACATGTACAAATAAATATTGCTGCTGCAAATATAATAACAAATATAAAGGGTGTTTTTTATAGAGGTATAGAACTTTTAAATGGAATAAAACAAAGATAAATTTTTTAAATTGACATGAAATTTACTTTATTCGAAAGATAACCTTCTGGCATTATAATTTAAATATGACTTGTGGCATATGACTGCCACGGCTGGCTCGGACGTAGTCTAATCTGGAGGTCCAATTTTCGATGACTTTTTCCAACATTTGTGGCAGTATATCGGCAATAACGCGGTGAATGTTGTCCTCCAAGTGATCAATTGTTTCGGGCTTATCGGCGTAGACTAGCGACTTCACATATCCCCACAGAAAATAGTTTAGCGGCGTTAAGTCGCACGATCTTGGAGGCCAATTCACGGGTCCGAAACGTGAAACTATGCGGTTACCAAACATTTCCTTCAATAAATCAATTGTGGCACGAGCTGTGTGACATGTTGCGCCGTCTTGTTGAACCACAGCTCCTGCACATCATGGTTGTTCAATTGATGAACGAAAAAGTCAGTAATCATGGCTCTATAGCGGTCACCATTGACTGTAACGTTCTGACCAGCATCGTTTTTAAAGAAGTATGGACCAATGATTCCACCAGCCCATAAAGCACACCAGACAGTCAGTTTTTCTCGATGTAACGGTGTCTCAACATACACTTGAGGATTATCATCACTCCAAATACGGCAGTTTTGTTTATTGACGTATCCATTCAAACAAAAGTGAGCTTCATCGCTAAACAAAATTCGCTTATGAAAATCGGGATTAACGGCAATCTACGCCTTGCTTGGTGATCGTGTGGCTTCAATTCTTGCACGGGTTGGATTTTGTAAGCACGCAAACCAAGATCTTTCCGCAAAATCTTCCATAAAGTGGATGGACACATATCCAATTCCTGTGCACGATGGCGGATAGACTGATTCGGGTCTTCCTCTACGCTACGCTCTACAGCAGCAATGACTTCTTCTGTACGCACTGTACGAGGTCTCTATGGATGTTTATTATCATTTAGAGTAAACGTGGTGCGAAAACGTTCCATAGTTAATCGAATTAATTGCTCTGATGGACGATTATGTTGACCGAAAAATGGACGTAGTGCGCGATACGTATTTCGAACAGAACCATGATTTTCAAAATAAATTTGCACAATTTGGAAGCGTTGTTTAGGCCTCAGTATATTCATGTTGAAATGCCAAACCAAAGTAAACATAAATCACTTGACAGCTGACAAAATGGCCGCCAGTTAAAAAAGTGTTGCCAACTTAAAGTTCGATACCTCTATAAAAAAAAACCTTTATAACAATAGACACAATGACAAAATTCCTCTGTTTTATTGTTGAAAGGAATCAGTATTGTTGAAAGAATCAGTTAAAGTATAGGTAAAAAAGTGTGAAGTTCCAACAAGATAAGTCATTTTCATCTGTTTGTAGCAATCGGTTTCATTTTTGAGGGCATTTATATATATATATATATATATATATATATATATATATATATATATATATATATATATATATATATATATATATATAAGCCCTAACTGCATTAGGAATGTAATTTATATATAGCACATTTCCAACAAGGGAAACTAAAACTATTAAAGATGCAGCAGTCATTGTTGTACTATTACTAACAAATAATAGTATTTCTATCCAATATATATGTTTTTGGATTCAGTTCCCCCTCCAACTTTTAAAGCTTCAAAAACGACTTACATAATTTATCATCATATAAAATGATGTCTTTATAAAGATGAAAAATTACTATGAGTAGTTAATTCTAATCGCGATTTTGTATTTTTAGATGCATTTTCGTTTTCGAAACTTAAAGAAGTTAGAGTATCATACATCATTTTCATATCTTTTTCAAAAAAATCTGTTTCCAAAATATCGTTATGTCCCCATGCAAGAGTTTTTGTGAAATTTGGTATACAAATCGAAAGTCGAAAATCGAAAGTCGAAAATCGACAATTGACAATCGACAATCGACACTCGACACTCGACACTCGACAATAGACAATCGACAATTGACAATCGACATTCGACTATCGACTGTCGAACTTCGAATTTCGAACATCGAACATCAAAATCAAAAATAAATTTATAGCTCTTAAGAAATGAAGTAAAAAATTAAGTTAAAGCAAATCCAAAATATTAAATCAAAAATATTAAATCAACAATACAGACCAAATTAAAATTAATACTATGTCACTACGTCACACAATAATTCGAAATAATTCGGACTAGCATGATAAATTCTAATAATATAGAGAATTTTAATATACACGCTAATAGCGAGATGGAAACTGAAGAGACACTTCGTACCCGGTCGCCTTTTAAAGCGGCCAAGAGCCTGGTACTGGCTAGTACAGCGTGGCACTGCATGGTACGACTAGAACCGTGAGACCGTGAACTCGAGATAGGTCGTTGAACGGTCGTAAGTGGTTTTGTTTTTAAGAAAAGACTAGTAAAGAGGAGAAAAAGAAAAAAAAGTTGTTTTTGGAATAATATAAAAAACATTTTTGTTTTCGTTTTTTATATTATTCCAAAAAACAACTTTTTTTTATTCTTATCCTCTTTACTCGTCTTTATCTTAAGAACAAAACAACTTACGACCGTTTAACGACCTCTCTCGAGTTCACGCTATCTTTGCCTTCCTCTTCTTCTCATTCTTCGAACCGGTTTCGCCGCTGCAGGTACGGAAAGGTGGTATTTCAGTATTGTATATAAGGATTTACAGCGTCTTAACTTATCATTTAATAAGTTTAAAGTCTGTAACATGAGTACTTTCATAATTCTCACCCTAGAAGATTTTATAGACATCAGGTGAACCTGATGGATAGTCTAAGAAGTCCGACTCCGAATTCAGAAGACACGGTGATGTGACCACCACCATCAGAGGCTGACTTTTTAGATGAAGAATTTGGTTATGAATTTCTCATGGATGAGGATTTACCGAGTGAAGAATTCATCAACATGTTTGAGTCAAACCTGGATCCCGAGCCTGTCGCATTTGAGTGGGATCCAGACCAAGCAATGGTTCTGCAGCCTTTGCTGATGGAGCAACAACAGCATATGGCAGAGGATCAGCCACAACTTATGGCAGAGCAGCAGCAGTAACAACCTATGGCAGGGCAGCAGCAAGCTTTGGCAGAGCTGCAGCAAGCTATGGCAGAGCCGCATTACCTTCTGGTAATGCAGTGAAGGGAGAGATACGATCGAAAATGCAAGAGGCCGATAAATTATAAATTTTAAATTATGATTTATAAATTAATTCACGGCAATCTCTGGAAAAGCAGCAATCTCTGCTGGACAACAACAATCTCTGGTGGGCAACAACAATCTCTGATGGGCAGCCACAATCTCTGGTGCAGCAGCAGCAGCAACCTATGGCAGAGCAGCAGCAACCTATGGCAGAGCAGCAGCAACAACCGATGGCAAAGCAGCAGCAACCTATGGCAGAGCAGCAGCAACCTATGGCAGAACAGCAGCAACAACCGATGGCAAAGCAGCAGCAACCGATGGCAAAGCAGCAGCAACCGATGGCAAAGCAACAACAACCTATGGCAGAGCAACAGCGACATTCTATGGCAGAGCAACAGCAACAATCTATGGCAGAACAGCAGCAACAGCAACAATCTCTGCTGGAACATGGATCCATCCCAAAATGGTATGTATTTGATATTGTGCTTTATATATGTATTTATCTATTTATGAATATATGTATATTTGTATTTTGATTTAGAAATAATAAAAAACAAAATCGTTGAAGAAAATATTTAATTTTTTTCTATTTCTTATACAGAATCACACCTAATAACAAGTTTCTTTAACTAGAAAGAATTATTATAAATAGGATGAATATAATTTTTTTTACAAGCATGGTAAGGAAAACTAGGTTTTTTTTAACTTGACAGAATTATTCTACATGGAAGAATCGTAAGTTTTGTTTTCAGGGAATCTTATTTAATCAAACCTAATTGTTCTTTATCTTATTTAAATGTCTTCGTTGACATTTTTAAACTTAATATTAAAAACTACTAGGGTGCATGAATAAATTCAAGTGAAGTATCAAATATTATGTAGAAAAAATTATTCTAAACTGAAAGAACAAAATCATTGATTCTTCGAGTCTTAATATAGACAAATTTCTATTTATTTACATGGCAACCTTATATTTATTTAACTTAAACTTAATATATATCTTATATCTTATAACTTATATCTTATAACTTATAACTTATAACTTATATCTTATAACTCATATTTTATAACTTATATCTTACAACTTATACTTTATATAAAATCTTATTTAAATTAGTTGACATTTTGAACTTAATATTGAAAACTAATAGGGTGCATTAATAAATTCAAATGGAGTATCAAATTCATTTATTTAAATTTGTGCATATTATTTGAAAATAATTATTCTACACTGAAAGAACAAAATTATAAATTCTTTCAATGGGAATAAATACAAATTCTTATTTATTTACATCATCCTCTTATATTTATTTACAAAGTTTCTTATATTTATTTAACTTAGCAGAACAAAATCTAAATTCTTATAAAATATTTTAAACTAAACTTAATATTAAAAACGCCATAGTGCATGAATAAGTTCAAATGAAATAAATTTATTTAAAATTAGATTTTTCGATTAGATGATTTTGCATATTCTTTAATTCTGGTTTGTTACATATTATACATGTTTGTGAAGGAGTTGTTATAAATAAATCGTTTTCACAAGTGTTGCATTGTAGATCTTTTTCGCAACATATAAAGGATCGTTTATAGTGACTAATTACAAAACTATGTTTCCCATTTGGGCAATTTAGAGCATGTATATAGTAACATTCGCAACATAAATTATATGCACCGCCAGAAGATGAAATAATTACAACATAAGATTGGAAAACGCATACTTCTCGCATAAGATAATTTGGTGCCAATGCATCACTTGCATTTATTTTTGTCACTTTTACTAATCCCTCTTCTCCGCAACCATTCGAAATACCATTATCTTCAATCCCATCATCATCTTCATCTTCAACGTCGTCTTCGAAGTTATTTCGATCTATTCTTATTAAAGAATCCTGTCTTGCGTTGAACTTCCCCCTTCCAGCCAATTTAAAATGAGTTATTTCATCCTTATACATTGACTGGATTGATTCATCGCAAGCGGAATCTAAATATACTTGTTGTGGATCCATTTCGAAGACTGATGAACTGAATATGTGAGATTTGATTCACTTGTTTAAACAATTCGTACTTTTACAACACTTTTTTTATCGGTAATTGTAGACCCTCTATATGATTTTGGTATAATTTGTAATGTTCAAAACAGGGTAAATTTAGCTTCAATTCCTCATCACTTTGATAATGATCTGCTAACTTATGCCAAATTTGTTGTAAACTAAGTGAACCAACGTATCTCTTCAAATAATTGATGGGAAATAATGCCAAGTTTTGATCTTCAAACTCCGTAAGGTTTTTCTGACTGGTTTGATATATTTTTTGTTTCATTAATTCGCTGCTTAACATCGCGACTGAATGAATGTAGCTCGCTCAGATTAGGTCGTTTAAAATCCAGCTGCTGTGATGGTTAGGAAGGAAGTAGGAGGTGGAGCAAAAAGAGATGGAGTTTACGTAACCAATCGAGATAGGGAGCGAACTTGGGCGGCCAATCAGAAACAAGGTCATTCTTGGCTGACTAATCAAAAAAGTTTGGGGGGTCAACTGGAATCCCCCTATCTCCACTACTTACCTTTTCGAGATATCCTACTAAATAGAAAAGATGACTTGCTTTCACACACTTTCTACAGAAAATCCACTCACACCAACAGATACCTCAACACCGATTCACATCACCACCCTAAACATAGGACCTAACATCAACGTCTCAAGATCAAAAATGCTATCAAGATGTGAAGATCTGTCCATAAGATTTATAAAGGAAGCCATCGAAATTGCTAAGCGACCCACCAACTTAAATAGCAGAGACTACAATCAACGGTTGCCTTATTCTTGGAAAAATCTGCTTATGAATCATCGCCCAGTAATATGTAGTAAAAAAACGGATTATAACTTAGCAACACGACTGCAAACATTGGCAGCAGGGCCGATGACACGCAGTAAAACTCAAAATCTGATTGCGAGAATTATCCAACCAATGAACCACGTTCACCCAAAACCGGTCGCACCCGAGTCACAAGCATCAGGTCGCTCACAGATGCTGCCCTACAGTCCTAAGAAGAACTCACACAAGATATCCAACAACCTTCGGTTACCCATCACACCCGTGAAAATATCCGACATAACATATATATATATATATATATATATATATATATATATATATATATATATATATATATATATATATATATATATATATATATATATATTCTTAAAACTTGATAGAAATATTTTGTTTTTGTTTTCTTAAGTAACCAATAATTTTCTTTTAAATTTTATTTTATTTTTTCATTAATTAGATTTTTAATTTCTTTTCTTTTTATTTATTTATTAATAGTATAATTAATTAAGTCTGTTTTAACATAAATATTTTGCAATTAAATGCAATTTCTATTGGAATTCCACTTAAAATAAATTAATGTAATAATGGTTTAAATTTACAAAACGTAAGTATTATTTTAAAAAAAAAGAGAACTTTAGCCTTTATATTACAATAATTTTATTTTGCCTAATAAATTTAGAATTTTTTCGAATTTATTACAGACAGTAAATTTATTCGATGGTGAAGAGGGGTTCCTAGAATGATATGTGGCAAGGAACATATAAGTGGACCTATCGCAGGCCTAATAGCGAGCCTCTTTCCTTAGCGAGAAAAGAGCTGCGAATTGTGGTGGGACTGTTGCCAGAACAGATGACCTGACGAGCAGATGATCTGACGAGCAGATGATGTCTGGAGGAGGATGAAACTGTTGACCATATCCTCAGAGAGTGCCAAGCACTCAACAGATTGAGACAGAGATATTTCGGAGATACCGGAAGCAGTTAGGCAAGTTTGATTAACGAGGCTGTTTGGATTCGCAAAGGCGATCGGCCTCAAATGAGCTGGAGCTGTGGTGGGATGTAAGGGTCCCTACGAGGCCTAGGCATTGATAATCAAGTATCTCTATCTTTGTTTCACTTATTCATTCATTTAAGTATATGGAGACTAATTTAAAATATTTGGAGACGTTAAATTAAAATACTTAGTAAGTTTGAAGTGTTATGTGGATAAAGATTTTTTAAAGTCAGGTCGATGATTATAAGAATTTTAATCAATTATATATATTAATATCCGAAAGGTTTCTTAATCCTAAAATTTCTTTAAATCTAAAATTAGTTGCGACATAGGAGCATCGGCACCGGGAGCAGGAAAATAAATAATCAATTCACTGTTATATATTTGAATAGCTACAGAAATCAAGTTTTAGTATATTTATTTAGGAATTCCAATTATCAATTTATTATCTTTTACATATTTTTTAGGACTTTAACCTTAACTCAGGTCAACTTGATTTGATACAGTACGGTCGATGTTAATAATATAGTTTCTTAATATAAAAAAAAAGTTGATTAACCTAAAAAAAACATTTCACCGTATCTAGAAAAATTTTTAGGGCAGTGGATCATGCTAGCTTTTATTGTCACATCATTTAATATATTATCGCAAAATTTGATGTTACTTAAATACATAAATACATATATCAGTGCAAATTTTAACACCAAAATAAAGATCAGATTGTTTCGTGGTTGTTCGAAAGTATGTTTCAAGAGGCGTTATGGAAAGAAATTCACTGTTAGCTAGTGGAGAATTTTTATTGTATAATTCTAGGAAAAATATCTCTAATGTACATAACACAAAATATGTATAAACCATAAGAATGGACCAGTTATTTTCCACCATAGGATGGCTTATGAATTGTTCAAGAATGAAACGACTTTACAAAAACTACATTTTAAATAGTTTACTAATCTATGCGGTGTCTTTTCATTCCTGATGATAATATTGTTTAACCAAAATAATACAAAATATCAGCAAAGAAAAGTGTGGCATTAAATGAATAAAAATTTAAAGGTAAACAGGAAAATAAGATCCATGGCATAATTAAAATGAGTTTATTGACTAAAATATGAGTATATTACAAATTTTATATACTAAATTTCTTTCAATTACATGCAAGGTGTAATCGGAAAAAATAAAATTGATCAACTTATAAAATCAAAGGGTAGATTAGGGCTAATCAATGACCAATTATGATCGTAAAATAAATAAAATTAAATTTTATTTGTCGAGACAGAGTCACAATTTTAATACAAAATATTATTTCACGCAAAAATCGGACACAATACAATTTCGATAAAAATCGAACACCTTAAAATTTTTGGTCTATAATTTTGAATGTATCATTTTAAACTTTAGTCAATCATTTTCGAAATGCCTTAAATAATATTTTTGGTAAAAATTATGCATATTACAATTTTCGCTAATTCAAATTGTGTTAACTTAAATAAAATACGACCGATCTGACGATCTGATATATATATATATATATATATATATATATATATATATATATATATAGTACATTTCATAGTATTAGTTTGTGTTTCTGGTTTGTAGGGTTTTAGGTATATTTTCTAATGTAACGAACTTTGTAGCATTTTAGATTTCATAGTACTAGTTTGTGTTTGTAGTTTGTAGGGTTTTAGGTATATTTTCTACGAATTCTTAATTTATTTAATTGATTTTACCTTTTTTCCTCAGGAGACGTCTATGAAAGAAGGTCTGGAACTTTTTAGAGAATTCTATTTCCTTATTTTTAATATAGAACGCCTATGATAGAAGGTCTAGAAATCGCCGGATTATTCCATTTTGTTATTTTTATTACCCCATGTAGTATAGAAATCCTTCTAGAGAATTAGGGAATCTTCCGGTATCGACCAAAAGGGTATATAAAGGGTCCAGATCGGCTTTCATGGACAGTATAGTTTGAGAGCTCCTCGACGCAACTAGAAATTAATTGACAAGTGTCAAAAGTAAGGTTAACAAAAAAATTTTTTTAAAATAATAGTGTGTTCAATAATACAGTGTGTGTTCGAAGATCGGCCGTAAGGAACAAATTGATGTCAGAAATGGGATCAAATCCAAAAGAGGTTAGTTCAGGTTATAATGAAGAAAAGCCAAGAAGAGATGAAACAAAAATTAAATACAAATCAAAACGATATCAAACACAAATGAAAGGCAAATCAAGACGATATGAAACAAGAATTGATGACACTAAAAACATATCAAGAATATATTAAGAAAAATCAAGAAAGTATAAAACAAGAACTAAAAACAAGTCTGGAGGACATGAAACAGGAATTTAAGACAAGTCAAGAAGGTTTGAAACAAGAATTGAAAAAAGACATTACAAAAAACCAAGAAGATATGAAGCGTATAGAACAAGAAATGCAACAGAAGATTAGCAAAATTAGAGAAGACATACATGGTGAAATACAACATGAGGTGACAGGAATCCACAAACAAATACAACAGTTACATTTGCAAATGGAGAAGGTAGCCAGTACAGGTATAATAAAGGTAGATAGTATTTCTGCTAGTAGTGTGATGAAGCCACCTACTTTCGACGGCAAAATACCTTGGCTTAACTGTGTCCGTCAATTCGAAACCGCCACCACCGGTAATAACTTGAGTTCACCGGAGAAGGCACGTGCTCTTGTTCTAGCACTACGAGGTGAATCTATGGAGGTTCTACGTAACATTCCTGAAGATAAACAGAATGATTACAAGTTTATTGTTACTTTTCTAGAGATACGCTCTGGGGAAGCTCACCTCCAAGAAGTTTATAAGGCCCAACTCCAAGGAAGAAGATAAAAATACAACGAAAGTCTTCAAAAATATGAGATGGATATAATGAGACTAATAAATTGGACCTACCCAACATACCTAGAAGAAATAAAGCAAGAGTTAGCAGTGAATAGTTTTATTGAAGGTTTACGCGACCCAGAAACAAGTCAGATATTAAGAATGGCCAGACTGAAGAAAATTTCCGAGGCTCTTGCTTATGCCCTTCAGTTTGAAACAGCCAAATATACCTCAAAGAACCAAGGAAGAGTCATAAGAAGAGTCAGTGTCTCCCAGGATGACCGCAGTATCAATGAGGAATTCTTCATGAAGTTGATGAGGGAGATGTAGGAATTTTTAAACAGACAAAAGACACATGACAACAAAAACACAACCTTCCATGCCAGCAAAAAAATTCCTTGTTGGAAATGCGGCCAAGAGAGGCATGTACAAAGCCGCTGTACTGGCGGAACTGCTCCTGGCAGTGATTAGAATCAGTAAAACTCCCAGTAGCCAATTTAGAGGGGCGAAAGCTGGCTAGGTGCTACCAAGCTTCACCAACAATAACCAATGGTTCCAGCTTGGTGGTACCCAGAAAGGTATGCAGTCCGGAATGTGAAATGGTATTAGATACTGGTTCTACTCACACCATTGTAAAGGCGAATATCTTGGCTCATTGTAAAATTTGCCTCCCGGAAAAGCATTATGTCCTGCAAACCGCCAATGGTGAAGTAATACCTGTGAAAAAATACATGAAGCCGAAATAATGCCAGGGTTATTTCAAACATGTAGTTATTGTGGCTGATATTCTGAACGAATTAATACTAGGTTTAAATGTCATGGAACACCAGAAGTTTGCCCTTCATCTTCCTCGACGAGTACTCCGAACTAGAAATGAAGAAATTGTTATGAATCTACCGAACAATAGTCAAGTGTCGGTCCGGGAAGTTGTACTTCTTGAAGATGCGATGTTACCGCCAAGTTCAGAATGTGTAGTAAAAGTAAAGGTTGATCATTCCGGAGAAGATGAAATAGTTTTGGTTGAACCATTTCAAGCTTACTCGTTGTATGCAAAAAAATTCTTCTTGCTAGGACATTGATCCAAAATAAAAGAAGCACAATATTTGTCAAGATGCTGAACTTGAAGAATTATCCTCAACAGATCAGAAAAGGTGACAAGATTGCTACCTGTCAACCTGTCGACGTGATATTCACCGGTATTCCGTTACAACCTGATAAATTACCTGCTAGCCTACCTAAATTACTCCAAGACCTAGTTATTACATCAACACCTTTATTGAATCAAGTTCAGGTGGCTAGACTGGAAGATGTTTTAAGAAGAAATCAAGATGTTTTCTCTTTAACTGATAGCGACTTGAGAAGGACCAATGTAGTCGAGCATCGAATAAATACTGTAGAAGCAACTCCAATTAAACAAGCTCCAAGGAGAATACAATGAGCAAGACGTGACAAGGTGGACAAGATGCTTAAAGGAATGCAGAATCAAGGCATTATAGAACCTTCTCAAAGTCCCTGGACATCCCCAGTTGTACTAGTTAAGAAGAAAGATGGCTCAACTAGATTCTGTATTGACTTTAGACGGTTTAATGACGTCACAAAGAAAGATAATTTTCCTTTGCCTCGTATTTTAACAGGATCAATATGATATTCCATATTGAATTTAAAAAGTGGCTATTGGCAAGTACAACTTCATCCAGAAGAAAAAGAAAAGTCTGCTTTTCTACTGGAATGGGGCTATGGCAATTTAATGTTATGCCATTCGGTTTATGCAATGCCCCATCCACTTTTGATCGTTTAATGGAACAAATCTTACATGGACTAACGTGGAAAACATATCCAGTCTACCTAGATGACATCATAATTCTGAAAAAAACATTTGACGATCACCTGAAAAATGTCGAGGATGTATTTCAAAAACTGAGAAACGCACAATTACAGCTCAATCCGAAGAAATGTCAAGTTTTCCAGAAAGAAGTGAAATACCTGGGACATATAATCACAGAAACTCGTGTACGAACCGACCCAGAGAAGACAATAGCCATTCAGGGTTGGCCAATAGCGAAAAATAAGCATGAACTAAGAAGTTTACTAGATCTCTGTACTTACTATAGAAGATTCATAAAAGGATTCGCCGATATTACAAAACCCTTACATCGACTGACTGAAAATAGGAAGAGCTATGAATGGTCCGTAGACTGCGAAACCGCTTTTAATGAAATAAAGAAAGCATTTTGTAATCCTCCAATACTGTCATATCCTGAGCCCGATCAGATGTTTGTTGTGGATACTGACGCTAGCAACTCCTCTATAGGTGGAATTTTGTCCCAAATACAAAATAGCCAAGAGAAAGTGATTGCTTATTTTAGCCAAGTACTTTTGAAAGCTGAGCGAAATTATTGTGTAACAAAAAAAGACCTACTCGCTATTATAAAGCCATTGGAACATTTTCATAAATATTTATATGGCCAAAAATTTGTCCTGTGAACAGGCCACGCATCACTAAAGTGTCTTTTACAATTTAAAAATCCTGAAGATCAAATAGCACGATGGTTACAACGTTTACAGGAATACGATTTTAAAATTGAACATAGAAAAGGCTTGAACCACAAAAATGCAGACGCTTTGTCGAGAAGACCACGTTCAGAAGAATGCAAGCACTGTAACAGACACGAAGAGTGGGAAAATCCTGACGATTTCTATTGTTGAAAGACACAATGCTCTTTGGATTGGGATCCCAAAATCATCTCCAAAGAACAACAAGGAGACCCAGATCTAAATCTTATTATTAAATTACAGAATAATAAGTCAGATCGACCCACTTTTCAAGAAATCTCATCAAAATCTCAAAAAGTGAAAGGTTACTGGGCCTTATTGGATTCCTTAATTATGTACGATGGTCTATTAAAAAGAGTTTGGGAGAGCTCTGATGGCAAAGACTACAGGTACTAGACTATATTACCCTCCAAAAAGGTTTCAGAAGTACTGCAAGCTTTACATAATGGTGTAGGTGGCGGACACTTAGGGGTTATGAGAACTCTTGAAGAAGTTCGAGAGAGATTCTATTAGCTAGGGAGTCGCGCAGATCTAAAAGATTGGAGCAAAACCTGTACCGACTGTGCTGCCAGTAAAGGACCGAGGACCCGTAGCCATAGTAAAATGAAGCAGTACAATGTAGGAGTACCTTTTGAAAGAATTGCTATAGACATAGCTGGACCATTTCCTATTAGTAAATCCGAGAATCGCTATATGTTGGTAGCTATGAATTACTTCAGTAAATGGCCAGAAGTCTATGCGATACCAAATCAAGAAGCCACCACCGTTGCTGAAATGTTGTTTGAACAGTGGATTTGTAGATATGGGTGCCAGGAGATATACATTCTGATCAAGGCGGAAACTTTGAATCTGACGTTTTTACGAACCTTTGCAAGCTTATAAAAATCCACAAAACTAGAACACCCATACATCCACAGTCAGATGGAGTGGTTGAGAGATTTAACAGAACGCTGGAGAATTACATCAGGATACAAGTAAACGAACAACAAAATAACTGAGATAAATTCATTCAGCCATTTTTACTAGCCTATCGTTCAGCCATTCACGAAGCCACCGGAAAAACACCTGCCAGCATAATTTTTGGAAAAGAATTACATCTTCCAGTCGATTTGCTTACTAGACGACCACCCGATCTTAAGCAATTTGGGAAGACTACTCCCACCAAATTAGTATGTGGCTGCAGATCTTATACGAAGAAGTCCGTCAAAAGTTACAATTAGAAAGCGACAGAATGAAGACCCGCTATGACCTCAAAGCCAATACTGGTGGGTTCATAGCTGGTGAAAGAGTTTGGTTGTACAATCCAAAAAGAACCAAAGGGCGTTCACCAAAGCTTCAAAAGTCATAGGAAGGTCCGTACAACGTAGTGACTCGACTAAACGATCTGGTGTACCGAATTCAGAAAAGCCCTCATGCGAAGATGAAAGTCGTGCATCTAGAAAGATTGTCCCATTATCAAGATCAGGTTGATCGGGACCATCAAGGCTTGGAAGGAGGCAATGTTACGAACTTCACAGCGCAGTACACTTCATAGTATTAGTTTGGGTGTGTATTTTGTAGAGTTTTAGGTATATTTTCTAATGTAACGAACTTTGTAACATTGTAGATTTCATAGTACTAGTTTGTGTTTGTAGTTTGTAGGGTTTTAGGTATATTTTCTACGAATTCATAATTTATTTAATTGATTTTACCTTTGTTAATTTCCTCAGGAGACGCCTATGAAAGAAGGTCTGGATCTTTTTAGAGAGTTCTATTTCCTTATTTTTAACATGGAACGCCTATGATAGAAGGTCTAGAAATCGCCAGATTGTTCTTTTTCTTATTTTTATTACCCCATGTAGTATAGAAATCCTTCTAGAGGATTAGGGAATCTTCCGGTATCGCCCAAAAGGTATATAAAGGGTCCAGATCGGCTTTCGTGGACAGTATAGTTTGAGAGCTCCTCGACGCAACTTGAAATTGTTTGACAAGTGTCAAAGGTAGGGTTGACAATAAAAATCTTTTAACATAATAGTGTGTTCAATAATACAGTGTGTGTTCGAAGATCGGCCCTCCGGAATATATATATATATATATATATATATATATATATATATATATATATATATATATATATATATGTATGGCAAGCGAAAGCAAGTTGTCGACGGGGGGGGGAGCGACACCGGAAACTTTCCCATTTCTAGTGTAAAAGGCGGGGTCAGGTTTATTTTTCTGAATTTGAAGCTCTTGAAGAGGGGGAGATGCTAGCAACATACACATTCCTGTAGAATCGGGTCTATTTTCCTCAACTCAAAACTCTTGGGGGGGCGGCTATCGCAAGAAAAACAAGTTGTCAACGGGGGGGTAGTGCCAGCAGCATACACATTTCTAATATGAAAAGGCAGAATCGGTTCTATTTTCCTCACCTCTGAGCTTTTGGGAGGGGGGAGGGCGATCGCAAGCATATACATCCCTATACTCTATTCAAGAACTAAAGAGAGTAATAAAATTGTTACCGAAATCTCCAACGTACCTGCTCCAGTGCCGCAGGTAACTGAGGACTACCGTTAATCTAATTGTATTTAATTATATTTAAAAATTATATGCTTTCATAAATTTAGTTTCAATTTAATTTCTGTCAGTGAGCAAAGTACACCTTACTGTGTGTCCTTAGTAATTTATCTTGTTTGCGCTTGTTTTTATATATTATTTGAGATTATTAAGATACCCAAAAGATATGGTTTCCACCTCTATATTTACTTCAAAATCGTTAAACCAAGGCATTTTTTCCTCAACAAAAAACTTATTACGATGAGTTTCTGATGCCTTAAGATATCAATATCTAGATAATAATGTTGAGATGTATTCCAACATGACAGGAGTTGGAAAATCTACTATGTACCGAATACGGAAGGAGAAAAAAACGACTGGAATTGTAAGTACTCCCAAGCCACACTCGATCACAGGCAGACTTAAAACCTCGTTGGAAGAAGAGATAAAAACTGCAATAAAAATTCTAACTAAAATCAATGATGGGGATTTACCTGAAATTAAAAGAACTGAGCTTTGGAAATTGCTCAGAGAATTTAATTTTTGGTGGGAAAAACTAGATAGGTGGTAGTAAAAGGTGGAGTTGCTAGAAATAACACAACTTCCAAAATTAGTAATTTTACTGAACTTTTGAAAGATTTTTTTGAATAAAGTCACTGCGGAAAATTGGGAATAATCGGTATAATAAAAGAAAAAAACAAAATGTGGAAACTCGATCTCATGATCAGTGAGATTGAGGAACCAATTTTAATTAATTTGAGCGAAGATAGTTTGACTGACTTTGATTACGAATTAGATACGTAATGTTTACCAGTGTAAACACAATTTATTATTAAAATTTTTGTTTTTGTTGTATTTTATTGTTTAATGTTGTTTATATATTTATTTATTTTTTTATATATTTTTATTTTAGTATCTCCCACTATTTAATTTTATATATATTTAATTCCAATTAACCGTATTTTTTTTATTAATTTATTATTGTATTTGTGTCTTTTTCTTAAGCGTGCAGAATTAACGCGTTTATTTAATTTTTTTGAGGCTATCGGATTTCCATATAATAAAGTAAATTATATTAAAATATCAGTGCAATAGAAATAAAAATAAGTAGGTCTAATTTTAACTGTAACATATAAAAATTAATTACATGTGAATCCCTTTTAGTGTTTAATTGTAATTCTGCAGATGATTTAAGAAATAAATAAACCGAAACATCAAATGCCCTAAAAATGTTTTTAATTAATAATAAAATCACCGATAGCCCCAAAAAAATTTTAATATTATATGGACGAATTTATTTTTTTATATATTTTTAACTTTCTGTATTTTTGACAATGGGTATTTTGTAAGTATTTAAATTATAACTTAGAATTTTTCGAGAGAATAAGGGTATGTTTTAATCTGAATGTGCCTAAAACGGTTTTAATGCCAGAATTAAAAATAATAAAAATAGTTGTGATTTGTGTTAAATATGTCAAATTTATTTATATTTTGTAATGTATGTGAATTATTAAGAAATTATAAGAAATAAAATAATATTATAAAAACTTTTTATTTAAGTTTATTACCGAAATAATATTCTAGGCCATAAATACTTTGTGATAAAATAAACCTCCTTCCGACGCCTATGACAAGGATTAAAATCCTTTTTAACATTTCACACTTCCCAATATCTATTGTTATCCAACCCAAATAATCCATTATTATACAACGGTATTTTTGATTATAAAATTTCTAATCCATTCCTTTGAAAAATATATGTGTCTAGTAGATTTTTCCACACCGGACTAAAGAACAGAGGTAATTTGCGAAGAAAAAAAGGGTCACAAATGATTTATCACTCTCTCTAGTTCTTGCATAAACTATAGTATAAGTTGCATCTATATATATATATATATATATATATATATATATATATATATATATATATATATATATATATAGATACTGTATATAGTAAAAAAAAATTAATATAATGAAAGAACTACCCAAAGAAAGAAGTCAAATCCTCCTCCTCCCAATCCTCTCTACTCGGAAGAAGTATCTCAAGAGTACCTGTGTTTCAAGAACAACGTTATGTAATTTGTTTGTAACAGGATTGATAGACATCTCCCCACCATGGTTTCCCAGATACCTGAGTAACCGACCGTTCCAGTTCCGAGATGTCGGCATACACCTGTGTATACAAACCAGTCTCATTTGGTTCACTCAACAGGCTGTCCACAAGGCTTCACAAAAAAGGTGAAAGAATGCCTCCCCGTAGACAGCCCCTTCTTAACAGTACTTTGACAATAACATTTTAGCTGAAGATATTTTAGTCTATGAGTTAACATTACCCTGATCCTTGCGTCAACTGTCGGTTTAAAACCTGGTCTTTGTGAAATGCGCGTTTCAACTCTTGTGAGGAGTCGATGTAAAGCTACTTAAGGTGGATAGACCATTTGACAACGCATTCTCGATTCTTGTGATGAGTCGATGTATAGTTGTGTCTGTGGATTTTCCTACCTGATAGGCAAATTGTATAGGAGATAAGGTACCTTTTACCATTACTCCTTCCTTGATGTGTCGATCTACCAACCTTTCCAGGGTCTTTAATAAGAAGCTGATCTGGCTGATGGGGCGCCATCGGCCCTGAGCTCAAACATGAGCGACATTATTTTACCAAATGGCTTATTATAATATCGGAGAAATTTTGTAGTATGGCTGGGAATATACCATCCTTACCAAGTTGAAAGAGACAAGAGTTTCCATTGATCCTTTTACCCTTTCATATGTCACTATCGTTTTAATTAATTAGTAGTCATGATAGAAGGTCAACAAATCCCCTCCCCCTGAGGTTGACATCCCTGGAGCCCCACAAAATATGATGTGTATTGTAATCGCAGACCAGGGGATGTGGTAAACATTTTTCCTCGCAATATTTTTACCAAGTTCACCACCTCGGGTGGTGGACTTCCCTGTTCCATAGGAAAGTATGCTGATGCCATAACATAACTCTCACCAGATTTAAGAGAGTTAAGAGATTCTCACCACCACAATCAAATCTTTGCCAGTGAGTCATAATGGAGAAAATACTCCATTTGTTTTTAAATTATAATACAGGTTCTAAGGTTCTCACAAGAGGTGCAGTATACGAATATTCCTCTCGCAAAATACAGACTCCTGATCTTGCTACGATTCAGCCATGACTCCTCTATTAGTCAGCTGAATTCTCAATCCATTGGTTTTTTTTACATAGCTTTCCATGTTGTAAGTATAATTTTAGTAGGCATTTTGCATACTTATTTTTTCATATAACTATTGTAATACGCATACAACTCTTGCATTAGCGGCCTTTACACGGAAAGTATTAACCGCGCGATACAGGAACACGCGATTACGCTCGCGTTAAATTGCGCTCAAATTGTACATGCAAATCTGTTGTATTAATAATTGTCAGATTGAAAGGACACACGCTTGCATTCCGTCAAAACTGTTTAAAATAAATTGCGCGTGCAACTATCTGCGTGTAAATGAAAAACTGCAAAAAACCCTGCGTAACTGGTTTGACGCGTGGAATTTATAAAATATCTTCCTTTCGCGCGAATTTAGGTTCTTACGCTCAATCGCGCACGCAACTCTCTTGTGTAACTGACAAGTCTGAACGTGTGAATTTACAAGCGAATACTTGCGCGATTTAACTTTAATATTTTTAGTACGGATTGAATTGAAAAATGGCAGATGGTCGATGTTGGAGTAAAGAAGTCGTTACAGATTTTATTAATATATATAGAGAATATCCTTGCCTATGGCAAATTAAATGATGAATTAATTGCATATCCTTGTAACGGTATCTGTAATAGTAATGATTTTTACAAATAATTGTATAAATAAATGATTTTATTGCTCTATAAGAATATTCAAAATAGGTCTTACAGGTAATCTTTAATCCAAACGCTTTTATTACGTTTTTTAACTTTTTTCGGCATCATTGTTAATCCAGCTGCTACTATTGCAAGAATGCGTTTATTTGGTATATAGTCCGACATTTTTTATGAATATTGATACACAAACCTTTTTAAATTTTACAAACTCCACGCGCCATACCAGTCACGCGTGATATATGAAAGTTTTGCGTTTACACGTAAATACTTGCATGCGCGATTTATTTTAAACAGTTTTAACTGAACGCAAAAATGTGTCCTCTAAATTTCAGTTTTTTTGGTACCAAAGTTTTGAACGTACAATTTGCCCGCCGTTTAACGCTAGCGCAATCACGCGTTACTGTGTCGCGCGGTTAACACTCTCCGTATAAAGGCAGCTAAAAAATATTAAAGTTCAATCGCGCGAGTATTCTCTTCTAAAATCACGCATTCAGATCTCTTAGGTGTAACACAATTTACACAGAAAAACTTGCGCGCACGATTGAATGTAAACGCCCATATTCGCGCGGTTAAATCGTTCCGTGTAAAGGCCGCTATTGGCAAATGGGCCTTTAATGTCTATCCATATGTAATGGAAAATGAAGTAGGCTCTTGTCTTTAGAATAGTATTACAATGAATTCACTACGTCATATGAATTATATTACAGTTAATATTGTACATCCACAAACTTTGATCAATTCACTCTTAATGAACATACATAGTCTCAATTCTTTGCGACGGTCTTAAACCAACAACCAATATGTTATATTGTCGGGTTTTTCCCAAGTTACTATACTTCAGCTTTCAATAATTCTACAGGAAAAGTTTATGTCAGAGAAGTTCTATGTCTATACGGACCTGTTTTTGTTGCATGTTTAATGACATGACACGTTGGTAAGAAAATACCTACATTTTTTGAATTGAATAAATCTTTAATTTACTTTCTTAAAAAAGTTATGACCACTTTAACTTCAAAAGGATTATTCATCATAAGTGGCCTATTAAGGTCCTGAAAACCAAAAATATACATTTTTGGAATTTTGGCAATGTTCGTAAATAATGTCATTCTACTTAACAGAAAAATAATATAATTCTATTATTAAGTAAAGGTATCAACTAAAATACTCAACAGTGTTCCAGGCAGAAATATATGTATTTTTACAATGCGCAGATGAGATAAAAAGGGGAGCTTACTAAGGGAAGCAAATCTACATTTATTCTGATAGCCAAGCAGCCCTGAAGGCACTTAAAGGTCAAAAGGTATCATTTAGATTCGTCTGAGAATGTCAGAGTGAACTTACAACTCTGGCAAAGGACAACAGTGTTATGTTAAAATAGGTACCAAGGCACAAAGGCATACATGGAAAAGAAAAATCTGACGAGCTAGCGGAAGCTGGCTCATCATCTCAATATATTAGTCTAGAACCGGCTTTTGGGGTGCCGTGGTACGCAGCTCAGGAAGCAGTCAAACAATGGATCAAAAAAGAGCACAAAACCACTGAATAGCCAGACAGGGATTGAATCACGGCAAATTATTTATTGGGAGCGCTGACCCGAAATTAGCAAAAAAACTACTCTAAATTAGCAGAAATCAATTAAAGGCTATTACAGGTATAACGACGGAACACATGGCCGTCAAAGTACATCTGAATAAAATGAAACTGTATAACGGAGATCTCGGCTGCATACTACGTGACCAAGGCGAGGAAATTGTAAAGCATATTATATGTGACAGTGAGAGAAGGCGACAACAAACCTTCGGATCAACAAATCTGAACCAAAGGAAGTACCAACTCACTCCTTAGTAGACTTGTACGAATTAATCCAGGAGGCAAGGAACAGAGTGGATGTAAACCTATGGTGAGCACAATAGGCCTACTCTGGCCGCAGTGTATCCGACTTCAGGATGGACCTGAAAGAAAAAAAAAGTTGTTAACTATTCTAATGGGATAACTAAGACTAAGACCTTGACATTGCCACAACTCGCGATTAAAGAATACCATTTCTATTACATTATTTAAAAAAACGTTTTCCAGTAACGTTTTTACACCATTATTGGGATATATTTCATACTTTCAATTTTGAATGCAACAATATTAATCTCAGAACATGAAATTTAATATGGTTATATATCACAGCTAACAACAAAATATATAAATAAAACATCTTGCATATCTATCTTATCACTCAGCCTTTCTATATTAAATATATTTAATAGTGTTAGATATGAGATAATAAAAGGATATAAGTTATTGTTCCTTAGATCTAGATATTGCAAGAATTTTCGCTAACGCTTTCCATGTTACCGAAAGTTTTTGGGTTACATATGCCAACAACATATTCTAAAAGTGGTCTAATAAGAGCATTGTCCATATAGTTTGACACTTGAATCAATATAAAAACTTTAAACATTTTTCATTAAACCTACAATAGATTTGTATGCCTTCGCGGTAATTATTCAAAGTGGTTGAATATATATATATATATATATATATATATATATATATATATATATATATATATATATATATATATGTTTTTTGGCAATGTTAGTTTCAACATGACGTTTTATTTGATAAGTCTACAGTAACAATTTTTTTTCTGAACATGCATCATATGCTAGTGAGAGCGGCATGCAACCTATCATAGACGTGGACTGTGAAAAAGCGTTTGATAATGTGGACCAGCAAATTTTTTAAATTGCCTGCTAAACGCAATTTTTACATCTATGAGTTTTAAAACAGTTAGTGCTACTGCTGCAGTCTGGTTGGTCAAGAGCTACAGACAGACCTGAATATATATATATATATATATATATATATATATATATATATATATATATATATATATATATATATAAAACACCAATTTTCATAGTCTTGCTTTGGTTTTTATCATTTGGGAACTTGAAATAAAAATTTAACAACAGGTTTATTGTAGAAATATTCATAAATTTATTAATCGAGAAGATCTAGTTGGACTCCTTAAATTAATTTTGGTTCAAGTCGTTTTTAATAATATTATTACTTACTATTATAATTCTATAACACTAAAAGTTCTAGTTTGGTTCCTAAAAATAAGTTTGACTAAAATCGTTAAATTATATTATTATACCTAAAACTCGAATAAATATTGGAATGTAGACAACTACATTTACATATTAATGTGATTCCTTAAAATAAATTAGAAATTCTGGTTTAGTATACATTCTTTTATATTTAGTGTCCTGTTCTTTCTACGTACTAAAAAAATAAAAATAAAAATTAAATAAAACTAAAATAGCTAATATTTATTTACACCAGTTTGGTTACCTTAATCAGTCTTACGGGACTTTAAAAACTAATATTTATATATTAATTAATGAGTAGATACACCTTTTTAGTGGTCTGATAAAATATAACAAATAAACATTAGACCACTTGACTAGGCATTTAGGGTTGTATACAAAGTTTTATAAGAGGCCTGCTCCAAGGCCCAAGCAGTAGTCACTAATCTCAAAACGATCTTGTCGATTTTGAAACAACTATTCATAGATAGCGTAGTAGCTCCGTATAAGTTGGACTGCTTTTATAAGAAAATTCTGTTAAATATTACGAGTACAATTTCAGCAAGTCTCTTCTTTTACCATTTTCCCGCAAAATTTTATTATAAGGGCTCAAAAATCTTTGCATAACTTGCTGACAAAACATAAATAATCTATAGTTAGATATCTCTTGATAAGATCAAAATACAAGTACTCTATTAAATGGACTTATCGTTTAGTTAGTTTTCTTTTAGTATTATCCTAGCATAACACAACTTCAGTTGAATAAAATTTTCCAAAAAGAAACTGAACTAAACTAAGCTCCAAATGGAATCTTACATTATTAAAATTTTGCATTAGATCGCTACTGCCGAGTACCAAGAGAGCTTCATTAATATTTAATCCACAGAAACAATCTAAAATAAATAAATTTGAATTTTTACAATACCTAAATATTAATATAATTTTTATGAATAAATAAGTACTACAATTCTTTAGTCTCTGAAAATCACTTACATAAAACAAAACATAAAATTTGCTTATAACTGAAAACATACCACTATATTCTAACTAATTTCTGAAAAAAAAAGGAGCATAAGATATACGTAAACTGAAAATGTTTTATATTTTTCCCTTGGGTACATCACTGCCACTAAATCAAGTCTAACATAGATGGAGTTAAAAATATAATATAACACACAATAATAAAATAGTTTGAGAACAATTTAAATATTAACAAATAAGAATGTAAACATCATTTGGAATCTGCGTGCGTTTTTTTTTCAAGAAAACGAATACATTTTTGCAAAAATAGTTACTCTCTATTTTACCGACTTGATCTCTTTAACAGTCAATCAATATCGTCTAAAATAATTGTAGAAGATTTTTCTATAAAAATAATCATTTTCAAAACTAACAAAAAAATAGGCAAAAACGTAGTTTATAATAAGAAGTAAGGGGACTGAGCCATGATCTAGCATACTGGAAGTTTTTACATATGAATTTGAGGAACAAATGAATTGAAGTTGATAACTGAACAGAGCTATTTTGAATTTTAAATAGTTTTATTTATATTATTAATTGGATACTAGAGCCCCGATTATTGTTTAACTCTCCACAAAATATGATACTGAATATTACAACGGAATTTATATAGAATTTTATGAAACTGCAAATTAAAGAGGTAACTGTAATTGAATGATGTAGTCTCAAATTATTTTTCATGATACTTGCATAATCATTTATTTTATCTTTGGCCCGCGCGTATCTGCAGCAGTCACTGAATGCCACTTATTCTGTTTGATCTTTCGACAGACTATGGTCTATTCCTAATGCATAGAATAGGAAAATTGCGGTCAGCGCCCAGCAATGGAAAATCATTACATGTTGTGTGAATGTGAATTATGATACAAGGCTACAGACAAAACATTTTTCTCCGAATTCACTAAAATATTTTAAAATTTTTGACCTGGCGTAATTTTTCTGACTATTATACCTTCAATTTGGCCAGCTGATTTTCAATGTAATGTTATAATATCTAGTCCACATACCGGAAAATTAAAGATGAAGCGACATTTATAACAAGTAACGTTATTCTCGACAATTTTCTAGATTACTTATTGGTTTTCTCCAAGCCGTAACTAAGCCGTTGGACAGGCACAGAAACAATAGTCTAAAAATAAATTTAACTAGGTGATTAAAATAGATGAAAATTTTGTTATTCTCAAAATACTTTTTTTTCTACAAAAAAAATCGTTAAAAACTATAAATCTCCTCGTTATTTTCCAGTAAAGGTAGACCTAAAATTAATTGTCGGGCAGAACCCTGAAAGACCTAGTTACGGTAGTGCTGTTATTTCAGTTTAAATTATACATAGTCTAAATGTTAATTATTTCAGAAAATTAGGCAATTCGGGTTTAATTATATTTAAACTTATTAAATCCAAACGAAACAAATTCTTGTGTTTAGAATGAATAAACAAATACTGTTTTAGATCAGACAATAAACAAGTCAAATCTACAATATTATATGATTCTGTTACAGAAATATAGTAACCATATTAAATTTAATTGAGCGCCACAAAACATTTCTATCTTTTTTAAATTAGAAATTCAATATTAGTCCAGGCGAGCCTTTTAGCTGGCATTTTTAACATTTGTATTTTTTGTTTATTCTTAACAATCTTAAGTACCTTAAGCAATCATATATCTTAAGATGTTCCCATGTCTTTTATATTTTAGATAAAAACTACCATCTACCATGAAAAATAGTTTCAATTGGTGTTGTAAAATTATTAAGCAACAAGCCATGTAAAGATAGGAACATTGTCCAGGAACAATATTAGGCACATTTTGCTTTAAAACCTATCTTATCTACACTTTCTCATTCAATTCCTTATTTTTTCTTCGGATTTCCCATCTATTTACCCAATTTAATGGATAACACATAATAGCAGAAATAAGGATCATACTTCCTGACAGATAAAAAGAAGCGTCATAGCTCCCAGTTGCATCATAAAAAGCTCCTGCTAAAGGTGCTCCAATGATCGCAGCAGCTCCTTGGAAAAGTAGAAGTAAACCAAATGCGTTGGTGAGACGTTCAAGCCCTAATAGGTCCACTACAATTATTGATCTGAGTGATGCAAAACAAGCTGAAAAAAAAATATATTACAGAATATATATAAATAATATTATATCTAACTGATACATTTCTAATTATATTCTATTTATTCTACACTGATAATACGAATTAATAGCTTATTAAAATTTTAATTTAAGATTGTTGAATTTTTTTCCAAGACCATAAATTTCTGAAAAATAAATTAGCAACCAACTTTTTAATATATTTTTAACTGATTAGTAATATAAATTCAATAATATATTTTACTTTTTTGTAACCTATGAAATGTTATATGTTGATTTTCTAAAACTTAGCTTCGTGCTTCGAGATACATTGTTGCACGTTTGTGTCTTGATGCCGAATCATAGATTCTAATGCAAATTTCTTTATCTCTATGACCTATACTTTGCGTAAACTTGTGCCTAGCATAGTTTTTGTTTTTGCAGTTCTTTAACTTGAATATCGATTTTGATAACATTATATTAAATATATTAGTATTTATTTATTGATAAAATAAAAAAAAATTACAAAAAAAGTTCACATAATTTTGTCTAAATTTCCTAAATTGATGTTCAAAATAAAATGCTTCTTACATTTGTGAACAGTGAAGTTAGAAGTATATTTGCTAAAATTGAGAGTTTTTTTAAGTGTTACAAAACGATTTGCATAGCGAAAATGGACGTAAATTGAATTGATAGAGGTCCTGTGATGAACTTAAACAACTAGATAAATTTTATATTATCCAATCTTCTACAATTTGAGTAAAACTGATATTATATTTAGATTGATTTGAACAACTCATTATTAGGCCTAACTTTTGTTACTGATATTGATACAGATATAATCTAGTAAATTTGATGAATTGTTTTGTAATATTAACCGTTGAGTTATATCGTGATAAAAAATATAAAATATAGGTATGCAATATCCCAATATTGTTTGAATATCAGGTTGGAAAAAAGGGAATAAAAGAAGAAATAAAGAGTAAAAGAATATAGGAAAAAACGCTTTGGAAATGCACAGATAATATATATATATATATATATATATATATATATATATATATATATATATATATATATATATATATATATATATATATATATACTATTGTACCATTAGAGTTATTAGAAGAAAAATAATCGAAATGTTGCCATTTACTATAATTATGTAAAATTATGTTTAGAAATATATGTAGTGTGTATTTTGCTCATAAATATGGCATTTGTCGTAAGAGTAAAAAATTAACTTCAATTATAAATCTTGTTTTCATCTACGACGACTCAATAAGACCATTTGCTGAAGCGTGATCAAGCTTATACTTAACAATGCAAGACCGACAACTGCCTTTTAGTTAATATTCAATATTACCTATAACCTTCAATAAAACGACTGTTTTGTTTTTTTACATTATATGTTTTTATACACATGTCTCACAGTAGATAGCTTAGCAAAAAAATACACTGGGACTATTTGGAACGGTTAAAACACATCATTCTTTTTTAACGATTAAATTTGGAATAGCCATATCAGAAACTTAACATTGTCATTTAAACTGATAGAGAGGACAAATGTTTTTATTCCCTTTCCATTTGTGATTGGTAAATTTTAAATGAAATAGTATTCGTTTCTTTTTCTGATCAACGCGAAAATTTGTATTTTTAGGATTCCATTGTTAGCCTCTACTTTCAAAAATTGTGTGATGAATAAATATCAACTGTTCATTAAGAGTCTTAAGATATTTCAGTCGTTATGCTATAAAACAAACTAAAAACCATATACACAATATTGTTCACGAAATATTATATTAAAGTGTCTACGATGGTGCTCTTCTCAATTCGTCCAACTTTGCACTGACCTAGGCTCGGCCAACATGTATTTTAGGCTCGCATGTTTTGAGGAGAAGTCAAATGACGCTTATTTGACATATTTTATAGTTTGATTGTTATTATCTTAACGGTAATTTTTATGAAAATACAAGTAAAATCGTTTTTAAACAATAGTCAATATTAATTGAACCAAAGGAATTAATAGTTATTCACTATTTTTTTTCTAAAATCTGAGATCCGCAACTATCATATAAAAATACAAAAAATAAGTATGCAAAATTAAATCGTCGTTAATGGAAATTTTATGGGAGTTACTTTTTTATAGGAATAATAAAACATGTTCAGACAAGAATAAACTCAAATCTGGTACTATTATTTTTATGAAACTTGTTTGCTGACTAGTGTAATTAAATATTCCCATTGAGAAAATTGTTGCAATGTCACTTACAAACTCTATGATTTCAAAATAACGAGTTTTAAATTTATGGATTTAAAAATAGCTCATAATACATAGAATCTGCAGTTCCATAAATAAGCAAAAAATAATTTTATATAATATTTGTTTTATAATCAATAATATTTTTCATAAATATCAATTAAAAATCATGCTTTAAAATGTAGAAGTATTACATAATGCTTTTTTAGTTGCAAAAATCTTGAATTATCTTTAAAAATAAATATTGATGGCAATTACTTCTCTGTAAAAATTTAAATATTGGCTTTGATATTAATATGTTCTCAATCTTGCATTAATAGATATTTATAAATTCTTACATCGGATGATACTGTATTCATATTGTATAGATCACACTCATAAAAGTGCATATTTACATCTATATTTATATATATATATATATATATATATATATATATATATATATATATATATATATATATATATATATATTAGTAGTATAGTATTTGTTTCATTTAGAAATAACTTGGCGCCGTCTTCAAAAATTTCAATTTCATATAGAAATTTATAGTTATTTTTCACTTTTTAGCGCACTTTAGAAGTGGGTTCAATTTTTTTTATAAAAATTTTATTTTTCGATTTTTAGTTTTGAGTTCATTATGATATCTATAGATTATTTGAACTAAGTACTAATCGAGATTAGTGTACCTCGCAATGACTCCAATGTGGCAAAAAAGTACCCATTTTATCCAGTTGTAATCACCGTAAAATGAACCACTAAAAATTCTTTGATTGTTAGAGTTCTACAAAAACCGGTGAAATTGTATCAAATAAATATTTAGTCTGTCATAGTAAATCCACTATTTTAAATGTTAAATTAATTTTAGATTGGTAATATAGGCTTCAAAACCTTCCAATATCGATATTTAAAGAACTTGAGACGTCAATTTCTTAGCTCGATATATTTTCTAGTGCATATTGAGTTTGTATACGCTCTAAGAACTCCGCAATATCAATTTTAGGCAAAATCGGAAAACTTAAAATTTTCACTCCCTCACTCCCTTGTCAACCTAATATTGTAAAAAATTAACTTCATATTCGTAATACATGACACCGAAAACACCCTAATACCAAATCTGATAAAATGGGAATAAGGTAAAATTTTCAACTGACTGTATTGGATCCGTCATATTGAATTTCAAAAAAATAATTTTAACTTCTTAATGTAATCTAAATCTAAACCCTTCAAAGCCCCCTAGTTCCAATTTTAGATGAAATCCAGAAATTCAAAATTTCTAGACCGTCATATTGCCTCTGACATATTAGATTCTCTTAAAATAATTTTATATTCGCTATTTACATCCTTAAAAACGATTCAGTACCACATTTGAATAAAATCGAAAAATGTAAAATTTTTAGTCCGCCATATTGAATCCTGAAAAAATACTATTAAATCCGTAACTTACATCCTCAAAAATCCCCTATATCAATTTTGGAGAAAATCGATAATGTAAAATTTTTAGAATGCCATGTTGAATCCACCAGATTGAGTTCTTCAAAAAATATTTTAAATTCGTAATTAACAATAACAAAAATCCGCCATCTTGGATCCGCCATATTTATTTTTTTAAAATAATGTCAAATTCATAATGTGCGATTCCAAAAAGACTCCCATATCAATTTTGGAAAAAATCAGACATAATTAATTTTTTATCCCCATATTGGATACGCCATATTGAATTTTTTTAAAATAATTTCAGGTTCATTATGTACGACCCCGAAAAATCCCCCGTACCAATTTTGGAGAAAATCGATGTTTGCGTCCGCCATATTGGATCTGCCATATTGAATTTTTTAAAAATGATTTTAAATTCGTCATGTGCGTCCCCAAAAACTCCCCGGTATCAATTTTGGAGAAAATCGGAGAAAATTGATTTTTTTGTCCGCCATATTGGATTCGAAATATTGAATTTTTTAAAAATAATTTTAGATTCGTTGAGTCCTACCCCGAAAATTTGTCCCATACCAATTTTGGAGAAAATGCGTCAAAATTAATTTTTTTTTGGCCGCCATATTGTCAGCGCTATCTTGAATTTTACTGCACCAATTTAGTCCAAAAAAATATGGGACCACCGCAGCAACTTCCGGAACATAATGTAAAATATTTCATTCAAATCGGTGCCGCCGTTCCGGAGTAATCGGTGTATTATGCCGTTGTAGGCGTAATGTGGATATATCCACTGCCATTGCATCTCACACGGAGGAATCCGTGAAAGCCGCATAAACATATATACGCCAACCGGCGGAAGGTTGGCGAAGCCTCGTTCAGTATTTGCATGCTTCCTTCCGATCTGTCCTTTGCACAGCCAGGTGCATGTCAGTACCCTGATGAGTCTAGTAGAGACGAAACATGTACCTCTGCCGTATGACTGTGGCGGGGAGGGTAAATTTTGACTTTCTTCTCGGTATGGTGGTACAGGTAGGCCATCATCTCGATGTGGTGGAATAGGATAAATTGTGTTCCTTAGCAATTTGTTTCAACTGTGCAACCTCTAACACGGAAAGGATATGGTTGGAACGAAGTTTGCAATTACTGTTCGCATTTTACTTCATTCATACATGGAGCTGAATATAGTTGTACGTCTGCTGAATGTGATTTCAGTACTATAACGGCATAATGTGGATATATCCACTGCTATTGCATCTCACACGGAAGAATCCCTGAAAGCCGCATAAACATATATATATATATATATATATATATATATATATATATATATATATATATATATATATATATATATATATATATATATATATTGATGATGCCACTTATAAATTTTTGAAATGGAACATTCTGTAGGTTATTAGTTATTTTACTACCACAAAAAATTTAGAATATTTTTTTGTATAGCATATCCTATGGTAAATTCAACTGTTTGAAAATATTGACAATTCAAATTAACGAACTCGTAATACATTTTATCCTTAGTAGGTATTTACCTAAATAAAATTTGATAATCTGATTTTTTCCTGACATTAGTTTCTGATCAGTGGTATTAGTATTTTTATTGCCGAGTAAGCTAATATTTATCCCGACAAAATACAAAAAAATAGGAATTGGAGAAGAAACCGCAAAGTCAACGATTCTTTATGCCAAAAGAGGCTGTTAATGTGTTCAAACCTGTTTTGGGAATAACATATTCGCAGTGGCAAAAATCCTTTTAGAATTGATTCAAACGTATTCAAAAGTGTGTTGATCATGGTGAAGAATATTTTGAAAACAAAAATAAAACCATTTACAATGATAAATATTTGTCTTTGCTTGTTATTCACGAAGTATAAACGGCCACTCTCGTAAAACATGTCATTTATCAGGTATTATATTTTGAATTATTAAATCATGGTGCTTAAGTCCATACCGTACTGAATGTCTGTGAGAAGAAATATTAATACATAATATATTAAAACATCATATATAGTTAATTTCAATACAAATTGCAGCATAAATAGAGTAACGAATCTTTAAAAAACCTAAAATCTCTGTATTTCCTCTATTGAATGATAACGACGTTAACTGAGACATTATATTAAAAGTTTGTTGTTAACCAGATGGTTTAAAAGTAAAAGTAGTATTAAATACCAAACTAAATTTTATTGAAGATCAAGGTTCCTAATTAGTATATTTTCATTATCACACGTATTAAGAAATAAGTGTTTAGGAAGCCAATATTTTAATGGATATTTAATTTAAATAGTTCCTCTGTTGAAATGTAAAAGCTCCCATTTTATTAACCGGTTTAACAATCTACTTTAGAATAAATTTTAGTTTTAACTTAAAAATATCAAAGATAATGCAAAAGTTACGGAAATATTTCCCATATGGGAAGCTGGTGTAAACGATAGTGAACAAACAAAACTTACATATAGGTAGTGAAATGAAAATACGTATTAAAATAACTGTACTAGACGAATAATAAACTGGTATTAATCCGAATAATTTCTTTGCATACGGAAGGCTGAATATGAACAGCTAGAATTCTATAAAAATAAAAAGAAAGAGGCTGTCAGAATTAAGATATTTTATCTTTGTTACGTTTGTAGTAATACAAAGCCAAAAGGAAATGGACGTTGGATTCTGTTTCGCCAATATTCCGTATCCTGCATTTTTAGCCAAACATCCAGATAGGTAGACGGATTACCTATTATGGATGGAAGTGTAGTAAATAGTAAAGTGATATGGAATACGAATTGCTAAATAATCCGAATATTAAGTTCATCCGTATACGTTTACCATACTACGCGTAGGCCTTGCAGTGCGAGAAGGAATGGTAACTTACTTTGAAGCTACCAACTATTGAAACATTGTCAGAAGATATATATATATATATATATATATATATATATATATATATATATATATATATATATATATATATATATATATATAATTTTGAAAACCATCAAATACATTTGATAATATTCTAAATTTTCCAATTATATTCCAATTGTTTAATGTGAAATTACCTCGTGTTTCAAAGTCCATCCCATTGTAAAACGTATTCTGATATGATTTTGGGATCATCTGTAAGGTGGAACACTGCACTGCAGTGCGCTTAAAAAATTACTTATGCGTTCAGGTTAAATATAACAACTTCAACAATCAACAATAACTAATTCTGATCCACGTTAAACATAATAAAATTTTCAATATTCAGTTAGCATGGTACTTTTTTAATCTTATTAAAAAATAAATTATTTTATTAAACAACCATCGATATTAAATGAGCGGTAATACCCTTTGATCAATGTTTATTGAACATATTAATATGTCTAATAAACATTACTTTTATCAGTAAATAAACTGTAACAAAGTTAGTTTTATATATCATTTCAACATCTATAAGTATGAAAATGGATTGGTTGATTTTGAAAAATCCAAAAATACTAATAGAATTTTTTTAATTAAAAACTACGAAATATTCAGAGTATCATGTGTATCAATGTGGCTTGGTTATCGTCGGTCTAATTTGTAGGAATATTAATACATAATGCCGAGGACGAAAAGGAATTATTTTAGATAGAAATAATCAGATCGGAAGCCCACAGTTACAGACTTGAAATTTTAATATGTGATGGTCTACCTGCATTATCGAATTGATAGTTCATATATTACAAAAAGTGCTACTACAGTGAACATTTAATCGTTTAATATACCCTGTATGAACGCTTTCCAATACCTATTATTCTTAATATATCAAAAACACACTAAACTTATATCCACCTTTACATAGGAGAAATATCTCCGTGAACAAGCTTATAATATACGGAAGGTTCGTCTTTGCCTTCTTATCAAGAAGATCTATAAATCTTATCAAAGAACCGTATCTATATTTCTTCGGTAAGATGAGAAATAAACGATTTACCACTTTTAGATTTTGTAAAATGCTACAAAAACTAGTCGTATTATCAGATTAAGAGGAAAACTTTGACAGTAGACACAATGGAAAATTGTATATTAAGATAAATTAGCCTTATATTGTTATTTAACACAGCGCAGCAACACACATAAAATTTTTATATTGGCAACTCTCGACTATGTATATATTGGCAACTATCGACTACGTAATTATATATAACTGTTACCACCGTCATAGTAAAAAGAAAAGAGTAATTGTAAACTTTCAAACTTGGAAAATTTATGTTCTAGTGAAGGAATTAAAAAAGGAGTGTTTCCGTTAGGTTCTTGTTTATACCACAGACTTGACAATTCTTATTTAAAAGGTAATTTCGAAAAGACATAGGAAGATAGCCAAGCACATACAAAATTATTATATAAATACTTACATATTGCTAATCCAAAAATCACAGTGTAGAAGAATTGGTATTCCTGCGTCAAAGAAACTCCACTAAAAATTGTAGCTAAGCCTCCTAAAGTTAAAGCAGCGTTGGTTACAAATAGTGCATTCACTCCTGGAAATGAACTTAGAATTCCACATAAAACTCTTCCGATTGTATTCGCTATTCCAATAGAAGAAATTAATAATACTGCAGTTTTTTGAGGAATACTATTCATTGCTCTATCGGTCAAGTACATGAACGGAACATAGAAACCCATCATAGTAAAAAATCCACCTATTGCAAGAATAATAAATGATGGACTTTTAAGTAAGCTAAAATCTAACATTGTTGCCAAAGCTCTTCGAATAGCTTCAGGACAAAACTTGCAAGAGTGCCTTTTCTCTTCTAGAATATCACTTTTCGTGGGAAGCCTTGTGATTGATAAGTTATAGGCTAAAGAAGTTTGTGACATATACTGAGGTAACCTTGTAAGACTTTGACCAAAAAATATGTCCTCCCTATATATAGGCCTATTAATTTCATCTGCATGAGTTAAAACCAATAATGATTTTCTAGGTACAATCATAGGCTTTACTGCAACATTTCCTAATGGTACTTTATCTTGTTTGAATTTTTCATTAACTGAAATAAAAGGCACACTTAAACGTTTTTCTTTTATGTAGTTTATGTGATTTCTTGAAGGCACATGAATTGTGTGATATACATCAGATACTCTAGGATGCCCTGAGTTACTATTTGCGCCAAAGATTCTTGAAATGGAACTGTGGTTATCATCTTTTCGCATGAATTTAATGGCTTCTTCCATTTTTAGTTTGGCAGCTGGAGGTAATTTTGAAGGATCCATAACTAGTTCAGGCTTCACATCATCGTCCTGATTTAAGTTCTTAACCTTTGTAGGTTTTAACGGCCTAAAATATAGATTTAATTTTCAATAGAAAATCACAATATTCAAACAGTAATTAATCAAAAATATTAAATAAGAGGTAAAGCGTTAATTAATATCATTACCGAAAATTATTGAAAATATTGTAACACCTGATAATTTCAACAATAGAATAATACAAGTTGAAATAAACACTTTACTGAAAATAAATTTTTATTCTATATATTCAATTAATGGTTGGAAAATAATTATCCTTACCTAAATGATACGCCATAAATTACACAACTTAGAACTATTGCGCCTTGAACCAAAAGAGCTCCTCTCCAACCTAATGAGGTAATTAAAATATCACTTAAGGGTGCGAAAAGAAATGTACCAATACCAGATCCGCATACTGCAATGCCTGTAGCCAATGCCCTCCATCTTTCGAAATAAAATCCTACTGTTATTACAGATGGCACATAAATAAATCCAAAACCAATTCCTAAAACAAAAAGAAATATTATTAGAATCAGGTTTTATTTAAAACTCAATTTATTAATTTAAGCTAAGAAATGTATTATGTAGTGCCAGAATTGTAAAAAAAGTTAATTTTTTGGAGCAAAAATGAAAGAACGCACAAAAAGTAGTGTCACCAGACAAGTTGTAATGTTCATTTAGATGGCACACAAAAACTTGAGCTATATAATAAGTCAGAATACTATAAAATAAGCAGTTATGCAATCGCAACTTCCTAGAAGTATCTACGTTATATAGTTTTTATTCATTCTTTATTTTTTATAATCACCTACTGACCCATTCAAGACTTTTAAGATAATCTGTTGTAACTTTTAAATTATCAATTTACCAACTTTGCTATAATCTCACGTACTGCTTATTTGAAAATAATGGATAGTTGAAAATTCTTAATACAAAATTTAAGTTCTAAGCGATTGCGTATAAAAGTATGTGATGAAGTTAAAACATTTTACCTTAACCACTACGTACCTCTTTACAATTAAATTTTCTTAGATTTTATGTACCAAAGTCGACGAGAATCAAAGAGGTACAAAAATTGATGTCTAGCTTGATAAGTTTATATTACACTAACAATAAAAGAGTTAGGAACAATCGTTAACTGACAGTTGTATTTATGTATTTTTCTAATGACAATGTAATTGTTAGAATTAAGCTACTTCCTTCTTCTTCAAGTGCTGTGCTCTTTAAAGAATGCAGGAAATGTCTCCCCCGTATATGTGTTGGTTATCGACTTTAAACAATTCAAATTAAAGTATTTCAGTATTACTTCATATCAACTTTTAATTTTTTTATATATTATGCTATTTTTATTATCACTGACTGATATGGTAAGATCATTTTCCTGGAAGTGAATTACCTATTATTTGACTCTATTGTTGTAATTCATATAAACTAAATAACTCTTAGCACCATTACTTAATTGCTCATATATTATAGAATAAAACAAAATTAGAATATGCGATTGGACCAGTAGGTTAAACAAAACCCTGACATTTCTGTTGGCGACGATTCGCTTTATTTAAATCCTCCCCAGGATTCAAATGGATGATTTTCTTGGGGTAAGTATTATATAAGTATTAGTATAATTCATATATAAAAAACGTATAAACAAGCCCACAATACTTTGACTTTAATGAACCAACAACGGCTAATATACAGGAACTGGAACTTAAATGTAAAAATAGCGGAAGTTACAAAAAAATATTTATAAATTGTAACCGTCCAATCTCAGAAAACCAACTCATTATACTTTTTTATAAAAGTACGTGACGTCGTTTTGTTTCCATACAACACTTGATTTTCCGGGCATATGCGGAATCAAACTTATTATTTACACCGTATTAGACAAGGAGTGTTCGTTTCACTTTCTTTGCACAGGTTAAATAGACAAGGCAAGTGAATGGTTTTGACGTAAGAACTTTAAATAAATATTTTCATAATGAAATATTAATATATTATTCATAAATAGCAAGTATGAACCATTCTTTTAAAGGATAATTTAAAAAAGGTATTTAAATTTTGTCGCATAAGCAAAATTAAAATAACCGCTCGTAAAATGGGCTTGGGTGTTTTCCTATATATTATATCTTTAAGATGAAATCAAAAATACTTTAGTAAAAACTACATCTAGGAACACTGTAAAATATTATTGCCCTTCTTAAGGAATGAAACTAATGGATGTGAGGGAACTAACTTCATCCTTTGGCTACTGAAAAAATATTTAAAAAGAAAATTATTATTTTAATAGTGTAAATTATCCTAAAATTTTAATTTGTTTTATAACAAGAGTCACTGCAATGGACCTATTTTCTATTAAAAATATTTTACTCGATCGAAGTCGAATAGTAATTAAGTAACTTGACCAGTGATCATAACAACAACATTTTAATACTACCAAAAAGTTATGGCGTCTATTAAAAATATTTTGCGCATTTTCTTATTAATATTACACAAATCAAACGATATTTTAATCGCTGTTTTATATTGGAAATAGAATATTGCAAATAAGTTTAAATTTACCTCAACATATCACATAAATGTAATTTAAATTATAATTAACTTTTGATTAGCTTAATCCAGAGATAAACCTGATACATGCTTTACTAGATTAAATTCCAAAATATCTTTAAGTTTGAGTATTTTTTAGATTATTTTTACCATTATCTTAACATTTATAACCGTAATAAATAACTATAAAAAATAAAACGCAAAATAAAATAATAGAACTGTAAAAAATTCTTGTACAACAGAGAAATATGGATACTCGATCAAGTAAGAAACCTTCTTCAGCAGTAGGGCAGATAAGGTAATCACACTTACAAGTTCAGGTGTCCTGAATCCTCTTTAGATGACCAAGGTTATTCACTACGTAATTTGACATGCCAATATATATATATATATATATATATATATATATATATATATATATATATATCGAGTATCCCGTGTATGTGCTGACTCCCTCTAAGGACTTAACACGTACACGGGATACCCGTGCCCATTTTCAACCTGTACTAAATGTTTTATTTCTATAAAGTTTCATTAATTGTTACATAATTTCATAATTTTCAAAAATGAATCAGTTTTTATACATATTATCTAAACATTTTTTCGGGAAACAAAACTTCATTCATTAAGAAATAAAATCAATCTGCTATGATATTATATGTTTTTTAATTATTATATATTAGGCCCCTATTAGAAAGAGATTATTTAAAATTTTCTCCACAGTGTATGTTAAAGTTAATATATTTTAATATAGGGTCATTTGGTAGAAAATATTAACATCAGAATGTCTATGACGTTTGATTATTATAAATTAATTTAGTACTAGTTTGACGCAAATCTTGTATATATTTTTAGTTGTTTGCATCCGCCAGAGTTTACAGTAAAATGAATATTTAATATATTATGCAGGGTATTTCTGCAAGTGGTTGAAGGATATTAAGGCTAGCTTTTACAATTAAAAATAATAAAATGTCCCAACAAATACATATCCGAAAAGTATTGTGTGGGAGACCCAGATTTTTTAAATTGAATGAAACAAATTTTAATATATTAAAAATTAACCCAAATATTTCATTTTAAATATATGTAATAAAAATATTGACTTACAAGATTTGACAAATCTGCATTTACACTTTTAAATTAGGTTGCGTCATTACATTGCCGAGTTGAAGTAATTAATTTGCCGTTTATTTGTTGTAGCTTTAACGCAATTTAAATAGTTAAATATAATAGAGCTTTTAAAATACGAAAATGATATTTCTTTTCGTAATGCAATCATTTCAAGAAAATTATAAATAACCAGTTTGTATTCCTTAATACACATATTTTATTATGTAAAATCGTGTACCCTTTATCGCAAGTTCTCACAATTAAAGAATCCAAAAAAGATTTAGAAAGGATGAAAGTTCAAAAAATTTTAATTTTACAACCTTCTTAAAAATTCCACACAATTTGAGTGTCAAGAACCACAGGTTATGTTACAATTTTATTGTCAGAACACAGTTTATTTCATCTTACAGGTGCGACAAAAGGCTTTTCCGCCAAAACTAAATTTCGTGACTTTGCTTGCCTTGCCTGTTTTTACTATAAGAGAAATTTTTAAAATTGGAAAAAATAGTACCACAGATTCCAGATGCGACAACGGGTGTTCCCGCCGACACCAAATTTCTATACAGATTTATATTGGATTGAACCCAAGATTACTATTGCTAACGCTAATTGAACCTAACTTATTGTTTAGGTTTCGTCGTATCGTTTTCTATTCCTATTTTATGTTTTATATGTGAAATTCTATATAAAAAATTTTTGTTTAAAATTGATACGAGAAACTGTTAATCAAATTTTAGATTAAAAGCTCTCTTGTACGTTCGAAGTTAAATTAAACGTTTTTAGCTCCATTTTCGTGACGTAGATATTACCTAAAGTGTAAAAAAGAGTTATTGATTCTGAAACCTAAATGTAGAAATACTGACCGTGACATCCAAAAGATTAGTTGTACTGCTGATTACAGTGTGTTTTTGCCACGAATAGAAAACATAATAAAAATAAATAAATAACTGATAAAATTTCGAATTTTATTAACACCTGATGAGCGTGGTGCAAAAAATAAGGTATTTTATAAATTTAAATTCATTAACTTTTAATCTTTTTAAATTACTAAGTATTTACCTGATAATATAAATTACGGAAACACGCATTGTGGTGTCCCTGATCAACAAAAAATATTTCGCCAATTTAAAGGCTTACTTTACTATTGCATCACTTTAACTTTAAAAATTCCTCATATGACATTGGCATTGACAATGAAAAAAACTCATTATAAACTGATTGCATATTAAGTAAGACCTTGATATTTGAAATATTTCAGAATTTGTTACAAAAAAAAAGAGAAAAGAAATGTTTACGTTTAATTGTTCCTTATAGCAAATTGAACTAATATAGTTATGTGAGAGGCAATAATATTAATATTAAAATATACACTTTCATATTTTAGTAACCATAAGACCGGTATTACGCGAGATTCTTCCTCAGGCGAATTTCCTAGCCTCGTAAATCAAATTGATCAACCAAAGCCACGCATTACATTTAAAACAAATCGCAATAATTAATTTAAAAACTTCATATGAATAAACTACTTTACCGAAAGTCCATAACAAAGAAAAAACTCACTCAATTTATAATACAAATGAACAGAAATTTTCTTCCTTGTCATTAAATCACATAAGATTATACTTCCATCGCCACGCTTCTCTCACTCAACTGTATTAATCCTTTCAATATTGAGCTGCACTCAATCAGCTGAATTGAATTTAAACCTATGATACACATAGTCATTATATTTAATGCATCAATTTCTGAAGTATCTATTGTTGTCAACCGATTCATACACATTTCAAGAAATCGTTGTTTACAGTTAGAGATTGAATTGCCTAAATCTATTTTCATATATCTTAAAATTAAGGAAGTATTTTTATTTAAAAACTTAATAAAATTAAACACCTTATTCACTGTTTAGTAAAAAATTTAGTGACTAGTTCGATTCGATCAAGTTAGACATGCCAAGAGCTGCGAAAATTCCTTATTTTTGTAGGACTAATCTCAATATCGTAAGAACTTCGATGACAACTTTGTGGTTTATACTTGTTTTAAGGACATTTTTGTAAACATCCCGACTTTATATTATCTAGTTACAAAAATAGTACAAGTATATTTCAATTTTTTTACCCTTACAGGTATGATGGTGTGTATCTGTTAGCTACAACAGTACTGCAATTATAACTTAACACTTTATTCTCTACTCAAAATATCTCTAAAGCATCAAATACGGCTTTGTGTTTATAGATTTATTACTCCTGTATTTATCATGGTTATGTTAACACAACAAACTAGCTTCCGTGATTTTGAAGGAGCAGTAATGAAAACATCAATAAGCATCTAACTTTTACATATAATATAGGAAACATTGAGCTTTGTAGGAAACGAAAACAGAATATCAATAATCAACTGTAAACATCATATTTTTTTAAAAGAATATTCAATTTTTAATTTGGGTTTCCTCTACTATGGGCAACGTAGGTAAACAGGTGAATATTACATTCAATCATTTCTCTTAAAGAAAGTTCCTGCTTACTTGTGTACCGAAAGCTTTTTCCTCCGAATTTAACTAGATCTAGTCTATTAGATGTTTCATTAGTAGTGATTCTTTAATCAGTTGAAGAATTTATCATAAGTAAAATATGTTTAGAAAAGGAGACGAACCTAATATGTTAGTTTACATGCGATCCTCAGTCTAGCAGTCCTTATACAGCAAACTTTTCAATAGGTTATATGAAAGCCATTAATTAGGAGGATCTATTCTATATTATTACACAGTTAATATATGGTGTTATAATAAAAAAAAAGTTTACTTACCTCCAATAACTCCATAAGTAACACATAAATATTCCACACTAGTTGCAAAGTAGGAAATAGCGAATGCTGCAGCTCCCAAAAAGGCTCCAATAATGGCCACTAGCCTGAAACCATATCTATTGGCAATAGCACTGGCAAAAGGTCCAGCCATTAAATAAAAACCTGACATTAAAGAACCAACTAAAGTCACTTGAGCTTTTGACACGTTAAAATCACTGGCTATACCCGGCAGGAAACTACCAAATGAAAATATAATGCCATCTACAATTAGATTACACATGAATGAAGCCACTACTACAACCCATCCCCAACCTCCATCGGGGGGGACGACAACTTCCAAATCGTCTGAAGATAAATCTTCATCTTTGTCTTTTTCTTGCATTTCATTCCCACAATATGTTGTTTTCTCAACAAGTTGATCATTTTCGTTTGCTTCTGGACATTGTTCCGGTGAATCATTTTGGGAATTTACATGTTCATTACATTTATGGTGGTTTTCACAATTTTGATGTTTTTTTTCGTCTTTATCGTCAGTAGGTAAAAGTTTGTAGGTTTTATCTGTACTGCCCGGAGTATCTAAGTTAGGTGGAGCCATCTGAAATTAAAAATATATAATTTACTTATAGATTTACATATACATTTTCAGATTTATTTATTTTAATATATACATTATATTGAATAAAATAAAATTATTATTTAAGTCTATTTAGATACCAAACGTACTTTCTACCGGTTATTGGCAAACAAAACAAAAATTTTTACATAAATTTTTGTTTATATTCGCCAATACGTCAAGAATTATGTAACATTCTGTTATGAATTTATAGTTCGTGGACACGGCTCCAGACGGAATATTAGTCGTGCGCTAATCAAAACTTATTGATTATATACATAAAGTCAACAACTAGTAGTATAAATTACAATGGTGAGTTTAACTATTTTTTAGCACTTTCATGCTTATTTTCGTAAGCAATGGAACCTGTTAAAAAACTCTCAATATTCAAAGCACCGTGTATAAAAATCTAGTATTAATTTAACCTGCTTTTGATCTGCGAAACCAGTTATGTTAAATATTTATTTTCAATTTATACAAATTAGACAAAATTTCCAAGCTATAAAAGGTATAAAATAGGAAAAGCTTGTTTAATTGCTAATTCAGATATTATTTTTTAACAAAATCAAGAAGAAATATTATACCGTCTGCAGTAGGTATTTACGAAGCATTTAATTTTACTTGCACCATCCTACTGGTAAAATCTTAACAAATGTACCATTAATAGGGACGGACAGAATGAAAAGCGAGTTAAATTATTTTTGAGAACGTCAATCGTCTTTCTAATTAGCAATTGCAACAAACTATCGCGTGAAGGTCAAAACTCAGCAACTAATAATTTAATTTTCTTGTAAGAAATCCTGAGTTATAGTTAATAAGTAAGACAAATATTTTAAAAATCTTCTAGAAAAAAGAACCTTGTTTGGAGTTTATATATTTGTCCCCGTCATTAATATTATTAATAACTCAAAAATGAGATTAGTGTTTGGACGCATTTAGATATATCTTTTAGGATTTTCAAACATCATAGTGTGATCCAAAAAATAGTCCAAAATGCTAGAAATATAATACTCTGAAGAGAAACCAGAACTTCACACCTGACACTCTAAAAGAGTGCAGACATCCGATCTAAAATAAAACTGAATAGTTTTCAGTTTCTTCTGATGAGATCACGATTACAAAATATGAAACTAAAAAATTCTAAATTTCTCATGGAGTAAGAAAAAGGCAGATCGTAAAAATACTTATTAAATAATGCTACAAATAAATCATATATTATTACAGCGTGTAACATTGAAGTATTTTCTGTGTAGTTAAGGAAGGAAAATCAAATTTTCCGAGGTTTTTTCATCCATATCGAAATTAATATTTCTTGAACCTTTAAATATGATTTTATGATTATTTCTTGGGTATGTGGTCAATTTTTGTATTAAAACCACATATATAAAGTGGTCATACTTATTACATATTTTTTAGTAATTCAGGACGTTTCGATTTCTTCCAATCTTTTTCAACTGAGTGCACCAAGGGCTTGTACGAAAACGTACATTTTTAATGTTATTATATATGTATTTATAGGTTAAAAACTTGCCATTAAGAACGGAGACTTTTGTTGTCTACCATAACAGTTAATAATGTTAATAACATATAATATAATAGATAATATAAGAGAGTGCGTTGTTATAACTGTTGTGGTATAATTAATCTTTACTTAAAACAAAAATATCCATTCTTAAAGGTAAATTTTTAACGTTTTTAAATTCCATATATAATAACATTAAAAATGTACATTTTTGTAGAAGCCCCTGGTACATTCAGTTTACCAAGATTCGAAGGAATTGAAACATCCTGAAATAATGAAAATAAAATAAAAAAGTATGACTACTTTCTATATATAGTTTTAATACAAAAATGAACACATGCCCAAGAAAACAACCGCTTAAATATATATATATATATATATATATATATATATATATATATATATATATATATATATATATGTATACCACTACAAAACTCGAACGTTATTTCTCTAAAACCACTTTTGAAGAACTCGTGAAGAATGCTTTCGGTTCTTTTCCTGTTGAAAAAAAATAAAATGTAATATCATTCCTCACTCTACATAAGATAGAATGATAATTTTGCATCAAACTGATCCATGAGAAACAACCACATAGGAGAATGAAACCTTTATCATGTTTCATTATGTGTTTAACATATTTGGAATTAAACGTTAGATTGACACGTTTCATTCTATCAGAATTAAGTCTTGTAACATTCGTCTACTGTCCAGCTTAACTATCTGCGTGCAATACAAACTTTGCTACTGTATTTCTCCTAAAAATAAGGAGCTTTTTAACTGGACGTTTATTAAATAACTTTGGGTCGGTCAATCTTCTATGAACCATCCATGAGCTAACAGTATTTTCTGTCATTTCAGCAATAATTGTAGATGCGATGGTTATCTTCCGCGACCTTTTCATTATAATATGAAATTATTTAGAATATGCTGTATATAGGTAAAACAAGCATCTTGAAATTGTGGTTTATTTTTAATTTCCAAAATGCATTCACTGCCCTCTTCTTTAATTCTTTTGAGATCAATACTTCCTGGTATAGTTAGTTCAGCTAAGATATATTTATAATACATAAAATAAACACCACCACACCACAAGTTATCCTAGCATTTACTTTGACTAAAAACTTTCTTTTTTAGGAATATATTAAAATGATACTCCACTTTGACTAATTGCTATTCTGTTTTTATGAGCTTAAATTGATATCAGTGCATTTGTTTTAATTGTTGGAAAAGTTGAGGTCACCGATAACAGTAGTTTACTTTTGAAAATTTTATTAAATTTTTAGTAAATAATTGTATCCACCGGAAAGATAATGTATGGTTAAAAAGAAGAAAGAAAAATTTTGAGAGTTAAAAAATTCTAAAAATAGTCTACAGAGTATTGCTAATGGATCTGAACGTTAACACTACTTTTTCAAATGAGCTAAGCTGTTGTTATTTTATATACTTAAAAATGTTTAGATCACTCAGCCTTTTTTTATTTGGATATCCTATATATTTTCTTTAGAATTAAGCTTTTAATGATAACTTTGAAGGTATAAGGTTTGATAAGCTTATCACTAACACTTCATTTAAAATTAATAAAGACGGTACCATAAAAGTTACGTGCAAAAATACAATTACACGTAAACCTAAAAAGATCAGTTTTTCCTCTAGTGTATGATTGTTCTGATATGATTTTTTATTAATTTTAAGAAAATCATTGGTGATAAATTCATAAGATTTATAGTTGAAAATTTTACTGACCAAAAAAAAGGATCCAGAGTGTCCTATTAACGAAGAAGAAAAACCGGAAACCCAGAATGTTGATCGCTGCATAAAATAAATTTAACAACTTTGTCCTATGCCGCAGTTTAAAATAAAGGTGGCCAAGTATGATCAATATGTAAGCATTAAAAGAACCCTATTCTAAATCAACTAAACATTATGTTGTTAGGCTAAACTAAGCTAAGAATTTCGAATTTGAAGAGACCTGTTGATCAAAAACAAAATCTCGCGAATGAATTAATAAATAGCTTTGAAATAAAAATGTATATAGAATATCCAATAAATGAAATACACATAAAATGGATATAATTAATAATTGAGACATATATTTTTCTAAACTTACCGTAATATTGTTTATATTTACTATAAAGTCATTTTTGTCAAATGTTATCCAACTAGTTATATCTTACTTAAGTCAACAAACTAATAACAGTTTTTTCAATGATCCATTAAAACCTTTTTTATGATGTAAGGAAGCCACCTTATTGCATACTATAAAGATTAGTACCCATTAGAAACTGATGTAACAGTCTATGAAAAAATTTGGACAGTTGAATCATAGATTGTATTCGAAGAAGGGGTTTAAAAGATTGAAAAAATAATTATTATTCTGATAATTCGTGTTTATATATATATATATATATATATATATATATATATATATATATATATATATATATATATATATATATATATATATATATATACATTGTTGGAAACCAAATATATTCAAAAACGAGAAAAAATACAAAAAATTGATCCACTACAGAGCCTTAAAAATAAATAAGTTAGCGATAGTATCTTAATTTGAAACAAATAGCATATTATACTATGCCATACTATATTGTACTCCACAGTACTATATAGTGTTCTACTATATAAATGAACATATTATGTTTATAACAAGATATTCAATGTTATCTTAGACTATAAATTATGTTTTTTTTTAGTTAAATTCAATGCCTATATTTGAACCTAAGTAACCTAATACCTGCACGTGAACATTATAAAAATTAGAATTATTTAAAATACTATTTTGTCATAAAAATATACCAACAGTGATAAAAAATATCCTTAAATATAAGCGAGTTTGTAGCAATGATATGTAAATTTTGTTGTAAAGTCCTTCTATATTCCTTATTTTTGTATTATACATTTTAGTCCAAGATAATTTAGGGATCCAAAATTAAGGTTGTAATATTTATTTGGTGTCGGTAGATTTTCATTAATTTTCTTTCTGTTACTATATTGAGGGTTTACAAACAGTTTAACTTGGATTTTTTATGTACAAAACAATATGTATCAAACTCATACCTATTCATAAATAAAGTAAATAGACGGGATAAAGTTTATATTCTCTTTTAGTAATATTTAAAATATAAATTTGACACACATTTAATTGCTGTAGTATACTGTTGAACCCATATTACCCCATAACGTAATAACTCAATCAAAGCTTTATGGATCACTTTTACAGGGTCTTGATTTAAAATGTCCTCCATAAAACTTATGTACCAACTTTCTTTTGCTGCAATGCCTTAGTACGTGACAGTCCTATTTCAAATGCAGGTCCATGATTACACCTAAATGTTTCATATACATAACAAATACAATTTTCCAGGTTTTGTATATTAAGAGGACAATTTCGGTTCTTATCTCTACTTTCTTTCTAATAAATATTCGCATTAAATCTCAATTTTTTAAGAAAGTAATAGAATAACATTTTATAAATCTTGCAAGTTCGACATAATATAATAACATTTACTAATGATTTTTAATCTCATTGGCAGGTCTTTTAATTCTCGGGCCAAATTCAGCCGAGAATAAAATACAGTTTTGGTATTTTAGAGTAATTTTTACCATATGGAAATTATAATGCTTATATAACAAAACACCTTCCAGTATTTGTTTGACGGTGGTAGACAGTGTTGAAGATTGACGTTTCAATTAGTTTATATCTCTAATCGGTATCAAGTATAAACTGAACGTCTTGTCTTAGGGCCACGAGCATATATAGGAACTAGGTCCATTAAAGCGTGAAGTTTCGCTACACTGTACACTCTTCAATGATTTGATGTTACAAAATCCTGGTTGTCGAAAACTAGATATCCCAACGTTGGGTTTACTGAAATTCCATTATTATCTTTAATGTAAGCTGCTTCTATAAATTTTATCTTTTCCATGTTGGGTTCCATATACAGGGTGATTCAAAAATCGATCACGAAACTTAAGGGGGTGATTCTACTTGACAAAATAAGGGTAGAGCTTCATATAATTTTTTTTCAAAATGTCATTCGTTTTCGAGTTACAAGCCGTCCAAGTTCAAGTTTTTATTTTTTGTTTTTTGAATTACTCGCTTACAGGAAAACCGATTTGACTAATATTTGAAAGATAGGCTAAGTCTTCTGCGCTTCATCATTTTAGTAACAATTCACATTGATTGTTTGCCGCTAGAGGGCACTTTACCTACATTGAAAATTGTTTTTTTGTCATAATTTTTTAGTGTTGACAGCTACAGTAGTTTTTGGCATAATTTCTGAAAGACTGATGCCAGGCCTTTAAAAAAGGTGTTCTTTATTTACATCGCTAAACCCAACGGTTTAGACGTAAATCACCCTTAAAAATTAAGTGGTAAATTTACTTTTCTCATTTCATTACCACCAGCTACCAGGTAAATAGCTATCAAAGTATACTAGAGCTGTCAGTTTAACATCAAATAAATTCGCTTTTTAAACTATTTAATTTATAATCTTAAAATAACTAATAATGGCTAATCACCAATATTCAAATATCGAATATTGTGATATCCATTTTTGTTATGGAAAAGCAAATGGTAATGCAGAGTTGGCAAGAAGATATTATATGGAGAGTTATCCGGAAAGAAATATCCCTCATGCTCAAACATTTTCCAGTGTGCACAGGAGGCTTGCGGAATGTGGTTCCTTTAAAAGTTATAATGGAAATAGGGAAAGACCTAGAACTGCTAGAAACGTGCAACAAGAAGAAAGAGTGCTTGAAATTATTGAAGATAATCCAGGTATTAGTACTAGAAAAATTGGGAATGAAGTGCGGCTCTGTCAGGCTAGTTCATGGAGGATACTAAGAGAAGAACAACTCTACCCGTTTCATTCAAAAAAGGTGCAGGCTCTTTATGACGATGATCGGCCGAGACGGTTGGAAATGTGCAATCAGATCCTAGCTAAGTATGAACACGATAATCGATTAATTGGCGTCATATTATTCACTGACGAAGCTGGTTTCACTCGTGATGGCATAACAAATCTACACAACATCCACACATATGCTTACGAGAACCCAAACAATGTGGTAGAAACGAAACATCAGCGTAGATTTTCACTAAATGTGTGGGCAGGGATAATAGGAGATTACCTTATTGGTCCTCATTTCTTTGATGGCCCATTAACTGGTGACGTATACTTAGATTTTATCCAAAATCGTCTCCCATTGTATCTGGAAGATGTGCCATTGGAAGTAAGGGCCAACATGTGGATCCTCCAAGACGGAGCTCCGCCCCACTTTAGTATACGTGTCCGACAGTATTTGAGTGCAACGTATCCTGAGCGATGGATAGGACGAAGTGGACCATTGGCATGGGCAGCGAGGTCACCAGACCTTAATCCTATGGATTTTTTCTTTTGGGGTCATTTGAAACAATTGGTGTACGATATTCCAGTAATCAACGTCGAGGATCTTCGCTTCAGGATAATCGAAAAGTGCCAAATTATTAAAGAAACACCAGAAATTTTTCATCGAGTTAGGCGACATTTTTTGAAGAGTGTTAGGAAATGTATGGAAGAAAATGGGGGACATTTTGAGAATCTTTTTTAGTTTGTTTAGTACTGTTTCATTAATTTTTATCAATTAAATGTATATCGCAATAATCCATAATATGAATATTTACTGATTACCCATTATTAGTTATTTTAAGATTATAAATTAAATAGTTTAAAAAGCGAATTTATTTGATGTTAAACTGACAGCTCTAGTATACTTTGATAGCTATTTACCTGGTAGCTGGTGGTAATGAAATGAGAAAAGTAAATTTACCACTTAATTTTTAAGGGTGATTTACGTCTAAACCGTTGGGTTTAGCGATGTAAATAAAGAGCACCTTTTTTAAAGGCCTGGCATCAGTCTTTCAGAAATTATGCCAAAAACTACTGTAGCTGTCAACACTAAAAAATTATGACAAAAAAACAATTTTCAATGTAGGTAAAGTGCCCTCTAGCGGCAAATAATCAATGTGAATTGTTACTAAAATGATGAAGCGCAGAAGACTTAGCCTATCTTTCAAATATTAGTCAAATCGGTTTTCCTGTAAGCGAGTAATTCAAAAAACAAAAAATAAAAACTTGAACTTGGACGGCTTGTAACTCGAAAACGAATGACATTTTGAAAAAAAATTATATGAAGCTCTACCCTTATTTTGTCAAGTAGAATCACCCCCTTAAGTTTCGTGATCGATTTTTGAATCACCCTGTATATTGAAGCAGCTTCAAACCATTTTATAAGGACATTTCTCCTTTTTGTGCATGAGCTTTATGTTCCTTAATTTTAATTTCCAGTGGACCCTTGGTTACTCCAATATAAATTTCACCACATTCACATGGAACTTTGTACACACATTCTTTCTTATCGGTAGTTTTTAGTTTTGTTTTTTTTTAAATGAGCCCTGAGTGGATTTCCCGATTTGAAGGCTGTTCTTTATATTTAACTGCTGGCAGTTCATATTATTTTCTCAGAGGATCCCTTGGTATACAGATTTGAGAAGAAAGAATGTGTTTCTTGTTATCTAATGGTCTTTGTTCTAAGGTTACCATTCTGTTGTAAATCGTATTTAATGTTTGCAGCCTCTTTTTCAAATGAATCTGCATTGTTGCATGTAAATACTGCGCGATTATTGAGGTTGTGTATAATTCCTAGTTTTGTTTCAACGGCATGATTAAATCCATGGATAAGATCTTGTCGAGTATGTGTTAGTTTTCTGTACATTATACTAATAAACAAAAATAAAAATTATGCAAGTCCGACAACTACATTTTAATCAACACTCCAGTAGTCTTACGGAAAATTACATCAACAATGAATAATCAAAATTTCAAGAAAATATATGGAAACTTGATTAGCCGATGCACTACCTTAAGGTACAAGACAGAATTAGGAGTTGAAGGGCTTTAATATAAAATTATCAAAAACTAGGTAAGAATTTTATCGAAATATTTAAATAAAAAATAGTGGTCTTAGACGCTCTCAAACTACAACATCTTTTTTCGGAGGGCAGCTCCGCTAGAAAAGTTTTTCGTTAACGGATTGTCCTATCAGAAATAAAAATATTTTGATTTTATATACGAAAATCTAGGGAAGTAATAAGAAATTTGGGGACTCCTGATAGGCTCGCCGCGCTGTTTTGATGAAAAGCAATGAGTACATAAAATGCACACGACCTCTTGATACTATTTGATACGACGCATTCAAATAACCATTTTTTTTTGTTTCACTTGCATAAAGTAATCTAACCAGGGACATGAAATAGTTGCATCTTTCTTGCCTTTTTCCTAAAAGATACTACTAGAATTAAGGTGACGTTACATATAATCCAACTTAGTAGGATTCTTTTTTTTTAATTACGTTTCATACATAGACATTACTCTAGTTTAATACATTGCTTAAATATCAGTTTTGGGGCTTCGCAAAATTGAACTTATTTGGCAAATAAATTCATATGGATTAAAAGGTGAATATTGTACTATGTGTAGTATTAAAAACTACTGAAATTTATAAACCATGACATCAAGAATATGAACGCCCCATATTAATTTTCACTATTAATTTTTACAATATAGAGGTCAAAGATTAACTAAAATAAATATTATATTTGGCTGAATTCCCTAGACATAGTAATACCAACACAACCTTAAAAGCATTATATTTTAAAACAAAACTAATGTATATAGTGCTTGCTTATTTCATTTGTTTAATTTATAAATTTCCAATAATGAATCTATTACTATTTATTAAGAGATTATATTATTAATTGTTGTCACACATTTCTTAATTTAAAAAAAAAATAGATTCTTTTTAAAATTTAGTATTTTTCATTCAACGTATTAATTTTCGCTATTTAATTTTTATAGATACGTAGATCGTGACGCAGGGTATGCTGAAGTGCTTCAATTTATGGGAAAGCGCTGTCTAACTCTTCGAAGACAAGGAGAAGTTATTTCCAATTCAAACATTGTCAAGTCTAGAAATCTTTCAAAGCGTTGGTCGGGGCTCAATTAATGTAGGATATTATTAAAATGCAAAAATAGTGAAAACGTTTAAATGTTATTTTCGCAAATGTTCAATATGGGCTTCACGTACTTTAATTCATTTTCTAATTCTTCGAACATTTTCCCGCTGCACTGCAAATAATATTCTGGCATTATTACGGCCTGCTTTGCTGTGCTATTCTCGCTAGTATTCACTGGTATTAAATAAACTGTTGAATAAACTAGTTCTTTTAGATGTTCCCAGAAGTAGAAGTCTAAGGGATTTAGGTCTGGAGACCTTCGTAGCTATAAAATAGGCCCACCTCGACCTATTCATCGAGGGCCAAAATCGTTAAATGTTGACGTACTACTCGGTTAAAATGAGGTGGAACACCATCATACATGTAAATTGCAAATAACCATTGAGTCTTCCTTCCAAAACAAATAGACCTATAAGGTTATTTTCGATGATGCCAGCCCACACATTTACAATAAACCTTTGTTGGTGTATTTTGAATTATAGCGTGCGAGTTTTGATCAGCCCAAAATGTAAATTGCGTCATTTTATTATGCCACCTCTTGTAAACCAGCCTCATTGGTAAACAAAATAAGGTTAGAAAAATTTAAATTTAGGTTATGTTGCTATATAAACCAGTTGGAGCATTGAAACCTTGCGGAAGAATCATCCGGAGACATAGCGTGTACTTTTTCAACGTAGTGTGGGTAAAGTAATTGTCCTCTTCCCTTCGAAGAATTTGACAGCGCTTTATCATGAATTAAATGCATATAGAATACTTTGCGTAAAAATATTCATCCATTTTTTAAAATTATGTGCGGTTGGAAGCGGTTTCGACAAGTTCCGTCAACATTAATTCATTATGTAGGTATTAACAATAACAATCTGATTTTTACCTGTTTGTGTTTAGCATTAGTAACTTTTGAGTGTTTCGCATAAAAACCAATTTATTTCGAAAACATCTACTGTAGTACGGTTTACTGAGTCTTCATAGTCTCTGTAAGATATTGAAAGGTTCGTTTCAACTTGGTCAGAAACAATTTCAGTAAATTATACAAGTCGGAATTTTTTTTCTATGATAAAGTAACGTTATTTGACCTCCCCTGTATGCTTCCGAGAAATTAGAAGGTACTTACTGGACACCCTGTATAAAATTTTATATGTTACAAGTTAAAAAAAGATCCTTTGTTTTAGGGAAAACGATACCGCGAAATGTTAAAAGCGTCTAAATCTAGGCAATCTATTCAGTTTGATTATCACATAGGCGATTTGTTATAATGTTCGCTTAAAATTTCAAAAAAGATACCTTAGCTATTACGATTGTAGTAAAAAAAATTGACTAATTAATTTGCTTCTTTTTTAGCAATTCTTACTATTAAATACAATTTTTCGCAAATAGAACCCCAATAAAGTATCAGCTTCACTATGAAATGAAAGGAAAATTAGGCGGCTAATAATTGTAGAATATATTATAAATGTCAGAAAAAGCAACTTATTAAAATAAGTAAAATGTAACAAAACTCGCATCTTTCCTATTATTAAAAATTCTTATTTAGTTTTCTTTTACCATTTTCACATCAAAATAATGCATTGTATCATAATGCGTAAAAGATCCCTAATTGATTCAAACAACTGAATAACCTATAAATAGATAACAGTGATACCGAAAACCACACTTTTTCGGATAATTTTATTTGCTTTGGCTGATATAGGTATATTAAAGACGCCAGTCAAATATCAAAATAAGGAACATCTCATATTTTTTTATTTATAAGTATTTATCTCCATATATGATGTGTTACGCAATTTATCTGGTTATTTGTATCAGTGAAACTATTTGTCAGCTTATCCTAATGATCTTAACGTTTTATAACCGCAAACCACAAAAAATTATGACGGTTCACTGGCTGGTTTTTCCTGTTTCTAAAAATTGAGATAAATTGACAAAAAATTGCCAAGTAGCAATTAAATTTTTGTGACAGATATCCGTTGTTTAGAACGTCTTTGGGTTTTTCATCATTCTATACTAGAATAGGTAAACCTTTTTTATGTTGTAAATTTGAAAACCTGTCAAAATATATCATTATATAATAAAGAATAAGTCAGTTGACGAAGAAAAGTTCCTAACCAAAAAATTTGTTATTAGAAAAATGTTCATATGTGTTCAATATGTTTTTGAAAAATTTTATTCATTGATCTAAAAACTATTTTGCCAAGAATAGATGCAACTACATTATTAATTTTCAATAAAAATGTTTTATCATTCACAAAATGTTCGTCTTAAAAAATTCAAACAAGCACATTGAAGACGAGCATTTAATTTTACTAATAAAAAAACAACAAATTTCGTTAAAGTTTCCATTGGACTGTAAGCAAGCGAAATAAATCTCGTTCAGTTGACAAGTAACCAATAAATTTCACAAATTTCCCTTGGTAAAACAAATTGCGCTAAATTATTTTACAACCAAAAATGTATAATACTTCACACCCATCTATGAACGTCATATTTCAAGAAATTTTATTTTGCTAGTTCTTTCTAGAGATAAATACGGTAATCTTCGAAAATACACTACTGGAGGCAGTATGCAATAGTCCGCGCGTATTACATGGAAAAAGAGAAAGAGGATGCGAATATGGGAAAGTACTATCTCTCTTGCTCCAAACCACCATTGGTTGGCACGCGTTTCGAAATTAGGCGAACGAGAGAGATAGCAATTCCTTATATTCGCCCCCTTTATCCCTTTTCCGTGTAACGCGTGAGGATCATTGCATGCTGCTGCAGTATTGTATGTTCAAGGACGGTAATAGAAACAAAGTAATTAGCTTAACTAAAAGTATGAAGTATTTTTCTTATTAAAGTTGCCTTAAAATTCCGAAACCGCGTTACTAGAGAGCATAGTCTTTCACAGGATGTTCAACAATAAAACTTCCGTGAAATAAAAATTACAAAAAGTACTGAAAAACTTCTATTTTTAACAAGAATTTAAAAAAAAACTCTATTTCCCAAATTTCAATATAAAATTTTACCTACAATACATGTAGTTTTTTTATTTATCTCTTTTATAGGATTGAGGCATATTTGTTTGTTACTAATGTTAATTAATTTTAACAAGATATGTAGGACTGATTTCGCAATATGAACTAGAAGTATGTCAATTGATGTAAAAAAAAAATATACGAGAATGGGACGAGAAGTTTCCAGTCTCACCTAAGGAACTCTCAGTGTCATTTCGATTATATCATCTTGAAACATTTTGTGTTGTTTTTATTCTGCGAGTTTATAGAGTTTTCAAGTTTTATTCTTTTTCAAGTATGAAAACAAAAAGGCGAGTCGTACTAAAATAAATTTTATCAACAGTTTATCTCATATGGAGATAATGGCGGAGTTGGACACTACATTAAGAGAGTTCTCCTTCATTTACAATTGTAAAAACGTGGGTTCCGGATTTAAAACGTATTCGTACTAGTACTCATGACGCTGATTGACAAAAATTTACCACAAATGTCGTCCAAAAAGTCTAAAAAAATGTTATAAATGATTTTCGACTGAAACTGAAGGAGTTGGTTGGGAGTGCTAGCATATCAACAGAAAGAGTCCATCATATCCTAAGTGATATGTTAGAGATGATAAAAATTGTTAGGAAGTTGTATGCCACATTTGCTGATTCAGGGCCAAAAACTGCAACGGATGTTTGTACCCGAACATTTCACAAGTCGAACTTAATAGACTGTTTGTGGCGATTTGTTACTGTGGACTACTCCTGGATCTACATCAGATCTAAGAGCAAATAGAAATCAAAACAGTGGACAGGCAAGGGATCAACACCAAAAAAGGCGAAGAATATTCCATCGGGAGCGAAAGCTATAGCAACTATTTTTCAGAACGCTAAAGGAATCTTGTTTGTAGAATAAGTAGAAGCGGCGGAACAGTTATCGCCAAATTGGAGCTTGAAGTCATACCACATTTAACCTATTCATCCGACTCGACCCCTTTCTGGCAACAAGCTCTTCCTAAACCTAAAGAAAGTTCTCCCTAGAAAAAAAGTATGCGTCTATTTTGCAGGCTAGGTTAAAAGCGCCTACAAAGATGGGATCCTGTCGCAGGAACACTAGTGGAGCCAGTAAATTTATCTAAGAGATTATATAGAATAATAAAGTAAATCTATAACATAGTTTTTGTTTTACATTTTTAGGCAGGAAACTTTTCATCTCATCCTTGTATGCTACGCTCGAACGGAGTTAGTTTTTCAATTTAAGGTAAACATTCAGAGAGGACTATTTTTACTCGACTACGACAAAATAATAGGAGCGGTAAAGCTTTAGGCTCAGTACATACATTTTCCTCAATAACTTCGCAACGACTACATTAACTAGATGCATGCGGTCTTGAATATTTGTCTTATCCTCGTAAATGAAAATGACTTAATTAAATTTTTTAAATATTAAGAAGCAGATGTAGAACGATATTTTTTACGTAACGCGTTTCTTTCTCATATCCTATGCGATGTATCAAATTAAATACAATAAATAATGACTACCAAAATGTGCAGCATGTTGATATTGCTTCCACAGAAAATTGTCGCTGTATCAGAAATGATTATTTTTTATATATTCAAAACAAGGTAGTCGATGAATGTAAAAAAGTGAACGTTTAATACATTGTTTAACTTTCAGTCATAAGCATAGTCCGAATCGCTTTACAATGCAGATGAGGTATGTTAATTTAACTAGATATATAACAATCTAATTTATATACTTTAATTAAATCAAGCAAATGCAAGAAAAACTTTTATGGTAGTTAAATGTTTTCTTCTGTTTTACATTGTTTACAAATCTAAAATAGAACATAAGCAGATGAAAGTAAGTTGAATGTCACAACTTTTATTTAGAAAAATTATTATTCTAAGATTAAGTATTTTCAGCCAACCTGTATATGTGGTGATTGTGGTAAGATATGACTAGAACTGTTATACAACAACTTTTATAAAGTAGTATTGCGTTTGAAAACTAATATACGTATACATATATAAACTTTGCCTTAAAAATGATGCAATATTAGCCCAATAAAAATCATTTATTTTTATTTTTAGTATCGGCACTTTTATTTGAATATTTAGTTAGTTTTAATTTAAATAAATCATATGACATAGTATATCGTAGAAAAATAATTAAATAGAAATTTATTAACAAGAAATGATGCCTCATTTTATATTCCCACGATGTTTAAATTTACAGATTGGTAGGAAAAATTTTACCACTCTAGTTCAAAAAATAATAATTATATCATACGTAATAAACTCATAAGTCTAATTAAGTATAATATAATGTAAAACATTTAATAATGTAAGGAAGAATCAATAAAATAAAGTGACATTTTGTAGAATAATAATAAGCAAGTATAAAAGTCTTTACCAAACATGTCAAGTATTCTGAGACCCTCCTAATTAATTTTCTGCTAATATTAATCTAAAACAATTTCAAAGTCTTAGAATTACAATTACCTCTAGCAGTAAGCTTCAAATGAGCATTTGGGGATCCCAATAGTTTTAAGTAAATCAAAACCTTAGGGTTGAATTAAATTCAAGTCAGTTAATATTAAGCAGATTCCCATAAATACGATTATATAGCCTAGATTTAGGTTTTTAGAATTATTCTCTTTATTCGTACAATTTCATATGAAAATTATTCTGCGCTAATCGTTTGTTACATGTTACATGTTATAATTACGTTATCTGTGATTCCCATTCAAGTCTTTTTAGTGCGGTAAATACATCTCATATACATTAAAAATATATTTTTATGTTAATTAAAAATTTAAGCGTATATATAGATTAGAATAAAACATTATTTTAAAACTTCATACTGTAATAATAAATAAATAAAAAGTAACAAATGTTATGTATCTACACCTACTGTTTATCATACATATATTATATACTACTTATCATTAATAAAAGTTAACATAAATTATCGATAATTACGCAGTCATTTTTAATGCTATCGAGTGTTGGTACTTAAATACTTGCTTACCTGTGCCTATTGAACACAGTTCTAAATATTAGTACAATTGTTGTTAACTCTTAATACATTATCGCTTCTTATAATTATGGTTATATAAAATAATTAAATCATTTTCATTACAATAACAGTAAGTTAAATTGAAAGAAAAAGAGCGTATCTATTCTTGTTTCAATAAAATATAATAAATAGTTAAATAAAATGTCTAGATTTTAACAATTCTATGCTATCTTCTCGTTAAGAAACACAGGTACTTAAAGTATCTACTACTTTCTTGCCTCCAGGATATATAACAATAATGGATTTTCAAAATCTGGCTGTTAACCATTTATACAATTTTCGATTTTGTTTATTTAAAAATAATATCGAAATTTGTAATAAAAATTATGGAAGAAATTTGTATACAAAAAATTAAAATCTTTAAATTTTCTTGCTGCTTAAGGAAAATTTAGAATTATATTTTTGCAATCATACTATCATACTGGTAGACACTAAGAACTAAATATTTTTACCTAAATGTGCACAAAGCATTTAAAAATGTTATTTCTTCTTCGTTTACACATGTATCATTTTCTTACGATATCTTTAATTGTGATAAAATAGAAAATTATCTCTTGCTATTTTTCGTTTTAGAGGAGGTCTCCCTCCTTAATCTGCGCAATAATTTATATATTTGTTCTACTCATAAAAACATATTGAAAAAGTTTTTTTAAATAAATTATTGATTTGGCAGTAACAGTTAATGACTATCCAATACATGAAGTATCTCGAAAAAAAAATTTATCATTTTCAAAATCATAATTTCAGAAAACGGTACACATGATTTGTAACATAAGTGAGATACAACCAAAGCTTAGGCTTGAACGTTAAGATAAATTATCTACCTCCTTCTTTAAGTATGTAATTACAATGCTAGATGTATTATAATTTTAAAGTACTTAGGTATATGAATAACTGTTCATTTTTTTAAGTGTTTATGATAAATTAATTTTACAAAAATTTTTTACAGTCCTTGTCGCTGCAAAAAAGAGAGAAGTTAGCCTATATAGAAGCTACGGGGACTCTGCCATAATGAACGTTTCTCCGTTGCACCTTAAATTTTTCCAAACAGAAAACTCTAAACCTGGAAATTTTGTTGGGCGTATAAAGATTCTGGATATAATTTCAACAGAATCCATATTGAAACAAAAAAATCATATCTATAAGGTTTGACGTTTAACATTAATTATGAGGTAGTAATTGGCTGCGAACGGCTAGAAAGTTTAATGGTATGGTTTACTGATGAATCCAAGATGAAAGAGAGGGTTGAATTTGGAGTATTAGGCCTAGGTTTCGGGCTTGCTAAGTCCCTAGTAGAAATGTAAGGAATTCAAATCCGGACCGACTAGCCTCTGAACGAAAACACTAGGAAGAACAAAATATACATATTGTCAGGTCAAACTTCAACAAGATTTAAACTGTAGGCAAGCCCTAGAGCAACTGGCAAGGAAACTCAGAGTAACCCTTATATGGCTGCCCGGGAACTTGGGAATTAAAGATATTGAGAACAGCCTCGGAAAAGAGGGGGCAAAAACCCTTTTTCTAGGCCCTTAATCTTTCAGAGGATTACCCAAAAGCCATTTAAAGAGGAGCTCCACAACTGGGAACAAAATATTTTAAAATAAGGTAAAACCATATTCTTGGTGTCTGACAAGCGAAAAAATTTTAAAATTCACCCCATGAGAACACAAGAATGCTTCTCGATGTATTTAAATAATAACAAATCTCTTTACAGGACACTGGTCTCTGAGATATCAAAAAAATTGGCAAAGCTGAGGACGAGATTCGCCGTTTGTGCGACTATGCAGCCGAAACAGCGAAATACCTGCTATACGAATGCATGGCACTCTCCTATAAGAGAATTTTTGGAAGACGTCAACTTCACGTCCGAAGAATTAAAACAAAAGTCTAAATAGCCCGACCTTACATTAGATTACTGTAACATACAAAAAGTCGACATGCTGTAAACAAGCAAGAAAAACCTTAACAACCCACTTATAATCTACTTTAGTCCTTTGCTTCATTTTTGGACAACGGTAGAAGCTATAGTAGATTCCTTCCATTACAAAATGTACAAAGTACAAAATAAGGAAATTTTTTTTTTGCGCAAATATGGATGGATGGAATTGAAACGAGCGTTCCGAAAAAAATTTAAAAAAACCTCTTTCGAAACCATTTTTTGAATAGAAAAACATTTGGAATTTTAAGCAAATCACACAGGAATTTTTTTAAATATATTTCATTCAATGATCATTATTCTAAAGAAATTAATAATATCGGGGGTCCCTTTTAAAGTTTCCACTGCGTTACTTTTTTAGGAAGGAATTTAAGAGAAACCTTGGAGTTTAAAGTTGCACGGATCAGAGAGGGATATCTGAAAATAACCTTGACTTTGCCCTTGGGGTCAATTTTAATGATTATTCAAGATCAACTTAGCTTCACAAAAAAATGTATTGTCTTCAAAAGAGCGCAAAAATAATTTAATTAAGCGCAACATAATATTGTTCTGGCTCTAATTTAACTCTCTCCATATCTGTGAAGAAACCCCAGTTAGCGCAAATTGATAATGTAAAGAAAATATTTTCCATGTGAGAATAGCTTAGCTTTCAAGATTACAAGCATACCTTATTTTTAAGAAACCATGAATAAATGAAATATCGTCTGTTCTGCCATAAAACGTTTAAAGACTAGCTCAGAATGATAAAGTAGCAAAACAGAGTACATTAAAATCCTTACTATATTATTGACAATCATTTCTCCTTTCTGCAATTATTGTATTTTTTTAGATATTGGAGTTTGAAACGTATTTTAACTAAATTAATTAATTAGAGAGCATTTACATATTTATTTATATACACGGATAATCACTATAGATAATATTATCTAATCGATGTGGATTGTGGATGAGTATAATTTTTAATTCAATCAGAATTTAATTCAATTCAAAGTCTGGAAATCCGAAATAGACTTCATACTTTATAGAAACGTCACAACATTTTTCGAAATTTAATCGTTAAGAAGGATAGTTCAAAAAAAAATTGAATGCCGCAAATTAAGTTAGTTACTAAATAATCAACCGCAACCAATACAATTTAATACCCGACATTGTAGCAAACGTTTGCTTTATTATAAACATATCGTGTCTTATGGTATAAAACAATAAATCATATTAAGATAGTCCAATTTTGTATAATTTTATGAAAAATAACCTTAAAAGGAAGGTACTGATGCAAATCAACTGGCAACGACCGTGTTTCATTATTCACTCTGGCGATCATACTACGACGAATCACGTGATATAATAAAACAATTCTCATTTAAGGTCTTGTGATGTTAAAGAAATAAACGGAATATGGTTCGTAACAGCTGATCCTTATTATATGCATGTTATTATATGTTAGAAAACTAGTTCTTAGAAAATATGTAGTAAATTAAACTAACCAAAAGGGATAGATATTATTTCCCTGCTATAGTGTTATTTATTTATTATTATATTCTAGGAACAAACAAAATATGTAATATATTAAAGATAGATGATCTTGATCTGCATCTAGATGAGGTAAACAAATTTTTCATATATAATTGTTTATTAATACAAACAGAAATAGAGAGCAACAGAGTTTCAACTCTGATTGACCTTTATGATTGGTATTAGATGAAAATTCCTGAAAATAACAATATTTACACTTATGTTATTTTAACCTTAGCTATATAAATTTTGTAAATATTGCATGATGCTATAAAATAAAATACATTTTTGTAGAATACAATGTCGGTGCAATTTCAAGGTGTAAAAACATCTTTGGGAGTGTCGTTCGTATGTCCAGATAGTTTTGTCATATTCTTTTAGAATGTCCCGACCGTCAAAAAAATCTCTATTTTTGAAGTAAATAAATAGTTAATATAAAAATTTATTTTATTTACTAGTCTTTCTAAACAACCTGTTGATCACATAATTGAGAGTTAAAAGAGGTTACTCAACTTTAACAATAATTACGAATAAGATATTGAATTAATATGTAAACTATTCAGGGACAATAAAAATATGTACAAGTTACCAAAAACAACTTTTTCTAACGTTTAATAAATTTATTTTTTTAACGAGGTACTGATATTAACATTAGTACTTTAATGGTATACTTATTTGAAACGATTGAGAAGTTGATCTCAATTTTAGTGATCCATATTTATTAAACACATTCTTTACATATTCACGTATGCTTTAACCTATTACCAATAAAGGCAAATTTTTAATTATATGCATATTTACTCATTAATTCTGCGTTAAATATTTGTTAGTAGTTTGATTTCCTGACTTATGTTTTTGTTCATGAATACTGTAAAAACTTCAGTAGGAAACAAATTTATAGTCATATACAAACACGTACGGAACTTTGCGGCGTTCAATCAAAAAACATTTCACAATCGTATTTGTAGCGACGTACAAAAATTGACGTATTAGTACTTAAAATATAAAAAAAGCATTTCCATTCCTTATCTATAATAAATAAATTTACGTCAAATGAAAATTGTTTTCTAAAAATAATTATTTTTTTATTAGAGTTTTTTTTTATCAAAAATCTTTTGATCATAGTTTCGTGATTAATAACATTATGCAGAAATATACGTAACTTATTCTAACTCTATTCTCCCAATCAGTAGTTCAAAAATGTAATCGACGGGCAGAAATTTAAAAGGTAATTAATTGAAAAATGTACCGTTTATATTAAACACTCTCTGTATACTAAGTAAAAGGAAAAAGACCCGTTTGTGAGATATTTTCTAAACTTTTAAGTCAATCAATAATAAAAATTTTTAAAGTAAGTATTTTTAAGAAGCAGTTCATATATATTATAATAGTCTAAAGTATTTAACAAATTTCATTTTTCCATTATTTAAGTATATACGAGGGTGGACCAAATATAAACCGAAATTTTACAATTACTTCCCCCAGCCAATTACGAGTGGGCTAGCAGGGTAGATCGTTGCAGTGAAATGTATTAGGCGCAAAAGAAATTTTCTATGATCTGTTGCACTCAGTTCTTTTGGCAGTAAAACTATGAGTGAGCAACAAATTCCACCGTCCGTTGCGCAACGGCTATAACAAAGATTTTAACCAGCGATGGGATTAAACCATCTGAAATTTCAACTCGGTTGAAGACTCAGTATCAAGACAATACCTTGATTAAAATTCAAGCGTTTAGTTGGGCCAAAAAGTTTAAGATGGACGAGAAAATGAAGGCCAAAATTCGTCTTTCAGCCGATAACATTCTTTGCAATCATTTTTTTTTTGACTGGACGTATGGTTAATGCTATCTATTACTGCCAATTGTTGGAGACAACAAAAACTGAGTACAGGAATAAAAGAGGCGGTATTCCCATTAGAGACGTGCTCCTTCTACGTGACAACACCACACACAGCGATTTTGACGAATAAAAAACTGGAGAATATGCATTGGGAAACCCTGGAACACCCTCCTAAAGCCCAGATACACTACACTGTTATTGTTTTTTATTTGTGCTCTTGAAAGATGCACTCGGAGGGGTACGATTTGACAACGATCAAGATGTTGAGGACTTCTTGGGCAATTGGCTGATGACTCAACCCCAAAATTTCTACTCAATGGATTCAGAAGCTTCCAAACCACCGGGGGAAAATATGTAGAGCCTGGGGGAGACTATGTCGAAAAATGATCAATAGTTTTTTTGTATTATTTTACAAATAATAAATGTGTTTGAAAAATTCCGGTTTATATTTGATCCACCCTAGTATATGTATACACTGCTCTATAACATGTGTTAAGATTACCTATCTATCTAGCTGAAGGAAATACATTTTCTATTAGACAATAATTTATTATCCAAATAAACCCAGCCGTTTCACATGAAACTTCTATATTAGAAATATTAGTATATACAGTACTTCTTTATTAAAATTCATCGATTTTCCTGCATATAGAAAACATAATCTGGGACAAAAAGTATTTGTTTATAGTTTTATAATTATGTCAAACTATTTAAAAATAAATAAAAGAAATTCTGGTATTCAGACAAAATTTTTTTCTTAACCAGTTTTAAACAAAAGGAGAAATAGAAAAATACGCCAGTCTTTAATTTAAAAATGTTACAAATAAACATATTTCGGTTATTTTGACTTTTGAACCTCTTGAGAAATTCATATATTAACTTAAACAAATCTAACACATGTCGCCATTTCAGCTACCCATTGGCAATAATTCCTTTTTTATTCAAGTTTACAAGCAAAAAGAAAGAATGACTTGAAAATATTAATCCTCAAAAGTAAAATACATTGCCAGTAAAAAGAAAAAAAGATTTTCTCGCGAATATAAAATTTTATTTATTATTTCAGACCCTTCTTCATAAAGGAAAATGTGTCACCAGCTTAACACTGTTGTATATAGGGCCCTAATTTCTATAACGATATTTACTTTTTTTTTATTTGAATAAAATATAACGCTACCACTCATAAAAATGACGCCTTCAAAAAATAAGATAAAATTCATACTCATAAATGTATATATGGTATATATGTATATACAAGAAACATGGAACTTTGAAAATATATTTAGCTATAAAACATAGTTTAGGTTAACTCAAAAATGCATATGTAATTTTTCCTGATATTAGCGGGCATACTTCAGCTTTACTACACTAAATAGACATGCATATCCTTAATGTTTAATTATATTACTTTCCAATAAGATTGTAATTTACCAGTAAAATAGAATTAGTAAATTTACCTTGATAAGTTCAAATTAAAATTAAATTTTGTTTGATCATTAAATTGGTTTTAAATAAAATTATAAATTATCATAAAATAAAATTAAAAATTTACCTTGATAAATTAAAAATCCAAAAATAATATCACACAAAATAAGTTTTAAACTCGAAATATAAGTGCGATCTTTTTCAAAAAATTTAAGCCGTTGTTGTATACGTATTTTCCCGCGCTTGGCTTTCGGTTTACTAAAGTTAATCTGCGTAGTTCTGCGGTGGTACTTTAAGAACGCCAACCGTGTGAGTACTTTTAGAATTACCAGTCCCCACTCTTCTTGAGCTTTTACGTTTATTTGTAAATGCCTAAGCTTTGCGGATTTTCATCCGATGATGTATTTATAGAGAGTTTGGTCACTTTAACGACTCTTCTAATTACTGTTTGTTTATCTACAGAAGTCATTTTATATATTTGTATTATTATAAGGTAAATATATTGTAGTGGGGAAATTTACTAATACAAAAGTAAGTTGATTTAAGAAATAATTAAACGAAACCATGAGTATAACTACCATCTTTTCTGGTAAAATATTAACTAATTCTTTTTATTGTTAGCAAATATATATATATATATATATATATATATATATATATATATATATATATATATATATATATATATATATATATATGAAATATGATGTGTTTAGTAACTTTATTTCACTAGAAGAGATCGCCCACGATTGACGATCCGGATAATCGAGGATTCGGTTTCTTTTATCTTACAGAATGAGGTCAAAATTTAAGAGATACTACAACGAATAAGAATCAGAAAGACGTAATTCCCTTTTATGAGTTTTTTTAGCAACCAAAAGAACTATAGGAGAACAGTTCAATTCCAAAAACAAACACAATAAAATTTTTATAAAAAAATTGAGCCAACTTCTACAAAAGCGCTTAAAAACAAAAAATAACAATATAAATTTTTATATAAAACTGAAATTTTTGAAGTCGAAGCCAAATTAATACCTGACAAAATGTGATTTGCATAAAAAGATTAAGAAATACTTTATTTGTAATTGCTGTACCTGTGCTAGAAGTTATTTGTTTTATTTAATTATAATTTAGCGCCGATTTCAATATCGTCAATTTCATATAAATATTTATATTGCCTTGTAGTTGAAGAACAACAAAACATTTTTAGTTCCTCTTCTTCTATCAGTCATACTAAATTGTAAAAAAATAACTTCATATTCGTAACCTACGACTTGGAAAACATAAATATAACATAAAATTTTCAACCCACCATATTGAAGTTATGGACATAATCCTGAAATGGAAAATTTTTAGACCGCGATATTGGATCTCTTAGACTGATTTTTTTAAAACAGTTTTAAATTCATGGTTTACACTCTAAGAAACACCCCAGCTAGAAATTTTGACCAAAATTGAGAGATGTTTTTAATTCGACATATTAAATTTTTTAAAAATAATTTCAAATTCGTAATTTACACCCTTAAAAACCCCTTATACCAGTTTTGGCAAAAATCAAGAGATTTAAATATCTGATCTACCATATTGGATCCGCCATATAGAATTTTTTAAAAATAATTTTAAATTGGTAATTTACATCTTCAAAAACAACCTTACACCAATTTTCAACAAAAGTGAGAGAAAATTTTTAATCCATCATATTGGATCCTCCATATTGAATTTTTTCAAAATAATTTTAGGTTCGTTATGTACGGCGGCGAAAACTCCTCCATATCAATTTTGGAGAAAATTGGACAAAATTAATTTTTTAATCCTCCATATTATGAGCGTCATCTTAGATTAAACTGAACCAATTTTAACCAAAAAAAAATGGAACCACCGCAGCAACTTCCTCAACTTATTTAAGGAAAAATATATATAGTCTGTGTCACCGTTCCGTAGTAAAAAATGGTGTTTTACAGAAAAAGACTAAAATAAGTTGAATGCTTTATCACATTTTTAGGATTCTATTGATTAATTTCTAATATTGCAAAGTGTCTAAGCCAAATAATAAAACCTACCTAGTAAACTCCTCACGACCTTTATTGTCTGGTAAACGCTATATAAAAAAATTCCTATATAATTTAAAAACTAAAGTAAATTAAGTTATCTTTGGTGAAATGAGTGAGCGATAGGGGTTCGCATGTGTTTTTTTTTCTCTATGTAAAGCAACAATATGCTACTAATCAGACACTCGAATTATGCTGAAGTATAAAAGCCATAATGAAGGATACAAACAAAAAGATATCGCACGACTACTTTAGAGACATAATCTGTATTTCGACGAATAGCCGATCAAGGGCTCAAAAAAGGTGTACAATAGCCTTTGAAGGTCATTTTTGATAATTAATTCTACACGAAATTGCATGTTGGCTTTTACGAATCTCAAAAATGAGTTACTAAATATAAAACAACTTATGGTAATTCCAAAACAGTCCAATAAAGATTATAAGAAGCAAGTTGAATGCCAAGATGGTTCTAAACTTGCACTAATTCACCTCTTTTCAAAATCGCAAAACTCATCGATTACGATTTATTGGAACACATATTCAGTAGAATATCGATACTTGGAAATATATTCTGTCCACAGATGGGACTGTAATTTAATTATGAAAACCATCTGGGCGAAACTATTAGCAAACGGTATGCCAATTACAATTTCATACAGAGCATAGGTTTTGAAATAGAAGCTTAAGATTTTGGAGAGTTGTAAGATCGTGATTTGCCATTAGTCCGCTATTTTGAATCAGAAAGATTCAAAAATTATATTGTCCAGGGTATAGCTCAGACTTAAAACCCAATAGAGCATATACGATTCAGATAAAACACTGCACTTGACAAAGGAAATCAGTTGCACGTACAATAGAAGAGCTTTGATTTCAACAACACATTCAAACTTTACATTTTACATTCTCAGAAAAATACAAGTCATTATTAAAGCTAAAAGACGGAATACCCAGTTATTAAATGCTCTTATATTTTAATCAAAATTCTAGTAGACTACAAGTCAGCGCCTGGTTTTCCAGACCAAATTCTTCTCGGGCGATAACTAGTGAAATGTTTCAGAGAGTGAAGCCTCGAGAATGTCAGTTGTTGCTCCGTTGGTGGATTGAGCAGCGGCAATCTCCCACTCGCGTAGAAAAAAAAATACTTTTAATTATTTCTCGACGATTGAAAATTTGTCACATAATAGTTGGCACAATACTTTGAAGAAAAAAAGGTCAGCTGGCTGCAAGGTGGTAGATTATACGTCAGCTGATGAAACGAATATTAAAAAAAAAGAAATAAATTCAATGATTTCTCCAGAGTATAAAATTTGAGGCGTAAAGTTATTCGACATCACGCTCCGTTCATACGCAGAAAGAAATAATTTTATTTTTATATTTCAATCCATATTCTTAATAAATTTTATATTTATATATAATCATCTTACTATACTCCGAGCGTCCGTACATTTTCAAATTAAAATCTTGCAAGTGTCCGTCTCTACCAGGAGTCCGTATACGGACGCTTGAAAGTTTTTCTTTAAGTATGAGGTCAGAGGGATCCGTTAACGCTATCACCAAACATTTCAGCTGGGGGCTTGGAAAATAGTAGAAAAATGAAAATCAGCTGGTGTATTTAAATAGGCGATCGACGCTCACGCCTCGCTCCCGCGCTACACCCTCCACTGCATCAGCTGACAATCTTTCCACCGAGATACAGCTGGCTGACGTTTTCATTTATTCAAAGTTGTATGTAAACTATCATCTTAAATTTTTAACGAAGAGGAAATCACTGAACATATTTTTTAATTATACATCAGCTGACGTATAATCCACCACCTTACAGCCAGACTTTTTCTTTCTTCAAAGTATTGTATATTTTTTTATATGAATAGCAGACTGCTGCTGCTTAAACCACCCACGGTACTGCAGCTAACGTCATATTGCCCGACAGGAAATGACTTATAAAATCTGTACTTGGCTCGTATACTAAGTAAATATCCTTAATTTCTCTAACATTAAGTCTTAATACTTTTTTATGACTTTCTTCTCACAAAAAGGTAACATTGTTTATTTTAAACTTGTAAAATAAATTGTTCTCTCTAGTACTAAGTGTTTAAATGAGCTAATTTCAAAATTTATTTTTTCTTTAAAAAATTATGAAAATTTATAAATAGTCCATAATTTTGTGGATAAGTGTATTTTTTTAGTATAGTCAGAAAAAAATGTAAGATTAGCAAATCCAGAATGATTTCTGTATTTCTAAGCTATTAGATACTTTTCTCACTTCTCTAATTACTTTATATAAAATCTTATATTGGAAATGATGAGTCGCAAGTATCAAGTCAGTATCATTTTAGAATTTAGTATTACAGGGTTTAAAATTTTGGTACTATACTTTTAGGTATTTTATTGTTTTTAACTGTTCCTTGATCGGGTAAGACATATCAAACAAACCTGAAAAATATTTTTATGTGGCCCCTTTGGAGAATCTCAAATTATGTCAAAATATCTCAATCCTATCAAAACCTAAATAAAATCACTTAAAAATTTTGATAACCAACAATATTATTTTAATTTTCAAGCCCCTTGCCAAACATCTACCTTGAAAATATTTTTATGGAATTATCTCGGACAACTTCTTAAACTATACTAAAAATTTGGCAAAGAATCTCACCTATAAAAATTATGTGAGAGTTTTTTTTTATGTTTTTAACCCTCTTGTAATAAACCTATCTTGGAAATATTCTTATGAGATCACTCTTACTTTTACCAATATATCTCATTCTCTACAAAAATTATGCCAGAACTAACATTTCCAAACCAATTGATAACCTCGTTTTTTTAAAGTTGGCTAAAAATAAATCATTTTCCTAAATATAATCCTAATAAATGTATATAAATGTTACTGTCTATGTCTCAGAGTGATCTTTAATTTTCCATTGTAGTTATATTGATTTTTTTTTCGTATTGGCATTGACTGATCCGCCTTACAGCCAGTAACAAAGTGCAATTAACTAAACAAACTAATATTTGTTTGGTAGCTAAATTGGATCTTAATTTAGTAAATGGCTAATGAGACTTCATTAGTATATCCTCATGTATTAGCTACTAAAAATTCGGTTATGATATTGAGTGACACATTTACCAAAAATAATTTATTAATTTTTTCAGTTGAAGAGTAACTACCACTTGACCTTAGGGCAATATTTCAGATGATATCGTTTTTAGGAACATAAATTTGAAGTACCCACTAATATCTGCAACCTCAAAGTATGTTTATTTACATATACTCAAGGAAAAATTCGGCAGATTCCAAAATTTTCTTAAAATTGTTAAGACTGAATTCCAAATCATATAAAAAAATTCAAACCAAATTGCCGATTTTATTTTTTTTACCAGTCACGAGACATTTTAAATAATTTTTATACCCTATGAGTATGCGAGGAACAATTCTATTGGCCTGTTCCCACTTACAGGTGCCCACCCCGGGTTTTTCATCCGTGACCCATCAGCTGATTTCAGGGGTTTTTGATGCCATGGGAAAATACGCCAGCCTGTTCACATTTATGACTTTTTCACTATGGTATTAATTTGTAGTAGTTTTTTTGTTTTGTACTTTTGATATTTTTGACAATATAAAGATACCGACGCTTCGACGGCCTATTTTTTTCTATCTGTATTTTAAATTGCTTTATTACTCTCAAAACTAAATGAACCTAGAAGAATTAGTTAATTGTGTCAATTATTGGTGGACTAGCAGGTCCTCTTTTATCTAAGCAACGTTTCTAGTGGGTTTGCCCCTTGCTAATGTAGAAGAACAGAGGAAATTTATCTCTAATAAATGATAAACTTGATGACGGTCCTAAGAGATGCGTTTAACGAATGGATAAAGCCATATTTGAATATTTGTTTAGGAGAATTGAACAGAAACATTCTGGTTCAATTGCCACATTTGCGATAGACATAAAAAATAATTTTAAATAATTATAAAAAAAATTGAACCGACTCCTAAAAGTGCGCTAAAAAGTGAAAAATAACTATAAATTTCTATATGAAATTGAAATTTTTGAAGTCGGCGCCAAACTAATACCTGACAAAATGGGATTGGCATAAACAGATTAACAATACTTTGTTTTTTATAATTGCTTTCTTACCATAATTTGTATATATTAGTAGTTATTTGTTTTATTTATAAATAGCTTGACGCCGACTTCAAAAATTTCAATTTCATATAGAAATTTATAGGTATTTTTTACTTTTTAGCGCACTTTTAGAAATGGGTTCAATTTTTTTTATAAAAATTTTATTTTTCGATTTTTAGTTTTGAGTTCATTATGATATCTATAGATTATTTGAACTAAGTACTAATCGAGATTAGTGTACCTCGCAATTACACCAAGGTGGCAAAAAAGTAGCCATTTTATCCAGTTGTAATCACCGTAAAATGAACCACTAAAAATTCTTTGATTGTTAGAGTTCTACAAAAACCGGTGAAATTGTATCAAATAAATATTTAGTCTGCCATAGTAAATCCACTATCTTAAATGTTAAATTAATTTTAGATTGGTAATATAGGCTTCAAAACCTTCCAATATCGATATTTAAAGAACTTGAGACGTCAATTTCTTGGCTCGATATATTTTCTAGTGCATATTGAGTTTGTATAGGCTCCAAGAATCCCGCAATATCAATTTTAGACAAAATCGGAAGACTTAATATTTAACCTAATATTGTACAAAATTAACTTCATATTCGTAATACACGACCCCGAAAACACCTTAATACCAAATCTGATAAAATGTGAATAAGGTAAAATTTTCAACTCACTATATTGGATCCATCACATTAAATTTCAAAAAAAAATAATTTTAACGTGTTAATGTAATCTAAATCTAACCCTTTAAAGTACCAATTTTAGATGAAATCCAGAAATTCAAAATTTCTAAATCGTCATATTGCCTCTGACATATTAGATTTTCTTAAAATAATTTTATATTCGCTATTTACATCCTTAAAAACGATTCAGTCCCACATTTCAACAAAATCGAAAAATGTAAAATTTTAGTCCGCCATATTGAATCCTGAAAAAAATACTATTAAATTCGTAACTTTCACCCTCAAAAATCCCCTATATCAGTTTTGGAGAAAATCGAAAGATGTAAAATTTTTAAGATGCCATGTTGAATCCGCCAGATTGAGTTCTTCAAAAAATATTTTAAATTCGGAATTAATGCTATCAAAAATCCCCCAATACTGATTTTAGACAAAATCGAGAGATGTAGAACCTTTAATTCGCAATCTTGGATCCGCCATATTTAATTTTTTTTAGATATTGTCAGATTCATAACGTGCGATTCCAAGAATCGGACAAAATTTATTTTTTATCCCCCATATTGGATACGCCATATTGAATTTTTAAAAAATAATTTCAGATTCGTTATGTACGACCCCCAAAAGTCCCCCATACCAATTTTTGAGAAAATCGAATAAAATCGATGTTTTTGTCCGCCATATTGAATTTTTAAAAATAATTTTAGATTCGTCATGTGCGACCCCGAAAACGCCTCCGTACAAATTTTGGAGAAAATCGAACAAAATTGATGTTTTCGTCCGCCATTTTGAATTTTTTAAAAATGATTTCAGATTCGTCATGTGCGAGCCGAAAACTCCCTAGTACCAATTTTGGAGAAAATCGGTCAAAATTGATTTTTTTTTCGCCATATCGGATCCGCCATATTGAATTTTTTAAAAATATTTTGGGTTCGTTATGTGCGACCCCTAAAACTCCCCCACACCAATTTTGGAGAAAATCGGACAAAGTTAAATTTTCTTGTCTGCCATATTGATTTTTTTTTAAATAATATTAGATTCGTTGGGTACAACCACGAAAATTTCCCCATAACAATTTTGGAGAAAATCCGTCAAAATTAATTTTTTTGGCCGCTATATTTTCAGCGCCATCTTGGATTTTACTGCACCAATTTCATCCAAAGAAATATGGGACCACCGCAGCAACTTCCTATACATAACGTAAAAAAATTCATTCAAATCGGTACCGTCGCTCCAGAGTAATCGGTGTACATACATAAAAAAAACGTACATACTCGACGAATTGAGAACCTCCTACTTTTAGAAGTCGGTTAAAAAGAACCTAAAATATTCAATAACATCGGTTTTAGACAAGCAATTTCAGCATGAGGGATTTTGGGTATCTTACAAGGCCTGCAATATTCATTTCCAGTTGGTCGTTTAACTACATCGGATATAATAGTTGAAATAACCGACGAGATGTAAGACTTGTGTCTTGTAACATCTCGGTATAGATTGTATTTGTTTTGCAAGCCACCTGTTTTTTTTTTTGTAAATCAATTTATTGTTAATTCAGACTTAAATAATGGCCAAATATTATACCTTTTTGAAGACAGGTGAAAAGGGACTTTCATTCTAGGAGATAATATATGTCTCGTTTAAAGAATTAAAATTGCTTTGGTAACTTTACGATGTGTCATTGTTTTTTCAAATAAATCTAAAAAATGATACCGAAGAAATAAAACACATTTTGTATTGAAAGCTTTTTTCCACCACTTATACTTCTTGGTATGGTGTTAAATATTAAAACAAAAACCTTTATATGCCAGTGGCTTTACTACTTAATGTATATAATATAGTGATTTTTCAGGCATTTGTGTATTGTGATATTGTTAAGTTAAGTCAATTAATAAATAAATTAATATATGTTTAAAACTGTTGTATTTCTAGAAATAAAAAAAAAGAAATTAATTTCCTTTTTCTTCTTCTTGTGCTTCAAAAAATGAATTCATTATTACTTGTTTCAATTTTCTTAACCCACTTTTATTTTTAAATTTTCAACTTCAATCAGTTTGAAAAAAAATTGTTTTAAATTAATTACCAAACTAATTGTGCATATGCGTTAACTTCGGTCAAATAACAGGGGTATCCAATAACGTTTGAAGTTTTGTATCGCTCTTGGCTCCGCCATCGAAAACGCTCTATCTCTTTCTAAGCGCGATCCAACTTTCTTCTATAAGATCCGCGGTCTAGTATCTCTATGAATCAGACTCACCAGCTTATTTTTTAGTGATTTTTTTCCAAAAACGCTTCACCCACGGCTCGGTACCTCGACTTTTTCACCGACAGTCGTGACGCACAAGTGTTAACGAACAAAGTCGTGGGTATTCTGCCCAGGGTGACAAATCCAGGGTGGGCACCCGTAAATGAGAACATGCCTTGAATAAATGAGTAATACTCAGAAATAGAAAAGATTCAACTTAAGGAAATTATCATTAATTGCAATTTGGATATTACAGTCTAGGATTTAGTACTTCTTTATGTATATTTTTTGACGGGTATATTTAGTTTTCAATATTGCACAAAAAAAAAACTTTACTTTTTCTACAGGTTAATCTAATTTTAGAAATACATAAGCCAGGTTTACGGGATATGATGTACGATAAATATTAATTATGGATAAATTAAATCAAAAAGTACGTTAATAATAGCGATAAAATTACACATAATTATTTAGAGCTAATTATATTTAAAAAATTAGTTGTATAGCAATATAACTATAATTTTCAATTGATTTCATTAGTTAATGGTTCTTCCAAATAATATACATTTTTTTCTTGGAGAATTTTAAACGTATAAAGCAGCCCATAGACATTGGTGGGCAGGCAAATATAGAGCTACATAGGTTCAATTAACCTTTGTTAAGCAATTTTTCCATTTGTTGATACAAGTATTATTAGGAATATTTCTTTATTTATTTGAGCACATATAAGGACTAAAATAAAAAAAAAAACATTTTCTTCAAATCTTGTCTCATAGGGCTAAGGTATAGTACTTACATAATTTAAATTTAAAGTAACAAAAGTCTTATCTTTTTTGGTCATGACAGCTGAAACTTTGTCATTTAATTTTACTAAAGTTATTCCTCGTCATTCTGAAATAACAATGTAAACAAAATCAATTTATTATTCTTTATGAACGGAAGTGATAAGATAGGATACGGGATAAATTATGAAATTAGGGCGTTGAGACACGTTATTAGACACACCTTAATTTTTGATTTTCATCCCATTAGTCTCACTAAAACTTTAGCATTTAGATTTACTCTACTATGTGACCTCTCACATCAATGGGACTTAACCAATTGAGAGGAAAATGGATAAATCACATGTCATACGTATATTGTCTTCCAAGTATTGCGTTCCGTAAAATATGAGTAACCTGCTTTGTCCCACTAGTCCGTCTTTTTTCAACTTGTTTTATCTATATTTTTCGCCAGATCTTTTAATGATAAAATAATTTTCACGATGGTATCCAGAAGTAAAACTTATGTGCGGAATAAACGGTAAATAATAAAGAAAGCTAATCATTTCTAAACTCATTTTAATTACAGTATCAGGAATGTTTTTATATAACTGTTAGATGAACACCATTGAACAAGCCAGAAACAAGGCAAAAACTTATTTTTTAGATTTTATGTTCTCAATTTGGGAAACAGAAAAAACTATTATATGTTCATGAAAATACAGTTATATTCAGCTGCGAAAAAAAATTTTTTTTGCAAATTTTTTAAATTAATCTTGAAACATGAGTCTAAGCAATTTCTTCTAATAACTTTTTTTGGTATCTGGCCCAGTGACCTCACATTTGCAATTTATGTCAACACTAATTTTTAGTTTGTGAAATAACGAGAACCGATTTTTTAAAAGAATTTCGGTGTTGGTAAAAAATTTTCTCACAGCTTTTTTGTAGTCAATATTTCTAAATACTACATAAATTTAAAACTGATTTATTACATTGATAGCAAAAGCTAACTAATATAACATGGGACATAATATAAATATTTTTGTTAGGATCACTGAGATTTCAAACTAAAGAAGATATTTTATACATTTATAGCATTGGCGACCATGGAAAGAACATATTGTGATACAAATCAAATCGATTCTTAAGAAAAAAACATTGAAGAGCTCATTTATTTTACAGGCCAATTATCAATAGTTCAATATCAATTCTGTATAAATAAGTGATAACCCGTAATACAATATCTTTAATTTATATTAGTTATCTTTTGAAGATTTTTCGTGCGTAGCTCTGATGAAAACAAAAGGTTTTAATATCTAGATTTTACTTATTTAAATTTAATTATGCTGAGAGTTTGAGTTTTTCTACAGGTTATCTAATTTTAGATATACAAAAGCCAAATTTATGGAATAATAGATGCCATATATTATATCCGATAAATATTAATTATATATGAAATAAATCAAAAAGTACTTTAGTTGTCCCCGTATAATAGCCGTAAAATTATACATGATTATTAAGAGCTAATTTTATTTACAAAAATAGTAATTTAGCAGTGTAAATATAACTTTCAATTGATTTATTTAGTTAATGGTTCTTCCAAATAAAATTATCATATATATATATATATATATATATATATATATATATATATATATATATATATATATTGGAGAATTTTAAACGTATAAAGGCAATAGATACTAGTGGACAAAAACAGTATTCAAAAGCATACTTTGAACTCCATTAGGAAAAGATGGAGCTAGATGAGTTCAATTAAATTTTGTTAATCAATTTTTGAACTTGTTGATAGTAGTATTATTAGGAATATTTCTTTATTTATTTGAGCACAAATAATCACTACAGTAAAAAAGTCTTTCCTTCAAATCTTACGTCATAGGGCTAAGAAATAATATTTACATAATTTAAATTGAAAGTAATAAAGTTAATACTTAATAACACAACGTTAATCTTTCAAGTGAAGAAAATGAAGTTGAAATTATGAAATAATTTGTTCTGATGAAATCCAGTGTTGGTATTAAACTGGAGCAAATTTTTAAGGAACTGATCAGTTATGGTTATTCCAGAAAGTGTATTCTCCGTATTAGTTTCTTCTTCTTGAGAAAAGAAATAGTCGTATTTGAACAAAAAATACTTGTCTTAGTTTTACGAAAGATATTTATCGCCATCCTAAAATAATAATGCAAACAAAATCAATTTATTATTCTAAATAAACATAAGGGATAATATAGGATATGGGATAAATGGTGAAATTAGTGTGTTGAGACACATTATTAGATATAACTTAATTTTTGATATCCATCCCTTTAGTATCACTAAAATTTTGGCAGTTGTTAGATTTACACTACTATGTGACCTCCCACATCAATGACACTCAACCAATTTAGAGAGAAATGGAGAAATCACTTATCATACCTATACTGTCTTCCAAAAATTGCGTTCTATATAATATGAGTAACCTGTTTCTGTTTTGTCCCGCTAGCCCGCCTTATTTCACCTTCTTTTAAGTAAATTTTTCGACAGATTTTTATGATAAAATAATTTTCACAATCGTATCCAGTAGTAAAACTTATGTGCGGAATAAACCGTAAATCATATAGAAAGCTAGAAACATGGTAAAAATATATTTTTTAGATTTTATCTTATCAATTAGGGAATCCGAAAATGTTATTAGATATTCAAGCAAAAACAGTTTTATATAGGTAAGAAAAATTTTTATTTACAAGTTCTTCAAATAAATCTTGAAACTTTTAACTTCATCTAATAACTTCTTTCAGTATCTGGCCTATTAACCCCACTTTTGTGATTGCATAATAATTTTTTTAATTTGACACCAGACTAGGGATCACGCAATTTATGTCAACATTAATTTTAGTTTGTGAAATAACCAAAACCTAAAAGAATTTCAGCATTAATAAAAAATTCTTTCATATCTTTTTGTTAATTATATATGTAATTCTCCTTTCAGGCAGAGAATATGAAAAATATATATACAAACAGTTTATTTCCTGCAAGTATCGCTCTGGTCCTCTCTCAATACACGTTTCGATCATCTCATGATCTCGTTAGTGGAGCTGTATCGGACCGAGAGCAACATTAGCAGGAAATAACTAATATATGAAATATAAATTTCAAGGCATGTCGTCAGGATATTGCACCTGCCAACTACCGACCTCAATGTCAGACTGAAAAATATCGCCAGTCGGACGACATCTATGACTCATTGGACTAATGTGAAATTTTTAAAAAACCAAAATTTCAGTAAGAAATAAAGAAATCTTTCTGCCGTATTTAAATAGTTTGTTACATATGTAATTCTCCTTTCAGGCAGATAATATTAAAAATATATATACAAACAGTTTGTTTCTTACCAATTTCGCTCTAGTCTTCTCCCCGTACGCGTTTCGATCACCCCATGATCTCGTCAATGGAGCTGTATCGGACCAAGAGCAACATTAGCAGGAAATAACTGATATATGAAATATAAATTTCAAGGTATATCGGCAGGATATTGAACCGGCCATCTAGCGACCTCGATGTCAGACTGAAAAATATCGCCAGTCGAACGACATCTATGAATTGTTGGAGTAAAGTGAAATTTTTTAAAAAATCAAAATTTCATTAAGAAATAAAGAAATCTTTCTGCCATATTTCAATAGTTTCTTATATATGTAATTTTCCTTTCAGGCAGAGAATATGAAAAATATATATACAAACAGTTTATTTCCGGCAAATATCGCTTTGGTCCTCTCTCCATACGCGTTTCAATCATTTCATGATCTCATCATTGGAGATTTAAAATTGATTCAATAAATTGGTAACAAAAGCTAACTAATACAACATGGGACATAAATAAATATTTTTGTTTGGATGATTGAGATATCAGATTTGTATAAATATCTTAATGTTGAAGATTATTAGTCGGTAATTTACTTAAAAAGAGCCTTTCAATTAGTGTTGGTTTATCTAAAGAAGATGTTTTGTAAATTTATAGCATTGGTGACCGTGGCAACCAAAATGTTGTGATACAAATCAAATTGATTTTTAAGAAATAAACATTGAAGAGTTCATTTATTTTACAGGTCAATTATCAATAGTTCAATATCAATTCTGTATAAATAAGCGATAACCCGTAATACCATGTCTTTAATTTACATTAGGTTATATTTTGGAGATTTTTCTGGTGCACCTCTGATGAAAACAAAAAGTTTTAATATCTATATTTTACTTATTTGAAGTAAATTTTGCTGGGAGGATTTTTTAGGAATTTTGTGTTATTTCGATGCAAGGAATGGTATCAGATAAAAGATTAGAAACTAAAATAAAGACAACACCTGGTCTGCTCTAAAATTTTATAATTACTTAAAACTAAACCTAAATACTTACATCAAAACACTACTAAAAATGTCGCCGAAAAAGATTATAGATTCTAATGTTACATTTGCTAAGCAACTTCTGTGGCGCCTTTAAGCCATTTTGAAATACAATTTCATTTTTATCATTTATTTACTTAACAAGTAAAGCTTCAAAATAGCTATACAAATAAATTTCTCTTTAATAATACTAACTACCATAGATTAATAATATCGATTGAACTGAATACCCTAGATGAGAATAAAAAAAACAGGTCTACCTCATTTTAAAGGTTAAAAGGGTACACAATCAGAAAGGTCTAAATAGCTTAGGCTTATTGCGAGCATAATGAGGGAAAATAGTAAATAATTTATAACGTTTTTAACAGATTAAGGCTAATATGGTTGGATTAATATATTAGACAAAAGGAACGTACTGCACTGTACCGCAAATAAATTATTGAAAAATAAGAGGTTAATTCAATATTCTACGTAAAAAAATGTTAGGAAATAATAATAACATTACTGATATTTCAACATCGATTTAGTAATTAATTTTATAGCCTACATGCTTACACCTGAAGTATATGAAAGACTACTTTGATCTTAAGATAAATAGCTAAAACTTTGGTTGTATTATCAGTGTTATAAAATTATATATTTCACTCTAAACCATAATATTTTTATGAGATTATCATTATTTTGCCACGTTTTAAGTAACTCATATTCTTGTCTGTTACTTTGTCTGTTTGGTAGAAACTTAAAATTTTAAACATAGCTCGAGACTGAATGGCAATGTAATATTAAGGCTGTATCGTCACATTGTCACTATAGGGCCGCTCTCGATATGCTCTCGATACATTCTCGGTCCGGTAAAATATTCTTACAGAAGAAACAATGAACCTATTCACACTATCGATTTCGCGGAGATGTCAATATCGTAAACTCTTTTTCATTTAAAAATATTTTGTCGACTCGAGCGCGAACTGAGAACGTATCGAGAGCGGCACTATAGTGAGAATCCAGCCTAACTCATTTTGTTGGGTGTCTGTTTGCTTGTTTGTCCGATCAGTACAAATTTTGCAATCGATTTTTTAATAGTAGCTTCCCGATGTCCTAAAGATTTAAAATTTTAAAAATAGCGCAGAACTCAATGACAATACAATATGCGAATTCTGTGTTATATAATGGTAGCAAAATATTTAGCCATTTACCACTGAGTGTGAGGTCAATGGAATATTTAAGAAAATTTAAATTTGCTCTAGTACTAAAAAAGGCATATTATCATATTTTAGAATATTTTGATGACCAGCCCACAAGTGTACGGTCCCTTTTTTTAAACGTGTGAGGGTTCTTTTTATAATGTTTATCTTGATTTTAATTCATTGTCGTTTTAAGAATTTTTAAAATGTAATTAGCTCAATCTTTGGCTCTATATTTAATTTAATTTTTTTATAAGTTTTATTTTATTTTTTTGTAAATTTCTATATATTTTCGATACACGGCCTTTCTAAATTTATGCTTTCAGGCATTGATTCGTAATTTTTTGTGGGTCTTGTAAATTTATATCTAAATTTATATTTTGATTGACTTTATTATTATTATTTTATTTCCTGTTCTATAGAGATTATCCGTTAGAAGACATTCTTTTTGTTAGTATTGAAATTTCTTTGTATGGTGGTAACATTCCAATGTTAACCTAGATATAAAACATTACTTTATCATTGATATTTTTTGTCTTTAGACAATAAAGAAGAATCTCCTGGTCAGATAATATCCTGAAAATGAACAAAATAAAGAAAATAGACACATGGAATGTCCAAATTATGTTTCAGGCCGGAAAAGCAGCAAATACTATCAAAGAAATGAAACAATTAAAGATTGCCATTTTGGGAACCGGCCATTGGTGGACAGTCATCAGGTTTTTTACTCTTGAGAAGACAGCGGACATCATCGAAATGGAGTTGGCATAATAATAACCAAAGAAATAAATCAGTCGGTGCTCGGTTTTATACCAGTCTCGGATAGAGTTTTTAAGATAAATTCAAGACCGTTCAAACTAAACATAGTGCAGATATATGCACCAACCTCTAAACGTAGCAATGAGGATTTGGAACAATTCTACAATGACATCAAAAAGGCACTAAAACAAACAGGCAAAGAAGAAACGACTTTAATATGGGAGACTTCAATGCGAAGGTTGGCAAAGGAAAAGTCGAAGTAATGGGCGATTATGGAATCGGGATAAGAAATGAACGAGGGGAGGCCTTAGCTCAATTCTGCAAAGAGATGCATTTCATAATCTCTAATATTTACTTTAAACTGCTCCTCGTCTTTTATACACTCGGAAGTCCCCAACTAACATAGAAGGAAACATCGTCAGGAATTAAATCGACTTTATTTTAATAAACAAAAGATTTCGACATTCTTTGACATCGGTGAAAACATACCCCGGAGCAGATATTCCATCAAACCACAACTTACTGCTTGGAAATCTGAAGCTAAAACCCAAAAAACTTAAACGCAGACAGAATAACACACGAATATACACACATAAATTAAAAAATGAGTCCATCAAGAACAATATTACTGAACATCTAAATAATAAGATCGATGAAATAAAAAACAACATGAGGAATGTAGAAAGGAAATGAAGTGCTGTCAAGGGCATAGTTAAAGAAACTGTTAAAGAAAAACTTGGAACAAACACGAAAAGAAAGAAACAAAAATGGATAACAGATGAAATCTTGGAGCTTATGGAAGAATGTAGACAATACATTAATAAACGAGATTGGAAATAAAATAAAACTAGCAAAAGAAGATTGGTTGAATAACCAATGAGACGAAATAGAACTATTAAATCGTCAGCATAATTTGTTTAATCTACACAAAAAACTAAAAAAAAACTGCTGACGTAGAAAGAAAAACGGGTAGGGGTATTATTACGGACGACAATGGGCTAGTCATTGTGCAAGCCGAGCATAAGGTTAAGAAATGGGAAGAATATATGCAATCATTATTCAATAACGAAAACAAAGGTGAACTTGCAGAAAGAGAAATAATAACAGGGCCTCCTATCACTAAAGGAGAGGTAACAAATTCAAAAAGAAAAGGCCATAGGACCAGATGGAGTTTGTGGTAACTTGCTTTAACTAATTCAAGAAGATCATTTAGATATCTTAACCGACCTTTTTAATCATATTTTTTCCTTTATTCCTATCCCCAAAAAACCCACAGCCGAAAAATGTGAGGATTATAGATCCATCAGTCTTATGAGTCATGTTCTAAAAGTATTTCTTAAAATAATACATGGACGAATATACCCGAAACTTGAACAAGACATTAGTGATACGCAATTTGGCTTCAGGAACGACTTAGGCATAAGAGAGGCGCTATTCAATTTAAATGTTTTAATTCAGTGAAGTCGTAATGTACATTGCGATGTATTTCCTGCTTTATTGATTTTGAAAAAGCTTCCGACCGAGTAAATCATCAAAAACTAATAGAAACACTACAAGAGCATCAACTGGATGATAAAGATTTACGAATTATTTCTAACCTTTATTGGAATCAAGAGTCATTTGTTCAAGTGGAGGAAAAATAATCATAAAAATTCCAAATTCGTCAGGATGTTCGGCAGAGTTGTGTGTTATATCCATTACTCTTTAACATCTGTTCAGAAAAATTATTTCGCGAAACTTTTGAAGAGATAAAAGACGGTATCTCTCTAAATGGGGTTTTCATCAGTAATCTGAGATATGCAGATGATATTGTCCTTCTTGCAGACACAGCTGAGGGACTTCAAAGACTGATAGAAAGGGTAGATGAGATCTGTGAAAAATACAACATGCGATTGAATATAAGAAAACAAAAGTTATGATAATAAGCAAAAAGTATCATCCATCAAATATCTGGGCGCACAACTACATGATAAGTGGGAGGAAATAAAAGAAATAAAAATACGCATCGAGAAAGCCAGAGCCTATTTCAATATTCATAATAATGCTGATTCACCAGCAAAATAATGGTTACAAAAGGTAATAATTTGAAAAAATGTGTGTCCCAATAATCAACTAGAGTTAAAATAAAAGGAAGAGAATAAAAATGCCAACCAGTTGGCAGGAAGAGATTTAAACGAGTTATGCACTTATATATTCTTCACTTAAATTAAGATTAGTTACTCACTAATGTCACTCAGGCACGCCCCATCCTTTTACGAATAATTTCTCTACCGTGCCTCACGTAACCATTACTACAAACCGACTAATGGGTAAAACTTTGAACTGCCTTTTGTAATAGTACCAATGTAAACCTCTTTAGGTTTTCCTTAATTTATATTCCAGTAGCCTATAAAATTTTCTGAAGGATAGCGGTTCTAACGACATCACTGCAAAATCTGACCAGAACAGTTAACGGTTTAGCACTTGTATTTTTGGAAGATATCCGATGATATTTTTTTATATCAGTGGCTTTTACATTAGTCTTCATATTTCTATTAAACAGATCCATTGTTATTTTACGAAGGTTTTCATCGCCTTCTTGAAGAACGTCGAAAATCCTGACATTTAGATTTCACCATGCCTGTTCATAATTATCCAAAGCCGGCTGTAAAGATTTGTTTGTATTACTAGGCTTCTCGATATCACTGGATAATTGATTTATCCGCTTATTTAGCTCACTAATATGCTGATCAGATCTATTACCAACAATTTTGGCAACCTGATGCGCAACTGTAGCAGAAAATATATCTTGTACTATGGATTTAATTTTTTGATCTGCATTACAGAGAACCATTTTGAAATAAATGTCACTGCAAATTAGGATCCTCTACCCAGCTGACCGATATATGTATTTACCTGCAAGTTTTTTCACTAAATAACACTCCAGGGATTACTGAAACTTTTATAAAACGTTTTACCACCAATCAATTATTTAATTAAGCATCATAAGTAGAGATATTTTTCACTTTTTCTCTTTACGACTAAACAGCCGCCTGCTACTCTAACACCATCTCCTATCTCATACAGATTTATGACCTCATACAGATTCCTATCCCATACATATTGTCCTAAAAATTGATGTTAGCGAAATTTTAATAGCTCTGAAAATACTTGTAAGATTTAAAATGAAAAACATAGGATGCAATACGTAATTAGTGTTCAGTGAGTTTTTTTCCATTACAGCTACTCTCTACATTTCTTACTATTATCTATTTCATACACTCTACTTTTTTCGTTGTAAATCTTACAAATATTTTGATACCTACAAAAAATTCACAGTCACAAATATCCCGGACAAAGTATATGGGGTTAGGAATCTGTATGGGGCTATAAATGTACATGGAGCTAGGAGACATTATTTTATACTTTTTAGTTCGTTTTAAAAATGTGGTATATTAAAGAAATTTTTTATTTAAATCATTATTTAAATTTAGGCACGTAAGCAACCGCCCGCACACAAAAACTTCAGTATTTTTTTATTTGTTGTCATAACTGTCTTCAGCGCCATTTTATTTAAAATTTATTTCAACTATTTTAAGACGCAGATCTGATTAAAGAAACCTTTACTGAATTGACTTCAAATTTAAATAAAATGGGGCTAACAGTACTTCTTTTAAAAAATGAAAATTTTTAACAACCAGACAGATTCACTAAAAAGGTTTAAAATATCAACCGGATTCAGTTGTCATAGACATTAAATCTTCTAAATGGTCTCTTTTGTCTAACTGTTGATATTGTTATAATTTATATATTGGACTTGGTCCTAAAAAAATCACAAACCCGTGACCGCCAATCAGAATTTACAAGAACAGTCAATTTGCCAACTTTTTTAGGCGACCTGACTGGTGCTAACTAGTTCTGCGAATGTAGCTATTATGTATGTATGTCAACAGTAACCTTTGTGTAGGGAAATTAACAATGAAAAACTTGATAATCAAGCACTAGAATTGGTAAGAATAGTTATTTTTCGACAATCAACAAAATTTTCAATTTTTTCACTTTGGTAATAAAAGAAAACAATTTTTTTATGCTCATTTTAAGGTTCAAAATTTGACTTATTAAAATAACTTGTCAATTAAAACTCTTTACTGTCAACTGATGTAAATTTTAATGTAAGTGAAGGTGGGGCATTTTTTACTGAACATCTGGAATTTTATTTCTTAGATTTAAAAACTATAGCTCCATTCGCCTAACAATCAGAAACCAGTAAGCGGCAATCATCGGTTGATGATTTATCTACGAACAGGCCTAATAATTGCATAAAAATCAATGAATTTTTGAAAAATTCTTTACGTTTACAAAACAAAAAGTGGGTTGTTAATATGACTATTCTAAAAGATAAATAAAGTATTAATAGTATAATTTCCAAAGTGGTATTTGAAAAATTAAATGTTCCAAGAAATTTCAATTGCAATTTCCTATTCTATTTTTGGTTTGAAAAATTTATATAATTTGTACATAATCAGGTCTATAGTAAATATGCACTTAATTTTAACAAAAATAATTTTTGAAAAATCTAGAATGTAATTAGAATATAGATATTCTTTAACTTACATATTTCACCTCGTATATACGAGAAGATATTTCTTATCTAAGTAACAAAACAGACCAGTTTTAAACGAAATCAAATAAGACATTTCACAATGTGTAGTCGAAACAAGATAAATCCATGACGGCCAACAATTTCAAAATGCTGAATTATGCTGTGCGAGTGGTATGCATTTTAAATCTAATTAATGTTTCAGCAAACTACACGTCTCTAGTCAGTTTTGGACTAGCTACAACATCGAATTTTACTACTGTCATACTTTTAAAGATATAAGCCCCACAGTGTATTAGTCAGTTCTATACAGATTAAAATTTCTACTATGGTAAAATCTGCAACGAAGATGCAATACAATAATTAAATATAAGCATCATTAAATTTTTTAATTCGTAGACTTTAAAGAGAAAGTGATTAGAATAATGTAAAACATAATAAAAATAATATATTTTTTAAATAAATCATATAGTTTGAATTAAGCATCCCAATTATAAAACCTTGCTTTCAAATTCCTTATTTTGTAGGAAAATTCCAACGATAGTTGCAGATTTTTTAAACTTGTTTTTATAAAAATTCAAATGTATAAATCAAGTAATTAAGTAATAAATTGAAACTTTATACATATACTTGTCTATAGTTCTGCAATCCTAAATTCTATAAGTGAAACTAATATTTTAATCTGTAAAAAACATATTTATCTAACACAATATACATTAAAGTTACATGCTATTTTTTCGTAAATATAGTTCAGGAAAAAGGAATGACATGATAATCCATTTATTAACGCTGAACCTTTGATGCCAGAAACGTGACATTTGAAAGATGTGTTAAAATGCAAAAAATAACAACACACATGTTATATAAAATTGAAATTTTTTAAGTCGGCGCCAATTTAATACATGAAGAAAATTAAAAAAAATCTTTATTTATAATTGTTTTGTTACCGTAGTTTGTATATAGCTCTTATTAGTAGTTATTTATTTCATGTAATAATAATTTAGCGCCGACTTTAAAAATCTCAATTTCATATCAAAATTTATATTGTTATTTTTTCGCATTTTAGCACAATTTTAGAAGTCGGTTTAATTTTTTATTAAAAACGGATTTTTCGATTTTTGGTTACGAATTCATTATGATGTTCATAAATTTTTTGTACTAAATACTAAGTGAGATTAGGATGCCTCGCAATGATTCCATTATTGCCAAAAGTACCCATTTTATATAGAATTGTAAACTACACTAAAATGATTAACTGACAATTCTTTAATTCTGAGAATTTTTCCAATTTCAGTTTTGAATGAAATTTTATCATCATCTACCATAATCCGCTATCTTCAATTTTAAGTTAATTTTAGTTTAGTAATATAGGGCCCCAAAATCTCCCAATACGATATTTGAAGAACTTGAGACGTACATTTTTTGGTCTGACATATTTTATTTTACATATTGAATTAGTATACCCATCAAGAACTCCCTAGTATCAATTTTAGCCAAAATTGGAAAAATATAAAATATTTAGTCCTCACAAAATCAAATTTTAATAAATGCGAAAAACGTAAAATTTTCTACTTACAATAATGAATCCGCCATATTGAATTTCAAAAAATTAATTTTACATTATTAATCTAATTTAAATCTACACCCTTAGAAAATACTTAATACCAATTTGGGAAAAAAACCGGAAATTAAAATTGCTAGCCTGTCAGATTGCATGTGATATATTATTTTTTTTTTAATAATTTTAAATTCGCTATTTACACTCTCACAAACGACCAGGTACCCATTTTAAATAAAATTGAAAATTTTAAATTTTTTGGTCCGCCGTATCGGAATCGCCATATTTAATCTTTCAAGGATCCCGCTATACCAATTTTGGAGAAAATCGAGAGATGTAAAATTTTCCGTCATATTCAATTTTTCGAAAATAATTTTAAATTCGTAATTAATACTCTCAAAAATCCCACAATACCAATTTTGGATAAAATCGAAAGATGTAAAATTTTTAATCCGCCATAATGGATCTAACGCATTATATGCTACCCGAAATATCAATTTTACGAAAAATCAGATAAAATTTATTTTTTTGTCCACCTTATTGGACCCGCCATACAGAATTCTTTAAAATAATTTCAGATTCGTTATGTGCGGTTCCGAAAACTCCCCCATACCAATTTTGGAGAAAATCGGATAAATAAATGTTTTGTCCGCCATATTGAATTTTTGAAAAATAAATTTCAGATTCGTTCTGTGTGACCCCGAAAACTCTTCCATACCAATTTTGGAGAAAATCGGACAAAATTAATCTTTTTGTCCGCCATATTTTCAGCGGATCTTGAATTTTACTGCAACAATTTCATCCAAAATGATGTGGGATCACGGCAGGAACTTCTTAGAAATAATGTAAAAATTGTCATTCAAATCAGTGCCGCCGTTTCGAAGTAATCTATGTACATAAATAAAAAAGAACATAGCGGCCGAATTGAGAACCTACTTCTTTTACAAATCGGTTAAAAAGTAATTTTAAACTCTTATTCTAATCTTAATCTACACCCTCGAACAGCCTCCAGTACTAATTTTAGACATAATCTGAAACCAAAATTTTTAAACAGGCGTATTGTATCTGCTTTTTTGATTTTTTTTTAAATTTTAAATCATCATTTAAACTCTCAGAAACCCCCACTACTAATCTTGAACAAAATAGAGACAGGTTAAATTCTTAGTTCGCAATATTAGATCCACCATATTGATTTTTTTTTTTAAATAATATAAAATTCGTGATTCACACCCTCAAAAATCCCCCCCTTTACCAATTTTGAAGATAACCGAAAGACGTTAAATGTTTATCTATCATATTGAATCCGCAATATTGATTTTTTTTAAATAATTTTAAATTTACCCCCATATACCAATTTTGGACTAAATCGAAAGATATAAAATTTTTGGTCCGCTATATTGAATCTGTCCTATTCAGTTCCTTAATAATAATTTTTGATTCGTTGGAGATAATTTGACAAAATTAATTTTTTTGTCCGTTAAATTATCAGCGCCGTCTTGGATGTTACCGAACGAATTTCGACCAAAATAATATGGTACCACCGCGACATCTTCCTGAATATAATGCAAAAAAAAATTCCATTCAAATTGATGCCGGTATTTCGGAGTAATCGACTTCCATACATAAACAAAAATAATACATAGCGATCGAATTTAACATCTCCTTTTTTTACAAGAGGCGAATACCCGCCTTTTGCTTCTTCAATAACAGTCTTTTTCAATCATGTAAACGTGTACAAGTGCACAGACTAATAAAGTTACTACAAAAAATTAACACACATTTGATCATTCTTCCAAATTAAACTTTACGCGAAGTGGAAAAGAGTAAAAAAATTTTTTCGCCAACTATCTATGTCTCTTATTTCGACAAATAATTGCCTCCCAAACAAACACTTATTTTCATGTTTTTCAAAATTTAAAGTTAATGGGGATCAAAAAGGGTTGGTATATTAATAGATTATCAATAATAGTTATAAATAGACACAGAAACAAATCGATACGATTAAAAATATCAAATAATAATTGGTTTAGTACTCCTTATATCTCCTGAAGAAGTATAACTGTAGAAAAATTAATAATTGTAAAATAGAATAAATTTATTTTTAGAACATTATTTTCCGAATGTTGAAAGTAGTATCAGTAAAGTGACAAAAAATGAAATTTCAACCTGTATTAAAGTAATATAACTCAACTCAAAGAAAATATTTCAATATTGCAATTTATTACTTCTCTGTGCAATAAGCAATATTTTTTAATACATAATATTACATCACTTTAAAATAACAAACAATATTTACAAAAGGCTATAGCTTTAATTTATCCTCCAATATACAAGATGAGTATGCAAAATTCAATTTAACATATAAGCAAAAGAAAAATGTCAATCAGAAGTCAAAGCTCGGATGCATCGTTTTTATCATTTTGATAATATAACCTACTAGATAAATCTCCGTATATTTAAAATTACCTGAACTAAAGCTGGCTGCACACGAAGCCAGTGGCTAAGCGAGGCCAATCATTCAGGACAGTACTGTCTACGTGTGCATGGTAATATTGAGGCATCACAATTGTATCAAGCCAGTAATCAAGACATTAAATTCCCCCATCGATTGTCTTTCGATTATCCCGTGTAAACGTGCATAACAAGCAGTTTCAAAATTTGTTGCTTTGCTTACAGTTGGGATTTCAAGCTTTACTTGGCAGGAATTGGGTATGGCATCAGTGTATTCTTATATTAAATTCGAGATGCAATGAAATGTAGTAATTCATCAAACCTCTCTGAAGCAGTTCTCGAACAAGCCCGATATTCACAAGAATCTTTATTCTTTAATTCATGTTCCCCTAGGTTTGATAGGCAAACTTAGCCTTTTTCGTTAATAGACATAAATACATTCTGTATTTTAAATCCTTCTCGAAGTTTATAGATTACAGTAATAATTAAACTGCACAAAATTGACTTTAGTGTAAACATTTACTGCCTTAGTTTAATGGCTGTCTCATTGGCCTGGCTTACTATTCTGGGTTCGTTCAATCGTCATAACGCGCATTAATCCGGCAGGAGGCGCTACTGAGTATAAATTGCGTCAGAGATTCTAAATCTCAACGTAACTTCTTATTCGCATGAAATTGACTCAGCCCGCTTTAAATACCACTTCGATAAATAAAGACAAAATTAACACTTCTTACTGGGTTTTACTGTTCATGCCATTAAATAAAAAAACTAGTTGTGGAAATAAAATAAATAAATACCATTATTCTGTGTGGTATTTGTTACCGCCCACCTCCGGGTTACATACTATTTCGACGTAAAAATACAAAATTTTACATAATTATTTCGGTAAAACGGAACGAACTGGGTTTGGTGATTAGATGATATTACTAAAGTATAACCGTTGATAAAAGAATAAAGAATGGTATAACCAAAAAAACGAATAGGCCGTCTCTGCAGAAAATTGTTCTTAAAGTTGTTAAAGAGTTTCGTGAACTTGGCTGTGGCTATCGTGAATGAATTTGGGTTTTTTGTCAGGTCTTATTGAACAATATTAACATAATTATGGGATTAGTTTTATTTATTTTAAAAACAATATATATTTTGTAATTATTTAGTTATACTGCACCACGCCAGAATAAACTATTTTCCACATTTCCCTATTTTAAGATCCAAATCGATCAAAGGTACTGCGGATCGATAGGCTATTCAGAATCTTACTGATGTCTTTCCAAAACCTTTAAGAGACGCTCTTCAATGATCTTATTAAATCATTCAACTATGTCATATATAATTTACAATACAAAACTCAAACCTGTTGCTGACACTTTCGCTATAAAACTGGAATGTTTTCAAGCTAGAATAGGGCTTATATCTTTATATATAATGTTCTTAATATCTAAATCTTACCAGTTCAATTTTGCAAATTAAAACTTATCTTCCATGAAGTTTATTTTCTACTCATAGTTACGTAATATGAAAGAATTTAATTTGTTTACTTTCTCCTCTATACCGTAAATGGTAGATAGTGAATTTAACTCTGGTTCTCTCTCCATACACGTTTTAACTATCCCTTAGTCTGATCTGTGGATCTATATTAAATATTAACTATTGGATGGAGCTGCAAGGATTGAGACAAGCGAAGATACTTCTTGGTAACTACGACCAAAGAATGCATAAGCCTAAGTAAAAACCAACCCAGAATTTTGAAGGGACACCTTAAGAAAATCGGACTGGTAGAAGAAGAAAAGCGCAGATTCTGTGAGGAGGAGGACGAAACTTCTATTCATATCCTTTCGGAGTGCAGCGCTCTAGAAACCCTAGTATGCGGTTCTTGGGAACACACCAAATCGAAGAAGGGGAGCTACCCACCTTGAAGCTGTCCAACATGCTAAGGTTTCTAAGGGCAATAGGACTGGAGGACCTACTTTAGCCGATAAGGTAACTCTTACGACTTGGCAACAGTAGAGCGGCACAATAGATCTACCAGGTCGCAGTGTACAGACCAGGGGCACAATAGATCTACCACGTCGCAGTGTACAGACCCCATTTCTACACATATACATACATATTAAATAAAAAAGAAATTCACAGAAAATAACTGCTATTTCAAAATCCTGTTCCGCAGAGTGTCGATAAGATATCTGTCGACATTTTGATGTCAGCTTATAAAATATCAACAATCAAACGACATCTATACATACATCAGAAAAGTAAAAATCTTTATGTTTTATTTAATTTTCATGACCATAAATACAATTATTGAAATAAATTCAATATATTGTATTTAAATCTTCCTTATTTCCATATCATTTACAGTCTCTCTGTGGCTAAGAGTTTACACCAGCTATTTTTTATACTTTTCAAAAAACATTTCTGTTAAATCTATTCCTAATTCATTGCATTGTAAGAAAAATTGATATGATTATTTAATGAGTGAACTTAATAATAGTTATCAAAGACGTAATCATCGATCAAAGGAGGAATTTACGGTACCTTTAGAAAAATGGTACTTATTTTTACTATACTCTTATTAAGTTATCTTGATTTTAACTAAAAAAAGGAATAAAACAACAAATAAAATCTAGTTTTTGGGCTATGCGTACAATCATATTTGAAGTTGTAGCGAATATAAGATATTGTCATGTATTATATTTCTGAGGGCAATTGAAAAGTGTTAGTAGGAAAGGATCGAAATGCCAAAATATTAAATCTGAAGTAAAGGATAAAAACTGTTTATTGAAAAAACTAACGTAGCAATAAACTTATATATTGTGTACAGGAAGTAAACGCAAAAATAATATTTTCTTCAAGAGTAAAAACTTTAAATAAAAAAATTAACAAACTAGAAAATAATAAATCTAAACTTCTTTGAAGGTAATTAAATCCATTGGATATTGCACATCAAAGTGATGTGGCCCAAACCATTTTAGTAATTCTGACCTCTGGTTTGACTAATTATCTTCAAAGTAATGTAGCCTAGCACGTGAAGTAATGGAATACTAATATTTGCAATGTATTTTTAAAAATTACATATATTTCATTCTCCTATACCATTTACACTCATTCCACGATGCTATTGTCAAACATGTGAATCCCCTAATACAATTCTTTTTCCTCGTATATAATTTCAGTTTGTTACTGTTTCCAACTGGTCTGTGATACGTTTTGTCTTATTAACCGACTTCTAAAAGAAGGAGGTTCTCAATTCGTCGCGTATATATTTTTTTTTTTTATGTATGTACACCGATTTCTCCGGAACGGCTGCACCGATTTGAATGAAATTTTTTACGTTATGTAAAGGAAGTTGCTGCGGTGGTCCCATATTTTTTTAGATGAAATTGGTGCAGTAAAATCCAAGATGGCGCTTACAATATGGCGGCCAAAAAAAAAAATTTTGTCCGATTTTCTCCAAAATTGGTATGGAGGAATTTTCGGGGTTGTACCCAACGAATTTGAAATTATTTTTAAGGAATTCAAAATGGCGGATCCAATATGGCGGACAAAAAATTTATTTTTGTCCGATTTTCTCCAAAATTGGTATTGGGGAGTTTTCGAGGTCGCACATGACGAATCTAAAATTATTTTTAAAAAATTCAATATGGCGGATCCAATATGGCGGACGAAAAAATCAACTTTGTTCGATTTTCTCCAAAATTGGTATAGAGGAGTTTTCGGGGTCTCACATAATGAATCTGAAATTATTTTAAAAAAATTCAATATGGCGAATCCAATATGGCGGACAAAAATATTTAATTTTGTCCGATTTTCATCAAAATTGGTATGGGGGGGTTTCCGAGGTCGCACATGACGAATCTAAAATTATTTTTAAAAAATTCAATATGGCGGATCCAATACGGCGGACGAAAAAAACAATTTTGTCCGATTTTCTCCAAAATTGGTATGGGGGAGTTTTAGAGGTTGCACATAACGAATTCAAAATATTTTTAAAAAATTCAATATGGCGGATCCAATACAGCGGACAAAAGAATTAATTTTTTCCCATTTTCTCCAAAATTGATAAGGGGGAGTTTTCGGGGTCACACATGACGAATTCAAAACGTTTAAAAAAAAACATTATAGAGTATCCAATATGGTGGATAAAAAATTTATTTTGTCCGATTTTTTCAAAATTGATTTGGTGGAGTTTTTGGGATAGCACATTATGATATAGAGGGTTTTTGAGGGTGTAAATTATGAATTAAATAGAATTTTTTCAGGATTCAATATTTCAAGTGAAAATATAGCTGACTAAAAATTTTTCGATTTTGTTCAAATGTGGAATTAAATAGTTTTTAAGGATGTAAATAGCGAATATAAAATTATTTTAAGAAAATCTAATGTATCAGAGGCAATATGACGGTCTAGAAATTTTAAATTTCTGAATTTCATCTAAAATTGGTACTAGGGAGCTTTGAAGGATTTAGATTTAGATTAAATTAAGACGTCAAACTTATTTTTTTGAAATTCAATATGGCGGATCAAATATGGTAGGTTGAAAATTTTACCTTATTCGCATTTTTTCAGATTTGGTATTAGGGGGTTGGGAACGGTGTATTACGAATATGAAGTTAATTTTTTACAACTATTAGGTTGATAAGATACAATATGAAGGAATAAAAATTTTACATTTTCCGGTTTTATCTAAAATTGATATTGCTGGGTTCTTGTGGCGTATACAAACTTAATATACAATATAAAATATATCGGGCTAAGAAACTTACGTCTGAAATTCTTTAAATATCGATATTGGAAGGTTTTTGGCCCTATATCACCAATCTAAAATTAATTTGAAATATAAGATGGTGGATTTACTATGACAGACTAAATATTTGTTTGACACAATTTCATTGGTATTTGGAGAACTCTAAGTCAAAGAATTTTTAATGTTTCATTTTAGGGTGATTTACAATTCTGGATAAAATGGGTACTTTTTTGTCACCTTGGAGTCATTGTGAGGCACACTAATATCGATTGGTACTTAGTTCAAATAATTTATGAATTCAAAACTAAAAATCGAAAAATAAAATTTTTGTAAAAAAATTGAACCGACTTCTAAAAGTGCCCTAAAAAGTGAAAAATAACTAGAAATTTTTATATGAAATTGAAATTTTTGAAGTCGGCGCCAAATTATTTCTAAATGAAATAAATAACTACTAATATATACAAATTATGGTAAGAAAGCAATTGCAAATAAAGTAATTTTAATCTGTTTATGCAAATCATATTTTATCAGGTATTAGTTTGGCGCCGACTTCAAAAATTTCAATTTCATATAAAAATTTCTAGTTATTTTTCACTTTTTAGGGCACTTTTAGAAGTCGGTTCAATTTTTTTACAAAAATTTTATTTTAATATTTCTCATAGTTTGAGTAAGTGTTGCGATTGCTTGTAGATATTCCTTTTTCAATGCATTGTATAGCCGATTCATGTTAAGATTCACACTAAGAAACTTTCTTCTGATTTGTGTGCTACTAAAACTGGTCAAAAAACGAGGCAAATAAAAATTGTTAAGAATGTTTTATTATAAGTATCATTGTAACAAGTACACCGAATTATTCTTTTCCATCGTAACTTCTAGAATATAGCAAAATATTTAATTTACGGTGAATCAAATCTTTAAAACTATTAAATCTAAATACATAAAAGTATCACTATCATGGAACTTAAATTTAGTACACAAAATATGATTTTCATTTAAAGTTATTTAATAATTTTCGAAGGTCCGTTATCGTAGCATAACGAGTACTATAATGCTAATCTAAAAATATATTTATTTATTCATTCATGTCAAGACAATATATTATCTATGTAACATTTCCGGTCACCACTATCTCAAAAACTATCAAAGATAGGCCTATAGTAAAGTTATTTATTTAAAATTTTCGTATAATATAAAAAATATACTTATTTTTGCATTGTAAATAAAAACGCTGGTATTCTTCCCATCTAAAACAGATATATGAACAAACCAAAATTACATCTAAGTTAATATTTGAAAAATTTTAAACTTATATCTTACTTCTCGCTTATCGTCTTTGTAGTAATTTGATTGACTCCCCTCCCCCCGATATAATACAAAAACAAGAAACAAGATGCATCATTAAATGAAATTTATTTCTTAATCTTCAAATTTAAATTTTCGATTTATACTACTAGTTATTTACAATTTACCACATAATATTGAAGTCAAGATAAATAACACCAGTCAGCAATAACCTCGATTTTTCATTTTAATATAATAAATATTACTGTTATTATTTGAATATTTTATTAAATATAATAGCATTACGTGGATTATTCACTGAGGACAAGCGTATGACATTTATAGAGTTTTGTAACTTCAGAAATATTTAACAACCTACCATGATAACCATGATTCGTGAAAAGACAGCTACAATATATTATTATATAGGATAGCATAGAATTGTTTTAATATTTACGTGCTAGAGCCTCATTTATCTAACAGTTCAAGAAAGCCTTAATGACTTACTCATAATCTATAATCTGACAGTACAGCTAAAAACTTATACATTGTTATTTTATTAACTGACTTTTAAAAGGAGATTCTACATTCGATCGCTATGAATTTTTTTATATATGTACAAGGTGTACAATTTTTGATGGTTTTACAGGTTATCTCCATTATTAGTAAATGAACGATGCCGCTAACAGAATTTTCATAAATCTCTTCGTGTTGGAAATAGAAAGCGAGTTTGCAAATTATGCATTTTCACTAATCGCAAAGTTATAAAATAACACTATTGGAGTTTTTCATATAGGGTTAAGTGGCGTAGTGAGATTTTTTTATAGGATCAACTGTTTCGGAAAAATAAATCAAACTTACGAATGGGATACCCTATATATTTTTGAATAATGTGATTTGGCTTGTTAAAGGCTTTTCAAAAATACCTCTATATTTATTATTAGTATTGCGTCTTAAATTTGCTTTTTCAAAAAAAAATTTTCAAGAAATAAGACATAAAAATCATGTCCTATGGGGTTTCTGCCAGAATATTTGGCTATTTTTCATATTTTGGTACTGAAATTTTCGATTAATTAGTTCCTTCGTAATGATGACTGGCTTTGTAGACTTTGAGAACCACAAAAAATTCAACATGCTCGTTTGTTATATTCAGTGTAACGATAATGCAGATGAAACACTAGAATAGTATTTCAACAGGTTTGAGAATTTTTGTATTATTTTCAATGTGAAATTTGTAAATACCTGCAATTTGTGGGTATTCAGAGAGAAGACAGCCAAATGAAAGAATTTTTGTAAGGATTAAACCAAATTTAATTCAACACGGTTCATTTTCTAAACCACGGTCTAAAATCTACAACAAGGAAAACCGTGAGATTGATGAAATCAATGTAATAGCTTCTATTGAAGCCAATTCAATTTGTTCTTTCAGAATAGTAGAAGGTTTTTTATGAATTAATAAGCCAAGGCTTCATCACCTAGTGCAAAATATACATCCTGGTGACGCTCAGCGCCGAATAGAGTTTTTTAATTGGCACAAAATATAAACCGAGAAAAGAATTTTGAAACCGCTATTATACGGTCTGATGAGGCTTATTTTACCAGCGCCGATATATTGATTCGAAAGAATACTAGGTTTTGGTCTCAGGAAAATCAAAATGTAATATTTCCACGGAAAAGGCAAGCCAGATTCGGGTTCAGCGTGTCATGTTTTATATTTGGACCAAAAATCATATATGATAAATATATGAAGGCAGCCGTACCGTAAATAAATATTGACAAATTTTGCATTAAACTGTTCCGGAAATAAGAGAAGAAGTGCCTTTAATGCGATTTAACAACTTGTACCTGCAATAAGACGCAGCTCCCGCTCATAATGCGCAAATTGTAAGGGCTTATCTGGACACTAATTTTCTTGGCCGTTCAGGGGAGCTCATATCCAATTTAATAAAATACGGAAGAAACAATATGTGAGCAAAATAAAAGTAAAAAAAAAACAATCAACAATTTATTACTAATAAGTGTTGAATAACTGAAATACTGAAATAACAACTAAAAGGTTAATACCCTTAAATTGAACACTAGAACACAATCTATGGAGTCAAAATCAAAAGTAATAATTTCTTAAAAGGTATCAAAAAATAAAAGTTTTGCACGCACTAACTCTGTAGTATATCGAAACGTAAATAAGTTTCCTTTCTATAACTTTTTAAAATTAATAAGAACATTCAGAAATTAAAGATCACAATATTGACATAAGATAATATAAAAAAGTTACAATAGTAATAAGAGAGTTCGGAAAGTTACAATAGTAGTAAGAAAATTAAGAAAGTTGGTCAGACGTTAGCCAAAGACCACGGACAATGGAACGTTTATAGACACCTGTAGGTAAAAAATAAAATAAAATAAATCAGATAAAGCCTGTTGCTTCAAGACAATATGTGGTAAAATTATTTTAAAATAATTTGTTTTCCGCAAAGATGAGATAAGGTATGACATGGAAAATAGTTAAGCTCTTTCAACTTGCAACAGACTAATAGGTGGAGTCACAATTCTACTGGTAAGTTTCAAATAAGCCAAAAATATAACATCAAAATTAACACACCTGTAGTCCTGATGAAGCAGGTTACTACTCGAGTATCCTTTTCTATATGAATTTGGCCCCAATGTGCTTTGTAGAGTCTTTGTCAGTCAAGTTCTCTCAGATAAGCATTCTTTCAGCTCAGAAATTTGTAAATTGCACAATAGTAAGTACCTTTTAGATACATTTTACCCTGGTGATAGAACTAAAAACGATAAAAATAGGCAGTATAACTTCTAACACAGTATTAGGTTTCCAAAACGCTTTTGCAACAGGTGGTTTAAATAAGGAAAAATAAATAATTCAGACTAGCAACAGATCTTTAAGATAATTTTCATTGATTCGTGTCAATATGACTGACCACGAATTAAGAAAAATTGCTGTAAAATGATTATTACTGTTAAATGTCAAATAAATTTATGCTTTTTAAATACATCTAAACATGCTTAAATTAAAACAAAAGATAATTCTTACAGGTAAATAAGCACCAAACTTCTTTTGCTCTTTCATATAATTCATCGCTGATATGTTCTTTCCGTAACTGACCATAAAAGTCGTGTTTCATTGGAAGATTGAAAGATGTTGTTCACTTTTCCCGGAGAGGCGATAAAACTATAGGAAAAAATACCCTTTTTCGCATTACATTAAAGTTATAATTATTATGAAAATATTTACATGTTTCCGTAAGTTCACTAGCATTTAATTTGTTACCCACATTTTTCAACGACGCTGACAAGGATTTAAAACTGTCAATAAATCTTAGTTTTAAATATTTCTTTTTTATTTGACATAATCGTGCATATAAATACTCTCCGTAAATGATATATATTTTTCCATACTTGGAGCTATAAAATCAATATTACCCCATATCTGCATAACTCTTTTATGTACATATGGCTGTATTAACAGCTTAAATTATGAAATATGATAGGGACAATGTTGGGTAATTTGTAATTTAAATTACAAATAGAATATACGAGACCAAATTTTTTTTTAATCTGTTATAGGATAATGATCTTTTACTTTAATATCATTACTTTCAAAAGAACGCTCGCCTATACGACAAATTGTAGTTTTTTTAAACGCTCCCAGTTCATCATATGTTAAACGATTCATAGGTTTAAATTCTTTTCAATATGTGTTATAAAAATATCTTAAATCGGCTTCAATATTGTCTACAAAGACTTTTGCCATATCATCCGTACGATATAGCTCAAACTTGGAAACAGAATCATCAAAAGAGCATTTTATTAAATACGCAAAAGAGTAAGGCTCATGTTTTAAACTCTTTAACAAGTAAGAATTTTCAAGATTTGGTTCGACTGTATCTAACGTTTTTAAAACTGATTCATGATACCCGCATTTGGTTTTCTATACTTTCAAACTTTAAAATATTTTCCGGTATTCTCTATCCGAGTTTATCTATTTTCGTCATCGAAAAGATATGCTTGCAATCATTTTCCTGATGCATTATTAAAGCTGCTGACGAATCAAAATACATTAGAAAGCCACCACAAAAATATATTTTATCGTGATGGCTGGTGACTTGACATGAAACCAAACGGAATAAATCATTAATCTGGCAGTAATGACTTCTTGAGCAGCTTGTGTCACAAGTATGTTAACGGTTGCCATCTTTAATAGTAAGCTCTTTAGTTACTAACAACAAATTCACGTATCTTGGTAGCTTTTTTTAGCATATCTTAATGAACGAACAATTTCTTATTTTAGTTCGTTGTTTTCAAAGCTACACTGTAAACCGTAAACATTGGTAGAAATATTGTTTAACTCTTCAAATTTTGTAATGTCGCGCAATTTAACTGGAAAATACATACCTGTTACATTTAAATCCGTTGAAAAATATGAATAGAATGTAATTTGACTAGGCATTCTGACTGGAGGGAATAGCGTTGACGTTACAGCTCAGGCAAAACAGTATTCATCCTGGTTTAGACGCTAACAACTGCTTTTTTCAATTCGATAAATTTCGGTAGTCTTACGTATACGTATAATGAACCGCCTAGAGATGAATACTTATTGGTATTTACTTCAACATAAAAAGTTTCTCCAAAGTCCATCCTGCAAACAAAAACAAAGTATTAAAGATCTTATAAAATGAATATTCTATTTTTTTTAACATTTATTCTATATTTTATGCTTCTTTTTACATTTTTCACATACCTGAATCTTTTTCCTGAAATTCACTTGCTTGAATTTTCATCGCCTTCACCAGTGATTGATACACTTCGTCTAAATCGCAGTGAATATTTCATTGCTTGGATTAAATGATTTTTCGCTTACTGTCTCCTACGTTGGTAGACAATACCGACCAACAGCAACCATGTCGATTTTTAGTGTATTGTACCCTTAATATTTCACCTATTAGATTTGACACTTTCCATTTGATTTCTTCAAAAAATGTTGAGTAGTCCCCATAATCGTCTTCACTACTTATACGACATGATACGAGTCTGTTTTTAAAAGCACTCTGTATAAGCCCCACACCAGGGGACAATGGCACAACATTTACTTTTATGTTCTAATGTTCTTTGACGGGCAGACATTCCATTTTTGGTACAGCTACATTACACGTAGCGCAATTCTGCACAGTTGACGTTGACGCATCATCACCAACTCCTTAATGTTTTCCCCCAAATTCATCTTCAAATCTTGACCCCAAAATTGTCTTTTATGTCGTAATAACGAATTAGAACGAGTAAATGATTTACCGCGCTTATCACACACGTATTTACTGTTTGGCATCATTGTTATAACCTCAGCACACTCTGTTGGCTATGACAAAATAAAACAACACTCTGCCATCTGGACTTTATAGACGAAGAAATTGTAAGATCATAAATAACACAAGATAACCCCAGGGTCAAGGTAAAGTTAAGGACAAAGTCAAGGTCACACCCGATAATGCACAAGTCGCCGCTTCAAGGTCACACATCCAAGGCTACCTATATATATATATATATATATATATATATATATATATATATATATATATATAAGTTTTTCATAGGACTTTTGCATATAATTTTTTCCGAAAATGACTGAATCCAAAAAATATTTTAAAGCAGCTATTAACTTTTAATGGTCCTGAATATCAAGTTGTATTGATTATTTCTGATTCAAAACCTTATGGTCACGAAAGAGACAAAAACTGACCATGAAATAATCATGAAGTTATTGTGAAAGTCGCTCTTTTAACTGCAATGTTATAAAAGAAGGTTTCCATTTGAAAAAAATTAAGTTGAACTTCAAGTAACCATGAAGGTTATTGTCAGGGACAAATTTAAGGTCAACATTTGATTTCTCGTTGAAAATTACTTCAGGTATGAAACAAATCAATCATGGGAAAGTCTTTAGCTGTTCCTTTACTTGCTTATTACCCTTTATTACACCGTCAAGGGGTAGTTTTTCATCTCAAAAGTGAGTTATGACAGCTACAAAAAGACATATGCCTAATATTTTTCAGTGTTCTACTCGTATGCCAATTTCCATTCAATTCGGTAAGTTAGACTTGGGTAAGTGTAGCTGTAAATTACCAATAAAATTTTTAATATGATTTGATTTCGCATCAAAACGTACACTATATACAGTATTACATAGAGATGCTTTTAAATCTAATCCTTTTAGGTAGTTATACTATTGGAAGTTGCTGTGTCAGCTAATGCAAGGGATATATTAATTGATGTTAAGGCTTTATCAAACACCGACTGGTCAATATCTTGTTTTGAAATGTGCTGCTGCATAGGTATAGAGCTTTGACAGAAATGTCCAGATTGAGGAAACCCAAACATATCAATAATAATCAAATCTTTAATTAAAAGATTAACTGTAGCGTAAGCTAGAAAAAACAAAATAATAAAATATAGTCTAGTTGTAAAACATCAAATACACCCATTTTTTCCCTCTCTATGATCACAGATGGTAACAAAATTAATATAAAATTATTGATAATATGGAAATGCAATGGTGAAGATAAAAGCAAAGCAAGGTATTCGTTTAACCCCGTAGAGAGGATTGTAGTTACAGTATACCCAGAAAGTGGATTGCAGTGATGTTTGAACTCGTACCTGTAGGGTTGATGCCTGTAGGGTAGATATCTGCAGGGTAGACCCGATTTCTTGGAGGCCTAGACTGATTCCTGTTTAAAAACGTACTTAAGACTGACAAAATCCCTGTTTCCAGGTTATGTTTCGATAAAGCAGCCAAAAAAAAATACCAAGCAGACAAGAAAAATTCTCAAACCAAAAAAAACTATACTGCTATTGCAACACGGTAAATAAAATTCCAATCTCAAATCCGGTAGGATGGCTGTAAATTAAACGGGATGAAAGTTTTCAATCTTCTCTTGCTGATTCTAACAGGAAAAAATGAAAGTGACAGACAAATACCCGCAATTTTATAACGAAGCTTGAAGCTTGCGCTGTATAAGCTTCTTTTTTTTCAAACATAAGGAAGCGAATCAAAAGAAACTTTAAACGGGTAGCAACTCGACAGAAGAAATGACAATTCAAAATAGTGGGCATAAACAGGTTTGTTAACTAATTAGTCGTTGACATTTTCGGCTCTTAATCAAATATGAATTAATTGCTTATTTTTTATTTCTAAATTAAGAAATATGTATTTTCTGACAGTCATTAGGAACACGGTATTAGTTGTCCATCCAAACTTCTTTCCAAAAATTACAACAGAAATAGCAACCCAACATGCAACTGCTTAAAAGAATGCGGATTGCTTAAACATCAACTGGACAGAGACAAATAATCTAACAAAACAATAACAAAATGTCACAAGATTTACGAAATTATTCCAAATAAAATCGATAAAAATTACCATAAGAAAGGACAAAAGTCAGAATTTCACTTGAGTAACCGGCAAGAGAACGATATCGAATAAAAAAGGTAAATACCAATTCCTTATCTAAAAATAAACAACCTAGTATAGTGTTGTAAAGTCAATGGCCCATCAATCAAACTAGAAATAGAAATTGAACTTGGGCTGTATTTCTTTTGGTGGAAGAATATAGGCAAATTACAGAATGATAAATAAAATAATCGAGTTGGGAAGAAAATTTGCAAGGAAGAAAAATTAGGATGACTCGGGATATAGTAAAACCGAAAAATGCAACGAATAATATGCTGTTATACGAAGGATATATGAGAAATGCTTAATGAAAATGGTATTGTGTTGCCCATAACGTGAATATTAACAAAAATAAGGTAAAATTAACCGAATTAATCACAGTAAACTTAAAATGAAATTTTAACCGTAACACGATTTCACATCACTATCTTTATCAATTACTAAAAATCCATACTTTTATGCTCAAGGAATGTGCTCTAACATTTGAATTTGCGGAAAAGTTAGATCTGTAAAACGTGAATATGGGTTTCATGTTCATCCCATATTCTTTAAACATAATAATAAAATTGGCATTGTCTCGCACAAGCTGTTTAGGTACCCGCGAATATGTTTGCGCTAGATAAAAGGCGTCGATATCTTTATGACATCCCATGCTAAAGTATGACCTTATGACATCTTGTTTTTCACATATAATATGATCAAAAATAAATATAGAGTTTGGTTTTGCATCGGCTGGTTCCACAATATTACTGGAATCACTAAAAGTATAGTAGCTTGGATCTATTATGAGTACTAAAGTTTTCGTTAAATACTCATATTTCGCTTAATACAGTAATTTCAAGTAAAGATAGACATTTGCAAAACGTAACCCTCGGGGGTGTGTAAGCAGTGAAATCATGACATTAGTTTTTCCATAATTGGATGGTCCAGTTAATAGATCACGAACAGCGGAAGAAAGTAAACGACCGTGTTTCTTCATTATTTTCTTTTCATATCCAAGTCTGACTTTTTCATCAAGATTGTCAATACGAAATTTTTGTTTAAGATCGATAATGTGCTTCGTTAGCAGAATATGAGATTTTATTAGCAAAATTTTCACTTAATTCGTTATTCAAATGCCGCTTATCATACGAAGTGGACGATCTTGCGTATCTAGTAAAACTGGAAACGGTATTGTGAAGTCGTTAATTAATAGGATATTGTTAGAGTTACATATTCCCAGTTATCAATAATGTGGACCCGTTACAAAAGTTATAGAACGTGTAACATGAGGTAATCAGGCAACTTAACTCTTTGGATGCCGCTTGTAAAGAACACGATTTAGCGTATTTACATAACAAAAGCGATACAAGTGCGAGACTTCGAGCAGATTACGAGCTTGAGCAATGTGCTTGGAACAGAGATCGAAAGGTTTAGGTTTAGGTGAAAAAACTGTAGCTTGGTTAATAACGAATATTATGAAAAGAAAACAACGTTTCGGATGTGTCACTATCATCAGTATCAAGAAGGACAACGCACAAAAAAGACACGCTATCAGGACAATCAAGTATCTTAAGAGCCGATTTTTATCCACCCATCAAGTTAAATAAAACAAACAAACATAATCTGGCACTGCTTGGATTTTACAAGAATAATTTAATGTTTAAAGTGGATTCAATTAACAATAGGTTTACGTACATGAAAGATGGCTACACCACTGACCCAAAACATTTACGGATTCCACCAGGAGCATACGAAGTAGATGAAATCAATAAAGCTATGTTAGCCGCTTTAAAAAATCAACTGGAGGAACTAATGACTATATATTTTCATGGACAGCAAATAATAATACGCTGAATTGCGAACTAAAATCCAAATATATTATAGATTTTACAAGAGCCGATATTATCGATAAAATGTTAGGATTCAACTATACATTGTTAGTAAATCGCATAAAACACGAATCAACTGAAATAGTTGATATAATGAACTTACACGTTATACGTGTAGATTGTAATATAATATCTGGAGCATATATGAATAATGTGGAAATGCATCCTTATTTGATTTTAATATCGCTGTCGAACCCGGTTATAAAATTACTAAAGGTACACAAAATAATATTTATATATCGTTGATGTCAGAAGGACGGCAATTCATTACTCTACACATCTTGGATAATCGATGATTGATTTTCATGATGAGAAAATTATTAAAAATAATAAAAATTAATAAAAATACAGGAAGAATCAAAGTGAAAGTTAGTAGTCGTCCAGACATTCGATCTCAAACATCTCATTAGTTGTCTGCTAAAGTTTATAACTTTTTAAAATCAATTGGTCTAAAATACAAAAATAATTACTACAAAAAGTGACAAAATTGAGGTTTTTACCGAACCCATTTGGGACAATTCCATTATTAGTCTAGAAGAACATACATATAAACCATACGGATCTTCATCATTTAACAATTCCGGTGGAATCCACATTCCTATTAATTTTCAAGATATTATACTAGATATTGCCGAAAGTTACATATATATCGAAGGAAAATTTCGATCCATCGAAGTCTCCAAAATATGTTTTTATCATATAATGCACTCGCATTTTTGTTCGATGAAATTCATTACGAGATGAGATATGAACAAGTTGCTGTGGTTCGTAAACCTCGAGTAACCACAACGTTAAAAGCAATGATTGCATTCGAAAGTTTGCAACATAGATCTCTCATTACATGCGGAGGAGGTTTCATCGAAGCAAACCAAGATATCGTGGATACCGCAAGTAATTCTTCGAGAAATTACCCCCAAAATATCTTATCGAATTCGCCGAAGGTGTTTTCAATGTAAAACAAGAGTTTATCATGATTATAGCTCGTATTTCTACCAATTGCTAGGTCGGCAAAGAAGACACCGAAATAAGTATCTATAAAATCGAATAGAAAATTCACCATCTTATTCCAGATGATAAGCAAAAATTGAAAATATTGTCTCGCATTAATAAAGGTGGAAATAATGCATAATGGCATATCGCGAATGGGATCTGTCTGAATTGACAGCTTTGTCTTTGGCCTTAACGAGCACAAGTCTAGAAAAACCCCGGTACATATTTATCGGGGTGTAATAAACGATTCCATGATGACGTTCGCCGAATACATTAAAAACCCCGTTCTTATTTTCACTTGCAATCATCAACCGTAGAGAACTCCATCCATGTTTATATTGTCACCATAATGAATGCTCTAATGAGATCAGTTAATTTCGTTGTTTTCTAACTGGATGATGTCGTTAATCCAAAAAATGTTCTCCCTAGGGGAAATTTAGACACGCGAAGTGCAATAATAGGTCATGCGTCGCGCGATGTTCTTAACCCCCCTTGCCAGCCGACATTAGTTGGACCGCGTTTAACTGACTATCGATTCATTCACCTTTCACCTGGTGAAGTCGCATGCAAACGAGAGGACCACTGATGTTCTCATGGCGAAGCTACTCGCGCGCTAAAGGTTGGTAGATCCTCTTGTTTGCATGCGACTTCATTACATGAAAGTTGATTGGGACGGTCGTCGCACAAAAGCGGTCCAGCTGGTGTCGGCTGGCAAAGGGGGTCAAGAAACGAGACCAATTATGGCACGAAGCACCCTTTGCTGTTAAATAAATCCAACGTGATTTGTCGCGTATTTCAACAGTTTGGACAGTACGTTGAACATAACTAACAATTGCGGCCCCCTCCAACTTTCTCGAAGATATGTAGGTGGTATTAGAATTATTTCATCATTATACATTGGACCGTTAATATTTAAGGTCCTCCGAAAATAAATATCGCCATTGTAAGGCCATTCTTCACGAAGCAGGATGAGGAGTGTATGAGTGTGGACTGCTGGGGTACTGCACCACCGCCAGCACCGATCGAAGAGTTCGAGGTGCAGCCCAGAAGACCAAGGACTACACCTACGCCGATACTGCTATCGTGGTAAACATGCGTCCATCTCTTCTGTCCTTTTAGGGCCACAAAAACGTTCCTTTTCAGGACCACATTACATGTTGATCGTAGTTCAGTAGTCGTCACTTATGGGACGAGATATTTATTTAACGACGAATTGTCTCGTCGCTTAAGTGTCAAGTTATAAGCTTCAACACGAGGTAATCGTTTATTCCAAGACCTATGTAAATGTTAAAATTTCAAACAAGATTTCCATACATTTTTTAAAGCATTTTCCAAAAATGTTTAGAATTAGTCTTATTTTCTAAGCTAAAAATCAAATTGCTTGTTTTGTTTTAAATTTTTTTAAAAATCAATAATTTCATAAGATCTAACGAAATAGACATCATTTAGGTAGGGTAATCCAACCTCTGGAGGAAAGGCGCGGCAGTCCGCCACCAGAGCCGGACCCTACGAGCGAAGCAGTGATGGAAACTCCAGCATCGCCCACGCCAGAAAATTTCCAAGGTCCATGCGACTCATCAAGCTAGTAGTCTACCAATGAGGATGGACCACTATGAGCCCCACACCCTCTCAAGTCCTTTTCAAGGCGACCAAATATCGATCCGTTCCAAAACCACAAAATACTTTGATCGAAGTTTTAGTTCATATTGGTACTTTATTACTAATATTGCATATTTATATCACAGTATTAAAACAACAATTTATTAAAAGTTTAAGCAGAGGTGGTGGTGGAACCCGACAAAATTTTTCGTTCCTATTCGAGACTACAAAATACTTTGGTCCCAATACATAATACGATATTTGTCGTTACCCCTACCATAAATGTCTTTATATATACAGCCACCAGTATGCAATACAATCAGTCACTTCAGCACAATAACAAATGAAAGACAATCTGTGTAATGTCCAGTGGTAAATTCCACTAGAGACAATTGTTTGGAATGGGATTTAAACGCTCCTTGGTAGGATACCCTATGAGATTTCGTTATCTAGTGGATGAATAACAACGATGACAGGCCGTGCGATTCTACAATACCATAGAGTAAAGCACGATCTGTTTCTACCCCTCCACATCACAAAACAGTCCTTTTTAAAGCCACATATTTTTTTTATTGTAGTTTAGATTTTTGTCACCTATGTGTCAAGGTACTCGTTTGGAAATGACTTCTATTGTCACCTGAGTGCCAGCTTATTCGTTTAAGAACGAAATGCCTTTAGTGACGCAAGGTAATCAATTTTAGCGCAACTTATTAGTAAATATTTAATATGGCCATACATAAAATTAGTGGGATGAATGGATGGTTACGACTATCGACAAATGAAAGAATATTTCTTTTAAGAAATATTTTTTATTTTTAACGATTGATAGTTTTTCTTATTTAAAATATCTAATACTACAATTTCTAAAGGTAAAATATATTTAAAAACTTAATATTATAATATACAAACTTATAACTACAAAACTATCTAACACTTTATACTTCAAAATTTTTTTAAAGTGCTCTACTTGTCTTTTGTATTTGACCCGCTCATTTTTCTTATTTCTTGTTTTCTTTCTGGCCCCACTATGTTATTTTCACTATCACCGAGTCTTTTTACTATGTCTTTTTTAGTCTATAAATGTCTGCCAACTTCACTTTTTGTGACGCCAAAAAGTCTTCCGCCCACACTAGTTGAGATGCCTCTGAACACGCAGCCGAAGAAGCGCTAGCTATTTTTTCTCCATCCTCAAACTAGTGCTTCATCAGCTTTGTTATGGGCTTACGATGTCTCTCTATAACCGGAGAGAGTGGCGCCTCAGTTGTCTCGTCGTCGTTGTTTACCTGTTCAAGGTTATTTCTTCCACGCTTCCCTCTAGCGTACAGAAATTGAAAAATTATTTTTACCGTCGTGTTATCTGTTCACGTACAATCTTATGGAGCAGCCGAAACATACATATACTGGTAAGTTTTGATGTAAGTGGCGAAATGATGCAGAATACAATTTTTATTACATCGACTTTTTGAGAATTCCAATTAGTGATATGAATCAATTACTGCACGCTATATAGAAAAAATTGGCTGCTGAAAGAAGTTTATTCAAACCAAAAAAATTATTTTATTTTAAATGTATTTTTTTGCTTTGTTCCATTTTTGTAGTAATAAATTAATAAAATAAAATTAGATGATGGGATGAATAGTAGAAATTTCACATCAGTCTCAACAATATCAGACGTTAACACTATTCATAAGCTTGGTCACCAAAAGAGTTTCAAGTTATAGGTGGGCCTTTGGGACGAGGATTTAAACTTACACCGGATGACAATTACGTGGAGAGTAAAAGATTATGCTCTTAGGCAGAACCTATAGAAGGAGATGATGCAGCCAGACGTAATTATATCGATATCATCTTTATTCAGTGTGTCCAAGATACTTTGAAATCTGTTCAAGAATCTGTGTCGGTTATAAAAGATGGGGTCAAAGCCCACATTGAAGCTTAAGTGCACAATAGAGTAACTGAAACTATTTACGAACTTAAAGAATACATCGACGATGAAGTACTTTCATTATATGTCAGTACACAAGACAAATTAAAGCATAGTGTCTAGAGAAATAAGTTTAATCAATACATGTTATATTGCTATGTAAACGCTCTATTTGTAATTTTCAATAGGTTTAATAAAAAACAATCATGTACTAAATAAATATTCTTTATTTAAAAGGAGAAGTGCCTTACTACTTTAATGTTATTTTGCACATATCCTTAAATTAATTTATACAGTATATATTAACAGCTAATATATTGACAATATGGCATTTTTTTTGGCTTTGCTAATATATGGATTTTTCAGTTTATTATTTATACAAAATCTATTACAAAAAGGATTCCGTGACTTGCAACAACATTCTTACATTACCTGGCCGATCCATTTTGTAAAAGTCTATGTCGCTATGACCCCAAGATAAAGTTTTTACAGCTGATGAAATTACATAACGCTTATCATCTTAGTGTAAAAGAACAATTTTACTTATTACTAGGTTGTTCATTTTGAAAAGTCTTTATTTTTCTAAATATTTATCCACCTCGTTCATCAATTTAACGATAATCTTCTAAAAAAAGACTTTTCGACAACTGATTTTTTAATCATTTGGCTTCTTTCAACTCATTATTTTACATAATAGACTTTGGCCCCAGTACCATCAAAACCAATTATCGGGTCATTTGGAAACTCATCATTCATTCGACTCAATACCGATTGGTTTTTTATTATATTAAATTTATTTTGATTGAGGTAATTTGATCTATCAAATTTATGTGGATTTGCAGCTATTGTACGATAAAAATCATCAGTAAATACTTTCAGTATGAACCCATATCAGTGTTCATCGGCATCCGCACCAATTTTTTTCCTAATAAAACTGTAAAAAATATCATAAATTACTGCTTTTGAAATGTCTAATATGGAAAATTATATATATATATATATATATATATATATATATATATATATATATTGGCTTATTATAAGTTATTTTTACTTTCTCCATGTGTACAGCTACAAAGTCTTCTGTAAATATGGATGTGCTGTTAAAGTTGAGTCGAGAAATTAAAGCTTTTGGCCCAACTATTCCTCTACCATTTTCCCATTGTATTATTTATAATTTTCCACAATTTCCATTGTCTTCAAAAAAGTCATTTAAAACCACCCAGTGGTAATGTCTAGGACATACTATGACCATACAGATTTATGTCATCTAGAAAGTTATAAATGAAGAAGGTTTAGTGGGGTCATAGTAAGCCAAATACTTGTTATTTACAATATGATGTCTTTCTGTACACTGATTTATGCCGCCGCGAATTCCTTTCTTGAAAAAGTGATCAATATCCGTCAAGACCTTCAACTCTACCTGGGTCATGCGCAACATTCAATCGAAAGATAAACTTGTTAGAGTGTAGTACTGAGCATGATCCAATTTATAAACCGACAAGCACGTATCACCAAAATGTTCGAAAACGTCAGTTAATAATAACACATCAGATCTTAAGTATGAGTCTGTATATTATCCTAAATTCTTACAATGAAACACATGCTACACTTCTTTAGCTCTATAATATAATTCGTGACTGACATGTTTTTCCTGTATTTTGTGCGCGCGTTTAAATTCTCTAGATTGTTTAAGTGGGCTAAATTCTGTTTTTGCATGCAGCATTCAATGGATTAATTCCTTGATCACCACTCGATACACGTTTTAGCACTCTGGTTTCGAGTTCATAATATCGATAACCGGTAAGATGTAACTCAAACGGTAAACTATTAATGAATTAACAGTGCCAACTTCCAGTCTTATTTAATAAACTAGAGCATCCACATCGGTTTACGGACTACATCTAATTGATTGTTAAAATGTGCTGCAGTTTTTTTTTAACATAAACTTTCTATTCACACTCGATGAAAAGGTGGGACTTGCCCCCATCAGATGATGGGAAATAGATATTAGTAAACTGCTCATAGAACCGTCGAAGTGTGAAAAAATAAAGCTAATGAATTCACTGCTCACCCAATGCATTACCCAAGAAATTTCAGTTTATTTGTTGTATCTTGTATAAAAAGTGCATTTTTTTGTTAATTTTGAACACAAAAATGACAATGAAAGTAAAAACTTAGTTGTAGTTTTCCAGAACAAGTTTTTTAAATACAATACATATATACCACATGCATATATAGGGAGACATGCCATCACGTATCTCTAAAACTTGAACTAATATTAAAAAGATAATTTTAGTTCCCATTTTAGTACACCAAAAATGAAAAGATTTTGTCGATTTTATTTTGGATACATTTTGGCTGATGTCCAGTATTATTTTATTGTTGCGATTCTAAAATATTTATATTTATTTAAAATCGCTGTATCAACAAAAATATGGATTTTTAAGGAAAATATTATTTTATGATGTTATATGTAAAAAACAGGACGTTATCAGATCATACTTCAGTATGGATCACCAAATTCTTGTTATTTGGCGTAAACTTATTCTAACGGGTACGTGTCAAATGCCAGTTTGATTATTATGTTTAAACAAATTGACATGAATTTACAGCTCATATATTCTGACCATGTTTCACTAAACGTTACTTATCTAAAACGCGCTCCAAATGTTAAAATGATAAGTATGGTTTGCTCATTATTGACAAAGATAGTGACCTAAATTCTGGAATATATTGTATGGAATTTGATAACTACATAATAATATTATTTCATTTTCGAATAGTGTTACGGAAACATCATAAAGGAAACCATTCGGTTAAAATGCAAATTGATAGAAGCCACAGATGTGAGAAAAAAATTAAACAGATAAAAGACAAAGACATGATAACTGCAATGGCACATTTATATACAATACCGCAGATCAGACAAGACCCATGAATAATCATATGATACACCATCATTTTCAAACAAATCTCAATTCAATTTTTTTTTCATATGTTTAAAATATAGTCGCTAACGAACCCTTCCGTTTTTTTTCTTCCAACTACTGCCATCGAGTTTTGATATTCCGAATAAAAGTTAGTTACCTAAGTCGGTCATTATAGAAAAATATCGGTGAAACGTTGCTGTTACTGCAAGATATTTAAAAACAATAAAAAAGGACATGATTAAATATTGATATGATAGACATATTGAAACGAAAGTTTTGTCAAAATGAAAGCTATCACATTATATTTTAAAACGAAAAGAAAAATTTGAAGTTATGACATATTTTTGTTGAATGGATATGAGTTAAAACAAATAGCAAATTCCTAATAACGTGCCCCTAGCTGGACTTAATATCGTTGCGACGATATTTAGATAATTTTGGCTTACTTTTAAGTTTATTTTCTATAACTGTTTTCTAAATTTATTTAATATTTTATCTAATATTTTTCTGTATTCTATATATGTCAAAGAGAAAGCTGTAAGATTCTAAAGCAACGAAAAAATTGTTGAAACTATACACACGAAAAAAAAAAGGTTTATAAAGAGGCAGTACTTAACGTCCCAAGAGCTACTTTAAAAAATTTCGTGAAAAATTCAGAAAAATTTGCAGAAAATGTAGTTTCTGGGAAATGGGAAGAAAAATAGTTTTGCTGGTAGAATTAGAAGAATTGGTAAACTATTACTTGCAAATGGGGAAGAATTACTATGGTATCACCGCTTCCGATTTAAAACGAAGGGCTTTTCAATGGGCTATCAGGAATAATATTCCACATCCATATTCACAGGTCAAAAACAAGGTGAGAAAAAAATGGATGAAGTTATTTATTGCTCGTCATCCTGATTGTCATTCCGTAAACCAGAGTCATTATCACGAGCTCGTGTATAAGATTTTACTGCAATAAACGTTAAGACTTTTTTACCTGACTTCTAAAAGAATGAGGGTCTGAACCCCACTGATATGTATTTTTTATGTATGTCCATCGATTACTCCGGAACGGCGTCACCGATTTAAATGATTTTTTTAGGTTATGTTCTGGAAATTGCTGCGGTGGCCCTATATCATTTTGGATAAAATTAATACAGAAAAACCCAAGATGAAGCTGATAATATGACGGACAAAAAATTAATTTTTTCCGATTTTTGCGAAAATTGGCATGGGTGAGTTTTTGGAGTCGTACATAACGAATCTGAAATTATTTTTTTAAGAATTCAATATTGCGGATCGAATATGGAGAACACAAAACTTATCTGTCCGATTTTCTCCAAAATTGACATTGAGGAGTTTTTGGGGTTGCACATAACGGATTTGAAGTTAATTTAAGAAAATTCAGTATGGCGGACAAAATATTATTTTTTCCGATTTTCTATAAAATTCGGCAGAGGGAGTTTTCGGGGTCATGTAAATTACGAATGTTAAATTATTTTTAAAAGATTCAATATGGCGAACCCAATATGGCGAACTAAAAATTTTACCTTTTTCGATTATTCAAAGTTGATACTGGATCGTTTTTGAGGTGTAAGTGGGGGATTTAAAATCATTTTATTAAAATTGATGTGTCAGATTCAATACGACGATCTAAAAATGTTACTTCGTCAGTAAATAAAATGGATAAGTGAAACAAAATTTCTGGTTGATCTTATTTAAAAACCCGTTACAAAATCTGAGACGTGGAGCATAATCATCGGCCGAAAGTATCTGCACCCTTTGCAGATGATATGGGTATAACAAATTATCATGGAGTATTTGTTGGACCATCATATGGCTTATTCCCTCCATTATTCCAATTGATCTTGTACTCGAATCAGGATTTGCCCCGAACGTCTGAAGTATTCGTTCCTCGAGCTGCACTGTCCTTATATTTTGAGGTTTTTCGCTGGAAGTACAAGGCTTTAAGAAGCCGATTTCACGTAAAGGAGCGTAAATTTTCGAAAAATCTACCTATTCGGAATGCGTCGAATTGGAAAACGTTCAGCATACAGACGCACAGCTAACACTGTATTCCCGTTTGCAAGGCCATAAATATAATGTATATCTGCTAATTCTTCAAATGAGTAGTCCATTTTTATCAATTAATGGAATTAAAAACCAGTACTGGATAATGTTTGTATTTTCTACATTTTTCTGTGTATGCAATGGAAAAAATGGTATTTACAAAAGACTTAATTATGGAACACTGACTAGAGATACAAAGAAATCGCAAGAGGAAAATTTTATTTAAAACAAGAAATCGAACTTGAGGAAATGATCAAAAAAATGTTGACCATAGACGTACCACATTTTCTTCTAAACCCTGTGGTAATATTAGTACGCACGCCACTGAGTAAATTGCGAAGTCATTTTTTTACTGTTACTATGGCAGCATTAAACTAAGCTTTGGCTAAAATTTCGTTCTTCATTATCTTCAAGCGTTCGAAAGTTATTACACTAAAACGAATTTCTTTTTAATTTTTTGATACCGTGTAACTTAGAAACGAATATTCGTAGAGCAAAACTACATATTAAAAAAAAATATTTTTTACTAAGGAATCAACTGTTTAACTTATTTCGACCTTTTATGTTACATTCTGTATACAGGGCGTCCGGGAAAATGTGGAATATCTCCCGAATATGAAAAAAACACGCGAAAGTAATACTACAAGTTCATACAAACTTTTTTGGTATAGGCCTCCTCTTCGAAGATATGATATATACTAAGTAAAACCCTTCAAATTACTATCTAAGAACGTGCTATAGGGACAGACTAGGTGAGACACTCATAAGAACTTTGGACAACGTTTTTTACATACCTTTAACTATTGACTAAAAATTAAGTACTCTTTATTCATGTCGCTAATCTTTACCGTTTTCGAAAAAACGTAATTTTATTTACATCATGTATTTGGCATATTTCGATAAAAGATACATCTTTGTTCCTATGTTCAACTTCTTTACTTAAAAACGTCTAATTCTATCAATTGCAGTTCAACCTAGGTTTGCATAAATGTGCGTTTTATTTTATTGGCACTTGGACACTAATTTACTGATTTTTGGATTTCGTGGTGAAATTAATTGTAAAATAATTCGAAATATGACATACATGTTTATTGAGTATGTAGATATGCATTTGATGCTTCGTCTTTCATCTTGTAATACTTTGGAAGCCAAGAGGTTATATTACGACAGATATTCTAATCGTACTCTTCCAAATCAGAAAACATTTCAACTAGTTGACCATCGTCTAAGGGAGAATGGTAGGCGATTCCATTTAATAACGTAATATTATTAAATTTCTTCATAATTTTGGGAAATTTTGAGAAAAGAAGTACTGATGCTGGTCGGGGAAGAACAGTACGTACGCCTTAATTAGAGAAAAATATTTTACCTAGCATTTTAAACAGCGACAATCTACAACAATTCATACATTTTATTATAATATACCAGGAATATTCTTAAATTTATGGTACAGAATATTCATCATACGGCCGTTCTTATTGTAATAATGAGGAAAACAAAAAGTAATTTCTATAATCCATAAAATTTTGTCCGAGGATGCAATATTGATAGTGAAAAACTGAATAAGGGGATCAGGGACTGTTATTTTATTTTAACTATCCTACTTCCGTAACATACACAAAATATTATAGAGGTTAAAGTTTAAAGTTACTTTTTCTTTGTAAAATATCTTCTCCTTTTTTGAAAACGGTTAAGTTATAGATACCTTTTAATGGTGTTAATACTGGCTAATTAAATAAACATTACGTTATAACTTTAAAAACTTTCAGAAAATTTACATAAAATAAACAAATAAAAGATTTTTACTTAATAAATACACTACTAACTTTTCATCAAAATTAATATTTTAAAAATAGAACAACTTGTATATAAAAACAATGTAAAATCAATTATGATATTGCAACAGACAAAAGCATAATAGCGTTTTATCTCTTAGAAAATTTCGAAATAACTTAATTACGAAATAACAACATAGTAACATAGTTTCCTAAATATCATATTTTGGGCGTCATAAAACAAACGTAGAAATTAAATTCTTGTGAAATATTTTAGAAATGGGATTAATGACGAAATTGATTAAAAATATAATTTTTGAATAAGAAAAACAATTTTCGTTCTAAAAATTCGCTAAACGGAAATAAGTCCATGAATTAATAAATTTAGGAATTTGGGGTCAGATTCAAGATACCTATACAGACCTTTTAGTATTCATATTATGAGCATTAGAAAAGGCAAAATATTGAATTGAAGGGTAAGGCAAGAAAAGTTATAAAATTTCGTGAAATAGCAACCTCTGATATTAATCTAGAATTTAAAAGAATAAGATTTAAGATTTTATATAGAATAAATTCCATTCTTTTTTAAACGACTTCTAAAAGAAGGAGATTCTCAATTCGTCGACGATGTATGTTTTTTTTTATGTATTTTCACCGATTACTCCGGAACGGCGGCACCGATTTGAATGAAATTTTTTACGTTATGTTCAGGAAGTTGCTGCGGTGGGCCCATATTTTTTTGTATGAAATTGGTGAAGTAAAAACCATGACAATATGGCGGCCAAAAAAATAAATTTTTGCCAATTTTCTCCAAAATTTGTATGTGGGAATTTTCAGGGTCGTACACAACGAATCTGAAATTATTTTTAAAAAATTCAATATGGCGAATCCAATACGGCGGACGAAAAAATCAGTTTTGTCCGATTTTTTCAAAAATTCGTGTGTGTGAGTTTTCGGGGTCGCGTATAGCGAATCCAAAATATTTTTAAAAAATTTAATATTGTGGATCCAATATGGCGGACAAAAAAATTAATTTTGTCCGATTTTCTCCAAAATTGATATAGAGGAGTTTTCGGGGTTGCACATAGCGAATCCAACATATTTTTAAAAAATTTAATATTGTGGATCCAATATGGCGGACAAAAAAATTAATTTTGTCCGATTTTCTCCAAAATTCATATAGAGGAGTTTTCGGGGTCGCACATAACGAATCTAAAATTATTCTTAAGAAATTCAATATGGCGGATCCAATATGGCGGACAAAAAAATCAGTTTTATCCGATTTTCTCCTAAATTGATGTGGGGGAGTTTTCGGGGTCGCACATAGCGATTCCAAAATATTTTTTAAAAATTCAATATGGCAGATCCAATATAGCGGACAAAAAAATAAATTTTGTCCGATTTTCTCCAAAATTGGTATAGGGAGTCTTCGGAGTCGCACATAACGAATATAAAATTATTTTTAAAAAATTCATTACGGCGGATCTAATATGGCAACGAAAAAATCAATTTTGTCCGATTTTCTCCAAAATTGATATAGGGGAGTTTTTGGGGTCGCATATTACGAATCTGAAATTATTAAAAAAATAAATAAATATGGGGGATCCAAAATGGCGGATTAAAGATTCTACATATCTCGATTTTGTCTAAAATCAGTATTGGGGGATTTTTATTAGTGTTAATTACGAATTTAAAATATTTTTTGAAAAACTCAATCTGGCGGATTCAATCTTTCGATTTTCTCCAGAACTTATATATTGGGTTCTTGAAGGTGTAAACTATGAATATAAAGGTATTTTTTCAGGAATCAATATTGCGCATCCAATATAGCGGACTAAAAATTTTTACATTTTTCGATTTTGTTCAAAGGTGGGACTGAGTTGTTTTTGAGGATGTAAATAGCGAATATAAAATTAATTTACGAAAATCAGATCCAATATGACGGACTGGAAATTTTAAATTTCCGGATTTCATCCAAAATTGGTATTAGGGGGCTTTGAAGAGTTTAGATTTAGATTAGATTAATACGTTAACATTATTTTTTTGAAATGCAATATGGCGTATCCAATATGGTGGGTTGAAAATTTCACCTTATACGCATTTTTTTTTCAGATTTGGTATTAGGGGGTTTTCGGGGTCGTGTATTACGAACATGAAGTTAATTTTTTACAACTATTAGGTTGATAAGATACAATATGAGGGACTTAAAATTTTACGTTTTCCTATTTTGCCTAAAATTGATATTGCGGGATTCTTGGGGCATATACAAACTCAATATGCAATATAAAATATATCGGCTAAGAAATTTACGTCTCAAGTTCTTTGAATATCGATATTGGAAGGTTTTGAGGCCAATATTATCAATCTCAAATTAATTTGAAATTTAAGATAGTGGATTTACTATGACAGACTAAATATTTGCTTGATACAATTTCACTGGTATTTGGAGAACTCTAAGAATCAAAGAATTTATAGTGGTTCATTTTAGGGTGATGACCTTGGAGTCATTGCGAGTTACACTAATCTCCATTAGTACTTAGTTCAAATAATTTATGGATATCGTAATGAATTCATAACTAAAAATCTAAAAATAAAATTTTTATAAAAAAAATTGAGCCGACTTCTAAGACTGCGCTAAAAAGTGAAAAATAACTAAAATTTTTTATATGAAATTGAAATTTGTGAAGTCGGCGCCAAATTATTTCTAAATGAAATTACAAATAAACTATTTTTAATCTGTTTATGCCAATCACATTTTGTCAGGTATTAGTTTGGCGCCGACTTCAAAAATTTCAATTTCATATAAGAATTTTGAGTTATTTTTCACTTTTTAGCGCACTTTTAGAAGTCAGTTCAATTTTTTTATAAAAATTTTATTTATTATTTTATTACATGCATTTATTTTTTAAGACACCAAAAATGATAGTATTCCCATTATTACATCAAGTAAGTCCCATGAGTCGATTGCGATCTGCAAAAAGGGGTCCATATCAACGGGAAAAAATTCCATGAAATGTAAAAGGGAGTCGATAAAAGTGGATCATATTTCTGCAGATCATTCATCATCATATCATAGTATACCTACAACCTAACAAAGATTGTATCTATATACTGAAATAATACTTAAAATAGACAAAAAAATTACTTATTTTTGTATTAATTAAAAATATTTCTTTGAATTATTTTGTAAGTAACTATTCGTTTTGTGATCACTTTACACTTTAACTTTTAAAAACTTGCGCATTTGATAGCAACGCATTGCGCTCATATGCTCGGTAGGAAACATGTCTAGCCTTAAACCAGAGCTGCCACGAAGGAAGCACAGACATGCACCGATTTGTTTAATTCATCTATTATTATTATGAGTGTTAGATCCAAACACTATTTATTCGTTTTCTGAATTTTGAGAAGACCAAATATTTTTTTGTTAGTATTTTCGTTTTTTATTTGCTGTCTTTTCTTCTACCTTTCTGCTTGAATCTTTATAGACAAAATTCAACGATACATGAATCATCTGTAACTATATGAGACCAATGATCGCCATAAAGATTAAAATAAGGTTTTCCGTAGGGAATTCATTTCGATTGTTAAGTCTTATCATATCTAAGTAGCTTAATTTTTGTTCACAGATAACTGCTACCTATTCTAAAAGACAGTATAGACAGTGAAGCGTTTATTATTTGAAGTTCGGTTTCATTCATTATCGGATAGACATCTACCTATGTGTCTTATATGCAATAGAGTTTTAAGTAATGACGCTATAAAATCATCCAAGTTGGAGGATCATTTGAGAAAGTGCCACTGTGATAAAACGAGTAAAAATTTAAAATACTTTCGAACGATGAAAGAAAAACTGCAGAAGATACCCGCGGTGGACAGTATGTTCAACTTCAACGTCAAAAAGAGATTATGATGTTTTGCGGGAATTTCGTAATATCTCTCTACAAAAACAGGAAAGCCGCATGCCAGGGAAGAACTAATTTCGCAAGCTATTGAAGAAGTTGTTGAAACTGTTCTATACAAATCTGCATATAATCTGCTCAAAGGAAAAGATGATTACTTTATCAAATATAATATCACCAGATAGAGCACCTGTCATGGTTGAACATTGCCCTGGTATTATAATCCAAATATACTCGATGTGTTTACTGTGTCGTTTACCTACAACATTTAGTTGCTAAAGATCTGAGTGAGAGATTACATCATCAGCCTCTTCAGCGCATCATAAAAGCAGTTATAAAAATCCAGAGCAGAATTGAATTCTAGGTTAATTTCGCAGTTATGTAAAGAACAGCGCGAAAACGCATCAATTACTTCTTCATACTGAAATACACTGCGTATTGAAAGGCTTATGTTTAACAAGTTATTTTGACAGTTGGAGACTATTTTAAAGTTTTTTAATGCCCAAGATCCCTTTTAAACAATTCTTGATCAAATGGAAACTAGACATTTTCTATTTAACAGATTTGTTTATCAAATTTAAGAAGGTTAATTTTCAGTTGGTCTGAATTTAATTAATCTAATAAAGCAAAACATTGGATGGCGATAATTTTCCAAGTTTCTCAGTTTAATAATATTTCGGCGTACGTTCAATATTTAAATGCCCTGTGCACAAACTTTAAAACCAGATTTGAGAATGTTTTGATCATAGAAATACCACAGTGGATTTTCAACCAATTTGGCAACATTGATGAATCGGATGTCATATTACAAGAAGAACTGATTGGAGCATTATCGAAAAACTTAAGGTGCAGTTTAGTAACAGATATTGGCAATTTTGGCTTCAGAGAAACATACCTGCTACTTATCCTGCATTATTGACGATCGCAAGAAAGTCTTGATAGATTTTCTATCTTCATACCTCATAAGGACTTTCAGGGCGGTTGCCAGTCTTACAAAAAAAACAAGAATTTTGATTAAAAATCACTTCCCGAGTAGATTTAAGACTAAATCTGACTAATGTGGAGCTGAATATTGAAAATTTGCTATCAAAGCCTCAGGTTCATCTTTCTCATTAAAAGTATTCTATAATTATCGCCAAAGTTTATGGCAGGTAAGGGACAATGCATCGAACGAGAAAATGGAAGCGACAATTTGTGTATGTGCGAAAATGTTTTCGTTTTCTAATGCGCAGTTACAAAACACGTTATGAGGTATTAAATTGATATATTCAGCACTTTCTTGCAGCTATATTGCAAAAAAAATTGGTGAAAAACACAAACAAAATATATCCGACAAAAAGTGATGCGCCGATCATCGAGTCCACCTGCTATAATATGTCAAAATAACGTGTACATATTTTTTTTATTACTAACCGACTGATTTTTTCACAGTTTTTTAATTAATCTTTGTATAACCAAGTGATAATATTGTCCGAACAAATTTTGTGCCAGTCCAATGTTCGGATATTGTCAATTTCCCGAGAACGTTTATACGATTACCACAAATCTCATTTTTTTCGCTTGAAATGATGCACGGAATACATTAAAATATGTGCCCGATAAGTCAAGTGCTGCATATTCATAAAGAATCAAAAAGCCATAATTTGGAAATTTTCCATATGCACTGAAAATTCAAGTTAATCAAAAAAAAATTGAATGAATGAATGAACAAAAGCTGCAGATCATTTGAGGCTGATCGCATTTGTGAATTTAAGCAGCCTCGTTAATTGAACTTGCCTAATGGCTTCCGGTGACAAAATTGTCTTTCCGAAATGTCTTTGCCTTAGTTCGCTGAGTGCTGGGCACTCTCTGAGGACATGGTCAACAGTTTAATTCTCCTCCAGAAACCATCTGCACGTCGGGTCATCTACGACACCAATCTTATGAAGATGCCCCTCAGGTAACAATGCCCTATCAACATTCCCACCACAAGTCGCAGATCTGTCTTTTCTAAAAAGAGAAACTCCCTTGTAAGCCGTGCGTTAGGTGCAGTTATGCGTTTTTTAGCACACCCCATTCCATAAGCAGCAACGGCAGTTGGGACAGATAGAATTGGCTGGGGTCCATAGGATCCATTCGCGGACCCCATCCTTGTCAGATGATATGCTTTCTATTCCTGTGCATATCCTAGGGACCCTGGACCTATACAGGTCTGATTATGCAGTGTTAGACAGTATATCCTTGTACTCTGACACTAATCGTAAAATTAAGACACTAGACTGCAGTACTATTCTCGCCGCTCTACTATCTAAGCATATGTTTATTATCCTACTCCTGTTTATGTCCCTTTCATAGAGATGACCACACTGCAGAATAGCATAGATTTCCGCTCTAAAGATTGTCGCACTTGTTCGAGAGAGTAGAACTCTCTGACTCCCGTGCTTTTGCCGAATACTCTGACTCCAGCTCTGTTATCTTGTCGAGATTCATCTGTGAACTATATATATAGATATATATATATATATATATATATATATATATATATATATATATATATATGTAACTAAGAGGGTGGTGCTTGGAGACGGGATTCCGGGTCCACTTCCTGTAAGATCGCGACCCCTTTTATTTCTGATTTACTCGGCTGATATTCTGAAGAATTTAAAGAATTATAGCTACCAAGCTTATGCTTATAACATTCTGCTGAGTTTTAGTTATTTACTTTACGAGCACCACATCGCCGAGTATGTAATAAACCATGAATTTACAACTAAATCCATCTAAATTATTTACTTTGGAGGTGTTAAATCCGATAAGGTGAAGCTACTTATGCACTTTCAGGTAGCTAGTGTGTCCCTTTAAGTGGAAACAGTGGTAAAGTCACTGGGCCTACTGATTGATAGTATGTTGACATTCACTCCCCATGTAGATTTGTTCTTGTCATTTTATAGTGTAAAGGTGTTATATAGTTATCGTCGTATGTTATCAAGGAATCTTAAGGTTATGTTCTCGCAGTCGCTGGTATTGTCCTTTTTCCGGTACTCCAATTTTATCTGTGGGTCGTTTCTAAATTCCTTACAAAAAAATCGTTTTCAGAGGGTACAGAACTCTTGCTGCCGTTGTATTTGTTGCTTGAGGAAGTTTGATCATAATCATATTCCGAAACTCCTTGGGGACCTGGGTTGGCTAAAAATGAATAGGAAAAAAAGATTTACAATTTGTTGTGTTTATTCATAAAATAATTATTTCACGCAGCCGCCAGTACCTGTCGAATATCCTTGTTCCTCGTAATCAGTTTCATGCGCTCAGTACTAGGCGCGAAGGATTGTTGTGTGTTCCTATACACTCGACGACTTTGTTTAAGAAATGTGTTTCATATCTAGCACCACATTTTTATAACAGAATTCCCCGTCATCTTAAGTATTTGAATATCCCTCAGTTTAGGACCGCACATCGTAGGATATTTTTTGATGAATCCTAGGTAAAAAAGGGTGTTTTGATAGATGTTTGCCTGTGTCACTTTGTGTTCTTTATACTAGACAAGTTTTCTTTTGGATCTCTACTTATTTGTTTTATGAAAGTTATTTGTGTTATTTTAAGAGCTCATTATATGTCGGTATAATTGAATGTATTTATTTTGTTTCTCCTATTTTAAATATTATATTTTATACTTAAATATTTATTTAGTTATTATATTTTTCAGTTTAGTAATTTCATTTTTTTTAATTAAGCCCGATAGACATCTTGCTAAGGTTATGTGTAAGAGTAGCCATTTTGGCTCAACCGCGCCTTTGTTTGAATGTTATTTGACTCATTAATTTATATTATGTTTCTCCATTGTTGAGTTATATATTTTTTAAATAAAGACAATTATATATATATATATATATATATATATATATATATATATATATATATATATATATATATATATATATATATTATTTTTACGAGATCATATGACAATTATTTTTTGTAAATGTTCTAAATAAAGAACGAAACCTCAAATTAATGTGAACCTAATCCCAAGATATAGAAAAAAATTGAAATTGAAAATGGTTATTTCGACAAGTGCATTCATGTAACTGTTGAGAAAATTTCGAGAGCCAAGAAAATAATTATTATTTACGCGGTGTTTTTTGTACGGTCTAATGAATCTGAATTTTAGCGTAAAGAAGAAAAAGTCAAAAAATGTTTATCAAGTAGCCTTTCTTAGGTGTAAAACCTTTTTGGAGTCTCGAAGGCATCATAAAAATAAATTCAGCGAGGAGATACTGCCGGAGGATTGGCATGTTATCATTCTTGTTGCCATGAATTTATCGTTAAAATATTTGACAGATAAAATGTAAGTCAATTGGATATTTTTTAAGATATAAACTTAAATAATAAAATGAATTTTATTTACAATTTCCGTGTACAATTTACCAAGAAAAATACTATGGCCGACAACTTCTATGTATTCAATTCTGATTTATTAATTGTCACAGTACTTCTGATATAATCTGAGATGCTTGGGGCATTTTACATCATGCTTTTTTCATGAAATCGGAGAACGATAAGGTTGCTGTACAATTCATAGCAAGGTGGTATTCATGTGTTAATGCTGCTGTACAACGTTTATTTAAATATGAGTTTATTATGCCACATATGCAATGCAAAATAATTTTTAAAAAATTAAATCATGAATAATGGATAATAAAATCATTGCAATCTTTTTCTCAATAATGTAAATAATAACGAATCAAAATTATACATTTCATAAATACTTAACAGTTTTATATATAATTTATCGTTTTTAATATTTTAAAAAGGTTTAACGATATTTATTTATTGATTCATTCCAACCGTCTAAAAAGCCCTAAAATGAGAATAGTCATACTAATATATGAACGTTTGTTCATTTGTTTCTTGTGTATTTGTAGTTTATAGAACCGATTTGCATAATTATTTCACGTACTTTACCCTTATCACTGCGAGACTGTTACAGACTACGAAAATTTTGAAATTTCCGCTTAATTTAATATATATTTTTTAATTTAAAAGTCTTATTCTCGAACTAGCAGTATAGCACAATATTTTTGTCGGGCACTCCAATATTTGGTCAGAAAATACAGTTTTCTATTATGTATACTTTTTGTCCCACAAGTAATAATCAGTAAAACGTTCTCGGAAAATGGACTGAACGTCGAACTAGAAAAATGGCTTATAAAATTTATCGGACAATATGACCACTCGATTGTACATACATTAATTAAAGAACTATGAAAAAATAAGTTGATCGATAATAAAAAATATATACACGTTATTTTGACAAACGCATTACATTCGGTGGACACGACGATTGGCGAATCATTTTTATTGGACACATTTTGTTCATGCTTTTGATCATATTATTCTGTAATTTAACTGCAAAGGAAGTGTTGGTCATGCCACTTTAATATCTCCCTAAATTAACGTGTTTTGCAATTGCACATTAGAAAACGTATACGAGAATTTTCGTAAATAAAAAATATGGTCGGACTCGTCAAAATAAAGAATAGTAATCATATTGAAATTGGTAATACATCCTATAGACTAACATGTTTGTCTCTCAAGTACGATTTAGAATCCTAAGATTCTAAGCATCCATCTTTCAAAAGTCACGTTTCTGTTTACGGTAAACAATTATATTACATTATGATGGAATGTTCAAAATACGATTTCACCAATACAATACAAATTTAGGTAATCCATTGTTTCCAAACCAGTATGGTCACATAATGGCACCGAGCATGGGGGAGTCACTTTTGTTATAGGTTATAGGAGAGATACTTCGAGCACGCATTACTTATGGGAGCATGCAATGCTCTGTGCGCCTTAAGCGCCCACTGGTTCCGCTCGGTAGAGACCGCTCGGCTCCGCGCAATCGGCCCGTGCCGATGCTGAAAGCGCGGAAGCATTCTGGCCGGTCGGAACCAGTGAGCGGACTCTCATTTATTTACGTGTAAACCAAAACGGGCCGATTGTGCGGAGCCGAGCGGTCTGAACCGAACCAGTGAGCGCTGCTGCTTTACACGGCAAAGAGACAAAGAGGGCCAATACGGAGTATGTTATCTTTTCCGCTCTGAACGTTTGCGGTTTGCAGTAAGAAAGATAACACGACCCGCTGTTCGACCTATTTGTCTCCTTGCTAAGTAAAACGCACGAACATTGCATTCTGCTTCCAATAATATATGCTCAAATGGGTGATATTATACATGAACAGTCCACTTTTCTATGTACAGTTCGTACCTACTCTTTTCAGACCGTCAGATTTCGAGAAGAGAGTGAACACTAGAATCTTCATTAACTCTTTCTTTCGTTTGTCCCAATGCTTTTTCTTAGAGATTGTTTGACATGAAGAGCTGATGACGTACTGGTAAGTAACTAATCACATATAAGTATGATACAAAAAGGCAATATAATATTTTTGAGAAAATTATGGGTAGATTAAAAGAGTGGAGGTATAATTAACTCTTTTTTTTTTCAGACTCATTAAACGGAGCATCAGCTATAAAGTAATCAAATGGGGAGTTCACAAATATATAACCGAATAAATAAAAGAAAACTATTCCAAATTTTGCAGCTTCAGTAAGAGTGCCAATTAACTTTTTTTCTACCTCGAGTATCAAAAACTAAGAAAAAAGTTAATAAAGACATTATTAAAAACAGCCTATTAATTAAAATTTTATGATTACTTGTACTCAAATCCACAAAAATAAATTTATGTAAACAAGTTTTGTAAGCTTTAAAGTGACGAATTATTTGAAATAATTTATCACGAGTGTTAGTAAAGATATTTTTTAATTAAACCAAAATTTCATCATTTCATATCGAAAGTATTAAATTTCTTTTAGATATAAATATCTAGAGACGCTTAAGAATCCAAAAATAGGTAGACAATATTTGACTTCTGGCTTCTATTTTTCTTAGCAAACTAGGCACGATGAACTTTCGTATTTCGAAAATCTATTTCCTCATTCGTTTTGGAAGAGACATGTTTTAATTTCTTGTTTTTTGTAAAAATAATTTTAATATCTTAGTAATTGTTAGTAATTAAGAAGTATTTAAAAAGTAAAAAATTAGTTGATTATTTATGTTACTATGCTTATTACTAGATAACTAGAAAAACCACAAATTATTAAAAAAAAGAAGACTTTCCTGATGTAGTTTCTGCCCACAATTATGAGGTAAGAAACAGTCGACTGCGAACAAGTGTAACACACAAGCCAGCACAATTGCACAAGTAGTTTGAGATGCCATTCGGCGCTAGTTTTTAAAAACAATCACTTTTTAATCTATTTTTAATATAGTAGGCTTGCTTTAATATATCATTCTACCAGTATAAATTGTAGATTCTTCAATTCACGTAGGACATGTTTTAGTCGGGGAGACCAGTCAATCTTCGTAGCCGACGGAGAGACCATCAAAGTTTTTATATGTATTCTGACCCACTGATTACGATACGAAGTTATTTTCTGTAAAATAATAACGCAGTTCAAAACAATACTGATCAGGCAAATATTCTGGCAAACAGTCTGGCTGATGCCTATAGTGCTTCTCCTAATATTTCTACTGAACAAAATGGAATCTCTGAAATAATTAATAAATTCTCGTGTCGGATATATTCTATCCCAACTTTACAACTTCAAAAATAAATAGATAAGCGTAAGAATGTTAAAAATATTATAAAAAGTAGCCATAAAAATAATGCTCCTGGCTCATATTCAATACCAAATATAATTTTTAAAAAACTTTCTCAAAAAGCCATAGTGGAAACTGAATAATATCAGCACAATAATTTCCAAAGACTTGAAAAGAGGCAACCAAGTGTTGTTGTTAAAGCCAATCAAAAGGTCATGTGATCCATAAGTCATATAGGCCGTTGTCGCTGCTAAATACCATGTCAAAAAGGGACATTTAATGACAACATGGTAAATCTAGAGTGTATCCCAAAAAATCAGTTGGATTCAAGCCGAAATATAGAACGACGATATCTCAAAATGCACTTAACGAAATTAATAAAAAGAAATATATTATTCTGCTGTTTTTGAACATGGGGCGGGCGCTTGACACAGTCTGGCATGATCGGCTGATATATGAACTGTTAACGTTACACTCGTTTCCACTTTATCCGATTACTTTGATAGCGTCTGATCTCAAAAATCTCTCCTTTGTAAGAGTCATGGATAAATTATCTCAACTAAAAACATTTTCCACCGGAGTTCCATAGAGAACGGTCCTATCACCCTTACTGAATAATACCTTCACGTCGGACATGCATTCTTACCATGGAACGTTATTTTATGCTTAAGTAGCCAAATAACACTTACATTACCACATACTGAAACTGCTACATTATGAGGCATGAATCCAAGGGGGGAGGGGGCTGGGAGGCGATCGCGCTACCTTGTGTGTGTTGGTTACCTAAGGAAATTGTCAAGAAAAATTTCTTTAATACTCAAGAACTTCCACTAGCTTACCTGTATTAACATTAACGATATTAAATTGGTTTACAAAGTTTTTTATTTCCAAATTAATTAAAACTCAGTTTTAACATCACGCAATTCCCCAAAAAAATTACCCGTGGTCTGACTCTGTCTACCATACGTTTTCGAGGTCGTTCAATCCTAATCCAGGGTTCATTTAACCTCATCACGTTAGGATTTCTCATAACCTCAAAAAATAGGCTCAGAAACCCAATAAATCCTCTATCCACTCAACCTCTATAACTCCATAACCCCTTAACCCATTAACTTATTAACATTTTAACCTCTTAATCCATTACCTCGATACCCCATAATCCCGAAACCCCACAACCCAGTAAGAGAGACACTTACGCGCGTTTAAGAAATAAAACATAGTATACATACACTCATATTCTCCAATAACTCCATATCCTGAAAACCCAGTAAAGAATAGACTTATATACGAACTCTCACGAGTCGAAACTTCGTATATTACTGTTGTACTACTTATTCGTGTGTTTATAATCCAGGGCACCTCCACGTGGTTGACGGCGGGCAACGGAGTTATTGCGGGATCTGACACACACATAAGGGCGTTCATGCTGTCATAGCAAACACATGATGCGAGAGGTCAAATCTCCAGTCTTGGTCAGGGTGACAAAGCGAGCCCGAAGGCGTCATTATCCAGGGACCGCAGCATCGCAGAGGTGGGTTCTTTGGCCTCTACGAAGTATAAAGCTACAAGGCATGATACATCTATGAGATGTTATAGTCCACATGCACATGACGATGCTAGTAAACCAAACACATTCTGTTATGTTCGTGGTAATTATCTACCACACTACTCCCAGAAAAATATCAGTACCGCTGTTATTGAAGCGTAGAAATATTGTTTAGAGTTAGAAAAATTGGCATATCAAGGTTTTTGGAGATGTAAATTACGAATTTAAACATATGACGGATCCAATATGGTGTTGTAATATAGGAGAAAGTCTAGCTTTACTACTTATGGGCTTGTCCCTGTATACCCCTTATATTACACGGTCATTCTGTTTTCTTTCTGTCTCTCATATGGATTGTCTATATCGGTCTCTTTTCTCGGGTTATTCTGTCGTCATCGGGTAATTTGTCAGGGAAAACCTAGAAAAGACCTGCCGTGTCTAAATCGGGTGTCATATATATCGAATTTTTCTCCATGTGTTTTGTTCCGGTACCAACTATAGGACTCGTCAGTGGGATTCTAGTTGGTACCTTCCCAAACACCCGTCGTCGTACTTATTTATGTTGGGATCTTGTATTTGAAGTTAAATCTAACCGGAGGATGGCGGTAAGATATTGAATAATACGACAATGGATAACTAAAAACTCGACATTTTTCGATATTGTTTAAATTTTTTCTGGGGTTTTTGAGGGTGTAAATAAAGAATTTAGAATTATTTAAAAAAAAATTCATTATAGCAAATGCAATATGGCGGTCTAAATAGCTTACATTTCCAAATTTGATATTGGGAGTTTTCGAAGGCCTAGATTAAGATTAGATTAAGACTTTAACATTATTTTTTTGAAATTCAATATTGCGGATCTAATGTGGTAAGTTAAAAATTTTAAGTTTTTTACATATTTTTTAAAATTAGTATTATGTTTTTTCGGGGTCGTAGCTTACGAATATGAAGTTAATTTCTTAAAATTAAAGATCAATTAAATTAATTTCTTCAAATTCAATCTAATGGATAAAATGTCAGGCTAAATATATACAGATTTCCTGTTTTTTAATTTTCTGTACTGGCAGATTTTTAAGGACTTAGCTTAAATTAGTTTTTAAAATTAATATTTGTTCGGTTTACAATTTTGAATAAAATGGGTACTTTTTTGCGACATTAAAAACATTGCGAGTTATACTACACATCTCGTTTAGTATGGATATGGATATTTAAAACTCAAAATCGAAATATTTTTTTTTAAATGAATCCACTTCTGAAAAAGCGTATTAAGCAAAAAAAAATACTATAAATTTCTATATGAAATTGAAATTTTTGAGGTCGGCGCCTTATTATTAGTAAATGAAACAAATTACTACTAACAGGCGATACAAACAAGCTACAATAAGGAAGCAATTACAAATAAAGTGTTTCTCAATCTTTTTGTGTCAGTCGTATTTTCTCAAGTATCAATACAATGTCGACATAAAAATTTCGATTTCAAAAAAAAAATAGATCATTATTTTTCCCTTTTTAGAACTTCATTCAATTTTTTTTGAAAATTTTATAATTGATTTAAATTAATGTAAACAGCTATTTTCACCTTTACCAACGGAATTTTCCCCATTATTTATTATAACTAAAAAATGAAACGATTGTTAATTTGTACCGAGAATTTGCATTTAATTTATTAATTTAAATTGATAATTGTTTGACCAAAATTCAATTTAAAGAGTTCATTAACGAATTAAGCAAAAATTCCAGTTTGACCTTAGACAATAAAAAATTTAATTTTGAATTTCCGCAAGCAATGATCCGTAATTAGTTCGCGGGATGTTTTTAATCCCAATTTGAATCTGAAAATAATTAATAACATTTGATTATGCTTTCTTTATGAGTATGTCGCAATTCATTATTATTAATATGATTAAATACTCGTCCAATAAGAAATATTTAGGAGGAGATAAAAATTTATTTTGAGCACATAATATTTTTAATCTAAAAGGAAGTAACTGTACGAAGTACATGGTTGCGAGGGCATATGATACAACTCTAAAACTTGTTTAAACTGTTTGCAACTTTTAAAAGTGCCTATCGGACTGGTACTACGAAGTACCCTGGATACCAGTGACACTAGTATGAAAAGTAACACATTTGCCATTCTTCTAGAAACAAGTGGAGCGCATACAAAATTTATTAGACCAGACCCAGTTTTTGATATTTTTATAATACTCGCACATAGTTAATTTTGCCTTGAGTAGAGCAAAATAATTACTAGTGGTACTTCCAGATTTAACATACTCTAAATAATGGGATATTGGAGTTCAATACTAAACTTTGCAACTCTAATAGATCTGTATACCGGGCACTATTGATTAATACTTATTTTGTATAATAAAAGTGAATTTGTACATCGTCCTGAATACAGGTTACGTATGGCAAATGATTTAGTGAGATAATGGCATCTTTATGTAGCTAGAACTTTAGGAAAAACTTAAATAAGGATCAACCATAATAGACCACATGATTATACAGGGTGTCCGGGAAAATGTGGGAAATCTACCGTATATGAACAAAACACGTGAAAGGAGTAGTACAACTTTATATTAACTTTTTTCGCGTAGGCCTCCTCTTCGGAGATATGGGCTCCCAAAGAGCTACAATGGAATGAACCTTTTACACATAATTATTGAACCACCAGGTATATTTCAATTTTTTTATTATGATGTATACCAGGTAAGACTCTTCAAATTACTATTCAAGAAAGTGTTGTGAATTACTCACAGCTGCAGGGACGGACTAGCTGTGATATTCATGACACTATTTTTTTACGTCCTGTATGATAAGAAATTTGGACAACGTTTTTTATATACCTTTAACTATTGAGTAAAAATTAAGTACTCTATTCATGTCCCCAATCCTAACCGTTTTCGAAAAACGTAATTTTATTTACATTGTGTATTTGGCATATTTCGATAAAAAAGATACATCTTTGTTCCTATCAAATGTTCAACCTCTTTAGTTAAAAATGTCTAATTCTATCAATTGCAGTTCGACCTAGATTCGCAAAAAATGTGCATTTTATTTTATCGGCACTTGGATACTAATTTACTGATTTTTGAATTTCATGGTGAAATTAATGGTAAAATAATTCGAAATATGAAATACACGTTTACCGAGTATGCAGATATACATTTGATGCTTGGTCTTTTATCTTCTAATGCTTTGGAAGCCAAGAGGTTATATATTATATGCCGTATACTTTTCCGAGTAATTTTGATTTAGTAAATCCTTCAAAATCATGTCAGATTTTTCAGATAGCCTAACCTAAAAGTGCAAAAAACACTGTTTTTCGCCATATTTGAGATTAAGTGAAATCACAAGGTAATTTATTTTTCACAAAACTAGTAGGAGCACCTGAAAGTGTGATTCTTTCTCTTTAAAATCAATTTTGACATGTCTAGAGATCTTTTTTTTTCACCGAGATATGCTAATTTTAAGTTTGCGTCTCCGATCTACTCGAATGTAAGCCAAAAATAGAGTACAAGCTACCTCCTTGAGTCTACTTTTTAAATTCTGTTATTTTAATGAAAATTACTATATAAGTATTTTAGGGGTTGCTTATTACAAATACACCATCAGATTTTGAAAATTCAAGATGGCGGACATGACAGACAAAAATTTCAAAAAGTTTTAAACTTGAAAGAAAATGTATGTATAGGTTTTTGGAGGAATTCTGAAGGTTGCTGATTACGAATCCAAGGTCAGATTTTAAAAAGTCAGTCAATGGTGACCCTAATTTTCACCTAGCAATCACTTTTATAGTTAATTCAAGGTTCTCATTTTATTTTTAATACAACCCTTTCTTTTTGACGTAGGCAATCGATAGAGCAGAAAATTTTAAAAATCTGAAGCAACAGATGAAATATAGCTGATAAGTTTCTTAGTTCTTCATATTTTCAAAATCTTACCATAGATTCGTAATCAGCAATCTCGAGAATAAATTAAAGACCTTTTGAAATTTTCGACCGCCGTATTAGATCTGCCACTTTAAATTTTTAAAATTCGACAGTGGATTTGTAATTAGCGACCCCTAGAATTCTTATACAGTTATTTTTATCAAAATAACAAAATTTAGAAAAGTACACTCAAAGAGGTAGGTTGTACTATGTTTTGGCTTGCATTCGAGTAGGTTGGTGAGACACACATATCTCGGTGAAAAAAATAACATCTGGACATTTCAAAATTAATTTTATAGAGAAAGGATCATACTTTCAGGTGCTCTTACTAGTTTTGTGGAAAAAAAAATACCATTAGATTTTACATAACCTGAAATATGTCGGAAAACCGTATTTCTTGCACTTTTAGTTTAGAATATCTCAAAAACATGACGTGATTAAACAATTCTGAAGCCAGATTCAGCTGTCCAAAATTTTTCGGAAAAGTATACTAGAGTTTTTGTTACTAAAACTCTAATTTTGTTTGCCTGTATTATTTGAATGATATAGCAAGCCAACGTTAAGAAGCCCTTACAGAGCAACTTAGTGTCTTGTGTCGTCTGTTATATCTGTTCTTTCTTCGATATATCATGTATACTGAACGTAAAAACAAATGATAAGATAAATATTCATTTTTAACCGACTTCTAAAAGAAGGAGGTTCTCAATTCGTCGACTATGTTTTTTTTTTTTTTTATGTATGTACACCGATTACTCCGGAACGGCTGCACCAATTTGAATGAAATTTTTTACGTTATGTAAAGGAAGTTGCTGCGGTGGTCCCATATTTTTTTATATGAAATTGGTGCAGTAAAATCCAAGATGGCGCTTACAATATGGCGGCCAAAAAAATTAATTTTGTCCGATTTTCTCCAAAATTGGTATGGAGGAATTTTCGGGGTTGTACCCAACGAATCTGAAATTATTTTTAAAAAATTCAAAATGGCGGATCCAATATGGCGGACAAATTTTTTTAAATTAGTCCGATTTTCACCGAAATTGGTATCGGGGAGTTTTCGAGGTTGCACATAACGAATCTGATATTATTTTTAAAAAATTCAATATGGCGGACAAAAAATCAGTTTTGTCAGATTTTAACCCAAATTGGTAAGGGGGAGTTTACGGGGTCGCATATGACGAATCTAAAATAATTTTTTAAAAATTCAATATGGCGGATTCAATATGGCCGACGAAAAAATCAATTTTTTCCGATTTTCTTCAAAATTGGTACGGGGGAGTTTTCGTAGTCGGATATGACGAATCTAAAATAATTTTTTTTAAATTCAATATGGCGGATCCAATATGGCCGACGAAATAATCAATTTTGTCCGATTTTCTCCAAAATTGGTACGGGGGAGTTTTCGGGATCGCATATGACGAATCTAAAATAATTTTAAAAAAATTCAATATGGTGGATCCAATATGGCCGACAAAAAAACCGTTTTTGTCCGATTTTCTCCAAAATTGGTACGGGGGAGTTTTCGGAGTCGCATATGACAAATTTAAAATAATTTAAAAAAACTTAATATGGCGGATCCAATATGGCCGACGAAAAAATCAATTTTGTCCGATTTTCTCCAAAATTGGTACGGGGGAGTTTTCGTAGTCACATATGACGAATCTAAAATAATTTTTAAAAATTTCAATATGGCGGATCCAATATGGCCGACAAAAAAAATTAATTTTGTCCGATTTTCTCCAAAATTGGTACGGGGTAGTTTTCGGAGTCGCATATAACGAATCTAAAATAATTTTTAAAAAATTCAATTTGGCGGATCCAACATGACCGACAAAAAAATTAATTTTGTCCGATTTTCTCCAAAATTAGTACGGTGGAGTTTTTGGGGTCGCATATGACGAATCTAAAATAATTTTAGAAAAATTCAATTTGGCAGATTTAATATGACCGACAAAAAAATCGTTTTTGTCCGATTTTCTCCAAAATTGGTACGGGAGAGTTTTCAGAGTCGCATATGACAAATCTAAACTAATTTTAAAAAATTCAATATGGTGGATCCAATATGGCGGACAAAAAATCAATTTTGTCCTTTTTTCTCCAAAATTGGTATGGGGAAGTTTTCGGGGCCTCACATAAAGAATCTGAAATTATTTTTAAAAACTCAATATGGCGGATTCAATATGGCGGACAAAAAAAATCAATTTTGTCCGATTTTCACCAAAATTGGTACGGGAGAGTTTTCGGGGTCACATATGACGAATATAAAATTATTTTTAAAAAATCCTATATGGCGTATCCAATATGGTGGATAAAAAATTAATTTATTTTCTTTAAATATCGATATTGCAAGGTTTTGGGGCCTATATTACCAACCTAATTTGAAATTTAAGAAAGTGGATTTTCTATGACAGACTAAATATTCGTTTGACCTAATTTGATTGGTATTTGGAAAACTCTAAGAACTAAAGAATTTTTAGTCGTTTATTTTAGGGTTATTTACAACTTTGGATAAAATGGATACTTTTTTGCCAGTTTGGAGTCATTGCGAGGTACACTAATCTCGATTAGTACTTAGTTCAAATAATTTATGAATATCATAATGAATTCTAAAACTAAAAATAGAAAAATAAAATTTTTATAAAAAAATTGAACCGACTTCTAAAAGTGCGCTAAAAAGTGAAAAATAACCATAAATTTTTATATGAAATTGAACTTTTTGAAGTCGGCGCCAAATTATTTGTACACGAAATAAATAACTACTAATATACAAATTATGGTAGGAAAGCAATTACAAATAAAGTATTTCTAATCTGTTTATGCAAATCACATTTTGTCAGGCATTAGTTTGGCGCCGACTTCAAAAAGTTCAATTTCATATAAAAATTTATGGTTATTTTTCACTTTTTAGCGCACTTTTAGAAGTCGGTTCAATTTTTTTATAAAAATTTTATTAAGAATGAAATACCCTGTATATTATTATATATTATATTTCATTTTGTTCATCACAAGTATCAAGATTTATGGTAATTTAGATATGATATTTTTGGCAATTTAATAGACTGTGGCATCCGAATTGTATATCTTAAAGCCAAAAAGCTTTTAAAAATTTCAAATGGAGGTGTTCATCAATCATGAATTTAATTGCATGGAGCACTGAACAGCCAGCTTCGAGCCTAGGAGGGACAAAGAAGAATTAACTCGTATCCATATACCACTGAACAAAATGGCATATCTTAAAATAACAATGACATACTAGTCTAGGTTTTAATTCATAATATTAATTTACCTCTTATTTTATAGTGAATCGTTTTCTACATTTTTCTTCTAAAAGAAGCTAATACGATTATGGTTAATTTGCCTTATATATACCCATCTTCGCAACAGTCAGGGCGAATTCTTGACGGTAATAAACTGGGCTCCTACCAGAGTGACAAATTAACCCTTAAATATTGACATACATTTAATAAATGTCCCACCCAAAAGCGTCAAAGTTTGTTTTGTTGCCCTTTTTGTATAACTGTCCTCGAATTTCTTTTAAATCACTGAAATCACCGTAAAATTAAGTTAAATTTCGATTTTGATGCTGAAAAAGATTTTTTATAACTTTTAACTTCTTACCTACTTAAATAAATAATTCAGCATCATATCGTATAAATTTATTATAAAAAACTGATTTATGATACACCTGTGGAAAAAATATTAAAGGAAACGTTTTTTAGTTAGATAATTACTACTCAAACAGTACATTATATAATCAAAATTAAAATCAATAGATTTTATGTAATTTAAAACAATTTAGTATCGTTTATATTGTAATTAGTTTACATATTTAACACAGCTTTATTTTATTACTATATAGAAGAACTAATCGTGTTGCGCACAAAGAGACAATAAATTCTAAAACACTCTGGCTGCTCACCTACTAGAATTTATCATTGCCTAAAAAATAATGGGTAATTTAAAAATGTTTTTTTTTTCATACTAATACATTCAAAATATCAAATATGTACCTAATTTTTAGCTTTGTATATCAGTACTTTAATTTTTGCAGCCCTTGTTCAATCTATTTACGGTGGCATTTTACAATTTGTCATTTTCCCCATTTTTTGAATGCTGGTTGCCTTAAAGTGTCTCAAAATATGACGTCCCTGATATTTTATTTATTTTTAATTCTTCTACTTATAATTTTTTTTATCTTAGAAAAACTAATCGTGAACGCTTCTGGAATGATCAAGAATGAGTTTTAATATCCTTTGTTGTACATTATAACCCATGACCATTATTTGTATGCTCTCCAAGTTACAAACTATTCGATATGAAATTATAGGCAACAAAATAATATGCAGTCATCTACCTCCTATGTAAATCATATGTTTTAACAAGAAAACGGCTTAAAATTGATTTAGCATATATGTAATTAGCAAAAGACAAGGTAGTCTAAGTGTCCTTATCCCCAGACATTTTCTTTCATCAACAGTATAGAGTGTCATATAGTCTGATTTTACATTTTGTGACAAATCACTAATAGACCTGAATATAAAAGCTACAACCAAAGTTTAAGATTTTGTCTCTCACAGGCATGTAGGAGTTTATTCAATTCAATAAAAATTAACTGTTGGTAGAGATGGAATATAGATTTCTACGAGATTATATATTCATATTATATGGAATACTGGAAGATGGCGCTGCTTATATTGGAGCTATATTTTGTCCGATATAAATTATTTAAAGGATCTTATGGTTAGATGTGCTTGCTACCTTTTATTGACGAGAACCAATGAATTTGAAACCGATCTGCAGGTGGCGGTGCATTACCTTGGGAGATGTTTCCACTCTCTCCCGGTACTTCCTTGAAATTTGAGATAGTGCTTTATCTCTAATCGTATTAGAACAGAGTATGTCTGCCCTTAAATATTCTCAGTTGATTAAGAACCAATAGATAGTTTCCCCAATATAAATATATCGAAATTTTTGAACATTTTACTTATCTAGGCTTTCTTCGAATACTCTGGTTAGAAACAATTTTTACAACTAACTGCATATTATCAAAATCTAGAAATACTGCTAAAACATGTTTTTTTTCCAAATATATTCTTTAATAATGATTAAAAAATGCACCAGTCTGAATTTTAAACTCGGAATAACAATAAGCTCATGGAAACTTTCTGCTTTTTTAAAACGATTCAACGTTACTAACCTGAACTAAAGATTTTAACAGGAATAATACTATTCTAATTATATTTAGTCTTAATGGAAATAAAACCTATTTTATTATATATATTAAAACTTTATATATTTACTACATTATAGCAGTATGCAATTAAACCTATCTATTAGATTATATATGCTAAGCTCACTTGTATGCATGTGACAGTGATATATTGGTCTGATAGTTAGAAGGGCTGATCGTACTTTTACACTGCAATGGTAGTTATATTTGTCCGAGTTTAGAACAATTTTCCTTACAAAATCATAGTTAACTTCTAACAAGTTTGGAGAACTCCATCTCATGTATCAATGAAATGTCAATATCTCCTAGATGTTTATTAAAGTATGTTAACAAGCGATACATAGCTTTAAAATAAGAAAAATAGATTATGAACCTTCGGCATCCCGACATATATTTTAACCAGGCCCGTCTTCAGCTATATTAAAACACCTCTATAAGGTTTTACAGGAGAACTATTTATATCAGCTTTACTCTTACTATCGTTCGCCATATACCATCTGTGACGGTTGGTGCGGGTGAGCTCTAGGATGCAGCCCTCCCTGCCAAATTAAAAAATACCTCAAATGCAAATGAGGAGTATCTTGTTTATTATTTTTTATATGTGTGTACTTTAGAGTTAATTTACAAATATTATATATTTTTGTTATAATATATTTTTTGGTATTTTTGAATTTGGCAGAGCCAGAGCTCTTCCGCCCCAGCTATTACATACAAAGAAGGTACCTGAAGTGTGCGGTTCTGATTTTAATGAAACTTAAATATGTTGTAGAGGGTACAAAAATAAAAGAGAGGTATTTTTTTATCTGTGAACATTCATGATAACAAAGTGAAAACCGTCCCTAAATTTCACCCCTAAACAGTATTTTTGAAATACCTCAGGTTGTAAGGGACATATATTTCAAAACAAAGTGGAAATTATTTGTTATTCGATATGATGTTGAACTATGGTATTTTTACACTCAAGGATATCGTTCCTTATTTTTTATTAGGATAAACCATATATTTGCGTAGGTAATTTAATTCTAAAAATTACGAAATTTAATGGAATTGTTTGAAAATAATGTTTTCGCGAACACCATAAGTAACTTAAATTGACTTGTTTCGGGGTTTCCAGAAATAAACTAGTAAAACAGAGTGAGTCACCCCAAATACCTTTTTTAATATCTCAAGTTCTAATTAAGGTATCTCTAGGAAACAAAATGAAAATCACTTATTATTCAAAATGATGTGAAACTATGGTATTTTCACGCCCAAGGATACCATCCCTTATTTTTTGTTAGGGTAAAACATATATTTGCGCACATAATTTAATTCTAAAAATTATGAAATTTAATGGAATTGTTTGAAAATATTTTTTTCACGAATACCATAAGTAACTTAAGTTGACGTGTTTTGGAGTTCCTAGAAATAAACTAGTAAAAGAGAGTGAGCCACCCCCTAACAACACTTTTTTTTAAATCTCAAGTTCTAACAGAGATATCTGCAAAAAATAATGGAAATTATTTGTTATTTGAAATGATGTTGAACTATACTATTTTAACCCCCAAGGATATCATCTCTTGTTTCTTATAACGATAAACTATCTATTCGTGCACGTAATTTAATTTTTTTTCCGATTACCACAATTAAATAAAATTGACATGCCTCGTGGTTTCACACTATGAAGTATTAAAGCAAATACTTTTTTCTTCAAATCTCAAATTCTAATTGAGACATCTTTACATAACAAAACGAAAATTACTTGTTAGTTGAAATGAGGTTATACCATGTGCAACGCATTTTGAACTAGAAAGCTGCAGTAATGTTGCAATAATTCGATATTCTTGGTGAAAAAAATCATTATGCTGAAAACACTTTTTTGAAGATTTCCATTATTGTACAACATACAATCCGTAATATTACAATAAGTCCTATAAAATCTTGTATTATATGAATAAATTTTCTAATTTTGTATTTAACCAGAGATTTATAAATTATTATAATTCACAATATATAGTGATTGCTAATTATCTTATTCATTAATACAAAAAAGTTTCAGTAGTCTCTGTATCATTCATATCAACTGAAATTAGGCAATTTTAAGAATAAAAATACATGTACGAACTAACATCTTTGGAATGATATTCTTGAGGGTGAAAATACTATAGTTTAACTTCATTTTAAATAACAAGAAATTTCCATTTTGTTTTGTAAAGTTATCTCATTTAGAATTTGCGATTTAAAAAAAAACGTATTTGGAGGTGGCTCACCCTCTTTTATTAGTTTATTTGTAGAAACTCCGAAACACGTCAACTTAAGTTACTTATGGTATTCGTGAAAAAAATATTCTCAAACGAAAATATATATAATATATAATATATAACCTAATATAAAATAAGGGATGATGTCCTTGAGGTAAAAATACCATAGTTTAACATCATTTCGAATAGCGCGTAATTTTCATTTTGCTTTGTAAAGATATCTTAATTAGAACTTGAGATATTAAAAATATATATATTTGGAGGCGACTCACCCTCTTTTATTGGTTTATTTTTAGAAACCCCGATATGTCAACTTGAGTTAATTACGATGTTCGTGAAAAAACTATTTTCAAACAATGCCATTAAATTTCGTAATTTTTAGAATTAAATTACCTGCACAAACATATGGTTTACTCTAATAAAAAATAAGGTATATCTTTGGAGTTCAAGATACAACAGTTTACCATCATTTCAAATAACAAGTAATTTTTGTGTTTTGTAAAGATATCTCACTTAGAACCTGAGATATTTCAAAAATACTGTTTTTAGGGGTGAATTTTAGGGGCGGTTTTCACCCCATTATAATCAATCTCTGCAGATAAAAAAATACATTTCTCTTATATGTGTACCCTCAACAACCCATTAAAGTTTGATTAAAATCAGAACCAGACAGTTCAGGTACTAATTTTTTTTGTAATAAAAATTATAATTTACCTCGGCAAATCCACAGTAGAGAAACTATACATTTTAGGGTCTCTTTATGTCATATTTTTTGTAATGCATTCTAGTTTTGACAATAACTTACTATCAATTTCAAAAACGAATAACCGAAAATTAATACTCGAAAATACGAAAAAATTATAAGTTGTTGGGACATCTTGCGTTTAAAGGTTTTGATAGTATACTCATATATTAAATTGTATTAAAATTATATACATGAACGACGAAAATAATACCGTTTTGGCGGTTTTATTTGAATTTATCTATTCTCCTATATCTCTATTTTACTTGATTTTTAAAGCTTTTTCTCCCAATTCAAAAGATATCTAAAACAAGATCTATAGTATTTCTGAGAAGGAATTATACATTAGCTGTCACATATTGGTGAAAGAAATAAATTGTTGGTAAATGTAAAGTAAATAAGTGGTTGAGAAAATAAAAAATACTAACTCCATTGGTTTTTCTATGTATCACAATAACCTTGGGTAGCTATATAAAATTTTGAATTGTAAATGACAAATGCGTATTTCTATTAATAGCAAACTTTTAGTGCGGTTTCTGTTGTGTTATTAGAACTGAATTTATAAATATTTATTTTCAGGAAAATTAATATTAGAACACATTTTATAGATTGGTTTCAGCAGATACTTTAACAACTAACTTGAAGAATTTAATACCAGCAAGGGTTTTTTAAACCTTTATCACAAGAACTTTTAAGTTTATTATTATGTTGGTTAATTTGGTGATTATTTTATTATATGGTATAAAAATGAATATCGTTTCTATGTAATCAACGGATATTATCTAGATGTTTCTTCTTTTTTTATATATATTCATGTTATTATTTGTCTACTTACTCTGTGGCAACTGATAAATTAATGTTACCTTATCATACTTGTACTCAAAAAGATGAAAACTAAAGAATAATTTATACCTAAAGGTTTTGGCCTGGATTTTGTTGATTTTCTGTAATGTGCGTGGCAGCCCTGTCACCTTTTCACTTCGTCTGAGCGTCTAGCTTTTTCACATATTTATTTTCAAATTTCATGAAAATTCCTTTAGTATATTTTATTTTTATATAACTAAGAAAAAAATAAGAAACATTTTCGTTGGTATAATTTGATATTTTATGGTAATTAAATAAGGAGAAAATGTATAATAACAAAATGTAATTACCGAAGGAAAAATGTCTTAGAAAATTTATTCTCTTAGGAGAAGATTCCTGACATAAAAAAGCGCCTTATGAAGGTAAAACGTACTGAACTTCTATATTATGAAATCAAATCGTCTCCGATGAACACCGAGTTCGCTCGATTTGTGATATAAAATATCAGAGGATCTTCGACAGCTATTTTTGTATTAATTCTAATCTTCACATTTAATGGAAGTAAATGACTATTAAATCTCACTTTAATGTGAATATTACTCTTAATAAATAGGCGATACTAAATGCAATATTTTTCACCTTCAGGGAACGTCATCTCTATTTTTAATAAAAATTAAAGTTTTTTTCCAAACTATTTTTTATTTACAAAGTTCAATATACCTCCATAAAAAATACAGAGTGCAGAACAGAAACTGTCTTCTGAAAACCAAAATAATATATAAATATCCTATTGATGACCTAGAAAAACAGCAATTTTACAAAAAAAATCAAATTCGAGTATATGTGTTCTTTTAAGTTTTTGATATCTAGTATTTACGATTTCAAGTTTTGTATTTAATCCTTTATTCTAAATATTAAAATGGTAGCTGGGTGAAGCAAGGAATATTCTTATGCAAAAATTACTACAACTCTGGATGGTCTTATTCGATGTTAATTACCTCGAGAAAAAAATAATTAAGTAAAATATTTATAGGTTTCTAAGTAATAAGAGGGTGTAAAATATAATATAGAAGAACAATTTCATAAGAAAATAAAATTTATGTTTTAAAATTCATGTATTGACCCTTTTGCTCTAATACTTAAAATAGAGGGAAAGGGAAGCAAGAAATATTATTATTCAAAAACCACTAAATCTATATTGCTTTGTCCAATTTTAATAAACATTAGGAAGTAATTCTTATACATGTAGTAAATGAGGTTTACTTAAGTTTTAATAATATTTTGTCAATCAATAATCACATTATTTGTCTAAATTATTCAATTTTCTCAATTTTTCTAATTTGCCAAATATTTTCAATGAAAATACGTCATTACAAATTATCTGGTTTATAGCATTTAAAATGGGAAAATTAAATTATATATGAGAATAATAACTTTTATGAAAGTCGTAAAGTAAAAAAAGTATATCCCTAAAATACGGTTTAGTTGTCCAATATTTTAGTATTATCCAAGGTCACATATTATAGGTAGATGCACTGTCTTTCATATATCTTGTACCTATGCATATCTTCATTTATTCAGTTGCACTATCCGTTTTTCTTTATTAATAAATATTGTTGTTTATGTTAATAGACAATTGTTAATAATAAGTTTTCAAATTTAGCTGACATAATCGTAATTAAAATAATATTATTTGAATGAAAAAAATATTATTAATTTACAAAGTAAATGGGCTCCATACTAAGAAAAGAAAGTTCTTTGTAAGCAAAATAAATACCTGTTACTGTTGTTTGGAGATTTGTTTACGATTTTAGTAGTGTATTTAAGATTGAAAATTTAGCAGTCACTTCGCGAAAGCACCCTTTAAAACTCTAAGGTATCCTTATAAAAGACAGGAACTAGAAAGAACAGGACATGTTTTGCAAATGGCAGTTAATAGCAAGCATAGAAATGAGGTACATATAATTAACGTGCTTGCATATGTTGAAGTCTTCTTAATTCCAGCATGATAAAAATGTCAAGAGATTCAGAAATATCAGTAGTCCAACAAGTTATAAGAGACCTAAATTGCATCTATATCATGAAGAATTACATCAAGCTCTTAAGTCTACCAATTTTGCTAATCGATTAACATTTTGTCATAGGTTACACCACATGCTGCGAGAAAATCAAAATATTTCAAATAATATTCTTTGGACTGATAAAATAACATTTACGAACAAAGGTAATGTTATTCTACGTAACACTTATTGTTTGGCCGCCCGATTGTATAGATTAAATAATTACAAATACACATATATTTGACGAACGTTTTAATAAAACAATTTATTTGGACTTTTTAAAAAATCAATTGCCTGTTCTTTAAAATAATAGGAGCATCTGAATAACAAATTTTTAAATCGATGGATAAGAAAGGGTAGTAAAATATATTAGCCAACCATATCACCAGATTTAAAGGTCTTTTAATTTTTACGCATGGGAAAAGATAAAAGAATCGAAGTTTATCAAACTCGACAAAGAATTGGAAAAGATATGAGAAAGCATGAGAAAGCCATAGACACCATTTTGAACATTAAATTCACTAAAATATTTTATTTATAAACGAAAAATATAATTTATTAGTTTCAAAATTTTAAATTGGGATAAACAAAATGCATTCTTACTTAAATTTTCGCTATATTATACTTTGTCAATCTATCTTAAGTAAGAATTTATTTTCTAAAACCAATCTAAAATTATTATAGATATCCGCCAAGCACCGACCAACAAAATTAAATTGGAAAAATATTTTATTTAATTATATTTATTTTTCTCAAAATTACCTCCTAACTATTATCAAGTTCATTAAAATCGAATAAGTCAGCCACGAGTTACGGCACTTTTTTGCAGAAGAATATTCGTTGATTCCCCCTCCCTTTATTTTAAAAGTTAGAGGAAAAAAGCTAGATACAAATGTTTTAACACAAGCAATATATATCATAATCATCAAACGGCACCTACCATTATCTTTTAATAAAAAATATTCACTTATAAGAGTTCTCTTTTTTTTTCAATTAAAATAGAAGAAACGTAATGAGTGGTTAAACAACCATCCGAAAGGGTAGTTTTTCAAAATTTCTGAAACTAACCTACATAATTTTTAAATTTTCAGTACTAAGATACAATATTTATAGAAATTTAATAAATCGGACAACTTTTTATAGTTCTGGACGTAAATGCTTTTTGCCTGTACATAATTGCATGATGCCTATTCATAATAAATTAATTAATTTTGTATAATATGTAATTAATGCTATTACTAGAGTGTGCATGATTCGGTTCAAGTTCTATATCTAAAAACTTATACCTGCCAAAATGTTGGACCAACGAATTAAGTAGAGTTCGTTTCTGACTTTCTTGATAATGTAAAAGTTTGTTTATGGCCTGGATTTATGAGTTTTTGTCGGTTATACAACATGCCAAAATTTCATTAGAATGTGCAAGTCTACTAAAAAAGCTACAGCCCCAGTTCTATATGTTCGTTATGGAGGAAAATTCTAGGAAATGGTAAGAAAAAAAGTCGCACTCAGGGTAATGAAATATAATAAATAATAAATACTACCTATATTATTTCCTATTTATTCGTGAAAATATCTATCTTATTCCATGAGAGAATTTAAGGTTTAAGGTTACCAAGATAGTTTTTGAAATTGTTTTGGGAGCTAAGCTTTAGGGGTGTTATTTACCCTTTAAACACGGATATTAGCACGGACGAGAATTAAAAGATTTTTCAAGTACTAAAACATATCACAAATACACGGAATCGGTAAGTTACATCCTTGGTTCATCGAAGGCTTAGATAAAGTTACCACTTATCATCCTTTCATTTATGAGCTAGTTTATTAAATATAATACCGGACGAACATGCTGCCTTTAATAAATTTTTTACATAAATTATTAATATTCTTGAAGAACGCTTCCTTGATTCCTCTGTGGCTGATTTTATCTAAACAAGTTTTTATATTTTCAAACTATTAGAAAAACAGCACTGAAGAAAATTATATCTCTCTTAACAAAGTGGCATGCCATCTCTTGTTACATATTTTATTTTACCCAAGAATATTCCAAGGTAAAGTTTGTTTGGTATTTTTATTGAAAGAAAGATTAAGGTATACCAAAAAACTTAGCCAAATATATCAGCAAAAAAGTACATGATAAGATCAACGTCAATTATCATACTATATATTCTAAGTAAAACACTTTTTTTTAATTATATATCAGAAAAACGTTAATCGATTCCCAAGAATCAAAAATCAGTCAATTCAAAACAGTCCTCGCATAAGTTATAACCACATAAATTTTCATAATTCATGAATTTATGAAAAAAATAATTCTCAAAATTAAATAAAATTTAAAGAAATTTTTAGAGTCGTAGAATTAATTTGATAAATTATCGTTTAAAGAAAAAAAAAAGAAATAGTTGATCCATCTCCATAGAGAGACCAGAGGGGAATTCGCAGAAAATAAACTGTCTTAAAATTATATTTGTACCTTAAGTCTCATTAGGATGACAGGTTTATATCCGTTATTTTACTCGATTGTTTTAAGATGCTTAAACTATAATTTATCAACACTAACTATTAAAAAAATGCATCCCCCTTCTTAATCTATATCCATGAAACAGAGTTATCTTGACTAAAGATCAATTACAAATCTAAACAAAATCTGTCGAGAAAGTTTATATTTACTCCTGAATAAAAAGGTTATAAACAAAATTTTTATAAAAAAATTGAACCGACTACTAAAAATACACTAAAAAGTGGAAAATAACAACATAAATTTTTATATGAAAATGAAATTTTTGTAGTCTGCGCCAAACTGACAAACCTGACAAAATGAGATTCATATAAAAAAATTTAAAAATACTTTATTTGTAATTGCTTTCTTACCGTAGTTTGCATATATTTCATGTTAGTAGTTTTTTGTTTTATTTAGAAATATTTTAGTCTCAACTTCAAATATTTCAATTTCATATAAAAATTAATATTGTTATTTTTCGCTTCTTAGGGCATTTTTAGAAGGCGGTTCAATTTTTTATAAAAATTTTATTTTTCGATTTTTGGTATTGAATTGTTTGCTTTGACAACTTATTAGATATTAATAACAAAATTTTACAACTTTCCTAAAAACATCATACTCATTTCACGTCATTCATAAAACTACGGTACAGATGTTATTTATTTTAACGCCACTGCTTATCCCTTATCGTTTGTAAATATCATAAATTCCTTCTAAAGATACGCACAACAAAAGTCGGCATCTACTACAATTATTTTTTATGAAATATATGCTCTTTCCGAGAAGGTCTGCACAGTCTTGGTGAGATTCATCAATAACAAAGAAAGATTAAACGTCCCACCGTTGACTTTTATTTTTAGAGTTGCTTTTAAAGTCACACATTGCGGGATTGTGGAAAAATTCCTTCGCTATACTTAGATATGCTCATCTTTGTCTAACAAATCGAATTATAACAAGATACATTGATAGGTAAAGTTATGAACGACCTTTTATTTATTTAAATAAAACCCTGTTTTAAAAATAAGATCCATTTTGTATCTCTATATATCCATTTTTTATGCTATAATTATCCTATAATTTCTTTTATTTTTTCGTTGGTCTTATAATGAACCTTGTTAATAAGTACAAATTTTATGAAATCCTTTTCTTTTTGGGTTTGAAAGTTATTTAGTAACTTATAAGAAAAATTCTTTCTGATAGGAATAGCATTTAAACCATAAAATCTTTTCATCAAACCAAAATGATAATTTTGCCATAATTTTATAACAAAATAAATAATAATTGATAAATATATATATATATATATATATATATATATATATATATATATATATATATATATATATATAAAGGATAAACGCTCAGAGGTTGCGAGCCGAAATGGAGAGGTAATACAACAACGAAGCACTCTGATTTAAATAAAGAAAAACCTGGCCAAATCCTATAGGTATGATTATCTTTATTTTTGATAATTTGGGAGACACAAATGTGATAAGTTGACATTAATACTTAATCAGTCCATAAATTTAACAAGGAAAAATTAAAAGAAAAAAAAACAGGAAAAACATTTTGCAGCAATTTTTATATGACATTTTTTCAAGTTCATTGGGATTTATTTCATAGTCACCTACAGTTACGATTAAAATAACCTGTAACCGTTTTATTAAGCCCTCATTGACACCACTTACTTCATTGTTACATCGGCATTATTTAGTATCGTTGTAGCTAATTTCCGGTAGTTAGGGTCTCATTACTATATTTGTATACATTTAGATCCAGCTTAACTCTTTTTGAGTTACCCTTTTCTTACTTTTTACAATTTCGGGTTCCTTCGCCGGCCATCTACAACTTAAACGATGAAAAACTATGCAATCTATATTCACGCATGAAAATATGATAAACCTAATTGAAAGAAATATCCCCTATTTGAGTCAATATTGGATTCGACTAAAATAATTTGCCGTTACACCATTACCAACATTAGAAGAATTCAGGAAATACAAAACATTTGTCGGCAATATTAAGTTTTTGGAAAATAATTCTAAATTCGTAAAACATACTCTCAAGAAATCCAGTCCTAGTTTTCGGCAAACTTGAGAATAATAAAATTTTTAGTATGCCATATCGAGTTCGCCACATTTACTTAAAAAAAAAACAATTTTAGATTCATAATCTGCGATTTACGGACCCACCCACAGCAGATATAGACGAAATGAAATAATATTATTTTTGTATACGCCATATTGTAAGATCTATCCCGGGTTTTACTAAAACGATTTCAGTCAAAACTTATACCAGGCCAGCTTTATTATAAGGAACTGAAACAGAGATAATTGAATCGGATGGAACAATTTTCAATGAAAACTCATTTGATTCTATAATGTCTGCACCCGATAATTCCAATTTGATATTCATATTGCTTTGGAAACAATGTCAATGTTTTCTTGTATATATATATATATATATATATATATATATATATATATATATATATATATATACAGTATATCTTGGACAATAAAGAAAGAAAAGTGTATTTAGTGAAACAAATAAAATATGTCTGAGTTCTAATAATATGTTGCCCTCCCTAAAACAATATTTTGCCTATAGCTCTACATACAGTGGATTTTTAGGTAGTATTCCTTACAAATTTTTTTTTGATCCTTATTACATCTCATTGATAAACATAACAATAAACTCTTACCGTTTAGGAGATAACAGTAATGGTGTCATTTATACCCAATACTTCATATATGTTACTCATAGACAATATTACCGGAAATTATTATGAATTACTATAAGTCAATACAAGAAAAACAGTTTCAATAAAATCATGTAATGTAAATAATTAAACATTTTAGTTTTGCCATTGATTGACTATCATGCAGATTATTCATAAGTTTGTGTTGGAGAATTAATAGTTAAGTAGTTAGTTTTATTTATTTTTTCTTTACTAATAATATTTTATTCGAATAAGAAGTGGAAAAATATAAAAGTCGCACCCGAGCTAGTATAGTCATAAAGGATCCATCAATACCAACAGTTCAACTATTTTCTGATTGTTTGCGTATGCCAAAAACTTGAACTCGAATCCTTCAAAATAGTTTTCTAAGAGAAACTGTATTTTGTGGCTGTTTTCACAACGCAGATGGCAATTTCTGTCATGGGTGTGATATTAAATTTTTTAGTTGATGTTTATTTCAATTTTAATAGTTACTTATATAATTATAAAAAGAAAATAAACTCTATCCAAAATAATATTTCATTCTCGTCCAACATTTTGGTCATTTAGCGAGAGCCATTACCTAATAACGAGACATAATTTAAGATATTTAAAGTTTCGCAAAAGATAATATCTTATAAATATTTACAGAAACGCATTAAAGATGACCTTGTGTAAATACTCTAAACTAAAAAACCGTACTGGGTAATTGAGCCTTGGTATGTGTATTTTTTACTCATTTTCTATAAGTCTAAGAACTGATACAAATAAAACAAGATGAGATTACATTGTAATACAATCGTGAAATGTAAGCTTTTGTTTTAACAGCTAAAACATCGAACACATTCTGTAGATCCAAAGTTAAATTTGGTGTTGGTCCCATACGGCTATACTAATAAGGAATGTAAAAGGTATAGGATTTTGGTATATTAATTCGACAAGTTAGAAACAGAAAGCAAAGCGAAAAGCAACCTAAATAAACTATAAAATTCCTTCTTCATACATCATAAAGCAAAATTCAGCGGTTTTCAGTACTGGATTTACAAAATTCAGAGATTATATGTTAGAGCAACGTGGGTTACTTATTTTAATCAATTAATATCCATTTATAAACATATCAACTTCGCATTTTATTATAAGTACCTGAAGTGCGACATTTTCGTTTAGTAAGATATATCAGAAATTAACTTTTCTTAAAGAGAATAATTTATGAAATAGTTAAAAATTACATAATTTACTAGGTGTGTTATTAAAAATAGATATACAGGGTGTGGCATTTATCTTGAGACAACGGAATATTTCGGTGGGGTCACATTTTTTCGAAAAATATTCTATACATATATATATATATATATATATATATATATATATATATATATATATATATATATGTCAATACTAGTATTGACTTTGAAAATAACCTTGCCTTTGGCCTTTAAGGTCACTTGTAGGTCAACTTCAGAATTTTAAATTGGACCGCTCAATTTCGACACCGGGAATGGAAAGGGCAGGAAATTTTACCATCCGATATGACCTTGACCTGAAGGTGAAGGTCAGATATCAAGATCATTTTAAAGATCATAATATTTCGTAAAATACCTCGTACAAACGTTGTTGTGTGGCATGATGGCTAAATGGTAATGACCTTGAAAGCAACCTTAACTTTAGACTTCAAGGTCATTTGAAGCTCAATTTCAAAATTTTAAAAGAAAAACCGCAATTTGACTCCCGGAAATCGAAAGACAGATCAATTTCACAATAATTTCATCATCAGATATGTCCATGGACAAGATTAAATTATCTTGTTCCGTTGGCAAATCGAACGTAGAAAAACTAATAAAGGCTTTCTTTTTACATACTTTACAAAAGCTTACTGATGTTTCTAAGTGGTAATAAATGTGAAAGAAAACTACAACGGTAAACTTTTATCACTTTTTAACTAATCTTTTTATTAATTATTCACATCAATAGTTCATGTTAGTTCGGGTCATAGTTGTTCATTCATTATTTTTTGCAAATAATGTATATTAGATGATGAATTACTTACAGTACGTGTTAAAAAAAAAAACACTGTTTTTTAATCTGAACATTTCTAACTTATTTATGTTTCGAATCCTTAGCAAAACCAGTAATAATTGTAACTTAAAATTGTGTTTCATGTGTATGTCTGTAAAACAGAAAATTAAAACCTTTTATCATTTTAGCTAAATGATTCTTAAAAATTTAATTTTTTGTTAATATAGTTGAATTGAATTGAGTTTAATTTCAATTTGAAAAGTTATCATTAAGTTTTTTTCTACGTTCACTTAATAATAACTGTAGGGAAAGGCTCTGATTCTCCTGATAACCGTGTGTTATACTCTTAATACAGTCTATAAAAACTAAATTAAAAACTAAAATATACAATAAGCGTCTTCAAAATGTTATAAAACTTAACAACATCAACTTATTAACAATCCATTAAAATAAAGCAAGTTTTGATAAATCAAAATTAGATTGAGAAAATTCGAGATATTTCGCGAGAGAGAATTGCGAGAATGTGATAGTGAAATCTCAAAATTAGTGTTTACGAGTAAGAGGTCAAACGGCAAGTGATTGAATAATATGGTACTTTGCGAACAAATCTTACTAATTGCTTCTTTCGCAAGGCACGGTAATTGGTTGCGTTTCATTTCATACTACCCCTCCGATGGACGGAAGGTCAAGATCAAGGTTATTTTCAAAGTTTCTACCACTTAGCCCCCGTACCACCCAATAACTTTTGTACGAAACATTTCACGAAATACTTGATCTTTTTTATTTGACCTTGAAATTACCTTCTGTTGAATTTACCATCAGATTTGACCTTCACCTGAAAGTTAAGGTTATATTTGATGGTAAAATATCCCGCCCTTTTCATTTCCTGGGTCGAAATTGGGGAATCCCACTACTAGTTAACCCCCTACTACCATATAATTTTTGTATAACACATTTTTCGAAAAAATGTGATCCCACCGAGATATTCCCTTGTCTCAAGAAATGCCGCACCCTGTATATATATATATATATATATATATATATATATATATATATATATATATATATATATATATATATATATTTATTAAAAATAAACAAATTCACGGTCTATATATTTGAAAAAGTTATTTTATTCTCCTTACGACCGTTAAGAAAGGGGACAGACAGTGTATTCTCTGCGAATTCCACTCTGGTTCTCTCTCCATACTAGTTTCGACCACCTAATGGTCTCATCAGTGGAGCTGTAACGAACCGAGAGTAAAATGCACAGAGAACAACTGTCTACTTAAAATCCCCATATCGTAATATATCGGCAGGATATTACCTGCAGAACTTGATGCCGGACTGCTATCTTAAACAGTACAAACGAACATCTGAATATACCCCGGAGCGGTAGGAAATTTATTAAAAATAAACAAATTCACGGTCTATATATTTGAAAAAGTTATTTTATTCTCCTTACGACCGTTAAGAAAGGGGACAGACAGTGTATTCTCTGCGAATTCCACTCTGGTTCTCTCTCCATACTAGTTTCGACCACCTAATGGTCTCATCAGTGGAGCTGTAACGAACCGAGAGTAAAATGCACAGAGAACAACTGTCTACTTAAAATCCCCATATCGTAATATATCGGCAGGATATTACCTGCAGAACTTGATGCCGGACTGCTATCTTAAACAGTACAAACGAACATCTGAATATACCCCGGAGCGGTAGGAAATTTATTAAAAATAAACAAATTCACGGTCTATATATTTGAAAAAGTTATTTTATTCTCCTTACGACCGTTAAGAAAGGGGACAGACAGTGTATTCTCTGCGAATTCCACTCTGGTTCTCTCTCCATACTAGTTTCGACCACCTAATGGTCTCATCAGTGGAGCTGTAACGAACCGAGAGTAAAATGCACAGAGAACAACTGTCTACTTAAAATCCCCATATCGTAATATATCGGCAGGATATTACCTGCAGAACTTGATGCCGGACTGCTATCTTAAACAGTACAAACGAACATCTGAATATACCCCGGAGCGGTAGGGAATTTATTAAAAATAAACAAATTCACGGTCTATATATTTGAAAAAGTTATTTTATTCTCCTTACGACCGTTAAGAAAGGGGACAGACAGTGTATTCTCTGCGAATTCCACTCTGGTTCTCTCTCCATACTAGTTTCGACCACCTAATGGTCTCATCAGTGGAGCTGTAACGAACCGAGAGTAAAATGCACAGAAAACAACTGTCTACTTAAAATCCCCATATCGTAATATATCGGCAGGATATTACCTGCAGAACTTGATGCCGGACTGCTATCTTAAACAGTACAAACGAACATCTGAATATACCCCGGAGCGGTAGGAAATTTATTAAAAATAAACAAATTCACGGTCTATATATTTGAAAAAGTTATTTTATTCTCCTTACGACCGTTAAGAAAGGGGACAGACAGTGTATTCTCTGCGAATTCCACTCTGGTTCTCTCTCCATACTAGTTTCGACCACCTAATGGTCTCATCAGTGGAGCTGTAACGAACCGAGAGTAAAATGCACAGAGAACAACTGTCTACTTAAAATCCCCATATCGTAATATATCGGCAGGATATTACCTGCAGAACTTGATGCCGGACTGCTATCTTAAACAGTACAAACGAACATCTGAATATACCCCGGAGCGGTAGGAAATTTATTAAAAATAAACAAATTCACGGTCTATATATTTGAAAAAGTTATTTTATTCTCCTTACGACCGTTAAGAAAGGGGACAGACAGTGTATTCTCTGCGAATTCCACTCTGGTTCTCTCTCCATACTAGTTTCGACCACCTAATGGTCTCATCAGTGGAGCTGTAACGAACCGAGAGTAAAATGCACAGAGAACAACTGTCTACTTAAAATCCCCATATCGTAATATATCGGCAGGATATTACCTGCAGAACTTGATGCCGGACTGCTATCTTAAACAGTACAAACGAACATCTGAATATACCCCGGAGCGGTAGGAAATTTATTAAAAATAAACAAATTCACGGTCTATATATTTGAAAAAGTTATTTTATTCTCCTTACGACCGTTAAGAAAGGGGACAGACAGTGTATTCTCTGCGAATTCCACTCTGGTTCTCTCTCCATACTAGTTTCGACCACCTAATGGTCTCATCAGTGGAGCTGTAACGAACCGAGAGTAAAATGCACAGAGAACAACTGTCTACTTAAAATCCCCATATCGTAATATATCGGCAGGATATTACCTGCAGAACTTGATGCCGGACTGCTATCTTAAACAGTACAAACGAACATCTGAATATACCCCGGAGCGGTAGGAAATTTATTAAAAATAAACAAATTCACGGTCTATATATTTGAAAAAGTTATTTTATTCTCCTTACGACCGTTAAGAAAGGGGACAGACAGTGTATTCTCTGCGAATTCCACTCTGGTTCTCTCTCCATACTAGTTTCGACCACCTAATGGTCTCATCAGTGGAGCTGTAACGAACCGAGAGTAAAATGCACAGAGAACAACTGTCTACTTAAAATCCCCATATCGTAATATATCGGCAGGATATTACCTGCAGAACTTGATGCCGGACTGCTATCTTAAACAGTACAAACGAACATCTGAATATACCCCGGAGCGGTAGGAAATTTATTAAAAATAAACAAATTCACGGTCTATATATTTGAAAAAGTTATTTTATTCTCCTTACGACCGTTAAGAAAGGGGACAGACAGTGTATTCTCTGCGAATTCCACTCTGGTTCTCTCTCCATACTAGTTTCGACCACCTAATGGTCTCATCAGTGGAGCTGTAACGAACCGAGAGTAAAATGCACAGAGAACAACTGTCTACTTAAAATCCCCATATCGTAATATATCGGCAGGATATTACCTGCAGAACTTGATGCCGGACTGCTATCTTAAACAGTACAAACGAACATCTGAATATACCCCGGAGCGGTAGGAAATTTATTAAAAATAAACAAATTCACGGTCTATATATTTGAAAAAGTTATTTTATTCTCCTTACGACCGTTAAGGAGAATAAAATAACTTTTTCAAATATATAGACCGTGAATTTGTTTATTTTTAATAAATTTCCTACCGCTCCGGGGTATATTCAGATGTTCGTTTGTACTGTTTAAGATAGCAGTCCGGCATCAAGTTCTGCAGGTAATATCCTGCCGATATATTACGATATGGGGATTTTAAGTAGACAGTTGTTCTCTGTGCATTTTACTCTCGGTTCGTTACAGCTCCACTGATGAGACCATTAGGTGGTCGAAACTAGTATGGAGAGAGAACCAGAGTGGAATTCGCAGAGAATACACTGTCTGTCCCCTTTCTTAACGGTCGTAAGGAGAATAAAATAACTTTTTCAAATATATAGACCGTGAATTTGTTTATTTTTAATAAATTTCCTACCGCTCCGGGGTATATTCAGATGTTCGTTTGTACTGTTTAAGATAGCAGTCCGGCATCAAGTTCTGCAGGTAATATCCTGCCGATATATTACGATATGGGGATTTTAAGTAGACAGTTGTTCTCTGTGCATTTTACTCTCGGTTCGTTACAGCTCCACTGATGAGACCATTAGGTGGTCGAAACTAGTATGGAGAGAGAACCAGAGTGGAATTCGCAGAGAATACACTGTCTGTCCCCTTTCTTAACGGTCGTAAGGAGAATAAAATAACTTTTTCAAATATATAGACCGTGAATTTGTTTATTTTTAATAAATTTCCTACCGCTCCGGGGTATATTCAGATGTTCGTTTGTACTGTTTAAGATAGCAGTCCGGCATCAAGTTCTGCAGGTAATATCCTGCCGATATATTACGATATGGGGATTTTAAGTAGACAGTTGTTCTCTGTGCATTTTACTCTCGGTTCGTTACAGCTCCACTGATGAGACCATTAGGTGGTCGAAACTAGTATGGAGAGAGAACCAGAGTGGAATTCGCAGAGAATACACTGTCTGTCCCCTTTCTTAACGGTCGTAAGGAGAATAAAATAACTTTTTCAAATATATATATATATATATATATATATATATATATATATATATATATATGTAATCGAAGGTTTTCGGGTTACCATTCGGCATAACATATATATATATATATATATATATATATATATATATATATATATATATATATATATATATATATATATATATATATATATATATTCAATAAAGGTTTTTCTATTTCCTCAACAAGAACGATGTTATGTCAGTTCAAATTCAAATCTATTCCGTGCAAAGGTTCAAAAGTGTAAATTTGTTTCTATGATGGGAAAAGTAATGCAAACTTTTCAAAATCATCGATTATTCGTAAAAGGGCTAAAAACTGTAAAAATGTCGAAATTGTACTCTTGCTATATGAACCCCCTCGAAATTTTGGTTCTAAGCTTCTTTCTGAATGACAAATCCAATGGTAAAGTCCGTTTTTCGCTATCTCTTTTAGTTTTCAAATAGAATGTTCTAGAACTTTGTCAAAAATTCAATTCTAGGTTTTTTTCTTAATGATAAATGCAATGGTGAAGTCCGTTTTCGCTACCTCTTTTAGTTATCAAATAGAATGATCTAGAACTTTCATAAATATGTAAATATAAATATATATGAATGGTTTACTTATTCCGTAGTAGTTACATGATTAGCATTATCTGTCAAATTTTAATTTTTTTCCAAAAAAAAATCCAAAGTTGTGATTATACTTCAAAAAATCGATAAGAGTTATAAGAAAAGTTCTTCTAAATGCAATTTTTAGCCCATTTTTTGTAAATTATACCACTCTTGCAAAATAGGACTCAATGCAAACTACATAAAACTTCTTAGTTTTGACAATGCTTCATTTCAGACATATTTTGTCTTAAGTAGCGTCATATTAAATATGTGTATCGAAATAGGGCTATTAAAATTTGATCACATGTGATGCAAAGTTAATTAGTTTTTGACCTTGTATAAGGTAACCTCATAAAATAACTCTTTTAAAAAAGGTAGTTTGTGTCTAAAAGTAATATACATTATAATTAAGACAAACAAGTACACAGTGTCATCAGTAAAGTTTGCATTAGTTGGACAGTTAATTTTTATATTTTAATTTTTTTATTAGAAAATTTGAGTCTTTTCAATTAAACTATTTTCTCAATGTTAATGTGTATTACTTTCAAACATAAATTACGTTTTCAAAAATAGTTATTTTATGAAGTTACCTTATACAGGATCAAAAGAAAATAAATTTTCAATCATATGTGATCAAATTTTAATAGCCCTATTTAGGTTTTGTACAAAAATACACATTTAATATGATGCTATTTTAAACAAAATATGTCTGAAATGAAGCATTGTCAAAACTAAGAAGCTTTATGTAGATTACATCGAGTCTTATTTTGCAACAGTGGTGCAGTTTACAAAAAATGGGCAAAAAATCTAAATTATCTTATAAACTTGAAATTTTGCATGTAAGCTAAAAATTGTATTTAGAAAAATTTTTTCCAATAACTTTTTTCGATATTTTGAGATATAACTCCTCTTTGGAATTTTTTTTTGGAAAAAAAATCTCACAGATAATGATAATAACTTGACTATTATTTTTTGGTTAATTTTCATCTCGATCGAAGCAGAAATTGTTGCCAAAGTCAAATTTATATAGAACTTTTCTAGGTAATATTTTCACATAGGATTTTTGTATAAAATTTTTTCAGAAAATGACTATGAATCCAAGAAATATTTTAAAACTAGTGTCACTAGCTTTTAATGGTCCTGAATATCAAGTTGAATCGATTATTTTTGGTTCAAAACTTTATGGACAAAAGAGAAAAAAAGTCATGGAGGTTGTTATGAATGTCAAATTTTTGAACATATTTGGATGGAATGGATATTAAATAAGAGGATTTTCCTTTGAAAAAATAAAGTTGAGGTTCAAAGAACCATGAAGATCATTGTCAAGGTCAAATTCAAGATCAACATTTGATTTACCGTGGAAAATTACTTCAAGTGTGATCTTAACCTTTATCAAATAAATCGTCCCTGTAGAAGTCTATAGCTGTTCCGTTACTTGCTTACCACCCTTTATTACACCATCAAGAGATAGTTTTTACCCTTAAAAGTGAGTTATCACTGCTAAAAAAATACGTGTCTAATACTTCTTAGTGTTCTACCCGTATGCCAAGTTTCAGTCAATTCAGTAATGTACACTTGGGTAGGTATACTTGTAAGTTTACCTTAAAATAAGTGAACGAACAATTTATAACGAAAAAATATATGAATTACGTTGTCAAAATAATTTCTCACCCAATGAATTTTAAATTTACATAAAACAGGATATAGTCTTACGATAACATTTGGAAATATAAGTAATGTTTAAGATAAAAGTAAATTTATTAATGAAGTATTATCAACTTGTTATGATTAGGTTCCAAATATTTTTGGTAAATAACAAAGTTTTGATTTATATTTAACATTTAAATATTTAGTTTTTGATAACGGTTATACAAATAAAACGAAAATTGAATTAAAAAATATATACCTAAAAATATACTTCAACTACTAAAAACATTGGCAAATCTAAAAGAAGTGATAAATAAAAGAATAGTCATTTTTCTTCCAAAAATTGTCAAAAATTGTGTCTGCTATATTTCCTAATTTAAGATATAAAGCGATCAAAACTATGAAAGTTACAGTAATGTTACCACACAAGGTTCGAAGCTATCACCGTGGCATTCGCTACAACACTGAACAGTTCCAAGCTATAATTGATCTTAGAGGTTGCCGAAAACTTGAGCTAGCAAGAATCCGAGTCAACCATAAAATTAGTTTTTCCCTAGTAACCTCATCTCTAGTAAATTTCACACTTAAAGTTTTTTTAATAACACGGGTCAACTGTATTATTTATTATTTACCCATATAAGGCAAGGTATTTCCTATAGATTTTGAATCGCTGAACACAAATCCATTATCCTGTTTGATCCAGCGCGTCATGTCATGAAAAATCTACTGACCCATAAACTAATCTTTAAACTAGGTTATTTGACTACCTTGATACTTTATTACCCACAACACAATACCCTCATAATTCAGGAACCCAATAACCCTATAACCCTACCACTCCCTAAACCAGTAAGTGTACAAGAAACAGATCATAAATTCGTTTAGCACTGATTTCAATGCAATTGGTTCCTCAGATACCTTCACCCCATCAAGCTCAAGGTAATCTCAGACCCCACTAACCTCTTTGGCTCATAACCCAGTAACTATAGAACATGAAAAAGGGGAATTCAATAGCCAAAAATTCTAACATTAAATTCAGAAAGCGCAGTTTACCCCATTATAAATAAGACTAACCCATAACTAAAAGATCCTAGTTCATAAACATGAAACCTCACAACCCAGAGACTACATAAACATAAAACCCTATTATCTAATCCTATATCACAAAACTCTAAAACCTTAGGTAATAAAGTCACATAAATTCCATAAATATAAAACCCCATTACCTAATTTCATAAACATAAAACATTATAACTGATAGAAACCTAATCCTATAAATGTAAATTTCCATACCTAATCCCATAAGCATGAATCAGTATAACCGAAAAATCCCACAACTGAATATTTCCATACTTCATCTCATAGCTAAAACCCCATAACGATATGTCCATAACAATATCACCTTGTTAACCATTTCGTATCGATATTTATGCGGCAACGACTTTGGTGTTATTTAGTCTTCGGGATATGGTCCTATAAAGTAATGAGCTTTGCCGCTTGGGCATTTGGGAATTTTCTTTTTTTATAGTTTGCATTTAGAAGGTTGCGAGATTTTTAGGTTATGGAGTTTCGGAATTACAGGGTTCTGAAGTAGGTCTTATGAGTTGGTGAATTGAAGGTGTCTGAATTTTTTCCTTTCTTGTAGTCAACCATCTAGGCTTTTAGATCCTTTAAACTATAATAAATTTAATGCTAATGATGAGTCAATTATCTATAATTGACGTACGATTATTTCTACATATCAGATAAAATAAGATAACTGTTCTATTTCATTTTATCTTGAATAAAATCTTGTATCGCTTTATTTTGAAAATTTTTCAAAATATGAAACGAGCTTGTCTCACCTTGGTCATATAATAAAAGACCCAATGAGTAAATTTATCGAAATCAGCAATCTAAATCATGAATTAATTAAACGCATATTCTTTTTGTATTGTGTGACTCAAGAATGGCTTGTTACATCGAAATTTTTGGAAGATATCCTAAATTTGCGATTAAATCGTGTAAAAGCTGGTTGTGCAAATATTCAAAGGAAAAATAATTATAGGCTACCACTAATTTAAATTTAATTTTCAGATTTTTTTTTCTATAAACTCTTAAATAGTTATCAGTTTTTCAACATATCAATATATCTATCTTAAAGATTTTAAAACATAGAGCACAGCATGTGCTTTGAGGCTTAAAAGTCTTGATATTTTAAGAGAATGATAATTTTTAATGTAAAATTTCTTTTTCATTTACAAATTATAGCCTTAACTATATATTTTCTAGTATTACTTCACTTAACTAATCGGCCTTAACTTTCGAAAGTTCATGAAAAGAAACGTTAATTTATTCTGTTTCCACTTTTTAGTTAAAATCTTAACAAATAGTGAACTGGCAAAATTCCAAAATTGAAATATGTTTAGCAGGACGCAATCTTGCACATAAAGACAATGGGGTCAATACTCAAATAATAATATATACCAGTCCACTTGCCTAGTATTCTAAAATTATTAAGAGAAAGAAATACTTGGTGATAAAATAATGGCATAATTATACAATTTAAAAATTAATTTTACTATGGTGTAATGGAACATATAATATATTTTATTTAAATTTACTATACATTTATTATATTTTTGTAAGTAAAGGTAAGGTGTTATTTTATATGAAATGACTTTGCACATTCTATTTTAACTTTTTATTAACTACTCAAAAATGTCAACTTGCAAGCAAATAGTAAGTAATAAATTTTGCACCTATTATAGTCAAGTTAAATTTTTGTATATAATCTTAAAATTCAAAATTTTTCCTGCTTTACTTCAACAACTCCATATATGTAACAATATCTTTTTTTGTATTCTTAGGGTGTTAGGTTCATGATGAATGAATATATATATATATATATATATATATATATATATATATATGTATATAGTACAGTCCGCATCATATGGGATTTTTTTTATTAATAGCTTTATTCGAAATTTGACTTTGGTAATAATTTCTGCTCCGATTGAGATGACAATTAACCAATATTAAAATTAAAATTTGACAGGTAATGCTATTATCTTTCAGATTTTAATTTTTTTACAAAAAAAAATTCAAAAGTCTGCAAAATTGCAGCTATATAAGATAATTTAGATTTTTTGCCCATTTTTAGTAAATTGTACCACGTTGCAAAATAAGACTTAACGTAACCTACATAAAACTTCTTATTTTTGACAATGCTTCATTTCAGACATATTTTGTTTAAACTAGCGCCATACTAAATGTTTGTTTTTCTACAAAATCCAAATAGGCTTATTAAAATTTGGTCACATGTGATGTAAAGTTTATTTGTTTTTGATCCTGTGTAAAGTAACTATTTTTGAAAACGTAGTTTGTATCTAAAAGTAATACACATTAATATTAAGAAAATAGTTTAATTGAAAATACTCAACTTTTCTAATAAAAAAATCGTAATCTAATCATAAAATAAAAATTTATATTCGAAAAAATTAACTTTTCTTCTTTCAATTTTCTAGGACGTCCTGTATTCAAATTTTATGTCGTTTCAAAAATTTTCTTTTGACTCATTTCTGAAGTTTAAACTGTACGATCTACGATCCACTAAAAAAGTAAAGTATTTTTAGTCACTCATAATGGTTATTGATTTGGAATTAAGAGCTATACTTTTTAGTTGTTTACCAGATAATGATGTGGGTTAAACTTTATCCATGTGAACTGTTTCTAAAGTATTATATCTATGGAATGCGGTTGCTGGTAGTGTGGTTAGATAATCGCCGCTAAGTAGATATATATATAAATTACAAATACCTGATTATTTTCTTATCGGTGTCAAAATAGTTAAAGTGATTAGAAGTCAATTCTTAATCAAGTTCATACAATTAAAAACTAAGTGATTTGAAAGGATCTAACCAATAAAGAGTAACAACAATGCAACTTTTAATCTTAAAAGAACAAAAATACTGTGATAATGACCCTATATAATCTCAAGAAAAAATATGAAACCTGCTCTGTTATTCCAAATACAGTGTTAATTTTTCTTTCTTAAGTTTTGATCATATGGAATTAAAACGTGTTTTTGTTCTTACGTTTCGGTCTATTTTTTTTATTTAAACCATCTTCAGAGAGCTACAAAACCTACTATAGTTGGTTTTCCACTTCGTTCAATTTTTAGTAATACACAGTCATCCACATAAAATTTATCAAAATACTTATCTAATGTTATAAAAAATCTGCTGGGTAAAAATGAATTTTATATCATGTGAATATATTAAAAATAAAACAATTTCCCAAGGATATATATTAATGTCATTTGAAGTAGTATCTCGATACACCAATATTCCCACTAACTAAGGTCTACTACAAAGTATAGAAAATTATTGAGAACAAATAAAAAACTTCACACCATTAATAAAAAATGATTTTATTGAAACCACCAAATTATGCTTAACACAAATCTTTTTCTGCTTTCAAAATTCGATCATTTCATAAATTTACAGTGTTTCCCAATTTCTGCAATGATAACAAACCTCGTCATGGAACTTCTAGAAGAAAATACGACCAAACACCTAGATTACATAACTTATTTCTTTAAAAAGTATGTATCTTAACTGTATATTATGCATACCTGAGCACAAAATTCAAGACAGCCTCAATAAGTTAATAAATAATAAACTCAAAATGGTAATATAAAAAGTAACCAGAATACGAAACCAATGTGGTCAGCGAGATACCTAAATTGCAATTCCGTAGCAACTAAAAAATATAAAAAAATGTGTTGTCACAGCACTAATCGATAGAGCTACCAACTTTTCCCATTCTTAATTTAGATCCAAAAGTATAAAAAAGTTAAAGATACTGTAGCAAAAAACAATTATCCAATAAAAATTATTAAGCCCATAATAAAACGCCGAGTAGAAAAATTATATAACGAAACCAATATAAAGTAATATTTTATCATCCCAAAAATTAGTATCCTCGCCTTATATATAAGAAATTACTAACCCCATTAAAAATACAAAACCATACGATATTCCAGTAGCTGAAAAACAGTCTAATAATTTCAGAAGTTTTTTATTTAAAACTTAAACTCGGTATCCCTAAAGCCGAACAAACAAACATCGTTTGCAAGATCGTTTGTTTAAATTGTCACCAGACATATATCGATCAAATAAAATAATATTCAAAAAACAGAATATAAAACCACAAATACAGTATTAATAAATGCAATATTATAATAATAACAAAACTGCCTTAGCCAAACATGCAGCAGATAATTTACATAGTCTCGAGTTTAACAACGTTGTTATTTTAGCAACAAAAAATAATTATAAAAGGAACATTTATAAAAATGATCCATATTAAAAAAAAACACCCTATACCATGAATTTTAGGATATACACAACGACATGAATAATATTTATAAGAAGTTAATAAGGCAATAAAATTACAGATGTTCCAGAAACTTTCCGTCATTTTACTAAAAAATATGACCCAAAAACATGTTTTAATTCCATTTAAAGTAATATTATGACCGAAATCCAAAAAAAAAAATCATGACTGCACTGTCAACAAAAAAAAACAAAAGTATTAATTTTGTCTTGTTTGATGCTGGCTTGAGTTTTGTGTTTTCGATTACTTCCCAAATTATTAATTTTAACTCAAAAAAAATGGGGAATTCTAATTGCGTAACTATTACTGTCAATTTAAAAAACGTCTGACAAATAATTCATAGATTTAATAACAAAGAAAATTAAAATTTATTTTGAAAAGAACTAAGTTATAGAAGACTTCAAAGATAACGGATCTCAGTGTATGTGACAAACGACTGCAGGAAAGGTTGATTTACAAAATAGAATTTACGGTGTTTAGAATAATTATTACTACAATAATTTTTAAAAATCAGATGGATATGACGTTAGACACTTCTTTTTTTGTCTTTAAGTCCGAAAAATATTATTGCAATCGGGTGTTTTGTTTTTAATTTATAGATTGTTATTTTTAACCTTGGCGTTGTTTATTTCAAAAATCCCTTTAGGATAGGTGAAATCAAGTTTAGTTTATTAAAAACTAACATATGTGATTATTATGCATTTATTCTTAAAAAAAACAAATCTATAAGTAAAAGAGAGGAATCTGATAAATATAGACAGAGTCAATATTTTCATCGAATCGAACCGCAATGACCATACTTTAGAATGGAAAGAATATAAATACTACATCTTTCGGTGAATACGATTTTCACTCTTTATTGTATGTCACCTCCCCCTTTCGAGGATAGATGACTTACGTCAAAAGGCGCTGACAATTTTGGAGGAATAGATTTAAGTAATATATAGAACAAAAAGAATCGAGTAATGTTCGGTAGCCACAAGGTGACAGTGATGAGGTCAAGATTATGCCCTAAAATAAATTCTTTTATATTAGAAAAATTATTTTAATTCTCAATCAACTGAAAAAATCTTATACTATAAGGGCTAACATACGCTGTTCTAATACGGTTAGAGACAAAGCACTATCTCAGATTGCAATAAAATATTAGGAAAAGATGCCGCCTGCAAAGACACCTCCACGAAGTGTGGAGATAATGCCGAGTTCTGATTGACTAAAACTCCCACTGACTGAGAGTCTCATGATTTTGTAGTCCTTGCTGATTGTGGTTAGTTCAAATTAATTCAGGTTAGTCACGATTCGCAATGTCTCGCAGTGAAAGTCCTTTAAGTTGCCGAGCTGGTGGGCCTTTACAAACCTCTGGTCTTCACAGCAATAGTGTTTCCGCTCCAAGTACCGGTGTCTCATTGATTCGCACCACTTACATTTCGCATACAATGTAAGGTTAGTCTCTTAAATATTTAATTATTATTTCATTAATAAGGAATTGTCATTAATGAAAATCTGCTCTTTTTAATGTTCTGTAATTTATGTTTTAAAATTCAATTCAATTCAAATAAGTTCAATTTTTTCCGAGATTTTGATGTATGAAAGATGCAGTTTAAGACTTTGATAGTTTATATCAGCGATGGTACATACTAAAGCAAACAAATTTTATTTCCTTAAAGTTGTTTTTTAGGCTCCCTGAGAATATGGTAGTCTCTGTTTTAGACCGGAAGTTGTCATAGTTGTATGAATCTCTAAACAGAAAGTTTAACTTTAAAGATGACAAAAAGAACTTGAGACTTCCGATAGAACCAAAAATTGGCATATTTCTATGGATTTCTAGCTTATTCTATACAAATTATATTTAAAATTTCATGTAGAAATAAAAAACTCTGCGCCACACTTCTTTGGAACACCGTATATTTAAAAAATTCAATTTAAATGATACATAGTTAAATGTTACTTATATTACGGGAAAATTGCCTTTGCTAGTAGCATAAATAACACATACCAGATATCCCTATTAGGGCAAAATTTGAAAACGTTTATATATGTACGTTTTTCAGTTCCCAATAAAGCACCACTGAGATATCCTGGAAGAATAAATATTCATATATTTTTTGGAATCTGTCCTTACAGATGATTTTTTGAAATTTGAAAAACACATACTGATCGGGTCTTTAATTCCCTATTCTTTAGAGTCTTCGCTGTGTCAGTTTTGTTAAAATTGAGAAGAAATATAGCAAAATCCTCATTTTAACATTTTCTTCCTTTTATTTTCATAGAATCCTATACTTGTATTTACCAGGGGCGGATCCAGCCTCTCTCCTTGGGGGGGGCGGTGATATCACAAAAGTATAGTATGGCAAGCGAAAGCAAGTTGTCCCGGGGGGGGGGGGACACCAGCAACATTCCCATTTCTAGTGTAAAAGGCAGGGACGGGGCTATTTTTTGAATTTGAAGCTCTTGGAGAGGGGGGGGGGCGATCACAAGAAAAAAAAGTTTCCGACAGGGGGTGGGAAGATGCGATCAACATACACATTCCTCGTATAAGAGGCAAAATCGGGTCTACTTTCCTGAGTTCAAAGCTCCTGGGGGGGGGGGGGGGGTGCTATCGCAAAAAAAAACAAGTTGTCAAGGGGGGGGGGAGTTACCAGCAGCATACACATTCCTAATATAAAAGGCAGAATCGGTTCTATGTTCCTGAACTCATAGCCCTTGGGAAGGGGCGATCGCAAGCATACACATTCTTATACTCTATTCAAGAACTAGAGAGAGTAATAAAACTATTACCGAAACCTCCAACGTACCTGCTTCAGTGCCACCGGTAACTGAGAACTGCCATAAATCTAATTATATTTAAATATTATAAGCTTTTATAAATTTACTGCAACAATAAAATTTCTGATAATTCAATTTAATTTCTGTCAGTGAGCAAAGTACACCTTACAGTGTGTCCTTAGTGATTTATTTTGTTTGTGCTTGTTTTTATATATTATTTGAGATTAGTGAGATACCCAAAAGATGGAGGGCATTTTTTCCTCAAACAAAAACTTATTACGATGAATGTTTATGATGCCTTAAGATATTAATATCTAGATAATAATGTTAAAAGCTCTGTTGAGATGTGTTCCAATATAACAGGAGTTCGAAAATCTATCATGTACCGAACACTGACGGAGAAAAAACCGACTGGAATTGTTATTAATTCCAAGCTATATTCGATCACAGACAGACGAAAAACCTAGTTGGAAGAAGAGATGTAAACTGTAATAAAAGGATTTGTACATACATTTTATTATGAGAAGCAGATCTCAACCGTCGACAAAATTCTAACTAAAATCAATGAAGATCGGGATTTGCCTGAAATTAAAAGAACTTAGCTCTGGAAATTGCTCAGAGAACTTAATTTTTGTTGGGAAAAACCAGATAGGAAATCTGTTCTTATAGATCGTCCGGAAAATGTCCGTTAGTGAAGGAAATATCTCTCTCACATAAAAGGTAGAATTGCTAGGAATAACACAACTTACAAAATTAATAATTTAACTGGACTTTTGAAAGATTTTTTTGAATAAAGTTACTGCAGATAATTGTGAAAAATCCATAAAATAAAAGAAGATTTGGAAACTCGATCTCATGATCGGTGAGAGAGGAATCAATTATAATTAATTTGAGCGAAGATAGCTTCACTGACTTTGATGACGAATAAGATACGTAATGTTTACCAGCGTTAACACAATTTATTATTTAAATTTTCTGTAACATATAAAAATTGACGACATTTGAATCCCTTTTTTGTGCCTAATTGTAATTTTGCAGATGGTTTAAGAAATAAATAAACTGGAACGTCAAATATCTCAAAAATGTTTTTAATTAATAATAAAATGACCGATAGCCCCAAAAAAATTTTAATATTATATTGACGAATTTATTTTTTTTTATATATATTTAACTTCTTGTATTTTTAATATTGGGTATTTTGTAAGTATTTAAATTATAACTTAAAATTTTTTGAGAGAAAAAGGCTACGTTTTAGTCTGAATGTGCCCAAAACGGTTTCTATGCCAAAATTAAAAATAATAAAACTACAGTTGTGATTTGTGTTAAATATGTCAAAATTATCTATATTTTCTAATATATGTGAACTATTAAAAAATCATAAGAAATAAAATAATATTATAAAAACTTTTTATTTTAAGTTTATTACCGAAATAATACTCTATGCCATAAATATTTAGTGATAAAATAGACCTCCTTTTGACGCCTTCCGATGCCTATGACAAGGATTAAAATCCTTTTTAACACTTCACACATCCAAATATCTATTGCTATCCAACCCAAATAGTCCATTATTATAGACCAGTATTTTTGATTATAAAATTTCTAACCTATTCCTATGAAAAATATATGTGTCTAACAGATTTTGCCAAAGACATCGGACTAAAGAACACAGGTAGTTTGCGAAGAAAAAAAGGTAAAAAATGAAAAACTCTCCCTAGTTCTTGAATAAACTATAGTATAAGAGGCAAAATCGGGTGTATTTTCCTGAACTTCAACCTCTTGGGGGGGCGATCGCCCCCACCGCCCCCCCCGATTGGATCCGCGCCTGGTATTTACACAGTTAAAGTGAAAAATGTATAGAAATGAGAAAGAATTAAAACTCGATGTTAATTGGTATTTTCCCGTTTTTAATTTTGATCTGTGACACATTCACGTTAATTCTAAGAATAGACCATTATTTCAGTATAAAACAGTAAAGTACATTTTTAACGCAAGCTAAATATTTTATTAAGTTAATTAGTAGTTTTTTGTTAAATATCATTATAGCAAAGTTCGTATGTTGACGGATTGCTTATTATTTATTTAGCTTGAATGAAGAGCAACAATTTTTTAGGAAACTCATTAGCATAGATTAACAAAGAATTGACTATTTCTATCACAAAATGTTCATTTGGTATATGATTTGTATATCTGGTTCTCCATGATATTACTTAACTTGCATTCATAAAATGTTTTAAGGTTATTTTTTACCTACTTGAGTAAGAAAGTTTTGCTGGCAATTAGCATAATTTCTTAATCGAAAAAATTTGAGAATTGTACACTCTATATAGTTAATAGCTAAATCTGCTCTCAAGATAAACAATATTCTCCGAGTAAACCATAATACATTTTTTTTTAAATGTACAAAATATAATGTAACTTATTATATCTTTTAACCACGACAAAGCACCCAAAGATATTTACCCATGAAATACAAGCTAATTGCTTCTACTTTGCAGCATCGATTATTCCTTTCAGTGCAACAGAGTTCACACAAAATATCATCGATACATATTAAATTTTATCAACAGTTGAAAATAATTATACTTTATTTTAAACAAGACGGGCAAATCAAAACGTTCTTTATGGCAGTTTCTCCGAAAATTCTAATCTTGATGAAAATTACTGCTTGTTGCCAATCTTTAATAAATTCAATTTTAATATAAATTATCCAGTCCGTCTGACAATAATAATAGGGCGGTAATTTACATTACAAAAATCTCAGAAAAATAATTTTATGATACAGCAAAGTATGTTAGATTCTCAAAGGGGTTCACAAGAAGAAAAAACTTATTCTTTACACGCCGCAATCGTCGCTTAGTATTCGTTTTCACTCGACAGTAAATTGCGACTTTACTGCCGTGACCTTAAATGTCAAGACATTTATAATAGTAAAAACTAAATCGTATATCGTTACTGTATTTGTTGTCGCGCACTTGGTATCACGAGATCAACAAATTTTGATTTTGCAGAATTAATTCTCCCTAATGTTACGCACTGTCATGGTAAAAACTTATTGTCGTAGCGTTACTTTTTTGTTCATTTATCCGGCTTAAAAATTTAAAGTTAGAAAATTATATGTTCAGGTCATGCATGTAAGAGAAATTAATATTACTTAATAGACTAGGTATCCTATAGAAGATGGCTCATGCTTATCTCTCTTTCTAATAGCGGAGCTACGCACGATACTCTAAAGGCCATTGGATATCCCTGTCACCTGATCGAAATTAGAAAGAGAGGTACCACTCCTCAAAAACGCTCTACCTCTTTTTAAGCGAGAGCCAAATTTCATCTATAGGATTTGCATTTATATTAAGTAATATAAATTTCTCTTACGTCTATGGTTCAGGTTAGTGTAGTGAACGTAAGGAGTTTTGTGAAAAATATGAAAGATGATGCAGAAATGACGTAACGGTTTTTGCATATTTTTTAAGACCACCGAAAACTTCGCAGGCCTTTTGTCTCATATAAATGTTATAATGACGCAGATGCGATATGCAGCATTATGTAGTGTTCGAGCCACACCAGCGTGAGTTTGGCAACTGCTGTAAAGGCTTTTGAACCGCTCTTTTTATAGCAGTACAAGTGTTTATGATTTACTAAAGATTATCTTTCGTCCAATACAAATTTTAGAAAGATAAAAATGGATCAAGCGGCCGTCATCAGATTGGTAGTACTGCATTTTTTGTCATAAATGATGCTATTTTGTGCATTTGTTCTATTCATAAAATAATACCGAAAATCAAAACCAATAGGTGGTTTATTACGAAACAAAAAAATAAATAAAGTGAGAAACAGGAACATAAAGTGCTAAATTTCAATTCTTCGTCCACATAAATTGCAATCTTGATATGCTTACCCATTACGAGCAGTGGTAATATCAAGTTGGCCATAAGCGTCAATGGTCCGTGAACGTTTGGTGTGGAAAAGTTAATGCTTATGGGTCCATACTTTCTTGAAGATAATTTGAACGGCGCAAACTCCATTTTTGCTTGAAAACGTATCCCATAGATGTAAGGCAACAAATGTAGTTTCAACACGATGAACGTCCAGCGCATATTTTCAATTAGCTCGTCAAGTGTTGGATTTAACGGACGGTGGATTGGTAGACCAGGTTCAGTATTGGCGCTCAAGATCGCCAGACCTACGTCACTGGATTTTTGTTACGGGGTTATTTGAAGAGAGAAAAGTTTATAAAGACGTGCCAACAACTCGTGAAAACATCAAGCAGCGAATCAGAGAGGCTTGTGCCAAAATAACACCTCCGCAGTTGTGGGCAATCTTTTGATGTGCGACTCAATAAGTCTATTGAACTTTTCTTTATAAAGGTTAGTACTCGAAATGGCCGAACTGACCATGTGTCACGTGAAGAAGCTTGTAGATTGTACAAAAAATGTAAAATGTAATAAAGCCACAGGCCCATATTTATACCCGGCTGATGCTCAGCTAACCGTGATTCAGCGTTATAATCGATTTTCAGGTTGTTATTGGATATTTACAAATTTTGATTGATGCTCTAATTTTACCTTTAAGGAAACTAGACATTGATACTAGCACCTTAGTTTCTTTTACATTAAAGGTGTGACTTGTGCAGTGCTGGTTTTACTTTTCAGGGAACTTTCTACGAACAAACTTCGGAAGCGACCATGGTATATCAGCTATCACCCATGGTAGCAAACGTCTTCTCATGGAAGCTTTCAAAGAAAACGCCTTGTCTTCTGTTCCTCTAAAACATAAATTTTGGTGCAGATATGTAGATGATACAATCGTAGTTCGGCCACATTGCGCAGATAATCTTCATAATTCCCTGGAACATCCAAATCAACAACATCCTAGCATAAAATTTACTATGGAAAATGATTCAAGTGGTGCCATTCCCTTTTTCGATGTACTAGTACAAAGGAACGATAATGGCAAGTTAGGACATTCTGTGTTAAGAAAACCAACACATTCAAATCGATATCTCAATGCAACGTCATAATATTATCCTTCTCAAAAACAATCCATCATTAACTCTTTCGTACATAGAGCTTTTTCAATATGTGACGAACAATCACTGAAATCAGAAACAGAAAAACTGACTTATGCTCTGAGAGGCAACGGATATTGCGCTGAAAATATAAGATGTTCTATTAATAAATATAAAAACCAAACTACTCCTACACCTATGGGGAGTGCTGCCTTGCCTTACATACACGAAACCACCGACAAGATTGCCACATTGCTCCAAAAACTAAACATTAATACAATTTTCAACACATGTAAGAAAATGGGACAATGTTTGAAGTCATCAAAGGACGGAATACCATTACAAACAAAAGGCTTTTATAAGATATCTCGCCCGTGTATGTGGATGAAACAGGATGGTCTATATTCGCTAAGCTTAAGGAATATGAAACTATAAAAAAATAAGCAAATAGTACATTCTGCAGTAGCTGAATACCAGCACAGGTTAGTTCAGGTTAGTTAATGTAAAAGAAACGAAACTGTTAGCATCAGTGTATGGTTTATTTAAACGTAAAATTAGAGAATCAATCAAAATTTGTAAATATAATACAAATAATATTAATAGAGATACAGGTTACAGTCTACATTACACCTGGGAATCGATTGTAATGCTGGATCACGGTTCGCTGAGCACCAAACTGGGTATAAATACCGGACTGTTGCTCCGCGATGGTTATTCAGTGCTCTAATCTTGTTGAGTAAAGATCCTTAAAGATGCCTCGTGCAAACGTAGGCGAAACTTCAGGTAATAATTGCAATTAGGCACGGTCAAACCCAAGAACCGTGATTTTCAACTTGACCAAAGCCGTTAAAGCTTTCGTTCTTTATTAACATAATTTATTGTAAACATTTGCACATATATGCTTAATATTGTGAAAATCCGAAACATCACGGTCTGGATCTTAATATAAATTAACATGAGGTGACCCTATTTTAATGTAACTCTTTAATATCCTCAGAATAACCAACTCTACTTTCAACACAAATGCGGTAATAGTTTAAAATGTAAAATTTTTAACAAAATCTGTTACAGGTAGTAACCAGTAAAAATCATTATACAGTGTGTCCGGTAAGGACCTCCTAATTTTTCAGAAGCATACAGGGAAGGTGAAAATAACCCTACTTTATCATAGAAAAAAATCCTAAAGTGACCATTAACGGAGATGCATAGCCCTAAAGAGGTACCCAACGATTTACCTTATCGGCTCTAAGTTTTGAACTGACTTGTTTAATTTAATGAAATTTTAATATTTTATAGAGGCTATAAAGATTCATTAAACCTTAGTACAGTAGATCTTTTAGATCATCAGAGAAGTCAGGAACGGACTTGCAGCCACACTCGTTGGGCCTAATTTTTGACAGGTGTCATTTTACAGAGCTGGAAACTTATTTTCTAAATACTTTGATCAGTTCTTTTCAAAAAAAATACTATTTTAGTAATTTATTTCGATAAAAACGGCGATTTTCAAGATAAATCGGTTTTTATGCGAAACACTCAAAAGTTATCAATGGCAAACACTAACAGGTAAAAATCAGGTTGTTATTGTTACCTACATAATGAATTACTATTGAAGAAACTTTTTCAAACCGCCTTCAAGTATGCTGATATGCATTTAATTTATGCTGAAGCGCTATCAAATTCTTCGAGGACAAGAAGACTTTATCCTGAAAGATTTCCAACTCGAACATTGCCAAGTATAAAAACCTCTGAAAGGGTTGTTCGAAGCCTAAGGGAAACAAGTAAAAGATGATTAGAAAATAATTATTTGAATTAACGAATTAATTTTTTGCATATTTTATTCAGGGTCAGTTTTGCTACGACGTGGCAGTGAAGGCCCTCCCAGGAGAGTACGAGACCCTCACGTAGAGGAACAAATTTTATAGGATATTGCTGACAACCATTCAAACAGCATAAGAAAGTTCGCGACACAAAACAATTTTACAAAATGGATTGTATATGAAACTCTAACAGAACAATTACTTCACCCTTACCACGTTGAAAAAGTACACGTTATGTCTGTGGATGATTATCCCGCAAGACTTCAATACTCAAACTAGTTTATACAGTAACATAACATAAATCTAAATTTTTTAACTTTATTTTGTTTACCGATGAGGTCGGTTTTATAAGAGATGGCATAATAAACTCATACAATTTATATTTTTGGGCTGATGAAAACCCGCACGCCAAAACTCAAAACAAACACCAACAAAGGTTTATTATAAAGGTGTGGGCTGACATCATTGGAAATAAACGTATAGGTCCATTTGTTTTGGAAGGAAGACTCATTGGTGAGATTTATTTACAATTTTTGATGCAAAATTTAAATAATTTATTAGAAGACGTACCTCTTGCTATAAAAATGCAAATGTGGTACGTGCATGATGGTACTCCACCTCATGTTAACCGTATAGTACGTCAACACTCAACTAACGTTTTTGGCTCTCGATGGATAAGTCGAGCTGGGCCTGTTTTATGACCACCAAGGTCTCCAGACCTAAATCCCTTGGCCATTTACTTCTGGTGGCATCTAAAAGAACTAGTTTATTCAACACCAATAAATACTAGAAAATAACTACTTACGAGAATAGCATAGCGTTTTAGCGAAGTCCATAATAATGTCCGAATATGATTTGCAATGCAGCAGAAAAATATTCGAAGAATAAGAAAATGTACTGAAGTACGTGGAGCCCATATTGAACATTTACCAAAATACCATTTAAACGTTTTCACTATTTCTGCATTTTAATAACATTGTAAATTAATTGAGCCCCGATCAACCCTTTGAAAGCTTTGTGGACATCACAATATCTGAACTGGAAGTTTTTCAGTATAACATCTTCTTGCCTTCAAAGAGTAAGACAGCGCTTCCCCAAAAATTAAAGCACATCAGCACATCCTGCGTATTTTTTTTTACCTGTTTGTGTTTAGCATTAGTAACTTTTGAGTTTTTTTGCAAAAAGACCGATTTATCTTGAAAACCGCCAGTTTTATCGAAATAAATTAAGAGTATTAATGAGTATTTATGGCCTCTAAAAAATATTAAAATTTCATTAAATTATACAAGTCGGCTTAAAACTTAGAGCCGATAAGGTAAATCCCCGGATATCCCTGGGCTCTGTCTCTCCGTTAAGGGGCACTATAGGATTTTTTTTCTATGATAAGTAGGGTTATTTTGACTTCCTTTGTATGGTCCAGAGAAATTAGGAAGTACTTACCGGACACCCTGTATAGCGTATATAAATATACTTTTTGGAATTATTTAAATTCACAGCAGAAACGGCAAATTTAGTCTAGCTTCATGTGTGTCACTATTCTGTTATGATCAAGTGCACATACGATGTACCTAATTTGAAACTGTAAAGCCACTCAGACAGATTTTTCTATATAAATAAATATTTTCTATGATGGTTAAAGAAACTTTTATAAGCAAAAAACGGTTTCTTAATGAGACTATCGATAAAACTTAAGGTTAAAAATTATACTTTTCTGGACTTATTTTTCTTTATGTTCAGGAAGTTGCTGCAATGGTCCCATATTTTTTTGAATGAAATTGCATCCAACATAGCGCTGACAATATAGCGGCCAAAAAAATTCATTTTGTTTGATTTTCGCCAAAATTGCAATGGGGGAATTTTTGGGGTCGTACATAACGAATCTGAAATTATTTTTAAAATATTCGATGTGGCGAATCCAATATGGCGGACAAAAAAATTTAATTTTGTCTGATTTTCTCCAAAACTGGTGTGGGGGAGTTTTCGGGGTCACACATAATAGATCCAAAATATTTTTAAAAAATTCAATATGGCGAATCCAATATGACGGATTAAAGATTCTATATTTCCCGATTTTGTCTAAAATCAGTAATGGGGTATTTTTGCTAGTGTTATTTATGAATTTAAAATATTTTTTGAAAAACTCAATCTGGCAGATTCAATATGGTGTCCTAAAAATTTTACATTTTTCGATATTCTCCCAAACTGATATAGGGCGTTCTTGAGGGTGTGAATTATGAATTTAAAAATATTTTTCAGAATTCAATATGACAATTCATTTAGCGGACTAAAAATTTTACATTTTTCGATTTTGTTCCAAGGCGGTACTAAATCGTTTTTGAGGATGTAAATAGCGAATATAAGTTTGGAAATTTTAAATTTCCGGATTTAGCGGATGCAAAATGGTGGGTTGAAAATGTTACCTTATTGTCATTTTTCAGATTTGGTATTAGAGGGTTTTCGGGGTTGTGTATTACTAATATGAAGTTAATTTTTTACAACTATTAGGTTGATAAGATACAATGTGATGGATAGAAAATTTTACATATTCCGATTTTGTCTAAAATTGATAATGTGGGGTTCTTGAGGCGTATACAAACTCAATATACAGTATAAAATATATTGATCTAAGAAATTTACATCTCAGGTTCTTTAAATATTGAAAATTGATATTGTGGGGTTCTTGAGGCGTATACAAACTCAATATGCAGTATAAAATATATTGAGCTAAGAAATTTACATCTCAGGTTCTTTAAACCTCGATATTGGAAGGTTTTGGGGCCTATATTACCAATCTAAAATTAATTTGAAATTTAAGATAGTGGATTTACTATGACAGACTAAATATTTGTTTGACACAATTTCACTGTATTTGGAAAACTCTAAGAAGAAAAGAATTCTTACTGGTTTCTTTTTAGGATGATTTACAACTTTGGATAAAATGGGTACTTTTTTTCCATCTTGGAGTCATTGAAAGGTACACTAATCGCGATTAGTACTTAGTTCAAATAAATTAGAGATATCATAATGAATTCTAAAACTAAAAATAGAAAAATAAAATCTTTATAAAAAAATTGAACCGACTTCTAAAAGTGCTCTAAAAAGTGAAAAGTAACTATACATTTTTATATAAAATTGAACCTTTTGAAATCGGCGCCAAATTATTTGTAAATGAAATAAATAGCTACTAATATATACAAATTATGGTAAGAAAATAATTACAAATAAAATATTTTTAATCTGTTTATGCAAATCACATTTTGTCAGGTATTAGTTTGGCGCCGACTTCAAAAAGTTCAATTTCATATAAAAATTTATAGTTATTTTTCACTTTTTAGCGCACTTCTAGAAGTCGATTCAATTTTTTTATAAAAATTTTATTAAGTAGAGTATATGAAATTAATCCAATTCTTAATTTCAAACATTCATAAATATCTAGATTGTAACTGTGAGTTTAAAATTTTAAGGTAGTAAAATTAAATATTATTCTGTTTCCGTGTATATTTACCAATAAGAAGGTGGGTCAACTATGTTTTAAAATAGAACAGACTTCCTTTATTAAGTATTATCATTGTTTCTAAAAATTACTAAAAAACTTCATATACATACACCACAGAGTGGGGATGGGCTCGCTGTCGGCTACAATATTGTGTCTTTTGTTCTTTAATCCACTAATTTTAAATTTTGTAATTATTTATCGTTTAGATTAGGTATTTAGATTTCTGAAAAATCATAATAGCACTTAATTAACAAATCCGGTCAAAAGTAAATAATTCGGTCAAATCTACCTGTAACACACGTCATACAACATTTAGGTAAATACACAACCTCGTTAAAAAAACACGTAACGAATTCTTAGTAATTATTACAGTTTTACCCATGTCCAAGGCACAAGAAAAGGAATTTTGTTATTTTTATCATCTAGTGCAACCAAATGGGAAGTTGCATCAGCCAGGTTTTAAAAATCCTCACGTCCTCGTTACAGCGGATCACTCTCCCGGCTATAATAAAAAAGCATGGCGGTAACTTAACAATACCGTAATTATTCAAAGTAGTTAATAACTTTTAATTGTTAAGTTGCAAAATAACAGGGAAAGAGGATAACGTAATATCATTAACCTAAGGATCAGAAGTGATTTAAAGTGTAAAATACTAAAAGTTATTGTTTTGAATATCTTGTTTAATATATTCCTATAAATTTATAAATACCAATAACTTTTCTAAACTGATTGTGGTTATTAAAATCGATACCTTTTTTAAATTATGTTATTGGTTTGACTTTGGAAATTGTTTCTTTTAACCAGCCACATAAATTTATAAGTTTTCAAATTACGAATTTTGAATATTAAATAGATTTTTAAATACATAAAAAATTTCAAATTTTATATGAGAGAATTTTGAGTTATTCGTAAATTCTCTCATTTTGACGGCGTAATTTAAAAAAGCATCGGATTAATTAATTAGCTACTACGATCTCGCATAGCCAGTACTATTTTATGTATTTCATATAACTTAACCGTAAAAAATACTTATTCTAAGTGAACATGAGTCTTGAAATATTTCCCATCCATTATTCACAGTTAAAAAATATACTACATCATTTACTCAGAATTATTTGATTAGCAGTACAAATTTGAATAACTTAAATTACGATATCTGATTTAATTGACAATTTCAAATTTTATTATATAGTAACAAAGATAGGAAACTTCAAATAGTCCGGTCAAAATAGACATTGAAGGTTACATTAATTCGCACCTTGCTAAAAATTGGCATGAATGTTGGGAACCCTATTATACACAATTTGCCAATTATCCACATCAATCCGAAGTGTGGAAAAAAATTTATTCAAGGTCAAATGTTGCAAAAATCGGTTTTTTGAGTTTTCCAGCTAAACGGTAAGTTTTATAATAACAATAGATGAGACAAAAATTATTCATCATGCAATTATTTATAAAAATTGTTCATACACTTTTTTTCCTAAGAATCACCATTTCGGAGATACAGCGATGCAAAATGTTGAAAAAGTTGTATTCTTCATAATATGCATGTCAATTACCGTAATATACGTTACAGAACGATAATATAAGTAAAAATATTAATTTTCGTAGCGTATACATACATATTATACAGTTTTAAAAATATAAACTCCAAAAAAAACCTAGTCCCTCATTTTATATGACCGTACGGCCTTGAGCAACATCTGTCTGCTATTCAATTGTCCACGTGGCGACGCTCGTATACCTGCTCCTTTTTGAAGGGCCTCCCTAGATAGAATAGTATTAGTCTCAAGCATTCTTTCGTAGTAAGAACACGTAGTTATTGCTTATATTTTCAAACAAAATTTGTGCAGTTTTGTATTTGTAATAGAAATGTCGCAGTTGTGCTTTATTTGTAATAAACATTTGACCGAAAGCGAAACAGTTACTGTTGATCGTGGCCTAAAGACATTAATTAATGCAAGTATTGAAAGTGGTGATGAATTTTCGGAATACCTGAAAGACCAGACTTCTGTGACAGTTCATGTGCAGTGTCGAAAAAACTATACTCGGAAGGGTACAATCGCTGCATTGAAAAGAAAACAGGATGAAGAACAAGCTAGTACATCAAAAATAAGTCCACCTCGTACTAGAGCACGCGTAAGTGAACCATTTTTTTGTTTTAAAAAGTGTTGCTTATTTTGTGGCAATGAATTGAATGAAGAGCTAGAAAACAGAAAAGCACTGAAGTATCGGCGTAAAATTTTTCATGTAACAACACTTTCATTCAAAGAAACAATCCTGAATATAGCCCAGACTCGTTCTGATCATGTAGCAAAAGCTGTTATTACTCGAATTGAGTTCGAACATGATTTAGTTGCTGCCGAAGCTAAGTATCATAAAGACTGTCATAATGCCTTCTTGAGACCGACTACGGGGGGTCAAGCCGGTCGTCCTCAATCTGAAAGTACGAATCTTTTAATGGAAGAAATATTTGCACACATCGAAAATAGTGATGATTGTCAATTTTCATTAGACGAATTACAAAATATTTGCAACAATTCGTTAGATAATAGAACCATTAAGTTACGATTAAAGTTGAAGTATGGCGATAAAATTATTATAACAGAAAAGTCAGGAGCATCAACATTAATATGTTTTGTTGATAATCACTATGACATTTTAAATCGAGCTAGCTACGAAAAAAAAACAACAAATGAAAAAGAAGAATAATTTTCTCAATTTACGCATTACTTACACCGCTCTTGTTATTTACAATAGTACCATTTTCAATTTAATACAATAGCTTTTTAACTCAACAGAAGCACAATAGATCGTGGAATAGGCCTACCGGGGAAACCACGTAAAAAAAAACACGCCATGTACACTACCTCACGGGTGGCGCGGAAACGTGTGCATATTATGAAGAATACAACTTTTTCAACATTTTGCATCGCTGTATCTCCGAAATGGTGATTCTTAGGAAAAGAAGTGTATGAACAATTTTTATAGATAATTGCATGATGAATAATTTTTGTCTCACCTATTTTTATTATAAAACTTACCGTTTAGCTGGAAAACTCAAAAAACCGATTTTTGCAACATTTGACCTTGAATAAATTTTTTTCCACACTTCGGATTGATGTGGATAATTGACAAATTGTGTATAATAGGGTTCCCAACATTCATGCCAATTTTTAGCAAGGTGCGAATTAATGTAACCTTACCCCTATTTTTGATGCTAACTTGACCGGACTAAAACTGAATTCCCCAAAATGGTAGATTTATATTTGTCATTTAATTTAACCAAAAAATGATTTCATGGAATCACTTTTTCTTTTATTCTTATCTATACGTCGTATAATACGTCGATGACAACGTTGTGACGTCTTTATTTTTGCTCTCCAGAGTATTATCCCGTTTTGGTATTTGGATGAAACTAAAAGTTTTGAAAATATATCTGTGGTGTGAAACAGTGCTGATTGTTTAGTGAATCACCTAAGTAGCATTACTCATGTATTTGTTTCAAAAAGTCTGTTTATTTTACTAAAGAATTTTACCGCCAATTCTAACCTAGACTGTAATCTGTTTCACGTGGGCTGCATGAGCCAGCCGTCAGTGTTACCACAGATCTATCTTTTTTCGAGCCAGCCGTCATGTCAAAAACAAGCGAGATTGTAATTAAAGGAGCAAGATTTTTTTGGTTGAAACCTCGAGCATATACCACTAGATATTGTATTTAAGGCTCTGCGTGAGTTACACGTTTGAAAGAGAGAGGGTTAATAGCAGTATATGCTATATCTCTTGCTCCGAACATATGCCGATAACACGAACTTGACATATAAAACCAAAACTTTGGAGCGAGAGATATAGCATGTACTTCTATTCGTATTCCGTCTCTTTTCCCGCTATATAATGCGTACCCAGTTCTCGACGTTGTCTCCAGTAATATGCTCAAAGGGTTAAAATAAGTCATTCGATCATTAGACATAAATTAATTAGAAATCAAGACGTTTGAAAAATGATCTTTAATTTGATAGGATACAGGCAACCACATAAACATTAGAGTAGTGCCATAAATTTCATAAAAGCTAAACTCGCTACCAAATTACAGATACCGTCTTATAGTTCTTAGTGGTAGGTTTTGAAGAATTTCAAATTCAACTAGAAAATTATTTATTTAATGAAACAAATAAAAATAAACAAAACAAATAACAATAACAAAAAATTAACAGAAATAAAGTAAGAGTAGCTAAATACATAAGGAACTAAACGATCAAAATACATTAGGAACTGAAACAATCAAAAAATTGTGACTAGAATATTACATTCAAGTTATCAAAGAGAATAATTTATAAAGGAAGATTCAAAAGAAAGTTATTAAAACAAAAAGATATCGCAACTGATCTTCTAAACAAGTATAATCAAATAATTAAAAAAGTTTTTTTGGTTTATTGATTTTACTTAAGAACTTATTATTCTCTAAATTTTCTTTACAATAGATTTGTACGGGGTTTTCACGAATAGCACGTATTACTGCTTATCATTTCTTTAGTGTGTAAAATATTAGAACAAGTTTCAATGTTTAATCTATTGCGAACTTTAGTCTTTAATGCAAATAGTTGTGAAAAAATTCTTTCAGCAGCCGCAAACATTGGTTCATCAAGGCCATTTTTGAGGGCAAAAACAATATTCCAATACGTTTCGAAGTCTGAATCGATATAATTTCTTAAACGGATTATATCTGGAAGCATTCTTCATTCGGAATTTAATTTCTCAAGGTCATTTACTAAATTTGGGAAAAATTTAATACTCGCAGCTGCAATATTGGATACATATCCTGACATCGCTTCCATGAAATTAAATAATGACACAAAATTTAAAACAGGATCTTCAAAATCAAATCGGTATTTCAGCTGGTTGGCCAATTCAATATAAAACTCCAAGCATTTTAATTTAAAATCATCATAAGAGAGAAGTTATCTATATTTTCTTTAGAAAATAGTTCTACTTTAGTGCCCAAGTATACTTTTTCAATATTTAGAAAGTTTTGGGGATTTTTAGGGTCTATTTTTTTAAAACTCCTGAAATTACCTCAAGTTGTTCCAAATTAAGGCAGTCACTGGTCATATAAGTAGCGTTTGTTCGAGTACAATTTATTTGTTTCGCGATATCCGAGTCAGGGCAAACACTAGGAAGAAATTTTGAAAGGTGATCTGCCAGTAAAAATTGTAAGTTATGTTCATGTAAGAATACACGTATTTTAAGCTCAGCTTGTTTTACAAGTTGATGTTTTTTTAACATAGTATCATCATTAATAATTTTATCTATTTTGGGTGTATTTTTTATCTTTTGAATTTTTTTTATGTGTATTTCAGTTCCTTCATGCCTTTTTATGTTAGATGTACTAAAACAAGAGGAATTATTGCAGGGTGTACAATATACTTGATTATTAGTACCAGTATTTTTAAGTCATGGATAATTATTTTTCCACTCTTCTTGGTATCTTTGAGCATACCTCTTTCTTTTTGGCTTTTCTGTTAAATTTTTCTCTACATCATCTGAAATATCACAGTCTGATAAGTCAGGTACTCTTGCAGAACTTTCCGCCGCCATTTGTAATTGTATTTTACACGTCTAGGTTAGGTACATGATTAAGACCACTCGCGCTAGCAAATTTCTCTTGTTCTTCGGTCTCTTGGGAGTCTTGGCTTGGTTCTAGTAATTCATTGTTTGATATTTGATTGTTTGTTGTTGCGTTTTGCAACTTTCTAACAAACCTGTAAGGCATAAAATGACTATAAAAAGAATGTCATGTTTTTAATAAAAAAACTTACCTGTCCATTTTATTTCTGTGAATTTATTAACGTTGCTTGCCTATCTACTTCTTTATTAACTAAATATTAGGTAAGTTTAAAATATTTTCTCGTTTCAAAAACTTCGTATGTGAAAACCGTTTCAACAGAACGATATATTTTAAATCTAAAAACACAGCTGATTTCTTCTTATTATCCTCTTAGGGTGCGTAGATCCAGAACAAGAAAGTTGGGCGATGATTTCTCAATTTATTTTCTTTAGAAGAGGCTTTAGCTGCCAGGGTCTCGGGCTATTTTATTAAATGTTTTTTTTTATTTAGGCAACCAAGGTAACGTTTATAAAATTACCACCGCCATCTATACCAGAATGGCCAAATTTTGGGTTATCGAAAATCCGCCGGATCAGCCATAACTGAGTATCTATCTGTGGCAAAAGTATTAAAACGAGCGAGATTTCTCAAAGAGAAGCGAGAGAGTGAATCAGGAAAAAAAAAGAGCGAGATCTCGCTCAATCGAGCGAGGTCTGGCAACGCTGCCAACCGTACCCGAGAGTTGCACGGCCTTGCTTCGCAGTGGATTGCGATGTTGCCGTCGAGCATAAATTACTGTCAAGTTGGTCGATTTCTATTTGGCTGTTATTGTTATTAGAGAGAGGGATCACCCGTATAAAAACTTCTTGTCGATCTGTGTTTATTAACTTTAATATGGTATTATTTGCAGCATTTGCACTCCAGATATTTCCTTTATCTTTACAAAAATTCAACAGTGAGTGAAAACACAGAAACCGGTCAATTTTCATCGTTTACTTGCTGCAAGAAAAAACCTCTAAATAACTATGTATGTATTTATTGATTTAATGTTTATTACTACAACTGTCTTAACAGAAAGAATTCATGAAAAATTATTGAGGATCATAAGATTTACTACTTGAAGGGTGGCGAAAATCAAGCGAAATAACAAACAAAAAAATTATCATTGTTTGATGATTTCATGGATGAATGTACTGAATTGAAAAAGGAACCATCCTATAAGAATATACTACTGAATGGAATCATATATGGAAAAGTAAAATCTGCTGACTATTCTGAGGAGCGAATGGAATCTTTTACTGATGAAATTGGGTCTGGAAATGACTGCTTGCGGGGTGAATGCCGAGAGTCCGATGATTCTGGGGAAGATGCGATTGGTTTGGAATGGAGGTTGGTTGATAAGATGAATGAACAACTATCATTAAGTCTAACTTTACACATACAGGTGGCACATTGTAGTGGCAAGGATAATTTGCTTATACTTGGATTACCAAACAAAATAGGTTCAGATGTATTGTTGATGGGACAATTCCAAAAATTAACTGAAGAAAACTTGACATTGAGAGACAGTATCAGGTCGTTGGAAGAAAAAAATGAATGGCTCAGTGCTGAATTGTGCAGACTGTGGAGCTGTTTCGATTCTGCAGAGGGAAAATCTTTTCCTACGAAATCTGGTCAGGCTATTGATTCCGTCGTAAGGCGACGTACTGCGAAGTGAGTTCTTGGGCTGCTCAGTCTGATGGAGTCAATGAAGGCTAGTCTGAACTTTTTAATGGTTGCGCGTACTAAACCAAAAAAGGAAGTGTACGGCGTAATGTGGCTGCAATACTTTATCCATCGCCAAACCTGAGGGTGATCTTTCCTTGCAGCGGAAACCTGCTGATGCTGCACTACCTAATGAGGGTAAAAATATTTCTGTAACTAATGACTTAGTAAAGTGCAATCCTAGGATTCCCATCGTTGGTGATAACAATGTCAGGAGTTGCATATCCCAATTAAATAATATTGTTCATAGCCACCAAGACAAATTTTATGTGTATAGTTTTCTTTAAAGCTAATAGTTTTTTTTAATGAAGTTATGAAAAATATTAATAATCTTTGTCAGGATTTTAGTTTTATTGACCACGTTGTTATTTTTGCAGGTATTATTGACTGTACAGGGGACAAGCAGTTACGAGCGGTCTGTGCTCAGTCAGTCGCTGAGTGATTTGTCACACACTAATGAGATGCTGATTGGGGGTACTTATTTCAAAAACAGAGTTAATCTTACCAGAAAAATTTTATGTTTAGTCAGTGCAGTCTTGGTGTTCTGCTCAATTTATATTACGTCAACTATTTATGAAATTTTATGCTGGGAAAACTGCAATCAAGCTTCCAGAGTTTTTGACTGCAAAAGTATGCAGTGAGAATAATTTTCAAATTACAACGTCGTGATTCCTGTAGAGATGTATTTAAGCTGAACAAGATTTTAACCTTATACAGCATATATATAATGGAGCTATGTCTCTATGCGTTCAAAAACAAATCTGTTTCATAGTGGTGTTCGGCATTCTTATTCCACCAGGAGTTGCTCGCAGCTACAGCCTCCTGCACACCGCACAACAGCATACCAAAAAAGGTTTTATTTTATTTCTGTTAAGTTTCATAAAGCTCTTCTCCGAAATGTGAAGGATGCCTCAAGTATTGAAGTTTTTAAAAAACGACTTAAGAAAATGCTTTCCGACAAGTTCTGCTGCAGCTTGAATGATTTTTTTTTGCCTGATTTTTACTGTTGTTTGTCTTATTCGACTGGTCTTTGTTTATAAGTTTAGTAAATGCTGTCTTAATGTAACGATCTGTTAAATGGTAAATAAAAAATCTAAGTATATTATTTTTTTTTTATTAATGTCGATGTAAACATGACGCTTCCTTCAATTATTGTACATACTTGGAGAATAAATTTATTATTATTATGATTTACAACTGCTTTCTGCATCGGTTGTTGACAGTATTATGGGAATCGTTTGGACGCTGTTCATTGCCCATTGTCTTCGGATTTGCACCTCCAGATCTCTGTATTTGGCGATCATCTCGTTGTATTTTGGCCTTAGGTTGTTGTTGTTAGGTACAGCGATGTCGATTAGTGTAGTTCGCCTAGAAATTTTATCTATTAGTATAATATCGGGTCTATTATGAGCAACTGTCTGATCCGTCAGAACTGTTCGGTCCCAATATAACTTGAACTGGTTGTTCTCAAGAATAGGCTCGGGATTGTATTGGTAATAAGGCACTTTTGTTACCTGTAATAGGTTTAACTTGTCTGCTAACTCTTGGTGGAGTCGTGTCTTTCCTTATACTCGGTTGCGGCAAACGCTTGGCATCCTCCAGTTATGTGCTGGATGGTCTCTGATGTTCGACAGCCATATCTGCATTGGTCATTTTCTATTGAGAGATCTCTAATGATGAACTTCCGATAGTTCTTCGTCGGAATAACCTGGTCCTGGATAGCTAACAAGAAGCCCTCCGTTTCCGGAAACATCTGTCCTGAAATCAACCAGTAGTTCGACGCTGAGTTGTCGACATTGTCCTGATTGACATCATTTGGATGCCGTCCATGAAGTAACTTCCGCAGCCAAGTTTGTAACTTCTCTTGGTCTGTTTGGTGGTGAGAAGTAATATCTTGTTCCCTCAACTGTAGCGGTGTTGAATCGTCTGCCTCGCATATTGCTCGATGTAGTGTGGAAGAGTTCGCTAGCCTGTGGAAATATGAACGTAAGTTTATTATTTGTTGGTCGAGCTGCTTACCAATATCCACCACTCCTCTTCCTCCTTGGTGTCTTGGAAGCATTGTACGTTCAATAGCACTTCGAGGGTGATGTTTTTGTCCTTTTGTTAGGAGTGTCCTTATTTTTCTTTGCAGGTTTTGGATGTCCGTCCTGCTCCATTTAACAATTCCAAAAGAGTAGCTCAGCGCAGAGTAAGCATACGTATTGAGCGCCCTAAACAAATTTCTACTATTTAAATTAGTTCGTAATACCCGCCTTACCCTCCTGACAAACTCGGCTGTCAATTCGGCCTTCATAGTGCCATGGTCCATTCTTTTAGCCTGTTTCATACCTAGATATTTGTATGTTTGGTCTGCTTCCATTGCAGCTATAGTTTCACCGTTCTGCATTTCAAAAGCCCCCGGTTGTATCTTCCCTTTAACGATGTTCAAAATACGGCACTTGTCAAGTCCAAATTGCATTCCGATATCTCCGGAGAACTCCTCTACAATTTTAAGCATTTGTTCCAGCTGGTTTCTGGTAGCAGCCATCAGTTTAAGATTATCCATGTATAGAAGATGATTCACTCTGACTACCTCTTCGTTGTTATTTCTAACACCAAAGCCGTATCTGGTCGAGTTCAAAGGGCGTGATAGTGGGTTAATTGCAAGGCAGAACCACAATGGGCTAAGTGAATCGCCCTGAAATATTTCCCTTCATATCGGAATGGTGTCGCTGGATGGCACTTGCAATTGGATCCTTGTTCTCCAGGTTGACATGATGCGTTCTAAAAAGGAAACAAAATTATTATCGACCCTATACATTCTCAATATAGTTTTGAACCACTCATGTGGCAGCGAGTCGAAGGCCTTCTTATAATCCACGTAGGCAGCACAGAGGTTTCTTCGGTTGGCACAGGCTTGGTTACATATGACAAAGTCAACAATCAATTGTTCCTTGCATCCCATTGCTCTCCTCGTGCATCTTTTCTGTTGAGTTGCAATGATGTTATTTTGCTCACAATGTGCATAGATGCGTTGAGTCAAGCAGGAGGTGATCACCTTATACAGTGTGGGTAGGCAGGTGATTGGCCTATACTTAGCTGGGTCATATGTGTTATGTTGGTCCTTTGGTAGGAGGTACGTAATACCTTCGGTCAAGAACAATAGCCTTTTTGCTGGGTTAAGGAAAACATCATTAATAAGATTAGCCAGCTGACGGTGCATACACCAGAACTTTTTAAGCCAATAGTTTTGGATCCCGTCGAGACCTGGAGCTTTCCAGTTATGGGATTCCTTGATTATTCTTGAAATTTCCTCGGTGGTACACGGCTCAAGCTGCATCTGGCTGTAATCTTGGCAGATTTGGTGTTCTTCATTGATCCAGCCAGCTGCGATGTTACAATCGGCTGGTGTGGAAAGTTGGTTTCCCCAGAACTCTTCTACCTGCTCTCTATTGGGATATCTATTATCTGCTATATTAGGTGGAGAGTTTAGCTTACGGTAAAAAGTCTTTTCTGGCCGTTGGAAGAGCGCATTGTCTCGTTTTCGGTTATTGCTGGTCTTGTACCTCTTTAGCCGTCCTGCAATAACAGAGAGCTTCTGTTTCAGCGAGTCAAGGCATTGCTGAGCAGTAACATTCGCTGGATCTTGTTGCGAATGATATCGGACACGATTCATGATTTCTTCAACTCTCCTTTGCAGTCGACTAGTTCTTGTGCCCCTGATGTACTCCGTCAGCTGTCCTATATCTACTCGAAGATTTTCAATTTTCTTGTTTAGGCGTCTTTCCCATGGTGGTATGTTGGGTTCTGTCCTTGCTGATCGACGCTCTGTTGTGACTTTAATTTCCAGAGCTCTAGCTATAGCAGTCGCGGCACAGTAGATGGTCATATGTAAGGACTCCAGAGTGTAGGCATCTGAAACATAAGCTGGTAAAATCCGATTGTTCATGATGTCTAACATGGCACCCAGTTTTTTGGATAAATTAATTTTTGGCAGTGCCGGTCTTCTTAACGGATTGCTTCCATCATACTCCAACACCGCAGCACTCATTTCCGTTGACAATTTCTGATAAAAGAGTTCAATGTTGTCCTGTTGGGCTTCGTCATTTAGCTGTTCCTGTTGTTCTTGAAGCTCAGGTTCCGGTTGTGGCTCAGGTTCAGCAATCGGATTGTTGTTATTGTCAGTGACTCTGATCTCACGTTCAATTTCCTCTTTGATGCTATTAAGCCGAGCTTCAGGAATTAGGCTGTTTCGGAGAATAACTCTATATTGGTCAGCTATTCTCTGCTGGGACACTTGCATGTGTGGGTACTCCCTGCAAAATTCGGCATGTAGTTGTTGTCTGTAGCCGATTATTATTATTATAGACTTACAAGCCAAACGGCTTCACACTCCCTCCAGGGATTATTCACTCATACCAGGTATGCAAAGACACCAAAAGTATGAAGCTCTGTGGGGACCCTTTCCATGTTATCGGGTCCTAGGTGGCGTGGTCTTCTGCACTTCCTACAAACTTTCGGACGGTTCGCGCGGTTGCAAGGAGAACCGCTTTCTGAATCGGTTTATACAGATGTTCACTAAGGCCCAGTCCCTTGATGTTCTGCAGGAGGCTCTTTGGTATCACTCCAGTTGTTGACAGTATTATAGGAATCGTGTGGACGCTGTTCATTGCCCACTGTCTGCGGATTTTCACCTCCAGATCTCTGTATTTGGCGATCTTCTCGTTGTACTTTGACCTAAGGTTGTTGTTGTTCGGCACAGCGATGTCGATTAGTGTAGTTCGCCTGGAAATTTTATCTGTTAGTATAATCTCTGGCCTGTTATGAGCAACTGTTTGATCTGTTAGGACCGTTCGATCCCAGTATAACTTGAACTCGTTGTTTTCAAGAATAGGCTCTGGATTATATTTGTAGTAAGGCACCTTTCCTACCTGCAATAGTTTTAACTTATCTGCTAACTCTTGGTGTAGTATCTTAGCGGCTGAATCGTGTCTTTCCTTATACTCGGTTGCGGCAAACGCTTGGCATCCTCCAGTTACGTGCTGGATCGTCTCTGATGTTCGACAGCCATATCTACATTGGTCACTCTCTATTGAGGGATCTTTGATAATGAATTTCCGATAGTTCTTCGTCGGAATAACCTGGTCTTGGATAGCTAACAAGAAGCCCTCCGTTTCCGAAAACATCTGTCCTGAAATCAACCAGTAGTTCGACGCTAAGTTGTCGACATTGTCCTGGTTGACCTCATTTGGATGCCGTCCATGAAGTGGTTTCTGTAGCCAAGCTTGTAACTTCTCTTGGTCTTGGTTATTATTATTATTATTATTATCAGATTTACAAGCCAAATGGCTTCGCACTCCATCCAGGGATTATTGGCTTATACCAGGTTACAAAGACGCCAAAAGTATGAAGCTCTGTCGGAACCCTTTCCATGTTATCGGGTCCTAGGTGGCGTTGTCTTCTGTACTTCCTACAAACTTTGGGATGGTCTGCGCGGTTGCAAGGAGAACTGCTTTCTGAATCAGTTTATACAAATGTTCACTAAGACCCACTCCCTTTATGTTCTGCAGGAGGTTCTTTGGTACCACTCCAGTTGTTGGTAATATTATGGGAATTGCACCTCCAGATCTGTATTTGGCGATCTTCTCGTTGCATTTTGGTCTTAGATTATTGTTGTTAGGTACAGCAATGTCAATTGGTCTAGTTCGCCTAGAAAGTTTATCTGTTAGTATAATATCTGGCCTATTATAAGCAACTGCCTGATCCGTTAAAACTGTTCGATCCCAATGTAACTTGAACTCGTTGTTTTCAAGAATGGGGTCTGGATTGTATTTGTATATATTATTATGTTTATTGTATTATTATTATAATTAATTATTATTATACATAAAATTATATACATAAAAATAAATTTAAATTGTCTATCTGTCTGTACGGGTTCATCTTCGAAACGTCTTAACAGATCTTGATGAAACTTTACAATTATGAAGACGAAGTTGTCATGAGTGATATAGAGTATTTTTTATGCTTATCTATCTGTACGGACTATTATTTGAACCTGCTGGACCGATGTGAATGAAACTTTACAGACGTGAATAGGAGGTTAATGAAAGTAATATGGACAGTTTTCTTCTGTTTGTCTGTCTGTACGGGCTAACCTTTGAAACAGGTGAGCCTATTTCGATGAAACTTTTCGGACATGAAGAGGAGGTTGTCGAATGTGACATAGGCTGTTTTTTCTATGTCTGTACGGGCTAATCTTCGAAACTGCTGAATGAAACTTTACAAACATAAAGAGGATGTTGTCAAGGAGTGCTATTGAATTTGCTTTATTCATATAGTTACCATAGGTAATATTTAGAGAGGGCTTTAGACGCTCGAAGAAAAATATCATTTTTGCGACTCCTGTTATAGATATAAATGTAATTCTTTTTGGGCTATATTAAAAGGCTATTAAAGCATATGAAAAAACTTTTTTTATCGATTTTCTGTTTTATAAAAAAATTGTACTGTAACATGTAGTGTCAAGAAATGATAAGTCGCTGTGATTAGGAGTTTAGCTGTGCTAGTTCATCTCAAACAAAAAATACAAAATAGTTTCATAATCAGTATACTTGTGGCTATCCACAGGTGTAAAATTATAAGTTTTTGTGCAAAAATAACGAAGTAGCGAATGTTTAAACAAACAATTGCAAAAACGGTAGTCTTTTTTTATATATTTCATACCGAGAAAAATAGTAAATATGAATCTTTTGCTTTAGTTTTACTATGAGACATAGCCATACATATCTAAAATAGGAGGTAAAAATTTGAAAATCAGTCGAATGGTTTTTCAAAATTTCCTAACACAGCAGGCAGAAACGTAATTTGGAGAAAAACGCGTTTGTTTACAAAAAATCGTCAATGCCTTCAGGCTCTTTGTACACCTTATATTCTTGTTATCTAGTAACTTTTTGCTGGATTCTGGACTTTCTGGAAGCTTCAGACCTGCGGCCATTCAGTAAAGGTCAAGGCCTCACATGCATGCAAGAATCGGAGCAAGCAAACACTAAATCGAGCGTTCGGAAACTCATTCAATAATGCTCTCAAACATATAGGACTGCTTAGATCTTTGCGAAATTTTCTGAAACCATTCTTGGATATTCGTACTTTTTAGAAATGTATTTTATTGAATTAAAATACATTTCTAAAAATTTTTGTAAATTAATAGTGAAATGCCCCCTTAATTCCTTAAAGCATTTCGGAAAGAATATTAACACCATTTGTGTGCTCTATTTTTGTAGGCATACTCTAAGGAAGTTTGAAATACTCTATATACTTAAATATAAAGAACTTAAAGTGTTGACTTTTTCTTCTTCTTTAGTCATCTTGTCCCCATTATTAAGCATAGGCCTCCTTAATTCCCTTCGTCTCATAAACAGCCTATTACTATTAACTACTTCAAAGTTAATTATTCATCCATTTTAAGTAATAAACGTAGTGTTTAAATAAAGTTAAGGTCGGTTATTTCAAATTATATTTTGATCTCAAATATTGTCACAATGGACACGATTTAAAATCCAGCACTCTGATCTCAGAAACTTAAGTAGCTTGAAAAAAAAGTTTGATCTAATTTTTTTTTGTTTTTTCAAATAAATATCTATTTAATACAGCGAACATTAGTACAGAATTTTGTTCTTTTATTGATAGAGCATAATACTTGAACGCCTTATATGCCGTATCATTTTTGAAATGCTATTCAACACAAGACATGTACTACCAACATTTCTTTGGCCAAAATAATCTTTCCAAGTCGATTGACTATTTTTCTCGTTATTGAGATTTTATTCGATGATTCTTGCCAACGTTGTAAGACATTAAAGAGAATTTATTTCACTGCCTTGTAGTCTTGATCTAATCGCAGGTATGATTTACGTGATCAAAATCGCAATGGAGTCTTTAATGACTTCGTGTAGATTTAATATCGAGAATAATGCATGATTCATAAAAATGAAAGTCTCGACCTTCTCATTATGTTTTTGCTGAACACCATAAAGTTCTATATCCAGTTTTGCAATACAATGGAATTGAGATTTCAGTCTTACTCTCGATTGCATGGAAGCGGATGCCCGAAAAAGCGCATAAAAGGGACCCTTTTAGTAGCCGTTATCGTGGGTTTAGTGTAAGAAACAACACTCGAATGCTAGCAAGCTCCCTGCTGCTGCATAGGTCCCCACCAGGGATGCGTTGTCGTCTTCGTACGTTTTCTCGATCCCGCCTTCTGCATTTATGATAACGGTATTCGTGAAAATCTACAACTTTCTTGCTACTGAAATCGAAACTTGTGTCCAAGGCAGCCCATAGCCAGCCGATATGCTGCGCGGCCTTTACTTGCGGCCTCAGACTCGTAAGTATAAATCGAGCTTGTTGATAACGTGTTACGACGATCAATTTCTTCTAATTCTGTACGTCCCGTGTGTGAGTTCTCCCTACCAGGAGAATGCTTTTCGAAGATTTTGATCAAATCTCGAACTGAGGTACTGGATACTTCAGAAGAAGCATCAAGCTTTTTTTGTATGGGAGCTGAATCAAGTCAGGCGCAATCCCCAAGGAATTGCAAAGGTCCTACCAAAGCCACCTTGCAGTTGCAAGAATTGCTGCCCGCCTTATTTGACTTGGGAAATGAAGCGGGAGTTTTGGGATTGGGTTTGCTCGCGAAAGATTAACTCATTTTTCTCTTTTTCGCAGAAACAAATTTGCAAAAAATATCTAAGCACGGTGAACTTTTTCTATATATGTTTGTATCTGTGCTATGCTTAATCGGATATGATTAAGTTTGGGCAACAAGTTTAATAATAAAGTTCAAGGAGGGCTAACTTTGAAATAAGTTAGTAGAAAAATGGCAGGTTCTGAATATGATGTTTTCTTTTATTCTTTCTTGAGTGCTACGTCCCGTTTGTTTCTTCGTTGGTGTCTTCTAAACTTGCGAAAAGCTAAAAAGTCTTTCGTCGTGGTCTAGAATTCGTCGATACGGATTGTTGAGTGGATTTTAAAATCATGTCATCTGTCCTCATTTCCTCGTTCCGTAGTATTTCACGGTCTGGCGTGTATAAACGGACGGGCGTGAAGTACTCGCGTTGACGCATTCGAAAATTTAGATCTGAATAGGCGATCTTTATAAAACAGAAGAGTGGTAACTGTGGTTCCTCCTCTGCCTCAGAGTCCTCTCTAATACCAGAATTTGCCACCGCCTAACAAACAAGGTTTCCTGGTCTTTCTATGCGCAAACTTCTTAGATCTGCTATGCTTAACCGAATTTCTTTCTTTGAATTTTTGATCGTCTAATAAAGACAACCAAAGACCCTGAGCTCTTCTTCAGCGGTCGTTATAGAGCGGCCTCCCACGTTGCACTAGCGTATACAGCTTAGCGATCCTCTTGATGCTGAAAGGGCCGATTCAGGATAACGTCTAAAACTTTTATTCCCTAATCACGTATTGATCGTTGACTCGAATTCTCCTGGCGAGGAAATTACCGAAATTACCGAAGCGATCGCCTTCGGATTGAAAATGCCCCGTACCTTTCTCTACCGTAACGCAAGAGGTACATTGACTCGTAATATTCGGATTTTCCGACACTTGTCTAGAACCTTGAGATCTGTGTTGCTTGAATGAACATCAGCAGCTGCTAAATTTGTAGCGTCTGTCGTTTCTAGTGTAGAATCAGGAAGTCACATCTAGTGCCTTACTAAGGCCGTTCTCTGATCTCAACATCTAACCAATCAGAGCGTTCCAAGTTAGACAAAACTACTTTATCGTCGCTTTGAAACTTCAGTATGATTTTGGTTATGTTTTTGACAAGTGGTTTCCTAACCTCATGTTTTCTAATATCTCCATTTTCTATTTTTACAACATTATAGATATAAATATAGATGTGGATGTGGATGTGGATGGGGATGAGGATGTGGATGTGGGTGTGGAATTGGATGTGGATGAGGATGCTGATGGTGATGCGGATGATGATGCGGATGCTAATGCTGATGCGTATACTGATGCTGATGCTGATACTGATGTTGATGATGCGGACGATGATGCTGATGCGTATGCTGATGCTGATGCTGATGCTAATGCTGATGCTGATGCTGATGCTGATGCTGATGCTGATGCTGATACTGATGCGGATGCTGATGCGGTTGCTGATGCGGATACTTATTCGGATGCTGATGCGAATGCCGATGCGAATGTAGATGTCAATGTAGATATAGATATAAAGCTAGATGTAGACATAGATGTAGACATAGACATAGACATAAGGCGTTTTGCCGCGAGGCACCCTTAACTCAACGGAACACAATTTTTCGTGTCTGATACGTTGTCGCGACTTTACCGGAACAAAATTTCGTCAAAATGTACGTCAACGGTAGGTGACAACCGTGTTGAGTAGGACGTTCAAGTTAATCGGTATGCATATTAGCCTCAAAAACTGTTATCAAATTTGCGCGTACAGTGAAAGTACAGAATGGTTTCGGAAATGAAAAATAGGGATTTATTAGAAATCACCATCAATCACAAAGGGATAGACATCACAGCTGTGGTGACAATAGAGGAAGCTGACATTCTAATGAATAGTTAGTTTCTTTACAAAAGTCAACCTAAAAACCAAACAGTCGGAACTGTATTTTACGTGTAGGTAATAATCGTATTGTATTATAGATGAAGCAGCAGCTATAAAATATACGCAAGCTCTATTAGCACAGCAAGAAAAAGGAAGTAAGCTTCAGATGAGTAGTGATCAAGAAGTTGCTTGATGTTCTAAAAAAAAGACTGATTTATGAGAACTGTTTTTACAATTGATAACACAGCACAATTGTAAATTTAATGATAAAAAAAACATTGAAAAACTCCTTTTGGCAAAAAATAGCTGAAAAAATTAAGGAAAAAGATTATGATATACCGGAAGGTCGATAGAATGCTGAAAAATGTCGTCAAAAATTTGTTAACTTACAACGAGATTATCTAAACTATATGAAACACATGAAAACAACTGGTGTGGAAAAGACAGATCCTCCAGCATATTTCCATGAAATGAATGCTATTTTAGGTGATAAGAATAAAGTTAATCCTTCATATTTGGAGGGTTTCTTGGTCACAAGAAGCCCTAGTGCAGATTTAATATTGCTAAGGCATCAAGGTGCTCAAGTTCTTCATCCACTAAAACATCTATTCAAACATCACCCGTAACTAATAAACAGAAGGAAGTAAAAATAGATTTGTGTTACGTTATCAAATTTACATAAGGTTTCTAATGTATGACATATTTTAGATTCAGTTCTTCTTATGCTTCTGTTCGCCCTACACAAATTTTAATAAAGCAATTGACTTATTCAAAAAGCAACATGAACAGCTCCGAAGAGATAAAGAAAAACACACTTAAGATCTTTGAAAAGACCATTGAAGTACAAAATGATCAGAGGGAAAGACTTCTACAATTTCTGTTGAAGGGTGAAAGCAGCTCCTCTGATGAATCGGATAACTAACTAAACAAGAAAAATTAAGCGACTTTTACCAGAAGTTTTTTCCATTTTTGAATTAGTTGTATAGTTTTTAGAATGTGTTGTAATTAGTTTTATAATAAAAGCAGTTTATTACTGAAAAAGTTTATTTTCACATTAAACTCGTTCAAGTAACATGTAAGTTCGTTAAACAAAAAAATGATCAAAGAACATTAAATCTATAGAAGATATAGATCGAACCGGAACAAATTATGTATTTTAAACAAATAACGTTTCTTATCTGCTATTCAGTAAAACAACTATCAGTCCCAGAACAAAAAAGTTTTGTCAATTTAGCTTAACCGTTGCAGTTCCGCGGAAGAGAGGTACAAAAGAAGAAAGATATATTATAGAAAAAGATGGAAATGACAACCACCGGTAGGTCAACGGTACCTCGTGGCAAAACACCTATAGACATAGACATAGGCACAGGCATAGGCACAGGCACAGGCATAGGCACAGGCATAGGCATAGGCATAGGCATAGGCATAGGCATAGGCATAGGCACAGGCACAGGCATATGCATAGGCACAGGCATAGGCATAGGCACAGGCACAGGCATAGGCACATGCATAGGCACAGGCATAGGCACAGGCATAGGCACAGGCACAGGCATAGGCACAGGCATAGGCACAGGCATAGGCACAGGCATAGGCACAGGCATAGGCACAGGCATAGGCACAGGCATAGGCACAGGCATAGGCACAGGCATAGGCACAGGCATAGGCACAGGCATAGGCACAGGCATAGGCACAGGCATAGGCACAGGCATAGGCACAGGCATAGGCACAGGCATAGGCACAGGCATAGGCACAGGCATAGGCACAGGCATAGGCACAGGCATAGGCACAGGCATAGGCACAGGCATAGGCACAGGCATAGGCACAGGCATAGGCACAGGCATAGGCACAGGCATAGGCACAGGCATAGGCACAGGCACAGGCACAGGCACAGGCACAGGCACAGGCACAGGCACAGGCACAGGCACAGGCATAGGCTCAGGCATAGGCTCAGGCATAGGCACAGGCACAGGCACAGGCATAGGCACAGGCACAGGCATAGGCACAGGCATAGGCACAGGCATAGGCACAGGCATAGGCATAGGCACAGGCATAGGCACAGGCACAGGCATAGGCACAGCCACAGGCATAGGCACAGGCATAGGCACAGGCATAGGCACAGGCATAGGCACAGGCATAGGCACAGGCATAGGCACAGGCATAGGCACAGGCATAGGCACAGGCATAGGCACAGGCATAGGCACAGGCATAGGCACAGGCATAGGCACAGGCATAGGCACAGGCATAGGCACAGGCATAGGCACAGGCATAGGCACAGGCACAGGCATAGGCACAGGCATAGGCACAGGCATAGGCACAGGCATAGGCATAGGCATAGGCACAGGCATAGGCACAGGCATAGGCACAGGCATAGGCACAGGCATAGGCACAGGCATAGGCACAGGCATAGGCACAGGCATAGGCACAGGCATAGGCACAGGCATAGGCACAGGCATAGGCACAGGCATAGGCACAGGCATAGGCACAGGCATAGGCACAGGCATAGGCACAGGCATAGGCACAGGCATAGGCACAGGCATAGGCACAGGCATAGGCACAGGCATAGGCACAGGCATAGGCACAGGCATAGGCACAGGCATAGGCATAGGCACAGGCACGGACACGGACACAGACAGACATCGGGAAATAATTCAATCTATATATCGAGAACTATATATAGAAAGATTTTGAAAATTTGAGAGTTTACTAACGTCGATGGGGGCAATCTGCCTAAAATATTTTGAAATTTAAGCACTTTCTATTATACCGGAAGTAGGTGTCATTTTGCTTATTTTAAATGGAACATCCTATATATTATTCCATTTTTTGATTATACGCAAGATTCTAGGCAAATTTTATGTATTATATTCTATACCTAAGACTAAGCGTTTTTTACATATTTAGGTTTTTATGTCAAAAATAACATTTGTAGGCCCTAAAATAATTATCAATTTTTTCCTATAAGGAAGCCTTCTTTATTTAATTTGGGTTATATGGCAACATATCATTCAAAATTCATCCAAGAATACATCCGTTTGTTCCTTTGGTTTCTTGTAGAAAATTGCAAACGTTTCACCCAAATCTCATTTGGCATCGTCTGTACTTGCTAGTTAGGGCTGAATTCAGGGAAGTTTAAGGTACAGCGTGCTTTACACGCAGTCTTAGATTGTACCTATTGCTTGGCGTAGGCTCCACCCCCTCTTCGATATTAGAAGTAGCAGAATTTACTTTCTGCTAGCCTTACAGATATTATTCTGTTGGTTTGTCCTATGTATGTTTTACTATAGGTGCCGCATGTCATCCTATATACGCCTTGATTTTCCAGAATGATTTTGACTTTGAGGTTTCTTAGAGGTACACCAATTGTTTTGTGTGGTTGCTGTGTTAATAGTTGGTGCTTTGTAGCCATTTTGTTTGAGAACTTTTTTATGTGCTGAGTTATTTTTATTTTTCTTGACTGTCATTTAAGCGAGTCTTGAGATTAAGGTATTGGCTACGTCCTGTAAATGTGAGGGGTGATGGTAAGAATCGGTATTGAGATATCGGTGAGTGTAAGTTGGTTTTCGGTATACTGTATATATTGTTGTAGAATTCTATCTACAAGAACCTAAAAAAATCATAAAAATAAAATAAACGTATAAAAACGATTGAAATTCCGAGAAATAAACTGCACGTTGTCGGCGGTAACGGCGCATAGACACCAACACAGACAGCGGCGCAGACATAAAGCTTTGGCGGACCGCGCTGATTGGTTCCTTTCGGAAGACCGGACGGAGTGCCCAGAAAGGATAAATAGCACCCGATGTCGCGATTCGTAAGCATTATGGATTAGTCTGGCACTTGCACCACGTCAGAGAAAGGCACGGGCAATCTTCAATAGGTGGACCACTCGCCAGTAACCTCGCAAGAGATTATTGTCAGTTTCCCTTCCAGAAGAAAAAATTAAACGGTTCAACAAGCGAGTAGGAAGTTTTAAATTTCCTAGAGGTTTTCCTAGAGCGCCCCTTCGGCATCAAGAGGATCACTAAGCTGTTTACGCTAGTGCAACGAGGGAGGCCGTCCTGCTTACGACAACTTAAGAAGAGAGGTTCTTGGTTGTTCTAATAAGATGATCAAGAATTCGATTCAAGAAAGAAGATTAAGAAGATTGCGGTACTAGAAAGGCCAGGAACCTTGTCTGTTAGGCGGAAATTCGTTAGAGGCGAACTCTAGTAGCTGATATGAGTGCTGGAGGAGGAACCTCAAAGTAAAGTCTTCAGCTAAATAAAAACCGTGAAACACAAATTTTAGTAAAATTCCAGCGCCGTCGAAAAAAAAAATAAGCTAGTCTAAAAATGTTTCCACGCCGATTTTTTTTTATTCTTGCGGAAACTGTTTGAAATTAATATACAGAGTATTCACGCGCCTACTTCTACGAATATAATAATTTTCGGAAATTAAATTGCGTAAAGGAATCCTGATAGTGACATCGTTTAAAACAAAAACAAAAATTTTCGAAAAAATTTAAATTCGAAAATTTTATTAAGAGTCCCAACACTACATTTTAATTTCGACACAAAAACTTAAGAGTCCCAATCTTAAAGACTTTTACGGCAAAAAAAATTTATAAGAGCTCATGTCTAATAAAAAGCAAATTAAAGTAAATATTGGCCAAATTCTCATTCAACCCCAATTCCATATACTTAATTTTTCTCATATATTAAGTATATTTAAGCCCAGCCCTCCGTGATTTTTGTATTTTTATACAGAACATTCCTATTTAAGAGGAAAAATAATTTATTTAAATATGTCCAATACCTTCTCTCACAGTTCCTTCCGGTCTGATGAGGCGGGTGGCATTTCAAGCTATCCGGGTGGTTTTGGTCGGACCTCCGCGGCCCCTCGTGGTCTCGTGCCAGACCTAACAAGATTCTATACTCATAATGAATCTGACATGACCCGAATAAATCAAAATGCTCAATTATATCCCAACACTTCAATTTCCCCAATGGAACAATTTTTAAATGACATTCAAGCTTCACTTCAAAGTGGGGACCACGTAATGCAAGGACAAACGCATACCAAAAATAACCAATTTCCTGATACGCAAGTCACTTACAGCTTGTATACGTCGTTCGCATTCGATCGAAACGTACCTCGTGGCGTTCTCGAGGAAAATCCGATCTCCACAAATAATTTTCCTGAAACGACAGACGCGAAAATACGACAATATATATATATATATATATATATATATATATATATATATATATATATATATATATATATATATATATATACAGTGCCTTCATTTCAAAACGAACCATCCTCAAATGATTACCCTATAGTGTGATACATCATTTTAAAGGACGTACGATCTGCTATCCAACGATGTCAAAAAAAATTAAGTTAATAGACGTTATAGGCAATTAGGATGCAAAAATGTGTGTTAAATATAAGCAGTTTATTCAGTTTTATTCAGTTGAAAAAAATTATTTTATTAAATGTTCAAAATGTGCGCCGTTATTAGCGAGACAATAAAAAAGCCTATTTTGAAATTCCCCACGAACATTGGCAAGGGTTTCTCTGCTAATTCCTCTACATTCCCGAACAATTCGATCTTTTAAATCGTCAATATTTTCAGGTGGGGTTTTATAAACCTTGCTTTTTAAATACCCCCAAAGAAAAAAGTCTAGAGGGGTTAGGTCTGGAGACCGTGCTGGCCATTCAATTGCACCACGTCTGCCAATCCACGTCCCTGGAAAATGTTCATCAAGCCACTCTCGAATTGCCAAAGCGTAGTGCGGGGGAGCTCCATCTTGCTGGAAATGCAAATTATTTTCATTTAGTACCATAACAGCATTTTCATCCACTTGATTTTCTAAAGATTGCACAATGGCAGGGTATATTGTGTTTTCTAAAAGGTTTAAATAAATTTGCCCAGTTAAATTATCTTCCAAAAAAAATGGCCCGATGATTTCATTGCCATAAATTCCTGCCCACGCGTTAATTTTTTCGGGATATTGAGTATGCCCTTCTCGGAAAAGGTGCGGATTTTCATTATCCCAGTATCTGCAGTTATGTCTGTTAACCAGTCCATTTAGAAAAAAAGTTGATTCATCACTAAAGCAGATATTCTTAGGTAAATGGGGGTCTTCGTCAATTCGTTGGCACATTAATTCGCAAAGTTGAATTCTCCTATCAAAATCGTCTTCTCCGAGTTCTTGAAGAATTTGAATTTTGTAGGGAAAAAACTTATTTTGTTTTAAAACTTTATGCACAGAGCCAGCAGAAATGTTGGTTAAATCTGCGACCTTTGAGATGGATAAAGTTGGATCTATTGCAAACTGTCCTAGTACCTCGATTTGGCATGCTTCATCTACAACCCTTTTCTCAATAGATTTTTTATTACAAACGGATTCCGTTTCTTCAAACTTTCGTACCAATTCGAGTACATATTTATGGCCCACGTTTTTGTCTTGATGCCTCTCGTTAAATGCTCTGGCGGTTCTACGAGCGCACCGATCTTCAGCTCCATAGAGAAAAATTATTTCTATTCTTTCGGCTAGCGTATACACCATTTATATTCACGTTTCAACTAGGCGTCACAATGACAATTTTAACAATAATAAACAACTGGTGTTTAAAGACCTTAAAAATTTTATTTATTGCAGTGATTTCTTGTACCTATCAGGTACCGCAAAAAATATCATTGAAATAAATACACTAGATTGATTAGACTGCAATGAATTTTGCGATGAATTTTAAAACAGGCTTAGTTTTTTTCTCGCAAATATTTTAACTGTTTATTATTTTAAAAAAATATTTATTTTAAATTTAAAATAATATTTTACTCTATGAAGTAGCCATTTGACATAATAAAGTTTAATGTGATAAGGTGTCTATTATTACCACACATCTTTTCTTACTATTCGCTTGTACATCAACAGATTTTGTTTTTTTTTATTGGCTAAATAGGAGATAGTATGCCCTTTAAAATGATGTATCACACTATAGGGTAATCATTTGACATACTAAAGTTCGAGGCCGATATATTATGCATTATTACAAGACATTTTTGCACACTGTTCGCTTGTACGTCAACCGATTTAATTTTTTTTATACGGTTGGATAGACAATTTTATGCTGCTTACAATGATGTGTCACAAGGTGGGGGTTCCTATTTGACATATCAAAGTGAGGTTAGCTGGAGGTGAGGAGGTGATTGACAGACTTTTAACAAATGCAAAATTAAACTTCCCCCTGTATATCTAAATTGACGTGTTTTTTCTTTTTTTTAAATTTTTCTATTTAACAAAGTTATTAAGGATGGTTCGTTTTGAAATGAAGGCACTGTATATATATATTCAATAGTAAAATTTTACACTCAAAACCCCTGTCCCTTATCTTAATTCTACTCAAGTTACTGAATTAGATTACTTTAAATATTTAAAAAATCATTTCATGGTGGAATATCCTTTATTTGATGCATAGTCTTTGTTTAGAACTTTTATTCTGAGCATATACAACAGACTGTTACAAACGTCCGTGTTTTCACACAAGAATAACCTTGTTGTGTTTTGCCATAGAGACAAGATTTTGAGGGCAATCTTAGACCTGTAATAGCATATTATGCAAAATAATTACTTGAAAAATATCTACCCAACTATCTGGCCATACATCACCTTATCTTAAACAATTTATCACAGAGTAGTGATATCAACAAACTCGATAGTCAAATTTTTTAATATATGATTTGTAAAAAATTATTTAGAACATTTATAAAAGAAATATTTAACAAAAAACTAATATCGGGTTTCTGCATAAAAAATTGATTATTTCGATGCTTACCGACTAGTTATAGATTTACCTAAAATATACAATAGCTTGAATTTATTAATAAATTAAAGATGGTAATAAGTATTTACATGAAGGCTGTTTTTAAAATTATAGTTTATTGTACGATTCATGTAGATTTTCTAACGCTAAAAAATTGGATATTTGCATACAATGCTTATCGGTTACAACTTGCTAATAAATACGGAATAATGAAAATGTATTTTCAGCAATATCGAAACAGAACTTCTCGATATGGCATTACAAATATTTTAAGAAACACCAATTTTTATTGTACTCGAGTTGATATTCTTGATACAGTGACGTAGACAAAATGGGTAAATTCATTTAACTTTCTACTTTATTTATTCAAATTATTTAAGTTAAATTAAGTGCATCGACCCCGTTCGGGAGATTTGTAATAAAATTATATAATGCCTCACATATAAACATTACTCATTTTTATATAAAAATTTTCGTTCAAATGTGCAAAATTTTTACCTAGAGATTTCACGAGAACAAAATAAAAATTTTCAAATAAAATTAGACAAAATTTGCACTAGTTTTTCACTCGCTTAAACAAATTTGCTCTTGTAAGATAAGATTATTATCAGCTTAAAGGATTTTCTTAACGGATTTTTAAATTTGTATACAGGTTCACCGATTACTCCTAGATAGATGATCAGATTTGAATAAATGAAATAAAGTCGGATTATTCCATAGAAATTTATTTAAATGGCACAGAATAATTCAATATGATGAATCCATTTAAGAGTTTTTAAAATTGTAATATGAGGAATCAGCAATTACATTTTCAAAGTTAATAATTGCGGACAGAACGTTAAGAAACAAAAATTGTATCTTCAATTTCGACCAAAATTCATATGTTGAGGACTACAAAAAACAAAGTTTTAGATTGCAAATCTTATTACAAAGAATATTTTAATAGTTTTTAATGCAAATTCACTCTGGCGGATTAAAATTTTAATTTGATTTTCACCACTGATTTCCATAGATTTTGATAATTGAAAAAGTAGCCGAGCAGTTACGATGATATATTGGCAACATCATATTTTAAGGATAGCCCACAATAAATGTAAATTTTGAATAGAGGTCTGAAAATAGTACCTAGATATTGAATTCTAATAACAGATAACGTAAAATATAGGGCGGATTCAGGCGCATTCACGAAACCATTCAGCGTGACGAATTATAAAAATAGAAGAAATTGTAAGTTTGGGCTAGGTGACTTGAATGATATATGACAGACTATCTCGGGAAAAATGACAAAAATACACTACTAAACGATAAAAAATACTACAGTTTTGCCTTTAAGAGGCACAATATTAAGAATGCGAATATTCAGCAACTCTCTACCTAAATGTTTCAAAAACCAAATTTATCATTCTAGTTCATTGCGAATATTTCTTTTCTGATAGAATCCGTCACTAAAATCAGTTATGGAAATTAGATCTCGAATTGTGCCAGGGAGAACTAAGTTTATTAAGCCCAACTCAAATGACCCTTGTTTCGCTGCTGGATTAACTGCTTGATGTCGCTACCGGGTTCAAAATGAGCTGTAATACTAGGCATTGTGAGTTCCACTGTAATGTTGACAGCATACTTATACTTTGTTAGGCTGGCTTTGTAGATGGTTGAGATATGGGCAATGTAACAGTTTAGAAATTTACTATCATTTTAAGAAATTTAAAATACTTAATTATACATTTTATAAACTTGTAAGATACTGTTAATTCCTTAAAAATTGGCTTAAAAAAAGTATCAACAAAATATCATTCCTTGTTAGGAATCTTCGGAGCTAATCAATCATGTGATAAAAAGAAATTTTCTCATTGATTACCATTGAAATCCACCAGATGAACCAGCATAAAAACTTGAACATGATCTATCACAGAATTTCAACATGTACCCATGCAACGCAGCCCGTACGGTTGCCATCAGAGCTCCCTGTAATCAATCCAGCAGGGAAACAAGAATCATATGAGCTGAACTTGATATTTTAAAAATCCATAATGGCGATTAATATCAGGCTTAAAAATTCTGTTCTGCTTTATTTCCATAAGGAGGATTATCAATTCAATATTTTCGGGATCGTAGATTACAATATTATAAATGTATTTTAATAATTTGAATTGGTGGATCGGGTATTTATTAGAACTCGAAATAATAAATCCAATATGTGAAGTCCTTGAGAAATCAACTTGCAAATAGCCTTCTGTTTTAATAAATTCTATACGTTATGTAACATAGTCAACAAATCTTTTTGGTATATATGAATAAAATTTTTATAAAAAAATTAAATTGACTTCTAAAAAAGTGGTTAACAGCCACATGGTAACAGTTAAAAATAAACAGCCCTCAGTCTCCGGCAAAATGAGGGTACTAAGAATCCCCAGAGTCAAAAATCAATTAAATATTAGGACATGGAATGTCTGTAGTTTATTTGAGGTTAGAAAATTAGCCAAAATCATTAAAGAAATGCCCCGTCTAAATGTAGCAATATTGGGAGTTGGTGAGATCCGATGGCCAAATTTAGGTTAGTATAGCACCGACAATGTGACATTTTATTACTCAGGTAACCAAGACGAACACCACAGACACGAAGTTGGAGTTATTGTTGATAAGGAAATTAATAAAAGTATCACAGACTTCGTACCATACTCGGATAGGACAATGTTGCTAAATAAAGAGGAAATGGCGGGAAGGAAAATGTCAGGAAATCGAAGGGTTGCAACAGAAATACGATACACTGGGAGAACCTCAAAAATAAAAGGAAGCCGCTGGAGTATATAGAACACTATCGCTACTACTTATGAATGACAACAATGAAGTCATAGTAGATGCGGAAAATAAAAACAACTAGTAGAAAGATTACGTGGAAGCCTTATTTGTGGATGACTCAAAACAGGAGCTCGAGTAGAGTCCTACAGGAGTAATACTGTCGGGACCACCAATAACAACGGATGAGATCAAAAAAGCGTTTAAAGAAGCTAAGAATAACAAGACTGCGGGACCTGACAGACTGCCAATTGAAATTGTAAAACTAATTGATAATGACAATATCGTGCTTCTACGAAAAATATTTAATGACATTTACAACACCGGATAGTTTCCCAAGAGCTGGCTGAGATCTGCTTTTATCTCTCTCCCCAAAAAGAGGCACGCTCGCAAATGTGAAGACCACCAACTTATAACCATTATGAATAACACTCTTAAGGTATTTCTAAAAGTTATCCATAACAGAATTTATTGAAAATGTAAACAAAACATAAGCCCTAGTGAATTTTGCTTTAGATGCGCAATGCAACATAAAAATCTCATGACCATCCTGAGAACAACAGATGTAGATGAAAAGGATTCTAAGATGTATAGAAAACCTGCATTGGCACCAGACAGTACACATAACCACTCAACAAATCACTTCGGATGATATTAGCATACGAAGAAGCGTACGACAAGGATGCGTGCTGTCACCAGTGTTCTTTAACCTATATTCCGAATCCATATTCAGTGAAGATCTTGAAGAACAATAGATGAGAATGAAAGTAAATGGAGTACCAATATGAAATATCAGGTACGCAGATGATACTGTCTTGATTGCAAAAAACATCGAAGAACTACAGAACATGTACAACAAAATAAATAAAAGCAGCAAGCATTATGGATTAAATATCAACGTCAAAAAAAACAGAGTTCATGATTATCAGTATAAAGAAGAACCCCTATACTAACGCTAAATTCGAGATAGATAGCCAACAAATAGGAAGAATAAACCAGTAGAAGTACTTAGACTGCATGCAAACTGGGACTCAGAGAAAGAAATCAGCTTCAGAATTGAGATGGCGAGAACAGCGTTTATAAAATATGAAAAAATATTAAGAAATAGAGATATACGGTTGTCACTACGCATACATTATGCAAAATATTACGTGTGGTGTGTACTACTGTATGGTCTTGTACTATGAAAGTAGATTTAATTTATAAAGTAAAATGTGGCCTGCAGACGCTTGTTAAAGGTACCTTAGACTAGTGAGGTGGAAAATGCGAACTACTGCAATTAATAAGGGAGGGCAAAATTGAAGGCAGACAGAAAACATGTGTTTTAGACGAGAAATTTATTTATTTATTTATATTTACATGTACATTACAGAACAATTTCCAAATACCACATAGATAATACAAAAATAATATTGCTAATACAGATATACGGCTACTCAGTAATCCTTTTCAATTGATACAAACTTACATAAAAAATATCTACATTTAAAAAGTGTTTATTATAAATTGTGGTTAAGTAATCGACGAAAGCTCTCGAACCATAATTTGTTCAGTGTACTGTTACAGCAAATAATTGACTCTGTCTAGTATGTCTGCTGGGCGCTCTAAAATTAAGCTGGCCAAGAAGTTTGTCACAATTTATCAAACTATTAACCAGCTTGTATAAAAAAATAATAGTTTCTTCTACGTATTTCTAAACTTGGGAGACCTACCAACAATAATCGAATTTCGTGCGATAAATTCTCATACTGGAATCGGTGTTTATATAGTAAGAATTTTTCTAATTTTCATTGCACTCTCTCAAGTCTATCTATGTGACACTGATATATAGGTGCCCAAATGATACAAGCATACTTTAAGATACTACGCACCAAACTGTTATAAAGTGTTTGGATAGCCCTTGTGTTTTCGATATGTCTCCAGTTTCTCTTTATAAAATCCAACATATTAAAACTCTTTAGTACAATATTGTCGATATGCATATTAAAACTTATTTCTTTATCGAAGATAACCCCGAGATCATTAAAAATGGCACACACTTCAAATCGAAATCATTTTTTATATGATAAGAATTTATCACTGGCCAAAAACATTTAAAAAATCTCATAACTTTACCTTTGTTTACATTGAGAGTTAAAAAATTATTATTACACCATCTGACTAGTAAATCTAGCTCTCTTGAATATAAACACGATCATCTAACAAGGAAACAATTGCAAATAATTTTAAATCGTCAGCATACAAAAGGCAACGACAAAATTTAAAAACATTTATAACATCATTAGTAAACAGTAAAAAAAAAATTGGACCTAAACGAGACCCCTGGTGGACTCCAGATAACACGAGGATCTCCCTTGATATTTCACCACACAATTTAACACACTGCGTACGCGAAGAGAGGCTATATATTTTAAATATGAATTACATAAACCGAGACACTCGAGCTTGTACACCATCAACTTGTGGCAAACATTATCAAAAGCTTTAGACAAATCCGTGTATACAGAGTACACTTGATATCCTGCGTCCACATCCAGAAACAAAATGTTATTCTGGGCCGATGTGAGTTTTAAAAGTTCTGAACTTCGCCAAAGAGAATACATGGGATTGCAATGGACAACCTCGTCTATCGAGCTGATGTCAGAAGAATTAACGGTACTGTGATATATACATATATATATATATATATATATATATATATATATATATATATATATATATATATATATATATGAAGCAAAATGCGAACAGTAAATGCAAACTTCTCTTCATCATATCCTTTCTGTGTTAGAGGTTGCACAGTTAGAATAAATTGTTATAAAACGCAATTTATCCCATTCCACCACCATCGAGATGATGGCCTACCTGTACCACCATACCGAGAAGAAAGTCAAAACTTACCCTCCCCGCCACAGTGATACGGCAGAGGTACATGTTTCGTCTCTACTAGACTCATCAGGGTACCGACATGCACCTGGCTGTGCAAAGGACAGATCGGAAGGAAGCATGCACATACTGAACGCGGCTTCTCCGACCTGCCGTCGGATGGCGTATATATGTTAATGCGGATTTCACGGTTTCCTCCGTGTGAGATGCAATAGCAGTGGATATATCCACATTATGCCGTTGTAGTGCTGAAATCACATTCAGCAAACATACAACTATATGCAGCTCCGCGTATGAATGAAGCAAAATGCGAACAGTAAATGCAAACTTCTCTTCATCATATCCTTTCTGTGTTAGAGGTTGCACAGTTAGAATAAATTGTGATAAAACGCAATTTATCCCATTCCACCACCATCGAGATGATGGCCTACCTGTACCACCATACCGAGAAGAAAGTCAAAACTTACCCTCCCCGCCACAGTGATACGGCAGAGGTACATGTTTCGTCTCTACTAGACTCATCAGGGTACCGACATGCACCTGGCTGTGCAAAGGACAGATCGGAAGGAAGCATGCACATACTGAACGCGGCTTCTCCGACCTCCCGTCGGATGGCGTATATATGTTAATGCGGATTTCACGGTTTCCTCCGTGTGAGATGCAATAGCAGTGGATATATCCACATTATGCCGTTGTAGTGCTGAAATCACATTCAGCAAACATACAACTATATGCAGCTCCGCGTATGAATGAAGCAAAATGCGAACAGTAAATGCAAACTTCTCTTCATCATATCCTTTCTGTGTTAGAGGTTGCACAGTTAGAATAAATTGTTATAAAACGCAATTTATCCCATTCCACCACCATCGAGATGATGGCCTACCTGTACCACCATACCGAGAAGAAAGTCAAAACTTACCCTCCCCGCCACAGTGATACGGCAGAGGTACATGTTTCGTCTCTACTAGACTCATCAGGGTACCGACATGCACCTGGCTGTGCAAAGGACAGATCGGAAGGAAGCATGCACATACTGAACGCGGCTTCTCCGACCTCCCGTCGGATGGCGTATATATGTTAATGCGGATTTCACGGTTTCCTCCGTGTGAGATGCAATAGCAGTGGATATATCCACATTATGCCGTTGTAGTGCTGAAATCACATTCAGCAAACATACAACTATATGCAGCTCCGCGTATGAATGAATCCTTCCGATCTGTCCTTTGCACAGCCAGGTGCATGTCGGTACCCTGATGAGTCTAGTAGAGACGAAACATGTACCTCTGCCGTATCACTGTGGCGGGGAGGGTAAGTTTTGACTTTCTTCTCGGTATGGTGGTACAGGTAGGCCATCATCTCGATGGTGGTGGAATGGGATAAATTGCGTTTTATAACAATTTATTCTAACTGTGCAACCTCTAACACAGAAAGGATATGATGAAGAGAAGTTTGCATTTACTATTCGCATTTTGCTTCATTCATACGCGGAGCTGCATATAGTTGTATGTTTGCTGAATGTGATTTCAGCACTACAACGGCATAATGTGGATATATCCACTGCTATTGCATCTCACACGGAGGAAACCGTGAAATCCGCATTAACATATATACGCCATCCGACGGGAGGTCGGAGAAGCCGCGTTCAGTATGTGCATGCTTCCTTCCGATCTGTCCTTTGCACAGCCAGGTGCATGTCGGTACCCTGATGAGTCTAGTAGAGACGAAACATGTACCTCTGCCGTATCACTGTGGCGGGGAGGGTAAGTTTTGACTTTCTTCTCGGTATGGTGGTACAGGTAGGCCATCATCTCGATGGTGGTGGAATGGGATAAATTGCGTTTTATAACAATTTATTCTAACTGTGCAACCTCTAACACAGAAAGGATATGATGAAGAGAAGTTTGCATTTACTGTTCGCATTTTGCTTCATTCATACGCGGAGCTGCATATAGTTGTATGTTTGCTGAATGTGATTTCAGCACTACAACGGCATAATGTGGATATATCCACTGCTATTGCATCTCACACGGAGGAAACCGTGAAATCCGCATTAACATATATACGCCATCCGACGGGAGGTCGGAGAAGCCGCGTTCAGTATGTGCATGCTTCCTTCCGATCTGTCCTTTGCACAGCCAGGTGCATGTCGGTACCCTGATGAGTCTAGTAGAGACGAAACATGTACCTCTGCCGTATCACTGTGGCGGGGAGGGTAAGTTTTGACTTTCTTCTCGGTATGGTGGTACAGGTAGGCCATCATCTCGATGGTGGTGGAATGGGATAAATTGCGTTTTATAACAATTTATTCTAACTGTGCAACCTCTAACACAGAAAGGATATGATGAAGAGAAGTTTGCATTTACTGTTCGCATTTTGCTTCATTCATACGCGGAGCTGCATATAGTTGTATGTTTGCTGAATGTGATTTCAGCACTACAACGGCATAATGTGGATATATCCACTGCTATTGCATCTCACACGGAGGAAACCGTGAAATCCGCATTAACATATATACGCCATCCGACGGGAGGTCGGAGAAGCCGCGTTCAGTATGTGCATGCTTCCTTCCGATCTGTCCTTTGCACAGCCAGGTGCATGTCGGTACCCTGATGAGTCTAGTAGAGACGAAACATGTACCTCTGCCGTATCACTGTGGCGGGGAGGGTAAGTTTTGACTTTCTTCTCGGTATGGTGGTACAGGTAGGCCATCATCTCGATGGTGGTGGAATGGGATAAATTGCGTTTTATAACAATTTATTCTAACTGTGCAACCTCTAACACAGAAAGGATATGATGAAGAGAAGTTTGCATTTACTGTTCGCATTTTGCTTCATTCATACGCGGAGCTGCATATAGTTGTATGTTTGCTGAATGTGATTTCAGCACTACAACGGCATAATGTGGATATATCCACTGCTATTGCATCTCACACGGAGGAAACCGTGAAATCCGCATTAACATATATACGCCATCCGACGGGAGGTCGGAGAAGCCGCGTTCAGTATGTGCATGCTTCCTTCCGATCTGTCCTTTGCACAGCCAGGTGCATGTCGGTACCCTGATGAGTCTAGTAGAGACGAAACATGTACCTCTGCCGTATCACTGTGGCGGGGAGGGTAAGTTTTGACTTTCTTCTCGGTATGGTGGTACAGGTAGGCCATCATCTCGATGGTGGTGGAATGGGATAAATTGCGTTTTATAACAATTTATTCTAACTGTGCAACCTCTAACACAGAAAGGATATGATGAAGAGAAGTTTGCATTTACTGTTCGCATTTTGCTTCATTCATACGCGGAGCTGCATATAGTTGTATGTTTGCTGAATGTGATTTCAGCACTACAACGGCATAATGTGGATATATCCACTGCTATTGCATCTCACACGGAGGAAACCGTGAAATCCGCATTAACATATATACGCCATCCGACGGGAGGTCGGAGAAGCCGCGTTCAGTATGTGCATGCTTCCTTCCGATCTGTCCTTTGCACAGCCAGGTGCATGTCGGTACCCTGATGAGTCTAGTAGAGACGAAACATGTACCTTTGCCGTATCACTGTGGCGGGGAGGGTAAGTTTTGACTTTCTTCTCGGTATGGTGGTACAGGTAGGCCATCATCTCGATGGTGGTGGAATGGGATAAATTGCGTTTTATAACAATTTATTCTAACTGTGCAACCTCTAACACAGAAAGGATATGATGAAGAGAAGTTTGCATTTACTGTTCGCATTTTGCTTCATTCATACGCGGAGCTGCATATAGTTGTATGTTTGCTGAATGTGATTTCAGCACTACAACGGCATAATGTGGATATATCCACTGCTATTGCATCTCACACGGAGGAAACCGTGAAATCCGCATTAACATATATACGCCATCCGACGGGAGGTCGGAGAAGCCGCGTTCAGTATGTGCATGCTTCCTTCCGATCTGTCCTTTGCACAGCCAGGTGCATGTCGGTACCCTGATGAGTCTAGTAGAGACGAAACATGTACCTCTGCCGTATCACTGTGGCGGGGAGGGTAAGTTTTGACTTTCTTCTCGGTATGGTGGTACAGGTAGGCCACCATCTCGAGGGTGGTGGAATGGGATAAATTGCGTTTTATAACAATTTATTCTAACTGTGCAACCTCTAACACAGAAAGGATATGATGAAGAGAAGTTTGCATTTACTGTTCGCATTTTGCTTCATTCATACGCGGAGCTGCATATAGTTGTATGTTTGCTGAATGTGATTGCAGCACTACAACGGCATAATGTGGATATATCCACTGCTATTGCATCTCACACGGAGGAAACCGTGAAATCCGCATTAACATATATATATATATATATATATATATATATATATATATATATATATATATATATATATATATATATATATATATATATATATATATATATATAGTTAGTTAGTTAATTTAATGGTTAAAGGCGCGTCAGTATCTTAGACCATTTAGCGCCTTCTATAGAAATTGTTGGATTCATTTAAACTTTACTGTAAAGACCAATATGCCTCAAGAAACAAAGTAAGCGTTTGGCCTTAGTCAGATCAAAAGACATAACTGTCGCAAAATTATTAGAGGTTAGATTCCTCTCTCTAGCATTTCTTTATGAGGGACAGTCAGATATGTGTTTTATAGATAGAGGGGAACGACAGGACGGACATTGAGGGGGATCCTCGTTTTTAAGAAGAAAGGAATGAGTCATTCTGCAGTGTCCAATGGCGATATATATATATATATATATATATATATATATATATATATATATATATGTATATATATATATATATATATATATATATATGTATATATATATATATATATATATATATATATATGCATTTTAAACACTTTCGTCTTCTTTTTTGTCCATACCTAATATCAAATAATGAGCAGTCATGAGCATAGAGAATATTTACGTAAGTCAATCACAGACACAAGCGTAGACAGTTTCCAAAAATTACGAAAAACAATATCTCTCTCGCAAATTTAGAGACTAATTACTTAGGGACCTTGTAAAAAATGTCTACTTTTTACTCATGTTAATAATTTGCGAAAATTTCAAATTTTTAAAGGATCTGAAGAAAAAGTTACTGTGAGATAATTGTAATGATTTCGTATGTTTTATATATATATATATATATATATATATATATATATATATATATATATATATATATATATATATATATATATTGCACGCCAATGTGTTGAGTGTTGGGAGAAACTTTGTTTTGACGCACGTGGAGGGTATAGTTTTATCTTCACGCTATTCACGTGTTTATAGTAATTTTAACTGTATAAAATTTTTATCATTTAGAACAGGATTAATGGCCTCCGTTTTGATTTAAGATTCTTACGTTTTTAACAAATGTGTATGTATAAGAAAGGCTTCAATTGTTAAACTATAAATTATTTGATATATTTAAAACTTTTTATGTGAAAAAAATTTATACTAGAAAAATACAATTTCTCGTTCTCAGTACGTTTACTTTCTAATTACTACTAGTAACTTAACTTGTTAAAGACGGACGTAGAATTGTTACTACATTTTTAAAAATCTCTTTGAAGTCTAAAAGTAACTAAATAGTGCATAAAAATGTCATGAATAATTTCGTGTACAAAATTATTCTTTCCATCCAGTTATTACTTATTTCTGGAAAATTGCTTAAAAATGGTTGTATTTTACACGCTTAAAAACGGAATGGTCTTACTTATCAATATTTTGATAAGCAATTTGATATATTATTTCCAAAATTATTTAAAAGAACGTGAAAACTGTGTTTGGTTTTCGAATAATCACAAAAATCTATTTGATTTCGTTACAGGCTGTAATTTTAAGTTACCAAGGTTATAAGTTAATGACAATTCCCTAGATTTACCAATAAAAAGAAGTTATATTGATTCTAGAATCGATATTCTGCTCTTATAGACATATAGATATGTATATAAAGGCCTTAACTAAACAAGCATCTAATAAACAACAAAACTGAGTAGAACCTGTAGTTTCATCATGCGTTAACGGTTTTAACTACCTGCAATTAAGTATATACATATACAATATTTTATAGAGTTTATTTGCTAGAATGGAAAATTAAAATTTGACTTGTGCCAATTACAGACTTCTTAAAACAATTAAGGAATTTAACCGACTCTTAAAAATTTAATATTCCTAATTAATATCCAGAAACTCATTAAAATTTGTTACAATAGGGTACTTAATGGAAATTTTATTAATAGGTTCCACTGGTCATCTGGACTTGTATTAGTATTTATTGTTCAAAAGGCGTTTTTGATCTATAAAAAATTAGAAATATATATATATATATATATACTTAAGCACAAAACCTTTTACAGTTCTTATTGAATTGTAGGTTTAAGCAGATCAGTTGTTGCTTTCATGGTCTTCTTCGCAAGTGTTATATATAAGTAATAATCTAACAAACTATGAAAACAACTGATATATTTTTAACCAAAATATTTAACCGACATTATTAATTTATTACCAAATATAGTTTACGTTGAATTTTACTTCTTCTTCCGCTTCTCACTGGAATAGTGGGAAGCTTGAAAATTATTTATTTTATATTTTCGGTGAAATTTGCCCTTGGTTCTTTACAGCTCCACTGATGAGACCTTTAAATGGCCGAAAGGAGATGGAGAGAGAATGCGTGTAGAATTCACGGAAAATAAACTGTTTACGTATTCTGTCACGTTTTGAAAGAGAAAAACGGTATCTTTGTAGGTAGAAAGTAGAAATTCGGCATAGTAACTAACTTATATATGAGGGCTGATCCTTATACCCCACCTCTTGTTTTCTACCAGTATTGTGTGGAAAATGATATCATAGCATACATATGCAAAACATTCGTAAAGCTTGTATTCGAAATTTCAAGTATCAAAAAGTTCTCCATTCAGGCAGACACGTAAATTGATGAGTGCTGTATGTTAATATGAAAATGGAGCTTGCCAAGTAAAGAACAACGAAGAAATATCTCAAAATGACTGAGACTTAAAGAATACTTTGGGTGGATATGCTGTTTCTTATGCTATTGTGAACTTTGTATAAATAAAAATGAAGATGAATCTCAGGTAACTGTTACAATCGAATTGCAACACAGACGACTGACCATGAGCAAAACACACTTATTACTTTATACCTTCTATGACATTTTAACAAACTATTTGGATATGAGAAAGCAAACTCAAATGATTTCAAAGCATCTTTTAGCTAGGTTTAGGGACAACAAGACATACTCAGCAGATTCGTAATAATGGGTTTTACATGGGTTCATCGCTATGAACCTAAAATTAAAACTCATAATTAGATAAGCAAACATTGTAGCTTTCCATCTCCTCAGAAGGGCACACAATGATTGGAGTTTATTATGCTGAACTTATATTAAAGTTGCAGAATGTAATTAAAGTAAATCGCAGAGGCAAAATAAACCCTTCCATCACGATAACTCACCCATTCGCGTCTTGCCATGAATGATATTGCGGAAGCAGGATTTTATTTACTTTAACACCCATCTTATTAATCCAACCTGGTTCCAGCAACTATTCTATTTCGAAAACTAATAGAAAATCTCCATTGTAAAAAGTGTTCAAGCAATCAAGAAGTTATCACCACCGTAAATCACCGATTTTGGAACAGATTTTGTTCAGTTGTTATTTTCATTAAGCCAGAGGTGAAGCATAGAGATTAACCCTCATAATTCAATGGTCAGAACTTAAGAAATATTCTGTAGCAGCATAGAATTCAAACAACTACTATAAATGCTAAAATACTCACTATGCGACCTACTTTCATCAGCCAAAACATCGAAATCTAATCGCTCTAATAGAGTCTAATATTTCTGTATAGTTCATAAGGTTAGATGGAGCAACCCTATGAGCAGGAGTCACACTGGCACTTGATAAGTTTCTTTCTATTATTTATAGGATGATTACTAAAAATTGTATTAAATGTGTTTTGGTAATATTTTCTGTCAACAATTTTTTTGTTAAAATAAAGAAAAAAGAAATGCTGGGAAGACAGCACCGTATAATCATCATATTTATTATTTTGGTTTAAATAGTCCTTATAATTTTTCTTCCATAAGTATGACATATCTTTTTAAATATCAAAAACGTTTAATAAAACTTATTTTTCTTTACTTGCCATTTTCCCACATCGCCAGCCATCGACAACGATACATTTGCTTGTGTCGCTCGTACAGAAATATTATAGATAGAGTAGTATATTACATTTACTTGCAAAACAATAATCATAATAAAGATTTTTTTAACCAATGTAAAAAATTAAGTGGAATCTTCATTACTCTACAGGAAAAATTACATATAAAGAAAAGAAAGTTATCGCCCGCGCACGTTTTACTGTACTTTACTTTTGAATCTCTTGATTATTCACAAATTAACAAATATACAATTGTATCGCTAAATATACTTAAAATTTATTTTTAGAATCAATCTCTAGAATGGTATGAGTACCGACGTACGTGCAGCAAAGCTAGAAGAATGAAACAACATAGTTGCCAACAAGTGCTCGCAGTGTCGCGAAATATAGTTATATTCAATTCTGATGACACTTGAGACAAACACCTTGTCCACACACTTCATATCAGCAGGTGTGAAACTATTTTTAAAAGTCAATTTTGAAAAGTGCCTATGTCGATGTAAAAAAACTTCTGCTTTCGATTCACAACATCAAAAAAAAAAATAATAAAAATGCATTTTTTGTGATATAACAATTTTTGTATTTTTTCAAGGTCAAAATACCGAAATTTTAATAATCTAACTACACCATCAAAAAGCTGACAAAAAAATACATCGAAAACTTCTATTCCAAAATTTTTATTTTTGCTTCGCCAACACGATAAAACCAATATAATTTTGCTCTCAGGCATCACGCAGGGAGAGTTGATGTGAAATACATACATCTATATAATATTCATAATTATTGCATTTCCGATTATTTAATCATCCATATTATGTCGTCAATATAATAATTGTTTTTTCTGCACCGTGTGCCGATGAAATTACAGCTCTACACCAAGCATGCGGTATTGAAGAGAGATGGAGAAAGTTCTTCCAAATTCTCTCTCATTGATCGACAGAACACTTACATAGGGCCACATATCTCCCCTACTATATCTGGAATATATGTGTGGTCGCTCGCTCTATAACGACTAAATATCTTAAACCCTATTAGACCATACTAAATCGTTTCCTAAGTAGTATCATAAGTGAGCAAAGGAAATCACCATCGCCAGATCATCCTAATTAGAGTCCAAGTAGACCACAATGCATTCAGTTCCTAACTCAGTTAGGGCGACTGAATATCGGATGATCTAATAGGGCATTATCTGAAGATTCTATATATAAAAATAATGCCATTGAGCTAAACATGCTTTAGTAAAATTTTGCTGAACGAAATATAGGATATTAAAGCTTAATTTCCAAATTAGTCAGTTTTTGATACATAGAAATAAAAACTAATTATTAGAAATTTGACAGTTTAAGATATCTATACTTGCTGTATTTCATTGTGTTACCAAATCACTTAATTTTCAAAATATTGCTATATAAATTTTCATGGTATGCTTAAATTCAAGGACTGAACCAGAAAATAAGCTTAGATAAGTGAAAAATCCATTTTCTAACTAATCACGTATTACAACACTTCATAAAAAATATATGTGTATATGCCAAGATATAATGATTCCATTAGTGAAATTAGAGACCTGATTTGTCTGTACGACCAAGTTAATTTCAACGATCGTGTAGCAGCAAGTCAATATTTAGATATTTTTTTTTAAATAGAAGAAGAAAATTATAAAATATAAATTAAAAGTATAAATTGTAGATTGCTCAGAAATAGAGTGGTTCTTGCCTAATCCAAATCACTAAATTTAGAAACACGAAATTTGGCAAGCAAATAAGAACTTATAAGTGAGAATTTTTTTGTTTCTTTTTTCTTGACTGTGTAGAATTAATACGTTTGTTTTATTTTCTTGGGGTTCAAAGTAATTTTTTTATTAATTTAAAGGAATAAAACATTTGACGTTTAAGTTTATTTATTCCTTAAACTATCTTCAGATTTACAGTTAAACAGAAAAATGATATTAAAATGTAATTAATTTTTATATGTTTTAAACAAAATTTAACTTACTTATTTTTATTTCTATTGAACTGACATATCCCAGCTTATAATATGGGAAGATTTTACTTTATGTACTTACATGTTTTCGTTATTTTTAGTGTAAGTCTAGGAAGCATACTGAATTTTAATTATAATATATAAAAATTAATTATATTTTAATTCAATTTTAGTGTTTAACTGTAATGTTGAAGATGGTCTAAGGAATGAATAAACCAAAACGTCTTAAATTTTTATTCAAATTTAATAAAAAAAAATAACCCATAGTCCCAAAAAAATAAAACAAACGTAATAAGTGAGAATTGGTAAAGAAAAGATTTTGAAAATACAACCTCTAATGGTTTGTCAACTGGTGTTTTATTTTCCTTAAAGAATATTTCTACTTAAGGAACCGCTAACTGTAGGTTAAAATTTCGTAGACAAGACATTGAGATATTTTTAAGGAAGAAATAAGGTGTAAAGGGACGAAACAAATGTATATTCCGCCTATGTTATCAAAATTAATTTTATAGGAGTTCACCATTTTGTCAATAATACCATAATTTCCTGAAAAGTGAAATAAAATATAAAATATAATTGTCAATTTGGGTCAGTAGCGTTTATTAGGTTGATGATCTTTAATTTTAGAAATAATTACATTATCAACTTCCTAAATTTTCATTACCTTTTAAAATATTATTATGGGAAAGAAGAAAATAAGTAGTCCTAAAAATGAGAGGCCACGAGTGATATAACCCATTTTCGAAAAAAATGAGAAACCATTATCTGATAGAGATTCATAATTACATTTAGGTATGCAATAAAACAATAATTTGATTTAAAATTTCTACTATATTTAAAATTACACAATAAAAACTAAAAATATGTTTCGTTACGCTATAGCTCTTTTAAATGTACTCTGAACAAAGAAAATTTATTAGTATATTTTGCTTGTCTAAAGACTATGCACAGTTGTTTCAAGCATCGTTAAAATAAGCGATTATAGTAAAATATTAATGAAAGCAGAACAGATTTTTTAAATTAATTTTATCATGAAGTAAAAAAAACATTTTCTCTTAGTTTCTTTATTTCCAAAAATTGAAGTAAGTTCAATTTTAAACTTCCATTTTCACGGAAATAAACATTGCATTATAATAAAAAATTTAAATAGTTGAAGATTATGTTTTCTTTTACCACATCAAAGTCAAATTAATTTTGTTCCGTACAAGAAATAATGAATTTATTTTCGTTCATGAACTTATTAAAGTTTTGTGGTCATATAAAGTAGTTCTCAAGTTCTGAATATCATAAAATGAAAATATGTCTTCTACTTTAAGGGTTACTGATATAACAATTATTATTTATTCATTATTATTTAAATAAAATATATCATTGTTATTTAAATAAAAGATATCAAAACATGTTTAAAAAAAGTTGTGAATTTTAATATCTATGAAAATACTTGTAAGGTACAAAACAAAAAACTTGGGGTGCATACAGTAGATAACGGTAAGGAGTATAAAGAGTAGCTGTCGTTGAGAAAACTCACACAATAGTTATTATCTGCTGCACCCCACGTTTTTCGTTTTAAATCTTACAAGTATTTTCATAGCTATTAAAAATTCACTTTCACAAATTTTCAGGGCAATGTGACAACTTATTATATAAATGATATATTTGTGACAAATAAACAAACAGACAGACAAAAAAGTCAGTTAATATGGCATTGTTACCAGTTCTGGGCTATGTTTAAAATTCTAAGTCTCTAGCTCATTGAGAAATTAGTCTAAACTCGATTGCAAAATTTGTACCACAAAAGCGAGTTGATAAAAACGTGGTAACAAGGTTGACTTTGAAATGACCATAAAATACAGATTCAAGATCAGGTTCAACGTCATGAAATTGCATTGTTATCGATTTTACATATGTGTACCAAAGTTCAGGTTAGACGGATAATCAGAAGTTAGGTTGACCTTGAAGTAACCTTGAAATGTACTTTTTTAAGGTCAGTTTCAAGATCATAGCATTACATTGTCATCAGATGTATATATGTGTATCAAATTTAAGCTTAATTAGATAATATTACCTTGAATTATGCGTCCAAGTCAGTGTCCAAGTCATAATATTAGCTTAAAGTCAATTTTAAAAATTTCTACTGGACTGTCAGAGAAGAAAACAAATTGTTGAGTACTAGTAAAAATTAAATAATTATCCGGTCCATACGTTGAAGAAAGTAACTGTTTCTCCTTAATGCCGTTTAATGATGGGCTAACAGTTTGACTGCCTATTTAAAATATTCATTCCGTAATGTGTTGGCAGGATGCTACACCTGCAGACTAATGACGGGCAGTAAACCAACGACATTTATAATATTTTGCAATGAAAAAACTGTTTGCCCTTCCCTAAATGATGTCAAGAAGAAATATTTTAAAAAATTTTCATATAACTAGTACTTTAAAAATCATAAATTTTAAAGTTCGTTTCTTGTCACTTGACCGATGTGACGTCACACTGGTAAGCTGACAAGGATATATATTTTTTTTTCGTAATTTTTGTAATATAAGATAAGTTCTAAGTTATTTTAAGTGTAGTGCGATGCCTCAGTATATAAGTACTACAATTAAAACACCTGAAAAGTTATTTATTCACGTTGCACGTTCGGAAAATTATAGGAAAATGTGGTTTCAGCTAGCCCGGCACTATCGTTTTATTTTAGTTTTGAACTTATAAATATCGATTATTACTATTATGTATTCATTATCGGTGAAAAAATAACAATTCTTGATAAGTTACTTACATGGAGGTCTTCATGTTTCGAAATTCAACAGAGCAGAATTTACTGTTTGTTCAATTCTCGGCAAATTCGAACTATTTGCCTTAATAAATCCACTTTCCTTCATGAGAAAATGTCTTAGAATCGTTTTCAAACGGAAAAATAAGCAAATTTGGAAGAAATTACATGAAAAAAATTATAAGATATGAACTAGGCAACGTAGCCGTTGACAGTGATCACGAATGTGACATAAAACTAAAAATTTATATGTCAACGATGACGTTGGCTGTATTCTTCACAATAATTATCAGATCATCAAAGTGAAAAAAATGAAACTGATAACCATGTTCTTTAGAATATGCATTTACTTCTTATTAGGTCGAAGTGATCATGATTACTTCAAGTGATAGAACTGAAAGTAATAATGATTCAAAAGAATAACCATACCAAGACGGAGTCCCAGCGATGACATTGATATGGAGTGACATCATTCACTTTAATTGGTGTTCATTGTCACATGACTTGAAGGAAATTTAATTACTTTTTTATAATTCAATAAAAATAAAATTCCTTAAAAATAAAAAAAATATATATTGTGTTTTTTAGGATTTCTACCGTTTCGCAGCAAAATTTTATTTTTATTTGAATACAGTCAACTTCCCAATTATATAAAAACCCATTCACAAAATGGTCCCTAAATTTTTGGGGAGAAACTGGACCATATTTTGTTGAGGGGAAAGCAACAGGTAAAATATATTTAGACTTCTTACAAAACCACTTGCCACTTTTACTTGCCCATATACGAAATGAAATTCGGAAATGCATGTGATTTTTTTATGATGGAGCCTCCCGTCCATTTCATAAGGCCAATTAATAATTTCTTAAATTAAACCCACAATCAATATTGGATTGAAGGAGGAAAACCAGTCCACCTAGGTCACCTGATATGAACAAAATCGATTTTGGTATTTAGGGATTCTTGATCAGGTATATAAATTACCTCCAACTGCAAAAGATGATATAAAAATTAGACTGAGAAATTATTTTGAAAATATTGTATTTTGTATTGAAATTTGTTTAAATATTAATAGACCACTTCGAACATCTAGTCAATTAATGTAAAAATCTTTTAAGAAGGAGACAGGAAGGTGATGAAAAAGTTTGTCCAGCGACGTGAGCGTCTAGCGACATAATAAGGGTAACATCTAGTACGCCATTGGTCGAGTTTTGTTTGGGAGTAGGTACTTATTATAGACTAAGAAAAAAACGTTCAGCTATTATTTTTTGCAATGATCGGTTACTCTAAACCGAACTCTATATAGTTTTTTTTTAAAATATAATTTTTAGAATAAATTAGGTAGAGGTGTAACTTATTACAAATTAATGTTCATTGTTTTGGGCATTCATCTTTTATGTTAATATTTGTTTATACCTTAAGTGTTAACAATTGTAGTACTTGTGGTAATATATTAATAGATATGTGAAATTATTGGCAATTAATGCAATAAAAGAAAAATTATTTCAAATAAAACGTTTATTTAAACTACTTTTTGAGTAATTAATTAAAAATTCTAACCTCTTACTTTTTTTCTAAAAAAATTGTTTACCTTATAAAACTAAAATTTTGTTGTTCTATGTCACGCCTTAGCCAAAAAATAAAATATCTTCGAAACCAGGCAAGATGGACTTGAGAGATCCTTAACAAAAATAAAAGGTAATCAAAATATCTTTATAATAAACTGGATAAATACAGGGCTTCCCATTAAAAAAACGTGGTAAATAAGTTTTGAGTTTTGTTAAATTTGCATATCTGTAAAACGTACCCTGTACAAAATATTATTTATTTTACGGATTTTAACAGTTTTTTTAACCTTTATCCAGAAGAATTACTCGTGATTTTGTTTTCATTAATGTAAGTTGGAAAATATTACTTATAACGCCATGTTTATTCAAAATTTATAGATTTTTTCTCATTAATTTGACAACACCACAAAAAATATAAAACTAATTTATAGAGAATAGAGAATTTTGTAGGGAACCATCCATATATAGGGTATCCTATTTAAAAAAATATATATTTTTTGCTCCTCTGCTTTTCCATACCCAGTATAAACAAAAATAATTTTATAATATAAATACAGTAATATATATATATATATATATATATATATATATATATATATATATATATATATATATATAATTTTATTAGCAATAGCGAAACTACAGAATATAGAAAAAAATAATGTGAAGACAGTGCGTCTTGAAAAGGTCTACAAAATGACTTTTTAAATATTAGAATCGCTTCATAAATAAAAAAGTTATTGCAAAAAAACGTCAAATTAACACTTCACGAGTTGGCCAAAGTGAAGGTACGCGGAAAAAACATGACGGGAATCATGGTGGGAGGAACATGGTGCCTTCATTTTCTTTTTTTTTTTATTTGGGGTGACTCGTCGAAAAAATAACTTTTAGTTTTTCAAGCTCCACGACCATCCCCATCCCCCAAAAAATTATTTTTTTCAATTAAATTTTACCATATGATAAATGAACTACTACAACTACATAGAAAAATAGATTAGGAAATTAATTATTGTACAAAAAAGGTTCATTAAAATTTCTGGTATATGTATATATATATATATATATATATATATATATATATATATATATATATATATATATTATACAAAATTGAAGACTGCTAGCAAAATATATACTAATATTTAAATGCATCAAATTTAATTAATGAAACATATTATAAATATAGTCATTGAGATAGTTCTATATTCGTATAATATACAGAAAACATTTATCCTGTCCACAAAAAATATAAAAGTAAAAAAGCAAAATAATTTTAAAAAAGCATTTTCGGCGTTCTTTTTGGAATAAATTTATAAAGCGATTTTAACATTCAAAAGGACATTTTGTAGATCTTTTCAAGACGTATAAACTGTTTCTCTAATTTTTCTCTATATTTTATAGATTCTCCATAATATCGAAAAAATAGATTTTTCGGCATAACTGTGTAAAAAAATGCGTAGTTTTTTTTTTGAAACACGAGATGAGAAACCTTTTCTATCACTTGATCCAAGAAATTCATGCAAGAAAATCACGAATATGAATTGAAAAATTTAAGAAATGTTCCTATCCTGGCCTTCAAGTATTTAGTGTCCAAGTATTAAATACATTTGAAAAGTATTTCTCTCTTAACAACTTTCTTAAATTACCCCATAAAAATATCAAACTATAAATTTTGATGTATTCGAGGATGAAATAAATAATCAGATTGCATCAGTTTTTCAACTAATTATTGTCGTTATTAAGACAATAAAAAATTACATTATTTAAGTTGAATTGGTAATAGAAAAACACAATTGTCTAGCGGCTTCATTTTATGCTTTCTGTCTAAACTAGTAACTACCGTACATTAATAAGAACTAATTAAGGTCATTTTTTTGCTCCACCACTTCCCAATAACAATAATTGTAAAATTGAACCCTAACTGAGGGTCAGTCAGTAGTATAATATCCAAAGCAAATTTGTTTATGGTAGTATATTATTTCAATAAAAATTATATGCATGTAAAATACTACTATACTATACAAGTACTAAATAATAAAACTTTTTTATTTGGATTCTGAATTGTTTTTTTTTGCCTCGGCAAAAATCTTATTTATTTTTTATTTAGTTTCAAGGCTATTATATTGTTAAAATATTAACTTTTTTAGTAGAAAATATTCCTCGTAATTCAATACAAGTGCAACAATAAATCAACCAAGTATCTTATTATATCTTTAAAAAAATAACTCCTTTCCTTTTATTATCATTTGAAAATATTATTTATTATCTGAAGACAACTATCCTTCTTACCAGTTCTAAAATTTTATCTTTTTCGTGCTTATGCTTAATCTTTCTATATGAACATTTGTTTGTTGAGACATAGACTACAAATTATAACAATATCATAAGCAAAAAAAAATTACCAACTAGAAGATCTAACTTTCGTGACAACTAGATTCGGTTAAAAATTAATAGCGAAATTCTCTAAGAAGATATATGAGTTAAACCCATTCTGGTTGCCATGAAAGATAAATCTTCTAGTTAGCCAGTTTTATTTGGTGCATAATATCGTATGAACGGTTATATAGAGATATTAAAGATATTAAGGATAAGAACCTAGAGATGAAGCCTTCAAATATGTAAAAGAAATAGTTCTATTGCGAAAAAAAATCCATTTTTGCCGGTTCAGTAATAAAAAAAAATGTTTTTTATGCATGTGTTTTGAAGATTTAAAACTTGGATGACTTATTGTTGCTCCTGTTAGATTAATCTCTCTGCTCTCAATTTAAAACAATTTTAATGTTAGACCATGTTAGGAAATTAGAGGAAAAATCTTTTTAATGAACCAGAATATTGTTTATATATATATATATATATATATATATATATATATATATATATATATATATATATGTTTATGCGGCTTTCACGGATTCCTCCGTTTACTTCATTCATACCCGGAGCTGCATATAGTTGTACGTATGTTGAATGTGATTTCAGCACTACAACGGCATAATGTGGATATATCCACTGCTATTGCATCTCACACAGAGGAATCCGTGAAAGCCGCATAAACATATATACGCCATCCGGCGGGAGGTCGGCGAAGCCGCGTTCAGTATTTGCATGCTTCCTTCCGAACTGTCCTTTGCACAGCCAGGTGCATGTCGGTACCCTGATGAGTCTAGTAGAGACGAAACATGTACCTCTGCCGTATCACTGTGGCGGGTAGGGTAAGTTTTGACTTTCTTCTCGGTATGGTGGTACAGGTAGGCCATCATCTCGATGATGGTGGAATAGGGTAAATTGAGTTTTATAACAATTTATTCTAACTGTGCAACTTCTAACACAGAAAGGATATGATGGAGAGGAGTTTGCATTTACTGTTCGCATTTTACTTCATTCATACCCGGAGCTGCATATAGTTGTACGTATGTTGAATGTGATTTCAGCACTACAACGGCATAATGTGGATATATCCACTGCTATTGCATCTCACACGGAGGAATCCGTGAAAGCCGCATAAACATATATACGCCATCCGGCGGGAGGTCGGCGAAGCCGCGTTCAGTATTTGCATGCTTCCTTCCGAACTGTCCTTTGCACAGCCAGGTGCATGTCGGTACCCTGATGAGTCTAGTAGAGACGAAACATGTACCTCTGCCGTATCACTGTGGCGGGTAGGGTAAGTTTTGACTTTCTTCTCGGTATGGTAGTACAGGTGGGCCATCATCTCGATGATGTTGGAATAGGATAAATTGAGTTTTATAACAATTTATTCTAACTGTGCAACTTCTAACTCAGAAAGGATATGATGGAGAGGAGTTTGCATTTACTGTTCGCATTTTACTTCATATATATATATATATATATATATATATATATATATATATATATATATATATATGCGCACTGGTGTTTTCCGGTTGTCAGTAGAAAAATCTTCACGACGTTTCGCCAACATCTCAGCTGGAATTTTCAAGTAATGCTTCCTCGACGGCTGCTGGATTTGGAAATCCATGCCATTATAAAGCAGAACTTCTTTTACTCATTTTAGAAGAATCTAAAAATAAGAGCCACTCGTTCGGGTTAGGTACAGATCCTAATTTTTCCATAACACATTTGGATTAACACAAACACACATTTTATCCTGCAGAGTAAAAAACGAAAATAGCTCCCGTTTAGGGTTCCTAAATATTGTAAATTTGGTTCCAGTGGCTAGTAATCTAGACCCTAATACTTCAGCATGCTCTTTGGAGAAGTGGAGGTCCCAAACTATCATTTAATTCAAGTTGTTCGACTAAACGGGATGCTTTTCCTCCATTTTCGGGAAAATAAGATCCGTCCTCTTCTGATACATTATCGGGTTCTGCCTTATCATCATACATTTCTAAATCTTCTTCCTATTTTGCCAGGGATATTGTAATTAGTAATGAAGAATCGGTTATATTGCTGAGAGAACATCCGGATATTCAATATTATGTTTGCTCTTTCTTGAAAAACCAGATACTTATGTCATACAAAAGTAACAGTCGTTAAACTGACTTGCTGGTTCTCACCAAATCATGAGAACTGCAAAAAGCATAGAAGAGCGTAAGCCATTTAACTAGTTAGTTAGATTTGCTGCACTGGTTTGGCAACATATGAGAGGAATGCAGTCCCGATTTTGATCGACAACAAGACATCGAAAATACTTATGATAAGCTACTTTGATTATTTTGTTAATTGTCCTTTTCTGCGATTTAGGGGTAAACTAACCCCATATATATAGCAAAAACTATCCGCAAGGTTAACACAGCCACGTTTCTGTACTTTAGGCATTTGTGTACTATCACGTACGTCGGTTTAGATATGTGATACTACGTTTACAGACGTCAACTAACTTTATTCAACACAAAGATAACACTAATACAAGTCTCTTATTATTGGCTTGTTCGCCCACTTCGCTTCTGTATCTAATACTGACGACAACTCATGCTAAACCAATATTGATGATACGACTGCCGGTCAGTTGCTTTTATAGTAGTTCCGTACTTCTGGTATTTTCTGGAAACATCAGATGTCGGAAATTCGAAAAGTGACGGCATACTTCTCGTATACAGGGACCATCTATAAATAGATTCGACTACGGGGCAGAGTGAAATTTGGAATTATCTGGATACTTCAGTTATTTTAATTCCTAGGGGGTTGAGACTTCGTGGTTAACTTGTCATCTCTAGACACCCTCACGTGGTATTGCCAAATTGTGCACAATCTGTCTAACTCATGGAAGACGTAAATTTGGCAACATCACACTACGGTATATTACAAATTACTTTTTAAAATAATGTGATAAAAATACTCATTTTATGCTGAAAAAAATTATAATTCAAAAATCTTGCTTGTTTGAAAGTTTTTCCATCATTTTGGCATTTAGAGGCCAAAAATTAACCAAGGATTGCCCTTTACATTACAGTCGTAAATTGGCTGTAAAGTAGTGAAATTATGTATTTGTGTACTTTTTATTAAATTTATAAATAAAATTAGAAAAAATGTTGAATGAAACTCGTTAGAAAATGAAATTTTGAGTAACATAATTATTCAGAAAAACATAAATTAGTAAATATTAAAAAATATTCAATTATCAGGATACCCCATGTAAAAAAATAATCTTCGCCGACTAGTTATTTGAGAAATAGGTCGGAAAAGCATCGTTATATCCCGTGTTGTACGTATTTTCTCAATAATTTAATGGTACACGCAAAGCACCAGTTCTTTCATATTTCTGACTATTTTAATTTAAACGTTTCAGTTTTCTCAAATTATCATCAACTATTTTTTTTATGAATTTTATTTATACTGAAAAGATCATTTTTTAACTTGCCAAACCTACATTTCATTAGAACAACTAACTTATTTAGGGAAATCTGAATAACATAATGCACTAATTTAAATAAATATACCTCCTTACCTTTATTTTTCTCAAAAGTATGTACAGGGTGGACAAATTTCGATGTTTTTATAGACTAATTTAAAAACCGCAACCTGTACAAAAAATCTGACCCCCTATTCTCGAGCTCTTTTTTGGAGAAACATATGCATACGAAGACAGATCATGGCTACCTTGATTCGTTTACGATCTATACAGCGATTTTCAAATTTGGCCAAATTCTAATATGGTGTATAATTTGATTATTACTTAAGACACCAAAAAATGAAAAAAAAACTTTCTATGGGAACTTTTTTACGAAGAATACATTGGCGCTCTTATTTTTTTATTTTTGATTACCAGAAATAAGATACGACTTAAAGTTGAATTTTTTTAAATGGAACATCCTGTATATTTTTAGCTTAATAGTTTGCATTTATTTTTTCCTTTGAAACGATATATCATAGTTGATATTTTTTATTATCATAACTGCTTAATCTTTACAAAATTTTGCTTTAAATTTAATAAATTGAATAAGTAATTATTTTTTCTTCGTAGGCGTATGTCACCTAAATCAAAGTTTTTCCATTTGACGCTTAAGGGTTTTTTAATAGTTTTAGTCGTCAGAATTACGCTGTATTGCGTGTTAAAAAGTGAAAAAGGTCCTTAGAAAATTACGAAAAATATGTTAGAATGTTTTATTCAAAGCAAAAACAATTCTGATATTGCATCTGAAACATATTTCAATCGTTATCTAGAAAGAAGACAACCTTATAAGTCTATTTTTTTGTGATTAAAAGACAATCTCACCAATTATGGAACATTTACCAGACCAAGACCAAAAAATTACAACATGCAAGATGCTGAAGAATCGGTCATAAATGTAATTGGAATGACGGTTGCAAACCCTTCAATTTCAATCCGTAAAATTGAAGCTGATTCTGGAGTTTCAATAAACATAAATTTCAACCTTATAGAATAAGGAAAATACAACATTTGCAACCAACTGACTATCAACGCCGACTGTAGTTTTCTTTATGGTATCGTCAAAAAGTCATCTAAATCAAGGTTTTTTCGTTTGGCGTTTAAGGATTTTTCATTAGTTTGTATCTTTATATGTTTTGACATTTACATGTATTTTAAGTATAATAAATTAAAAAACCAGTGTATTAGTAAGATCAATAAAATTCTAATTAAAGCAAATGTTCAAACTGGTGTCCGTTATTTTGAATACATAAATTGCACCTTTTTATAACATTCCAAACTGCACTATGAATATGAATATTTGTTATTGAATTTATAAAGTCTATAAAATTTCATTCATATTGTTATTAGTTTACTTATATACTTTGTCTTTAATATGTCCCTAAAGGAACAAATCAAGTGACGTCAAATCTGGTGATCGTGATGGCCACCTTACTGGTGCATTACTTCATATCCAATTATTTCCAAAATTAATATTTAATAATTCTGAAACGGTCCTGATGTTATGAGGTGGAGCACCATTTTGCTGAAAGAAGAAAGTTCTTGCTTCATGTAAAGGAAGATTGTCGAAAAATTCTTCAATTAGATGTCGATTTAACATTTTGTAGTACCGTCCACCATTAAGATTTTCTTAATAAATGTTATAAGTTAAAATAAGATTTCCAACTAAAGCACACCAGACGCTAAAACCAAACCGTCCTTGGGATCGAACGTCTATGGTACGGTGAGAGTTGATATCAGACCAGTAATGTTCATTATGGCTGTTGAAAATTCCAAAACTGCTAATGTAGGCTTCATCTGTCCAAATTCCCTCTTAAAAAATAATGGATCTTGCAGATCTTTTTGACCATACAATAAACAAAACTACAGTCGGCGTTAATAATTAGTTGGTTGCAAATGCTGTATTTTCCTTATTGCATAAAGTTGAAATTTATGTTTATTTAAAATATTTAGGGCACGGCGTCTTGAGATTCCAGAATCAGCTTCAATTTTACGGTTTAAAATGGAAGCGTTTGCAACCGCCATTCCAATTACATTTATAGCCGATCCTTCAGCTTCTTGAATGTTGAATTTTTTTGGCCTTGGTCTGGTAAATGTCCCATAATTGGTGAGATTTTCTTTTAATCACAAAAAAATATATTTATAAAGTTGTCTTCTTTCTGGGTAACGATTGAAATATGTTTCAGATGCAATATCAGATTTGTTATTGCTTTGAATAAAACATTCTTACATATTTTTCGTAATTTTCTAAGGACATTTTTCACTTTTTAACATTTAATACAGCGTAATTATGACGACCAAAACTAATAAAAATCCCTTAAACGTCTAACGGAAAAACTTTGATTTAGATGACATACGCCTACGAAGATAAAATAATTCCTTATTCAAATTATTAAATTTAAAGCAAAATTTTCCAAAGATTGAGAACTTAACGATAATAAGAAATATCAACTATGATATATAAAAAAATAAAAGCAAACTATTAAGCTAAAAATACACATGTTCCATTAAAAAAAAACACAACTTTAAATCGTATCTTATTTCTGTAATCGGAAATAAAAAAATAAGAGCGCCAATGTATTCTACGTAAAAAAATGCTCATAGGAAGTTTTTTTCTTTTTTTGATATATTAAGTAATAACCAAACTATACACTATATTAGAATTTGGTCACATTTGAAAATCGTCCAATAGATCGTAAACGAATCAAGATAGCCATGATCTGTTTTCGCATTCATATGTTTCTCCAAAGAAAGAGCTCGAGAATGGAAGGTTAGATTTTTTGTACAGGTTGCGGTTTTTAAATTAGTCTACAAAAACGTCGAAATTTGCCCACTCTGTACAATATCAAGAAAAACTGATAATTAAAGACCTCACAGTATCGATTGGTTTGATGAATTGTTCGACATTTCCTGCTGAACTAAAACAATGTAGTATTTGTTTGTCCTTATGATCATTTGTTTTGTAAAACCTTTCTACTCAATGAATTGCAATGTGCTCTAAAGAATACTGCGAATATCGCCCCTGGTATACAATTTGTACGCTTTTTTGTTCGCAGATCGAAGCAAAGATTTTAATGTTGAGCATTTCTAATATGGTTTAACTGTATGGTATGAAAGTACCTGACTTTGAAAAAGTGATTGTTGTTCCCATACATAAACCTCTCTTTGGACTCCTCGTTTAAACCCATAATAATTACATGTCTTCTAAAAATCTTTTAACATCTCATTAAAATAACTTTTTAATATTGGTTGATTAATCTATCCATTTTACCCAAAAACCAGTAGGACTATAAAAAGAGTTTTGGTACAATGGATGGAATATCGTAACTCTTGACACACACAATTGTTTTTCTTATAACGAATATAAGGTAGTAAAACACAGATTCTACTTATTATCGATAGTTCCGAACTGACTATATTCCAATTACCCACATACATAGGAGCCAACCACCAACATACTAAAAATTTTACAAATAATATTAAAAATCAATACAAAAGACAATAACAGTGGTTGTATTTCTTTAATTAAGTGGAAAAAAATATTTCAACAAAATAAAAGGGCAATTAGAGAAAAAGTAAATAAGATCAACCTATATAATTTTCTAATAAAATTACTGAAAAAATGTTTTTTGTTCAAACTTTCAACAGAACATAGTACATATTTAAAACAAACAAATATTATACAAAAACAAGATGTAACTTTTTAACAGCTGAAACGTGAAAGTTCCTCAATGGTATATAATCCTCTTGTATTTTTTATTATTGGCTTATTTATCTTTTTTACGATTTTATTTTCTTTGTACCACAGTATGTCTTTCTTCACTGTCCAAATCCAATTTAACCCATTTTTTCCATATGATTGATATGGTACTTGAAGGATACAACACCAATTATTTATCCAGGAAAAAACTGGTCATTATATTTAACAATAACATAATCTTCTGTTGTAAGATCTGAAGCATCTGGGACAAGTTTTCATCGTCGTTTGTTAAATTCTTATTTTTGGAATCAATTTTTTTACTTTTCGTAATTATATTTTCTTGTTTTTTGTATGTTTTGTCTATAATTAGATATATTTTCTGGCTTTTATGAATAATTTCTAAAATGTTAGAGTCCTTACATTGTTTTGCTACTTTTGTCCCTGCCTATTCAAAATTAAAAACTGACTCAGTACTAAGAACTATTTGGTAATTATTGAGTATATTGATTGCTTCTTTTTTTGACATTTAACTCCTTAGGTAAAGAGTTATCATAATCAACTTGTGCAATCTCTGTTGTTTCAGACTTATCGTCATTAGAATAATTAAATAAATCATTTTTAGGTACTGTAAGTTTTTTGAAGCTGTTTGGTTGCACACTGATTACAATTGGTTGAATTAAATCTAGATTTGTTGTGTCAATCAATCCAGTGATGTCTAAGTCTTCGACAACATCATGAAAGGGATAACAGTTTTCGCTAGTCATATGTGAATTATTTTTTTAAGAATGCCACAATTTAAAAAGACCTTTGTCTTCTGGAGGACCATTCCACTCATCCCAATATAAATTAAAGGCTTCAAGTTTGTCTGATATTTGTTGTTCTAAAAATAAGAGAATTGATGTAAGGTAGGTTTTTTTTCAACAGCTTAATGTATATTCGTATTTGTAAGCAGTTTATCCTTAAAATATTTAGAATAGTTAATATTGTCTAGATTCATTAGAACTAAACCGCCAGCTTTAAAGCTGTTACGAAGAATCTCTCTAAAGTTATTCAAAGCATCAACTGTTTTTACAATGGGACCAAAATTTTCTTTATTTAATTTACAACCTTAATAGTTTGTGTGCTTTAAATGCTGAAATTTCAGATTTAACAGCCTCCAGCAGCATTTTTCCTAGATTTCTTAGAATACTGTAGGTGTGTTGTCATGTTCACCATTGTGTACTCTAAAAAATTAAAATATCTATGAATTAGCAATGTAGATCCTAATTATCGACATATGGATTGCACGTATTATCGACATAATTTTTCCAACATAGTATTACTTAATTTTTTAGTAAAAGTATTGTCGATAATTGGGTTTGAAGTAGGAAAAATATTATTTTTTTCCAAATTTCAAAAAGAATATCTAAAAATACTAAACTTTTAGACAGAAAAACTACTAATTTTTAAGTACTATAAAATCCTAATTACCGACAATAGTGTCGAAATTTGGATCAAGGTATTCATTCTAAGTACCAAATATTAATACCTCGTTTTTTTAAATGCTTTGTTGCAAAAATCGCTTTATTTAAACTAATTATAAATTATGAACCCTATTAAAATATGTTACAATTGATGGCATATGTCTGAACATTTGAGATTATTTAAAAATTTTGATTCATTACTTATAGAAGGGACCAAAATATTGAAATTTCTTTTCCAGACATAATTTATTTTATTAAAGTTTTTTCTATTATATCAATAGAATTTTAATTGAATTTACGTAAATAAAACTTTAAGTGTTATTACAATAACCGTCTTACAATTTTCTAAGCAATTGCAATTTCTAAATTATTTGGAAATTTAAGCGAAAAACAAATATCATCTAAAATACGCTCATTACATACCTGTTGCTTTTAATTATCTACGTTCTTGCACTACATAATATATATATATATATATATATATATATATATATATATATATATATATATATATATATATATATATATATATATATTCAGATGCTGCTCACGATTTATTTGATCAATTTAATTTCTATAATTCTTTCCGAGAACAATAGTTTAATAAATCAACTTTCTCATTTTGCAAGGCAATATTAGCACTTAGATCAAGTTCTTTCAGTTTTATAAGCATGTCTTCATAGACCTCATTCTTTTTCTAGGGTGTCCATATACAGCCAATTTTACCTGCCACACAAACTTCTGTATAACTGAATGAATTCTATCTCAAAATCTCTGTTGAACTTACAAAAGTCGGATATTTTCATATCATATTATAGCTATGATTATAGCCCCCATGGATACGGTCCAGGTACTCTTGTATCTCCGTTACTGACCAAACGGTCATCTTTCACAACTTGTGAGCTCAGATACTTCGCGCGTACCCGACGAAACTGCTCGTATCTCCAATCTGACCTGATATTTCTACATGATGAACAAACATATCGATTTTTGTCCACACAACTCAGTTTTGTGACAATTGTCCCCGGAGCATACATTATCATTTCATTATTTTTACTGCTGATGACAAAGTTAATATTTATTGTTACTCAAGAATTTTATTTTCAATAGTAGATATATTAACTTTTCGGCATTCCTTTCTTTATACCTATATATATATATATATATATATATATATATATATATATATATATATAGGTATAAAGTCAGCTACAATATTAACGAAAATTTGTATACTTCGACTAAAAATAAATCTTAGTTTATTTCTTGCTAATTTCACTCTGCTTCTCCCTTCAGCATTTAAATTACCTAAAGATCACAAAAATCATCACACACAAAGCTTTTGGTATGCTACTGGTAACATAAAAATAAAAAAAGGGACGATATTATATATAAACTGCAAATAGGTAAAATGATGTAAACACAAGTCTAAAATCGCACTATAAAATTAATTTTGTCAAATTGTGTTTTTATAGAAGATAAATTCATATAAATTATTTATTAAAATTATTTGCAGTTATGTTAAAACTAACACTGTTAGCATCCTTCCTTGTTAATTTCGTTGTAGGAAAATAAAAAATTTGTAATACGCGCAGCCAACCACCAAATTCAATTTAGTTAGTTAGTTAGTTAATTTAATGGTTAAAGGCGCGTCAGTACAAATTCAATTTAAAATTGTGTCTAAGGATATCATTTTAGGAAAATATACATGTAGGTTTAAAATTTAAGAATTGCTAAACTGTTCAGGAATATTTAAACAAAATTAGGTTCCAGAAATTGATGATGCAATTACAAAAGTTCTTGCGTTTGAAAAATCAACCATCTGTATAATAAATTGAAATTGCATTACAATATCACGTATAACGTTAAGTTAATTATTGTTCAATGTCATTGCTGATGAGTAAAAAAATAAAAACTACAATTGATACCGGGTATTGTGGTTAATAACTATAATGAAAGTAAAACATATCCCTAAATGTTGATTTTTAACTATTGTTACCTTGATATAAAATAATTTGAGTAATTCCTTCAGTGCAAAGATAAACACTTAAATATTTGTCATAAAAAATTCAACAAAGTACATAGATATTACGTAAAATAGGAAATAATGTCCTAAAATGACACAACATAATATTATATATCTCAAATTTTTCTTGTTGGGAGCAAAATTTGAAATTTGGGATTCTATTCTGAATTTGGTAAAATACCTATATTGATTTAGTTCCTAAAAATTTTAAGGCTCCCTTATACCGACGGCGTTCAAATACTTCTTCTGTTTAAAATTTCAAATATTACTGTCTTATTTTACTTATTAATTTCGATTGAATTTTTGTTACTTTCCACTATTAAAAAGAAGGCTCATTATAAACTTCGTAAAAATGTGACATGATTTGAAACTTCATTAAAAACGTAGCTACTAGAGCAACAGAGATTCGTTTTGAAAGAAATCAATTTTAAATCTGAAATTAAAACATTTCCACTATTTCTGCATCCTAATGTTTCCTGACATATATAATTATTTCCAGAGTTAAAATGCTGGAAACCATTTAAATTTGTTAATTCTCCAAAATTAGTGGACATGTTTTAGTTAGTCTTAGTAAAAATATCTTCTAATAATTCTCTATTATATTTAAAACACGATTTAGACCAATGACTTTAAAGACAATAGACGAAAGACCATAATAGACATCAATGAGTTGTTTTATTGTTAAGATATTCCATAGATTAACGACTGCAAAGTAGGTTGACTTTAGCTTACCCGCTAGTTTCTCATCTACATCTTCCATTTTAGCTGACTATCAGACAAGAGTAAGGTATAATACGTTAGTTATAAAAAGCTATATGTTGGGTGTGAACCAATTTTTCACTCTTTCTAAAGTTTGGTTTGCAGTCTCATCTCTATAGCATAATTCTGGAGTAGTCACCTAATTCAAAGTTAATTAACAGGTTATTTATATTCATAAAAGAGAAGTAATAAAGAAGAAAATGCACTGGATGTATTTTATGTTCTCATTGGAATTTTCTAATTTTGTAAGAAGGATTCCATTAACTTTACTTTTAAAGCCTAAGGCATACAGTTCTTTCAATAATGTTTTACTCTCAATATAACAAAATACTCACGGTAAGTGGAAATTTATGGTAATAGTGCAATCGTTTTAATCAACTAATGTATAAATAAATTGAAAAAGAGCTTGTAATATCATACCAACTAACAAATAAGACTAATAAATAATTTCTATCCAAATATGCGTTTTGGTTTCAAATAATTTGGGAAAGATCATCAAACTATAATCGGTAGTTATCAATCAGCTGCAAATCTCCTTGTTTATAAAATTGTGTAGTTTCACCACATTTAAATTTACTAGAAAAAGTACCTTTTTTGTACATAAGTTGGATAAATATTAGAGTGATTATTCTAGACAATCCCATAAATATTTGAAAACAAAATGAGGCTGCTTCCATTATTACAAGATAGTGTAACGCTATTTTGGTGGAGAAGCCAAGCGGCATTTTGTTAACATCTTTCTCTTATCATTAAGTGGTACTGCATTGTTATATCTACGTAAGTTATATGTTGGTTAAGATATTGAACTGTTAACGGTCTCGAACGACGGACTAGCTTGTTACGAAGGAAAAGCGGAAAACCAGGGGTCATTTGCGCATTCAAGACCATTAAAAACTTGTATTGCAAGATCAGTACACTTATTATTTAACAAAGGTGGAAAGTAGTGGTCATTACTCGGAGCGCTCAATCTCCTTCCTTAACCTTGACCTTGATCTTGACCTTTGCCTTGACCTCGTCCGCTCTTTTGGCCTTGCCCTTGACCTTGTCCAAGGTCGCCTTGACTTTGCTGGAGGTCACCATAGATACGTGACCTTGAAGTTAGATAGCGTAGTCTGAGACGACCTTGATTAGTTTTATATATAGTATGGGGACAATTTCATTCATCAGTTGTCTCTGACTTGCATAGGTAGTACTGGTATTATTATTTGACAAATCATGACATATGTCTGTGAAAATTACAGTACTATGTTTACCAACAGTTATAATATGAGGCGTCATAAAAGAAAACGGTGTGCAGTGAGATTTAATGAAGTGCCAGGAGGAAAACAACTCTGAATTGAAGAGCGTGCATCGGTGATTCCAGTAATTAATTGCGCGACGTGTAATGTGGATGTTCCAGTAAATCATATGTTTGTAATGTAATGTTTTTCACAGATATTAAATCGAAGGTGATGGAACTTGTAAATAATTTATTACGTGTGCATTACGCTTTAAAAGTTAGCATGACAGCTGTTGGTACGTATATGCTTCCATCACAAGAAATAGTCAGTGAGAAATTATTCAACACTGCTAATTAAATAATTACTGTAGAAAGTGATTTGGATGCCGTTTACCATTTTTTCACCGAATTAATGAAAACGCAGGCGACAGAGTTTCAGGAGAAAGATTCAGATATGTAAAAATCAAAACCCGACATATTTAGCTGATTTTTATAGTGTTTTTCTGGTTATAGGATGGGCTCTTGTGCGAATTTTATGCTTGGAAATTAGCATCAACAAGTATACGTTTATGAGTGCCTCATCATACATCAAGTTGCCGTACTCTATTCAAAAGAGAGGAGCTGCCATCAATGAAATAAACCAGGACGAATGTTGCTTTGCGTGGGCTGTAACATCAACATTAGTTCCGCCAGAAGCAGCGCCTTTACAGCTAACATCCTATCCCCATTTTACTAGAGTGCTAAATTTGACAGGTATGAATTTTCCAGGAAAATTAGGTGACATTAAAAAATTTGAGAAAATGAATAACATATCCATTACCGTATACGGTCTAAAATCTAAATACGAAGTAATAGATGAAGTTAGTGGTCCACTGAAGTATGCGTCAAAAAAGTTGGATAGACATGTAAATTTATTGTTAATTACAAAAGATTGTGGTAGTAAAGATGGTGATGAACATTTTTGTGACGCGATTTGTTCAAAAAGTCATTGTTGTTGGATTAAGGATTTATTACGCTTAGTTTCAAGTCAAATTAGTTCCCAAGATCATAAATTATATTTTTGTGATGGTTGTCTCATTAATTTTAGTACACTATCAGCTTTAACTTAACATCAAAACTACGATTGTAACAATATTTTCACGCAAATACCCTCAGTGGATTTAAAAATTTATAAATTTGGAAAGAGTATATAAAATACTTTAAAATTCGAGGGTATAGAAAAGCAAATGCCGTTCCATTTGTGGTTTATGCAGATTTCGAATCTGTTTTAAAACCTGTTGAAACGGTAGAACAAAACCCACAAAATTCTTATACTGTAAAAAGCTTTAAACATGAACCATATTCTTTTGCTTATTTAATTAAATGCTCTTTCGACGGCTCAATTTCGAAATTTGAGCTATTTCGTGGGTATAATGCAGCTCAAGTCTTTATAGATCGTATTGAGTGTTATTAAAGGGCTCTATATAACACATATTTAAAAGACATTAAGCCTATGGCACCATTAACGCCTGAAGAAATAAGGGAGTTTAATGATGCTAAAATATGTGGTATATGTGAAAGCTTTTTTGAAGATGATGAGATTAAAGTAAGAGATCATTGTCACATAACTGATGCAAAAAGATTTGGTGCTGCACATTCCATTTGTAATTTAAATTATAAATTACCCTCTTTTATCCCTATCATATTTCATAACTTAAGCGGCTACGACAGCCATTTATTTATTAAAGAGTTATGTAAATATGGGGATAAAATTGATGTTTTGGCTCAAAATAAAGAAAAGTACATATTTTTTATCGAAAGCATTTATGTACACGATTATTTTGATAATAAATATGGAAAAATCAAGAGGAAATATTTGAAGTTGCGGTTCATTGATAGTTTTAAATTTCTCTCAACGTCTTTGGAAAATTTATGCAACGGTTTAAACGATGACGATTTTATTGAAACGCGAAAACATTTTTCAAATATCGAGCAATTTAATTTGATGCGTTAAAAGGGTATTTTTCCCCATAGCTTTATTGACTTTATAAAAAAAAATGAAAAATACATGTTTTCCAAGTAAAGATCAATTTTCTGATAATTTACGGGAAAAACACATTAGCGATGAAAGCTATAGGCGAGCAAACGAAGTATGGCGTTTGTTTGGGTGTAAAACTATGGTGGACTATTCAACAAGTATTTAAAATCAAATGTGTTGCTATCGTGCGATATTTTTCAGCCGTTTCGGGATAATTGTTTAAAATTCGATAAACTGGATCCGGCACATTACTATACCCTTCCAAGTTTATCAGTTTATTGTATGTTGCGTATGACTAAGGCATAGATAGAGCTCTTAACTGACATGATACATTTTTTAAGAAAGGTATATGCGGCGGCATAAGCCAGTGTACAGAAAGGAAGCACATCGCTAATAATATTTATTTACCAGACTATGACCCAACAAAACCATCTTCATTTATAACATAACTTCATGCTACAAATCTATACAGTCATAGTATGTCACTAACATTACCATATGGCGATTTTCGATGGTTAACAGAGCGCGAAATACTCAATTTAAATATTATGACTGTTGGTGATGATAGTTTACATGGCTACGTCTTGGAAGTAGATGTGCATTATCCGACTGAGTTGAATGATGCACATTCTAATCTTCCCTTTCCAGTGGAAAATATGAAACCTCCAACAGAAAACGCCAAATTGCCGAAATTAATTCTTCATGATAAAAAAAAACATCGTACACTATAGAACTTTAAAACAAGCCATCGCCAAAGGCTTGGTGGTAATGCAAACTCATCGAGTATTACAATTTACGTAACAAAGCCGCCACAAAATTTGCTAAAGACACTTTTAAATTAAAAAATAACGCGATTTTTGGCAAAACTATGGAAAATGTGGAAAATCGAAAGGATATAAAATTAGTAACGCATTGTGAAAACAGTGTAGGCAAAAGTGGAACTCGAGCATTAATATCCCGTCCCAATTTCAATAGTAGCTCGATATTTACCGAAAACTTTGTTGCTATAAATATGAATAAAATTAAAATAGTATACAATAAACCAATTTGTATAGGATTTTCCATATTAGATATATAATAACTATAATATAAGATTTTTATTATAATTTTATTAAATCCAAGTTTGGCGATGATGCCTCGTTACTTTACACCGATACTGACTCTCTTATATTAAAAGTATACACAGAAAACATTTATCAGACTATATCAGAAAAGCCCGAAAAATTTGATACATCAAATTGCCCCGAAATAAATAATTTCAACATAATTAAAAGTAATTCTGTACATCTTCGTTAAGAAGACTACCAAAGAATTGTTGAACATGATAGTTTGATATTAAAAAAGATAAAAATATTTAGAAGTGAATTATATAACATTTGTACCAACATAATAAATAAAGTAGCATTATCACATTGCGATGATAAACGTTATGTAATTCCCAATTCAACCAAAACTCTACCTTGGGGACATGCAGCCATAGATTTTTACAAAACAGATCCCGAAGAAAATTTGGCAAATTTAGTCATTGTGTTGGAATCATTTTTAAATCAGGAAAGCATGTAATCTTTAAAATCCATATTTCATTATTTGTATTGTTTTTATTAGTTTCATTTAACATACAGCATTAATAGATAACGGTAGTCTTGTAATTTTTTTTAAATAAAAAAGATGTATTCATTACTTGACTGCCTTTTATTCAGCCTTTGTTTCAAAATTATAAATATAATATAGTATTGACACATAACAAACGGCAAAGTTATTGTTGAAAATTTGTTTAACAGTAAATTAAACGTACAGGTCGACAAGTAAATGTTAAAAGAGGAACAGTTCTGTTGACAAGATCTTCCATAGTCTCCTCAATTTTCAACATTTTAGAATTAAGTTCATCACGCAGTTCGTCTTGTCTAAGTTCATATATTGTAATAACAGTACCATCAATGTATCCTCTAAGTTCTTGAAAAGTTTCAATTAATTTCGTGCGCACATACCCTTCAAGTTTGTTTTTGAATATATCTTTAAAAACAATTGTTGAGTCATGCCCAGCTTTCTGCGTATTTTGCACACATTGAGCAAGGTTATTATCAACATAACCTCATGTGGCCGCATCGTCTGCTTCAAGAGGTTCCGCTAAGTAGCACAATCTTTTGCTTCCCATGTCGTAATTTCCATCAGGTGTAAGTTTAAATTTTCTTTTGCGACCGAACTTACTAAAACTGTTTACTTCTGACATTGGTATTTGAGACTGATTTGAAACCATTAGATTTCACCCTAATATATGATTCTATTTTATAAATAAACATACTATGCAGAAAAATGGATTGCAAAACGTATTTTAGGCGACGTTTAATATATACACACACAAATTTACTTTACTATTATTTTATTATTAAGAAATGAAAATATAACAAAAAAATAAATAAAATACATAAGTTAATTCCTTGTGTACAAGTATGTCTTTTGTATCACCCAATTTCTCCTCTGGATGGTGTGTTCATTAATGTCCTTGCCCTGATAGTGAAGTAGTCCAAAAAAGGCACATTGCACATTTTTGACTCTGGGAAGGTCAACGTAATTAAAATTGTGTATGAGGTCATTTCGCCAGCAGACATCTTGTGTTTTACAACGATGACAAGTTAAACGAAAAGATCTTGGTATATACCTGTATGTTTTAGCCGATTCACCAGATTTTCATCAGTTGGCAACATGATGTTTAAAATAACCTTGCCAGGGACAAAAATCCTTGACAGTTACAACCTCGCAAACGACCCTGGCATTTTCGGTTACGTTGGCTTTGGCCTTTGTCTTGCATCTGACAAGTTTAAATGCAATAATTGACGCATCAAACAAAAGGAATAAAGGTGGTGTAGTGGGGAAATGGGCATAAAAGCAGACTTGCTAGCTCGAACTCTTCACAGTTTATTAGAACAGAGTACAGTGCAGTGCTAAATTTAAAGTTAAAGTTAAACGTAAATCTAAAGGAAAGATGTCTTCCAGAGCTCAAAGTGTTGGTTCACTCATGGATGCTCTTAATATGAGTTGTGCATCCCAACAAGATATGTTGGAAAATATGAGTGGAGGAATCGGGCTTCTTCTCCTAAAAATTCAAAATTAAAGAAACTTCTGACCATGCAGATATCGGAAAAAATTCATTTCAAGCAAATAAAACTTAACGAAGAATTGCGCTAAGAAAGGCCAGGATATGTCTTCTCTTACGTGGTACAATTGGTGGTGGCGAACTCTGATATACAACAAAGCTCGATATCAGGGAAGCAACCACAATTAACACTCTTCAGTCATTTAAAATCCGCGAAATTCAGATCTGATGGGATAATTTCGGGATCTAAATTTAAACGTACATGCCGTATAGTCACTCGTAGTATTCGCAAATCTAGCCGCAATAAAAGACTTTTCAACTTTTCGCTCGTTTAGAAACCGAAAAATCTGGTGTCTCCTAAGTCGACAGATGGAGATGACTCTAGCGACATTCGGAAAACCGAGAAAGAATAAAACGGGACGTCCAATTAAGAAAATAATAAAAAGACATCGACTTCTGAAAAACTTATATTCTTCTAGCTTTTTCTAAATTTCGCTCTCCCGTGAAGTTTATTCATTAAACTTAAAGCAAAGCCTTAATCAATTCCGATTAAGCAAAGCTACAAATAAAGATATCTCAAGCAAATCTTCTCTGCAGAATCTACCTTCCTGGATTATCAGAAAGAAAAATAAAAAACCAACAGAATTTTGACGCAAAAAAGTCCAAATCCCAGAATTATCACCCTTTATTTCTGCGGTCACATGAGGCGGGCGATAATTCAGGCAGCCTAAATGGTTTTGGTAGGTCCTCTGCGATCCCTACGCGCTTAAGCAGATGAGCTTATATAAGCTTTGCATCAGACAAAAGTCATTTTCAAGTACTCAATCTAAAGTACAATTCCTTATTCAGAAATTCGTGCAAATTAAACTACAATCCGATGGGAAAGATCCACAAACGGGACAACGCAAATAAAAAAACAGCAATTTCCGAGGCAGTTCGTCGACGTCGGTCGAGAATAATGCCGGAGAACGCGACATGACAAACTACATTCTATCCAGATGCGAATTCGCCAATAAATACGGCATTATTGACAGGGAAATCGACATTTCAAGTAGCGATACGTTCGACAGACGCTCGTACTCCTTTGAACGATGGACAAATACGATGCTGCGAAAATCGAATAAACGAGAAAGAAACAACGTACATAGGCGACTTATCTCCATTTATATACCTATAGAATATATGAGAATACAGTCCAGAATTCTACTAAAAACATGACATGCAATAGCGACTAATCGATTTTTATAAGGACTCATTCGAACTCAGAACTCTTTATTACAATAAAATAGTTCTGTAGGAATGCGCCTGAATTCCCCTAGTCCTTCGTTACAATATTAATTAACCAACACACAGTCCTAGCAAGATACCATTTTACAGATCAGTAAAATTTAGGTTTCGAAGTTATTTCAAAAGGCCCTTTACTAGGTATCCTTTGGAAGTATTGTTTATATAATAATTTTATAATATAAAATATATTTTATTTGCTAACGAATCCACTTTTAATTATTATTCTAGACCAGGATACGTGTCGAGTGGATTGGTTAAACCAGATTCCAGTGCCCATTTGTCCCTAAAAATAATATATGTAGATAATATACAATTACGAAATTGTTTACTTTATAGTATGCCAAATTTTGAGAGTCAGAGTCTTGTCTGAGAAAACCATCAAATGAATATTAATTTCACAATTATGTACGTTTTCGGTACAGATTATTATACTTGGTCTATTAGATATCCACTTTCCTAAAGAATTGTTGAGAGAATTGGTTAGACCAGTTTCCAATGTCTATTTATGCCTAAAAATAGAACTAATATGTAGATGAATATAATTACAAAATTATTTAATTGCTTATCTTATAGTAGGGGTTCCCAAACTTTTTCAGTTAGCGGCACATTTACAGGTTTAGTATTTTGTCACGGCGCCCTGGGAATATATGTATACAGTCATGTTCAACAAAGTGTCGTACAAGGTTTGTGCTTTACAAACTGCCTATTATATAGTAGCCAACCACACTTCATTGAACATGACTGTATATTGTCACTAATGACCAAGTACAGCAATGAAAACAACCACAATCTGAGGCTCATGTATAGGTATGTATTGAACTGATATACAAGAATATATTATTATTAAAGAATAATAGGAACAAAGGCAATGAGACGGAAAAGCTTGGTGATCTCCACACATTTTTTCAAGGGGAGGGATAAGACTGCCACTCTCATTTCTTGCTCCACGTTGATCTTTGAGCGATATTTGTTCTTTATTACAGCTATAGATGAAAATCCTGTTTCGCATAAATAGGGTGTTACAAAGGGAATGGGAATTCTTAAAGCTTTTAAATGTAGAGTTGAATATTCATTTTTGACAGTTATCCAAAACTACACCAAATCGGAAGGAGTGAATTTTGTTTTAAGGCTGTTGTCGCACGAGAGTTCAATGAGACTCTCTTCTTATTGTGAAGTGAATTCCGATGGAGTTTGAGCATGGAAAAGATCTTAGATCTACGAAAAATTTCTCGACATTTTCTTCTGCAAAGTACTTTGTAAACCATTCAGAGAGCTTCGGAAGAACATGAAAATGGACAGCAGGTCTTGAGAGACAACGAGCTCATCAGAGGACGCGTATTTATACAAATATGGAAAACAATCTTGATCGCCATCCTCATTAATTTTTCTTATCCATAACTGCAGTTTTCTCCTAAACCCCGCAATTTCTCCAATATTTCAAGATGGGCATGTTATTGCCTTGCAGAGACAGATTCAAGGCATGAAATTTGTCAAATATATCACATAAATATGCCAATTTTAATAAAAACGACCTTCCTCTTCCAGAAAAGTGTGAATTTCTTGATATAACCCGAATACACGGAATAAAACATTTCCGCGTGAAAAAAATCGTGAACTGCAATAATATAGCAGGCCTGTGTGTTTAGCTCCCATGTCTATGCTAAGTTTTTTGAATAGTCTGGCTTTCAGCGGCCTAGTTTTTATGTAGTTTACTACGTCTATGATACGTTCCAATACCAAATTCAATTCACAACTCATCGACTTCGACGCAAATGTTTCCCTACGGATGATGCAATGGGTTCACATAGCATGCGGTGATTTACTGCAAATAAGCGCTTGCAATCCTCCATAGAAGCCAGACATTAATTGAGCGCCATCAGTAACAAATACTGTCAGTAGCCTCATCAAGTTGCAGACCAAATTTCTTGCCTTTCGTTTTCTCTATCAATTGGTCATTGAGATCCTCAACTATATGATGGATTATTCGACTAATAGTGTTGTTAGATAAAGGTACCTTTGTAATTAGTTTTCCCGCAAATTTTCCTAGCATAATATTAATCATGTCCAGAACAGCAGGTAAAATAAGTTATTCTACAATGATGTAAGGTTTTTTGCAATATACCACCCCGTATGCCACCAACAAAGATGTTAGCAGTGCGTTGCTAGGTACTGAAGCTTGTTGAGTGAACACTTTTTTTGTTTTTGTAAATTTTGCAACTTCCAATTCTCTATTACTCTTCTCTCTTTAACTTACTTGGGGAAATACTCTTGAGCGCTAGAATTTTCAAACGGAACACACACTGCGCTCTTTCTTCATTATTTAATTCTTCTAAGGTAAAGTCAAAGTCCAAGTAGCTATCATCGTAGTTGCGATATTTTCGCCTTTTTGCTTCCCTGTCACTTGTAGAAGCTTCATCACTATGGCTTGAACTATTGACTTGCTTATTTAATATAAATCATTCCATTTTGTGACTAAGTTTTTATGAAAATAGAAAGCAGCACAATTAAAACAAAGCAAATGACTTGCTCGCGTACATAAGTTTAAATAGATATTGTAACCATCACAATGTAACGGTATCGGTCCTGTGTTCGTAAATCACAACACTCTATATCACTACTTTCAGTACTAAGAATACTTATATGATTTCAAGCCAAACGAGTTCGCACTCCCTCTAGGGTACATTGACTCATACCAAGTACAGAAAGATACCAAAAGTATGAAGCTCTGTGGGAACCCTTTCCATATTATCGGGTCCTAGATGACGTGGTCTGTTGTATTTCCTACGAACTTTCGGACGGTTCGCGCGGTAGCAAGGGGAATTGTTTTCTGAATTAGCTTCTACAGTGTTGCAGAAGGTTCTTTGGTATCATTCCGTTGTTGATAAAATTATGGGAATTGTTTGGACGCTGTTCATTACTTCAGATTTGCACTTCCAGATCTCTGTACTTGGCGATCTACTCGTTGTATTTTGTCCTTAGTTTGTTGTTGTTACGTACAGCAATGTTGATTAATGTAGTTCACCTAGAAATTTTATCGGTTAGTATAATGGCTGGTCTATTATGAGTAACTGTCTAACCCGTCAGAACCGTTTGGTTCCAATATAAGCTGAACTGGTTGTTCTCAAGAATAAGCTACCGATTGTATTTGTATTAAGACACTTTTCCTACCTGCAATAGGTTTAACTTATCTGCTAACTCTTGGTAGAGTATCTTAGCGGCTGAGTCATATCTTTCTTTATACTCGGTTGCGGTAAACGTTTGGCATGCTCCAGTTATGTGCAGGATTGTTTCTGATGTTCGACAGCCATATCTATATTGGTCATTTTCTATTGAGGGATCCCTGATAATTAACTTCCGATAGTTCGTCGGAATAACCTGATCTTGGATAGTTAACAAGAAGCCCTCCGTTTTCAGAAACATCTGTCCTGAAATCAACCAATAGTTCGACGCTGAGTTGTCAATATTGTCCTGATTGACCTCATTTGGATGCCGTCCATGAAGTGGTTTCTGTAGCCAAGTTTGCAACCTCTTTTGGTGGTGAGAAGCAATATCCTATTTCCTCAACTGAAGCGGCGTTGAATCGTCTGCCTCGCATATTAGTCGATGTAGTGTGGAAAAATCCGCTAACCTGTAGAATTATGAACGTAAGTTTATTATCGGTTGGTCGAGCTGCTTACCAATATCCACCAATCTTTTGCCTCCTTGATGTCTTGGAAGCATTGTACGTTTAATAGAACTCCGCTGGTGATGTTTTTGTGCTTTTGTTAGGAGTCTTCTTATTTTTCTTTGCAGGTTTGGATGTCCATCCTGCTTCATTTTTTTATTCCAAAAGAGTGGCTAACTGCAGAGCAAGTGTACGTGTTGAGCGCCTTAAAGAAATTTCTACTATTTAAGTTAGTTCGTAATACCCGCCTTACCTACCCGACTAATTCGGTTGTCAATTCGACTTTCATTGTGGGATGACCAATTCGTTTAGCCTGTTTCATACCTAGGTATTTCTATATTTGTTCTGCTTCCATTGCAGCTATATTTTCACCATTCTGCATTTAAAATGCTCCTGGTTGTATCTTACCTTTAACGATATTCAAAATACGGCACTTGTCAAATCCAAATTGCGTTTCGATATCCCCGGAGAGCTCCTCTACAATTTTAAGCATTTCTTTGAGTTGGTTTCTGGTAGCAGCCATCAGTTTAATATCATCCATGATGATTCACCCTGAACTAACTCGTCGTTGTTATTTCTACTACTAAAGCCATACCTGGTGGAGTTCAAACGGCGTGATAGTGGAATCATTGCAAGGCAGAACCAAAATGGGTTAAGTGAATCGCCCTGAAATATTCCCCTTCGTATTGGAATTGTGTTAGTTTCGATGGTGTCGCTGGATGGCACTTGTAATTGGATCCTAGTTCTCCAGGTAGACATGATACATTCTAAAAAGGAAACAAAATGATTATCGACCCTATACATTTTCAATATAGTTGTGAGCCACTCATTGGCACTGAGTCCAAGGCCTTTTTATAATCCACGTAGGCAGCAAAGGGATTTCTTCAGTTGGCACAGGCTTGGTTACATATGACTGAGTCAACAATCAGTTGTTCCTTGCATCCCATTGTTCCCCTTGTGCATTCTTTCTGTTGAGTTGCAATGATGTTATTTTGCTCACAATGGGCATAAATGCGTTGGGTTAAGCAAAATATGATCACCTTATACAGTGTGGGGAGGCAGGTAATTGGCCTACGCTTAGCTGGGTTATTTGTGTTGTGTCGGTTCTTTGTGAGGAGGTACGCAATATCTTCCGTCAAGAACAATGGCATTTTTGCTGGGTTAAGGAAAACATCATTAGTAAGATTAACCAGTTGATGGTGCATACACCAAAACTTTTTGAGCCAGTAGTCCTGGATCCCATCGAGTCCTGAAGCTTTCCAGTTATGGAATTCCTTAATTATTCTTGAAATTTCCTCGGTGGCAAATGGCTCATACTGCATCTGACTGTAGTCGCGGCAGATCTGGTGTTCTTCATTCCTCCAGCCGGCTGCGACGTTACAATTGGCAGGTGTGGAAAGTTGGTTTTCCCAGAACTCTTCTATTTGCTCTCTGTTAGGATATCTATTATCTGCCATATTAGGTGGAGAGTTTAGCTCATAGTAGGAAGTCTTTTCGGATCGTTGGAGCAGCGCATTGTCACGTTTTCGGTTATTGCTGGTCTTGTATCTCTTTAGCCGTCCTGCAATAACAGAGAGCTTCTGTTTCAGCGTGTCAATGCATTGCTGAGCAGTATCATTCGCTGGATCTTGTTGTGAATGATATCGGATACGATTCATGATTTCTTCAACTCGTCTTTGCAGTTTACTTGTTCTTGTGCCCCTGATGTACTCCGTCAGCTGTCCTATATCTATTCGAAGATTTTCAATTTTCTTCTTTAGACGTCTCTCCCATGGTGGTGTTGTAATGGAACAAATGTTAATTATTTTTCATTGTTCAATGTCAACTATATTCTATTAAAATAAATAATTAAATAATCACTCTGTGAATAGATATGCCGTGGGAACAGGGTAGTTATATTTTTTATCACTATCCACGAAAGCCTAAAGGATAAATAAATCAGTTATCGGACTTAACTTTTATGATCTTTGTCGTTTAAATGTTTTCTTAAAAAAATACATAAAATCAGTTACTTTATGAAGACGTAAAAGACCCTCTCTTAGAATTGCCTATAAATCCGTCTAAGTAATCCTGCCCTAGTTAAGTATATAGGACCAGATGTGATAAGGGTAGTTTTAACATGTGGTATGTGGAATACCGTTAAGGTGTTTAAGGGTATTGAACGATTTTCCCATTATTGGGAAACAAAAGAATGATCAAATAAACTCACTATAATGGAAATATATCGTTTAGCCATTTGTAAACAGAATTATGATTAATAATTGTTTTTTCTATTCACAAGAAATAATGAGTTAAGATGTTTATTGCCAAAACAGCCAAGAAAAGTGAATAGTTTTTTTTACAGTCTTTAACATTTATTCTTTTAGTTATAGAAAGAAATAGAATAGTTTTATAAATTGTGTTTATATTCAAATTATTATTAAGATGCTCACAGGTCAATTCGTGATTCAAGCATCCGGTATAGAACAGCTAACGCCCTCAGTAAGAAAACTCCCAAATCTTCGAATTTTAAGGGAAGAAATTTACCGGGTTCCATCTTGTAATTTGGGTACAAACTGGAAACAAAGGGAGAGAGGGTGTAAGATTTGAATACACTCTTTTAAGGAATAGTAAATTTTAGTTCCAATCTGAAATTCGAATAAGGGTGATCGGTACCATTCTATAAGCCCAGTGCCGTAGTGTATATTTGGCGGGAATGAAGGTTTTCTTTGTTTGATTTGTTTTTGATTTAATTCGGGAAGTTAAGGGAGTATCATGTGTTATTTTAGTGGGGCATTTCGCGATTTTCATACGGTTCGATTAAGGAATATAAATAGCTGTTTTCGCGTTTTATTTCTTTTTTTTTGTTTAATATTTTATTAAGCTATTTATACGTGTTTTTTCAAAATTGGGTTTTAGATTTTTGGTTAAAATAACGACCGAGAAGAGCAATTATGGTAGTTTTTCGTAATTGTTATTAGATTTAAGTTTCTCATTGTAAATAGTTCGTTTTATTCTATTTATTTTGTTAATAGACTAAATGTTTTGAGAAACTTGTTTTATTCAATTTAATTAAAACCTTCACGCGAATTAACTTGCGGGCGCGCTGCTGCGAGATCTACAAAGCAAGAGATGTCTACTGACCAACTAATTAGCAGCCTTTCCTGAGTTCTGAAGATCTGAGTCCTGGTTGTGGTAAGCTTTAATAATCGTAGTGTTTGGTACTAAAGCTGCAAGAGAGAAGTTGAACGACCAGACTTCCACAGTGTCTTTATTACTGTGAAATTTTAATTGTAGGTTATTAAAATAGTTACTAATTAATATGGGACAAAAATGATTATAGATAAGATAATTAACGCTACCTCAATATGTCATCGGCAAGAGTCTATAATCAAATTCTGTCACAGTGTGTTGGATTCTATTCTTGCTGATCGGCGCTCTGTTTTAATTTCTAAAGATACCCAGTTTTTTGGATGAATCAATTTTTGTCAGTGCCGGTATCCTTAACGGATTGCTTCCATCATACTTCAATACCGCAGCACCCATTTCTGTTGACAGTTTCTGATAAAAGAGTTCAGTGTTGTCCTGTTAAGTGTCGTCATTCAGCTGTTCTTGTTGTTCTTGGACTTCAGGTTCCGGTTGTGGTTCAGGTTCAGCAATCAGATCGTGTTACTGTCAGTACCTCTGATCTCACGTTCAGTTTCTACTTTGATGATATTAAGCCGAGTTCCAGGAATTAGGCTGTTTCGGAGAATAACTCTGTATTGATCAACTATTCTCTGCTATGATACTTGCATGTGTGGGTACTCCCTGCAAAATTCGTTGTGCAGTTGTTGTCTGTAGCCGATCATCTCTCGTCCTAGTTGAGTCACCCTAAAAAAATTCGTATTAATGTCTCGTTCCTAGACACAGTCCATTTTATGCACTGTCTTGGTCATCCCGCTTGAGTAAGAGTTGGTTGTGTTTCCCGTACAGCATCTTCGGCGAGTGGAGCTCTTGGAGTTGTTTGGCCCTCGTGCTGTTGTTGTTGCTGCTGGTCTTCAGTGATGTACTCTCTCAAGCCGTTGTTTGGTTGTTTTTGAACCTCGGAGTCTGGCTGTGGCGCAAATTCTGCGATTTGGCCATTGTTATCGTCGGAGCTTCTTATCTCTCATTCGATTTCCGCTTTGATGATGTCGAGTCGCGCTTCTGAGGTTAGTTTATTTCGAAGAATAACTCTGTATTGGTTAGCTATTCTCTGTTGTGACACCTGTACGTTTGGATATTCCCTACAAAATTCGGCATATAGCTGTTGTCTGTAGCCGAACATTTCCCGTCCTAGTTGAGTCGCCCTATAAAAAATGCGCATTATTGTCTCGTTCATTGGTGTTGTCCATTTTTTGCGCTGTCTGGGAAGTCCCGCCTGAGTGAGCGCTGGCTGAGGTTCCTGCGCAACACCTTCGGCGCTCTCATTGTTCTTTCGCTCTCAATTTATTGTTGCTGTAAATTCTTGTGCGACAAAGATCTGTCTCCTCAACACCCTGCCACTTAAAGGTTGCGATGTCGAAATGTTGCTACCCCCAGAATTAGTGGAGCAAACCGCTTCTACGATGTGGGATTCTGGACCATTATCCTACCCACCGGTTTTATAGTCGACATTTCATTATTTAAAATTTTAACTTCTTCTCATTTAATCGCCTCCTATGATTAGTTGAGGGAAATCCTGGATCCATTCGTTGCCAAATCCCGTCAGAAAGCTGAAAGAGAGTGATTCCTAAGGAATTACAGTAGCGACAAGTATACTGCTGACTACAACACACTGCCGGCCAGACAAAAAGAATACTTTATTATTACTTTTATTTATCTTAACAATATAAGTGGTTACGCTTACTGTAAATAAACAAACTTGACAATGCAGCCTATTTTTTTTGAGCAAGGGAAATCTTGCATAGACACCTACACGAAGTGTGCAGGTGCCGGCTAAAACCTCCCAGGGAATGAAGATTCTCACGATCTTACTTCTGTTTACTGTAGTGAAGCTACAGTCCACAGAAGCGCACTGTGAGTATCTTTTGGTTTCCGGGTCGTAGCCTTATAAACCTTTGGTAATCGCGCATTAGTGTTTCCGCTCCAGGTGCCGGTGCACCTATTATTTCGTACTGCCTTACATTTCGCATTCATTTTAAGGTTGTCTTCTTTCCTGCATTCTGCAAGCAACATTCATACGTGAGGATTGCTGATTGCGTCAATCTGGGCATTAAATACCCTTTGATTTGCTTCTCTAGGTTAGAAACCAATTTTTGAGGTTATCTTGAAGACACTACACTCTAGCCAATGCTACCAACAGGGAACTGCCCTGTCCGGCTTTGCGTCATATTCTTTCTACTTTCTTCTCGAAAGATGCAATCGTCATCCTCTCCTTCCAGGCAACGTTCTGACTAACGCACTTGGCGGCCTACGGTGTCTTATAAACTACCAATGAGCGCTGAAAATTCTCGTCGATGGTCGAATGCGGGCTTTTCGAATATACACCGCACTTTCTCGTGCCCAACTAGCAGCAAATTCGGCGTTTCCAACCCTAACCCAAACTCCGTGTTACGTAGAACTGGTCACCAGTAACAATATTGAGTGAATGATGGCCGACGTTACCTACGCAACGAGATATTTATGCATTGCACGTGATTTGAATTGTTTATTTTGTACCGGCGAAAATAAGTAAATTTAGATTTCGTAAAAGAGAAAACAAGAGCGGTTTGCGGCGCCCCTGTTTATCCTTTCGCCGTGGCGCACACTTTGGGAACCCCTGCCTTATAGTATGCTAAATTTTGAAAGTCAATCTTGTCTGAGAAAACCGTAGAATGAATGTTAATTTCACAATTATGTACGTTTTCAGTACAGATTATTATACTTGGTACTTTATACGTTTTGTATAAAAGTATCGGTAAAAGTTTGGGAAAAAAAGATTTATTTTAGATATTGCTATAAAATTTTAAAACTCATCCCTTGACCGTCGACACAATGTTGCCAAAAGGACCATGTATTGTCTGCCCCTCAGATTGTCTTCAGTTCTTGACGTCGACGACCGTCCAGCGCGGGACTCGTCCTCCACACTCTGTCAACAATCTTTAAAGAGCTACAGTTTGCGACATACTTTCATCCTTGAAGACTTGGCGAATCATGCTCAACGTCTCCGTCCAATCGTTCGCTGCATTTGGGTCCACTAAAAACTCGATATAGCCTGAACAAACGCTCGCACACGACTAACGCGTTTTGAAGGTCAAATTCCCCACCACCGAGCCCACTTGGTGTGAGTGCGCTGCGACTTAAGCAGGGCGCCCACTGGTTCGGTTTGGTTCAGACCGCTCAGCTCCGCACAATCGGCCAGTTTTGATTTACACGTAAATAAATGAAAGCCCGCCCACTGGTTCCGACCGGCGCTTCAGCGCTTTCAGCATCTCATTTATTTACGTGTAAACCAAAACTGGCCGATTGTGCGGAGCCGAGCGGTCTAAACCGAACCGAACCAGTGGGCGCTGCTTTACAGTAACGTCAAGAAAAATTGTTCCCGATACTTTTTATATAAACTCTGTATATCTATAATTTCCATCATTGCACGATTTTATTAATAACTAGCAAAACAACATCTAAACTCTAAAATTTACAAGGAAACCCTTTTGTGTAATAAAATTTTAAACTTTTAAAAAATCTAAATTTCAGTAAGAAATAAATGAGATCTCTCTGCGATGTTTAAATAGTTGCCAATAGGTTATAATAATAATAACATCAGGGGCACAAGAACTAGTCGACTGCAAAGGAGAGTTGAAGAAATCATGAATCGTGTCCGATATCATTCGCAACAAGATCCAGCGAATGTTATTGCTCAGCAATGCCTTGACTCGCTGAAACAGAAGCTCTCTGTTATTGCAGGACGGCTAAAGAGGTACAAGACCAGCAATAACCGAAAACGAGACAATGCGCTCTTCCAACGATCAGAAAAGACTTTCTATCGTAAGCTAAACTCTCCACCTAATATAGCAGACAATAAATATCCCAATAGAGAGCAGGTAGAATAGTTCTGGGGAAACCAACTTTCCACACCAGCCGATTGTAACATCGCAGCTGGCTGGATCAATGAAGAACACCAAATCTGCCAAGATTACAGCCAGATGCAGTTTGAGCCATTTACTACCGAGGAAATTTCAAGAATAATCAAGGAATCCCATAACTGGAAAGCTCCAGGTCTCGACGGGATCCAGAACTACTGGCTCAAAAAGTTCTGGTGTATGCACCATCAGCTGGCTAATCTTATTAATGATGTTTTTCTTAACCCAGCAAAAATGCCATTGTTCTTGACCGAAGGTATTACGTACCTCCTACCAAAGGACCAACACAACACACATGACCCAGCTAAGTATAGGCCAATCACCTGCCTACCCACACTGTATAAGGTGATCATCTCCTGCTTGACCCAACGCATCTATGCACATTGTGAGCAAAATAACATCATTGCAACTCAACAGAAAGGATGTACGAGGGGAGCAATGGGATGCAAGGAGCAATTGATTGTTGACTCTGTCATATGTAACCAAGCCTGTGCCAACCGAAGAAACCTCTTTGCTGCCTACGTGGATTATAAGAAGGCCTTCGACTCAGTACCACATGAGTGGCTCAAAACTATATTAAGAATGAACAGGGTCGACAATAATTTTGTTTCCTTTTTAGAACGCATCATGTTAACCTGGAGAACTAGGATCCAATTGCAAGTGCCATCCAGCGACACCATCGAAACTAACACCATTCCGATACGAAGAGGAATATTTCAAGGCGATTCACTTAGCCCATTGTGGTTCTGCCTTGCAATGAACCCACTATCACGCCGTTTGAACTCCACCAGACACGGCTTTAGTGTTAGAAACAACAACGAAGAGATAGTCAGAGTGAATCATCTTCTATACATGGATGATCTTAAACTGATGGCTGCTACCAGAAGCCAGCTGGAACAAATGCTTAAAATTGTAGAGGAGTTCTCCGGGGATATCGGAATGCAATTTGGACTTGACAAGTGCCGTATTTTGAACATCGTTAAAGGGAAGATACAACCGGGGGCTTTTGAAATGCAGAACGGTGAAACTATAACTGCAATGGAAGCAGACCAAACATACAAATATCTAGGTATGAAACAGGCTAAAAGAATTGATCATGGCACTATGAAGGCCGAATTGACAGCCGAATTTGTCAGGAGGATAAGGCAAGTATTAAGAACTAATTTAAATAGTAGAAATTTGTTTAAGGCGCTCAACTCTTATGCTTGCTCTGCGCTCAGCTACTCTTTTGGAATTGTAAAGTGGAACAGGACGGACATCCAAAACCTGCAAAGAAAAATAAGGACACTCCTAACAAAAGCACAAAAACATCACCCTCGGAGTGCTATTGAACGTACAATGCTTCCAAGACACCAAGGAGGAAGAGGATTGGTAGATATTGGTAAGCAGCTCGACCAACAAATAATAAACTTACGTTCATATTTCCACAGGTTGGCGGACTCTTCCACACTACATCGAGCAATATGCGAGGCAGACGATTCAACACCGCTACAGTTGAGGGAACAAGATATTACTTCTCACCACCAAACAGACCAAGAGAAGTTACAAACCTGGCTACGGAAGCCACTTCATGGACGGCATCCAAATGAGGTGAATCAGGACAATGTCGACAACTCAGCGTCGAACTACTGGTTGATTTCAGGACAGATGTTTCCGGAAACGGAGGGCTTCTTGTTAGCTATCCAAGACCAGGTTATTCCGACGAAGAACTATCGGAAGTTCATCATTAGAGATCCCTCAATAGAAAATGACCAATGCAGATATGGCTGTCGAACATCGGAGACAATTCAGCACATAACTGGAGGATGCCAAGCGTTTGCCGCAACCGAGTATAAGGAAAGACACGACTCAGCCGCTAAGATACTCCACCAAGAGTTAGCAGAAAAGTTAAACCTATTACAGGTAGGAAAAGTGCCTTATTACAAGTACAATCCGGAGCCTATTCTTGAAAACAACCAGTTCAAGTTATATTGGGACCGAACGGTTCTGACGGATCAAACAGTAGCTCATAATAGACCAGACATTATACTAATAGATAAAATTTCCAGGCGAACTACACTAATCGACATTGCGGTGCATAACAACAACAACCTAAGGCCAAAATACAACGAGAAGATCGCCAAATACAGAGATCTGGAGGTCCAAATCCGAAGACAATGGGCAATGAACAGCGTCCAAACGATTCCCATAATACTGTCAACAACTGGAGTGATACCGAAGAACCTCCTGCAGAACATCAAGGGACTGGCCTTGGTGAGCATCTTTATAAGCCGATGCAGAAAGCAATTCTCCTAGCAACCGCGCGAACCGTCCGAAAATTCATGGGAAATGCAGCAGACAACGTCACCTAGGACCCGATAACATGGAAAGGGTTCCCACAGAGCTTCATACTTTTGGTGTCTTTGTATGCCTGGTATGAGTGAATAATCCCTGGAGGGAGTGCGAAGCCGTTGGGCTTGTAAATCATAATAATAATAATAATAATAATAATAAGAGCCCATTGTGGTTCTGCCTTGCAATGAACCCTCTGTCACGCCGTTTGAACTCCACCAGATACGGCTTTAGTATTAGAAAAAACAACGAAGAGGTAGCAAGATTGAATCATCTTCTATACATGGATGATCTTAAACTGATGGCTGCTACCAAAAACCAGCTGGAGCAAATGCTCAAAATTGTCGAGGAGTTCTCCGGGGATATCGGAATGCAGTTTGGACTTGACAAGTGTCGTATTTTGAACATCGTTAAAGGAAAGATACAACCGGGTGCATTTGAGATGCAGAACGGTGAAACCATTGCTGCAATGGAAGCAAAATAAACATACAAATACCTAGGTATGAAACAAGCTAAACGAATTGACCATCGCACTATGAAGGCCGAATTGACAACCGAATTTGTCAGGAAGGTAAGACGGGTGTTACGAACTAGTCTAAATAGTAGAAATTTGTTTAAGGCGCTCAACACGTACGCATGCTCTGCGCTTAGCTACTCTTTTGGAATAGTAAAATGGAGCAAGACGGACATCGAAGGCCTGCAAAGAAAAATAAGAACACTCCTAACAAAAGCACACAAACACCACCCTCGGAGTGCTATTGAACGTACAATGCTTCCAAGACACCAAGGAGGAAGAGGATTGGTCGATATTGGTAAGCAGCTTGATCAACAAATAATAAACTTACGTTCTTATTTCCATAGGTTAGCGGACTCTTCCACACTACGTCGAGCAATATGCGAGGCAGACGATTCAACGCCGCTACAGCTGAGGGAACGGGATATTGCTTTTCATCACCGAACAGACCAAGAGAAGTTACAAGCTTGGCTACAGAAGCCACTTCATGGACGGCATCCAAATGAGGTCAACCAGGACAACGTCGACAACTTAGCGTCGAACTACTGGTTGATTTCAGGACAGATGTTTTCGGAAACGGAGGGCTTCTTGTTAGCTATCCAAGACCAGGTTATTCCGACGAAGAACTATCGGAAATTCATTATCAAAGATCCCTCAATAGAAAATGACCAATGTAGATATGGCTGTCGAACATCAGAGACGATCCAGCACGTAACTGGAGGATGCCAAGCGTTTGCCGCAACCGAGTATAAGGAAAGACACGATTCAGCCGCTAAGATACTACACCAAGAGTTAGCAGATAAGTTTAAACTATTGCAGGTAGGAAAGGTGCCTTACTACAAATATAATCCAGAGCCTATTCTTGAAAACAATGAGTTCAAGTTATACTGGGATCGAACGGTCCTAACAGATCAAACAGTTGCTCATAACAGGCCAGACATTATACTAACAGATAAAATTTCCAGCCGAACTACACTAATCGACATCGCTGTGCCGAACAACAACAATCTAAGGTCAAAGTACAACGAGAAGATCGCCAAATACAGAGATCTGGAGGTGCAAATCCGCAGACAGTGGGCAATGAACAGCGTCCACACGATTCCTATAATACTGTCAACAACTGGAGTGATACCAAAGAACCTCCTGCAGAACATCAAGGGACTGGGCCTTAGTGAACATCTGTATAAATCGATTCAGAAAGCGGTTCTCCTTGCAACCGCGCGAACCGTCCGAAAGTTTATAGGAAGTGCAGAAGACCACGCCACCTAGGACCCGATAACATGGAAAGGGTCCCCACAGAGCTTCATACTTTTGGTGTCTTTGCATACCTGGTATGAGTGAATAATCCCTGGAGGGAGTGCGAAGCCGTTTGGCTTGTAAGTCTAAATAATAATAATAATAATAATAGTATAATTACGGATCAAATAAATACAATCCATTTTAAAAATAAAAATACAAACACTATTTAAAACAGTCAGAATTAAAAAACTTACAAATCTAAACATCCATTAAAGTGCTTCAAAGACAAGTATTGACAATATTAACTAATTTTTCAAGAACTGTAAAATTTTCAATTTAAAGACATTAACAACAACAATAATAATAACAATAATAGTACATTAACGGATCAAACAAATACAGTCCATTTCAAAAATAAAAAATACAAACACTATTTAAAACAGAATCAGAATCAAGAAACTTACAAATCTAAGAATGCATTAAAGTTCTTCAAAAGATAAGCATTGACAATTGACAACATTAACTAGTTTTTCAAGAATTGCAATATTTTCAATTTAAAGACATTAACTGGCAAATGATAAATATCAGTGTCAGTAGAAACTGAATTCATTTCCCTACACACTCGAGAAATAGGACTGTTAATACCATAATTCGTTCGGTAATATATCACTTCAAACAAATCGTGCGCTCTAAACGCTCTTGGAGGAACCGATAATCCAATATTATTGAGTAGTTCGGGAGAATCAATACAAGAGTTAACAATCTTATAAAGTAGAACGAGGTCAAGATATATGCGCCTCACACACAATGGTAGCAACCCCAAAGCATCGGCAGTATGATCATATACAGACCCCTCCTGCTGCATTCCCTGTTTAAAGGCAATGAAACTTAAAAACTTTCTTTGCACTCTTTCCACTTTTTCTTTGTATGTAAAATAATAAGGTGACCAAACTTGGGACGCATATTCCAAGACTGATCGAACTACAGAGCAGTATATCACTTTAAAACAGTCTACACTATTAAAATCCTTAAGCATTCTCTTCACAAACCCTAGCAACTTCAAACTTTTGTTCACAATATTATCAATATGTGTGTCGAAGCGAAGGGCCCTATCAAATGTAACACCCAGATCCTTCACACAGTCAACACGATTAATCGTGTTATTATCAAGAAAGTAATCAAAAGTTATCCAATCCCTTTTACAATAAAAACTTATAATGGAGCATTTATTAATATTGAGGTGCATAAAATTTAATTTACACCATTAAGAGAATCGAGCTAGATCCCGCTGAATGCCCTCGCAGTCGTTGCTACTCCCGACAACCCGAAATATCTTTAAATCATCTGCATAAAGAAGACATCTACTGAAAGTTATGATGTCCTCAATATCGTTAATAAAGCAGTTAAAAAGGAGCGGGGCGAGGTGAGCACCCTGAGGAACACCAGAGGTAACATGTATATCAGATGATTCACAGTTGTTAATTTTTACTCGCTGTACTCTATCAGACAGGTAACTATTTATCCATTGTAGAAATGATCCATGGATGCCCAAGCCTTCCAGCTTGTAAATAAGAAGTTGATGGTTAACCTTGTCAAAGGCCTTGGAGAAGTCAGTGTAAATAGCATCTACTTGACACCTCCTCTCCAAAGCCTCCACCAAGTACTGCTCATAAACAAGCAGATTAGTAGTAGTTGATCGACCTGCCATAAAACCATGCTGTGAAGTCGCTAACACATGCCTAAAAAGAGGACCCATCTTTTGGTAAACAATATCCTCAAAAATCTTACTAAATAGTGAAAATTTCGAAATTCCACGATAATTTTCGATGTTAGCTCTGTCTCCATTCTTATGGATTGGCGTAATGTAAGTGGTTTTCCATAATTTTGGAAAAACACCCGTTGATAAAGAGATATTAAAAATCTGAGCCAACACTGCAGACAAAACACCCTGACAATTCTTAACAAATATGACTGGTATCCCGTCGGGACCGGTACCCAATTTACTGTTCAAGTGATCTATTGCATTAAACACGTCCACCGGCTCAACTTGAAGGAAACTAAGGTTTACAGTTTTTGTGTAATTAAAAGTATGGGTATCACAATGTTCGTGCGTGTAGACTGTGGAGAAAAAAGCTCTAAAGAGCTCTGCTATAGCAGTTGAGCCCTCCGCTGTAACATTATTATGTGACATACTACTTGGAAGAGAAAATTTCATATTCTTGGCATTAACATATCTCCAGAAAAACCTACTATCAGACTTTATAGAGTCTTCAATGCCAGATATATGGTTTTGATAATTGTATTTATATGTGTACTTACATAGCTTACGTAACTCTGAAAATAAAATGTAATCAGAATTGAAATTGGAAATTTTATATTGTTTGTGGGCTTTCTTTTTTTCAAAAATCAGTGACTTCAATTCTGGACTGAACCATGGCGGAAATTTTTTATTTTTTGCTTTAGCTTTAGGGACATAGATATCAAAGCAACAATTCAAACACTGATAAAACGTACTTAATATTATATCAACATTATTTTGCTTCATTAATGAGGCCCAATCAAAATTTGCCAAGAAAAAGTTCATTTCCAAATAATTGCAGTGTTTAAAATCATTATAGTAATATTCGAAATTCAATTCATCAAATTTTGTGGGTAGCGGAATTTCTAAATATAGAGCTGGATGATAAACATCACAGCGCGTAATGGGTTCTGTGCAAATGACAACTTTAACATCTGAATCACTGCTAAACACCAAATCTAATATGTTGCCCGAGACATTCGGAAATTAATTCAGTTGGTACATATTTAAATATGCTGACAAATCTGATAAAAGTTCTGATTGTTTATTTAAGGTTCCCATGGGAATCGCCCCAAACTCATTATTACTCCACAACAAACCTGGCAAGTTGAAATCACCACACATCAAAAAATTATCACACTTGTACTCTTCTAAAAGACAGTTCACAGATGAACAGTACTCCTCGTACACTTCTACTTGTGATTGTGGAGGAATATACACACAACCCAAAATTAATTTATACCGATTTATGGTGACCATAACAAAAACCTGTTCGACAGTTTTATTTGGTGATTTGAGCTGATAAGATGAAAGATTTCTTACGGCAATCATAACTCCACCACCACGTTGACTTACACTGGTATCCATTGAACGGTCACATCGATATATGTTATAGTCAAAGAGCTTTAATTCAGTATTGTTAATGTCATTCTTTAACCATGTCTCCGTAAAGAAGAGTATATTGTATTCATCAGTCACTGCTGAGGACATCAAGTCCAATGTCTTATTATTTACACTTCTTACATTCTGGTAGTATGCTGTTATAACGGTCTGATATTCATTCTTCTCCCCTGGTTTTGTCTTATCCCGTTTTGGACCTGTGTCTCTATCATGGCTACGACCATTATTAAGTACTTTCACCAGTGATTCCGAGGTTGTTGGTTCGGAATTTTTGTCAATATTATTATAACCTATGGTTGAATTATTTCCATTGCTGATTTCTCTTGTTCTTTCGAAAGGAAAATCTCCTAACAATAACTCCATCCGGCCAAGTCTTTTCATCATAAAGGTTGTCGATAAGGTCAACATCCGCACCGACCTTAAAAGCCAAGCTCAAAGCTTCAGGTCTCTTTGGTAGTAACTCGGTTGTAAATAAGTGGCCTGGAAATTTACTCTCTAGATATTGTTTGATATCATCTTCCGTGGTATTAAGATTAACCCTACCAACTGAAAGCTATACAGGCCGGGCAGCAGAGGCGAAAGAATTAGAACAATTTGTGCCAATACCTCTCACCAACTGGGGTCTGACAGGCGCATTCTGAGATCTTATATTCGAGTGTTGAATAGTGTGTTGGGTAGTTTGATTGTCATTGCCACCCTCCCCATCTTGTTGGATAACAGGTCTATGGGTGGAAAGACCTCTTTGACTTTGATGATTTGGGGGCTTGCTCTGTAAACCACTGGGTGTGATATTATCGAGTTGAGTAAGTTGAGCTCTAGTTGCTTTCGTGCTGCCAAATGAAGCCATGCTCTGAGCAGGAATTAAACTTCCAGATGAAAGCATATGAATAACCTCTTTATTAGTAGTAGAAATATTACTGATCTCTGTCTTTAATGAGTTCACAGATTTAACTACATCAGCCTTAATATTGTCAATTGCCTTCATAAAATCAGATTTAAGAGTTTCAATTCGATCATCAAGCTTATCAGGTAGAGTAGAATTTGTGCAGCCATCACAAAAGAACCTTAAGATTCTTTTACCCACTAACTGCATAACTTTAATTTCAGAAGCAGTTAGCCCAATGCAGTTTTGACAAAAAGAGCCTTTACAGGCATCACAAACAATTTTTGCCTTTATATCATCAGGTGTTAGGTGCTGCTTACAACGAGAACAGGCAGGCATTTTATTCAGTATAAATAAAATAACTCTGTCACCACTATTAAAATGTTAAAATGTTTTGGGATGCTCCAAATTTTATTGCCTCGATGGATATCGACGAGCTTGTGGAATTTGTTATTTACGTTTTTGTAGTAAACACTTTTTTATAAAGAATATTTTAAACACTAAGTGAGCACAACCAAACAAAACTAATCAATATTTAGACCTTCAGGCAATAACTAATTAAAAGATTTTTAGCGGGAATTATATATACTGTATTAATGCACCAGCCGTGAAAAAATTAGGTTTTAATTCGCAACTTTTCTACCGAAAACTTCACTTTTATTGAAGAGCGATCTACAGGATAACTTGACTCTGATACTGATATGATCTGTATCAAGTAGAGAAAAGGAAAAGAGTACATAGAAGCAATTTATTTCCTGCAAATACAACTCTGGTCCTCTCTCCATATGCGTTTCGATAACATCAGGGTCTCGCTAGTGGAGCTGTATTGAACCGAGAGCAACATTCGCAGGAAACAACTGCTATATAAAATATAAATTCCGAGGCGTGTAAGCATATATTCTTTCCTTTTTCTCGGCTTGGCGACTGGCGACATTTTTCAATCTGACATCGAAGTCGGCAAGTTTTTAATATCCTGCTAACATGCCGCCGAATTTATGTATTATATAGCATCTATTTCCTGCGAATGTTGCCTCTCGGTTCGATACAACTCCACTGGCGAGACTATGAGGTGGTCGAAATGCGTATGGGGAGAGGACCAGAGTTGTATTGACAGGAAATAAACTGTTTCTATATATTCCTTACCATTTTTCTGCTTGAAAGGAGAATAATATACTGCCAAAATTTTAAACTGTTTTATTTAAATAAATATTAACACTCCTACATTCCGTATTTTTCTGTTCAAATGAGATTTAATACAACAGCTTTTGTACGCATTAATACAATCAAATATCCTAAAAAAATCATGTCCAAGTATTGTTACATGATCAAACAATAAAACTGACCACACAAAATTGGAATCTATTGTTAAATATACCCGCAGGCATAGAAGAAATTAATATTACTTAATAATATTAAATTCTCTTACATCTATGGGTATGCCCCACATATCGCAACGAAAAAAATTTATTTAAATCGGGCTTCATTTCAGCATAGTATAACTTATAACACAATAAAAACACTGAATTTATTCCACAAGTTTCACAATATAAAGGGAAATATTGTAAATATGGACACTGACGTTTATCGATTAGATTCCACTGCCGTTTGACAGTGTAAAACAGAAACACAGAAAATAGACCACTTTATTCCAAACCAATTTGTTACGTCGATACTAAATATGGAATAATTTTACAAAATGACTACTTATATTGCCGTATTTGTTACGCCACTAATCTGACAGCTGATTGATTTAGACGAATGTCAGCCATGATAAATCGATGACGTGCACACAAGAACCATTGAGCCAAGTATACTTATGGTTTTAAACAGTCCGATGAATCTTCTCATGAGAATTATCGCAATGTGATCCAACCAGGCATTTTAAAGCTACAACATTTGTGATTTTATATATAACGTCACAACGATAACTCGATTACTTCAACTATGGTTAGATGGTTGCCAATAGTATTGACAAATTAATTTGTTTATCTCTATAGGTGAGTTGATATGTTTTACTCAGTATAAAGAGAAACAAAACTGTAATCGGAGTAGCAATGACAATTTTTTTATTATATACACCAATGATGTACTCATTTCGTTCACAACATTGTTTTGTAGTGGTAAGTGGAGGCTTCTTATTGTAATTTTACCCCAGATTATACTTGTGTTCCACTAACTATTTAATACGGGGTTTTCTGTTACATATAAGGTATTTGTTTAATCTATCATATAGTTTTGGTAATAAATCGCCGCAGTTTAAATAGTTCCTTGGGGTCATCTAAATTATTGGCGCCAAAATTACAGCAGTAGTGTAGAAATGATATTCCGGTGTCACTCCCCAGTCCTCGACCTCGGCCCCGCCCTCCTGTCCTTGACCTTGAACGTGACCTTGAACTTGACTTTAAACTTGATATTGACAATAAACTTCACATATTACTTGGACCACCAGGGATTGGATTTAAACTTATTTCTGATGAGTGTTATGATTTTGAGGAAAAATCGATAACCAATTTGGAAGCACCTAAAAATGATAATGATGCTGTTACAAAAAAAAATATGTTTTTAAATCGATTTACAAATTTGCTGTACGACTTGCATCCAAATTTAATAACGAAATTTTGCCTTCGTTATACAAAAATGACGATGATATGAAAGGAAAAATTGAAGTTATTCAGAGAATACTTTACAATCAGTCTTTAAGTCAATCGTTAAGTGCACTAGTTGAACTATCCGGATCTAGTTTTAAAAAAATCAAAAAGAGAACGAAAACAAATTAAAAAGAGCAATCTAACGTCCTAAGTTGCATTAAACTGACTGAGAAGAAGAAGACCACGATAAACTTGAGATGACCTTGGCCTTGTCTGTAATTTCGTTGATGATGATCTTTGTATTGTTTACAACTATATTATTTATTATACATTTTCACGGACTGGTCAATATCTTGTTTCGAAATGTGCTGCTGCTGTATAATTGGAGAGGTTTGAATGGAGTGTCCAAGTTGAGAAAAACCCGACAATTGAGTCGACTATACTGATGTACTGGGACTCTGTGATTTTGTAGCTGGATAATTTTGTTGTTGTTGTTGTTGACGTAGCTAGACAACATCAGATTTAGTTGTCAACTGCTTAGAAATGGGTCCATAAAATTTTTCTAATTCCGCATAATTTAATTCTTTAACCGTTTGAAATTGTTTAAACTTTTTTCTAATGACATTGGTAGCTTCCACTAATTTACGTTTTAAGTCGATCACCTCATTCATGATGTTTACACAGAACATTTCAACTCTCAAATGAATCTTTTTTCATATTATTACAGTAATATTAAGTTATTCAATCTTTTGTGATCTTTCTGATTTCACATAACAATCTTTCTCAATTACTAACAATTCATACTTATTATCTCAATATTTGGGGCAAATTTCTTGAAATTGGGTAAAAGTTAGATCTGGTGAAACGTGATCAGTAGTGGGAATAGGCGGCCTTCAGTTGACCCCCCACCACTTTTTTGATTGGTCAGCCAAGAATGACCTTGTTTCTGATTGGCTGCCCAAGTTGGCCCCCTCTCTCGATTGGTTAGTAAGCTCCACCTCTTTTTGCTCTACCTCCTACCTCCTTCCTAATCACCACAGCAGTTGGAGGGGAGCTGGTAGCAGTTGGAGGGGAGCTGGTATTTTAAACGACTGAATCTGAGCGAGCTACGTTCATGTCAAATAGTGACCAACAATCAGAACAACAACTCATTGAACGTGTAGGCTGGTTTGATATAACCAGCAAGAAAAACCTTACGGACTTTGAAGATCAAGACTTGGCCTTCTTTCCCATCAGTTATTTGAAGAGATACGTTGATTCACTTAGTTTACAACAAATTTGGCATAGGTTACCAAAACATTATCAAAGTGACGAGGAATTGAAGCTAAATTTACTCTGTTTTGAACATTACAAATTATACCAAAATCATATAGACGGTCCACCATTACCAATAAAAAAGTATTGTAAAAGTGCAAATTGTTTAAACAAGTGAATCAAATCTCGCAAATTCAGTTCATCAGTCTTCGAAATGGATCCACAACAAATATATTTAGATTCCGCTTGCGATGAATCAATCCAATCAATGTACAAGGATGAAGTAACTCATTTTAAATTGGTTGGAAGGGGGAAATTCAACGCAAGACAGGAGTCTCTGATTACTATTGATCGTAATAACTTCGAAGACGACGATGAAGATGAAGAAGATGATGGGATAGAGGATAATGGAGTTCCAAACGGGTGTGGAGAAGAGGGGCTCGTGAAAATGACAAAAATAAATGCAAGTAATGCATTGGCACCAAATTACCTTACGCGAGAAGTGTGCGTTTTTCAATCGTATGTGGTCGTTATTTCATCTTCTGGTGGTGCATATAATTTATGTTGTGAATGTTACTATATATATGCTCTAAATTGCCCAAACGGGAAACATAGTTTTGTTAATAGTCACTATAAACGATCCTTAATATGTTGCGAAAAAGATCTGCAATGCAGCACTTGCGAAAACGATTTATTTATAATAACTCCTCCGCAAGCATGTATAATATGCAACAAACCCGAATTAAAGAATATGCACAACCATCTTATCGAAAAATCAAATTTTAAATGAATTTATTTCACTTGCATTTATTCATGCGCTATAGCGTCTTTTAATTTTAAGTTTAAGTTTAAAATATCAAATCGGACATTTTCGAAGAATTTGTGATTTTGTCCTTTGAAGTTAAATAAATATAAGGGAACCATGTAAATATAAGGGGATTATGTCCATAAATGTGAATTTGTATATATTAGGTTTCTCGGACATTTTCGAAGAATTTGTGATTTTGTTCTTATAAGTTAAATAAATGTAAGGGAAACATGTAAATAAATATAAAGGAACTATGTAAGTAAATATAAGAGAATGATGTCAATATAAAACAATTTGTATATATTGGGATTTAAAGAATTTATGACTTTGTTCTTCCAGTGTAGAATAATTCTATTAAATAAATATAAGGGAAACATGTAAATAAATATAAAGGAACTATGTAAGTAAATATAAGAGAATAATGTCAATAAAAAAGAATTTGTATTTATTAAGATTTAAAGAATTTATGATTTTGTTCTTCCAGTGTAGAATAATTTTTTATAAATAATATGCACAACCACCCTACCAAAAATCGAATTTTAAATAAATGAATTTGATACTTCACTTGAGTTTATTTATGCACCCTAACAGTTTTTAATATTAAATTTAAAATATGAACTAAGACATTGTGCACTTTTAAAAACAAATGTGATTGATTAAATAAAATGCCCTGATAACAGAATTTATGATTTATTCTTCCAATGTAGAATAATTCTTTCAAAGTAAAAAACCCTATTTTTCATTATTATGTTTGTAAATAACATCGTCCTATTCATAATAATTCTTTCAAGAGAAGAACCTTATTTTTCATTATTATTTTTGTAAATAAAATCATATTGATCCTACCTATTAATAATTCTTTCAAGAAAAAATCCTATTTTTCATTATTATGTTTGTAAATAAAATTATATTCATCCTATATTAATTTTTCTAAGTTGGGGAAACTTGGTTATTATATGTGATTCTGTATAATAAATAGAAAAAAATAAAAAATATTTTCTTCAATGATTTATGTGCTTTTATTTATTTTTATTATAAATTATAATTTAAAATTTAATTTAAAATTTAATTTAAAATTTAATTTAAAATTTAATTTAAAATTTAATTTAAAATTTAATTTAAAATTTAATTTAAAATTTAATTTAAAATTTAATTTAAAATTTAATTTAAAATTTAATTTAAAATTTAATTTAAAATTTAATTTAAAATTTAATTTAAAATTTAATTTAAAATTTAATTTAAAATTTAATTTAATTTATAATTTATATTTAACATTTCTTTTATATTTACACGGATATCGAACCCTTGGTTCCACCTGCTGTTGCTCCGCCTGCTGTAGCTCTGCCTGCCGTCGTTCTACTTGCTGTAGCTCTGCCTGCCGTCGTTCTGCTTGCTGTAGCTCTGCCTGCTGCTGCTCCGCCTGCTGTAGCTCTGTATGCCGTCGTTCTGCTTGCTGTAGCTCTGCCTGCTGTTGCTCCGCCTGCTGTCGCTCTACCTGCAGTCGTTCTGCTTGCTGTAGCTCTGCCTGTTGTCGTTCTGCTTGCTGTAGCTCTGCTTGCTGTCGTTCTGCTTGTTGTAGCTCTGCCTGCTGTCGTTCTGCTTGCTGTAGCTCTGCTTGCTGTCGCTCTGCCTGCAGTCGTTCTGCTTGCTGTAGCTCTGCCTGCTGTCGTTCTGCTTGCTGTAGCTCTGCCTGCTGTCGCTCTGCTTGCTGTAGCTCTGCCTGCTGTCGTTCTGCTTGCTGTAGCTTCGCCTGCTGTAGCTCTGCTTGCTGTAGCTCTGCTTGCTGTAGCTCTGCCTGCTGTCGCTCCGCCTGCTGTCGCTCTGCCTGCTGTAGCCCCACCTGTTGTTGCTCGGCTCGTTGTTGAACCATGACCCGGTCTGCCCATTCAAAGGTTATAGGCTCCGGATCCTGGTTGGGCTCGAAGACGTCCATAAATTCATCGTCCGACGGCTCATCCATGACGAAGTCGTCGGACTCTTCTCTTAAAAATTCAGATTCCAAGTTTTCTGGTAGCCACATCACTGTACTAACTGGTGATTGCCTGCTTGCAATCTGAATTTGTTGCTCCAAAACAGCAATAAAATCTTGGAGCGTAAAAATTACTATAGTACTCATTTCTTTGAACTAAATTAAAAGTAAAGACGCTGTAAATCCTTATATACAATATTCAAATACCGCCGTTGGAAATTCACACTTTTTTACCTATAATGTAACTGATTCTGCTTTATGTGAAAATACATTCATAAAAATTAAATATTCCATTGAAACTCAAAGGATTGCTGCTTAGAAAAAAAAAACTATCTTAACTGAGTAATTAAAATTGCAATTAATTTCGCGCCAGTGAAACTCAAGAATTTTTGTTGCAAATGATATCTCAAAATTTTACCATGAAATATAATATATTATTACCAACTATAAACGCCTTACCAAATCCTGGCAACACCCTGTAAGGTACCTCAGTTCAGACTCACCTAATGATTGTCCTAATGCTGACTGGAGTTTACCTATACGCTAGCTCATCTCAGGGTAGATTCGTTGTTTTTATATTTTTCCACTATTTTTAATATATTGCCTGTGTAAGTTTTATAGATGTCTAAATCGGGAAAAAGGCGCCACCAAATTTTACTTTAGAATGAGCCCTAATGATTATACTACGAGCAATTGTAGTAAAGAAAACTTGGAAAAGAATAAATATTTAATATGTCATATCCAGGTAAATAAATCGCAAAGTCTAAGTACTTAAAAGTATCCTAATTTAAAATTATAGGAAATAAAACCAATTAAATAGAGGCCAATACATTTATTCCTCACGGTATACCCCTTCCCAGATAATAAGTACAACCCCTGGAAAAAGTTATCACCATGTGAATTATTGCAAGCTCCTCTAATGGGGCTATCTAATAGAAGTGCGATTACAAATGTTAAATTGCAATAAAAGACCTTGTTGACTTAGTCGAAAGTTATTGTCTTTCTATGACGTAGCAAAATGTGAATATTTAAACAAAAGAATAGTATATTAAACTTGACAGTGTCCTGCACAGTGAACGGCAAACCGATCCAAAAAGTAAACAAATCAACAACTACCTTTGGAAGGTTTACGTCGACATAGCCCAGTTATAGAAGAAAAGAACACACTCTATTTTAAACTGGACTATGAAGTTCCATAAGCCCAACAATGCAGGAGACTATCAACTTTGCAGTAATAAAAAAATAAGCAATATCAAAAAACTACAAGATATCTGCAAAGAGAAAGAATTAGAAAATTGATAAGGAGAGAAATAATGAGTGTTTAAATGACAGTTATCAAAAATATAAGCAATAGAAAATTACAAAAAAAATGATAGATAATTACAAAAATTAGATCATAGAAATCAATTTATAACTGTCGCTCAAGTGGTTAAAATCTTAATAAAATTTTTCTGAAAAGTATGTTACAAATTTGTACAAAATAACTAGTCTCCAAAATATTCAATTGTTAAGCAATTAAAATTTTCAATAAATGTCTCACTATAATATTCATTATTTTAAACAATAATTAAATGGTTACTTGGCCACTCTGGGACTCTAAAACAGAACCATAAAAAAAACCTCAATTACAGTAAAATATCGCAAAAATAAAACATTTAAATTTGAGGCTGTAGCGCAACGAAGTCGACTGCGTTTCACCTTACATAGTTTACTGGTTCGCCGCAAATATATGATATGGTAAATTACCAAAAGATAGATATCATTAAAAGAATATATTAAAGTCCAGATATTTAAAATCTATTAATTAGAAAGGTTCAAAAACATATACACAAGAATCCCCTACCTGTTAGCCCTCTAGGTAATCAAACAGAAAACTGTGTTTAGATAACTAAACGATTCAAAATACAGGGTTAATACCCATTAGGCTTAACAATCAGAAACTCTTGTGCACATACTTTGGCTAAAATTTAGGCACTTAGCTGAATCACTTTAAAACAGGTGGTTGAACAAGGCCTGTGACATAGACGGCTTCCCAGACAGGACGTTGACCTGGCTCAATATGGAGATTGTCCCTTTCAGAGGCTCACAATCCCAGAAGTGCAGCACGAAAACCCAAGCTGTACATTATAAATATCCATCCAAAAAAAAGACTGAAGAAATCCAAAGACATAATTATTCCAAAGACATATTGTACTTATCCCAAAGACAATACTGTAGTTATTCCTAAGACATATTGATTCCAAAGACCCTCGAACTCAAGAAGATGTTGGCATCTGTTAACTGATAAGCCGTTGTTTCTGGCTGGCTGAAGAAAATAATCGCCAAACTGGCTGTAGAGTGAAACGACCAAAATCACCAAAAATTGTTTGCACCCCAACTTGGTTTTGTTTCTTTAATCGGCCATTTAAGACCAAATCCCTTAACTTGGGAAAGAATTAAAACTAAAACCACGTCTTCACGCTCTTGCGTCAGATAGCCAAAAGAGAACGATTTCTCTCAAATCACTAGCACATTTCTTCCAACGGAAGTTACCAAAAAAACTTTGTAAAAACGTCTATCAAAAATCTATCCAAAAAAAATAACCTTAATCTCGTAGCCATAATCTCGAACCCTTGACATTTATCATACAATTTGAACTACTTCCGGAAAATATATACAAAAATTCTTCTATCTCAACTTTAAACTGGCCAGTACTAAAATCAGACCGAGACAACCAATATCTTAATAATCTAACCTGCCTCGTCCTACAAAATGAATACTCAATAACAAACTACTTAATGGGTTCGAAATACTTAAAAATAAAATCCAATTAAGTTCAAATTAGTTCGAGGGTCTAATTTCAAATATTTTAATTACCAAAAATTCTAATTAGTAAAGCAAAGCGAAATATTCAATTAATAAACTAAAAACAACATAATGAAAAAAAAAATCGATACTATTTTATTTCGAATTTAGCATTTCGATAATATTCAACTGATGGGCCATCTTATAGGCAACCCTAAAAACTTTCACACTAAATTACAGAAATATGTTAAGTTTCGATGTCAATCAAAATTTCAAAATGTAAACAAAAGGAACGATCTGAATATAGATGAAACCAATATTAATGAATGAAAAACAAAAGGTAATCATTAGTTTTATAGTAGAAAACATTGTTTACTGTAAATTTATGTACAAAACAAAAAATCTATTTATGACTTTAGTAATCTGAACCTGTAATTTAATCTTGAAAAATGTAAACAAAATATTTATTATTTAAACCCAATTTTTAACCGTAACACCATGACAAACAAACCATTACAATATTCAGATTGGATTCCTTTCAACAATAAAAAAGAAGAATCCTGTCATTGTGTCTGTTGTTATATATTTGTTATTATATTTGCAGCAGCAATATTTATTTGTACATGTTTAATTTTATTGTGTTTCATAAAAAAATATCTATAAAATTATTTAATAAATGTTAAGAAATAATATAAATTTTGGTTTTTATTGATTCTTGTTAGTATAAAAACATTTAAAGTTTATCCCCTCCTCTTAAATAGAGAGGGAAAATAAGTTTACCCCTCCACTTGAGAGGAGAGGGAAAATGTATAAAATTTAGGAGCAAACGGATAGATAGTTTTTTGAGAGCAACCAGATAGCTAGTTAGTTTTTGAAATACATCATTCAAGATGTTCAGTAATCAGAGTAAAAATATATTTGAAAATTCACCATTAAAAAAGAAAATAAAAAAAACAATTATAAATTCTACAAAATATAATTTAAATAATTATAACTCTAAATATGCTGCGATTGGTTTGTGGGTGGAAAGTGATTTTCTACCATGCATTGAACTTGGTGCTAAAAATGGTCAATCTGTGATATTAAATGAAGATGTTTGGAAGAACTTATTGCAATATCAAGGAGTTATAACAAATTATATGTTTTCACCTAATGTTTTCAATGAACCGATATATTTGCAAAATTTATCTATTCATTTTGAAAAGATTGGTGAATTACCAATAGTGAAGATTGCGAAAAGCTGTGAATTTATTTACTATGGAAATGAAACTGTCTGCAGACTATGGGAACAAATTCCACTTATAGAATATAGACTAAACGTTTTACAAAAACAAAACTTTCGACGTTATTTCAATGTTTTTAGAAATAACAACTTTTACGATGGAGATTCTTTTGACAAAATATCTAATGTCCTTTCTCCAAAAGAAAATCTAGATAGTGAAAATGTATGCTCCATGCTGGAACTGCTTTTGAATCATCCCGAAGAACTAGAACAAAAATTAAAGTCTAAGCACTATTATGAAGAAGACAGTATCTATTGATGAATCAAGAAACCAAATTCATCTGATGGTTGCTTAGAACTTTGCCTACAGAAAAGCTCGTATGACATCTGAAGAATTTATAAATCAAAAACATTTTAGAAGAAGGATTAAATTGACTGAAGAAATTTTAAATCCCATATTAGACTCTGATTATAGGAATATTGTATTTAAAAAAATGTTTATGTAATAAGCTTATTTTTAAATAAAACAAATATATATAAAAATTCATTTTTTTTTATTACAAACATCAATTATTATTACAGCATTAATTACTATTACATCACGTCTCCCTTGAAGATCCAAGAGATATAAGATTTATCTAATCCTAACCATTTTACAAATACTTTGTTTCCTTTCTTTCTTAACACTTTTTCCACCAGATATACATTTGGGTGTCTTACTTTTTGAAGTTCTTCCTCATAGAAACCTCCTTGAATATATATCCCGTTTCCATCGTGAATCAAATACGTTGTTGGATTAGTCAGCTGGATTTTTTTTTATTTGAAAAATTTCGTTTGACCAGTTCGGTGTGTAACCTTTAGAAAATTGTTCACGAATCTTGCTTATTCGTACTCTATCACTGACACGACATTTTGGTGATCTGGGATCCACAGTTTTCCTATGAGTATAAGCTGATTTTAAGATTTCCATTTCATTCTTTTTGTTAACTTCGTTTGGTTTTTTCCCGTTTGTTGAATGCTTAGTATTATTATATTCTGTAATTATTTCTTTAAGAAAGCTGATCCATTTATAATTACCTAGTAAACTAAACTTTTTCTACATTTTGTTTTTTATAGTTCTATTTACTCTCTCTATAATACTAGCTTTCATATTAGAAAATGTGTTGTAATGATTAATTTTGAACTGCTCCATAAGTTTCTGAAAGTCTTGATTAAATAATTCTTTACTCTGGTCAGTATTCAGATTTTTTGGAGAAGTTTTTAAAGTTAATAGAATTTTTTTCATTGCAGCTGTTACATCTTTACCAGTTTTGGATTTTACAGGTTCTGCCCATACAAATTTAGAAAACACATTTATTACCATTAAAATATATCTTAAACCCCTATTAAATTTCCCATATGGCTGCATTTCTATCAGATCAGCTTGAAATAGATCATTAAGCCCTTTTACAATTGTTCGTCTCCTTCTATATCTCCTTCTCGTTGGTTTATGTAATTCATTTACAACGTCTTGCTTAATTCTACTCATTATTAATTTATACCTTACTCTCGAAAATAAATCCCATAAATAACTTTACCTCCTTCTAAACCGTTTATAAAAACCCTTTTTCGCTGACTGTGTAAAATATGAAAAAGTCATCTCAGTTTTTTTTAGTAAGTTCTTTAATTTTATTTTCCATTGCTTCAAATGATTTTTTATTTTCATTTCTAATTTCTTTTATTGATGAATTTATTTGGGTGATGTTGTTATTAAGACCAGACATTTTCACTTTAAATTTAGTTTCCAAAACAACATTTGATAACGTATAATTTTTTTTGAAACCACCTAATGTTGAATTCATTTCTTCTCTTGCATAATTCATTGTATCATTAAATTCTTTTATAGAAAATTCAGCAGCTCTTTGAACTAATTCATTTAATGATTTTATTTCTTTTACTAATTTATCTTCTAGATCTTTTCCTAATTGAAATTCTGCATTTGTTATATCTAATGTCATTTTTACAATTTTTTTTTCTATATTTTTTATATCTGACGCTGTCTTTTCAGCTTTGTGTAATATATCTGTATAAGATGTTTCAAATCGCAAACCATTCGGATCTTCAATCAAACTAATAATAACATTGGTTTTGCCACAGCCTGACGGGCCAATAATTAACCCTCTTTTACTATTTCCCTTAAACAGTTTTCCATGTTTTCTAAAACCATTCACTGAACTTTCATGATCCTTAATTGTTATAGAGTATGGTTGTTTCTCAACTCTCATTTTATATATATAACAAACTATTAATATTCGGTATTGTGATGTAACTGGTTAGTTATCACTAGGATTGTGACTATATATAATGTTTCCATCACATAATAAACGAATCATTTACAAGACAAACAGCAAAAGGAAAGGAAGTGGTTTAGTAAACTCATTAATAAATAAATTACCCTTTGAATTGCATATTCCTGGTTCTAATTTTTGTGGACCTGGAACAAAATTGGAAAAACGATTGTCAAGAGGTGATAAAGGTATAAATTTATTGGATGAGGCTTGTAAAGAACACGATATTGCTTACTCACAATCAAATAATATAAAAAGAAGGCATTTAGCTGATAAAGTATTAGCTGACAAAGCTTTATCAAGGTTCAAAGCTAAAGATTCGAGTTTTGGGGAAAAAACTGCTGCACTAGGAATTACTGGTGCTATGAAAATTAAAAGAAAATTAGGTATGGGACTTCGAATGAGAAGAAAGTTCAAGCGAAAAACTCGAAAAGGACGAGGACTATCATTATCTCAGGTAATTTCAAAAGCTAGAAAAGGAATTAAGGGGAAACGTTTTAAAGACCTAAATGAAACTATTCAAACTGCTTTAAAAGCTATTAAAAAAACAGGTAAAGTGTTACCTCCAAAGAAAAGGGTAATTCCAATCCCAAAGACTGGCGGATTTCTTCCACTTATACCTTTATTTGCTGGTTTGTCTGCTCTTGGTGGTCTTGGAGGAGGGGCTGCAGGTATTGCTAAAACAGTAAATGATGCAAAAGCAGCCAAAGCGAAATTAGAAGAATCTAAACGACACAATCAAATGATGGAGTCCATTGCGGTAGGAAAAAAAGGAAGTGGGCTTTATTTAAAACCCTATAAAACAAGATGTGGATTATACTTGAAACCTTATTCAAAAAACTGCTAAAACATATACCTCGAAAAGCACTTACAAATTATGATTTACTTAAATACGTTAAATATTTACAAATTCCTAACTTTCGTGGTAGTTTTATGAGGGATAAATTACCAAAAAAAATAAAGATAATTGAAAGTGCAATTGTCAATCTAGATAATCATAGTGGTGCTGGTACTCACTCGATAGCATATACAAAAAAAGGAAAAAACATAATATATTTTGATAGTTATGGTAATTTGCGACCCCCTTCTGAATTAATTAAATATTTTTATAGCGATCAAAATAATAATATTGTTAATTATAATTATAACAGTTATCAAAACTTTAACAAAACAAATTGTGGTCAATTGTGTCTAAAATTTCTTTATAACCATATGTAACACCTAATTTTAGTTTACTATTAAACACATTTTTAAAGTAAGATGTCATATAGTTTTGTTCTTAGCGGCAATTCCGCTATTTTAACATCAGAGTTACATCATCCAATATATCTAGATGAAAATGTTGAATATGTTATCGGTCTTGTAAATTTCGAAACATTTAATGCAATTCTCAATATTGATATTGAGAATAATGTATTAATTCATGATGAAAATTTAGAAATAGCCATACCCCCAGGTAGCTACGAATTAGAAGACATGACAGATTTTTTAAAAAAACACTTGGATGAGGATAAAATTAGTTTTAGTCTTTATGCAAATAATAATACTTTACGTACACGTCTTAAATGTTCAGCCCCCATAACTTTTCGTGAAGGAACTATTGGTAAATTATTAGGGTTTAAAAATGGGCGATTGGAAGCTAACATTGAACATATATCAGATTTTCCCGCAGAAATAATTAAAGTAAATTCAATAAATATAGACTGCAGTATTGCAGAGGGATCATATTTAAACGGGAGACCTGTTCATATAATACACCAATTTTTCCCGAGCGTTGCTCCAGGGTTCAAAATAATTGAGTCACCTCAAAACGTTATATATTTCCCAGTCACCGTTAAAGTAATTGATAAAATAGCCATTAAAATAATAGATCAGGAAGGTGATTTGATATGAAAGATGGTAATATTATATAACAATAAATCTGCAAACTTTACTAGAAAATTTAATAATAAAAACATTAATAATACAAGAAAGAAACCAACTTCCTTTAGTAGGAAATCAAACTTCCAAAGGTTAACACCTTCTAATAGAAAATTTCTTCAAAGTTTGGGTTTTAAACTTAAATAAAATGGATTATTTAAATGTAAGAGGAAATGTATTGGTTGATGAATCAATATTAAGCTGGGAAATTCTTTCTTTCGATCCTTTTAATCCTACAAAACTCGGACCAAATGATGAAACCAGAATTGCTTTGCAACAAACAGGAAAATATCCTTGACCTTGCAAAAGTGAAATTTATGTGGGATTGCAAGTAACTAAAGAAGATGATTCCCCTTTAGCTAATACTGTTTTAGTTAATAATGTTCCGGCATTTTTATTTAAAGAATTACGCTATATTTTAAATGGTGTTACTATTGACTCCGTTCGGGATATTGGTATAACTTCAACTCTTAAGGGATATATTTCATTTAATCAAAATGAAAGTGCTAAATTGGAAAATGCCGGTTGGTATCCGAAATCAAAATATGAAGAAAAAATTATGACTGATGATAAAGGTAATGTTTCATTATGTATACCATTAAAGATGTATTCAGGATTTTTTGAAGATTATAATAAGATTATTCTTAATTCACAACAAGAACTTATTCTAATAAGAAGTAGTGATGATACAAATGCATTATTATCCAGTAATGAAGATGAAAAACCCAAAATTAAAATTACAAAGTTGTGTTGGAGAGTTCCTCATCTTACTGTAGCGATTCCGCAAAAATTAGCCCTTACTAAAATTATTGACAAAAATAGTGATATACTAATAACCTTCCGAAGCTGGGAATTAGTTGAATAGAGTTATTGGAAACTACGAGGCACAACTGGCCCGTAAAAACATCTACAAAAGTCGAAACGCCACGTCATGTTCTAATTGCTTTTCAGAAAAATAGACGTGGTAATCTAAAAATGGATATGAGTAAATTTGATCATTGTAATTTAAGAAATATGAATGTCTTTTTAAATTCAGAAAGATATCCTCACAATAATCTTCAACTTGATTTTGAAAATAATAAATTTGCTACTCTGTATGAAATGTTTACAGACTTTCGTCAAGGGTATTATAACTCTCCAGTGGAACCAATTTTTAATCCGAAAGAATTTAAAGAAAATGCTCCTATAGTTTACATTAATTGTTCACATCAAAGAGATTTACTACAAACCGGTCCAGTAACCATGAGAATTGAATTTGAAACCAAGGAAAAAATACCCCCTAAAACAGCGGCATATTGTGTTATAATTCATGATAAAGTTTTTAGTTACAACCCATTAACAAAAATTGTGAAACAACTGTAATACCATTTCCTTAAGATAAAAAACTATTTTTAAACAAACCGCTACTTATGCGTAAGAACGCATGCGTCAATTTTGATATTTATTAACGTACCCACACTAGAATCCTTCATTTATATAATGTCTTACGAGATTTCAGTTCGAGCATTAGATTTTCAACTTAAGTTGCAGAAATTAAAAAAACAATTAAGTGAATATCAATTAAAAGTAGAAATGATCAAGAAATTCAAATATTTGAAAATATGAAACTTATTCTAGATCTTCAAGAATTCAAAATTGAAAATAATAAGTTTATTGTAAAAGAATTAGCTGCCTACGATGGGCAAAAGGCAGTCCATTTCCGATGAGTCATTTACCATCCTATTTACACAAACAAGCTCTGTGGTTAATAAAAAATTACCATTGCATTGAGTGGTGTGAAGGATATACACCATTACACAAATGTGGAGATATCATAAGAGATTTAAGCGCTAAGGTGGACTATGTTTATGTAAAAGGGGAAGAAAAGGCAGATTTCATAAAGAAATATTCCATGAGACCAGTTATCGAGATTGATGAATAACCCACCGTAAAGAAAATGGATCCTTGCTGTTTTTATCATCAACAAATACCATGTGTATGTGCATTATCAAATGTTTATTACCTTTAAAACAATTTTTTTATGTAATAAAAGACTTGATTATATATTATGTGTTTTATTTCCTAACATTGTTCTAATACATGAAATATTATTATTTAATCCTAGTTCTTGAAGTTTACATATTAAAATATCTATATTTTTATCTTTTAAATATTCGCTACAACATTTAGCTGCTAGTAAACATAATTCTGCATGTTCCATATAATTTAAATACAATATAATATTCTGCGCTTCACTTTCTTGACCTTCATATGCATAAAACTCGGAACAGGCTGCGGACATCAAAAACTCTTCATACATTTCTTTTACTAACAATTCCATAATAAATCCTACACTAAAGCCTTCCTGTTTTTCAATATCTCTTTATCTCTATCTTCCTCTTCCACGGTTTCTTTTAATATATCAGGATCTTCTATATAATCCTTCAATGTCCTTAAAAAGTAACTGAATCCTATTTCCTTTATTTCATGAACGAACTTCGACAAATTTTATGTTTTTCTATAGTTTAAACAGGCTTCTGCAGCTAATTGGTATTGGAAGGCAGTCTCATAATATACCTTCGCCCACTCAGGTTGCCTCTGTCTTAGCATTGCATTCTTTAATTGGGAATTTTGAATCTTAGTAAACTGTTTACCTAATTTGGTAATTTCATTTTTCAAAACACTGTTCATAACTATCACTTATTTTTAATTTAACAACACTTTTCGTTATTGGTGATGGATCTCTATATGAGTTTAAGACTAGTAACGAATGAATGTAACTCGCTCAGATTCAGTAATTTAAGATACCTGCTCCCCTCCAACTACTGTGGTGGTTAGGAAGGAGGTAGGAGGTGGAGCAAAAAGAGGTGGAGCTTACGTAACCAATCGAGATAGGGGGCCAACTTGGGCAGCCAATCAGAAACAAGGTCATTCTTGGCTGACCAATCAAAAAAGTGGTGGGGGGGGTCAACTGAAGGCCCCCTATTCCCATTACTGTGATCAGAAAATATGTGTTTCTTATTCATCTTATCATGCTAAATATAATAATAAAATTAGCATTGTCTCGCACAAGCTGCACCCGCGAATATGTTTGCACTATATAAAAATAGTCAATATTACGTCCCATGCTAAAGTATGATCTTATAACATCTTTGTTTTTCACATATAGCATCATTAAAAATAAACATAGAATTTAGTTTTGCATCTGCTGATTGCATAATATTACCGGAATCACTAAAAGCATAGTAGCATAGAACTTTGATGGGTGGAAAACTGTTCCCTAAATACTCATATTTCGGTTGATACAGTGATTCCGCGTAAATATAGATATTTTCGAAATGTAGCCCTATGGGGTTCGTAAGTAGTGAAATCATGATATTAATTTTGCTATGATTGGATGGTCCAATTAACAGACCACGAATACAAGAAGGAAATAGAGGACCGTGTCTCTTCATTATTTTTTTTTTTTCATATCCAAGAGCGACTTTTTATCGAGACTGTAAATAGGAATTTTTTGTTTAAGATCGATAATGTGCATCGTTATCAAAATTTGGTATTTTATAAGCAAATTTTTCACTTAAATCATCATTCAAATGCATCTCGTCAATCGAAGTGGACAGTCTCGCGTATCTAGTAAAACCGGAAACGGTATCGTGAATTCGTTAATTAATACGCTACAATTAGAGCTACATATTCCCGGTCATCAATATTGGGGACTCGAAACAAAAGTTGTAACACGTGTAACAAGAAGTGATCAGGGAATTAATACTTTGTATGCCGCGTGCAAAAACCAGGATTTAGCGTATTTAAATAACAAAGACGATATAAGTAGTGGATATAGGAAGCTATTACTTGACCTCCCACCACTTTTTTGATTGGTCAGCCAAGAATGACCTTAGTTGTTATATGTATTTTCCTTTTAGGTTAAAGGCAGAGAAAAGGAAAGAATATATACAAACAGAGTATTTCCTGCAAATACCACTCTGGTCCTCTCTCCATACGAGTTTCGATCACCTCATGGTCTCGTCAGTGAAGCTGTATCGGATCAAGAGCAACATTCGCAGGAAATAACTGATATATGAAATATAAATTCCAAGGTATGTCGGTAGGATATTGCAAATCTGCCACCTACCGAACTCGGTGTCGAGACTGAAAAATATCGCCAGTTGAACGACATCTATAAATCACCGGAGTAATAAGAAATTTTTAAAAACGCGTATGAAGAGAGAACCAGAGTGGTATTTGCAGGAAATAAACTGTTTGTATATATTCTTTCCTTTTCTCTGCCTGAAAAGAGAATACATATATAACAACTATTTAAATACGACAGATGGATTTCTTTATTTCTTACTGAAATTTTGATTTTTTACAAGAATGACCTTTTTTCTGATTGCTTGCCTAAGTTCGCCCCCTATATCGATTTGTTACATAAACCCCACCTCTTTTCGCTCCACCTCTTACCTCTTTCCTATCCACTCTAGCAGTTAGAGGGAAGCTGGTTTTTTAAGCGACTGAATCTGAGCGAGCTACATTTATTCAAGAGCAGTATCAAACTCAAATAAATGATCCACCACCAATAACAAAAAGTGCAAAATTAAAAAATAAGTGCTAGTTATGAATAGTGATTTGAAAAATGAAATTATCACATTAGGTGAGCAGTTTACTAAAACTAAAATTCAAATTTATAAGATGTAATGCTAAGGAAAAGGCAACCTGAGTGCGCACTCTGCTTTCGAATACCAAAAAGCTGAAAAAGCATGTTTTACCTATAGTAACAATGTTTGAAATCACCAAAAGACGCAATAACATTTCAAACAGAAGGCGTTTATAAGATACCTTGCTCTTGTGGTAAAGTGTATGTAGGTGAAACAGGGCGGTCTATATCCACTAGGTTTAAGGAACATGAAAGATGTATAAAAAAGAAACAAATTATACAAACTGCAGTAGCTGAACATCAGCATTGATCAGGTCACATTTTAATGTAAGAGGAACTAAGGTGCTAGCATCAGAGTCTGGTTCCTTTAAACGTAAAATTAGAGAATCAATTGAAATTTATAAATATCTAAATAATATTAATAGAGATGCAGGTTACAGTCTACATCACACGTGGAAATCGATTGTAACGCTGGATCACGGTTCGCTGAGCACCATTCGGGTATAAATACCGGGCTGTTGGAATAACAAGCCCTGAAGATGCCTCGTGCAATCGTAGGTGAAACGTCGGAGAACAGTTCCAATTTGACACGATCTAAACCCAAGAACCAGATTTTCAACATAGGAGCATTTTCTGTAAACTCTTTTGAATTAAAAATTGGTTCGATTCGTAAGTTATAATACAAGGGTATAATCCTTGACGAAATTCAGTAAATATTTCAAACAGAGTAGCAAATTCATTATTTTCAAAATCAAACTGAAAATCATTGTAAGGATATCTTTCTGAATTTAAAAGACATTCGTATTTCTTGAATGGCAATGACCAAACTTACTCATATCCATTCTTAGATTAACACGTCTATTTTTCTGGAAAGCGATTAGAACATGACGCGGTTTTTCGACTTTTGTAGATGTTTTTACGGGCCAGTTGTGTCTCATAGTTTCCAGTAACTCTGGATATTCAGCTAATTCCCAACTTCGAAAAGTTATTAGTATATGATTATTTTTGTCAATAATTTTAGTAAGTGCTAATTCTTGTAGAATTGCTACAGTAAGATGAGGAACTCTCCAAAATAATTTTATAATTTTAATTTTGGGTTTTTCATCTTCATTACTGGATAATAATGAAGTTGTATCATCATTACTTCTTATAAGAATAAGCTCTTTTTGTGAATTTAGAATTATATTATTTTAATCTTCAAAAAATCGCGAATACATTTTTAATGGGATATATAACGAAACATTACCTTTATCATCAGCCATGATTTTTTCTTTACATTTTGTTTTCGGATATCAACCAGCATTTTCCAACTTAGCACTTTCATTCTGATTAAATGAAATATATCCCTTGAGCGATGAAGTCATGCCAATATTTCGAACGGAGTCAATAGTAACACCATTTAAAATAAAACCCAGTTCTTTAAATAAATGTACTGGAGCATTATTGATTAAAACAGTATTAGCTAAAGGAGTATTATCTTCTTTAGTAATTCCACATAAATTTCTCTTTTGCAAGGTAAAGGATATTTTCCTGTTTGTTGCAAAGCAATTCTGATTTCATCATTTGGTCCGAATTTTATAGGATTAAAAGGATCGAAAGAAAGAATTTCCCAGCTTAATATTGATTCATCAACCAATACATTTTCTCTTACATTTAGATAATCCATTTTATTTAAGTTTAAAACACAAATTTTGAAGAAATTTTCTATTAGATGTTAACCTTTGAAAGTTTGATTTCCTACTAAAGAAAGTTGGTTTCTTTCTTGTATTATTAATGTTTTTATTATTAAATTTTCTAGTAAAATTTGCATATTTATTGTTATATAATATTACCATCTTTCATCTACTTTTTTAAGATGTAGTCTGATGGTTATGGTTTCTTCTCTAAAATTAACCAAATCACCTTCCTGATCTATTATTTTAATGGTTATTTTATCAATTTCTTTAACAGTCATTGGGAAATATATAAAGTTTTGGGGCGATTCTATTATTTTGAACCCTAGAATGATACGAGGAAAAAATTGGTGTATTATGTGAACAGGTTTCCCATTTCCATTCTTCTATACAATCTATATTTATGGAATTTATTTCAATTATTTCAGCTGGAAAATCTGATATATGTTCGATATTAGCTTCCAATCATCCATTTTTAAACCCTAATAATTTACCGATAATTCCTTCGCGTAAAATAATGAGAGCAGAGCATTCAAGATATGTACGTAAAGTATTATTATTTGCATAAAGGCTAAAACTAATTTGATCCATTTCTTTAAAAAATTTGTAGTCTTCTAATTCATAGCTGCCTGGCGGTATGATAATTTCCAAATTTTCATTATGAATTAATACATTATTTTCAATATCAATATTGGAAATTGCATTAAATGTTTCGAAATTTACAAGATTGATGACATATTCAAGATCTTCATTTAGATATATTGGAGGATGTAACTCTAATGTTAAAATAGCAGAATTACCACCGAGAACATGGTTATAAAGAAATTTTAGGCACAACTGACCATAAATTGTTTTGCTAAAGTTTTGATAATTATTATAATTATAATTAACAGTCTTATAATTTTTGTCTATGAAAAAATACTTTAATTCAGTAAAGAGTCACAAATCACCATAACTATCAAAATATATTTTCTCCTTTTTTTAGACAGGCAATCCAGTGAATCCCATCACCACTATCATTATCTAGATTTATTAATCTGCCTTTATTAAGGCACTTTCGATTACCTTTATCTTTTTTGGTAATTTATCCCTTATAAAAATACCCCGAAAGTTCGGAATGTGTAAATATTAACATATTTAAACAAAGCCCGTCCCCTTTTTTTCTTATCGCTATAGATTCCATCATTTGATTGTGTAGCTTAGATTATTTTAATTTTGCTTTTGCTGCTTTAGCAATACCTGCGGCCCCTCGTCCAAGAGCAACAAGAGCAAACAAATCAGCAAATAAAGGTATGAATGGAAGAAATCCACCAGTTTTCAAGATTGAAATTATTCTTTTCTTTGGAGATAACACCTCACTTGGTATTTTAATAGCGTTTAAAGTGGTTTAAATACTGTCATTTAGGTCTCTAAACTGTTTTCCCTTAATTCCTTTTCTAGCTCTTGAAATTACCTAAGATAAGGATAGTCCTCATTCTTTACGAGTTTTTCGATTGAACTTTCTTCTTGTTCGAAGCCCCATACCTAATTTTCTTTTAATTTTCATAGCACTTAGGACACTCTTTTTCCCCAAAACTAGAATTTAAGCTTTGAACCTTAATAAAGCTAATACTTTATCAGCTAAATATCTTCTTTTTACATCATTTGATTGCAGGTAAGCAATATAGTGTTCTTTACAAGCCTTATCCAATAAATTCATACCTTTATCATCTCTTGACAATCTTTTTTTCAATTTTGTTCCTAGTCTACAAAAATTATAACCAGGAATATGCAATTCAAAAAGTAATTTAGTTATTAACGTGTTTACTAGACCGCTTCCTTTCCTTTTGCTATTTGTTTTGTCAATGATTCGTTTGTTATATGATGAAAACATTATATATAGTTGCAATCCTAGTGATAACTAACCAGTTATATTACAATACTGAATATTAATAATTTATATTATATATAAAATGGGAGTTGAGAAACAACCATATTCTATAACAATTAAAAATCATGAAAGTTCAGTGAACGGTTTTAGAAAACATGGAAAAACTGTTTGAGGGAAATAGTAAAAGAAGGTTAATTATTGGCCAGTCAGGCAGTGGCAAAACCAATATTATTATTAGTTTGATTAAAGATCCGAATGGTTTACGATTTGAAAATTTTTATGTTTATTCAAAATCTTTATATCAACCCAAGTACTAATATTTCAGAACATTTTTAAACCTTTGAAAGAAATTGAATACTATGAATCTGAAAATGAAGAAACTATTTTTTCACCAAAATGAGTTAAACCAAACTCTATAATAATATTTGATGATATAGTGTGTTGTAATCAAAATGTTGTAAAAGACTATTTTTGTTTCGGAAGACATAAAAATACTGATTGTTTTAATTTATGCCAAACAAATTCTTCTAATCCGAACAATGAATTAGTGACAATGCGAATTTGATTCTTATGTATCAACAAGATCGAACAAACTGAAAACAAACTAAAAACATATTTATGACGATCATGTTAATGTTGATATGTCATTCAACCAATTTATTGAGTTGTGTTTAGTGTGTTGGAAAGATAAATTTGAATTTTTGGTAATTGACAAAGACTCTAATGTGAAATCTGGTCGATATCGAAAAGGATTTGATCAAATATTTACTTATAAAAATAAAAGTTTGATGGTAAATTATACCAAGTTATTCCTGAATATAATGACAAGATAACAAATATAAAAAATGCAGTTGAAGAAAATGACCAGCTAGTAGAAACATTTTCTTGAAAAATTTCTAAATACGAAGATGACTTTAAACTATTGAAGTTAAAATATAATAATGTTGATGGCTTTAAAAATGAAATACCATCAATCAAATCAATAATTAAGGATACTTCAGCAATTTGCAACGCCAAGAACAACATTTCCAAGGATATTATACCAAAGTTTCAAAATTTTACTGATATGCTTAACGATAGAGTAGCAGAAGAAGTATGGAATTCTAAGAGAATACATTACGTTATGGATAAAAATTACACAAAGTCTTGAAAAATCAATAAACACTCATTTCCTAATTCATAAAAAAGATTCCGACAAGGTTAATTAGTTAAAAGAAAAAAAAAACTAAAGAATTTGAAATTAAAATCAACGCATATAAATCGAATTTACAATATTTAGAAGACAAATTGAAGGGGGATTGAATGAAAAAATTAAAACAAAATTTAAAGATCAAATTACAAAAAAAAATGAAAAAATCGAGGATATACTAAAGCAATTAAACCATCTAAAAACAAAATTTCAAACTTAGTAATGGATGAGAAATTACAAAAAGGATTAGGATTCGTACTATGCACGCTATGATTGAAGTCTCTGAAAAGGATTTATTAATTTAAATTAAAAATAATAGTTCAAAAATCGAGGAGACTTCATTACTCATAAAGGAACTTGAAACGTCTTATAAAGATTTAGTACACAAAGCTGAAAAGACAAGTTCTGATATAAAAAATATCGAAAATAAGTTAGAAAAGACAACACTAGATTTAAAAAATATAGAAGATAAGCTAGCAAAAGAAATAAAATCATTAAATGAATTAGTTCAAAGAGCTGCTGAAGTTTCTGGAAAATAATTTAATGACGCAAAGAGTTATGCCAGAGAAGAATTGAATTTAACATTAAGAGGATTCAAAAAAAATATATATATATTAAATCAAATATCATTTTGGAAACTAAATTTAATATAAAAATTTCTGATCTTACGAACAACATCAACAAAATAAATTCATCAATAAATGAAGATAAAATATTATTTGAAGCAATGGAAAATAAAATTAAAGAACTTATTGAGAAAAACTTAGACGACTTAATAATTGCGATTTGGTACACTTCTTCAAATATAAAACTAATGATGATATTTTACACGACTTGTGACAAAAGAGTTTTTTATACAAGGTTTAAAATGGAATAGATATTAATAGGATTTATTTTCAAGGGTAAGCTGTACTGAGTAAAATTAAGCAAAACGTTGTATATGAATTACACAAACCAGCAAGAAGGCGATATAGAAGAAGACGAACAATTGTAAAAGGACTTAATGATCTATTTCAAGCTGATTTGATAGAAAGGCAACCATATGCAAAATTTAATAGGGGTTTAAGATATGTTTTAATGGTAATAAATATGTTTTCTAAGTTCTTTTGGGCAGAACCTGTAAAGTGAAAACCAGGCAAAGATGTGACAGCTACAATGAAAAAAAAATTTTTAGCTATAAAAACTCCCCTCAAAAACTTGAATACCGATCAGGGTAAAAAATTCTTTAATAGAAACTTTCAGAAACTCGTGGATCAGTTTAAAATTAATCACTACAGCATATTTTGTAATATGAAAGCTAGTATTGTAGAGAGCGTAAATAGAACTTTAAAAAACAAAATATGGAAAATGTTTAGTTTACTAAGTAATTATAAATGGATCAACTTTCTCGATGAAATAATTAAAGAATACAATAATACCAAACATTCGACGATCGGAAAAAAAGCCGAATGAAGTTAACAAAAAGAATGAATTGGAAATTTTGAAATCAGCTTATACTCACATGAAAACAATTGATCCCAGATCTCCAAAATGTCTTGTCATTGACAGAGTACGAATAAGTAAGATTCGTTAATAATTTTCTTATAGGTTACACACCCAACTGGCCATATGAAATTTTTTAAATAAAAAAGTCCAGCTTATTAATCCAACAACCTATCTGATTCAAGATAGAAACAGTCTTGATATTCAAGGAGGTTTCTATGAGGAAAAACTTCAAAAAGTGAGATACCCAAATGTATATCTGATGGAAAAAGTGTTAAAGAAAAATGGAAATAAAGTAGTTGTAATATGGGCAAGATTAGATAAATCTTATAATTCTTGGATCTTGGTGTTTTTAATAAAAAAAAAACATTTTATAATATATTTGTTTTATTTATAAATAAGCTTATTACATAGACATTCTTTTAAATACAATATTCCTATAGTTAGGGTATAGTATAGGATTCAAAATTTCTTCAGCCAGTTCAATTCTTCTTCTAAAATGATTTATAAACTCTTCAGAAGCCATTCGAGCTTTTATGTAAGCGAACTTTCAGACATCCATCAGATGAATTTGGTTCCTTGATTCATTAATAGAAACTGTCTCCTTCATAATAGTGCTTAGACCTTAATTTTTATTCTAGTTCTTCGAGATGATTCAAAAGAAATTACAACGTGAAACACGCATTTTCATTATTTACATTTTATTTTTGGAGAAAAAATATTATATATTTTGTCAAAAGAATCACTGTCATAGAAATTGTTATCAAAAACCTTGAAATAACGTCGAAAGTTTTGTTTTTGTAAAACTTTTGGTCTATATTCTATAAGTATATATATATATATATATATATATATATATATATATATATATATATATATATATATATATATATATATATATGTTTATGCGGCTTTCACGGATTCTTCCGTGTGAGATGCAATAGCAGTGGATACATCCACATTATGCCGTTGTAGTGCTGAAATCACATTCAGCAAACATACAGCTATATGCAACTCCGTGTATTGATGAAGTAAAATGCGAACAATAAAAGCAAACTTCGTTCCAATCATATCCTTTCCGTGTTAGAGGTTGCACAGTTTGAACAAATTGCTACAGAACACAATTTATCCTATTCTACCACCATCGAGATGATGGCCTACCTGTACCACCATACCGAGAAGAAAGTCAAAACTTACCCTCCCCGCTACAGTGATACGGCAGAGGTACATGTTTCGTCTCTACTAGACTTATCAGGGTACCGACATGCACCTGTCTGTGCAAAGGACAGATCGGAAAGAAGCATGCAACACTGAACGCGGCTTCGCCGACCTCCCGCCAGATGGCGTATATATGTTTATGCGGATTCCTCCGTGTGAGATGCAATAGCAGTGGATACATCCACATTATACCGTTGTAGTGCTGAAATCACATTCAGCAAACATACAACTATATGCAACTCCGTGTATTGATGAAGTAAAATGCGAACAGTAAATGCGGCGAAGCGGCGGTCAGTGTTGCATGCTTCTTTCCGATCTGTCCTTTGCACAGACAGGTGCATGTCGGTACCCTGATGAGTCTAGTAGAGACGGAACATGTACCTCTGCCGTATCACTGTAGCGGGGAGGGTAAGTTTTGACTTTCTTCTCGGTATGGTGGTACAGGTAGGCCATCATCTCGATGGTGGTAGAATAGGATAAATCGTGTTCTATAGCAATTTGTTCAAACTGTGCAACCTCTAACACGGAAAGGATATGATTGGAACGAAGTTTGCATTTACTGTTCGCATTTTACTTCATATATATATATATATATATATATATATATATATATATATATATATATATATTATATATATATTACGCACAGGCCATTTAAAAAAAGTTTATATTTAGATATAGATAACTACCGTTTGTCTGAAGAAGGAAATTAAAATTTCCTTTGAACGTTATTCAGGTATAACTGATTCGATTTCTTAATCTATATTTTCAAAATGACAGTTGAAAATTCACCTATAGTTAAACCGCTGTATATCTTTACGTCAAAATTTGACAAATGCATCAAACTAGTGACATTTTTTTTTGAGAACTGTAACAGGATCGGAGTGGCTCATTCCACTATTTTCTTTTTCGGTTATATAACAAGAAATTTGTCGAATGGTTTATAAGCATGTTTCACAAACTAAATATCCTTAAAAAAGAAAAATGTTATACACAAATTTTGAAATCGAAGTTTTCCTTCTGTTTAGACATATCGATAATTTTATATCCCATTTGTATAGGGTTATTTAATGAAGGAGTTTAAGTGCTTATAATGGGTTTGGTATTTTAAGTGAAATTTTAAATATGAGAGATGTTAAAAGCGGATTAAAATTTCCTCTTTTATATTACTACTCTAACAGATGTACTACTGCTAAAAATAATTTACTTTACGTATTAGTACAGTCTTTAATAAGCATTGCCTTTTTAATATGTTGTTGTTAGCTGATAATTTTGAAATTGTAGAAACTATTGTACTAAAAATTTTAGACATACTCTTTTTAATTTTGGGATTAATAGGGTGATGTCTGAAGGTACAAGTGTGGGTGCTTATGTGTATGTTCACTTTTATAAGTGAACCTATGTTGTAATGTTTCACCTATGAAATTTATGACAATAAAAGCTTTATTTATTTATTTTATAAAGTAAATCGTTTATATTCTAAATTATTGGTAACTATTTCGGTAACAGAAAAAATTATACGCAATTTGTTGATAAAGTTCTATTTTTATTATAATACTCCAGTTAGGTATAACAATATTAGGGTAGTCTAACTGAAAACTAAAAATAAATTGACCATTCTAATAGAATCGGAACTAAAAAAACAGTATTCTTAGAAACAGTGGATAAGTATATAATATTCTAGAAATTATTCAGTGTTTTATACTTAATGACTGTAACTTTATGACTCCTGATTGCAATAAATGAAGTAGTTAAGCTGAAAAATTTTGAATAAAAAGATAAATAATTAATCATCTTCATTAAATAGCTTAGTTTTCTTAAAAATAAATACAGAAATTAAAAAAAAATGGGTGCCCCAAAAGGTAAGATTTAATACATCGCACGACTCATGGCTCTGAGTCTTTTATTGACCTCATTTCAAGATTCCACATGCAACATCCTCACACATAAATGTATAAGCATATAAACATGTAAAATAATGAAAGGGGCTCGGTTGGGGGCATCTAGATGTGATCAAATCTGAGGCAAAATCTAGGGCCCCTATGTTGCATCAAGTTCATTGAAACAGAGTAACACATATATGAAAATAATACTGCCATAAAAAAATAGAAATCGTAAATGAACTAATTACAATTAAGATTGATTATTTATATATAATAAATATAAAAAAAAATGGTATCATACTCTTTCTTGTTTTATATAATGCCATGGGCAAAAGAAAAAAATATCCTATATAGAAATGGAAAAAGAAAAGAAGTGCTTAAAAAATGCGAATAAAAAATTTAAGTTAAAAATTTAGAAAATATGTAAAAAAGAATTTTATGAGAATACTTTAGAAGTGGTGAAATTTTTATGTATGAAAATGCCAAAAGAGATTAAAAAAAACACAAATGAAAATTATTAAAAATGTCTGTACATCCACATATTATCAAAAACTGAAAAGAGGATTAAGGGTCAAAATGACTTCTCTTATTCTGAGGAATCGCTATCACTCTCACCAACATTAATAATAAGTGGCTGTAAAGGAACTCGAATTTTCTTTTCAATTTCCCACTGCTTTTTAATAATATTATTTGTGTGTTCGACATAGTTAGCCTAATTCTGTTTTGTCACTGTTCCTAACGCCTTTTTCCAAGCCTCTATTGGTTTTTTAACTTGTAGAGTCAGTTGGTCATAATTTCTCTTTACCTGACTCCATACCATTTCAATTGGGTTAAAATGGCAATGGTATGGAGGCAAGCATAAAACTTTATGTCCAGAAGATTCTATTAGCTGATCTACTACAAAGCATTTTGCAGGCTTTGGAACCCGAGATATCAAAGACCACAAAGTATCTTTTGTAGCATCTTCTCCAAAGTTGATATATTTTTCTTTCAGCCACGCTTTCATAGCATCCTTGCTCCAACCCTTTTTCATTCCCTGCATTCAGTACTATGTACCTGAAAAAAAGTAGAGTAGTATGTGGCAGTACAAATTATTTGAAATATTTTGCAGAAACACAAATTGGTCTTAACCAACGGAAGCTTTCATGGTTTTGGTCAATTGAGAAATAGTGGTTCTTGAGTTTAGACCAAGTCAAATTTGAATTGTTATGCAACTTTTTACCTAGATTGCTCGAAACATCTTCAGGGATCTTCATTTCACGTAATTAGAACACGGAACATTGCATGTGTTGATGGTCTTAGTTAAGGGATAATATCAAAATTAATTTATTTTTCTCAATTTTTATGTCATTAATGCCTTGAAATTGGAAAATTTACTTCATCTGTTTATTTTTTAGAAATGTGATGCATTGTTAAAAATATACTGTATTATACCCATTTTTGGTTTATTTTTAAGCACCTTTATATTGTACAAATTATGGGTGAGGAGTCTGCAATTAAATAATTATAATACTTATTTCAAATCGGCTTTTTTTAGCACAATAAAACATGATACCATTTCATCAGTTTCGATTGGCGAAGCATTGACTCGTCTGAGAACTCGGACAAGAACACTGACGTACCATATTTTAATATAAAAATATTAGTTGTGTTTCCTTAAACCGAAACAAATTAGATTCAACGCGATACAGATTTACTTCACGTTTCAGCAAAATACCTGTAAGCAGTTTTTATATTTTGATAATATATTTTTTTTTCATAATTTTTAACGCCCTGTATTTTGAAAACGAAATATTTTAGATATATGTTTATATCAAATTTTTTTATAAAACCGCTTAAGAAATCACTACAAGATTTTTTTTTTTTTGGATTTCTGGATTACTTTGATACAGGTAAGATGATCATTATTATTTTGTAAAATGTAAATTAAATTATTTAGTTAACTTTCATTTATTAAGGAAACATTTTTATCATATTAAGTAAAAATTTTTCCTAAAAAAGTTCAAACTTGTTTGATAAAACATACAGAAATTAAAGTAAGAAATTTCTCAATTTCCCCAGGAAATAAAGTATTAAAGTAAAAATTTAATATTTAACATCCTGCTAATAGGAAATGATCCAAGGATTATTTAAATAAAGCTTTTTGCAACCTGTTATAGATGAAAAAAATTCAAATTGTGTAAGGGCAAATAACTGATATATTATCTAAATCGTCTGTGGGTGCCATTTTGAAAAATCCATGTCTCGTCTATAAAGACTGGCTCAAATTTATTTTCCCCTTTTTCTTCGTTCTTTAAGTACTGTTCAAGAAAGTCTCTTCTCATTTTCTGAATTTGTGGTTTCTCCATTAAAGCTCTACGTGGGTCATCCTTCCTATATAAATATATAAATAAAAATGAAATGTGTATCCTCCAAAAATAAATTACACAGGTCTCCTGTGAAAAATCCTGCTCCCTCAAAAAGTCCTATAAAAAACACAAAAAAATTAAACGCTTTATATTTTACATTTACCGATATAAAAATATTTAAATTAAGTTTTCATCTGACCATATCTTACACTCATTATTTTGGCCCAATTGCAACTGGTTTATATTTGTATCTAACATTTATTTGTTGTATGTAAATGATTGTTTACCTGTAGATAAATCCTATTTGCTTTAGTAATATGCCTAGACTTGTCCTTGCTCCATGGTATATTTCTTTTGCCTTTAATCGTTCCAACAATATTGAGACTATTAATGAGGTACCTTCACAAATAAAAAATTGTTATGAAGAAATGACGAAATATTAATATTCTATTTAATTTAGTAAAATTATGTTTACTTTTTGTATTCATTACAAATATTTTTTTGGGTTTTTATATTTTCATTATACATACACCTTGACGGGTTAGAAAAGGTAAACAAAACAAGTTAGAATAAAATATAACATATAAATTTTTTTAGAAATACTTACCCTCAGAATACATCATATATATTTCATCTCTAATTTGTAATTTTGTTGCTTCTGGCATATCTTCAGTTTTTGGTCTCTTCCTTTTTCTTGTTTCCTTCATTGTCGTTATTGGGGCATTTAGGAAAGTTCTCACAGTTGTATGGGATAAGTGTAAGCATTGGGCAGTTTCCTAAGTTGTTTTAAATTTTAAATTTTTATAAAAAAAAATTGTAATTTAATTTCTAATTTGAATTTTAAAAATTCATAAAGTTGATTATCCAGATCTTCCCTTGCTACTTGTTTTAATTAGCAAATTAGCCTGTAAGGAAAATTTTTTAAATGTACATATTTCATACTATAAACAAATATTTTTAAAGTGATTTTTGGATAAATGATTAAGGGACACATAAACTAGACTTAAACTTAAGAATTCTAAAAGTTATTTTTCTCTTATTGACAATTATACCAGCTATATAAAATTTTGAAAAATGTTGGGGCTAAATGCAGCAAAAATATGAATTAAGAGCTTCAAAATATATTCCGGAAACGAAAAGTAAACAAAAACTAATTAGATGAAACAATCCTGTAACACGACAAAGTGAAAAGAATGGAAGTTAATATATTCCAAGTGATTTATCCGTATTTTCAAAATATTTTTATGGTACTTGCTTACCTGAATTATAGCATTTAATATTTTACGAACAAGAGGTTGTTGGTAGATGGAGAAGTTTAATTCTGAATTTACACTGTCATACGTTTTCAGGATTCTTGGGTATCAGAATTTAAAAATCATATCAACTGAATGATATGCATAATTATATCAGAATAAGAAGTCGGCACATGGGTGGAAATTTAAGTTAAAATCAAAAATAGTGATTTGGCTTTAAAAAAATTGTTATACGAGTTCAACTGAGCAATTAAAGCACATCAAATTAATGATGAAGGAAGTTCTGGGTGAATAAATTTACTAATATTTTTATACATGTATATTGATATAATTTTATTGACAACCGTGCAGTCACTAAAGTTTCACACTTTATTTTCAGGGTATTGTTCCTTTGTAGTCAGAAGTATGTTTTACTAAAACTGACAAACATTTTAAACACTTTCTGAATCACTTAAAAAACAAAAGTTAGAAACAAATATGACAAAAAAATGTTATGTAGTAGAAAATAAATAACAGTAGGGCTGGAGTCAACTATGTTGTTTTTAAAATCAACAATTCAATTTCTAAAAAGTGCCACTGATAACAGTTAGGTATAAAAATAAGCATAACCCCAATTTACCTCTATAGGATTACAATTAGGCAGCTTCCTTTTAACATAATCGTAAGTAAATTTAATCCAATCTTGGGCTATAGGACAGCTTCTTATGTGGCGGAATTTAGGACTCTGCATACCTGAAGAAGAAGGGTGATTCTCCACATCCTAAAACACAAATGTAAGTCGCTAAAAGTAGCCTCTTTCATATAGATTATAGGTTGGAAAAATGATAGGGTCCTGTATACTAGAGCAGGGGCGGATCCAGCCTCTCTTGGGGGGGGGGGAGCGGTGATATCACAAAAGTACAGTATGGCAAGAGAAACGAAACAAGTTGTCAACGGGGGGGGGGGGGGGTTGCAAGCAGCATACTCATTCCTAATATAAAAGGCAGAATGGGTTCTACTTTCCTGAACTCAAAGCTCTTGGGGAGGGGGGGGCGATCGCAAGTATACACATTCCTATACTCTATTTAAGAACTAGAGATAGTAATAAAACTGTTACCGAAACCTCCAACGTACCTGCTCCAGTGCCGCTGGTAACTGAGAACTGCCGTAAATCTAATTATATTGCATTATATTTAAATATATTTTATAAATTTACTGCAACATAAAAATTCTGATAGTTAAATTTAATTTCTGTCAGTCAGTGTCAGTTTGTTCTTAGTGATTTATCTTGTTTGCGCTTGTTTTTATATATTATTTGAGATTAGTGAGATACCCAAAAGATATGGCTTTTACCTTTATATTTATTCCAAAATTGTTAAACCAGGACATTTTTTCCTCAACGAAAAACTTATTATAATGAATGTTTATGATGCCTTAAGATATCAATATCTAGATGATAATGTTAAAGCTCTGTCTACTATGTACCGAATACTGAAGAAGAAGAAACGACTGGAATTGTTAGTACTCCCAAGCCACATCACACGTAGATGAAAAACCTCGTTGGAAGAAGAGATGAAAACTGCAGTTAAAGGGGTTGTACCCAAATAGCACACTTCAGTCCACTGGATATCCATCGTTTATCCAAAGCTGGACATACTGGGTATCCATGGGATGTCCACCAACATTCTATGGATATCCATTAGACTATACGTTTGTCCCACTCATGGACGTCTTTTTGGATTCCATATATTGTCCAGGTATGGATCATTTTTGGATATTAATAGGACTAATTTTGGATGTCCATATAGTGTACATTCTTGACCCGATTGTGGACATATTATCCGATGGTATTGTGCTTTTTGGATTAATAGGTCATAATCTATTGTTCCCTCTTCTTGACGTTCCGCTAACGTGAATGGTAGATATTTTCAGAATTTGCTTAGGGTCCGAGAGCTTACAGTACCTAACTAATCTGCACTTCTGAAGATACAGACCACTCATGTCATCAAAACGTCGATAACAAGTAACCATAGATGGCCCTATTAGTCCCAAAAATTAAACAGATATAAATTACATTAGCGAACCAGGTAACAGGAACTGGATCCACATATTACACTTATTGATTACAATTGTCAAGTTTTTAATAAAATACTATATAAGAATATAAAATTTTATAATTAGTCGAATTGCAAGCGCTACAAAATATAGCTTCAATTGATTTAAATTGTTCAAGCTGTAGAAGGATCGCTATGAATAAGGTATCTGGTTCCATAGTAATACGTACAATTTCAATTGGGTAATAGAAAATATACCAATTATTTAAATAAAGACTTTTTATTGTTACAATGATTATTTTTTTCTACATTCATTTCTATCATTTATTCGATTTTTATCGGCTCCCCATTCTTCTACCGCAGCTGAAAATTAATAAGGTTTAACGTTAAATGATGCAGTATTTTATGGTTTTATAGGAATTTAAATATCTCTCTCTCTCTCTCTCTCTCTCTATATATATATATATATATATATATATATATATATATATATATATATATATATATATATATATATATATATATATATAAAACCAAATGCATCGTTATTGCTTAGTGCTTAAACCAACAGACCAGAAAAAAAATTTTAACACACTTTTTGTCTGGGTATTATCAGAACAAGAGGATCTAGAGTTCAACGTGTGAAATCTGACACCCAATTTGTTCTTATTATTTACAAGTATGACAAATAAAACAGAGAGATTTTTTTCATCAAATTTTTATATTTAAGTGGTAACTTACCTACAAATAGTGAACATAAGTTCTTTAAAGGGCACTTTACTGTTCCATCATATGTATAATTCTTGGAAAGGCTATCTGTCATTGTTACAATAAAATATCTTTTAATAAGTTAATAGGTATAATTTCCTCCAATTTTCGCTAATTGTAAAACCTAAAATTATATTACTTAATTGAGATAATTAAACGTTAATTCCACATATGCTAACCTAAGAATATTTTTGACTTTAAGAATCAAAGTAAAAAAATATATATAAAATAATCCTGTAAATTAAGTTTTTTTTTATTAATAGACTCATACACATAAAGAAGCATTACTCGAATAAGTTTCAGATTTTATTTCAGGAGAAGTGTAATAAACTTACTGCATCTTTAAAGTTTAAATTGTCCTGAAGATCTTATGTGACTTGAGGCAGCTGATTATTTTCTTAAGTAAAAGGATAGTTGAACTCCTGCAGAAAATTCTTTGTAGATACTTGTTGTTTTTTTCCCTATTTAAGAGTACCTGAATATCCTCTCTAATTTGGTACAAATTGGCTTTCACATAGGAATTTTATTTGGACCAATCTGTGGAAAATTCATCTAAAAATAATTAAAATAAATTAAATTATAAGTCTAAACCTAGAGTCGAACTGTCAAAACTTTATTATATATTTTTTAACAATTATACTGCACAAAAATACACATCAATGTAAACTTTTACTAGCGTTTAATCCAAAATAGTCATAAAAAAATTAATATAATTATTTAAATTTGCTATAGCTATATAGGATAAATTTTGATAAAATTTATTAATGCCAGCAATCTTATTAGACTGATTACTCAATAATGACTTTGTCCGAGAGAATTTTCTCTAAAATTTACAATTTTATTATTACACAAATTTACAACTCTATTTGTGCTCCATTTTAACCAACAAGATACAAAATTCATTGGCCTATCAAATTATTTGCACTTATTTGTAGTAATTTCCATTTAAATAAGTGATTGTATGAAAAAGTATAGCTACAAAAGCTATATTTTAACATACGTGTTTTGATACTGAATATTTTGTTCACTTTCAAATTTGTGCGAGTTTGATACTAAATTATCAGCTTTTCGTCGGGCATGTCTGTAGTTTCGTTCGGTAATTTTTGGTATAATTAAAAAAAAATTAATTTAAAATAACTATACTTACCTTTAACGGTGGCATCGTCTTCAAATAAAAAGCACACTTGATTTTAGCTCAACTAAAACTCCAAAGGTCTTTTTTAGCTCGACGTCAACACAATAATGAGCACAAAATATCTGAAGGGATATTTTGTGATCATGGCGGGCCGGCGGGTTAAGAAATGACAATTCTACAGACCGATATTACAGTATCCGATTTTACCGACAACCCGAAATTTAATTAATGGACGTCTGATGGACTTACACTGGACATCCAGATATGGACGTCCATATAGATTACAGGTCATCACATCTAATGGACATCCATAAACGGTCCATGGACATACAGGACATTATATGTACCTATTCTGGATATCCAATGGAAATCTTGTGCTATCTGGGTATATATATTTTATTATGAGAAGCAGATCCCAACCGTCTACAAAATTCTAACTAAAATCAATGAAGATCGCGCTTTACCTGAAATTAAAAGAACTGATCTCTGGAAATTGTTCAGAGAACTTAATTTTTACTGGGAAAAACTAGATAGAAAATCTGTTCCTATAGATCGTCCGGAAACTGTCCGTTAGACAAGTAAATATCTCTCTCAAGTAAAAGGTTGAGTTGCTAGAAATAACACAATTAACAAAATTAGTAATTTAACTAAACTTTTGAAAGATTTTATTTGAATAAAGTTACTGCGGAAAATTGGGAAAAATCCATATAATAAAAGAATAAAACAAAATGTGAGAACTCGATCTCATGATCGGTTAGATAGAGGAACCAATTTAAGCGAAGATAGTTTCACTGACTTTGATTACCAATTAGATACGTAATGTTTACTAGTGTAAACACAATTTAATATTTAAATTTTTGTTTTTGTTGTATTTTATTGTTTAATATTGTTTGTTTTTTTTTTATTTTTTAATTATTTTTATTTTAGTATGTCCCACTCTTAAATTTTATATATATTTAATTCTAATTAGCCGTAAGTTTTTTATTATTTTATTATTGTATTTGTGTCTTTTCCTTAAGCGTGTAAAATTAACATGTTTATCTTATTTTTTGGGGCTATCGTATTTCCATATAATAAAGTAAATTAAATTAAGATATCAGTATAATAGAAATAAAAATAAGTAGGTCTAATTTTAATTACAACATAAAAAAAGTAATTACCGATAAGACCGATAGCTCCAAAAGTATTTTAATATTATATGGACGAATTTATTTTTTTTATGTTTACCTTTTTGTATTTTTGACAATGGATATTTTGTAAGTATTTAAATTATAACTTCGAATTTTTTGAGAGAATAAGGCTACGTTTTAGTCCATTATTATAGACCGGTATTTTTGATTATAAAATTTCTAACCCATTCCTATGAAAAATATATGTGTCAAAGCTCTTGGGGGCGATCGCCCCCCCCCCCTTGGATCCGCGCCTGTACTAGAGAGTACATTATACTAAGAATGGAGCTACGATTTTGTTTTCTTTTCCAAAAACTACCTTAAAGTACTCTAATAATCTCCTAAATCTTCACTAAATCCAATAAATACCTAGAAATCTAAAACGTTCCCTGTAAAAATAACTAAAAAATTTGTGCATGTGTACTATTTTGTTCATCTTGTTATTTTGTTCTTCCAAAATTAAGCATTTCAGGCATATGTTTCAAGGAACAGTTTCCCGTGTTTTCAGCTATTGTATTATTCTTTGTTATAATATTTTAAATATTTCTAGTTACATTCTGTACAAGCTGTATTAACTAATCATAGTATACACATGAGTTTGAAATACTGTGTATTTTCATAAAGCTCTACAGAATGTTGCTTAATGTTTTCGAAATAGATACTACAAGAAAAAACCTCTTTATTAGTTACTTACCGGTATATCAAGCTGATTAAAATTATCCATATGTACATCCATATCCAGTTAGAAAACCTAAATAAATCCAATAAAAACAAGCACTAATAAAGTGTTTTTATTATAATAACGATAGTCTAAAATTTATAGGCTATCAAGTGTTTAAAAGTCACAAACACTAAACACTACAATATTAAATAGCGGCACAAAGTGTCTAAACTATTTTATATCGTAATATAATAAAAATATCGCAACGTTGTCGACAAAAATGTGTTTAATTATTTTTTGCCGTTATTATAAAAGGACAAAATAAAGACACAGTTAGTCTGAGGCAAGGTTATGTATATGTAAATAACAGCGGCTTTTTTTTTGTGTTCCTTGCTCCTGACCTGTGGATATCTTTTTCTTTTTCATTATTATGAAGAGAAACAAGGAGGGAAAATCATCATCTCCTTTAGTATTTTCCAATTTCTATTCTGTCTGGAGTAGATACGGAGTAGGTAAGCGTGTTAACGTTCATATTTTTATAAAAATATTAGTGGGATATTTTGTAGAATTATTACATTTTAGATAATAAAACATGTTAAAAATTATGAAATAAATATAAATGTTGTTTCAATTGTAAAAATAACATATTTTTCTCTACTCCGAAAGGAAGACAGAAAATCGAAATGAACGACCCTAGTTATATTTACGAGGAACATTTTTTTTTGATATATGGCAACTAAAAACCGTTACGATTACTAAATTTTTAAAGATATACACCGTTTTGAGATGTTTGAAGGTTTTCTGTCTTCCCTCCTACAAATTTGAAATTATATATAAAACTGTAGTAAAATGTATTGCCAGGTTTCTTTAATGTATTTCCGCACATAAATGCTATTAGGTACAAAACATAATCATTTTGGTGAATTTATGAAACTAAAAATGTAATAATTAAATTGAAGAAATCATATTGGTTTTTGTTTGCTGTTTTCTGTATAAATATACCATGAATTATCCACCTCATTCATTTTTTGCAAAAATACTCGATACCTTTTCTGCGATGAAATGCTTACGTTGTTTTACTTAAATTAATGCCTTGTTTAAAATATTTATGATTTTCTGGCTTTATGTTTCTATCTTATCTTGAACACATTGCACAAAATTTATTATTCCCAGAAAAAAAAAACATTCTGTATGTCAATCCATTATGACATAACTTTTTATTTTCGAATTATAAAACATACAAATCGTAAAATATCTTAGAGGAATCTTTTGTGATACAAATTGTTCACTTTGAAATTAAATAGGCTGTCAAGGTAAAATGTCATTAGCGACAGCAAAACATTGTTTTATTCCCGTGTACTAAATAAAATGAAGGACTGCCTGATGTTTCAGACAAAGTGACTCATGGATGGGTAATAATAATCTCTGTTCAATTCAATATCCAACAAAAATTGTTGAAATTCTAGATATTATTCGCGGACTATTTTCTTTTTTTCTTGCTAGAAAATTATCAAAACCATTAAATTTAGGTTTAATCGAAGATGTAAAATAATGTTTGATAACACTGTCTGCATCAATAGAAAGTTCTTTACAGGCGCGTATTCAAGAGCTTTGAGTTCAAGAAAATAGACCCGATTCTGCCTCTTATACTAGGAATGAGTATGCTGCTGACATCTCTCCCCCTCCCGTCGACAACTTGTTTTTTCTTGCGCCTTCCCCAAGAGCTTCGAATTCAGAATAAATCCGACACTGCCTTTTACACTAGAAATGGTAATGTTGCTGGCGTCTCCCCCCCTCGTCCACCACTTGCTGCCATACTGTACTTACGTGATATCACAGCCCCCCCCCCCCAGAAAGTGGCTGGATCCGCCCCTGGTTTTTTAACTTAGGTTTTACTATTCTTTACTACGGAAATTAATTTTTCCAGATGTCTACAAGCTAGGATTTACTATATTTTACGCGAAGAAATTTACTGCTTCTGTTCTGCCAACGAATTCCCCCACTCTCTATATCAGGCCTATGTTTTCTGTATACAGGCGACATCTAATATAATACATTGGAACTAGTTAGAAATTACAGATAAATTGGCAAAGATGGCGGACTTAATGCCCCCTTGAGTGACAATGAGACAGCAACTATGGCGTCACGACAAATAAGAACTGACATAAAAATTGACGAGCGAAAGCAAGGCTATTATTGCGCGCAAGTTCTTACATGAAGGCTTACATAGGTTCTTATGTAATTTCTTACATAAAAACTTGAGACAGTTCTTACGTATGTTCTCATGCAATTTCTGACATAAGAACTTTAGAAAGTTCATTGCATTATTTAAACTAAAATAACATGCTAATCGGTGCGTCAATTCGAGAATAAAGTAACCCGACAAGAAAGTAAAAGTACTAGTTTTTAGTTGCCTAAATTATTATGTTTTTTTAATATGTATATATTATTGAACAATTTTTATTAATAAAAATAAATTTTTAAATTCTGTTTAGTAAATATTATTTTTAACACTTAAAAATACTCAAATGGGTCACAACTAAAAAAACTTAAAGCAAAATTAAATAAAAATTTTTGTGTGTTACACATCAAAAATGCCCCTCCCCACCAATCATAAACAACATTCAAATTTATTGTTGCAAAACGAAATAAAAAAAAGTCTTCGTTATATTCTCAAATTCTTTAATAACCAGTAAGCTACCGGTTTCGCAACAATATATGTTGCTTTATCAAGCAGAAAATTACTAAAGAAAAACAGAAACGACATGTGTCAACTCAAACTCAGAAAGAACGACAACATAGTAGTATATATTAAAGTGAAATAAAAATTATTAAATAATGCTTATTTTGAGTCCAGCCCTGAACATTGATATTGCTCCTGTAGTAACCGACAAATCTCATTTATGTAAGCTGGTTAATGTAGTTTAAATTTATTACCTTAGAATAATTTTTTCTTCCCTCATTCAACAACTCTCCCTCCATTTTTTGATTTTGGTTTTTTAATTATATCAAATTTAATCTTGATTATAATTATATTAATAATTTTGTTGATTGTATATGTACTACTATGTTGTTCTTTCTTAGTTTGGGTTGACACATGTCGTAAACTGCTAGCTCACTTGTTTTTAAAGAATTTTTAATTTCTTTTCTTCATTTCGTTGCCCAAAATAGATTGTTTGGAATATTTAAATATATTGTTATTTAAATTTAATGGTATGATCAAAAGATTGGTTATTCATAAATTAATTCTAGGTGGATTAGTGTTTTTTTTTTCATATCATTATTAGCACTTAAAAACTCTGAAATGAGGCATGATAAGGAAAAGCCCTGAAAGAATGATAAAATGAAAATATTTATGTCTGTCAAATATCAAAAAAGCCCCTCCTCCACCGATCACAAACAGTCATCAAATTTATTGTTGTTTAATCTACCGGTATGATCAAAGGTGTAAACGAATTTTAATTCAAGTTTAAAGTTTATGAGAATAGAATATTATCAAATTTTAAATTTCATTTTTTGGATTCAAAAAAGGAATTAACAAAAAACAGTTTCTTTTAAAAAGTTTATGCAATATCAAAATCTTTGTTAACTTTATACAATTCTAAACATCATTTAATTCACATAAACAAATTTCATCGAATGCTGGATTTGATTTTTCACAGCATAGCAGCAAATAAGGGCAGCTCTACAGGAATAAAACAAAAAAAGTTGATTTATAAAAATAAGATTTTACATTACATACTACTTATAACCTCTATAACATAAAACTAAATAAGTACATTCTTTAAATTATTTAATAAATTACCTATCACAAAATTTAAACTTCATTATTTTGTAAAATTTGCTCTTAAACTATCAGATTAAAATGAATAATGTATACTGAAGATCTTTCTGAACTTTATCTCATTTAGTCAAGATATAGTCTCACCCAACTAAACATTTTATCATGGCCAATGGTACACATCTAGGTAGTTTCTTTAAAAAGTTTGACACAATTAAAAATTTTATTACGGTCAGTGGTACCCATCACTTTCTAGGTAGTTTCTTTAAAAATTTTATTCTTACTTAAAATTAAAATACAGATGCTTCTAGGAACATTATAGCAATGATGATGTAACTGCTGGGATATACATTAGAAGTGACAGAGGCAAACATAATTGCATTTGAGTTAACAAGTTATAAATATTAAAACTATTTTTCTTATTTAGCGATTTGAATTATGAGTTGCCACTGGTTGATTTTTAAATGTGTGATGACGTTTGTTGGTCCAGAGTATACCCAACTGCACAGTGTTCTTTATCAATAAATTTTTATGTTAATAACTAATGTTTGTCACATAATTATCTATTCTACATTTAAACATAGGGATTCCAGTTACTTCCATCTTCAGGTGTTAAATTATTTGTAACAAGTAATACAATGTCTACAATCCACCATATTCCAACCCCTCCAAGGGTCAATAATTTTCCTACAGCTGTCCCTGTTTGCCCCAAACAAAATCTATCCATTCCCAAAAACCCTAATAAAATACTATATAATAATGTGGTGGTAAAATAATGATTTGAATACTTAATACAAGGGACACCTTGTCTAAAAAATGTCCTATTGCCAAAACACTCAATTTTCTCAAGAGCTCTGCACACAACTTTTGTTCGTTTAACATCTTCGTAGCGCATTCCACCAAATTTGATGCAACCATAGCCCGTTTCTTCCATCGCTGTCTTGTTACCTTTATGATCAATAGGATCGTCACAATCTATAAATTCCAGTGAAAGATAGGAACATTTAACCAAAGGACCCATAGGATCAAATATCTGGGTTTGATTTTTTTGACCAAAGGCGCACTCAATCACAAATAAAAAACTAAGCACTGAAATAACTATGTATAGTAACTGCATCATACCTAATTATCATTGCTTATTTTATCTTAAAAAAACTATACTAAACAGATACAGAAGAATTTAAATAAAAAATTGTTTTGCTTTTTTTGACAAATTATAAGTTAAGAGTACGTCCAGATTAGAAGGTCATCTTGCATGGTTCCAGAACAGAATGAAAAGTTTGAAATGTTACATATGCGAGGTTCGTTCGAACCCGCGTCAGAAACAGTTTCTGACCGTCAGAATTCTGCTGTAGTAAGTTAATGCGCAGAATTCCGACGGTCAGAAACTGTTCCTGACGCGGGTTGAAACAAACCTATGTACTCCGTTTATTTGTTTAAGGGCCAAATGCATATTGAAGGCAGGAAGTGTTTGGCGAGGCCTGTATAAATACTAACAAACTAAAACAGTTCGATAAGTTTTAACGAGATATATCTAACCTAATAAATCAAATCATGTTACTTATTATAGTTTGTAAACGAAACTAAACCTTTGTTCCAACTTTGAATCACAAACAGATTTCGAATCGTTCTCAAAGCACTTGTCTGTAAAATAACTGACCTGATCAATTTATGTTTATCGTTGGAGCAGCGGATAATTTTATTTAATATATGAATTGAAACATGACGTTCCTAAAATAAATTTAGAGTTGTCTAATATATTAAAATAATAGTAGTTATCGTTTGTCATGTGGTTTTATTGAATAGACAAACAAATCTATAACAGAGTTGGTATTTTGGCAAGATAGGTGGTTGTGCAATCAAAAAAAACGATGCGCCAAATGAATAGTTAATAATCCGCAAGTCGCTCTGACAGTTTTCAAACAGGTTTGACTCTTAGACAGAACAGAAAGCTGATTGTTTACTATCATTTGTAACTCTGATTGGGATGTACTGAAGCTAATGTGCAGAATCCTGACCGTAAAAAATTGTTTCCGACGTTGTTGGAAATGTGAAACCGTGATCAGATTAAAGGTCAATCTAGACGACGGGAAAATTGCGGTACGTAAGTGTAGCGTAATAAGACGTAATATGTTAAATTTCAACCTTGGTGATTTGTTAAATTTTAAAAAAGAGGCTGAAGATTTCCTGCCTAAATCTGTCGTTCCCAAGGTCACTACGCAAGATAATGTTAAACTTTCATCGGATTGCTTTAAATATGGAGAAAACTTTATTTTCAGTATTTTACATGAACATAACCTATGATTTTTTCAGAAGTTTATTGTTTTATTTTTTTTTATCAGTTTGGAGATAATGAGTATTTATGAGATGTTAGATTGTTTTCATTTATTAAATATGCTTGTTGCCGAAGATCATTAATGCTTCATCCCCAAAAAACAATTGTTAATTTTTTTGCTAATTAATGTAACTGACGCGGAAAATATGAAAAATGTAATGGACTGTATTTTTTGAATTGGTAGGAAAAAGAAAATGAAAAACTTGCACAAATCGCTTACCTTTCCGTACGGTCAATAGGGCACAATCTTGATCCTGAGGGTACCCTCTTGCTGGTGTTCGCAAGGCTACTCAATTCACCTAGTTTCTTCCCGCACTTTAAGGTTCGCAGAAATTGTCTCTAAAATTAATTGTTTATTTTGCCACGATGCCAACCGGAAGAACGATACCGTACTCGACCCTATTTAGAGCGTGAGTTGACTGTATATATATATATATATATATATATATATATATATATATATATATATATATATATATATATATATATGACCAATTCGCTTGGATTGGCTATGCGACTTGTGCGCAGCAAAAAAGTTAAGAAAAAAAATATAATAAAAAAAATATATATATCGGAAATAAGTGTATTCATGATAAAGGCGACATAAATTGAAGTGTAATTCTAAACTACATTATTATGTCACATGAGTCCCTAATTGGAATAATTAAATAATTTAATTGCCCAAAAATAAAATAACTAAGATTCCTGAACATTCACCCCACCAAAAACGAATGTTTTTAAACCTAGTAAAAATAGAGAAAATAAAACAGTTATGAAAAAATAATTTTAATATAACTTAAAGAAAAAAGAAAAATAAAAATAATGTTGCATTGCAAAAATAAGATTTTAATTGCCAGGTAATGGGCAAATTTTGACCACAGGTCGTTGCATAACACCGTGGATCGTTTTAAGCGTAACTACGCGAACCACACCGTCTTGTCCCGGATGTAATTTAAGTATTCTACCCATTTCCCTTCGAAGGGGTGGATTTTGCTCATTTTTAACTAGGACAAGAGCGCCCTCATTAATTGGAGAAGATGGCTGAGTCCATTTGTGCCTCTCTTGGAGAGAATGGATATACTCTTGAGACCACCGTTTCCAAAAATCACCCTGGAGGCGCTGAATAAGCTGCCAACGATTAAGCCTATTTAAATTTATAGAGCTTAGATCTGGATCAGGGATAGAACTGCTTAAAGGCTCTTGAATCAAAAAATGACCGGGAGTAAGAGGCTGAAAGTCATTTGGATCGGCACTAATTGCGCATAAAGGACGTGAATTTAATAAAGATTCAATCTGGGTTAATAATGTGTAGAATTCTTCATAAGACAATATTTGAGTTCCTAAGACGCGGTAAAAATGACTCTTGAAAGACTTAACGCCGGCCTCTGCTAGTCCATTGAAATGTGGAGAGCCCGGAGGATTGAAGTTCCAAGTAATTGACAATTTGTGAGCAGCACCTTGCGCCAAAACAAGAAGTTGGCTGTATGCACCCTTAAAATTTGTACCTTGGTCACTAGTTATAGTGACGCATTTGCCACGACGGGCGACGAAACGTCTGAAGGTCGAGGTCTGATGTAACCTCCAAATGAATAGCCTTAGTGGAAGTACAAACAAAAACGCAAACGTAACCTTTAAAGGTTTTAGCACCTCGATGTTTGCTCATCAAGAGTGAAAAAAGGCCCAGCAAAATCTAGGCAAATAGAAGAAAATGCCTTAATTTGAGAAATTCGGAGAGCTGGTAAGTCTGCCATGTAGGGATTATATGATTTTGGTTTACATCGAAAGCATCGAATGCATTTTGAGAGACATTTATAAATAGCACTTCGCGGTGATAAAATCCAAAACTGTTGAAGTAACAAATAATGCAAAGTTTTAAATCCTGGATGAAAATTCGTACAATGAGTATGTTTGATAATTAATTCTGTTATTCGATGCGATTTTGGTAAAAGAATAGGATGTTTTACATCAAAGAAAAAGTGAGACTTCCTCAGCCTACCTCCTTACTCGAAGCAATCCATCTGAATCGACAAATGGAGCAAGCTTTCGAAACGGTTTCAGTAGCAAACTATTTTCCGAAATCTTCGTTAAGATGTCCGAAAACACATCTCGTTGAACACGTTTTATAATAACTCGCAGGGAAGCTTCAATCTCGAAAGGTGACAAATGACCTTTAACTTTAGGTTTTGACCTTGAATTAGAAATGAAGCGAAGAGTATATGCAATGATCCGTTGTATCTTAGGTAATGAAGAAAATCGATCTAGTAAAATAAGAAAATCATCGCAAGGAAGCGAAACGTTCAAAACTATTTGTTTTTCTTCCTTGGATATCTCTAAACCAGATTGACCCGAAAAATTGGGCTGTGTCGGCCAGAAAACTCGATTCTTAGATAAGAATTCTGGGCCAGACCACCAGATGGGAGTATCCAAAAGTTGCCGAGGAGTTTGACCACGACTAGCACAATCTGCTGGATTATGCTTGGAGGGGACGTGGTGCCAAGATGAAATAGGTAAAATTTCCTGAATGTGGCTTACTCGATTGGCAACAAATGTCTTCCATTTATGAGGAGAGGAAGACAACCAAGCAAGTGTGACCATGGAATCTGTCCAAGCATGTATGGCGTCAAAAATAACAAGATCAGCATAACTTTCCTTGACAAATGCCATTAGATCCGCGAGCAAAACTGCTGCAAGAAGCTCAAGTCTTGCTATTGATACAGTTTTTAATGGCGCAACCCGACACTTAGCGCAGATAAGGAAAGTTTTGACATTGTTTAATGTGTCTTCTACACGAAAGTAAACAACACCAGCGTATCCGACTTGCGAAGCATCGCAGAATCCATGTAGTTCAATTCGAGATATCGAATTAGAGCCTACATAGCGAGATATTTTGATATCAGCTAGCTTGGGCAATTCAGCTTTGAATTTGGTCCATGTTTCGAGAATATCGTCGGACGAAAACTCATCCCAAGAAACTTTGGATTCCCATAAACGTTGCAAAAGACGTTTTGCAAGTAACAAGCAAGAAGAAACAAATCCAAGTGGATCAAATATTCTACTAATTTCAGATAGAATATTACGTTTAGTACAGGGGCGTTCCATGGGAACATAATAATAGGAAAAAATGTCTGAATTGGGATCCCACTTTAAATCTAATATTTTAATAAAAGAAGGATCATCTTTATCAAAACTGCAAGACTCCTGGATATTTGAAGGAGATATATGAGCTAAAAGAGCAGGATCGTTACTTGCCCATTTACTTAATTCAAATCCTCCTTTCTTCATAAGTTCAATGAGCTCAAGCTGAAGTGACAACGCAGATTTTAAATCGTGGCTACCGATTAATCCGTCATCTATATAAAACTGGCGACGAAGAACTTGAGCTGCCCTAGGGAATAAAGATTCCTCTTGAACCGCTAGCTCTTGCAGAGTACGTAAGGCCAAGTATGGCGAAGATGAAACTCCGTAAACAACAGTACGTAGAAAATATTCCTGAAGAGGTTCAGAAGGTGAGAAACGCCATAAAATGCGTTGGTAATCCCAGAATCCAGGCTGAACATTTATTTGTCTGTACATTTGTTTTATGTCGCAAACAAAAACGTAAGGAAAAAATCGAGAATTTAAAAGTAAAGCAGAAATATCACGTTGGAGCTTTGGGCCAACGAGAAGAGTATCATTAAGAGATACACCCTGTATATCACGAAGACTAGCATCAAATACAACTCTTATTTTTGAGCCCGACATCTCCTGTTTAAAAACAGCATGATGTGGGATGTAATAAGCAGACGGACATCTGTATCGACTTGGTGGCACTAAGGACATGTGACCACTGTCGAGATAATCTTGCATGAAATCTGTATATTTTCTAGATAATTCAGAATTTTTGGAAAAACGTCGTTCCAACATACAAAAGCGACGATATGCTTGAGAGTAAGTATCAACAAAATTTGGTTTTGATTGACGAAAAGGCAAAGGTACCGAGAACCGTCCAGAAGTTTCTCTGAAGACTAAATTTTTAAATATTTCCTCGCACTTCTTGTCTTCAGTGGACCAAGAAGGGATTTTAGTAATTTGTTCGACTTCCCAGAATTTACGTAACTGAATATCGATACAGTCATCCAAAGAAGCGAGACAATTTAAGAACGAGTCAGGATTCCTGAAAGGAACTGAACAGCTAGTTTTACCCTGTAAAACATAACCAAAAATAGTTTCTAAAGCTACAGGTTGGTCGGAATTGCCGACAATACGGCCTGATTTTAAAAATAAAGGTACCAATTCAGCACCAATAAGCATGTCTATTGGTCCTGGTATATGAAACCGACTGTCTGCAAGCTTCAAATTTCGAATATGTTCCATTTCGGAAATATTAATGTGAATTTTTGGTTGATTAGAACAAACTTTGGGCATGATAATAGCTTCAAAAGAAAAAACCGGATCCAATTGACCACAGGGTTTGATGACGCATTGAACAAGACCGCTGTTGGTGGAAGTTGACATTCCATTTAAACCCTCAATTGGAATAGAGAATTTTTTACGATGGAGACCCAGTCGTCTGGCGCACGACTCAGACATAAAATTTGCCATAGAGCCCGTATCCAAAAGTACACGGATTTTCTGAAAATGTCCTCGAATGTCCTTGATATCTATTTCACACGTGGATAATAAAATAGTATGTTGCGGAACAGACAAATTGTTTGCAATACAGTGAGTATTCGTGACGGTAAAATTAGACTGATCATCATTAGAATAATGTTCGACAGCCGTAACAGTGTCTGAATTAGACTTAGGTAAGTTATTTTCATTAGAAGGCACGAAAGAAGAAGCATTTTTGTTAAAATGTAGAGTTGTATGATGTGGAAATTTGCAGATTTTACATCTGTGAGAAGAACCACAATTTTTAATAGAGTGGGGAGATACTAAACAGTTGACGCATAATTTGTGCTGTTTAGCATAAGAAAATCTTTCTTGTGGCGTTTTAGCCAAGAATAATTTACATTTAAATAATGCATGAGTAGCAGAACATAAAGTACACGTAGGTTCGCTTTTTTGTGAAAGCGGATTCGTAACAAAATTGGATGTAGATCTCTTGTTGTTTAATGCATGATAATTAGAAGATTTAAAATTTGACTTATCAGAACTCACTGAAGAAGTATATTAAACAGACTCTAAAGCTATACATTGTCTTTCTAAGAAAGTAATTAATTGTCTGTAGGTAGGTAATTCTTGATTTAGACTATTTTCAAGCTCAAAACTGGTTCTGGTTTTAGAATCAAGTTTATTTAGTAACATATTAAACAACAAGAAATCCCATTGATCTACAGGAAGTTTTAAAGCTCTTAAGGCTGCTACGTTTTCAGAAAAAACATTTAAAAGATGTCTAAGATCCTTAGAAGTAACCTTTTGAATAGATGCTGCATAAAATATTTCATTATAATATTGTGTAGCCAAAATGCGCTTATTTTGGTACCGTTTTTCAAGCGTTTCAAAGGCAATAATATAATTTGCTTCTGTAAGAGGGATACCCTTAACTAAAGCTAAAGGCTCTTTATCTAAAGAAGTGAGTAAGTATTGAAATTTCTCAACATTAGATAAGTCTGCGTTATTGTGGATGAGACTTTTAAATAAATCAAAAAAACTTGGCCAATCTTTGTAATTACCATTGAAAGTTGGTAAATTAAGTTTTGGAAGTTTAGCTACAATTTTGGAAACTGTAGGCACATTTAAATTAGGATTAATTGAAATATTAGCTATTTGAGAAGCGGAATCGCTTAATAAGAAATCATGTTTAAAAGATTTAATACCATAGTAGGCCTCATCTGCAGCAATACGCATCCCATCGTAATTTGCAAAATCTTTATCGTCAATTAAAGAAATTATAGTATTATGAGCCGATTGAAATTCGTTATATATGTTGTCAATAGCATCTGCTCGAGCTAAAAAGGTAGATTTTAAAGAGTCGTCATTAGAAGCTTTGATTCCGGCTTCGTGAGTCTCTTGTAGGCGTTTAAAAGCCGTAGTACGTTTTAAATTAGCTTTAGTTAATTTATCCGCCATTATAAAAAATCAGAAAAATATGAAGAAAATTAATGTAAATAAATGTATTTTGCACGCTTATGGAAAGCAGAGCAAAAAAAAATAACAGACTGAATGATACAATGTTAAACGAACTGGCTAAGTAAAAAATGTTTATAAAAATTCGCAAAATATGCACCATCCAATGCTAATAAATGAAAGTAATTTGATAAAAAGGTACAAACGTTTTTTATACCGTAGATATCACAAAATGGAGCAGATAAAAATTTTAATAAAGCTGAAATTTTATTTAATATGAAAAAGAGAGAAAGAAAGATAAGAAAGATAGTGTGGTACGGTAGTACGATCCACGTGTTAAATTGCGCACAGCGGTTTAAATGCTCGCTGAAATCTTGTGCGCGAGAATATAATTTTTAAGGTACAGATTTATAGGTACTGAAGGTTCCAGTTTTGCAGCCAAACCTGGATGCCTAATAATAAGACTCAAAGTTAAATTACTCTGGGGTTTATACCTATTATATGCAAGTGACCTTAAGTATATAAAAAAGAAAATGGTGGTTTGTGACAAAATAATGCAATGTAATTTACAAATATTAAATTTTGAAAACTTTTAGAAAAAAAACTAAAAAACGGTTTTTCATCCGGCAGTAGAAGGAACATAAATGACGCGGAAAATATGAAAAATGTAATGGACTGTATTTTTTGAATTGGTAGGAAAAAGAAAATGAAAAACTTGCACAAATCGCTTACCTTTCCGTACGGTCAATAGGGCACAATCTTGATCCTGAGGGTACCCTCTTGCTGGTGTTCGCAAGGCTACTCAATTCACCTAGTTTCTTCCCGCACTTTAAGGTTCGCAGAAATTGTCTCTAAAATTAATTGTTTATTTTGCCACGATGCCAACCGGAAGAACGATACCGTACTCGACCCTATTTAGAGCGTGAGTTGACTGTATATATATATGACCAATTCGCTTGGATTGGCTATGCGACTTGTGCGCAGCAAAAAAGTTAAGAAAAAAAATATAATAAAAAAAATATATATATCGGAAATAAGTGTATTCATGATAAAGGCGACATAAATTGAAGTGTAATTCTAAACTACATTATTATGTCACATGAGTCCCTAATTGGAATAATTAAATAATTTAATTGCCCAAAAATAAAATAACTAAGATTCCTGAACAGTAACAATTGCGATAAATACATTTTTTTATTGTATAAATTAATTATTGTGTAATAAAGGCCGTTATATAAAAAAATTTCTATTCAGCGACAGTCCCTGATATCGGGACGCTAATCCACAGACATTAGCAAATCTTATATATACCTTTTATAATGTAAACCATTAAAAAATTACAATTACCATCGATAGAAATTTAATAACAGAAATCCAGTTAGTATCATATTTAATATATTCTTCTAGAAACTACAAACTATTGTAATCACTAAAATGATTATTAAAATTACACTATTACATTGAAATTCTATCTTAACACTTCAAGAAAGATATGTCATTAAAATGATTAAACCAAACTATTTAAAATATAGTTGAAAATCATGGTTCTTGGGTTTAGACCGTGTCAAATTGGAACAACTTCTTTTAAAAAGTCCCATATTGCGATGCAAGTTTCCTGAATATGTCGTGAACACACGCTTATTTTACGACGAAATATTAAATTTCAGATTTAATATTGCCCCAAAACTCCCTAAATGAAATAATCTAAATAATACGGCATACAGTGCTAAAACTACAATTCTTCTGTCGAAACGGGGAAACCCAGAAAATAACCGGTGCTTCCCCTAATTCAGAGTGCGACGTCACCACTGCTATAAAAGCGAAAAGACAGCGGCGTAATTAAGGACATTACGGGCTGTTCTCTTAGAGTCAACTTGTCCTTTTTCCGATCGAGCTTAGCTCTCGGGGGCTACGTTGACTGTTCTATTTTTAAGGCAGCTCGTGGTTCTTAAAGTGGGTTGTCTTTGACAACATAAAATTCTACAGACATTACAGATCGTGCACGTATCTTAATTCCTCATATTGACACCGTCGATAAAAAGACGAGGTCAGTGGCGCGTACGAGTTACTGAACCGACGCGTCCTGACTTTTAAACATTATTCCCAGAACGTGACAAAGTGGAGAAAACCTGATATTGATTTTGCGACTAATAGTCAACTTCGTGTTGGCTATAAAGTTATGAATACCGATCTTGACAAATAAATCCGAACGTGACTGTAGAGAGTGAAATAATCCCGAACTTGACTTGTGGAAAAAAACAGTACTGATTAAAAAAAAACAGTGAATAAAAAGTTAACTAAGAGTCGAGAACGAGTGTTACTTGATAAGCTTTTTCTAATTGGCTCATTCCTTAGAAGTGTTCCCTTGATAAAATAAAATTTAATTAATCTTCGTGAACTTTGAGCTTCATTCATTCCCCTTCTATCCCGGTGACCGAGAAGAAAGGCTAGTCGGGAGGTTTGGCGGGACTTCACCAACAACCCCTGATTTGTGTTAAAACTTTGGTTTTACATAAATAGTTGATAAAGCAAAAAAAAATTCTTGAAATAAATTAATCCCGACGGAAACGAACTTCAACGTTTCCGGAAGGATAAAATTAATCCAATAAACCCGGTAAATGCGTAAACAGGTCCATATTCTCGGAGATGAGTAGAAAAATACCGAGATGGCGAGATGAAGTGACGACTCGTTAGAATTGAAAAATAGTTAAAATCGCGAAAGGTAGTTGAAAGAGACCCTTGGAAAAAATTAACAAAAATTTCGGTAAATTAAATTAAAAAAAAAACACTCATCATCCGTTAATACGACAAATAATTTCAGAAACACTTTGTTTGCTGACTCGGAATTCGCACTGTAGATTGGACATGCTGATTCCATCAGCTAATCTCAATGTAATTTCCAACCTAGTAAGTGGGGGTATAGACACATTTCCATATCGTTATTCCTAATTATTGTCGTAACAAGAGCTAAGACCTTTTCAAATTCGTCGATAGTAACACGAATTTTTTTTTTGTAAATCAGGATTATTTTCTCCCATCTCCCATTAGTATGACCCTGGTGTTTTCCTCAAATTTAGACCGGACCCAGTAGCGGCGATTCTTCTGTTTTTTAATCAAGGATATATCAATAATCTCCTTACATTTTGTAACTTTTTCTTTAGTTTTCGTTTTCTAGATAACAACACTGCTGCAACTGATTATCTATATTGTTTAATTTTAATTTTTAGATAAAAGAAATATTATTAAAAAATCTCATAAATTACGTTAAAAGAAAAACCACACCTCGCGACTACAGAACACAATCCCCCGAGTTGACGATATATTTTTAACTTAAAAAGACGTAAGACTCTTACGGTCAGATTTTCTTCTCGACTGGATTTACCTAATTAGTTCAACTGTAGTGACGTCACTAGCAAGGGTTGCAAAATATTCATTTCGTATTAGCGATATGTATTATTTATTAAGAATTTAGTATGTATGAAGGGAATCCGTCTATGAAAATGAGCAAATTCAAGATTTTAAACTTAATTTCTATAAGGAGCCATTTTCAAGGTCATTCGGGCCTTATTGATTTATTATTTTGACCAAAAATTTGACAAAAAAAAACTCTAAAATTTAGCATGTTTTATCACTTTAAAGCACACACTTAACTATCCATCAGAAAATGCAATGATTTTAAAATTGAGTCAGTTTTACAAAACTTTTATTGAAGTAGCCTTGTATGTTTATAAACAATATTTCATCTATTAAATTATAGCGAACAGAGTATTTTTGAAGTTTTAGCTTAAATAAAAATAAAAGTAAAAAAAAAAACAAATCATAATTACTGAGTCAGCCAAAGGTCTAGTCGAAAACTGAAATTGAGGTGATCTGAAGCTGCCAACACTGATGTTCTCTTTTTATTTGCACCTAGCGGAAGAAGACGTTAGATTATCAACTGATCATCACGGTAGACTTTTTTTGTTAGGATACCAAGTCGACTCATTCAGCCTATTTGGCGCAGTAGTCACTGCTGAATAAATGAATGAAACATTATTGTTTCATTAATGAAGTCATTATTTTCTGAAATTGGAATATTTCCTCTAGTCAAATATTGAATTTTTTAAACCGAACTGTCTGTAAAATCATCCTACTAATTAATTATTACAATATAAAAATATAAATCGTTTTGTTTCTATACATGTATAATTGTAACATAATTTGACCACAAGAGAATAACGATTAATTACTTCTTCCTCCAGTATAGCTAAAAAATCTAAATCAAAATTTTGGTTGTATCACATTTGCCATTTTTAGAAAAAAATCAGTATCAAGAGATGGAATTAATTATAATTTTTTAAATGATTGTTTTAATGTAAATTTTAATATTTATAAGAAAAATATATTGTTTTCAAGTATTTGTGTCTCAATAATATGTTTTTTGAGTAAAATGTGATCGTCGGACTTGCATTTTTTTTGTGTTTGTACGACATTTCAAATACGATGTATCTCTTCTGTAACGATTACAGAAACAAACATAAAATAAAGACAATGCAAGTATAACAACCACGTTTTACCTAATTTTCGATATTGTTTACAACCTTCATATGTTGTAATGCTTTTAGTCGTACTCTCTTATCATGAGCTAATCTAAGTCAATTACACGATTATAATCGTTTCATCGCGATAATTAAAGAATTGTTAGCAATAATAACGTAAATTTGATCAAAAAAAATTATATAATAAAAAAATTTTGTAATATTTTGTAGGGAATATTCATACCTACAAGTGTCACAACAGAGAATAGCAGACCAATACAGAGTTATTCTCCAAAATAAACTAATCTCAGAAGCGCGACTTATATCATCAAAACGGAAATCGGACGAGAGATAAGAAGCACAGACGATATCAATGACCAAATCGCAGAAGCTAAGCCACAGCCAGAACCCGAGATTGAAGAACAACCAAACAACGGCATGAGAGAGGACATCGCTGAAGACCAACAGCAACAACAACAACTACATCAGCATGAGGGCCAAGTAACTCAATGAGCTCTACCCGCCGAAGATGCAGCGCGGGAGCCTCAACCAGAGCTCACTCAAGCAGGATGACCAAGACAACGCATGAAATGGACTGTGCCCATGAATGAGTCAATAGGTATATTCTTTTGAGGAATTATTACTTTCAGTTCTGTCACTAGAAGTAATCATGATCACTTCGATCCAATGACAAGTAAATGCATATTCAAAAGAACATATCAGTTTCACTTTGTTCACTTTGATCAGTGATAATTTACTCAAAAGAATACAGCCAATAATGCGCATTTTTTACAGGATAACTCATTTAGCACGAAAGATGATCGGCTACAAGCAATAACTTCACGCCAAATTCTGCAGGGAGTATCTACACATACAAGTGTCACACACAACAGAGCATAGCTGACCAATATAGTGTTATTCTCCGAAACAGCCTAATTCCTGCAACACGGCTTAATACCATCAAAGCGGAAGTTGAACGTGAGACCAGGGACACTGACAATGACAAGGATCCGATTGCTGAACCTGAACCAAAGCGGGAACCCGAGGTACAAGAACATTGAACAGCTGAATGACGATACCCAGCAGGACAATGCTGAATTCTTTTATCAGAAACTATCAACAGAAATTAGTGCTGTGATGTTGAAGTATAATGGAACCAATCCGTTATGCAGACCGGTACTGCCAAAAATTAATTCATCTAAAAACTGGGTATCATGTTGGACATCATGTACAATCGGATTTTACCAGCTTATGTTTCAGAGGACTATAATCTAGAATCCTTACATATGACAATCTATTGTACTGCGACTGCAATAACTAGAGCTTTAGAAATTAAAATTACATCAGAGCTCCTATCAGCAAGAACGGAACCCTATACTCCACCATGGGAGAGACGTTCGAATAACAAAATCGAAGATCTTCGAAAAGATACTGGACCCCTGACGGAGTATATTAGGGGCATGAGAACAAGTAATCTTCAAAGATGAGTTGAAAAAATACTAAATCGAGCCTGGTACTATTCGCAGCACAATCCAGCGAATGGTAAGGCTCAACAATGCCTCGACACACTAAAACAGAAGTTCTCTGTTATTGCAAGACGGCTAAAGAGATACAAGACCAGCAATAACCTACAACGAGACAATCCGCTGTTCCGACGATCAGAAAAGACTTTCTTCCGTAAGCTAAGCTCTCCACCTAGCATGGCAGATAATAGAGATCCCAACAGAGTGCCGATTGAAGAGTTCTGGGGAAACCACCCGCTAATTGTAACATCGCAGCCGGCTGGATCAATGAAGAATACCAAATCTACCAAGACTACAGTCAGATACACTTTCAGCCATTTACCACCAAGGAAATCTCAGGAATAATCAAGGAATTCTATAATTGGAAAACTCCAATTCTCGACCGGATCCAAAACTACTGGCTCAAGAAATTCTGGTGTATGCACTAACTGGCTAGTTTTTTTAATGATGTTTTTCTTAACCCAGCAAAAATGCCATTGTTCCTGACAGAAAGTATTATGTATCTCTTGCCAAAGGACCAACATAGCACACATGACTCGGCTAAGTATAGGCAAATTACCTGCCTTCCCACACTATATAAGGTAACCACCTCCTGCCTGACATAACGCATCTATGCAAATTGTGAACAAAATAAAATCATCGCAACTTAACAGAAAGGATGCATCAAGGGAGGAATGTGATACAAGGAACACTTGATTATTGACTCTGTCATATGTAACCAAGTCTGTACCAACCGAAGAAACCTCTTTGCTGCTTACGTGGATTATAAGAAAGCTTTCGACTCAGTGCCACATGAGTGCCACACAACTATAGGGTTGATATATATTTTGTTTCCTTTTTAGAGCGCATCATGTCAACCTGGAGAACTAGAATCCGATTGCAAGTGCCATCCAATGATACCATCGAAACGAATACGAAGAGAAATATTTCAGGGCAATTCACTAAGCCTTTTGAGGTTCTGCCTTGCAATTAACCCACTTTCACCCCATTTGAACTCCACCAGATACGGCTTTAGTATTAGAAATAACAATAAAAAGGTAGTAAGATTAAATCATCTTCTATACATGAATGATCTTAAACTGATGACTGTTACCAAAAACAAGCTGGAGCAAATACTTAAAATTGTGGAGGAGTTCTTCGGGGACATCGGAGTGTAGTTTGGACTTGAGAAGTGCCGTATGTTGAATATCGCTAAAGGAACTATACAACCGGGAGCATTTGAGATACAGAATGGTGAAACTATAGCTGCAATGGAAGCAGAACAAACATACAAACACTTAAGTATGAAACAGGCTAAACGAACTGACTCGTATCGTAATATGAAGGCCGAATTGACAATTTATCAGTACTAATCGAGATTACCTCGCAATGACTCCAATGTGGCAAAAAAGTACCCTCTTTATCCAAAGTTGAAAATCACTCTAAAATGAACCACTAAAACCAGTGGATTCCACTGATGACTCCACTACCGGTATCGGGACGAAACATCCATGCATTTACTACGGTGGCCGAAAATAGATCGCTAGCTACATGTCCCTACCACCAGGGGACTTGCTAATTATGACAATATATATATATATATATATATATATATATATATATATATATATATATATATATATATATATATATATATATATATATATATATATATATATGGCATAGTAGTCAGGTGCTGTCTTTTAGCATAATAACTTTTAAAAACTTTTATATATTTCAAAATACTCGAAGAACGTGAAACGGCAGGTGACATCAATAAAACAACTGATTCTCGCAAGTTCCTTTTGGTCACCCTCTTTCTGCGAATCCATTAGTACCTAAAAATGGGGCAGAGTAATTAAAATTTTAAAAATCTTTTAATTTAACTTATTTCCGCAAATTAAATGTTTTAACCATATCCATTAGCCAGATGTTTGCTTTACCATTTCAGTAGGTGATCTCGAAGATTACTGGGTACATAAAGTTGCAATGTTAGGAAATTGTCTTATGACTATTGATTTAATATATGCATTATTTACCATTTGAATAACCCCAGGGTGAGTCTATACGACAAGAAAACTTGGAGCGTAGGCGTATTACGCCCTTTTAAGTTAAAAATGTAGCATCCACACGGGATATTTCGTTCTGCGGTTATAAGGGGTGTGTTTTTTTTTTACTTAACCTAACTTTTATCAGTATTTTTGTTTATACTTTATCTAAAAATTAAAATGAAGCAAAATAAAATATTAATTGCGGCAGTATTGTAATCTAGAAAAAAAATTACAAGATGTAAGGAGATTATTGATTTATTCTTTAGTAAAAAAACAGGAAAGTCGTCGCTACTGGGTTTGATCTATATTTGAGGAAAACATTAGAGGAAGGCTTGGACATACTAATAATTTAATTCAAGAAATGCGAGAAAATGATCCTGATTATTTTAAAAACATTTTCCTGTTCCTCTTGGTGAATTTGAAGAGCTCTTCGCGTTGTTGGCCAACAATTAGGAAACACGATATGGAAATATATACAGCTATACTCTTATTACTAGGCTGGAAATAACATTGTGATATTTAGTTGATAAAATCAGCATGTGAAAGCAACAGTGCGAATTCCGAGTCGGTAAACACTGTTTCTGAAATTTTTCAGGTTGCTTATGCCGTAATATGAGACTATAAAAGAAGTTTTATTTCCAAAGTTTACCACTGCTACCTGGTAAAGAATTGCCAAGGAGTTCGAAGACGAGAATTTCAATATAACAGTGTAATTCTAACAATCGTTTTAATAATTACAATTGATTGTAGTTTTTAGAAGAATACTTTACATATAATACTAACTAGATTTCTGTTATTAAATTTCCACCAATGTTAATAGGTTTATATAAAGTTAGCTAAGGGTAGGGTTATCAGACGATAGGAATTTTCCTGACATGTCCGAAATTTTAGCCCCCTGTTCGGGAAATAGGAAAAAACTGCAATTCTCAATATTTTTTGAAATTAAAAGAGGAAACATAAGTTATAAAAAATATTTATTAATCATTCTAGTAAGAAAAAATAAATTAATTAATCTTTAACAAAATGCGTGAATTTTTAATTTAGTATATTAATAAATTTAGTTTCGTACTTTTTATTGTTTGATGTTTCTCTTGGGAATTGCTGGCATTCTATAATAATTTCATGACATTCTTCACATGATATGTTCTTTAAATTGAATTGTCAAGAGTAGAACCTTAACAGAAGATATTATTTTAAATCAACTACAAATTATTAATTATTAAATTATTCTATATAAATATTTTCAAGTTATTCTTATGAATTAATAAATAATTATAGTCTAATATTTAATACTCTCTTAAGAAGAAGTTATTTATATCTTAAGTAAATTTATATTCTAATTGGCTCAAACAAAAACATGCCTTAATCTCTGAAACTCTAAAACTTTACCTTTTACTAAAACCATTAGCTTTGCTCTTATTGTCTTATCGTCCCATAAATACACACGTTCTCATTTCAGTAACCATGTAAATAAATAGTTATAAGTTATATTTTTTAGTACCCTTATAACTATAAAATAATAATTTAGATACAGAAATAGAATATAACTAGCACATGAACATAGAGATGAAGGGAACTAAAATTAAAAAACTACAATGTGACATTAAATTAGTAAGAAGAAAAACTGCTGTTACCTCATGATTTAATGAATATTTTAATAAAATATTAAAAATGATAGAAGATTTATTTGAATTCATCGAAACCAGTGATAAACTAAAAGTAGAACCAGCAAAGTTATAATATTGGTGGCAGCGAAAAGCAAAACTTATAACAATATAGACAGCCTATTTATATCCTTAGTCCACTACGCTCCCATTAATGAGGACACTCCGGTGTTTCGATTACAAATATTTTGAAAATCTCATTGCTTTAACATACCACATACAAAATTCAGACAAAATGTCCGAATATTTACTTAAAAGTCAGGGATTTTGTCAGGAAATCACATTATTTGATCTGGTAACTATAGCTAAGGGCATATCTGTTGATTAGCATCTCGATATCAGAGATTGTCGTTGAACAGAAGTTGTATTATATAACGGCCTTTATTTCATATGCTTTAATTTATATATCGACAACTATATTATTGCAATTGTTATAAAATTAATAAAAAAATTAACAAGAATTGTTTTTTTTAAGGACCAAGCAGTAACAATTTAACATAGTTCATTAATATCCATTATCTGAAATCTCGCAAAATAAAAAAATATAATTAAAACAACAAACTTCCGAAAAAAAAGTTATGTTTATACAAAACATTGAAAATAAACAGCTTCCGCCATATTTAAAGCAGTTCGCTGAAAAGTTAAACATTATTTTGCGTAATGACCTTGGAAAAGGCGGATTTAGGCGGGAAATCTTCGGTCTTTCTCTATTTTTAAATTTAACAAATCACAATGCTTGAAATTTGACATATGTCTCATTTACTGCCCTCGAGTTTTAAGCTCGGTGCATCAAACCCTGAGTAACTCCGAGCAAATCTGAAAAAAGCGGTTAAAGTGTTAATTTGAACGCTAAATAACCTCCAAATTATTTTTTTTGGAATTTGTGTTTTTAATATGCATAGCAAAACATATTGACGACAAAAAAGCAAAAATATTATTTTATTACTTAATAGTTTTGAGTTTTGTCTGGTATCATGGCATTTTTGGCAATAAATATTTCGCAATTCGTTAAAAAAACTATGAAAGTAAGTCCAATATCTTGTGAAATAATTTTATTTTTGTGTCTCCATTTCATGTAAAAAATGTTTTTTACCCAAAAATAGCATCTAAAAATGATAACTGATAGCTGTTAGGGCTTTTTACACCAAATATTTTTATTTGTGCTTGAGGGGTAAGGGGAAAGCAGATCTGACAAGCGCCGAGGCATAATGCACTACTTGAATAAAGCAAGGGCTTCTTGCACCTGTACAGCTCCGAGTTGTTCATACCAATGAATCGAGGGCAGTAATTACCCTACGCTTACGTCCAGATTTTTCTTGTTGTGTTGACCCATTCTCAGCGTCTTTCATTTCTGTTCTTTCCGGACTCACCTTTACAGTAGGTCTACCAACCAAATGTACGACAACGATTTCCGCTTCCTTCTTTCATGTCTTTCTGACGTTTGTATGTGATCGAAAGGTAAGGATTTTTATTTATTTTCTCAATTTGTTTCTTAAATCTGAAAAAAGGCTCGTAATTCGAATTGCCTCATTACCTTTAATAAGGTAATTGGTGAACGCTAACAAAACTTCCCATCAAGTCTTTTAGATTTTAATAAAATTGCAACATGTGTTGTACAATATTTCTAACCCCATTTTTTAAATTTTTTAGGATCCAAAATGCAGTTGTGTTTTCGTGGTCAATCTACTCACGTTCTCGTGTGCGAGGACTCTGAAACAATAGGACAAATCAAGGTAATTTAATGCTTGGTGTATACTTCTAAAAATTACCAACTACCACTAAGAATTTCCACTAAACTAACACTTATATTACAAAATAAAAATGCGTGCTTCATATTTCAAGATTTAAAAACTAGTAAAATTTAAGGAAGACCAATCAAAATCGCCATAAATATTTTAACTCAAAAGTAAAACATAAGTTTTTTCTTTTCAATGGTGGTTTTATTCCAAAGTGTTTTCGCTATTTTATGACAAGTTTTTACTAAGTTTTACTGGCTTATGATTTTATTTCTTATATTTTTACGTACCTGTCAAAACCAATCACATCTGAAAGCAGACACAAATTATGCCGACTTTTTAAATAGTTATATTGACCAACTTTTTAGTTGATAATTGATAGTTGTTAATTTTCAGTTTGAAGTATGAACAAATGAAAATAAAGTGTGTAATTTAACTTGCAAGTGACAATTCTTAGTGGTAGTTGATAATTTTTGAAAGTATGAACTGACTATGGAATTGTTTGAATGGAATACAAGTTCTTTTAGACAATAAACCAGGGTCACTGTTTCTAAATCATTAATTAAAAGAGTCGAGTGTCAATCCGTTCTAAATTAGCAAAGCATTGTTCAGGAGAACTAAATATTTTAGATATCAATTGCAAGGTGAGCATGCAAAATGGGTTAAATTATGAAATACTGTGCTTTTTAACTAGGTGTTCATGTAACTTTTCCCCTTATATTTTTATGCGTCAGTTTACAATAATTCAAAATAGGATATCGCACTAAAAGGGGCAAAAAGTTCACATTTGATTACATTTATATCTCGCTGCATGGTTTATCAAGTCACTCAGTTTATACCAACCTTCTTTTATAGACGAATTAAATTTCCAATGCCATGATATTTAAGGTTGAGGTGTGTTGTGTTTATTTGGATTTTCTTAAGACATTTGGTAATTATTCAGAACAGTATTTTTTTTGGGGGTTGCACATAGGTTTCTCAAAAAGAAATATTGTCGCTTAAAACCATATTTTCTGACGTATTTCTGTAAAATTTGTCACTTCTACTGAAACACATTTTAGAATATAGTACATTTTGAATAAAACTGGAGATAATATTTTGTTAAAACATAGCAGAAAACACACAAAATTCATAGGTTGTTGTCGGATTTCTAAGTATTACCAAATTGCACTTGTTCTATTAACAATTCATTATTCACTCCATGTACTGAACTTTGTTTGGCGTGAGTCAATTTATGTATGTAGATGTGGCTTATAGAAAACAAGACAAATACAAGAACTAAAATTCTAAAAACTGGTTATTAGGCTTCATTTGTCCGTTCCTCATTACATCTGTCTATCTATGTCACAGCATTATAACTTCATCTTTTTTTTTTTTTATCATTTGCAATAAAATTTGGCAGATATGTACTTTTAATTGGCTCAGAAACAGACACGAGGCAGAATTTAAAAAAAGTCTGGGTCTCTCTCTTAGTGAAAAGTACGGATAATTTTTTTTTTTCATCAACTCCTTTGAGTGGGAAATCATTGGGCAGTTCTTCAAAACTGGAGTTAATTATTCTATAAAACATTTTATTCATATCATCCCCAAAATTTGAGCCTCCAAAGTCACTTTTAAAATATCCCAGCCTAATTTTCTCATAGTAATTTCAAAAAAAATTGGCTATTAGCCCTTACTAAATATATTTAATGAAAATTAGTACTGTTAGGTTCACTAATATATGAAATAAAAAAAAAAACTGTTTAAAATGTAACCTTTTGTCATGAATTTTCGCAGGAATTTCTGTTAACTTGAAGGCTGATGTGAAAAGAAATTGCAGAAAAAACTGACACTGTCACTAACTGTTATGTAACCCTAAGAAAATGTGTCCAACACCCAGTTTCCTTATTTTTTTTGAATATGTCTTATTTTTGTTTCCTTTTCTATGGACCATTTATACATGAATTAACCTGGCTCATACTTATTATTGTTTTAGGGAAACTTAACTTGTCCTAAGTACTTTAAAAATACATATTATGTCTTTGTGGTTAGGATATTCCTTACCTTAAAGTTTGGTTATATATATATATATATATATATATATATATATATATATATATATATATATATATATATATATATATATATATATATATACATATCAAAAAAATTGTGTAAAAAAAATATTTGATTTCTAACCAGTTATTTTACCATCTTCAGAGTGTAAAATTATTTTCTTATACCTAATTTATTTTGAGTGAATTTATAAAAATATAATTTTTCATAAATATTTGTTTTTTTTTAGTAACATATTCTTATGAAATATAAAAAATTCAGTGACTTATGTATTTCAAGTTTTTTCTTTTATAATGAAATCACCAGAGCTTGTCAAAATATACAATCCAATAAACAAAATGTGTAATAATGTGACTACTTGTTGTGAGCAGCTGGATTTTTTTTTACTGTACTCGAAAATTGTACCAAAAGAGTTACTTCAGAATAATTCTTGTAATTTGTATTAATGTGAATGAATACATTAAATAAACACTGACATTTTATTTGAAACGTCTTTCTGTCCTCTATTTAAGACAGTTTTAAGGTAATAAAAGAGTGAATTAACAAAGTGATATTAGAAATGCAATTTTATTTATTGTGAGTTGTCATATCTATGCACGATCAGGTGTGACTGATTCTGTTCTGATAAAAAGTTAATTTTTGGTAGTACCTGCTGCTTTTATTAAATCGTGAATATTGCCTGATGTTATACTCTCTTTGTGAGTTCGAGGGAACGCTAATAGTTAATTTCTGCCTTAGTTCACTGACCTGTTGAACAATACTTGCCATCTTAGCTTAATAAAAATATAATAAAAAAACGAAATAAAAAGATACATAAAAAACTGTTACCATATGAGATCTATAGTGCATCTTTGTTACTGAATTCAGTAGTTATTATCGGTCGATTTGTATGATGCGGATTTATTCTCTGCCACGCTCATTTCAAATTGCTATATTTCTGGGTAAAATAATTCGCATTTTGATATAGGGAAATGTTTAAAATATTTTTAATGGTATAAATAATAAATCTAGACAAAAAATCGATTTTTTAAAAATATCATAGTCATCTAACCCCTGAAGTATTTTTCTTGCTTATGGTATTATAGCATTTTCCTGCGGGTCATGCGTGAAAAAAAGTTCTACTTAATGCATTTGTTACATAAATAACTATTAGTACACAGTTTTTGAAAAATAAGTACAGGAATATTAAATGTACATTATGTATCAAATATTTTCATTTTATTATTTTACCAAACGGTACAAGTTACAGTAAAAAAATCAGTAGGCAACAAATGGTTCTGGGTGGTAAATATTACCTTAATTTAATATGAATATGTTACATGAAAAGGAGGAGAGCAGTATTGTATATCTGTCCAATTTTTTTTATTGTTTTGGTAAATTTTATTTTTTTTACTTCATAAACTGTAAAAATTTGTTCTGTTTAAAGTGATTTGTTATTAGTGCCATCAATATTTTTTTTTAATTATTTTAAATCTATTTATTGTTCAAAGTTCCTGGAAATATTGATTTGTTTTATCTTATCTGTGACTATATCAACATACAGTTTTATAATATTATAATTCTTAATATGTTATTAATATTAAATATTTCTCTCTAATAGTGCTTTGTTATGTAATAATAATTTTGTTGACAAATAAATGATTCTATAAAGGATACTATTATTATTTTTTGGATATTAGAGGCAACATAGCTTAATATGCATAAAATTAGAATAAGTCCATTTGTTTTTTTTTTAAATTTGTTTTTGTTTATTTGACTTGAAAATATTTTAATACTGTTATAAGTAACTTGGGTAAATTATGTTCAATTTTTTTTATTGTTTTTGTAAATTTTATTTTTTTTACTTCATAAACTGTAAAAATTTGTTCTGTTTAAAGTGATTTGTTATTGGTGCCATCGATATTTTTTTAAATTATTTTAAATCTATTTATTGTTCAAAGTTTCTGGAAATATCGATTTGTTTTATTTTATCTGTGACTAGATCAACATACAGTTTTATAATATTATAATTCTTAATATGTTATTAATATTAAACATTTCTCTCTAATATTGCTTTGTTATGTAATCATAATTTTGTTGACAAATAAATGATTCTATAAAGGATATTATTATTATTTTTTGGATGTTAGAGGCAACATAGCTAAATATGCATAAAATTAGAATGATAAGTCCATTTCTTTTTTTTAATTTGTTTTAATGTTTATTTGACATGAAAATATTTTAATACTGTTATAAGTAACTTGGGTAAATTATGTTCGATTGTGAAAAAATTATTTACTTACAGGATCGCATTGCATCTCTGGAAGGTCTTAATGCTTCAGAGATCAACCTCTATGCCTCTGGCAGTCCTGTAGCTGATGATAGTTCAGTGTCTGCTTTCGAACACACAGAAATTGAACTGACTGTTGGTTTACCTGGTGGTAAAGTACACGGTTCCTTGGCTCGTGCTGGTAGGTATTTTTTTTTATGTTAACATTTAACTTATTTCAGTAGGACTAATTAAAAACGAATTGTAAGGCAGTGTTTCTCAGGCCTAAAGAATTTTGGTTTTGTACGAGACTGTACCCACACACGTTAACTTTCAAAAACACATTCTTATACAGTAGTAATTTTAAATATAGTAAATCTGGCAGCGTCGCAAAGGTCTATATTGAATGGTCTATAGAGTACACGTGTGTATAGTAACGTTCATATAGTGTGAATTTCATGCCTATACAGTCTGTTATGTTGAAATCCCTACACATTGAGAAAATAAATAAAAATATTGAGAAATATATTTGAAAAAATCTCACATTTTGAAGAACTAACCTAACTAACTTAGGCTTGAATTATCGCGCGTTGCCAAATTGTGATCACTGTACCCCACTGCGCGTCAGATGTTCTCAAATTATTTTTATTTAAAAAATCTGTATTTTCTAAAAAAACGGTCAAGAAATTCCGGTTTTTTTCTAAAAAATTCATAATTTTTGGATCTAAGTTGCATTAGTTTTTAAAGAATATGGAATATGGTAATTGTTAATTTTTCGTCTCGCAGACAATTAAAAAATTTCATTTTTTTTTTATTAAATAACTGACACTTTTGTAAACTATATATTCAAATTCGAGCACATTCCCAAGAAAAGCCGTTTCACGAGTGAACTACCTTAAGAAAATTCTTTGGAGAAAAAAAAATTATAAAGTAAATAACACTTTAATTTTAAACTATCTTCCATGATATGAAATGGATTGACATTGCCAACTTTTGTCCACACTTTCCTTAAAATATGTTTCAGAAACCAAAAATAATTGGCGATTTTTAAATATATCTATGTTTGTTTTGGATTTTTAAAAGAATGATGCATTAGTATTATCTTTAAAAAATTAGCCATTACTAATGTAATCCCTTTAATGCTCATTTATCATTTAGATTCTTTCAAGACATTCCCTTTTTATAATATTTATTTGTTAAAATAATTTTAAATTTGTACAGTAACCTTTTGTAAAGTTTTGGCTTTCTGTTTTTCTTTTTTTTTAAAATCAAGTTTGAATAATAATAGTTAATTCTAAAATTTTAATAAAAAAATACATATTAAAAGAACTGAATTGTAATGTCCCTAAATGTGAAGTAATTAGCCAAATAAAATTATTTCAATAAATTCTAAAAATTTAATGAAAATTCAGCCAATTTCTAATATAAACTATTTTAAGTAAAAGAGCTATTTTAAGAACTAGACAGCAAAAAAGAAACTAAACCATATTAATTTTACAGGTAAAGTAAAAGGTCAAACCCCCAAAGTTGAAAAACAAGAAAAGAAAAAGAAGAAGACTGGTAGAGCTAAAAGGCGTATCCAATACAACAGAAGATTTGTTAACGTTGTCGCCACCTTTGGACGCAGGCGTGGACCAAACTCAAATTCTGGGCCAGCTACATAAATGTAATATTTACAAATTTTAATATAAGTTTTCCGGTTTATACTGTTGTTTCATTGTGTTTACAAGATTATTAATTTTTATTTATAGGCAAAACTTTTTGTTCCAAGATATACTAGTTAAATGCTGCTCAGCCGCTGAACATAAAGGTATAACAGTAAAAAAACGGTCTCCCTTTATTAAATATCACTGTAGTTACCATTACTCTCACTTTGTGGAAAAATTAAAAAAAAAAAAAAAAACTTTGCAGCTTCTAAAAACGAAAATGGAAGAACTATTAGAGAAGAGAAAAGAAATAGTGATGAAATTAGAGAACAAGTACACAGAGCTGTTGATTTGGCATTCAATGTACACTGTTGGCAACATTGATATAAGTGAAAATATCGTAAATAATCGAAACGCTAATGGTTCGTTAGCTGGTTTTGAGGAACTGATAACGCAGGAGACCGCAAGGCATTGGAAATATTCTAGTATCCAATAAGAAATGGTATATTATTGGCCAGCCTGTAATAACTTCTACATACTAAGCTGTTTTTAGCTATATTTGGGAAAAAGTTTATAGGACTAACAACGAACCAAATATAGTTACTGAACTGCCTTTGAGGAGAAATACAAAATCGTTTAGGATCTGCATCGAGGGTAAATATAGCAAGGATTTGGAAACTGGAAGATTTTTAGTCACCATTTCTAACTTGCAAGAACTTTATATTTCGCAAAACTGATCATTACTTTCAACATAATCGTAGCAATTTTAATAAAGATATTGGTCTACAAGCCCATTGTAGATTTCTAAGGGGTCGTTTAATACATCGTGTGTTAGACTTAAACGATTGTTCTACAAAAAAACAATGTGGGTGGGTGGCATAATGGGCTACACAGGAAAATCGAATTTTTTACTCAAGACATGGGAAATGTGGACAAAATATATATTCCTCAAGTTGATAAATAACACAAAAAGAGTTGCTTAGAACTTAGTGCCATATAAAAATAATGGAACCGGAAGCCAGGAGAATTTTTTTTTGCAAATTTAGGTTATTTGCTGCTATACAGCGTTTGTACAAATTCGATGTCTATGCTCACATAGATCCATTATTCAGCAAGGCTGTACAACATCCTATTCTTAAGTAGTATAGTGGTGGTGATTTGAACCATTTTAGCACTTAATACTTATCAATGAAAAATTTATTTCCCTCTGAAGATACATTTGTCGATAAAAAATTTTTTTGGGCATTGATGTACTTTGTTAGTACTTAAAACAATAATAAAAAAAACTAAATGGCGTCCAAAAAAAAAATGATTCCAGATAACTAGTGAATTATACCTCAGAATAGAAAAACCTAATTTAAAGTTTATGGACTATATTTGGCACTACATGTTATTTGGTACTACAACATGTTACCAACAGTAATTCATAGTATTAAGAGATTAAACCTTTTTAGTGTTAAGGGATTAAACCTTTTTAACTGTAAACAAACAACACAAGAAAGTTAATGGGAAAATTATCATGTAAGATTTGAAATGTGGTATTTTTTCCCTGAAGTTGTAGGATTGGCGTGAAATTAAAAATTTTTGTTTATCGAGCTTCGGTGATTTGATTACGAATCCAAAAGCCATCGTTGTGTTATTTGGTAATAGATTTCGAGTGAGTCAAATTATGTTCAAAGTGATAAGGGTCAGGGTGGTGTCAGCAGAAGTCTGGCATCTAGTATATTTTTGATTCCCTATACACCAGATAAGTTACAAATATTATGCAAATTCGACTGATGAAATACCAGCAATAGTGTTGAAAAAAGTATGTGATATAATTTGTTATCCGTTGGCTTATGTCATTAACAAGTCTTTTCTCCATGTTAGATTTCTTGCTCTACTAAAGTAATGTAAAATTGTTCCCATACATCCAAAGGCTGACCAAACGGATTCAAATAATTATAAACCAGTTTCACTGTTATCAGTATTCTCTAAAGTGATTGAATGTGCTACTCATATTAGATTGTTGAATTTTTTTCATAGGGAAAAAGTGTTTGCTCCGAATCAATATGGTTTTTTGCCTGAGAAGTCCACAAAGGACGTTATTTTGCTTTAAATTTGGCTATGGGGGAGCTTGACGGTAATAGGCAGGTAAGCAGCATCTATCAAAGGCATTTGACTTGATTAATCACAATGTGTTACTTTCAAAATTAAATATATATGGAGTTAGGGGTATTGCTAATGATCTAATTCGTTCATATCTGTGTGGAAGAACTCTACGAGTAAGTACAACATCAATCTCAGGTAAATGTGGGAGGTTTCTATTCAGAGCCTCTTCCTGTGTCTATGGGCATACCTCACAGGACAATTCTAGGATTATTATTGTTTTTGATTTTTGTAAATGAACTTTAGTTCATTCTCCTAAGAATCACTGGGCTCCGATTGTGTTTTTCAATTTGCAGATGACACTTGCAGTATTGTAGCCGAAGCTGATATCTCGAGTGCCTCAAAAAATCCAGTGAAATTGTAGTAAGGATGAATACTTGGTACGCGAATAATTATTTAAAATTAAATACTGAAAAAACTTGATTTCATATGTTTTAAAAGTCGGAATCAATCATTATATGTTTCCTTGGCCAGCCTCAGTATTCCCCAGCGTCGAACCCGGATGTATGAGAGGAATCTTTACTATAACTGTATTAATATTTTTAATACATTATCTAATTATATTAAAGCAATTACAAGTGAAGTATTAAAGATGTCTTTGCTGGAAAATATGCTCTTTATTTATTAGACCAATACTATAATTTTGAGAAATGTATGTAGACTTTATAAAAACTGAAGAAGACCTATCTCATAATATTTTTTTTGGATTGGTATTTGTTTTTTGTGTCCAAATTTTAAAATTAGTGTTTTAAAATGATTAAACATATTAATGGTAGGATTAATCTTAAAGGTGGGTGTATGGTCACTAGTGTTGTGTGTATGAGTGTGACGGTGTAAATATTTATATTTATAATTGGACTTGTAACGTAATGTTTCACCTATGAAACTCATGACTATAAGGGTTTTATTTATTTATTTATGATAGGGCTTATAAACTATATTAAAAGCACTCCAACTGCAACAAGAATGAAATTTTGGGGACTGATAGCAAAGGAAAGAGAATGTTTTAAGGAATAAAAATGGGAATATTATGAAACCAGAACTGATGGAAATAAAAATAATTGTAAATAAGTACGGAAATGCTTGAAAAAGATTGTAAGAAAATATGGGGAATGTATGTTTGTCTCACATTGATTTGGGAGCAGAGGGATTAAAACTGACTGTATCAAATGAAAACCAGGCTGCATACATATTTAGTTTATATTTTGTAGTGTTAGCAAAATAGTACATAATATAATTTTTCCTTCGCAATGGTCTTATAAGCTTTTGGCTGTGATTCGGTGTAGTGTTGGTTCACCCTATATAAAACAAATTATTTACTCTCTTTAATATTGTAATAGCACCACATCTTTTATATGCAAAATTTTTGAAAAAACGTTTGGTATAGTGAGATATTCAATTTTAAATTCCATAAATTTATTATTAAGGAATAGTAAAGTTTCGAAAGAACTTAAAAATAGTGGTATAACACCCGTTTTAAAAGTCCAGAAACCTACATATGTTTCTAATTTTAGACCAGGGAACACTTTGTCCTGTATAAAGCTTTAGAAAACGCAGTTTATGAACCAGTACTTTCTTATTTTAGTTCTAATAGTTTATTTCTGACTAATCAATTAGGATTCCGTAAGGCAGAAGGATTTCAACAAATATTTAAAAGAACTTGGTGCATATTAGGCGCTTTGACTTTTATAGTCTACTTATTTGTTGATGACACATTGATCGCATGTAGTAGTGAGATTTTGAGTGAAGTTTTTTTGTGAGTGAACAAGTTACTTTAAGCCATTGAACAGTTTTTCGCGATTAATAAACTTAAATGAAAATAAAACAAAGTAGCAGTAGTAAAGAATACCAGTTTTTTAATCTCCCACTCCTGACCTTGGTCACGCCCACATGACCTCATCTTTAATCTTGGAATGTGCACACGTGCGGTGATCTTGACCTTGAGAGAGAGGCTATCTGGGCATTGCAGGGCGCGACCTTGACTTTGATCAAGGTCATATTGGAGGCGGGACGTTGTAGCGGCATTTGTCCACTGATGGCGTATGACCTTGAAGTGGAAGTTTGTGCATTGTAATAATGTGGGATGATCTTGAAATTGTTTTGATTTTGCAAATTCTTCTATAAAACTGATTGAGCTGTCTACATTCATTCAGTGTGAAATGTCATATACAGAAATATCTCAAGATAAAATTATAGAGCAGGTAGGCAGAGTAATTAGTTATATTAAAGTAATTTAAAAAGCTGTGTGATTTTGACGAAAAGGATCTAGCATTTTTCTATTTCAAATATTTGAGAAGTTACGTCGGTTCACTCAGTTTGTAACAAATTTGGGATAAGCTGCTATAGCGATATCAGTGTGACAAGAAATTACAGTTAAACTTATCCTGTTACATTCATTATGACCAAATATATTGTCATCATATAGATGGTCCAACGCCACCAATAAAAAAGTTTGGTGAATGTAAAAAAATAAGTGAACTAATATGAACACTGATTTGCAAGAGACAATTAAAAAATTAGGTGATGAGTTCACTGAAACGGTCAGGAATTACATGAGCGATGCAATGAAAAGTAGACCAGAATGGGTGTGGCGTTATTGTGATTTGACCTCTGAATATCACAAGGCTGTATATGCATGTCATAGATATTGCAGCAAAACATTAAATTTACTAGAATTTGTTTGTGAAATAAAAAAGTTGGGATTTACTGATTGTTTGGTTAACGTAGTACTTAATATGGAAAGTTTAGTTAGAGAGATGTATGAAGAACTTTGAATATCTGCAGCCTGTTCTGAATTTTATGCATATGTCGTGCAAGATTTGGAGGCTTGGGATTTTATTATATTTTTTAGACAAATGGATTATGTTGAACTATGTAATTTAGCAAGTGTAGTTTGTAAGGAATTTAAAAAAAAATAAAAATGTACATAAATTATTGAGCAAACTAAGAAATTTAAATGATTATATTACACGTATAAGAGAACAACAGAAAAATGTTAATCAATAAAGTACATAAAATATAGTCAGTTGTTTCATTATATTTTGACCTTGAAGTTCTCCTCATGCTATTTTAAACGTGTGATGTCATTCGATCGTGAAGACCCACTATTGTTGGTGTCTGTCATTTAGCCACGCTCCACGATTGTTATGATTCGACCTTGAAAATTCGCTATAAAGGTTAGTGGGAAAAGAATGGCCTTTAAACAGTCGCATATATCAGTCACATAAACATCAAATATTGTGTTTGTGTGGTGTTCTGCAAGTGCTTTTATATTAACGGTAATTTTTGGATTTCTATATCATTTTTCAATAATGAGTGTTTTTAAAAAAAAAAACTAGATGAAATTAATGAAACGTTCAGAAAAGATTTCGAGGTTTTTGAGAGAAAAAAGGTTACTGAAATGATAGTGGAGAAAATGTATAAAATTGTAAAAATTGTTTCAATGACTACACGATTTGGTAAAACTCTTTTAGCGGCTTTACACGGTTACGGTGATAATAGCATATTCGAGACTTTTTGTCAAAACGTACAACTGAAACATTATCAGATGATATTGCAGATATTATAAGTAAAACTAAAGGGAAATACACTTTAACTTATTTGGGGCAATGCATTAGAGTTTTTGAAAACCATACTCGAACGTTATTACGTTTTGTCTCATTGGGTTAATTTGTAAGTAATGTTTGAAAAATGAATATAATTAAATTTAAAAATTTGTTGCACATGTCAGAATACTTACGCGTGATCATTATATCTGTTAAAGTTATCTGCTGATGCGACTGTCAACGAATGTGTAGGTAGATACATATTTTGGTTGGAAAGAGAGTTAAGAAATATAGCTTATGATATGTTAGATGTTACAAATGATTGTCCGCATATTGACGCAACTACAGATCAATATAAGAATGAGATCAAGGATGCAATCAATTTTATGGCTGGGGCACACTTGTGCGACAAATATTTATATGGTTCCATACACATGGATACATTTTGTGCTGCAATGGTCGAAGAAGAATTAAAAGATTATCTCGTTAATATTTTACATTTGCCTGGTGAGCTAGCTGCAAAATATGAATTGGTTCCTGCAACATCAACAGCTCAAGATGTTGACGATCGAAATAATGTTGGATGGTATAACATTTTGAATAACCAAAATGAAGACATTCCACATGTAGAAAGTTAATTATTTATTATTTTTGTATTTGTACAATTAAATAACTGTAAATACATATTCCTTACAATTACAGTTTTATTTTACTTATTTTATAAATATACCAATCCAGTAGATAATAGGCTGTTTCTTTTTACCAGGTCAAATATTTATTATAAGTAGTTCATATAAAAAGAAAATAGTTTAGTTAAGATTAAAGTGAGTCGTGTTAACAACACAATTGATAAATTTGGTCGTCAGAAAACTAATGAAAAAAAAAGCAGGTATTACGCGGGCCACCAGGGATTGGTTTTAAACTTACAGTAGATGAGCAGTGTGATATGGATGGAAAATCGATAACCAACTTAGGCGAACCTAAAGATGATAATCATGCTGTGACAACAAAATTTCTTAATAGAAAGTTTTACAATTTTGCAGCTGTACTTTGTGCCATATTCAACGAGAATTGTTTATATAAATAATTTTTAAAAGTTCTTATGACTCGCTCAACAATTGCAGCTTTCTTCGTGCTGTAAGTGGAATAATGATTTATATTATATTTTTTCATCAGTGCTTGAAAGTTACTATTATAGAACTCCTTTTCTTGATCACTTTGCAAATTTGTTGGTGTATATGATGCATCTTCAATTATGCCTTTCATCCCATTAGTAACTTCTATACCGGTCTTGTTTTTTATCGCTTTGGCATAGATAAATTTAGAGTAACAATTTATTCAAACCAAAATATAACGATAACCATCGTTTTCATCGGCATAGTGTTGCATTTCAGTCAAACCAATTTGCCACAAATCCCAGTATCCTTTTATTATTGTACGCCTTCTTATAAAATTTTTTCTAGCCTTTCTATGTAGTTCATTAACAATTTTAATTTTTTCTTTTCAGATCTAAAAAATGTCATTAACTATTGGGCTTAATATATTACACCTTCTTCTCGTAATATATGTATCCATTTGTAAGATCCTCTTGCTGAAAATTGTTTATATAAATTATTTCTATGAATTCTTATGACTCGCTCAACAATTGCAGCTTTCTTTGTGCTGTAAGTTGGATTAATGATTTATATTATATTTTTTCATTAGGGCTTGAAAGTTACTATTATAGAACTCTTTTCCTTAATCACTTTGCAAATTTGTTGGTGTATATGATGCCTCTTGAATGATGCTTTTCATCGCAGTAGTAACTTCTACGCATGTCTTGTTTTTTATCGCTTTGGTAATGGACAAATTTAGAGTAGCAATTTATACAGACCAAAATATAATGATAACCATCGTTTTCATCAGCATACTGTTGCATTTCAGCCAAATAAATTTGCCACAAATCTCTGTATCCTTTTATTATCGTACGCCTTCGTACAAAATTTTTTCTAGCCGTTCTATGTAGTTCATTAACAATTTTGTTTTTTTCTAGACTAGGCTCCATATTATTAGTAATATTAAGGGTTCCAGATCGAATGACGAACTGAAGAATATCATTAAATATTGAGCTTCATATATTATACCTTCTTCTCGTAATTCCTCTATGATTGACATAATGTCATTTTCATATGCAGTGTATCCGGTCACTTTGGAACTCCACAACAAACGTAAATGATCTACCAACTCTTTAGCTTTGTTCCAGAAGACATATTGAAATGTTTCTTCTTTGTGGGTAACTGTAGTTTTTCGGAAAGATCTTTTCTTCTAATACCACCACCTAATTTTGTGCCCATTATCAGAGGTTTAATAACTCATAAATATTTGTCCCATCTGGTCTCGAGTAAACCATCACTTTTTTTATAATTTTTGTAAACAGCACTCGTGGATTCCAAAATATCCTTCTACGTTGTATGTACATTATCACGTAATTCTTGTTCCTTTCCTAGATTTTGGGGTGTTTTAAGAAATAACAGGTCATAAATTGCTAGTGATCCATTGTATTCTGCAACATTTCCCCCTTTTTTTATAAGACAATATTTCCATTTCGAAAACGCACCTCTAAATTACATTTTTGGTACGATCTGGTTTTGAACCAAAACGTATACCATATACCATGTAGAGATGGTTTTGAACATAATCCATTTAGGTGCGTATTTAAATTATGGGATAGTGTCGGCTGATGCGAGAGATGTATTAGTTGATATTGATCAAACTGAGCAATATCCTGTTTTGAAATGCGCGGCGATATAGGTGTAGAGGTTTGAAAGGAATGTTCAGATTGCGGAAAACCAGACATTTGAGTCCAATGCACTGATATACAGGGACTCTGTGATTTTGTAGATGAATGATGTAGCTGTTGTTGTTGTTTTCGACGTTGCTTGGCCACATCAGATACAGTTGTCAATGGTTTAGAAATGGGTTCATAAATTTTTTTCAATTCCACAACATTTAATTCTTTAGCCGCTTTAATTTGTTTAAATTTTTTTCTAACGGCATTGGTGGCTTCCACTAGTTTACGTTTTAAGTCGATCGCGTTATTCATGATGTTAACAAAGGACGTTTCAACTATCAAATGAATGTTTCCTCTTATTATTACAGTAATATATAGCTATCAAATCCTTTGCGATATCCTCCTAATTTCACGTCACTGTCTTTATCAATTACTAAAAATCCATATTTATTATCCCAGCATTTTGAGCACATTTCTTGTAATTGCGTAAAAGTTAGATCTGGTGAAACGCAGTCGGAAAATATGTGTTTCATATTTAACTCGTCTGATTTTAATATAATAATAAAATTGGCATTGTCTCCCACAAGCTATTTAGGCACCTGCGAATATTGCGCTAAGTAAAAGGCGTCGATATTTTTATGATCTCCCATGCTAAAGTACGATCTTATAACATCTTGTATTTCACATATAACATCATCAAAAATAAATATAGAGTTTGGTTTTGCATCGGATGGTTCCACAATATTACTGGAATCACTAAAAGCATAGTAGCCTAAACCTTTGATGGGTGCTAAAATTTTCCTTAAATACTTATGTTTCGGTTGATACAGAGATTTCGAGTAAATATAGACATTTTCGAAACGTAGCCCAAGGGGATGTGTAAGCAGTGAAATCATGACATTAGATTTTCCACAATTGGGTGGGCCAATTAACAGACCACGAATAAAGGAAGGAAGTAGAGGATTGTGTCTCTTCATTATTTTCTTTTCAAATCCAAACCCAACTTTTTCATCGAAATTGTCAATAGGAAGTTTTTTGTTTAATATCGATAATATGCATCGTAGGAAAATTTGATATTTTATAGGCAAATTTTCACCTAAATTGTCATTCAGATGCTGAGCGTCAAACGAAGTGGACGGTCTCACGTTTCTAATAAAACTGGACACGGTATTGTGAATTCGTTAAAAAATAAAATACCATTCGAGGTACACATTTCGGGTATTGTGGACCCGGAACAAAAGTAAAAGTAAAAAGCAATAAAACGTGTAACAAGAAGTGGTCCGGGAATCATTTGGATGTCGCATGCAAAAACGTGATTTAGCCTATTTACATAACAAAGACAACATAAGTGTGAGACATCGAGCGGATTACGAGCTCGAACAAGTGGAATAGAGTAAAATCGAAAGATTCCAATTAAGTGGAAAAACCGCAGCTTGGTTAGTGACGAACATTATGAAGGAAAAACAGCGTTTTGGTATGGGTGTACCATCGTCATCATTATGATAACAAGAAAGGCCATATTAAAGGCACATGTCGTACAAAAGGGAAAGGTATCAATAATAGTCCACATGTTCGGAAAATTAGTTTTGAAACAGGTATTCGACAAGCAGTTTGAAAGGAGTTATTAAAAGGCGGAAGTAAAAATATGTTGGAATAAAATGTCATGAATGTATCTAAAATAGCTCTATCGGTAGTACGTAGATCGGTAAAAGCGGCAGGTGGCAAAAGGTTCGTACACCGAGAATAATACCGATTCCTAAAACTGGTGGAATATTAACATTAATACCAATCTTTGCTGGGTTATCAGCTTTGGGTTCATTAGCCGGTGGGGCAGCTGGTATTGTACGTTCCGTAAAAGCTCCAAAAAAAGCAGTGAAGATAAAACTGGTGATGGCATGTATTTGAAATCGAAAGGAAATGATTTGTTTTTAAAGCCATGTCGTAAAGTATGGGAATATGTTTAAATCATAGATCAAAAAACTAATTGAATCCTTACCTCGAAGACCGCTCTCTAACATCGATATTGAAAATTATACCAAGGAAAAGAGAATAGAACACTTTCGAAGTGTTTATACGAGGAATTCGTTACCTAGACAAGGTCCTCGCCGTTATAAGGCAGCTATAGTCAATTTGGGTAGTATGTCTGGTGTAGGTACTCATTAGGTAGTTTATAGAAAAAAACAGTTTTAAAGTAACATACTATGACAACTTTGGCGATTTACCCAAACTGATCGAATTGTTGCAATATCTGCAAACGGGATCCGAACCATCAAAAATTATTTACTATATATACGATCGTCAACAGGATTCTGGAACAATTTGGTATGGACATTTGTGCTAAAAGTTTCTTATCGAATCATCACCGTAAAAGTTGTCATCGTCGCCACCATTAACATAGCAAATGTATTGCAACAACTATACTAAAATATTGCGGTGATTGAAAGCATTCCATCTAGCCGGTGGATTAAGGAAAATGACCGTGAAACAGCTAGAAAACATAACCAAGGAAGTAATGATAGCATTAGCCCCAAATGAAAATCCATTCGTTTGGGATAAATTGCCCGAGCATCTCAAAAACGATATTGATATATTAAAATATTAATGTGGATACAAACATTATTCCAGCAACAATTTAAATGAGGACACGGGCGATGACGATCCTATACTTAGAAAATTTTTTTATTGTTATTTCAAAATCAGCGATGTGATCATAAATGCAGTGAGAAGGATGTATGAAGATTAACCTTTTTAAATGTTGCCGCTAAGAATAAAACCGAGATGTTGGATGATTTAATTGTTTGTCATGTCTAACACGTTCACACTAACAGGACACTTGAGTGTCTTAAGTGTCGATTTTTCTCCACCCATCGAATCACGTCAAGAAAACAAATATGGTCTTGAACTGCTGGGATCTTACATATACAATTCAATTTTTAATGTGGATAAAAGCAACAATAAGTTTGCGTACATGAAGGATGGCTACACCACCGAAACAATACAATTGCAGAGTCCACCTGGGGCCTATGAAGTAGATGAAATAGGTAAAGCTATGTTGGAGGATTTGAAGAATTCAACTGGAGAAAATAATGATAGAATCTTTTTCTTAGTCGCTAATAATAATACACTAAAATGTGAATTAAAATCCCAATATTATAGATTTTTGGGGAGAGGAGAGTATCAATAAAATATTAGGATTTACCTATGCAGTATTATAAAGTTATAAAAAGCATGAGTCAACCCAAATGGTGGAAATAATGAAAGTACGCATCATACGCGTGGATTGTAATATAATTTCCTCAGCATATATGAATTCCATGGAAGGTCATACCTTATTTGAATTTGATATCGATGTCGAAGCCCGTTATAAAATCAATTAAGTACTACAAAATTTAATATGCCGTTAATGCGGGAAAGGACGTCAGTTTATCGACAACATTACCCTTCCCATCTTGGATAATAGCGGTAATCTAACTGATTTTCAAGGCGAGAAAATTATTGTGTAATTGGAATTGAAGAAACTTTTATAGAAATGGGTTGTTGTTTTAATCGTTAATTGTGTATGCTGTCTACTAAGTTTGGGAAAACATTGGAACATAATAAAAATAAAGGAAGAGTTAACTTCAAGGTTAGTCGCCGTCCAGACATTAGCTTACAAACATCTCGTTAGCTATCTGCTGAAAACTATAAATTTTTAAAATCAATTGGTTTAAAAGTGCGGAAATGATTTCCACTATCAGCGATAAAATAAAGGTTTTCACCGAACTCATCTTGTACAATTCCATTATTAGCCTAGAAGAGCATACGTACAAACCATATGGATCTCTATCATTTAACAATTTCTATGAAATCCGTACTCTTATTAATTTTCAAGATATTATACTGGATATTGCCGGGAAATTACTCTTGAAATACCTTATGGGATTCGCTGAAGATTATACAAAAGGTGTTTTCAACATAAGATCAGATTTTATTATGATTATAGCTCGCACTTTTACCATTTGCTACGTCGGCGAAGTAGACGCCTAAATTAGTATCGACAAAATCGAATAGAAAATTCGCCACATCAATTCAGACGACAAGCAAAAATTAAAAATATTGTCTCGCATTAATAAAGGTGGCAATAATGCCAGCATTCAAATGGCATATCGTAAATGGGATTTGTACGAACTGCAAGTTTTCAGACAACCACCTCTGACGTATGGACCTTGAGAACGAGCACAAGTGTAGAAAGACCACGCTATATAGTTGTCGGATTTCAAGACAGTAAAAATTGCGACGAAAATAAAGAAATTCAACCCAGTTTACCCACGCCGATGTATGCGATATTAGACTATATCTGAATTCAACCATATTTCCTTACGAAAGATAAAATTTGAATTTCGCCAAGCAACTGTATGCAGCAGCCTATTACAACTATGAAAACTTCCAAAGCAGCTACTATGGGCGCGAAATAAACGATTTGGTGATGACGTTCGCTGAATATATTAAAAACCCCGTTTTTATTATCAATTGCAGTCATCAACTAGCCTCATCTACCATGGGTGTGGAATTGGAATTCCAAACCAGAAAGAATCAATTCCCCAAAGGCACTAAAGTGTATGCATTAGTTATTCACGATTCATTTTTTAGTTATAATATATTAAACGGTTCCATGACCAAGTCTGTATTTTAATGTAATTTTCGATTACATGTAACATAATAATGTTAAAACATATTGATAATGATATGTCAGTTAATAAATTTGTAAAAGTCAAGTAGTAGTAAGTAGTGAACATAACCCGGTCCTCTCCATCCCCCCTCTCCTCGAACTTGACCTTCACCTTGCCCCACCTCTTTGGCCCCGCCCACATGTCCTTGTCATTGACCTTGAAAGTGCACGTGTGCTTTGTCCCTGGCTTTGACCTTGTGTTCAAGGTTGTGCGTGTGACCTTGACCTTGACCTTGTTCGAGACGACCTTGACTTTGTTGGAGGTCATCTTGGGTGTGTGACCTTGAAGATATGTTACGTGGTTTGGGGTGACCTTGAATGGTTTTATATAGGTTATGGGGCAGTTTCATTCATCAGTTGGCTCTGACTTGTATAGGTAGTACATGTGTTAATATTTGACAAATCATGGCATATGTTTGTGAAAATTGCGGTTCTAAGTTTACTAATAGTTATAATATGAGGCGTCATAAAAGAGAATCGTGTGCCGCGAGATTTAATGAAGTGCCTGGAGGAAAACGGCTCCGAATTGAAGAGTATACATCGACGATTCCGGTAATTAATTGCACTACATGTAATGTAGATGTTCCAATAAATCATATGTCAGCGCATAAACGAACACAACGACATAAAAATAATTCATGTTTGTCGGTATGTCATGGTGTGCAACTCGTTGAATGTGCCTTCAAAATGAGAATTGCAACCTATCGGGTTAGCAGTGATATGGAGCATTCCGATTACGTAATGTTCTTTGCAGACATTAAATCCAAGGTGGTGGAACTTGTTAATAATTTATTACGTGTGCATCATGCTTTAAAAGTTAACATGACAGCTGTTGGCGAGTACATGCTTCCATCACATGCAATATTCAGTGAAAAATCCTTCAACACTGCTAATCAAATAATTAGTATAGAAAGTGATTTGGATGCCGTTTACCATTCTTTCATCGAATTAATAAAAACGCAGGCGACAGAGTTCCAGGAGAAAGATTCAGGTATGGAAAAATCAAAACCCGATATATTAAACTGATTTTTATATATTATTTTTCTTGTTATAGGATGGGCTCTTGTGCGAATTTTATACTTGAAAGTTAGTATCAACAAGTATATGCCTATGGGTGGCTCATCATACATCAAGTTGCCGTGTTCTATTGAAAAGAAAGGAGCTGTCGTCAATGTGATTAACCAGGACGAATTTTGCTTTGCGTGGGCTGTAACATCAGCATTGTTTCCTCCAACAGCAGAGCCTTCACAGAAAACATCCTATCCCCATTTTTCTAGAGTGCTAAATTTAACAGGTATGGATTTTCCAGTAAAATTACGTGACATTAAAAAATTTGAGGAAATGAACAACATATCAATTAACGTATACGGTCTGGAATCTAAATATCGAAATAAATAAACTAATACATGAAACTATTGGTCCGCTGAGGTATGCGTCAAAAAAGTTGGATATACATGTAAATTTATTGTTAATTACAAAAGACTGTAGTAGTAAAGATGGCGGTGAACATTTTTGTGATACGACTTGTTCAAAGAGTCATTATTGTTGGATTCGGGATTTATCACGTTTAGTTTCAAGTCAAATTAGTTGTCAACAACATAAAATATATTTCTGTGATGGTTGCCTAATTTATTTTAGTACACCGTCAGCTTTAACTTTACATCAAAGCTACGATTGTAACCACATTTTCACGCAAACGCCCTCAGTGGATTTAAAAATCGATAAATTTGGAAAGAGTGTGCCGGAAAATATTTTAAAATTCGAAGGTATAGAAAAGCAAATGCGCGTTTCATTCGTGGTTTATGCAGATTTCGAATCTGTTTTAAAACCCGTTGAAACGGTACAACCAAACCCACAAAATTCTTACACTGTAAAAAGTTTTAAACATGAACCATATTCTTTTGCTTATTTAATTAAATGCTCTTTTGACGACTCACTTTCGAAATTTGAGCTATTTCGGGGGAATAATGCAGCTCAAGTCTTTGTGGATCGTATCGAGTGTGATTTAAGGGCTCTATATAACACATATTTAAAAGACATTAAGCCTATGAAACCGTTAACGCCTGAAGAAAAAAGGGAGTTTAATGATGCTAAAATATGTGGTATATGTGAAGGCCCTTTTGAAGACGGTGAGATTAAAGTACGAGATCATTGTCACATAACTGGTGCAAAAAGATTTGGTGCTGCACATTCCGTTTGTAATTTAAATTATAAATTACCCTCTTTTATCCCTATCATATTTCTTAACTTAAGCGGCTACGACAGCCATTTATTTATAAAAGAGTTATGTAAATATGGGGATAAAATTGATGTTTTGGCTCAAAGTACGGAAAAGTACATATCATTTACCAAAAGCATTTATGTGCACGATTATTTTGATAGTAAATGTGGAAAAGTCAAGAGGAAATATTTAAAGTTGCGATTCATTGACAGTTTTAAATTTCTGTCAACGTCTTTGGAAAATTTAGGCCGCGGTTTAAACGACGACGATTTTATTGAAACGCGGAAACATTTTTCAAATATCAACCAATTTAATTTGATGCGTCAAAAGGGTGTTTTTCCCTATAGCTTTATTGACTCTATAGAAAAAATGGAAAATTCATGTCTTCCAAGTAAAGATCAATTTTATGATAATTTACGGGAAAAACATATTAGTGATGAAAGCTATAGAAGAGCAAAAGAAGTATGGACGTGTATTTAAAATCAGATGTGTTGCTATTGTGTGATGTTTTTGAGCAATTTCGGAATAATTGTTTAAAATTCGATGAACTGGATCCAGCACATTACTATACCCTTCCAAGTTTATCATTTGATTGTATGCTGCGTATGACTAAGGTAGAGTTACAGCTCTTAACTGATATAGACATGATACATTTTTTTAAGAAAAGTATACACGGCGGCATAAGCCAGTGTACAGAAAGGAAACACATCGCTAATAATATTTTTTTACCAGACTATGACCCAACAAAACCTTCTTCATTTATAACATACCTTGATGCTACAAATCTATATGCTCGTAGTAGGTCACAAGCATTACCATATGGTGGTTTTCGATGGTTAAGCGAGCGCGAAATTCTGGATTTAAATATTATGGCTGTTGGTGATGATAGTTTACATGTCTACGTTTTGGAAGTGGATGTGCATTATCCGACTGAGTTGCATGATGCACATTCTGATCTTCCATTTCTAGTAGAAAATATCATACCGCCAACAGAAAACGCTAAATTGCCGAAATTAATTCCTAATGTACAAGATAAAAAAAATACATTGTACACTATAGAACTTTAAAACAAGCCATCGCCAACGGCTTAGTGGTAATGCACACCCATCGAGTATTACAGTTTAAGCAATCAAAATGGCTAAAATCGTATATTGATTTTAATACCAATTTACGTAACAAGGCCACCACAAAATTTGCGAAGGACACTTTTAAATTAAAAAATAACGGGATATTTGGTAAAACTATGGAAAATGTGGAAAATCGAAAGGATATAAAATTAGTAACACATTGGGATAACAGTGTAGGCAGAAATGGAGCTAGAGCACTAATATCCCGCCCCAATTTCAATAGTAGCTCGATATTTACCGAGAACTTTGTTGCTATACATATGAATAAAGTTAAAATATTGTATGTACAATCAACCAATTTATATCGGATTTTCCATATTAGATATATCAAAGACTGTAATATACGATTTTTATTGTAATTTTATTAAATCTAAGTTTGGCGATGATGCTTCGTTACTTTACACCGATACTGACTCGCTTATATTAAAAGTGTTTACGGAAAACTTTTATCAAACTATATCAGAAAACCCCGAAAAATTTGATACATCAAATTACCCCGAAATTAATAATTTCAACATAATTAAAAGTAATTTTGTAGTTGGTAGAATGAATGATGAGTTTCCTGGTGATCCGATAATAAGTTTTTATGGTACCGGCGCGAAGGCTTATTATGTAGAGTCCATTAATAATGAATTAAAAAAAGCCAAAGGCATCAAAAAATGTGTTATCGAGAAAGACCTTCATCAGGAAGACTACCAAAAAATTGTTGAATGGGGTGGTTTGATATTAAGAAAGATGAAGACATTTAGAAGTGAATTACATAACATTTATACCAACATAATAAATAAAGTAGCATTATCACATAGCGATGATAAACGTTATGTAATCCCAATTCAACCAAAACTCTACCTTGGGGGCATGCAGACATAGATTTTTACAAAACAGACCCGGAAGAAAACTTAGCAAATTTAGTCACCGTGTTGGAATCATTTCTAAGTCAGGACAGCACGTAATCTGGAAAATCCATATTTCATTATTTGTATTGTTTTTATTATTTCTATTGAACATACAACATTAATATGTAACGATAGTATTGTAATTTTTTTTTTTTAATTAAAAAACATGTATTCATTACTTGATTCCTTTTTATTGAACCTTTATTTTAAAATTATAAATATAATGAAGTGTCAACAAATAACAAACTGTAAAAGTTATTGTTGAAAAATTTGTCTAACAGTAAATTAAACGCACAGGTCTACGAGCAAATGTTTAATGTGAAACAGTTTTGTTGACAAGATCCTCCATAGTTTTTTCAATTTTCAACATTCTAGAGTTAAGTTCATCACGCAGTTCGTCTTGCCTAAGTTCATATATTGCAATAACAGTATCATCAATGTATCCTCTAAGTTCCTGACCGGTTTCAATTAATTTCTTGCGTACGTAACCTTCTAGTTGGTTTCTGAATATATCTTTAATAACAATTGTTGAGTCATGTAAAGCTTTCTGCGTATCTTGCACACACTGAGCAAGTTTATTATCAACATAATTTCATGTGATCGCATCGTCTCCTTCAAGAGGTTCTGCTAAATAGCACAATCTTTTGCTTCCCATGTCGTAATCTCCATTAGGTGTAAGTTTAAAACCTATTCCTGAATGACCTCGCATAAAGTTAAAATCCTTAAATTTTCTTTTGCGACCGAACTTATCAATAGTGTTTACTTCTGACATTGTTATGTGAGACTGATTTGAAACCATTAGATTTCACCCTAATATATGGTTCTATTTCATTAATAAATGGACTCTGCAGAAAAATATGGATTGCAAAAAGATTGAGTTTACTTTTTATTATTAAAAAATAAAAAAATATAACAAACAAAAAAATTAAAAAAATAAAGAAATAAAATACATGTTAATTTCTTCTGTACAGGTAAGCTTCTTCTATGACCCAATTTCTTCTCTGGATGGCACGTTCATTAATGTCCTTGAACTGGTAGTAAACTAGTCCACAAAAGCCGCATTGTTCAAATTTAACCCTGAAAAGGTCAATGTAGTTGAAGTCGTACGTAAGATCATTCCGCCAGCAGATAGATACCTAGTCTTTTACAATGATGACAAGTTAAATAAAAAGCTTTTGGTATATGACTGTATGTTTTGGCTGCTTCACTAGGTTGTTCATCAGTTGGCAACATGCTGTTTGAATATGTTGTAATTTTCAATCGCTGTACTCTATTTATGTATTACTTTTTAAAATAACCTTGACAGGACCAAAAAAAAAATCCTTGAAAACTACAACCTCGAAAACGACCCTGGTATTGCCGGTTACGTCGGCCTTGGTCTTGGCCTTGCATCTGACAAGTTTAAATATTATACTTAATGCATCGAACAAAAGGATTAATGGTGGTGTAGTGGGGGAAATGGGCATAAAAGCAGACTTGCTGGCTCGAGCTCTTCACAGTTCGTCAGAACACCAAACAGTGCAGTAGTAAGATAAAGTTATAGTGTGGGTTGTAGTATCGAAGATGTCATCGAGTGTAAGGTCTCTTTTGGATGTTCTTGACGTGAGCTGCGGTTCGCAACAAGGCATGTTGGAAAACATCAGTGGCTTGGAAGTGTTAAGTCCAGGGGTATTCGAAAATTGGAACGGCAGGGAGCAAGAAGATGCCGAAGACAGAGCCCTGAATGATGGTCGCGACGAAGAGTTGGTGCAGTCGGCTGCGCAATTCCTCGAATGTTGGACGGAGGAGAAGGAGCCGAAAATCAACGTAATAAGTGATGTGGTTGTGCGAAAAACATCGCGGCCTAACAGGGAATCTTCTCCGAAAGCTTCCAAATTAAAGAAGCTTTTGACTCTGCGGAAGTCGGAAATCGCCGATAAAAAACCTTTTATTCGGCGATTGAAGGTGTGGGGCAAGGAAAGAAAAAGTTTAACTTTAAGCATCCCTCCACCCCTGTTCCATTACCCGACTTCCTGAAAACAGCACCGCAAGAGCCGTTGTCCGTAGAAGTGAAAGTGATCGAAGGCCCCGATGGACCAACACCACCAACGCCACCAACACCGGCCAGCGTAGAGCAGGAAGTAGTGTCGGAGGTAAAGTCTTCCACAGCGCCACTGTCGCCGATATTGAGGTGCCGGAAACCTATGAAGAAGCGGTTTAAGCGGTGTTTTGAAGGCGATGAAGTTTCCGCTGCTTCGTCGTCGTCGTCGTCATCGTCGTCTTCACCAAACGAAACCGCTTCTTCTTTAATATGTTCCGAGACATCGCAACCGGAGTGGGTTTAAGACTACACCAACTCGCAGAAGAGCAAACTATCGGACATTTATCGAATGAAAAAAAACTTAGTGAAAAAGAGAGTGCGTGTGAGAGTGACATTTTAGAACTGGAAAGACAATTAGAGTTAAAAAGAATGGAAGATGAGATTATCTAGTAGGTGTTAGGTAGTTGTAGGTATTAGCTTTTAATTTATAGTATTAAGTTTGTAAATATATATATATATATATATATATATATATATATATATATATATATATATATATATATATATATATATATATTGTAGTTAATAAAAAAAAAGTCTTTGATCAGATTTTTATATTTTATAAAGAAAAAATCATTTAAAGAAATATAATAGGAATTATTAAAACAATTTATTCTTACTGCTCAATAAAAAAAACAAATTAAAACCGAACTCTAAATTTGCAAATATATATATATATATATATATATATATATATATATATATATATATATATATATATATATATATATATATATATATATATATTGTAGTTAATAAAAAAAAGTCTTTGATCAGATTTTTATATTTTATAAAGAGAATAAAAATGACTTGAAAATATATTTTTTGTGTGTTATTTCATATAGGCCCATTCCCACATAATATTAGGTAATAAATAAGAGTAAATAATCCACTAAAACTACGCAATAGCAATAATTGTAAATATTTTTTGATAATATTTACAAGTATGCTAAAACATGGTTCGGTTTAAGAAGTTAAGGTTCTGTCGCCAGAACTTCTAATACTTTGCACCTCAATATTGTATGTTTTTATGAAAAAAAAAACATAAAATATTGATTACAAAGTATTATAACCAACTAAAACTACGATCAAAGTATTTTGTGGCCCTGAAAAGGACCGTTTGGTTGTGAAAACATGCGACTCTTTATTGTGTTGTGGAGTCGCACGGCCCGTCATCATCAACGGCGGTGATGGCGGTGTTGTCCTCAGCATATTCGATTATGAACCGCCAAAGTTCTTCCCATCTGGGATCGTCCAACTCCCACTCAAGACAATCGTCTGTGGTAGAATCTACCACAGGGCATTGGATAGGTTGCTGTTCACTCGCAGACATGTTGAACTGAAATGATTGTAATAAGTATTGGTGGTCGTATATATATAGAGACAAATTAATGGTGGGGGGTGAAAACAAATGTCGTATTACGTATTGAGACCAAAAGTTGTTTGTGGTCTCAAATACGAACGAACGATTTTGCTGGGTTCCACCAGCACCTAAACTTTTAATACTTTGTATCTAATATTGTATATTCTATACATACAATATTAGTAACAAAGTACTAATATGTGCTAAAACTACGATCAAAGTATTTTGTGGTCCTGAAAAGGACCGTTGTTGTGTGCCCTTAAAAAGGGCCAGGGAGAGTGTGGGGCTTATGGTGCCCCATCCTCGCTGATCGACCACCAGCTTGACGAATCGCAGGGGCCCTGCGAATCGTCGGGTGTCGGTGATGCTGGAATTTCCAGCACCGCATCTTCCATCGAGTTCGGCTCTGGCTGCGGCGACAGAGTTTCGAGTCTTGGTAAGACCCAATCGCCCGCATCGTTTAATTCCACGAGACCCGGATCGTGGTCATACAGCAGCGGAATCGGCTCATCCAAGTCGTCCCAACGTAGGACGTCAATTTCAAAATCCACCTCTTCGTCGTCGAAGTCTTGCAGGTCTCCAACGTTGCCGGCGACGGTGTCATCGCTAAAGATGGATGAGCCTCTGCTGGCGGGTCTTTCTTCCTCCATGTTCATCGTATGAGAGTTGATGTATATATGACTGTGTAACTGGCCCAGTCTCATATATATAGAACTATCCCCACCCCACCAACGGATTCTAAATGTTGTGTATTGGTGAGAGCTTATAGAATTATTGATTTTTTTCAAAAACTTTAAATAAAGAATTAAATTTGTTTTTTTTGTTGTTTTTTTTTTGTTTAGACAATAAGACTAATTTTTAACATTTTGTGAAGAATACATTACAAAAAAAAATTAATAGAAACCTTGTTTGGACTGTTAACATATTCATAGGTTCTCAAGCATGTAACTTGGCACTTAAGCTATGAGACAAATCGTCGTTAAACGAATATCTCGCCCCATAAGTGACGATTACTAAACTACGATCAAAATATAATGTGGTCCTGAAAAGTACCGTTTTGGTGGCCCTAAAAGGGCCTGGGGGGAGGGTCGGGTGCCTACCGTGGAGTAATATCCAACGATATTAACACCGACCTAGGTGCAGCCCTTGGTCTTCTCATTGGCGGCAGCACGAGCTCGGGCTGCCAAAGCCGTACTGGCGGTGTCGCCGTCGCTGGTGGTTTCGGTGTTGCGGGTGGTGCCGAAGGTGCTGCTCCTGGTGCGGTACCCCCGCACTCCTCACACTTACATAGTTTGCCGGGCACGAATGGCCCGACAATGCCAATAATCTTCTTTGGTGTATCTTCCATCTTGACGGTCGAATGTGTAATGATGAAATAATTCTAATACCGGCCTCTATATACATTCAAAAAGTTCGAGGGGGTAAGGTGGAGTGCATATATGCATTATATATAAGTTTGAGAATAATATGATTTTATAACTCACCGTATCTCTGTTATGGACACAAACTACCCCCCTCCACTTTTCTAGCATATAGTACTGAACTTTCTCTACATTTTTTTCAAATAATTTTTTTTGATATTTCGAACCATTACTTTGCTACATATTTACAAAAAATGCAAATTATGCATATATTTTAATTATTTTCAGGCAAGGTAAGGAAAATTTTGAAAATGTTTTGACGGAATCGTAATAAAGAAAAGTTGAAGTATATCACACTATTTTTCCCGATTCGCTAATATAAAAAATTTTTTTTTGTCTCATCTTGGGTGGGCTCTGGCGTCGTAACCGTTAATGATAAAAAATTGGAAAAATACATATATTGTGGGGAATTTTCTCTAGAATCCAAAAAAAAATTTCCAAACTTCTGTCACCGCAAATTAAAAAATCGATATTTTAAAAATTGAGAAAAAATGGGAAAGGAGCCGCGCAATCGCTCTGAAACCATCAAAAATCGATTTTTCCGCCCTCCTCGGCGGATGGGTGGGGGAGGTGGGGGCACTTAGAAAAAAGAAACCGCCCCCTGCAAATTCTCGTTAACCCTGTCCGGCGGTCAAACTTCCTTTCTATTGATTTTTGGAATTTTTTGGTTCATATTTTCTTTATTTTCAAATTTTTCAAAAATTTTTTTTCACCATTATATTCTCCTCAAAATTCTAGGTAATTAAAGTGCTTTTATTTTTTCTTTATCTTGAACGGTTCCCGAGCTACAGTGCTTTAAAGAATTCAAATAGTAACTTTCTGTAACCCTTTTTTTCAAATTTCATTTTTTCGAATTTTCAAAAATACTACAATATGTAGAAAAAAATTCTCTCTTTAACTTCCTTATACCGTTTTTCTCTAAATCTTCAACTTTAGCGCGTATTCAGCATTTTCGAAAAAAAATAATAATTTTTTTTACACCAGTAGTGGAGATAGGGGGCTCTGAGTTGATCCCCCATCACTTTTTTGATTGGTCAGCCAAGAATGACCTTGTTTCTGATTGGCTGCCCAAGTTCGCCCCCTATCTCGTTTGGTTACGTAAACTCCACCTCTTTTTGCTCCACCTCCTACCTCCTTCCTAACCACCACAGCAGTTGGAGGGGGCTGGTAGCAGTTGGAGGGGAGCTGGTATTTTAAACGACTGAATCTGAGCGAGCTACATTCATTCAGTCGTGATGTCAAATAGTGACCAACAACCAGAACAACAACTCATTGAACGTGTAGGCCAAGTCATAATTTTATATCAAACCAGCAAGAAAAACCTTACGGACTTTGAAGATCAAGACTTGGCCTTCTTTCCCATCAGTTATTTGAAGAGATACGTTGATTCACTTAGTTTAAAACAAATTTGGCATAGGTTACCAAAACATTATCAAAGTGACGAGGAATTGAAGCTAAATTTACCCTGTTTTGAACATTACAACTTATACCAAAATCATATAGACGGTCCACCATTACCAATAAAAAAGTGTTGTAAAAGTGCAAATTGTTTAAACAAGTGAATCAAATCTCGCAAATTCAGTTCATCAGTCTTCGAAATAGATCAACAACAAATCTATTTAGATTCCGCTTGCGATGAATCAATCCAGTCAATGTACAAGGATGAAGTAACTCATTTTAAATTGGCTGGAAGGGGGAAATTCAACGCAAGACAGGAGTCTCTGATTACTATTGATCGTAATAACTTCGAAGACGATGATGAAGACGAAGAAGATGATGGGATAGAGGATAATGGAGTTCCAAACGGGTGTGGAGAAGAGGGGCTCGTGAAAGTGACAAAAATAAATGCAAGTGATGCATTGGCACCAAATTACCTTACGCGAGAAGTGTGCGTTTTCCAATCTTATGTTGTAATCATTTCATCTTCTGGCGGTGCATATAATTTATGTTGTGAATGTTACTATATACATGCTCTTAATTGCCCAAATGGGAAACATAATTTTGTTAATAGCCTCTATAAACGATCCTTTATATGTTGCGAAAAAGATCTACAATGCAACACTTGTGAAAACGATTTATTTGTAACAACTCCTTCACAAGCATGTATAATATGTAACAAACCAGAACTAAAGAATATGCAAAACCATCTAATCGAAAAATCAAATTTTAAATAAATTTATTTCACTTGCACTTATTCATGCACTATGTCATTTTTAATATTAAGTTTAAGTTTAAGTTTAAAATATTTTATAAGAATTTAGATTTTGTTCTGCTAAGTTAAATAAATGTAAGAAACTATGTAAATAAATATAAGGGAATGATGTGAATAGATAAGAATTTGTATTTATTCCCATTGAAAGAATTTATAATTTTGTACTTTCAGTATAGAATAATTCTTTTCAAATAATATGCATAAATTTAAATAAATGAATTTGATACTCCACTTGAATTTATTCATGCACCCTAGTAGTTTTTAATATTAAGTTTAAAATGCCAACTAATTTAAATAAAATTTTATATAAAATATAAGTTGTAAGATATAAGTTATAAGATATAAGATATAAGTTATAAGATATACATTAAGTTTAAGTTAAATAAATATAAGGGTACCATGTAAATAAATAGAAATTTGTCTATATTTAGATTCCAAGAAATATATGATTTTGTTCTTTCAGTGTAGAATAATTTTTTCTACATAATATGCACAATCAATCCTATTGATAAATTGAATTTTAAATAAATAAATTTGATACTTCACTTGAATTTATTCATGCACCCTAGTAGTTTGTAATATTAAGTTTAAAAATGTCAACTAAGATATTTAAATAAGAATTAATATATAAGATAAAGAACAATTAGGTTTGATTAAATAAGATTCTCTGAAAACCGAGCTTATGATTTATTCTTCCATGTAGAATAATTCTGCCAAGTTAAAAAAAACTAGTTTTCGTTACTATGCTTGTAAAAAAATAAATATATATATATATATATATATATATATATATATATATATATATATATATATAATCATCCTATTCAGAATAATTCTTTAAAGTTGAAGAAACTTGGTTATTAGGTGTGAAATAGAAAAAAAAATTTTCCTCAACGATTTTGTTTTTTATTATTCCTAAATTAAATACAAATATACATATATACATTTTGGGATGGATCTCTGTTCCAGCTCTGCCATAGGTTGCTGCTGCTGCTCTGCCATAGGTTGCTGCTGCTTTACCATCTGTTGCTGCTGCCCACTAGAAGCTGCTGCTGCTGCTCTGCCATAGGTTGCTGCTGCCCACCATAGGTTGCTGCTGCTGCTCTGCCATAGGTTGCTACTGCTTTGCCATCGGTTGCTGCTGATGCACCAGAGATTGTGGCTGCCCACCAGAGATGTTGTTGCCCACCAGAGATGTTGTTGCCCACCAGAGATGTTGTTGCCCACCAGAGATTGCTGCTCTGCCAGAGATTGCCGTAAATTATAAATTATAATTTATAATTTATCGGCCTCTTGCATTTTCGATCGTATCTCTGTCTTTGCATTGCCAGAGGTTGCTCCGGCTCTGCCATAGCTTGCTGCTGCTCTGGTATCGGCCTCTTGCATTTTCGATCGTATCTCTGTCTTCGCTTCGGTATCGGCCTCTTGCATTTTCGATCGTATCTCTGTCTTCGCATTGCCAGAGGTTGCTCCGGCTCTGCCATAGCTTGCTGCTGCTCCGGTATCCGCCTCTTGCATTTTCGATCGTATCTCTGTCTTCGCATTGCCAGAGGTTGCTCCGGCTCTGCCATAGCTTGCTGCTGCTCCGGCTCTGCCATAGCTTGCTGCTGCTCCGGCTCTGCCATAGCTTGCTGCAGCTCTGCCAAAGCTTGCTGCTGCTGCTCTGCCATAGGTTGTGGCCGATCTTCTTCCATAGGCTGTTGTTGCTCCATCATCAAAGGTTGAAGAACCATTGCTCGGTCTGGATCCCACTCAAAGGAGACAGGCTCGGGATCCAGGTCTGGCTCAAACATGTTGATGAATTCTTCATCCAAATAGTCAGCCTCTGATGGTGGCGGCCACATCACCGTGTTCTCTGAATTTGGAGTCAGACGATCCATCAGGTTAATCTGATGTTCTAAGAAGCTCAGGAAGTCTTGTAGTGTTAGAATTATGAAAGTACTCATTTTCAGACTTTAAACTTAATGAATGATAAGTCAAGACGCTGTAAATCCTTATATACAATACTGAAATACCACCTTTCCGTACCTCCAGCGGCGAAACCGGTCCGAAGAATGAGAAGAAGAAGAAGGCAAAGATAGCGTGAACTGGAGAGAGTTCGTTGAACGGTCGTAAGTTGTTTTGTTCTTAAGAAAAAGACGAGTAAAGAAGAGAAGAAGAAAAAAAAATGGTGTTTTTTGGAATAATATAAAAAACGAAAAAAAAAATTTAAAAAAAAAATTTAAAAAAAAAACATTTTTTATATTATTCCAAAAAACAACTTTTTTTCTTTTCTTCTTCTCTTTTTACTCGTCTTTTTCTTAAGAACAAAACAACTTACGACCGTTCAACGATCTCTCTCGAGTTCACGGTCTCACGGTTCCCGTCGTACCATGCAGTGCCACGCCGTACCAGCCAGTACCAGGCTCTTGGCCGCTTTAAAAGGCGACCTGGTACGAAGCGTCTCTTCAGTTTACATCTCGCTATTAGCGTGTGTATTAAAATTCTCGAATAGTATTTGAACTAGTCCGTTATTTCAAATTATTGTGTGACGTAGTGACATAATAATCATTTTCATTTGGTTTGTATTGCTGATTTAATATTTTTGATTTAATATTTTTTATTTAATATTTTGGATTTGCTTTAACTTAATTTTTACTTCATTTTAAGAGCTATAAATTTATTTTTGATTTTCTGATTTTCTAATTTTTTTATTTTGATTTTTGAATTTTTAATTTATAATTTAAAATGTCTTCATTTTTAAATGTAAAAATTGAAAACATCGATTTAACCGCATTTAATTTAAACGAAGCTTGCCTTGTCCACGATTTAATGGACTGTTCTTTTTGCGGGTTAAGCGATAAACAATTAGAAACTAAATTTAAAGAAATTGATAATACTGAAATTGGTGATTGCGATATTTTAGGACAACTTTTAAAAGTTTTAGATGAAGCGAATATTAAAGAATTTTCTCCTGAACCTCTAGAAACCATAAATTTTGACGATATAAACAATGATATGTTGAGGCAAAATTTAATTAATAATTTTGAAATAAATGAGGGTGATAATTTGGAAGAGCTTCTCACAATAATGGAAGGGACTGAAAATGGTTCGGGGCAAAATTTAATTAAGGTTAATGGGGAGCATGAGGAAATTCCCGGGCAAAATTTAATTAATAATTCAACAATAGGGGAGGTTTATGATTTGAAACAACTTTTGAATGTATTGGGAGGGTCTCCAAATAGCTCAGGGCAAAATGGGGGTGATAATGAAGGATTTTTAAATAATAATAATAATAATAATGGGTTTGGCATTGGGGGTTTTTCAAAAAATATTATGAAAGAGATTTATCGCCCCCATTATTCACCAATTTCGGATGCTTCATCAGATGAATCATCAGATGAATCATCATATGATTCATCTGATGATTCTATCGACAGTGTGAAAACCGTCATACAGGTTTCACCAAAAGATAAAAAAATTTTATATCAACAACCATCCAAATTTGGCTATACAAATAGTTTTGTAGACGTTTTGGATTTGAGCTGCGGTGAAATTGTGGGGTCATTGAGCTATATAGTTACAATGGAAATTTTGAGGATGAGCAACCTCAATGTTCCTCAAATATCATTTCAAACTCAAATCAAAATCAGGAACAAAATATATTGGAACCAAATCAAAATCAGGAACAAAATGTATTGGAACCAAATCAAATTTCTACTAATTTATTTGAACAAAATTTCTCAAAAAAGCGCTCTTTGGAAACATTGTTAGATTTGCCAAATTTTAAAAGGCTAAAATTGGATGGTAACGATACTAGTTCTCATAATTTGGAGTATCAAAATTTTTCTCTACCCGCCGCAATCAGAACAGCTCCGAAAATCGATTTATCTAATAAGAGTGAATTAGATAAATTTATTCGCATGAAATCTAAGGCGAGTTTAAATAAGAGTGACACAAGATGCGCGGCATCTAGATTTAAATCAATGGTGTTCTCTTATTTCAACTTGGATAGTATTTGCAATAATATTTCGAATTCAACTCTGAAAGATGTAAAAAATTGTATACAAAGACAAGGCGATCTTCTTTTAAATTTGGGTAATATATTTAAAAAAAAAATCCATGCTTTTCAACAAATTAAAAAGTTAATCCAAAAGTTTTCCAAATTGCGCGAGCTGAAAAAATTGCTAATTATTCTATGTCATTGGGTCTTGATTGATCGAATTGTGTTTATTTAAAAGCGATATAACCCTGACCGATTCAATTTTAAAATGACTCTCCTTTGCACACACTGCTTAAGAGAATTTAAAAGAAAATCACATATTGTACGCCACCCTCGAGAAAATTTTGTCAATAACGAAAACAGCTTTAACATGGAAGATTATATAATTAATCGTAAGTATTTTTTTTATAACATATATAGCTATTATTTTCCTTTTAATTTTTCTTTTAATATTAATTAATAAAGTTTTACAGAGGAATTAAAAATAATGATTGTTTCAGTTGATGAACTACTTTCAAGACCTCCAATGCGATATTGCCAAGACTGTGAAGTAAATGTCAAATCTAATTCCTGGAGCACACACTTGAGGACAAATATTCATAAAAACAAGAGCTGCATAAAATATGGAAATGGAATTGACATTATCAGGAGTGCATTTAAATGTCGAATAGCTTCCTACAGAATATATTCACAGAATTATCACGTCGACATCAAAAAGTTTCAGCAAGATGTTGGTAATAAAGTGCAAACATTAATACGCCAGCGTCAACAAGAATTTACATGTGCTAAAGTAAATTTGGAATTATTTGGAATATATTATTCCCCAACTTTAATCTCTACTTCAATTAAGTCATTTAATACACCGTTCTTCGTTGTAACCCATACAACTGATCTACAACTGCTTTACGATGATTTATTCAAGATTATTGAAACCAAAGCAGATGAATTGCCGGAACGAGACTCAGGTAATTATTATTTAATCTCAAGAGCTAAGTTTTCTTAATATCACTTGAACATCTCTAACAAATATTATTCATAACTAATTTTTTAATTCATATTACAGGGTGGGCTCTACAAAGAATTCTGCACTTGGAAGTAAACATCAACAAGTACAACCCATTGAATGCCTCCTCCTACATAAAGATTCAAACATTTTCTAAATCAATAGTGAATGTGATGAATGAGGACAATTGCTGTTTCGCCTGGGCAGTTGTTTCAGCAGCATACCAGCCAATCGGTAATCCTCGAAAGACCTCTTCATATCCTGACTTCATAAACGCTTTCGATTTTACAGGTATTGAATTTCCGGTAAAATTATTAGATATAAAAAAATTTGAGGAAAAAAATAATTTGTCCATAAATGTATATGGAGTTGAAAATTTTTTAAGATATAATAAAAATGTATATGAGATTGTCGGTCCTTTGCATTATAATAATGAAAAGAAAAAATTACATATTAATTTGCTTTTAATAAGTTCTGATGATGGAAATAACCACTACTGTTGGATAAAAGATTTAGGTTGCTTGGTATCCAAACAATTATCAAAAAAGAAAATAAAAAAATACTTATGTGATGGATGCCTTCAATATTTTGGAACATATGAAAAACTTAACGCTCATTTAGAACGTGATTGTAGTTTTGTTCGAATTGAGCTTCCTTCAGATAATTTGATTTTGGATAAATTTGGAAATTATATTCCTGCAAATATATTAAAGTTTCAAAATATTCAGGAACAGTATAAAGCCCCTTTTGTTATATATGCCGATTTTGAATGTTATTTAAAAAACATTGAGTGCCAACAATCTACACCTGATTCGACAACCTCATATACTATTAAAACTGCTGAACATATACCCTATTCATTTGCTTATTATATTAAATCATCATTTGATGAGAATGTTGTTTGTCTTAAACTTTATAGAGGTACAGATTGCGCTTTAAAATTTATTGAATACATTGAAAATGATGTAAAAGAAATTTATAAAAAATATTTAAAATATCAAGTACCATTGAAAGATTTGTCATCTGTAGAACAGATTGAGTATGAAAATTCTAGCATTTGTTACATATGTGAAAAACCTTTTTCAAATGGAAATTTCATAAAGTGTAGAGATCATTGTCATATTACAGGTAAATATCGAGGAGCTGCCCACTCAATTTGTAATTTGCATTTTAAACTTCCAAAATACATACCAATAGTATTGCATAATTTAAAAAACTATGATTCTCACCTATTTATTAAATCGCTTTGCTATAATAAAGAAAATATTTGTGTTATAGCTCAAAATAAAGAAAAGTATATTTCTTTTAATAAGGAAATTTTCGTTGACAGTTATGTGTCAGAAAAGCGGAAACCAGTTTCTTTGCGACTACGCTTTATAGATTCTTTTCAATTTCTCCCAGAGTCTTTAGAGTCGCTATCACAAACTCTACAAGATTCACAATGTTTTGAAATTAAAAAGTTTTTCTCAAATGCTGATGAATTTCGATACATTAGACAAAAAGGAGTATTTCCATACTCTTACATAGATTCCAACGAAAAATTAAATGAGAAATCTCTACTATCGATTGATAAATTTTATAATAACTTAACCGATGAAAATATCTCTCCTCAAGACTACAATCGTGCTGTAGAAGTGTGGAATCTATTTAAATGTTCTACAATAGGGGCTTATTCCGATATTTACTTAAAATCTGATGTTTTACTTTTGGCTGATGTTTTTGAAAATTATAGATCCACATGTATTAAAACCTATAAGTTAGATCCTGTTAATTATGTCACTAGCCCTTCCATGTGCTGGGATGCAATGATGAAATTAACTAATGTAGAATTAGAATTATTAACGGAACCAGATATGCTTCATTTTTTCAAAAAAGGTGTTCGTGGTGGGGTTAGCACTTGTTCCAAACGCAAATCTGAAGCAAATAATCCATTCTTAGAAAATTTTAATCCTGAAAGACCTACAACATATATCACTTACTTAGACGCCACAAATTTGTATGGTTATGCTATTGGTGCTAAAAATGGTCAATCTGTGATATTAAATGAAGATAATTGGAAGAACTTACTGCAATATCAAGGAGTTATAACAAATTATATGTTTTCACCTAATGTTTTCAATGAACCGATATATTTGCAAAATTTATCTATTCATTTTGAAAAGATTGGTGAATTACCAATAGTGAAAATTGTGAAAAGCTGTGAATTTATTTACTATGGAAATGAAACTGTCTGCAGACTATGGGAACAAATTCCAGTTATAGAATATAGACTAAACGTTTTACAAAAACAAAACTTTCGACGTTATTTCAACGTTTTTAGAAATAACAACTTTTACGATGGAGATTCCTTTGACAAAATATATAATGTCCTTTCTCCAAAACAAAATCTAAATAGTGAAAATGTATGCTCCATGCTGGAACTGCTTTTGAATCATCCCGAAGAACTAGAACAAAAATTAAAGTCTAAGCACTATTATGAAGAAGACAGTATCTATTGATGAATCAAGAAACCAAATTCATCTGATGGTTGCTTGGAACTTTGCCTACAGAAAAGCTCGTATGATTTCTGAAGAATTTATAAATCAAAAACATTTTAGAAGAAGGATTAAATTGACTGAAGAAATTTTAAATCCCATATTAGACTCTGATTATAGGAATATTGTACTTAAAAAAAATGTTTATGTAATAAGCTTATTTTTAAATAAAACAAATATATATATATATATATATATATATATATATATATATATATATATATATATATATATATATATATATATAAATTCATTTTTTTATTACAAACATCAATTATTATTACAGCATTAATTACTAGTACATCACATTTCCCTTGAAGATCCAAGAGTTATAAGATTTATCTAATCCTAACCATTTTACAAATACTTTGTTTCCTTTCTTTCTTAACACTTTTTCCACCAGATATACATTTGGGTGTCTTACTTTTTGAAGTTCTTCCTCATAGAAACCTCCTTGAATATCTATCCCCTTTCCATCTTGAATCAAATACGTTGTTGGATTAGTCAGCTGGATTTTTTTTATTTGAAAAATTTCGTTTGACCAGTTGGGTGTGTAACCTTTAGAAAATTGTTCACGAATCTTGCTTATTCGTACTCTATCACTGACACGAAATTTTGGTGATTTGGGATCCACAGTTTTCCTATGAGTATAAGCTGATTTCAAGATTTCCATTTCATTCTTTTTGTTAACTTCGTTTGGTTTTTTTCCGATTGTTGAATGCTTAGTATTATTGTATTCTGTAATTATTTCTTTAAGAAAGCTGATCCATTTATAATTACCTAGTAAACTAAACTTTTTCCACATTTTGTTTTTTATACTTCTATTTACTCTCTCTACAATACTAGCTTTCATATTAGAAAATGTGTTGTAATGAATAATTTTGAACTGCTCCATAAGTTTCTGAAAGTCTTGATTAAAGAATTCTTTACCCTGATCAGTATTCAGATTTTTTGGGGGAGTTTTTAAAGTTAATAGAATTTTTTTCATTGCAGTTGTTACATCTTTACCAGTTTTGGATTTTACAGGTTCTGCCCATACAAATTTAGAAAACACATTTATTACCATTAAAATATATCTTAAACCCCTATTAAATTTCGCATATGGCTGCATTTCTATCAGATAAGCTTGAAATAGATCATTAAGCCCTTTTACAATTGTTCGTCTCCTTCTATATCGCCTTCTCGCTGGTTTATGTAATTCATTTACAACGTCTTGCTTAATTTTACTCATTATTAATTTATACCTTACTCTCGAAAATAAATCCCATAAATAACTTTACCTCCTTCTAAACCGTTTATAAAAACTCTTTATCGCTGACTGTGTAAAATATGAAAAAGTCATCTCGTTTTTTTTAGTAAGTTCTTTAATTTTATTTTCCACTGCTTCAAATGATTTTTTATTTTCATTTCTAATTTCTTTTATTGATGAATTTATTTGGGTGATGTTGTTAGTAAGATCAGAAATTTTTACATTAAATTTATTTTCCATTGTTTCAAATAATTTGTTATTTTCATTTCTAATTTCTTTTATTGACGAATTTATTTTGGTGATGTTGTTATTAAGATCAGACATTTTCACATTAAATTTAGTTTCCAAAACAACATTTGATAACGTATAATTTTTTTTGAAACCACCTAATGTTGAATTCATTTTTTCTCTTGTATAATTCATTGTATCATTAAATTCTTTTCTAGAAACTTCAGCAGTTCTTTGAACTAATTCATTTAATGATTTTATTTCTTTTACTAATTTATCTTCTAGATTTTTTATATCTTTTCCTAATTGAAATTTTGCATTTGTTATATCTAATGTCATTTTTACAATTTTTTTTTCTATATTTTTTATATCTGACGCTGTCTTTTCCGCTTTGTGTAATATATCTGTATAAGATGTTTCAGGTTCTTTTATCAGTAAAGAAATCTCCTCGATTTTTGAACTATTATTTTTAATTTTAATTAATATATCCTTTTTAGACACTTCCATTATAGCTTGCACTACTTGTAGTAAGGATTCTAATTCTTTTTGTAATTTCTCATCAATTACCTTTGTAAAATTTCCCTCGTCAAAAGAAGTTTCAAATTTGGTTTTTAGATGGTTTAATTGCTTTAGTATATCCTCGATTTTTTCATTATTTTTTATAATTTGATCTTTGAATTTTGTTTCAATTTTTTCTTTTTCGTTTTGAAAATCCTCCTTCAATTTGTCTTCTAAATATTGTAAATTTGATTTATATGCATTGATTTTAATTTCAAATTCTTTAATTTGTTCTTTAAATTCATTAACTTTGTCGGTATCTTTTTTGTGAATTAGAAAATGAGTGTTCATTGATTTTTCAAGATTTTGTGTATTTTTATCCATAACGTCATGTATTTTCTTAAAATTCCCTACTTCTTCTGCTACTCTATCATTAAGCATATTAGTAAAATTTTGAAACTTTGATGTAATTTCCTTGGAAATACTATTCTTGGCGTTGTCAATTGCTGAAGTATCCTTAATTATTGATTTAATTGATGTAATTTCATTTTTTATTTCATTTTCAAAATCATCAACTTTATCATATTTAACAACAGTATTTTTCAAATTAATTATCTTGTCATTATATTCAGGAATAACTTTATCCTCAGATAACTGAATCTTTTTTGCAATATTTTGTATGTTGTTATCATATTCATTTATTCTCTTATTTAAATTATTAACATCACTTTTCAACCCGGGATCTAAATTGTGAAACAATTTGTTTTCAATATATTTTACATCGCTTTTAAATTTTTTTATTATTTTCTCTTCAATAATATTTTATTTTCTAATGATAATAATGTGTTTAGAGCAGATTTTTTTGAAATATGACGACCAAATTTATCGATGGTCATTTTAGAAATGTTTAAAAGTATCTATTATGTTCTTTTATATAATAATATTCGCTTCTCTTAGTTCTTCAATAATGGAAATAATTTCATTGTTATGACCAGTGTGTCCCGCAAGCATGGATGGTACCAATAGTTGAAGTCTCTCAACAAGTTCGTTTACATTATCCCAATATATGTAATCTGAATTAGGTTTATTAACTTTTAAAGTTATACCAAATCCGTTTTTTTTTTTTGAAGACATTCGACTTTCTCTATATGGAGCTTTGCGTCTTTCAAAAAATCCCTGGATTGCTTGTTGTGATTCGGGATTTAGAGTTTTAGTTTTTGTAATTCCTTTGCTTTGCAAATAAGGTCCTATTATAGAAATATATTTATGTGATCCATTTCCCTGCACCTGCTCATTTGGATCATTATTTCTACGGTATGCATTGGTTCTTTTTAAAATATCCATATATTTTTCCAAATCTTGTTTTTTATACCCTATTGGTTCTTTTTTAAATAATAACTCATATAAACCTGGTGTACCTGTATAGGTTATTCCTTCAATTTTGATGTTTTTACCAATAATTTCGACAGGTTTTTGAGTTAAACCCAAAAAGAATTTCTCGGTTTCCAAATCATGAACTATTCCATATTGGTGATCAAACTCATGTTCAACATCTTTTACACCGCCATCAATATATTGGCGAGGTAATTCATCAAATTCTGATAAATATTCTTTATATAAATCTGTATCAACAAATGTTCGAATTGTTTGCCGTGTTTGTTCTAGTATATCTGAAAGATTTCCTATTGTGGAATGTGAACCTGAAGAAGGGGTAGTTTCTGCAATAATACTTGTTTGTTGTATAGATGGCATTTGACTTGCTGAAGCTAAACTCGCGTCCCAGTCAATAATCGATGGTATTTCTGTAGGAAGGAGTGGAGTTTTTCCCTTCTTTCTTTTTTCTGGTGTTGATGTTCCATATTGTAATTTTCTCTTTGGTGTTAATGTTTGAATTGATCTTTTTTGTGGTGTTTCATAAATTTTTTTAATTGGTGTGTGTAGCTCTTCCTTTATTTCAACAGGTTCAATTTTACCAATCGTTGAAATTAATTCTTGTAAGGGTTGAGTTATCGGTTTATATGTTTCCTCCAATTTAGTTTGCGCCTCAAATTCCGCATTTTTTAAACTCTGATATTTTTGTTTAACAGCTTTTCTTGATTTAACTAGCTCTCTTGCTAAACGTTCATCCATGATTGGTATAATTTACCATCAAACGTTTATTTTTATAAGTAAATATATGAATCAAATCCTGTTCGATATCGGCCAGATTTCACATTAGAGTCTTTGTCTATTACCAAAAATCCAAATTTATCTTTCCAACATATTAAGCACAACTCATTAAATTGGTTGAATGACATATCAACATTAATATGATCATCATAAATATGTTTTAACTTTTTTCGATCTTGTTGAAATATAACAATTAAATTTGCATTGTCACGAATTAATTGTTTCGGAATAGAAGAATATGTTTGACATAAATAAAAACAATCAGTATTTTTGTGTCTTCCGAAACAAAAATAATCTTTTACAACATTCTGATTACAACACACTATATCATCAAATATTATTATAGAGTTTGGTTTAACTTGTTTTGGTGAAACAATTGTTTCTTCATTTTCAGATTCATAGTATCCAATTTTTTTCAAAGGTTTAAAAAGTGTTCTCAAATATTTGTACTTTGGTTGATATAAGGATTTTGAATAAACATACAGATTTTCAAATCGCAAACCATTCGGATCTTCAATTAAACTAATAATAACATTGGTTTTGCCACAGCCTGACGGGCCAATAATTAACCCTCTTTTACTATTTCCCTCAAACTGTTTTCCATGTTTTCTAAAACCATTCACTGAACTTTCATGATCCTTAATTGTTATAGAGTATGGTTGTTTCTCAACTCTCATTTTATATATAAAACAAACTATTAATATTCGGTCTTGTGATGTAACTGGTTAGTTATCACTAGGATTGTGACTATATATAATGTTTCCATCACATAATAAACGAATCATTTACAAGACAAACAGCAAAAGGAAAGGAAGTGGTTTAGTAAACTCATTAATAAATAAATTACCCTTTGAATTGCATATTCCTGGTTATAATTTTTGTAGACCTGGAACAAAATTGGAAAAACGATTGTCAAGAGGTGATAAAGGTATAAATTTATTGGATGAGGCTTGTAAAGAACACGATATTGCTTACTCACAATCAAATGATATAAAAAGAAGGCATTTAGCTGATAAAGTATTAGCTGACAAAGCTTTATCAAGGTTCAAAGCTAAAGATTCGAGTTTTGGGGAAAAAACTGCTGCACTAGGAATTACTGGTGCTATGAAAATTAAAAGAAAATTAGGTATGGGACTTCGAACGAGAAGAAAGTTCAAGCGAAAAACTCGAAAAGGACGAGGACTATCATTATCTCAGGTAATTTCAAAAGCTAGAAAAGGAATTAAGGGGAAACGTTTTAAAGACCTAAATGAAAGTATTCAAACTGCTTTAAAAGCTATTAAAAAAACAGGTAAAGTGTTACCTCCAAAGAAAAGGGTAATTCCAATCCCAAAGACTGGCGGATTTCTTCCACTTATACCTTTATTTGCTGGTTTGTCTGCTCTTGGTGCTCTTGGAGGAGGGGCTGCAGGTATTGCTAAAACAGTAAATAATGCAAAAGCAGCCAAAGCGAAATTAGAAGAATCTAAACGACACAATCAAATGATGGAGTCCATTGCGGTAGGAAAAAAAGGAAGTGGGCTTTATTTAAAACCCTATAAAACAAGATGTGGATTATACTTGAAACCTTATTCAAAAAACTGCTAAAACATATACCTCGAAAAGCACTTACAAATTATGATTTACTTAAATACGTTAAATATTTACAAATTCCCAACTTTCGTGGTATTTTTATGAGGGATAAATTACCAAAAAAGATAAAGATAATTGAAAGTGCAATTGTCAGTCTAGATAATCATAGGGTGCTGGTACTCACTGGATAGCATATACAAAAAAAGGAAAAAACATAATATATTTTGATAGTTATGGTAATTTGCGACCCCCTTATGAATTAATTAAATATTTTTATAGCGATCAAAATAATAATATTGTTAATTATAATTATAACAGTTATCAAAACTTTAACAAAACAAATTGTGGTCAATTGTGTCTAAAATTTCTTTATAACCATATGTAACACGTAATTTTAGTTTATTATTAAACACATTTTTAAAGTAAAATGTCATATAGTTTTGTTCTTAGCGGCAATTCCGCTATTTTAACATCAGAGTTACATCCTCCAATATATTTAGATGAAGATGTTGAATATGTTATCGGTCTTGTAAATTTCGAAACATTTAATTCAATTCCCAATATTGATGTTGGGAATAATGTATTAATTCATGATGAAAATTTAGAAATAGCCATACCCCCAGGTAGCTACGAATTAGAAGACATAACAGATTTTTTTAAAAAACACTTGGATGAGGATAAAATTAGTTTTAGTCTTTATGCAAATAATAATACTTTGCGTACACATCTTAAATGTTCAGCCCCCATAACTTTTCGTGAAGGAACTATTGGTAAATTATTAGGGTTTAAAAATGGGCGATTGGAAGCCAACATTGAACATATATCAGATTTTCCCGCAGAAGTAATTAAAATAAATTCAATAAATATAGACTGCAGTATTGCAGAGGGATCATATTTAAACGGGAAACCTGTTCATATAATACACCAATTTTTCCCGAGCGTTGCTCCAGGGTTCAAAATAATTGAGTCACCTCAAAACGTCATATATTTCCCAGTCACCGTTAAAGTAATTGATAAAATAACCATCAGACTACATCTTAAAAAAGTAGATGAAAGATGGTAATATTATATAACAATAAATCTGCAAACTTTACTAGAAAATTTAATAATAAAAACATTAATAAGACAAGAAAGAAACCAACTTCCTTTAGTAGGAAATCAAACTTCCAAAGGTTAACACCTTCTAATAGAAAATTTCTTCAAAGTTTGGGTTTTAAACTTAAATAAAAATGGATTATTTAAATGTAAGAGAAAATGTATTGGTTGATGAATCAATATTAAGCTGGGAAATTCTTTCTTTCGATCCTTTTAATCCTACAAAACTCGGACCAAATGATGAAATCAGAATTGCTTTGCAACAAACAGGAAAATATTCTTTACCTTGCAAAAGTGAAATTTATGTGGAATTGCAAGTAACTAAAGAAGATGATTCCCCTTTAGCTAATACTGCTTTAATTAATAATGCTCCGGCATTTTTATTTAAAGAATTGCGCTATATTTTAAATGGTGTTACTATTGACTCCGTTCGGGATATTGGTATAACTTCAACTCTTAAGGGATATATTTCATTTAATCAAAATGAAAGTGTTAAATTGGAAAATGCCGGTTGGTATCCGAAAACAAAATCTAAAGAATAAATTATGACTGATGATAAAGGTAATGTTTCATTATGTATACCATTAAAGATGTATTCAGGATTTTTTGAAGATTATAATAAGATTATTCTTAATTCACAACTAGAACTTATTCTAATAAGAAGTAATGATGATACAAATGCATTATTATCCAGTAATGAAGATGAAAAACCCAAAATTAAAATTACAAAGTTGTGTTGGAGAGTTCCTCATCTTACTGTAGCGATTCCGCAAGAATTAGCACTTACTAAAATTATTGACAAAAATAGTGATATACTAATAACCTTCCGAAGCTGGGAATTAGTTGAATATCCAGAGTTATTGGAAACTACGAGGCACAACTGGCCCGTAAAAACATCTAAAAAAGTCGAAACGCCACGTTATATTCTAATTGCTTTTCAGAAAAATAGACGTGGTAATCTAAAAATGGATATGAGTAAATTTGATCATTGTAATTTAAGAAATATGAATGTCTTTTTAAATTCAGAAAGATATCCTTACAATGATCTTCAACTTGATTTTGAAAATAATAAATTTGCTACTCTGTATGAAATGTTGACAGACTTTCGTCAAGGGTATTATAACTCTCCAGTGGAACCAATTTTTAATCCGAAAGAATTTAAAGAAAATGCTCCTATAGTTTACATTAATTGTTCACATCAAAGAGATTTACTACAAACAGGTCCAGTAACCATGAGAATTGAATTTGAAACTAAGGAAAAAATTCCCGCTAAAACAGCGGCATATTGTGTTATAATTGATGATAAAGTTTTCAGTTACAATCCATTAACAAAAATTGTGAAACAGCTGTAATACAATTTCCTTAAGATAAAATACTCCTTTTAAACAAACCGCTACTTATGCTTAAGAGCGCATGCGTCAATTTTGATATTTATTAACGTAGCCAAACCAGAATTCTTCATTTATATAATGTCTTACGAGATTTCAGTTCGAGTATTAGATTTTCAACTTAAGTTGCAGAAATTAAAAAAACAAATAAGTGAATATCAATTAAAAGTAGAAATGATCAAGAAATTCAAATATTTGAAAATATGAAACTTATTCTAGATCTTCAAGGATTCAAAATTGAAAATAATAAATTTATTGTAAAGGAATTAGCGGCTTACGATGGGCAAAAGGCAAGTCATTTTATTTTCAAAGCTCCATTTCCGATGGGTCATTTACCATCCTATTTACACAAACAAGCTCTGTGGTTAATAAAAAATTACCATTGCATTGAGTGGTGTGAAGGATTTACGCCATTACACAAATGTGGAGATATCATAAGAGATTTAAGCGCTAAGGTGGACTATGTTTATGTAAAAGGGGAAGAAAAGGCAGATTTCGTAAAGAAATATTCCATGAAACCAGTTATCGAGATTGATGAACAACCCACCCTAAAGAAAATGGATCCTTGCTGCTTTTATCATCAAAAAATACCATGTGTATGTGCATTATCAAATGTTTATTACCTTTACAACAATTTTTTTATGTAATAAAAGACTTGATTACAAATTATGTGTTTTATTTTCTAACATTGTTCTAATACATGAAATATTATTATTTAATCCTAGTTCTTGAAGTTTACATATTAAAATATCTATATTTTTATTTTTTAAATATTCTCTACAACATTTAGCTGCTAGTAAACATAATTCTGCATGTTCCATATAATTTAAAAACAATATAATATTCTGCGCTTCACTTTCTTGACCTTCATATGCATAAAACTCGGAACAGGCTGCGGACATCAAAAACTCTTCATATATTTCTCTTATTAATAATTCCATAATATATCCTACACTAAAACCTCCCTGTTTCTCAATATCTCTTTATCTCTCTCTTCCTCTTCCACGATTTCTTTTAATATATCAGGATCTTTTATATAATCCTTGAATATCCTTAAAAAGTAACTGAATCCTATTTCCTTTATTTCATGAACGAACTTCAGCAAATTTTGTGTTTTTCTATAATTTAAACAGACTTCTGCAGCTAATTGGTAATGGAAGGCAGTCTCATAATATACCTGTGCCCACTCAGGGTGCGTTTTCCTTAGCATTGCATTCTTTAATTCGGAATTTTGAATTTTAGTAAACTGTTTACCTAATTTGATTATTTCATTTTGCAAATCACTGTTTATAACTACCACTTATTTTTAATTTAACACTTTTCGTTATTAGTGGTGAATCTTCTATGTAAGCTTAAGACTAATTGTGAATGAATGTAGCTCGCTCAGATTCAGTCCTTTAAAATACCAGCTCCCCTCCAACTGCTGTAGTGGTTAGGAAGGAGGTAGGAGGTGGAGCAAAAAGAGGTGGAGCTTACGTAACCAATCGAGATAGGGGGCGAACTTGGGCAGCCAATCAGAAAAAAGGTCATTCTTGGCTGACCAATCAAAAAAGTGGTGGGGGGTCAACTCAGAGCCCCCTATCTCCACTACTTACACCATCGTATTCTCCTCAAAATTTTGGGCTATCAAAGTGCTTTTATTTTTTTTCTATCTTGAACGGTTCACGAGCTACAGCGCTTTAAAAAATCCAAATTACTAACTTACTATAACCCTTTTCTTGAAATTTCATCTTTCCGAATTTTGAAAAATACTACCATATGTAGAAAAAAATTCTCTTTCTAATTTCCTAATATTATTTTGCTCTAAAACTTCAACTTTGGCGCGCATTCTCTATTTTTTCGCTGGTGGTGGAAATCATTTTCGCACTTTAAGACCGATTGATTTTAAAAATTTATAATCTTCGGCAGATAACTGTTGAGATGTTTGTGATCTAACGTCTGGACGACGACTAACCTTGATGTTAACTCTTCTTTTACTTTTATTATGTTTCGGCGGTTCCCCCATCTTAGTCGACAGCACACACAATTGACGATTGAAGCAAAAACCCATTTCTATGAAAGTTTCTTCAGTTCCAATTTCACGATTATTTTCTCGCCTTGAAAATTGATTAGATCACCGCTATCGTCCAAGATGCGAAGAGTAATGTTGTCGATAAACTGACGTCCTGCCGGCATTAACGGCATATAAATATTATTTTGTGGTTCTTTACTGATTTTGTAACCGGGCTCCACGTCGATATCGAATTCGAACAAGGTATGACCTTCCACCGAATTCATATATGCTCCGGAAATTATATTACAATCTACGCGTATGATGCGTACTTTCATTATTTCCACCATCTCGGTTGATTCGTGCTTTTTGTCTCTTTTTAACACTGTATGATTAAATCCTAACATTTTACCGATACTCGCCTCTCCCCGGAAATCTATAGTATATTGGGATTTCAGTTCACATTTCAGCGTATTATTATTAGCGACCAAGTAAAAGATTCCATCGTTCTTTTCTTCAGTTGAAATCCTCAAAGCCTCCGACATAGCTTTACCTATCTCATCTATTTCATAGGCCCCAGGTGGAATCTGCAATTGTATCGGCTCGGTGGTGTAACCCTCCTTCATGTAGGCAAACTTATTGTTGCTTTCGTCCACATTAAAAATTGACTTGTATGTGTAAAATCCCAGCAATGCCAGACCATATTTGTTTTCTCTATTTAATTCGACTGGTGGATAAAAATCGGCGCTTAAGACGCTCGAGTGTCCTGTTAGTGTGAACGTATAAGACATGACTAACCATTAAAACATCACACATCTCGGTTTTATTCTTAGCGGCAACATTTAAAAAGATTCATCTTCACACCTTTTCTCACTGCATTAGATAGTGATGTTTTTATGCTATTTTCTGCTTTTATGCGCACATCGCTGATTTTGCAATAACAACAAAATATTTTTCTAGCCGTAAGATCCTCATCAGCCGTAACCTCGTTTAAATTGCTGGTGCTGAAATAATATTTGCAACCGCACTGATATTTTAATATATCGATATCGCTTTTGAGGTGCTCGGTCAACTTATCCCAAACGAATGGAATTTTATTTGGGGCTAATGCAATCATTACTTCCTTGGGCATGTTTTCTAACTGTTTCATGGTCATTTTCCTTAATCCACCGGTTAGATGAAATGCTTTCAGTGATTGCAACATTTTAGTATAGTTATTGCGATCCATTTGCGGTGTTAATGGTGACGATGATGACATCTTTTACGCTGATAATTCGACAAGAAACTTTAAGCACAAATATCCACGCCAGACTGTTCCAAAATCCTGTTGACGATCGTATGTATAGTAAATAATTTTTGATGGTTCCGATCCCGTTTGTAGATATCGTACCAATTCGATCGGTGGGGGTAAATCGCCGAAGCTGTCATAATATGTTACTTTAGAATTATTTTTTCTATAAGCTACCCAATGAGTCCCTGCACCACGCGTACTATCCAAATTCACTATTGCTGCTTCGTAACGTCGAGGACCTTGTCTAGGTAATTAATCCCTCATATAAACGCCTCGAAAGTGCCCTATTCTTTTCTTTTTGGCATATTTTTCAATATCGATGTTAGATAGTGGTCTTCGAGGTAGGGATTCAATTAGTTTTTTGATCTACGATTTAAAAATAATCCCATACCTTTACGATATGGCTTTAGAAACAAACCATTTCCTTTCGATTTTAAATACAGGCCGGCACCGGTTTTATCTTCGCTGCTTTTTTTTACAGCTTTTATGGCGCGCACAATTCCCGCTGCCCCGCCGGCTAATGAACCCAAAGCTGATAACCCGGCAAAAATTGGTATTAATGGTATATTCCACCAGTTTTAGGAATCGGTATTATTCTCGGTGTACGAACCTTCCTTTTGCCACCTGCCGCTTTTACCGATCTACGTGCTGCCGACAGAGCTATTTTAGATGCATTCATGACATTTTTTTCCAACACACTTCCGGCTTTTAATAATTCCTTTCGAACTGCTTGTCGAATAGCTGTTCCGAAACTGACTTTCCGAACGTGTCTATTTTTATTAACACCTTTCCTTTTTGTATGACGTGTGCCTTTACTAGATGTTTTTTTTGTTGATAATGATGATGGTACACCCATACCAAAACGTAGTTTTCCTTTCATAATGTTTGTAACTAACCAAGCTGCTGTTTTTTCACCTAAACTGGAATATTTCGATTTTACTCTATTCCAAGCACTTTGTTCGAGCTCGTAATCCGCTCGATATCTCGCACTTATGTTGTCGTTATTATGTAAATAGGCTAAATCGTGTTTTTTGCATGCGGCATCCAAAGGATTAATGCCTGGATCACCTATTGTTACACGTTTTATTACTTTTGTTCCGGGTCCGCAATATTGATTACCGGGAATGTGTACCTCGAATGGTAATTTATTTATAAACGAATTCACAATACCGTGTCCAGTTTTATTGGAAACGTGAGACCGTCCACTTCGTTTGACGCTCGGCATCTGAATGACAGTTTTTGTGAAAATTTGCCTATAAAATATCAAATTTTCCTAAGATGCGCGTTATCGATCTTAAACAAAAACTTCCTATTGACAATCTCGATGAAAAAGTCGGACTTGGATTTGAAAAGAAAATAATGAAGAGACACGGTCCTCTACTTCCTTCCTCTATTCGCGGCCTGTTAATTGGTCCATCCAATTGTGGAAAAACTAATGTCATGATTTCGCTGCTTACACACCACCTCGGGCTACGTTTCGAAAATGTCTATATTAACTCGAAATCTCTGTATCAACCGAAATATGAGTATTTAAGGAAAATTTTAGCACCCATCAAAGGTTTAGGCTACTATGCCTTTAGTGATTCCAGTAATATTGTGGAACCGTCCGATGCAAAACGAAACTCTATATTTATCTTTGATGATGTTATATGTGAAAAACAAGATGTTATAAGATCGTACTTTAGCATGGGACGTCATAAAAATATCGACTCCTTTTACCTAGCGCAAACATATTCGCGAGTGCTTAAACAGCTTGTGCGAGACAATGCCAATTTTATTATTATGTTTAAACAAGATGAGTTGAATATGAAACACATATTTTCCGACCACGTTTCACCGGATCTAACTTTTACTCAATTTCAAGAAATGTGCTCAAAATGTTGGGATAATATGTGTGGATTTTTAGTAATTGATAAAGACAGTGATGTGAAATCGAGAAGATACCGCAAAGGATTTGATAGCTATATATTAGTGTAATAATAAGAGAAAACACTCATTTGATTGTTGAAACGTCCTTTGTTAACATCATGAATAACGCGATCGACTTAAAACGTAAACTAGTGGAAGCTACCAATGCCGTCAGAAAAAAATTTAAACAAATTAAAGCGGCTAAAGAATTTCATGTTGTGGAATTGGAAAAGTTTTATGAACCCATTTCTAAGCCGTTGACAACTATATCTGATGTGGTCAAGCAACGTCAGCAGCAGCAGCAACAACAACAACAACAACAAAATTATCCAGCTACAAAATCACATAGTCCCAGTACATCAGTGCAGTCGACTCAAATATCAGGTTTTCCCCAACCTACACATTCCTTTCAAACCTCCACACCTATTCAGCAGCAGCAGCAGCATCGCATTTCAAAAGAAGATATTAGCCAATCGGTGTTTGATACTCCCTCGACATCAACTAATACATCTCTCGCATCCGCTGACACCACAACTTCCGATACGTTAAACGCACACCTGAAAGGATTACGTTCGAAACCATCTCTATACGATACTGTATATGGTGTACGTTTTGGTTCAAAAACAGTTTATAACAAAAATTTTATTGGTAATTTAGAGGTGCGTTTTCGAAATGGAAATATTGTCTTATACAAAAAAGGGAAAAATATTGCAGAATATGGTGGATCACCGGCACTTTATGATTTGTTACTTCTTAAAACACCCCCAAGTGTAGGCAAGGAACAACAATTAAGTGATAATGTACTTTCAACGTACAAGGAAATTTTGGAATCAACGAGTGCTGTCTACAACAATTTTAAAAAAAGGGATGGTTTACGGGAGACCAGATGGAACAAATATTTACGAATTATTAAACCTCTGATAATCGACACAAAATAGGCGGTACTATTACAAGAAAAAATCTCTAGGAAAAACTAAAGTTACCCAAAAAAAAGGAATTATCTCCGAAAAAATTTCAATATGTCTACTGGAACAAAGCTAAAGAGTTGGTGGATCGTTTACGTTTGTTGTGGAGTTCCAAAATCGCCGGTCACACTGGACACGAAAATGAAATTATATCAATCATAGAGGAATTACGAGAAGAAGATATAATATATTAAGCTCAATATTTAATGATATTATTCAGTTCTTCCTTCGATCTGAAACCTTTAATATTACTAATAATATGGAGCCCAGTCTAGAAAAAATCACAATTGTTAATGAACTACATAGAACGGCTAGAAAAATTTTGTAAGACGGCGCACGATAATAAAAGGATACAGAGATTTGTGGCAAATTGATTTGGCTGAAACGCAACAGTATGCTGATGAAAACGATGGTTATCGTTATATTTTGGTCTGTATAAATTGTTACTCGAAATTTGTCTATACCAAAGCCATAAAAAACAAGACTGGTATAGAAGTTACTAATGCGATGAAAAGCATCATTGAAGAGGAATCATATACACCAACAAATCTGCAAAGTGATCAAGGAAAGGAGTTCTATAATACAAACTTTCAAGCCCTGATGAAAAAATATAATATAAATCATTATTCCACTTACAGCACAAAGAAAGCTGCAATTGTTGAGCGAGTCATAAGGACTTTAAAAAATAATTTATATAAACAATTCTCGACAAGAGGATCTTACAAATGGATACATATATTATCGGCAGTAACAAAAATCTATAACCATTCGAAACATCGCACCATTGGAATGAAGCCTGCAGACGTGCAAGAAAAAATACAAATTAAAGCATACGATTATTTAAAAATTGTACCTAAAAAATTTAAGTTTTCCATGGGTGACATTGTGCGTATTAGCAAGTACAAAAGATTATTCGAGAAAGGATATACGCCCTCTTGGTCAACCGAATTGTTTAAAGTTGGAAAAGTTAACGTTACAAGTCCACCTACTTACTTGTTGGAATCGTTAGAAGGTCAGCCTATAAGGGGGTGTTTTTACGAATCAGAACTACAGAAAAACAAGCAGTCCTGGCGTTTATCTAGTAGAAAATGTCCTTAGACGACGCAAGAAAAATCACACCGATCAATTATTTGTCAAATGGCTAGGATTTCCCAACCACTTCAACTCTTGGATAGATAAAGCTAATATTGTTTAAATAACATATTGTATGACTATAATTTTAATTTAAAATGTAAAATAAATAAACAATATATTGTAAAATAAAGTTTTTTATTTCAATCTTCATCACTAAAAACAATGACAATAAATCATCATACACATAAATAACATTTCAATATTCTTGGAGGGAAGGTCCAATTCACCGACGACTACGACGTTATCTTCAAGGCTATGCCACTCGGAGTGCGTCCTCCTATTCTTTAACCTGCTTTCCCTTTTTTAGATTTTTTTTGAAGTTGAGCCGTACGACAGTGCGCTTAATGAATCATTTAAAGGCTGATGATAGAGTATTTTCTGAATAACTTCAATTTTTGTTTTAAGCTCACTATTATTTTGGTATATCATGGAGAGGACATCCTTGTTAAATATGTCACATATTACAACTGCAAAATTGTAAAACTTTCCATTAATAAAGTGTTTTGTTACAGCATCGTCATCATCTTTAGGTTCGCCTAAGTTGGTTATGATTTTTCCACCCATATCATACCGCCCATCCGCTGTAAGTTTAAAACTAATCCCTTGTGGCCCAGATAATATATGATATTTTTCATTACACTTCTGACGACCAAATTTATCAATTGTGTTGTTTCCTCGACTCATTTTCAATCTTTACTAAACTATATTATTTTTATTTGCCCTACTTATATTAAATATTTCAGCTGAGAAAAAGAAACATTGACTATGATCTACTGGGTTGGTATGTTTATAAAAGAAATAAAACAAAACTGTGATTGTAACAGATATTTATTTACAGTTATTTAATTGCACAAATACAAAAATTATAAAAAATTAATTTTCCATGTCTTCATTTTCGTTGCTCAAAATTCTATCCCATCCGACACTATTTCGATCATCAAGGTCTTGGGCAGTTGCTGTTGCAGAAACCAATTCATATTTTGCAGCAAGCTCACCTGGTAAATGTGGAATATTGACGAGGTATTCTTTTAATTCTTCTTCAACCATTTCAGCACAAAATGTTTCCATATCTATGGAACCACATAAAAATTTGTCGCACAAGTGTGCCCCAGCCATAAAATTGATTGCATCCCTGATCTCGTTCTTATATTGATCTTTGGTTGCATCAATATGCGGCCAATCATTTATGCTATCTAACATATCGTGAGCCATATTTCTTAATTCTCTCCCCAACCAAAATATGTATCTATCTACACATTCGTTGACGGTCGTCGTCGCATCAGCAGACATCTTTAACAGAAATAATGAACACGCGTAAGTATTCTGACATGTGCAACTATATTTTAAATTTAATTACATCTTTTTTTTTCAAACAATTTACATACAATTTACTCCAATGAGCCAGAATATAATAATGTTCGAGTATTGTTTCCAAAAACTCTAGTGCCCTGCCCCAAATAAGTTAGAGTGTATTTACCTTTAGTTTTACTCATAATATCTACAATATCGTCGGATAGTGTTTCGGCCACACGTTTTGGCAAAAAAGTCCAAATGTGCTATTATCACCGTCATCGTGTAAAGCCACTAAAAGAGTTTTGGCAAATCGTGTAGTCATTGAAACCATCTTTACAATTTTATACACTTTACCTACAATCATTTCGGTAACCTTTTTTCTCTCTAAAACCTCGAAATCTTTGCTGAACATTTCATTAATTTCATCTAGAGTTTCTTTTGCAATAATCATTATTGAAAAAAATGGTATATAAATCCAAAAATTACCGTGAATATAAGCACTTTCAGAACACTACACGAACACAATATTTGATGTTTATGCCACTGATATCTGTGACTGTTTGAAGTCACTTCTTTTCCACTAACCTTTATAGCGAGTTTTCAAGGCCGAATTGTAACAATGGTGGGGGTAGCTTAACGGTAGAAATAGTGGGAGGAGTATTCAAGGTCAAATGACGTCGCACATTTAAATTGGGATAGGGATAACTTCAAGGACAAAATATAATGAAACAAATAGCTACATTTTATGTACCTTATTGATTGACTTTTTTCTGCCGTTCTTCTATACGTGTAACATTATCACCTAAACCTAATTTTCTTAATTTGTTCAATAATATTTGTTCGTTTCTATTTCTTAGAAAATTCTTACAAACTATACTCGCTAAAATACACACTTCAGCATGGTCCATATACTTAAAAATACACTAAAATCCTGAGCCTCCGAATCTTGCATTTCAAATGCATAAAATTCCGAACAAGCTGCAGAAATTAGAAATTCTTCGCACATTTCTCGCACTAAACTTTCCATATTAACTACTACTACATTAAACTTAAGTCCTACACTCTAATTTCACTTAACACAACCGGATCTGCAATGGAACTAATCAGTTTTTCCAGTCACTAAACCTCAACTTTTTTATTTCACGAACAAAGTCTTGTAAATTTATTGTTTAGCTGCAATATTTACGACATGCATTCGCAGCCTTTTCATATTCAAAAGCCAAATCACAATAGCGCGACGCCCATTCTGCTCGACTTTTCATTGTATCATTGAAATAATTACTAGCCGTTTCAGTGAACTCATCGCCCAATCTTTTTACTGTCTCTTGCAAAGCACTATTCATATTATTCACTTATTTTTACATTCACGGCACTTTTTTATTGCTGGTGGTGGCCCATCTATATAATGACGATATATTTGTTCATAGTGAATGTAACAGGGCAAGCTTAACTGTAGTTCCTTGTCACACCGATATGGCGCTGGCAGCTTATCCCAAATTTGCCGTAAACTCAGCGTATTAACGCAAGTTTTTAAATATTCGAGAGGAAAAAATGCTAGATCCTTTTCTTCAAAATCACACAAACTTTTTAAATTACTCTGATATAAACAAATTACTCTGCCGACTTGCTCTATAATTTTTTCTTTAGATAGTTCCGTATCTGACATTTCACACTGAATGAATGTAAATAGACTCACACAATTTTATAGAACAATTTGCAAGGTCAAAATCATTTCAAGATCATCCCACACTATTACAATGCACAAATAACTACTTCAAGGTCACACACCCAAGATGGCCTCCAACAAAGTCAAGGTCGTCTCGACCACGGTCAAGGTCAAGGTCACACACGCAATCTTGAACACAAGGTCAAGGCCAAGGACAAAGCACACGTGCACTTTCAAAGTCAATGACAAGGACATGTGGGCGGGGCCAAAGAGGGGCGGGGCAAGGTCAAGGTCAAGGTCGAGGAGTGGGGGGATGGAGAGGATCCGGTTATGTTCACTACTATTTTTTTATCTTATAAATTAGGGATTAATTTCGGAAATTTTGAGATGGTGGTACGATATTGTCCACTAGAAAAGAATAATGCATATCCACTTCCAAGACGTAACCAAGTAAACTGTCATCATCAACAGCCATAATATTTAAATTGAGTATTTCGCGCTCTGTTAACCATCGAAAGCCGCCATATGATAATGCTTGTGACATATTGTGACCATATAGATTTGTAGTTCGAGATATGTTATAAATGAAGATGGTTTTGTTGGACCATAGTGTGGTAAATAAATATTATTAGCAATGTGCTTCTTTTCTGTACAATGACTTATGCCGCCGCTTATACTTTTCTTAAGAAAATGTATCATGTCTAGATCAAAAACTTCGCACAATAGCAGCACATCTGATTTTAAATACACGTCTGAATAATCCCGCAAAGTTTTACAACCAAACAACACGCCATACTTCTTTTGCTCGCCTATAGCTTTCATTGCTAATATGTTCTCCTCGTAAATTATCATAAAATTGATCTTTAGTTGGGAGACATGTATTTTTCATTTTTTCCAAGAATCAATATAACTATATGAAAAAATACCCTTTAGACGCATCAAGTTAAGTTGATCGGGATTTGTTTTCGCGTTTCAATAAAATCGTTATCATTCAAACGGTTGCCTAAATTTTCCAATTAAATTTAAAACTCTCAATAAACCGCAACTTTAAATATTTCCTCTTGATTTTTCCACATTTGTTATCGAAATAATTGTGTAGATACGTGCCTTTTGTAAAGGATATGTACTTTTCTTTACTTTTAGCCAAAACATCAATTTTATCTCCATATTTACATAACTTTTATAAACAAATGACTGTCGTAGCCGTTCAAGTGATGGAATACGATAGGGAGAAAATTGGGTAAGTTATAATTTAAATTACAAATGGAATGTGCAGCACCAAATCTTTTTGCACCAGTTATGTGACAATGGTGTTTTACTTTAACATCACCATTCTCAAAAGGACCATCGCATATTCCACATATTTTAGCATAATTAAACTCAAATCACATTCAATACGGTCCAGACTTGGGCTGTAGTACTTTCCCGAAATAGCTCAAATATCAGAATTGAGTCGTCAAAAGACCATTTCATTAAATAAACAAAACAATATGGCTCATGTTTAAAGCTTTTTATCGTGGAAGAATTTTGGGGGTTTGGTTGTACCGTTTCAACAGGTTTTAAAACAGATTCTAAATCCGCGTAAACAATTAAAAGAACTCGCATTTTCTTTTCTATACCTTCCAATTTTAAAAAATTTTCCGGCACACTTTCCAAATTTAAAATTTTTAAATCCACTGGGGGTATGTGCGTGAAAATGTTGTTACGATCGTGTTTTTGATGTAAAGTCAAAGCTAAGGATGAACTAAATTAATGAGGCAACCATTACAAAAAAAAAATTATGTTCTTGAAAATTAATTTGATTCAAAACTAAGCGTAATAAATTTTTAATCCTCCAGTAATGACTTTTTGAACAGGTCGTATCATAAATACATTCACCCCCATTTTTACTATCACAACCTTTTGTAATTAACAGTAAACTCACATGTCTATCCAACTTTCTTGACGCATACCTCAGTGGACTAATAATTTATTATTTTAATTAATTGTCTTCGTATTTGGATTCTAAATCATATACATTAACCGATATGTTTTCATTTTGTCAAATTTTGTAATATCACGTAATTTTACTGAAAAATCGATACCCGTGAAATTTCTGAAAAATTAAAAATCTGTTAAACACGTTAGTTTTTGAATTTTACTCAAAAAAAAAATCTGTTAAACACGTTTAGTTTTTTTTTATATACCTGAATCTTTCTCCTAAAACTCAGTTGACTGCGTTTTAATTAATTCGGAGAAAGAATGGTAAACGGCATCTAAATCACTTGGAACAGTAATTATTTGATTGGCTGTGTTGAATGTTTTCTCACTAAATATTTCTTGTGATGGAAGAATGTACATAGCAACAGCAGTCATGTTAATTTTTGAAGTGTAATGCACATGTAATAACTTACTAATAAGTTCTACCACTTTCGATTTAATGTCCGTAAAAAAACATTTAATAATCGGAATCATTCTTATCGGTACTAACCCGATAGGTTGCAATTCTACTTTTGAAAGCAAATTCAACGAGTTGCACACAACGATTTACTGGCAAACATGAATTATTTATATGTTATGTTTGTTGATGTGCTAACATAAGATTTGCTGGAACATCCACATTATACGTAGCACAACTAATTAATACAGATAACGCTGCACGATCCTCAGTTCGGAGGAGTTTTCCTCCTCGCACTTCATTAAATCTCGCCGCACATGATTCTCTTTTATGACGCCTCATATTATAACTGCTGGAAAATTTGGTACCACATATTTCACATACATATGCCATGACTGATATCAAGTACTACCAATGCAAGTCAGGGACAACTAATTAGCGAAACTCCTTCCACAATATCATATATAAAACTTTTCAAGTTTGTCTCAAATTCTGACACACAACTTCAAGGTTACACGCCCTAATTGACCTTGATCAAAGTCAAGGTTACGCCCAACAATACACAAATGACCACCTCAAGATCATTCACACAAGATGACCTTGATCAAAGTCAGGGTCACACCGAATAGTGCACAAATAGTCTTCCAAGTCCATGGCCGCCGCAAGAGTGTACTCTCAAGGTCAAAGGCAATGTCACGTGGGCGTGGTCAAAGCCAAGGTCAGGGGTGGGGGATAAAAAACCTGGTATTCTTTTCTACTCCCTTCGTATTGAGATTGTGTCCATTTCGATGTTGTTGCTGGAAGGTATTTCCATTTGGATCCTACTTCTCCAAGATGATATGAGATGCTCTAAAAAGGCCACAGTATGTACATCGACTTTATATATAGTATAGCTGCCAGTCCGTCATGTAGTGTTGAGTCGAATGTTTTTTGGTATTCCACATACGTAGCGAAAAGGTTCTTTCGTTTGATATAGGCCTGACTACAGAGAGCCGAATGGATAACAAGTTGCTCCTTGCAACCCACTGCACCCTTGGCACATCCCCTTTGTTAAAATCCGATGTTGTTGTTTTGTTCGCATTATTCATAGATACATTGTGTCAATCAGGATGTGAGCAATTTGTATAATATGGGAAGGCAGATGATTGATATTTGTCTGGATCTTGTGTATTTTGTTGATCTTGTGGCAAGAGATATTCCTGGTGTAAGAAACAATGTCATCTTCTGTGGATCAAGCAAAACATTATTTATGAGGACAGTCGGTCGGTGGTGTATACTCCAAAACTTTTTAAGCCAGTAGTTTTGAACACGATCAGGACTCAGAGGTTTCCAATTATGAAGAACCTTGACGATGCTAATAATTTCCTCGGTGGTGAAAGGTTCGAATTGCATTTGAATGTAATTCTAACAGACTCTTCATTGATGCAACAGCGTTGATGTTGCAGTGGGTGTTTGTAGCTAATTGACCTTTCCAGAACTCTTCCAGTTATTCTTTATTCGAGTATCCATTATCTGCCATGGGTCTGCGCTTCTGTGACACTTGTATGTGTGGGTATTCCCTGCAGAATTTCACCTGTAGTTGTTGTCTGTAGCCGATCGTCTCTCGCCTTAAATGAGTTATCCTGTAAACAATGTGCGTTATTGACTTGCTCATGACCATAGTCTATTTCATGCGCTGTCTTGGTCGTCCAGCCTGACTGAGCGTTGGTTGAGGTTCCCACGTAGCATCTTTGTTGGCTGAAACTTTTAGTGTTTTTTGGCTCTCGTACTGATGTAGTTGCTGTTCTTATGTTATTGTTGGCTGTCAGACTTCAACGATGTCATTTTGCATCTTGTTGTTTAGTTGTCCTTCAACCTCGGGGTCTCGCTGTGTCTCAGATTCATTTTGTCATTTTTAGTGTCAGTAGTTTTGATCTCTCGTTCGATTTTTATTTTAATGAACTGGGATTAGTTTATTTCGAAGAATAGCTCTGTATTGGTCTGCTGTTCTCTGTTGCGACACCTATATGTGTGGGTATTCTTTGCAGAACTCGGCGTGTAGTTGCTGTATGTAGTCCATCACCTTTCGTCCTAGATGAGTTTCCCTGTAAAAAATGCGCTTTATTGACTCGTTCATGGACACAGTCTTGATCGCCTCACCTGAGTAGACGCTGGTTGAGGTTCTTGCGCAGCATCTTTAGCGGATGGAGGTCTTGGTGTATTTTGGCTCTCGTGCCGATGCAGTTGCTGTCCTTGGGCTGTAGCTTTTTGTACGAAAGGAGCTCGCCTTTTCAATCAGTTGATTCATAAAAATTTAAGATTGTCTCTCCCAAAATCCGTGAGACAGCCTTGGCAGAGGGGTTGGAGTCTCCGGTACTGCCTGTAGCCATCTGGAGTAAATTATTCCTATCAGTTTGTTCCACCATCTTAAGAAAATTTTAAGGTGTGGTTATATCTGGTGTCCTTCCCTAGATTGATTGTCTTATCTACGGCTTTGAGCTGAATCCACCCAGTTGTAGCCGGCCGCTTTGGGTCAGGCGCTACGTTATTATTATTATTATTTACAAGCCAAACGGCTTCGCACTCCCTCCAGGGAATATTGACTCATACTAGGTACACAAAGATACCAAAAGTATGAAGCTTTTTGGAAACCCTTTCTATGTTATCGGGTCCTAGGTGACGTAGTCTGCTGTATTTCCTACGAACTTTCGGACGGTTCGCGCGGATGCAAGGAGAGTTGCTTTCTGCATCGGTTTATACAGATGCTTACTAAGGCCCAGTCTCTTGATGTTCTGCATCTGCATTCTGTATCACTCCAGTTGTTGCGAGTATTATGGGAATCGTTTGGACGCTGTTCATTGCCCATTGTCTTCGGATTTGCACCTCGAGATCTCTGTATTGGCGATCTTCTCATTGTACTTTGGTTCTAGGTTGTTGTTGTTAGGTACAGCAATGTCGATTAGTGTAGTTCGCCTAGAAATTTTATCTATTAGTACAATGTCTGGTCTATTAGGAGCAACTGTCTGATCCGTCAGAACCGTTCGGTCCCAATATAAGTTGAACTGATTGTTCTCAAGTATAGGCTCCGGATTATATTTGTAATAAGGCACTTTTCCTACCTGTAATAGGTTTAACTTTTGTGCTAACTCTTGGTGGAGTATCTTAGCGGCTGAGTCGTGTTTTTCCTTATACTCGGTTGCGGCAAACGCTTGTCATCCTCCAGTTATGTCCTGGATTGTCTCTGATGTTCCACAGCCATATCTGCATTGGTCATTTTCTATTGAGGGATCTCTAATGAAGAACTTCCGATAGTTCTTTGTCGGAATAACCTGGTCTTGGATAACTAACAAGAAGCCCTCCGTTTCCGGAAACATCTGTCCTGAAATCAACCAATAGTTCGACGCTGATTTGTCAACATTGTCCTGATTGACCTCATTTGGATGCCGTCCATGAAGTGGCTTCTGTGGTCAGGTTTGTAACTTCTCTTGGTCTGTTTGGTGGTGAGAAGTAATATCTTGTTCCCTCAACTGTAGCGGCGTTGAATCGTCTGCCTCGCATATTGCTCGATGTAGTGTGGAAGAGTCCGCTAACCTGTGGAAAAATTAACGTAAGTTTATTATTTGTTGGTCAACTGCTTACCAATATCCACCAATCCTCTTCCTCCTTGGTGTCTTGGAAGCATTGCACGTTCAATAGCATTATCATTATTATTATAGATTTCAAAACCAAACGGTTTCGCAATACCTCCAGGGAATATTGACTCATCCCAGGCATACAAATACTATAAGGATTGAGCTCTGTGGAGACCCTTTCCATGTTATCGGGTCCTAGGCAACATGGTCCGCTGGATTTTCTACAAAATTCTTGCTCGTTGTCTGCGAATTTGCATCTCCAGGTCTCAGTGTCTGGCTACCTTCTCATTGTATAGGTTGATAGGTTGTTGTTGTTTGATATTGCAATGTCAATTATTGCAGTTCGCCTAGAAGTTTTATCTACTAATATAATGTCTAGTATATTATGAGCAAATTTACTGATCTGTATGAACCGTTCGGTCCCAACATAGCTTGAACTCGTTCTTAAGAATAAGTTCCGGGTTTTATTTGTAGTAAGGCAATTTTCCGACACGGAATAAATTTAGCTTTTCTGTTAACTCTTGGAGGAGTATCTTAGCGGCTGAGTCATGTATTTCTTTATACTGCGTCGTGGAAAATGTTTTGTATCCTCCAGTTAAGTGCTGGATTGTCTCTGATCTTCCGCAGCCATATCCACAATGGTCGTCTTCTATTGAGGGATCTCTGATGAACTTGTTTGTTTTTCATTAAAATAACCTGATCTTAGATAGCTAACAAAAAGCCCTCCGTTTCCGGAAACATCTGTTCTGAAATCAACTAGTAATTCGACGTTGAGTGGTTGACATTGTCCTGAATTACCTCATTTGGATGCCGTCCATTAAGTGGCTTCTGTAGCTTGTAATTTCTCTTGGTGTGATTGTTGGTGGAAAGCAATATCTTGTTCTCTCAGCTAGCGACGTTAATTCGTCTGCCTGGCATATTGCTCGATATCCGCCAACCCGTGGAAATATGAACAAAAATTTATTATTTGTTCATGGAGCTGCTTACTAATATCCATCATCATGCTTGGTGTATTGGAAGTATTGTACGTTCAATATGCTCTTGTTCAGAGTGTTCTTATTTTTCTTCGCAGGTTTTAGATATCCGTCCTACTCCATTTTACAATTCCAAAAGAGTAGGTAAGTCCAGAACATGCTTACATGTTGAGCACCTTAAACAAATTTCTATTATTTAGGCTAGTTCGTAATATCCGCCTTACCTTCTTAATAAATTCGGTTTGTCAATTCGGCCTTCATACCTAAGTATTTGTGTTTGTTCTGCTTCCATAGTAGCTATAGTTTCACCGGTTTGCATTTTAAATGTTCCTGGTTGTATCTTTCCTTTAACGATGTTGCAAATACGACACTTGTCAAGTCTAAACTGCATTCCAATATCCTCGGAGAACCCCTTTGCAATTTTAAGCATTTGTTCCAGCTGATTTCTGGATGAAGTCATCAGTTTAAGTACATCCATATATGGATGGTTATTCAATTTTACTAACTCTTCGTTTGGTCTGTTTAGTGGTGAGAAGCAATATGCTGTTCCATCAGCTGTAGCGGCGTTGAATCATCTGCCTCACATATTGCTCGATGTAGTGAGGAAGATTCCACTAATCTGTGGAAATATGAACGTAACTTTATTGTTTCTTGGTCGAGCTGCTTACCAACATCCACCAATCCTCTTCCTCCTTGATGTCTTGGAAGCATTGGACGTTCAATATCACTCCGAGGGTGATGTTTTTGCTTTTGTTAGGAGCGTTCTTATTTTTCCTTGCAGGTTTTGGATGTCCGTCCTGCTCCATTTTACAATTCCAAAAGAGTAGCTAAGTGCAGAGCAAGCGTACGTGTTACACGCCTTAAATAAATTTCTGCTATTTAGGTTAGTTCGTAATACCTGCCTTACCTTCATGACAAATTCCGCTATTAATTCGGCTTTCATAGTGCGATGGCAAATTTTTTTAGCCTGTTTCATACCTAGATATTTGAATGTCTGTTCTGCTTCCATTGCAGTTATAGTTTCACTGTCCTGTATTTCAAATGCTCTTGGTTGTATCTTACCTTCAACGATGTTCAAAATACGGCACTTGTCAAGTCCAAATTGCATTCCGATATCCCCGGAGAACTCCTGCCACCCGGATGGCATCTGTCCCTTTTCAGCCCTTTACCATCCTTAGAAGTGCTGAAACCCTCCTGAAACCCAAGCCAAAAAGGCCTTATTGCCAAAGAACGTGACGTAATAGCCTAAGAAGTGCCTGAAATCCTTCTGAAACCCTTGTCAAAAAGGCCTTATTGCCGAAGAAGTCCTGAAAAATCCTTGTCCAAAAAGGCCTTCCTTATTACCGAAGAAGTCCCGAAAAATCCCTATCCAAAAAGGTCTTATTGGCAAAGAAGTGTCCTAGTAGCTTAAGAAGGACCAAAAGAGTCCTTAGCCAAAAAGGCCTTATTGCCGAAGAAGTATCGACAATGACGTCATTTACCAGAGGCTGTTATTTTGTAAAGTAGTTGGTAGAAAAAATAAATTGGAGTGGAATATCGGGTAAAATAAAACAAAATTTTATATATCAGAGTGGTATATTGGGTAAATAAAATTACAAAAATAATTAAATATGTTAGGCTACAATACTTTTTTGCCTGTTTTATTTTTACGTTTTCTGTAGGAGGTTAGCTTGACAACATATCGATTCTTCTGGTCTAGAAGTAATTCTTCTCTTTTTAAACAGGCATTGAGATTATCAAAGAGTTTATTTTGATGCCTTAAGCTTTGTATAAAGTTGTTATTACATTGATCCAACGATAGATTTAATTTATTAATGTCCAGTAGAAAATAACTGATATTATTTTTTGCATTTGCCAATTCATGTTTGGTTTCTCCAAGTAGTGTGTAGGCTGTACTTTTTTTGGTTTCTCATACATCGGTTTTTTTTCATTTCAAGAAGTAAATTTGCTTCCAATTCAACGTTTTTTCTTGAAAGGTTGAGAATATTGGTGTAATTAATGGAAGATGATAGATTAGCTGCTTTGTTTTCACATTCTTTAATATTTTTTGTATATAATTCGTTGAGATTTGATTCAGTTTCATATAAATTCATATAGTTATCAAGTTCTTTTGAACATAGTAGGTATAGACTTAAACTTGCTTTATACAGAACGTCATAGTCATCTTGTAGGTATTCACAATACTCAGTTTTATTGTTTTTGTTTAAGGTGTTATTGTCAACAGCAATAACACTACAAAATGGTAAAATTATGAGCAAAAAATATGCTAAAGACATGTTTCCCGTTCAGAGTTTTCAAACGTACTAAATATGTATTATGGATAAAGTGGGTTTTTATATAATGTTTGTTCTATTAATTCAACTATTGTGCTTATCAGTGAACCCAAACCATTTAACGAATACTTGGTCTTTATGTCTTTTTAGAATTTTTTCAACTAAATATACATTATGATTGAGAGTTTTTTGTAATTGTTCTTTGTAGAACGCCCCAAGTACGTTTTCATTTTGCATATCCTTCAAGAGATACGTCGTTGGGTTTGTTAACTGAACTTTGCGTATAATAAATACCTCAGGAGACCAATTTGGATTGTATTTGTTATCGAAAACACCTCTTACTTTAGAAATACGTACATAGTCACCAACTTTAAGTTTAACGTTTAAATCACTCATTTTTATTTTGTTGTAAACAGTTTGAAGTAAAAATTTTTCATTTTTGGTAGTAACATCTGCTGGTTTCATTTTAATGGTTCTGTGTTTTGTGTGATTATATTTATAAACAATTTTACGCAGTAAATTAACCCATTTGTAATTTCCTTGTATATTAAATTCCTTCCACATCCAGTTTTTTAAAGTCCTATTAACTATTGCGACTATGGATGCCTTTTTTTCACTGAATACACTATAGTGGTTAATATTGTATTTCATTGTGAGTTTCTCAAATTCTTTATTGTAAAATTCTTTACCCATGTCTGTTTGAATGTTTTGTGGAGTTTGTATTTTAAAAACTTTTTCCATATTTTTGCTTACTTCTATAGCTGATTTGTTTTTTAACGGAAAAGCCCATACAAACTTTGAAAAGCAATTAATAACAATAAGTATATATTTGTAATCATTGTTTATTTTAGCATAAGGAATCATTTCAACTAAATCTGCTTGAAATAGGTCATCTAGAGATTTAATAATTATTTTTCGCCTTTTAAAATTCATTCTTGCTGGCTTGTGAATTTCTTCAACAAGTCGTCGTTTTGTATCTGTAACAAATTTATTCATTTTTTTGTTTTGTTTTTTCACTCAATAATTTGAGCCACTTTTAGTTCCTCTACTATGGAATTGATTTCGTTGTGGTGTCCTGTGTGCCCAGCTTGTTGAGAGGCTAGCAGTAAACGTAATCTATCAACTAGTTCATTAGGATTATCCCAATGTACATAATCTATGGGATGATCAGTAACATTCATGTATAAACCGTCTGCCGTTATGTAAGGTGCTATAATTTTTTTATATTTCATTGATCTACTACCATCAACTTGTTGATTGGACTGATAGTAGCGACGATGTGCATTTGTTTTAAATATAATTTGTCTATAGTTTGTTTCATCCTCTTTGGAGAAATTTGTAGGGTGTTTTTTAAATAGTAGTTCGTAGAGACCATGTGTCCCTTTGTAGCGTTTGTTTTTCACTATAATATCTTTACCATCAATATTCAGATTAGAATCACCAATGTGAAATTTCTCAGTGTCAACGTTAAATCGAACACCATATTTGTGATCAAACTTGTTTTGAGATGCAAATCGCTAATATATTTTCTAGGTAATGGATCATATTGTTTTAAAAGATTTGTTAAGGATTTGTCTTCCAATTGTTGTCGGAAGACAGATGAATTACTTTCATTCTCGTTTTCATCATCATCATCATCATTATCAGTTTCATTTATTGTATCTAGTGTCTTATTTGCATCATCATCATCATCATTTTCAACTAGAAAATAATATTCTAAAGATGTATCGTCAGTTTTTATTTCAGATTGTTCTTGTTCTTGTTCTAAAAACAATACCAAAAATACTAAGAAAAAAATCCCTAAAGTTCGTAATTATTCCACAAATTTGGTTTGTTCAACAACTTTTCAAAATTGCTCATGATATCAATAATATTCTTCTAAATCCTGTTTCCATGCAACCGCTAACTAGTGAGGAAAAAAATAACTTCTATTACGCAGACAAATGTTACTTGTGTGCAAAACCATTTTACCAGGGTGATGTCAAAGTACGAGATCATTGTCATCTAACAGGAAAATACCGTGGACCAGCTCACAATTATTGTAATTTACGATTTCAAGACTCACATGTTGTTCTTGTAGTATTTCACAATCTATCAGGCTACGATAGCCATTTTTTAATTAAACCATTATGCACTGAAATTAAAGGTTCAATGTCTTTACTTCTACTTAATAAGGAAAAATACATATCTTTTACTAAGCATATAGAAAACACCAAAATTCAGTTTCTTTTTTAGATTCTTTCAGATTTATGGCTAGTAGTCTTGATAAATTGGCATCATACTTAAACGATTCACAAAAAACAGTTTGTAGAAAATTTTTTAACTATGATGAAAAATTTAAATTAGTTACACGTAAAGGAATCTTCCCCTATGAATATCTTGATTGTTGGGAAAAATTAAGCGACAAATGTTTACCACCCATGGAAAAATTTCATAGTAAGATCAGCAATAAAGATATTTCTGGAGAGGATTACAAACATGCATGTAATGTTTGGAATACTTTTTCATTAAAAACGTTACAAGAATATGCTGAATTATATTTAAAAACAGATGTGATTCTTTTAGCGGACGTTTTTGAAAACTTTCGACAAACATGCTTAAAACATTATGGCCTGGACAGTCTTCACTATTATACTGCTCCAGGACTTGCATTTGATGCTATGCTAAAAATTAGTAACGTGGAATTGGAACTGTTAGATGACATTTATATGATTTATTTTTTTGAACGTGGGCCTATAGGAGGAATTTCTCAGTGTTCTAATCGATATGCCAAAGCAAATAACAGATATATGGAAACTGATTATAACCCTGAAATTCCAGAGTCATATCTTATATACTTTGATGTTAATAATCTTTATGGAACAGCAATGAGTTGTGTTCTACCTACAGGAGAATTTGAGTGGTTAGATATACAAAACGATTGTGATGCAAATGCATTTCAAAACTATTTACTAAATATTAATGAAAATAACACACATGGTTATATTCTTGAAGTTGATCTTCATTATCCTCAAGAGCTTTTTGAGACTCATAAAGATCTACCATTTTGTCCAGAACATTTAATTCCCCCCAATTCTGAAACAAATATTCCCTAATTGTTAACAACCTTTTTTGACAAAAAAAGATATATAATACATTATTTAAATTTGCAACAGGCTGTTTAGTTTGGTTTGAAAATTAATAAAATTCATAGATGCTTACAATTTAAACAATCGGCTTGGTTAAAAAAATATATAGATTTAAATACAAAATTACGCCAAGCAGCTACAAATGACTTTGAAAAAAACAACCCAAAATTAATGAATAATGCTAGTTTTGGAAAAACAATGGACAATATTAGAAAATATAGAGATGTTAAAATAGTTACTAGATGGGGTGGAAAATATGGTGCTAATTATTATATAGCACAACCAAATTTTCACAGCTGTGAAATATTTGATGAAAACATGATTCTCATTGAAATGAAAAAATTAAAATTACATTTTAACAAGCCAATATATTTGGGAATGTGCATTTTAGATATTTCCAAAACTTATTTGTATAATTTTCATTATGATTTTATTTTACCTAAATTTGGTCCTAATGTTAAGTTATTGTATACTGACACTGATAGTTTAATTTATCATTTTATATGTAATAATATTTACAACTTTATCAAAGATAACATTGAAAAATTTGATACATCGGACTATCCATGTGATAATGTGTACAATATTCCGTTAAAAAATAAAAAAGTCTTAGGATTAATGAAAGATGAAAATAATGGGAACATTATGACCGAATTTATTGGTTTACGATCAAAATTATACACACTTAAACTATTAACAAACGAAGATAAAAAAAATGAAAGAATTCAAAAAATGAGAGATCTTTGTCATACCCAGAGAGAAATAAATAGTTTTATATCAAATTTTGGAATTATAAAAAAGGCAAATGGTGTTAGTAAGTCCCTCATTAAAGATATCACTTTTGATGATTATTATAATGCTTTATTCCATTATCAAAAAACATACATTACTCAAAATCAAATAATTTCTTCAAAACATGAGGTTTTTACAGTTCAGCAAGAGAAGCTTGCTTTAAATCCATAGGATGATAAGAGATATGTTAACTATTTTTTTACTGATACTCTACCCTGGGGGTATAAATTTTAAATTCTAAATTTACATGTTTTAATCTTTTTTAATCTGGAAAAGAAGGAGGAGGAGAAGGAGGACAAAGAAATTGAAATGATAAAGGAAAAAAATAGAAATAATAATAATAATGAAAATAATGATAGAAATGGCGATGATGATGATGATGATGATGATGATGATGATGAATATAAATTAAATTTAGAAACATATTATGAAGATGAAGATACAGATTTTGAAGTAGAAGAAGTTGGACCGCTTCTCATTACACGAAGCGGTACAGTGTATGCAAAATAAATCTATATATATTTTTTAATTACTTTTGTTTTTTTCCACTATACCTGATTCATTCATTCATTCATTCAGTTTTCCCTTATAGACGTGTATATAAATAAAAAACCATTTAAAATTAATTTAAAACTTTTTATTTCTTAATATTGTATATAAAATTCATAATAATAATCAACAACATCATTATCTTCTTGAAGAAGAAGAAGAGGTAGAAGAAGAAGAAGAAGAAGAAGAAGAAGAAGAAGACGGACCTTGACCATTTTGACGATCATTTCCTCTATTTTCTTGACTATTTAAATAGTGAGATGGTAAATGTTTAGCACCATGGATTTCTTTAAGGTATTGACGTACTTCACAAGCCACACATTTATGATTATATAAATCGGTTTCACCCTTACATTTAGGACACTTTACTCTTTCTGGTACTGGCATTTTTTCTTGAATAAAATGATGCAATTTTAGTGAAATCAATGTTTTTATACCTTCTGATCATCATCATCGTCCTCCTCCTCCTTCTCCTCCTCCTCCTCCTCCTCCTCCTCCTCTTCCCCTTCTCCTTTACTATTTATAAAACCAGTTGATATTGACGAAAAAAGTTCATTCCATCAGTGATACAATCATGACTTATAATTATACAATTAAATTGTTTTGGTTCAAAAACGGTAAAATAGTCAGAACTGAAAATTTATCATTGCATAAAGGAGAAAGTTTATATGAAAAATTTTATTTTAATGAAAATGAAAATTATGGCTATATAGAAGTTTATTTCTGAAACAGTGGCAAAAAAGAAGAAGAGAAAGAAATTACTTCAGAAGAAGACGACGACGACGACGACGAAGACGATGATGAAGATGACAGTGATGATGATGATTAAAAATCCAGTTTGTACGTTTGGCAGTTGTAAAAATAGTACCTATTATAAAATTCAAGTAGCAAGAAGAGGTTTTCGTCGTTTATGTAAAGCTCATAGTTTGTGTAAATTATGCAAAAAACTTTTAATTGGTTACAAAGTCAAGGCACATTATAAATGCGGGAAATATCTTTGTCTCAAGTGTTACAAAGAAGAAAAAGAACGAAAAAATACACAACCTCATTTTATTAAGACGATTTTACATTTTTTTTCTAGTATTAAAACGTAAAAATAAAACAAGCAAAAAAGTATTGTAGCATAACATATTTAATTATTTTTGTAATTTTATTTACCCAACTCTGATATATAAAATTTTGTTTTATTTTACCCGATATTCCACTCCAATTTATTTTTTCTACCAACTACTTTACAAAACAACAGTCTCTGGTAAATCACGTCATTGTCGATACTTCTTCGGCAATAAGGCCTTTTTGGCTAAGAACTCTTTTGGTCCTTCTTAAGCTACTGGGACACTTCTTTGCCAATAAGGCCTTTTTGGATATGGATTTTTCGGGACTTCTTCGGCAATAAGGAAGGCCTTTTTGGACAGGGATTTTTCAGGACTTCTTCGGCAATAAGGCCTTTTTGGCAAGGGTTTCAGAAGGATTTCAGGCACTTCTTAGGCTATTACGTCACGTTCTTTGGCAATAAGGCCTTTTTGGCTTGGGTTTCAGGAGGGTTTCAGCACTTCTTCAGATGGTAAAGGGCTGAAAAGGGACAGATGCCATCCGGGTGTCACAGAACCCCGCTCTCTATACTACTTATATATATATATATATATATATATATATATATATATATATATATATATATATATATATACTTAATTTTTAAAATATACAATATTTAATTGTTTGACATTTAAGTCAGTTTGATACTTACTCTGAATATTCAAGTTTTCATTTAGTTGGTCATTTTTTTCTCTAAACCTTTTTTTTAACTTATGTGAATTATTTTTTGCAAACATATCTAATAAAAATAAAGATACTTTTTTATCAGAATACTTATGTACGTACACACCAGTAACATTTTTCACATTTTGATTTGTGTGATAAGGAGTCGAGAATGAAATTATAAATATTATTCAAAATCATATATAATTTAGAAGTATAGTGATTTATCCATTTTATGTAATCGGATATTTTTTTCTAAAATTTGAAGGGAAATTTCAATTTCGTTCTATAGCGTCTTTGTTTCTTTCTATATCGTTCATGTTTTGTAAGTGAATCAGATAGTTGTGATTTAGCTGTAAAATTGTTAAGTAGTTAATATAGTATTGAAAGTAATTTAGTGAAAAGTATTGCGTTTTCTTCTGCGGATCCAGTGAGTGGTTATAAAGAGATAAAATCGTAACAATTGGTATCAGAAGTGAGAATTATTACCGGGTTTCCAGAAAATTCTATTAGGAATTAGAAGATTAGAGAAAAACGGATTTGACCATTGGATTTTTTATGAAGCAAGAAGATAAGATTAATTTTCGATAAACTTCTACAACGTTCTGTTTTCAAATTCAAAAAGATAGCGAAAACCTGACTTTACCGTCGAATTTGTCATCAATAAAAAGCTTATAGCTGAAATAGTTGTAGAAAATTCTATTTTGAAATTAAAAGAGATAGCGAAAAACTGACTTCATTATCGAATTTGTCATTAAGAAAGGGGTTTACAACCGAATTTCCGACGATATTCTAGAACATTCTATTTGGAAACTAGAAGAAACAGCGACAAACTAACTTCACAACAAGAAAGAAGTTTAGAAATGTGATTTCGACAATTTTCCAGAAATTTCTATGATAAATGTTAGACAGCAAACAGCCGAAATGCAGCAAATAAATAAAATATTGTCTAATTTTATGGAACTTATAGAACAACGTCGCCTCAAAGACAAAAAATAAGGAAAAGAACGGCGTCAAAAAGAAAAGCAAGAAGAAGAAGAACGCCGCCAAAAATAAGAAGAACGGCATAAAAAAAACATGAAGACCAACGTCGTCTAAAAGAAAAGCAAGAAGAAGAAGGCCGTCGCCTAAAAGAAGAACAATCTTGTCTGAAGGAAAAACAAGAAGAAGAATAACGGCGACTATAAGAAAAACAACGGCGTTAGAAAGAAAAACAGGAAGAAGCTCGTCGCTAAAGAAAGAAACAGCAAGAAGAAGAACGTTTCCTTAAAGACAAACAAGAAGAAGAACGTCGCCAAATAAAGAAGAACGTCGCATTAAAGACGAAGATAAACTTTGCAAATGGCTACAAGAAGTCATTGTACAAGAAAAGCAAAAAATCGATCAAATTGTACAAGAACAAACACAGAAGTTTAAGAAAGAAATAAGCGAAGTGCGAAAAGACATAGGAGAAGGGCGACAAGACGTAGGATAAGTGCGACGAGAAATTAGAGAAGTTGTAGACAAGATAAAATTAATAATACGCCAAGGGATAAATAGTATTTAATCAAAAGTAACTACTATCGAATAAATTGAGCCACAAGAAGTAGAAATTATAGAATCTAAAATGAAGGACTTTCAAACAGAAGTCAAACTAATAAAGAAGCATGACCCTTGTGGTAAAGTAATAACCACCGGATAGAACATCAAGTCTCCAACTGACGACTGTTAGACATCTTAGATAATGTACAAACGCCAATTTAAAGCTGCCGCTAGTGCAAATAACTAGAACTACGAAGAGATGGCAACTGCATTAGTAATTGCACTTCGTGAACCAGCACTGGAGTTATTGCAAATCATTCCCACAACCTAACAAAAAGACTATGAAATCCTTAGTGCTGCATTGAAAAGAAGATTTGGAGATCAGCATCGGCACCAGTTATATCAGTCACAGCTCAAGTCAACAAATCAGAGAAATAGAGAAAGTTTGCAAGAATATGAATATGTAGTGAAGCATTGGACAGGGCCTTGGAAATAGCGGCAACTTATCTAGGTCATGGTCAATAGGGTGGTTACTACAGAAGAAAACAAAGATTCATCGAACCAAACAATACAGACGATGTTTTCTGAAATTCTTAAGAAACTAGACACGAGAGGTGATACTTCGCGTTATAGGGGAAACCAGAAAGAATTAAACACAAGAGGTGATACTTCACGTTATAGAAGAAACTGGATAGAGTGTTACAGATGTATACGAACGGGACTTATGAGAAGGGACTATCGGGTGCGATTAAGGTTTCGTTCATCATCCAGAGACCGCACAGAAGAGAACCACGAAAACTTCAATTAGTCAACATTAAGAGTCGGGTGATGAACAATATCGAGGAGGCTCCCAGAATTCTTTTCGTTCGTGACCTAGGGAGGACCACCGGCAGTCTTATAATTGAAGGAAAAGTTAACTGTTGACACTGGTGCTGAAGTATCTCTGATAAATTCAAGCTTTGTTGATAAATTTGAAATCCTACCATTGTCCAGAAAAGTAGAGAGATTGGCCCCTATCATGTGACAAACATAAGCTTTCTCGGTTTAAGCACGTACTATAGAAGATTCATAGAACGTTTTACCAATATTGTTTCACCCTTGCATAAGCTTACTGAAGGGAAGATCCCCTATCTATGGAATTATAATTGTGATCAAGCTTTCTGAAAAGTAAAGGCTACCTTATGATCTAGTCCAATTTTCGCTTACCCAAAGGATCATGGAAAATTCATATTGGATACGGATGCCAGTAACATAGGGGTAGGAGCTGTATTGTCTTAGATACAAGATGGTCAAGAACAAGTTATTGAATATTTCAGCCGAATGCATTCAAAACCGGAAAGAAATTATTGTACCACGAGGAAAAAACTACTCACCATAATCAAAGCTGTCCAACATTCTCATAAATATTTGTATGAACAGGAATTTTTAATAAGAACAGACCACGCAGCTTTTAAATATCTCCTAAATATGAAACAGCCTGAAGGACAAATAACAAGATAGCTTGAAAAACTACAACAGTACAATTTTAAAATTAAACATATACCAGAAAGATTGCATAACAACGCAGATACCTTGTGAAGCAGACCATATCAGAAAGAATGAAAGCACTGTAGCGAAGTGGAACCAAGAAAAGGGTTTCCTATTCAGAAAGTCCCTTTTAACATTGATCCAGACTGGAGTATAGATTAGATGAGAAAAGACCAACTTGAAGAAAATGATCTGGCGCCATTTCTTCAACTTAAAGAAAATCATGGAACACGTTCTAGTTGGGAAGAGATCTTGGGTAAAGGACTCACATTCGAGGCATTTCGGGCTCAGTGGTACTCACTATTAATTGAAGACCGGTTACTAAAGAAATCCTGGAAAAGTGCTCATGGCAATTAAATCAAGACTCAGGTACCCAGAAATAAAGTTCTGGTGGTTTTAAAAGAGATTCACGATAGAAGGTCTGGTGCTCATTTAGGAATTTACAAAATTCTAGACACACTTCGAGAAAGATTTTGCTGAGTTAACTACTGTCAAGACGTAAAATTATGGTGTAAATAGTGCTATAAATATGCAGCTAGCCAAGGTCCAAGTACTTGATCTAAGGGAAAAATGAGGAAGTATAATGTTGGAATACCTTTTGAACGGATGGCTATTGATATAACTGGATTATTCCCAGAAATAGAAAAAGGCAACAAATACATCTTGGTTGCTTTGACTACTTCAATAAATGGCCTGAGTTATTTGTCTTCCCTAACCAGAGAACTTTTGCAGTAGAAGTCTTAGTCAGTCAGGTGCTCAGCCGATTTGGAATTCCCTAGGAGCTACATTCTGATCAAGGATGTAATTTTGAATGTAAACTTTTTCTAAAGCTCAGCGAACTACTTAGCACCTGTAAAACCAGGACCACAGCTTTACATCCTCAGTCAGATGGTAGGGTTGTACGATTTAATAGGGCCATTAAAGACCACCTTTCAAAGAGTGTGGAGAGACATCAGAAAGATTAGGACAAATACTTACTAATCTTCTTAATGGCCTATCGATCCGCAATTAATGAAATTATCGGCGTTACACCAGCCAAGGTCTTATTTGGAAAGGAACTTAGATTACCTTGCGACATAATGTTCGGTTCCTCAACTGATGAAAGTATGATGATCGAAAACTGGGTGGATGCCTTACAAGAGAAGTTGCGAGAAGTTCATGACCTAGTCAGAGGACGCATGGATCTGGCCACGGACAGAATAAAAACAAGATATGGCATCAAGGCAAACTCGGCAGGGTTCCAGCAAAGTGATAGATTTTAGTTATGAAATCCAAAGAGAAAAAAAGGCAAGTCGCCTAAGTTGATGCCATCGTGGAAAGGACAATATACCGTTCTGAAAAGAATCAATGACCTTGTTTATAGTATCCAACGAAGTCTCAGGTTCAAAATGAAAGTAGTATATCTCCATAGATTGAAGCCATACCACGGAAGTATTGAAGCTGATTGAGATGATCAGAATTAGGTGGGGGCAGTGTAACGGAAGACTAAGATAACTTTAATACGCCTCTATATACAAATATTATTTTGATGCGATGAGTGTTCTTTACTATAATGTACCGAAAGCAATATTATATCGGCGAGTCATTTTATTTCTAGGTAGTTGTCAACTTTTATCCTGGTATATTTCTTGTTATTTCTAATAGGTTCTATAGGTATATAAGTGGGGATAGGATATGAGTTTTATTATAGCTGTATTTGGATAGTGAATGTATTAAGAAATATAAATTAGACAGTTGAGATTTGGCTGTAAAATTGTTAAGAAGTAGTTAATATAGTATTGGAAGTATCTTACTTAAAACTATTGTGTTTTATTCTGCAGACCCAGTGATTGATTATAAAGAGATAAAATCGTAATAATAGTATTATGTTTTTAATTAGTTGCTTTCACATTTAACTATTATTTTGTTCCTAAATGCATAATTGAAAAGTATAAAAATTGATAGAGTCTGCTTTTTCAATCTAGTAACCATATATAAGAGTTGATTAGAGGAAATTTTGGACATGTTATTTTGGAAAGAACGACTTTTTATTTGATACCTAAAATTTTTAATAGAAATGTTTTCTAGGTAAACGCAAATCTTAGTCAGTCTATGCCTTATAGCTGCTTTTTATGGTATACTAGAGGTAGTAGGTGTATTAATTATACTAAACAGTTTTTTCTAGAAAAGAAGTTAAGCGGTAGTCATAAAGTTTAATGAACAAATAATATAATACTAGTCATACAATAATACCCAGTAGAAATATAAAATATTAAAACACAATTTTATTAAAAATTAATTTTAGTTATTGTGACATAGTATCCACAATCCAATCTACGTATTTACTAGCATCGGTAAATACTACATACTGAAAAAGATCGCACGTTGTATGTGCTACATTTGATATGGCTGTGGATACAATCCCTCTTAAAAAGAAAGTGTTATTTTTCATCAGTACGAATGCAGCGCCACTGTCGCCCATGCATGGTCCTGAGCCGTCTCGGTTACCTGAAATATAAAACACTAAATTTGACATTCAATAATTTGATCTCTATACTAGAACAGATTCCAGCAGAATCGGTTTTGCTGTTTCCATATTGATTGTCTGCCTTACTAACAGTAAAAAAATTGACTTCGTAGTTTACTCGGGGGTATTACAGTATTATTTTTAAAAAAATGTGGTACACCAGTACTAAAATTTTTTTTGACCAATTCCTCAAATTTGATTTTTTGTTTTAAACAAAATTTTCCTCTTGTGTTATCTTTGCGTCTCTCGTCATTTTTCCGTAATTAAATCTTTTCTAAATACTACTTTTTCCATTGTATACACAGAAAAATGAAGAAACATGAACAAAAATGTAAAAACGCAAACTTTATCGGGTATACTTTGACTCATATTTAAAAACTTATCGCATGGGCATTTAAAAGAGACTCTTAGACGTTTGAAATAAAATAATTCTGATTAATTAACAATAATAAATGTACTATTACCTTACAACTTACTAATTGACAAAAATTATTCAACCAAAAGAAATATCACAAAAGATGCTGAAAATGTTATCCCCCAGCTGCCGTACATTTTCCAACGCGTTTCCTCATGGATTCTCTTACTCATGCAAAAATATGAGGTATCTCTCGAATTTGCCAACATCCCATTTTATCTCTTTGACGAATAGTCTGTACGTCAGGAATTTCAACGGAATAAAATATGTTTTTTAAGTGCCCCCATAAGTAATAATACAAATAATTTATTTTTGTATCTTAAACCTTTTGTTAATATTTTTCTGTAATATTTTCTTGGGTATAGATTTTTCCATTTGAAAATCAAAAAACAACAAGAAAGTTTTACAGAAATATATATATATATATATATATATATATATATATATATATACATATATATATATATATATATATATATATATATATATATATATATACATATATATATATATATATATATATATATATATATACATATATATATATATATATATATATATATATATATATATACATATATATATATATATATATATATATATATATATATATATATATACATATATATATATATATATATATATATATATATATACAATTATTTACAATTAATATTTATAAGAAATAAACAATTGCCATGAAACCAGTGTCCGACACGCTCTAGGTCAATTTTTTCAGAAAATCGGGACAGACATCAATAATAAAGTAAATAATAAATTATAAAATTTGATATGTATTTATAGAGTGTTCATTTTGTATGTAATCTCTCGATACCTCGAAAGTTGTTACAAAGAAACATTTAACGGGTATATAGATCTTTCAATTAAGGTGGGAAATATAAATTTATCTCATTTTGAAATGGAAATTGCTATTAGTTTTTTCGACATTTGAATTTTAGGAACAATTTTAGACACATTTTACATAACATTACTACCTACATAAAATAAATAACACCTAATATATGATATTAGACATATGACATACACTCTAACAGGCTTACAGAAAAACGACTTACATGTTCTTATTATATTTTTCATATCATGTTCTGGTTCAAAGTCGTTTAGCTCTGATTAAATACGAAAATATTTGAGTGGAGAACGTAAAACTGAGCAAGTAACCTACCTACTAGATGTTATAATAAACCCCCATTATAGATGAATATTTACATATTTCCACCAAAATTATAAATAATAGCAGTACAAAATAAAATCAGTAAAATAGAAGTAAACATGAGGTTAACATAAACAAACAGAACTTGTTAATATACTACATTTATTAATTTAATTTTCCTTCAACCAACTAATTTTTTAGCGCCCGAGATATTCATTAGCAATTCTTCAAAACTGTTTTGAATGAGTATAGTTTATGACATAAGAAAAGCCAGGAACCATTAAATTTCTAAAATTTAAGGAAGTTTTAATTTCTTAGGGTTGCATTTAGAAAGCTCGGAAATGTCTTCAAATATGATATCCTCAAGTGTCTAAAACGGTGGATGTTTGACCAAAAGTAGTCATTCCGGCGGTATAGACCGGGCTGCGCCCCCGTGAGCCCCACTACGAGGGCCCCATTTTAGGGCTGCGCCCCATTTTTTGTGGGGCCCCTTTTTTTAGAACCCCTTCGGTGGGCCCCATTTTCTAGGGCTCCACCCGAATACCCCATAGGGCTCCGTTAAAGTTCCGGCCGGGATCCCCATTTTTAGAGCTCCTTCCGGGGGCCCCATTTTCTAGTGCTCCACCCGAGTACCCCATAGGACTCCGCTAATGTTCCGTCCGGGATCCCCATTTTTCAGGTTAGTTCAGGTGTTCCCATTTTCGAGTAGTTCACCCGGGTACCCCATTTGGGCGTTGGCTTTCGCATATACATCAACTGTCACCTGTCACTACTTGTCATTTTCTTCTGGTTGCCTGTCAATTCAAATTATCAATCTTCTTGTTGGCTGCACTTTAATTTTGTTGGGATGACGTCACACTTTTTTCATTCTAGCGAGGATCGAACCAGCTACCTTCGGGTTGGAAGACAAACTCTATACGCACAGGGCTATCGAAGCCATGTCGCAAAGTTTAGCAGTTAAATCCTATCTTCAGTCAAAGAATAATTTTTAACCATTTAATAAATGAAAAAAAAGTCATATACGTTGTTGGGATTCGAACCCCCAATCTTCCGCTCAGTACACAGATACCTTATCCGTCAGGCTACGACCACTACGTGAAGATTTTAGCAGTTAAATCCTATTTCTCTTGAGTCAACGTAGCGGCCTAAATGACTGTTATGTGTGTATATAAGGATTAATAAAAAAAGAGTCTTTATCCATTAGTTGTTGTTGTAGGGTATCGTAAATTTGATTAAAATTAATTTTTTGGTTTGTAATAGTACTGATGTAGGTAAAATGACTTGTAAAGAGTCTGACAAGGAAATTCTGTACATAACCTACGGCGGCTCGTGGTGATGCAAACACGCCATTTTACAATTTCATTTTAACAAGTTTCTAGCTAATTGTATAGATGATAATAGGAATACTGTATTGTCATTATTTTATATGTCCTATTTTTTAGGATTACGCCCCCGGAGTCTCATTTCCTAGTTGTTATCTATCAAATGGTGAATATGCGTTAAAGTTTAGAGAGAACACCATTTGATATATATTTTGAAAAGGTAAAATTTGGAAAAAAATTGATACGAAGCTACGAGACATTTGGATTTTATATAATAACGCAGAGGAAAAATAAAACATATATATAGTTTATTTTTATTTCATCAAACATTATTTTTTACGACTATATAGTCAGCTAATAAATATATTTATTAACTAAGAGAAAAATATTACTGTAATATAAAGAGTGAATAATAAACAAACATTTAGCTGATAAATCAACAATCTTAATTTATATTTAGTGCCCTGTATGGCAAAAAATTTCGAGTTATAACCTTGTTTTGACACAAATAATAGATAAATCTAACTTACTTTAATAATAATTGGAAACATAAAATTTTAATTTATTTTTTCATTTTATACAAACTTATTCTTAATCTGACATATATTGTAACATATTAAGATTTTATCCCCGGGTATAGAATGTTTAGGACTGGAAAAGGAGGACTATCCACAAACCAAATAGTTTCTTGAATCGATTTCCGCATCATCCTGAAGGTTTTTGTCAGCATAAGGTATGGTATATCTAAAAAAAATAAACAATTTTAGCAAAAATAATTAAGTTCGATTTCCTTTAACCATAGGTGCCTCGTTTTATTTAATGTGATAAAAAGTTAATAAAATATCGAGTAAAAAGTGCTTAAGAGGAAACTGATTATTTAAAATACTAACATAATGGTTAGAGTTATTAAAGAGATAAAAAGTAATCAAGGCATGACTTTTTGTTTATGTCTCTTTTAATTCAATATAATAAAAAATTTCAACATATGTATAAGCAAGGTATATATAAAATATGAAATAAACTATTTAACAGTGTACAGCAAAACCACAAGTTTCATTTATCATGATGAGCTAACGGTTCAGCGAATCGATAATAGCCTAACTAACTCACTGATATGCTTTTCTCTAATTTTTCGCGAAATATGAAAGTGTTTTTTTATTTTGCTATTTTTAAATACATAATTTCTTATTTTTTTTACAAATTTTAAACGCTTTTAAATTGTCATAATTATGTTTTCGATATGACATCTTATATCAAAATTAAAAACACTGTAGTGTAAGAAATTAAATATTTGACTTTGTTGCTACTCAAAATTCACCAAAAGTTGTATAAATAATATGAAAATATTAGAAAGATTTCTTACTGCATTGGAAAAGACATAAAATTATAAAGAATGCTATAATAATGGGTTAGACCAGGGGTTAAAAATGTGTAATTTTATAAATTAAAGGCTCAAGTGATGTCTTATGTGGACTTTTATAGAAAAATAGAGTGTTTTCAGGAGAAATTACACACAGACTAAGTAATATGGACAATAAATTAAAGGTCCAAGTATATCTTGTATAGATTTTTTATATAAAAATTGGGTATGTGCTGTAAAAAACTTAAATGGTGGATCAAAATTTCGTTTAGATATGAGATTTGATATTAAAATTAAAAGCACTGTGATGTAAAAAATTAAATATTTTGCCTTTGTTGATTACTCAAAAATTCTATAAAAGCTGTATAAATAATATGAAAAATAATGTTAGAGAGGCTTCTTACTGCATTGGAAAAAGACATAAAATTATAAAAATGCTATAATAATGAGCTAGGTCAAGTGTTAAAAATGTGTAATTTGAAAAATTGAAAGTTCAAGTGTTGCCTTGTGTAGATTTTTATCCAAAAATAGGGTGTTTTCAGGAGAGAAATTACTCACAGACTAAGTAATATGGACAATAAATTAAAGATTCAAGTATATCTGGTATAGATTTTTTGTATAAAAATAGGACATGTTCTGTAGAATACTTTAAATCGTGGATCATAATTTCGTTTAGATATGAGTTTATATATTAAAATTAAAAGCACTGTGATGTAAGAAATTAAATATTTTGCCTTTTGTTGACTTCTGAGAAAGTCACCAAAAGTTGTACAAAATAATATGAAAAATAATGTCAAGGAGGTTTCCTACTGCATTGGAAAAGATATAAAATTATAAAAAATGCTATAACAAGGTTAGATTTAGTGTTATAAATGTCTAATTTGGAAAATTACAGGCCGAAGTGGCGTCTTGTGGAGATTTTTATACAAAATAGAGTGTTTTTAGGAGAGAAATTACACATTGACTAAGTGATATGGGCAATAAATTAAAGGTCCAAGTGTATTTTCTGATTTTTTATATAAAAATAGGGTATGTTCTGTAAGATACCTACAAGAATGGTTATTTTGATATGTTAAAATGTATAATTTGAAAATAAAAAGACTCTTGAAGTGTCTCTTACGAATTTTTATACAAAATATGGTGTTTTCTGGAGAGAAATTGACCCTAAGTGATGTTGACAATAAACTAAAAGTCCAAATGTATCCTATATAGATTTTTTATATAAAAAAACAGGGTATGTTCTGTAGTATACTTACAAAAAAAAAAGAATTATTTCGTTCTGTTAAGAATGTATAATTTGAAAATTAAAGACCCATGAGATGTCTTTTATGGATTTTTTATACAAATTATGGTATGTCTCGAAAGAAATTATACACTAAGTAATATGGGCAATAAATTAATAGTCCAAGTGTATCTTGTGTAGATTTTATATATAAAAATAGGGTATATTCTGTAGAATACTTACGTAAAAGTATATATGTTCTCCAATAAATCCTCATAAAGTTCCAGAAGGCCCACATAGTCCCAAGGAGCATATATTTCATTATACTTTTCAGTTCTATTATGAATCTCTTCTGGGCGTATTATGTTTACCGAAAAAAAAATTTAACACAAAATTTCAGTTAACTATTAAATATATAGTTATCAAAAATGAGTTGATGGTTTAAGAAATCGATAATAGTCATAACTTACTCCTGTGAGTAAGTAACATATCTGTATATGTTTTCTCTTTTTTTCTACAATAGAGAGGTGTAAGCCATGTTTCAACGTTAATACATTAGTTACTGCTGTTGCCGAAACTGCTGCCACAATAGAAGTATTCACGTATTTAGATTTTACCTAAAATTGGAAAAGTTACAATATTTTTCTCCAAATTAACAAAAAAAAAATACCACTAAAATTGTTACTTAAAAAAAGGTTTATTTCGTTCTGTTAAAAATGTATAATTTGAAAATTAAAGACACATGAGATGTCTTTTATGGATTTTTTATACAAAATATGGCATGTCTTGAAAGAAATTATACACTAAGTAATACGGGTAATAAATTAAAGGTCCAAGTGTATCTTGTGTAGATTTTTTATATAAAAATAGGGTATATTCTATAGAATACTTACATAAAAAGGATATATGTTCAACAACAAATCCTCATAAAGTTCCAGAAGGGCCACATAGTCTCAAGTAGCATATATTTCATTATACTTTTCAGTTCTATTATGTATCCCTTCTGGGCGTATTACGTTTGCCTACAAAAAAATTTTAACACAAAATTTCAGTTAACTATTAAATATATAGTTATCACAATGAGTTGATGATTTAATAAATCTATAATAGTCATAACTCACTCACAGATATGTTCTTCTCTTTTTTCCATAAGAGAGAAGTGTAAGCCATGTTTTCACGTTAATACATTAATTACTGTTGTTGCCGAAACTGCTGCCACAATAGAAGTATTCAGGTATTTAGATTTTACCTAAAATTGGAAAAGTTGCAATATTTTTCTTCAAATTAACAAAAAAAAATACCACTAAAATTGTTACTTTTTATTAAACTAAAAATAAAACTTCTTGTTTTAAAATTGTTACTTTTTATTAAATTAAAAATGAAACTTCTTGTTTTAAAATTGATACTTGCATCAAAGAAAAATTTATATCATATTAATAAGTTTTCCACTATACAGTACCTATAAGCAACTTAAAAACTGACCTTCATTGGTCTGCTGTGGGCATTGTTGTGATAAATGCAAATATGTTTGACTAAATTCAAGCTTATTCTAAAAAGTTCGAGTTAGTAAAAAATTAAATAACAATAAGGTGTATAATTTTTAAATAATAAATAAAAAGCTAATTTATATACATTAAGATAAAATTTACGCAGTTGATAATTAGTTGTCCTATTGCTTTTTTTATGGTTTATTGGTAAATAGGCTGTCATTCTTGACATCCTCGTTGCACCACCACCACAAATAAACGAAACAAACGTCTGCATATTTGAATTTTCTCTCTTAAAATTGAGATATTCAGATATTTTTATTCTTGTCTATCTGCTTCTATATGCTGTTTGTTTCACATCAGGAGTATTCGTTATATGCCAAATTCTTTCTTGAATGTATTTCTGGCCCATTTCCGATATAAAGTACGGCATATCTAAAAAATTAACTTTTTCAAAATTTTTTATTAAGAGGAGAAAGTAAAGATAGAAGAAGAACACCCTTTTGAAAAATTAAGAAAATTAATATTTCTGTTTTAAATATTTCCCAGCCCCCTTTTTTGCAAAGTAGTTCTGCTTTTTTATACCTTTACATAGATTAAAAGATGTACTTATATGTCTCAAATACTATTCACTCATCGAAAAATTTTCTAAGCTGACCTTTTTAAGATAAAAATGTAACCAAAGATACCTATTAAATTTTTCTTAAGTATTTTATCAGAAAAACACTAAAATGTACCTAACATAAAAAAATCAATGACATAATTTGAAAAAATATTTAATTTTCGATAAAAAAAAAATAATCCCAAAAATCTTATCTGTCTCAATTTTAAGCATTATTTCGAATGAAAACTAATTAAAATGCTCTCTAAACATGAATAAATCATCCACCATTCGATGAAACTATAAAAAAGAAAAAATAAATCCACCATTTTTAGATACCGTTGTCGTGCAAGCTATACTTTGTACCAATCAGATATTTACTACAAAAATTACTATTTAACTACGTAAATTGAAAAAATACTGCTTTTTTCTAACAGAAAATAATTAAAAATGCACGCTAAACATATAGTAATCAATTAATATTCGATCAAATTGTAAAATAAAAGAAAATAAATCTCAGAACTCTGTTATTTACCGGCATCGATTGAGCGTGCCGGCCATGTAAACCATTGCAAATTTTCTGGGTTCCTCACTGTCAAATTTGATTAATTTACAAAAACGATATCTTAATACCTTACTAACGCAGCAATCAAGCTATATTAAAAATGCAATAACGCTAACGGTTTTATTTCCTATTACCGATCTTTAAGATATCATCCTGTTAGATTTTATGAATAAAAATAAAACGGTTTTTTATAAGACCATTCACCCTGGAATTATATCAAAATTTATCTTAAAACTTACCTTTTTCAATTTTCTTAAGGGTTTAGTCGAACAAAAACTAATTAAAAATGCACTTAACATATAAAATTCTATTAAAAATTCACTTTATACGCTTAAAATTTGTAATAAAAAGAATATTATCGGTTATTATGGTAGTGGTACGAATATTGACATAAAACTGACATACTTGTTAGAAGCAGGTTTAGCGGTGGATCGAGAAAAAGATTGGGTCTGTTACCAGCCTTCACATTGAAAGTTTCATCACCCTTTTCAGTACCATACTTTCAAACCTTTTTTAAATTCGAATTATGTCTGCTTCTATTTTTATCAACAAAATAACATTGTAGAAATCGTAAGTAGATTATAATTTATTTTATATTACGAAGTTAAAGGTGAAACACAATAAACAAACATGTAAAATGTGTGTCTTTGGGTAAAATAGGTATAAATTACAGTTTTAGAGAGTACGACTAGTAATAATATTTATTTAAATTATAAAATCAGATGTTGCTGTCATGAAATATAACGAAAATTTTCGTTGCTCGAGCTGTATTACTTTTTAATAAAAATAATGTAATTAATACCGATTTGTTTTTATATAACAGTTCCAAAAATCGAATTGTCGATTGGGTAGTAATTCATCCCTTCCACGTTTTAAACTTGGTCACGGCCTTGAAAAATATACGAGTATATGCTAATGTCTTTGAAAGCTGGCGTGATAATTCATCCCCACTCTTTAAACTTAATCCAGGCCTTGAAAATGTGCACGCTTCCTCGATGCCTTGAAAACTTACGCTCGACCTAACATATGTGATGAATATATATGACGTCATTTTACCCTGAAGTATACCATTATAAACGCCCATGCGCCGAGGAATGATTTTTATATTCACGTTGATATCAGTGGCATTAATTTTAAAATATTTTTTGTAGCGCATATTTTAAAAGTGTTTGTTGTTACAGGTAATTTTAATTTAATACATTTTTCTACAGTCAATATTTCAAAATTTTTTAATAGTTTGACTTTTTGTTTCTTACCAGTTGAGTTATTTTAATAAAATTCTATGTACTTTTCAAAAATAATCTTTTATGAAGGAATTATTTCCGAAAAACACTCCCAGAATTTCCTTCGCTGTATTTAAAGGAGAAAAATACCTTTTTTAATATTTCGGTTTTCAAATATCATGGATTTCTTTTACAACAGTATTTTGTTCTTAGAGATCCTTTTTAAACTCTAATTCTTTAACTTTCTGCGTATAAGCTAAGTTCAGAATCTTGTACTTCTCCTGCAGAAACCAAGAAATAAGTTATATAATGTCAAAATAAATGCGGAGTATCTAAATTCAATGATTATTTCGCCTTTAGTGCTCTAATTTCCTTGTTTTCCTGGAGAAGTAATAACAAAGGTATCGAAAATGCAAGATATTATTTAAAATAAACCCAATAATCTTTGAGATATTTTCGTATTTCCCTAAAAAATGGATTTCGGGAAGTAAATTAATGCAAACATTTGTGACTTTCCGTCTATAAGCTAAGTTCAGAATCTTGTACTTCTCCTAAAAAGAAAACAAGGAATATAGGTTCAATAAAATCGAAATAAGAACGAAAGATCTAAATTCAATGACTATTTCGCATTTGGTGCTGTAATTTTTTTGTTGTTTCTAGTTAAGCTATAAAAGTATCTAAAAATGCCGGATTTTTAAAATATTTTAAAAAACTAATATTCTTAGAGATATTTACGTATTTCCCTAAAAAGTGGACATCGGGAAGTAAATTAAGAAAACCGCCCCAGTTTCGATTTTCTGTCTATAAGCTAAGTTCAAAATCTTGTACTTCTCTTGTAAAAAAAAACAAAAATTATATGTTAAATAATGTTGAAATATGAACGAAATGTCTAAATTCTATGATTTTTCGCCTCTTGGTGCTATAATTTTTAATATATCTCGGCAGCACAACTACGAAAATCTCTGAAGGATTTAATTTTCAATTATATTTAGAATATAGAATTTTACTTTAGAGTGAATAAAATCTAAATATGAACGGAATATCTAAATTTAGTTACTATTTCGTCTTTGGGGTTATAATTTCTTTGCTTTCCTAGAGAAGTTACAACAAAAGTATTGAAAAAAGGCGGAATTTTTTAATATTATACAAAATAAAACTAATAATCAAAGAAATATTTTTGTATTTCCCTAAAAACGGCATTCGGAAAGTAAATTAATATAAACGCCCCATTTTTGACTTTCTGTCGATAACCTAAGTTCAGAATCTTATACTTTTATAAAAAATAAATAAAAAATATAGGTTAAATAAAGTTGAAATATGACGAAACATCTAAATTCTATGATTTTTCACCCTTGGTGCTATAATTTCTAATATATTTCGGCAGCAGAACAACGAAAATCTCTGAAGGTTTTAATTTTCAATTATATTACGAATATAGAATAGCATTTTAGAGTGGAAAAATAAAAATATTAACGAAATATCTAAATTTAGTAATTATTTCGTCTTTGATGTTCGTCTTTCGTATCAAATATGCAGAATTTTTAAAATATTATGCAAAATAAGACTAATAAAAGAGATATTTTCGTAATTCCAAAAAAAAAAAAATGAAATTCAGGAAGTAAATTGATACAAACGACTCATTTTTGACTATCTATAAGTTAAGGTCAGAATCCTATACTTCTCCTGCCAAAAGATAGAAATATAGGTTAAATAAGGTCAAAATGAGACAGAAATATCTAAATGCCATAATTACTATGCCTTTAGTGCTATAATTTCCTTGTTGTCCTAGAGAAGTTTTAAAAAAGGTATCGAAAATGCAGGATATTATTTAAAATAAATCCAATAATATTTGAGATATTTTCGTATTTCCCTAAAAATGAAATTCGGGAAGTAAATTAATACAAATATCCCAATTTTGAGTTTATGCCCATAACCTAAGTTCAGAATCTTGTACTTCTACAAAATCCAAGAAATATAAGGTTAAATAAGGTCGAAATAAGAACGAAATGTGTTCAATCAATGATTGACGACCTTATTTAACCCATATTTCTTGGATTTTGTAGAAGTACAAGATTCTGAACTTAGGTTATGGGCATAAACTCAAAATTGGGATATTTGTATTAATTTACTTCCCGAATTTCATTTTTAGGGAAATACGAAAATATCTCAAATATTATTGGATTTATTTTAAATAATATCCTGCATTTTCGATACCTTTTTTAAAACTTCTCTAGGAAAACAAGGAAATTATAGCACTAAAGGCATAGTAATTATGGCATTTAGATATTTCTGTCTCATTTTGACCTTATTTAACCTATATTTCTATCTTTTGGCAGGAGAAGTATAGGATTCTGACCTTAACTTATAGATAGTCAAAAATGAGTCGTTTGTATCAATTTACTTCCTGAATTTCATTTTTTTTTTTTTTTGGAATTACGAAAATATCTCTTTTATTAGTCTTATTTTGCATAATATTTTAAAAATTCTGCATATTTGATACGAAAGACGAACATCAAAGACGAAATAATTACTAAATTTAGATATTTCGTTAATATTTTTATTTTTCCACTCTAAAATGCTATTCTATATTCGTAATATAATTGAAAATTAAAACCTTCAGAGATTTTCGTTGTTCTGCTGCCGAAATATATTAGAAATTATAGCACCAAGGGTGAAAAATCATAGAATTTAGATGTTTCGTCATATTTCAACTTTATTTAACCTATATTTTTTATTTATTTTTTATAAAAGTATAAGATTCTGAACTTAGGTTATCGACAGAAAGTCAAAAATGGGGCGTTTATATTAATTTACTTTCCGAATGCCGTTTTTAGGGAAATACAAAAATATTTCTTTGATTATTAGTTTTATTTTGTATAATATTAAAAAATTCCGCCTTTTTTCAATACTTTTGTTGTAACTTCTCTAGGAAAGCAAAGAAATTATAACCCCAAAGACGAAATAGTAACTAAATTTAGATATTCCGTTCATATTTAGATTTTATTCACTCTAAAGTAAAATTCTATATTCTAAATATAATTGAAAATTAAATCCTTCAGAGATTTTCGTAGTTGTGCTGCCGAGATATATTAAAAATTATAGCACCAAGAGGCGAAAAATCATAGAATTTAGACATTTCGTTCATATTTCAACATTATTTAACATATAATTTTTGTTTTTTTTTACAAGAGAAGTACAAGATTTTGAACTTAGCTTATAGACAGAAAATCGAAACTGGGGCGGTTTTCTTAATTTACTTCCCGATGTCCACTTTTTAGGGAAATACGTAAATATCTCTAAGAATATTAGTTTTTTAAAATATTTTAAAAATCCGGCATTTTTAGATACTTTTATAGCTTAACTAGAAACAACAAAAAAATTACAGCACCAAATGCGAAATAGTCATTGAATTTAGATCTTTCGTTCTTATTTCGATTTTATTGAACCTATATTCCTTGTTTTTTTTTTAGGAGAAGTACAAGATTCTGAACTTAGCTTATAGACGGAAAGTCACAAATGTTTGCATTAATTTACTTCCCGAAATCCATTTTTTAGGGAAATACGAAAATATCTCAAAGATTATTGGGTTTATTTTAAATAATATCTTGCATTTTCGATACCTTTGTTATTACTTCTCCAGGAAAACAAGGAAATTAGAGCACTAAAGGCGAAATAATCATTGAATTTAGATACTCCGCATTTATTTTGACATTATATAACTTATTTCTTGGTTTCTGCAGGAGAAGTACAAGATTCTGAACTTAGCTTATACGCAGAAAGTTAAAGAATTAGAGTTTAAAAAGGATCTCTAAGAACAAAATACTGTTGTAAAAGAAATCCATGATATTTGAAAACCGAAATATTAAAAAAAGGTATTTTTCTCCTTTAAATACAGCGAAGGAAATTCTGGGAGTGTTTTTCGGAAATAATTCCTTCATAAAAGATTATTTTTGAAAAGTACATAGAATTTTATTAAAATAACTCAACTGGTAAGAAACAAAAAGTCAAACTATTAAAAAATTTTGAAATATTGACTGTAGAAAAATGTATTAAATTAAAATTACCTGTAACAACAAACACTTTTAAAATATGCGCTACAAAAAATATTTTAAAATTAATGCCACTGATATCAACGTGAATATAAAAATCATTCCTCGGCGCATGGGCGTTTATAATGGTATACTTCAGGGTAAAATGACGTCATATATATTCATCACATATGTTAGGTCGAGCGTAAGTTTTCAAGGCATCGAGGAAGCGTGCACATTTTCAAGGCCTGGATTAAGTTTAAAGAGTGGGGATGAATTATCACGCCAGCTTTCAAAGACATTAGCATATACTCGTATATTTTTCAAGGCCGTGACCAAGTTTAAAACGTGGAAGGGATGAATTACTACCCAATCGACAATTCGATTTTTGGAACTGTTATATAAAAACAAATCGGTATTAATTACATTATTTTTATTAAAAAGTAATACAGCTCGAGCAACGAAAATTTTCGTTATATTTCATGACAGCAACATCTGATTTTATAATTTAAATAAATATTATTACTAGTCGTACTCTCTAAAACTGTAATTTATACCTATTTTACCCAAAGACACACATTTTACATGTTTGTTTATTGTGTTTCACCTTTAACTTCGTAATATAAAATAAATTATAATCTACTTACGATTTCTACAATGTTATTTTGTTGATAAAAATAGAAGCAGACATAATTCGAATTTAAAAAAGGTTTGAAAGTATGGTACTGAAAAGGGTGATGAAACTTTCAATGTGAAGGCTGGTAACAGACCCAATCTTTTTCTCGATCCACCGCTAAACCTGCTTCTAACAAGTATGTCAGTTTTATGTCAATATTCGTACCACTACCATAATAACCGATAATATTCTTTTTATTACAAATTTTAAGCGTATAAAGTGAATTTTTAATAGAATTTTATATGTTAAGTGCATTTTTAATTAGTTTTTGTTCGACTAAACCCTTAAGAAAATTGAAAAAGGTAAGTTTTAAGATAAATTTTGATATAATTCCAGGGTGAATGGTCTTATAAAAAACCGTTTTATTTTTATTCATAAAATCTAACAGGATGATATCTTAAAGATCGGTAATAGGAAATAAAACCGTTAGCGTTATTGCATTTTTAATATAGCTTGATTGCTGCGTTAGTAAGGTATTAAGATATCGTTTTTGTAAATTAATCAAATTTGACAGTGAGGAACCCAGAAAATTTGCAATGGTTTACATGGCCGGCACGCTCAATCGATGCCGGTAAATAACAGAGTTCTGAGATTTATTTTCTTTTATTTTACAATTTGATCGAATATTAATTGATTACTATATGTTTAGCGTGCATTTTTAATTATTTTCTGTTAGAAAAAAGCAGTATTTTTTCAATTTACGTAGTTAAATAGTAATTTTTGTAGTAAATATCTGATTGGTACAAAGTATAGCTTGCACGACAACGGTATCTAAAAATGGTGGATTTATTTTTTCTTTTTTATAGTTTCATCGAATGGTGGATGATTTATTCATGTTTAGAGAGCATTTTAATTAGTTTTCATTCGAAATAATGCTTAAAATTGAGACAGATAAGATTTTTGGGATTATTTTTTTTTTATCGAAAATTAAATATTTTTTCAAATTATGTCATTGATTTTTTTATGTTAGGTACATTTTAGTGTTTTTCTGATAAAATACTTAAGAAAAATTTAATAGGTATCTTTGGTTACATTTTTATCTTAAAAAGGTCAGCTTAGAAAATTTTTCGATGAGTGAATAGTATTTGAGACATATAAGTACATCTTTTAATCTATGTAAAGGTATAAAAAAGCAGAACTACTTTGCAAAAAAGGGGGCTGGGAAATATTTAAAACAGAAATATTAATTTTCTTAATTTTTCAAAAGGGTGTTCTTCTTCTATCTTTACTTTCTCCTCTTAATAAAAAATTTTGAAAAAGTTAATTTTTTAGATATGCCGTACTTTATATCGGAAATGGGCCAGAAATACATTCAAGAAAGAATTTGGCATATAACGAATACTCCTGATGTGAAACAAACAGCATATAGAAGCAGATAGACAAGAATAAAAATATCTGAATATCTCAATTTTAAGAGAGAAAATTCAAATATGCAGACGTTTGTTTCGTTTATTTGTGGTGGTGGTGCAACGAGGATGTCAAGAATGACAGCCTATTTACCAATAAACCATAAAAAAAGCAATAGGACAACTAATTATCAACTGCGTAAATTTTATCTTAATGTATATAAATTAGCTTTTTATTTATTATTTAAAAATTATACACCTTATTGTTATTTAATTTTTTACTAACTCGAACTTTTTAGAATAAGCTTGAATTTAGTCAAACATATTTGCATTTATCACAACAATGCCCACAGCAGACCAATGAAGGTCAGTTTTTAAGTTGCTTATAGGTACTGTATAGTGGAAAACTTATTAATATGATATAAATTTTTCTTTGATGCAAGTATCAATTTTAAAAGAAGAAGTTTCATTTTTAATTTAATAAAAAGTAACAATTTTAAAACAAGAAGTTTTATTTTTAGTTTAATAAAAAGTAACAATTTTAGTGGTATTTTTTTTTGTTAATTTGAAGAAAAATATTGCAACTTTTCCAATTTTAGGTAAAATCTAAATACCTGAATACTTCTATTGTGGCAGCAGTTTCGGCAACAACAGTAATTAATGTATTAACGTGAAAACATGGCTTACACTTCTCTCTTATGGAAAAAAGAGAAGAACATATCTGTGAGTGAGTTATGACTATTATAGATTTATTAAATCATCAACTCATTGTGATAACTATATATTTAATAGTTAACTGAAATTTTGTGTTAAAATTTTTTTGTAGGCAAACGTAATACGCCCAGAAGGGATACATAATAGAACTGAAAAGTATAATGAAATATATGCTACTTGAGACTATGTGGCCCTTCTGGAACTTTATGAGGATTTGTTGTTGAACATATATCCTTTTTATGTAAGTATTCTATAGAATATACCCTATTTTTATATAAAAAATCTACACAAGATACACTTGGACCTTTAATTTATTACCCGTATTACTTAGTGTATAATTTCTTTCAAGACATGCCATATTTTGTATAAAAAATCCATAAAAGACATCTCATGTGTCTTTAATTTTCAAATTATACATTTTTAACAGAACGAAATAAACCTTTTTTTAAGTAACAATTTTAGTGGTATTTTTTTTTTGTTAATTTGGAGAAAAATATTGTAACTTTTCCAATTTTAGGTAAAATCTAAATACGTGAATACTTCTATTGTGGCAGCAGTTTCGGCAACAGCAGTAACTAATGTATTAACGTTGAAACATGGCTTACACCTCTCTATTGTAGAAAAAAAGAGAAAACATATACAGATATGTTACTTACTCACAGGAGTAAGTTATGACTATTATCGATTTCTTAAACCATCAACTCATTTTTGATAACTATATATTTAATAGTTAACTGAAATTTTGTGTTAAATTTTTTTTTCGGTAAACATAATACGCCCAGAAGAGATTCATAATAGAACTGAAAAGTATAATGAAATATATGCTCCTTGGGACTATGTGGGCCTTCTGGAACTTTATGAGGATTTATTGGAGAACATATATACTTTTACGTAAGTATTCTACAGAATATACCCTATTTTTATATATAAAATCTACACAAGATACACTTGGACTATTAATTTATTGCCCATATTACTTAGTGTATAATTTCTTTCGAGACATACCATAATTTGTATAAAAAATCCATAAAAGACATCTCATGGGTCTTTAATTTTCAAATTATACATTCTTAACAGAACGAAATAATTCTTTTTTTTTTGTAAGTATACTACAGAACATACCCTGTTTTTTTATATAAAAAATCTATATAGGATACATTTGGACTTTTAGTTTATTGTCAACATCACTTAGGGTCAATTTCTCTCCAGAAAACACCATATTTTGTATAAAAATTCGTAAGAGACACTTCAAGAGTCTTTTTATTTTCAAATTATACATTTTAACATATCAAAATAACCATTCTTGTAGGTATCTTACAGAACATACCCTATTTTTATATAAAAAATCAGAAAATACACTTGGACCTTTAATTTATTGCCCATATCACTTAGTCAATGTGTAATTTCTCTCCTAAAAACACTCTATTTTGTATAAAAATCTCCACAAGACGCCACTTCGGCCTGTAATTTTCCAAATTAGACATTTATAACACTAAATCTAACCTTGTTATAGCATTTTTTATAATTTTATATCTTTTCCAATGCAGTAGGAAACCTCCTTGACATTATTTTTCATATTATTTTGTACAACTTTTGGTGACTTTCTCAGAAGTCAACAAAAGGCAAAATATTTAATTTCTTACATCACAGTGCTTTTAATTTTAATATATAAACTCATATCTAAACGAAATTATGATCCACGATTTAAAGTATTCTACAGAACATGTCCTATTTTTATACAAAAAATCTATACCAGATATACTTGAATCTTTAATTTATTGTCCATATTACTTAGTCTGTGAGTAATTTCTCTCCTGAAAACACCCTATTTTTGGATAAAAATCTACACAAGGCAACACTTGAACTTTCAATTTTTCAAATTACACATTTTTAACACTTGACCTAGCTCATTATTATAGCATTTTTATAATTTTATGTCTTTTTCCAATGCAGTAAGAAGCCTCTCTAACATTATTTTTCATATTATTTATACAGCTTTTATAGAATTTTTGAGTAATCAACAAAGGCAAAATATTTAATTTTTTACATCACAGTGCTTTTAATTTTAATATCAAATCTCATATCTAAACGAAATTTTGATCCACCATTTAAGTTTTTTACAGCACATACCCAATTTTTATATAAAAAATCTATACAAGATATACTTGGACCTTTAATTTATTGTCCATATTACTTAGTCTGTGTGTAATTTCTCCTGAAAACACTCTATTTTTCTATAAAAGTCCACATAAGACATCACTTGAGCCTTTAATTTATAAAATTACACATTTTTAACCCCTGGTCTAACCCATTATTATAGCATTCTTTATAATTTTATGTCTTTTCCAATGCAGTAAGAAATCTTTCTAATATTTTCATATTATTTATACAACTTTTGGTGAATTTTGAGTAGCAACAAAGTCAAATATTTAATTTCTTACACTACAGTGTTTTTAATTTTGATATAAGATGTCATATCGAAAACATAATTATGACAATTTAAAAGCGTTTAAAATTTGTAAAAAAAATAAGAAATTATGTATTTAAAAATAGCAAAATAAAAAAACACTTTCATATTTCGCGAAAAATTAGAGAAAAGCATATCAGTGAGTTAGTTAGGCTATTATCGATTCGCTGAACCGTTAGCTCATCATGATAAATGAAACTTGTGGTTTTGCTGTACACTGTTAAATAGTTTATTTCATATTTTATATATACCTTGCTTATACATATGTTGAAATTTTTTATTATATTGAATTAAAAGAGACATAAACAAAAAGTCATGCCTTGATTACTTTTTATCTCTTTAATAACTCTAACCATTATGTTAGTATTTTAAATAATCAGTTTCCACTTAAGCACTTTTTACTCGATATTTTATTAACTTTTTATCACATTAAATAAAACGAGGCACCTATGGTTAAAGGAAATCGAACTTAATTATTTTTGCTAAAATTGTTTATTTTTTTTAGATATACCATACCTTATGCTGACAAAAACCTTCAGGATGATGCGGAAATCGATTCAAGAAACTATTTGGTTTGTGGATAGTCCTCCTTTTCCAGTCCTAAACATTCTATACCCGGGGATAAAATCTTAATATGTTACAATATATGTCAGATTAAGAATAAGTTTGTATAAAATGAAAAAATAAATTAAAATTTTATGTTTCCAATTATTATTAAAGTAAGTTAGATTTATCTATTATTTGTGTCAAAACAAGGTTATAACTCGAAATTTTTTGCCATACAGGGCACTAAATATAAATTAAGATTGTTGATTTATCAGCTAAATGTTTGTTTATTATTCACTCTTTATATTACAGTAATATTTTTCTCTTAGTTAATAAATATATTTATTAGCTGACTATATAGTCGTAAAAAATAATGTTTGATGAAATAAAAATAAACTATATATATGTTTTATTTTTCCTCTGCGTTATTATATAAAATCCAAATGTCTCGTAGCTTCGTATCAATTTTTTTCCAAATTTTACCTTTTCAAAATATATATCAAATGGTGTTCTCTCTAAACTTTAACGCATATTCACCATTTGATAGATAACAACTAGGAAATGAGACTCCGGGGGCGTAATCCTAAAAAATAGGACATATAAAATAATGACAATACAGTATTCCTATTATCATCTATACAATTAGCTAGAAACTTGTTAAAATGAAATTGTAAAATGGCGTGTTTGCATCACCACGAGCCGCCGTAGGTTATGTACAGAATTTCCTTGTCAGACTCTTTACAAGTCATTTTACCTACATCAGTACTATTACAAACCAAAAAATTAATTTTAATCAAATTTACGATACCCTACAACAACAACTAATGGATAAAGACTCTTTTTTTATTAATCCTTATATACACACATAACAGTCATTTAGGCCGCTACGTTGACTCAAGAGAAATAGGATTTAACTGCTAAAATCTTCACGTAGTGGTCGTAGCCTGACGGATAAGGTATCTGTGTACTGAGCGGAAGATTGGGGGTTCGAATCCCAACAACGTATATGACTTTTTTTTCATTTATTAAATGGTTAAAAATTATTCTTTGACTGAAGATAGGATTTAACTGCTAAACTTTGCGACATGGCTTCGATAGCCCTGTGCGTATAGAGTTTGTCTTCCAACCCGAAGGTAGCTGGTTCGATCCTCGCTAGAATGAAAAAAGTGTGACGTCATCCCAACAAAATTAAAGTGCAGCCAACAAGAAGATTGATAATTTGAATTGACAGGCAACCAGAAGAAAATGACAAGTAGTGACAGGTGACAGTTGATGTATATGCGAAAGCCAACGCCCAAATGGGGTACCCGGGTGAACTACTCGAAAATGGGAACACCTGAACTAACCTGAAAAATGGGGATCCCGGACGGAACATTAGCGGAGTCCTATGGGGTACTCGGGTGGAGCACTAGAAAATGGGGCCCCCGGAAGGAGCTCTAAAAATGGGGATCCCGGCCGGAACTTTAACGGAGCCCTATGGGGTATTCGGGTGGAGCCCTAGAAAATGGGGCCCACCGAAGGGGTTCTAAAAAAAGGGGCCCCACAAAAAATGGGGCGCAGCCCTAAAATGGGGCCCTCGTAGTGGGGCTCACGGGGGCGCAGCCCGGTCTATACCGCCGGAATGACTACTACCAAAGTCCCAGAGTATTCTCCCATTCAGAGTCCCAACGCTGATGCAAAAATTTGTCATGTCAAATTTCAATGAAAATGAACGATTAAACTAGAATCTCCTCGGAAAATAAAAATTTCGCTGATTAGATTGAATTTGCGTTCTATGTAAGTAATAAACATGGAATTTGTGATATTTCAGAGCTCACTACTTTTCACGGTCAAGTAATGACTTAAATTTAACAATTTTTTACAGAAATATTCTGATTAAGATACACATAAACGTACATACCTGCGCAGAATGTATTGGTGGATATGATTTCCGAAAAAATTTGTCCAATCGATGGTCCGCCGTCCGTTAAACACGTTAATTGATCAACAATCGGTAAACGGAGCTGTTTGAGTTCTGCAAAGCTCTCCTCTTTTTCAGATGTTTCCCAACTAAAAAAATAAAATCATTTGTTGCGCGAAATATTAATATCGGAGGCTTATTTGACACTCAAATTACTTTAAATAGTGTACTTATTGTATTTTGTACATCTAAATATGTTTCAACTAAATACAGAATGAAATAACTTAAATTAGTTTTTATTGTGATCATTTTTTTCATTGACGAAAAAACCTGTAACGGAAAGGCTTTAAAGATGGTTTTTGCATTATGTGATAATAGGATATTTTTGAGATTAAAGTGAAGTGAAAAAATATAACCATTGTTTTCCAAGGTAAAATAAATAGAAAATAATGTCTAATTACTGCATTTCTATGAGGTCAGATTTATTAGAGATAAATGCATCTTAAAGTGAGATATTTAAGAAATAAACTATCAATTAATTTCAAATTTTCAAAAAAATTCAAAATTTTATTTTTGTTTAAAGATATTGCTAATTTTCAAAGGGAATGTATAAAAAATATAAAAATATTTGTATACAATTGTAAATAATATGATAAAAATGCACAAATTCTATTTTTAATAATTAGAAATAAAATACATTAAGAAACAAATAGCATATATTTTTAAATCAAACTTTATTCTAACTTTCTTACAAAACGTTAACGTCGAAAAGTATCTATAGAAAAAGGTCATCTCATACTTCCTAATATTTCTACCACCAAAAAAAGTCCCCTAAATTGAATAGGCAGATTTGTAAATTTAAGACTGGAAGTGATATTTGTAGTGTAAATTTTAACTCATGTGGTCTTGAATTGTGAGCGCACTGTGGTTAGGTGGATGTTTTAATTTGTTAGTTTGTTGATTGAGAGCTTAACGGCCCGTCCTAGATGAGCGGCGGGAAAGATTTGGCGCGGCGATGCACAGGACACAATTGTTTTTCAAAAAATTTTCTTTCAACACATGCTATTTCAACTTTCAAAATATGCAAAATTACATTGGAAAACGGGGTGACACTCAAAAAAAAGTTGAAATAAATGACTTTTTTATAGTGAATGATAAAAAGTTTTAAACTCAGCCAATATTATGGACACTTGAATTTTGACTTTTCAACAAATAAATCCTCTTTTTATCCGGTCTCGATCGATAAAATAGTTTTTGCCCAGTAATTTGTAAATCCAGCTCGGCGCGCGAATAGAAAGTTGCAAATAGTGGTAAATGTGTTTAATAATGATTTCTCAAAAATTATGATTTTTTGCATATACTAGACGTCACTAGCTTTCAAATCTTTTTTAATTTTTTAGGACAAAGTAATTAGGAGAGTCTAGGAAATTAAAAAAAAAGAACTTTTTTTGCTTATAAGCAAAGTAAATATCTTGGCTCCAAATTTTAAATTCCCGATGTTCCCATCCAATCAATAGCTTCGTACATATAACACTTCTACATGAAAACTTATTTGCTGCTAAACAACGAAACATGTAGGGATCGTTTTTTAATCATTCAATTAGTTTTTTCAAGTATTGAAAAGGTAGTGAAAAATGCGTTAGACAGTTAGTATTCGGTGGTGGGGGTAACAGGTGGCGAGCGCTGTACACTGGGGAACCGTAAAAATTGTGGGTTCAAAAATACAGATGACAATTTTGATGCATTTGATTTAATTTTTTTTTGAAATGGATATTAATGAATATAGAATAGGACTATCTGGCCGGATAAACTTTATAACAAATATTACAAATAAACAATAATTTTAATATAACAAAAAAACATTTCTTCAAACAATTCTAGCAAATGCAAAATAAAAATTTTCTCAGTCAATGTATGTTTAAAATTGTTTTAAGAATCCTTAGATTAAAATTGTATACTGTAGATTAAAAAATTGTTTAAATAAATGTAATAGCAATTATTTAAATAATTTAATCTTACTATCAATAAACAAAACAGAGAAAATACAAAATGATAATTTTTGCACTTAGTGTGTCTTGAATCGTTTTACGCATCTCTGCAGTAAAACCAAACTCTAAATTTTCAAAAAAAATCTTACATAAATGATTAAACAATTATCATAAACAATTAAACAATCTGACATAAATTATTAATGATTAAAATGAACAAAATACTAAACGATAATTTTTGCAGGAATTTTGTGCCTTAATTTATTTAAAGGATCCTTAGGTTAAAATTGTGAATTAGAGTTAAAAAAAATGTTGAAACAAATGTTTAAATATTTTTTTTATCAATTTATTGTAATTAAATAATAAACAAAAAAAATCTAAAATTATAATTTTTGCAGTTACTGTGTGTCTTAAGTGGTTTTACGCAACTGTAGACTAAAACTTTTTTGAACAATCACAACAAATCGTTATGAAATTAAACGAACAAAATACGAAACAATTTTTGCAGCAACTGTGTGCCTTAAATTATTCGCTACTCAACTATACATAAAAGGATCCCAAGGTTAAAATTGTAAACTAAGGTTAAAAATATGCTTAAGGAAGTGTTTAAACAATTTTCTTTTAATAATTAATTGTAACTAATTAACAAACAAAACAAACAAAATAGAAAATGATAATTTTTGCAGTTACTTTGTGTCTTAAGTGGTTTTACGTATCTCTGTAATGAAACCGGGCACTAAATTTGTTGTTTTTTGACATTCATAATTCCTATAGTTACTTTAACCATAAACACTGAACCCCAAATTCCTAATCTATATACTCTTAAAACCTAAAAGTATAATCTTTGAGCAAATATATCTGATATCTATAAACCAAATACTAGAATCTAATAGTCTTTGATCATCTTGTTTTTTCTGAAGCTACGAACCCTAATTGCCTAAACCCAAAACCCAGAACCTCAAAACCTAGAAATATGAACTCTCTATCCCAACTCTATAAACCCAACACTATCTATAGTCCCTAGGCCCTGACCTTCATGCCTATGAACTCTAAAAATGTAAATTCGAAACCCTGAATCCTTCACTTCCAATATGTAAATCCTCAAAATCTTAAGAGAGTTACTACTCCTCGAAAACGCTCTATCACGCTTATAAGCGTGAGCTAACTTTCTTCTATAGAATAAACAGTTAAATAATATTAATTTCTTTTACGTCTATGATAAATTCCAAATCCCTGTCCGATGTTGTGTCGACTCCGAATAAAATGATACTCAATATACTGAAAACCCTAATCCTAAAACCCTTAAACCCAAACACATATAAATCCTAAACATCATTTAAAAAAATTAACTGTAAATTTTTAATTCCAACTCCAATTCTATGTTGGTGGAAAAGTCGTCAGCTGATGCAGTGAAAGGTGCAGCGTGGGAGCCAGCCGTGAGCGCCGATCGCCTATTTAAATACACCAGCTGACGGGTTTTCCCTCGTCATACTGCCAACTGATTTTTTTATTAATAAAAATATCATATTAACAATCATTTGATAAATTTTCAGCCGGGCGGAAATAACGTATCTAAAGTTATTTGCATTACGCTTCATGCACGCGCTCTTATCTGCCAATCAAATCAATATTCTTAATGAATTGGAATATATAAATATACACACTTTGGCTAAAGCTCAAATACTTTAAAATTTATAAATTTTGAAATAAACAAATAAAGAAGAATTGTGATAAATTAATTAACTAATTTAGTTTTTAACGAAACTGTAACGTATATAAGATATTATAGCGCGGGAGCCAGGCGTGAGCGTCGATCGCCTATTTCCATACTGCAGATTTTTTTATTACTGAAAATATCATGTTAACAAAACCTTACAAATTTTGAATTGAGAGGAAATAAGGAATCTACAGTTATTCGACATTACGCTCCATGCACACGCAGAATGAAATAATTTTATTGTTATATTTTAATTAAATCAATATTCTTAATAAATTACAAATATTCAAATATACGGAGTGCAATACGTTAATATTAATAAATATAAAAATAAATAAATGAAGAAATATAGTGATAAATAAATGCATTAATTTATTTTTTAATAAAACTGAAATGTATATAGAATAATTATTTTAAAGAGTCATTAAATTTCGTTTTCTAATCATTTAATTTGTTTGACTTTCACTTTGGTTCGTGTCGCTCTCATCTCTTTCTGATTCACTGTCGCTGTCGCTGTCGGAGCTGTCTGCCGCCACCATATCTTTATTATCGTCATCTATAAAAAGATAAAAAACTAAGTATTTATATTGAACGTGCTAAATCAATATGAATAAAATAAAAAAAAAATATTACCTTTTTCTGGTTGAATAGTAATTTCAGTAATCGATGTTGGTAACTGATTTCCAGAAAACCACGTAAAGTTAAACTTGTCGTTGAATTCTTCCCAGCCATAGTCTGAAGGTGCATCAGTGGTCGGAATTTTGAGGTGTGCGTGCGACCAAATTTGCGCTATGAAACATGCTGTCAAAAAATGTTGGTGTAATTCCGATTTGCATGGTGGTAGGGACGAGTCATCAATGCTTTTTTTGGGCAACTGAAAAACATCATTTTTGTCGAGCAGTTTGTATGTTTTTTGAAACAACGCTATTCTAGCCTCATTAACGTTGTTCAATGGTTTCAAGCCATACATATGACAAATAAACTCCTCTATCTTGCCAAAAAGTTCGTCTCGATTCTCCGATAGCTTTGACATCTGTATGAAGCAGTTGGTAAAATCGTTTTCAGAATTAATTATATTAGAAAATGGGCGCTTTTTGCCTTTTCTAAAAAAGGCCGGGTTGAAATCGCATCCTGTGAGGGCGTGAAATGCTGGAAGCGGCGCTCTTGTCCTTTCCTAGAGCTTCGTACCATTGTGTTACGTTGATAAAACGTTTATTGTTTTCGACACCGACTTCCATACATATCTGAAGACTTTTTGAAATTTTATCCATATTAGCTAATATAATAATCAACACGTCCGTGTCAGAACAACGAATCGTCACATTTGCATCGAACTTTAGCTGGCAAATGTGGACAATCATCTTCGTAACGGCTTCTTCGTGGGCCGGGCACGTAAGTATTTGCTTACCAGTTCTTATCACTTTGCCGTTACTGACCATATATTTATAGCACGCGTTCGCGTTTAAATAAATTGTATTATCATTAATAAACGGTGCCATAAAATTTTGCTCCCAAAAGCGCTTCTTTAAAATTACTGTTTTTTTACTCGACCGAAAAGTCTTTTTTTCGTACGCCAGGGCTATCGATACGAGAATTAGCTTGCACCATGCCTCGTAGCTTGTGTTCAGTGTCTTTGGTCGATGGAAAAATGTATCGATCAAAGACAGTTACGATAATATTTGTTCCACTCTAACATATCATTTGCAGCACCTTCTTTGGAATGTTTTCGAAGGTCAGTGGCACATCTTTCATCAGATTTAATATGAAATATCCATCGAATATCATCACGTCCGTATATTGAAATGGCTTAGATTTCACATATTTCTCTAAGAGTGTCATCAATGCCGATTTTTGCGTTTTACAAATAGTGCCGTCAAGGTGACAAAGAGACAGTGGCACTGATGTTAATGGGTACCCAAGGACTTTGTCCAAATCGAGTTCTTTTTTTATCTCATTTCGGGCAACAGTTACTTTTTTCTTGCTAATCATTTCTGTAAATGTTTGACACTTTGTCTTGGAAATTTCCTGATCGAAGATTTTCGGGTCGTTTATGCAACTTTCAATGAAATCTTCTCTTTGTTTGTTAGCCTCTTCTGCAACATTAAGCAAGAAATTTTCAACGGCTTCAGGTGCCACTTCGCCAGTGGAAATGTAGTACAAACAATCTTTATCTAAATTATCATCAAATGGATTGATGTTACGCTTGATACCATCGATGAGTCTATGTAGCTGTGCTGTACTTTTTGAAGATCTACTGTAACAAATTAGTTGGCAGTACGACGAGGGAAAACCCGTCAGCTGACTTATTTAAGTAGGCGATCGGCGCTCACGCCTGGCTTCCACGCTACACCGTTCACTGCATCACTTGACGACTTTTCCACTAACATAGAGCCAGCTGGCGTTTTTATTTTTTTAAAGTAGCATGTGAACTATCATCTGACAAATTTTTAACTGAAAGAAAATCACTGAACAATTTTTTTTTGCATGTTCGTGTGACCAGCTGACGTATTATCCACCACGGTACAGCCAGCTGACTTTTTTTCATCTTAAAATAACTCTGTTAACTATCATTTGACAAATTTTTAGTCAGGAGAAAAACGTTAAAAACAGTAGATGAGCTAGGCGGATTCTGGAGCAGGTATAGGGAAATGCATGGGTGCGAGAGAGAAAGCTATATAATAATGTGAGTGCAACAGTTCGTCTTTGTTCGTGTGTTATCGGTAAAATTCGTGCATGTTATCGCTGTGTCTCTTTCGCACTCGTGCTTTTGATGTATGTTTTTGTCACACCTATGCAATTTCCTATCCTACCCTTAGTTTCCGCTTTTTTCACTAGAGGCGCCATCTTGGAGGCGTTGTCGCCATCGCCGTGTCACACATGTTGCCTATTCTAACCTTAGTTCCCGCTTTTTCCACCAGAAGCGCCACCTTGGGGTCGTCGTCATCGTTCTTGAACTAAAACATAATTTAAATAATTAAAGAAAGTGTTATCCGATGTTGGGCGTCGAACCCGTGGTCCCGTGTTTCGTATGCATCAAGCTTACTATTGAGCCTGGGAATCTTCGTACTATATTGTGCGACTAATAACATCAGTAGCGGCATCGCCTGGTACAAATTTTTGCATCTACCATTTTGTCAAGAATTTGTCTTGAACGATGGAGGCATCGTGTTGTTGGTGAGCGCTATGCTAGCGCATCCGTCAAAAAATTTTCAGCATTAGCGTGCTAATGCGGCATGTTTGAGCCACCCTTATCATTATCCCCGCCGCCCTCTCCGTAAGGGTGTATGCCGCGTGTGCCGCGTACCCGTGTTTCTGGGAAGCCGCATTCCCGGGGACCCCCGAATTGTCGGGAATCCAGGAGTGCTGGATTACCGAATTGTATGAAAGGGCATTATGTTATAAAGGGTGTTTTTTATAGAGGTGTAGAACTTTTAAATGGAATAAAACAAAGATGAATCTTTTAAATTGACATGAAATTTACTTTATTTGAAAGATAACCATCTGGCATTATAATTTAAATATGACTTTTGGCATATGACCGCCACTGCTGGCTCCGACGTAGTCTAATCTGGAGGTCTAATTTTCGATGACTTTTTCCAACATTTGTGGTCGTATATCGGAAATAACGCGGCGAATGTTATCCTCCGAGTGATCAATCGTTTCGAACTTATCGGCATAGACTAGCGACTTCACATATCCCCACAGAAAATAGGCTAGCGGCGTTAAGTCGCACGATCTTGGAGGCCAATTCACGGGTCCGAAACGTGAAACTATGCGGTTACCAAACGTTTCCTTCAATAAATCAATTATGGCACGAGCTGTGTGACATGTTGCGCCGTCTTGTTGAAACCACAGCTCCTGCACATCATGGTTGTTCAATTGATGAAAGAAAAAGTCAGTAATCATGGCTCTATAGCGGTCATCATTGACTGTAACGTTCTGACCAGCATCGTTTTTAAAGAAGTACGGACCAATGATTCTACCAGCCCATAGAGCACACCAAAGTCAGTTTTTCTGGATGTAACGGTGTCTCAACATACACTTGAGGATTATCATCACTCCAAATACGACAGTTTTGTTTATTGACGTATCCATTCAAACAAAAGTGAGCTTCATCGCTAAACAAAATTCGCTTATGAAAATCGGGATCAACGGCAATTTTGTTTTGGGTCCATTCACCGAACCTACGCCTTACTTAGTGATCGTGTGGCTTCAATTCTTGCACGAGTTGGATTTTGTAAGCACGCAAACCAAGATCTTTCCTCAAAATCTTCCATAAAGTGGATGGACACATATCCAATTCCTGTGCACGATGGCGGATAGACTGATTCGGGTCTTCCTCTACGCTACGCTCTACAGCAGCAATGACTTCTTCCGTACGCACTGTACGAGGTCTCTGTGGATGCTTATTATCATTTAGAGTAAACGTGGTGCGAAAACGTTCCATAGTTAATCGAATTAATTGCTCTGATGGACGATTATGTTGACCGTAAAATGGACGTAGTGCGCGATACGTATTTCGAACAGAACCATGATTTTCAAAATAAATTTGCACAATTTGGAAGCGTTGTTCAGGCGTCAGTCTATTCATGTTGAAATGCCAAACCAAACTAAACATAAATCACTTGACAGTTGACAAAATGGCCGCCAGTTAAAAAAGTGTTGCTAACTTAAAATTTTATATCTCTATAAAAAACACCCTTCATATGATGATGACATCATAACTGTAATTTGACAGCTTTGACAGTTGTCATTATATTCTGTAAGAATTTTGGGTTTTTGTTTGTTTGAGGTTATGGTTCGTTGTTGATCTTTATTCGTTGGTGGGGGTAATAGCATGTGATGACGTCAAGACGTCATCATGTATGTTGAATTACCAGATGGTATAGGTCAGGAGAAATAAATAAAAAATCGGATAATAATATAGTGTAATGCCAGTTTTATTTATTTTAACAAAAAATACAAGTTTGACCAAGTTTAAACACGTTTTATTTCATATTCCTAATATAATCATATAACAAGTAAGCGTTTCCAATACTACAAGAATTTAAATTAAATTTATGATCTGTGCAGACATTAATAGTAGTGGATATATGAGAGAAGGAAAGAGGAGGAGGAGGAGTAAGAAGAGTAAATCATCAACACTTTTCATCCTCCTTTTTTCTTCTCTCATACTTTTCAAATCTCTCATTATACTTATTAAAAAACCTCGTATCATCAATACTTTTCATCCTCCTCCTCCTCTTTTGTTTTCTCATTCGAATTATCTCGTATACATTCGAGTTACTTCGATACATTCGAGTTACTTCGTATACATGTTAACATGACCTTGTATCCCTTCTTTAAATTTTGATTATAAAAGCAACACTTTACCAGCTTAAAACATACTAAAATGAAATATGTCTTCTGCTTCTAACGAAAGTGAATTAAATTTATTAATTCAAAAATTTTACAAAAAAATGTAAAAGTTCTGCTCTTGAGTTCGAACATTATGCAGTTGATAGTGGTCCATCTTGGTTTCAATATTATTTGGATATATCCAAAAACCATATAGAGGCTGTGAAATTGTGCGAACGTTATTTTCAAAACAAAGATATTGTACAGTTTATACGTGAATTAGTGAAGTTAAGTTGGTTTCATGATGAAGTTTGTCATTTAAACTAATATATTAGAGATCCTGTTGTATTACAAGAACTAATCAAATCGCGTGGTGAAGATGGTACCTAAAATTGAAAATTTTGTGAGGGACCTTTATGAAGAGTTCATTATGAACGAAGCATGTTCCAGATATTTATCTTGTTTAGTTGAAGAAGAAAGTGAGGGTCAAGATTTATTGTTATATATAAAATATGTTGATCATGCAAATTGTTGTAAAAAAGCAGCAGAATTGTGTAGTGAATTTTTGAAGTCTAAAAATGTGTTAAAATTCTTTGATGAACTTAAAAAAATTGGACTCAATAAAGAAATAAATTTATGTATTGATTTATTGGTTAATTAAAGTTAGTGTGAAATAAAATATTTAAATTTTTATAGTGGTTTTATTATTGTGTAACGGCTGTTATGTTTAAATATTTGATTATGTAAAGATAGGAAAATATAATTTTCTGTTAGTAATGTGGGGATGTGGATAAATAAAAAAAAATATTATTACATTCATTGTTAATTTATTCATTCATAAAAAAAATTTTATACATAAAGAATACATTAGAAAGGGCACACATTGAAGGTGATTGAGAATGATAAAAACATTTAGGAGATGATTTAAATAAAACAGGTTGTTCGTCCAATTCAATTATTGGCTTAGTACAATATTTTCTAATAAAATTAGCTTTCTCTTCTCCTTTAATATAAATGAATTCTCCTTTTTCTGTTAAGTTTTTTACTATAGATGAAAAATTATGAGAGGAAAATATCCTGTATTCCAATTGATGCAGTGATGAAATTTCATTAACCATTCTGCTTGCTTGTATGTTTCTGGTGGAAGCATTTGTAGTGGATACGGTAGTTTAAAAATATAATGACTCATTTTATGTCCATCAAACATTGCAAGTTCTTTAGGAATAAACTTGTTGTGTTCATCCTTAAATCCTTGAACATCCATAACTATTCTCATTTTTAATTAGCAAATTTTTAAAGTATTAAATTTTTTTATTACAAATTGTTTTTTCGAATAGTCTTCAATAAGATTTTTTAGATGTTTAATTTTTTTAAAAATAGTTCTATTTTTTCTTTTTGTATTTTGTACATTCCATTTGATGTGCAACAAACTATGGTATAGAAACAACTGATCTTATTCGATATATTTTCATTTTAATAATGATATTTGATGTGGTGGGAGAAGTTAAAGTTGTTTAACAATTTTTGTTAATGGATTATAGTTAAATACTTTATCATGTATTATAACACAATACGCAGCTGTTTTTCTCGATATTTTTTCTTTTGTCTCAAATTCAATTCTCATGGTTACTAGGCCGGATTGTAATAAATCTCTCTGATGAGAGCAATTAATGTAAGCAATAGGTGCATTATCTTTAAATTCTTTGGCATTAAATATTGGTTCTATTGGAAAGTTATAATATACTTGACGAAATTCAGAAAACATTTCATACAGGGTAGCAAACTTATTATTTTTAAAATCAAGCTGAAGATCCTGGTAAGGATATCTTTCTGAATTTAAAAACACATTTATATTCCTTAGGTCGCAATAATCAAATTTACTCATATCTGATTTTAAATTACCACGTCTATCCTTTTGAAAAGTAATTAGTACATGTCTTGGTGTTTCAATTTTTGTGGAGGTTTTGACAGGCAAATTATGTCTTGTATTTTCTAATAACTCTGGATATTCAATTAATTCCCAACTTCGGGAAGTAAGAAGAATATTATTGTTTTTATCAATAATTTTCGTTAGTGCCAATTCTTGGGGAATGGCCACAGTAAGATGTGGAACTCGCCAACAAAGTTTGGTTATTTTAATTTTCGGTTTTTCATCACTTGTGGTTACTAAGGCGTTAGTGTCATCATTGCTTTTTATTAGTATGAGTTCTTGTTGTGAATTTAAAATTATTTTGTTATAATCTTAAAAAAATCCTGAGTACATTTTTAATGGGACGCATAGGGAAACGTTTCCTTTTTCATCAGTCATAATTTTTTCTTTAGGTTTCGTTTTTGGATATCATCCAGCATTTTCCAATTTAGCACTTTCGTTTTGATTAAATGATATGTATCCTTTAAGAGTTGAAGTAATTCCTACATCTTGAACTGAATCAATTGTAACATCATTTAAAATATAACGTAATTCTTTAAACAAGAATGCTAGAGCATTGTTGATTAATACCGTATTAGCCAATGGAGTATCATCTTCTTTGGTAACTTGAAATTCTAAATATAATTCACTTTTGCATGGTAAAGGCTATTTTCCTGTTTGTTGTAGAGCAATTCTAATTTCATGATTTAATCCAAGTTTTGTAGGATTGAAAGGTTCAAATGATAGTATTTCCCAGCTTAATATTGATTCATCTACAAGAATATTTTCTTTTACATTTAAATATTCCATTTTATTTTAGTTTGAAACCTAAACTTATCAGAAATTTTTTATTAGAAGGTGTTAACCTTTGAGAGTTTAATTTATTACTAGTTAAATGTCGTTTAGTATCTTTCTTATTAATGTTTTTAGAGTATAATTTTTTTGAAAAATTATAATTTGAGACTTTTTATTATATAAAATAACCATTATTCATCTATTTCTTTAAGATGTAGTCTTACTGTTACCGTTTCTCCTCTGAAATTGATGAGATCACCATCTTGATCTACTATTTTAATGTTTAAATTGTCTATTACTTTTACAGTAACAGGAAAGTAAAGGACATTTTGTGGTGATTCTATTATTTTTAAACCAGGAGCTACACTAGGAAAAAATTGATGTATTATATGAACAGGTTTTCCATTTAAATATGATCCTTCGGCAATATTACAATCGATGTTTATGGCGTTTACTTTAATAATTTCCGCTGGAAAATCTGAAATGTGCTCCTTAAGACCTTCTAATTCCTTATTTTTAAAACCTAATATTTTTCCTATAGTTCCATCACGAAACGAGATAGGAATATCTCTAATATGTGTTCGTAAAGTATTATTATTGGCATAAATATGAAGAAAAGTACGATTGTCCAAAAATTTTTGAATAAAATTATTTACATCATCTATTTCATAACTACCTGGTGGTATTCTTATTTCTTTATTTGAGTCATAAATGAAAAGATTATTAGTCTCATCAATATTTGGAATAGCATTAAAAGTTTCAAAATTTACAAGTCCAATGGAATATTCAAAATTTTCATCTAAATATATTGGAGGATGAATATTGACAGAAAGCGTGAGGGAATTACCACTAATGACAAAACTGTACGACATATCTCTTTAAAATTTTTTAACAAAATGAATTAATATTGTTTTTCAATCATTATTATAAAGAAATTTAAGACAGAGCTCACCACAATTTGTTTTGTTAATTGATTGATAATGGTCGTAGTTATATTACACAATATTTTTCTTTTTATCGCTGAAAAAATATTTTGTTAATTCGGTAGATGGTCGCAAATTGCCATAACTATCAAAATATAAAATATTTTTCCCTTTTTTATGTATGCAGTCCAATGAGTTTCATCATCACTATTCTTATCGAGATTAACAATACCACTTTCATTTTTATTATTTTTTTTTGGTAATTTATCTCTCATGAATATACCTCGAAAGTTGGGAATTTTAAGTAGATTAATATATTTACTTAAATCATAATTTGTAAGTGGTTTTCGAGGTATTTGTTTTAACAGTTTTTTGCATAAGGTTCCAGATATAATCCACATCCAGTTTTATATGGTTTTAAATAAAGACCACTTCCATGTTTTCCTACTGCTACCGATTCCATCATTTTATTATGTCTTTTGGACTCTTTTAATTTTTCTTTAGTAGCTTTTGCATCGTTGACAGCTTTCGCAATACCTGCTGCTCCTCCTCCAAGAGCACCTAAAGCGGACAAACCAGCAAATAAAGGAATAAGAGGTAGAAATCCACCAGTTTTTGGAATTAGTATGATTCTATTTTTTGGTGATAATATTCTACTATCTCCTATAGATCTAAGTGCGGTTTGAATAATATCAGTCAAACTTTTAAATTGTTTTCCGTTTAGTGCTTGTCTTGCTTTTGAAATAGCTTGAGATAAAGTTATTCCTCGTCCTAGACGAGTTTTTCGACTAGCAGCGTGTCGGCTTTTTATATCATTTGATTGTGCATAGGCATTATCATGCTCTTTACAAGCTTCATCCAATAAGTTTATGCCTTTATCGCCTCTAGCTAGTCTCTTTTCTAGTTTGGTTCCAGGTCCACAAAAATTATACCCAGGTAGATGTAATTCAAAAGGTAACTTATTTATTAGAGTATTAATTAAACCACTACCTCTTTTTCTGACTCTTCTTTTATAAATGGATTGTTGCTTATATGAGATTGGCATCATATAATTGAAATCTTGGAACAAACTGACTAGTTTTAAATTAGAACTTACCCTTTATACATCCTCTTATATATGAAAATTGTTAAACAACATTATTCAATTATTATTAAAGACCATGAGACTTCAAGAAATAATTTTAGAAAACATGGAAAATTGTTTGAAGGCTCTAGTAAAAGGGGGTTAATTATTGGTCCATCAGGGTGTGGTAAAACTAATATCATTATAAGTTTAATTGAAGATCCCAATGGTTTACGATTTGACAATTTATATATTTATTCAAAGTCTCTATATCAACCAAAATATGAATATTTGAGATTACTTTTTAAACCATTGAGAGAAATTGGATATTATGAATCCGAAAATGAAGAAAATATTGTTTCTCCACAAGAAATAAAACCAAATTCCATAATAATATTTGATGATATAGTGTGTTGCAATCAGAATGTTGTAAAAGATTATTTTTGTTTCGGAAGACATAAAAATACTGATTGTTTTTATTTGTGTCAAACGTATTCTTCGATTCCAAAGCAATTAATTCGTGACAATGCGAATTTGATTGTTATATTTCAACAAGACAAAACGAACTTAAAACATATTTATGATGATCATGTTAATGTTGATATGTCATTTAATCAATTTAATGAGTTATGTTTGATGTGTTGGAAAGATAAATTTGGATTTTTGGTAATCGACAAGGAATCGAATTTAAAATCCGGTCGATATCGAAAAGGATTTGATTCATATATTTTCTTATAAAAATAAAAGTTTGGTGAAAAGTTCAACTAATCATGAATGAACGCTTAGCAAGAGAGTTTGTTAAGTCAAGGAAAGCTGTTAAACAAAAATATCAAAGTTTAAAAAATGCTGAATTTGATGCACAATCTAAATTGGAGGAAATCTATAAACCAATAACTCAACCCCTACAACAATTAATTTCAACAATTGGTAAAATTGAATCGGCTGAGGTAAAGGAAGAGCTACAAACACCCATTAAAAAAAATTATGAAACACCAGAAAGAAGATGGTTTCCAACACTAACACCAAGAAAAAAACTACAGTATGGAACATCAACACCAGAAAAAAGAAAGACAGGGAAAACTCCAATTCTTCCTACAGAAATACCAACAATTATTGATTGGGAAACCAGTATAGCTTCACATAGTCAGATGCCATCTTTACAACAAACAAGTGTCATAGCAGAAACTACCCCTTCTTCAATTTCACAATCTACGGTAGGAAATCTTTCGGATATATTAGAACAAACACGCCAAACAATTCAAACATTTGTCAGTACACCTTTATATCAAGAATATTTATCAGGATTTCATGAATTACCTCGTCAATATATTGACGGAGGTGCAAAAGATGTGGAACATAAGTTTGATCACCTCTACGGAATAGTACATGATTTTGAAACTGAGAAATTCTTTTTGGGTTTAACACAAAGACCTATAGAAATTATCGGTAAAAACATAAAAGTTGAAGGTATAACTTATACAGGTACATCAGGTTTATATGAATTATTATTTAAAAAGGAACCAGTAAGTTATAAAAAAAAGGATTTGGAAAATTATATGGATATTTTAAAGAGAGCCAATGCATACCGTAGAAATTATGATCCAAATGAGCAGGTACAGGGAAATGGATCACAAAAATATATTTCTATAATAGGGCCTTATTTACAAAATAAAGGAATTACAAAAATTGAAACCATAAATCCCGAAACGCATAATATAGTTCAAGGATTTTTTGACAAACGAAAAGCTCCATACAGAGAAACTCGAATATCTTCGAAAAGAACAGGATCCGGTATAACTTTGAAAGTTAATAAACTTTATACCGATTAGTATATTGGGATAACGTAAATGAACTTGTTGATAGACTTCGACTGTTGGTAGCATCTATGATGGCTGGGAATACAGGACATAACAACGAAATTATTTCTATTATAGACGAATTGAAAGAAGCCAATATAATTGTATAAAATAATGTAGTAAATATTGTTACATAACATTGTTAAAATGACTATTGATAAATTTGGACGTCATATTTCTAAAAAGTATACAGTAGATATGCCTACAATAGAAAATAAAATACTAGCCAATGTTGAAAATGAAATATTAAAAAATTTTAAAAGTGATGATAAATATATTGAAAATAAAATTGTTCAATGATTTGAACCTGTGTTAAAAAATGATATTGTAAATTTAAAAAAGAGAGTTTGAAAATGATGAAAATGTGGAATCTATTTCAAAAAAAATTTAGTTATTTGAAGAAAATGTTGTGTCAAACTATGATAACAGGATATTAAATATAAAAAATATTGTCGAAGACAATGATGAACTATTAAAAAGTTTTTCTCAAAAAACATCGAAGTGTGAAGATGATTTTAAAACAATAAAACAGAAATATGATGAAGTAAAGAGTTTTGAAAATAACATAAAAAATGAAATAACATTGGTTAAATCAAAAATAAATGCAATAGAAAATGTTAAACAAATTATTATAAAAGATATGGTATCAAAGTTCCAAGAATTTACGAACAAACTTAATAATAGGGTTTCTGAAGAAATAGGTAATTTTCAAAACATTCATGATGGTATGAATAAAAACACACAACAAATAGAGAGAGCTATGAATACACACTTTATAATCCATAAAAAAGATAGCGATAATATTAATGAAATTAATCAGAAAATTAATTTAGTTGATTATAATTTTGAAGAAACTAAATTAAACATTAAAAGTTTGGAGGAAAAATTATAGACAGATTTTCAAAATTTAAATGAAAAAATTGAAACTAAACTAGAAGATCAAGCTGTAAAAAATAGTCAAAGGATTGAAGATATAATCTCACAATTAAATAATCTATCTAAAAATAGAGTCAAAAACAACTGTTGACAATGAAAATTTTCAAAAGACGTTGGATAAAAGATTTGAAAAAGAATTAGGAATTTTATTATTAGAAGTAGTTCATACTATGATTATCAGCACTATTCAAGAATTAAAACAGGAAGTTAAAAAATGTAATTTAAAAATTGAGTAAATTTCATCAAAGTTAAATGATATCGAAAAATCTTCGAACAATGTAGGAGATAAAGTTGAAAAAACCATTATAGATTTGAAAAATTTAAATGAGAAACTAGGGAAGGAAATGAAGTCATTAAACGAATTGGTTCAAAGAGCAGCCGAAGTTTCTAGAAAGGAATTTAATGATACAATGGCATATGCAAGAGAAGAATTCAATGCAACAGTGAAAAATGTGATAAATGAAAGTATAAAATCAAATGTGCTTCTTGAAACTAAAATTAATGAAAGAATTGGTAACCTTGAGGATGAAATAAGGAAATTAAAAGTTGCGAATAGTACATCAATTAAAACTCTGGAAAATAAAATTGAAGAATTACAAAAGAAGTTGATAAAATAAATTATTTAAACAAGGTATATAAAAATTTGTACTATGAGTGAAAATATTAAAGAAACAGTGATAAATGAATTACATAAACCGGCAAGAAGAAGATATAGAAGAAGAAGAACTATTGTTAAAAGCTTAAATGACTTATGGTAAGCTGATTTGGTGGAGATGAAACCTTATTCCAAATTTAATAGAGGTTATAGATATATTTTGGTAGTAATAAATGCATTTTCAAAGTATGTTTGGCCTCAACTCCTTAAAAGTCAGATTTGGAAAAAGAATTTTTCGATAAGGATTTCAAAAATCTTATGAATTATTACAAATTTAATCATTATAATACTTACTCCAATCTGAAACCGAGTATAGTAGAACGTGTAAATCGAACTTTAAAAAATATAATGTGGAAATATTTTAGTAAAAGAGGGAATTATCAATGGTACTCTATTCTACCAACTATTAAAAAAATATAATAAGACTATCCATAGAACTACAGGATATAGACCTGTTGAAGTGAATAAAAAAAAATGAGAAAGCTATACTGCAAGATTCTTTTACTTTTAAAAAAAATATTTGATTTAAAGAGCACTAAATTTAAAGAAAATGATTTTGTTAGAATTTCAAAACAAAGAGAAGCTTTTGAAAAAGGATATACTCCAAATTGGTCAACTGAAATTTTTCAAATTAGAAAGGTTCAGTTAACAGATCCACCCACCTATTTATTAAAAGATAGTAAAAATGAATATGTTGAAGGAGATTTCTACAAAGAAGGGTTGCAAAAACTTAAACATCCAGATGTATTTTTGGTTGAAAAAATATTAAGGAAGAAAGGGAACCAAGTTTGTGTTAAATGGTTAGGATTCGATAAGTCACATAATTCATGGATTCTTAAAAAAGATGTATTGTAATTAATTTTAAATACTATTGTATATTAATTTTTTAAATAAAAGATTTATTTATAAAACATATTTTTTTATTTACGAGAATCATTTTACAACAAAGATTAACAATATAATTTTTTTTTCTATATCAAAAATATTTTTAGGAATACTTTCACATTGTTCAATTCGTCTTTCAAATCTTAACCTACCAAGATAATATTTCTGATATTCACTTTTTCGAGTTTGTCTAAATACAAAGTCCCATGTCACTAATTTATAAACTTTATTATTGTTCTCACTGATTGTCACTGATTCCTTCATATTCCTATTGTAATGCACCTGACTTTTTTAACTTGTTTTCTAATTCCAGTTTATGTAGAGCTAACATTTCTAAAAGTGTTCCGACATTCTCACTGTTTAAATACTAACTTGGATCCAAAATATTGTAAATATGAGAAAACACATCTCCTGACTGATAATTATAGTGATGAAACAAATTACAATATTTGGAAAATTCCTGCTTTTTAATTGTATGAATTCTGTAGTAGAACAAGTTCGTCGATTTCAACTAATGTATCAATTGATTCTTTTCCCAGAATCACATAATGTTCATCTTTTGAATTCTGATAACAGGAGAATGATTTACTTTTTCAAAAAACACTGTGATTTTTCCAATTTTTAGTGGGTATGCATATGCTTGAGAAGAATAAAAATAATTCACCAACACTCCTTGATTTTTTTGAAGTTCTTTCCATTCTTCTTCATTCAAGTAAATGTGATATCCATTTTGACCTCCGATTAGAAGTTTTGGTGTAAAATCATTTATACCAATTCCAACACAAACGAATTTTGATAAGGAATTGTTAAGATAGTAGATTTTTGAATTTAATGAGTAATTTTATCATTGGTTTCACTAGAACTGGATTTATATCAATTAAAATTGCTACTATTAAACGTGATGTCTTGATGCTAACTAAAAACTAAAATACTGTATCTGAATATATCTTATCCACCCCACTTCTCTATAAATTTCAAGGTCAAAAAGGTTTATTAAACTTTTATGACCTATATTGATAAAACAAAATTGTCAAGAACGACAAAAGTCAAAGACTACCTATAAATAAAATTATATTGAAGATAAATAGAATTAAACCGTTTTTACCTTCCTCATCATTTTTAACATGAGCACAGCTAGAAATCGGAAATAGTTTTCTACTTTTTTCAATCCAATTAGTGTCAAAAATTGTATTATTTGGATAATAAAAATAAATTTTGAAAAAATTACTATTATATTGACTATTATTCATATTATATGTGACAGCAGTTGCATAATTATTAATATTAATAACTTTCATATAATTACATATTTCAGGTTTAATAATAGTAGAGCTATTGTTATCAAAATACACCATTCTATGTAAAACCCTTGGAGGATAAAGTACATATAGAGTATTATTTATAATTGCATATAAAAGAATGTAGTTGATTGGGGACGGCATTAAAACATTTTCCGTTTTAAAACTGTCTATTAAAACAACAAAACAATAGGATATTGATTGATTGATTACTGAACAAAATTACAGCCTTTTCTTCATTTTATAGTCATTCTTTACATAACAAATTGATATAATAAATTAACAAATATTGTTATTAAAATAATGTTAAAAATGTTAACATAATTTCTTTCACTTTAACAACATTACAGCCTTCTCATCAATTCATATTTATTCTTAACATAATAATTTGAAATAATAAGTTAATAAAGATTGTTATTAAAATTATGAATATAATTAATGATTTTGACATAGTTTCCTTATGTTTAATAAGTTTAAAATTTGGTTGTTTTTTACATAGCTACAAACATTCGATTAAATCGCAGTTTCTCCAATGATAGTAATGGTCCTGAATGGGACAATCATCATTCCTCCAAGAAAATATTTCTGCACCACAATAAAAATATTTACAAATATCTTGTACAGACAAATAGTAAAACCCCGAACGAGCTAATTCTTCAGGATTTAATTTTCCTTTCCAATACTTAAATGAACTGAGTCTTTTGCTATAACTTCTAAATAATTTATTATCTATTTCATTCTATTTCACAAGATTCTAAACACATTATTACTGTAAAGTTATCAATGGTGTATTTAAAACTGATATTTTGAAATTTAATCTAAACTTAAATACTTAAGTTTAATCCTTGCAAAATAAAAAGAAATGAACCTTGAATTTAAGAATCATTTTCATGTTCTATAAACCACTGGTAAAGAGGAATATCTTGGTGTCCCCATGCTAAAGTATCGTAACTGTTTGGAATTTTAAATCTTTTGTCGTCACTAGAAGTGAGAGCTAATTTGTTGACTAATTCTGTATAAATATTGTGAAGTCGAGATCTAAACAAATACATAGTACAGAAAGCTTTTGAATTTTATTCTACCACATCTTTATAATGCGTTAATTCTAATTGTTTTTTAATACTACTTTTCTTAATACCCTTAGCTTTTTTAAATAACCCCTGTTCTGATTTAACACAATAAGCTTTTGCTCCTGTGCCATAAAAACATTCTATCGGTTCACCAGCATATTTATCTTTAAACTTTCCAATTACAGACTTGGATATTGGCACTTCATGAATATTATTCACATGGTAGTTTGATGTATCAAATTTATCAATATTTTTCCTAATATCTTCATAAACATTATCTGTCTCAATTTCCAAAATAGAGGAATCTGTATCAGTGTAAAGAAGTTTAATATTGTCATTATATAACGGTTTTAAAAAATCATAAAAAAAGTCATACATCACAGTTTTTGAGATATTTAAAATAGAGAACCCTACATAAACAGGTTTATCATATTGAACTAGTACTTTTCGCATTTGAATAGCGACTAGATTTTCAAAAAATACAGTGATATCTTTAAATGATGGTTTGGCAATTAAATTTTCCGCACCATCTTTTCTATAGTTTTTCGACCATTAAGTAACTAAACGTATATCGGTTCTTTTGTCAACGTTTTCCATAGTTTTACCGTAAACACTGTTATTTGCCAATATATACAACTTTTTATGAAAATTATTAGAGTAGAGATGCATTTTTATCCTGATATAACTGCTGAGATAGTGGAAGGAGGTCTTTTAACTACCGCAATAAATAAATTACCTACTGATTTACACATACCTGGTTATCATTATTGCGGACCGCGTACGAAACTGGAAAAACATTTGACTCAAAGTGATGTAGGCATTAATGAATTAGATGAGGTATATAAAGAACATGATATTACCTATTTAAACAATTATGATCTCAAAGTTTGTCATGAAGCTGACAAAATATTGGCAAAAAAGGCAATGACACGAGTTAGAGCAAATAATTCAACATTTGGTGAAAAAATGGCTACATTTGGAGTGGCTGAAGCAATAGAAGCTAAAGTTAAACTGGGTATGGGTCTTGGAAAGAAAAAAGAAAAGCAATGTGAGTCGGCATTGAAAAAAGTCACAAAATTAATACAAAATACATTAATAGTTTTAGAAAGTGGTTTGTAATCCATTAATTCTAGTATACCAGAGACAAAACAAAAGAATAATAGTAAAATGAATAGACCTAGGAAGAAACAACTACCGAAAGATCAGAAAAACTTTAAAAACAAGTATGAAATAGAAATGGAAGAGAAAATTGGAAAAAGAAAAGCAATCAATCAGTCAAATGGACAAGATACGATGAGCTTATGAATGCAAATCAAGAACCATTAATAGTATAACAAAAAAGTAAAAGAAAACATGATTTCGGTCCACATAATGCTGAAAATATGTTATTGTTATCAATGAAAAAAAATTAAAAAATGGTATTTTTGTATAATATTTCTCACCCTATAACATCTTTGATTAGCAGTGATGAAGGAAGAAAAAAAGGAGAAAAAAATATCTATAAAACGTGAAATGTTAATAAATAAAATTAGTACTGATAGCAAGCTGAAACCGTTGACATACACGAATAAACAATTTTTAATTTCTTTGAGATTTAAACTTAAGAAATCAACAGACAAAATGAATATTTCAATTAAATACAAATGTTCAAAATGTAAAGGAGAATCTGACAGACCAAATAAGATTTGTCTTTTTTCTTACTATAAAATAGAAGTTGGAAAAGAAAATGAAGGAAAACATACTGCAGCAAAATTTTACTTTTCAAGTGACGTACAAACTGTAACCATTAAAAAATTCAATCTCTGAAAGGGTGAGAAATATCTGTAAATAAAGACAGATTAACCAATTAGTTTCAGTTATGATAATAAATCGAAGTTAGATAATTTTTAGCCAGTTGAAATTTAAACTTTAAAAAAATTGAGAACTAAAGGAATTTTGGTATAATTTTAAACTTAGATTTGGAATAAGACTTAAAGAACTTTTACTATATATAACGTGTTATTGTGTCATTAAACAAACAGAAGAGAACCAAAAATGAGTGTTAATAGATGAAATGGTGGTAAAGGTGTCTATTCTGACAATTCAATTGTCAATCTTCAATTTCATACACACCAACCGTATGCATCTACGACAATTAATAATAACGACGAAATAAGAATTCCAATACAAACACAGGACCTTTACACTTTACCTGGACAACGTTACTTGTATGTTGGAGGTCAAAAAAGATGGTGAATAGACTCAGCATGTCGGTTTCATTAATAATGGAATTGCATTTCTTGTCGATGAAATTCGCTATGAACTGTTGTGAACCGTAGAAGAAATCCATGTACAACATCCACCATGAAAGGTAACGTTTTCTATACTACAAATGAGATTCAATTTATTAGATAAAAAAGTCAATTTTAATGTATGTATACTGTTTAGGTTTCATTACTTTTTAGTTCAATTTTACTCGTGTTCACACGTGACACATTTTACTGGCCCTCACGCATTTGGACAAATGTAAAAAGGGACAGAACAGTAGTAGTACGAGAGTCGTGGTGTAGTACAGTAATTGTCGTTGTGTAGTACTCGACGTATGGCACGTCCCTCGCCTTTTGGAAAAAGTTTATCGTTTGTCTCATAAACATATTGATTCTCGCCTCAAAAACTACTCCAAAATACAGTGATAGTGTCCCCGATTCCTGGTTCTTGGATGGTGAAGCTTGGAATTATTCTGGTGGCCACCAAGAAGAATTTATGGAAGTGATTTCCACTACAAGGTAGGCCATTTTAGTATTTGTGTCACGCTGTCGCCGTATTTTGTATAATTTCATCTCCGCAATTAAACCTATATACAGTCCACTCTTAGTCTCAATCCCCTACATATACCATTAAGGACCTTACTGTGATTTGCGGAAGTCTTGCAAAAAGTTATTATGAACGTTCTGCAGGAATTGATTTTAATTAGATGTAATTCGGACATAAAGGCATTCATTCAAACATCTATTCTTCCAGTGGATGCAGCTGAGGAGTACAAAGTGGTATTAAATAAAGTAGTAAGGAAAATATCTCATGTTTTAATGTCAGATGTGGAAAAGTTGCGACTACTAAAATATCTTGAATTCAATAGAGATTTAAATATTGCCTGGGAACTACACGAATATCCTATTTTACAAGAAACAACAAGACATACATAGGCTGTCAAAAGTACTGCCCTAATTGCGAAACCACGTTTTCTAATTTTCGCTTTATGAATTGATAAAAAAAAACAAGATAAAAATATAAGTGTTTTCGATCATGTAAATTTATCAAATTTTAAACTGTTCTTAAATTCTGAAATGTACCCATATGATAGTTTAAATCTCAATTTTGATATTAAACAATGGGCTATATCATATGAAATGTATACGCAATTCCAAAAAAAAATTCAACTCTCGACATCACGGGGAACCATGCTACAAACTTATAAAATTCCTTGAGTCGTAGTTGACTGTTCACGCCAGAACGAAGCACTCAAAACCGGAGGCATAGATATTCGTCTAGAATTTGAAACCATCAAGAATATATCCAAAATTACTACAGCCTACTGTTTAATAATGCACGACCGCTTAGTGAAATACAATTCTTTAACCATTGTAGTAAAGTAATCTCCTAATATCAAGAAGAAAAAGAAATATGTTTATTTTGTATGTTCAAGGGTTTCAATTCAAGAAAAGTGAACTTGTTTGCAAAGAAATAATGATAATAAACATTCAAACTGGTCAAATTTTCCATAACATGATCAATTATTCTCATATAATGGAATGGTTTAGTGAAAAAATTTAAAGACGACTGGCATGGCTAACCAATAACATCTACGGACTAAAGTGGGACCAATGTGATTTTAACTGCTTACCCTACGAGAATATTTTCTATTAAATAAAAAATATTGTTAAAGATGATACTGTATTTGTAAAACGGAATGATAAAATGTGTTGGTTAAGAAAATTAATTTCTAATAATATAGAGGAATTTATGTTAGTAGGATGTCAAAATTTAAATAATTCAAAAAAATTAAAAGATAACTATTGTAATTTTTATTGTTTAGATCATTTCTATAATGATAAAAAATGCTCTAAGGAAAATGCATTGTTATTATATAATTGGTTCATAAATAAAACTATTTAAATATTTATAAGGCTTTTATTTTATTCCCAAATTTCATTGAAATTATTGTTAATTTTAAATACTATCATTATGATGTCTTTTTTGTGAATTGGATCATTTCTTCTATTGCCCTTTTTCTCCTGTATTAAAGTAAGGTACATATTTTGTACCGTCCATCCTTTTAAAATGATCACAACATGCACAAGCTAAATAGTCTTCATTAAGTGGAACACCTAATTCATTCTTACATTTAGGGCATTTATATGTTACTGGTATTGGCATAATTGCTTAAATAATAAACGTTATCTAAGCTATCTACTTTTAAACCACCAATTATGTAAAACGAATTGATATGAATACAATGTGGTGAGGGGGGTATGGTTATCAAAACTGTATAATTCCTTAAAAAGACACGTATATTTTAATTATTAATAATAATAAACAACCTTAGAGACCGTTGATTTCAAGCTATAAAAAATGTTTTTATTTATATTTCTACATTTTTTGATGCTATTCTGGGAGAAAAAAAACACCATTGCATATTCATTAATAAATGATTATAAAGCAAAAGTTTCAAATTTAACAAACAGTGTTACCAATATATTGCGTGAATTTCACATCAAAAATGAAGATTTGAACAAATATCATTTGGATTTACAAAACCAATTTAAAAATTATGATTTGATGAATTTTCTCCAATCTAAATGCTTGTTTGGAAAGAGAAGAAACCCTGCAAGATCAAAAGAATAGATATGTTATAAAATTAACATGTTGTAGAAAAAATTTGAGAAAATTAAAAGAAAGAAATTCTAATTAAAGTTGATAAGAGTCCTTACTGAAAAAAATACAATTTTATACTTACCTACCTGAGTCTTGTCTTAACCTTCTAAAAGTTAATTTCTAAGAGCAAAAATGTCATTTTGTTATAAAGATGTTTTTACAATCAAAAAAGAATGTGATGAATGTCATAGAAAAACAGAGGCTCAAATTTTAGTAAAGGACAGTAAAAAGTACAAAAAAGTAGTATTAACATTTTGTCATCCGAAAGCAAAATGGAAAACGGAGGTTAGAGAAATCAAATGGGGAGAAAAATCAGTTAGTGTTTTCACACCTATTATGAATAATAAAAGTCTTAATTTTTCAGTTGGCAATTAACTATGAAGAGGTAAATTTAAAGACTTTTAATAAAATATTTATCCTAGTAAAAATAAATTGTTTCATTTTTTTCGAATTTTTAAACTAAGGTACACATTCCGTTTAAAATTGGTATGAGCAAGTGGTGAAAAATTTAACATTTTTATTCAAATTACATATTAAATAATAAAATTTACCAGAAATTTTTTGTTCTATCTTACTCCACATCCCCTTAGTTGTTGACCAATCAGTCAAATAAGGTATTTGAAAGAGAGCCTCTTGATCATGTACAGTACTGTTACAAGTATTTAAAGGTAAACAATTTCTGCTAATTATATGTAATTACAGGAAAAAAAACACTTGCTAATTACATGTAATACAGGTATTTCCAGGTTAAAACACCTACTAATTACAGGTATTTATAGGTAAAAAATACCTGATAATTACAGATAATTACCGGTAACTACAGATAATCACAGGTAAACACAGGTTCTATCACACCTACCTTCACCTTTAATTATAAGTATTTAAAAAAAATACAGATAATTCCAGTTTTCTACAGGTTACTTCTTCAGCAATAAGGTCTTTTTGGTCAACAACCGTTGGATTTGTGACGTCAGTGACGATCACTTCTTTGACGATTTTATACAAGACCTTCTGAAAAATTTTCAAGAAAAATTTACTTGTAGAAATCTTTGGTCTCTTCGGATGGTATATTCCATCCAAGTGTCACAAAACCTCGTCAGTTTATCTACTATTACGATCAAAGTATTTTGTGGTCCATCTTTGTTGGCACCCAGTCGCCCATGTCGTCCAACACTACAAAATCAGGATCGTGGTTGTAGCGAACGGGTACGTGTTCATCTAAGTCGTACCATCGTTGGACTTCAAAATCCTAATTAAAGTGGAGCTGGGCAACCGAAAATCCTCATTAGTTCACAGCAGTCAACAACCAAAACCCTCAAAAAGTGAATGCGTGGTACGGTACACTTGACGAAAGAGTCCTAGGTTTTTATTTCTTTAACAGTACCCTCACTGGTGAGAGATATTTGGAGTTTCTTCAATCTTCTGCGGTAATAACTTTTTATCTACACCTACAAGAGCACGATATTTTTCAGCATGAACTTTTTTCCAACAAGATGGGGAGCCGCCCCACTCTTCTGCCCCTGTTTATGCTTATTTGGATGGATTTTTCCGAATCGTTGGATAGGCAGAAGAGGGACAATTGATGGGTCAGCCAGATTAGCAGATTTAACCCTCTTGAATATTTCTTGTGGGGATAGCCATAGAAAAATCGAGTGTCTAGCAAAAAAGCTTGTAAAAATAAAAATTGGGTCATTTTTGGCTCAAATTTTAGCTGATGGGCGCCCTTAAAAAGCTGGAGTGGTAAGTTAACAAAATCCAACATGATGGATCCAATATGTTGGTCAAAAATTCAATATGATGTGCGAATTATTGAAAATCAACCGATTTTCACCAAATTTGGTTTATGGAAGTTTTTGGGGTCGCTGATCACAAATCGGATTAGTAAAATTCAAGATGAAGGATGTATTTTTTGAAAATCAACCAATTTGCACCAAATTTGCTATACGGTGGTTTTTGGGATTGCCGAAATCCTCAAGTGCAATATGGCGGATCTAAGATGGTGAACGTATTTTTTGAAAGTCCACCGATTGGCACCAAATTATCAGATTTGCCAAATTAAAAATGGTTGATCCAAGATGGCGGACGACATTTTTGAAAATACACCGATTTGTACAAAATTTTTTATACGAGGGTTTTTTGGGTTGCTGATCATGAAATCAAAGTGCAGATTTTCAAAATTTAAGATGGTGAACCCAATAAAGCGGAAACTCAATAACTTAATTCTCTATATTAGGTCCATAATCTTGGATTTTGAAAATTCGACATAGGATTCGTGATTAGTGGTCCCAAAAACTCCGTATACCAAATTTGGTGCAGATCGGTAAATTTTAAAAAAATACGTCTACCATATTGGATCCGCCATCTTGAATTTTGAAATTTCGACCTCGGATTCGTGATCAACGACTCCAAAAATCACCTTATTCCAAATTTGGTTAATTTTTAAAAATTCAGCCACCATATTGAATTTTTGACCATCATATTGGTCCGCCATGTTGTATTTTGTCAACCTACCACACCAGTTTTTAGGAGCGTCCATCAGCTACAATATAAAGCAAAAAGGGCCTGATTGGTTTCAAATTTTTATTTTTACAAGCTTTTTTTGCTAGGCACTCGATTTAGCTCCAGTCTCCAGTCGCCATATTTGAACCGCAATATTGAACTTCTCAAAGGCGCACTCGGCATTTGAGAGTAGATGCTTTAAGCTTCAAAGTGAACACTTGATTAAATTTTTTGGTTGCTTCTAATTCCGGTCGTAGCTCTGATCCGGTTGACGCGGATTGTCCCAAATATATAATCTTGTCCAACAGACACTGTAAAATAACCTGCAAACCTATTTACCGAATTATTTAAGCTTTTAGTTTTACAGTCATTAAACATTAACGAGCAGAGATAACAATTTACCCCCTTCCGTAACCAAGAGAGCTACAGGAAATCTTTGGGTCAATCTAAAGATTATTTTCCATTGAATGAACATAATTATCATAGCATATTTTTGCTAAATTTTTACAGTGTTCCCGAAGGAGCAAAAATCCTTTTAAGATGAGAATAGCCAGAATTTCTCCAAGCCTAAATAAACAATTGCCTATGCTCTTTGTTAAACCAAGAAGGAAATGTTTTTAACGAGATTTCAGGTCAGATACATACAAAACTTGGTGGAATAATTCTAAAGCGAAATGTACATTCTTCCTATCTTAATAGGAACCTTAAGTCATGGTATTTGGGGTCAAATTTTACTGATGAATCATTATCACAGTCAAAAATTGCACAAGTGTATGCAGGTCAAGAACATACTATTACTAGTAGGGTTGGTTATCACTCGATATAAATTTAAATATACGCAAGTGTCATCCACACCATGCGCTAAGGAGATATCTGAAGTCACTGAATGGATACCAATATTATCATTAATCCATGTTTCCTCAGGCAATTGTAATCCCCTAAAATCAATAAAGGCTTATAAACAAAGGTCTTTGGCTATTTATTGCGGAACAATGGTCATCATAAATTTCCTGTCTGGATTTCGCCGGCTTATACACAGTATAAAAAATATAACGGCAACTTATTAAAGTAATCCTATGGCACAAGTTTCTTTAAATCTTACTTATATTTTAATTTTTAACCTTTTCACTGATCCCGTGTGTATATTTTCTAGACTGGCATCGAAAATATCTACAGATTTAACATCCTACTGACATGTCTTAGAAATTGGATTTTATATAGACCGTTGTTTTCCATGAATGCTCATTACAGCTCCACTGTCGAGACCATTAGGTAGTCGAAACGTATATGGGGATGACCAGAGTTGTGCTTAGGAAATAAACTGTCTATATTTTACTTTTAACGGCCTGGAGGAGAAAAATAGTAACTAAATAAAAAATATGCTTTCGAAAGTCCTACTTGATTTTAACCATAGACATAATATGAAGATAAGATAACGGATCGTATAGAAGCAAGTTGACTCAGGTTCAAAAAAAGAGCATTTTTGATGAATACTACTGACTTTCTAATAACGGAGCTAACGATACCTCAAAACTAACTGCCATTAGAAAGAGAGGGACTATTCATCGAAAACACTCTATCTCTTTCTAAGCGTGAGCCAACCTTCTTCTATAGGATTTATATTAAGTACTATTAATTATTCTTACGTCTATGATTGTAATTAGTTCAAAACTATATTTCAAGTGGGAAACTTATCTAAACTTAAAATTTGTCGGACAACGATTAGTATACTCCTACTCCTCTATTTGTCTGTTGATGTTACTATCACGACCCCTGTGATATATAACAAAATAGTCAAGATTAATTTTACTAGATAAAATGCCGTCCAATAGCCACGACTCCACAATGACCACAATACCATAATCACAAACTTCGAACGCCTATTCTAATTCGCAAAAATTAGTTTTCACAATTTGGAAATAGCAGCTCAATAATTGTCCTATTTTGAAACAAATTGAACAATACAGGTTTTCAAAATAAGGAATATGCAGGTCAGATTCCCTCTGTTCTCTGCGACTTCACAATTTTGCATGATGATTTTTAATTAAATTTCTCTGGACCACTATCATGTCAGCACAATTCAGGAGTTCTGTTCCGAAATTAACCAGTTCTCAATTTGTAGTCCAGAATGCTTTGGATTTAATATTTTAACATTAAGCATACTTACATTACTACAATTCCTATATATCCGACAACATCGTTCAAATTATTAGAGCCTTGCCATAAGCAAAGTGGCTTAATTATTTGGTTAAATGTTATAGAATCAGAGAACTTTAAAATCGATATATCGGCATTTACTCTTCCAATAAAATAAAATAAAAAAAATTTGAGAGTTGCCAAAGAATAAGTACAAAATCTAAAATAATTTGCGGATCATGCGAACAGCAGATTTGGGTCATAAAACATTTTGTATATTCACATATCTTTTTAAAGAGAGTAAAACATAAAAATTATCCATGATGTATGTATAACATAAAATTTTTTAACTAAATAAAGAAACTTGCTCCTTAATATTTTAGATACTTATTGGAGAGTAAGTGGGTTTTAGCTCTCCCCTGAATGGGGAGCATCGAAGGAAAAGCTTTACATCACTGCTTGTCGACTAGCCTTCACTTGTTGATATTTCAATAACATAGAAAATTTGAGCTAAAAAAACTGTATACATTATGTATAATATATTATATAATCAGTTCTGGGATGGCAAATTCGGAGCTGATTTTTATGTTTCACATATGAAGTTAAAAATACTCTATCTCTTTCTAAGCGTGAGCCAATCTTCTTCTATAGGATCCCCAGTCTATATTAAAAACTATTAATTACTCTTATGTCTATTATTTTAATTAACAGTTGTTCAAAACTAGATTTCAAGTAGGAAACTTACCTAGACTTAAAATTTTTCGGACAGGGATTAGTATATCCCCACTCCTCTATTTTTATATTGGTGTTACTATCACGACCCCTGTGATATACATATAACAAAATAGTCAAAATTCATTTTATTATGCCGTCCAAAAGCCAGGACTCCACAATGACTACAATGCCATAATCACAAACTGCAAACGCCAATCCCAATTCGAAAAAACTAGTTTTCATAATTTGGAAGTAGCAGCTCAATAATTGTCCTTTTTTGAAATAGATTGTTATTTAACAAGTCCTCGAAATAAACAGTTGCCCTCTGCCCTCTATGACATGCCAATTTTCCATGAATATGTTTAATTAAATTTCTCTGGGACAATATCATGCCATCACAATTCAGCGGTTTAGAATACTTTGGATTTAATATTCTAACATAAAGCGTACTTACCCTGCAATAATTCCTATATCTCCTACCACATCTTTCAAATCATTCGAGCCTTTCCATAAGCAAAGTGGCTTAATCATTTGGTTAAATGTTATAGAATCAGAGAATTTTAAAATCGATATATCGGCGTCTCCTCTTGAAATTTTGTAGTCTAAAATAAAAAAAAATTTGAGAGTTGCAAAAGAATAAGCACAAAATCTAAAATAATTTGCAGATCATGCGCACCGCAGGTTTAAGTCACACATCTAATTAAAGAGAGTAAAACATAAAAATTATCCAGGTTGTATATACAAGGTGAAATTTTTTACCTAAATAGAGAAACTTGCTTCTTAATATTTTAGATATTTTTTGGAGAGTAAGTGAGTTTTAGCTCTGCCCTAAATTGGGTGCATCGAAGGAAACGCTTTACATCACTGCTTGTCTACTAACCTTCACTTGTTAGTATTTCAATAATATAGAAAATTTTAGCTAAAAAAACTGAGTACAGTATGTATAATATATTATATAATTAGTTCTGGGGTGGCAAATTCGGAGCTGATTTTTATGTTTTACATATGAAGTTAAAAATAAATAATTTGTAACACTTTTGCGATGTTTGTAAATATTTCAATACAGTAAGAGGTTTACTGAACAATATTTATATTTTATCAACATCAAAATTTATAATTTACTACTAATGCACATTGTTATTTATTATAATTTTAAAACAAAATGTACCAATATAACTCAATGCAATTTAAGTTTTTGTCTTGTATACTGTGTTATCTAAATATTTCATTTTATTATTGACTTTTAGATAAATAAAGGTAATTATATATATATATATATATATATATATATATATATATATATATATATATATATATATATATATATATTTTCTTTTTTTTTTTGCGCTTACTAAATAAGAGTTCAGGACATTTATAAGACGAATGGTAGTTGATAACTTTATCAAGTAAGTTTTCATAAAAAAAAAGCTAACATTTAGATTTCGTTGGACTTATGTTTATTAGCATCATATTTACGAATTACTGCTTACCAGGATGCAAGAAGATACTTTCTGGTTTAAGTGTTATTTCCTCTGGAGTAACTGACCATTGTTTAATATTAGCTTTACCAAAAACGCAAAGTATTTCACTTGGTTTGATCGGCTTAGACGCTGTTGTCACGCAATGTGCGGCTAAAAATATAACATTAATTTTTTAATGGAAGCCGCATCTTCTATATAGATTTATGAAACATGTATTGATTTATCTTCTATTAAGAAATAAATTATATATGTTTGGTATATTTGTCAAATATATACCTGATTCTAGAGTGCGTTGTTATTCATGAAATCATTATACTCTCCCTATTTATTGCAATACAAATTTGACCTACTTTCACTCATTCAGTTGCTTTGAAATTTGACACATGTACATAATTTGTGTGTCAATAAACTTGAACATTTCTATTTAAAAAAAAATAAATAAATAAATTCGCGAGTCAAAGAACGCGAACGGACCCTTTCAAGTTAAAACCGACATTCGGGCGTTTTTGTTATGAATTTACGAATTCAAGATGACGATGAATATTAATATTTGATTTGATTCAAAATTGATATCATGGGGTTTTAGAAGTCGTTGAGTATTGTCTGAACCATCTTACCCAATATATTATAGCAGAGTTTCCCAAGCCGTGCCCACAGGGTTTCAAGAGCTTTATAAAGGGTGCTTACGAAAAAAATACAGAACTTTAAATGAAACATCGCAGCAGGCAACAACCTGTAATGCGACGAGTCGCTACACCGTTGGTGATGCGAGTACATTTTCAAACAAGTCGGCAACTTCTACATCGGCGAACCAAGATTTTTTCCGAATGCGCACGAAAGAACGAGAATAACGTCTGCTAATAAAAAACACCCATTCACATATAAGAAAAAGGAGAGTTGAACTGAATCGCACCATGAGCTTAAGAACTTCGAATGGTTTCGAAAAGATAAATGAGTTAATAGTTAATTCATAGTGTGTATATAAATATTAGTAGTGTAAACCAGGTTAGTGATTTTTTCTTGTGTAAATAAATTATAACAAATACTCAAGCTTTACAAATCACACGTGCGCACGTCGAACGTGAAAGTAAATAATTATTGCTCCATAAATGTATGACGAATCGTTAATTAAAAGCAGGTAATTTTATCTAGTCTGACGAAAAGCTAGACAATCAACTGCTTCTTCTATTTTAGTCCCTGATTTGAAACTAATATGGGGTGGTAGTTGTAGTGAGCTACCATCTCTTCAGACTGAACGCAAAAAAGAATAGGTGGATCCTGCCCAACAGCAGTTTAAAGCAATCTCTTCCTCGTAGACACCTTGAAACAAGACATCTGGATCACAAGAATAAACCTGTTGAGTGTTTTAAAAGAAAATTGGCAGATAATAAAAAGTCTACTGTTTCTTCTTTTCGAACAAATTTAAACGAAGATCTGGAGAAGTACATATAGTGATAGAAAATTTGATATGACGAAGTGTATGCTTGGAGAAAAAGCGGAGAATAAAATTGAACTTCTTCCCTTATCAAACAACACAATGTCGCAGAAAATTAATGATTTGGCAAATGATCTGGAAAGTGAACTTTTTAAAAGAATAAAATTGTATTATTTCGTTATTCAGCTTGACCAATGTAGCAAACGCTGCAGTAGTGCTTATCTATGTTAAATATATTTTTAAGAATTCCATTCAAGAAGATATATTATTTGCAAAACCATTGAGAACCTATACAACAGGTGCAGCAATTTATTTATATGATCAATGATTATTTTGAAAAATATGAAATAAATTGGTCTTTTTTTTTGGCTGACGGTGCAAAATCAATGACCTTAAGATTTTCTAGTCTTGTGATGTGGATAAAGAAAATCAACGAGAATATTGGATGGAGTCACTGTTGTATTCATAGACAAGCACTGGTATGTAAGTACATTCCTACAGAGTTATCCAGTACTTTAAGCGACGCTGCAAAAATTATAAATATTATTATAAATCGTGTGCTACAAACTTTCAACTATTCCGTGCACTTTGTGAGGACTTTGGAAGCCTTCACGTTTCTTTACTACTTCATACAGAAGTTAGTGGTAAGGTGTTGATCAACTTGTTTGAGTTGAAGTCTGAAGCTCCAAGCATTTTTTCTTGATCATCAATTTCATTTGACCTCTTGTCTATCTGATATTCTTTGGCTGCAAAAACTTGCATATTTGGTCAACACTTTTTCTAAATTAAATGACTTAAATCTATGTTTACGAGGCCCAAGTATAACCATTTTCAATATTCATGATAGAATAGCAAACATGCTAAAGAAATTCAACTTTTGGATTCAATGTCTGCAAGTGAATGAATACGAATGTTTTGGCACCATTTTATTAGGCAATGAAATTCAACTTAACCAAAATATTATAAGAGATATTATTGAACATTTCACTTCAATTAACGTTCAAGTACTATTTTCTTAATAAACCTATTATATCTGGATCGAACAACGGGACACATAATTCTTTTCAAGGAGATATAGCTTTGAATACTTCTTTGACTTTCTAGAAAAAAAAGCTCGTTGACTAAAGATGATTTTTGACTCAGTGTAAGAAATTCTGTTTTGGCAGAAAAAGCCATTAAAATTTTATTGCCCTTTTGTATGACATATCAATGTGAGAAAGGATTTTCAACATACACTTACCTGATAAGTACCGAAACAGGTTAAATTCAGAACTTGATCTAAAACCCAAACTTTCAGATACCGAACCAAATTTTTAGTATCTTTGTTCCACTAACCAGATACAAATATCCCAATGAGGGTATTTTTCAAGTTCTGGAATATTTTATTCATTTTGTATTAATTCTTTGTCGTAGGTTAAACAATCACTTTAGTTTTAATTACTTTTATCTGTAAATATTTTACGACTATGTTTCAGTTTTTCGTTATGAACTGTTATTCAATATGGAAAATAACTTTTAATAACTTAATTTTAATGGGGGTTAGCCAATATATTTCGATTTTCAGAAGAAAAAGGTTTGGAACTGCTGTGTTATAGTAAGAACAGTGTCGAAATCTGAATTACATAGGGATAATTAAGTAAAAATTTCTATTAAAAAAAATATAAAAATATGTTTGCATTGTGGATGCATAATTTGCAGAATCCACAAAAAATGTATTAAATATTAAATTAGCTCTTAGGCTTCATTGCCTAACTGATTAGATCCGGAAAGGTGCGAAGTTCTACAATGCTTTTGTGAGTCCAAAAGGATTAACGCGCCGCTAAGTGATACTTGTGTTCGCGGAGATTTGCATAAACGCGCTGCCAAGTAACACCTGTGTTCGCGGAGATTTGCGAATCTCAAAAGAAGTTTCTCACTTTTGCACTTTTCGGTTAAAACTTTATTTTCACTGATTCAAAACTTCCCTATATGACGTCAGACTTTTTCTGCCCATTATATAGAGAAATTATTATTTATCAGTAAATTTATAGCTGTTATAGAAAAAAAAATGCTAAAAATGTGTATTTTAAATATTGAGAAGGGTAATAAAACAATAATTTTAATTGTAACTATATTAACAATAGTTTCTACAAAAAAAAATCCATTTGGCAAAGAAAGTAAAAACTACACTGAAAATATTTTATATTTAAGAAAATAATAAAATAGATTGTTGTAGTTTTTTGTGAATTTTTCGTTATATTACGATTCTAATATTTACATGAAATCCAGGTCATTAGTCGTCAACTTTTTGTAGTTAATAGGTTTAGGATTGACGTGATACCACTGTTGTTATATTTGAAATCGCAATACATACAAGTTAAATTAGAGAAAATTTGCCTTTTTATACTTTCTGAGATTTTAGAGAAAATTCAGAAATTGAGAAAAACTAATTGCTTTAATTATCTTGTTAACTTTTTTCTTATTAAGATAATAATCACAAATACGAGGATAGGAAAATTAAATGCTTGATGTTTTATAATATCCTATAAGTTTTCCAAACATTGCTTCAGAATCCTGATGTTAATGTAATAGAAAACTAACGGCATCAATAGAATGGAGTCGCAAGACGAAATGATATTTTCAGTAAAAGTCAACTTATGGTAGTTTTCAAAGAAGAATGGGGGAAAATATCTGTAAAATATTGCGAGAAATGCCAAACAGACTAATAAGGGATATTTTTAAAGACTTAAACTGCTAAGTAATTACTAACTTCGTTGTTGAACCTAAGAAATAATCCTAAAATGTTCGCATTTCTGAGTTTTTCTTGTAAATCTTGCCCAAAATATCGTAAAAACAATTAAGGTTTAGCTTTATCTTTTGGATAGCAGCTTTGCTAAATATCTAACATGCTTCAGATAATAATATTGTATTTCCAAAATATCTCCTCCTTGGTCCGTTGAGTGGTGGGCACTTTCTGACGACATGATTAACACTTTTATCTTCTTCCAGACACATTTGCACATCGGGTCATCCATGATGCCAATCTTACGAAAATGGCGTCGTAGGTGACAATATCCTATTAGTAGTCCCACTATGATTCGAAGTTCTTTCATCTCCAGGGAAAGAAACTCTCTAGTAAGTCGCACCTTGGGTCCACTTATATGTTCCTTGGCATACCTCATTTCAACGGTTCCTTTCCAGGATTTAATAAATTTTCTTTGCAGCATCAGTTTTAATTCCCTTTTACCAATAAAAACTAGAATAGATAGAATTGGTTAGAGTCCGTATGATTCAACATCTTTGCACTCAAACACCAGTGGTGAAGCTATGATACTTGACTTTAGTGCCAACATTGCAGCACTACTGTCTAAGCATAAGTTAATCGTCTTATTCCTGTGGATGTCCTTCTTACAGAAATGGTCGTATTGCGGAATAGCATACCGCTGCATAGTGTCCGGGAGAGTAAAACTCTTTGACTCCTACTAAACATTCCAGCTCTAGCTTTTTCATTCTGTCGAAATCCATTTGTACACCACCAGGATCCATTTCTGGGAAGAGTCTGCATCTCCACTGAATCTTTTTTGCTTGGTAAAAGTATCTTAAAAAAATGATTAGGCACAATATAGTCTTCTTGCTTAGAGAGTGATGGGCATCTCTTTACCATGCTTCCCTAACCACACGAGTAGCTGCCTGGTCCAGATTCAAGATGTCCAAGGCAACTGAGACAATAAACAGCCTTCAAGGCCTCATCCTCTATGTATATGTAGAGAGGACGTAGGTTGATTAGGACTTCCACTGCCCTTGTAGGAGTAGTCTTCATCGCACTCATTATTCTCACACAAGACATTTTGCCTGAACTAACCTGAACTAACCTGAACTTTGTGAAAATGGTGTTTGCACTTTTTTGTACTAGCGGTGTATGTAATCATAGAACAGATCACTATAATGTAAATTCAGTCCATGTGCCTGGCTCATTTACAAGCCTAGAAAGCACATATGAACTTCTTGGATCGAGCTTCAATATGATCATTTCAGCTCAGGCATGAGTTCAAAATTATTTACAGGTATTTCACTGTGTACGTGTATTGAAGGGTCCTTTTGGTCAGTGTAATTCTCTAATTTTATTTTTGTGGCAAAAAGTACCACCTCGACCTTGTTCGGGTTTATTCCGCCCTAGTTCCGCAATTCAGTGAGCCTAGTTTAGATCATTGAACTGATTGTTGACTACTCACTGTGGACAGCTCCAGTTTGACTGAGGTTGAAAATATAACTGTTGCAGATATATATATATATATATATATATATATATATATATATATATATATATATATATATATATATTTAATTTGTTAAAATTTTTCTTAAACCATCTTTCTATATAAATTTATGGTAACTTCTTTGGATTAGGTTTTAAGATTAAAACTACTATTCTGTGCTTGACGTTTCGCTCAACGTAGTGGGTTTTCTCAAAAGTATAATTTAAAATAAAAGCAAAATACAACTAACACACACTTACATGAAAGAATTAACACTCAAATGATGCAATATTAATTTAAAAAATCAATTTATAAAATAATGTGAATTAAAAATCAAAAATTAAATAGTAATAAACTAAACCACCTATTGTAGCCGTTATTGTTTTACGACACACTGTATAGTTGATATTAATAAAATTTATTTATAAATCAGAAAAAACCGAGTAAAAAGGTTTCCAAATAAAAAAATATTAAGTTGATAGTAACTGAAGCAATCGTCAAATATTTCACTAAAAAACATGGCCAAAGTAAATTAAATTAAGGTGCGTATCTCGGATTAATTTTTAATTTTAATTTTTGATTTTTAATTCACATTATTTTATAAATTGATGTTTTTAATTAATATTGTATCGTTTGAGTGTTAATTCTAAGTCATGTAAGTGTGCGTTTGTGACCGTGTTATTTGTATTTTGTTTTTATTTTAGATTATACTTTTGAAAAAGCCCACTACGTTGGGCGAAATGTCAAGCACAGAATAGTAGTTTTAATCTTGAAACCTAATCCAAAGAAGTTACCATAGATTTATATATATATATATATATATATATATATATATATATATATATATATACGTATATAGGATAGAACGATTTAAAGTTTGTATAGGGTGTTCTTTCTATCAGCCGAATAAAAACTACTTTTGTCTTTTTCTTCGCTATTGGCATGTATCTCAAGTTCAGGCACTGGAGGAATAATCTTATCATATGGCTTGTTATAATACTGGAGGGATTTTGTAGTAATATTGGAAATATGTCATCCTTACCTTGCCTTGACTTATAGGGAGCAAAGATTTCCATCGACCATTTTACCATTTCGTACCTGACTATTGTTTTAGATATTTGTAGTCATGATAGGCTAAGGGGAATTGCTGTTATACTTCATATTCACCCTCATATTTATTTGAGCCTGACAAGTACACTTTTAGGAGCTCCGTTAGGGGCTCCTTTTCAGTCGTGGCTTGACCTCCTTCAGGGAGAGCCAGTACTTCAATTCGGGAATCAGCATCTCTAGACAGTATCTTGCAGAGGCGGTATACTGAGAGCATGCTTTCTATCCTGTCGCAGTATCTACGGATAGCGAACTTTCCCGTCCTACAGGAAAATATGATGATTTACAACATAACTTTCGCTAGTCTTAAGAGATATCCTCAGGTCTCTGGTATTGGGTCCTAGCAGAGAAAAATACCCCATTTGTTGTTGATTCATAATATAAGTTCCAAGGTTATCACAGCAGGTGCAGTACGCGAGTGTTCATCTATACACATTTTTAAATATTTTAAATAATTATTAAACACAGGTTTAACGTCTTAAAAATTTAATGGACTTGTTACAATATCAAGCTCAAACGTGGAACAGAAGGGCAAATCTTTTTCGTAGCAATAAATATAAGAACTTAATATATCTACAAGAATTTAAATATTTATCTTTATTAAATTTGAAATATAAAAAATGAACGATATTACATTTATATCAGTTTTTCGGTTGTTTATTGCGACCACGCTTTGTAATATTTTTTTAAAAAGTATCTTTTGTGTGGCACTTATATTTAAAATTTGACTTTCAGAAATTTTTTATGGCTTCAGGCCTTGTTTATTTAAAAGCATCACTGATTTTCTTTATTAAGAAATAAGTCGAAAAACTAAATTAGAAAAAACTATTTTTTTTATTTTCCAGATAAAATTCTCACTTTATATCATAAAATTGCCCACCCAATACCACATAAGTACAAGCTTTTATTTCAGTAAAGATATACCCATATAAACCGTAAATATGTAAATTAAGATAAAAACATAAACTTGGAGTTCTGTTCTGTGAGCACATTTTTTGACATTCTCTTTCTTCGTCGCTTTCAGGACGGTGATATACTTATATGACGTTTCGATATTACTAAAAATGTCGCAAAGATAAAGGAATCCAATATTCTTTTTCCCTTAATTCTTATACAATTCCAATCTTAGGTTAAAATTATTGACATTTCCTTTGTAAATGAGTGACGCAACTCACCAAGCGCTGAAAATAATTTCCTACAAATATTTAAAAAAACTCCTATGATATTTGAGAGGAATTTTACACATTTTTTAAATTTTAACTTTTTATAATTTTCATCAAATTGGAGTTGCCAGGAATGTCATCATTCAGGAAAAGTTTCGTGTCCTTTACTTGTTATTATTATTTCCAATATTTGATGGTATAACCTAATAGTACTTTATATAATGGATATACCTGTAACAACGTGTCTATCCGATATCAATGATCCACTGCAAATGTACTTAATGCCAGAAGTTCCGAATTGTTTGAACACTGCAACTAGCCATGGAAATGCCCCTTTTGGAACCTCTTCTCCTAAGTAAATCAACGAACTAGTTGTATCAGGTCGTCCACAGATATCATCGAAAGGAGTATGTCGTGATGAAATTCTAAAAAAAAATAAATAATGCTCATAATTTTCGTAATATCACCAGTGTAAATAAACAAAATCCCTATTTAATCGGACAAATGGAGTAATTTTCATTGTAAAAAGTCTAATACATCTAACTTTTAATTTACTAAAAAAAAATTCTCAATGATATTTATTGACATAAGAAATTAAAAATGAGACTCATCTGGAGTTTCATATTCATATAAATATATATAAGGCGCAGCATTGGTAGTATGTTTGCGTTTCGCCAGTCAGGTAAATTGTGATTTTTGTGAAGTGAAAATGATCAAAAATTGTTGTGTTTGCTAGAAAGTTAGCTTATCATTGAAATATTTTGGTTTTTTAATTTGAATGTGTATCTATACTATTTGCTGCGGTACTAAGCACGTGGCAAAGAGGGTAATAAAAAATTTGAACGTGACCAGCTAAAGGCTACTATAGCTAGCGACAATTGATTCAAAAACTAATGACAACTTTAAAAAGTTAATTCTGGAGAGCGTAATTGAATCCCTATGGGTTATTTTACAAACCACTATCATGCAGATTCGTGAAAAGAAAATATCACTATTTCTCCCCGATCCCCATACAACTTGAACTCGTTGTTCTCAAGTATAGGCTCAGGGCTGAATTTACAGTATGGCATATTAACTCTACCTACAACAGTTTGAATTCCTTTGCCCACCTTAGATGGATGACCTTCACGGGTAAATTGAATCTCTCCTTGTATACCGATGTAGCAAATGCTTGGCATCCTCCAGTTATGTGCTGAATTGTCTCTAATGTTCGACATCCATATCGGCATTGGTCATTTTGATTCATTCAGATAGTTTTTCGTTGAGACCTGCTCTTCGCTGGCTATTAGTATTATCTCATTGACTAACGACTTTGGTACTCTCTCCAGGGGAACATTCATTCATCCCAGATACACTCAGATATCAAAAGGATGGGAATTTTTCATGTTATCGAGCCTTAGGTGATATTATGGTCCTCTGCATTTCCCATAAGCTTTCGGACAGTTCTAGTGGTCCTAAGCAACCTTTGGCACAGCCTTATACAAGTGTTAGCTATGGAAATTAAGGCGAAGACTCTCCGGTACTACGCCAGTTGCTAACAGAATCATGTGGATTGTATAGACGCTATTCATTCCCCACTATCTGCGCATTTGTACCTCCAGGTCTCTGCATTTGGCGATCTCATTATGCTTGTCTCTTAGATTGTTGTTGTTAGGGATAGTACCTTCTATTATTGTTGCTCGCTTGTATGTTTTATCTACTAAAATGAGATCTGGTCTGTTATGTGGCACTATATGATCCGTAAGCAGAATTCGGTCCTGGTACAACTTGAACTCGTTGTTCTCTAGTATAGGCACCTAGCTGTATTCATAATAAAGTAAGGCACTTTTTTCAGCTATAATGGTTTGAATTTTTTTGCCAACTCATGACAGATGTTCTTGGCCGCTGAATTCCTTGTCCTGTCAACAATTTCACCACAATTCGTAACTCTGCTCTCCCTAAGGAGACAAGCTCCTTAGTAAGCTGGACGCTAATAAGTCTAGTTATATGTTCCTTGGACACCTCGTTCCAAGATTAAATAAATTTGCATTCCTTGATAGTGGTTTAACAGTTACATTGTTAAGGACAGCATATGTTAGACTCTGAGTTAACATTGCCCTGATCCGTGCCACTGCCTCGTCGTTATAGAACATAGCTTATCGAATCTGGAAATTGTTGTCATACGTCCCGTCGATAGCGATAAAGGTACCTAAGGCGATCGACCATTCGACAGCGCGTTTTCGACTCTCGTGACTAGTCGATATAGCGCAGTGTCTGTGGATTTTTCCGCCTGATAGACAAATTGTAAAGGATATAGGGACACTGCACCATAACTCCTGCCTTGATGTGTCGATCCACCAACATTTCCAGTGTCTTTAATAAGAAATTGGTCAGGCTGATAGTGTGGAAAGACTGAGGGTTTGTGTGGTCTGTCCTTCCTACTTTAGAAATAAAAACTACTTTTGCTTCCCTCCACGCCATCGGTACTTTAAGCTCAAACATGAGCGGAATAATTTTACCAGGTTGTAATAAAGCTGGAAATATACCATCCTTACAAGGTGACTTGAAGGGGGCAAAGTTTTCCATTCACTGTTTCACCTTTTCATCTGTCACTATTGTTTTAACTAACTTATAGTCATGATATACTAAGGGAAGTCTTCGTTCTTTAGATTCGCCCACATATTGATTTGAGTCTGGAAAGCGCACTCTTAATAACTCTCCTAGAGTACTCTCTTCTGCAGTGTTTTACCCTCTTTCAGAAAAAAACTAGTGCTCCAATCCGGGCACCAGGATCTCTAAATAGTGGATATTGTCTGAGTCAAGTTCTATTGACTCTTCTTCTTTCCGACTTATTTCGCTGATTTCAATAATATGCTATTTTATGTTAACTGCTCCATTCTCTAACTCAATGAGTTTTGCCTGGTTGGATAAAGACCTGCAGTTGTAGGTAGCTATTGTAGGTTGTTGTTCTATTTGGCTAGCGGTTTAGACTCCGCAGATTCTTAGCACCATCTGCTCTTCCAGAGGATTCCCGAGAACTACCCGTCCCGGGGTCAATTGGGACTATAGAGAATGAGGGCCGTTGCTTATTTTCCTATATGTATTGCTTTCAGGGTGGTGAGGTGTACCTTACTACGCTGTCCTAGTTTAGATTCGTAAGGGACAAGTGTTGTCGTTCAATTGCTTGTGTCACTTATTCTTAGAGTGTGTGTTCAGCAGCATAGTAGACGCTGTTTGTAACCACCCACTTTTGGTCAAACGCTGGAGTGGACTTTCTAAGCTATATATATATATATATATATATATATATATATATATATATATATATATATATATATATATTTAGCGTTTTGTGTTGGGCGCTAAACTTATAATTTTTAGTATGCGTGTAAGTGTGAAATAACAACGCGTTTTAAATGGTTTAACAATGTTTATTATGTTGTTGCTTGCACTGAAAACGGAAATCACTGTAAACGGAGTATGACTAGTAGAGAACAGGGATGGAACAGAGCAAAATAGTATAGAGCAGAATAGAATTGAATAGTATAGAGCAGAATAGAATTGAATAGAATAGAAGTTGAATAGTATAGAGCAGAATAGAATTGAATAGAATTAGGAGTTGAATAGAATAGAATAGTATAGAGCAGAATAGAATTGAATAGAGAATAGGAGTTGAATAGAATAGACCTCTAACTTGGAAGTTGAGGGTATTTAAACGGATCTGCCCATAATTTACTAGTATCGTACGATGTTGTCACGTTATCCAACTTTTCAGCGGTCTATTAGTTGTGATTCAGAAATTTGTAAATAATTCCGCCTAAATGGCAACACCGTACACATTTTGTTGCAAACAGTTGGAAATCCCGAGTACACATCTGTTTGCAAGTAGTTGGAAATCCCGAGCCATCAATGACCGTAAAAGGGCCCGATTGGTTTATTGGTACAATTCTTACATTGTGCGAAAAAGTATAGGTTATTTTAGCAAAGTAAGAAATATCACGTTTTCAGTGCAGCGTAGTCAAATGAACTATAAAGAATATTGAATCTATACAACAGGATAACAAAATATAACAAATAGTAAAATGAAAAGGTATAGAAAATATCTTTGACAAAAGAGTATGAGGGGCCTAGAGCCGCCACATCACACTCGCCTAGAGCCGCCACATCACCCCCCTGCCAGTGAGTTAGCTCACGAGAATCGTGCTTGATAACGTTCCGGGAAATGGACTCGTCGGCCGGATCTGGTTCTTCGCTCTGTGCTTGGTTGACTTTGACAAGGCTGTTCCGCAGCTGGTGGTGTACCCTGAACATGTGGTTCCCTGAACGGCGGATCGTCGTTAGCAGGCATTGGACTTCCTGCTGGTGATGTGTTGCCTTTAATTGTAGACTCTCCAGCTTGTACACTTGGTCGTGCGGGATGTGTTGTTGGCTGGTCGAGTGGAAGAGGATGGTATATTACGTAATCCGGCTGCATATTCTGTGTCAATGGCATGTCCATGTCTTCCGCGAGGATGTATGCAGGCTTCAGGCGATCAATGGATATGTTGATTTCACGGCCTCGGATGTTAACTAGGAAAGTTCTGTCCCTTCGGCTAAGCACAGGATAAGGGCCATCGTAATGTTGCTGAAGGGGTTTCTTGACGGCATCGTGGCGGACGAAGACATGCGTGGCAGAGGATAGGTCTTTGAAAATGAAAGGCTTCCTATCAGTGTGGTGGGTGCCATGAACTGGACGAAGTTCATTAAACTGCTGACGTAGCTCCTTGAGAAAAGTTGAGGATCCATCATCACGTTGATCTGGGGATGGGTGTGCCATGAATTCTCCTGGGAGTCTTAGCGTTTGCCCATAAACCATCTCTGCTGCTGTGGCTTTTAAATCTTCCTTCCATGCGAGTCGGATGCCAAGGAGAACTGTGGAGAGACTCGATGTCCAGCTGGATTGGTGACAACTCAGTGCTGCCTTTAGCTGCCTATGTAAGCGTTCCACCATGCCGTTAGCTGCTGGATGATATGGAGTTGTGCGTATGTGAGTCATACCAATCAAGCGGCTTAATTGCTTGAAAAGGTGAGACTCAAATTGTCGGCCCTGATCAGTGGTGATTCGTAATGGTACGCCAAATCGGGAAATCCAGTTGTCATAAAAAGCTTTGGCGACGGTGGTTGCTTCCTGATCTTTGAGCGGAACGGCTTCAGGCAACGGGAGAATCTGTCTACCATTGTAAGGCAGTATCTGTAACCATCAGACAAAGGCATTATTATTATGTCCATGTGGACGTGTTCGAACCTGGCGGAAGGCGGGGCGAATGAGCCAATTGGTGCTGACACATGACGCGTGACCTTGGATCGCTGACAGTCGATGCAGGATTGAGTCCATCTCCTACAATCGGCCTTGATGGATGGCCAAACATAGCGTTGTGTCATGAGCTTAACTGTTGCCTTGATTCCAGGATGGCTTAGTCGATGGGTGCTGTCAAAGGCTGTTTTCCGGAATGGCTTGGTTAGGAATGGGCGGGCACTAGAGGTAGAAAGGTCACACCATACCATACAGTTGGTCCCAGGGTGGTGAACTTGTCTGAGTTGCATTGATGTCCCTTCGCGTTGCAGTTTTGCCAGCTCTTCATCGTTGGTTTGTGATGCTGCTAGTTCCTCGTAGTTAATCGTGACTTGAAGTTCCTCAATGCGTGATAATGCGTCAGCGACTACGTTGTCACAGCCAGCTACATGACGGATATCGGTAGAAAATTGACCAATGAAATCCAAATAGCGGAACTGTCGAGGTGAGATCTGCGAAGTTTTCTGACGGAAAGCATAAATTAAAGGTTTATGATCAGTAAATATGGTAAAATGCCTTGCCTCAAGCATGTGCCTAAAATGTTTAATGGACAAAAATATAGCTAGAAGTTCCCTGTCGTAAGCGCCATATTTGCGTTCGGTTGAGTTGAGCTTTTTGGAAAAGAACTCCAGTGGCTGCCATTGTCCATCGATCCATTACTGAAGAGCTGCTCCAACAGCAAAATCTGAAGCGTCGCAGAAAATGGCAAGTGGTGCGTCGATTTTGGGATGGGCAAGAAGCGTTGCCTGTGACAGGGCTTCCTTGGAGGCTTCGAAAGCTGTTTCAGCTTCCTGTGTCCAATTAATTGGCGTCTTTCCTTTAATGTTTCCCTGGAGAAGACTGTTAAGTGGGGCCTGAATGATTGCAGAACTGGACATAAACCTCCTGTAAAAATTAAGCATACCCAAGAATCTTCTCAACTGTTTGGCTATACTTGGCTTAGGATACGCTCTAATGGTTTCCATTTTCTCTGCAAGGGGACGTGAACCGGCGCTGGATACCAGGTAACCTAAAAACTTAACTTCAGGCAAACCAAATTTGCACTTACTTGGATTGACTACAACTCCATAGTCTTTCAGACGTGTGAAGAGTATTTCTAAGTGCTTCAGATGTTCTTCCAGTGATGTAGAAGCTATGAGGATGTCATCGATGTAAGCGAAACAGAAATCCAACCCTCGGGTAACCTCATCAATAAAACGCTGGAACGTCTGGGCTGCGTTCCGGAGGCCAAAGGTCATAAAAGGAAACTCGAAAAGTCCAAAGGATGTGGAAATGGCGGTTTTTTGAATATCTTCTTCGGCAACAGGAATCTGGTTAAAAGCACGTACAAGGTCAATGGTAGAAAAAATGGTTTTTCCGTATAGCATCTGCGAGAAATCTTGTATGTGACGTACTCCATACTGATCTGGACACGTGCGGCTATTCAGCGCGCGGTAATCACCACACGGTCTCCATCCATCGCCATCTTTCGGGACTAAATGTAGAGGAGAAGCCCAAGGACTTTTAGATGGACGAGCAAGTCCTAAATGAAGCATGGCTTCAAATTCTTGCTTCGCGATCTTTAGTTTATCAGGTGCAAGTCGCCTTGGTTTTTGTGCTACTGGTGGTCCAGGCGTGGTAATGATATGATGTCTGGTTTGATGTTTTACTCCTTTGAAAACCCCGGATGGGCGGGTGATTTCTGGATACTTCTGGAGAAGGGTGTGGAACGGTGAATTTCCAGAGATAGTCCGAATGCTAGGTAAGTCACACTCAGTTACCTCGCCTCGGAAGGTAAGCTGAGTAGCTGGGTCCAGAAGTAAGCTATTCTGCAAGTCTGGCAGTAAACCATAGTGGGCTAAGAAATCAGCTCCCAAAATAGGCTTTGAAATATCAGCCACAACGAATCGCCATGAAAAGTCTCGCCGTAAACCTAGGTTCAAGATGCGGGTAATCGTTCCATATGTCTCAATGGGTGTTCCATTAGCAGCCATAAGGTCGTAAGTGGATTTCACATGTGGTCCTTGCACTCTAGATCGTGGAAACACACTAATGTCGGCTCCAGTGTCGATGAGGAAGTGAACTTTTGCAATTCTATCCCAAATGAAAAGGCGGCGAGATCTCGTTGGGCAGGCGTTATTTGCCGCATTTATCGACTGCCCTGATCGTTTTCCGACCGCCAATTGCACGGCTTGGTGCATTTCTGAGCGGCTCCCTGGAACTTCTTATGGTACCAGCATATTTCAGGAGGGCGAGGTTCGCCTGAATGAGAGCGAGATCGTCTATGTGTGTGCGAATGCGATCGTGAAGGACGGTCGTGTCGCTCCAGTGCTTGTTTTGCCGTGAAATTTTGTTTGATGTTGCTTAATTCTGCTCTAAAATCGGACATCTGTAATATTAAGTTATGAAGTAATGTTTTGAGCTGGTTTTCTCTGGAATCGGCCTCAGGCGTTGAAGCTGCTACAACTGTTATTGCCGGTCGAGGTGGAGGTAAGGTTGCGTAAATATTATCGGCTAATTGACATGAATTCTGCATCTTGTACAAAAAGAACGAAATATTTCGATAAGAGCAACAGATGTTACACAAAGTTTTTAATAAAGTTTTCTCGGCGTTATTGGTTTAATGTCACTTGCCACGTGCCACGAAAGTTAGAAATTGAAATAAAAATGTCACTAAATATTCGAGAGTACTTACGTCGTGATGTAACTGCGGAGTCTTCTAAGAATACCTTTTTTATTTTTGCACTAACACTTACACTTTCAGATCACGTCGGGGTCACCAATTTTTAGCGTTTTGTGTTGGGCGCTAAACTTATAATTTTTAGTATGCGTGTAAGTGTGAAATAACAACGCGTTTTAAATGGTTTAACAATGTTTATTATGTTGTTGCTTGCACTGAAAACGGAAATCACTGTAAACGGAGTATGACTAGTAGAGAACAGGAATGGAACAGAGCAGAATAGTATAGAGCAGAATAGAATTGAATAGAATAGAAGTTGAATAATATAGAGCAGAATAGAATTGAATAGAACTAGGAGTTGAATAGAATAGAATAGTATAGAGCAGAATAGAATTGAATAGAGAATAGGAGTTGAATAGAATAGACCTCTAACTTGGAAGTTGAGGGTATTTAAACGGATCTGCCTATAATTTACTAGTATCGTACGATGTTGTCACGTTATCCAACTTTTCAGCGGTCTATTAGTTGTGATTCAGAAATTTGTAAATAATTTCGCCTAAATGGCAACACCGTACACATTTTGTTGCAAACAGTTGGAAATCCCGAGTACACATCTGTTTGCAAGTAGTTGGAAATCCCGAGCCATCAATGACCGTAAAAGGGCCCGATTGGTTTATTGGTACAATTCTTACATTGTGCGAAAAAGTATAGGTTATTTTAGCAAAGTAAGAAATATCACGTTTTCAGTGCAGCGTAGTCAAATGAACTATAAAGAATATTGAATCTATACAACAGGATAACAAAATATAACAAATAGTAAAATGAAAAGGTATAGAAAATATCTTTGACAAAAGAGTATGAGGGGCCTACAGCCGCCACATATATATATATATATATATATATATATATATATATATATATATATATATATATATATATATGAAATAAAATGCGGACAGTAAATGCAATGCAAATTTCATCCATCATATCTTTTCCGTGTTAGAGGTTACACAGTTTGAATAAATTGCTACAGAACACAATTTATCCTATTCCACCACCATCGAGATGATGGCCTACCTGTACCACCATATCGAGAAAAAGTCAAAACTTACCCTCCCCGCCACAGTGATACGGCAGAGGCACATGTTTCGTCTCTACTAGACTCATCAGGGTACCGACATGCACCTATTTGTGCAAAGGACAGATCAAAAATAAGTATACAATACTGAACGCGGCTTCGCCTGCCTCTCACCGGCTGGCGTATATATATATATATATATATATATATATATATATATATATATATATATATATATATATATATATATATATATATTATGTGACGTTGAAGTCTCAAGACTACGTAATTTAAGGATCCTGAAGAAGTCGCAAATGCAGTATCGTCAGCAAACACAAATAAGTAGTTATTAGTCGGAATGTCCGCTGTATACAAATTAAATAGAGGGAGTGACAAGGCTGATCCCTGTGACACTCCAGCTCTGACGTGTTTTATTTCCGACATAGCGTCATCTGACGAATGTTCTTCCTTCAAGAAAACTTGAGACTAGTCTGACTATGTAACTTGGAGTTCCCAGTCTTAGCATTTTTACAATTAGTCCGTTGTGCCATACCTTATTAAAAGCTTTACTTATGTCAAGGAAGATTACATCCGTATGAAATCTTTTATTGAAACCTTGGGTTATCATCGACGCCAGACTGGTGGTCTGCTGGACGCTGCTACGACTGCTCCTGAAGCCAAACTGCTCTGGAGGCAGGATATCCCTCTCTGTTATAAAATCAGTTATTCGGTTTAGGATTACATGTTCAATTATTTTCCCCAAATTAGAAAGCAGACTAATAGGTCTGCAACTGTCTATATTAGTAGCCCTTTCGCCTTTCTTTCTGATGAAAATTAGCTTAGCCCCCTTCCAATCTGAGGAAAAATGTCCTGATTGTATAACCGCATTGGTTATATTAGTGATAGCCGAGAGGGTTCTGTCCGAAGCGTGTCTCAAGACCCGGAGTTTTTCTAAAAATCAACCCCAATACAATTCCTTTGACTTCGTCAAGGCCAATGATAGGTATGCCAAGGTCAATAAACTGGACTGATCTAAAAATTGGTATCGTTCGATCAATACGCTACTTTTTTGTACGATCCATAGTGGGATTTGGACCAAAATGGTTCAAAGAGTTTATCTGCAAACCCACTGGATTTGTCTTGAGGGTCTATCAGTGTGACACCTCCGTTAATGATATACGGAAGCTGTGAGTCATTCTGAAAAGACTACCATCTTAGGCTTGCAAAGTTTCTAATTTGGATTACCAGCATCGATTGTACAAATCGACGAGCTTCCTGCTTACCTGCTGAGATGCTTGGTTTACCAATCTCTTGAATGCAGGATCACCAGTCCTGTAGGCTTTATTTTTTAGCCTGTTCTTCTCCCGGATACAGTCTCTTAGATCTGGTGGAAGTTCCCCGTATTTTGAATATCTAAATATCTTCGTAACAAAGGTTCTGGTAAGGGCATCAGTGATCTTGCTGTACAGAATCCTCCAGGGGTCCAACATCCGGAACTTGGCCCAATTGTAATGTTTTTAAATTGACGGCGTTCTGTTTTATTATGGGATCACCATACTCAATGACTACCTGACAATGATCCGATGTCATTTCATGGTAGACCTAGTGCCTAGAAGTCTGTCAGTATTCCTCGCCATGAAGATGTCCAATTTTTCAGGTAAGCCATACGGACCCAGATGAGTTGGTTCATCTGGAGCTATAACTGGTCCAGAGCAGCGTTTTCAAATATTAAGCCTTTTACATTGGTGATTCTGCAACCCCAAATGCGGTGTTTTGCATTTAAATCGCCTCCGAACTAGAATGAATTCACCTGTTTTAAAAACATTTTCTAAGTTCTGACGTATTATGGCCGCTGCAGGGCTGGAGTAAATTAAATCTAGAATTAAGGGTCTATTTTTCATCCTTATCCTGATAAATGTCCCTTCCAGAACATTATCAAGGTTTGGAACTGAGTAAGCAGCAATATGTGCCTCTGCCGTATCACTTTAATAAGTCGGTCAATCCTAAAAACATTGTAATTTTGGCACATGAATCGTTGCCCCTTTAACTAGGTTTCCTGTATTAAAAGGGCATCGATTCCATGTTTCTCGACGAAATAGATAATTTCCAATTTTTTGTTAGATATTCCATTCGTATTGAAGATGGCAATCTTCAGATAGGAGGGATTAATCATACCGTGTTCATCTAATGAACACCAGCAGACACGTGTGATATAAATGTCTGCATGCACATTTGCATCTAGTTCGAGAGGGAAGTGAATACCTCCATCAAGGTTTGCATTCTGCGTTAAATCCTGCATCTGAGCAGTAAGTGATGACTGGCTAGGAATTTCAAGATTCCTGTTATTCTGTGAACCCCATACAAATGTTGGCGGAGCTGGGATGTTTGAATTCACCCCTGTATTTGTGATAATTGAGGGCCTATTGGCCGCTTTTAATTATCCTGGGTGCCTTGAGCATAGAATTTGAAGGGTGTTCACCTCCGCAGTTAGCACACCTGGGTTTTTGACCCAAGTATAGGTTAAATGGGCCTTGGTGCATTTGAGGCACCTAGGTTCGTCAGTGCACTTAGACTGCGTATGACCAAAAAGTTGGTACCGATGACACTGTGTGTTATGGCTTTTAGCCACAAGAACCAATGGCATCGGTGACTTATCCTTATGATAACACCTTGTTACACTTTGTGGTGTAAAGCCTAACACCTCAAGATCAGACTTAATTTTTGCTGTTTCCCAGTGGTCTAGTATGCCCCTGATCACCACCTGTAGCAGTTTATCGGCGGGAAAGCTAAAGGTATGAAAAGGTTTATTTCAAAAAATTTAATTATTTTTTGGTAGTCATTTGATATTGGGGGTATAGCTTTATGCCTTCGAATACATTTTGAGCACGTCCGAAGTCCATGTTATTGTTTTTCGTGATGTTAGTTACATCGCTATAGATTGATTTCTTCCTCAACACTATCGGAGGTATCCTCACCTTGTTAACCTGGACCTCAGACGTACTTTTTTGTGATACGGCATATTTAAGCACATTATCATTATCATTTAAGCACATTATCATTAACATTGGACTGTGTTAGTAGTGTTAGTTGTTTGTTTAGTGGAGTTATATCATCTATGGTTCGCTGGCAGTGGCGGAAATTCGGATTGTGAATCTTTTTCTACAGGTTTATTACGTCTACTACGCTTTTTACGTGACACTGACAAAAAATTGTCATTTTCTGACTTCGAATTACCCTCACTGGTCCTCGAACGGTCAGAGATTGGATTAGCTTGAGCATTAGCTATGGGTTTACAAGCGGAAGCATTTGCATTAGAGTAAAAAATTGTCTCACACTCATACCTGTTTATCCTTGCCATAAGCTGTTCATTGAGGGATGTTAAGGATTGGAGCTGGCTGCTGAGGTTTGAGATCTGTTGTAATAGTTCGTCAAGCTGTTTCTTCTGCTCCTGTAGACTTGTTCTTAGGGCTTCGTTTTCTTGGAATGACTGTTGCAGTTGGGATTCTAATCGTTTCTTTTCGTCTTTGACTTCCAGGAAATGTTGGTACGTGGTGTTGTCGAAACTTAAAGAATCACCCTATAAATATATGTTTGATAAGATGTGGCGCCACCCGAAAAGCGTTAGTTTAAACTATTATTTTGAATAGTTATTGTTAAAAAGTAAATAAATAAAAAATCACAACTGGATGAGTGTTTAACTTTACCAATATTAAAATAAATTAATCTCATTGTTAGTTCGAGCTAGCTGGCGCCCAAGAACAAGAAATTAAAGGAAAATCGTAGATAGTGGGGATCTTCAGCGACGGAGAGGAGCACAGCTGTCCTGTATCGTCCCGCTCTATGCCGGAACGATGGGGAAACATACCCAAAAACTTTTGAAATTTTTGACAACTCACTGACAAGTTAAGGAACACCGACAGTGACAGCGATATATATATATATATATATATATATATATATATATATATATATATATATATATATATATATATATATATATGTTTATATATAGTGAGAGCGCTCAGTAACTTTCAAAAATTTCCAGAGAACGGAACCGGTGGTAACTTAGCTACTCGTAGAGTGACCCATGCTGCTAAGATCTCGAAATAACGTGGGTGAAGCTAAGAAAGCCCACGCCGGCCGCGTTTGCCCAAAAGTGGGCGGTTGCAAACAGCATCTGTCCTGAAAATGTGCTGTTGGACATACACTCCAAGAATAAGTGGCAAAAGCAATAGAACGAGAACATTTGCCCCTTATCAACCCAACCTGAGGTAGCGTGGTAAGGTACACTTCACAACCCCGAAAACAATACATATAGGATAATAAGCAACGACCCTTTTTCTCCATAGGCCCAATTGGCCCCGAGACCTGTACTTTTTGGGAACCCACTGGAAGGGCATAGGGTGCTAAGAACCTGCGGAGTCTAAACCACTACCCATATAGAACAACAACCTACAATAGCCACCTAAAACTGCAGGTCTTTATCAAACCCAGCAAATCTCATTGAGTTATAAAATTGAGCAGTTTACACAAAATGGCATATTATTGAAATCAGCGGATTAAGTCAGAAAGAAGAAGAGTCAATAGAACTTGACTCAGGCAATATCCACCATTTAGAGATCCTGGTGCCCGGATTGAAGCACTGGTTCTTTCTGAAAGAGCAAACTACTACAAAAGAATAGAGTTACTAGGAGAGTTACTAAGAGTGCACTTTCCAGGCTGAAATAAATATAATGGCGAATCTAAAGAACGAAGATTCCCCTTAGTATATCATGACTATAAGTTAGTTAAAACAATAGTGACAGATGAAAAGGTGAAACAGTGAATGGAAAACTTTGCAACGATAGTGACTGAAAACTTTGCACCCTTCAAGTCACCTGGTAAGGATGGTATATTTCCAACTTTACAACAAAATTTCTTCTATATTATAATATACCACCTGGTGAAATTATTCCGCTCATGTTTGAGCTTAGAGTACATACCGATGGCGTGGAGGGAAACAAAAGAAGTGTTTATCTCTAAGGTAGAAAGAACAGATCACACAACTCCTGTCTTACCGCCCTATCGGCCTAACCAATTTCTTATTAAAGACCCTGGAAATGTTGGTGAATCAACACATCAAGGAAGAAGTAACGGTGCAGGGTCCCTTATATCCTTTACAATTTGTCTATCAGACAGGAAGATCCACAGACACGGCACTATATCGATTCGACACGAGAGTCGAAAACGCGCTGTCTAATGGTCGATCGCCTTAGCTACCTTTATCGCTATCTTCAACGAGGTTCTGATAGTCGTTTGGATTAGGGCCATATTACCTCAGGGTTTAATATATGCTAAGCTTAACAACGTAGCTGTTAAACTCCTATTAAGGAGGGGCTGTCCACAAAGAGGAGTTTTATCACCTTTGTTGTCTAGCCTTGTAGTGGCCTGCTGTTTGAATTGAAGGACGCTGGTAAGGCTCTTCAATACAAGGCAACAGTTAAATTCTTGGGAGTAATTCTGGAGTCACGACTAAGCTGGAATGGTCATATTGAGTCTTGAACTAAGAACGCCATATGTGATTTCTGGGCTTATTAACGAGCCTTTGGATGCACATCGGGGCTTACACTGAGAGTGCTATTTTAGATATGCACTATGGTGATCCGCCCTATGATAACAAAAGCGGTTATTGTATGATTGTCTAGTAACGCAAAGCGCAAACACCGTCTTTAACTTGACAAAGTTCAAAAAGTGGCTTGTCTGGGAATATTGAGTCCAGTGAGGGCTGCCTCCACCAGGGTTCTAGAAGCCCTGATGAACCTGCCTCCTTTCCACATATACATAGAGAATGGAGGCTGTAAAGATTGTTAATTGTCTCAGTTGGCTAGGGTATATCTGAACTGAAACGGGCGACTACTCAGGTGTCTGGGAAAGCATGGTGGGGAGGTGTCCATAACTTCCAATGCAGACAGATTGCATGGCACCGCTTTTAAAACCAAACCACTCTCTGAAGATATTTCAGCCAAGTAGAGAGGATTAGGAGGGAGAGCAATATCTTCCGAGGAATGGATTCTGGTGGCATACAGGTGGATCTCGACAAGAAGAAAGAGTTAGAGCACAATCAAACTGGTGTGAATCCCGGGTTACCCAGGCATATGCAGGAATGAGAAAGCGGACCGTCTGGCAAAGATGGGGTCCAACCTATCCTACCTGTTCCAATTGCCGTTGGTAAAATGGAATTAAAATTGTTGCTGGAAAGCACATTTATTTAATCCTTGAGATGAAGTCCTGGAACAAGGTGTGCAAAAGAACATATAACTAGACCTAACGCACGGCTTACTAGGGAGCGTGTCTCCTTAGGAAGGAAACAGCTGCGAATTGTGGTGGGATTGTTGACAGGACATTGTCACCTGAGGGGCTATCTTTCTAAGATCGTTGTCGTTGACGACTCGACGTTCAGATAGTATCTGAAGAGGATGCAACTGTTGATCATGTCCTCAGATTCTGTCCAGTTTTTAAAGGACTGAGACAAAGACATTTCAAAGTTACAATTTTGTTACCAGAAGCTATTAAACAGGTTCCTTTAATAAGACTGCTTGGATTCGCAACGGCGATCGGCGTCGAATGACCTGCAGCAATGGTGGGATGTAAAGGACTCAATGAGGCTTATGCATCGATGAAGTATCACCACCTTGCGTTCATTCGGTTATTCATATATACAACCAATATGCAAAATGAGATATTGGTGAAACTTTTGCCATTTAAATAAAGCATCATAATATTACCAGCAGATTAACGGCAATGTAACTGTCATTAAGGATAACAAAGACTGCTTTACAAAAATTGAAAATTTATTAAAATACCCTGTCTACAAACCTGTGCCAAGAGATCTCACCACATATCTTGAAGAAACAACTAAAACCAAGCTCATGGACTCGCCCTTATAATCCGATAGCAAACAAAAACTGATACCGCGGGAAAAGTCCAGCAGGTGACCAAAACTCCACGGACTTGCAAAAACAGATAAGTAAAATACCCCTTAAGACCCCTTGTCAGCCCTTACAATTTTTCCCATCCAGAAATTATAAAAATTTCTCGCTAGCCTCATGCAATTACGTGTGGAAAAGGCCTTTTCCTACCTAAAAAACTCAGAACAATTTGTAACTATTCTTAACTGCGTAAAACTTGAAGAGAATGATCATAGCAAGCTTCAATGTAAAATCCATATTGATAGATGAAGCACTGGCCAGATCGCCTAAAAACAAGATTTCCCAGCTTCTGGTATTGACCTCCTCAGACACTGGTAATCACCAAACTGGCCATAACCAACTCATTTTTATATAATTGTGGTGATTGGAATAATTTATTCGAAATACATTCTTACCTAACACGCCACTTTAAAGCCATATTTTGTTTTAAACGTCGAATAAAAAACCTACATAGCATCTGAAATTTCATGGTATATCTGAGTTAATTGAAATCTTGCACATGTAGAATGTTATTATAAAAGGTGGGTTTTTTTTCCGAAGTATATTGTAGCATAAGAGATTAAATTTTAAGCGGTTTTTTTGGTTTCTCATAAATTAATAAACATATCAATTTTTGTTGCAAGTATTTGCCAAGTGTTGTTATGTCGAATTTTTTCAGATTTTTAAAATCTACCACTGGAAAACTAAACTATATAGGAGCACAGTAAAATTTCAGATTTATGTCTAAAACAAATTCTTAATTGCATTAATAACTTAAAATCAGCATCCTCCAGTAGTTTTGACAATATATCAAGCAAAATTCTAAAAAAGATAAAAAGCAGTATTTCTAATTCGTCAATTTTCCTCAATAATAAATCCTTTGAAATTGTAGTTTTTCCATAAAAGGTAAAATTTGCTCTTATCAAACGTCTCTTTAAAAAGGGCGATCAAACAGATATTTCAAATTTTAGGCCGATTAGTTTATTGTCCACGTTTTCAAAGCTATTCGAATCAATTATGAACTAGAAATTAAATGCATATTTAAAACATACAAGATTATAAATGATACTCAATATGGTTTTACTAACGATAAAAGCCTTGATACTGCTTTATTCTGATTCGTAAATGAAATTGTCTCTTGCGTCAATCAATATTTTTTTACTAGAGCTCTTTACATTAATTTGAGTAAAGCTTTTAATTGTTTTAATCATATATTTTTCTTTACAAGTTGTCACCAGAATGGTTCGGGTCCTACCCAGAAGGGCCTCCATAACGGGTCGCGGTGAATTTTGAGTGTACTTCGGTTGCATCAAAATCATCGGAGGTGGAAGTTGGTGTAACTCAGGGTTCGATTCTGAGACCGTTATTGTTTATTATTTATTACAATGACCTCCATGGAATTATTTCCGATCTTCCTGTTCTCCTTGTGTCAAATGCGGATAATACAAATATTCTTAAAATACCAGATGGTTCCGGCTTGGGAGTACTCGCTAACAACGTGTACTCTCACATATCGGAATGGTTGGTTAAAAATAAATTGAGTCTAATGAGGCAACAGCAGCAATAACTTTTATGCTGCCTGGGGTGTGTGTGATGTTGAAGTTATTACTATTAATGAGAGACCACTACAGTTTCGCAGTCTCTAAAACTGTTGGAACTACATTGACTGTCGCTTGGATTGGTCTGTTCATATTGATAGTTTATGCAAAAAGTTGTCTTCTGGTTGTTACGGCCTAAAATCTTTGTCCAAATAGTGTAGCAAATATGTACTAAGATCTTTATACTTTTTCTCTTTTCATTCTCATTTTTGATATGGAATTATTCACAGGGACCGTTCAAAGGATTTTAAAAGAATTTTTATATTGCAGAAGTATACAACGTGAATAATATTCGGACTTACGATAAGGTAAAGTTGCCGGGGTATATTTAGGGAGCTTTCTGTATTAACTCCACCTGCAGTCTAGATATATGAGACTGTCCGTTTTGTGAGAAGCAATATTCATATATTTTAGCAAAACATAATCGACCATATCCACAAAACGCGATATATATTGAATGATCGACAACACAGAACTACCTTCTATTAAAGAGGAGCTTTTTTTAATGGTTGTGGTTTTTACAATCTGGTTCTGAAAGATATTTTAAATCGCTAGTTATATTTGTTGTTTTAAGAAAAAATTGAGGAAATACCTAAATAATTTAAGCCCATACACGGTGAGTAAATTTTTGACTCGGGAAAATAATAATTTATAGGTTATTTTATGTTGTGTCTAATTTTTATTATTGTTTTTTGTTTTTTTATGGCATGTTTTTTAGTTATTTTAAATTTTTTTGAATGTATATTGGCTTGGTAAATTTTTGACTTTTTTTTAAAATTTTAATGTATTCTTTGTAATTTTACGTTGAAATAATTTTTATGTACATGTATATGAAAATGAACATACTGTATTTCAGTAAAAATTTAAAGAATTTTGGCATTGAGATTATCTCTTCTATCTCTCCAGGATACTAATGTATGAGTTTCTTATTTTAGGTCATAATAAGCATGTTAAAGTTGTAACATGTATTATGTTTTAAATTTTTTTATTATTGTATTTTATTTTTTTAATGTTATCACTTCATGATATACTTTAAGGTTGCTTTAAATATTTTAAATATATTTTAGTTTGTAATTATTGGGTTCTCCACATTTTTAGTACATTTTTTGTAATATTAAGTTGACGTATTTTCTATGCACATTCATATGAAAATTAATACACAGTATTTCAGTAATTAGTGCGCATTAAAATCTTATAAAAGTACGGGAAAAAATTCGCTGAAATTCCAGGGTTTCTTATCAAGGATCATTTTATCCTCTTATAAGGGAAAATAATTTATATTTGAATTAACAACTTTCTTGTCCGGCGCATTCCCCAAAGGTCATACCCTTAAAATAAGACTACAATTGTAAGCAACTTTAGAGGTTTATATTTCGTCAAAGAGACTACTAAATAAATAATTTTTCATTTTTGAAAATGGTACTCCACTTGAACGAAAAAACAAAAAAATCGAAATTATATTTTTTTATATCGCCTAAATTAGTGAACGTAAATGGTAATAATTTTCGTTTCCTACATTTGATAAGAGCTATAATATCACCTTTTTTTAAATTTTTAAAATTTCCGTTGAAAAATAGAGAGAGGACATTTAAAAGCAAATTTGGAGGCTCATAGCTGATTACAGAACATTAAAATATAAAGAGGAACCCAATTTTTTTTCATAATTTTTAAGTTATGCAGCTGCTGATAAGAATTTAGTTTTAAAATGTCTAATTATTAAAATAAGCTATTTTTTTTTATCCACAAATATTTTCCTGTATGATTTCAAATTACAATACCTTTTATCTTAGTGTCTAGGTTAAGTTAGTACTCTAATAATGTTTAAATATTTACCAGTCAAAGTTCATTTAACTTATAATATTTTTCACCTTATGATTTTTTAAATACTTGTATACCGGCAATAGATTCCTCCAAAATAGGTTTAATCTCATGATTTTCTTTATAAATTGCATCATTTTCCTGATTAAATCCTTCAAAATCTAGTATATTATTAGACATAGATTTTTTAGAATTTTGTTTATCTGATTTTGTAGCGGTAGTAGGCATTGAATCACTATCGTCCAAAATTATTCGCAAATTCGATTTATTGTTATCAAACTGATGTGACAATTCTGATTTAAAATCATCATTAGAATCTTCAGAAATTGTTTTACAGTCTTCATTTGGAAAATCTAGATAATGCGTCTGACCACACAATGTAAATTTTGTAGAACCATCATTAGTTAAAATATATTTTCCATTAAATTTTCTTAGTTTAGGATGCAAGTATCATTAAATAGATATTAATTTTAAATTAATTGTTTTTTTTTTAATATTTCTAAAATATTCAGGAACCGCGGAATTACCAAAGAATCAAATGCTATTTAAAAAAGACAAATTTACCTAAATCATTTTTTTATAATAAACTGTTTTGAATTTTATCTCTAGATTTGTTAAAGGAATTTAAAATTTAGATCCACTGAAACTGGCAAAACAGCGAGTGTGCTTTTCCTATTGTCAGGAGAAATCAATTTCCTACTTCCGGTCACTTTCGATTTAACCGAAATAATGATTTTATGGGTAGAGAAACTAAGATAGAGAGGTGATTATTATTTTATTTATTTATCTCGCCGAATATAAAAAAATCGTATCTAAAATATAAAAAAATGAATTCAAACGTAATTATATTAATTTGGAACTTACTAACTAATGGTATCAGCAATTCTAAAAATAACACTACCACCATATACAGGGTGAAATCTTTAAAGTGTAACAAGGTAATATCGGGAACAGGGTTGAAATATTTTAATAAAAGACTGTTGAAGTAATAAGGAAGCAGAGCTACAGATTTTAAGACATTTTTGAGATTTGCCCTCTCTCCATATATTGAATGGCGGGGGCGTCTGTGGAATATCAAATGAAAAGTTATCTCTTTTTTTTTCGAAATTTCTATTCTCTATTAGCAACTACCGAAAATTTTTTCGTTTGTACCACTGGTGGCCAAGTTATGATTTACATTTTTTTAACGTTTTTATCTTAAAATCTTAAAATTAATTAACATTTTGAATTTGGTTTAATTTGCCACATTACTTTGTGTTTAGATATTCCCATTGATTCATTCAAGTTTCTGTATTATTTTGGCTCACTACATTAATGCGACTACATTGCACAATGCTCTACTTTTTTATTGATCACTCTAGTATCATACAAGCCCAACCTTTCGAACCGTCGCGTCGCAGTTTGGTTATCTAATAATTGGAGCGCTTTAACGTTGGGATGCTTATGGAGCCTCTACTCCTGCCTCCTGACGAACTTCTTGATTACTTCTTGATGGTTTCTAACTGAAGTTTCCTGTGTAGATCCTTATTTCGAATATACGAAAAAGCATTCACAATATTCTTTATTACTCAGTTTTGTAACTTTTGCAGGCAAGCCTAATTACTTTTCTTGGTACAGGTCCATAACTGAAGGCTATATGCCCATACTCGTTTAAGGGCTGTAGAGCAGTACTGTTGTTAATAGAAAGCTAGAGATTTCTTTTTAAGAGCCAGCACATGTTTTTGTATTTGATTTTAATAATTTTTTTTCCGTGGAATTTTATTGTTCAATTTTATTGAGTCAAAACTAATTTTCCTGTTAGTGACGTTGACAAGTACAGATTTTGTATCGTTTCTTTTGCTTGGTCTACGTATTTATGTTGTCTATTGAGTTTTGCGGATGAGCTGTTGTTTCGTCTATGGTGTTTCTTACCGCTAGTACTGCAGTATCACCAGTAAATGTGGCTAGCTTGATGTTTTCTGCTACTGGAATATCACATTTATAAAACAGATGCAACACAATACTGGTATAAGTATACTACCTTAACGAACCCCCCCCCCCCCCCCATGCTCTTATGGTTTTAATTTCAGAATATTTATTTTCCTGTTTGATTCTGAACGTTCCAAACTGATGGTTGGGAACTAATTGTTTCCCTTCAATTAAAATCTTCATTTTTTTGAAAACAATTCTGCAGAAAGTTTAGATATCACGAGCATAAGTAAAATAGGCTTTTATGACAGTAGTTCATTTGCAGATGTATCTGGTGTAACATTATTACGTCTTCCATGAAAGTGGTATGGTTTTAACCTAAATGCTGCATTTATTAGATACGTTAGTTTTGTTATCCTTTTACATGGTAGTTGTTTTAGTATTACTTCAGTAATTAGATCGGATCCTGAAGCTTTTTAGGGTCGACATTTTCTTTTATTTCTTTCGCTATTTTCTATTCGTGTCACTAGTTTAATTTTTTTGATTGTTGTGTTAGTTGTATTTCCCACTGGGCACACGCAAGTTGAATCAACGTAAAAAAAGTTGTAACAGAACATTACGTTTTGGTTAGGAAATCACGCTGAATTGTAAGGAAAAGTTCAAGCTAAATGACATTGTTTATCATATCAACTAGATAGTACAACTATATATATATATATATATATATATATATATATATATATATATATATATAGTTATCAGAATAGTAATCAGAAAATAAACGTTGATTCAACTATAAAAAATAATGGAAAGTAGCAATCTTAGCGACAAAAATCTACGTTGTTATAGTATCGAATAAGAGTTAAAATCACCTAGATAATATAACGATATATATATATATATATATATATATATATATATATATATATATATATATATTTATATATATATATAAACAGAAATAAAATGAAATCTTGGCTTAGCGACATCTCGATGGTTCACTCGATAACACACAAGAACCACACAGATTGACAAAATTTGTAAAAACCGCCATGTGGTGGCGCGACGGTGAATAAAAACAGAAATCTGTAAAATCGAATACACAAAACGCGCTGCCCAAAGGATAGGGGTCGCATTATTCGGTACAAGGCAACCAGGCTAAGATAGAGTTAAATGAAACAATCAGAAGTAAAACATGTGAAATTATAAAAGATGGCATCTACCCTCACAAGTCTCCAACAGCGTACTTCACCTTTTGACAAACTGATTGTTATATAGTACTACTTAAATACATTAAAATGCCATAAATATATTAGCTTTAAGAGGTATTCCTTTTATTTTTGTGCTGTTATGTGACGGACTTGAAGAAAAAAAGAAGAATAAACTTTTGTCAAAGTATCTCCCTATCTCTTTACAAATCAATGCAATAACAAATAAACAAACAGCATAAAATAAAAAAAAGTATTTATTTATGAGATACTATTGTTTCTCTTACCGATCTTCACATTTTATCTCTAGATTTTTCCCTTAATTTTCATATAAATCAAGAGTTGTTTCTGACTTATTTAATACGAACTGTAAGAATATCATAAGTAAAACAAAACTGACTAAAAAAATATTTTACTTCCATTCCGGTTAAAAACTTTATTGGCAGATTTCACAAATTTGAGAGTCTTAGTTTATATCTGATTATAATTTAAACAAATGTAACATTTTCGATTAGTAAACTTCTCTGTTAAATAGATGTTTTCAAACAAGTAAAAATATTTCAATCACGTCAAAGTTGGTCTCGCCAAAACATATTTCAATTGTCATTGGTCAGAGGCACATGTTTCCAGTGCGGTTCCAACAACATAAACATTCTGAATCAGCTTAAATGAACCGTAATTGTTCTAAGAAACGTATATTTTTTAAATCTAAAATTAAAAGGCATAATGTGGAAACCAAAACTTAATATCAGAGATTTTATTTTTATTTTTAATAACCATTAAAAATGACTAGTTAACTGAAATTCACCATTATATAAAAACGATTCTTAAAAAATGTGATTTTACCTCGAAAATCAAAATAACATTCTGCGTGGGTGTTGAATTTTATGGCACAGAATTAAATCAATTGAAAATATTGGAAAATTAGTTCTTTAAGAGATATGTTCATTAATCATTTTGGTTCATCTTATTCGATGTTGATTTTTGTCGCTAAGATTGTTATTTTTCGTTGTTTTGTGCACTCAAATCAACGTTTGCTATAACAAATGTGTTTTTTTCATGTAGTTGATTTTAACCTTATATAAAGGGTAACTGGGTATTTTTTTAGGACACTTACATTATTTTTGGAGGGCAGTTGCCCCAATGACCCCTGCCTGAATCTTACCTGTATATAATCATTTTAAAAAGTGAAAATATGTGAATGTTTTAGATACTTTTTCAGCGGTATGTATATGTATGGTACAAATCTTCGAAGTTAATTTCTTTGTTTTCCTTTAACAATAAACATTTTTGAAACGTTTATTATGTACCTGACATAATAATACGATTAAATCAAAATGACCATATCCTTAAATAAAATTTTTATAAAAAAATTGAACCGACTCCTAAAAGTGCGCTAAAAAGTGAAAAATAACTAGAATTTTTTATATAAAATTGAAATTGAAGTCGGAGCCAAACTAATATCTGACAAAATGTGATTCGCATAAACAGGTTAAAAATACATAATTTGTAATTGCTTTCTTACTATAATTTGTATATATTAGTAGTTATTTATTTCATTTAGGAATAATTTGACGCCGACCTTAAAAATTTCAATTTCATATAAAAATTTATGGTTATTTTTCACTTTTTAGCGCACTTTTAGAAGTCAGTTCAATTTTTTTATAAAAATTTTATTTTTCGATTTTTAGTTTTGAATTCATTATGATATTCATAAATTATCTGAACTAAGTGCTAATCGAGATCAGTGCACCTCGCAATGACTCCAAGGTGGCAAAAAAGTACCCATTTTATCCATAATTGTAAATCACCCTAAAATGAACCACTAAAAATTCTTTGATTCTTAGAGTTCTCCAAATACCAATGAAATTGTCAAATAAATATTTAGTCTGTCAAAGTAAATCCACTATCTTAAATTTCAAATTAATTTTAGATTGATAATATAGGCCCTAAAACCTTCCAATATCGATATTTAAAGAATTTGAGATGTAGATTTCTTAACCCGATATAATTTATATTGCATATTGAGTTTGTATACGCCCCAAGAACCCCGCAGTATCAATTTTAGATAAAACCGGAAAATGTAAAATTTTTAGTCCCTTATATTTTATCTTATCAGCTTAAAAGTTGTAAAAAATTTACTTCATATTCGTAATACCCCCCCCCCCCCCCCAACCCCCTAATACCAAATCTGAAAAAATGCACATAAGGTAAAATTTTCAACCCACCATATTGGACCCGCCATATTGAATTTCAAAAAAATAATTTTAACGTCTTAATCTAATTTGAATCTAAACCCTTCAAAGCCCCAGATGAAATTCAGAAATTTAAAATTTCTAAACGGTCATATTGCATCTGGCATATTAGATTTTCTTAAAATAATTTTATATTCGCTATTTACATCCTCAAAAACGATCCAGTTCCACATTTGAACAAAATCGAAAAATGTAAAATTTTTAGTCAGCTATATTGCGTTCGCCATATTGAATCAAGAAAAAATACTATTAAATTCATAATTTACACCTCAAGAACCCTTTATATCAATTTTGCAGAAAGGCGAAAAATGCAAAATTTTTAGGACATCGTGTTGAATCCGCCAGATTGAGTTTTTCAAAAAATATTTTAATTTCGTAATTAACACTAACAAAAATTCCCCAATACTAACTTTAGACAAAATCGAGAGAGTCTTTAATCCTCCACGTTAGATAAGTCATATTTAATTTTTTTTGAATAATATCAAATTCGTAATGTGCTATCATATCAATTTTGAAAAAAATTGGACAAAATTACTTTTTTATCCACCCTATTGGATACGCCATATCGAATTTTTTAAAAATAATTTTAGATTCGTCATGTGTGACCCCGAAAACTATCCCGTACCAATTTTGTTGAAAATCAGACAAAATTAATTTTTTTGTCCGCCATATTGAATTTTTTAAAAATAATTTCAGATTCGTTATTTGCGACTCCAAAAACTCCCCCATACCAATTTTGGAGAAAATCGGACAAAATTGATTTTTTCGTCAGCCATATTGGATCCGCCATATTGAATTTTTTAAAAATGTTTTGAATTCGCTATGTACAACCTCTAAAACTCCTCCATATCAATTTTGGAGAAAATCGGACAAAATTAATTTTTTTGGCCGCCATATTGGATTCGCCATTTTGAATTTTTAAAAAATAACAGCCCCAAAAATTCCTCCATACCAATTTCGGAGAAAATCTGACAAAATTAATTTTTTTGGCCGCCATATTGTCAGCGTCATCTTGGATTTTACTGCACCAATTTCATCTCAAAAAATATGGGACCACCTGAATATAACGTAAAAAATTTCATTCAAATCGATACAGCCGTTCCAGAGTAATCGGTGTACATACATAAAAAAAAATACATAGTCGACGAATTGAGAACCTTCTTCTTTTAGAAGTCGGTTAAAAACTGATTTTCCAATATTTCAAGTTGTTTTAAATCTATGCCATAAAACGCAACACCCACGCATACCAACATTCCAAAACCGGTTAGAATTTTAGAATACGTTGATTTTCGAGGTAAAATATTACTTTTTTAGAATTATTTTAACACAATGGTAAATTTAATAATAATAATAATAATATTTTCTTGTTCTTGACCGAAGGTATTACGTACCTCCTACCAAAGGACCAACACAACACACATGACCCAGCTAAGTATAGGCCAATCACCTGCCTACCCACACTGTACAAGGTGATCACCTCCTGCTTGACCCAACGCATCTATGCACATTGTGAGCAAAATAACTTCATTGCAACTCAACAGAAAGGATGTACGAGGGGAGCAATGGGATGCAAGGAACAATTGATTGTTGACTCTGTCATATGCAACCAAGCTTGTACCAACCGAAGAAACCTCTTTGTTACCTACGTGGATTATAAGAAGGCCTTCAACTCAGTACCACATGAGTGGCTCAAAACTATATTAAGAATGTACAGGGTAGACAATAATTTTGTTTCCTTTTTAGAACGCATCATGTCAACCTGGAGAACTAGGGTCCAATTGCAAGTGCCATCCAGCGACACCATCGAAACTAACACTATTCCGATACGAAGAGGAATATTTCAAGGCGATTCACTTAGCCCATTGTGGTTCTGCCTTGCAATGAACCCACTATCACGCCGTTTGAACTCCACCAGACAAGGCTTTAGTGTTAGAAACAACAACGAAGAGATAGTCAGAGTGAATCATCTTCTATACATGGCTGATCTTAAACTGATGGCTGCTACCAGAAGCCAGCTGGAACAAATGCTTAAAATTGTAGAGGAGTTCTCCGGGGATATCGGAATACAATTTGGACTTGACAAGTACCGTATTTTGAACATCGTTAAAGGGAAGATACAACCGGGGGCTTTTGAAATGCAGAACGGTGAAACTATAGCTGCAATGGAAGCTGACCAAACATACAAATATCTAGGTATGAAACAGGCTAAAAGAATTAATCATGGCACTATGAAGGCCGAATTGATAGCCGAATTTGTCAGGAGGGTAAGGCGGGTATTAAGAACTAATCTAAATAGTAGAAATTTGTTTAAGGCGCTCAACACGTATGCTTGCTCTGCGCTGAGCTACTCTTTTGGAATTGTAAAGTGGAGCACGACGGACATTCAAAACCTGCAAAGAAAAATAAGGACACTCCTAACAAAATCACAAAAACATCACCCCCGGAGTGCTATTGAACGTACAATGCTCCCAAGACACCAAGGAGGAAAAGGATTGGTGGATATTGGTAAGCAGCTCGACCAACAAATAATAAACTTACATTCATATTTCCACAGGTTGGCGGACCCTTCCACACTACATCGAGCAATATGCGAGGCAGACGATTCAACACCGCTACAGTTGAGGGAACAAGATATTACTTCTCACCACCAAACAGACCAAGAGAAGTTACAAACCTGGCTACGGAAGCCACTTCATGGACGGCATCCAAATGAGGCCAATCAGAACAATGTCGACAACTCAGCGTCGAACTACTGGTTGATTTCAGGACAGATGTTTCCGGAAACGGAGGGCTTCTTGTTAGCTATCCAAGACCAGGCTATTCCGACGAAGAACTATCGGAAGTTCATCATTAGAGATCCCTCAATAGAAAATGACCAATGCAGATATGGCTGTCGAACATCGGAGACAATTCAGCACATAACTGGAGGATGCCAAGCGTTTGCCGCAACCGAGTATAAGGAAAGATACGACTCAGCCGCTAAGAAACTCCACCAAGAGTTAGCAGAAAAGTTAAACCTATTACAGGTAGGAAAAGTGCCTTATTACAAGTACAATCCGGAGCCTATTCTTGAAAACAACCAGTTCAAGTTATATTGGGACCGAACGGTTCTGACGGATCAAACAATACAGAGATCTGGAGGTCCAAATCCGAAGACAATGGGCAATGAACAGCGTCCAAACGATTCCCATAATACTGTCAACAACTGGAGTGATATTGAAGAACCTCCTGCAGAACATCAAGGGACTGGGCCTTAGTGAGCATCTTTATAAGCCGATGCAGAAAGCAATTCTCCTAGCAACCGCGCGAACCGTCCGAAAATTCATGGAAAATGTAGCAGACAACGTCACCTAGGACCAGATAACATGGAATGGGTTCCCACAGAGCTTCATACTTTTGGTGTCCTTGTATGCCTGGTATGAGTGAATAATCCCTGGAGGGAGTGCGAAGCCGTTTGGCTTGTAAATCAAATAATAATAATAATAATAATAAGGGGTCCAAATGGGGTGGTGATGCGTCTCTTATAGCCTCTCCTACCCAATTCCTAATCGCACCTCCAAGTTGGCGGACCTCGGTAACTTGTCTCTGAATCATGAGATCGGGTAACCAATCCCGGTGGATGGTGAAAGGATAAGGCAGACGCGATAGGAAGAATACCATATGCCAGGCCAACCCCCTGGTATATGTGACGCATGGTTTCAGACACGAACACTGTAGCCTCGGACGAGCGACGTAATGATCGAGGACGGCGCGGGAATTCTCAGCTCGATCAACCGGACCGGGAAGAAATGCACGTAACTGGACCTGCCGAAAGTGTTTTGCCGACAGATCAGCCGGCAACCACCAAAGCAGGATTACAAAGGAAGCGCATGTGCTGGACAACAGGGATGAATGAACACATCATGCGATCCTACTACAAAATTACTAAGCTAGAAACACAAACAACGGGATACCGAACAACACTTCTTGAAATGTTCCTCCATAAATATCCTGAATACTGGTTGACCAAAAGAGTGATAATAAATAATAACAGACTTCCTAGAGCCAGATTAGAAGAAATTAAAGCCCAAGTAGCTATTGAATTGGGAGAAGAAAATAAAGTATTAGAACCAGGAACAGAGGGGGCATCATATAACGAAGAACCCATGCAGAATGATATACAAGACTCAGTCAACACACACTTTAATCGAAATTGAAGACGAAGGACACACAAATCATAACAGTACATATATTGAACAAGAAATATGCACAGAACTACAGAGAAATTTCATGGAATGGGCACATACGAATCAACGGCATCGACCAAGTATACCTAAATTACAATTCAATAAACACACACAGAAAATTATTCAGATAACCAACCAAGAAATAAGAAGATACCTCCACAGTGACACCGGCATAAGTGAACTACACACTTGTATACTGCGCGGCTAAAACAATCACAGATGCTAATAGGAAAGCAATACATAATACGAGAAACACAGAACAGCACAAAAACCAACTAAATGAACTGAATCAAAAGAACAATAAAATTAATAACAAAGATGGCAAGCCTAAATGGCAAACCCGAATTGAAAATAGAATTGCTGATATTGGACGACTGACGCAATACCTGAAGGGAAACAGATCAAGTAAAATTATTAAATCAACCCAAAAGCTTCGAAACAAAGAAACAAATACTGAACAAATACTCGACATACCCAAACAGAAACTATCGGTGTACTCAGCAAGACTACGCAGATACAAAACATCAGACGAAAAAAAAACAAAACAAATTATTTCAAACAAACCAGGAAATTTTCTACCAAAAATTAAACAGAGACACCGACATTAAAATAATACCACCACAAGAAAAAGAAATCATGTCTTTCTGGTCAAAAATATGGGCTGAACCTAAACAATACAACGACAACGCACAATGGATAAAGCAGGAAACAGATAATCAACATAACCTCACAGAACAAATTTACCACGAAATTACAGTCGATGAACTAACGAAAATCATACAAAAAACCCATAATTGGAAAGCTCCCGGAATCGATCACATACATAATTTCTGGTATAAAAAATTAACATCAACGCATGAACTTCTAACTAAATTCATAAATCAAATTATATTAAATCCACATCTATGCCCAGAATTCTTAACAGAGGGAAAAACATATATTAAACCCAAAAACAATTTAACTAAGAATCCTGCGAATTACCGACACATTACATGCTTACCGACACTATACAAGGTCTTAACATCGATAATAACCTACAAAATAGAACAACACTTAACGTTCAATAATGTACTTACAGAAGAACAAAAGGGATGTAGGAAGAAAAGTTAAGGCTGTAAGGAACAACTAATAATTGATAATGTGATACTGACATAAGCCGAAAAAGAAAACCGAAACCTAATTACAGCTTATATTGACTATAAAAAAGCTTTTGACTCAATACCCCACACATGGCTACTCAAAGTGCTACAAATATATAAAATAAATCCCGTAATTCAAGAAGTTCTGAAATACCTGATGACACAATGGCGAACTAAAATATACCTGCAAACAATAAATATCAACATAGAAACGGACTCTATACCAATCAACAGAGGTATATTCCAAGGTGACTCATTCAGCGCGCTATGGTTCTGTCTCTGTCTAAATCCACTCTCTAGAACTCTTAACAGCACTAAATACGGATTCGATATTAAACACCGTAAAAGAACACACCACAAAATTAACCACCTATTATATATGGATGACATAAAACTCTATGCTGCAACACGAACCCAAATGACATCTCTATTGAAACTTATTCAAACAATAACAACAGACATCTGTATGGAATTTGGTATAAACAAATGTAAAATGCTTCATATCGAGAGAGGAAAGTGGGAAGATGTAAAGGAAACGGTTACTCTCAATGATAAAACTATGGAAAACATGACACAAAATGAAATGTATAAATATCTAGGCTTTAACCAAAATACAAAACTTAACAAAAATAAAATAAATGCACAACTCTCAAACACATATGAGAAACGCCTCAAACAAGTACTATCATCACAACTGAACAGTAAAACACATTCAAAGCCATCAACACATATACAGTGCTAACTCTCACTTATTATTTTGGTGTTATTCAATGGTCAGACACAGACTTGGACAAGCTAAACAGAACCACACGAACAACATTAACGAAATTCAAAAAGCACCACCCAAATGCATCCATAGAAAGACTTTACCTACCTAGGGAACGTGGAGGTAGAGGATTAATTGATTTGAAGGTACTTCACTCAAAACAAATAACAACTCACACTAAATAGTTCCACTCAAAAACAGATAGTCCAATGCACCAAGCAATTATCAAAGCAGATAATAACTATACACCTTTAAATCTTCAAGCAAATATCCAAATCGAGCATATCAATGAACTTCAAGAACTAGTCAATATGTGGTCAAGAAAAGCACTCCATGGGAAACATATAAATATAGTACAAGACGAACGTATCAATATGGAAATGACGTATAAATGGCTTAAAGAAGGACTATTATACCCTGAAATAGAAGGTTTTGCGATCGCTATCCGAGATCAAGTGATAAACACAAGGAATTATAGAAAATATATCCTGAAAGATGGCTCATTGGAAACTGATAAATGTAGAAAATGTAACACATACTCAGAAACTATAGACCATATAATATCGGGATGTAAATTACTAGCCGCAACTGAATACACCGCCAGACACAACAATGTAGGAAAGATAATATATACAGCATTAACACAGAGATTAGGCATCACAAATGACATGCAACCCTATTATAAATATACACCACAACAAGTTATAGAGAGTCCAACACACAAAATATACTGGGACAACCCCATTCTTACAGACAAAACGATAGTGGCAAATAGACCAGATATTACACTTATAGACAAAAAAAAAATAAATTAACATATTTAATCGACATTGCAGTCCCAAGTGATCATAACATTCATGACAAATACACCGAAAAAATGGAGAAATACATGCCGTTAGCCCAAGAAGTATGAAGGATATGGAAACAGGAAAAAGTCACCATCATACCTTTTATAATCTCGGCTACAGGAATAACACCAAACACATTCACGAAAGGCCTACAAACACTGGACCTACCTTTATACATCCACTTACAGATACAAAAAGCAATGATGTTGAGCACAACTACAATAGTGCGAAAATTTATGCAATAAGATTAATATGAACTTGACAAAGCCCGTTCCTATTATTTAAACAAAACCAGGTAGCCTGTGTAACTGTAAATAAAAAACAATAATAATAATAATCAGATCAAACAGTTACTCATAATAGGCCAGACATTATACTAACATATTTAATTTCCAGGCGAACTGCACTAATCGACATCGCTGTACCGAACAACAACAACCTAAGGTCAAAATACAACGAGAAGATCGCTCTGTGATCTGGAGGTGCAAATCCGCAGACAGTGGACAATGAACAACGTCCACACGATTCCTATAATACTGTCAACAACTGGAGTGATTCCAAAGAACCTCCTGCAGAACATCAAGGGACTGGGCCTTAGTGAGCATCTGTATAAACCGATGCAGAAAGCAACTCTCCTAGCAACCGCGCGAACCGTTCGAAAGTTTATGGGAAATACAGCAGACCACGCCACCTAGGACCCGATAACATAGAAAGGGTCTCCACAGAGCTTCATACTTTTGGTGTCTTTGTATATCTGGTATGAATGAATAATCCCTGGAGGGAATGCGAAGCCTTTTGGCTTGTAAATCATATTAATAATAATAATAATATAGGATGGCTAAAGAGGTACAAGACCAGCAATAACCGAAAACGAGACAATGCGCTCTTCCAACGATCAGAAAAGACTTTCTACCGTAAGCTCCACCTAATATAGCAGATAATAGATATCCCAATAGAAGAGTTCTGGGGAAACCAACTTTCCACACCAGCCGATTGTAACATCGCAGCTGGCTGGATCAATGAAGAACACCAAATCTGCCAAGATTACAGCCAGATGCAGTTTGAGCCATTTACCACCGAGGAAATTTCAAGAATAATCAAGGAATCCCATAACTGGAAAGCCCCAAGTCTCGACGGGATCCAGAACTACTGGCTCAAAAAGTTCTGGTGTATGCACCATCAGCTGGCTAATCTTATTAATGATGTTTTCCTTAACCCAGCAAAAATGCCATTGTTCTTGACCGAAGGTATTACGTACCTCCTACCAAAGGACCAACATAACACACATGACCGAGCTAAGTATAGGCCCATCACCTGCCTACCCACACTGTATAAGGTGATCACCTCCTGGTCGACCCAACGTATCTATGCACATTGTGAGTAAAATAACATCATTGCATCTCAACAGAAAGGGTGCACGAGGGGAGCAATGGGATGCAAGGAACAATTGATTGTTGACTCTGTTATATGTAACCAAGCCTGTGCCAACCGAAGAAACCTCTGTGCTGCCTACGTGGATTATAAGAAGGCCTTCGACTCGGTGCCACATGAGTGGCTCAAAACTATATTGAGAATGTATAGGGTCGATAATAATTTTGTTTCCTTTTTAGAACGCATCATGTCAACCTGGAGAACTAGGATACAATTGCAAGTGCCATCCAGCGACACCATCGAAACTAACACCATTCCGATACGAAGGGGAATATTTCAAGGCGATTCACTTAGCCCATTGTGGTTCTGCCTTGCAATGAACGCACTATCACGCCGTTTGAACTCAACCAGATGCGGCTTTAGTGTTAGAAATAACAACGAAGAGGTAGTTAGAGTGAATCATCTTCTATAGATGGATGATCTTAAACTGATGGCTGCTACCAGAAACCAGCTGGAACAAATACTTAAAATTGTAGAGGAGTTCTCCGAGGATATCGGAATGCAATTTGGACTTGACAAGTGCCGTATTTTGAACATCGTTAAAGGGAAGATACAACCGGGGGCTTTTGCAATGCAGAACGGTGAAACTATAGCTGCAATGGAAGCAGACCAGACATACAAATATCTAGGTATGAAACAGGCTAAAAGAATTGACCATGACACTATGAAGGCCGAATTGACAGCTGAATTTGTCAGGAGGGTAAGGCGGGTATTACTAACTAATTTAAATAGTAGAAATTTGTTTAAGGCGCTTAACACGTATGCTTGCTCTGCGCTGAGCTACTCTTTTGGAATTGTTAAATGGAGCAGGATGGACATCCAAAACCTGCAAAGAAAAATAAGGACACTCCTAACAAAAGCACAAAAACATCACTCTCGGAGTGCTATTAAACGTACAATGCTTCCAAGATACCAAGGAGGAAGAGGATTGGTGGATATTGGTAAGCAGCTCGACTAACAAATAATAAACTTACGTTCATATTTCCACAGGCGAGCGGACTCTTCCACACTACATCGCGCAATATGCGAGGCAGACGTTTCAACGCCGCTACAGTTGAGAGAACAAGATGTTACTTCTCACCACCAAATAGACCAAGAGAAGTTACAAACCTGGCTTCAGAAGCCACTTCATGGACGGCATCCAAATGAGGTCAATCAGGACAGTGTCGACAACTCAACGTCGAACTACTGGTTGATTTCAGGACAAATGTTTCCGGAAACGGAGGGCTTCTTGTTAGCTATCCAAGACCAGGTTATTCCGACGAAGAACTATCGGAAGTTCATCATTAGAGATCCCTCAATAGAAAATGACCAATGCAGATATGGCTATCGAACATCGGAGACAATTCAGCACATAACTGGAGGATGCCAAGCGTTTGCCGCAACCGAGTATAAGGAACGACACGACTCAGCCGCTAAGATACTGCACCAAGAGTTAGCAGAAAAGTTAAACTTATTACAGGTAGGAAAAGGGCCTTATTACAAGTACAATCCGAAGCCTATTCTTGAGAACAACCAGTTCAAGTTATATTGGGTCAGAACGGTTCTGACGGAATAGATAAAATTTCTAGGCGAACTACACTAATCGACATTGCCGTACCTAACAACAACAACCTAAGGCCAAAATATAACGAGAAGATCGCCAAATACAGAGATCTGGAGGTACAAATCCGAAAACAATGGGCAATGAACAGCTTCCAAACGATTCCCATAATACTGTCAACAACTGGGGTGATACCAATGAACTTCCTGCAGAACATCAAGGGACTGGGCCTTAGTGAGCATCTGTATAAACCGATGCAGAAAGCAATTCTCCTAGCAACCGCGCGAACCGTCCGAAAATTCGTAAGAAATACAGCAGACTATTTCACCTAGAACCCGATAACATGGAAAGGGTTCCCACAGAGCTTCATACTTTTGGTATCTTTGTATACCTGGTATGAGTCAATATTCCCTGAAGGGAGTGCGAAGCCGTTTGGCTTGTAAATCTAATAATAGTAATAAACGTCTTTATTAACAATACATACATATTACAAAGTAATACAATGCACACATGGGATGCGGTTGACGAAGTTTAACCAATGGCCATTCTTTCACTCAACCAACCACACCTCCCAATATCCAACAAGAGGTAATCAACAACAACAATACAAATACTTATTATTAGCTCCAAGTAGAAAACTTTTGTATTGTGATTTAAGTCTTTTGATATTACAATGCCTAAACTGTGGTGAAATCGTATTATATTGCTTAACAAAACTATAAGAAAAACTTTTCTGAAACAAAGACTTTCTATGTCTTGGTATCATAAACAGACTTTAATTTTTTAAATTAATATTATGTACATAAGTCCTAAGTTCCAAATTTTTATACAAGTACATAGGTTGTTTAGTATCTAATAATTTTCGAAAAAATATCAAAGAATACAGTCTGTATATATCAAGCCAATTTGCCTGATACTATTTGAAACAGAATCAAACTTTCTTACGTTAAAAATAAACCTATAGCATGTATTTTGGACATACTGTATTCTCTTCTTTGTAACTACATCCAAAAAGGAATAGTAAACAATATAACAGTAGTTATAGATTGGCATAATAAAAATTTCATATTTTCCTCATTTTAAAGTTCAATATATATATATATATATATATATATATATATATATATATATATATATATATATATATATATATATATATCTATTCGAATATAAAACCCTTATTTTAGCTTAACTCCTTTGTAATAGATTTTGGACATGTTTATGAAATCTTAAATTGACATTCAAATATAATTCCAGATTATTGGCACATTTTGAAAAAAGTAAAACGTCATCTCCAATACATACTTTGAGGCGATTTGTGAGCATGTTGCGCTGTTTTTCGGAACAAAATACGAGAACCTCAGTCTTGTTGGGATTATTTTTTAAATTATTCTCCATAGAATACTGTAGAATGGCTGCCAAATCATGATTTAACATGAGTGCAGCTCTTTCAGTATCAGAGGTGTCAAAATTATGTAATATCTGAGTATCATCAGCATATGTTTGCAAATGTGAATTTGAAACTACGGAAAAAAATATCAGATGTATATATTACAAACAACAAAGGACGAAGAATGGATCCCTGGTGTACCCCAAATACCACAGCTTCAGGGTGTGAAACGACATCCTCAATTCTTACAATCTGCGATCTATCAGACAAAAAATAGTGTTAAAATAACATCAAACCCATAGAATGACAGTTTAGCACAAATTAATTCATGGTCAATTACATCAAACGCCTTGATATAATCAAGCAGCACCAAAATGGCGGCAAATTTTTTATCCAGTGCTCCTACAATATTATTAGTTATATTCAGAAGTGCTGAAACTGTACTACGACCCTCTGTAAAGCCAGACTGGTGAACTGGAATCAAATTATTACTCCTGAAATAATCCAAGACCACTCTTTCCAACACTTTAGACAAGATCGGAAGCAAGTTACTGGCATCAAGTCACTCTCATTTATAGCGTTTTTTGTTTTTGGGACTGGAAAATCTACTGACCTCTTCCAACATTGTAGAAAATGTCCCCTTTCCAGGCAAAAATTTAATATATGGGTGATATGATTAATAATCGTGGGCAAACATAACCTAATCATGAAAAGCGTCAAATCATCACTTCCAGCTGCGTTGGACTTAATACTATTAACAAACTTACTTATATCATCTGGGCTTACTAACCTAAAAAATAACTTAATGTTACTATTATACTTATATTCTATATTTCAGTTAACTAGTAATTTCCAATGGTTGTTAAAAATAAAATGTATCTTATAGTAGTTACGGTTCTTTTACGTAAAATTAAGTTGATTCATAGCGTTTCCGTGGTTGGAAAACCCACTGAAAACACGTGCTTCTGACCAATGACAGTCGAGAGATATCTTGGCGAGACCAGCCTTGCAGTGATAGACATATATTTCTTAGTTTCAAAACATCTATTTAACGAAGAAGTTTGCTAATTTTGAAAATGTTATATTTAATTAAATTATAGTCAGATATAAGCTAGAACTCTGAGAATTGTGAAATCTGCCGATAAATATGAGAAAAATAAGATTTTACCTCCTGATTTGCTAAATAGTTTTAAGCGGAACTAGTAAGTAAAATGTTTTGGTTAGCAAGTTTTGTTTTATTTATAACATTCTTATAGTTCGTATTATATAAGTTAGAAACAAACAGGGTCCGAGGATTACCAGACGCCATTTCCCAAAAATTAAATAGAACAAATTGCCGTTTTTCGTATACATTTGTATATGTCTAATACAACCAGTTAGCCAGCAGAGGCGCAATACTCGATTCGTGTATATTAACCTGAATACATCAAAATTTGTTTACTTTCATCAACTCGATTGGTAAGCGTCCGGTTAAAATTCCTAATCATAGAATTATCTGTAAAGCGTACTCAAACTGACAACAATAGTCAATTTATATTATCTGAGATTTATACGTTGTGTGTTCAGTATAAAGTTGTATTTTTTTGCTGCGCAGCGGCAAAAAAAAGTATTTTTAATAAATTAAGTAAGACGGACTAAAAATTTGACATTTAATTTTAATTTTAATCAAAATTGGTTCTAGGGGTTTTTGAAGTTGTAAATTACGAACTTGTAGGTATTTTTAAAAGATTCAATATGATAAATCCAATATAGCTTGTTAAAAATTTTACATCCTTCAATTTCATTCCAAATTGGTATTGGAGGTTATTCGAGTGTATAAATTGAGAATTTATTGTTAATTTTGAAAAATTCAATATGTCAAATCTAATATGGTGAGCTAAAATTTTTTCTTCCCTCGATTTGGTCCAAAATTGATACTGAGAGGTTTTCGAGGATATAAAGTACGAATTTGAAACTATTTTTTAAAAACCAAATATGCTGGACTAACAATGTGTTTCACAAAAAAAGATGCGAATGATTTTATAACTGACATTATTTGGTATTGCTTTCTTACTATAGCTTGTTTACATCTCGTGTTAGTAGTTATTTATTTCATTAAGTAATAATTTGATGCCGATTCAAAAATTTCAAATTAAATATAAACATTTATATTTTCGCTTTTCACCGCTCTATTAGAAGGCGTTTCAGAAGGCAGTTCAATTTTTTAATCAAAATTTTATTTTCGATTTGTAATTTTACTGTTTTCACATAAAAGCCCAATATCGATTTCGAAAGGACCTAAGATATACAATTCTTTTATTTCCACCTATTTTGTCCAGCATTTGAAACAATAAATTTTAGATTTGTAATGTATATTATTGAAAACTGCTAATACCAATTTAGGGAGAATCAAGAAAATAAAAATTTTAAAATAATAATCTTAAAATTCGAAAATATAAAATTTTTGGTCTCCCATATTGTATTTGTGATATTTAATTTTAATAAATAAATTTAAATTCGTAATGTACCATCCCGGAAACCTTCAAATACCAATTTTTTAAAAATTTAACAATTAAAAATTATAAGCCAACTGATTCCGCCATTTCGAATTTTTCAAAAATAATTTGAAATTATTACACCATCAAAAATGCTCAGTACCAATTTTGAACAAATTTGAAAGATATAATATTTTAAGTCTTCCTATTGCATCTACCATATTAAATTTATCAAAAACAATTTCATATTACTAACCTAAATCTCTAAAAATTTCCACTACCACTTTTGGACTTAATAGGAAGATGAAAAATTTTAGTCCGCCATATTGAATTCTTCAAAAATAATTTTAAATTCGTAATTTACACCCCTTATACAAATTTTAGACAAAATCGAGATATGTAAAATATTTTACCCGCCATATCGAATTTTTAATAATTTTTCGCTAAAATTCAAAAATTAACTATATAAATTTTTTACATGAAATTGATATTTTTGAAGACGGCGTCAAATTATTACTTAAAAAATGTGGTTAACGAAAAGAAATTGCGACTAATTTTAACTCTATTTATGCCTAGGTTTTATTCACGACTTCGTCTGCCTGTAAATTTAATATAATGTGGGAAACAATTCACAATTAAAAAAACAGTCTATGTTTCTCCTTTCAATCTCCTCTGCATGTCTGTAAAGTTTCATTGAAATCAGTTAAGCCGTTTCGAAGATTAGCAGACAGACAGAAAAAATCAGCATTTCTGAGAACCTCGTCTTCATGTCTGTAAAGTTTTATCGAAATCGGTCTTGCTGTTTCGAAGATTAGTCCGCACAAGACAGACAGAAAGGAAAAAACAGCTTTTATCACTTCTCATAACCTTCTCTTCACATCAGTAAAGTCTCACCAAGTCGGTTCTGCCGTTTAAAAGATTAGTCTGTACAGATAGAGAGACAGACAGAGGGCAGATACAAAAAGAGAAGCCTATATCACTCCTGACAACCTCCCTTTTATATCCTTAAAGCTTCATCGAAATCGGTTCAGTTGTTCCCAGGATTAACCCTACAGACAAATAGAGAGAAAAATCAGTCTATATCACTAGTGGCAAGCTCCTCTTCATATCAGTAAATTTTCATCGAAATCGGTTAAGCTATTTGTAGTATTAGTCCATGCAGACAAACCAAAATAAAATATCAGCCTTTTTAACTCCTGATAATCTTCTCTTCATGTGTGTGTAAAGTTTTATCGAAAGCAGCCATTTCGAAAATTAGCCTACGCAGACAAACAGAAAAATCGGCCTATGACCTAACGTCTACCTGTGACAATAACAAGACATAGAGGCGACGAAGACTATAAACAATTATGTTCAACGATTTACACGACTTTTAAATTAGGTCGCGCATACTAGTGCGACACGACATATGTATTTCATTTCTGTCTCGCGTATTTATAGCGTCTGTGTCTTGTCTTTGCCTGTTGGATGAACGTTGGCTTATATCATTCTTGACAACTTTCTCTTCCTGTCTGTAAATTTTCATCAAATTCAGTTCAGCCGTTTGGAAGATTAGTCCGTTCAGAGACTTCTGATAACCTCCTCTCTATTTCTGTGAAGTTACATTGAAATCGGCTCAGCAGTTTTGAAGATTAGCGTAGAGACAGACGGATAGATAACCTTCTGTTTATGTTCGAAAAGTTTCATTGAAACCGGTTCAGTCATTTTGAAGATAGTGCACACAAACAAAAAAAAAGCAGCTTATGTCACTCCTAGCAACCACATCTTCATATCAGTAAAATGTCATTGAAATCGGTTTGGCCATTTCGAGATTAGTTCGTGCAGACAGACAGAAGGAAAATGAATCAGTCTATATCACTCCTGATAACCTACTCTTCATGCTTGTAAAGTTTCAATGAAATCCATTCAGCCGATCAGCAGATTAGCCCGTACAAGCAGACAGAAAAAAGCAACATATTCCTGATAACCCCGTCTTCATGTCGGTAAAGTTCTATTGAATCCGGTTCAGAAGATTCAAAGATTAGCCGGTATAGTCAGACAGACAGACAAAGAAAATGAAGCCTATATTACCCGTGAAAGTCTTCTCTTGACGTCTGTAAAGTTTCATTCAAACCGGTTCAGTCATTTCGAAGCTTAGCCCATACAAACATACAGAAGTAGTGAGCATTACCCGATCCTCTTTTCCCCCCCTCCTCGGCCTTGACCTTGACAAGGCCCCCACTCCCTCCTTGGACACGTCCACATGTCCTTGTCATTGATCTTGAAAGTGCACGCGGGCCTTGTCCTTGGCACTGACCTTGAACCGCATTTAAGATTGTGTGCGACCTTGACCTTGACCGCGTTCAAGGTCGCCTTGACTTTGCTGGAGGTTATCTTGGGTGTGTGACCTTGAAGTAGTTATTTGTACGTTGTAATAGTGTGGGATGATCTTGAAATGGTTTTGATCTTCTTAATTATTCTATAAAATTGAGTCTATTTACATTTATTCAGTGTGAAATTTCAGATACGGAACTATCTAAAGAAAAGATTATAGAGCAAGTCAGCAGAGTAATTTGTTTATATCAGAGTTATTTAAAAAGTTTGTGTGATTTTGAAGAAAGGGATCTAGCATTTTTTCCTCTCGAATATTTGAAAACTTACGTTGATACACTGAGTTTACGGCAAATTTGGAATAAGCTGCCAGCGCCATATTGGTGTGACAAGGAACTACAGTTAAACTTACCCTGTTACATTCACTATGAACAAATATATCGTCATTATATAGATGGGCCACCACCAGCAATAAAAAAGTGTCGTGAGTGTAAAAATAAGTGAATAATATGAATAGTGCTTTGCAAGAGACAGTAAAAAAATTGGGCGATGAATTCACTGAAACGGCAAGTAATTATTTCAATGATGCAATAAAAAGTCGATCATAATGAACGTCACGCTATTGTGATTTGGCTTTTGAATATGAAAAAGCTGCGAATGCATGTCGTAAATATTGCAACAAAACATTAAATTTACTAGATTTTGTTTGTGAAATAAAAACGTTGGGGTTTAGTGACTGGAAAAACTGATTAGTTTCATTGCAGATACGGTTGTGTTAAATGAAATTGAAGTATAGGACTTAAATTTAACTTAGTAGTAGTTAACATGGAAAGTTTAGTGAGAGAAATGTACGAAGAATTTCCAATTTCTGCAGCCTGTTCGGAATTTTACGCATATGAAATGCAAGATTCGCTGGCTCAGGATTTTAGTGTATTTTTTAAGTATATGGACCATGCTGAAGTGTGTATTTTAGCGAGTATAGTTTGTAAGAATTTTTTAATAAATGAAGATGGAACAAATATTATTGAACAAATTAAGAAATTTAGATTTAAACGATAATATTACACGAACGAACAGAACGACAGAAAAATGTCAATCAATAAAGTACATAAAATGTAGTTATTTGTTTCATTATATTATGACCTTGAAGTTATCCTTATACCAATTTAAATGTGTGACGTCATTTGACCTTGAATACTCCTCCCACTATTTTTACCGTTAAGCTGCCTTCACCATTGTTATAATTCGACCTCGAAAACTCGCTATAAATGTTAGTTGGAAAAGAAGTGACTTCAAAGAGTCGCAAATCTCAGTGGCATGAACATCAAATATTGTGTTCGTGTAGTGTTCTGAAAGTACCTTTATATTCACGGAAATTTTTGGATTTATATACCATTTTTTCAAAAATGAGTATTGCAAAAGAAACTCTAGATGAAATTAATGAAATGTTCAGCAAAGATTTCGAGGTTTTAGAGAGAAAAAAGGTTACCAAAATGATTGCGGGGAAAGTGTATAAAATTGTAAAGATGATTTCAATGACTACATGTTTTGGTAAAACTCTTCTAGTGGCTTTACACGATGACGGTGATAATAACACATTCGAGACTTTTTTTCCAAAACGTGTTGCCGAAAAACTGTCTGACGATATTGTAGATATTATGAGTAAAACTAAAGGGAAATTCACTCTAACTTGTTTGGGGCAGGACACTAGAGTTTTTGGAAACAATACTCGAACATTAATACGTTTTGGCTCATTGGAGTAAATTGTTCATTATTTCTGTTAAAGATATCTGCTGATGCAACGACGACCGTCAACGAATGTGTAGATAGATACATATTTTAGTTGGGAAGAGAATTAAGAAATATGGCTCATGATATGTTAGATAGCGCAAATGATTGGTCGCATGTTGAGGCAACCAAAGATCAATATAAGAACGAGATCAGGGATGCAATCAATTTTATGGCTGGGGCACACTTGTGCGACAAATTTTTATATGGTTCCATAGATATGGATACATTTTGTGCTGAAATGGTTGAAGAAAAATAAAAAGAATACCTCGTCAATATTCCACATTTACCTGGTGAGCTTGCTGCAAAATATGAATTGGTTCCTGCAACAGCGACAGCTCAAGATGCTGACGATCAAAATTGTGTCGGATGGGACAGAATTTTGAGTAACGAAAATAAAGACATGGAAAATTAATTTTTTATAATTTTTGTATTTGTGCAATTAATTAACTGTAAATAAATATTTGTTACAATCACAGTTTTGTTTTATTTCTTTTATAAATATACCAACCCAGTAGATCATAGTCAGTGTTTCTTTTTCTCAGCTGAAATATTTAGTATAAGTAGAGCAAATAAAAATAAAATGGTTTAGTTAAGATTAAAAATGAGTCGAAGAAACAACACAATTAATAAATTTGGTCGTCAGAAATATAATGAAAAATATCATATATTATCCGGGCTACCAGGGATTGGTTTTAAACTTACAGCGGATGGACAATATGATATGGGTGGAAAAACCATAACCAACTTAGGCAAACCTAAAGATGATGACAATGCTATGACAATAAACTTTGTTAATAGAAAGTTTTACAATTTTGCAGTTGTAATATGTAACATATTTAACAAGGATGTCCTCCCCATGATATACAAAAATAATAGTGAGCTTAAAACAAAAATTGAATTTATTCAGAAAATACTCTATCATCAGCCTTTAAATGACTCATTAAGCTCACTGTCGTACGGCTCGAGTTAAAAAAAAATCTAAAGAAAGGGAAAGCAGGTTAAAGAATAGGAAAATGCACTCCGAGTAGTATAGCCTTGAAGATAACGTCGTACTCGTCGGTGAATTGGATTTTCCCTCCAAGAATATTGAAATGTCATTTATGTGTGTGGTGTTTTATTGTCATTGTTTTTGATGATGAAGATTGAAATAAAAAAACTTTGTTTTACAATATATTGTTTATTTATTTTACATTTTAAATTAAAATTATAGTCATACAATATGTTATTTAAACAATATTAGCTTTATCTATCCAAGAGTTGAAGTGGTTGGGAAATCCTAGCCATTTGACAAACAATTGATCAGGGTGATTTTTCTTGCGTTGTCTAAGGAACTTTTCTACTCGATAAACGCCAGAACTGCTTGTTTTTTGTAGTTCTGACTCGTAAAAAATACCCTCTTATAGGCTGACCTTCTAACGATTCCAACAAGTATGTAGGTGGATTTGTAACGTTAAGTTTTACAACTTTAAACAATTCAGTTGACCAAGAGGACGTATATCCTTTCTCGAATAAGCTTTTGTACTTGCTAATACGCACAATGTCACCCATGGAAGACTTAAATTTTTTAGATACAATTTTTAAATAATCGTATTTTAATTTGCGTTTCTTCTGGCACATCTGCCGGCTTCATTCCAATGTTGTGATTTTTCGAATGGTTATAGGTTTGTGTTACTGCCGATAATATATCTATACATTTGTAAGATCCTCTTGCCGAGAATTGTTTATATAAGTTATTTTTTAAGTTCTTATGACTCATTCAACAATTGCAGCTTTCTTTGTGCTGTAAGTGGAATAATGATTTATATTATATTTTTTCATCAGGGCTTGAAAGTTTGTTTTATAGAACTCCATTCCTTGATCAAGATTTGTTAGTATATATGATGCCACTTCAATGATGCTTTTCATTGCATTAGTAACTTCTATACCGGTATTGTTGTTTATCCCTTTGGTATAGACAAATTTAAAGTAGCAATTTATACAGACCAAAATATAACGATAACCATCGTTTTCATCAGCATACTGTTGCATTTCAGCCAAATCAATTTGCCACAAATCTCTGTATCCTTTTATTATCGTGCGCCTTCTTACAAAATTTTTTCTAGCCGTTCTATGTAGTTCATTAACAATTTTGATTTTTTCTAGACTGGGCTCCATATTATTAGTAATATTAAAGGTTTCAGATCGAAGGAAAAACTGAAGAATATCATTAAATATTCAGCTTAATATATTATATCTTCTTCTCTTAATTCCTCTATGATTGACATAATTTCATTTTCGTGTCCAGTGTGACCGGCCATTTTGGAACTCCACAACGAACGTAAACGATCTACCCACTCTTTAGCTTTGTTCCAGTAGACATATTGAAATGTTCTCAAAGATAATTTATTTTTTGTGGGTAACTGTAGTTTTTCAGAGAGATTTTTTCTTGTAATAGTACCACCTAATTTTGTGTCCATTATCAGAGGTTTAATAATTCGTAAATATTTGTCCCATCTGGTCTCCCGTAAACCATCTTTTTTTTAATTCTTGTAGACAGCATTCGTAGATTCCAAAATTTCCTTGTACGTTGAAAGTACATTATCATTTAATTGTTGTTCGTTGTCTAAACTTGGGGGTGTTTTAAGAAATAACAAGTCATAAAGTGCCGGTGATCCACCATATTCTGTAATATTTTTCCCCTTTTTGTATAAGACAATATTTCCATTTCGAAAACGCACATGTAAATTACCAATAAAATTTTTGGTATAATCTGTTTTTAAACCAAAACGTACACCATATACAGTATCGTATAGAGATGGTTTTGAACGTAATCCTTTCAGGTGTGCGTTTAAAATATCGGAAGTTGCGGTGTCAGCGGATGTGAGAGATGTATTAGTTGATGTCGAGGGTGTATCAAACACCGATTGGCTAATATCCTCTTTTGAAATGCGATGCTGCTGCTGCTGAATATGTGTGGAGGTTTGAAAGGAATGAGTAGGTTGGGGAAAACCTGATATTTGAGTCGACTGCACTGATGTACTGGGACTATGAGACTTTGTAGCTGGATAATGTTGTTATTGTTGTTGTTGTTGCTGCTGCTGACGTTGCTTGACCACATCAGATATAGTTGTCAACGGCTTAGAAATGGGTTCATAAAACTTTTCCAATTCCACAACATGAAATTCTTTAGCCGCTTTAATTTGTTTAAATTTTTTTCTGACGACAATGGTAGCTTCCACTAGTTTACGTTTTAAGTCGATCGCGTTATTCATGATGTTAACAAAGGACGTTTCAATAATCAAATGAGTGTTTTCTCTTATTATTACAGTAATATATAGCTATCAAATCCTTTGCGGTATCTTCCCGATTTCACATCACTGTCTTTAATTACTAAAAATCCATACTTATTATCCCAACATTTTGAGCACATTTCTTGAAATTGAGTAAAAGTTAGATCCGGTGAAACGTGGTCGGAAAATATGTGTTTCATATTCAACTCATCTTGTTTAAACATAATAATAAAATTGGCATTGTCTCGCACAAGCTGTTTACGCACTCGCGAATATGTTTGCGCTAGGTAAAAGGAGTCGATATTTTTATGACGTCCCATGCTAAAGTACGATCTTATAACATCTTGTTTTTCACATATAACATCATCAAAGATAAATATTGAGTTTGGTTTTGCATCGGACGGTTCCACAATATTACTGGAATCACTAAAGGCATAGTAGCCTAAACCTTTGATGGGTGCTAAAATTTTCCTTAAATACTCATATTTCGGTTGATACCGAGATTTCGAGTCAATATAAACATTTTCGAAAAGTAGCCCAAGGGGGTATGTAAGCAGCGAAATTATGACATTAGTTTTTCCACAATTGGATGGACTAATTAACAGACCGCGAATAGAGGAAGGAAGTAGAGGACCGTGTCTCTTCGTTATTTTCTTTTTAAATCCAAGTCCGACTTTTTCATCGAGATTGTCAATAGGAAGTTTTTGTTTAAGATCGATAACGCACATCTTTGGAAAATTTGATATTTTATAGGCAAATTTTCACAAAAACTGTCATTCAGATGCCGAGCGTCAAACGAAGTGGACGGTCTCACGTTTCCAGTAAAACTAGACACGGTATTGTGAATTCGTTAATAAATAAATTACCATTCGAGGTACATATTCCCGGTTATCAATATTGCGGACCCGGAACAAAAGTAATAAAACGTGTAACAAATGGTGATCCAGGCATTAATCCTTTGGACGCCGCATACAAAAAACACGATTTAGCCTATTTACATAACAAAGACAATATAAGTGCGAGACATCGAGTGGATTACGAGCTCGAAAAAAGTGCTTGGAATAGAGTAAAATCGAAAGATTCTAGTTTAGGTGAAAAAATAGCAGCTTGGTTAGTTACAAACATTATGAAAGAAAAACAACGTTTTGGTATGGGTGTACCATCATCATCATCATCATCATTACCAACAAAAAAAAACATCTAGTAAAGGCACACGTCGTACAAAAAGGAAAGGTGTTAATAAAAGTCGACATGTTCGGAAAGTCAGTTTCGAAACAGCTATTCGACAAACAGTTGGAAAGGAATTATTAAAAGCCGCAAGGAAAAATGTGTTGGGAAAAAATCTTATGAATGTATCTAAAATAGCTTGGAATTGGTGGAATATTACAATTAACACCAATTTCTGCTGGGTCAGCTTTGGGTTCATTAGCCGGTGGGGCAGCGGGAATTGTGCGTGCCGTAAAAGCTGCAAAAAAAAAAGCAGTTCCGGCCTGTATTTAAAATCGAAAGGAAATGGTTTGTTTCTAAAGCCATATCGTAAAGGTATGGGATTATTTTTAAATCGTAGATCAAAAAACCGATTGAATCCCTACCTCGAAGACCACTATCTAATATTGATATTGAAAAATGTGCCAAAAAGAAGAGAATAGGACACTTTCGAGGTGTTAATATGAGAGATTCATTACCTAGACAGGGTCCTCAACGTTACGAAGTAACAATAGTGACTCATTGGGTAGCTTATAGAAAAAACAATTCTAAAGTAACATATAATGACAGCTTCGGTGATTTACCCCCACCGATCGAATCGGTACAATATCTACAAACGGGATCCGAACCATCAAAAATTATTTACCATACATACGATCGTCAACAGGATTTTGGAACAGTCTGGTGTGGACATTTTGGCTTAAAGTTTCTTGTTGAATCATCAGCGTAAAAGATCTCATCATCGCCACCATTAACACCGCAAATGAATCGTAATAACTATACTAAAATGTTGCAATCACTGAAAGCATTTCATCTAGCCGGTGGATTAAGGAAAATTACCGTGAAACAGCTAGAAAACATGCCCAAGGAAGTAATGATTGCATTAGCCCCAAATGAAATTCCAGTCGTTTGGGATAAGTCGCCCGAGCACCTCAAAAACGATTTCGATATATTAAAATATCAGTGCAGTTGCAAACATTATTTCAGCAGCAATGTAAACAAGGACACGGCTGATGAGGGTCTTACGGCTAGAAAAATATTTTGTTGTTGCAAAATCAGCGATGTGTGCATAAAAGCAGAAAATAGCATAAAAACATCACTATCTAATGCAGTGAGAAAAGGTGTGAAAATGAATCTTTTTAAATGTTGCCGCTAAGAATAAAACCGAGATGTGTGATGTTTTAACGGTTAGTCATATCTTATACGTTCACACTAACAGGACACTCGAGTGTCTTAAGCACCGATTTCTATCCACGAATCGAATTACATAATGAAAACAAATATGTTCTTGCATTGCTGGGATTTTACACATACAATTATATTTTTACTATAGATGAAAGCAACAATAAGTTTGCCTACATGAAGGAGGGTTACACCACCGAGCCGATACAATTGCAGATTCCACCTGGGGCCTATGAAATAGATGAGATAGGTAAAGCTATGTCAGAGGCTTTGAGGAATTCAACTGAAGAAAAGAATGATGGAATCTTGTCCTTGGTCGTTACAATAATACGCTGAAATATGAACTCCGAATATACTATAGATTTCCGGGGAGAGGCGAGTATCGATAAAATGATAGGATTTAATCATACAGTGTTAAAAAGAGACAAAAAGCACGAGTCAACCGAAATGGTGGAAAAAATGACATTACGCATCATATGCGTGAATTGTAATATATTTTCCGGAGCATATATGAATTCTGTGGAAGGTAATACCTTATTCGAATTCGATATCGATGTGGAGCTCGGTTACAATATCAGTAAAGAACCACAAAATAATATTTATATGCCGTTAATGCCGGAAGGACGTCAGTTTATCGACAACATTACTTTTCACATCTTGGACGATAGCGGTGATCTAATCAATTTTCAAGGCAAGAAAATTATCGTGAAATTGGAATTGAAGAAACTTTCATAGAAATGGGATTTGCTTCAATCGTCATTTGTGTATGCTGTCGACTAAGATTGGGGAACCACCGAAAGATAATAAAAGTAAAAGAAGAGTTAATGTCAAGATTAGTCGTCGACATTAAATCGCAAACATCTCAACAGTTATCTGCCGAACACTAAAAATTTTTAAAATCAATCGGTCTTAAAGTGCGAAAATGATTTCCACCACCAGCGATAAAATAGAGGTTTTCTCCAAACCCATTTTGGACAATTCTATTATTAGTCCAGAAGAGCATATGTATTAACCATACCATCTCCATCACTCATCAATTCCGATGAAGTCCGTATCTCCATTAATTTTCAAGATATTATACTGGATATCGCCGAAAGTTACATATATATCGAAGGAAAATTTAAACCCACAGACGTAACGAAAAAATATTTTTTATTACATAATGCCCTCGCATTTTTGTTCGATGAAATTCGCTACGAGATGGGAGGTGAGCACGTCGCCGTGATTCGTAAACCTGGAGTTACCACGACATTAAAACCATGGTTTCATTTGAAAGTTTGCAACAAAGATCTCTCATGACATGCGGATGGGGTCTCGACGAAGCAAACCAAGATATCGTAGACACTGCATGTAACATCTTCTCCGGAAAATTACCCTTAAAATATCTTATGGGATTCGCCGAAGATTATACAAAAGGTGTTTTCAACCTAAAACAAGAGCTTATTATGGTTATAGCTCGCACTGTTACCAATTATTACGTCGGCGAAGTAGACGCCGAAATTAGTATCGACAAAATCGAATGGAAAATTCGTCACATCATTCCAGACGACAAGCAAAAATTGAAAATACTGTCTCGCATTAATAAAGGAGGAAACAATGCCAGTATTCAAATGGCATATCGTAAATGGGATCTGTACGAATTGCCAGCTTTAAGACAAACATCTTCCGACGTGTGGGCCTTGAGAATGAGTACAAGTCTATAAATACCGCGCTATATAATCGTCGGATTTGAAGATAGCAATAATTTTGACAAACACGAAAAAAACGCATACCGGTTTACCCACGCCGACGTATGCGACATTAGACTGTATTTGAATTCAACTGTTTATCCCTACGAAAGACGGAATTTAGATTTCGCCAAGAAACTGTACGCAACAGCCTATTACAATTATGAAAACTTCCAAAGCAGCTACTACGGGCGCGAAATAAATGATCCGATGATAACGTTCGCTGAATATATGAAAAACCCCGTTTTTATTATCAATTGGAGTCATCAACCAGAGGCTATAAACTCATCGACCGTGGATGTAGAACTGGAGTTCCAAACCAGAAAGAATAAATTCCTCAAAGACACTAAAGTGTAGGCATTAGTTATTTACGACTCATTTTTTAGTTATATATATTTTAATGTATCTATTATATCGAACACAAAATAATGTTAAAATATGGTACTTGAATCAATAAATTTGTAAAAGTGAAGTAGTAGTTTTATATTTATTTGAAACCCAACAAAAAAAAAAGCGGACGGAAAAGCCCGCTCCTTAAGAAAGGATTACGGGAATTCAGATAATGGGGGTTTATTCAGTGGAAAAAAGTACTTAGAAAACACAAGAAAAATTTTTTAATGAAAATATGAACACAACGATTTAGAAAATTTGTAGGAAAATAACAGTTAGGAATAGGGAAAAAAAGTTATTGGAAAAAATTATAGAAGAAATCGAGTACTATAAAGAAGCATTTTAGTACTTTGTTACTAATATTGTATTTATAGAACATACAATATTGGATACAAAGTATTAAATTTTAGGTGCTGGTGGAACCCGGCAAAGTCGTTCGTTCGTATATGAGACCACATACAACTCTGGTCCCAATACGAATAGGATATTTGTCGTTACCCCCATCACTAATTTGTCTCTGTATATCCGGCCACCAATACTTACTACAATCATTCTAAATCAAGATGCCCAATGAGCAAGACGAACCAATTCAATGTCCGGTGGTAGATTCTACCATGCACGATTGTTGCGAATGGGAGTCCCATGATCCAGATGGGATGAACTCTGGGACTTGATAATCTAATGGGTGGAAAGCAACGCCATCGATGAAGACCGTGCGACTCTACAGCACCATAAAGAGTCACATGTTTCTGCAACAAAACGGTCCTTTTCAGGACCACAAAATACTTTGATCGTAGTTTTAGTTGATTATAATACTTTGTAACCAATATTTTATGTTTTTTTCATAAAAAAATATGCAAAATATTAGAAGTTCTGGCGACAAAATCTGAACTTCTTAAACCGAACTATGTTTTAGCTTAGTTGTAAATATTATCAAAAATAATTAAAACTATGCTAAAACCTGGTTTTAGTGGATTATTGGCACCATTTTTACTACCTAATATTAAGCGGGAAAGGTTCTATACGAAATAAAACACCAAAAAGCATATTTTCAAGTAATTTTTTTATTCTATATATAAAAAATATATATTTCTAAAAAAACATTTGTTAAAATAAAAATTTTTTTTATTAATCTTCAAAATTCATTTACAAAATATATTTACAAACTTAATGCTATAAATTATGAACTATTACTTATAACTACTTAACATCTACTACACAACTTATCAAAGTCTGCCAATTGTCTTTTGTACCGCTCATCAGGGGCGGATCCAGCCTCTCTCTTTGGGGGGGGGGGGCGGTGATATGGCAAGCGAAAATAAGTTGTCGACGGGGGGGGGGGGAGAGGGCGTAGACATCATCAACAGTCCTATTTTTAGTGTAAAAAGCATGGTCGGGTCTATTTTTCTACATTTGAAGCTCTTGGAGAGGGGGGGGGGGGCGATCACAAGTAAAAACAAGTTGCCGACAAGGGGGTGCCAGCAGCATAAGTATAAGAGCAGAATCGGGTCTATTTTCCTGAACAAAAAGCTCTTGGGGGAGGTTATCGCAAGAAAAACAAATTGTCAACGATAGGGAGTGCCAGCAGCATACACATTTCTAATATAAAAGGCAGAATCGGTTCTATTTTCCTGAACTCAAAGCTCTTGGGAGGGAAGGACGATCGCAAGCATACACATTCCTATACTCTATTTAAGAACTAGAGAGATTAATAAAGCTGTTACCGAAACCTCCAACGTACCTGCTCCAGTGCCGCAGATAACTAAGGACTGCCGTAAACCTAATTATATTTCATTATAAGCTTTTATAAATTTACTGCAACAATAAAATTTCTCATAGTTTAATTTAATTTCTGTCAGTAAGCAAAGTACACCTTACAGTGTGTCCTTAGTGATTTTTCTTGTTTGCGCTTGTTTTTATATATTATTTGAGATTAGTGAGATACCCAAAAGATATGGTTTCCACCTCTATATTTATTCCAAAATCGTTAAACTTATTACGACGAATAATAATGTTAAAAGCTCTTTTGAGATGTGTTCCAACATGACAACTGAAGGAAAAAAAATACTGGAATTGTTAGTACTCCCAAGCCACACTCGATCACAGGCAGAAGAAAAACCTCGTTGGAAGAAGAGATGAAAACTGCAATAAAAGGAGTTGTACATACATTTTATTGTGAGAAGCAGAACCCAACTGTCAACAAAATTCTAGCTAAAATCAATGAAGATCGCGATTTGCCTGAAATTAAAAGAACTGTACTTTGGAAATTGCTCAGAGAACTTAATTTTTTCTGGGAAAAACCAGACAGAAAATCTGTGCTTATAGATCGTCCGGAAACTGTTCGTTGGAGAAGGAAATATCTCTCATGTAAAAAGTAGAGTTACTAGAAATAACACAACTTACAAAATTAGTAATTTAACTGAAGTTTTGAAAGATTTTTTTGAATAAAGTTAGTGTGGAAAATTGGGAAAAATCCATATAATAAAAGAATAAAACAAAATGTGGAAACTTAATCTCCCGATCTGTGACATAGAGGAACCAATTATAATTAATTTGAGCGAAGATAGCTTCACTAACTTTGATTAGGAATTAGATACGTAATGCTTACCAGTGTAAACACTATTATTTAAATTTCTGGTTTTATTGTATTTTATTGTTTAATGCTGTTTATATATTTTTCTTTAATTTTATATATATTGAATTCCAATTAGCCGTAAGTTTTTTATTATTTTATTATTGTATTTGTGTCTTTTTCTTAAGCGTGTAGAATTAGCATTTTTTTGGGGGCTATCGGATTTCCATATAATAAAGTAAATTAAATTAAGATATCAGTACAATAGAAATAAAAATAAGTAGGTCTATTTTTAACTCTTTTTGGTGTTTAATTGTAATTCTGCAGATGATTTAAGAGATAAATAAACTGAAACGTCAAATGTCCTAAAAATGTTTTTAATTAATAATAAAATGACCGAAGCCTCAAAAAAATTTTGATATTATATGGACTAATTTATTTTTTTATATATGCTTAATTTTTTGTATTTTTGACAATGGCTATTTTGTAAATATTTAAATTATAACTTAGAATTTTTTGAGAGAATAAGGCTACGTTTTTGTCTGAAGGTGCCTAAAGCGGTTTCTATGACAAAATTAAAAATAATAAAAATACAGTTGTGATTTGTGTGTGTGTGTGTGTGTGTGTGTGAAATAGTAAGAAGTAAAATAATATTACAAAAGCTTCTTCTTTTAAGCTTATTACCGAAATACTATTCTATGCCATAAAAACTTAGGGATAAAATAAACCTACTTCCGACGGTTTGACGAGGATTAAAATCCATTTTAACACTTCACACTTCCAAATATCTATTGTTATCCAGCCCAAATAGTTCATTATTATAGACCGGTATTTTTGATTATAAAATTTCAAACCCATTTCTACGAAAAATATATGTGTCTAACAGATTTTGCCAAAGACACCGGACTAAAGAACACAGTTTGCGAAGAAGAAAATGGTTAAAAATGATTTATTACTTTCTCTAGTTCTTGAATAAACTATAGTATGAGGCAAAATCGGGTCTATTTTCCTGAACTCAGAGCTCTTGGGGGGGGGGGGGCGATCGCCCCCACCGCCCCCCCCCCTTGGATCCGCGCCTGCCGCTCACCCGCACTTTTTCCAACCGATGATTGTTTTTGTATGTCAACTAATCGTTTTTATAATTCACTTATCGCACTGTTATTCTCACTAAGTTTATTCACCAAGTATTTTTTAATTTTTAACATGTCCGATAGTTTTGTCCTTTGCGAGCTGGTAAAGCCTTCAGCCCACTCCGGTTGGGATGTCGCAGAACATTTTGAAGTATCAGTTTCGTTCAGGGATGAAGACGATGAAACATTAGATGTTTCATCGCCTTCATAAAACTGCTTAAACCGCCTCTTGAATGGTTAGCGGCATCCCAATATTGGAGACAGTGGCGCATCAGTTTTCACTGGTGAAGGCTCTACCTCTGACACTTCCACTACACTGGTCGGTGTTGGTGAAGTTGGTCCATCGTCGCCTTCCACTATCTTGACTTCCACGGTCACGGTAGTGGTGACGATGTTGCCAAGAAATCGGGTAGCGGTGCGGGCGTCTTGGGTTTCTTGAAAGTAAATTTTTTTCTTTAATCCTTTAATCGCTGAATAAAATGTTGTTTTATCGGCAATTTCCGATTTCGGTTCGTCAAGAACTTCTGCAATTTTGAAGCCCTTGGAGAAGGTGTCCGATTTGTACGCGACGCTTTTCGCACTACCACATCACTTATAACTTTTATTTTGGGCTCCTTCTCCTCAATCCAGGGCTTTGTCTTCGGCATCCTCTTCCTGTCGGGGCCAGTCCTCGAAGACCCCTGGAGTTAACACTTCCAGACCACTCATATCTTCCAACATCTGGGATCCACACATTAAGTTCATCCAAAAGTGAACTGACACTAGGTGCTCTTGAAGACATCTTGGTTTTTTTTTTCTTGCTTTACTTCGACTTGCAGTTCCTATTGTACTGGTTGCTGTTCTGACGAACTATGAAAAGCTCTAGCCAGCGAGTCTACTTTTATGCCTATTTCCCCCATTACACCACCTTTGTTCCTTTTGTTTGATGCATCAAGTATAGTATTTAAACTTGTCGAATGCAAGACCAAGGCCAAGGCCAACGTAACCGAAAATGCCAGGGTCATTTTCGAGGTTGTAATTTTCAAGGATTCTTTTTGTCCCTGTCAAGGTTATTTTAAAAAGTAGCGCATAAATAGAGGACAGCATTTGAAAAGTACAACATATTCAAACATCGTGTTGCCAACTGATGAACAACCTGGTGAAGCAGCCAAAACATACAGGCATATACCAAAAGCTTGTTTAACTTGTCATCATTGTAAAAGACAAGGTATCTACTGACGGAATGATCTTACGTACGGTTTCAACTACATTGACCTTCTCAGGGTCAAATTTGTACAATGCGGTTTTTTTGAACCAGTTTACTACCAGTTCAAGGACATTAATAAACGCGCCATCCAGAGAAGAAATTGGGTCATAAAAGAAGTTTACCTGTACAGAAGAAATTAACTTAAGTATTTTATTTTTTATTTTTTTTTTTGTTTGTTATATCTTTATTTTTTAATAATAAAAAGTAAAGTTAATTTTTTTTGTTATATTTTAATTTTTTTATCAATAAAACAATAGTAAAATGAATCTGTATGTGTATTTATTAAACATCACCTAAAATACGTTTTACAATCCACATTTTTCTGCAGAGTCTGTTTATTAATGAAATAGAACAATATATATTAGAGTGAAATGTAATGGTTTCAAATCAGTCTCACATAACAATGTCAGAAGTAAACACAATTGATAAGTTCGGTCGCAAAAGAAAATTTAAGGATTTTAACTTTATGCGAGGTCCTTCAGGAATAGGATTTAAACTTACACCTAATGGAGATTACGATATGGGAAACAAAAGATTGTGCTACTTAGCGGAACCTCTTGTTGGAGACGATGCGGCCACACGAAATTATGTTGATAATAACCTTACTCAGTGTGTGGAAGATACGCAGAAAGCAAGCTGTACATGACGCAACAATTGTTATTAAATGTTTATTAAGAAACCAACTAGAAGGTTATGTACGCAGGAAGTTAATTGAAATTGGTCAATAACTTAGAGGATACATTGATGATACTGTTATTGCAATATATGAACTTAGGCAAGTCGAACTGCGTGATGAACTTAATTCTAGAATGTTTAAAATTGAAAAGACTGGGGAGTATCTTGTCAACAAAACTGCTTCATACTCGTAGACCTGTGCGTTTAATTTACTGTTAAACAAATTTTTCAATAATAACTTTTACCGTTTGTTATTTGTCGACACTTCGTTATATTTATAATTTTAAAATAAAGGTTCAATAAAAAGCAATCAAGTAATGAATACATGTTTTTTATTTAAAAAAAAAATACAATACTACCGTTACATATTAATGTTGTATGTCCAATGGAACTAATAAGAAACGATATAAATAATGAAATATGGATTTTCCAGATTACGTGCTGTCCTGACTTAGAAATGATTCCAACACATTGACTAAATTTGCTAAGTTTTCTTCCGGGTCTGTTTTGTAAAAATCTATATCTGCGTGTCCCCTAGAGAGAGTTTTGGTTGAATTGGGAATTACATAAAGTTTACCATCGTTATGTGATAATGCTACTTTATTTATTATGTTGGTATAAATGTTATGTAATTCACTTCTAAATGTCTTCATCTTTCTTAATATCAAACCACCCCGTTCAACAATTCTTTGGTAGTCTTCCTGATGAAGGTCTTTCTCGATAACAGATTTTTTGATACATTTAGCATTTTTTAATTCATTATTAACGGACTTTACATAATAAGCCTTCGCGCCGGAACCATAAAAACTTATTATCGGGTCACCAGGAAACTCATCTTTTATTCTACCAACTACAGAATTACTTTAACTTATGTTGAAATTATTTATTTCGGGGTAATTTGATGTATCAAATCTTTCGGGGTTTTTTGATATAGATTGATAAAAGTTATCCATGTATACTTTTAATATAAGCGAGTCAGTATCGGTGTAAAGTAACGAAGCATCATCGCCAAACTTGGATTTAATGAAATTATAATAAAAATCGTATATTACAGTCTTTGATATATCTAATATGGAATATCCGATATAAATTGGTTTATTGTATAATATTTTAATTTTATTCATATGTATAGCAACAAAGTTTTCGGTAAATATCGAGCTACTATTGAAATTGGGGTGAGATATTAGCGCCACTTTTACCTACACTGTTTTCCCAATGCGTTACTAATTTTATATCCTTTGGATTTTCCACATTTTCCATATTTTTGCCAAAAATCGCGTTATTCTTTAATTTAAAAGTGTCTTTCGCAAATTTTGTGGTAGCCTTGTTATGTAAATTGGTATTAAAATGAATATACGTTTTTAGTCATTTTTATTGGTTAAACTGTAATACTCGATGAGTTTACATTACCACTAAGCTGCTGGCGATGGCTTGTTTTAAAGTTCTATAGGGTACAATGTATTTTCTTTTATCTTGTACATTAGGAATTAATTTCGGCAATTAGGCGTTTTCTTTTGGCGGTATGATATTTTCTACTAGAAATGGAAGATCAGAATGTGTATCATGCTTCTCAGTCGGATAATGCACATCCACTTCCAAAACGTAACCATGTAAACTATCATCACCAACAGCCATATTGTTTAAATTGAGTATTTCGCGCTCGGTTAACCATCGAAAACCGCCATATGGTAATGCTGTGACATACTATGACCATATAGATTTGTAGCATCAAGATATGTTATAAATGAAGACGGATTTGTTGGGTCATAGTCTGGTAAATAAATATTATTAGCGATGTGCTTCCGTTCTGTACACTGGCTTATGCCGCCGTATATGTATCATGTCTATATCCGTGAAGAGCTCTAGCTCTACCTTAGTCATACGCAACATACAATCAAATGATAAACTTGGAAGGGTATAGTAGTGTGCCGGATCCAATTTATCGAATTTTAAATAATTATTCCGAAATTGCTCAAAAACATCGTACAATAGCAACACATCTGATTTTAAATACACGTCTGAATAGTCGTCCAAAGTTTTACACCCAAACAAGCGCCATACTTCTTTTGCTCGCCTATAGCTTTCATCGCTAATATGTTCTTCCCGTAAATTATCATAAAATTGATCTTTACTTGAAAAACAAACAATAAAGCTATATGGAAAAACACCCTTTTGACGCATCAAATTGAATTGGTCGATATTTGAAAAATTTTTCCGCTGCTTAAATTTTCCAAAGACGTTGACAGATATTTAAAACTGTCAATGAACCGCAATTTTAAATATTTCCTCTTAATTTTCCCACATTTACTATCAAAATAATCGTGCACATAAATGCGTTTGGTAAAGGATATATACTTTTCTTTATTTTGAGCCAAAACATCAATTTTATCCCCATATTTACATAACTCTTTTATAAATAAATGACTGTCGTAGCCACTTAAGTTATGAAATATAATAGGGATAAAAGAGGGTAATTTATAATTTAAATTACGAACGAAATATGCAGCACCAAATTTTTTTGCACCAGTTATGTGACAATGATCTCGTACTTTAATTTCACCATCTTCAAAAGGGCCTTCACATATACCACATATTTTAGCATCATTAAACTCCCTTTCTTCTTCAGACGTTAACGGTTTCATAGCTATAATGTCTTTTCAATATGTGTTATGTAGAGCCCCTAAATTACACTTGATATGACCCACATAGACTTAAGCTGCATTATTCCCCCGAAATAGCTCAAATTTCGAAATTGGGCCGTTAAAAGAGCATTTAATTAAATAAGCATAAGAATATGGTTCATGTTTAAAACTTTTACAGTGTAAGAATTTTGTGGGTTTGGTTGTACCGTTTCAACAGTTTTTAAAACAGATTCGAAATCTGCATAAACCAGGAATGAAACGCGCATTTGCTTTTCTATACCCTGGAATTTTAAAATATTTTCAGGCACACTCTTTCCAAATTTATCGATTTTTAAATCCACTAAGGGTATTTGCCTGAAAATGTGGTTACAATCGTAGTTTTGATGTAAAGTTAAAGCTGACGGTGTACTAAAATTAATGAGACAACCATCACAAAAATAAATTTTATGTTGTTGACAACTAATTTGACTTGAAACTAAGCGTGGTAAATTCCTAATCTAACTATAATAATTTTTTGAACAAGTCGTATCACAAAAATGTTCACCGCCATCTTTACTACTACAGTATTTTGTAATTAACAATAAATTTACATCTCTATCCAACTTTCTTGACGCATGCCTCAGTGGACCAATAACTTCATGTATTATTTCATTATTTTCATATTTAGATTCGAGACCGTATACGTTAATGGATATGTTGTTCATTTCCTCAAATTTTTTAATGTCACGTAATTTTACTGGAAAATCCATACCTGTTAAATTTAGCACTCTAAAAAAATGGGGATAGGTTGTCTGCTATAAAAGTGATGCTGTTGGAGGAACCAATGCTGATGTTACAGCCCACGGAAAACAAAATTCGTCCTGGTTAATCACATTGACGACAGCTCCTTTCTTTTCAATAGAACACGGCAATTTAATATATGATGAGCCACCCATAGACGTATACTTGTTGATGCTAACTTCAAAGTATAAAATTCGCACAAGAGCCTATCCTATAACAAGAAAAATAATATATAAAAATCAGTTTAATATATCGGGTTTTGATTTTTTTCCATACCTGAATCTTTCTTCTGAAACTCTGTCGCCTGCGTTTTTATTAATTTCGTGAAAGAATGGTAAACGGCATCCAAATCACTTTCTACACTAATTATTTGATTAGCAGTGTTGAAGGATTTCTCACTGAATATTTCTTGTGATGGAAACATGTACTCGCCAACAGCTGTCATGTTAACTTTTAAAGCATGATGCACACGTAATACATTATTAACAAGTTCCATCACCTTCGATTTAATGTCCGTAAAAAAACATTTAATAATCGGAATACTCCATATCACTGCTAACCCGATAGGTTGCAATTTTCCTTTTGAATGCACATTCAACGAGTTGCACACCATGACATATCAGCAAACATGAATTATTTTTATGTTGTTGTGTTCGTTTATGCGCTGATATATGATTTATTGGAACATCTACATTATATGTAGCGCAATTAATTACCGGAATTACTGATATATACTCTTCAATTCGGAGCCGTTTTCCTCCAGGCACTTCATTAAATCTCGTCGCACACGATTCACTTTTATGACGCCTCATATTATAACTATTGGTAAACTTAGAACCGCAATTTTCACAAACATATGCCATGATTTGACAATAATAGTACATGTACTACCTCTGCAAGTCAGAGACAACTGATGAATGAAACTGCCCCATATCATATATAAATCCATTCAAGGTCACCCTAAACTACGTAGTCTAACTCCAAGGTCACACACCCAAGATGTCACCCCAGCAAGTTCAAGGTCACCCCGAACAAGATCGAGGTCAAGGTCGCACACATCCTTGGGCACAGTTCAAGGTCAAGGTCAGGGGCAAAGCACGCGTGCACCTTCAAGGTCAATGACAAGGACGCGCGGGCGTGGTCAAAGAGGAAGTGGGGCAAGGTTAAGGTCAAGGTTGATGAGTGGAGGGATAAAGAAGATCGTGTTCACTCACTACTTACAGAAAAAAAGCAGTCTCTGGCCGAGCGCTGATCTATCAAAAAAGGACAAAACACAAACGCGACTTTTAAATTAGTGTCTTGCGCGCCATTTAAATTATGTCGCGCATACTAATGCGATAGGACACGATCAGACATGTGTGTTTCATTTGTGTGTCGCGTCTGATAGATGGCCACTCAGCCTATGCACTTCTGACAATCTGCTCTTTATGTCTGTAAAGTTTCATCGAGAACGGTTCAGCCGTTTCGAAGACTAAACCGTACAGACAGATAGACACACATACAGAAAAAAAACTGTCTAAAATATTTTTGACAGCCTCCTCTTTATGTCCATAAAGATTCATTGAAATCGTTTCAGCCATTTCGAAGACCGTGCAAACAAATAGAAAGAAAAAAAGCAGCCTCTATTACTCCTGACAACCACATGTTCATACCTGTGAAATTTAATCAAAATCAGTTCAGCAGTTCCGAAGATTAACCCATACAGACACACAGACTGAAAAAAGCCGCCTATATCACTTTTGACAACCTTCTCTTCATGTTTGTAAAGTTTCATCAAAATCGGCTAAGCTGTTTCAAAGCTTAGCTCGTACAGATCAACAGAAAAAAAACAGCCTATATTACTCCTGACAACATCCTGCTCATGTTTGTGGAGATTCAATGAAATCTGTTCAGCTGTTTCGAAGATTAGCCGGTACAGACAGACAGGCAGAAGCAGTCTATATAACTTCTGAAAACCTCCTCTTTACGTCCGTTAAGTCTGATTGAGATTGGTTCAGCGGATTCGAAGATTGGCTAATGCAGACAGACAGAGAGAGACAGAAAAAAATCAGCCTGTATCTCTCCTGACAACCTGACAGACACACACGCAGTTAGACAGACACTTTTTATTTTATTTAAATGTATAGATTGTTTTCTTACTATAACTTGCTTACATTTCGTGTTAGTAGTCATTTGTTCCATTTAGTAATAATTTGGCATCGACTTCAATCTCAATTAAAAATTTACATGGTAATTTTTTGCGATTTTTTGTTTTGAATTCGTTAGGATATCCATAATTTGTTTGAACTAAGCACTAACGTATATGTGTAATGTACCTTGTAATGATTCCTAAGTCGCAACCAAGCACTCATTTTAGTGAAACAAATCACAATAAATTGAATAACAAAAACATCTGATTCCGAGAGTTTTCTAAACACCACAGAATTGGACCAAACAGAAATTTAGTCAGTCCTAATTAAACTGATATCTTGAAATTTAAGAAATTAATTTTAGATTCGTAAACTGCTCCTACAAAAACCCTTTAATGCTAATTTGAAAGAACTTGAGATATGTAAAATTTTTAATCGGATGTACTTTACAAAGCATATTGAATCTGAAAAAAATAATTTTAAATCCGTAATGTTCGCTATTGAGACCCCAATTTTGGCATAATCTGAAAAAATAATTAAATTTTGTAATTTATGCCCTCAAGAATACCTAAATATAATTATACAGATAAATGTCAAATTTACACTCCTCCATATTGAATTTCAAAAAAATCATCTCAACTTCTTATCCAATCTTAAGCTATCCTCTCGGTAACCCCCCAGCATCAGTTTTGGACAAAATCGAGAGATATAAAAATTTTAGTCCGCCATGTTGAATTTTTCAAAAATAATTTTAAGTTCATACCTCATATCCTCAAAAACTCCCAATACCAATTTTGGATACAATCGAGATATGTAAAAGTTTTTCTAAAAATAAGTTTAAATTTCTAACTCACTCCCTCGAACATATGTCAATATGAATGATGAACAAAATCGAGGTATCAAAATTTTTTAATCTCCATATTGGATCCAATATATTGATTTTTCTAAAAATAATTTTAAATTCCTAATTTATACCTCTAAAAACCTCTGTATTAATTTTGAACAAGATCAAAAATGTAAAATTTTTAATCCGCCATATTAGATTAGTCAGCTTTTAAAAAGTTTATTTTTGATTTTCATGTGCAGCCCTGAAAATTCCTTCCGTACCAGTTTTAGAAAAAGTGATAAATGTTTTTCTGTCCACCATATTATATGTGTACCAACTTCCTGAAAGATTTGTACATATCGGTTCAACCGTTCCGGAGTAAACGGCGTCCATTGAATATATATATATATATATATATATATATATATATATATATATATATATATATATATATATATATATATATATATATAGTGATTGTATTTAGAACTCTTTGTTTGTAGAATTCGGCTAAAAATTATTTTAAATTCATTATTTACACCTCCAAAAGCCCCCCAAAACCAAATAAAAAAAAAGTCGAAAAATTTAGAGGTAAAAAATATACTATATATTGGTACATTTCGCCATAGAGCAATAACTAATAACAGTTATTAATCCACAACAAAGAGAATATATTTTTTAAATATATTCTTTTACTTGCTTTTTTTTTCCTGCTTCGATACGTTGTACTTTTTACTAAACAACTTGGCAATCCTGTAGGACGCTTACTAAGCGAAAGAGTAAAAGTAAATTATATTTAGTGGACTTTACGGAATCCAGAACATAAACGATTATTAAATATTTAGAACGTCAAGTGCATGATTTTTGAAAGGATGCTAGGTGGAGGGACAATAAAAGTTTGATGTGGTGGACGTCAGCTGGAGGATTTATGAAATGACGCTTTGAAGATAGCTAGATGTACATATATATATATATATATATATATATATATATATATATATATATATATATATATATATATATATATATATAAAATAATAGTTATGTCTTTATTTCTGGCTTAATAAAATTAACAACATATTATAATTAATTAATATACAATAGAACTTTAAAACAAGCCATCTCCAACGGCTTAGTGGTAATGCAAACTCATCGAATATTACAGTTTAACCAATCAAAATGACTAAAAACGTATATTGATTTTAGTACCAATTTACGTAACAAGGCCACCACAAAATTTGCGAAACACACTTTTAAATTAAAAAATAACGCGATTTTTGACAAAATGTGGAAAATCGAAAGGATATAAAATTAGTAACGCATTGGAAAAACAGTGTATGCACAAGTGGAGGTAGATCAATAATATCCCGTCCCAATTTCAATAGTAGCTCCATATTTACCGAAAACTTTATTGCTATACATATGAATAAAGTTAAAATATTATACAATAAACCAGTTTATATCGGATTTTCCATATTAGATATATCAAAGACTGTAATATACGATTTTTATTATAATTTTATTAAATCCAAGTTTAGCGATGATGCTTCGATACTTTACACCGATACTGACTCGGTTATATTAAAAGTGTACACGGAAAACATTTATCAAACTATATCAGAACACCCAGAAAAATTTGATACATCAAATTACCCCGAAATAAATAATTTCAACATAATAAAAATAATTATGTAGTTGGTAGAATGAACGATGAGTTTCCTGGTAACCCGGTAAAAAGTTTTTATGGTACCGGCGTGAAGGCTTATTATGTAAAGTACATTAATAATGAATTAAAAAAGCCAAAGGTATCAAAAAAACTGTTATCGAGAAAAACCTTCTTCAGGAAGACCACCAAAGAATTGTTGAACGGGGTGGTTTGATATTAAGCAAGATGAAGACATTTAGAATTGAATTACATAGCATTTATACCAACATAGTAAATAAAGAAGCATTATCATATAACGATGATAAACGTTATGTAACTTCTAATTCAACCAAAACTCTACCTTGGGGACATGCAGACATAGATTTTTATAAAACAGACCCGGAAGAAAATTTAGCAAATCTAGTCACTGTGTTGGAATCATTTCTAAGACAGTACAGCACGTAATCTGGAAAATCCATATTTATTTATTTGTATTGTTTTATTAGTTCCATTGAACATACAACATTAATATATAAGAGTAGTATTGTATTTTTTTTAATGAAAAACAAGTATTCATTACTTGATTACTTTTTATTCAACCTTTATCTTAAAATCATAAATATAATGAAGTATTGACACATAACAAACGGCAAAGTTATTGTTGAAAAATTTGTTTAACAGTAAATTAAACGCACAGGTCTACGAGTAAATGTTTAATATGAAGCAGTTTTGTTGACAAGATCCTCCACAGTCTTTTTAATTTTCAACATTTTAGAATTAAGTTCATCACGCAGTTCGTCTTGCCTAAGTTCATATATTGCAATAACAGTATCATCAATGTATCCTCTAAGTTATTGACCAATTTCAATTAATTTCCTGCGTACATAACCTTATAGTTGGTTTTTAAATGAACATTTAATAACAATTGTTGCGTCATGTACAACTTGCTTTCTGCGTATCTTCCACACACTGAGCAAGGTTATTATCAACATAATTTCGTGTGGCCGCATCGTCTCCAACAAAAGGTTCCGCTAAGTAGCACAATTTTTGCTCCCCATATCGTAATCTCCATCAGGTGTAACTTTAAATCCTATTCCTGAAGGTCCGCGCATAAAGATAAAATCCTTAAATTTTCTTTTGCGACCGATCTTATCAATAGTGTTTACTTCTGACATTGTTATTTGAGAATGATTTGAAAGCATTATTTTTCACCCTAATATATGGTTCTAGTTCATTAATAAACAGACTATGCAGAAAAGTATGGATTGCAAAACGTATTTTAGGTGATGTTTAATAAATACACATACAGATTCATTTTACAATTTTTTTATTGGTAAAAAATGAAAATATAACAAAAAAATTCACTTTACTATTGTTTTATTATTTAAAAACGAAAATATAACAAAAAATAAACAAATAAAATACATAAGTTAATTCCTTCTGTATAGGGAAGCTTGTTCTATGACCCAATTTCTCCTCTGGATGGCGCGATCATTAATGTCCTTGCCCTGGTATTAAACTAGTCCACAAAAACCGCATTGTACCAATTTGAACCTGAAAAGGTCAATGTAGTTGAAATCGTGCGTGAGATCAATAATAAAAGTGCTTTTAGTTTTTATCTATCTTGAACTGTGCCGGAGCTACAGCGCTTTAAAAAAAATCCAAATTACTAACTTGTCGTAAGTAACCCTTTCTTTCAAATTTCACCTTTCCGAATTTTGAAAAATAGTACAATATGTAGAAAAAAATTCTCTCAAATTTCCTAGTACCGTTTTTCTCTAAATCTTCAACTTTAGCACACATTCGCCATTTTCCTTCAAAAAAAAAATTTTTTTTTACATCATTGCATTCTCCTCAAAATTCTAGGTAACTAAAGTGCTTTTAGTTTTTCTCTATCTTGAACTAAACTTTCTTTTCCCCTTTTTTTCAAATTTCACCTTTGCAAATGTTGAAAAATACTACAATATGTATAAAAAATTATCTTTCTAATTTCCTAATATGGTTTTGCTCAAATCTTCAACTAAAGCGCGCGTTTACCATTTTCACTAATTTTTGAAAAAAATATTTTTTACTTTATTACTGTCGGAAAAAAATGTTCGCACTCGACTTCCTCTATAATTTTTTCTTATAATTTTTTTCCATATTCCTAACCGTTACTTTTCTACAAATTTTCTAAATTGTTGTGCTCATATTTTCCCTAAAAAATTTTTTTATTGCATTATCTAAGTACTTCTTTCCACTAAATAAGCCCCTATTGTCTAAACTCCCGTACTCCCTTCTTAAGGGATTCCACTTTTTCTGTTGGGTTTCAAATAAATATAAAACTACTAATTGACTTTTTACAAATTTATTAATTAACGTACCATATTTTACCATTATTTTGTGTTACATATTATGTATAATTAAATTAAAATATAGATTTGTTGGGTAATGAACCGTTTAATACAGTATAACCAAAGCCTATTATAGCCACGTTTTTATATTTCCACAGCATAACCGACCGAAATAAGAATAAATTGAAATTGGCGGTTCACGAACTACGCCGAGGGTTGGCGATGTTGTCAGATGCTTTTATTTGATACCTATCAGTTATAGTGATAAAGATGAATCCAGTTATTAAAAAGTAACGTAGTTTAACTGATCATTTCAAAGGGAAACAAATACTGCAAAACTGAGCATTAGGTTGTCGGCATAAGGGAATCTATTTTACATCGCCAATTCTTGTGATGGGCTTGATTTAGAGTAGGTGTTTATGTTGCACTTTTTATTGAAAATAAAAAATAGAAAAGTAGTGGGAATAGGGGGCTTCTAGTTGACCCCCCCACCACTTTTTTGATTGGTCAGCCAAGAATGACCTTGTTTCTGATTGGCTGCCCAAGTTCGCCCCCTATTCCGATTGGTTTCATAAACTCCGCCTCTTTTTGCTCCACCTCCTACCTCCTTCCTAACCACCACAGTAGTTGGAGGGGAGCTGGTAGTAGTTGGAGGGGAGCTGGTATTTTAAACGATCGAATCTGAGCGAACTTCAGTCATTCGTGCGCGATGTCAAATAGCGACCAACAACAACAACAACAACAGCAACTCATTGAACGTGTAGGCCAAGTAATAATTTCCTACCAAAATAACGGAAAAAATCTTACCGATTTTGAAGATCAAGACTTGGCCTTCTTTCCCATCAACTACTTGAAAACATTCGTCGATTCACTTAGTTTACAACAAATTTGGAACAGGTTGCCGGAAAATTATAGAAGTGACGAAGAATTGCAGCTAAATTTGCCGTGTTTTAAACACTATCCACTATATCAACACCACATAGACGGCCCACCATTATCAATAAAAAAGTGTTGTAAAATTAAAAAATAGTGTGAACAAGTGAATCGAGTTTCATCGGACAGTCTTCGAAATGGATCAGACACATGTATATTTAGATTCTGCTTGCGATGAAACGATCCAGTCAATGTACAAAGATGAAACAACTCATTTTAACTTGGCTGGAAGAGGAAAGTTTCACGCAAGACAGGATTCTCTGATCACTATTGATCGAAATAATTTCGAAGACGACGATGAAGATGAAGAAGATGATGGGATAGAGGATAATGGCGTTCCAAACGGGTGTGGAGAAGAGGGGCTCGTGAAAGTGGCAAAAATAAATGCAAGTGATACATTGACACCAAATTACCTTACGCGAGAAGTGTGCGTTTTTCAATCTTATGTCGTAATTATTTCATCTTCTGGCGGTGCATATAATTTATGTTGTGAATGTTACTATATACATGCTCTAAATTGCCCAAATGGGAAAAATAATTTTGTTAATAGCCACTATAAACGATCCTTTATATGTTGCGAAAAAGATCTGCAATGCAACACGTGTGAAAACGATTTATTCATAACAACTCCTTCACAAGCATGTATAATATGTAACAAACCAGAACTAAAGAATATGCAAAACCATCTAATCGAAAAATCAAATTTTAAATAAATTTATTTCACTTGCACTTATTCATGCACTATGGCGTTTTTAATATTAAGTTTAAGTTTAAAATATTTTATAAGAATTTAGATTTTGTTCTGCTAAGTTAAATAAATATAAGAAACTATGTAAATAAATATAAGGGAATGATGTGAATAAATAAGAATTTGTATTTATTCCCATTGAAAGAAATTATAATTTTGTTCTTTCAGTGTAGAATAATTCTTTTCAAATAATATGCACAACAACCCTACCGATAAATCAAATTTAAATAAATGAATTTGATACTCCACTTGAATTTATTCATGCACCCTAGTAGTTTTTGAATATTAAGTTTAAAATGTCAACTAATTTAAATAAGATTTCATATAAAATATAAGTTGTAAGATATAAGTTATAAGATATAAGTTATAAGATATATATTAAGTTTAAGTTAAATAAATATAAGGGTGCCATCTAAATAAATAGAAATTTGTTTATATTAAGATTCGAAGAACTAATGATTTTGTTCTTTCAGTGTAGAATAATTTTTTCTACATAATATGCACAATCAATCCTATCGATAAATTGAATTTTAAATAAATGAATTTGATACTGCACTTGAATTTATTCATTCACCCTAGTATTTTTTAATATTAAGTTTAAAATGTCAACTAAGACATTTAAATAAGATTTTATATATAAGATAAAGAACAATTAGGTTTAATTCCCTGACAACAGACTATGATTTATTCTTCCATGTTAAAAAAAAAACCTAGTTTTCATTACTATGCTTGTAAAAAAAATTATATTCATCCTATTCATAATAATTCTTTCAAGTTAAAGAAACTTGGTTATTAGGTGTGATTCTGTATAAGAAATAGAAAAAAATAAAATATTTTCTTCAACGACTTTGTTTTTTATTATTCCTATATCCAAAATACAAATATACATATATACATAAATACATATTTATAATTTATACCATTTTGGGTTGCCAATTGCTGCTGTCTGCCAGAGGTTGCTGCTGCATGCCAGAGGTTGCTGCTGCATGCCAGAGGTTGCTGCTGCATGCCAGAGGCTGCTGCTGCATGCCAGAGGTTGCTGTTGTCTGCCATAGGTTGCTGCTTTGCCATCGGTTGTTGTTGTCTGCCAGAGGTTGCTGCTCTGCAAGAGGCCAATTTATAATTTATAATTTATTGGCCTCTTGCATTTTCGAGGGTAACTCTGCCTTCGCTGCTGCTGCTGTTGTTGTTGCTGTTGTTGTGGCTGCTCCTGATGCTGTTGATGTTGCTGTTGATGTTGCTGTTGCTGCTGTGGCCTCTTGCATTTTCGAGGGTAACTCTGCCTTCGCTGCTGCTGCTGTTGTTGTTGCTGTTGTTGTGGCTGCTCCTGATGCTGTTGATGTTGCTGTTGATGTTGCTGTTGCTGCTGTGGCCTCTTGCACTTTCGAGGGTAACTCTGCCTTCGTTGCTGCTGTTGTTGCTGTGGTTGTGGCTGCTCCTGCTGCTGCTGCTGTTGTTGCTGCTGTTGTTGTGGCTGCTCCCGCTGCTGCTCCCGCTGCTGCTCCCGCTGCTGCTCCTGTTGCTGTTGTTGCTGCTCCTGCTGCTGTTGTTGCTGCTCCTGCTGCTGTGGCTGTTGCTGATAAACCGGCAGAGGCTGCATTCTCATTATTTCATCCAGAGCTCGGTCAAATTCGACGGGCTCTGGATCTAAGGAGGGCTCAAACATATTGAGGAATTCCTCACTTGGCAAATCATCCATGAGGAATTCATCGTTAAATTCCTCTTCCAAAAATTCAGCCTCTGACGGCGGCGGCCACATCACAGTGTCTTCTGAGTTCGGTGAAAGGCTTCTTAGGCTATCCATCAGGTTCGCCTGATGCTCTAAGAAGCCTATAAAATCTTCCAGAGTCAACACGATGAAGGTACTCATGTTATATTTTAAATTCAATGAATGCCAAGTCAAGATGCTGTAAATCCTTATATACAATACTGAAATACCACTTTTCCTACCTCCAGCAGCAAAACCAGTCCGAAGAATGAGAAGAAGAAGAAGGCAAAGATAGCGTGAACTCGAGAGGGGTCAAAAACAACTTTTTTTTTTTTCTTCTTCTCCTCTTTACTCGTCATTTTCTTAAGAACAAAACAACTTACGACCGATGAACGACCTCTCTCGAGTTCACGGTCTCACGGTTCCCGTCGTACCATGCAGTGCCACGCCGTACCAGGCTCTTGGCTGCTTTAAAAGGCGGCTGGGTACGAAGCGTCTCTTCAGTTTACATCTCGCTATTAGCGTACGCTTGTAAAATTATCGAATCTGTTGTGAATATATCTAGATAGTCCGATTTATTTCGAATTGTGTGACGTAGTGACATATTAATTTTTATTTGGTTTGTATTGTTGATTTCATATTTTTGATTTGATATTTTTGATTTAATATTTTTGATTTAATATTTTTGACTTAATACTTTGGATTTTCATTCATTTTTACTTAATCTTCTAAAAGCCAATTTTTGATTTTGGTTGATTTTTCATTTTTGTGGATTTTTTTTTATTTTTTATTGATTTTTTGATTTTTTTATTGATTCATAATTTTTTTATTTTTTAATTTATAATTTAAAATGTCATTTTTAAATGTAAAAATTGAAAACATCGACTTAACAGCCTTCGATTTAAACGACGCTTGCCTTGTGCATGATTTGATTGATTGTTCATTTTGTGGGCTAAGCGACGAGGAGCTAGATATTAAATTTAGGGAAATTGATATTAATACATTTAACAATTCATCTGAATCTGGCGATTCTTCCGAAATTGGTGAAAGCAATATTTTGACACAGCTCTTAAAAGTTTTGGATGAATCTATTATCCCTGATATTCCTCAAGAACCTCTTGAAACAATTAATTTCGATGATTTAAATAATGATATATTAAGGAAAAATTTAATTAACAATTCTGAAATAAATGAGGGATATAATTTGGAACAACTTTTAGATATATTAGAAGGGGGTGAAATTTGTGAAAATAGCTCAGGGCAAAATTTAATTAAGGGTGATGTGGAATATCAGGAGACTTTTGAGAGCTGTGAGGAACAAAATAATAAGGGGGTTTTAAACAATAATAATAATGGGGTTGGTAACGAGGGAGCTTTAAATAATGATAAGAGGATTGGCATTGGGGGTTTTTCGAAAAATAATATGGAAGAGGTTTATCGCCCCTACTATTCGCCAATTTCAGATGCATCGTCAGATTCATCAGAGGATTCCAACGACAGCGTTGAGACTGTTATAAACGTCTCAGCCAAAGCTCAGCATAATTTTATTAAAGTGTTGGATCAAAATTTAATTGAAGGGTTGGATCAAAATTTTATTCAGGGGTTTGAACAACCATCCAAATTTGGCTATACCAGAAATTCAGTAAATTCGGTAGATGTTTTTGATTTGAGTTGTGGCGAAATTGTGGGGGACATTGAGGTATATACTTATACTGAAAATTTTGAAGATGAGCAGCCTCAATGTCCCTTAATTTCTTCCTGTAATCAAAATCAATTTTTGAAAAATCCTTCTGGCCTAAATTTAGAACAAAGTTCTGAAAATTTAATTGAAAAAAATTTACCCAAAAAACGTTCTTTATCAGAAACAAATGATTGTTCAGATTTAAAAAAGTCAAAATTGGACGGTGATATTTCTAGTTCCCAAACTTTAGGGGCACAAATTTCAAAAAATTCTTTACCAGTCGCTGTAACAACAGCTCCGAAAATCAATCCAACAAATAAAGTCGCTATTGGAGAATTAGATAAGTTTCTACATAAGAAAACTAAGCCGAGCTTAAATAGGAATGAAACAAGGTGTGCCACATCTAGATTTAAGTCAATGGTTTATTCCTATTTAAACTTAGATAATATATGTAATAATTTATCTAATTCGACTTTAAAAGACGTTAAAAATTGTATTCAACGACAAGGCGATCTTCTTTTAAATTTGGGAAATATATTTTTTAAAAAAAATCCATGTTTTTCTTCAAATTAAAAAGTGAATCCAAAAGTTAATTCAAAAGTAAATCCAAAAGTTTTCTAAATTGCGCGAGCTGAAAAAATTGCTAATTATTCTATGTCATTGGGTCTTGATAGATCGAAATTGTATTTATTTAAAAGCGACACGGCCCTAACCGATTCCATTTTAAAATGACTTTCCTTTGCACACACTGCTTAAGAGAATTTAAAAGAAAATCACATATTGTACGCCACCTTCGAGAAAATGTTGTTAATAACGAAAACACCTTTAACTTGGAAGATTATATAATTAATCGTAAGTATTTTTTTATAACATATTTAGCTATAATTTTCCTTTTAATTTTTCTTTTTATTATTAATAAAGGTTTACAGAGGAATTAAAAAATAATAATTGTTTCAGTTGATGAACTACTTTCAAGACCTCCAATGCGATTTTGCCAAGATTGTGAAGTAAATGTCAAATCTAATTCCTGGAGCACACACTTGAGGACAAATATTCATAAAAACAGGAGCTGCATAAAATATGGAAATGGAATTGACATTATCAGGAGTGCATTTAAATGTCGAATAGCTTCCTACAGAATATATTCGCAGAATTATCACATCGACATCAAAAAGTTTCAGCAAGATGTTGGTAATAAAGTGCAAACATTAATACGCCAGCGTCAACAAGAATTTATATGTGCTAAAGTAAATTTGGAATTATTTGGAATATATTATTCTCCAACTTTAACCTCTACTTCAATTAAGTCATTTAATACACCGTTCTTCATTGTAACCCATACAACTGATCTACAGCAGCTTTACGATGATTTATTCAAGATTATTGAAACCAAAGCAGATGAATTGCCGGAAAGAGACTCAGGTAATTATTATTTAATCTTAAGAGCTAAGTTTTCTTAATCTCAAGAGCTAAGTTTTCTTAATATCACTTGTACATCTCTAACAAATATTATTCAGAACTAATTTTTTAATTCCTATTACAGGGTGGGCTCTACAAAGAATTCTGCATTTGGAAGTCAACATCAATAAGTACAACCCATTGAATGCCTCCTCCTACATTAAGATGCATCACTTTTCTAAATCAATAGTGAATGTGATGAATGAGGACAATTGCTGTTTCGCCTGGGCAGTGGTTTCAGCAGCATACCAGCCAACCGGTAATCCTCGAAAGACTTCATCATATCCAGACTTCAGAGACGCTTTCGATTTTACAGGTATTGAATTTCCAGTAAAATTATTAGATATAAAAAAGTTTGAGGAAAAAAATAATTTGTCCATAAATGTATATGGAGTTGAAAAATTTTTAAGGGATAATAAAAAGGTATATGAGATTGTCGGTCCTTTACATTATAATAATGAAAAGAAAAAATTACATATTAATTTGCTTTTAATAAGTTCTGATGATGGAAATAACCACTACTGTTGGATAAAGGATTTAGGTTGCTTGGTATACAAACAATTATCAAAAAAGAAAATAAAAAAATACTTATGTGATGGATGCCTTCAATATTTTGGAACATATGAAAAACTTAACACACATTTAGAACGTGATTGTAGTTTTGTTCGAATTGAGCTTCCTTCAGATAATTTGATTTTGGATAAATTTGGCAATTATATTCCTGCAAATATATTAAAGTTTCAAAATATTCAGAAACAGTATAAAGCTCCTTTTGTTATTTATGCCGATTTTGAATGTTATTTGAAAAACATTGAGTGCCAACAATCTACACCTGATTCGACAACCTCATATACTATTAAAACTGCTGAACATATACCCTATTCATTTGCTTATTATATTAAATCATCATTTGATGAGAATGTTGTGTGTCTTAAACTTTATAGAGGTACAGATCGTGCTATAAAATTTATTGAATACATTGAAAATGATGTAAAAGAAATTTATAAAAAATATTTAAAATATCAAGTACCATTGAAAGATTTATCATCTGTGGAACAGATTGAATATGAAAATTCTAGCATTTGTTATGTATGTGAAAAACCTTTTTCAAAAGGAAATTTCATAAAGTGTAGGGATCATTGTCATATTACAGGTAAATATCGAGGAGCCGCCCACTCAATATGTAATTTGCATTTTAAACCTCCAAAATATATACCAATAGTATTGCATAATTTAAAAAACTATGATTCTCACCTATTTATTAAATCGCTTTGCTATAATAAAGAAAATATTAGTGTTATAGCTCAAAATAAAGAAAAGTATATTTCTTTTAGTAAGGAAATTTTCGTTGATAGTTATGTGTCAGAAAAGCGGAAACCAGTTGCTTTGCGACTACGCTTTATAGATTCTTTTCAATTTCTCCCAGAGTCTTTAGAGTCACTATCACAAACTCTACAAGATTCACAATGTTTTGAAATTAAAAAGTTTTTCTCAAATGCTGATGAATTTCGATACATTAGACAAAAAGGGGTATTTCCATACTCTTACATACATTCCAACGAAAAATTAAATGAGAAATCTCTACCATCGATTGATAAATTTTATAATAACTTAACCGATGAAAATATCTCTCCTCAAGACTACAGTCGTGCTGTAGAAGTGTGGAATCTATTTAAGTGTTCTACAATAGGGGCTTATTCCGATATTTACTTAAAATCTGATGTTTTACTTTTGGCTGAAAATTATAGATCCACATGTATTAAAACCTATAAGTTAGATCCTGTTAATTATGTCACTAGCCCTTCTATGTGCTGGGATGCAATGATGAAATTAACTAATGTAGAATTAGAATTATTAACGGAACCAGATATGCTTCATTTTTTCAAAAAAGGTGTTCGTGGTGGGGTTAGCACTTGTTCCAAACGCAAATCTGAAGCAAATAATCCATTCTTAGAAAATTTTAATCCTGAAAGACCTACAACATATATCACTTACTTAGACGCCACAAATTTGTATGGTTATGCTATGAAACAATATTTGCCTGAAAAAAATTTTGCTTGGGTACCTAAGCTCGAAATAGAAACTTTAAATATATCCGAACTTTCAGATACATCATCTATAGGATACATATTTGAAGTTGATTTAGAATATCCAAATTATTTACATGATAGTCATAATGATTTCCCATTTTGTCCTGAACAATATACACCACCAATTTCAAACCACTCCAAATTAATTCCAAACTTACATAATAAATATAACTATATCATTCACTACCGATATCTGAAACAATGTCTACAATTTGGACTCAAAATCATAAAAATACACAGAGCAGTTAAGTTTACACAATCACCATGGTTAGCGGAATATATAGATTTAAATACAAATTTACGAAATTTATCTAAAAATAAATTTGATAAAAATTGTTATAAATTGGCAAATAATTCAATTTTCGGTAAAACCATGGAAAATGTTGATAGGCGAGCAGATATTAAATTAGTATCTCAATGGGAAAGACAGGGTAATAAATTTAGTGCCGAAAAACTTATTTCTAAACCTCAATTAAAGGATTTTAAAATTTTCTCTGAAAATCTAGTTGCTCTTCAACTTCAACAGGTTTGCATTGAATACAATAAACCAATTTATGTTGGGATGAGTATTCTGGATATTGCAAAAACTGTAATGTATAATTTTTATTATGGGTATTTAAAAGTAAAATATGGTAATAATTTAAATTTATTATATACGGATACTGATTCCTTAATTCTTGAAGTTCAGACCCAAAACTTTTATGAAGATATGAAGCTAAATCTGGATAAATTTGATACTTCTAATTTTTCTGAACAAAATATTCATTGCATGCCTATTACAACATCAGTTGTTGGTAAATTTAAAGATGAGTACAAAGGGATTCCCATTGAAAGTTTTTATGGAACTGGTGCTAAAGCATATTGTATAAAATCCAAAAATAGTGTAGATAAAAAAGCAAAAGGCGTTAGTAGATCATGTATAAAAAACCAATTAACATTATCAGATTATAAAGATGTTGTTGAGAAAGGTGACAAAATATTCTGCACCATGTATGTATTCAAGTCAGATATGCATAATATATACACTAATTTGTTAAATAAATTGGCATTAACAACTCATGATGATAAAAGATATTGTATACCAAATTCCACAAAAACTCTTGCATGGGGACATAAGGATATTTTGGAAACAGATTTTTTTGATAAAGATATGAAAATGATGTATGATACTCTAACTTTTTTAAGTTCTGGAAACGAAAATGGATCTAAAAATAAAAAACCGCGATTAGAATTAACTACTCCTAGTAATTTTTCATCTTTATAAAGACATCATTTTATATGATGATAAATTATGTAAGTCGTTTTTGAAGCTTTAAAAGTTGGAGGGGGAACTGAATCCAAAAACATATATATTGTATAGAAATACCATTATTTGTTAGTAATATTACAACAATGACTGCTGCATCTTTAATAGTTTTAGTTTCCCTTGTTGGAAATGTGATATATGTAAATTACATTCCTAATACAGTTAGGGCTGATATATGTATAAATGCCCTCAAAAATGAAACCGACTGCTACAAACAGATGAAAATGACATATCTTGTTGGAAATTCACACTTTTTTACCTATAATGTAACTGATTCTGCTTTGTGTGAAAATACATACATAAAAATTAAACATATATATTGTATAGAAATACCATTATTTGTTAGTAATATTACAACAATGACTGCTGCATCTTTAATAGTTTTAGTTTCCCTTGTTGGAAATGTGATATATGTAAATTACATTCCTAATACAGTTAGGGCTGATATATGTATAAATGCCCTCAAAAATGAAACCGACTGCTACAAACAGATGAAAATGACATATCTTGTTGGAAATTCACACTTTTTTACCTATAATGTAACTGATTCTGCTTTGTGTGAAAATACATACATAAAAATTAAATATTCCATGACAAACAAACCATTACAATATTCAGATTGGATTCCTTTCAATAATAAAAAAGAAGAATCTTGTCATTGTGTCTGTTGTTATATATTTGTTATTATATTTACAGCAGCAATATTTATTTGTACATGTTTAATTTTATTGTATTTCATGAAAAAATATCTATAAAAATATTTAATAAATGTTAAAAAAATAATATAAATTTTGTTTTTTATTGATTCTCGTTAGTATAAAGACATTTAAAGTTTATCCCCTCCTCTTAAATGGAGAGGGAAAATAAGTTTACCCCTCCACTTGAGAGGAGAGGGAAAATGTATAAAATTTAGGAGCAAACGGATTGATAGTTAGTTTTTTGAGAGCAAGCAGATAGCCAGTTAGTTTTTGAAATACATCATTTAAAATGTTCAGTAATCAGAGTAAAAATATATTTGAAAATTCACCATTAAAAAAGAAAATAAAAAAAACAATTATAAATTCTACAAAATATAATTTAAATAATTCTAACTCTAAATATGCTGTGATTGGTTTGTGGGTGGAAAGTGATTTTCTACCATGCATTGAACTTGGTGGTAAAAATGGTCAGTCTGTGATATTAAATGAAGATGATTGGAAGAACTTATTGCAATATCAAGGAGTTATAACAAATTATATGTTTTCACCAAATGTTTTCAATGAACCGATATATTTGCAAAATTTATCTATTCATTTTGAAAAGATTGGTGAATTACCAATAGTGAAGATTGTGAAAAGCTGTGATTTTATTTACTATGGAAATGAAACTGTGTGCAGACTATGGGAACAAATTCCACTTATAGAATATAGACTAAATGTTTTACAAAAACAAAACTTTCGACGTTATTTCAACGTTTTTAGAAATAACAATTTTTACGACGGAGATTCTTTTGACAAAATATATAATGTCCTTTCTCCAAAACAAAATCTAAATAGTGAAAATGTGTGCTCCATGCTGGAACTGCTGTTGAATCATCCCGAAGAACTAGAACAAAAAGTCTAAGCACTATTATGAAGAAGACAGTATCTATTGATGAATCAAGAAACCAAATTCATCTGATGGTTGCTTGGAACTTCGCCTACAGAAAAGCTCGTATGACTTCTGAAGAGTTTATAAATCAAAAACATTTTAGAAGAAGGATTAAATTGACTGAAGAAATTTTAAATCCCATATTAGACTCTGATTATAGGAATATTGTATTTAAAAAAATGTTTATGTAATAAGCTTATTTTTAAATAAAACAAATATATATAAAAAATCATTTTTTTTTTATTACAAACATCAATTATTATTACAGCATTAATTACTATTACATCACATCTCTCTTGAAGATCCAAGAGTTATAAGATTTATCTAATCCTAACCATTTTACAAATACTTTGTTTCCTTTCTTTCTTAACACTTTTTCCACCAGATATACATTTGGGTGTCTTACTTTTTGAAGTTCTTCTTCATAGAAACCTCCTTGAATATCTATCCCATTTCCATCTTGAATCAAATACGTTGTTGGATTAGTAAGCTGGATTTTTTTTATTTGAAAAATTTCGTTTGACCAGTTGGGCGTGTAACCTTTAGAAAATTGTTCGCGAATCTTGCTTATTCGTACTCTATCACTAACACGAAATTTTGGTGATCTGGGATCCACAGTTTTCCTATGAGTATAAGCTGATTTCAAGATTTCCATTTCATTCTTTTTGTTAACTTCGTTTGGTTTTTTTCCGATTGTTGAATGCTTAGTATTATTGTATTCTGTAATTATTTCTTTAAGAAAGCTGATCCATTTATAATTACCTAGTAAACTAAACTTTTTCCACATTTTGTTTTTTATCGTTCTATTTACTCTCTCTACAATACTAGCTTTCATATTAGAAAATGTGTTGTAATGATTAATTTTGAACTGCTCCATAAGTTTCTGAAAGTCTTGATTAAAGAATTCTTTACCCTGATCAGTATTCAGATTTGTTGGGGGAGTTTTTAAAGTTAATAGAATTTTTTTCATTGCAGCTGCTACATCTTTACCAGTTTTGGATTTTACAGGTTCTGCCCATACAAATTTAGAAAACACATTTATTACCATTAAAATATATCTTAAACCCCTATTAAATTTCGCATATGGCTGCATTTCTATCAGATCAGCTTGAAATAGATCATTAAGCCCTTTTACAATTGTTCGTCTCCTTCTATATCGCCTTCTCGCCGGTTTATGTAATTCATTTACAACGTCTTGCTTAATTTTACTCATTATTAATTTATACCTTACTCTCGAAAATAAATCCCACAAATAACTTTACCTCCTTCTAAACCGTTTATAAAAGCCCTTTATCGCTGATGTAAAATATAAAAAAAATCATCTCAGTTTTTTTTAGTAAGTTCTTTAATTTTATTTTCCATTGCTTCAAATGATTTTTTATTTTCATTTCTAATTTCTTTTATTGACGAATTTATTTGGGTGATGTTGTTATTAAGATCAGACATTTTTACATTAAATTTAGTTTCCAAAACAACATTTGATAACGTATAATCTTTTTTGAAACCACCTAATGTTGAATTCATTTCTTCTCTTGCATAATTCATTGTATCATTAAATTCTTTTCTAGAAACTTCAGCAGCTCTTTGAACTAATTCATTTAATGATTTTATTTCTTTTACTAATTTATCTTCTAGATTTTTTATATCTTTTCCTAATTGAAATTCTGCATTTGTTATATCTAATGTCATTTTTACAATTTTTTTTCTATATTTTTTATATCTGACGCTGTCTTTTCAGCTTTGTGTAGTATATCTGTATAAGATGTTTCAAGTTCTTTTATGAGTAAAGAAGTCTCCTCGATTTTTGAACTATTATTTTTAATTTTAATTAATATATCCTTTTTAGAAACTTCCATTATAGCTTGCACTATTTGTAGTAAGGATTCTAATTCTTTTTGTAATTTCTCATCCATTACCTTTGTAAAATTTCCCTCGTCAAAAGACGTTTCAGATTTGGTTTTTAGATTGTTTAATTGCTTTAGTATATCCTCGATTTTTTCATTATTTTTTGTAATTTGATCTTTGAATTTTGTTTCAATTTTTTCATTCTCGTTTTGAAAATCCTCGTTCAATTTGTCTTCTAAATATTGTAAATTTGATTTATATGCATTGATTTTAATTTCAAATTCTTTAATTTGTTCTTTAAATTCATTAACTTTGTCGGTATTTTTTTTTGTGAATTAGAAAATGAGTGTTCATTGATTTTTCAAGATTTTGTGTATTTTTATCCATAACGTCATGTATTTTCTTAAAATTCCCTACTTCTTCTGCTACTCTATCATTAAGCATATTAGTAAAATTTTGAAACTTTGATGTAATTTCCTTAGAAATACTGTTCTTGGCGTTGTCAATTGCTGAAGTATCCTTAATTATTGATTTAATTGATGTAATTTCATTTTTTATTTCATTTTCAAAATCATCAACTTTATCATATTTTAACTTCACTACGTCAAAGTCATTTGCATATTTAGAAACTTTCTGAGAAAATTTTTCTACTACCTCATCATTTCCATCAACAGTATTTTTCAAATTAATTATCTTGTCATTATATTCAGGAATAACTTTATCCTCAAATAACTTAATCTTTTTTGCAATATTTTGTATATTGTTATCATATTCATTTATTCTCTTATTTAAATTATTAACGTCACTTTTCAACCCGGGATCTAAATTGTGAATCAATTTGTTTTCAATATATTTTACATCGCTTTTAAATTTTTTTATTATTTTCTCTTCAATAATATTTTATTTTCTAATGATAATAATGTGTTTAGAGCAGATTTTTTTGAAATATGACGACCAAATTTATCGATGGTCATTTTAGAAATGTTTAAAAGTATCTATTATGTCCTTTCAGCAAGATCTTAAATTGGAGGATGGACAATGTATTAAAAAATGCGAGAGTTACACATACTTAGGGTTAAAAATAACAAATGATGGTACACTGGATAAAGCAATAAAGGAAAGGAGCACTCAAGGCAGGAGAGCTATAGCTATGATGAACGGAATTCTATGGGACCAGCAGGTATCAAAAATTAATAAACATCGAATATTTAATACGATAGTAAAAAGTATTATCACATATAGCAGCGAAGTGTGGCAAATCAAACAGAGGACGGAGGGTCAACTAAGAGCTACTGAAATGGACTACTGGAGACGTGCGGCAGGTAAATCAAGGATGGATAGAGTAACCAACGAAAGAATTAAGGAGATTATGGGAGTTACACATGACATAGTGGACGACATTAAAATTAAACAACTTACGTGGTATGGACATGTTCAAAGGATGCCTGAAGAACGGCTCCCAAAGCAGATATTAGAATGGAAACCACGAGGAAGACGGAAACCAGGAAGACCAAGAAGAAGTTGGAGAGGAGGAATTGACGAAGAAATCAGGATAAGGCAACTGGATAACGATCTTTGGCAAGATCGGGATCAGTGGCGACTGGAAATCGGAAGACGTAGAAGGACGTTATAAACCGACTATATATATATATTATGTCCTTTTATATAATAATATTCGCTTCTCTTAGTTCTTCAATAATGGAAATAATTTCATTGTTATGACCAGTGTGTCCCGCAAGCATGGATGCTACCAATAGTCGAAGTCTCTCAACAAGTTCGTTTACATTATCCCAATATATGTAATCTGTATTAGGTTTATTAACTTTTAAAGTTATACCAAATACGGTTTTTTTTGAAGACACTCGACTTTCTCTATATGGAGCTTTGCGTCTTTCAAAAAATCCCTGGACTGCTTGTTGAGATTCGGGATTTAGAGTTTTAGTTTTTGTAATTCCTTTGCTTTGCAAATAAGGTCCTATTATAGAAATATATTTATGTGATCCATTCCCCTGCACCTGCTCATTTGGATCATTATTTCTACGGTATGCATTGGTTCTTTTTAAAATATCCATATAATTTTCCAAATCTTGTTTTTTATACCCTATTGGTTCTTTTTTAAATAATAACTCATATAAACCTGGTGTACCTGTATAGGTTATTCCTTCAATTTTGATGTTTTTACCAATAATTTCGACAGGTTTTTGAGTTAAACCCAAAAAGAATTTCTCGGTTTCCAAATCATGAACTATTCCATATTGGTGATCAAACTCATGTTCAACATCTTTTACACCGCTATCAATATATTGGCGAGGTAATTCATCAAATCCTAATAAATATTCTTTATATAAATCTGTATCAACAAATGTTCTAACTGTTTGCCGTGTTTGTTCCAGTATATCTGAAAGATTTCCTATTGTGGAGTGTGAACCTGAAGAAGGGTTTGTTTCTGCAATAATACTTGTTTGTTGTATAGATGGCATTTGACTTGCTGAAGCTAAACTCGCGTCCCAGTCAATAATCGATGGTATTTCTGTAGGAAGGAGTGGAGTTTTTCCCGTCTTTCTTTTTTCTGGTGTTGATGTTCCATATTGTAATTTTCTCTTTGGTGTTAGTGTTTGAATTGATCTTTTCTGTGGTGTTTCATAAATTTTTTTAATTGGTGTGTGTAGCTCTTCCTTTATTTCAACAGGTTCAATTTTACCAATCGTTGAAATTAATTCTTGTAAGGGTTGAGTTATCGGTTTATATGTTTCCTCCAATTTAGTTTACGCCTCAAATTCCGCATTTTTTAAACTCTGATATTTTTGTTTAACAGCTTTTCTTGATTTAACTAGCTCTCTTGCTAAACGTTCATCCATGATTGGTATAATTTACCATCAAACGTTTATTTTTATAAGTAAATATATGAATCAAATCCTTTTCGATATTGGCCAGATTTCACATTAGAGTCTTTGTCTATTACTAAAAATCCAAATTTATCTTTCCAACATATTAAGCACAACTCATTAAATTGGTTTAATGACATATCAACATTAACATGATCATCATAAATATGTTTTAAGTTTGTTCGATCTTGTTGAAATATAACAATTAAATTTGCATTGTCACGAATTAATTGTTTCGGAATAGAAGAATATGTTTGACATAAATAAAAACAATCAGTATTTTTGTGTCTTCCGAAACAAAAATAGTCCTTTACAACATTCTGATTACAACACACTATATCATCAAATATTATTATAGAGTTTGGTTTAACTTGTTTTGGTGAAACAATTGTTTCTTCATTTTCAGATTCATAGTATCCAATTTTTTTCAAAGGTTTAAAAAGTGTTCTCAAATATTTATACTTTGGTTGATATAAGGATTTTGAATAAATATACAGATTTTCAAATCGCAAACCATTCGGATCTTCAATCAAACTAATAATAACATTGGTTTTGCCACAGCCTGACGGGCCAATAATTAACCCTCTTTTACTATTTCCCTCAAACAGTTTTCCATGTTTTCTAAAACCATTCACTGAACTTTCATTATCCTTAATTGTTATAGAGTATGGTTGTTTCTCAACTCTCATTTTATATATAAAACAAACTATTAATATTCAGTATTGTGATGTAACTGGTTAGTTATCACTAGGATTGCAACTATATATAATGTTTCCATCACATAATAAACGAATCATTTACAAGACAAACAGCAAAAGGAAAGGAAGTGGTTTAGTAAACTCATTAATAAATAAATTACCCTTTGAATTGCATATTCCTGGTTATAATTTTTGTGGACCTGGAACAAAATTGGAAAAACGATTGTCAAGAGGTGATAAAGGTATAAATTTATTGGATGAGGCTTGTAAAGAACACGATATTGCTTACTCACAATCAAATGATATAAAAAGAAGGCATTTAGCTGATAAAGTATTAGCTGACAAAGCTTTATCAAGGTTCAAAGCTAAAGATTCTAGTTTTGGGGAAAAAACTGCTGCACTAGGAATTACTGGTGCTATGAAAATTAAAAGAAAATTAGGTATGGGACTTCGAACGAGAAGAAAGTTCAAGCGAAAAACTCGAAAAGGACGAGGACTATCATTATCTCAGGTAATTTCAAAAGCTAGAAAAGGAATTAAGGGGAAACGTTTTAAAGACCTAAATGAAAGTATTCAAACTGCTTTAAAAGCTATTAAAAAAACTGGTAAAGTGTTACCTCCAAAGAAAAGGGTAATTCCAATCCCAAAGACTGGTGGATTTCTTCCACTTATACCTTTATTTGCTGGTTTGTCTGCTCTTGGTGCTCTTGGAGGAGGGGCTGCAGGTATTGCTAAAGCAGTAAATGATGCAAAAGCAGCCAAAGCGAAATTAGAAGAATCTAAACGACACAATCAAATGATGGAGTCCATTTCGGTAGGAAAAAAAGGAAGTGGACTTTATTTAAAACCCTATAAAACAGGATGTGGATTATACTTGAAACCTTATTCAAAAAACTGTTAAAACATATACCTCGAAAAGCACTTACAAATTACGATCTACTTAAATACGCTAAATATTTACAAATTCCCAACTTTCGTGGTATTTTTATGAGGGATAAATTACCAAAAAAGATAAAGTTAATTGAAAGTGCAATTGTCAATCTAGATAATCACAGTGGTGCTGGTACTCACTGGATAGCATATACAAAAAAAGGAAAAAACATAATATATTTTGATAGTTATGGTAATTTGCGACCCCCTTCTGAATTAATTAAATATTTTTATAGCGACCAAAATAATAATATTGTTAATTATAATTATAACAGTTATCAAAACTTTAACAAAACAAATTGTGGTCAATTGTGTCTAAAATTTCTTTATAACCATATGTAACACCTAATTTTAGTTTATTATTAAACATATTTTTAAAGTAAAATGTCATATAGTTTTGTTCTTAGCGGCAATTCCGCTATTTTAACATCAGAGTTACATCCTCCAATATATCTAGATGAAGATGTTGAATATGTTATCGGTCTTGTAAATTTCGAAACATTTAATGCAATTCCCAATATTGATGTTGGGAATAATGTATTAATTCATAATGAAAATTTAGAAATAGCCATACCCCCAGGTAGCTACGAATTAGAAGACATAACAGATTTTTTAAAAAAACATTTGGATGAGGATAAAATTAGTTTTAATCTTCATGCAAATAATAATACTTTACGTACACATCTTAAATGTTCAGCCCCCATAACTTTTCGTGAAGGAACTATTGGTAAATTATTAGGGTTTAAAAATGGGCGATTGGAAGCCAACATTGAACATATATCAGATTTCCCCGCAGAAATAATTAAAGTAAATTCAATAAATATAGACTGCAGTATTGCAGAGGGATCATATTTAAACGGGAAACCTGTTCATATAATACACCAATTTTTCCCGAGCGTTGCTCCAGGATTCAAAATAATTGAGTCACCTCAAAACGTCATATATTTCCCAGTCACCGTTAAAGTAATTGATAAAATAGCCATTAAAATAATAGATCAGGAAGGTGATTTGGTTAATTTTAGAGAAGAAACCATAACCATCAGACTACATCTTAAAAAAGTAGATTAAAGATGGTAATATTATATAACAATAAATATGCAAACTTTACTAGAAAATTTAATAATAAAAACATTAATAAGACAAGAAAGAAACCAACTTCCTTTAGTAGGAAATCAAACTTCCAAAGGTTAACACCTTCTAATAGAAAATTTCTTCAAAGTTTGGGTTTTAAACTTAAATAAAAATGGATTATTTAAATGTAAGAGAAAATGTATTGGTTGATGAATCAATATTAAGCTGGGAAATTCTTTCTTTCGATCCTTTTAATCCTACAAAACTCGGACCAAATGATGAAATCAGAATTTCTTTGCAACAAACAGGAAAATATCCTTTACCTTGCAAAAGTGAAATTTATGTGGAATTGCAAGTAACTAAAGAAGATGATTCCCCTTTAGCTAATACTGTTTTAATTAATAATGCTCCGGCATTTTTATTTAAAGAATTACGCTATATTTTAAATGGTGTTACTATTGACTCCGTTCGGGATATTGGTATAACTTCAACTCTTAAGGGATATATTTCATTTAATCAAAATGAAAGTGCTAAATTGGAAAATGCCGGTTGGTATCCGAAAACAAAATCTAAAGAAAAAATTATGACTGATGACAAAGGTAATGTTTCATTATGTATACCATTAAAGATGTATTCAGGATTTTTTGAAGATTATAATAAGATTATTCTTAATTCACAACAAGAACTTATTCTAATAAGAAGTAATGATGATACAAATGCATTACTATCCAGTAATGAAGATGAAAAACCCAAAGTTAAAATTACCAAGTTGTGTTGGAGAGTTCCTCATCTTACTGTAGCGATTCCGCAAGAATTAGCACTTACTAAAATTATTGACAAAAATAGTGATATACTAATAACCTTCCGAAGCTGGGAATTAGTTGAATATCCAGAGTTATTGGAAACTACGAGGCACAACTGGCCCGTAAAAATATCTACAAAAGTCGAAACGCCACGTCATGTTCTAATTGCTTTTCAGAAAAATAGACGTGGTAATCTAAAAATGGATATGAGTAAATTTGATCATTGTAATTTAAGAAATATGAATGTCTTTTTAAATTCAGAAAGATATCCTTACAATGATCTTCAACTTGACTTTGAAAATAATAAATTTGCTACTCTGTATGAAATGTTTACAGACTTTCGTCAAGGGTATTATAACTCTCCAGTGGAACCAATTTTTAATCCGAAAGAATTTAAAGAAAATGCTCCTATAGTTTACATTAATTGTTCACATCAAAGAGATTTACTACAAACAGGTCCAGTAACCATGAGAATTGAATTTGAAACCAAGGAAAAAATTCCCCCTAAAACAGCGGCATATTGTGTTATAATTCATGATAAAGTTTTCAGTTACAATCCATTAACAAAAATTGTGAAACAGTTGTAATACAATTTCCTTAAGATAAAATACTCTTTTTAAACAAACCGCTACTTACGCTTAAGAGCGCACGCGTCAATTTTGATATTTATTAACGTAGCCAAACCAGAATTCTTCATTTATATAATGTCTTACGAGATTTCAGTTCGAGTATTAGATTTTCAACTTCAGTTGCAGAAATTAAAAAAACAAATAAGTGAATATCAATTAAAAGTAGAAATGATCAAGAAATTCAAATATTTGAAAATATGAAACTTATTCTAGATCTTCAAGGATTCAAAATTGAAAATAATAAATTTATTGTAAAGGAATTAGCAGCGTACGATGGGCAAAAGACAAGTCATTTTATTTTCAAAGCTCCATTTCCGATGGGTCATTTACCATCCTATTTACACAAACAAGCTCTGTGGTTAATAAAAAATTACCATTGCATTGAATGGTGTGAAGGATTTACACCATTACACAAATGTGGAGATATCATAAGAGATTTAAGCGCTAAGGTGGACTATGTTTATGTAAAAGGGGAAGAAAAGGCAGATTTCGTAAAGAAGTATTCCATGAAACCAGTTATCGAGATTGATGAACAACCCACCCTATAGAAAATGGATCCTTGCTGCTTTTATCATCAAAAAATACCATGTGTATGTGCATTATCAAATGTTTATTACCTTTACAACAATTTTTTTATGTAATAAAAGACTTGATTACAAATTATGTGTTTTATTTTCTAACATTGTTTTAATACATGAAATATTATTATTTAATCCTAGTTCTTGAAGTTTACATATTAAAATATCTATATTTTTATTTTTTAAATATTCGCTACAACATTTAGCTGCTAGTAAACATAATTCCGCATGTTCCATATAATTTAAAAACAATATAATATTCTGCGCTTCACTTTCTTGACCTTCATATGCATAAAACTCGGAACAGGCTGCGGACATCAAAAACTCTTCATACATTTCTCTTATTAATAATTCCATAATAAATCCTACACTAAAACCTCCCTGTTTCTCAATATCTCTTTATCTCTCTCTTCCTCTTCCAGGATTTCTTTTAATATATCAGGATCTTTTATATAATCCTTCAATATCCTTAAAAAGTAACTGAATCCTATTTTCTTTATTTCATGAAAGAACTTCGGCAAATTTTGGGTTTTGCTATAATTTAAACAGGCTTCTGCAGCTAATTGGTATTGGAAGGCAGTCTCATAATATACCTGTGCCCACTCGGGGTGTGTTTTCCTTAGCATTGTATTCTTTAATTCGGAATGTTGAAGTTTAGTAAACTGTTTACCTAATTTGATTATTTCATTTTGCAAATCACTGTTCATAACTACCACTTATTTTTAATTTAACACTGTTCTTTATTAGTGGTGAATCTTCTATATAAGCTTAAGACTAGTTGTAAATGAATGTAGCTCGCTCAGATTCAGTCCTTTAAAATACCAGCTCCCCTCCAACTACTGTGGTGGTTAGGAAGGAGGTAGGAGGTGGAGCAAAAAGAGGCGGAGTTTATGAAACCAATCGGAATAGGGGGCGAACTTGGGCAGCCAATCAGAAACAAGGTCATTCTTGGCTGACCAATCAAAAAAGTGGTGGGGGGGTCAACTAGAAGCCCCCTATTCCCACTACTTAGAAAATTCTATATTTTTAGTAGGAGAAACAAACGAAATAGTAATGAAAATGTTAAATCATTGGTACCGCAACCTGAGATAACGATTTGAACAGAGTACGCCTGCTCCTATAATTAGTATAAGGTTGTTTTAGTTAATTGTCCTAGCTGGTGAGAACTTCTTAAGACTGGTTAAAATATATATGAAATTAATAACTTGTTCTTTTTGGTCTGTTTAAAAAAAATGTACAATTGTCTCACAATTCAAATAATAACCAAAAAAATATATGTATTTATATTAAAATAAATATTTTATTTATTTTAATATTTCCAGGATACTACTAAAGGCAATAAAATTATTTCAACATCGGAACATCCCTTGCGAAACGAAATAAATGCCAGAACAAATCACAACAAACACGTAGGACATTCAGAACGCAACTGAATTATATTTTTTCCGTATCAACCGGCGACAGGCTCCTTGCACCAATTAAATAATCAGGCTCAAATTGGCAACAACGGTCACGGCGAAGATTCATTACGCCACGTTCGGCTCGCGGGAGCCAAGCTCTAAATCGCCTGGCTCCATAGAAGTTATCAAAAATTTAACACAGCGTGAGATATCTATAACGTTAGTTATAATAATCTTTGGTATAACTAAAGAATGAATCGTGAATAACTAATGCGTAAACTTTAGTGTCTTTGGGGAATTTATTCTTTCTGGTTTGGAACTCCAATTTCACATCCACGGTCGATGATTTAATAGCTTCTGGTTGACGACTGCAATTGATAATAAAAGCGTGATTTTTCATATATTCGGCGAACGTCATCTTCGAATCGTTTATTTCGTGCCCGTAGTAGCTGAATTAGAAGTTTTTATAATTGTAATAGGCTGCTGCGTACAATTTCTTGACGAAATCTAAATTCCATCTTTCGTAGGGATAAACGATTCAATTCAGATACAGTCTAATGTCTCATACGTCGGCGTGAGTAAACTGGGATGCGTTTTTTTCTTTTTTGTCGCAATTATTGCTGTTTTGAAATCCGACGATTATATAGGGCGGTATTTCTAGACTTGTACTCATTCTTAAGGCCCACACGTTGGAAGATGTTTGTCTTAAAGCTGGCAATTCATACAGATCCCATTTACGATATGTCATTTGAATACTGGCATTGTTTTCACCTTTATTAATGCGAGACAATATTTTCAATTTTTGCTTGTCATATGGAATGATGTGACGAATTTTCTATTCGATTTTGTCGATATTAATTTCGGCGTCTACTTCGCCGACGTAGAAATTGGTAACAGTGAGAGCTATAACCATCATAAGCTCTTGTTTTATGTTGAAAACACCTTTTGCATAATCTTCGGCGAATCCCATAAGATATTTTAAGGGTAATTTTCCGGAGAAGATGTCTTGCAGTGTCTACGATATCTTGGTTTGCTTCGTCGAGAGTAGTGGAGATAGGGGGCCTTCAGTTGACCCCCCCACCACTTTTTTGAATGACCTTGTTTCTGATTGGCTGACCAATCAAAAAAGTGGTGGAGGGTCAACTGAAGGCCCCCTATCTCGATTGGTTACGTAAGCTCCACCTCTTTTTGCTCCACCTCCTACCTCCTTCCTAACCACCACAGCAGTTGGAGGGGAGCAGGTATCTTAAATTACTGAATCTGAGCGAGTTACATTCATTCGCTCCTAGTCTTAAACTAATATAGATGATCCACCACCAATAACGAAAAGTGTTGTTAAATTAAAAATAAGTGATAGTTATGAACAGTGCTTTGAAAAATGAAATTACCAAATTAGGTAAACAGTTTACTAAGATTCAAAATTCCCAATTAAAGGATGCAATGCTAAGACAGAGGCAACCTGAGTGGGCGCAGGTATATTATGAGACTGCCTTCCAATACCAATTAGCTGCAGAAGCCTGTTTAAACTATAGAAAAACACAAAATTTGTAGAAGTTCGTTCATGAAATAAAGGAAATAGGATTCAGTTACTTTTTAAGGACATTGAAGGATTATATAGAAGATCCTGATATATTAAAAGAAATCGTGGAAGAGGAAGAGAGAGATAAAGAGATATTGAAAAACAGGGAGGCTTTGGTGTAGGATTTATTATGGAATTGTTAGTAAAGGAAATGTATGAAGAGTTTTTGATGTCCGCAGCCTGTTCCGAGTTTTATGCATATGAAGGTCAAGAAAGTGAAGCGCAGAATATTATATTGTATTTCAATTATATGGAACATGTAGAATTATGTTTACTAGCAGCTAAATATTGTAGCGAATATTTAAAAGATAAAAATATAGATATTTAAATATGTAAACTTCAAGAACTAGGATTAAATAATAATATTTCATGTACTAGAACAATGTTAGGAAATAAAACACATAATATATAATCAAGTCTTTTATTACATAAAAAAATTGTCGTAAAGGTAATAAACATTTGATAATGCACATACACATGGTATTTTTTGATGATAAAAGCAGCAAGGATCCATTTTCTTTAGGGTGGGTTGTTCATCAATCTCGATAACTAGTCTCATGGAATATTTCTTTACGAAATCTGCCTTTTCTTCCCCTTTTACATAAACATAGTCCACCTTAGCGCTTAAATCTCTTATGATATCTCCACATTTGTGTAATGGTGTATATCCTTCACACCACTCAATGCAATGGTAATTTTTTATTAACCACAGAGTTTGTTTGTGTAAATAGGATGGTAAATGACTCATCGGAAATGGAGCTTTGAAAATAAAATGACTTGCCTTTTGCCCATCGTAGGCAGCTAATTCTTTTACAATAAACTTATTATTTTCAATTTTGAATTCTTGAAGATCTAGAATAAGTTTCATATTTTCAAATATTTGAATTTCTTGATCATTTCTACTTTTAATTGATATTCACTTATTTGTTTTTTTTAGTTTCTGCAACTTAAGTTCAAAATCTAATACTCGAACTGAAATCTCGTAAGACATTATATAAATGAAGAATTCTAGTTTGGGTACGTTAATAAATATCAAAATTGACGCATGCGTTCTTACGCATAAGTAGCGGTTTGTTTAAAAATACTTTTTTATCTTAAGGAAATGGTATTACAGTTGTTTCACAATTTTTGATAATGGGTTGTAACTAAAAACTTTATCATGAATTATAACACAATATGCCGCTGTTTTAGGGGGTATTTTTTCCTTGGTTTCAAATTCAATTCTCATGGTTACTGGATCGGTTTGTAGTAAATCTTTTTGATGTGAACAATTAATGTAAACTATAGGAGCATTTTCTTTAAATTCTTTCGGATTAAAAATTGGTTCCACTGGAGAGTTATAATACCCTTGATGAAAGTCTGTAAACATTTCATTCAGAGTAGCAAATTTATTATTTTCAAAATCAAGTTGAAGATCATTGTAAGGATATCTTTCTGAATTTAAAAAGACATTCATATTTCTTAAATTACAATGATCAAATTTACTCATATCCATTTTTAGATTACCACGTCTATTTTTCTGAAAAGCACTTAGAACATGACGTGGCGTTTCGACTTTTGTAGATGTTTTTACGGGCCAGTTGTGCCTCGTAGTTTCCAATAACTCTAGATATTCAACTAATTCCTAGCTTCGGAAGGTAATTAGTATATCACTATTTTTGTCAATAATTTTAGTAAGTGCTAATTCTTGCGGAATCGCTACAGTAAGATGAGAAATTCTCCAACACAACTTTGTAATTTTAATTCTGGGGTTTTCATCTTCATTACTGGATAATAATGCATTTGTATCATCATTACTTCTTATTAGAATAAGTTCTTGTTGTGAATTAAGAATAATCTTATTATAATCTTCAAAAAATCCTGAATACATCTTTAATGGTATACATAATGAAACATTACCTTTATCATCAGTCATAATTTTTTCTTTAGATTTTGATTTCGGATACCAACCGGCATTTTCCAATTTAGCACTTTCATTTTGATTAAATGAAATATATCCCTTAAGAGTTGAAGTTATACCAATATCCCGAACGGAGTCAATAGTAACACCATTTAAAATATAGCGTAATTCTTTAAATAAAAATGCCGGAGCATTATTAATTAAAACGGTATTAGCTAAAGGGGATCTTCTTTAGTTACTTGCAATTCCACATAAATTTCACTTTTGCAAGGTAAAGGATATTTTCCTGTTTGTTGCAAAGCAATTCTGATTTCATCATTTGGTCCGAGTTTTGTAGGATTAAAAGGATCGAAAGAAAGAATTTCCCAGCTTAATATTGATTCATCAACCAATACATTTTCTCTTACATTTAAATAATCCATTTTATTTAAGTTTAAAACTCAAACTTTGAAGAAATTTTCTATTAGAAGGTGTTAACCTTTGGAAGTTTGATTTCCTACTAAAGAAAGTTGGTTTCTTTCTTGTCTTATTAATGTTTTTATTATTAAATTTTCTAGTAATAAAGTTTGCATATTTATTGTTATATAATATTACCATCTTTAATCTACTTTTTTAAGATGTAGTCTGATGGTAATGGTTTCTTCTCTAAAATAAACCAAATCACCTTCCTGATCTATTATTTTAATGGCTATTTTATCAATTATTTTAACGGTGACTGGGAAATATATAACGTTTTGAGGTGACTCAATTATTTTGAACCCTGGAGCCACGCTCGGGAATAATTGGTGTATTATATGAACAGGTTTCCCGTTTAAATATGATCCCTCTGCAATACTGCAGTCTATATTTATTGAATTTACTTTAATTATTTCTGCGGGAAAATCTGATATATGTTCAATGTTAGCTTCCAATCGCCCATTTTTAAACCCTAATAATTTACCAATAGTTCCTTCGCGAAAAGTAATGGGGGCTGAACTATTAAGATGTGTCCGTAAAGTATTATTATTTGCATAAAGACTAAAACTAATTTTATCCTCATCCAAGTGTTTTTTTTTTAAATCTGTTATGTCTTCTAATTCGTAGCTACCTGGGGGTATGGCTATTTCTAAATTTTCATTATGAATTAATACATTATTCCCAACATCAATATTGGGAATTGCATTAAATGTTTCGAAATTTACAAGACCGATAACATATTCAATATCTTCATCTAAATATATTGGAGGATGTAACTCTGATGTTAAAATAGCGGAATTGCCGCTAAGAACAAAACTATATGACATTTTACTTTAAAAATGTGTTTAATAATAAACTAAAATTACGTGTTACATATGGTTATAAAGAAATTTTAGACACAATTGACTACAATTTGTTTTGTTAAAGTTTTGATAACTGTTATAATTATAATTAACAATATTATTATTTTGGTCTCTATAAAAATATTTAATTAATTCAGAAGGGGGTCGCAAATTACCATAACTATCAAAATATATTATGTTTTTTCCTTTTTTTGTATATGCTATCCAGTGAGTACCAGCACCACTATGATTATCTAGATTGACAATTGCACTTTCAATTATCTTTATCTTTTTTGGTAATTTATCCCTCATAAAAATACCACGAAAGTTGGGAATTTGTAAATTTTTAACGTATTTAAGTAAATCATAATTTGTAAGTGCTTTTCGAGGTATATGTTTTAGCAGTTTTTTGAATAAGGTTTCAAGTATAATCCACATCCTGTTTTATAGGGTTTTAAATAAAGTCCACTTCCTTTTTTTCCTACCGCAATGGACTCCATCATTTGATTGTGTCGTTTAGATTCTGCTAATTTCGCTTTGGCTGCTTTTGCATCATTTACTGCTTTAGCAATACCTGCAGCCCCTCCTCCAAGAGCACCAAGAGCAGACAAACCAGCAAATAGAGGTATAAGTGGAAGAAATCCGCCAGTCTTTGGGATTGGAATTACCCTTTTCTTTGGAGGTAACACTTTACCTGTTTTTTTAATAGCTTTTAAAGCAGTTTGAATACTTTCATTTAGGTCTTTAAAACGTTTCCCCTTAATTCCTTTTCTAGCTTTTGAAATTACCTGAGATAATGATAGTCCTCGTCCTTTTCGAGTTTTTCGCTTGAACTTTTTTCTCGTTCGAAGTCCCATACCTAATTTTCTTTTAATTTTCATAGCACCAGTAATTCCTAGTGCAACAGTTTTTTCCCCAAAACTCGAATCTTTAGCTTTGAACCTTGATAAAGCTTTGTCAGCTAATACTTTATCAGCTAAATGCCTTCTTTTTATATCATTTGATTGTGAGTAAGCAATATCGTGTTCTTTACAAGCCTCATCCAATAAATTTATACCTTTATCACCTCTTGACAATCGTTTTTCCAATTTTGTTCCAGGTCCACAAAAATTATAACCAGGAATATGCAATTCAAAGGGTAATTTATTGATTAATGAGTTTACTAAACCACTTCCTTTCCTTTTGCTGTTTGTCTTGTAAATGATTCGTTTATTATGTGATGGAAACATTATATATAGTCACAATCCTAGTGATAACTAACCAGTTACATCACAATACCGAATATTAATAGTTTGTTTTATATATAAAATGAGAGTTGCGAAACAACCATACTCTATAACAATTAAGGATCATGAAAGTTCAGTGAATGGTTTTAGAAAACATGGAAAACTGTTTGAGGGAAATAGTAAAAGAGGGTTAATTATTGGCCCGTCAGGCTGTGGCAAAACCAATGTTATTATTAGTTTGATTGAAGATCCGAATGGTTTGCGATTTGAAAATCTGTATGTTTATTCAAAATCCTTATATCAACCAACGTACAAATATTTGAGAACACTTTTTAAACCTAAGTAAAGATTATTTTTGTTTCGGAAGACACAAAAATACTGATTGTTTTTATTTATGTCAAACATATTCTTCTATTCCGAAACAATTAATTCGTGACAATGCAAATTTAATTGTTATATTTCAACAAGATCGAATAAACTTAAAACATATTTATGATGATCATGTTAATGTTGATATGTCATTCAACCAATTTAATGAGTTGTGCTTAATATGTTGGAAAGATAAATTTGGATTTTTGGTAATAGACAAAGACTCTAATGTGAAATCTGGCCGATATCGAAAAGGATTTGATTCATATATTTACTTATAAAAATAAACGTTTGATTGTAAATTATACCAATCATGGATGAACGTTTAGCAAGAGAGCTAGTTAAATCAAGAAAAGCTGTTAAACAAAAATATCAGAGTTTAAAAAATACGGAATTTGAGGCGTAAAATAAATTGGAGGAAACATATAAACCGATAACTCAACCCTTACAAGAATTAATTTCAACGATTGGTAAAATTGAACCTGTTGAAATAAAGGAAGAGCTACACACACCAATTAAAAAAATTTATGAAACACCACAAAAAAGATCAATTCAAACACTAACACCAAAGAGAAAATTACAATATGGAACATCAACACCAGAAAAAAGAAAGACGGGAAAAACTCCACTCCTTCCTACAGAAATACCATCGATTATTGACTGGGACGCGAGTTTAGCTTCAGCAAGTCAAATGCCATCTATACAACAAACAAGTATTATTGCAGAAACTACCCCTTCTTCAGGTTCACATTCCACAATAGGAAATCTTTCAGATATACTAGAACAAACACGGCAAACAGTTAGAACATTTGTTGATACAGATTTATATAAAGAATATTTATCAGGATTTTATGAATTACCTCGCCAATATATTGATGGCGGTGTAAAAGATGTTGAACATGAGTTTGATCACCAATATAGAATAGTTCATGATTTGGAAACCGAGAAATTCTTTTTGGGTTTAACTCACAAACCTGTCGAAATTATTGGTAAAAACATCAAAATTGAAGGAATAACCTATACAGGTACACCAGGTTTATATGAGTTATTATTTAAAAAAGAACCAATAGGGTATAAAAAACAAGATTTGGAAAATTATATGGATATTTTAAAAAGAACCAATGCATACCGTAGAAATAATGATCCAAATGAGCAGGTGCAGGGAAATGGATCACATAAATATATTTCTATAATAGGACCTTATTTGCAAAGCAAAGGAATTACAAAAACTAAAACTCTAAATCCCAAATCACAACAAGCAATCCAGGGATTTTTTGAAAGACGCAAAGCTCCATATAGAGAAAGTCGAATGTCTTCAAAAAAAAAACGGATTTGGTATAACTTTAAAAGTTAATAAACCTAATTCAGATTACATATATTGGGATAATGTAAACGAACTTGTTGAGAGACTTCAACTATTGGTAGCATCCATGCTTGCGGGACACACTGGTCATAACAATGAAATTATTTCCATTATTGAAGAACTAAGAGAAGCGAATATTATTATATAAAAGAACATAATAGATACTTTTAAACATTTCTAAAATGACCATCGATAAATTTGGTCGTCATATTTCAAAAAAATCTGCTCTAAACACATTATTATCATTAGAAAATAAAATATTATTGAAGAGAAAATAATAAAAAAATTTAAAAGCGATGTAAAATATATTGAAAACAAATTGATTCACAATTTAGATCCCGGGTTGAAAAGTGACGTTAATAATTTAAATAAGAGAATAAATGAATATGATAACAATATACAAAATATTGCAAAAAAGATTAAGTTATTTGAGGATAAAGTTATTCCTGAATATAATGACAAGATAATTAATTTGAAAAATACTGTTGATGGAAATGATGAGGTAGTAGAAAAATTTTCTCAGAAAGTTTCTAAATATGCAAATGACTTTGACGTAGTGAAGTTAAAATATGATAAAGTTGATGATTTTGAAAATGAAATAAAAAATGAAATTACATCAATTAAATCAATAATTAAGGATACTTCAGCAATTGACAACGCCAAGAACAGTATTTCTAAGGAAATTACATCAAAGTTTCAAAATTTTACTAATATGCTTAATGATAGAGTAGCAGAAGAAGTAGGGAATTTTAAGAAAATACATGACGTTATGGATAAAAATACACAAAATCTTGAAAAATCAATGAACACTCATTTTCTAATTCACAAAAAAAAATACCGACAAAGTTAATGAATTTAAAGAACAAATTAAAGAATTTGAAATTAAAATCAATGCATATAAATCAAATTTACAATATTTAGAAGACAAATTGAACGAGGATTTTCAAAACGAGAATGAAAAAATTGAAACAAAATTCAAAGATCAAATTACAAAAAATAATGAAAAAATCGAGGATATACTAAAGCAATTAAACAATCTAAAAACCAAATCTGAAACGTCTTTTGACGAGGGAAATTTTACAAAGGTAATGGATGAGAAATTACAAAAAGAATTAGAATCCTTACTACAAATAGTGCAAGCTATAATGGAAGTTTCTAAAAAGGATATATTAATTAAAATTAAAAATAATAGTTCAAAAATCGAGGAGACTTCTTTACTCATAAAAGAACTTGAAACATCTTATACAGATATACTACACAAAGCTGAAAAGACAGCGTCAGATATAAAAAATATAGAAAAAAAAATTGTAAAAATGACATTAGATATAACAAATGCAGAATTTCAATTAGGAAAAGATATAAAAAATCTAGAAGATAAATTAGTAAAAGAAATAAAATCATTAAATGAATTAGTTCAAAGAGCTGCTGAAGTTTCTAGAAAAGAATTTAATGATACAATGAATTACGCAAGAGAAGAAATGAATTCAACATTAGGTGGTTTCAACAAAGATTATACGTCATCAAATGTTGTTTTGGAAACTAAATTTAATGTGAAAATATCTGATCTTAATAACAACATCACCCAAATAAATTCGTCAATAAAAGAAATTAGAAATGAAAATAACAAATCATTTGAAACAATGGAAAATAAATTTAATATAAAAATTTCTGATCTTACTAACAACATCGCCCAAATAAATTCATCAATAAAAGAAATTAGAAATGAAAATAAAAAATCATTTGAAGCAATGAAAAATAAAATTAAAGAACTTACTAAAAAAAACTGAGATGACTTTTTCATATTTTACACAGTCAGCGATAAAGGGCTTTTATGAACGGTTTAGAAGGAGGTAAAGTTATTTATGGGATTTATTTTCGAGAGTAAGGTATAAATTAATACTGAGTAAAATTAAGCAAGACGTTGTAAATGAATTACATAAACCAGCGAGAAGGCGATATAGAAGGAGACGAACAATTGTAAAAGGGCTTAATGATCTATTTCAAGTTGATCTGATAGAAATGCAACCATATGCGAAATTTAATAGGGGTTTAAGATATATTTTAATGGTAATAAATGTGTTTTCTAAATTTGTATGGGCAGAACCTGTAAACTCCAAAACTGGTAAAGATGTAACAGCTGCAATGAAAAAAATTCTATTAACTTTAAAAACTCCCCCAAAAAATCTGAATACTGACCAGGGTAAAGAATTCTTTAATCAAGACTTTCAGAAACTTATGGAGCAGTTCAAAATTAATCATTACAACACATTTTCTAATATGAAAGCTAGTATTGCAGAGAGAGCAAATAGAACTATAGAAAACAAAATGTGGAAAAAGTTTAGTTTACTAGGTAATTATAAATGGATCAGCTTTTTTAAAGAAATAATTACAGAATACAATAATACTAAGCATTCAACAATCGGAAAAAAACCAAACGAAGTCAACAAAAAAAATGAAATGGAAATCTTGAAATCAGCTTATACTCATAGGAAAACTGTGAATCCCAGATCACCAAAATTTCGTGTCAGTGATAGAGTACGAATAAGCAAGATTCGCGAACAATTTTCTAAAGGTTACACACCCAACTGGTCAAACGAAATTTTTCAAATAAAAAAAATCCAGCCGACTAATCCAACAACGTATTTGATTCAAGATGGAAACGGGATAGATATTTAAGGAGGTTTCTATGAGGAAGAACTTGAAAAAATAAGACACCCAAATGTATATCTGGTGGAAAAAGTGTTAAGAAGAAAGGAAACAAAGTATTTGTAAAATAGTTAGGATTAGATATATCTTATAACTCTTGGATCTTCAAGGGAGATGTGATATAATAGTAATTAATGCTGTAATAATAATTGATGTTTGTAATAAAAAAATTAATTTATATATATATATATATATATATATATATATATATATATATATTTGTTTTATTTAAAAATAAGCTTATTACATAAACATTTTTTTAAATACAATATTCCTATAATCAGAGTCTAATATGGGATTTAAAATTTCTTCAGTCAATTTAATCCTTCTTCTAAAATGTTTTTGATTTATAAACTCTTCAGAAGACATACGAGTTTTTCTGTAAACAAAGTTCCAAGCAGCCATCAGATGAATTTGGTTTCTTGATTCATCAATAGATACTGTCTTCTTCATAATAGTGCTTAGACTTTAATTTTTGTTCTAGTTCTTCGGGATGATTCAAAAGCAGTTCCAGCATGGAGCACACATTTTCACTATTTAGATTTTGTTTTGGAGAAAGAACATTATATATTTTGTCAAAAGAATCTCCATCGTAAAAATTGTTATTTCTAAAAACGTTGAAATAACCTCGAAAGTTTTGTTTTTGTAAAACGTTTAGTCTATATTCTATAAGTGGAATTTGTTCCCATAGTCTGCAAACAGTTTCGTTTCCACAGTAAATAAATTCACAGCTTTTCGCAATCTTCACTATTGGTAATTCACCAATCTTTTCAAAATGAATAGATAAATTTTGCAAATATATCGGTTCATTGAAAACATTAGGTGAAAACATATAATTTGTTATAACTCCTTGATATTGCAATAAGTTCTTCCAATCATCTTCATTTAATATCACAGATTGACCATTTTAGCACCAATGCATGGTAGAAAATCACTTTCCACCCACAAACCAATCGCAGCATATTTAGAGTTAGAATTATTTAAATTATATTTTGTAGAATTTATAATTGTTTTTTTTTATTTTCTTTTTTAATGGTGAATTTTCAAATATATTCTTACTCTGATTACTGAACATCTTGAATGATGTATTTCAAAAACTAACTAGCTATCTGTTTACTCTCAAAAAACTAACTATCTATCCGTTTGCTCCTAAATTTTATACATTTTCCCTCTCCTCTCAAGTGGAGGGGTAAACTTATTTTCCCTCTCCATTTAAGAGGAGGGGATAAACTTTAAATGTCTTTATACTAACAAGAATCAATAAAAAACAAAATTTATATTATTTTTTAACATTTATTAAATAATTTTATAGATATTTTTTTAAGAAATACAATAAAATTAAACATGTACAAATAAATATTGCTGCTGCAAATATAATAACAAATATATAACAACAGACACAATGACAGGATTCTTCTTTTTTATTGTTGAAAGGAATCTAATCTGAATATTGTAATGGTTTGTTTGTCATGGAATATTTAATTTTTATGAATGTATTTTCATATAAAGCAGAATCAGTTACTTTATAGGTAAAAAAGTGTGAATTTCCAACAAGATATGTCATTTTCATCTGTTTGTAGCAATCGGTTTCATTTTTGAGGGCATTTATACATATATCAGCCCTAACTGCATTAGGTATGTAATTTACATATAGCACATTTCCAACAAGGGAAACTAAAACTATTAAAGATGCAGCAGTCATTGTTGTAATATTACTAGCAAATAGTGGTATTTGTATACAATATATATGTCGTTGGATTCAGTTCCCCCTCCCACTTTTAAAGCTTCAAATACGACTTACATATATTATCATCATATAAAATGATGACTTTATAAAGATGAAAAATTACTAGGAGTAGTTAATTCTAATCGTGGTTTTTTATTTTTAGATGCATTTTCGTTTTCGGAACTTAAAGAAGTTAGAGTATCATACATCATTTTGATATCTTTATCAAAAAAATCTGTTTCCAAAATATCTTTATGTCCCCATGCAAGAGTTTTTGTGGAATTTGGTATACAATATCTTTTATTATCATGAGTTGTTAATGCCAATTTATTTAACAAATTAGTTTATATGTTATGTATATCTGACTTGAATACATACATGGTGTAGAATATTTTGTCACCTTTCTCAACAACATCTTTATAATCTGATAATGTTAATTGATTTTTTATACATGATTTACTAACACCTTTTGCTTTTTTATCTACACTATTTTTGAATTTGATGCAATATGCTTTAGCACCAGTTCCATAAAAACTTTCAATGGGAATCCCTTTGTACTCATCTTTAAATTTACCAACAACTGATGTTGTAATAGGCATGCAATGAATATTTTGTTCAGAAAAATTAGAAGTATCAAATTTATCCAGATTTAGCTTCATATCTTCATAAAAGTTTTGGGTCTGAACTTCAAGAATTAAGGAATCAGTATCCGTATATAATAAATTTAAATTATTACCATATTTAACTTTTAAATACCCGTAATAAAAATTATACATCACAGTTTTTGCAATATCCAAGATACTCATCCCAACATAAATTGGTTTATTGTATTCAATGCAAACCTGTTGAAGTTGAAGAGCAACTAAATTTTCAGAGAAAATTTTAAAATCCTTTAATTGAGGTTTAGAAATAAGTTTTTCGGCACTAAATTTATTACCCTGTCTTTCCCATTGAGATACTAATTTAATATCTGCTCGCCTATCAACATTTTCCATGGTTTTACCGAAAATTGAATTATTTGCCAATTTATAACAATTTTTATCAAATTTATTTTTAGATAAATTTCGTAAATTTGTATTTAAATCTATATATTCCGCTAACCATGATAATTGTGTAAACTTAACTGCTCTGTGTATTTTTATGATTTTGAGTCCAAATTGTAGACATTGTTTCAGATATCGGTAATGAATGATATAGTTATATTTATTATGTAAGTTTGGAATCAATTTGGAGTGGTTTGAAATTGGCGGTGTATATTGTTCAGGACAAAATGGGAAATCATTATGACTATCATGTAAATAATTTGGATATTCTAAATCAACTTCAAATATGTAGCCTATAGATGATGTATCTGAAAGTTCGGATATATTTAAAGTTTCTATTTCGAGCTTAGGTACCCAAGCAAAATTTTTTTCAGGCAAATATTGTTTCATAGCATAACCATACAAATTTGTGGCGTCTAAGTAAGTGATATATGTTGTAGGTCTTTCAGGATTAAAATTTTCTAAGAATGGATTATTTGCTTCAGATTTGCGTTTGGAACAAGTGCTAACCCCACCACGAACACCTTTTTTGAAAAAATGAAGCATATCTGGTTCCGTTAATAATTCTAATTCTACATTAGTTAATTTCATCATTGCATCCCAGCACATAGAAGGGCTAGTGACATAATTAACAGGATCTAACTTGTAGATTTTAATACATGTGGATCTATAATTTTCAAAAACATCAGCCAAAAGTAAAATGTCAGATTTTAAGTAAATATCGGAATAAGCCCCTATCGTAGAACACTTAAATGGATTCCACACTTCCACAGCACGATTGTAGTCTTGAGGAGAGATATTTTCATCGGTTAAGTTATTATAAAATTTATCAATCGATGGTAGAGATTTCTCATTTAATTTTTCGTTGGAATGTATGTAAGAGTATGGAAATACCCCTTTTTGTCTAATGTATCGAAATTTTTAATTTCAAAACATTGTGAATCTTGTAGAGTTTGTGATAGCGACTCTAAAGACTCTGGGAGAAATTGAAAAGAATCTATAAAGCGTAGTCGCAAAGAAACTGGTTTCCGCTTTTCTGACACATAACTGTCAACGAAAATTTCCTTACTAAAAGAAATATACTTTTCTTTATTTTGAGCTATAACACTAATATTTTCTTTATTATAACAAAGCGATTTAATAAATAAGTGAGAATCATAGTTTTTTAAATTATGCAATACTATTGGTATATATTTTGGAGGTTTAAAATGCAAATTACAAATTGAGTGGGCAGCTCCTCGATATTTACCTGTAATATGACAATGATCTCTACACTTTATGAAATTTCCTTTTGAAAAAGGTTTTTCACATATGTAACAAATGCTAGAATTTTCATACTCAATCTGTTCTACAGATGACAAATCTTTCAATGGTACTTGATATTTTAAATATTTTTTATAAATTTCTTTTACATCATTTTCAATGTATTCAATAAATTTTAAAGCGCAATCTGTACCTCTATAAAGTTTAAGACAAACAACATTCTCATCAAATGATGATTTAATATAATAAGCAAATGAATAGGGTATATGTTCAGCAGTTTTAATAGTATATGAGGTTGTCGAATCAGGTGTAGATTGTTGGCACTCAATGTTTTTTAAATAACATTCAAAATCGGCATATAAAACAAAAGGGGCTTTATACTGTTTCTGAATATTTTGAAACTTTAATATATTTGCAGGAATATAATTTCCAAATTTATCCAAAATCAAATTATCTCAAGGAAGCTCAATTCGAACAAAACTACAATCACGTTTTAAATGCGTGTTAAGTTTTTCATATGTTCCAAATATTGAAGGCATCCATCACGGCACTCAATGTTTTTCAAATAACATTCAAAATCGGCATAAATAACAAAAGGGGCTTTATACTGTTTCTGAATATTTTGAAACTTTAATATATTTGCAGGAATATAATTTCCAAATTTATCCAAAATCAAATTATCTCAAGGAAGCTCAATTCGAACAAAACTACAATCACGTTTTAAATGCATGTTAAGTTTTTCATATGTTCCAAAATATTGAAGGCATCCATCACATAAGTATTTTTTTATTTTCTTTTTTGATAATTGTTTGGATACCAAGCAACCTAAATCTTTTATCCAACAATAGTGGTTATTTCCATCATCAGAACTTATTAAAAGCAAATTAATATGTAATTTTTTCTTTCCATTATTATAATGTAAAGGACCGACAATCCCATATACATTTTTATTATCTCTTAAAAATTTCTCCATATACATTTATGGACAAATTATTTTTTTCCTCAAATTTGTTTATATCTAATAATTTTACTGGAAATTCAATACCTGTAAAACGAAAGCGTTTGTGAAGTCTGGATATGAAGAGGTCTTTCGAGGATTACCGATTGACTGGTATGCCTCATTCATCACATTCACTATTGATTTAGAAAATTTTTGCATCTTTATGTAGGAGGAAGCATTCAAAGGGTTGTACTTATTGATGTTTACTTCCAAATGCAGAATTCTTTGTAGAGCCCACCTTGTAATATGAATTAAAAAATTAGTTCTGAATAATATTTGTTAGAGATGTTCAAGTGATATTAAGAAAACTTAGCTCTTGAGATTAAATAATAATTACCTGAGTCTCGTTCCGGCAATTCATCTGCTTTGGTTTCAATAATCTTGAATAAATCATCGTAAAGCTGTTGTAGATCAGTTGTATGGGTTACAATAAAGAACGGTGTTTTAAATGACTTAATTGAAGTAGAGATTAAAGTTGGGGAATAATATATTCCAAATAATTCCAAATTTACTTTAGCACATGTAAATTCTTGTTGACGCTGGCGTATTAATGTTTGCACTTTATTACCAACATCTTGCTGAGACTTTTTGATGCCGACGTGATAATTCTATGAATATATTCTGTAGGAGGCTATTCGACGTGCACTCCTGGTAATGTCAATTCCATTTCCATATTTTATGCAGCTCTTGTTTTTATGAATATTTGTCCTCAAGTGTGTGCTCCAGGAATTAGATCTGACATTTACTTCACAATCTTGACAATATCGTATTGGAGGTCTTGAAAGTAGTTCATCAACTGAAACAATTATTATTTTTTAATTCCTCTGTAAAATTTAATTAATTAATTAATATTAAAAAGAAAAATTAAAAGGAAAATTTTAGCTATATATGTTATAAAAGCTCTGCCTGCTGTCGTTTTGCCTGCTGTAGCTCTGCCTGCTGTCGTTCTGCCTGCTGTTGCGCCGCCTGCTGTCGCTCTGCCTGCTGTCGTTCTGCCTGCTGTCGTTCTGCCTGCTGTCGTTCTGCTTGCTGTAGCTCTGCCTGCTGTCGCTCCGCCTGCTGTCGCTCCGCCTGCTCTCGCTCTGCTTGCTGTAGCTCTGCCTTCGGTCGTTCTACTTGCTGTCGTTCTGCTTGCTGTCGTTCTGCTTGCTGTAGCTCTGCCTGCTGCCGTTCTGCTTGCTGTAGCTCTGCCTGCTGTCGCTCCGCCTGCTGTAGCTCTGCTTGCTGTAGCTCTGCTTGCTGTAGCTCTGCTTGCTGTAGCTCTGCTTGCTGTAGCTCTGTTGCTGTAGCTCTGCTTGCTGTTCCAACCACGATGGCTATATAACCTCTCTGTTTAATCTCAGAGTTTCGACCAAGAGGTCCACTCGTTGTCGCGCAGTTCAAAAATTAAAATTAGAGGTTGAAACTACCTCAATCGTTATTTGTTGATTTAACGTCTCCGCACACCCTTAAAACAGAACACTGCCAAAAAGAATCGGAAAACCACATACTAAATTGGGGGTATTTGCCCTTTCACGAAGGGTGTGCAATTTAAGCCTGTAATATTTCAACAATGATCGCCCACATACATAGGAATCTAACCCCAAAACTTCGTTAAAAGGCATCAAGTAATAAGCTCAAAATACGGCATCAAAAATAGGGGTGAAAACTACCCCAACCCAAAATTCTTGTTACTATTAAGTGGTTGGGTGAAAATGCCCCCTAACGCACACACTTAAATTCTCTCAGTGCAGCCCGCAACTCTTTTCAGTTATACACAAAAACTACCCTCTAGGAATATAATGATCATCTTCAAAACCTCCAACCACGATGGCTGAAGAACCTCTCTGTTCAACCCCAGAGAATCAGTCGAAAAGGTTCACTCCCTGTCGCACAGTTCAAAAAATAAAATTAAGGGTTGAAACTACCCCAATCGTTATTTACTGATTTAACGTCTCCACACACCCTTAAAACAGAACACTACTAAAAAGAATCGGAAAACCACATACTAAATTGGGGGTAGTTACCCTTACACGAAGGATTTGCAATTTAAGCCTGTAATATTTCATTAATGATCGCCCACATACATAGGAATCTAACCCCAAAACTTCGTTAAAAGGCATCAAGTAATAATTTCAAAATACGGCGTCAAAAATAGGGGTGAAAACTACCTCAACCCAAAATTCTTGTTACTATCAAGTGGTTGGGTGAAAATGCCTCCTAATGCACACACTTAAATTCTCTCAGTGCAGCCCGCAACTCTTTTCAGTTATACACAAAAAACTACCCTCTAGGAATATAATGATCATCTTCAAAACCACCAACTACGATGGCTGAAGAACCTCTCTGTTCAACTTCAGAGAATCAGTCGAAAAGGTTCACTCCCTGTCGCACAGTTCAAAAAATAAAATTAAGGGTTGAAACTACCCCAATCGTTATTTACTGATTTAACGTCTCCACACACCCTTAAAACAGAACACTACTAAAAAGAATCGGAAAACCACATACTAAATTGAGGGTAGTCACCCTTACACGAAGGGTTTGCAATTTAAGCCTGTAATATCTCAACAATGATCGCCCACATACATAGGAATCTAACCCCAAAACTTCGTTAAAAGGCATCAAGTAATAAGCTCACAATACCGGCATCAAGTAATAAGCTCACAATACGGCATCAAAAATAGGGGTGAAAACTACCCCAACCCAAAATTCCTGTTACTATCAAGTGGTTGGGTGAAAATGCCTCCTAATGCACACACTTAAATTCTCTCAGTGCAGCCCGCAACTCTTTTCAGTTATACACAAAAACTACCCTCTAGGAATATAATGATCATTTTCAAAACCACCAACCACGATGGCTGAAGAACCTCTCTGTTCAACCCCAGAGACTCAATCGAAAAGGTTCACTCCCTATCGCACAGTTCAAAAAATAAAATTAGGGGTTGAAACTACCCAAATCGTTATTTACTGATTTAACGTCTCCGCACACCCTTAAAATAGAACACTACTAAAAAGAATCGGAAAACCACATACTAAATTGGGGGTAGTTACCCTTACACGAAGGGTTTGCAATTTAAGCCTGTAATATTTCAACAATGATCGCCCACATACATAAGAATCTAACCCCAAAATTTCGTTCCGATTAGGAAATTATTAAATTTTTTCGAATTATCCTACATTATTTATAACGTTATTTCGAAAAGTCTCCATATACCTACTCGATAGCCTGCCTAAGACCGAACGCTGCTCAAAGTAAAGTGCATGCATAACGATGCTGGAGAGGAACGAGATGAGGGGCGGAGCTAAATAAATGACAGGTGTAGTTTATGTAACCAATCAATATAGGAGGCAAACCTGAACTTTCACTATTATGAATAGTCGCACGAAACCATCAATATCTCGTTGGAATAAACCTTAACTAACTTCTGTACTCCTGATAATCGAAAAATTGAAACAGCCTTTATTTTACGCTAAAAATTCCATAAATATTGTTTTTATTCACAATGTATTTATAATATTTGGCCTATAGAATATTCAAACTGCACTTTGAATATCTTGTTTATGTCCTTTTGTTTTTAACCCTATGCAGGGATATTACTTTTGTTTTTAACCCTATGCAGGGATATTACTTTAGTTTATATAATCTTCCTTGTACACCTGGTGCAAGTATCCTAATTTACTTACGAAAATCTTAATTTTCGCGAGTTTTCTAACAATTTCACCCAGAAAAGACACAAAAATTCGTAGTTTTCCGATTTTACACCGTTCTTATTCAGTCTGTGGTATTATTATGATCTAAAATCCATTAATTAATTAATTAATACAAAAACTCATAGTTTTCCGATTTTGTACCGTACTTATTCAGTCTGTGGTCTTCTCAAGATCTGAAATCCATTAATTAAATTTCCATTCCAAGACAGTTCACCTCCACAAAAGAGACGTCCGCACGGCTTCGCTATTCAAACTAAAGTGCATATGTAGTAGCGATGGATTGAAAAAAGATGAGGGGCGGAGCTAAAGAAAGAAGAAGAGTAAGAAGGAGAACGTAACATATCGATGTAGGGCTTCCACCACTAAGGATAGTAACAGCATACCATCAATGTCAGGTTCTGATATATCTTCATTAACTTCTGTATTCCTGATAATCGAAAATTTGAAACGGGCCAATTTCACCCTAAAAAAAATAAAAAAATGGCCATACAAAATTTTTAAAACTTTTTTAATCCTGACCCATACAAAAGACAGCCATAAATGTTGTTTTAACTCACAATGTCTTTATAATATTTGACCTATGGACTATACATCCTGCACTTTGAATATCTTATTTATGTCCTGCTGTTTTCAACCCTATGCAGGGATATTACCAAATATGCAAAGTTCAAAGACAAGAGCATAACTTTAGATTACGTAATCTTCCTTGTACACCCTGGTTCAAGGCGCAAGTTCCCTGATTTTCTTACGAAAATCTTAAATTGCATTCATTTTCCCGAGTCTTTTAACAATTCCACCCCGAAAACACAAATTTTCATAGAGTTTCTCGATTCTACATCGCGCCTATTCAGTCTGTGGCCTTCTCAAAATCTGAAAATGTTTCAATCGTACCCATTATTTAAATTTAAATTCTAAGACAATTCGGCTCCATAGGAGACGTCTACACCGGTTCGCTGTTCGAACTGAAGTGCATACATGATGGTGTTGCAGAGAAAAATTTTGATGGGCGGAGCTAAAGAAAAAACAGGTGGAGTTTACGTAACCAATCGAGATAGGGGGCCGAACTTGGGCAGCCAATCAGAAACAAGGTCATTCTTGGCTGACCAATCAAAAAAGTGGTGGGGGGTCAACTGAAGGCCCCCTATATCCACTACTGTCGAGACCCCATCCGCATGTCATGAGAGATCTTTGTTGCAAACTTTCGAATGAAACCATGGTTTTAATGTCGTGGTAACTCCAGGTTTACGAATCACGGCGACGTGCTCACCTCCCATCTCGTAGCGAATTTCATCGAACAAAAATGCGAGGGCATTTTGTGATAAAAAAAAATCTTTTCGTTACGTCTGTGGGTTTAAATTTTCCTTCGATATATATGTAACTTTCGGCGATATCCAGTATAATATCTTGAAAATTAATGGAAATACGGACTTCATCGGAATTGTTGAGTGATGGAGATTCGTACGGTTTATACATATGCTCTTCTAGACTAATAATAGAATTGTCCAAAATGGGTTTGGAGAAAACCTCTATTTTATCGCTGGTGACAGAAATCATTTTCGCACTTTAAGACCGATTGATTTTAAAAATTTATAGTGTTCGGCAGATAACTGTTGAGATGTTGAGATTTGGGAGCATCGTTTAGTAGTGGTGGTGGTTCCCAAAAAATTGAAGATTTTAGTCAAAATTCCATTCCGTGCGGCCAAAATACATACTGTCAATTTAATATTCCAAATTCTCCAATAATTTTTGAAAACTGGCCACCAAATTTCGATGAAATTTTAAATTCTGTTTCCACACAAACAGATGAGACAGTTCAAAATTCTGTTTTAACACAAACAGAAGTGTCAGTCCCCTTCGAAAATGATTATCCGAAAATAAACTTTCATTCTAAATCAAATTTCAAAATTAAAAATAAATATTTGTCTTATCAAAGATCATTAGGATTTGTTTTGGATTCTATTTTAAATAGCGATTCTAATAAAACAGCCAGGAGAAAAGGAAGATGTGGGAAAGGGCGATAGAACTTTATAAAGCTACTCTTAGCTTTTTCCATCCCATTACTTAACTCCCCTCCTATTTCTTTTCCACCATTTAAATTCATACCTCACCAGTGTGTTAAAATCGACTTAGGCTTCACAATAAGAGATTCATTTTAGAAAAATGAATTTTAAATGTGAAGACTGCTTCAAAATTTTTACTCGAAAAGACAATTTGAATCGCCACAAGAAGATAATTCACTCCAACAATGGCCCCCAGTTAGAACAGAAGAAGAAGAGCTGTAAGTTTAATTTTAAATAGAAATTTTGTTTCAGTTTAATAATTAGTTATTAATTTGATGAATTAGAGGCAAATTTAATAAAGAAGTTATTAAATTTTAGGTGAAAGAAGATATTGTCAATTCTGCAAAATATTTATAAAAAATTCATTGTAGTTCTGTCATTTGAGAACAAATAAACACAAAACCAATTCAATGGTGGTTAGGGATGAAAATGTGTCTGTAATAAAATCGGCATTTAAGGAAAGAATCATTTCATATAAAATATCATCGACTCAATACCAAATCAACATTTATGATTTTTTCTCCGAAATACAACAAAAAATAATTGAGGTAATCAGTTATGAAATCCAAAGACACACCTGCATCAAACTCAACATGGAGCTATTTGGTCTTTACTTAAATCCTTCCAATGAAAGTCATGAAGTTAAGTCTTTCAATACCCCATTTCGGATTTTATGTAATAGTTCAGAATTAATGCAAGAACTAGAAGATATTATTAAAATTATTGACCGGAAAGCTGATGAACTGGCAGAAAAAGATTCGGTTAAATTATTTTTACTAAATATTTAGTAACTAAACTTAAACCAAAAATAAATTTGTTGTTAATTATTCTTCTTTAATTTCAGGATGGATTTTAATAAAAATATGACACGTTGAGCTTAACATCAACAAGTACAACCCCTTCAAAGCTTCTTCATATATACCACTACCGTCAGAGATCAAGTTGAAAAATGCTGTAGTCAACGTTCAAAATAATGATGAATGTTGTTTCGCCTGGTCTGTGGTTGCAGCTCTTCATTCACCTAACGGACCAATTGAAAAGGTGGAGTCATATCCACATTTTACCACTATTTTAAACTTTAAAGGTATCAATTTTCCTTTAACTTTAAAAGACATAAGTAAATTTGAACATTTAAACAATATTTCGGTTAATGTTTATGGATTAGTAAAAATCATGAATAATTTTAAAACTCATTCGAAATTATAGGACCTTTACATTATACAAAAAATAAGCGAGAACGTTACCTTAATTTATTATTAATTGGAGATGATAATGGAAATTTCCATTATTGTTAGATTTCGGATTTATCTAGATTAAATTCTAAACAATTATCTAAACATCATGGGAAAAAATGTTTATGCGACGGTTGTGCATTTCATAATTCAATCTACATAGCATAGAAGTCAAAGCCAAGGCAGTCTGAAAGTCACAAACAACGAACCAGTCCATTAATTTATACAAGGGTAACTAATTCCGGATTTTAGGACTAGGGGAAGAAACAAGAAACCTCTGACAGGAAGTAGCCATTCCTATCTTAGAATTTTAAAAATATTTTGACCTTCCCGTAATAATTTTTTTTCTTTTTTCAGGCATCTGACTGTACTATACAAATAGTATGTTATTCTTTCGAATTTAACCGAAATAAAAGTAATAGTCACAACAATAACTAAATATAAAATACAAAATACATTGAAATGTCCGAACGTTAACGGAAAATTTTACATCAAATTGTGCAAAACAAAGTTAAACAAGAGATCCTTGATCAAAAGAGCCTTCTATCACTATCTCCTGAGGAATCAATAAATGCAAGAATACAATGCATACAAGTCTTATAAAAAAAATTAATATTCTCAAGTAACAAGACACATAGTATGCCCAAGCTGTCTTGTAAAACTTGTTTACATTTTAGAGTGTATTTTTACTTTGTTATTTAAGCCAAAACTTACGGTACCTTGGAAAAGTTATTGGATGAATATCATTGTAAATTACATAAACTCTAGAGTCCTAGGACAGTACCAAAATAAGGTACGCATATATAAATGCATATAAAATATTTTTTGTACAATAAATATTGAATACGTTAATAATACGTAAATATATATAATAATAAATTAGGTATCTAAAATTGATACATTTTTTTTGGCGTAGGTAGGAGATAGGGCATACAACCGATAGATGGTTTTTCAAGTGCATCTCAAAATCCTACGCAGATAAATAATAATTTTAAACTGGTATAAAAAATACCACATTATGTATAAATCAAACAAGTCCCTTAGAACCACTAAGGAATTGTAAATTTATCATGTGACAAAATTGTTGAAAGTTAGAAAATAATATTTTTTCCTTTATGAATTAAATTTTTACTTAGTGACGTTTCACCTTAGCTGCCCAATATAAATAATGTAATAATTAATATAAGTTTAAAACATCTCGACATTTAAAATCCTTTGCCTTTTGCATTGAAAACAATGATTAAATTAAGTTATCATTCATTTTTATTGCAAGCATTCATATCATAAAAGTGCTTTGTAAACTGTTAAAAATGTTCCTGTATTAATAACTGTGATTTAGTACAGAAATTTAGGTATAAGACAAACATATTATGATGATATGTATTCTCACCACCACTGTCTGCACGTATGAAGCAAACTGGAGGCATGTCGAGTCCAATAGATGGTTCACGAGTTCTATTGACGCACGCAGCTCTATACCAGCGTAGTTGGCTACAGTATCTTCTACTGCCAGACCAGAAGTCAACAGAATAAGAAAAGTTTAAGTCAGGAGTAACATGCTACATGTATCTCACTATCTTAGCTACTGGAATTTGGCAGAGAATGGAGTGCATTGTAGGTATGGGCAGTCAACGCAGGGGCTTATGCACGTCAAGAGTCATTCGACGCGTTGCCGACCTCGCCTGGACAAACGATGTGTGACGTCAGAGGGTTCCGACCAACGGTAGGAGTAAGGAGTACTACAACATCAGCGTGAATGGTATCCACTCTTTCGACTCACCGAACAAGGCAACACGACAGCATCCTCCAGACAGACTCTTAAAAAGTGATTTAGTGCAGTGGTGCGAAGCTTTAAAAAAAACTTTTAAAAGACTTTTTTTGTACAATTAATTTCGTTTTTTTCCTAGTTTAGTAAACAGAGAGTCATGAAATAGGAAAAAAGTAGAATTTTTTGTTTCTATTCAATTTTAAGTCATATTTTTTTTCAGTTTCTACTTTTTTTCTATTTATCGCTGAGGTCCAGCTCTCTAAGACCGGGGGATGTATCACATAGGGAAAAACATCAAAACATAATATTTCATAAATTGGCATTTTCCAATTTTACAAATCTTTAATTTTAAATTTTAACAATAAAAATCACGTTACCTCTTATAATTTAATAACTTTCCGCCGTCGATCGTGCAAATTCACCAAGTCAGCAAGGTCGCTTTCCGGGTCATGAGGGATCGAGGTTGTAAGAAGGCGATTCGTTGACTTGATGAAAAAAATAAAACAGGATAAAAAGGACGGACATGCTTGGGAATTGGTTCAATCTGTTCAATCGGTTCAATCAGTTTAAGGGTCAGTTGACCTGATGCAGAACAGCCAGCCTATCGCGAATCAGTTAATTGTTAGTGAAGGGAAAACCCCAAGCGTGTCGCAGTCCTGAGCATGTCGAAAAATAGAGTATTCTAGTGACAACCCCTTTGAAGAGTGCCAGGATGAAGATAACCTTAATGTAAGTCAAACATCTAGTCACAATTATGTACAGTCCAAAATGTTAATGTCGTTTATTTTTAATTAAACTATTTTTTTTTTATATATAATCCGAAGTAAAGAGTTTATTTTGAGTGTAACCTCTGAAGACCAAATTCCTAAATGCTACGTCCCTAGTATTATATCCCATATTCGTTTGCTTATTATATAAAGTGTTCATTTGATGATTCAATTTCCAAATTTTAGAATTATATGGGTCTCAATTGTGCACAACTTACTTAGAAAGAGACGTTCTTAATATTTACAATAAATATATGAAAAAGTTAATACCAATGAAAAAATTAAATGTGTTGGAACAATTACATTTTGAATATACGAATGATTGTCATATATTTGTTTATTGATTCATTTCAGTTCCTACCATATTCTTTGTCAAATTTAGCTTCCATTCTTAATGATGAACAATGCAAAGAAGTGTTCAAATATTTTAATGAAAAAGAAAAATTTAAGTATATCCGTCAAAAAGGCGTTTTCCCTTATAAATATATTGATAATATCGCCAAATTAAATGAAACGGAATTACCAGATAAAAAAAATTTGTATAATGACCTCACGGATGAACACATTACTGATGAAGAATATGAGAGGGCTAAAAATGTCTGGAATTTATTTGAATGTAAAACAATCGGTGAATATTCCGATTTATATCTTAAATCTGATGTATTATTTTTGGCAGATGTTTTTCAAAATTTTAGAAAAACGTGTATGGAAACTTACAAACTTGATCCTGCACATTATTATACTTTTCCAGGTTTAGGTTTTTTGATGCTTGTTTAAGATATACTGGAGTCGAATTGGAGTTAATAACAGACCCAGATATGTTACATTTTTTTAAAGGTAGTGTAAGAGGAGGAATCATTACCTGTGTATGTAGGAAATCTATAACAAACAATTTATTTCTTTCAAATTATGATCTATTACAACCATCTAAATATATTATGTATTTTGATGCAACTAATCTTTACGGACATGCGATGTCTCAATATCTGCCCGAAAAAGATTTTGTTTGGTTGTCAAATCAACAAATTCAAAATTTAGATATAATGAATATATCTGAGACTAATGACAAGGGTTATGTGCTAAGGTTGATTTAGAATATCCTGAAAATTTACACAATTTACATAATGAATTTCCATTCTGTCAAGAAAATTATAAGCCTCAAAATTCTAAAACGTTTAAATTAATTCCAAATTTAAAAAATAAAGAAAAATATGTAATTCGCTATACTTTATTAAAATAATGTATTCAATATGGAATTAAACTAACTAAAATTCATAGGATTGTAGAGTTTACACAATCTCAATGGTTAAAAAAATTTATTGATCTAAATACAAATTTAAGAAATCAATCTAAAAATCCATTTCAGAAAAATAAATAATAAATTGGCAAATAATAGCATCTACAGTAAAACAATGGAAAATGTGGATAAAAGGACAGATATACGGTTGGTTACACAATGAGCAAAAAATCATAGAAAAGATGGGGCAGAAAATTTAATTGCTAAACCATCCTTTAAAGATGTAACAATATTTTCAGAGAATTTAGTAGCTGTGCAAATGCGTAAAGTGTGAGTGCAATATGATAAACCTGTCTATGTAGAATTTAGTATTTTAGATATATCAAAAACGGTGATGTATGACTTTTTTAATGGGTTTTTAAAACCTTTATACAAGAATAATATTAAACTTCTTTACACAGATACGGATTCCTTTATTTTGGAAATTGAGACAAGTAATGTTTATGAAGACATTAGGGTTAATATTGATAAATTCGATACTTCAAATTATGATGTTAATAATATTCATGAAATACCAATAACTAAATCTGTTGTTGGAAAGTTTAAGGATGAATATGCTGGTGAACCAATAGAAAGCTTTTATGGCACAGGGGCCAAAGCTTATTGTGTTAAGTCAGAAAATGGGTTGCTTAAAAAACTAAGGGGGCAAAGAAAAGTAGCATTAAAAAACAATTAGAATTAACACATTATAAAAATGTTGTAGAACAAAATTCAAAAGCTTTCTGTACAATGTATTTGTTTAGATCTCGACTTCACAATATTTATACAGAATTAGTTAACAAATTAGCTCTCACTTCTAATGATGATAAAAGATTTAAAATTCCCAATAGTTATGATACATTAGCATGGGGTTACCAAGATATTCCATTTTTTCAGTGGTTAATAGACCATGAAAATGAATTATAAAAAATTCTTTTAAGATTAAAAGTTTTACTCTTCAAGGCTAAAATTGCAGTATTTAAGAATATGGTAAATTTTAAAATTATATCATTGTAAAATATACCACCGTCTAGAATAAATATGTGTTTAGAATCTTTTGAAAAAGAAATTGATAACAAATTATATAGAACATATGAAAAAAGACTTTCCTCATTTAAATTCTGGAATGGAAAATTAAATCCTAAAGTGTTAGCCCAATAAGGGTTTTATTATTTAGCTATTAATGATGTTTGTAAATGTTTTTACTGTGGTGCAGAAATATCTGCCTGGAAAATTGATGATTGTCCAATTGAGGAACATTATCGTCACTGGAAGAACTGTGACTTAATCGAGTGTTGAACCTGTTGTCCTTAAAGTGAAAGAAAATATGTCAACATCTTTCATTTTTTTAATAGTTCTAATAACCATGTTTGTATCTCTAATTTGTAAACAAATTATTTAATATTTTGAAAAAAAAAATGTCTATATATTGTAGAAAATTAATTAAAACTGTTCAGTTTTATTTCAATCTCTTATTGTTTTGTTAATAGACAATTTAAATTGAAAAGTGTTTAAATGGCATCCCTTATCAACTACATTGTTTTGCATTCAATTTTAAATAATATTTTATATGTACTTTATCCTCCAAGGGTTTTACATGAAATGGTGTGTTCTGAAAACGATACCTCTACTATTAAACCTGAAATATGTAATTATATGAAAGCTATGAATATTAATAATTATTCAACTGCTTTCGCATATAATATGAATAATATTCAATCTAATAGTATTTTTTTCAAAATTTACTTTCATTATCCAAATAATACAATTTTTGACACTAACTGGATTGAAAAAAATAAAAAACCATTTACGATTTCTAGCTGTGCTCATGTTAAAAATGATGAGGAAAGTAAAAACTGTTTAATTCTATTTATCTTCAATATAATTTTATCAAAAGATAGTTTTTCACTTTTGTCGTTCTTGACAATTTTGTTTTATCAAGATAGGTCATAAAAGTTTAATAAACTTGCTTGACCTTGAAATTTATAGAGAAGTGGGGTGGATAAGATATATTCAGACCCAGTATTTTAGTTTTCAGTTAGCATCAAGACGTCATGTTTAATAGTAGAAATTTTAATGGATATAAATCCAGTTCTAGTGAAACCAATGATAAAATTAGTCAGCGTAGTGAAAAATTATTAAATTCAAAAATCTACTATCTTAACAATTCCTTATCAAAATTTGTTTGTGTTGGAATTGGTATAAATGATTTTACACCAAAAGTTCTAATTGGAGGTCAAAATGGATTTCACATTTACTTGAATGAAGAAGAATGGAAAGAACTTCAAAAAAATCAAGGAGTGTTGGCGAATTATTTTTTTTCTTGTCAAGCATATGCATACCCAATAAAAATTGAAAAAATCACAGTGTTTTTTGAAAAAATAAATCATTCTCCTGTTATCAAAATTCAAAAGGATGAACATTATGTGATTCTGGGAAAAGAACCAATAGATAAATTAGTTGAAATCGACGAACTTGTTGACTACAGAATTCACATAATTAAATAGCAAGAATTTTCCAAATATTTTAATTAGGTTCATCACTATAATTATCAGTCAGGAGATCTGTTCTCTCATATTTATAATGTTTTGGAGCCAAGTCAGAATTTAAACAGTGAGAATGTCGGAACTGTTTTAGAAATGTTATCTCTACATAAACAGGAATTAGAAAACAAGTTAAGAAAGTCCGATGCATTACAATAGAAATATGAAGAAATCAGTGACAATCAGTGAGAACAATATTAAAGTTTATATATTAGTGATATGGGACTTTGCATTTAGACAAGCTCGAAAAAGTGAATGTCAGAAATTTTATCTTGACAGACTAAGATTTGAAAAACGAGTTAAACAATGTGAAAGTACTCTTAAAAGTATTTTTGATGAAGATCATAGAAATATATATATATATATATATATATATATATATATATATATATATATATATATATATATATATATATATATATTCAAAGATTTAATGTAAAAATATAAGTTTATATTGTTAATCTCAGTTGTAAACATCTTAAAAATTATATTGTTAGTATTTGTTGTAAAAAAGGATTATCGTAAATAAAAAAAAATATGTTATGTAAATAGGTCTTTTATTTCATAAATTTGATATACAATACTACTTAAAATTCATTACAGTACATCTTTTTTAAGAATCCATGAATTATGTGATTTATCGAATCCTAACCATTTAACAAAAACTTGTTTCCCTTTCTTCCTTAAAATTTTTTCAACCAAAAATACATCTGAATGTTTAACTTTTTGTAACTCTTCTTTGTAGAAACCTCCTTCAATATATCCATTTTTACTATCTTTTAATAAATAGGTGGGTGGATTTGTTAACTGAACCTTTCTAATTTTAAAAATTTTAGTTGACCATTTTGGAGTATATCCTTTTTCAAAAGCTTCTCTTTGTTTGGAAATTCTAACAAAATCATTTTCTTTAAATTTAGTGCGCTTTAAATCAAATGTTTTTTTTTAAAGTAAAAGAATTTTGCAGTATACTTTTCTCATTTTTTTTATTAACCTCAACAAGTCTATATCCGGTAGTTCTATGAATATTATTATTATATTTTTCAATAATAGTGGGTAAAATAGAGTACCATTGGTAATTCCCTCTATTACTAAAATATTTCCACGTTATATTTTTTAAAGTTTGATTTACGCGTTCTACAATACTCGCTTTGAGATTAGAGTAAGTATTATAATGATTAATTTTGTAATAATTCATAAGATCTTTAAAATCTTTCCTCCGCACACCCTTAAAATAGAACACTACTAAAAAGAATCGGAAAACCACATACTAAATTGAGGGTAGTTACCCTTACATGAAGGGTTTGCAATTTAAGCCTGTAATATTTCAACAATGATCGCCCACATACATAAAAATCTAACCCCAAAATTTCGTTCCGATTAGGAAATTATTAAATTTTTTCGAATTATCGTACATTATTTATAACGTTATTTCGAAAAGTCTCTATATACCTACTCGATAGCCTGCCTAAGACCGAACGGCTTCGCTGCTCAAAGTAAAGTGCATGCATAACGATGCTGGAGAGGAACGAGATGAGGGGCGGAGCTAAATAAATAACAGGTGTAGTTTATGTAACCAATCAATATAGGAGGCAAACCTGAACTTTCACTATTATGAATAGTCGCACGAAACCATCAATATCTCGTTGGAATAAACCTTAACTAACTTCTGTACTCCTGATAATCGAAAAATTGAAACAGCCTTTATTTTACGCTAAAAATTCCATAAATTTGGCCTATAGAATATTCAAACTGCACTTTGAATATCTTGTTTATGTTCTTTTGTTTTTAACCCTATGCAGGGATATTACTTTTGTTTTTAACCCTATGCAGGGATATTACTTTAGTTTATATAATCTTCCTTGTACACCCTGGTGCAAGTATCCTAATTTACTTACAAAAATCTTAATTCTCGCGAGTTTTCTAACAATTTCACCCAGAAAAGACACAAAAATTCGTAGTTTTCCGATTTTACACCGTTCTTATTCAGTCTATGGTATTATTATGATCTAAAATCCATTAATTAAATTTAAATTCCAAGACCATTCAGCTCTCAAAAATATGTCTGCACGGCTTCGCTGTTCGAACTGAAGTGCTTACATAATAGTGTTAAAGAGAAAAAAGACGAGGGGTAGAGCCAAAGAAAAAAGGTGTAGTTTACGTAACCAATCGATATAGGACTTCCACGACTAAGATGAGTTGCAGAATACAATCTATATCTTTTTCTGATATACCTTCACTAATTTCTGTACTCTTAATAATCGAAAATTTAAAACAATTTAAAACACTTTAATGTTACCCTAAAAAAAGACCACACAAATTTTTTAACACTTTTTCAGTCACCCGTAGAAAAGAGCCAGATAAATGTTGTTTTAATTCATAATGTATTTATAATATTTGACCTATGGACTATATATCCTGCACTTTGAATACCTTGTTTATATTCTTTTGTCTGGAACCCTACACAGGGATAGTCCCAAATATGCCAAGTTCAGAGACAAGAGTATATCAATAGGTCACGAAATCTTTCTTGTACATGCTGGTCCAAGGTGCAAGTTCCCTAATTTCCTTGAATGACATTCATTCTCGTGAGTTTTTTAACAATTTCACACCAAAAAGATACAAAAACTCATAGTTTTCCGATTTTGTACTGCACTTATTCAGTCTGTGGTCTTCTCAAGATCTGAAATCCATTAATTAAATTTCCATTCCAAGACAGTTCACCGCCACATAAGAGACGTCCGCACGGCTTCGCTGTTCAAACTAAAGTGCATATGTAGTAGCGATGGATTGAAAAAAGATGAGGGGCGGAGCTAAAGAAAGAAGAAGAGTAAGAAGGAGAACGTAACATATCGATGTAGGGCTTCCACCACTAAGGATAGTAACAGCATACCATCAATGTCAGGTTCTGATATATCTTCATTAACTTCTGTATTCCTGATAATCGAAAATTTGAAACGGGCCAATTTTACCTTAAAAAAAATAAAAAAATGGCCACACAAAATTTTTAAAACTTTTTTAATCCTGACCCATACAAAAGACAGCCATAAATGTTGTTTTAATTCACAATGTCTTTATAATATTTGACCTATGGACTATACATCCTGCACTTTGAATATCTTATTTATGTCCTGCTGTTTTCAACCCTATGCAGGGATATTACCAAATATGCAAAGTTCAAAGACAAGAGCATAACTTTAGATTACGTAATCTTCCTTGTACACCCTGGTTCAATGCGCAAGTTCCCTGATTTTCTTACGAAAATCTTAAATTGCATTCATTTTCGCGAGTCTTTTAACAATTCCACCCCGAAAACACAAATTTTCATAGAGTTTCTCGATTCTACATCGCGTCTATTCAGTCTGTGGCCCTCTCAAAATCTGAAAATGTTTCAATCATACCCATTATTTAAATTTAAATTCTAAGACAATTCGGCTCAATAGAAGACGTCTACACCGGTTCGCTGTTCGAACTGAAGTGCATACATGATGGTGTTGCAGAGAAAAATTTTGATGGGCGGAGCTAAAGAAAAAACAGGTGGAGTTTACGTAACCAATCGATATAGGGGGCGAACTTGGGCAGCCAATCAGAAACAAGGTCATTCTTGCCTGACCAATCAAAAAAGTGGTGGGGGGGGGTCAACTCAGAGCCCCCTATATCCCCTACTTATCTAAAATCGCTTTTTCAATTTCAATTCTTACATCGTTCAAAGATTTTTCATAATCATTTAACTTTGTTGAAATTTCTTCAATTTTTGAACTGTGTTGTGCAAGTCCTTTTTTTTAAATCATGGATAGAGGTGTTAATCATAGCTTGTTTTAGTTCTGCTAAAGATTCTAATTCTTTTTCTAATCTTTTATTCAACATCTTTTGAAAATTTTCATCGTCAACAGTGGTTTTTAATTCTGTTTTTAGATTGTTTAATTATGAGATTATCTCCTTAATTTGTTCACTATTTTTTAAAATTTCATTTTTAAATTTATTTTCAATTTTTTCATCTACACTTTGTAAATCTGTGTTTAATTTCTTTTCCAAATTTTTCAAGCTTAATAGAATTCTTTCAACATTATCTTCAATTAAATTAATTTTCTGATTTATTTCATTAATATTATCGCTATCTTTTTTAAGAATTATAAAGTGTGTATTCATAGCTCTCTCTATTGGTTGTGTGTTTTTATTCATACCATCATGGATGTTTTGAAAATTACCCATTTCTTCAGAAACCCTATTATTAAGTTTGTTCGTAAATTCTTGGAACTTTGATACCATATCTTTTATAATAATTTGTTTAACATTTTCTATTGCAGAAGTATCATTTATTTTTGATTTAACCAATGTTATTTCATTTTTTATGTTATTTTCAAAACTCCTTTACTTCATCATATTTCTGTTTTATTGTTTTAAAATCATCTTCACACTTCGATGTTTTTTGAGAAAAACTTTTTAATAGTTTGTCATTGTCTTTGACAATATTTTTTAAATCCTGTTATCATAGTTTGACGCAACATTTTCTTGAAATAACTTAACTTTTTGAAATAGATTCCACATTTTCATTATTTTCACTAACTCACTTTTTTAAATTTACAATATCATACACAGGTTCAAATCTTTGAACAATTTTATTTTCAATATATTTATCATCACTTCTAAAATTTTTTAATATTTCATTTTCAACATTGGCTAGTATTTTATTTTCTATTGTAGGTATATCTACTGTATACTTTTTAGAAATATGATGTCCAAATTTATCAATGGTCATTTTAACAATGTTATGTAACAATATTTACTACATTCTTTTATACAATTATATTGGCTTCTTTCAATTCTTCTATAATAGAAATAATTTCGTTGTTATGTCCTGTAATCCCAGCCATCATAGATGCTACCAACAGTCGAAGTCTATCAACAAGTTCATTTACGTTATCCCAATATACGTAATCGGTATAAGGTTTATTAACTTTTAAAGTTATACCGGATCCTGTTTTTTTCGAAGATATTCGAGTTTCTCTGTACGGAGCTTTTCGTTTTTCAAAAAATCCTTGAACTATATTATGCGATTCGGGATTTATGGTTTTAGCTTTTGGAATTCCTTTATTTTGTAAATAAAGCCCTATTATAGAATTATATTTTTGTGATCCATTTCCCTGTACCTGCTCATTTGGATCATAATTTCTAAGGTATGCATTGGTTCTCTTTAAAATATCCATATAATTTTCCAAATCTTGTTTTTTATAACCTACTGGTTCCTTTTTAAATAATAATTCATATAAACCTGGTGTACCTGTATAAGTTATACCTTCAACTTTTATGTTTTTACCGATAATTTCTACAGGTCTTTGTGTTAAACCCAAAAAGAATTTCTCAGTTTCAAAATCATGTACTATTCCATAGAGGTGATCAAACTTATGTTCCACATCTTTTACACCCCCGTCAATATACTCACGAGGTAATTTATGAAATCCTGATAAATATTCTTGATATAAAGATGTACTGACAAATGTTTCAATTGTTTGGCGTGTTTATTCCAATACATCCGAAAGATTTCCCACCGTAGATTGTGAACTTGAAGAAGGGGTGGTTTCTGCTATGACATTTGTTTGTTATAAAGATGGCATCTGACTAAGTAAAGCTATACTGGTTTCCCAATCAATAATTGTTGGTATTTCTGTATGAAGAATTGGAGTTTTCCCTGTCTTTCTTTTTTCTGGTGTTGATGTTCCATACTGTAGTTTTTTCTTGGTGTTACTGTTTGAAACAATCTTTTTTCCGGTTTTTCATAATTTTTTTTAATGGGTGTTTGTAGCTCTTCCTTTACATTACATTACAGCTGATTACCAATTGTTGAAATTAATTGTTGTAGGGGTTGAGTTATTGGTTTATAGGTTTCCTCCAATTTGGATTGTGCTTCAAATTTAGCATTTTTTAAACTTTGATATTTTTGTTTAACAGCTTTCCTTGACTTAACGAGCTTTCTTGCTAATGATTAGTTAAATTTTTCACAAAACTTTTATTTTTATAAGAAAATATATGAATCAAATCCTTTTCGATATCTACCGGATTTTAAATTCGAATCCTTGTCTATTACCAAAAATCCATATTTATCTTTCCAACACATCAAACATAACTCATTAAATTGATTAAATGACATATCAACAACAACATGATCATCATAAATATGTTTTAAGTTCGTTTTGTCTTGTTGAAATATAACAGTCAAATTCGCATTGTCACGAATTAATTGCTTGGGAATCGAAGAATATGTTTGACACAAATAAAAACCATCAGTATTTTTATGTCTTCCGAAACAAAAATAATATTTTACAACATTCTGATTGCAACACACTATATCATCAAATATTATTATGAAATTTGGTTTTATTTCTTGTGGAGAAACAATATTTTCTTCATTTTCGGATTCATGATATCCAATTTCTCTTAATGGTTTAAAAAGTAATCTCAAATATTCATATTTTAGTTGATATAGAGACTTTGAATAAATATATAAATTTGCAAACCGTAAACCATTAGGATCTTCAATTAAACTTATAATGATATTAGTTTTACCACACCCTAATGGACCTATAATTAACCCCCTTTTACTAGAGCCTTCAAACAATTTTCCATGTTTTCTAAAATTATTTCTTGAAGTCTCATGGTCTTTAATAATAATTGAATAAGGTTGTTTGACAATTTTCATGTATAAGAGGATGTATAAAGGGTAAGTTCTAATTTAAAACTAGTCAGTTTATTCCAAGATTTCAATTATATAATGCCAATCTCATATAAGCAAAAATCCGTTTATAAAAGAAGGGTCAGAAAAAGAGGTAGTGGTTTAAATAATACTCTAATAAATAAGTTACCTTTTGAATTACATCTACCTGGGTATAATTTTTGTGGACCTGGAATCAAACTAGAAAAGAGACTAGCTAGAGGCGATAAAGGTATAAACTTATTGGATGAAGCTTGTAAAGCGCATGATATTGCCTATGCACAATCAAATGATATAAAAAGCCGACACGCTGCTGATAAATTATTAGGTGACACAGCTGCCGAAATTTTTAGACAATCGTACTTTTCTTCATATTTATGCCAATAATTATACTTTACGAACACATATTAAAACAGATATTCCTATCTCTTTTCGTGATGGAACTATAGTAAAAATATTGGGTTTTAAAAATAAGGAATTAGAAGATCTTAAGGAGCACATTTCAGATTTTCCAGCGGAAATTATTAAAGTAAACGCCATAAACATCGATTGTAATATTGCCGAAGGATCATATTTAAATGGAAAACCTGTTCATATAAACATCAATTTTTTCCTAGTGTAGCTCCTGGTTTTAAACAATATAAACATTAAAATAGTAGATCAAGATGATGATCTCATCAATTTCAGAGGAGAAACGGTAACAATAAGACTACATCTTAAAAAAATAGATGAATAACGGTTATTTTATATTATAAAAAAACCTCAAATTATAATTTTTCAAAAAATTTTTACTCTAAAAACATTAATAAGAAAGATACTAAACGACATTTAACTAGTAATAAATTAAACTCTCAAAGGTTAACACCTTCTAATAAAAAATTTCTGATAAGTTTAGGTTTCAAACTAAAATAAAATGGAATATTTAAATGTAAAAGAAAATATTCTTGTAGATGAATCAATATTAAGCTGGGAAGTACTATCATTTGAACCTTTCAATCCTGCAAAACTTGGATTAAATGATGAAATTAGAATTGCTCTACAACAAACAGGACAATATCCTTTACCTTGCAAAAGTGAATTATATTTAGAATTTCAAGTTGCAAAGAAGATGATACTCCATTGGCTAATACGGTATTAATCAACAATGCTCCAGCATTATTGTTTAAAGAATTACGTTATATTTTAAATGGTGTTACAATTGATTCAGTTCGGGATGTAGGAATTACTTCAACTCTTAAAGGATACATATCATTTAATCAAAACGAAAGTGCTAAATTGGAAAATGCTGTATGTTATCCAAAAACGAAACCTAAAGAAGAAATTATGACTGATGAAAAAGGAAACGTTTCCCTATGCGTCCCATTAAAAATGTACTGTAAATTCACAACAAGAACTAATACTAATAAGAAGCAATGATGACACTAACGCTTTAGTAACCACAAGTGATGATGAAAAACCGAAAATTAAAATAACCAAACTTTGTTGGCGAGTTCCACATCTTACTGTGGCCATTCCCCAAGAATTGGCACTAACGAAAATTATTGATAAAAACAATGATATTCTACTTACTTTCCGAAGTTGGAAATTAATAGAATATCCAGAGTTATTAGAAAATACAAGACATAATTGGCCTGTCAAAACCTCCACTAAAATTGAAACACCAAGACATGTACTAATTGCTTTTCAAAAGGATAGACGTGGTAATTTAAAATCAGATATGAATAAATTTGATCATTGTGCCCTAAGGAATATAAATGTGTTTTTAAATTCAGAAAGATATCCTTACCAGGATCTTCAGCTTGATTTTAAAAATAATAAGTTTGCTACCCTGTATGAAATGTTTTCTGAATTTCGTCAAGTATATTATAACTTTCCAATAGAACCAATATTTAATCCCAAAGAATTTAAAGATAATGCACCTATTGCTTATATTAATTGCTCTCATCAGAGAGATTTATTACAGTCCGGCCCAGTAACCATGAGAATTGAATTTGAGATAAAAGAAAAAATATCGGAAAAAACAGCTGCGTATTGTGTTATAATACATGATAAAATATTTAGCTATAATCCATTAACAAAAATTGTTAAACAACTTTAACTTCTCCCACCACATCAAATATCATTATTAAAATGAAAATATATCGAATAAGATCAGTTGTTTCTATACCATAGTTTGTTGCACATCAAATGGAATGTACAAAATACAAAAAGAAAAAATAGAACTATTTTTTAAAAAAAATTAAACATCTAAAAAATCTTATTGAAGACTATTCGAAAAAACAATTTGTAATAAAAAAATTTAGTACTTTAAAAATTTGCTAAATAAAAATGAGAATAGTTATGGATGTTCAAGGATTTAAGGATGAACACAACAAGTTTATTCCTAAAGAACTTGCAATGTTTGATGGATATAAAATGAGTCATTATATTTTTAAACCACCGTATCCACTACAAATGCTTCCACCAGAAACATACAAGCAAGCAGAATGGTTAATGAAATTTCATCACTGCATCAATTGGAATACAGGATATATTCCTCTTCATAATTTTTTATCTATAGTAAAAAACTTAACAGAAAAAGGAGAATTCATTTATATTAAAGGAGAAGAGAAAACTAATTTTATTAGAAAATATTGTACTAAACCAATAATTGAATTGGACGAACAACCTGTTTTAATTAAATCATCTCCTAAATGTTTTTATCATTCTCATTCACCTTCAATGTGTGCCCTTTCTAATGTATTCTGTATGTATACAATTTTTTTTATGAATGAATAAATTAACAATGAATGTAATAATATTTTTTTTATTTATCCATATTCCCATATTACTAACAGAAAATTATATTTTCCTATCTTTACATAATCAAATATTTAAACATAACAGCCGTTACACAATAATAAAACAACTGTAAACATTTAAATATTTTATTTCACACTAACATTAATTAACCAATAAATCAATACATAAATTTATTTCTTTATTGAGTCCAATTTTTTTAAGTTCATCAAAGAATTTTAACATATTTTTTGTCTTCAAAAATGCACTACCCAATTCTGCTGCTTTTTTACAACAATTTGCATGATCAACATATTTTATATATAACAATAAATCTTGACCCTCACTTTCTTCTTCAACTAAAAGAGTTAAATATCTGGAACATGCTTCGTTCATAATGAACTCTTCATAAAGGTCCCTCACAAAACTTTCAATTTTAGGCATCATCTTCACCATGCGATTTGATTAGTTCTTTTAATACAACGGGATCTCTAATTTATTGGTTTAAATGACGAACTTCATCATGAAACCAACTTAACTTCACTAATTCACGTATAAACTGTACAATATCTTTGTTTTGAAAATAACGTTCGCACAATTTCACAGCCTCTATATGATTTTTGGATATATCCAAATAATATTGAAACCAAGATGGATCACTATCAACTGCATAATGTTCGAACTCAAAAGCAGAACTTTTACATTTTTTATAAAATTTTTGAATTAATAAATTTAATTCACTTTCGTTAGAAGCAGAAGACATATTTCATTTTAGTATGTTTTAAGCTGGTAAAGTGTTGTTTTATAATCAAAATTTAAAGAAGGGATACAAGGTCATGTTAACATGTATACGAAGTAACTCGAATGTATACGAAGTAACTCGAACGTATACGAGATAATTCGACAACAAGAGGAGGAGGGTGAAAAGTGTTGATGATACGAGGTTTTTTGAAAAGTCTAATGAGGGAAGGAAAGAGGAGGAGGATGAAAAGTGTTGATGATTTACTCTTCTTACTCCTCCTCCTCTTTCCTCCTCTCATATATACAATACTCGTCTCTCCCCGGAAATCTATAGTATATTGGGATTTCAATTCACATTTCAGCGTATTATTATTAGCGACTAGGAAAAGTTTCCATCATTCTTTTCTTCAGTTGAATTCCTCAAAGCCTCAGACATAGCTTTACCTATTTCGTCTATTTCATAGGCCCCAGATAAAATCTGCAATTGTATCGGCTCGGTGTTATAACCCTCCTTCATGTAGGCAAACTTATTGTTACTTGCATCCATATTAAAAATTGAATTTTATGTGTAAAATCCCAGCAACGCAAGACCATATTTGTTTTCTTTATGTAAGTGTCCTGTTAGTGTGTCGGTTTTATTCTTAGCGGCAACATTTAAAAAGATTCATCTTCACACCTTTTCTCACTGCATTAGATAGTGATGTTTTTATGCTATTTTCTGCTTTTATGCGCACATCGCTGATTTTGCAATAACAACAAAATATTTTTCTAGACTTAAGACCGTCATCAGCCGTATTCTCGTTTATATTACTGCTGGAATAATGTTTGCAACCACACTGATATTTTAATATATCGATATCGTTTTTGAGGTGCTCGGGCAACTTATCCTAAATGGATGGAATTTCATTTGGGGCTAACGCAATCATTACCTCCTTGGATATGTTTTCTAGCTGTTTCACGGTCATTTTCCTTAATCCACTGGCTAGATAAAATACTTTCAGTGATCACAACATTTTAGTATAGTTGTTGCGAGCCATTTGCGATGTTAATGGTGGTGATTATGACATCTTTTACGCTGATGATTCGACAATAAACTTTAAGCAGAAAATCCTGTTGATGATCGTATGTATAGTAAATAATTTTTGATTGTTCGGATCCAATTTGTAGATATTGCACCAATTCGAGCGTTGGGGGTAAATCGCTGAAGCTGTAATAATATGTTACTCTAGAATTGTTTTTTCTATAAGCTACCCAGTGAGTCCCTGTACCAGATGTACTATCCAAATTCACTATTGCTGCTTCGTAACGTTGAGGACCTTGTCTAGGTAATGAATCCCTCATATAAACATCTCGAAAGTGTCCTATTCTCTTCTTTTTGGCCTATTTTTCAATATCGATGTTAGATAGTGGTCTTCGAGGTAGGAATTCAATTAGTTTTTTGATCTACCATTTAAAAATAATCCCATATATTTACGATATGGCTTTAGAAACAAACCATTTCCTTTCGATTTCAAATACAGGCCGGCACCGGTTTTATCTTTATCGCTGTTTTTTTGCAGCTTTTACGGCACGCACAATTCCCGCTGCCCCACTAGCTAATGAACCCAAAGCTGATAACCCGGCAAAAATTGGTATTAATGGTAATATTCCGCCAGTTTTAGGAATCGGTATTATTCTCGGTATTACCGTTCTACGTACTGCCGACAGAGCTATTTTAGATGCATTCGTGAGATTTTTTCCAACACATTTTTTATTCCGGCTTTTAATAACTCCTTTCGAACTGCTTGTCGAATAGCTGTTCCGAAACTGACTTTCCGAACATGTCGACTTTTATTGAGACCTTTCGCTTTTGTACGACTTGTGCCTTTACTAGATTTTTTTTTGTTGGTAATGATGATGATACACCCATACTAAAACGCTGTTTTGCTTTCATAAGGTTTGTAACTAACCCGGCTGCTGTTTTCTCAATTAAACTGGAATCTTTCGATTTTACTCTACTAAGCACTTTGTTCGAGCTCGTAATCCGCTCGATGTCTCGCACTTATGTTGTCTTTGTTATGTAGATTAGCTAAATCGTGTTTTTTGCATGCAGCATAAAAGGATTAATGCCCGGATCACCTCTTGTTACACGTTTTATTACTTTTGTTCCGGGTCCGCAATATTGATAACCGGGAATGTGTACCTCGAATGATAATTTATTTATTAACGAATTCACAGTAACGTGTCCAGTTTTATTGGAAAAGTGAGACCGTCCACTTCGTTTGACGCTCGACGCCTGAATGATAGTTTTTGTGAAAATTTGTCTATAAAATATCAAATTTTCCTACAATGCGCGTTATCGATCTTAAACAAAAACTGCCTATTGATAATCTCGAAGAAAAGTCGGACTTGGACCTCTATTCGCGGTCGGTTAATTGGTCCGTCTAATTGTGGAAAAACTAATGTCATGATTTTGCTGCTTACATACCCTGGGCTACATTTTGAAAATGTCTATATTTACTCGAAATCTCTGTATCAACCGAAATATGAGTATTTAAGGAAAATTTTATCAACCATCAAAGGTTAAGGCTACTATGCTTTTAGTGATTCCAGTAATATTGTGGAACCGTCCGATGCAAGACAAAACTCTATATTTATCTTCCTTGATGTTATACGTGAAAAACAAGATGTTATAAGAACTTACTTTAGCATAAGACGTCAAAAAAATATCGACTCATTTTACCTAGCGCAAACACATTCGCGAGTGCCTGAACAGTTGTGCGACAGACTGCCAATTTTATTATGTTTAAACAAGATGAGTTGAATATGAAACACATATTTTCCGACCACGTTTCACCGGATCAAACTTTTACTCAATTTCAAGAAATCTGCTCAAAATGTTGGGATAATAAGTATGGATTTTTAGTAGTTAATACAGTGATGTGAAATCGAGGATTTGATAGCTGTATATTACTGTAATAATAAGAGAATGCACTAATTTGGTAGTTGAAATGTCCTTTGTTAACATCATGAATAACGCGATCGACTTAAAACATTAACTAGTGTAAGCTACCAATGCCGTTAGAAAAAAATTTAAACAGATTAAAGCGGCTAAAGAATTAAATGTGGTGAAATTGGAAAAATTTTATGAACCCATTTCTAAGCCGCTGACCACTATATCTAATGTGGTCAAGCAATGTCAACAATGACATCAGCAACATTATCTAGCTACAAAATCACATAGTCCCAGTACATCAGTGCAGTCGACTCAAATTTCTGGTTTTCTCCAACCTACACATTCCTTTCAAACCTCTACATCTATACAGCAGCAGCAGCATCGCAAAAGAGGATATTAGCCAATCGGTGTCTGATACACCCTCGACATCAACTAATACATCTCTCGCATCCGCTGACACCGCAACAACCGATACTTTAAACGCACACCTGAAAGGATTACGTTTGAAACCATCTCTATACTATAATGTATATGGTGTAGGTTTTGGTTCCAAAACAGATCGTACCAAAAATTTTATTGGTAATTTAGAGGTGCGTTTTCCAAATGGAAATATTGCCTTATACAAAAGGGGAAAAAGACTGTAGAATAGGATGGGTCACCGGCACTTTATGACCTGTTATTTCTTAAAACACCCCCAAGTTTAGGCAAGAAAACACAATTAAGTGATAATGTACTTTCAACGTACAAGGAAATTTTGAAATCCATGAGTGCTATCTACAAAAATTATAAAAAAGTGATGGTTTATTGGAGAGCAACAATGTAAAATAAATAAACAATATATAGTAATACAAAGTTTTTATTTCAATCTCGACAATAAAACATCATACACGTAAATGATATTTCAATATTCTTGGAGGGAAGATAAAATTTACCGAGACTACGATGTTACTTTCAAGGCTATGCTACTCGGATTGCGTTCTCCTATTCTTTAACCTGCTTTCCCTTTTTTTAGATTTTTTTTGACGTACGACAGTGCGCTTAATGAGTCATTTAAAGGCGAATGATAGAGTATTTTCTGAAAAACTTCAATCTTTGTTTTAAGCTCACTATTATTTTTATATATCAGGGGGAGGACATCCTTGTTAAATATGTCACATATTACAACTGCAAAATTGTAAAACTTTCTATTAACAAAGTTTTTTGTCACAGCATCGTCATCATCTTTAGATTCCTCTAAGTTGGTTATAGTTTTTCCACCCATATCATACTACCCATCCGCTGTAAGTTTAAAACCATTCTCTGGTGGCCCGGATAATATATGATTTTTTCATTATATTTCTGACTACCAAATTTATCAATTGTGTTGTTTTCTCGACTAATTTTTAATCCTAACTAAACTATTTTATTTTTATTTGCTCTACTTATACTAAATATTTCATATGAGAAAAATAAACACTGGGTTGGTATATTTATAAAAGAAATAAAACAAAACTGTGATTATAACAAATATTTATTTACAGTTATTTAATTGCACAAATACAAAAATTATTAAAAATTAGTTTTCCATGTCTTCTTTTTCGTTGTTCAAAATGCTATTCCATCCGACACTGTTTCGATCGTCAACATCTTGGGCTGTTGCTGTTGCAGGAACCAATTCATATTTTATAGCAAGCTCACCAGGTAAATGTAGAATAATACCGAGGTATTCTTTTAATTCTTCTTCAACCATTTTAGCACAAAATGTATCCATGTCTATGGAATCATATAAAAATTTGTCGCACAAGTGTGCCCCAGCCATAAAATTGCTGGCATCTCTAATCTCTTTCGTAGATTGATCTTTGGTTGCCTCAATATGCGGCCAATCATTTGCGCTATCTAACATATCTTGAGCCATATTTGTTAATTCTCTTCCCATTCAAAATATGTATCTATCCACATATTCGTTGACGGTCGTTGCATAAACAGACATCTTTAACAGAACTAATGAACACGCGTAAGTATTCTGACATGTAAAACTATTTTTTAAATTTAATTACATCCTTTTTCAAACATTACATACAATTTACTCCAATGAGCCAAAACGTGATAATGTTCGAGTATTGTTCCAGAAATTCTAGTACCTTGCCCCAAATAAGTTAGAGTGTATTTCTCTTTAGTTTTACTCATAATATATAAAATATCGTCAGATAGTGTTTCGGCCACACGTTTTGGCAAAAAAGTCTCCAATGTACCATCACCGTCATCGTGTAAAGCCACTACAAGAGTTTTATCAAATCGTGTAGTCATTGAAACTATTTTTACAATTTTATACACTTTCCCCACAATCATTTCGGTAACCTTTTTTCTCTCTAAAACCTCGAAATCTTTACTGAACATTTCATTAATTTCATCTAGAGTGTCTTTTGCAATACTCATTATTGAAAAAATGGTACGTAAATCCAAAAATTACCGTGAATATAAAAGCATTTTCAGAACACTACACGAACACAATATTTGATGTTTATGCCACTGATATCTGCGACTGTTTGAAGTCGCTTCTTTTCCCACCAACTTTTATAGCGAGTTTTCAAGGTCGAATTGTAACAATGGTGGGGTAGCTTAACGGCAAAAACTTCAGAAATAGTGGGGGGAATCATCAAGGTCAAATGACTTGACACACATTTAAAATGGTATAAGGATTCAAGGTCAAAATATAATGAAACAAATAACTACATTTTATGTACTTTACTGATTAACATTTTTCTGTCGTTCTTTTACACGTGTAACATAATCGTTTAAGCCTTCTTAATTTGTTTAATAATATGTGTTCGTTTTTATCTATTAAAAAATTCTTTAAAACTATACTCGCTACAATATACACTTCAACATGGTCCATATACTTAAAAAATACACTAAAATCTTGAGCCTTCGAATCTTGCATTTCTTATGCGTAAAACTTCGAACAGGCTGCCGAAATTAAAAATTCTTCGTGCATTTCTCTTACTAAACTTTCCATATTAACTTCTACTACGTTGAACTTAAGTCCTACACTCTAATTTCATTTAACACAACCGGATCTCCAATGAAACTAATCAGTTTTTCCAAACTGTCACTAAACCCCAACTTTTTTATTTCACAAACAAAGTCTAGTAAATTTATGTTTTGCTGCAATATTTACGACACGCATTCGCAGCCTTTTCATATTCAATAGCCAAATCACAATAGCGCGACGCCCATTCTGCTCGACTTTTCATTGCATCTTCGAATTAATTACTTGCCCTTTCAGTGAACTCATCGCCCAATTTTTTTACTGTCTCTTACAAATCACAATCCATATTATTCACTTATTTTTACACTCACGATACTTTTTCATTGCTGGTGGTGGTACATCTATATAATGACGATATATTTGTTTATAGTGAATGTAACAAGATAAGTTAAACTGTAGTTCCTTGTCACACCGATATGGCGCTGGCAGCTTATCGCAAATTTGCTGTAAACTCAGTTTATCGACGTAAGTTTTTAAATATTCGAGAGGAAAAAATGCTAGATCCTTTTCTTCAAAATCACACAAACTTTTTAAATTATTCTGATATAAACAAATTACTCTGCCGACTTGCTCTATATTTTTTTCTTTAGATAGTTCCTTATCTGACATTTCACACTGAATGAATGTAAATAGATTCACACAATTTTATAGAATAATTTGCAAGGTCAAAACTATTTCAAGATCATCCTACACTATTACAATACACAAATAATTACTTCAAGGTCACACAACCAAGATAGTCTCGAGCAAAGCCAAGGAGACCTTGAACAAGGCCAAGGTCACTCACACGCGACATTAAACACAACAATGTTCAAGGTCGAGGCCATACCAGCGCAAGGTCGAATATCAGGGCCAATGGGCGGGGTCAAAATCAAAGGCAAAGCCAAGGGATGGGGGGATTGAGCGAATCGGGTAATGCTCATTACTCTGAAGTCCTGAGTTATAGTAGTAGTAAACCCTAAATAACCTGTAGTTCATAACTAAAACTGCAAAAGTCAATAGGAACGACCAAATTTCCAGAGTGCCTTTGTCTGTGTGATATTGTCACATAGGGAAAAACATAAAAACATAATATTTCATAAATTTGCATTTTCCAATTTTACAAATCTTTTATTTTTAATTTAAACAATAACAATCACGTTACCTCTTATAATTTAATAATCTTTTAATTATGAAATGTTATGTTTATTCACTGACCGTCGATCGTGCAAATTCACCAAGTCAGCAAGGTCGCTTTCCGGGTCATGAGGGATCGAGGTTGTAAGAAGGCGATTCGTTGACTTGATGAAAAAAAACAAAACAGGATAAAAAGGACGGACATGCTTGGTACAGGGTTCAATTGGTTCTATTTGGTCAATTGGTTCTATCGGTTCAATCGGTTGAATCGGTTCAATCAGTTTAAGAGTCAGTTGATCTGATGTACAGCAGCTAGTCTATCGCGACTTAGTTAATGGTTAGTGAAGCGAAAATCCCAAGCATGTCCCAGTCCTGAGCAGGTCGACAAACAGAGTATACTAGTGACAACCCCCGTGAAGAGTACCAGTATGAAGATAGCTTTAATGTAAGTTAAAGATTTAGTGACAATTATGTACAGTCCAAAATGTTAATGTCGTTTATTTTTAATTAAACTATTTTTTTTATATATAATCCGTAGTAAAGAGTTTATTTTGAGTGTAACATCTGAAGATCAAATTCCTAAACGCTACGTCCCTAGTCACACCTCAAAACTGGGCGTGACAATATTTATTTATAAGATTTTAAAGTAGCTACAAAATAATATGTCACAGCAGGAGATTGTTGACCTACCGCTCTTACGCTATCAAAATATATCACTTGCAGAAGTCTACGATCGTAGTTGAGCTTCTAGTTGTCTAAATTAGTATGTTGTTTTCAATATGTAAATAATATCTAACCGATAAAAATAACTTTTAAAATCATTTGTTTGTTGAAATTAATTATATACTTCGCATTTTTAGTAATTCTTAACATTTAGAAATACTTAAGAAAGTCCAAATTAAAATTAAATAAATATATTTGTATCCATCAAATATCATAAAAGCAACTATAAAAAACTGTCAAACAAATTTATTGTTTAAATCTGCTGGTTAAAAGCAACATAATAAAATGTATATAAGACGTCTGGTTATATTTTAATGATGTTATTTCATAACAAAAATTGTACAAAGGTGTGAGAGAATAATTTAAAAAAATTATATCACAATGAAATGCTGAAAATATGTCACATCTCACCACTAATATGCCGAATTTATTGATAAGCTATGTCTAAGCATGTAAGAAATTATGTATTATTATTATTAAAAGGTTAATTCAATTTACTCGGAAGAGTTTTACTGATTTAATTCTAGGCATATGTTTACATATTAAAAATATTAATGGCCTTCACATATTTTTTGCTGTAAAGCCGGATATTCCATACAGTGTCTGTTGTTTATCTATTTAGGTTAAAACGTTGTATGAGCTAACGTGGACAGAGCAAAAATATATGATATTTTCCCCAAGTTTATAATAGAATGGTAATCGCCTAATTAACCAAAATTATCGAAATGCTTTCTTGTTGATTTATATAATTAGTATGATGACTATGCCACCCAATACTTTCATATTCCCCAACAGGCTTAGAATAATATCAAGTTTCCTCTTGATATTTTATCCCGTAGACACTTCACTGATATCTATACTTCACTCTAGCAGTTGTTACAGGTATCAGTGTAAGCAAAAAATTATATTTACTTATCATTAACATCATGTTGCCCAGTTGAAAAATTAAAGGTAGAATATAAATAAAAAAATAAATAAAAAATATCTGCAAAAACGTAAAAGTTTTTACATTAAAATTTTACCTCCTTTAAAACTAATCTAATTTGAGAATAAAAAGCCAAATTCACTAAAAAGTTTTGACTTTTAATCGGAATTGGCATAGAAGTTAGATCTTCCAATTTTGTTTAGTTTGTTAGAATTTTTATTATACATGTCAACAAACAAATCTTTCTGTGAGAAAATTAAGTCTAAAAATCTAGAAATGAAACCGTGGGATGGATAAACGAAATAATAGTCTCCCGAAAATATACAAAAAAGTTGAATACTGAGACTACGCTGTAATTATGAACCTGATCCCGAACTACTCCAGATGTGAAATTGAAAAAAATCGGATTAATGTTGCTATTCTACACGCCAGGTTCCCCACGTTGTAATCTGAACAGGGAAACAATAACACAAGAAATAAGTAGGTATAGTCAAACGTTTTCTTTAGTAGCTTCATAATAGGGATTTTAAAAATTTTCTCGTGTGGGGAACACTCGAAAAACCTTCATATTTTAATTTGTGGATAGTTTGAAATTACTTGTTGGTTTCCAGAGCCTAATTGACGTAACTGACTTGAATGAATAACAAAAAATTCTTTGTGAGGGTCAAGCTAAGATATGTAAATTAAACTAGATTTTATAAACGAAAGCCGGTCAACACTTTATCAATTGATCCATTACTGAAATGGTAATTTCAGGCTCACAACGTTTCTTTTGATTTTCAAATGTCTTGCTATCGACTTTTATTATTAAAAAGGCAAGAAAGACTTTATTTTGATTGTGGAACTTTATTACGAAAAAGTTATCAGTTGTCAGTATAATATTTTTAAATAGTAAATACTATGAATATATTTAAAAAGATGGTTACCAGCTTAGGTTGCTATTAGATTTAATAATTATGAACACAAAATGACGTCAAATAACGCAGCATTTAAAAAGTTATAATGAAAACAAATTAAATCTGCAGAATTTAACGAAAGTTTATCAATCGTATCAATCTTCCAATCAATTTAATATGAAAAAAATCCTCTGACACAAAAACGTATCCTATATCCACAGTTCTGATTTTTTAAGTATGGTTAGGCTTATTTAAAAACAGCAAAATTAATATTTTAAGATTTCGTCCAATACGAAGTACACTAAGATATTTTCATATACATACTAAATTATTATCAATATAATTTGAGTAGAAAATTTTTTTATATATTTAATTTAAAGAAATAGGAATTTTTTCGACAAATACCATTTTCACTTCTTTCACTTAAGAAGTTTCTACAAGTACGAAACGTCTAATAAGAGGTTAATTTTTATTGATTTGTTTTTTCGTTAAAGGCATAGAGGAGGAGTACTGGTTAAAAGCCATTACATGGAAAGTAGAAATTCAAAACACAACATTTAGTAAGTAAATGAGCAAAAAGTAGATACTTACAGTTTTCCCTATGTCTGGGTAATAACCTGGCATCCAAGCAGTCACTGCTATTGAAATGTTAAGTTTGGTTCCATAAGTATATGGAATAGTAACGGTTCCATATGTATCACCATTCTGGTCTTGAAAATGTTGAAAAACATCTGGGCTAGGATTCGGAGGAATGTCCACACAATCAATATAAATATTATTATTTACCAATAAATAAAACACCAACGAAAATATTCGATACCGCATTGTCTAAGAAAGTATCAAAACACTACGTATGTATTATTGGGTCGGATAAACCTTTTCAAAATATAAAATATTTATAGTAATTTAAATAAGTATTAGCTCATCATTCTTTTACCTGACAGCGATATAGTACATGGGCGTAGTCAAGAGGATCCCAAGGTGTCAGTGGGTCTTCTGAAGACCTCATCGATTTTCCCAGTTGCGTATTACATGTACCTTGTTTTTAAATTATGACTGTATAATGTTATTTCCATTTTCTTTTTGCACACACCAAATTTTTTATATTTATCACACAACAGAAAATATTAAATAGTATGTTTATATAGTAAATTCAGCCGGCAAATTTTATGTTATGTTGGAGGTATTTAACTTTAAGAAAAATTTAGTGATGATTATTACATTTACTACGGTAACATATTTTATTAACTAATTTCGAGTAGTGAGTATTTTATCTTATTAGGTTTTCTGCACGATATATTATATTACTGTTTACAATTATTGCAGACATTGATTTAAAATTAATATTAATTTAAAAAATAATATTTTGGGGTAAAAATAATGATAGCGGAAAAAAATGATAAATCGTGGTGTAGTTTAACTTATCATATATTGAGGACGGTATGTTAAAAATATAATGTAAAAGAATATTTTCTATAATCAATTGAATGTATAGTTTTTATTCTTTTTATATAGCAACTGTTACAACGGACTTTTTACAAAAGGAGATATGTCTTTATTAAAATTATCTGAAAATAAAAAAAAAATATATTGGTTAGAGAACGTTTTACTAATATAAGATGTATTTAAAAAAAACATTATCTTAACCTAAAATTATATAGTTATAAAGAGTTAAAGTTTCTCTTGTTATTTCAGTTAATTTACTTTCATTATCTACACTTCACAATTTCAAATTTTCTCCTTCTCTAGACATGGCAGGGAGTGAAATTTAAATTCGTATAATTTTCTTACCTATGATTTCTATAACTATTCAATACGTTAATTTTTTGTAAAAAAGCTTAACAGGAACTTGAATTTCAAATCGCGATCCATTTGCATCTGTCAATTTTTATGTCAGCCACATTTTGTAGGTTTTTAATTGAAACATAGACATTTACGAAAACACCACATTGCAGTTTAGGAGAACGTTTATCCCAAAGGATATTTTTCAATGACGATTCGCGAGTGATTTTGATGTGCATAATTGACTGTTACGGCTCGTTACTGAAAATTTATTCAAAAAATTTAAGCGGACGTTTTCTTTGAAAAATAAGACAAATCTTCCCATGATCGTTCTAAAAGATCGACTAAAAACATCGCAGCTAAGTGTTAATGTCGCAGAATTATCAAACACTTTCATCCTGTATCGCTCAAAGGAATTAAATATCCACGGCAGTACTCCCCAATGAATTTTGACAAAAAATTTACATTTTGTGGTTACAAGTTCCAGCACAAAAACTTGAGTCTACTAATTATGGACAGCTTAGAAACTTTACCAAATGGATTGTGGAACAATCGTTTAACAAAATGATGTTTATTGACGAGTCTCACTTTCACCTCAATAGTTTTCTAGGTTTTTCTTATTTCTTTAGAAAACGTCTGCTCAAGTTTCTTGATTAGATTTTCATTAGCGAGCCGCGGTGGTCGTTTATTCACACCAAAATGATCACGTAACTTGCGAATCCACATTCACAATGCTTCAATTTTTGTAATAGGTTTTCAATATTAATAAATATTCTTTCAAAGTGTAAAGTGGCAATTTCGTAAATGTGTTTTGTTCAGTTAAATATGGCTGACTCAACAACTGACAAACGAAAATGGCGTGAAATTTGAAATTAAAGTTTTTTTTTGAGACACTCCTTACAAGGTCTTGAACATGAATAATTTAGACGACTTAATCTTTGTTAAAAAATTCACTTTGTTGTCACAGAAAAAAGCTATTAAAGCAGCATAATATTTCAAACTGTAGCACAATACGTAATGTAGTCAAAATGATTAAAAATTGGTAGACAATTACATTTATAATTATCTGTGATTATAGCTATATTTTTTAAGACTTCAGGTATATTATTTGGCAAAAAATAAAATTGTCTATTCCATTTTCTTTTCTTAAAATTCTCGAGTATCTTAACAAAAAAAACTGCTTCGTTTCAACTCAAGAAACAAGTGCGGTAACAAATTACCATCACAGTTTAAAGCACAAACAATTAATCTTGGTAATATAAATCTACAATTTTTCATTAAGATCATAGTTTCTTTTTAGAAGATATTTTTTCATTCTCTCGAACCGCAAAGAATACTGTTTATTCCTGGATAACATGTCTAACTTCACTATTTTCTTACCGTGAACAAAACTTGATATAAAAATTTAATTTTAAATTACATTATAAGTAGATTATAAAGCTCTTGACATGAGAATATAGTATAAAACAACTCACAAAAAAAACGTATTCAAGGTGCCCTTGGCCGCTTTTTTTTTTTGATTTTGTGTTATATTGTGGTACATTAGAAAATATTATACAAGTAGTTTTTCTTATGTGCTAATTCAACCCTTTAGGGGATAAAACTATCCAAAAAATATATTTTCTGTAATATCTCGAAAACTAACCATTATTTTTTAATGCACAAAATGCCAAATCACTTATCATTAAAAGACTCAGTCACCAGTGAAATTTTTCGGTACATGGATTTTTATCTCCTTAAGGATAAACGTAATTTTTCAATACATTTGTTGATATCGATTTTTCAGAATCTTTCAGAATCTGTCAGAAATTGTTAAACATGATAATGATAGAAGAAAAATTAAAAAATAAAATTAATGAGTCCCTGTGTATTGCGAAAAAAATATACTTGTGGTAAATAACTCTAAATTGAACATTATCATTTCTCAGTGAATCTAGTCATCAAGCGACATAACATAGTTTAAGATCTATTGAACACCTATATTTTCTGATATCCTAATTTTTCCATCAACGAGGTAAAAGCCGTGATGACAGTTTACCTCAACAGCGTATTTTCTCATATTTTGAAATCTAATATTGAAATAAAATTCAAATTAATCATCGTAGGGAGGCACCATCAACAGCGAAATCACCCTCGAGTGTTTTATCCCTCAATTACTTTTAGCATACTCATTTTAATGTAATTTTCTCAATATATTATTGTTTAAATTTGCTGCATTTCGTTAAGTATGGTGATGAAGAAAAGAAATTTGATAAGAATATTTTGGTCTATATTTTACTATGATAAAATTTATGGTAAATTACCCCAAAATTAAATGTAAAATAATTGCTAATAAGTCTAACATTATTTTTCTAAAAAAAGTAGCCTAATTACCTGAACTTGCTTGATGGCTTCAGGCGAAATATCTCTCCGTCACGTAGTTCAGTCGTAGCCACTTTTTGAGGATATTAGCAACAGTTTCATTCTTCTCTAAACACCATCTACACACCGAGTCCTCCGTGATGCCAATCTTATGAAGGTGGCCTCACAATTGACAATGTTCTGTTAGTAATTACAATACGATTCGGTTTCTTCCTCTTCCGGCAAAGAAGCTCTCTAATAAGTCACACATTAGGACCAATTATAAGTTTCTTGGCATACCTTATTCCAGTGGTTGTGGTCTCTATGGTTTGGATGCGGATCCTATTTTTGCCAAACGATCTACTTCCTCGTTTCCCTATATATCCCAATGACCCGAGACCAACATGAGTCTGATTATGCCACCATTCTTTGCAAAACTATTAGGTACATTCTTGCACTCAGACATCAATCTTGAAACTACGACCTTAGACTTAAATCTCAATTTGCAGTCCTACTGTATGATCATATATTTATAATCTTTTTCTATTGAGATCCGTTTGTAAACCACCAGGATCCATTTTTCAGAAGAATTTGTTCTTCCTGTCGATACTTTCTGTTTGGCAAAAGTATCTTAAAAGAGCGGTTAGGTTTCAAAACTATTCCCATGTAGTTTGCTTGAATGAAAAATGATGTCCCTAAATACCTGAGACGATAAGCAGCCTTCAAGGCATTATTCTTTATGAATAAGTGGAGAGAAAGAAAATTCTGTAGAACTCCCAGTACTATATGGGGGTAGTCCTAATCGACTTATTATTTCTACATAAGCTATTTTTTGAACTTTGTCAAGTTTAAGACGAAATTTCTGACAATTCATAAAATAGCGGCATAGGTAATCATAGTACTGATCACTGTTCGGTATATCCATTATAACACTATCGATGTTAGCCCAGGAATCACATTTGGCCTTCTTTACTCGAACCTTAATATGATCATTTCAGCTCTATCGTGTGTCCAGAATTAAACAAAAAATTTTATTGTTTCCTTGTACTGAATGGTCCTTGTCAGAGTTATTATGAGTTTCTCATAATCCAACATATTTTCCACTTATTATTTTCTGGTTTACAATGACATAATTGAAATCTTTTAGTAAGCGTCCTTATGCATAATTTGGCTAAAACTACGATCTTTTGTTGATTCTTTATATAAATGGGAAACATTAATATTGTCTAATTTTGGCAAATATTTGTTTTCATCCAAAATGGTCTAAAATGCATAGTACAAAAATCGCCATGAATACGTCAAGAGAGACAGGTTGTTAAAATTATTTCTGATTATGAAAAATTATTTCTGATTCTGACCACCAGAAACACACATATTCTCTGTTAAATTTTATACTGCTAGTCGTGACTGGGGCTGCCATTACCAGCTGTCGAGTTCTGGTTAGACATAAATATTAACTAGAACTATTTAGTTTACTTGTATGCATTATTGGAGAACATTAAATCTAATTATAATTGTTATCCCAAGTTCATATTATAGAACAGACTGCTAAATTTTATTTTTCTTGTTAATATTTATAAATTAAATTAAATTTTATTTTTAAACTTGTAAGTTTAAATATTTAGCTACATTACAATGTGATCTCTCAGAAAATGATGAGCACATTATAAGTATTCAGAAAATTTTTGATATCTTGATAATCCTTATAAAAGGAGAATTGAAAAATTATAAGAAATTATAACTATTAGCATATGTCTTGAAAACTTAAATATCAATTATTATGAATATTTTGGTGAATTGACCACATATCCCTGGTTCAATTATCATTGCCCTGTTAGCTATAATGAACTAATATAGTTTCTTTTTTCGAAGTATTTCATTGATACATACAATAGATTTTGTTAGTAATATAAAGGCTACTTAAAAATATTTTAATAGAACATTCGAACGGTGCAGATGGTAAGTGGAGCTTCTCGGGAAGGCATAACTTGTCGACAGATGTAATAATTGTTTCCAACCCCGAAAAAACATAATCTTATGATGTTATGCGATCCATGCTGAGGGGGTGAGTAGCACCTGACCTTAACCAGGTGCCGAAAAAGGAGCCTCGGTGAAACCGGGCGCCATCTTAGAGTAATTAGACTTGCATTCATGCAAGGGTCGCCGCGGGTGTGGACTTTTAATTTTCTCCATACTAGGGGGATCAAAGATAGGCCTGCAATCCAAAATCTCAAATGAAAGAATCCCTGAGGGACCATCTGCTCTTCCTGAGACCAACCCCAAAGGGAGAACCGAACGAATACCTCTTTCACATTCACTGTTCCTTCCCATCAGGGCAATAAGGAATTCGCATAAGTACCTTTAGCCCCTCCCCCAACCTTCCCGATCCTAATAACGTAGGAGAAAATGAAATAGTACCTTCAGTCAAACTTAATGTCTGTGAGGTCCATCGTAAGAGCAGGAAACGCAATTGAAGTGGGTACAGGAGGCTGCCTCTTTTTAGTCGGGCACTCCGCCTCCGAATAAACTGTTTGGGTCGCCAACTGAGTCAAGAGGTTCCAGAAAAGTATTTCCAAAAAATTTGGTAGTGACTTAGCAAACAAACGCCAGAGAGTTCCGGGCTTAACGTTTTAGAACACTGCAAGAGCATGTAGGGGTCCCAAAACCTGCTACCTCCTTGCAAGTGTCTGGTAGTGAGTGAGACGAAACAGTTCGCCAAGTTTACTGACATCCAGGCATCAGAATTATCTAATCCGGTGATGGAGAGCAGTTATTCTTACAACCATGGACTATTGTCAATTTTTATAATAAATATCGACAAAAAATGCTATAAAAAATTACTGCGTTAATTCATTATTTGTAGAACTAGTCCATTATAGATCAAAACTTAATGTATTTATAATTAGGTTACGCACTTCAATTAAAGTGTTTTGAAATAAAGGACTTTTTTTGATATTCAAATGGACCTAGAAAGTGGCTTATTTTCTTTATATGTGGTAAAGGAAATGAAACAAATTCTCTATGAAATTCCATGCGATGCGTTCTCCAAATTTTCTTCAACGACCTTATCGTCTCGTTAGTTTAGCTGTGTCGAACTACAGAAAACATTTTTAATTGTGTGCGATTTCAAGGGTTTTTTTATAGATAAAAATACTGTAGACGGTTTCTTGGTTGCTTTTCAACAAGCGCAACCTCCATTTCCCCGCCCTGCACTTAAATGTTAGATACGGCAACCAGCATGTGTAGTGTTACAAATGACACGGTAATTACTGTACTTTCACGGCTTCTCAAGCCAAATTATGGCTACGTATAAAAGTTAATATTTAAAATGAAGATTTGTCTTATGTGGATTTTATTTTGTGATTTATATTTTAAACCTCCTGCTTTCTTTGAATATCAATATCCATGAAATCTTCGTGATTCCTCGTTTGACCTCCCTTTTTGACGTTGAATATTTTATTCAGAAGGCCATGTGCTGCAAATTACAAAATTTTATGTCGGTTATTTTTTATATTCTGTAATAAATAAATAAATTACATTATCCAATACTTTTTTGCATACAACGCATGCAGCTCAATATTTTGCAGGCTTATGGACATGGTAAACAACTTATATCTGACACTGTCATAGTTAATAAAAACATGGTAATTTGGATTCATTCTCCACGGCTTTAATTTTTATCCCCAAAATTCCACAAACTCACTACACATTCACGTGTGTGAATGAACCGCCATTTTATATTGTATGCAGAAAGAAACTGATAATGTCCATCTCAATCGACGTCTCCATATAACTCCAACTGCCACTTTAAAATAACTGTCCTGTAATTTGTCGGCTTACCATGTACTGTCGTAAGGACAATAGCAATTTTTAGTTGAATAATTGTGACATAAGGGCTTCATTTTCTCTATGTAGTAAGCAATTTAGGAGATAACTTACCCAGTGGCTTAATTTTCAAAATTTGATATGACCCAAAACACACATTATTTCAGTTTAACTGAAATATTATATGCCCAGAATATTAGAAAAACGAATTTTAAGATGTTTTACAAAAATTAAACATAAATACAAATTACTGTTATTAATTTTCTTCAGTAGTGAAAGAAGTGAAATTTTAATTTTTTCTTTATTAATGAAAACAACTTCAAAATACTGCGTCTTTTATATAAAGACCCATCAGGAAGACAATAAAATATATATCCATGCACGCCTCTGATGTTCGTTTGTATGGAAATATAATAACCAGAAATTCAACTAAAATATGTTTCTAATAAAATAAAAAAAATACTGTTTCAAACGATTTACAAAGTGAAAAATACTTTTATCGCTTCCTAAGTTTTTCTGCATAATCTTTTAACGCCATATATCTTATAACAATTTTTAATGTTAGGTGTAAATTATATTTGATATATATAACGATCCTAATTTAGTATGCACTACTGGTAGCTTTGCTAGTGTGAAAGATGTAAAATAGCTAAAATTAGCAGGCCAATATTTTATTTTTTGCATTTTACGAGGATTGTTTAGAAAAAAAAATATCAGAATCATAAGGTATAACCTTTCGAAATATTGAAATATGGAAAGTAGTATTTTTAAAACTCATAAAGGATTTAGCAAATCAATGACACAACTTGAAAGGAAATATTATTAAACTTCCTATATTAGAGTTTTGCGATGTGTCCAAAAATGTAAACTCTCGGTTTGCCTCCTGTTCAATCTAAATCGAAAATACAAAATTTTTAATTAGGAATTAGTCACCCTTTTCCATAAAAAACTAATATTACATAATTTTCTTCTAAGCTCTACCACACAGATGACTGTCAAAGTTTGCAAAATACCTTTTTTTTTCATATTTTAAAAATATTATTCCGTTTCGAACATATGTAATCGAAAGTAATAAGTTTTGATCCTTTCTAGGCAAATCGAGACGACAGTTTTTTTCAGCAGAGAATGCAATGCAGTGGAGAATATGCAAGTAATTTGCACCATTTAATCACTATAGTTCATTACGGTGCAAAAATTGTAATTTTTCAAATATCTAAATCTCGAAAACTAATTTATGTTAACAGAAATATTGACATATGTCAAAAATAAGGATTTACTTAAAAAAACTATGTTCGGTTTATTATAAATTTTTGGTTCATTGTGTATTAACAACAATATTTGTTTGAAGGTTGTAGACAATGTTGAAGATTAACTAAATTGTGGTTGTCGGACTTGTATTGTCTTTATTTTTGTTTGTTTCTACGACGTTTCAATCAGGTTGTATCTCTAATCGTTATCAAGTATAAACTGAATATTTATCTTAAAGCTACAAGCTTACATATATATTTAGTTCATTGAAATGCAAAGTGTACTTACTGTACATAGTAATGGTTGCCAAAAATTAAGCATTTCAACTTAATGTAAGCTGCTTCTATAAATTTTCTTTTTTTCATGTTTGGTTTATATATTTATGTTCCTTAATTCTAACTTTAATTCTAACTTCTAGTAAACGCTTGGTTTCTCCAATATACATTTCACCACACTCACATGGAACTTTATAAACACATTCTTTCTTATTGGTAGTTTTTGGTTTTGTTTTGTTTTGTTAAATGAGCTCTGAGTGTATCTCCTGATTTAAAGGCTGTTTTTATATTTTAACAGCTGGCAATTCATCTTATTTTCTCAGAGGTTCCCTTAATTTACCGAATTGTAGAGAAGGAATGTGTTTCTTGCCGTTCAGTGGCCTTTGTTCTAGAATTATCTATAACATCGTCAATCAATTTTAGAGGATAACCATTCTGTTGAAAGTCGGATTTAATGTTTGCTACCTCTGATTAAAATGAATCAGCATTATTACATATAGATACAGCGCGATTATAGAGGTTGTGTATAATTCCTCGTTTTGTTACATCACAATGATAATATATAAGTTTGTGCCATTAGGGGAATCATTAGACATAATCAAAACTAGACTTTCAAATGATGCAACATTATCAGATCAGATCCAACTGGGTTACCACTGGAAGAGGTGATGGACATTTTGGAATGTTGCCTACCTAGTGCTAACTTTCCAGGAAAGAATACGTTCTATGCTAAGGGCGACGGGCTTCCATATATATATATATATATATATATATATATATATATATATATATATATATATATATATATATATTCTTGATTGTTGAACCATAGATTATATCATTTTTCTTTATTTTGTCTTTTCTTGGGTTTAGGTTCTATATATAATTAAAACAAAGCAACTGACATTTCGCTCTTTATTCAAGGCATTTTCAAAATTTTTTCCACCTTGACATTTTGCTACTCTGTTACTAAAATACAGAGTAACAAAATGTAACAGAGTAGCAAAATGTCAAGGTGGAAAAAATTTTGAAAATGCCTTGAATAAAGGGCGAAATGTCAATTGTTTTGTGTTTTTATTAAATATAGAACGTAAACCCAAGAAAAGACAAAATAAAGAAAAATTATATATATATATATATATATATATATATATATATATGTATATATATATATATATATATATATATATATATATATATATATATATATATATATGTATATATATATATATATATATATATATATATATATATATATATATATCACAATTTTAACTACATTGACCTTCTCAGAATTAACATTGTACAATGTGCCTTTTGTGAACTACTTCACTACCAGGGCAAGGACCTTACTGAATGCTTTATCCAAAGGAGAAATTGGGTAATACAAGAAGCATACTTGAGCAGAAGGAATTAACTTATGTATTTTAATTTTTATTTGTTATATTTTCATTTCTTAATAATAAAACAATAGTAAAGTGAATCTGTTCGTATACGTTTTGCAATCCATGTTTTTCAGCATAGTATTTCACCGGCACACAAAAAAAGGTGGTCTGATCTCTGTATTCCACCATAGTATTTTCATGTATTTCGACACGCTGAATTCGAATACGGGGTCCGTTTGATCCCATCACCCACAGTTTTTTCGCAGCTCCTTATCAGTTGGCAACTTGACTGATAAGGAGTATGAAGCTACAAGAAGAACTAATATACCTGCCTGGCACGAATGCTGTCGCGACAGAAGCGTGTTCTGTTTGCGGAAAATATGCAGTAAGCAAATTACTTAGGAAAATGAGTGGTACATGTAAAAATATATATCGTGAATGTTATGAAAGTGTAATATCTAATCAAGATGATACATGTGCTCCGGACAGCATTTACTGCTTTCGTTACAACAATCTCAGATAACGGACTGAGAAAAACAACAATAAGTTTTAAAATACATCTCACCGACCATATGGTCAGAACGTCAATCACAAGAGAACTGTTACTTTTGCAATACAATAGTAGAAAGATTCAATGCGAAGACCAAACCAAAAATATCTTATTTCGTAGTATCTTCTGTTGTACCAAAATAAAAACTCATTTAGAGTCCAATATTGAAGTTATGGATACCAGAGTTACAATGAATGAAGCTTCAACAAGTGTTGAAGAAATAGATAGAGAAGCGACGGAAGACAGTGAAGAAGAACTTGGAAATGGTTGGGACCAAGAAGATAAAAATGAAGAATATGTGCCAAAAGGGAAGAGAAATAAACCTGTAAGACTATTTGATCAAGAAAGTTTAAGTGATTTCATCAGGAACATGGATCTACCTAAAGATGTATCTGAATATATGTCTGCAGAGTTGGAAAGCCGTGGGATGCTAAAACAAGGAATAAACTCGGCGTTCTACAGGAATCGAGAGGAGCCATACCGCCAATATTTCAATAAAGATGAAGCGGATCTTTGGTGTATTGTATAAACGTTGTTTGATGAATGAAATGAAACAAGAATGTTATGTTCCCGAAGAATGGAGATTGTTCATAGACTTTTCAAAACGGAGTCTCAAGGCATTACTGCTGCACAATGGAAATTATTACGCAAATTCCAATAGCTTACTCAATACGATTAAGCGAAAGTTATGAAAATGTCAAATATGTATTACAGAAAATGCGATACTATGAGCATGAATGGCAACTTTGTGGTGATTTGAAAATCATAGCGATCATCCTAGACCAACAATCAGGATATACAAAGTATCCCTGTTTCTTGTGTTTATGGATCAGCAGAGATCGCGCAAATCATTACAAGAAAAAGTTTGGCAAGCAAGAGCAAGACAAAAATCAGGAAATAACAATGTGCTGAAACAGCCTTTAATTGAACCATCAAAAGTATTACTTCCGCCTTTTCATATAAAACTTGGATGCATGAAATAGTTTGTCAAGTCCTTAGATAAGGAAGGACAATGTTATCAATACCTGAAAAGCCAGTTTCCTCAATTGACTGAGGCTAAAGTGAAAGAAGGAATATTTGATGGACCTCAGATCCGTAAAATGTTCAATGACGAATATTTCATAAGAACAATGAACGATGTTGAAAAAGCTGCACAGCTTAGTTGTCGAGATGTTTCTCGAAACTTTTTGGGAAATAACACAAATGATGACTATGCAGCTATTGTAGTAACCATGGTAAACAATTTTAGGCGTTTAGAGTGTTTGGTGAGTCTCAAACTCCATTTCTTGGATTCTCATATGAGCTATTTTCCTGAAAACTTAGGCTACTACAGCGAAGAGCAAGACGAGCGTTTCCATCAAGATATAAAAGAAGTTGAACGAAGGTGGCAAGGAAAATGGGACGTAAATATGATGTCAGACTACTGTTAGCTACTGAAGAGAGATACTGAAGATGACAGTAATTCGAAAAGGGTAAGAAATTCATTACACAGATCTTTTGAAAATAAAAGAGAACGTTACACACAAAGGAAATAATAAAAAGTTTACTGAAATATAACCCATAGTTGCTCAGTTAGAAAACTCGACTATTACAAAAAAGAATTAAGATTTACTTAAAGAAAAATTGATGTATAGAATGACATGACAGTTTTTCGCGAGATTGCAGTTTTAAGTCAAATCCTTCGACAGCATAGAAATATATATGGAAGCATTTAATGAATCAAGTGTTACCTTCCGGATTTTCCGCTTTTTCAGGTAAAACTGTAGGTGATGAGATCAAACGGATTTCGTATTCGAATTCAGCGAGTCAAAATACATGAAAATACTATGGTGTGGTGCCGAGATCAGACCACTTTTTTTTGTGTGCCGGTGTATTAATAAAATAGAAGCATATATTAGGGTGAAATGTAATGGTTTCAAATCAGTCTCAAATGACAATGTTAGAAGTAAACACTATTGAAAAGTTCGGTCGCAAAACAAAATTTAAGAATTTTAACTTTATGCGCGGACCTTCAGGAATAGGATTTAAACGTACACCTGATGGAGATTACGATATGGGGTGCAAAAGATTATACTACTTAGCGGAACCTCTTAAAGGAGATGATGCGGTCACACGAAGTTATGTTGATAATAACCTTGCTCAGCTTGTGCGAGATACGCAGAAAGCTATGCATGACTCAACAATTGTTATTAAAGATGTATTCAAAAACCAACTTGAAGGTTAGAGACGAACTTAATTCTAGAATATTAAGAATTGAGAAGTCTATGGATGATCTTGTCAATAAAGCTACTCCATAGTCAAATTAGATGACGATTTTTAGAGAAGCAGTAGTGGGAATAGGGGGCTCCTAGTTGACCCCCCCACCACTTTTTTGATTGGTCAGCCAAGAATGACCTTGTTTCTGATTGGCTGCCCAAGTTCGCCCCCTATTCCGATTGGTTACGTAAACTCCACCTGTTTTTTCTTTAGCTCCGCCCATCAAAATTTTTCTCTGCAACACCATCATGTATGCACTTCAGTTCGAACAGCGAACCGGTGTAGACGTCTTCTATGGAGCCGAATTGTCTTAGAATTTAAATTTAAATAATGGGTACGATTGAAACATTTTCAGATTTTGAGAAGGCCACAGACTGAATAGACGCGATGTAGAATCGAGAAACTCTATGAAAATTTGTGTTTTCGGGGTGGAATTGTTAAAAGACTCGCGAAAATGAATGCAATTTAAGATTTTCGTAAGAAAATCAGGGAACTTGCGCATTGAACCAGGGTGTACAAGGAAGATTACGTAATCTAAAGTTATGCTCTTGTCTTTGAACTTTGCAAATTTGGTAATATCCCTGCATAGGGTTGAAAACAGCAGGACCCCTGCATAGGGTTGAAAACAGCAGGACATAAATAAGATATTCAAAGTGCAGGATGTATAGTCCATAGGTCAAATATTATAAAGACATTGTGAATTAAAACAGCATTTATAGCTGTCTTTTGTATGGGTCAGGATTAAAAAAGTTTTAAAAATTTTGTGTGGCCATTTTTTTTATTTTTTTTTAGGGTGAAATTCGCCCGTTTCAAATTTTCGATTATCAGGAATACAGAAGTTAATGAAGATATATCAGAACCTGACATTGATGGTATGCTGTTACTATCCTTAGTGGTGGAAGCCCTACATCGATATGTTACGTTCTCCTTCTTACTCTTCTTCTTTCTTTAGCTCCGCCCCTCATCTTTTTTCAATCCATCGCTACTACATATGTACTTTAGTTTGAATAGCGAAGCCGTGCGGACGTCTCTTATGTGGCGGTGAACTGTCTTGGAATGGAAATTTAATTAATGGATTTCAGATCTTGAGAAGACCACAGACTGAATAAGTGCGGTACAAAATCGGAAAACTATGAGTTTTTGTATCTTTTTGGTGTGAAATTGTTAAAAAACTCACGAAAATGAATGTCATTTAAGGAAATTAGGGAACTTGCACCTTGGACCAGCATGTACAAGAAAGATTTCGTGACCTATTGTTATACTCTTGTCTCTGAACTTGGCATATTTGGGACTATCCCTGTGTAGGGTTCCAGACAAAAGAATATAAACAAGGTATTCAAAGTGCAGGATATATAGGCCATAGGTCAAATATTATAAATACATTATGAATTAAAACAACATTTATCTGGCTGTTTTCTACGGGTGACTGAAAAAGTGTTAAAAAATTTGTGTGGTCTTTTTTTTAGGGTAACATTACAGTGTTTAAAATTGTTTTAAATTTTCGATTATTAAGAGTACAGAAATTAGTGAAGGTATATCAGAAAAAGATATAGATTGTATTCTGCAACTCTTCTTAGTCGTGGAAGTCCTATATCGATTGGTTACGTAAACTACACCTTTTTTCTTTGGCTCTACCCCTCGTCTTTTTTCTCTTTAACACTATTATGTAAGCACTTCAGTTCGAACAGCGAAGCCGTGCAGACATATTTTTGAGAGCTGAATGGTCTTGGAATTTAAATTTAATTAATGGATTTTAGATCATAATAATACCACAGACTGAATAAGTACGGTGTAAAATCGGAAAACTACGAATTTTTGTGTCTTTCCTGGGTGAAATTGTTAGAAAACTCGCGAAAATTAAGATTTTCGTAAGTAAATTAGGATACTTGCACCAGGGTGTACAAGGAAGATTATATAAACTAAAGTAATATCCCTGCATAGGGTTAAAAACAAAAGTAATATCCCTGCATAGGGTTAAAAACAAAAGAACATAAACAAGATATTCAAAGTGCAATTTGAATATTCTATAGGCCAAATATTAAAAGACATTGTGAATAAAAACAATATTTATGGAATTTTTAGCGTAAAATAAAGGCTGTTTCAATTTTTCGATTATCAGGAGTACAGAAGTTAGTTAAGGTTTATTCCAACGACTATTCATAATAGTGAAAGTGCAGGTTTGCCTCCTATATTGATTGGTTACATAAACTACACCTGTTATTTATTTAGCTCCGCCCCTCATCTCGTTCCTCTCCAGCATCGTTATGCATGCACTTTACTTTGAGCAGCGAAGCCGTTCGGTCTTAGGCAGGCTATCGAGTAGGTATATAGAGACTTTTCGAAACAACGTTATAAATAATGTACGATAATTCGAAAAAATTTAATAATTTCCTAATCGGAACGAAATTTTGGGGTTAGATTTTTATGTATGTGGGCGATCATTGTTGAAATATTACAGGCTTAAATTGCAAACCCTTCGTGTAAGGGTAACTACCCTCAATTTAGTATGTGGTTTTCCGATTCTTTTTAGTAGTGTTCTATTTTAAGGGTGTGCGAAGACGTTAAATCAGTAAATAACGATTGGGGTAGTTTCAACCCCTAATTTTATTTTTTGAACTGTACGATAGGGAGTTAACCTTTTCGATTGATTCTCTGGGGTTGAACAGAGAGGTTCTTCAGCCATCGTGGTTGGTGGTTTTAAAGATGATCATTATATTCCTAGAGGGTAGTTTTTGTGTATAACTGAAAAGAGTTGCGGGCTGCACTGAGAGAATTTAAGTGTGTGCATTAGGAGGCATTTTCACCCAACCACTTGATAGTAACAATAATTTTGGGTTGGGGTAGTTTTCACCCCTATTTTTGATGCCGTATTGCGAGCTTATTACTTGATGCCTTTTAACGAAGTTTTGGGGTTAGATTCCTATGTATGTGCGCGATCATTGTTGAGATATTACAGGCTTAAATTGCAAACCCTTCGTGTAAGGGTGACTACCCCCAATTTAGTATGTGGTTTTCCGATTCTTTTTAGTAGTGTTCTATTTTAAGGGTATACGGAGACGTTAAATCAGTAAATAACGATTGGGGTAGTTTCAACCCTTAATTTTATTTTTTGAACTGTGCGACAGGGAGTGAACCTTTTCGACTGATTCTCTGGAGTTGAACAGAGAGATTCTTCAGCCATCGTAGTTGGAGGTTTTGAAGATGATCATTATATTCCTAGAGGGTAGTTTTTGTGTATAACTGAAAAGAGTTGCGGGCTGCACTGAGAGAATTTAAGTGTGTGCGTTATGGGGCATTTTCACCCAACCACTTAATAGTAACAAGAATTTTGGGTTGGGGTAGTTTTTACCCCTATTTTTGATGCCGTATTTTGAGCTTATTACTTGATGCCTTTTAACGAAGTTTTGGGTTTAGATTCCTATGTATGTGGGCGATCATTGTTGAAATATTACAGGCTTAAATTGCAAACCCTTCGTGTAAGGGTAACTACCCCCAATTTAGTATGTGGTTTTCCGATTCTTTTTAGTAGTGTTCTATTTTAAGCGTGTGCGGAGACGTTAAATCAGTGAATAACGATTGGGGTAGTTTCAACCCTTAATTTTATTTTTTGAACTGTGCGACAGGGAGTGAACCTTTTCTATTGATTCTCTGGGGTTGAACAGAGAGGTTCTTCAGCCATCGTGGTTGGAGGTTTTGAAGATGATCATTATATTCCTAGAGGGTAGTTTTTGTGTATAACTGAAAATAGTTGCGGGCTGCACTGAGAGAATTTAAGTGTGTGCATTAGGAGGCATTTTCACCTAACCACTTAATAGTAACAAGAATTTTGGGTTGGGGTAGTTTTCACCCCTATTTTTGATGCCGTATTTTGAGCTTATTACTTGATGCCTTTTAACGAAGTTTTGGGGTTAGATTCCTATGTATGTGGGCGATCATTGTTGAAATATTACAGGCTTAAATTGCAAACCCTTCGTGTAAGGGTAACTACCCCCAATTTAGTATGTGGTTTTCCGATTCTTTTTAGTAGTGTTCTGTTTTAAGGGTGTGCGGAGAAGTTAAATCAACAAATAACGATTGAAGTAGTTTCAACCTCTAATTTTAATTTTTGAACTGCGCGACAACGAGTGGACCTTTTGGTCGAAACTCTGAGATTAAACAGAGAGGTTCTATAGCCATCGTGGTTGGAACAGCAAGCAGAGCTACAGCAACAGAGCTACAGCAAGCAGAGCTACAGCAGGCGGAGCTACAGCAAGCAGAACGACAGCAGGCAGAGCTACAGCAAGCAGAACGACAGCAGGCAGAACGACAGCAGTCAGAGCGACAGCTGGCGGCAAATAAGAGTGAATTAGATAAATTTATTCGCATGAAATCTAAGCCGAGCTTAAATAGGAATGAAACAAGGTGTGCCGCATCTAGATTTAAGTCAATGGTTTATTCCTATTTAAACTTAGATAATATATGTAATAATTTATCTAATTCGACTTTAAAAGACGTTAAAAATTGTATTCAACGACAAGGCGATCTTCTTTTAAATTTGGGAAATATATTTTTTTAAAAAAATCCATGTTTTTCTTCAAGTTAAAAAGTGAATCCAAAAGTTAATTCAAAAGTAAATCCAAAAGTTTTCTAAATTGCGCGAGCTGAAAAAATTGCTAATTATTCTATGTCATTGGGTCTTGATAGATCAAAATTGTATTTATTTAAAAGCGACACGGCCCTAACCGATTCCATTTTAAAATGACTCTCCTTTGCACACACTGCTTAAGAGAATTTAAAAGAAAATCACATATTGTACGCCACCTTCGAGAAAATTTTGTCAATAACGAAAACACCTTTAACTTGGAAGATTATATAATTAATCGTAAGTATTTTTTTATAACATATTTAGCTATAATTTTCCTTTTAATTTTTCTTTTTATTATTAATAAAGGTTTACAGAGGAATTAAAAAATAATAATTGTTTCAGTTGATGAACTACTTTCAAGGCCTCCAATGCGATTTTGCCAAGATTGTGAAGTAAATGTCAAATCTAATTCCTGGAGCACACACTTGAGGACAAATATTCATAAAAACAGGAGCTGCATAAAATATGGAAATGGAATTGACATTATCAGGAGTGCATTTAAATGTCGAATAGCTTCCTACAGAATATATTCGCAGAATTATCACATCGACATCAAAAAGTTTCAGCAAGATATTGGTAATAAAGTGCAAACATTAATACGCCAGCGTCAACAAGAATTTACATGTGCTAAAGTAAATTTGGAATTATTTGGAATATATTATTCTCCAACTTTAACCTCTACTTCAATTAAGTCATTTAATACACCGTTCTTCATTGTAACCCATACAACTGATCTTCAACAGCTTTACGATGATTTATTCAAGATTATTGAAACCAAAGCAGATGAATTGCCGGAAAGAGACTCAGGTAATTATTATTTAATCTCAAGAGCTAAGTTTTCTTAATATCACTTGTACATCTCTAACAAATATTATTCAGAACTAATTTTTTAATTCCTATTACAGGGTGGGCTCTACAAAGAATTCTGCATTTGGAAGTCAACATCAATAAGTACAACCCATTGAATGCCTCCTCCTACATTAAGATGCATCACTTTTCTAAATCAATAGTGAATGTGATGAATGAGGACAATTGCTGTTTCGCCTGGGCAGTGGTTTCAGCAGCATACCAGCCAACCGGTAATCCTCGAAAGACTTCATCATATCCAGACTTCAGAGACGCTTTCGATTTTACAGGTATTGAATTTCCAGTAAAATTATTAGATATAAAAAAGTTTGAGGAAAAAAATAATTTGTCCATAAATGTATATGGAGTTGAAAAATTTTTAAGGGATAATAAAAAGATATATGAGATTGTCGGTCCTTTACATTATAATAATGAAAAGAAAAAATTACATATTAATTTGCTTTTAATAAGTTCTGATGATGGAAATAACCACTACTGTTGGATAAAGGATTTAGGTTGCTTGGTATCCAAACAATTATCAAAAAAGGAAATAAAAAAATACTTATGTGATGGATGCCTTCAATATTTTGGAACATATGAAAAACTTAACACACATTTAGAACGTGATTATAGTTTTGTTCGAATTGAGCTTCCTTCAGATAATTTGATTTTGGATAAATTTGGCAATTATATTCCTGCAAATATATTAAAGTTTCAAAATATTCAGAAACAGTATAAAGCTCCTTTTGTTATTTATGCCGATTTTGAATGTTATTTGAAAAACATTGAGTGCCAACAATCTACACCTGATTCGACAACCTCATATACTATTAAAACTGCTGAACATATACCCTATTCATTTGCTTATTATATTAAATCATCATTTGATGAGAATGTTGTGTGTCTTAAACTTTATAGAGGTACAGATTGTGCTATAAAATTTATTGAATACATTGAAAATGATGTAAAAGAAATTTATAAAAAATATTTAAAATATCAAGTACCATTGAAAGATTTATCATCTGTGGAACAGATTGAATATGAAAATTCTAGCATTTGTTATGTATGTGAAAAACCTTTTTCAAAAGGAAATTTCATAAAGTGTAGGGATCATTGTCATATTACAGGTAAATATCGAGGAGCCGCCCACTCAATATGTAATTTGCATTTTAAACCTCCAAAATATATACCAATAGTATTGCATAATTTAAAAAACTATGATTCTCACCTATTTATTAAATCGCTTTGCTATAATAAAGAAAATATTAGTGTTATAGCTCAAAATAAAGAAAAGTATATTTCTTTTAGTAAGGAAATTTTCGTTGATGTGTCAGAAAAGCGGAAACCAGTTGCTTTGCGACTACGCTTTATAGATTCTTTTCAATTTCTCCCAGAGTCTTTAGAGTCACTATCACAAACTCTACAAGATTCACAATGTTTTGAAATTAAAAAGTTTTTCTCAAATGCTGATGAATTTCGATACATTAGACAAAAAGGGGTATTTCCATACTCTTACATAGATTCCAACGAAAAATTAAATGAGAAATCTCTACCATTGATTGATAAATTTTATAATAACTTAACCGATGAAAATATCTCTCCTCAAGACTACAATCGTGCTGTAGAAGTGTGGAATCTATTTAAGTGTTCTACAATAGGGGCTTATTCCGATATTTACTTAAAATCAGATGTTTTACTTTTGGCTGATGTTTTTGAAAATTATAGATCCACATGTATTAAAACCTATAAGTTAGATCCTGTTAATTATGTCACTAGCCCTTCTATGTGCTGGGATGCAATGATGAAATTAACTAATGTAGAATTAGAATTATTAACGGAACCAGATATGCTTCATTTTTTCAAAAAAGGTGTTCGTGGTGGGGTTAGCACTTGTTCCAAACGCAAATCTGAAGCAAATAATCCATTCTTAGAAAATTTTAATCCTGAAAGACCTACAACATATATCGCTTACTTAGACGCCACAAATTTGTATGGTTATGCTATGAAACAATATTTGCCTGAAAAAAATTTTGCTTGGGTACCTAAGCTCGAAATAGAAACTTTAAATATATCCGAACTTTCAGATACATCATCTATAGGATACATATTTGAAGTTGATTTAGAATATCCAAATTATTTACATGATAGTCATAATGATTTCCCATTTTGTCCTGAACAATATACACCACCAATTTCAAACCACTCAAAATTAATTCCAAACTTACATAATAAATATAACTATATCATTCACTACCGATATCTGAAACAATGTCTACAATTTGGACTCAAAATCATAAAAATACACAGAGCAGTTAAGTTTACACAATCACCATGGTTAGCGGAATATATAGATTTAAATACAAATTTACGAAATTTATCTAAAAATAAATTTGATAAAAATTGTTATAAATTGGCAAATAATTCAATTTTCGGTAAAACCATGGAAAATGTTGATAGGCGAGCAGATATTAAATTAGTATCTCAATGGGAAAGACAGGGTAATAAATTTAGTGCGGAAAAACTTATTTCTAAACCTCAATTAAAGGATTTTAAAATTTTCTCTGAAAATCTAGTTGCTCTTCAACTTCAACAGGTTTGCATTGAATACAATAAACCAATTTATGTTGGGATGAGTATTCTGGATATTGCAAAAACTGTAATGTATAATTTTTATTATGGGTATTTAAAAGTAAAATATGGTAATAATTTAAATTTATTATATACGGATACTGATTCCTTAATTATTGAAGTTCAGACCCAAAACTTTTATGAAGATATGAAGCTAAATCTGGATAAATTTGATACTTCTAATTTTTCTGAACAAAATATTCATTGCATGCCTATTACAACATCAGTTGTTGGTAAATTTAAAGATGAGTACAAAGGGATTCCCATTGAAAGTTTTTATGGAACTGGTGCTAAAGCATATTGTATAAAATCCAAAAATAGTGTAGATAAAAAAGCAAAAGGCGTTAGTAGGTCATGTATAAAAAACCAATTAACATTATCAGATTATAAAGATGTTGTTGAGAAAGGTGACAAAATATTCTGCACCATGTATGTATTCAAGTCAGATATGCATAATATATACACTAATTTGTTAAATAAATTGGCATTAACAACTCATGATGATAAAAGATATTGTATACCAAATTCCACAAAAACTCTTGCATGGGGACATAAGGATATTTTGGAAACAGATTTTTTTGATAAAGATATGAAAATGATGTATGATACTCTAACTTTTTTAAGTTCTGGAAACGAAAATGGATCTAAAAATAAAAAACCGCGATTAGAATTAACTACTCCTAGTAATTTTTCATCTTTATAAAGACATCATTTTATATGATGATAAATTATGTAAGTCGTTTTTGAAGCTTTAAAAGTTGGAGGGGGAACTGAATCCAAAAACATATATATTGTATAGAAATACCATTATTTGTTAGTAATATTACAACAATGACTGCTGCATCTTTAATAGTTTTAGTTTCCCTTGTTGGAAATGTGATATATGTAAATTACATTTCTTATACAGTTAGGGCTGATATATGTATAAATGCCCTCAAAAATGAAACCGATTGCTACAAACAGATGAAAATGACATATCTTGTTGGAAATTCACACTTTTTTACCTATAATGTAACTGATTCTGCTTTGTGTGAAAATACATACATAAAAATTAAATATTCCATGACAAACAAACCATTACAATATTCAGATTGGATTCCTTTCAATAATAAAAAAGAAGAATCTTGTCATTGTGTCTGTTGTTATATATTTGTTATTATATTTACAGCAGCAATATTTATTTGTACATGTTTAATTTTATTGTATTTCATGAAAAAATATCTATAAAAATATTTAATAAATGTTAAAAAAATAATATAAATTTTGTTTTTTATTGATTCTCGTTAGTATAAAGACATTTAAAGTTTATCCCCTCCTCTTAAATGGAGAGGGAAAATAAGTTTACCCCTCCACTTGAGAGGAGAGGGAAAATGTATAAAATTTAGGAGCAAACGGATTGATAGTTAGTTTTTTGAGAGCAAGCAGATAGCCAGTTAGTTTTTGAAATACATCATTTAAAATGTTCAGTAATCAGAGTAAAAATATATTTGAAAATTCACCATTAAAAAAGAAAATAAAAAAAACAATTATAAATTCTACAAAATATAATTTAAATAATTCTAACTCTAAATATGCTGCGATTGGTTTGTGGGTGGAAAGTGATTTTCTACCATGCATTGAACTTGGTGGTAAAAATGGTCAGTCTGTGATATTAAATGAAGATGATTGGAAGAACTTATTGCAATATCAAGGAGTTATAACAAATTATATGTTTTCACCAAATGTTTTCAATGAACCGATATATTTGCAAAATTTATCTATTCATTTTGAAAAGATTGGTGAATTACCAATAGTGAAGATTGTGAAAAGCTGTGATTTTATTTACTATGGAAATGAAACTGTGTGCAGACTATGGGAACAAATTCCACTTATAGAATATAGATTAAATGTTTTACAAAAACAAAACTTTCGACGTTATTTCAACGTTTTTAGAAATAACAATTTTTACGACGGAGATTCTTTTGACAAAATATATAATGTCCTTTCTCCAGAACAAAATCTAAATAGTGAAAATGTGTGCTCCATGCTGGAACTGCTGTTGAATCATCCCGAAGAACTAGAACAAAAATTAAAGTCTAAGCACTATTATGAAGAAGACAGTATCTATTGATGAATCAAGAAACCAAATTCATCTGATGGTTGCTTGGAACTTCGCCTACAGAAAAGCTCGTATGACTTCTGAAGAGTTTATAAATCAAAAACATTTTAGAAGAAGGATTAAATTGACTGAAGAAATTTTAAATCCCATATTAGACTCTGATTATAGGAATATTGTATTTAAAAAAATGTTTATGTAATAAGCTTATTTTTAAATAAAACAAATATATATAAAAAATCATTTTTTTTTTATTACAAACATCAATTATTATTACAGCATTAATTACTATTACATCACATCTCTCTTGAAGATCCAAGAGTTATAAGATTTATCTAATCCTAACCATTTTACAAATACTTTGTTTCCTTTCTTTCTTAACACTTTTTCCACCAGATATACATTTGGGTGTCTTACTTTTTGAAGTTCTTCTTCATAGAAACCTCCTTGAATATCTATCCCATTTCCATCTTGAATCAAATACGTTGTTGGATTAGTAAGCTGGATTTTTTTTATTTGAAAAATTTCGTTTGACCAGTTGGGCGTGTAACCTTTAGAAAATTGTTCGCGAATCTTGCTTATTCGTACTCTATCACTAACACGAAATTTTGGTGATCTGGGATCCACAGTTTTCCTATGAGTATAAGCTGATTTCAAGATTTCCATTTCATTCTTTTTGTTAACTTCGTTTGGTTTTTTTCCGATTGTTGAATGCTTAGTATTATTGTATTCTGTAATTATTTCTTTAAGAAAGCTGATCCATTTATAATTACCTAGTAAACTAAACTTTTTCCACATTTTGTTTTTTATCGTTCTATTTACTCTCTCTACAATACTAGCTTTCATATTAGAAAATGTGTTGTAATGATTAATTTTGAACTGCTCCATAAGTTTCTGAAAGTCTTGATTAAAGAATTCTTTACCCTGATCAGTATTCAGATTTGTTGGGGGAGTTTTTAAAGTTAATAGAATTTTTTTCATTGCAGCTGCTACATCTTTACCAGTTTTGGATTTTACAGGTTCTGCCCATACAAATTTAGAAAACACATTTATTACCATTAAAATATATCTTAAACCCCTATTAAATTTCGCATATGGCTGCATTTCTATCAGATCAGCTTGAAATAGATCATTAAGCCCTTTTACAATTGTTCGTCTCCTTCTATATCGCCTTCTCGCCGGTTTATGTAATTCATTTACAACGTCTTGCTTAATTTTACTCATTATTAATTTATACCTTACTCTCGAAAATAAATCCCACAAATAACTTTACCTCCTTCTAAACCGTTTATAAAAGCCCTTTATCGCTGATGTTGTAAAATATAAAAAAAATCATCTCAGTTTTTTTTAGTAAGTTCTTTAATTTTATTTTCCATTGCTTCAAATGATTTTTTATTTTCATTTATAATTTCTTTTATTGACGAATTTATTTGGGTGATGTTGTTAGTAAGATCAGAAATTTTTACATTAAATTTATTTTCCATTGTTTCAAATGATTTGTTATTTTCATTTCTAATTTCTTTTATTGACGAATTTATTTGGGTGATGTTGTTATTAAGATCAGACATTTTTACATTAAATTTAGTTTCCAAAAGAACATTTGATAACGTATAATCTTTTTTGAAACCACCTAATGTTGAATTCATTTCTTCTCTTGCATAATTCATTGTATCATTAAATTCTTTTCTAGAAACTTCAGCAGCTCTTTGAACTAATTCGTTTAAAGATTTTATTTCTTTTGTTAATTTATCTTCTAGATTTTTTATATCTTTTCCTAATTGAAATTCTGCATTTGTAATATCTAATGTCATTTTCACAATTTTTTTTTCTATATTTTTTATGTCTGACGCTGTCTTTTCAGCTTTGTGTAGTATATCTGTATAAGATGTTTCAAGTTCTTTTATGAGTAAAGAAGTCTCCTCGATTTTTGAACTATTATTTTTAATTTTAATTAATACATCCTTTTTAGAAACTTCTATTATAGCTTGCACTACTTCTAGTAAGGATTCTAATTCTTTTTGTAATTTCTCATCGATTGCCTTTGTAAAATTTCCCTCGTCAAAAGACGTTTCAGATTTGGTTTTCAGATTGTTTAATTGCTTTAGTATATCCTCGATTTTTTCATTATCTTTTGTAATTTGATCTTTGAATTTTGTTTCAATTTTTTCATTTTCGTTTTGAAAATCCTCCTTCAATTTGTCTTCTAAATATTGTAAATTTGATTTATATGCATTGATTTTAATTTCAAATTCTTTAATTTGTTCTTTAAATTCATTAACTTTGTCGGTATCTTTTTTGTGAATTAGGAAATGAGTGTTCATTGATTTTTCAAGATTTTGTGTATTTTTATCCATAACGTCATGTATTTTCTTAAAATTCCTTACTTCTTCTGCTACTCTATCATTAAGCAAATTAGTAAAATTTTGAAACTTTGATGTAATTTCCTTGGAAATACTGTTCTTGACATTGTCAATTGCTGAAGTATCCTTAATTATTGATTTAATTGAAGTAATTTCATTTTTTATTTCATTTTCAAAATCATCAACTTTATCATATTTTAACTTCACTACGTCAAAGTCATTTGCATATTTAGAAACTTTCTGAGAAAATTTTTCTACTACCTCATCATTTCCATCAACAGTATTTTTCAAATTAATTATCTTGTCATTATATTCAGGAATAACTTTATCCTCAAATAACTTAATCTTTTTTGCAATATTTTGTATATTGTTATCATATTCATTTATCCTCTTATTTAAATTATTAACATCGCTTTTCAACCTGGGATCTAAATTTTGAATTAATTTGTTTTCAATATATTTGACATCGCTTTTAAAAATTTTTATTATTTTCTCTTCAACATTTGATAATATTTTATTTTCTAGTGATAATAATGTGTTTAGAGCAGATTTTTTTGAAATATGACGACCAAATTTATCGATGGTCATTTTAGAAATGTTTAAAAGTATCTATTATGTTCTTTTATATAATAATATTCGCTTCTCTTAGTTCTTCAATAATGGAAATAATTTCATTGTTATGACCAGTGTGTCCCGCAAGCATGGATGCTACCAATAGTCGAAGTCTCTCAACAAGTTCGTTTACATTATCCCAATATATGTAATCTGTATTAGGTTTATTAACTTTTAAAGTTATACCAAATCCGGTTTTTTTTGAAGACACTCGACTTTCTCTATATGGAGCTTTGCGTCTTTCAAAAAATCCCTGGACTGCTTGTTGAGATTCGGGATTTAGAGTTTTAGTTTTTGTAATTCCTTTGCTTTGCAAATAAGGTCCTATTATAGAAATATATTTATGTGATCCATTCCCCTGCACCTGCTCATTTGGATCATTATTTCTACGGTATGCATTGGTTCTTTTTAAAATATCCATATAATTTTCCAAATCTTGTTTTTTATACCCTATTGGTTCTTTTTTAAATAATAACTCATATAAACCTGGTGTACCTGTATAGGTTATTCCTTCAATTTTGATGTTTTTACCAATAATTTCGACAGGTTTTTGAGTTAAACCCAAAAAGAATTTCTCGGTTTCCAAATCATGAACTATTCCATATTGGTGATCAAACTCATGTTCAACATCTTTTACACCGCTATCAATATATTGGCGAGGTAATTCATCAAATCCTAATAAATATTCTTTATATAAATCTGTATCAACAAATGTTCTAACTGTTTGCCGTGTTTGTTCCAGTATATCTGAAAGATTTCCTATTGTGGAGTGTGAACCTGAAGAAGGGTTTGTTTCTGCAATAATACTTGTTTGTTGTATAGATGGCATTTGACTTGCTGAAGCTAAACTCGCGTCCCAGTCAATAATCGATGGTATTTCTGTAGGAAGGAGTGGAGTTTTTCCCGTCTTTCTTTTTTCTGGTGTTGATGTTCCATATTGTAATTTTCTCTTTGGTGTTAGTGTTTGAATTGATCTTTTCTGTGGTGTTTCATAAATTTTTTTAATTGGTGTGTGTAGCTCTTCCTTTATTTCAACAGGTTCAATTTTACCAATCGTTGAAATTAATTCTTGTAAGGGTTGAGTTATCGGTTTATATGTTTCCTCCAATTTAGTTTGCGCCTCAAATTCCGCATTTTTTAAACTCTGATATTTTTGTTTAACAGCTTTTCTTGATTTAACTAGCTCTCTTGCTAAACGTTCATCCATGATTGGTATAATTTACCATCAAACGTTTATTTTTATAAGTAAATATATGAATCAAATCCTTTTCGATATCGGCCAGATTTCACATTAGAGTCTTTGTCTATTACTAAAAATCCAAATTTATCTTTCCAACATATTAAGCACAACTCATTAAATTGGTTCAATGACATATCAACATTAACATGATCATCATAAATATGTTTTAAGTTTGTTCGATCTTGTTGAAATATAACAATTAAATTTGCATTGTCACGAATTAATTGTTTCGGAATAGAAGAATATGTTTGACATAAATAAAAACAATCAGTATTTTTGTGTCTTCCGAAACAAAAATAGTCCTTTACAACATTCTGATTACAACACACTATATCATCAAATATTATTATAGAGTTTGGTTTAACTTGTTTTGGTGAAACAATTGTTTCTTCATTTTCAGATTCATAGTATCCAATTTTTTTCAAAGGTTTAAAAAGTGTTTTCAAATATTTATACTTTGGTTGATATAAGGATTTTGAATAAACATACAGATTTTCAAATCGCAAACCATTCGGATCTTCAATCAAACTAATAATAACATTGGTTTTGCCACAGCCTGACGGGCCAATAATTAACCCTCTTTTACTATTTCCCTCAAACAGTTTTCCATGTTTTCTAAAACCATTCACTGAACTTTCATGATCCTTAATTGTTATAGAGTATGGTTGTTTCTCAACTCTCATTTTATATATAAAACAAACTATTAATATTCAGTATTGTGATGTAACTGGTTAGTTATCACTAGGATTGCAACTATATATAATGTTTCCATCACATAATAAACGAATCATTTACAAGACAAACAGCAAAAGGAAAGGAAGTGGTTTAGTAAACTCATTAATAAATAAATTACCCTTTGAATTGCATATTCCTGGTTATAATTTTTGTGGACCTGGAACAAAATTGGAAAAACGATTGTCAAGAGGTGATAAAGGTATAAATTTATTGGATGAGGCTTGTAAAGAACACGATATTGCTTACTCACAATCAAATGATATAAAAAGAAGGCATTTAGCTGATAAAGTATTAGCTGACAAAGCTTTATCAAGGTTCAAAGCTAAAGATTCTAGTTTTGGGGAAAAAACTGCTGCACTAGGAATTACTGGTGCTATGAAAATTAAAAGAAAATTAGGTATGGGACTTCGAACGAGAAGAAAGTTCAAGCGAAAAACTCGAAAAGGACGAGGACTATCATTATCTCAGGTAATTTCAAAAGCTAGAAAAGGAATTAAGGGGAAACGTTTTAAAGACCTAAATGAAAGTATTCAAACTGCTTTAAAAGCTATTAAAAAAACTGGTAAAGTGTTACCTCCAAAGAAAAGGGTAATTCCAATCCCAAAGACTGGCGGATTTCTTCCACTTATACCTTTATTTGCTGGTTTGTCTGCTCTTGGTGCTCTTGGAGGAGGGGCTGCAGGTATTGCTAAAGCAGTAAATGATGCAAAAGCAGCCAAAGCGAAATTAGAAGAATCTAAACGACACAATCAAATGATGGAGTCCATTGCGGTAGGAAAAAAAGGAAGTGGACTTTATTTAAAACCCTATAAAACAGGATGTGGATTATACTTGAAACCTTATTCAAAAAACTGCTAAAACATATACCTCGAAAAGCACTTACAAATTACGATTTACTTAAATACGCTAAATATTTACAAATTCCCAACTTTCGTGGTATTTTTATGAGGGATAAATTACCAAAAAAGATAAAGTTAATTGAAAGTGCAATTGTCAATCTAGATAATCACAGTGGTGTTGGTACTCACTGGATAGCATATACAAAAAAAGGAAAAAACATAATATATTTTGATAGTTATGGTAATTTGCGACCCCCTTCTGAATTAATTAAATATTTTTATAGCGACCAAAATAATAATATTGTTAATTATAATTATAACAGTTATCAAAACTTTAACAAAACAAATTGTGGTCAATTGTGTCTAAAATTTCTTTATAACCATATGTAACACCTAATTTTAGTTTATTATTAAACATATTTTTAAAGTAAAATGTCATATAGTTTTGTTCTTAGCGGCAATTCCGCTATTTTAACATCAGAGTTACATCCTCCAATATATTTAGATGAAGATGTTGAATATGTTATCGGTCTTGTAAATTTCGAAACATTTAATGCAATTCCCAATATTGATGTTGGGAATAATGTATTAATTCATGATGAAAATTTAGAAATAGCCATACCCCCAGGTAGCTACGAATTAGAAGACATAACAGATTTTTTAAAAAACACTTGGATGAGGATAAAATTAGTTTTAGTCTTTATGCAAATAATAATACTTTACGTACACATCTTAAATGTTCAGCCCCCATAACTTTTCGTGAAGGAACTATTGGTAAATTATTAGGGTTTAAAAATGGGCGATTGGAAGCCAACATTGAACATATATCAGATTTTCCCGCGGAAATAATTAAAGTAAATTCAATAAATATAGACTGCAGTATTGCAGAGGGATCATATTTAAACGGGAAACCTGTTCATATAATACACCAATTTTTCCCGAGCGTTGCTCCAGGGTTCAAAATAATTGAGTCACCTCAAAACGTCATATATTTCCCAGTCACCGTTAAAGTAATTGATAAAATAGCCATTAAAATAATAGATCAGGAAGGTGATTTGGTTAATTTTAGAGAAGAAACCATAACCATCAGACTACATCTTAAAAAAGTAGATTAAAGATGGTAATATTATATAACAATAAATCTGCAAACTTTACTAGAAAATTTAATAATAAAAACATTAATAAGACAAGAAAGAAACCAACTTCCTTTAGTAGGAAATCAAACTTCCAAAGGTTAACACCTTCTAATAGAAAATTTCTTCAAAGTTTGGGTTTTAAACTTAAATAAAAATGGATTATTTAAATGTAAGAGAAAATGTATTGGTTGATGAATCAATATTAAGCTGGGAAATTCTTTCTTTCGATCCTTTTAATCCTACAAAACTCGGACCAAATGATGAAATCAGAATTGCTTTGCAACAAACAGGAAAATATCCTTTACCTTGCAAAAGTGAAATTTATGTGGAATTGCAAGTAACTAAAGAAGATGATTCCCCTTTAGCTAATACTGTTTTAATTAATAATGCTCCGGCATTTTTATTTAAAGAATTACGCTATATTTTAAATGGTGTTACTATTGACTCCGTTCGGGATATTGGTATAACTTCAACTCTTAAGGGATATATTTCATTTAATCAAAATGAAAGTGCTAAATTGGAAAATGCCGGTTGGTATCCGAAAACAAAATCCAAAGAAAAAATTATGACTGATGACAAAGGTAATGTTTCATTATGTATACCATTAAAGATGTATTCAGGATTTTTTGAAGATTATAATAAGATTATTCTTAATTCACAACAAGAACTTATTCTAATAAGAAGTAATGATGATACAAATGCATTACTATCCAGTAATGAAGATGAAAAACCCAAAGTTAAAATTACCAAGTTGTGTTGGAGAGTTCCTCATCTTACTGTAGCGATTCCGCAAGAATTAGCACTTACCAAAATTATTGACAAAAATAGTGATATACTAATAACCTTCCGAAGCTGGGAATTAGTTGAATATCCAGAGTTATTGGAAACTACGAGGCACAACTGGCCCGTAAAAACATCTACAAAAGTCGAAACGCCACGTCATGTTCTAATTGCTTTTCAGAAAAATAGACGTGGTAATCTAAAAATGGATATGAGTAAATTTGATCATTGTAATTTAAGAAATATGAATGTCTTTTTAAATTCAGAAAGATATCCTTACAATGATCTTCAACTTGACTTTGAAAATAATAAATTTGCTACTCTGTATGAAATGTTTACAGACTTTCGTCAAGGGTATTATAACTCTCCAGTGGAACCAATTTTTAATCCGAAAGAATTTAAAGAAAATGCTCCTATAGTTTACATTAATTGTTCACATCAAAGAGATTTACTACAAACAGGTCCAGTAACCATGAGAATTGAATTTGAAACCAAGGAAAAAATTCCCCCTAAAACAGCGGCATATTGTGTTATAATTCATGATAAAGTTTTCAGTTACAATCCATTAACAAAAATTGTGAAACAGTTGTAATACAATTTCCTTAAGATAAAATACTCTTTTTAAACAAACCGCTACTTACGCTTAAGAGCGCACGCGTCAATTTTGATATTTATTAACGTAGCCAAACCAGAATTCTTCATTTATATAATGTCTTACGAGATTTCAGTTCGAGTATTAGATTTTCAACTTCAGTTGCAGAAATTAAAAAAACAAATAAGTGAATATCAATTAAAAGTAGAAATGATCAAGAAATTCAAATATTTGAAAATATGAAACTTATTCTAGATCTTCAAGGATTCAAAATTGAAAATAATAAATTTATTGTAAAGGAATTAGCAGCGTACGATGGGCAAAAGACAAGTCATTTTATTTTCAAAGCTCCATTTCCGATGGGTCATTTACCATCCTATTTACACAAACAAGCTCTGTGGTTAATAAAAAATTACCATTGCATTGAATGGTGTGAAGGATTTACACCATTACACAAATGTGGAGATATCATAAGAGATTTAAGCGCTAAGGTGGACTATGTTTATGTAAAAGGGGAAGAAAAGGCAGATTTCGTAAAGAAGTATTCCATGAAACCAGTTATCGAGATTGATGAACAACCCACCCTAAAGAAAATGGATCCTTGCTGCTTTTATCATCAAAAAATACCATGTGTATGTGCATTATCAAATGTTTATTACCTTTACAACAATTTTTTTATGTAATAAAAGGCTTGATTACAAATTATGTGTTTTATTTTCTAACATTGTTTTAATACATGAAATATTATTATTTAATCCTAGTTCTTGAAGTTTACATATTAAAATATCTATATTTTTATTTTTTAAATATTCGCTACAACATTTAGCTGCTAGTAAACATAATTCCGCATGTTCCATATAATTTAAAAACAATATAATATTCTGCGCTTCACTTTCTTGACCTTCATATGCATAAAACTCGGAACAGGCCGCGGACATCAAAAACTCTTCATACATTTCTCTTATTAATAATTCCATAATAAATCCTACACTAAAACCTCCCTGTTTCTCAATATCTCTTTATCTCTCTCTTCCTCTTCCACGATTTCTTTTAATATATCAGGATCTTTTATATAATCCTTCAATATCCTTAAAAAGTAACTGAATCCTATTTTCTTTATTTCATGAAAGAACTTCGGCAAATTTTGGGTTTTTCTATAATTTAAACAGTCTTCTGCAGCTAATTGGTATTGGAAGGCAGTCTCATAATATACCTGTGCCCACTCGGGGTGTGTTTTCCTTAGCATTGCATTCTTTAATTCGGAATTTTGAAGTTTAGTAAACTGTTTACCTAATTTGATTATTTCATTTTGCAAATCACTGTTCATAACTACCACTTATTTTTAATTTAACACTGTTCTTTATTAGTGGTGAATCTTCTATATAAGCTTAAGACTAGTTGTAAATGAATGTAGCTCGCTCAGATTCAGTCCTTTAAAATACCAGCTCCCCTCCAACTACTGTGGTGGTTAGGAAGGAGGTAGGAGGTGGAGCAAAAAGAGGCGGAGTTTATGAAACCAATCGGAATAGGGGGCGAACTTGGGCAGCCAATCAGAAACAAGGTCATTCTTGGCTGACCAATCAAAAAAGTGGTGGGGGGGTCAACTAGAAGCCCCCTATTCCCACTACTAGAAGCAACAGCACATTTTCTTTAATAACTTTTCCGTTTATTTTCTATGATTGTTATATTATATTTATAACTAAAAAAGGTTTAAAAAAAGGTTGAATAAAAACCATTACCACTTTTTATTACTGTGAATATATACAAGAAGACCATTATACATGTTAAACAATCTAAATAATAAGAAAATACGGATTTTCCATATTACATCTTGTCCAGACTTAAAAATGATTCCAACACAACGAGTAAATCGGTTAAATTTTGCTTCCGATCTCTCTTGTAAAACTCTATGTGGGCATGCCCCCAAGGTAGAGTTCTGGTTGAATTGAGAATTACATAACGTTTATCATCGCTATATGACAATGCTACTTTATTTATTATGTTTGTATAAATGTTAAGTAATTTACTTCTAAATTCTTTCATCTTCCTTAATATCAAATCATCCTGTTCAACGATTCTTTGATAGTCTTCCTGATGAAGGTCAGGACAACAGATTTTTTTATTCCCTTGGCTTTTTTTGATTCAGTATTAATGAATTTTATATAATAAGCCTTCGTGCCGATACCATAAAAACACATTATCGGATCACTGGGAAACTCATCTTTCATTTTACCAACTACACAATTACTTCTAATTATGTTGAAATTATTTATTTCGGGGTAATTTGATGTGTCAAATTTTTCGAGGTTTTCTGATATAGTCTGACAAAAGTTTTCTGTATACACTTTTAATATAAGCGAGTCAGTATCGGTGTAAAGTAAGAAGCATCATCACCAAATTGGGATTTAATAAAATTCTAATAAAAATCATATATTGCAATCTTTGATATATCTAATATGGAAAATTCGATATAACTTGGTTTATTGTATACTATTTTAAATTTATTCATATATATATATATATATATATATATATATATATATATATATATATATATAGCAACAAAGTTTCCGGTAGACATCGAGCTATTATTGAAATTGGGACGGGCAATTAATGCTCTAGCTTCTGTTTTGTCTACATTCTTTTACCAATGCGTTACTAATTTTATATCTTTTCGATTTTACGCATTTTCCATAGTTTTGCCAAAAATCGCGTCGTTCTTTAAGTTAAAAGAGACTATTGGCGATGGCTAGTTTCAAAGTTCCATCCAGTTTTATCTAGTAAATTAGGGATTAATTTCAGAAATTTTAAGGTTTTTGTTGGTGGTATGATATTTTCTACTAGAGAAGGATAATGTACATCCACTTCCGAGACGTAGCCACGTAAACTGTTATCATTAACAGCCATAATATTTGAATTGAGCATTTCGCACTCTGTTAATCATGGAAAGCCGCCATATGATAATGCTTGTGACATACTATGATCAGATAGATTTGTAGTTCAAGATATGTTATAAATGAAGATGGTGGTGTTGGATCACAATGTGGCAAATAAATATTATTAGCAGTGTGCCTCTTTTCTGTACAATGCCTTATGCCGCCGCATATACCTTTCTTAAAAAAATGTATCATGTCAGGAGCTCCAACTCTACCTTAATCATAAGCAACATACAATCAAAGGAGAAACTTGGAAGAGTATAGTAGTGTGTCGAATCCAATTTATCGAATTTTAAATAAGTATCTCGAAACTGCTCAAAAACATCGCACAATAGCAGCACATCTGATTTTAAATCCACAGCTGAATAGTCCCGCAAAGTTTTACACCTAAACAAGCTCCATACTTATTTTGCTCACCTATAACTTTCATCGCTAATATGTTCTACTCGTAAATTATCATAAACTTGATCTTTAGTTGGGAGACATGTATTTCCATTGAGTTAATAAAGCTGTAGGGAAAAGCACCCTTTTGACGTATCAAATTAAATTGCTGGGGATTTGAAAAATGTTTTCCCGTGTCAATAAAATCGTTATCATTCAACCTATTGCCTTAATTTTCTAAAGAAGTTGACAGAAATTTAAAACTGTCAATAAACCGCAACTTTAAAAATTTACTCTTGATTTTTCCACATTTGTTATCGTAATAATTGTGTACATAAAGGCTTTTTGTAAAGAATATGTACTTTTTTTTATTTTGAGCCAAAATATCAATTTTATCTCCATATTTACATAACTTTTTTTATAAACAAATGACTGTCGTAGCTACTCAAGTTATGAAATACTATAGGGACAAAATTTTGTACTTTATTATTTAAATTACAAATGGAATGTGCAGCACCAAATCTTTTGGCGCCAGTTATGTGACAATGGTGTTTTATTTTAACATCACCATTCTCAAAAAGGACCATCACAAATACCACATATTTTAGCATCATTAAACTCCCTTATTTCTTTAAGCGTTAACGCGCTGATGAGTTTAATGTCTTTTAAATATGTGTTATATAAATCACATTTAATACTATTCAGGTACTTGCGCTGCAATATTTCTCCGAAATCGCTCAAATTTCAAAGTTGCATTGTCAAAAGAGCATTTCATTAAATAAGCAAAAGCACATGGCTCATGTTTAAAGCTTTTTATCGTGTAAGAATCTTGGGGGTTTGTTTGCACCATTTCAACAGGTTTTAAAATAGATTCAAAATCTTCATAAACAATAAAAGGAACGCACATTTCCTCTTCTATACCTTCAAATTTTAAGATATTTTAAGGCACACTCTTCCCAAATGTATAAATTTTATATCCACTGAGAATGTTTGCGTGAAAATCTTGTTAAAATCGTGTTTTTGATGTAAAGTCAAAGCTAAGGTTGGACTAAAGTTAATGAGACAACCATCACAAAAAAAAAATGTTCTTAGAAATTAATTTGATTTGAAACTAAGCGTAATAAATTTTTAATCCACCAAGTTATAACTTTTTGAACAGGTTGTATCACAAATATGTTCACCCCCATCTTTACTTTGACAATCTTTTGTAATTAACAATAAATTCACATGTTTATTCAACTTTCTTGACGCATACCTCAATGGAACAATAATTTAATATCTTAATTTATTGTCTTCGTATTTGGATTCTAAACCATATACATTGTTCATTTTCTCAAATTTTGTAACATCACGTAATTTTACTGAAAAATCTATTCCCGTTAAATTCCTCACTCCAGAGAAATGGGAATAGGATGTCATCTATAATAGCGCTGCGGCTGTCGGGAACAATGCTGATGTTATTGCCCACGCGAAACAACATTGGTTCTGATTAATCAAGTTGACAACATCTCTATTATTTTCAATGAATTACGGCAGCTTAACATATGATTAGCCACCCAGAGGCATATACTTGTTGACATCCACTTCCAAGTATAAACCCATCCTATAAAAAAAAAAAAATTAAAAGTCTGTTAAATACGTTGGTTTTTAATTTTTTACCAAAAAAAAAAAATTGTTAAACACGTTTAGTTTTTTTACATAACTGAATCTTTCTCCTGAAACTCAGTTGACTGCGTTTTAATTAATTCGGCGAAAGAATGATAAAAGGCATCCAAATCACTTGCAACAGTAATTATTTGATTCACTTTGTTGATATTTTCTCACTAAATATTTCTTGTAATGGAAGAATGTACATACCAACAGCAGTCATGTTAATTTTAAAGTGTGATGTACATATAATAGGTTATTAATAGGTTCTACCACAATCGATTTAACATACATAAAAAAACATTGAATAATCGGAATGTTTCTTATCACTACCAACCCGATAAGTTGCAATTCTACTTTTTAAAGCAAATTCAACGAGTTGCACACCACGATTTACTGGCAAACATGAATTATTTTTATGTTATGTTCGTTGATGTGCTAACATAAAATTTGCTGGAACATCCACATTACAAATAGCACAACTAATTATTACAGATAATGCTGCACGATTCTTAATTCGGAGCCGTTTTCCTCCTCGAACTTCATTAAATCTCGCCAAACACGATTCTTTTTATGACGACTTATATTTTAGCTGCTGGAAAATTAGGTATCGCAATTTTCACACACATGGCATGATTTGTGAAAATGATATCAAGTACTACCAATGCAAGTCAGGGACAACTAATTAACTAATTAACTCCCTCCAGAATATCATATAAAAAATATTCAAGTTTGCCCCAAATAATGACACACAATTTTAAGGTTACACGCCCAAATTAACCTTGATCAAAGTCGAGGTTACACCTGACCATGCACAAATGACCACCTCAAGATCATACACTCAAGATGACCTTGAACAAAGTCAAGGTCACACTATATAATGCACAAACGGCCCCTTCCAAGGTCGCGGCCGTCGCAAGATTGTACTCTCAAGGTCAAACGCAAGGTTATGTGAGCGTGGTTGAGTCAGGGTCAGGGGTGGGGTGATAAAAAACTAAGTATTCTTTACTACTGCCTTCATATTGAGATTGTGTCTGTTTCGATGTTATTGCTGTAAGGTATTTCCATTTGCATCCTAATTTTCCAAGATTATATGCAGTGCTCTAAAAAGGTCCCACTACGTACATCGACTTTATATATTTTCTGTATAGTTGCCAGTCAGTCATGTGGCGCGGAGTCGAATGCTTTTTGGTAGTCCACGTATATAGCGAAAAGGTTCCTTCGTTTGATATAGCCTGACTACATATGGCCAAATCGATAATAAGTTGCTCCTTGCAACCCATTGCGCCCCTGGCACATCCCCTTTGTTGAAATTCGATGTTGTTGTTTTGCTCGCAGAGTGCATAGATACATTATGTCAATCAGGATGTGAACATTTTGTACATTGTGGGAAGGCAAGTGATTTGCTACGTTATTATTATTATGATTTACAAGCGAAACGGCTTCGCACTCCCTCCAGGGAATATTGACTCATACCAGGTACACAAAGATACCAAAATTATGAAGCTCTGTGGGAACCCTTTCCATGTTATCGGGTCCTAGGTGACATGGTCTGCTGTATTTCCCACGAACTTTCGGACGGTTCGCGCGGTTGCTAGGAGAGTTGCTTTCTGCATCGGTTTATACAGATGCTCACTAAGGCCCAGTGCCTTGATGTTCTGCAGGAGGTTCTTTGGTATCACTTCAATTGTTTACACTATTATGGGAATCGTTTGGACGCTGTTTATTGCCCATTGCCTTCCACCTCCAGACCTCTGTATTTGGCGATCTTCTCGTTATATTCTGGCCTAAGGTTGTTGTTGTTGTTGTTGTTGTTAGGTACAGCAATGTCAGTTAGTGTGGTTCGCCTAGAAATTTTATCTGTTAGTATAATCTCTGGTCTATTATGAGCAACTGTCTGATTCGTCAAAACCGTTCGGTCCCAATATAGCTTGAACTGGTTGTTCTCAAGAACAATTTATTAATTATTTAGTTATTATTATTTATTTTGATTTCAAGCCAAACGGCCTTGCACTCCTTTCAGGGAATATTAACTCATACTAAGAATACAAAGATACCAAAAATATGAAGCTTTGTGGGAACCCTTACCATGTTATCGAGTCCTAAGTGACGTGGTCCGCTGTATTTTCCATGAACCATCGGACAGTTCGCGCGGTTGCGAGGAGAACTGCTTTCTGAATCGGCTTATACAGATGCTCACTAAAGTCCAGTCTCTTGATGTTCTGCAGAAGATTCCTGATACCACTCCAGTTGTTAATAAAATTATGTGAATTGTTTGGACGCTGTTCATTGCCCATTGTCTTTGAATTTGTACCTCCAGGTCTCTGTATTTGACGTTCTTCTCGTTGTTTAAGGTCTTCAGTTGTTGTTAGGTACAGCAATGTCGATTAGTGTAGTTCGCCTAGAAATTTTATCTTCGTTCGGTCCCAATATAACGAACCCATTGTTCTCAAGAATAGGCTCCAGTAGTGCGCATTACCCGATGCGCTCAATCCCCCACTCCATTATCTTGACATTGACCTTGACCTTGCATCGCCACACTTTGGACTCGCCCTTGACCATGATATTTGACCCTGCGTTGACACAACCTTGACTTTGAAACTAATGTTGGTCAAAGTTTGAGCGACCTTGACGCCGACCTTGTTCAAGGTAACCTTGGCTTTGCTGAAGGTCACCCTGGGCATGTAATGTGACGTAGTTTAGGGCGACTTTGAATAACTTTATTATGGGACAGTTTCATTCATCAATTGTCTCTTAGTTGCATAGGTAGTACATGTATTATTATTTGACAAATCATGGCATATGTTTGTAAAAATTGCGGTTCTAAATTTACCAATAGTTATAATATGAGGCGTTATAAACGAGAATCATGTGCGGCGAGATTTAATAAAGTGTCAGGAGGAAAACCGCTCCGAATTGAAGAGCGTACATCGGTGATTCCAGTAATTAATTGCGCTACAAGTAATGTGGATATTCCAGTAAATCATATGTTAGCTCATCAAGGAACACATCAACATAAAAATAATTCATGTTTGCCGGTATGTTATGTTGTGCAACTCGTTGAATATGCTTTCAAAAAGAGAATTGCAGCCTATCGGGTTAGCAGTGATATGGAGCATTTCGATTATATAATGTTTTTTGCAGACATTAAGTCGAAGGTCGTGGCACTTGTTAATAATGTATTACAAGGGCATCACACATTAAATTTAACATGACAGCTGTTGGCGAGTACATGCTTACATCCCAAGGAATATTCAGTGAGAAATCCTTCAACACTGCTAATCAAATAATTACTTTAGAAAGTGATTTGGTTGCCGTTTACCATTCTTTCACCTAATTATTAAAAACGCAGGCGACAGAGTTTTAGGAGAAAGATTCAGATATGTACAAATAAAAATCCGATATATTAAACTGATTTTTATAGTTTTTCTCTTGCAAATTTTATACTTGCAAGTCAGCATCAACAAGTATACGCCTATCATACATCAAGCTGTCGTCAATGTGATCCCCTTTTTCCTAGCGTGCTAAATTTAACAGGTATGGATTTTCCAGTAAAATTACGTGGCATTAAAAAATTTGAGGAAATGAATAACATATCCATTAACATATACGGTCTAGTATCTAAATACGAAAATAATAAAATAATAGATGAAATTATAGGTCCACCGAGGTATGCATCAAGAAAGTTGGATAAACATGTAAATTTTTTGTTAATTACAAAAGACTGTAGTAGTAAAGATGGCGGTGAACATTTTTGTTACACGACTTGTTCAAAAAGTCATTATTGTTGGATTAGGGATTTATCACGTTTAGTTTCAAGTCAGATTAGTTGTCAACAGCATAAAATATATTTTTGTGGTGGTTGTCTCACTAATTTTAGTACACCATCAGCTTTTTCGGGGGAATAATGCAGGTCAAGTCTTTGTGGATCATATCGAGTGTGATTTAAGAGCTCTATATAACACATATTTAAAAGACATTAAGCCTATGAAACCGTTAACGCCTGAAGAAAAAAGGGAGTTTAATGATGCTTAAATATGTGGTATATGTGAACGCCCTTTTAAAGACGGTGAGATTAAAGTGAGAGATCATTGTCACATAACTGGTGCAAAAAGGTTTGGTGCTGCACATTCCGTTTGTAATTTAAATTATAAATTACTCTCTTTTATCCCTATCATATTTCATTACTTAAGCGGCTATGACAGCCATTTATTTATAAAATAGTTATGTAAATATGGAGATAAAATTGAAGTTTTGGCTCAAAGTAAAGAAAAGTACATATCCTTTACCAAAAGCATTTATGTGCACGATTATTTTGATAACTAATGTGGAAAAGTTAAAAGGAAATCTTTAAAGTTGCGGTTCATTGACAGTTTTAAATTTCTGTCAACATCTTTAGAAAATTTAGGCAGCGATTTAAACGATGGCGATTTTATTGAAACTTGGGAACATTTTTCAAATATCAAGCAATTTAATTTGATGCTTCAAAAGGGTATGGAAAAATGAAAAATACATGTGATTCAAGTAAATATCAAGTTTATGATAATTTACAAGAAGAACATATTAGCGATGAAAGCTATAGGCGAGCAAAAAAAGTATGGCGCTTGTTTGGGTGTAAAACTTTGGAGGACTATTCAGACGTGTATTTAAAATCAGATGTGTTGTAATTGTGCGATGTTTCTGAGTAATTTCGGAATAATTGTTTAAAAAAATGTGGAAATTGAAAGGATATAAAATTAGTAACTCATTGGAAAAAGGGTGTAGGTAAAATTGGAGCTGGAGCAATAAAATCCCGTCCCAATTTCAATAGTGGTTCGATATTTCTCGAAAACTTTTTGCTGTACATACGAATAAAGTTAAAATATATATACAATAAACCAATTTATATCGAATTTTCCATATTAGATATGTGGTTAAACATGGCCTTTGGCGTAGACGGCTTCACCAGAAAGGACTTTGACCTGGCTTAATACAGAGATTGTCTCCTTCAGAGGCTCACAATCCCAGAAGTGCAGCACGATAACCCAAACTGCATATTAGTTCCTAAATGCTGTACATTACAAAATTTCGTCCAAAAAAAAAACAGGAAGACTGAAGAAATCCAAAGGCATACTGAAGTTGTCCTAAGACGTACTGTAGTTATTCTAAGATGTACTAAAGTTATTCCAAGACCCTCGAACTCAAGAAAATAGATAAGCATATAATAAAATGTTAAGTTGTTGTTTCTGGGCTGGCTGAAGAAAAATTATCGCCAAACTGGATGTAGGGTGAAACGACAAAATCACCAAAAAAATGTTTGCACCCCGGCTTAGTTTCGGTTTATGGCCAAATCCCTTAACATGAGAAAGTAGTAAAAACGAACCATTTCTTCTTTAAGAGGTATGCCGTATAGGCAACAATAAAAACTTTCCATGCAATCGAGTGGACCTGACTAATTGAAACAGCTGATATGTGAAAATAAATAAACATTTTTTGAAAAAGGAAAATCAACAAGAAAACAAATAAACACTGTTCATATTTATCCAATCATCATGAAAACACTTATCCCACTCTGTGATACATTGTCTCGAGGAACCCAACGAAATTTACAAATTACGGAAATAGGTTAAGTTACGATATCAATCAAAATTTCAAAATGTAAACAAAGGGAAGGATCTGATTATAGATGAAAACAATATTAATAAATGAAAAACAAATGTTAATCATTAGTTTTATAGTAGGAAACACAGTTTCTGACAAATTTAAATTTCAAATTATGCATGTCACTGACAACCTTTAAAGAAAAACGTACAAAACAAAAATCTATTTATGAATTATTTATTATTTTTAAGATCAATTTTTAACCGTGATAATATACGGCAAGTTTCAATTAATTTCTTGCTTACATAACCTTCAAGTTGGTTTTTGAATATATCTTTAATAACAATTGTTGAGTTTTGTACAGTTTTCTGCGTATCTTGCACACAATGAACAAGGTTATTATTAACATAACTTCGTGTGACCGCATCTTTCAAGAGGTTCCGCTAAGTAGCACAATCCTTTGCTTCCAATGTCGTAATTTCCATTAGGTGTAAGTTTAAATCCTATTCCTGAAGGTCCGCGCATAAAGTTAAAATCCTTAAATTTTAGTGTTTACTTCTGACTGTTATTAGAGACTGATTTGAAACCATTACATTTCACCCTAATATATGTTTCTATTTTATTAATAAACAGACTATGTAGAAAAATATTGATTGCAAAACGTATTTTAGGTAATGTTTAATAAATACACACAATGATTCACTTTACTATTGTTTTATTGTTAAACAATGTAAATATAACAGAAATAAAAAAATGAAATAAAATACATAAGTTAATTCCTTCTGTACAGGTAGGCTTCTTGTATAACCCCATTTCTCCTCTGGATGGCACGTTCTTTAATGGCCTTGCCCTGGTAGTGAACTAGTTCACAAAAGCACATTGTTCGAATTTGACCCTGAGAAGGTCAATATAGTTAAAATTGTGTGTGAGATCATTTCGCCAGCTGATATCCTGTCTTTTACAACGATGATAAATTAAACCAAAAACTCTTGGTATATGTCTGAATGTTTTGACCGCTTTACCAGGTTGTTCATCAGTTGGCAACGTGATCTTTGAATATGTTGTAATTTTTCAAACGCTGTGCTATATTTATGTGTTACTTGTGTCAGTTAAATACTAAAGAGCTTCTGCTTGCGGGTCTTTCTTCCTCCATGTTAGTCGTATAAAAGTTGAAATAGTTACTTTTTAAAATAACCTTGACAGGAACAAAACACATCCTTGAAAAATTACAACTTCAAAAACGACCCTCCCATTGCCTGTTAAGTTGGCTTTGGCCTTGGCCTTGCATCTGACAAGTTTAAATACTATACTTGATGCATCAAACAAAAGGAATAAAGGTGATGTAGTGGAGAAAATAGGAATAGAAGCAAACTAGCTGGCTAGAGCTCCTCACAGTTCGTCAGAACAGCAAACAGTGCAGTACTAAGTGCAAGTCGAAGTTAAGTAAAGTAAGAAATAACGAAAATGTCTTCAAGAGCGCGAAGTGTAGGTTCACTCTTGGACGGTCGTAAGGTAGGTTGTGTTAACTCCAGGGGTGTTCGAGGATTGGCACAGGGAGCAAGAGGATGCCGAAGACAAAGCTCTCAATGATGATCGTGATCAAGAGTTGGTGCAGTCAGTGGCGGAATTTCTTCAAAATTGGAGTGAGGAGAAGGAGCCGAAAATAAAAGTGTTGCTTGATATGGTTGTGCGAAAAGCGTCGCGACCAAATCGGACATCTTCTCCAAAAGCCTCAAAATTAAAGAAGCTACTGATTATGCCGAAATCAGAAATCGTCGTTTAAAAAAATATTTTATTTGGCAATTAAAGGTATAGGGCAGGCAAAAAAGAAATTTACTTTCAAAAAAACCAAAGACGCCCACACCATTTCCCGATTTTTTATCAACGCCATCACCACCACCGACAGAGCCTTTGTCTATCGAAGTACAAGCCAGCGTAAAAGACGAGTCAGAAATAAAGTCTTCACCAGTGAAGACTGATGCGCTACTGTCTCCGATATTGGGATGTCGCAAAACATCAAAGAGGCGGTTTAAGCCATGTTATGAAGGTGAAGAAGCATCTAATGTTTCATTTCCTTCATCACTAAATGAAACTGCTTCTTCCAAATGTTCGCAGCTCGCAAAAAAACAAACTATCGGACATGTTTAGAATAAAAAATGACCAAATTACTAAAGTGAGTGAAAAGAACTTGAAAAACATTTATTAGTGTTACAGAAAAAATTAGCGGTTAGAAAAAGTGCTGGTCAACGATATAGTTTTTAATTTATAGTATTAAGTTTTTAATTATATTTTGTAGTTTAATAAAAAAAATTAGTTTGATAGAAGAAATCTTTATATTTAAACAAATATTTTTTTACAAATATATATTTTTACATATAGAAATTGCTTGAAAATATATTTTTAGTGTTTTCTTTCTTATAGGACATTTCCCGCATAATATTAGGTAATAAAAAAAAGTGTCAATAATCCACTAAAAGGACGTAATAGCAATAGTAAATATTTTTTGATTATATTTATCACTATGCTAAGACATGGTTTTTCTAATACTTTGCGTCTCAATATTGTATGTTTTTTTTTTATGAAAAAAAGATAAAATATTGGTTGCAAAGTGTTATAACCAACTAAAACTACGATCAAAGGATTCTGTGGTTTTGAAAAGGACCGTTTTGTTGTATGACAAAAAACATGCGACTCTTTAAGACGTTGTAGAGTCGCACGGTCCTTCAACGGCATCATTGTTCTCTGTCCACTGTATAATGAACTCCCAGAGGGCATCCCACCTGGGATAATCCAGATTCCATACTAGACAGTTATCGGTTGTGGAATCCACCACTGGGCGTTGGATAGTTTGTTGATCGTTCGACATGTAGAACTGAAATGATTGTAAGAAGTGTTGATAGCTGTATTATAGATATATATTTGTGGTGGGGGCAACGACAAATGCTGTATTACGTATTGGGACTAGAGATATATGTGATCTCGAATACGAACGATTTTTCCGGGTTCCAGCAGCACCTAAAATTTAATACTTTGTATCCAATATTCTAAATTCTATAAATACAATATTAGTAATAAAGTACCAATATGAATTAAAACTACGATCAAAGTATTCTGTGATCCTGCACCCAGTCACCAGCGTCGTCCAACTTCACAAGACTTGGATCGTGGTCATAGATCACTGGAATTGGTTCATCCAGGTCATCCCAACGTAGGACGTCAATCTCAAAGTCCACGTCGTCCAAGTCCTCCAAGTCTTCAATGTTGCAGGCGACGGTGTCGTCGCTAAATACTGAAGAGCTTCTGCTTGTTGCGGGTCTTTCTTCCTCCATGTTAGTCGTATGAAAGTTGGTGTAGATATGACTGCGTAACTCGTCCAGCCTCAGTTATATAGAACTACCCGCACCCCACCAGCGCGTTCTAAATGTTGTGTGTTGGTGAGAGCTTATAGAATTATTGATTTTTTCAAAAACTTAAAACAAGGAATTTAATTTTTTTTTTGCTTAGGGAATAATACTAATTCTTAACATTTTGTGAAGAATACATAAAAAAATAAATAGAAACCGTGTTTGGACTATTAACATTTTCATAGGTCAGGGATTAAACGATTATCTCATTCTCAAGCCTATAACTTGACATTTAAGCGATAAGACGAAACAAATATTTCGACCCATAAATGACGACTACTAAACTACCATCAAAATATAATGTGGTCCTGAAAAGGACCGTTTTTGTAGCCCTAAAAGGGTCTGGGCGAAGGATCGGGTGTCTACCGTGAAGCAATACCCAACTATAGTAACACCGACCTAGGTGCAGCCCTTGGTCTTCTTTTTGGCTGCACCAGGACTTCGGGCTGCCAAAACCTTACGGGCGGTGTCGCCGTCGCAGGTGGTGTCGACATTGCTGGCGGTGCCATCGGTGCTGGCATGGCGGACGGTGACGAAGGTACTGGTGCTGGTACGGTACCCCTGCACTCCGCACACATGCATAATTTTCCGGGCACGAATAGCCATACAATGCCAATAATCTTTTTTGGGGTAACTTCCATCCGGACTATATACATTCAAGAAAGTTGGAGGGGCTAAGGTGGTGTGCAATTGTTGGTTATATTCAACATACTGTTCAAAAGGTTGAAATGCACGACAGATCACGCCGGTTTTATTTGACAACAAGGGATCTTCGCGCCATAAAAAGCCACGATTCGTGTCATAATACATCGCGCTTCTCGCAACTCTTTGAAGCTTCGATCATAATATGTCGCGCTTCGCGCGACTAAATGGCGCTTCACGCCATAATACATTGCGCTTCGCGCCGTAATACGCCGCGCTCCACGCGACATTTTGGACTGCCCTAAGCAGCTGACGCCAGCTGGATCGAGTTTAAGTGACAACCGTCCCATTCGCCTTTCGTATAATGAAAGTCGCGTGCAAACGAGAGGACCATTGATTTTTTCTTGGTGGAGCCGCTCACGCATTAAGGACGGTAGGCTGGCCAGGGGGGTCTTCTGGGGGGCAGGAGCCCTCCCTAGCGAGGGGGACCAGGAGGGCGAATAGATCCCCGGCGAGAAAATTTTTTTTGGATTTTTAATGGCATTTTAAGACATTTTCCAGTCATGAAACAACGAAATTAACTAATCTCATTAGACCATTCATAAAACGTTAAACTGCTCGTTATGGTGACAATAGTGACGATATAAATATGGATCAACTTCTCCATCCACTTTTTTGTTGGGTTTAAAATAAATATAAAACTACTACTTAATTTTTACAAATTTATTAATTGACATAACATTATCGACATGTTCTATCATTATTATGTGTTACATATAATCTAAAACTATATTTAAATATAGATTTGTTGGTCATGGAACCGTTTAATATATTATAACTAAAATATAGGTCGTAAATAATTAACGCATACACTTTAGTGTCTTTGAGGAATTTATTCTTTCTGAATGGAACCCCAATTTCACATCCATAGTCGATGAGTTAATAGCCTCTGGTTGTTGATGATGCAATTGATAATAAAAACGGGGTTTTTCATGTTTACGACGAATGTCATCATCAAATCGTTTTTTTTTCACGCCCGTAGTAACTGCTTTGGAAGTTTTCATAATTGTAATAGGTTGCTGCGTGCAGTTTCTTGGCGAAATCTAAATTCAATTTTTCGTAGGACTAAGCGGTTGAATTCAACCTAGTCTAACATCACATACGTCCGCGTGGGTGAACTGGGTTGCATTTCTTTCTTTTTTGTCGCAATTATTACTCTCTTGAAATCCCAGGATTATATAGCGCGATCTTTCTAGACTTGTGCTGTTCTCAAGGCCCGTACGTGGGAAGATGTTTGTCTTAAAGGTGGCAATTCGTACAGATCCCATTTACGATATGCCATTTAAATACTCGCATTGTTTTCACTTTTATTAATGCAAGACAATATTTTCAATTTTTGCTTATCCTCTGGAATGATGTGACGAGTTTTCCATTCGATTTTGTCGATACTAATTTCGGTGTCTACTTCGTCGACGTACCAATTGATAAAAGTGCGAACTATCATCAAAATAGGCTCTTGTTTTACGTCGAAAACACCTTTTGTATAGTCTTCGACGAATTCCATATGATGTTTTAAGGGTTATTTCCCGAAGAATACGTTACTTGCAGTGTCTACGATATCTTGGTTTGTTTCGTCGAGAAACTATTCGCATGTCCTGAGAGATCTTCGTTGCAAACTTCTGAATGAAACCATGGTTTTTAATGTCGTGGTGACTCCAGGTTTACAAACCACGGCGACCTGCTTATCGCCCATCTCGAAGCGAATTTCGTCAAACAAAAATGCTAGGACAATATGTAAAAAAAAATATCCTTTCATTGCATGTATGAAATTTTTCTTCGATATATATGTTACTTTCGGCGATATCTAGATAATATCTTGAAGATTAATAGGAATACGGACTTCATCGGTATTGTTAAATGATGGAGATCCGTATGGTTTATACGTATGTTCTTCTGAACTAATAATGGAACTGTCCAAGATGGGTTCGGAGAAAACCTCTATTTTATCGCAGGTCGTGGAAATCATTTCCGCACTTTAAGACCGATTGATTTTAAAAATTTATAGTCTTCGGCAGATAACTGTTGAGATGTTTGCGATCTAATGTCTGGACGACGACTAACCTTGACGTTAACTTTTCTTTTATCTTTATTACATTTCGGCGGTTCCCCAATCTTAGTCGACAGCATACACAATTAACGATTGAAGCAAAAACCCATTTCTATGAAAGTTTCTTCAATTCCAATTTCACGCTAATTTTCTCGCCTTGAAAATTAATTAGATCACCGCTATCGTTCAAGATGCGAAGAGTCCTTCCGGCATTAACGGCATATAAATATTATTTTGTGGTTCTTTACTGATTTTATAACCGGGCTCCACATATAATTAAATCCTAACATTTTACCGATACTTGCCCCTCTATAGTATATTGGGATTTCAGTTCACATATCAGCGTATTATTATTGGCGACTAAGGAAAAGATTCCATCATTCTTTCTTTAGTTGAATTCTTCAAAGCCTCCGACATAGCTTTACCTATTTCATAGGCCCCAGGTGGAATCTGCAATTGTATCCGCTTGGTAGTGTAACCTTCCTTCATGTAGGCAAATTTATTGTTCCTTTCATCCACATCAAAAATTGCATTGTATGTGTAAAGTCCCAGCAATGCAAGTCCATATTTATTTTCTCTATGTAATTCAATGGGTGGATAAAAATCGACGCTTAAGATACTCGAGTGTCTTGTTAGTGTGACCGTATAAGACATGACTAACCATTAAAACATCCTACTCTCGGTTTTATTCTTAGCAGCTACACTTGTAAAGATTCATCTTCACACCTCTTCTCACTGCATTAGATAGTGATGTTTTTTTTTTATTTTCTGCTTTTATGCGCACATCGCTAATTTTGCAAAAACAACAAAATATTTTTCTAGAATTAAGACCGTCATCAACCGTATTCTCGTTTAAATTGTTGCTGGAATAATGTTTGCAACCGCACTGATATTTTAATATATCGATATCGTTTTTGAGGTGCTCGGGCAACTTATCCCAAACGAATGGAATTTCATTTCGGGCTAATACAATCATTACTTCCTTGATCATGTTTTCTAGCTGTTTTACGGTCATTTTGCTTAATACACCGACTAGATGAAATGCTTTCAGTGATCGCAACATTTTAGTATAATTGTTGCGATCTATTTGCGGTATTAATGGTGGCGATGATGACATCTTTTACGCTGATGATTCGACAAGAAACTTTAAGCACAAATGTCTACACCAGATTGTTCCAAAATCCTGATGACGATCGTATGTATAGTAAATAATTTTTAATGTTTCGGATCCCGTTTGCAGATTTTGCACCAATTCGATTGGTGGGGGTAAATCGCCGAAGCTGTCATAATATGTTACTTTAGAATTGTTTTTTCTATAAGCTACCCAATGAGTCCCTGCACCAGATGTACTATCCAAATTCACTGTAGTTGCTTCGTAACGTTGAGGACCTTGCCTAGGTAATGAATTCCTCATATAAACATCTCGAAAGTGCCCTATTCTCTTTTTCTTCTTCTTGGCATATTTTTCTATATCGATGTTAGATAGCGGTCTTCGAGGTAGGGATTCAATTAGGTCTACGATTTAAAAATAATCCGATACGGCTTTAGAAACAAACCATTTCCTTTCGATTTCAAATACAGGCCGGCACAGTTTTTATTGTCACTGCTTCTTTGCAGCTTTTACGGCACGCACAATTCTCACTGCCCCACCGGCTAATGAACTCAAAGCTGATAACCTGGCAAAAATTGGTATTAACGGCAATATTCCACCAGTTTTAGGAATCGGTATTATTCTCGGTATACAAACCTTCCATTTACCACCTGCCACTTTTACCGATCTACGTGCTTCCGACAGAGCTATTTTAGATGTATTCATGACATATTTTTCTTTCCGGCTTTTAATAATTCCTTTAGAACTGTTTGTCGAATAGCTGTTCCGAAACTGACTTTCCGAACATGTCGACTTTTATTGACACCTTTCTCCTTTGTACGACGTGTGCCTTTACTAGATGTTTCTTTTGTGGGTAATCGTATACCAAAATGCTGTTTTGTCTTCATAATGTTTGTAACTAAACAAGCTGCTGTTTTTTCACTTAAACTGGATTCTTTGGATTTTACTCTATTCCAAGCCCTTTATTCGAGCTCGTAATCCGCTCGATGTCTCGCACTTATGTTGTCTTTATTATGTAAATAGGCTAACTAGTGTTTTTTTGCATGCGGCATTCAGAGGATTAATGCCCGGATCACCTCTTGTTACACGGTTTATTACTTTTGTCCCGGGTCCGTAACATTGATAACCGGGAATGTGTACCTTGAATGGTAATTTATTTATTAACGAATTCACAATACCGTGTCCAGTTTTATTGGAAAAGTGAGACCGTCCACTTTGTTTGACGCTTGGCATCTGAATAAAAGTTTTTGTGAAAATTTGCCTATAAAATATCAAATTTTTCTACGATACGCGTTATCGATCTTAAACAAAAACTTCCTATTGAAATCTCTTTGAAAAAATCGGACTTAGATTTGAAAAAGAAAATAATGAAGAGACACGGTCATCTGCTTCCTTCCTCTATTCGTGGTCTGTTAATTGGTCTGTCTGATTGTGGAAAAACTAATGTCATGGTTTCGCTGCATACAGATCCCCTTGTGCTACGTATTTAAGGAAATTTTAAGCACTCATCAAAGGTTTAGGCTACTATGCTTTTAGTGATTCCAGTAATATTGTGGAACCGTCCGATGCAAAACCAAACTCTATATTTATCTTTGATGATGTTATATGTGAAAAACAAGATGTTATAAGATTGTAATTTAGCATTGGACGTCATAGAAATATCAACTCCTTTTACCTCACGCAAACATATTCGTGAGTGCCTAAACAGTTTGTGCGAGACAATGCCAATTTTATTATGATTTAATAAGATAAGTTGAATATGAAACACATATTTTCCGACCACTTTTCACCGGATCTAACTTTTACTCAATTTCAGAAAATGTGCTCATTATGTTGGGATAATAAGTATGGATTTTCAGTAATTGATGACAGTGATGTGAAGTCGGAAAGATACCGCAAAGGATTTGATAGCTATATATTACTGTAATTTTAAGAGAAAAGACTCATTTGATAGTACAAACGTCCTTTGTTAACATCATGAATAACGCGATCGACTTAAAACGTAAACTAATGGAAGCTACCAATGCCGTTAGAAAAAAATTTGCACAAATTAACGCGGCATCAGCAGACATCTTCAACAGAAATAATGAACACATGTAAGTATTCTGACATGCGTAACTATTTTTTTTTAATTTAATTACATCCTTTCTTCAAACTTTACATACAATTTACTAAAATGAGCCAAAACGCAATAATGTTCTGGTAGTGTTTCCAAAAACTCTAATATCATACCCCAAATAAGTTAGAGTGTATTTCCCTTTAGTTTTACTCATAATATTCACAATATCGTCTGATAGTGTTTCGGCCACACGTTTAGGCAAAAAAGTCTCGAATGTGCTATTATCACTGTCATCTTGTAAAGCTACTTGAAGTGTTTTATCAAATCGTGTAGTCATTAAAACAATTTTTACAATTTTATACACTTTCTTCACAGTCATTTCGGTAATTTTTTGCTCTCTAAAACCTCAAAATCTTTGCTGAACATTTCATTAATTTTATCTAGAGTTTCTTTTGCAATACTCATTATTAAAAAAATGCTATCAAAATCCAAAAATTACCTTGAATACAAAAGCACTTTCAGAATACCACACGAACACAATATTTGATGTTTATGCCACTGATATCTGCGATTGTTTGAAATAACTTCTTTTCCCACTAACCTTTATAGCGAACTTTCAAGGTCGAATTATAACAATAGTGGGGGTGGAAAATGACTTAGCACGTTTACAATGGTATAGAGAGAACTTCAAGGTGAAAATATAATGAAACAAATAACTACATTTTATGTACTTTATTGATTGACATTTTTCTGTTGTTCTTTTATACGTATAACATAATCGTTTAAACCTAAATTTCTTAATTTGTTTAATAACATTTGTTCGTTTTTATCTATTAAAAAATCCTTACAAACTATATTCGCTAAAATACAAACTTCAATATGGTCCATATATTGAAAAAATATATTAAAATCCTGATCCTCCGAATCTTGCATTTCAAACAGTTACTAAATCCCAACTTTTTTATTTCACAAACAAACTCTAGTAAATTGAATGTTTTGATGCAATATTTACGACATGTATTGGCGACCTTGAATAAGGTCAAGATCAAGGTCGCACACAGAACCCTGGGCGCAACAATTTTTAAGTTCAAGTTCATATCAACGCAAGGTCGAATATCATGGTTAAGAGCGAAGCCAAAAGAGGTGGGACACGGTCAAGGTCAAGGCCAAGGAGTGGAGAATTGAGCGCATCGGGTAATGATCACTACTGGCTTCGCATGTATGAAATCAACTAGTAGTTCGACACTGAGTTCTCGACATTATCCTGATTGACCTCATTTGGATTCCGTCCATGAAGTTTCTGTAGCCAGGTTTGTAACTTCTCTTGGTCTCTTTGTTGGTGAGAAGCAATTTCCTCTTCCATCAGCTGTAGCGGCGTAGAATCGTCTGCCTCGCATATTGCTCGATATAATGTGGAAGAGTCCGCTAACCTGTGGAAATATGAACGTCAGTTTATTGTTTGTTGGTGGAGCTGTTTACCAATATCCACCAATCCTCTTCTCCCTTGATGTCTTGGAAGCATAATACGTTCAATAGCACTTCGAGGGTGATGTTTTTATACTTTTATTAGGAGTGTCCTGCTTCATTTTACAATTCAAAAAGAGTGGCTAAGTGCAGAGCAAGTGTACGTGTTGAACGGCTTAAACAAATTTCTACTATTTAGGTTACTTCGTAATACCTGCCCTACCCTATGACCTTTAAGCCCGAAATTCCAAAAATGCTACCATAGCTCGTGGAATAACTCTGCGGGTTTGCTAATTTGTTTAACTCTATATCAACCTATAAGTTTTATCTCAAAATCCCTAAAATTAGGAAATATCTTTTATATACATTTAGTTTGTGAAATATTGCATCGAATTTTATTTAACAGCTGGAACTCCTAATTTAATTGATTTTGTTGGTTTATCACAATAAATATGAATTATAAAAATTAGGCCACAGGCAAATTTTTTGTGATTTACAGATGATTTTTAGAGGAAATTGGAAATTGGGTAATTCGGTGGCAGTTATAAGTTTTTGATTTCCTATTACCTACTTCTTCAAACAAGGAAGAATGTAACATTACAATTATATAGAGTTACATACACAGAATTCTACAGAAGCCTACATGGGAACAAGCTGACTGGGCGCTTCTCACAGAAACAGCTTACTAAGAAAACCTTCAGAGAAGTCTATAAATTCATCTTGTAGTCCATGGTCTTCACCCATTTGAATTATTCCTAAAAAGCTTGACACTTCAGGAAAAGTCAAATGGAAGGTAGTTTGTGATTATAGGGCTGTTAACTCTAAAACGATAGATGATAGGTATCCCATCCCCAACATCAATGACATTCTAGATCGTTTAGGGAGAACACAATATTTTTCGACACTTAATTTAGCCAGCGGCTTTCATCAAATTGAAATTGAAGAAAAATCAATCGAAAAAAACAGCTTTTAATGTAAACAATGGGCACTATGAATTTCTACGTGTGCCCTTTGGGTTATAAAACGCCCCTTCGACATTTCAACGTGTTATGGACGAAGTCCTAAAAGATCTTCAAAATGAAATCTGTATGGTATACATGGACGACATTATTATCTTTAGTACCGGTCTTCAAGAACATATTCAAAACTTAAAACTAGTATTTACAAAATTAAAAGAAGCCAACTTAAAGGCACAATTAGATAAATCCGAGTTTTTTAGGAAAGAGGTAGAATTTTTAGGTTATGTGATTACACCTGACGGAATTAAACCGAACGAGAAAAAAATCGCGGCAATACAAAAATTTCCAATACCCACAACTCAACGAGAAATAAAATCATTCTTAGGTTTAATAGGATATTATAGGAAATTTAACAAAAACTTCGCGAAAATAACCAAACCAATGACTAAAAGAACGAAAAAGTCGAGCATACTAAAGAATTTCTAGACTGTTTTGAAATATGTAAAAATATTTTAACTTCAGAACCCGTACTAGCATACCCTGATTTTAACAAGCCTTTCGAATTAACTATTGATGCATCAAAATATGCAATAGGTGCTATTTTATCACAAGATCACCATCCCATATGTTACGCATCGAGAACTTTAAACCCCGCGAAAATAAACTACTCAGCAATTGCAAAAGAATTACTCGCTATTGTATGGAGTTGCAAAAAACTTTCGACTATATTTATTTGGGTACAAATTTACTATTTTTACCAATCACAAACCATTACAATGGTTGTTCTCTTTAAAAGAGCCAAATTCCCCTTTAATACGATGGCGACTGAAACTCGAAGAATTTGATTATATCATTCAATATAAAAAAGGCAAACTAAACCAAGCTGCAGACGCACTTTCGCGTAATCCAGTAGATTTTAATCCATTAGAGACGCAATCTGTCTGTAATAATCCTGGCGATGTAGACGCAGAGACATCATAAAAGACTTTTTACAAGAAAATGAAACACTTCCTAACTTAGATTCCGAAGATGTAAACAAAATTCTTCAAAAAGATACAAGAAATGAAAGACACAAAATTAATATAATTTCAGACATTATCATTAAACCAGCGAATAATACGAGTCGAATACAACCAATAAAAAATATCCGAGATAATCGAACCGATTCGGAAGCCGTGCATACATCACACGAAAATCCAATTTTAAACATACCAATCTCCGAAAGATCTCTAAATACCTTCAAAAATCAAATTCCTATGACTCTAGGAGACAACGAACAAATTCAATGTAAGTTTGACAAAGTTTTCGAAAATTTACGATTACTAGTAACAATCCCTAAATAATGTAACAACTCACCTTATTAAGCTATTAAAAGAATATATTGATCCGAAATAAACGTATGCAATATTCTTTAGGAATTCTGAATTGGCCAAATATTTTATAGTTACATTACAAAACATCTTTAAAAACGACCAAAAAGAAAAACTAATGATATATACTAACAAAACTTTCCACCGAGGCATTAATGAAATGAAATTGGCATTAACTAAAAAATTTTATTGGAAAAAAATGGCAAGCGGTATTGAAAATTACGTGAATAATTAATAATACACGTACCTATAGCAAAACATCAAACATACCTTTTCTATCATTTATATCCCATTGTCCAAAAATCAAAAATTATAATCCCAAAATACCCTTACATGGCACGTACAGAAAAAGAAATTCAATTCGAAGACAATACTTGCCCCCAGTTGGAAGAAGTCTTCTACTGTAATGAAACTTTCCACCCACAAGACAAATGCATTTTGGCGCTATTAGATGGTTTGCCCTCGACTGATTGCCCAATAATTGAAGCCAATATTGAAAAATCAATAATCGAACAAGTTACAGCCGACGAAGTACTTATTACTTATAATGCCACATAAAAAGGAAAGAATCCATACTCAATGCAAAATGCACCAATACTTTGATATTGATGAACCAACCCTAGTGAAAATATCTAACAACTTCCAAATACAATTAGGCCCTAGAAATTTACTAACACAATAGAAATCCAAATTGGAAAACCTTTATTATTACCAGAATTACAACTTGAAAATTTCCCCTCAACTAAATTGGTAAAAATACCCGATATAAATGAAGTAAATCTCAACGAAATATACCAACTAAAGGACCTAACTAATCAACTTCAACCAATCGAAGGGATGAACCAATCAAATGGATATTCGTCAATAGTAATCGATACATTGACATTCCTGGTATTGATTGCTATCATTACATTCTTGGCACTAAAAAGAAAACCAATATTTTGGACAAAATGCAAAAAAGAAAAGAAAAAAGAAGAAAATGAAGTCACCCTCGAAAATACACCCTGTATTTTCTCAGCTTAAGGAGGGAGGAGTTACATATACAGAATTCTACAGAAGTATACATGGGAACAAGCTGACTGGGCGCTTCCCACAGAAACAGCTTACTAAGAAAACCTTCAGAGAAGTCTATAAATATAAGTTAATTACTAATGTAAATCATTCTTGTGATCTCAATACTTGTATTAACATTCAATTGCAAATCTTGTAGTTGCTCTCATTGTATTTTTAGAAATAAAGTAATTTTTAAAAACACAAGTTGGTGTACCAAAAACATAATTATAGTTTATATGAATAATTAATTTTAAATATATACAACATTATACAACATTTAATTGTGTTTGACACTCAAGTCAGCTTGATACTTACTCTGAATATTCATTCAAGTTTCCATTTAGTTGGTCATTTTGTCTCTATACCTTTTTTAACTTATGTGAATTATTTTTTGCAAACATAACTAATAAAGTTAAAGAGATTTTTTTTATCAGAATACATATGTAAACACCAGTAATATTTTTCACATTTTGATTTGTGTGATAAAGAGTCGAGTATGAAATTATAACTATTACTAAAAATCATATATAATTTAGAAGTATAGTGATTTATCAATTTTATGTAATCGGATATTTTTTTCTAAAATTAGAAGGGAGATTTCAATTTCTTTCTATAGCGTATATGTTTCATTCTATATTGTTCATGTTCTGTAATTGAACTTATAACGAGTCCATTATATCGAGTTAAAATCAATAAGTCATAACATAGATAATTTCAATTTAATTTATAAAAATGACTTTAACGAGCTTATTCAAAAAACGTTAATAGTGTAGAGAAGGACTAAGATAACTTTTTAATACGTCTTTGTATACAAATACTATTTTGATACGGAGTCATCTTTATTATAATGTACCAAAAGAAACATTATATCGATAGGTCACTATATTTCTAGATAGTTCTCGACTTTTATGTTTGAATATTCCTTGTTATTTCTAGTAGCTTCTGTAGGTATGTAAATAGGGATATGATATGAGTTTTATTATAGTTGTATTTAAATAGTGAAGATATTAAGATGTAGTAATCAGACAGTTGTGATTTACCTCTAAAATTGTTAAGTAGTTAATATAGTATTGAAAGTGATTTAGTAAAAAAGTATTGTTTTATTCGGCTGATCCAGTGAGCGGTTATAAAGAGATAAAATCATAACAATTGTGTCAGAAGTGAGAATTATCACCGGGTTTCCAGAAAATTCTATTTGAAATTAGAAATTATAGAGAAAAACGGATTTCACTATTGGATTTTTTATGAAATGAGAAGATAAGATTAATTTTCGATAAACTTGTAGAACGTTCTGTTTTCACATTCAAAAAGATAGCTGAAACTGACTTCACCATCGAATTTGTCATCAGTAAAGATGTTCATAGCTGAATTTTTGAAAAAGTTATAGAAAATTATATTTGAAAACTTAAAGAGATAGCGAAAAACTGACTTAACTATCGAATTTATCATTAGGAAAGAGGCTTAGAACCGAATTTTAGACAATGTTCTAGAATATTCTGTTTGGAACAGCCAAAATGGAGCAAATAAAAAAAATATTGGCTGATTTTATGGAACTTATAGAACAACGTCGCCTTAAGCTCAAACAAGAACGAAAAGAACGGCGCCAAAAGAAAAGTAAGAAAAAAAGGAACGCCGCCAAAAATAAGAAGAACGATGTCAAAAAGAAAAGCAAGGAGAAGAACAACGTCATCTAAAAGACAAGCAGGAAGAAGAAGGCCGTGACATAAAATAAGAACAATCTTGTCTGAAGGAAAAACAAGAAAAAGAATAACGGCGAGTAAAAGAAGAACAACGTCGTTTGAAAGAAAAGCAGGAAGAAGCACGTCGCCAAAGAGAGAAAGAGCAAGAAGAAGAATGTCTCCTTAAAGACAAACAAGAAGAAGAAGAACATCTTTAAATAAAGAAGAACATCGCATTTAAGCTGAGGACAAACTTTGCAAATGGATACAAGAGGTCATTGTACAAGAAAAGTAAAAAATCGATCAAATTATACAAGAACAAATACAGAAGTTGAAGAAAGAGATAAGCGAAGTGCGAAAAGACATAGGAGAAGTGCGACAAGACGTAGGAGAAGTGCGACAAGAAATTACAGAATTCATAGACGAGATAGAATAAAAAATACGCCAAGGGGTAAATAGTATTGAATTAAAAGTAACTAGGATCGAATCAATTGTGCGACAAGAAGTAGAAATTATAGAATCTAAAATGAAAGACTTTCAGACATAAGTCAAAAAACTAAAGAAGCATAAAGTAATAACCACCGAACAGAACATCAAGTTTCCAACTTACGATGATCAAAGATCTTGGATAATCTACAAACACCAATTTGAAGCTGCCGCTAGTGCAAATAACTAGAACTATGAAGAGATGCCGACTGCATTAGTAATTTCAGTAAGTGAATGGGGACTGGAGTTATTGCAAATCATTCCCACAACCTAACAAGAAGACTATGAAATCCTTAGGGCTGCATTGGAAAGAAGATTTGGAGATCAGCCCCAGTTATATCAATCACAGCTTAGGTCAAGACATCAGAGAAATGGAGAAAGTTTGCAAGAATATGAAACAGGCATTTGACTCCTTGTTCATCTGGCTTATCCAGGAGCTACAGAAGAATATCTAGAATAGCTTACGATTCACTATTTCATTGATGGAATCAGAGATCAGGAAATATATCGTATGTTCCGTATAAGCAACTTTAGTTATTGTTGTGAAGCGTTGGACAGGGCTTTGGAAATAGAAGCAGCTTATACTATTTCAAGGTTAAAAATAAGAGTGATTACTATAGAGAAAAACAAAGATTCACCGAACCAAACAATACAGAGAATGCTTTCTGAAATTCTTAAGGAAATAGACACGAGAGCTGATACTTCACAAACATGAGCTTCTCGGGTTATGCATGTACTATAGAAGATTCGTAGAAAGTTTTGCCAATATTGCTTCACCCTTGCATATAGAATTCTGATGGTGATCAAGCTTTCCGAAAACTAAAGGCTGCCTTATGTTCTAGTCCAATTTTCGGCTACTCAAATGATCATGGAAAATTCATATTGAATACGAATGTCAGTAACATATGGGTAGAAGCTGTATTGTCTCACATACAAGATGGCCAAGAGCAAGTTATTGAATATTTCAACCGAGTGCATTCAAAACCGGAAAGAAATTATTGTGCGACGAGGAAAAAACTGTTCGCCATAATCAAAGCTGTCTAACATTTTCATAAATATTTGTATGAATAGGAATTTTTAATAAGAACAGATCATGCTGCTCTTAAATGACTCCCAAATATGAAACAGGTGGCAAGATATCTTGAAAAGCTACAACAGTACAATTTTAAAGTCAAACATGTAACGAACTTACTAAATTTTTGGGCAAGTGTATGTTCGCCGGGATTTAATTTATTTAATTTACATCCGAAAAATCTGATTCTTGCGGGAAACGAATGCTTAAAGTTTCAATATTACCGACATATAATTAGATTTACCGCGCTATGCCGGGAAATATCATTTTCCGAGATTTTCAGAGCGTCCGACCATAGCAATCGCGCGCCGCATACAGCAGTGTTGTATGCGCGATCATCACTCGCCGTCACACGTCAGCGTAGTGGGAGCTCGAGCCGTCTATTTAAGTCCGAGCATACCATTATTTCCAGCTACTTATAAAATGGACTTATCCAGTCATTCATGAATAGAATTATGGTCTGATGCCAACAACCTTGTGGATAAGGGAAGCGAGGGGGACATCGGAGGATAGTAGTTCACAAGCTATCGTCCTTCATTGATGAATTACATACTTATCATTTACCAGCGGCGTATCATTTTTTAAACTATCCAATATATAAATGTGGAAATGCTGAATATTAGATTATTGTAAATTAATTTGAAGAAAAATAAGTGGTGGAACTATATCTAGTAATATGATGCCATAAATGTTTATTTTTTACAAGAATTTAATAAGATCTTGCTTTGGAATGAAACACTTTAATAAAAATAAGTGTCCGTTTATAATAAATCTAATTTTTCTGTCTTGCTTTATCAGATTAAGTTACATACCATAATATATCATCAAAATTGTATGCCTTACATGCCCAACTCACTAACATGGTCTAAATTTAAAACTGGTCTAAGTTGACAGTAGTGGGTTTGGACTGACAAGTGCCATAATAAGTCAAAGAAGTTTTGAACCCAAACAGCCAGATCCACTAATAAGTTTTAACACTCAAAACCGGTTTAGTTGCCATGGAAATTAGATCTTCTAGTTAGTCAGTTATGTTAAAGATATTGTTATGATTTATATCGACTATGTCAATAAATAACCCTTCATTAGGAATATTAAGGATCAAAATCTAAGGATTAAGCCTTGAAATCGGTACGAGGAATAGTTGTATTTCGAAAATCAACATAATTTTCCATTTTTTTCATTTAGGTAATAAGAGAAAATGAAATTGTATCCTTTGATTTTTAGGATTTGTAGTTGTCAATTTAAGTCGGCTACTATCAATTTAGATTGATTTTAAAGTCAGACCATGTTAGTAAATTAGGGGGTAAACATGCAAGCATAAAAAATAGTTTTTATTTGTAATTTGGCAAAAATGGAAAATTTTATTTATTTTCGAGACACAAGTATTGTTCTTACCAGTTTCAAAGCTTTATATCTAGATTTTCATCCTATAGAAGCGTTTATATACTGACGAATATAGGATAAATTATAAAAATATAAATTAAACAAAATTGGCTAACTAGATGATCTAATTTCCAACTAGATTGCTTCTAAGTCTTAAACCTTCTTGGTGAACTGAAATTGGTGAAAAAGAAATATTACCGTGTATAAAAGCAATGCACAATTAAAACGTCTCTTCCAATCGATATATTAATAAAAATAATTGGCAACATTTATTTTGTTATCTGTTTATTAAGAGCTGTTTCTCATGGATATGTCGCCTTTTTCTCCTGAATATATAATGGTTAGACATATCCTTAATGATCTTGAGTATTTTTAATGCTGTTTTGATATTTTAAGAACTAGCGATTTAAAACAAAGTTAGATAAGTAGTTGATGGACGCGTTATCATTATTAATTTGAGCTACATGTCCTAGTATGCTGGTTATCATACAAAGATTTGAAATGAAAAAAAAAAAACGTCATTGTAGTAAATAAGAGTGTTATACAATATGATGACATATGTACAGGGTGAGTCAACGATTGGATGAAGTAGGTTTGTGTCTTTTTGATGAAATTAACAAAGAAACTATATTTATTGTTTGATACAGTTTATTTTTACGCAGATTTTAAAAATATTTAGGACTCTACAGGGTGAGCCAAAAAACTAGGACAGCATAAAGTTGTATTTTTTTAAATAGAACACCCTATATGCGAATCGTATTTTCGATTTAGCTTATAATTTTAAATCTTTTTTATTAAGGGTTTACTATAACAAAACTTTATAGTTTCGTAGATAATTAAGTTTAAAGAAAAAAAGTCACATTTTCAAGCATCAATTCAATCCTAAATAACGTTTTCAATTTTGTGACAAATATATTCAAATTTGGAATTTAGCAAGGCCAAGGATAAGTTAACATAATTTTTACCTAATATTTGCAATAAAGGCTACAGGATGTTGAACACATCGGCTCAAATTTGAACAAGTTTAAATGAATAAATATCTTTTTTTTTAATGGTACACCCTGTATATTTTCATGTCATTTAATAGAGTAATAAAAACCCTAAAAGTTTTGTTCAATATATCCTATACCTATTTATAATAGTTTTTGAGATATTTCAGTTTTTCTTATTCTCCATACTTTTTTACAGAAATAGTCTTCATTATCATAGTAGCCATGGCAAAAACAATGTAAAAGAACATTTTTCTGTGTGTCAAATTTATAACCGCAATCGCTTCTTTTGGTTTTTATGTAGTGTAGTTTGGTTTTTTTTGCATTCGTCTTATATTGAAATGAAGCTACTTTTAGAAGTAACGGTGCCGTAAATAGACGCAACATGCATTATTATGCCAGAGAAAACCCATTTTGGATTAGAGAGGTGCAACATCAAAACCACTGGTCATTAAATATTTGGTGTGGTATTCATCATAATCGAATTATTGGACCCCACTTTTTTAATGAACCACTAAATGGCCATAGTTACCCGAACTTTCTACAAGAAGAACTACCCCAACTGCTTCAAGGTCTCGATAGGGATGAGCTCAACAGTATGTGGTTCCAGCACGATGGTGCGCCTCCGCATTACCATCGTGAAGTTCGTGCGTTTTTGGACCAACGATATCCGCAAAAATGGATTGGATGTGGGGGTTTCATTGAGTGGCCACCAAGGTCTTGCGACATCACCCCATTAGATTTCTTCCTATGGGGTTATATTAAAAATAAGGTGTATGTTAATCCACCAACAACAGTGGAAGATATGCGAAACAGGATTAGGGATACCTGTAGAACAATAACGCCACTAATTTTGTCCAGGGTCCGAGAAAATCTGCAAAAAAGACTAAATTTGTGCATTGCACAAGAGGGTCGTTATTGTTGTGTTAATTTTTTCACATTATGTTTAATTAAACTATTGCCGTTGTAATATAACGAATAATGTAATTCATCATATTTAACCACATTCTGTTTGTTTCTGTATTTTCTTTTTATTATTTTACATGGCTACTATGATAATGAAGACTATTTCTGTAAAAAAGTATGGAAAATAAGAAAAACTGAAATATCTCAAAAACTATTATAAATAGGTATAGGATATATTCAACAAAACTTTTAGGGTTTTTATTACTCTATTAAATAACATGAAAATATACAGGGTGTACCATTTAAAAAAAAGATATTTATTCATTTAAACTTGTTCAAATTTGAGCCGATGTGTTCAACACCCTGTAGCTTTTATTGCAAATATTAGGTAAAAATTATGTTAACTTGTTTTTGGCGTTGCTAAATTCCAAATTTGAATATATTTGTTACAAAATTGAAAACGTTATTTAGGATTGAATTGATGCTTGAAAATGTGACTTTTTTCTTTAAACTTAATTATCTCAGAAACTATTAAGTTTTGTTATAGTAAACCCTTAATAAAAAAGATTTAAAATTATAAGCTAAATCGAAAATACGATTCGTATATAGGGTGTTCTATTTAAAAAAAAAATACAACTTTATGCTGTCCTAGTTTTTTGGCTCACCCTGTAGAGTCCTAAATATTTTTAAAATCTGCATAAAAATAAACTGTATCAAACAATAAATATAGTTTCTTTGTTAATTTCACTGAAAAGGCACAAACCTACTTCATCCAATCGTTGACTCACCCTGTACATACTACACTGTGTATAAAATTATCGACAATAAAAAGTAAGAAAATTGTATTGTACGGTATAATAAGATTCCAAAAAATATATTAATATCCTTAAAATAAGGAAAAAACTCACCATCGGTTTTATTCAATTTATTTAAGTAAGATGGATTTCAACAAGCAACTTGTTTAGATTACTTGACCTTTTATTATACGATTTTTACTTAAGAAGAAACTCTCAATTTTAATCAAAAAATAAAACAATAGAAAAAATAAGATGTTTTATTACCAAATCCAATATGAAAACTACAAAATATACTAACTATATACAGAGAAAAAACACTTACATATGCAAAATGCAGAGATATATTATTTTAAGAGCAAGAAAAATTTCTTAAAGCAAGAAAATAAGAAAGAAATCTTGCTAATTTTGATATATTTTCCCACGCAATTTATATTTTAGTAAATAAATCGACTATAAACAACTACCTTATGTTAAGTATTGTGTAATAAGCGAACTGATACATACATACATTTTTGTAGCAAAGTAGATTTCTGCTCACATCTACCTAAAAAGTCAATTAAACAGTTTTGCTGTTAGAGACAGAGAATATTTCTTTTTTTTTTGTATGAGACAAAATATGTTTACAATAATTTATAAATATTCAAAATATAAAAATTTTATTCTGCAGTACTGCCTGTTCATAAATTACATAACCTGAAGTTAAGTTTGAGAAATAACAGTTTATATTCTACAGTTGAAAAGTTTGTTAAAATTTAATAATAAATTCACATATAAATAATTGAAATTGTTTGAAAGTAATTTGTTTGAAAATAAACACCATGATTCTACAAAATTCGAAAACTTAGATCTAGCCTAATTGTCACTAATATTACTTTTAGTTTACTAATTTACTTCTACTTATGGCCGTACTGTTATTTTACTAGTTTCTAAATAATTCTTTATATATGAAAAGTAATAATAAGAGGAGATAGCAAGAAGTCATTATACTCCCAAATTAAAATTTTCATATTTACCATTTTGGTACTGATAAACGATCTTTCAATTTTTTTATTGTGTAGCTCCAAAACTAACAGGATTATTTTACATTCGCTTGTTTTAAATCTTGCAAATGATAACTCAATATATTTTCATGCAAACCAGAATTTTACAAAGTTTATCACACCTTCAACGGTATTACTTCAACATTTTTGGATGTTTTGAATTTATTTTTGAAAAACTACTAACTAATTTTCTTTCAATGAAAATAATAACAATAATACATTTAGTACTGCCAATAAAAGAATGCATACATTTATTTAGCCTTACAAAATATATTGCAAATAAAAGGTTGGTTTTCAGTTTTCTACCAAATAGCAGGGATTGTTGAGGCCTACATCAATTAATTATTTGTATGAAATATGAATTAATCTGACTAGAAAAAAAATATTTATATATTTAATTATTCCAACGGTTTCACCATTTATACATATATAATCAATCAAATATTGAATATTACATATTATAGATGGCTTACTACTAACATCACAAAATTAGACTTTTAAATTTGTTTCCAAATACCTTAAACGACACGACAAAATGGTGAAGGTCACGGAAATTATCACCAGCACTAATCATTCTACTAATCGCCATATTCTGACCATGTACGGTGTTATAGAACCCGGAAAACAGCTGTGGGCACCTACTGAGATTCCTAAGTTAAAATTTAAACGACCCAATATATCAGGGGACATTATTAAGTTATTTATCACCTTATTAAAAAAAGTTCAAAATATCATCTGCCGTCATCCAGTTTGATAAAACCATAACACACTTCATTACCTCATTAACGCTAAGCTGCAGCCCTCTCTGTGCTAATCTATACCTTAAGTATTGGATTTTGCTTTAGGTTTAGTGTCAAAATCGCTAATTGACAACATAATTTCCTTTTCTGCAAAAAATGACATAATTAAAAAATGTTTTGGTTCTTTAAAAAGTTTTAAAAAATATCCAAATATAGACCATTCCACCAAATTTAATGGTTACTGTTATCCATAAGTTGGCAACTGACAAACCTTTCTAAGCTAATACAGGAAAATTTTAAGCAATAATTAATTGAAATTAATAAATGAAATAAATATCTTTTCATGGGTTTTGGTAAAAGTCATAGTCTTCCTCTATGATCAGATTTTGGGCCGGCCAAATTATCAGTAATGACTTTTAAATTTTCCATTCGGATATTTTTTAAAATTTGATCTTCCGTTTCTGAAGCTGTTACTTTTATTGTGTTGACTGTAAATCAGCAAGCGAACTTTCAGGTGATGTTTTAATTTCTGAAATATCTTTTTTACATGGTAATGGCTGGTCATCCTTCGAATCTTGCAATGGTGTGCTAAAATAAAGTTAGGTATTAAAAGATTATAAATAATTAAAAAAAAAGGTGTTGACATTCACATTTTCACACATCTAGAAACCTCTATTCTATAACCTTTATTTAATTTCATTTGTGCGTCTGTCTGTAATGAAATTTTGTAATAAACATTTTACATATAATATAAATTAGTAATTTGAATAGAAGCTACTAAAATTTCTGCTTATATCATTAAATATCATCCTTTTGCTTAGAAAATTAAATGAAGTTATTTTGTAAAAAATTTTCATTCAGTTCACTACAAGTCATAAGTATACCATAACTATTCCCTTGATATATTGATTAAACATCATTAATTGGTTTTATAGGCACTAGACTAGCTTTACATCACAGATTCATTTTAAATTATATTAACTATACGCTTACTGTATAATTTTTATAATTATGAAAATATAGTAATTCGGAAGGTACATTTAGTACATGTGACAATATTCTAGAAGTAAACGTGTACCTGTCACCCAGAAGTAAAGACCTAGCTCTTTTGGGAACTTCCTTTTTTTTTAAAAAAACGTGACTACCGTTGGATCAAGTAATAAAATTTCCAAAATCAAAATGGTCGCAACAGACATCTAATCTTTCGGGTAACTTTTTATTTTCAACCCCCAACATTTTAATCCACATATTCCGTTTTTCCGGTTTACCTGAAAACCTAAAAAAAATCGCCGTTAAATATATTTTCATAAAATCGATTTTGGATTCCCCGAATATGAGACGATAATGTTAACATACATAACCTATAAATAATAGTAATTACCTGTAAAACGTCAAATCTTCGACACAAAACACAATACTACACGTACTGTTTATGGGTCACTTACTTTACTGTATCAAACAACAGAAAATCACGAAAACGCTTTAAAAATTACAAAAAATGCTCCAAAACACGGAAAAATTTTATTGAAAAACTCTCGGTCAAGTTGGTAATCCTGTAGCTGGTACTCGGCAGTACTCGGCACACCCTCGGATATCACGAGATTTCATTGGCTGTTCATTTACAATAGTTATAAAAATCTAGTAAGAGCTGTTCGCGGTATTGCCGAACTTCCTTATCGTATTGTTCGGGAATATTGCAATTTTTTTAGTTGAACAATCGAACTATTTGAACAATATTATTTTTATATTATGTCTATAAATATACAATATTGCCAAACAATTTATTTAAAGACATAAAATGTCTCAAATTAATAAGCTCCTTTCAAGGCGCCATTAATGGCGATTACCAGTCAAACACAATTTGGCAATCGGGTGGGACTGTGACACATTGGTGTCACCATCCCAAACATAAACAAAATTTGTCCATTTTAAAAAAAGTCCTTGATTATTTCGCTGAGAACTACACGTTCTCCACACGAGTCAACAGTCCAAATGGACTGGACTGGGTCGCCTGCTGGGCCGCGCCTTCCTGGTCTAGTAATGTAGGTGAGGCTAGGCTTGTGTGTATATGGTGTTTACCATACATTTCCTTCCTCACGTCCTACCCCTCTAATGGCCAGCATTGTCGAGGACCCTTATAAGAACGGGCAATGTTGTGTCATCCTACCGTCACTGTCGAGGACCCTTATAAGAACGGGCAGTGACGGTTCCTTTCCTAATTTCCTACCGCTATTGGTCGGCATTGTCGAGGACCCTTATAAGAACGGGCAATGTCGCTCCATCCTGCTGACGCTGTCGAGGACCCTTATAAGAACGGGCAGCGTCAGTTCCTTTCGTTCCTTCCTACCGTCACTGATACACACACGCACTGATGCCGTAAGTTTGTTATTGTTTCCGTAATGACCAGGAATGTGTTTACCGCCAGGTGCCCTCCGACGTCCGTTGACAAGGGCGCTAAACAACTGCCGCCCCGACGTTTATCGCCGCCGCCGCGTGTAAAGACCGTCGCCGTGTAGAGACGCCGCCTATCGCCGATCGATGCCGTGTTATAGTTACATACCGCGTATACTGCCGTCGGTCGAATTTTAATACGAAGCGCCGTGAACCGTGAATGCGGATTTTAGATACAAAACGATAATTTGCGTACGAGCCGTCGTGAATAGCGTCGCAACCGTATAGTACGAGGTACGTGAATAGCGTCGTAAATAATACCGCCGGGTTACCGTCTTTAGCGCAACCGACCAGTATGAGCTATCGTAAACAGCTCTAAAACATACTCTTGCCCTCCAGACCGTATAATTGTTTATATTATTGTCCATCTTAGATTGTAAGTTAGTTTTAGGCCATGTCTTTGTATAAAAGAATGGAATACAGGATACAGGATGTTTTATAACCGTTTGTTTTATTACCTAGTCCCATTTTTACCATTACATGTAACAATTGGCAGCCGGCAGCCAGCACTAATACACGCAATTGACCACTGGCTTGCCGTTTCTCCACTGTAACAAGCTGCCCGGTGCATAAAGTGGGCCCTCGACCACATTAAATCCCGAGGGCAGCGCCCGAGAACCGACCACCGAATGGATGTTTTGACCTTCAGGCAGTCAAACCTGCTGAGAGAGCAGGGATATCCCGAAGATACGTAGATACTGCCGACCCGATACCCCTGCGCTGAGCATTTGACCGATGACTGTCTGCACGAGAAATATCCACTGACCGATGTTCCGCTGCCGTGAACGAAGAAGAGCCGTAGAGCACAACTTGCTCCTATTGCTCCCCACCTATGTAAAAAACAAATACCAGGAAGACCGCATAACAACGCAGAGGGCTTGTTAAGCAGACCATGTCAGGAATAATGTAGCAAAGTAAAACAAAGAAAAGGGTTTTCTATTCCTATTAACGTTTATCCAGTATAGCTCATATGAGAAAAGACCAACGTGAAGATAATGATCTGGTACCATTTCATCAACTTAAAGAAAATCCTGAAACGTGTCCTAGTTGGGAAGACATCTCGGGAAAAGAACTCACATTCAAGGCATTTCGGTCTCAGTGGGACTCGCTATTAATTGAACACCGGTTACTAAAGAAATTCTGGAAAAGTGCTGATCTCGAGGAAATAAAAACTCAGGTGGTAATACCCAGAAAAAAGGTCCGGTGGTGTTAAAAGAAATTCATAATGAGAAGTCTGGTACTCATTTACAAGTTTACAAAACTCCAGACAGACTTCGAGAATGATATTACTGAGTTAACTACTATCGTAAAATTATGGTGTAAATAATGCTATAAATATGCAGCTAACCAAGGTCTAAATACTAGATCTAAGGAAAAAATGAAGAAGTACCTTTTAAACGGATGGGTATTGATATAACTGGCCCGTTCCCAGAAACAGATAAAGACAACAAATACATCTTGGTTGCAATTGACTACTTCAGTAAATGGCCTGAGATATTTGTTATTCCTAAACAGAGAATCTCAGCAGTAGCTGAAGTCTTAGTCAACAACCTGCTTAGCCGATTTTGAATTCCCTTGGAGCTATATTCTGATCAAGGCCGTAATTTTGAATGTAAACTTTTTCAAAAGCTCCGCGAACTACTTAGCATTTGTAAAACCAGAACCACAGCTTTACGTCCTCCGTCAGATGGCATGGTTGAACAATTTGATAGGACCATTGAAGACCACCTCCTAAAGGTTATGGACAAACATCAGAAAGATTAGGTCAAATATTTGCCAATCTTCTTAATGGCCCATCGATCCGCAGTTCATAAAATTATCGGAGTTACACCAGACAAGGTCTTATTTGGAAATGAATTTAAATTACCTTGCGACATAATATTCGGCTCCCCAACTGATGAAAGTATGGAGATTGAAGACTGCGTGGATGCCTTACAAGAGATGTTGCGAGAAGTTCATGACCTAGGCAGAGAACGCATGGATCTGGCCACAAAATAAAGACAATATATGACATCAAGGCAATCTCGGCAGGGTTCCAGCAAAGTGACAGAGTTTAGTTATGGAATCCACAGAGAAAAAAAGGCAAATCGCCTAAGTTAATGTCATAATCGAAAGGACCATTTACTGTTCTGAAAAGAATTAGTGACGTTATTTATAGTTTGTTTATAGTATCTCCACGGGTTGGAGTCATACCACAGAAGTATCGAAGCTGATTAAGATGATCAAAATTAGGTGGGGGGGGGGGTGGCAGACGAAAGACTAAAATAACTTTTTAATACGCCTCTGTATACAAATATTATTTTGATGCTGTGTTCTTTATTATAATGCACCGAAAAAAGTATTATATCGGCGACTGATTATATTTCTAGGTAGTCCTCAACTTTTATGCTAACATATTTCTTGATATTTCTAGTAGGTTATATAGGTATATAAATAGGAATAGGATATGAATTTTATTATATTTGTAGTGAAGGTATTAAGAAGTAGAAATTAGATAGTTGTGATTTAGCTATAAAATTGCTAAGAAGTAGTTAATATAATATTGGAAGTACTTTAGTGGAAAGTATTTTGTTTTACTCTGCAGACACAGTAAGTGATTATAAAGAGATAAATCGTAATAATAGTGTTATATTTTTAATTAGTTGCCTTCACATTTAACTATTATTTTGTTCATAAATGAATAATTAAAAAGTATAAAAATTGATAAAGTCCGCTTTTTCCATCTGGAAACCATATATAAGGGTGGATTAGAGGAAATTTTGAACATGTTATTTTGGAAAGGAAGACTTCTTATTAGATACCTACATTTTTTTTATAGAAATATTTTCTAGGTAAAAGCAAATCTTAGTCAATCTATGCCTTAGAGCTGCTTTTTATGGTGTACTAGCCTACTAAGGGTAGTAGGTGTGTTAATTATACTAAACAGTTTTCTCTAGAAAAAGAGTTAAGTAGCAATAATAAAGTTAAATAAAAAAATATAATATAATGCTAATCATACAATAATACCCAGTAAATATATAAAATGTTAAAAAAACACCACCTTATCAAAACACAATTTTATTAAAAATTAATTTTAGTTATTTTGACATAGTATCCATAATCCAATCTATATATTTACTAGCATCGGTAAATACTATATACTGAAAAAGGTCGCACGTTCTGTGTACCACATTTTGTATGGCTGTGGATACAATCCCTTTTAAAAAGAAAGTGTTATTTTTTATCAGTACGAATGCAGCTCCACCGTCGCCCACGCATGGTCCCGAACCGTCTCGGTTACCTGAAATAATTTAAATATAACATTCAATAATTTGGTTCCTATACTAGAACAGGTTCCAGCAGAATCTGTTTCTCTGTATCTATATTGATTGTCTGTGGTATGGTTAGATTGATCATTTTCAAATTATAGTTCTTATACACAAATTATATATATATATATATATATATATATATATATATATATATATATATATATATATATATATGTATAGATAATGGAACGAAATTTTAGCCAGAGCTTAATTTGATACTGCCCTACTAACAGTAAAAAAAATTGACTTCGTAGTTTATTCGGTGGCATGCGTACGGATATTAGGGTATTTATGATTTTAAAAAAATGTGGTACGCCACTGTTAAAATTTTTTTGATCATTTTCTCAAATCTGATTTTTGTTGTAAACAAAATTTTCCTCTTACGTATTTCTTTGCATCTCTCGTAATTTTTCCGTAATTAAGCCTTTTGTAAATACCATTTTTTCCATTGTATATACAGAAAAATTTAGAAAGCTGAACAAAAATGTAAAAAACACAAACTTTATGGGGTGTGTTTTTACTCATTTTTAAAAACTTGTCATATGAGCATTTAAAAAATACTCTTAGAGGTTTGAAATAAAATACTACTAATTAATTAACAATAATAAATGTACTATTAACTTACACACTTAAAGTAATTATTAATTAACAAAAATTATTCAAACAATAAAGATGCTGAAAATGTTGTCCACCAGCTGCAATGCGTTTTCTCGTAAATTCTATTACTCGTGCAAAAATACCAGGTATCTCTCGAATTTTCCGAAGTAGTTAGCATTACCCGCATCGCTCAATCCTCCCACTCTCTGACTTTGACCTTGTCCTTGACGTCGGCCCCGCCCATTGGCCATGATATTCGACCCTGCGTTGATATGGCATTGACCCTGAAAAATGCCGTGTCCACGGCTGTGGGTGACCTCGACCTTGACCTTGTTCAAGGTCACTTTGGCTCTGCTGGAGGTTACCTTGAGTGTGTGACCTTGAATTTATGTGGCGTAGTTTAGAGCGACCTTGAATGGTTTTATATATGGTATGGGGCAGTTTCATTCATCAGTTGTCTCTGACTTGCATAGATACTACATGTACTATTATTATTTGTCAAATCATGGCATATGTTTGTGAAAATTTTACCAATAGTTATAATGAGGTGTCATAAAAGAGAATCGTGCGCGGCAAGATTTAATGAAGTGCCAGGAGGAAAACGGCTCTGAATTGAAGAGCGCACATCGGTAATTCTAGTAATTAATTGCACTACATGTAATGTGGATGTTCCAGTAAATCAAAAGTTAGCACATCAATGAACACAACAATATAAAAATAATTCATGCTTGCCGGTATGTCATGGTGTGCAACTCGTTGAATGTGCTTTCAAAAAGAGAATTGCAACTTATCGGGTTAGCAAATCAAGGTGGTGGAACTTGTTAATAATGTATTACGTGTGCATCAAGCTTTCAAAGTTAACATGACAGCTGTTGGCGAGTACATGCTTCCATCACAAGAAATATTCAGTGAGAAATCCTTCAACACTGCTAATCAAATAATTACTGTAGAAAGTGATTTGGATGCCGTTTACCATTCTTTCACCGAATTAATAAAAACGCAGGCGACAGATAGATGAAGTTGTTGGCCCACTAAGGTATGCGTCAAGAAAGTTGGATAGACATGTAAATTTATTGTTAATTACAAAAGTCTGTAGTTGTAAAGATGGCGGTGAACATTTTTGTGATACAACTTGTTCAAAAAGTCATTATGGTTGGATTAAGGATTTATCACGCTTAGTTTCAAGTCAAATTAATTATCCACAACATAAAATATATTTCTGTGATGGTTGTCTCACTAATTTTAGTACACCGTCAGCTTTAACTTTACATCAAAACTACGATTGTAATCACATTTTCCCGCAAACATCCTCAGTGAATTTAAAAATTGATAAATTTGGAAAGAGTGTGCCGGAAAATATTTTAAAATTCGAGGGTATACAAAAGCAAAAACTTGTTGGTCCACTGAGGTATGCATCAAGAAAGTTGGATAGACATGTAAATTTATTGTTAATTACAAAAGACTGTAGTAGTAAAGATGGCGGTGAACATTTTTGTGATACGACTTGTTCAAAAAGTCATTATGGTTGGATTAAGGATTTATCACGCTTAGTTTCAAGTCAAATTAGTTGTCAACAACATAAAATATATTTTTGTGATGGTTGTCTCACTAATTTTAGTACACCGTCAGCTTTAACTTTACATCAAAACTACGATTGTAACCACATTTTCACGCAAACACCCTCTGTGGATTTAAAAATTGTTAAATTTGGAAAGAGTGTACCGCAAAATATTTTAAAATTCGAGGGTACAGAAAAGCAAATGCGCGTTCCATTCGTGGTTCATGCAGATTTCGAATCTGTTTTAAAACCTGTTGAAATGGTACAACCAAACCCACAAAATTCTTACACTGTAAAAAGTTTTAAACATGAACCATATTCTTTTGCTTATTTAATTAAATTCTCTTTTGACGACTCAATTTCGAAATTTGAGCTATTTCGGGGGAATAATGCAGCTTAAGTCTTTGTGGATCATATGGAGTGTGATTTGAGAGCTCTATATAACTCATATTTAAAAGACATTACGCCTATGAAAAAGATTAAAGTACAAGATCATTGTCACATAACTGGTGCAAAAAGATTTGGTGCTGCACATTCCGTTTGTAATTTAAATTATAAATTACCCTCTTTTATCCCCATCATATTTCATAACTTAAGCGGCTATGACAGCCATTTATTTATAAAAGAATTATGTAAATATGGGAATAAAATTGATGTTTTGGCTCAAAGTAAAGAAAAGTATATATCCTTTACCAAAAGCATTTATGTGCACGATTATTTTGATGGTAAATGTGGAAAAGTCAAGAGGAAATATTTAAAATTGCGGTTCACTGACAGTTTTAAATTTCTGTCAACGTCTTTGGAAAATTTAGACAGCGGTTTAAACGATGATGATTTTACTGAAATGCGGAAACATTTTTCAAATATCGAACAATTTAATTTGATGCCCTATAGCTTTATTGACTCTATAGAAAAAATTAAAAATACATATTTTCCAAGTAAAGATCAATTTTATGACAATTTACCGGAAGAACACATTAGCGATGAAATCTATAGGCGAGCAAAAGAAGTATGGTGCTTGTTTGGTTGTAAAACTTTAGGGGACTACTCAGACGTATATTTAACAATCAGATGTGTTGCTACTGTACGATGTTTTTGAGCAATTTCGGATTATTGTTTAAAATCCGATAAATTGGATCCGGCACACTAGTATACCCGTCCAAGTTTACCATTTCACTGTATATTGCATATGACTAAGGTAGAGCTAGAGCTCTTAACTGATGTAGACATGATACATTTTTTTAAGAATGGTATACGCGGCGGCATAAACCGAAAGGAAGCACATGAATCATAATATTTATTTACCAGACTATGACCCATCAAAACGTTCTTCATTTATAACATACCTTCATGCTACAAATCTATGTGGTTATAGTATGTCACAAGCATTACCATATGGCGGTTTTCGATGGTTAACAGAGCGCGAAATACTCAATTTAAATATTATGGCTGTTGGTGATAGCTACGTTTTGGAAGTTATCCGACTGAGTTGCATAATACATATTTTGATCTTCCATTTCTAGTAGAAAATATCATACCTCCTATAGAAAACGCGAAATTGCCGAAATTAATTCCTAATGTACAAAATAAAAGAAAATATACTGTACACTATCGAACTTTTAAACAAGCCATCGCCAACGGCTTAGTGGTAATGCAAACTCATCGAGTATTACAGTTTAACTAATCAAAATGGCTGGAAACGTATATTGATTTTAATACCAATTTAAGTAACAAGGCCACCACAAAATTTGCAAAAGACACTTTCAAATTAAAAAATAACGCGATTTTTGACAAAACTATGGAAAATGTGGAAAATCGAAAGGATATAAAATTAGTAACGCATTGGGAAAACAGTGTAGGCAAAAATGGCGCTACAGCACTAATATCCCGCCACAATTTCAATAGTGGCTCGATATTTACCGAAAATTTTGTTGCTATACATATGAATAAAGTTAAAGTATTATATAATAAACCAATTTATATCGGATTTTCCATATTAGATATATCAAAGACTGTAATAAACGATATTTATTATAATTTTATTAAATCCAAGTTTGAAGACGATGCTTCGTTACTTTACACCGATACTGACTCGCTTATATTAAAAGTGTACACAGAAAACTTTTATCAAACTATATCAGAAAACTCCGACAATTTTGACCCATAAAATTACCCCGAAATAAATAATTTCAACATAATTAAAAGTAATTCTGTCGTTGGTAGAATGAAAGATAAGTTTCCTGGTGACCCGATAATAAGTTTTTATGGCACCGGCGCGAAGGGTTATTATGTAAAGTCCATTAATAATAAATTTAAAAAAGCCAAAGGTATCAAAAAATCTGTTATCGAGAAAGACCTTCTTCAGGAAGACTACCAAATAATTGTTGAACGGGGAGGTTTGATATTAAGAAAGATGAAGACATTTAGAAGTGAATTACATAACATTTATCCCAACATAATAAATAAAGTAGCATTATCACATAGCGATGATAAACGTTATGTAATTCCCAATTCAACCAAAACTCTACCTTGGGGATATGCAGACATAGATTTTTACAAAACAGTCCCGGAAGAAAATTTAGCAAATTTAGTCACTGTGTTGGAATCATTTCTGTCAGGACAGCACATAATCTGGAAAATCCATATTTCATTATTTGTATTGTTTTTAATAGTTCCATTGAACATACAACACATTAATGTATAGGGGTAGTATTATAATTTAAAAAAAAAACATGTATTCATTACTTGATCGTTTTTGGTTCACCCTTTTAATTTATATTTATTTTAAAATTATAAATATAATGAAGTATTGACACATAACATTAAAATTAAACGCACACATCCACGAGTAAATGTTTAAAGTGGAGCAGTTTTTTTGGCAAGATCCTCTGTTCAATTTTCAACATTCTAGAATTAAGTTCATCATGCAGATCGTCTTGTCTAGAAGTTTCAATTAATGTTTTGCGTACATAAGCTTCTAGTTGGTTTTTGCATATATCTTTAATAACAATTGTTGAGTCATGTACAGCTTTCTGCGTATCTTGCACATACTGAGCAAGGTTATTATCAACATAACTTCATGTGACCGCATCGTCTTCTTCAAGAGGTTTCGCTAAGTAGCACAATCTTTTGCTTCCCATGTCGTAATCTCCATTAGGCGTAAGTTTAAATCCTATTCCATAAGGTTAAAATCCTTAAATTTTCTTTTGCGAACGAACTTATCAATAGTGTTTACTTCTGACATTGTTATTTGAGACTGATTTGAAACCATTACATTTCACCCTACGTGTTTTAGGTGATGTTTAATAAATACACATACAGATTCATTTTACTATTGTTTTATTGGTAAAAAATGAAAATATAACAAAAAAGTTAACTTTATTTTTTATTATTAAGGAATGAAAATATAACAAACAAAAAAAAAATAAAGTAATAAAATACATAAGTGCATTTCTTCTGTACAGGTAAGCTTCTTCTATGACCCAATTTCTTCTCTGGATGGCACGTTCATTAATGTCCTTGCCCTGGTAGTGAACTAGTCCACAAAAACCGCATTGTACAAATTTGACCCTGAGAAGGTCAATGTAGTTGAAATAGTGTGTGAGATCATTCCGCCAGCAGATATCTTGTCTTTTACAACGATGACAAGTTAAACAAAAAACTCTTGGTATATGCCTGTATGTTTCGGCTGCTTCACCAGGTTGTTCATCAGTTGGCAATATGATGTTTGAATATGTTGTACTTTTCAAACGCTGTACTGTATTTATGTGTTACTTTTTAAAATAACCTTGACAGGGACAAAAAAATCCTTAAAAATTACAACCTCAAAAATGACCCTGTCAATGTCGGTTACGTTGGTCTTGGCCTTGGTCTTGCGTTCGACAAGTTTAAATATTATACTTGATGCATCAAACAAAAGAATAGTGGTGTAGTGGGGGAAATAGGCATAAAAGCAGATTCGCTGGCTAGAGATCTTCACAGTTCGTCTGAACTGCAACCAGTACACTAGTAAGTGCAAGTCGAAGTAAAGCAAGAAAAAAAAACGAAGATGTCTTCAAGAGCACAAAGTGTCAGTTCACTTTTGGATGGACTTAATGTGAGTTGCAGATCCCAGATGTTGGAAAACATGAGTGGTCTGGAAGTGTTAACTCCAGGGATTTTAGGGGGCTGGTACCGAGAGCAAAAGAGTGCCGAAGACGAAGCCCTCAACGATGGTCAATATGAAGAGTTGGTGCAGCCGGCAGCTTAAAAATTGCAGTGAGGAGAAGGAGCTCAAAATAAAAGTTATAAGTGATGTTGTAGTGCGAAAAGCGTCGTGAACAATCGGGCAATAGAATTATTGATTTTTCCAAAAAATTAAACCATGGAATTTAATTTTTTTATAGCTTAGAAAATAACAGTAATTCTTAACATTTCGTGAAAAATACATTAAAAAAATTAATAGAAACTTGACACTTAAGCGACGAGACGAATCGCCGTTAAACGAATATCTCGCCCCATAAGTGACGACTAATAAACTACGATCAAAATATAATGTGGTCCTGAAAAGGACCGTTTTCGTGGCCTTAAAAGGGCCTGGGGGAAGGTTGGGTGTCTACCGTGGAGCAATACCCAACGATACTAACACCGACCTAGGTGCAGCCCTTGGTCTTCTTCTTGGCTGCATCTGGACCTCGAGCCGGAGGCCGATAGGCCGGTCAGCCCTCTTATAAAAAAAACGCCCCCTACAACTTCACGATAACCCCGTCCGGCGGTCAAGCTTCCTTCCTATTGATTTTTGATTTTTGTGGTCTCTATTTTTTTTTTAATTTTTCAAATTTTTTTTTCATCATTGTATTCTCCTCAAAATTCTAGGTAAAAAAGTGCTTATAGTTTTTCTCTATCTTGAACGGTTCCCGAGTACAGCGCTTTAAAAAATCCAAATTACTAACTTGTCGTAACCCTTTTTTTTCAAATTTCACATTTCCGAATTTTGAAAAATACTACAATATGTAGGAAAAAATTTTCTCTCAAATTTCCCAATACCGTTTTTCTCTAAATCTTCAACTTAAGCGCCCATTCGCCATTTTCCTCCAAAAAAAAAATAATTTTTTTACACCATTGCATTCTAGGTAATTAAATTGCTTTTAGTTTTTCTCTATCTTGAACGGTTCCCGCGCTACGACGCTTTAAAGAAATCCAAATTACTAACTTTATTAACCCCTTTTTTCAAATTTCACCTTTTGGAAATTTGAAAAATACTACAATATATAGAAAAAAATTCTCTTTCTAATTCCCTAATATTGTTTTGCTCCAAATCTTGAAGTTTAGCGCGCATTCACTATTTTTCAATAATTTTTTTACTTTATTACTGTCGAAAAAAATGCTTGCTTATAGTACTCGACTTCCTCTATAATTTTTTCCCATAAATTTTTTTCCTATTCCTGACCATTACTTTTCTACAATTTTTTTAAATCGTTGTGTTTATATTTTCCCTAAAAAAATTTTTAGCTTCGTTATCTAAGTACTTTTTTCCACTAAATAAACACCTATTATCTAAACTCCCGTACTCCCTCCCTAAGGGAATCCACTTTTTTATTGGGTTTCAAATAAATATTAAACAACTACTCGATTTTTTATAAATTTATTAATTGACGATCCATATTTTACCATTATTTTGTGTTACATATAATGGATAATTACATTAAAATATGGATTTGTTGGTCAGTGAACCATTTAATACATTATAATTAAAAAATGAATCGTGAATAACTAACGCATAAACTTTAGTATCTTTGGGGAATTTATTCTTTCTGGTTTGGAACTCCAATTCCATATCCACGGTCGATGAGTTAATAGCTTCTGGTTGATGACCGCAATTAATAATAAAAACGGGGTTTTTCCTATATTCGGCGAACGTCATCATCGGATCGTTTATTTCGCGTCCGTAGTAGCTGCATTGGAAGATTTCATAGTTGCAATAGGCTGCTGCGTACAGTTTCTTAGCGAAATCTAAATTTCATCTTTCGTAGGGATAAACGGTTGAATTCAGATATAGTCTAATGCGTTTCTTTCTTTTTTGTTGCAATTATTACTGTCTTGAAATCCGACGATTATATAGCGCGGTCTTTCTAGAATTGTGCTCGTTTTCAAGGCCCATACGTCTGAAGATGTTTGTTTTAAAGCTGGCAATTCGTACAGATCCTATTTACGATATGCCATTTGAATACTGGCATTCTTTCCACCTTTATTAATGCGAAACAATATTTTAAATTTTTGGTTGTCGTCTGGAATGATGTGATGAATTTTCCATTCGATTTTGTTGATACTAATTTCGGCGTCTACTTCGCCGACTTAGCAGTTGGTAAAAGTGCGAGCTATAATCCCAATACGCTCTTATTTTACGTTGAAAACACCTTTTGTATAATCTTTGGGCGAATCCCATAAGATATTTTAAGGATAATTTCCCAGAGGATATGTTACTTGCCGTGTCTTGGTTTGCTTCATTGAGGCCCCATCCGCATATTATGAGAGATCTTTGTTGCAAACTTCCGAATAAAACCATGGTTTTTAATGTCGTGGTAACTCCAGATTTAGGAACCACGGCGACCTGCTCACCTCCCATCTCGTAGTGAATTTCATCCAACAAAAATGCGAGAGCATTATGTGATAAAAACCATCTTTTTATTGCGTCTATGGGCTTAAATTTTCCTTCGATATATGTAACTTTCGGCGATATCCAGTATAATATCTTGAAAATTAATGGGAATACGGACTTCATCGTAATTGTTGAATGATGGAGATCCGTATGGTTTATACGTAAGCTCTTTTTGACTAATAATGGAATTGTCCAAGATGAGTTCGGAGAAAATCTCTTTTTTATCGCTGGTGGTGGAAATCATTTTCGTACTTTAAGACCGATTGATTTTAAAAATTTATAGTCTTCGACAGATAACTGTTGAGATGTTTGCGTTCTAATGTCTGGACGAAGACTAACCTCTACTTTAACTCTTCTTTTATATTTATTATGTTTCGGCGGTTCCCCAATCTTAGACGACAGCATACACAATTGATGATTGAAGCAAAAACCCATTTTGAAAGTTTCTTCAATTCAAATTTACTGGTTTTGTTACCGGGCTCCACATCGATATCGAACCCGAATAAGGTATGTCTCTCCGGAAATTATATTACAATCTCGTGTTTTTTGTCTCTTTTTAACACTGTATAATTAAATCCTAATATTTTACCGATACTCGCCTCTCACCGGAAATCTATAGTGCACTGGAATTTCAGTTTACATTTCAGCGTATTATTATTAGCGACTAAGGAAAAGATTCCATCATTCTTTTCGCCAGTTGAATTCCTCAAAGCCTCCGACATAGCTTTACCTATTTCATCTATTTCATAGGAATCTGCAATTGTATCGGCTCGGTGGTGTAACCCTCCTTCATGAAGGAAAACTTTTTGTTGCTTTCATCCGCATTAAAAATTGAATTGTATGTGTAAAATCCCAGCAATGCAAGACCATATTTGTTTTCTTTATGTAATTCGAAGGGTAGATAAAAATCGGCGCTTAAGACACTCGAGTGTCCTGTTAGTGTGAACGTATAAGACATGACTAACCATTAAAATATCCTACATCTCGGTTTTATTCTTAGCAGCAACATTTAAAAATATTCATCTTCGCACATTTTCTCGCTACATTAGATAGTGATGTTTTTATGCTATTTTCTGCTTTTATGCGCACTGATTTTGCAATAACAACAAAATATTTTTCTAGACAAGATCGTCATCAGCCGTATCCTGGTTTAAATTGCTGCTAGAATAATGTTTGCACTGATATTTTAATATATCGATATCGTTTTTGAGGTGCTCGGGCAACTTATCCCAAATGAATGGAATTTCATTTGAGGCTAATGTAATCATTACTTCCTTGGGCATGTTTTTTAGTTGTTTCACGGTAATTTTCCTTAATCCGCCGGCTAGATGAAATGTTTCAGTGATCGCAACATTTTAGTATATTTGTTGCGATCCATTTGCGGTGTTAATGGTGGTGATGATGACATTTTTTACCGTGATGATTCGACAAGAAACTTAAGCACAAATGTCCACATCAGACTGTTCCAAAATCCTGTTGACAATTGTATGTATAGCAAATAATTTTTTTTGTTTCGGATCCGGTTTGTAGATATTGCACCTGTTCGATCGGTGGGGGTAAATCGCTGAAGCTGTCATAATATGTTACTTTAGAATTGTTTTTTCTATAAGCTACCCAATGAATCCCTGCACCAGACGTACTATCCAAATGCACTATTGCTGCTTCGTAACGTCGAAGACCTTGTCTAGGTAATGAATCCCTCATATAAACACCTCGAAAGGGTCCTATTCTCTTCTTCTTGGCATATTTTTCAATATCGATGTTGGATAGTGGCCTTCGACATTTACCGCGGCCCCACCTGCTAATGAAACCAAAGCTGATAATCCGGCAAAAATTGATATTAATGGTAATATTCCGCCAGTTTTAGGAATCGATATTATTCTCGGTGTACGAACCTTCGTTTTGCCACCTGCCGCTTTTATCGATCTACGTGCTGCCGACAGAGCTATTTTAGATGCATTCATAAGATTTTTCCCAACACATCTTTTCTTTTGGCTTTTAATAACTCCTTTCGAACTGCTTGTCGAATAGCTATTCCGAAACTGACTTTCCGAACATGTCGACTTTTATTGACACCTTTAGCTTTTGTACGACGTGTGGCTTTACTAGATGTTTTTTTTTTGTTGGTAATGATGATGATGATGGTATACCCATATCAAAACGCTGTTTTGCCTGTTTGTAACTAACCAAGCTGCTGTTTTTTCATTTAAACTGAAATCTTTCGATTTTACTCTATTCCAGGCACTTTCTTCGAGCTCGTAATCCGCTCGATGTCTCGCACTTATGTTGTCTTTGTTATGTAAATAGGCTAAATAGTGTGTTTTGCATGCAGCATCCAAAGGATTAATGCCCGGATCACCTCTTGTTACACGTTTTATTACTTTTGTTCCGGGTCCGCAATATTGATAACCGGAAATGTGTACCTCGAATGGTAATTTATTTATTAACGAATTCACAATATCGTGTTCAGTTTTATGGGAAACGTGAGACCGTCCACTTCGTTTGACGCTCGGCATCTGAATGACAGTTTTTGTAAAAATTTGCCTATAAAATATCAAAATTTCCTACGATGCGCCTCATCGATCTTAAACAAAAACCTCCCATTGATAATCTCGATAAAAAGTCGGACCTGGATTTAAAAAGAAAATAATAAAGAGACTCGGTTCTCTACTTCCTTTTTCTATTCGCGGTCAGTTAATTGGTCCCTTTTATTGTGGAAAAACTAATGTCATGATTTCGCTGCTTACACACCCCCTTGGGCTACGTCTCGAAAATGTATATATTTACTCGAAATCTCTGTATCAACCGAAATATAAGTATTTAAGGAAAATTTTAGCACCCATCAAAGGTTTAGACCACTATGCTTTTAATGATTCCAGTAATATTGTGCAACCGTCCGATGCAAAACCAAACTCTAAACAAGATGTTATAAGATCGTACTTTAGCATGGTACGTGATCAAAATATCGAGTCCTTTTACCTAGCGCCAACATATTCGTGAGTGCCTAAACAGCTTGTGCGAGACAATGCCAATTTTATTATTATGTTTAAACAAGATGAGTTGAATATGAAACACATATTTTCCGATCACATTTCACCGGATCTAACTTTTCCTCAATTTCAAGAAATGTGCTCAAAATGCTGGGATAATAAGTATGGATTCTTAGTAATTGATAAAGACAGTGATGTGAAATCGGGATGATACCGCAAAGGATTTGATAGCTATATATTACTGTAATAATAAGAGAAAGCACTCGACTCGACGCGATCGACTTAAAACGTAAAAGATTAAAGCGGCTAAAGAATTAAATGTGGTAGAATTGGAAAAATTTTATGAACCCATTTCTAACCTGTTAACAACTATATCTGATGTGGTAAAGCAACGTCAACAACAACAACAATTACAAAATCACATAGTCTTAGTACATCAGTGTGCGACTCAAATTTCTGGTTTTCCCCAATCTACACATTCCTTTCAAACCTCTACACTTATACAGCAGAAGGATCGCATTTCAAAAGAGGATATTAGCCAATCGGTCTTAAATACACCCTCGACATCAATTAATACATCTCTCGCATCCGCTGACACAGCAACTTTCGATATTTTAAACCCACACCGGTTTACGTTCAAAACTATCTCTATGCAATACTGTATATGGTGTACGTTTTGGTTCCAAAACAGATCGCACCAAAAATTTTATTGGTAATTTAGAGGTGCGTTTTCCAAATGGAAATATTGCCTTATACAAAAAAGGGAAAAATATTGCAGAATAGGATGGATCACCGGTACTTTATTACTTGTTATTTCTTAAAACACCCCCAAGTTTAGACAAGGAACCACAATTAAGTGATAATGTACTTTCAACGTACAAGGAAATTTTGAAATCCACGAGTGCTGCTACAAAAATTATAAAAAAAAGTGATGGTTTATTGAAGAGTAAATGGAACAAATATTTACGAAGAATTGAACCTCTGATGATGGATACAAAATTAGGTGGTGGTGTTACAAGACAAAATCTCTCCAAAAATCTACAGTTACCAACAAAAATGAAATTATCTTCGAAAACATTTCAATTTGTCTACTGAAACAAAGCTAAAGAGTTGGTAGACCGTTTATGATTATTTAGGAGTTCCAAAGTGGCCGGACATACTGGGCATAAAATTAAAATTATGTCAATCATAGAGAAATTCCGAGAACACTACATGAACACAATATTTGATGTTTATGCCACTGATATCTGCGACTGTTTGAAGTCACTTCTTTTCCCACTAACCTTTATAACGAGATTTCAAGGTCGAATTGTAACAATGGTGGGGGTGACTTAACGGTAGAAACACCAGAAATAATGGGGGGGGGGGAGTCTTCAAGGTCAAATCACTTCAAACATTTAAAATGGTATAAAGATAACTTCAAGGTCAAAATATAATCACACAAATAACTACATTTTATGTACTTCATTGATTGACATTTTTCTGTCGTTCTGCTATCCGTATAACGTAATCGTTTAAACCTAAATTTCTTAATTTATTTAGTAATATTTGTTCGTTTTTTTTATTAAAAAATTTTTACAAACTCTACTCGCTAAAATACACACTTCAACGTGGTCCATATACTTAAAAAATACACCAAAATCTTTAGCCTCCGAATCTTGCATTTCATATGCGTAAAATTCCGAACAGGCTAAAGAAATAAAAAATGCTTCGTACATTTCTCTCACTAAACTTTCTATATTAACTACTACTACGTTAAACTTAAGTCCTACACTTAAATTTCATTTAACACAACTGGATTTGCAATGAAACTAATCAGTTTTTTCAGTCACTAAACCTCAACTTTTTTATTTCACAAACAAAGTCTAGTAAATTTAATGTTTTACTGCAATATTTGTGATATGCATTGGCAGCCTTTTCATATTCATAAGCCAAATCGCAATAGCGCGACGCCCATTCAGGTCGACTTTTCATTGCATCATTGAAGTAATTATTTGCCGTTTCAATAAACTCATCACCCAATTTTTTTACTGTCTCTTGCAAATCACTATTCCTATTATTCACTTCTTTTTACACTCACGACATTTTTTTATTAATGGTGGTGGCCCATCTATATAATGACGATATATTTGTTCATAGTGAATGTAACAGGGTAAGTTTAACTGTAGTTCCTTATCACACCGATATGGCGCTGGCAGCTTATCCCAAATTTGCTGTAAACTCAGTGTATCAACGTAAGTTTTTAAATATTTGAGAAGACTAAATGCTAGATCCTTTTCTTCAAATTACTTTGCCGACTTGCGCTATAATCTTTTCTTTAGATAGTTTCGTATCTGACATTTCACACTGAATAAATGTAAATAGACTCACACAATTTTATAGAAGAATTTGCAAGGTCAAAACCATTTCAAGATCATCCCACACTAATACAATGCACAAATAACTACTTCAAGGTGACACACCCAAGATGACTCCCAGCAAAGTCAAGGGGGCTTTGAACAAGATCAAGGCGAAGGTCACACACACAACCTTGAACATGGCCAATGGGCGGTCCAAAGTCAAGGACAACGTCGAGGTCAAGGTGAAGGGATGAGCGATTCGGGTAATGCTCACTACTTGGCGACATCCCATTTTATCTCTTTGAGGAAGAGTCTGTACGTCAGGAATTTGAACGGAAAAAAATATGTTTTTAAATGCTCCCATAAGTAATAATTCAAAGAATTAAGGTCAGGGGAACGAGTAGGTCATGTTCTTAGTCTTTCACGACCTATCCATTTATTCCGGAACGTTTCATTAAAGTGTTCCCTCACCTCTCGTTTAAAATAAGCGGGGAGTGCAGTCATGCATAAACTATATTCGCTGGCGTATTTCAAGTGGAACTTCTTCTAATAAAGATTGTAATCCTTTTTGAAAGAAATCCATATATGTTAAGCCGTCTAATCAACTCGGTAGTACTACGGGACCAATAAACAAATCGCCAATTATTCCTGCACAAAAGTTTATAGAAAATCGTGGCTGGTTCCAAGATTGTATTATTCCATGCGAATTTTCATCGACTCATAGATTATTATTATGGAAATTAATTATACCATTCCATGTAAATCCAGCTTCGCCAGTAAATAAGATGAAAGAGTGAAGCAAAAAGTGCTGGTTGACCTAATTTAAAAACCAGTTATAGAATCTGAGACGTGGAGTATAATTCTCGGCAGAAAGGGCCAGCACCCTTTGCAGGTTGTATGAGTATAACAAATTATCGTAGAGTATTCGTTGGACAGTCATATAGCTTACTCTCTCCATTTTTCCAATTTTTCTTGTACTAGAATCAGGATTTGCCTCGATCGTCTGAAGTATTCGTTCCTCGAGGACCGTGCAGTCCTTATATTTTGAGATCCTCCGCTGGAGATACAAGGCTTTAAGGAGCCAGTTTCATGTAAACTAGCATGAATTCTTGAAAAAATCTTCTTATTTGGAATGCGCCGAACTGGAAAACTTTCAGCATACAGACGCTCAGCTAACACTCTATTCCCGTTTGTAAGGCCATAAATAAAATGTATATCTCCTAATTCTTCAAATGAATAGTCCATTTTTATCAATTAACCAATTTAAAAACACGTAATGAAAGTTTATCTTAATTGACAATAACTTTTTATCTGAAGACATAAATAAACGTTATGGTCATAGCATACTGGATAATGTTTGTGTTTTCTACATTTTTCTCTCTTTGCAATGGGAAAAATGGTATTTACAAAAGGGTTGGTTACGGGAAAATGACGAGAGATACAAAAAAGACGCAAGAGGAAAATTTTGTTTAAAACGAAAAATCAAATTTGGGGAAATCACCAAAAAAAATTGTTACCAGTAGCGTACCACATTTTTTTTTCAACCCTATGTTAATATCCGTACGCACGCCACTCAGTAAACTACGAAGTCAATTTTTCTATTGTTGCTAGGGTAGTATCAAATTAAGCTCTGGCTAAAATTTGGTTCTACTATCTATCGTTTTTTTTTTTTCTTTCAACACTTTGTAACAGAACTTAGAAATGAATATTCATAGCGCAAAAGTACATATGAAAAAAAAATTATTTTTTCTTAAGGAGTCCACTGTTCAATTTATTCCCAACCTTTATATTACATCCATTAAATATGTATACACACATATATATATATATATATATATATATATATATATATATATATATATATATATATATAGTGTGACCAGTAAAGTGCGCATCATATGGAATTTTTTTTTATTAATAGCTTTATTCGAAATTTGATTTTGGCAACAATTTCTGCTTCGATCTAGATGAAAATTAACCAAAAAAATAGTAGTCACGTAGTTAGCATTATCTGTCAAATTTTCATTTTTTTCAAAAAAAAAAATCAAAAGTGGAATTATATCTCAAAACATTGAAAAAATTTATTAGAAAAAGTTTTTCTAAATGTAATTTTTAGCTCATGTGTAAAATTTTAGCTGTATAAGATAATTTACATTTTTTTGCCCATTTTTTGTATATTACACAACTGTTGCAAAATAACACTCAACGCAACCTACATAACACTTCTTAGTTTCGACAGTGCTTCATTCCATACATATTTCCTTTAAAGTAGCGCAATATTAAATGTGTGTTTTTCTACAAAATCCAATTAGGGCTATTATGCAAAGTTCATTTGTTTTTGACCCTGTATAACATGACCTCATAAAAGAACTATTTTTGAAAACGTAATTTGTGTCTAAAAGTAATACACATTAATATTAACGAAATAATTTAATTGAAAAGACTCAAATTTTCTAATAAAGGAATCATAACATAAAAATTAAACGCATTTAAAATTCCACCTTGTTAATTGATAACAAACTATTCTCGGCAATTAAATATTAAACTAAAAACAATTCAAAAATTTAAAATGACATTTATGTTTGCCTTCCATTGCATTCAATACAAATAATTGTTTTTCTTGACACATCTTTAATGGAGTTTCTGATACTAAGTGGCCTTATTTCTAAAATACAGTTTCGAATCACCGTTTCCAAATGATCAACTTGTTTTTGATGTATCATCGTAAGATACAATACTAATTAATTTTTTGGAAAATGTTCTTAAATAATAAAAGGATATTTTAACTTTTTTAATAACACAGCTTCATAACAAATTTTAATAATGGAGTTTTAAATTAAATTATTGAAACTAGATAAACTTTACGTGAAGTTAATTTTCCACCTAATGCAGACTTTACTGATGATACTGTGTATTTGTTTGTCTTAATTATAATGAGTATTACTTTTAGACACAAACTACGTTTTCAAAAATAGTTATTTTATGAAGTTACCTTATACAGGATCAAAAACAAATAAAACATGTGATCAAATATTAATAGCCCTATTGGGATTGTGTAGAAATACACACATTTAATATGGCGCTACTTTAAACAAAATATGTTTGGGATGAAGCATTGTCAAAACTAAGACGTTTTATATAGGTTACGTTGAGTTTTATTTTGCAACAGTGGTGCAATTTACAAAAAATCTAAATTTTCTTATCCGGCTGAAATTTTGCATATGGGCAAAAATTGCATTTAGAAAAACTTTTTGTAATAATTTTTTCGATATTTTGAGATATAATCCCACTTTTGAATTTTTTTTTGAAAAAAAAAATTAAATTTGACAGATATTGCTAATCACGTGGTTAATTTTTATCTCGATCGAACCAGAAATTGATGTCAAAGTCAAATTTCGAATAAAGCTATTAATAAAAATCCCATAAGATGCAGACTTTACCCTGTATATATATATATATATATATATATATATATATATATATATATATAATTAACATTTATAAAAAATAAACAATTGCCATGGAACCCGAGTCCGACACGCGCTAGGTCAATTTTTTCAGAAAATCGGGACAGACATCAATAATAAAGTAAATAATAAATTATCAAATTTGATATGTACTTATAGAGAGTGTTTATTTAGTATGAAATCCCACGATACCTCGAAATTTGTTATAAAGAAACACTTAATAAGTATATAGAATTTTCAATTAAGGTGGAAAATATAAAATTATTTTATTTTGAAACGGAAATTGCTATTAGTTTTTTCGACATTTGAATTTTAAGAACAATTCTAGACATATTTTACATGACATTACTACCTACATGAAATAAGTGTCACCTAATAGATGATATTAGACATATGACATACATTCAAACAGACTTACAGAAAAACGACTTACATGCTCCTATTATATTTTTTCATACCATGTTTTAGTTCAAAGTCGTTTAGATCCGATTAAATAGGAAAATATTTGAGTGGAAAACGTAAAACTGAGCAAGTAACCTACCTACCAGATGTTATAATATACCCCCATTATAGATGAATATTTACATATTTCAACCAAAATTACAAATAATAGCAGTACAAAATAAAATCAGTAATATATACGTAAATATAAGGTTAACATAAACAAACAGAACATGTTAATATACTACATTTATTAATTTAATTTTACTTCAACCAACTAATTTTTTAGCGCCCGAGATATTCATTAGCAATTCTTCACAATTGTTTTGAATGAGTCTAGCTTATGAAATAAGAAAAGCCAGAAACGATTAAATCTGTAAAATTTTAGGAAATATTAATCTTTTAGGGTGGCATTTAGAAAGCTCAGGCACGTCTTCAAATATGATATCCTCATATAACTAAAACGGTGGATGTTTGACTAAAGTGCCAGAGGATTCTCCCATTCACAGTTCCAACCCTAATGCAACAATTTGTCATTAGACAAATTTCACTGAAATGGAAAATTAGGGCCTCTTCGGAAAATAAAAATTTCGCTGATTAAATTAAATTTCCGTTCTATGTAAGTAATAAACATGGAACTGTGATATTTTAGAGCTTACTACTTTTCACGGTCAAAATTTTACAATTTTTTACAGAAATATTCTGATTAAGATACACATAAATGTACATACCTGCACAGAATGTATTGGTGGATGTGATTTCCATAAAAATATGTCCAATCGATGGTCCGCTGTCCGTTAAACACGTTAATTGATCAACAATCGGTAAACGGAACTGTTTGAGTTCTGCAGGGCCCTCTTTTTCAGATGTTCCCCAACTAAAAAAATAAAATCATTTGATGCGCGAAATATTAATATCGGAGGCTTGTTTGACACACAAATTAGTTTAAATAGTGTACTTTTTGTATTTTGTACACCCGAATGTGTTTCAACTAAGTACAGAATACGGAACAACTTAAAATAATTTTTATTGTAATCGTTTCTTTCATAGACGAAAATACCTGTAACGGAAAGTTTTTAAAGATGGTTTTTGCAGTATGTGATAAGATATTTTTCAGATTAAAGTGAAACAAAAAAATATAACGCTTGTTTTCCAAGGTAAAATAAACACAAAATAATGTCTAGTTGATGTATTTTTATGAGGTTAAATTGATTAGAGACAAATGCATCTTAAAGTGAGATATTTAAGAAATAAATTATCAATTAATTTCAAATTTTCAAAAGATTCGAAATTTTATTTTTCTTTAAAGATATTGCTAGTTTCCAAAGGGAATATATAAAAAATATAACAATATTTGTAAACAATTGTAAATAATATAGTAAAGGCACCAAATTCTATTTTTAATAACTAGAAATAAAATACATTTAAAAAACAAATTGGCATATATTTTTAAATCAAACTTAATTTTAACTTTCTTACAAAACATTAACGTCGAAAATTGTCTATAGAAAAAGGTAACCTCATACTTCCTAATATTTCTATCGCCATAAAAGCCCCCTAAAGTGTAATACGCAGATTTCTAAATTTAAGACAGGAAGTGATATTTGTAGTGTAAATTTTAACATATGAATATTACTCATGTGGTCTTGAATTGTGAGTATACTGTAGTTAGGTGGTTGTTCTAATTTGTTAGTTTAGTTGTCTGAGAGCTTTACGATCCGTCCTAAATGAGCGACGGGAAAGGTTTGGCGCGGCGTTGCAAAAAATTTCCTTTCGACATGTGCTATTTCCATTTTCAAAATATGCAAAATTACATTGCAAAACGGAGAAACGCTCAAAAAATAGTTGAAATAAATTACTTTTTTATAGTGAATGATAAAAAGGTTTAAACTCAGCCAATATTATGGACACTTGAATTTTTACTTTTCAATAACTTTTTATCCGGTTTCGATCGATAAAATAGTTTTTGCCCAATAATTTGTAAATCTAGCTCGGCGCGCGAATAGAAAGTTGCAAACAGTCGTAAATGTGTTTAATAATGATTTTTCAATGATAATGATTTTTTACGTATTTTAGAAGTCACTAGCTTTCAAATCTTTTTTAATTTTTTAAGATTAAATAATTACAATAGTCTAGGGAATTTAAAAAAACAAACTTTTTTTGCTTATATGAAAATTACATATCTTGGCTATTTTTCATCCAAATTTTAAATTCAAGATGTTTCTTCTGAAAAATAATTGTTCCGATCCAATCAATAGCTTCGTATATATAACACCTCAACATGAAAACTTGTTTGCTGCTAAACGACAAAACATGTAGGGATCGCTTTTTAACCATTTGATTAGTTTTTTCAAGTATTTTATTGCATAAAGCTTTGATTTGACGTATGCATCGGCTACATTGTGAAAAACGCGTTAGACAGTTAGTATTCGGTGGTGGGGGTAACAGGTGGCGAGCGGCGCACACTGGGGAACCGTAACAATTGTGAGCTCAAAAAAAGATGACTATTTTGATCCACTTGATATAATTTTTTTTTAAATGAATAATGATAAATATAGAATAGGACTGTCTAGCCGGATAAACGTTAGTAGTAAGCATTACCCTGACCTTGACATTGACCGCGCCCTTGACTTTGACTCCGCCCACTGGCCATGACATTCGGCCGTGCGTTGATATGACATTGACCTTGAAAACGCTGTGTTCAAGGGTGTGCGCGGCATCGACCTTGACCTTGTTCAGGGCCCCTTTGGCTTTGCTGGAGGTCATTTTGGGTGTGTGACCTTGAAGTTACGTGACGTAGTTTACAGTAACCCTGAATGATTTTATATATGGTATGGGGCAGTTTCATTCATCAGTTGTCTCTGACTTGCAGAGGTAGTACATGTACTATTATTGTCAAATCATGGCTTATGTTTGGAAAATTGTGGTTTTACGTTTACCAATAGTTATAATATGAGGCGTCATGAAAGAGAATCGTGTGCGGCGAGATTTAATGAAGTGCCAGGAGGAAAATAGCTCCGAATTGAAGAGTACATCGGTGATTCCAGTAATTAATTGCACTAGACGTAATGTGGATGTTCCAATAAATTAAAGGTTAGCACATTAACGAACACAACAACATAAAAATAATTCATGTTGGCCAGTATGTCATGGTGTGCAACTCGTTAAATGTACTTTCAAAAATAGAATTGCAATTTATCAGGTTAGCAGTGATATAGAGCATTCCGATTATGTAACGTTTTTTGCAGACATTAGGTCGAAGGTGGTGGAACTTGTTAATAATGCATTACGTGTGTATCAAGCTTTAAAAGTTAACGTGACAGCTGTTGGCGAGTACATGCTTCCATCACAAGAAATATTCAGTGAGAAATCCTTCAACACTGCTAATCAAATAACTACTGCACAAAGTGATTTGGATGGCATTTACTATTTTTTCACCGAATTAATAAAAACGCAGGCGACAGAGTTTCAGGAGAAAGATTCAGGTGTGTAAAATTGAAAACCCAATATATTAAACTGATTTTTATAGTTTTTTTTTTGTTATAGGATGGGCTCTTGTACGAAGTTTATACTTGGAAGTTAGCATCAACAAGTATACGCACTGGGCTGTAACATCAGCATTGGTTCCGCCAGCAGCAGCACCTTCGCAGCTGTCATCCTATCCCCATTTACGCTAAATTTAACAGGTATGGATTTTCCAGTAAAATTACGTGACATTAAAAAATTTGAGGAAATGAATAGCATATCGATTAACGTATACGGGCTCGAATCTAAAAACGAAAATGATAAAGTAATAGATGAATTTGTTGGTCCACTGAAGTATGCGTCAAGAAAGTTGGATAGACATGTAAATTTATTGTCAATTACAAAAGACTGTAGTAGTAAAGATGGCGGTGAACATTTTTGTGATACAACTTGTTCAAAAAGTAATTTTTGTTAGATTAAGGATTTATCACGCTTAGTTTCAAGTCAGATTAGTTGTCAACAACATAAAATATATCTTTGTGATGGTTGTCTCACTAATTTTAGTAACTGTCAGCTTTAACTTTACTTCAAAACTACGATTGCAACCACATTTTCACGCAAAGACTCTCAGTGGATTTAAAAATTGATAAATTTGGAAAGAGTGTGCCGGAAAATATTTTAAAATTCGAGGGTATAGAAGAGCAAATGCGCGTTCCATTCGTGATTCATGCAGATTTCGAATCTGTTTTAAAACCTGTTGAAACGGTACAACCAAACCCATAAAATTGTTACACTGTAAAAAGTTTTAAACATGAACCATATTCTTTTGCTTATTTAATTAAATGTTCTTTTGACGACTCAATTTTGAAATTTGAGATATTTCGAGGGAATAATGCAGCTCAAGTCTTTGTGGATCATATCGGGTGTGATTTAAGGGCTCTATATAATACATATTTAAAAGACATTGCACTTATGAAACCGTTAACGCCTGAAAAAAAAAAGGGAGTTTAATGATGCTAAAATATGTGGTATATGTGAAGGCTCTTTCGAAGACGGAGAGATTAAAGTACGAGATCATTATCACATAACTGGTCCAAAAAGATTTGGTGCTGCACATTCCGTTTGTAATTTAAATTATAAATTAGCCTCTTTTATCCCTATCATATTTCATAACTTAAGCGGCTACGAGAGCCATTTATTTATAAAGGAGTTTTGTAAATATGGGGATAAAATTGATGTTTTGACTCAAATTAAAGAAAAGTATATATCCTTTACCAAAAGCATTTATATGCACAATTATTTTGATACTAAATGTGGAAAAGTCAAGAGGATATATTTAAAATTGCGGTTCATTGACAGTTTTAAATTTATGTCAACGTCTTTGGAAAATTTAGGCAGCGGTTTAAACGATGATGATTTTATTGAAATGCGGAAACATTTTTCAAATATCGAACAATTTAATTTGATGCGTCAAAAGGGTGTTTTTCCCTATAGCTTTATTGACTCTATAAAAAAAATGAAAAATATATGTATTTCAAATAATGATCAATTTTATGATAATTTACAGGAAGAACATATTAGCGATGAAAGCTATAGGCGAGCAAAAGAGGTATGGCGCTTTTTTTGTTGTAAAACTTTGGGGAACTATTCAGATGATTATTTAAAATTAGATGTGTTGCTATTGTGCGATGTTTTTGAGCAATTTCGGAATAATTGTTTAAAATTCGATAAATTGGATCCGGCACACTACTATACCCTTCCAATTTTATCATTTGACTGTATGTTGCGTATGACTAAGGTAGAGCTAGAGCTCTTAACTGATATAGACATGATACATTTTTTAAGAAAGGTATACGCGGCGGCATAAAACAGTGTAGAGAAAGGAAGCACATCATTAATAATATTTATTTACCAGACTATGACCCAACGAAACCGTCTTCATTTATAACATACCTTGATGCTACAAATCTATATGGTCATAGTATGTCACAAGCTTTACTATATGGTGGTTTTCGATGGTTAACAAAGCGCGAAATACTCAATTTAAATATTATGGCCGTTGGTGATGATAGTTTACATGGCTACGTTTTGGAAGTGGATGTGCATTATCCGACTGAGTTGCATGATGCAAATTCTGATCTTCCATTTCTAGTAGAAAATATCATACCGCCAACAGAAAATGCGAAATTTCTGAAATTAATTCCTAATGTACAAGATAAAAGACAATACATTGTATGCTATAGTGCTTTAAAACAAACCATCGCCAACGGCTTAGTGGTAATGCAAACTCATCGAGTATTACAGTTTAACCAATCAAAATGGCTAAAAACGTATATTGATTGAAATACCAATTTACGTAACAAGGCCACCACAAAATTTGCGAAAGACACTTTTAAATTAAAAAAATAACGCGATAATTGGCAAAACTATGGAAAATGTGGAAAATTGAAAGGATATAAAATTAGTAACACATTGGGAAAACAGTGTAGGCAAAAGTGAAGCTAGAGCACTAATATCCCGCTCCAATTTCAATAGAAGCTTGATATTTACCGAAAATGTTGTTGCTATACATATGAATAAAGTTAAAGTTTTATACAATAAACAAATCTATATCGGATTTTCCATATTAGGTATATCAAAGGCTGTAATATATGATTTTTATTATAATTTTATTAAATCCAAGTTTGGCGATGATGCTTCGTTACTTTACACTGATACTGACTCGCTTATATTAAAAGTGTACACAGAAAACTTTTATCAAACTATATCAAAAAACTCCGACAATTTTGACCCATAAAATTACCCCGAAATAAATAATTTCAACATAATTAAAAGTAATTCTGTAGTGAGTAGAATGAAAGATGAGTTTCCTGGTGATCTGATAATAAGTTTTTATGGTACCGGCACAAAGGCTTATTATGTAAAGTCCATTAATGAAAAATTTTAAAAAGCCAAAGGTATCAAAAAATCTGTTATCGAGAAAGACCTTCATCAAGAAGACTACCAAAGAATTGTTGAACGGGGTGGTTTGATATTAAGCAAGATGAAGACATTTAGCAGTGAATTACATAACATTTATACCAACATAATAAATAAAGCAACATTATCACATAACGATGATAAATGTTATGTAATTCCCAATTCAACCAAAACTCTACCTTGGGGATATGCAGACAGATTTTTACAAAACAGACCCGGAAGAAAATTTAGCAAATTTAGTCACTGTGTTGGAATCATTTCTAAGTCAGGACAGCACGTAATCTGGACAATCCATATTTCATTATTTGTATTGTTTTCATTAGTTCCATTGCACATACAACATTAATGTATAGCGGTAGTATTGTATTTTTTTTTAAATAAAAAACATGTATTCATTAATTGATTGCTTTTTATTCAACCTTTATTTTAAAATTATAAATATAATGAGGTAGTGACGCATAACAAACGGCAAAGTTATTGTTGAAACATTTGTTTAACAGTAAACGCACAGACCCACGAGTAAACGTTTAAAGAGGAGCAGTTTTGTTGGCAAGATCTTCCATACTCTTTTCAATTTTCAATATTCTAGAATTAAGTTCATCACGCAGTTCATCTTGTCTAAGCTCATATACTACAATAACAGAGTCATCAATCCTCTAAGTTCTTGAGAAGTTTCAATTAATTTCTTGAGTAGATAACCTTCAAGTTGGTTTTTTGAATATATCTTTAATAACAATTGTTAAATCATGTACAGCTTTTTGAGTATCTTGCACATACTGAGTAAAGGTGGTGTAGTGGGGGAAATGGGTATAAAAGCAGACTTGCTGGCTCGAGGTCTTTACAGTTCGTCAGAACAGCTAACAGTACAGTTCAGTATTAAATGACAGTTCAAGTGAAAGTTAAGTGAAAAATAACGAAGATATCTTCCGAATGGCAAAATGTAGCATCACTTTTAGATACTCTATATGTCGGCAGCGCATCCCTGGAAGAGATGTTACAAAATGTGAGTGGCCTCGAAGTGTAAGTCAAAGTGTGTTCGATGCATGGCACAGGGAGCAGGAGGAAGCAGAAGCAGACCATGCTCTCAACGATAGGCAGGATGAAAAATTAGTAGAGTTGACGGCGGAATTCTTTAAATGTGGAACAGAGGAGAAGGAGCCGAAGATTAAAATTATTAGCGATGTCGTCGTAACAAAGGCAATGGAACAGCGAAGTTAAAAAGGCTTCTTACCCTACCGCGAATAAAAGCCACAGATAAGACGGAGTTTTATTCGATAGTTAAGGGGGAGGCGCCGACAAAAAAGAAGTTTTCATTCAAGAAACCAAAGACGCGCGATTTTTTGCAGATGCCACCACCACTACCGACAGAGTCTTTGTCCGTTGAAGTGGAAATAGTTGAAGGCACCAATAGACCGACACCACCATGACCACCACCAACACCGGCCAGCAGTGCGAAAGCAGAAGAGGGGGTTAAGGGGTTACCTGTGACCTCAACCGACACCACTGTCTCCGGTATTGAGATGCCGCAAACCAAATAAGAAGCGGTTTAAGCGGTGTTATGAAGGTGATGAAGTATCCAATACTTCATCTCATTCAGCAGAACAAAACTGCTTCTCTTATATAGTCTCAAGGGGCTGCCTAATTGGAAAAAAATAAAATTAAAAAATACAATACAAACACCGAAAATCAGACTTACCCAAGTGTAACCGAAAACAACGATTTTTATCCATCAACTGAAGTTATATTGAACGAGGTCGTTGACACCCTGCAAGCGCTTCAGAAAACAACATAAAAAATATCTCAACATGAAGCTTGCGTTATGAACACATATCTTTACAGTGCATAAACACGTAACAACCTTGGCCTTTAGAATTGGTCAAACTGAAAAGTCTAATACAGAACTCAAAAATAAAACCAGTAAATTAAGTGCTATGACTTTTTGTTCCCCTGCTGTTGATAATAACATCAAAACTACTTTTGTTACCGCCTCCACACAGTAATAAATCTGCTTTTAGTGATATTGTAGTCAGGTGGAAAATATACGCCAGCCAGAAACACTCCAGAATCTAAACCAGATATTCCCGAGTGGAGAACGCCGCCTCAAAAAAACCAAACATGAGAGTCTTGTCAAAATAAAGGATTAAACTGATTCGAGAAAGATATTGCACGAAATAAAAAAATCTTAAAGGATACCAAAATAGAAGGGAATTTTAAAAGAGTCAAAGAGCTTCAAAATGGAGGTGTTATTATTGAATGCCAAAACGCCTCTCAACAAGAAAAAGTCAAAAACAGTTTGGCAAATAAAGAGATTGACATTAAAAATATCTCAAACTCGGACCTTATGATAATGGTAACTGGTATTCTCAAGGGATATTCACCAGAAGAATTCATTAAGAAGTTTATTGCTCAAAATCTTGATATAACTGATACATTCGGTAAGAATGCTTCAGATCTGTTTAAATTTATCACGAAAAGAGATTGTAGAAACAGAGGAAAAGAAAACTGAATTTTACAAACATCACCTCATTTATTCAAATGATTAATTAGAAACAATAATCTTACTTTCGATTTATGTCCTGTGTATATACAGGAGTACACTAATGTGGTTTTGTGCTTTTAAGTGTTCCCTATTTGGACACGTTTCCAAGTATTGTACTGGAAAGGAGTGCTGTTACAAGTGCGGAGACTCTCATAGTGCTACAGAGTGTACGATTACTGCTTACAATTGTCCCAGCTGCAGTAGATCAAAATTAACTGATACAAATCACACGGCTCGCGATCCAAATTGCCCCATGTTTGTTCAGAAAATTCGGCGACAGCAACAGCTTACCAACTATAGCAGTGAACATTTTTTAGTACAGAAGTGAATAAGAACTTACCAACTATAGCAGTGAACATTTTTTAGTATAGAAGTGAATAAGAACTATGTGTTACCACCAAATAGCGAGGAGGAATCCGCTTTTATAATTGCTTATCAGAATGTAAATGGTTTAAATATTAAGGTAGCAGAATTTTATAACAACGTATGTATGACTGAAAGTGAGTATGACGTAATTGCACTGATTGAAACATGGATATCAAATAGTGTATATAACAATGAATTATTTCCTGAACATTTTTCAGTCTTCAGATGTCGAAATAGAAATAAAAATATGCGTGGTGGGGGTGTACTCTTAGTCGTAAAGAGTATATATAGGTCTTCTTTAATTAATTTAGATTTTAGAAATGCACAAATAGATTTGTTAGGTGTCAAAATACAATATAGCAAAGCTAGTATAATACATATATTAAATGTGTATATTTCTCCTAGCTGTACTTTTGTAGAAAGAGAAGAACTTTATTTTTATATAGAAAGTTTAGAATTTTGTACCAAAATAAATTTATAATTTTAGGAGATTTTAATATCACGAATTTAAGTGAGTATTATACAAGTAATTTCAAGAACCAGCATTTTGAAACATTATTAAATTTTCAAGAATTTTTTGAGTGTACTCAAAGTAATAGAGTTATAAATGATAACAGCCATGTATTGGACTTGGTTTTGACTAAATTTAACTGTGGTGTCTTTGAGAATGCTTCTGGCTTTGTTAGCAGTGATATTCATCATCCACCATTAACTTTGGAAATTTTCGTAAAACATCCAAAACAAAAATATTTATCAAATAATAGCTGTGAAAAAAATTTTAATTTTAAAAAAGCTGATTTTCATACTATCAGCTATTTCAAAACACTAGTTGGAATGAACTTGAATCTTTTAATAAAGTTGATTTGGCAGTTGAATGTTTTTATGAGATTGTTAACTCAATATTTGAAATTTGTGTACCAAAAGTAAGCCCATGTACAAATCGAAAATATCCAGTTTAGTTTAATAAGTCAATAATAAAAGATATAAAAACAAAAGATAAATTAAGACTTAAAATTCGAAAGATTAATAATTTAAATACATAGAGGCAATTTATATAGCTTAGGGCCAAAATAAAAAGAAACGTTAAAAATGCATATAAGCAACATTTAAACATAATTCAACATGATATAAATAAGGATTCAGGGTCATTCTGGCAACCTATAAAAAATAACAGAAGTTCACCAAACATTCCTGTTAAAGTGTTTTTAAAATGATGAGTATACTGATGGCGAGGGTATAGCAAATTCATTTGCATCTTATTTTAGATCTGTATATGTTGAGGGTAACTTGCGCCATGTTAAGCATACTCAGCTTTATGAAACTAATGAGATTCTTTCTTTCCATCATATTGATTACAGTGATGTGTGCGAGGCAGTCAAAAACCTTAAAATCAATAAAACTGTGGGACCTGATAATATGCGATCTTATATAATAAAGGGTATGATTTTTTCCTGAACCACTGAGACTATTATTTAACATGTCTTTGAATACTAAAACTTTTCCAAAAAAAATGGAAAGAAGTCAAGATTTGTCCAGTGTTTAAAAAAGGTGATTCAGCGAATATCCAGAATTATAGACCAATAGCTATTTTATCATGTCCAGCAAAGATTTTTGAGTCGATTATATACAAGCACATATATGCGTATGTTCGTAACAAAATAACTGATAGACAACACGAATTTCTTAAAAATAAATCAACTTCTACAAATATGTAATATTACTCAATATATAGCGGATAATCTGGATAAGAAATTCCAAATAGATGTTGTATATACAGATTTTACAGAGGTTTTTGACAAGATCCCACACAGTATTCTTTTGGATAAGTTGGATGTAGAATTTGGCTTTGACAGTAATTTACTTCAGTTTTTTCAATCTTATTTAAAGCATAAACAGCAAAAAATTTTTGTTAGAGGATATAGGTCAAATTATTTTATTGCAACATCAAGTGTCCCGCAAGGATCCAATTTGGGACCACTAATGTATCTTTTATTTATCAATGATTTAACTAGAGAGATTAATAATTCAAAATCTTTATTGTTTGCTGATGACTTAAAATTATACAAAAAAATTGAAAATATACAAGACTGTGAAAACCTTGAGGATGATTTGAACAGGATTTATCGTTGGTCACTTAAATATGGTCTACACTTTAATATTAGCAAATGCGATGTAATCAGCTTCACAAGAAAAAAAAAAGTAAAATTGATTATGATTATAGAATTAATGGAGAAGTTCTGTCTCGAGTTGGTGAGATGCGGGATCTTGGTGTTGTTTTTGATTCACAACTTGATTTTAAAACGCATATCAGTTAAATTGTTAACAAAACATATAAAATGTATGGATTTATAGTAAGAAACTGCAAGAACTTTAATAATTTAAAATGTATTTCAACGCTTTATGTTTCCTATGTTAGAACCACCCTAGAATATTGTTCTATTATATGGAACCCCTATTGCTTTAATCATAAACATGCCATAGAAAAAGTTCAAAATATACTATTAAGATACATGTATTACAAGCAAACTGGCACATATCAGCTACACATTCCAAAATTCGATATTATGAAAACATACAACTTAAAGACATTAGAAAGTCGCCGAACCATGGCATGTTTATTATTCTTGCATAAAATTATTAATAGTAATATTGACGACCCTGATTTGCTGGCTTTGATAAATTTTTATGTACCGGCTTACCCAACAAGACGTCCTGTAGTTTTGTATGTGGATGAAGCACGTACTAACTATTATTTAAATTCTCCTATTATAAATATGTGTAAATTGTATAACGAAATAAGGCAACAATGCGATATATTTAGTATAGGTCTCAATAGTTTTAAAAATCTGCTCAAAGAAATATTGTAATTTGTCTTTATTTTTCCTGTAATTTGTTTTTGTTATGTACTTGTATTAAGTGATTTTGTAAAACCTTCCTACTCTGTAATCGGACATATGTCTGTAGAGTTTGTAAATAAATAAATATGTTCTGGGGCACCTCAACCACAGTGGGAGGAAGACTTTTCGACATCACATAAGGTGAAATTATGGGACATATATAGACTAAAGAAAGACATTGTTAAAAAACGAAGTGTTTGTGATGAGTAAATTTTAGAGTTGGAACTAAAAAAAAAATGGGAAACGCTAGAGATAAAAGAACATTAGAGGGCTTTAATAAATTTTGTAGCAGTGGTTAAGTAGTTGTAGGTATTAGTTTTAATTTATAGTATTAAGTTTTTAAATATATTTTGTAGTTTAATAGAAAATGTCCTTAAACAAATAGATTTTTATATTTTAAGAAATATATTCCTACAAATAGAATAAAAATTACTTGCAAATATATTTTTGGTGTTTTATTTCATATAGTGCTTTTCCCATATAATATTAGGTATTAAAAAAAATTTCAATAATCCAGTAAAACTACGTAATAGCAATAGTTGTAAATATTTTTTTAATTATATTTACAACTATGCTAAAACATGTTTCGGTTTAAGAAGTTCAGATTCTGTCGCCAAAACTTCTAATATTTTGTGTCTAAATATTGTATATTTTTATAAAAGAAAAACATAAAATATTGGTTGAAAAAGACCATTTTGTTAGATGGAAGGGGGAAAGAGAACAAGCTACTTTTTATGGTGTTGTAGAGTCGCACCGCCTATCATTGACGTCGTTGTGATCCTCCCACTGGATGATGAAATCCCACAGGGCATCCCACCAAGGATCGTTTAAGTTCCATTTCAAACAATTCTCTGTAGGAGAATCTACCACTGGACATTGAACTGGTTGTTTTTCATTCGTCTTATTGATTTGAAGTGATTGTAATAAGTATTGATGGCCGTATATATAGATGTATATTTGTGGTGGGGGTAACGACAAATATCGCATTGCATATTGGACTAAAGTTGTTTGCAGTCTCAAATAGAATCGAACGATTTTGCCGGGTTCCACCAGTACCTATACTTTTAATACTTTGTACCCAATATTGTATATTCTAAGATTTACAAGCCAAACGGCTTCGCACTCCCTTCAGGGATTATTCACTTATATCAGGTATACAAAGACACCAAAAGTATGAAGCTCTGTGGGGACCTTTTCCATGTTATCGGGTCCTAGGTGGCGTGGTCTTCTGCACTTCCTACAAACTTTCGGACGGTTCGCGGGGTTGCAGGGAGAACCGCTTTCTGTATCGGTTTATACAGATGCTCACTAAGGCCCAGTCCCTTGATCTTCTGCAGAAGGTTCTTTGGTATCATTCCAGTTGTTGACAGTATTATAGGAATCGTGTGGACGCTGTTCATTGCCCACTGTCTGCGGATTTGCACCTCCAGATCTCTGTATTTGGCGATCTTCTCGTTGTATTTTGACCTTAGGTTGTTGTTGTTCGGCACAGCGATGTCGATTAATATAGTTCGCCTGGAAATTTTATCTGTTAGTATAATGTCTGGCCTGTTATGAGCAACTGTTTGATCTGTTAGGACCGTTCGATCCCAGTATACCTTGAACTCGTTGTTTTCAAGAATAGGCTCTGGATTATATTTGTAGTAAGGCACCTTTCCTACCTGCAATAGTTTTAACTTATCCGCTAACTCTTGGTGGAGTATCTTAGCGGCTGAATCGTGTCTTTCCTTATACTCGGTTGCGGCAAACGCTTGGCATCCTCCAGTTATGTGCTGGATCGTCTCTGATGTTCGACAGCCATATCTACATTGGTCATTTTCTATTGAGGGATCTCTGATAATGAATTTCCGATAGTTCTTCGTCGGAATAACCTGGTCTTGAATAGCTAACAAGAAGCCTTCCGTTTCCGAAAACATCTGTCCTGAAATCAACCAGTAGTTCGACGCTAAGTTGTTAACATTGTCCTGGTTGACCTCATTTGGATGCCGTCCATGAAGTAGCTTCTGTAGCCAGGCTTGCAACTTCTCTTGGTCTGTTCGGTGGTGAGAAGCAATATCCCGTTCCCTCAGCTGTAGCGGCATTGAATCGTCTGCCTCGCATATTGCTCGATGTAGTGTAGAAGAGTCCGCTAACCTGTGGAAATAAGAACGTAAGTTTATTATTTGTTGATCGAGCTGCTTACCAATATCGACCAATCATCTTCCTCCTTGGTATCTTGGAAGCATTGTACGTTCAATAGCACTCCGAGGGTGGTGTTTGTGTGCTTTTGTAAGGAGTGTTCTTATTTTACTATTCGTCCTGCTCCATTTTACTATTCGAAAAGAGTAGCTAAGCGCAGAACATGCGTACGTGTTGATTTAAATTAGTTCGTAATACCCGTCTTACCCGCCTGACAAATTCGGTTGTCAATTCGGCCTTCATAGTGCCATGGTCAATTCGTTTAGCTTGTTTCATACCTAGGTATTTGTATGTTTGTTCTGCTTCCATTGCAGCAATGGTTTCACCGTTCTGCATCTCAAATGCTCCCGGTTGTATCTTTACTTTAACGATGTTCAAAATACGGCACTTGTCAAGTCGAAACTGCATTCCGATATCTCCGGAGAACTCCTCGACAATTTTAGGCATTTGCTCCAGCTGGTTTTTGGTAGCAGCCATCAGTGTAAGATCATCCATGTATAGAAGATGATTCAATCTTGCTACCTCTTCGTTGTTTTTTCTAATACTAAAGCCGTATCTGGTGGAGTTCAAACGACGTGACAGAGGGTTCATTGCAAGGCAGAACCACAATGGGCTTAGTGAATCGCCCTGAAATATTTCTCTTCGTACTGGGATTGTATTAGTTTCGATGGTATCGCTGGATGGAACTTGCAGTTGAATTCTAGTTCTCTAGGTTGACATGATGCGTTCTAAAAAGAAAACAAAATGATCATCGACCCTATACATTCTCAAAATAGTTTTGAGCCATTCATGTGGCACTGAGTCGAAGGCCTTCTTATAATCCACATAGGCAGCAAAGAGGTTTCTTCGGTTGGGACAGGTTGTATATTCTATAAATACAATATTATTAACAAGGTACCAATATGAACTAAGACTACGAGTAGATAAACTCACGAAGTTTTGTGACACTTTTATGGAATGTACCATCCGAAGAAACCAAAGATTTCTAGAAGAAGTAAATTTTCAGGAAATTTTTTTGAAAATTTTATAAGAAGTAAATATTTCAGTTCTTGTATAAAATCGTCAAAGAAATGATCGTCAATGACGGCACAGATCCAGTGGTTGTTGGCCAAAAAGACATTACTGAAGAAGTTATCTATAAAAATCTGGAATTAATTTTTTAAAGTTACTTGTAATTAAAAGTGAAGGTAGTTGTGATAAAATCTGTGATTACCTGTAAATACCTGTAATTAGCGGTTATTTTTTTGTGTAAACAGTATCGTGCATGACCAAAAGGCCCTTGTCCAAAAAGGCCTTATTTAGCTGATTGGTCAACAACTAGGGGAATGTGGAGTAAGATAGAACAAAAAATTTTTGGTAAATTTTATTGTTTAATATGTAATTTGAATAAAAATGTTACATTTTTCACTAATAACTCCTATTTGTAAGTTGTTGAGATATAAAAAAACAATTTTTAAAATAATTTAAATAAATAGATATTGGAAATTCTTTTCATTTCAGTGTTCAACTTAAGAAAATTTAATCATATCTAAATTATATTAAAATATCACAAAACAATTATTATCGAGATAGAGATATATATTCAAAGAAAGAATTACCAATAGCTAATACGTAAATTTACCAGAAATAATTGTGTCTATTGTTACCAAACTGTTATACTGGAAAATATGTGGTTGTCAATGAACTCCTGGTGTCTCGTACATGGCAAGTGTATTGCGAAGAAAAATAAAAATTTAAAAAACTATATAAGGAATGGATACTTTGTTAAATAGTTTAAAGTTAAAATAATATAAAACATATAAACTTTTGTAGTAAATATGTTTATTAATATAGCTTTATAAAAAATATAACATTTATATTTATACAAAACAATTATTTCCCAGTAGATTCAAAACAATTTTCTCCCCGTTTGCTAGTATATGGTTCGTTTACTTCCTTTAGTGTTGGATAGTAAATTTTTTCACAGATTAGGTGAACTACTCGATCTCCAATATTAATGATTGAATAGGACAACCATAACTATTCCTATATAATCATCATCAATAACACCTGCTAAAGTGAAAAAAAAAACATATGTAAATAATAACAAATAATAATAATAATAATTTAAGAAATTATACCTCCAACATCAATATTTTTGTTTATAGTCAAACCAGATCTTGGAGCAATCCTTCCATAACATGCTTCAGGCAGTTCAAACTTTAAACCTGTATTTATAAGAGTTTTTCCCCTTGCAGGAACAATGGGTTATATATGCTTTGTAAGCCGTTACCTGCTGCTCTGTCAGATCCTTTAGTGGGATCTAGGGATTATTGAATCATACCAGGTATACAAAGACACCAAAAGTATGAAGCTCTGTGGAGACTTTTTCCATGTTATCGGGTCGGAGGTGGCGTGGTCTTCTGTATTTCCTACAAACTTTCAGACGGTCAACGTGATTGCTTAGAGAACTGCTTTCAAAATAGGTTTATACAGAAACTCACAAAGGCCCAGTCCCTTGGTGTTCTGCAGGAGGTTCTTTGGTATGACTCCAGTTGTTGATAGTATTATGGGAATCGTGTGGACGCTGTTCGTTGCCCACTGTCTGCGTATTTGCACTTACAGATCCCTATATTTAGTAATCTTCTGGTTATATTTTGGCCTTAGGTGGTTGCTGTTAGGTACTGCAATGTCGATTAGTGTAGTTCTTCTAGAAATTGTATCTGTTAGTATAATATCTGGTCTATTATGAGCAACTGCCTGCTCCGTTAGAACCGTTCGATCCCAATATAACTTGAACTCGTTGTTTTCAAGAATAGGCTCCGAATTGTATTTGTAGTAAGGCACTTTTCTTACCTGCAATAGTTTTAACTTATCTGCTAGCAATATATTATGATTATTATTTTGAAAGTATCCCCAGGATAACCTATGGGTATATATAAAATTTACTACTCTTTTATCATCGTGCTAACTTTTCTTGAGTCACTGTATCTACCTCATGTTTTTACTGTTTATAAAGGTTTCATTGATATAAAGGATCGTATTATTAAATAAACAGTTATACTAGTCATTAAAATAAATTTATTTAAAGATGTTTTATTAATCCTTTTATCTTTCTTAGTAATTTCTATTTCATCTTCATCATTAATAATTTTAAAAGTATACATTTTAAACCTCAGTCCAACAAATTCAGTCATAATTTTTCCGTTCTTCTCATCCTTCATTAATCCCAACATTTTTTTATTTTTCAATGGAATGTTATAAATGTCATTTGAAGCAAAGTCTTAGGTATCAAATCTATTAATATCTTCCTTTATATGTTCATAGATATCATTAAGGTAAAAATAATAAATTAACGAATCTGTGTCCATACATAATAATTTTACATTTTCTTTAAATTTAGGTTTAACATAATTATAATGCAAGTCATACATAATTTCAGAGATTTCCAAAATGCTAAATCCAACATATATAGGTTTATTAAATTTAATATTTAGTTTTTTCATTTCAATTATAACCATATCATTATTGAAAGTTGTTAAAATATGGAAATTAGATTTGACAATATAATTTTTCTCACCATATCATTGGTTACTAATTTAACATCTTTAGATATCAGACATTTTCTAAAAACAGCACTATTCATTAGTTTTTCTCAAATTCATTTTTGCTCTGTTGTCTTAGATTAGTATTTGTATCTACATAACTTTTAAACCAATTTTTTTGTATAAATTTTAGAATTTTATGAATATTTGTAATTTGTAAACATATATTTACAGCTTGTTTCAAATTTCAGTAATGAATAACATAATTTTTTTTATTGAAAATTGTTGTTAATAATTTAGGTTGTTTGGATGAGCTTAGAGGTGGTTTAAGATGTTCGGGAGAGAATGGTAAATCTTTATGATCAATATGTAAAGTGGTAGGATATTCTAAATCAACTTCAAGTATATATCCTACATCTGAACTATCAGGTGTATTCAAAAAAAATATTTTCAGAATAATAATTATGATTGTCAATCCAACAAAATCACTAACCGGTAAATATTCACTCAGAGCTGTACCATACAAGTTATTAACATCAAAATACATGAGAAAAGAAGACGGGTTATTGTATGTATTTATTGTTGGCCTTTCCATATCGATTACAACATTGTGAAACTCTTCCTCGAATTCCTTTTTCAATAAAGATAATTTTATCAATTTCAGTCGATAACTCCAAAGTAACCCTAAACTTTTTTAAGTAACTTGAATATGCCAACCCTGGACTAGTATAGTATTTTAAATATTCTAGATTATATGTTTTTAAACATACCTTTCTAAAATTTTCAGACGTCGCTTAAAAGTAAAACTTCAGTTTTCAAATATAATTTGGCATATTCTTGTATGTTTTTAATTTTAAACGTATTCCAACCATTAGTTGCATGTTGGTAATCGGTATCTGAAATATGCGATTTAATAATTTTATTAAAAAAGAGCTCATTAGGTGGTAATTGAATTTCCTTTAATCCATCTCAATTATTAAGTTAATCGTATGGAAAAGTTCAAATTCTTGATTGGTTTTACAATTACTACAATACTTTTTTCATGATCATCCAAATAGGAGCTTTATTTGATGAGCACTACCCCTATATATTCCAGAAAAATGACAATAATCTTTAACCTTTACCTGATCGTTCTGAAATGGTTTCAAACAAATATAATATTTGTTTGATAATATAAAATCTTGTTTTTGTTGATCAGTTAAAGGAATCATTTGAACTTCATTTGAAAATATAGGAGGTAATTCCTGGGACAATTGTTGCAATTGTAAAACAAACCAACTTATGCAGTCTTCACCTGTATATAAATAAATTATGACAAGGAATCATCATACAATATAATAAATTATATGCTATACTAAATGGAACATATTTTTGTAGTATACACTCTAAAATTGCATGAATTACAAATGGCACTTTTTCGTTATTTTTATAAAGTGAAAATAAAACAATTTTTTTTATCAGTTGGTAGGACTATTTTGGTTTTATTAAGTTCTTTATATGTAAACATATGCTTATTTAAAGTTTTGTTTGAATAAAAAGGGTTAAGACTATCGCAATATAATTTCTTATAATTAAAATCGTTACTTTGTTTGCAGAGTTAACGTGATAGGTCTTTTGTTAACGCAAAATGAAATATTTGTTGAAAATTTTCTACATTTTTATATAAATCCACTTCATTTTCACTGTCATAGTTAAAGTAATTTTCACTTGGTATTATTAATAAATTAATTTTTGTTAAAAAATTAAATTGTGTTAAATATACTGTTAAAATTTCTTTTTTTCTCAAAAAAAAAAAAATACATTGATTGTCAGATTATTCATTTCTTCAAATTTACGAATGTCCTTTAATTTTATAGAAAATTCAATACCTTCATATTTAAGACTAAAATGTGGATAAGAAGATGTTCTGTTGGGATTACGATGATGTGAATAGGGGTGAAGTGCTGCCACAATAGACCAAAGAAAACAGTATTCATCATTATTTCTAATATTGAGGAGTGCTTTTGTATTTTGAATAAATGTAGGAACAACTACAAAAGTTGAAATACCAATTTTTATTGGTAAATAATGATTTAAGTTAAATTTAGTTGTAAAATTTCGTAAAGGGCATAACCTGATTCCTTTTCTTGATATTCTTCAAGTTCTTTTTAATGTATTATTTTTAATATAATTATCATAAAACTCTATTAAACTCGTGTTCAAATCAATAATTCTACTTTTGGTTTGAAAATGTCTATTTCATCAGTTTGTGGTTTAATAAAATTTGCAAGAAAAGTTACATTCACTTTTAATAAGGATTTTTAAAGTTCCTTTTTGACTTTATAAGAAAACGATCTAAAGGCTTTATTAAAAAATATAACAGGTTTTTTAATATTTAAATAAAAAATGACACCAGTTCTAACTCGATTTTTAAAACAACATTCTAAGTATTCCCAAATTAATTTTAGTTTTTTAGATGATTTATTTAAATTTTTATTATATCTAAAAGATGACTTAAAGTTTTTTAACAGTGCCAAGTTAGATTCCAATTTTAAGAAACCCTTCTTATTTTCAGATACCTTACTCTCAATATATTTTTTTCAAATGAAAATATTTCTCTTTGAAAATTTAATCCTCTTACAAAAATCTTCCTTAGTTTTAATTAACTTACCAACTTGTTTCATTTTCTTAATAATTTCATCACTCAAATTGTTAATTTCCGCACCTGTGCTCATATTTTTCTTATTTGGACACCTACAAATTTTAATAAATATAAATACTTATTTAAACAAAAAAGAGTTGTGAAATTTAAAAATTGAAAAGAAAAAATTAAATGTAACACTACTTACCAACAAAATCTTAAAATTCACTTAAACAAATTGACTTGGTGAGACAACTAACTCTTACAACTTTTCAAAATATTCTAACTGATTGATTTTCAAAAACAGATTTATCAAGAAATTGAAAATACAGAGTTCTACCAAATTTCAAATCAGTTTTGAAATCGATTGTGTTAAAGTAGCAAAAAAACAACATATCCAAAATGAGTTCTCCACCATGTACCCTAATATTAAAATCTACAGATGTTTACGAGTTACCGATTGAAAAATTATTGTTGTTATGTAAACATTTATTTAGGTAAGATTTTATTCTACCATTATACTTTTAAATTAAAAAATAAAAAAAATTTGGGTGTGGTTTAGCCTAAGCGTTTAAGGCGCTAGGACTGATAGGAGCGACTACTACCAGCGCGAGTTCGATCCTCGTGCGCGGCAACTTATTAAAAAAGTTGTCAGACCCTCAGAGGTAGAGTCCTAATAGTCGGTAGACACGAAAATTGACGAAGTGTGAAAACTTGGGGTTGGTTTGGTGTCGAGGATCGTGGTTTGGAGCCCACGTTAGAAGGTCTCCGTTACCGATGCGATTTCAATCCAAATTAAACAACGAAAAAAATCTTGAATTATTAAAAAATTGTATTCAAATAATCAATAAAAATACCACTAACAGTAAGTTTCTATTTTCAGATTTGGAGTAAAAACTCTGGAGAAGAAAGGTGATCAGATTTTTCTCAAATTAACATATTCACCAAGAGGAGAACCTATGCGGTGTAAATTAGGGGACCTTTCTGTTCAATATATAAGGCTGGGGGTAGGAAGGGATGAAGAAATTGAAGTTTTGAAAAGTTATATGAGAAAATATAATTTTGACATACCAGCAACTGGACATGAAGATGGAGATCAACAACAACTACCACCACCACCACCACAAGAAATGAAAGCTGCTGCTGTTGAATCTGGTTTGGGGGGGAAAAGAAAATTCGTAACAAATAGTATGCAAGCCAGATAGCATATTTGGTCGGTCACTTCCTCTCAAGCGATAACTCGTGAAATGCTTCAAGTTGTGCTATGAAGCCTCGTGAACATCAGCTGCGGCTGCGTGGGTCGGTGGAGTAGCGGAAGCCCCCCACTCACGTAAAAAAATTGCTTTTAATCATTTCCTCCCGACCGAAAATTTGTCAAATGATAGTTAACACAATTATTTGAAGAAAAAAAAGTCAGCTGGCTGTACCATGGTGGATTATACGTCAGCTGGTTACACCAAAATGCAAAAAAAAAATTGTTCAGTGATTTTCTCTCAGTTAAAAATTTCTCAGCTACATTTCGATGCAAATGTGACGATTCGTTGTTCTGACACCGACGTGTTGATTATTATGTTAGCTAATATGGATAAAATTCCAAAAAATCTCCAGATACGTATGGAAGTTGGTGTCGGAAACAATAAACGATTTATCAATGTAACACAATTGTACGACAGGAGTGCAGCACTTCCAGCATTTCACGCCCTCATAGGATGCGATTTAAACCCGGCCTTTTTTAGAAAAGGCTAAAAGCGCCCGTTTTCTATTATGACTAATTCTGAAAACGACTTTACTAACTGCTTCATACAGGTGTCAAAGCCATCGGAGAATCAAGAAGAACTTTTTGGAAAGATAGAGGAGTTTATTTGTCATATGTATGGCTTGAAATGATTGAATAACGTTAATGAGACAAGAATAGGGTTGTTTCAAAAAACTACAAACTGCTCGACAAAAATGATGTTTTTCAGTTGCCCAAAAAAAGCATTGATGGTCGTCCCTACCACCATGCAAATCGGAATTACAACAACCTTTTTTGAGAGCATGTTTCATAGCGCAAATTTGGTCGCACGCACACCTAAAAGTCCCGACTACTGATGCACCTTCAGACTATGACTGGGAAGAGGTTGACGACAAGTATAACTTCACGTGGTTTTCTAGAAACCAGTTACCAACATCGATTACTGAAATTACTGTTCAGCTAAAAAACGTAATATTTTTTTAAATTTTATTCATATTGATTTGTTACGTTCAATATACATACTTAATTTTTTATCTTTTTATAGATGACGATAATGAAGATATGGTGGCGGCAGACAGCTCCGACAGCGACAAATTTTTAACTGAGAGGAAATCACTGAACAGAAAATTTTTTTTGCACGTTCGTGTGACCATTTGACGTATAATCCACCACCGTACAACCAGCTGACTTTTTTTTATTTTCAAATAATTGTGTTAACTATCATTTCTGAAATTTTCAGTCGGGAGGAAATGATTAAAAACAATTTTTTTTACGTGAGTGGGAGGCTGCCGCTGCTCCACCCACCCATGCAGCCGCAGCTGACGTTCACGAGGCTTCATGGTACAACTGTCTGAAGTATTTCACAAGTTATCGCTCAAAAGGAAATTGGTCGGGAAATTCTGTTGCTGGCTTGTATACTAAAACAATAAAACATACCACAAAAAAATTAAAGTTTTAGAGAATTGGATTTTGGAACCGTCAACATCCAAAACTTCATTTGATGAAGTTTCAGATAATGATGCGGATCAAGTCGATTCTCAAAAATATCATATTGGGGAAAAATAGTATAAGGTAAATTTTTATTATATTATAAAAGTAATAAAACATTTACTTTTATCAAAGTGTTTTTTATTTTCTTGTTTTTATATTACATTATCCTTAGATATTTAACTATTGTGTTTATTATCAAAACCTGACCATTTTACAAAGACTTTATTACCTTTACGGTTTAAAACTTTTTCAACTAAATAAATCTAATTGTTGCTCATAAAAGCCGCCCTTAATTTCTTTTTTATTTATATCTTGCAATAGATCAGTGGCAGGATTTGTTAGTTGTCCTTTTTTTATAGTAAAAATTTCAATAGACTATTTTTTTTAAAAATGCCTCACGTTTTTGAAATTCTTACATGTTAAGAATTTAAAGTTTTGGCTTTTGTGTCATTTTAATATGATTATAGGCTGTCATGTTTTTTAGCTACGTCACCAGGTTTCATACCTATAGTTCGATTTTTTTTATTATTAAATTTTTTAAAAACGTCACCTAACAAATTATATCACTTTTAGGAGCCATTTACATTTAGTTCTTTCCAAATCATACTTTTAAGTGTTCTAGTTACACGTTCAACAATAGAAGCCTTTTTTCACTATATGTGTAATAATGTTTAATATGATTTTTTTTTAAGTTATTGAAACTCATTCGAAAGAAATTCAGTCCCTTGATCTGTTTGTAGAAATTTCGGGGGAGTTGCGTCCTTGAAAATTTTTTCCATAGCTTGAGCTATCTCTTTTACACTTATAGTTTTAATTGGATAGGCCCATAGATATTTTGAGAAGCAATTAATTGCCACCAAAATATATCTATAACCATTATTTTCTTTTGCATAAAAACTTAGTTCACAAGGATCGGCCTGATATAAATCCTTAAGACCTTTAAATATTACACGACGCCGTTTAAAATTTATTTTGGGTGGTCTGTGTAGTTCTTCTACTATTTGTTTTTTAGCTTCACTCATATCATTCTATAATATTCGCTTCATGCAGTTCTTCCACGATTGAATTAATTTCATTCGTACATCTTTTATTAACTGCACTTTGAGGTACAATTAATAAACGTAATCTATCCAGAAATTCATTAGGATCATCCCAATGCACGTACTCAATAGACTTTGTATTAAATTACATAAAAGGCTGCTTTTTTAATGTGGTGTATTTACTGTCTAGATCGTCAGCCACAGCAGGTGCAATTATTCTTTTATATTTAGGTAAAGTACTAGATTGAACTTATTGTGAAGCTTTATATAATCTTCCATGAACATGTGTTTTTAAGATAATTTCAGCGTAATTTCTTTCATCCTGTATGGTAAAATTTAAGGGATATTTTTTAAAAAGTAGTTCGTATAAACTTATTGTATCCTCATAGCATTTTCCTTGGACAATAACATCTGAATCCACTATTTTTAATTGAGAATCACCAATGTAAAATTTATCAGTTTCTTCATTAAAAACAACTCCATATTTATGATTTCCTTATTTTTATCGTTTATCATATCTTTAACATATTTTCTAGGTAATAGTTCATACTGGTCTAAGTATTCTCGAAAAGATGCTTCCATAATTTCTTGATTTCTTGTACGTTCAAACTGAGTTTATCAATTTCTTTCATATTCACTTTCTTGTCTGCTAGCTTCATCAGTAATTGATCTTTTAACACCACTTGGCTCATCATCATCTCCCTCGACATTTATAAGTGTTAATTACTGAAATTGTAATCGTCTTTTAGGAGGCAACGGTTTTGAAGCATTTTAAAGATAATTAGATTCATCATTGTCAGCTAAATTCTAATATTTTTCTTTTATTTCCTGATCCATTTTCTTAGTTTCATTTCGGTAAGAAAATATCTTTATATGTAACTTCAACTTGTCTTAATAAATTCAATTCTTGTTTAACAATTTTACGTTTTTCTATAAGCTTCCGTTTCAATTGTTTTTCTGATGGTTTCATTTTTCCTTTTTTTAAATTATTTAAAAATGCAACCTCTTCTTAATGTCAATGTCACTGGAATGACAGGTTGAGTTTTTTACAAGTATATGTATTTATCAAAACAACAACGATATCGTCCTTTATTTATTTTATCTTTAAAAATGAATAGAAATTGGTATAGCTTTTCCCAACATATACCACGGAGATCTGTAAACTCTTCAAATTTCATATCCGTTCCGACAAACTCGTTGAATACATGTTTTAAATTTAAACACTCTTGCTTAAATAGAATGAGAACATTTGCATTGTCACGTATCAAATATTTTGGTATTTGTGCATAGGTCTGAGAGAGATAAAAACAGTCAATATGATTATAATGCCTCATACTAAAATATTCACGAATTCCATCCTGCTTATCACACGCAATATTATCAAAAATGATAATTGAATGCGGCTTGGCTTGAGAGGGTGTTAAAATTTCTTCCCCACTATGAAAAGCAAAATAACTAATAAATTTTATTAGTTTAAGTAATTTCTCTAAAAAAATATATTTACGTTGATACAATGACTATGAATATAAGTAAATATTTCTACATTTCAGTCTATTGGGATGTTCAATTAAGGTAAGCATCACATTAGTTTTTCCACAGTTTGACGGCCCCACAATGATACATCGGATCAATAAAGGTAAAAGTAAACTATGCTTGCTAGTTCAGATGTGCTCGAGATCGTGATTATCAACAGGTAAAGTCATGCGTTGTTAAGAAATTTTCACTTTTTTTCTTTGTCTTCTCACTGATCCGCTTTTTCTTAATGGCTAAATAGAAATATTTATAAATGAGTTAAAGATATAAATTTATTTAGTTAATGTGAAAAATTATTAGAGTAAAGATGCATTTTTATCCTGATACAAGTGCTGAGATAGTGGAAGGAGAAGGTCCTTTAAATATCGCAATAAATAAGTTACCTATTAAATTACACATTCCTGGTTATCATTATTGCGGACCGCGTACGAAATTGGAAAAACGTTTGATTCGAAATGATGTAGGCATTAATGAATTAGATGAGGCATATAAAGAACATGATATTGCCTACTCAAATAATCATGATTTGATAGTTCGTCATGAACCTGATAAAATATTGGCAAAAAAGGCAATGGCACGAGTTAGAGCAAATAGTTCAACATTTGGTGAAAAAATGGCTGCATTTGTAGTGGCTGAAGCAATGAAAGCTAAAGTTAAACTAGGTATGGGTTGGAAAGAAAAAAGAAAAGCAATGTGAGTCGGCATTGAAAAAAGGCACAAAATTAATACGAAATACATTAGTAGTTTTAGAAAGTGGTTTGCAATCGATTAATTTTAGTGTACTGGAGACAAAACAAAAGAAGAATAGGAAAATGAATAAATCTAGAAAGAAACAACTACCGAAAAATCAAAAAAGTTTAAAAATAAGTATGAAATAGAAAGGGAAGAAAAAATACGATAAAGAAAGGCAGTGAATTAGTCAAACGGACAAGATACTGATGAGCTTATGAATGTAGATCAAGAACCATTAATAGTAGAACAAAAACGTAAAAGAAAACATGATTTCGGTCCAAAAAAGATGAAAATGTGTTTTTGTTATCAATGAAAAATTACACTTAAAATAGTCGATCAAGATAGTAATTTGGTCAATTTCAGAGAAGTGGTGATAAAAATCAGACTGCATCTAAAAAGAAGATAGTTTAAATAAAAAAACTGTTATTTTTATATAATATTTCTCACCCTATAACATCTTTGATTAGTAGTGATGAAGGAAGAAAAATAGGAGAAAGAACATCTATAAAACGTGAAATGTTAACAAATAAAATTAGTACTGATAACAAGCTGAAACTGTTGACATACACGAATAAACAATTTTTATTTTCTTGGGGATTAAAACTTAAGAAATAAACAGACAAAATGCCCATTTCAATTAAATACAAATGTTCAAAATGTAAAGGAGAATCTGACAGACCAAATAAAATCTGTCTTTCTTGTTACTATGAAAAAGAAGTTTTAAAAGAAAATGGAGGAAAATATACTGTAGCAAAATTTTACTTTTCAAGTGACGTGCAAACTGTAACCATTAACAAATTCAATCTCTGAACATGTGAAAAATATCTGTAAATAAAGACAGATTAACCAATTAGTTTCAATTATTATAATAAACCGAAAGCGATAACATATATAGACAATTTACAGTCAGTTGAAATTTAAACTTTAAAAAATTAAAAAACTAAAGAGATCTTTGTATAATTTTAAACTTAGATTTGGAATAAGATTTAAAGAACCTTTATTATTAACAATGTGTTTTCGTGTCATTAAACAAACAGAAGAGAATCAAGAATAAATTTTAATATATTAAATGTTGGGTAAAGTGTCTATTCTGACAATTCATTTGTCAACTTTCAATATCAAACACACCAACCGTATGCATCCACGACACTTAATAATAACGACGAAATAAGAATTCCAATACAAACACATGACCTTTACACTTTACCTGGACAAAGCTTCTTGTATGTTGAAGGAAAATTGGTCGAAAAAGATGGTGAATATAGTGAGCATGTCAGTTTCATTAATAATGGAATTGCATTTCTTTTCGATGAAATTTGCTATGAACTGGGTGATACTGTTGTGGACCGTGGAAGAAATCCAGGTATAACATCCACCATGAAAGGTTACGTTTCCTATGCCACAAATGAAATTAAACCTATTAGATAAAAAAGGCAATTTAATATATGTATACCATTAAGAACCTTACTGGGATTTGGGGAAGACTTTCAAAAAATTATTATGAACGTTTAGCAGGAATTAATTTTAATTAGAAGTAATTCGGACATAAATGCATCCATTCAAACATCTATTCTTCCAGTGGATGCTGAAGAATACAAAGTGTTATTAAATAAAGTAGTATGGAAAATACCTCATATTTCAGTGTCAGATGTAGAAAAGTTGCGACTACTAAAACATCTTGGTCAGTAGAGATTTAAATATTGCCTTTAGAAGCTGGGAACTACCCGAATATCCTGTTTTACAAGAAACAACAAGACATACATGGGTTGTGAAAAGTACTGCCCTAATTGCGAAACCACGTTTTCCAAATGTTTTCGATCATGGAAATTTGAAAAATTTAAAACTGTTTTTAAATTCTGAAATGTACCCATATGATAGTTTAAATCTCAGCTTAGTGAAGAAATTCAAAGACGACTGGAATGGCTAACAAATGACATTCACGGACTTAAGTGGGACCAATGTAATTTTAACTACTTACCCTACGAAAATATTTCCTATTAAATAAAAAATATTGTTAAATATGATACTGTATTTGTAAAAGGGAATGATAAAATGTGTTGGGTAAGAAAATTAATTTCAAATAATATAGAGGAATTAGTAGGATGTCCAAAATTAAACAATATAAAAAAGTTAAAAGATAGCTATTGTAATTTTCAGTGATTATATCATTCCTATAATGATAAAAAAATGTTGTAAGGAAAATGCATTGTTATTATATAATTGGTTTATAAATAAAACAATATAAATATTTAGCTGGCTTTTATTTTATTCTCAAATTACATTGAAATTATTGTTAATTTTAAATATTATCATTATGATGTCTTTTTTGTGAAATGTCTCGATGATTTCTTCTATTGCCCTTTTTCTCCTGTGAATCAAAGTAAGGTATATATTTTATACCGTCCATCCTTTTAAAATGATCACAACTTACAATACAATGTGGTAGAGGGGGGGGTTGCTATCAACACTGTAGAAATTCGTTAAAAAGACACGTATATGTTAAATTATTAATAGTAATAAATAACCTAGAAACAGTTCATTTCAAGCTGTAAAAAAATATTTTTATTTATAATTGTACATTGTTTAATTGTGATGGTTTACGGTGAAGTTTCAAATGTTCATGAAGAAGACTGTAATTACCTTAGAGATGATTGCATCACTATTTATAATACAAGTCTGGACTTGTATTTAGTATATTGTTACGAACTTTATAGCGAGATACATTTCATAGCATTAGTTTGTGTTTGCAGTTTGTAGGGTTTTAGGTATATTTTCTAATGTAACGAACTTTACACCGTTCTATATTTCATAGTATTGGTTTGCGTTTGTTGCTTGTAGGGTTTTAGCTCTATTTTCTACTAGTTCGTAATTTATCTAATTAATTTTACCTTTGTTAATTTCCTCAGGAGACGTCTATGAAAGAAGGTCTGGAACTATTTAGAGAATTCTATTTCCTTATTTTTAATATAGAACGCCAATGATAGAAGGTCTAGAAATCGCCGGATTATTCCTATTTCTTATTTTTATTGCACTATGTAGTATGGAAATCCTTCTAGAGAATTAGGGAATCTTCCGGTATCGACCAAAAGGGTATATAAAGGGTCCAGATCGGATTTCGTGGTCAGTATAGTTTGAAAGCTCCTCGATGTAGCTGGAAATTGTTTGGCAAGTGTCAAAAGGAAGGTTGACAATAAAAATCCTTTGAAATAATAGTATATTCAATAAAACAGTGTGTGTTCGAAGATCGTCCATCCGGAACAAATTGATGTCGGAAGTGGATCAAATCCAGAAGAGGTTAGTTCAGGTTATAAAATTTAAAAAAATAAAAAGTAAATTGAAATTGTGTGCCAGTAAAAACTAGAAAACAAAAAGCATAAATGGAAGAACAACTTCAAGGTAGTTTAAATCAGATACTGATGATGATACAAAAATTAAAGACAAGCCGAGATGATATGAGAGAGCTGATGACACTAAAGACAAGTCAAGAAGCATAAAACAAGAACTAAGAACAAGCCTAGAGGACATGACACATGAACTTAAAACAAGTCAAGAAGATATGAAACGATAAATGAAAGAAGACATGACGCGCATTGAACAAGAAAGGCAACAGAAGATGAGTAAAATTAGAGAAGACGTACATTGCGAAGTAGAACATAAGGTGGCGGGAATCCAGAAACAGATGCAACAGCTACATTTTCAAATCGAGAAGGTAGCCAGTACAGGTATAATAAAGGTAGATGGTGTTCTTGCAACTAGTGTGATGAAGCCACCTACCTTCGACGGCAAGGTACCTTGACTTACTTATGTCCGTCAGTTCGAAGCCGCCGCCACCGGCAATAACTGGAGTTTACCGGAAAAGGCACGTGCTCTTGTTCTAGCACTACGAGGTGAAGCTATGGAGGTCCTACGTAACATTCCTGAAGAAAAAGAGAATGATTACGAGTTCATTGTTACTTTTCCGGAGATGCGCTATGGGGAAGCCCACATCCAAAAAGTTTATAAAGCCCAACTCCAAGGAAGAAGACAAAAATACAACGAAAGTCTTCAAGAATATGAGGCGGATATAATGAGGTTAATAAATTTGACCTACCCAACATACCCAGAAGCAATAAAGCAAGAGTTAGCAGTGAATAGTTTTATTGAAGGTTTAGGCGACCCAGAAACAAGTCAGACACTAAGAATGGCCAGACTGAAGAGAATTTCCGAGGCTCTTGCTTATGCCCTTCAGTTTGAAACAACAAAACAAACCTCAAGGAACCAAGGAAGAGTCATAAGAAGAGTCAGTGTTTCCCAGGATGACCGTAATACCAATGAGGAATTCTTCATGAAGTTAATGAGGGAGATGCAGGAATTTTTAAACAGACAAAAGGCACATGACAACAAAAACACAACCTTCCATGGCAGAAAAAGAATTCGTTGTTGGAAATGTGGCCAAGAGGGGCATGTACAAAGCTGCTGTACTGGCAGTACTGCTCCTGACAGTGATCGGAATCAGGAAAACTCCCAATAGCCAGCTTAGAGGGGCCAAAAGTGGTTAAGTGCTACCAAGCCCCACCAACAATAACAATTAAGGTATCCTGGCTGCAAAACAATGGTTCCAGCTTGGTAGTACCCGGAAAGGTATGCGGTCGGGAATGTGAAATAGTATTAGACACTGGTTCTACTCACACCATTGTAAAGCCGAACATCTTGGCTCATTGTAAAATTTGTCTTCCGGAAAAGCATTATGTCCTGCAAACCGCCAATGGTGAAGTAATACCTGTGAAAGGAATTCATGAAGCCAAAATAACCCTGGGAAACGCTACTTTTAAACATGTAGTTATTGTTGCTGATATTCTGGACGAAGTAATAATAGGTCTAAATGTCATGGAACACCAGAAGTTTGTCCTTGATCTTCCTCAACGAGTACTGCGAACTAGAAATGAAGAAATTGTTATGAATTTACCGAGTAATGGTCAAGTGTCGATCCGGGACATTGTACTTCTTGAAGATGCGATGTTATCCTCAAGTTCAGAATGTATAGTAAAAGTAAAGGTTGATAATTCCGAAGAAGATGAAATAGTTTTTGTTAAACCAATTCAAGATTGCTCATTGTATCAAAAAGGAATTCTTCCTGCAAGAACACTGATCCAGAATTAAAAAAAGCCCTATATTTGTCAAAATGCTGAATTTGAAGGATTATCCTCAACAGATAAAAAAGGTGACAAGATTGCTACCTGTCAACCTGTCGACGTGATAGTTACCGATATCCCGTTGCAACCTGAAAAATTACCTGATAGTCTACCTAAGTTCAGGTGGCTAGACTGGAAGATCTTTTAAGAAGAAATCAAGATGTTTTCTCTTTATCAGAAAGCGACTTGGGAAGGAACAATATAGCTGAGCATCAAATAAATACTGGTGAAGCAACTCCAATTAAACAAGCTCCAAGAAGAATACCGTTAGCAACGTAACAAAGTGGACAAGATGCTTAAAGACATGCAGAATTAAGGCATTATAGAACCTTCCCGAAGTTCTTGGATATCCCCAGTTGTACTAATTAAGAAGAAAGAGGGCTCAACTAGATTTTGTGTTGACTTCAGACGGCTTAATGACGTCACAAAGAAAGACAGTTTTCCTCTGCCTCGTATTGATGATACTCTAGACACTTTAAGAGGATCAAAATGGTTTTCCACATTGGACTTAAAAAATGGCTATTGGCAGGTACAGCTTCATCCAGAGGATAAAGAAAAGTTCGCCTTTTCTACTGGAATAGGGCTATGGCAATTTAATGTTATGCCATTTGGTTTACGCAATACCCCAGCCACTTTTGAACGTTTAATGGAACGAAACTTACATGGACTAACATGGAAAACATACCTGGTCTATCTAGATGACATCATAATTCTGAGAAAAACATTTGACGACCATCTTAAAAATGTCGAAGATGTATTTCAAAAACTGAGAAGTGCACAATTAAAGCTCAATCCGAAGAAATGTCAATTTTTCCAGAAAGAAGTGAAATACCTGGGAGATATAATCACAGAAGCTGGTGTACGAACCGACCCAGAGAAGACAGAAGCCATTCAAGGTTGGCCAATACCGAAAAATAAGCATGAACTAAGAAGTTTTCTAGGTCTCTGTACTTACTATAGAAGATTCATAAAAGAATTTGCCGATATTGCAAGACCTTTACATCGACTGACTGAAAATAGCAACAGCTATAAATGGTGCGCAGACTGCGAAACAGCTTTTAATGAACTAAAGAAGGCACTTTATAATCCTCCAATACTGTCATATCATGAGCCTGATCAGATGTTTGTTGCGGGCACTGACGCTAGTAATTTCTCTATAGGTGGAATTTTGTCCCAAATACAAAATGGCCAAGAGAAAGTGATTGCTTATTTTAGCAAAGTATTTTGCAAAGCTGAGCGAAATTATTGTGTAACAAAAAAATAACTACTCGCTATTATAAAGACATTGGAACATTTTCACAAATATTTATATGGCCAAAAATTTCTCCTGCGAACAGACCATGCATCACTAAAGTGGCTTTTACAATTTAAAAATCCTGAAGGTCAAATAGCACGATTGTTACAACGTTTACAGGAATATTATTTTAAAACTGAACATAGAAAAGGCTTGAACCACAAAAATGCAAACCCTTTATCAAGAAGACCAAGTTTAGAAGAATGCAAGCACTGTAACAGACACGAAGAGCGAGAAAATCCTGACGATTTCTATTGTCGAAAGACACAACTACAATGCTCTTTAGATTAGGATCCCAAAATCATTTCCAAAGAACAACAGGAAGACCCACTTTTCAAGAATTCTCATAAAAATCTCAAAAAGTTAAAGGTTACAGGTAATTACAGGTTCTATTGGCTGGGGAGCCGCGCAGATGTCAAAGATTGGTGCAAAACCTTTACCGACTGTGCTGCCAGTAAAGGATCGAGAACCCGTAGCCATGGTAAAATGAAGCAGTACAATGTATGAGTACCTTTTGAAAGAATTGCTATAGACATAGCAGGACCATTTCCTATTAGTAAATCCGGGAATCGCTATATGTTGGTAGCTATGGATTACTTCAGTAAATGGCCAAAAGTCTATGTGATAGCAAATCAAGAAGCCGCCACCGTTGCTGAAATATTGTTTGAACTGTGGATTTATAGATATGGGGTGCCAGGAGAGATACACTTTGATCAAGGCAGAAACTTTGAATCTGACGTTTTTACGAACTTTTGCAAGCTTCTAAAAACCCACAAAACTAGAACAACACCCCTACATCCATAGTCAGATAGAATGGTTGAAAGATTTAACAGAACACTGGAGAATTAAATCAGGATACAAGTAAATGAACAACAACATAACTGGGATAAATGCATTCAACCATTTCACTAGCCTATCGTTCAGCCGTTCACGATACCACTAGAAAAACACCTGCTAGCATAATTTTTGGAAAAGAATTATGTCTTCCAGTCGATTTGCTTACTGGACGTCCACCCGATTCTGCAGCAATTTGGGAAGACTACTCCAACCAACTTAGTAAGCGGCTGCAGGTCTTACATGAAGAAGTCCGTCAAAAGTTACAAATAGAAACAGACAGACAGAATATAGACCCGCTATGACCTCAAGGCCAATACTGGTGGATTCATGGTTGGTGAAAAAGTTTGGTTGTACAATCCGAAAAGAACCAATGGGCGTTCACCAAAGCTTCAAAACTCATGGGAAGGTCCGTACAACGTAGTGACTCGACTAAACGATCTGGTGTACCGAATTCAGAAAAGCCTCCATGCGAAGATGAAAATCGTCTATCTGGACAGATTGGCATATTATCAAGATCAAGAAAGTTGATCGGGGCGATCAAGACTCGGAAGGGGGCAATGTTTCGAACTTTATAGCGTAGTACATTTCATAGTATTAGTTTGTGTTTGTAGTTTGTAGGGTTTTATGTATATTTTCTAATGTAACGAACTTTGTAGCGTTTTATATTTCATAGTATTGGTTTGCGTTTGTAGTTTGTAGAGTTTTAGGTTTATTTTCTACTACTTTATAATTTATTTAATTTTACCTTTGTTAATTTCCTCAGGAGACGTCTATGAAAGAAGGTCTGGAACTTTTTAGAGAATTATAATTCCTTATTTTTAACATAGAACGCCAATGATAGAAGGTCTAGAAATCGCCGGATTATTCCTTTTTCTTATTTTTATTGCACCATGTAGTATGGAAATCCTTCTGGAGAATTAGGGAATCTTCCGGTATCGACTAAAAGGGTATATAGAGAGTCCAGATCGGCTTTTGTGGTCAGTATAGTTTGAAAGCTCCTCGACTCAGCTTGAAATTGTTTGACAGGTGTCAAAAGTAAGGTTGACAAAAAAATCTTTTGAAATAATAGTGTGTTCAATAATACAGTGCGTGTTCGAAGATCGGCCGTCCTGAACAATATGTTACACAACCAGATAATACGATCGAGTTATACGATAAAAATTAACGATTTCTGTATGGAGAAACTGGAAAAATGTGAAAATGCCAGTTCAGACTTAACTCCCTCTGTCAATTATACCAATCAAGTTAAAGTTTTAGAAAACAATATTGAGCTGGAATCTGCTCAAAGAGAAAAAATATGCGATTCCGAAAAAAAAGACCATTGCATATTTATTAATAAATGATTATAAAGGAAAAGTTTTAAATTTAACAAATAAAGTTACCAATATATTGCGTGAATTTCATATCACAAATGAATATTTGAACAAATGTCACTTGGATTTACAAAATCAATCTAAAAGTTATGATAGAATTTTCTCCAATTTAAATGCTTGTTTGGAAAGAGAAGAAGCCCTGCAAGATCAAAAGAATAGATATGTTATAAAATTAACAAGTTGTAGAAAAAATTTGAGAAAGTTAAAAGAAAGAAATTCTAATTAAAGGAAATTCTAATTAGGAGTCCTTACTGAAAAAAAAAACAAATTTATACTTACCTACCTTACTCTTGTTTTAACCTTCTAATAGTTGATTTATAAGAGCAAAAATGTTATTTTGTTATAAAGATGTTTTTACAACTAAAAAAAGGAACGTGATGAATGTCAGAGAAAAAGGAGGCTCAAATTTTAGCAAAGGACAGTGACGAGTACAAAAAAGTAGCAAGAAGCAGTAATAGACCAATGTTTTGTCATCCGAAAGCAACATGGAAAACGGAGGTTAGAGGAATCAAATGAGGAAAAACCTGTTGGTGTTTGCACACCTATTACGAATAATAAAAATCTTAATTTTTCAGTTGACAATTAACTTTGTAGATGTAAATATAAAGACTTTAATAAAATATTAATCCTAGTACAAATAAATTGTTTTATTTTTTAGAATTTTTAAACTAAAAAAGATATTCCGTTTAAAATTGGTAGGAGCAAGTGGTGAATAATTTAACATTTTTATTCAAATTACATACTAAATAATAAAATTTACCAAAAATTTTCTATTTTATCTTACTTCACATTCCCCTAGTTGTTGACCAATCAGCCAAATAAGATCTTTTTGGACAAGAACCGCTTGATCATGCACATTACTGTTAACACAAAAACATAACCGCTAATTACAGGGATTCACAGGTAAACAACTTCTGCTAATTAGAAGTATCTACAGGTATTTACAGGAAAAAAAACACTTGCTAATTACATCTAATTACTGGTATTTACAGGTGAAAACAACTGCTAATTACAGGTAATTATTAGTATTTATACGTAAAAAATATCTGATAATTACAGGTAATTACAGGTAATCACAGGTAATCACAGGTAAACACTAGTTTTATCACACCTACCTTCACCTTTAATTATGAATATTTTAAATAAATTACAGGTAATTCCAGGTTTCTACGGGTAATTTCTTCAGCAATAAGGTCTTTTTGGTCAACAACCACTGGATCTGTGATATCACTAACGATCCCTTTTTTGACAATTTCATACAAGAACTCCTGGAAAATTTACTTCTTGTAAAATTTTCAAGAAAAATTTCCTAAAAATTTACCTTTTCAAGAAATCTTTGACCTCTTCAGATGATACATTCCATCCAAGTGTCACAAAACCTGGTGAGTTTATCTACTACGACGATCAAAGTATTTTGTGGTCCATATTTATTGGTAGACCACCCACTTGATGAGCTGCATGGACCATAGAGATTTTTGGGCGTTGGTGATGCCGGAGTTACCAACTCTACTTCACTTGTAGAGTTCGGCTCTGGCGACGGACTGTCACGCATTTCTAAAAAGCGTCGAAGTACCCAGTCGCCCAAGTTATCCAACACCACAAAATCGGGATCGTGGTTGTTGCGAACGGGTACGGGTTCATCTAAGTCGTTCCATCGTTGGACGTCAAAATCCAAATTAAAGTGGAACTGAGCAACTAAAAATTCTCATTGGTACACAGCAGTTAACAACCAAAACCCTCAAAAAGTGAATGTGTGGTGCGGTACAGTTGACGGATGAGTAGGTTTTTATTTTTATAACAATTACCCTCACTGGTGAGAGATATTTGGAGTTTCTTTAAAATAACCTCATTCCTGCACTAATAACTTTTTATTTACACCTACAAAAACACGATATGTTTCAGCGGATGAGATTTTTCCGGATTATTGGAGAGGCAGAAGAGAGTGGTCAGTCAGACCAGCAGATTTGATCCTCTTGATTATTTCTTGTGGGGATAGCCATAGAAAAATTAAGTGTCTAGAGTAGTGAACATAACCCGATCCTCTCCATCCCCCCACTCCTCGACATTGACCTTGACCTTGCCCCACCCCTCTTTGGCCCCGCCCACATGTCCTTGTCATTGACCTTGAAATTGCACGTGTGCTTTGTCCTTGGCCTTAATTTTGTGTTCAAGGTTGTGTGTGTGGCCTTGACCTTGGTCGAGACGACCTTGACTTTGTTGGGGGGTCATCTTCGGTGTGTGACCTTGAAGTAGTTATTTGTGCATTGTAAAAGTGTGGGATGATCTTGAAATGATTTTGACCTTGCAAATTGTTCTATAAAATTGTGTGAGTCTAACATTCATTCAGTGTGAAATGTCAGATACGGAACTATCTAAAGAAAAAATTATAGAACAAGTCGGCAGAGTAATTTGTTTATACCAGAGTAATTTAAACAGTTTGTGTGATTTTGAAGAGAAGGTTCTAGCATTTTTTCCTCTCGAATATTTAAAGAATTGCGTTGATACGCTGAGTTTATGGCAAATTTGGGATAAGCTGCCAGCGCCATATCGGTGTGACAAGGAACTACAGTTAAGCTTACCCTGTTATATTCACTATGAACAAATATATCGTCATTATATAGATGAGCCACCACCAGCAATAAAAAAGTGTCGTGAATGTAAAAAATGAGTGAATAATATGAATAGTGCTTTGCAAGAGACAGTAAAAAAATTGGGCGATGAGTTCACTGAAACGGCTAGTAATTATTTCAATGATGCAATGAAAAGTCGAGCAGAATGGGCGTCGCGCTATTGTGATTTGGCTTATGAATATGAAAAAGCTGCGAATGCATGTCGTAAATATTGCAGCAAAACAATAAATTTACAAGATTTTGTTCGTAAAATAAACAAGTTGGGGTTTAGTGACTGCTTGGAAAAACTGATTAGTTTCATTGCAGATCCGGTTGTGTTAGATGAAATTAGAGTGTAGGACTTAAGTTTAACGTAGTAGTAGTTAATATGGAAAGTTTAGTGCGAGAAATGTACGAAGAATTTCTAATTTCTGCAGCCTGTTCGGAATTTTACGCATTTGAAATGCAAGATTCGGAGGCTCAGGATTTTAGTGTATTTTTTAAGTATATGAACCATGCTGAAGTGTGTATTTTAGCGAGTATAGTTTGTAAGAATTTTCTAAGAAATAAAAACAAACAATTATTATTGAACAAATTAAGAAAATTAGGTTTAGGTGATAATGTTACACGTATAGAAGAATGGCAGAAAAAAATCAATCAATAAAGTACATAAAATGTAGTTATTTGTTTCATTATATTTTGTCCTTGAAGTTATCCTTATACCAATTTAAATGTGTGACGTCATTTGACCTTGAATACTCCTCCCACTATTTCTACCGTTAAGCTACCCCCACCATTGTTACAATTCAACCTTGAAAACTCGCTATAAAGGTTAGTGGAAAAAGAAGTGACTTCAAACAGTCGCAGATATCAGTGGCATAAACATCAAATATTGTGTTCGTGTAGTGTTCTGAAAGTGCTTTTATATTCACGGTAATTTTTGGATTTATATACCTTTTTTTCAATAATGAGTATTGCAAAAGAAACTCTAGATGAAATTAATGAAATGTTCAGCAAAGATTTCGAGGTTTTAGAGAGAAAAAAGGTTACCGAAATGATTGTAGGCAAAGTGTATAAAATTGTAAAGATGGTTTCAATGACTACACGATTTGGTAAAACTCTTTTAGTGGCTTTACACGATGACGGTGATAATAGCACATTTGAGACTTTTTTGCCAAAACGTGTGGCCGAAACACTATCTGACGATATTGTAGATATTATGAGTAAAACTAAAGGTAAATACACTCTAACTTATTTGGGGCAGGGCACTAGAGTTTTTGGAAACAATACTCGAACATTATTACGTTTTGGCTCATTGGAGTAAATTGTATGTAAATTGTTTGAAAAAAAGGATGTAATTAAATTTAAAATATAGTTGCACATGTCAGAATACTTACGCGTGTTCATTATTTCTGTTAAAGATGTCTGCTGATGCGACAACGACGACCGCCAACGAATGTGTAGATAGATACATATTTGGTTGGGGAGAGAATTAAGAAATATGGCTCACGATATGTTAGATAGCGTAAATGATTGGTCGCATATTGATGCAACCAAAGATCAATATAAGAACGAGATCAGGGATGCAATCAATTTTATGGCTGGGGCACACTTGTGCGACAAATTTTTATATGGTTCCATAGACATGGATACATTTTGTGCTGAAATGGTTGAAGAAGAATTAAAAGAATACCTCGTCAATATTCCACATTTACCAGATGAGCTTGCTGCAAAATATGAATTGGTTTCTGCAACAGCAACAGCCCAAGACGTTGACGATCGAAATAGTGTTGGATGGGATAGAATTTTGAGCAACGAAAATGAAGACACGGAAAATTAATTTTTTATAATTTTTGTATTTGTGCAATTAAATAACTGTAAAGAAATATCTGTTACAATCACAGTTTTGTTTTATTTCTTTTATAAACATACCAACCCAGTAGATCATAGTCAGTGTTTCTTTTTCTCAGCTGAAATATTTAATATAAGTAGGGCAAATAAAAATAAAATAGTTTAGTAAAGATTGAAATGGAGCCGAGGAAACAACACAATTGATAAATTTGGTCGTCAGAAATGTAATAAAAAATATCATATATTATCTGGGCCACAAGGGATTGGTTTTAAACTTACAGCGGATGGTCAGTATGATATGGGTGGAAAAATCATAACCAACTTAGGCGAACCTAAAGATGATGACGATGCTGTGACAAAACACTTTGATAATAGAAAGTTTTACAATTTTGCAGTTGTAATATATGACATATTTAACAAAGATGTCCTCCCCATGATATACCAAAATAATAGTGAGCTTAAAACAAAAATTGAAGTTATTCAGAAAATACTCTATCATCAGCCTTTAAATGACTCATTAAGCGCACTGTCGTACGGCTCGACTTCAAAAAAAATCTAAAAAAGGGAAAGCATGTTAAAGAATAGGAGAACGCACTCCGAGTGGCATAGCCTTGAAGATAACGTCGTAGTCGTCGGTGAATTGGACCTTCCCTCCAAGAATATTGAAATGTTATTTATGTGTATGATGTTTTATTGTCATTGTTTTTAAAGATGAAGATTGAAATAATATATATTTTACAATATATTGTTTATTTATTTTTCATTTTAAATTAAAATTATAGTCATACAATATGTTATTTAAACAATATTAGCTTTATCTATCGAAGAGTTAAAGTGGTTGGGAAATCCTAGCCATTTGACAAATAATTGATCGGTGTGATTTTTCTTGCGTTGTCTAAGGACCTTTTCTACTAGATAAACGCCAGAACTGCTTGTTTTTTGTAGTTCTGATTCGTAAAAACACCCTCTTATAGGCTGACCTTCTAACGATTCCAACAAGTAAGTAGGTGGATTTGTAACGTTAACTTTTACAACTTTAAACAATTCGGTTGACCAAGAGGGCGTATATCCTTTCTCGAATAAGCTTTTGTACTTGCTAATACGCACAATGTCACCCATGGAAAACTTAAATTTTTAGGTACAATTTTTAAATAATCGTATGCTTTAATTTGTGTTATTTCTTGCACGTCTGCAGGCTTTATTCCAATGGTGCAATGTTTCGAATGGTTATAGGTTTTTGTTACTGCCGATAATATATGTATCCATTTGTAAGATCCTCTTGTCGAGAATTGTTTATATAAATTATTTTTTAAAGTCCTTATGACTCGCTCAACAATTGCAGCTTTCTTGGTGCTGTAAGTGAAATAATGATTTATATTATATTTTTTCATCAGGGCTTGAAAGTTTGTATTATAGAACTCCTTTCCTTGATCACTTTGCAGATTTGTTGGTGTATATGATGCCTCTTCAATGATGCTTTCCATCGCATTAGTAACTTCTATACCAGTCTTGTTTTTTATGGCTTTGGTATAGACAAATTTAGAGTAACAATTTATACAGACTAAAATATAACGATAACCTCATCAGCATACTGTTGCATTTCAGCCAAATCAATTTGCCACAAATCTCTGTATCATTTTATTATCGTGCGCCGTCTTACAAAATTTTTTCTAGCCGTTCTATGTAGTTCATTAACAATTTTGATTTTTTCTAGACTGGGCTCCATATTATTAGGAATATTAAAGGTTTCAGATCGAAGAAGAACAGAATAATATCATTAAATATTGAGCTTAATATATTATATCTTCTTCTCGTAATTCCTCTATGATTGACATAATTTCATTTTCGTGTCCAGTGTGACCGGCCATTTTGGAACTCCACAACAAACGTAAACGATCCACCAACTCTTTAGCTTTGTTCCAGTAGACATATTGAAATTTTTTCGAAGATAATTTCTTTTTTGTGGGTAACTGTCGTTTTTCCGAGAGATTTTTTCTTGTAATAGTACCGCCTAATTTTGTGCCCATTATCAGAGGTTTAATAATTCGTAAATATTTGTTCCATCTGGTCTCCCGTAAACCATCACTTTTTTTAAAATTGTAGACAGCACTCGTTGACTCCAAAATTTCCTTGGACGTTGAAAGTACATTATCACTTAATTGTTGTTCCTTGCCTACACTTGGGGGTGTTTTAAGAAATAACAAATCATAAAGTGCCGGTGATCCACCATATTCTGCAATATTTTTCCCTTTTTTGTACAAGACAATATTTCCATTTCGAAAACGCACCTCTAAATTACCAATAAAATTTTTTTTATAATCTGTTTTTGAACCAAAACGTACACCATATACAGTATCGTATAGAGATGGTTTCGAACGTAATCCTTTCAGGTGTGCATTTAAAGTATCAGAAGTTGTGTTGTCAGCGGATGCGAGAGATGTATTAGTTTATGTCGAGGGTGTATCAAACACCGATTGGCTAATATCTTCTTTTGAAATGCGATGCTGCTGCTGCTGAATAGGTGTGGAGGTTTGAAAGGAATGTGTAGGTTGGAGAAAACCTGATATTTGAGTCGACTGCACTGATGTACTGGGACTATGTGACTTTGTAGCTGGATAATGTTGTTGCTGTTGTTGTTGTTGTTGTTGCTGCTGCTGACGTTGCTTGACCACATCAGATATAGTTGTCAACGGCTTAGAAATGGGTTCATAAAACTTTTCCAATTCCACAACATGAAATTCTTTGCCGCTTTAATTTGTTTAAATTTTTTTCTGACGGCATTGGTAGCTTCCACTAGTTTACGTTTTAAGTCGATCGCGTTATTCATGATGTTAACAAAGGACGTTTCAACAATCAAATGAGTGCTTTCTCTTATTATTACAGTAATATATAGCTATCAAATCCTTTGCGGTATCTTCCCGATTTCACATCACTGTCTTTATCAATTACTAAAAATTCATACTTATTATCCCAACATTTTGAGCACATTTCTTGAAATTGAGTAAAAGTTAGATCCGGTGAAACGTGGTCGGAAAATATGTGTTTCATATTCAACTCATCTTGTTTAAACATAATAATAAAATTGGCATTGTCTCGCACAAGCTGTTTAGGCACTCGCGAATATGTTTGCGCTAGGTAAAAGGAGTCGATATTTTTATGACATCCCATGCTAAAGTACGATCTCATAACATCTTGTTTTTCACATATAACATCATCAAAGATAAATATAGAGTTTGGTTTTGCATCGGACGGTTCCACAATATTACTGGAATCACTAAAGGCATAGTAGTCTAAACCTTGGATGGGTGCTAAAATTTTCCTTAAATACTCATATTTCGGTTGATACAGAGATTTCGAGTAAATATAGACATTTTCGAAACGTAGCCCAAGGGGGTGTGTAAGCAGCGAAATCATGACATTAGTTTTTCCACAATTGGATGGACCAATTAACAGGCCGCGAATAGAGGAAGGAAGTAGAGGACCGTGTCTCTTCATTATCTTCTTTTCAAATCCAAGTCCGACTTTTTCATCGAGATTGTCAATAGAAAGTTTTTGTTTAAGATCGATAACGCACATCTTAGGAAAACTTGATATTTTATAGGCAATTTTTCACAAAAACTGTCATTCAGATGCCAAGCGTCAAACGAAGTAGGACGGTCTCACATTTCCAGTAAAACTGGACACGGTATTGTGAATTCGTTAATAAATAAATTACCATTCGAGGTACACATTCCCGGTTATCAATATTGCGGACCCGGAACAAAAGTAATAAAACGTGTAACAAGAGGTGATCCAGGCATTAATCCTTTGGATGCCGCATGCAAAAAACACGATTTAGCCTATTTACATAATAACGACAACATAAGTGCGAGATATCGAGCGGATTACGAGCTCAAACAAAATGCTTGGAATAGAGTAAAATCGAAAGATTCCAGTTTAGGTGAAAAAACAGCAGCTTGGTTAGTTACAAACATTATGAAAGGAAAACAACGTTTTGGTATGGGTGTACCATCATCATTATCAACAAAAAAAACATCTAGTAAAGGCACACGTCCTACAAAAAGGAAAGGTGTTAATAAAAATCGACATGTTCGGAAAGTCAGTTTCGGAACAGCTATTCGACAAGCAGTTCGAGAAGAATTATTAAATGCCCGAAGGAAAAATGTGTTGGAAAAAAATGTCATGAATGCATCTAAAATAGATCTGTCGGCAGCACGTAGATCGGTAAAAGCGGCAGGTGGCAAAAGGAAGGTTCGTACACCGAGAATAATACCGATTCCTAAAACTGGTGGAATATTACCATTAATACCAATTTTTGCCGGGTTATCAGCTTTGGGTTCATTAGCCGGTCGGGCAGCCGGAATTGTGCGCGCCATAAAAGCTGTAAAAAAAAGCAGCGAAGATAAAACCGGTGCCGGCCTGTATTTAAAATCGAAAGGAAATGGTTTGTTTCTAAAGCCATATCGTAAAGGTATGGGATTATTTTTAAATCGTAAATCAAAAAACTAATTGAATCCCTACCTCGAAGACCACTCTCTAACATCGATATAGAAAAATATGCCAAAAAGAAAAGAATAGGACACTTTCGAGGCGTTTATATGAGGGATTCATTACCTAGACAAGGTCCTCGACGTTACGAAGCAGCAATAGTGAATTTGGATAGTACGCGTGGTGCAGGGACTCATTGGGTAGCTTATAGAAAAAATAATTCTAAAGTAACATATTATGACAGCTTCGGCAATTTACCCCCACCGATCGAATTGGTACGATATCTACAAACGGGATCGGAACCATCAAAAATTATTTACTATACATACGATCGTCAACAGGATTTTGGAACAGTCTGGTGTGGACATTTGTGCTTAAGTTTCTTGTCGAATCATCAGCGTAAAAGATGTCATCATCGTCACCATTAACACCGCAAATGGATCGCAATAACTATACTAAAATGTTGCAATCACTGAAAGCATTTCATCTAGCCGGTGGATTAAGAAAAATGACCATGAAACAGTTAGAAAACATGCCCAAGGAAGTAATGATTGCATTAGCCCCACATGAAATTCCATTCGTTTGGGAAAAGTTGCCCGAGCACCTCAAAAGCGACATCGATATATTAAAATATCAGTGCGGTTGCAAACATTATTTCAGCAGCAGCAATTTAAACGAGGTTACGGCTGATGAGGATCTTACGGCTAGAAAAATATTTTGTTGTTATTGCAAAATCAGCGATATGCGCATAAAAGCAGAAAATAGCATAAAAACATCACTATCTAATGCAGTGAGAAAAGGTGTGAAGATGAATCTTTTTAAATGTTGCCGCTAAGAATAAAACCGAGATGTGTGATGTTTTAATGGTTAGTCATGTCTTATACGTTCACACTAACAGGACACTCGAGCGTCTTAAGCGCCGATTTTTATCCACCAGTCGAATTAAATAGAGAAAACAAATATGGTCTGGCAATTCAATTCAATTTTTAATGTGGACGAAAGCAACAATAAGTTTCCCTACATGAAGGAGGGTTACACCACCGAGCCGATACAATTGCAGATTCCATCTGGGGCCTATGAAATAGATGATATAGGTAAAGCTATGTCGGAGGCTTTGAGGATTTCAACTGAAGAAAAGAACGATGGAATCTTTTACTTGGTCGCTAATAATAATACGCTGAAATGTGAATTGAAATCCCAATATACTATAGATTTCCGGGGAGAGGCGAGTATCGGTAAAATATTAGGATTTAATCATACAGTGTTAAAAAGAGACAAAAAGCACGAATCAACCGAGATGGTGGAAATAATGAAAGTACGCATCATACGCGTAGATTGTAATATAATTTCCGGAGCATATATGAATTCTGTGGAAGGTCATACCTTGTTCGAATTCGATATCGACGTGGAGCCCGGTTACAAAATCAGTAAAGAAACACAAAATAATATTTATATGCCGTTAATGCCGGCAGGATGTCAGTTTATCGACAACATTACTCTTCGCATCTTGGACGATAGCGGTGATCTAATCAATTTTCAAGGCGAGAAAATAATCGTGAAATTGGAACTGAAGAAACTTTCATAGAAATGGGTTTTTGCTTCAATCGTCAATTGTGTGTGCTGTCGACTAAGATGGTGGAACCGCCGAAATATAATAAAAGTAAAAGAAGAGTTAACGTCAAGGTTAGTTGTCGTCCAGACTTTAGATCACAAACATCTCAACAGTTATCTGCCGAAGACTATAAATTTTTAAAATCAATCGGTCTTAAAGTGCGAAAATGATTTCCACCACCAGCGATAAAATAGAGGTTTTCTCCGAACCCATCTTGGACAATTCCATTATTAGTCTAGAAAAGCATACGTATCAACCATATGGATCTCCATCTTTCTACAATTCGGATGAAGTCCGTATCTCCATTAATTTTCAAAATATTATATTGGATATCGCCGAAAGTTACATATATATCGAAGGAAAATTTAAACCCATAGACGCAACGAAAAGATGTTTTTATCGAATAATGTCCTCGCATTTTTGTTCGATGAAATTCGCTACGAGATGGGAGGTGAGCAGGTTGCCGTGGTTCCTAAACCTGAAGTTACGACGACATTAAAAACCATGGTTTCATTCGGAAGTTTGCAACAAAGATCTCTCATGACGTGCGAATGGGGTCTCGACGAAGCAAACCAAGATATCGTAGACACGGCAAGTAACGTATTCTCCGGGAAATTACCCTTAAAATGTCTTATGTGATTCGCCGAAGATTATGCAAAAGGTGTTTTCAACGTAAAACAAGAGCTTATGATGATTATAACTCGCACTTTTACCAATTGCTACGTCGGCGAAGTAGAGGCAGAAATTAGTATCGACAAAATCGAATGGAAAATTCGTCACATCACTCCAGACGACAAGCAAAAATTGAAAATACTGTCTCGCATTAATAAAGGTGGAAACAATGCCAGTATTCAAATGGCATATCGTAAATGGGATCTGTACGAATTACCAGCTTTAAAACAAACATCTTCCGACGTGTGCGCCTTGAGAACGAGTAAAAGTCTGGAAAGACCGCGCTATATAATCGTCGGGTTTCAAGACAGCAATAATTGCGACAAGAAAGAAAAAAACGCAACCCAGTTTACCCACGCCGACGTATGCGACATTAGACTGTATCTGAATTCAACCGTTTATCCCTACGAAAGATGGAATTTAGATTTCGCCAAGAAACTGTACACAGCAGTCTATTACAATTACGAAAACTTCCAAAGCAGCTACTACGGGCGCGAAATAAACGATCCGATGATAACGTTCGCGGAATGTATGAAAAACCCCGTTTTTATTATCAATTGCAGTCATCAACCAGAGGCGATTAACTCATCGACAGTGGATGTGAAATTGGAGTTCCAAACGAGAAAGAATAAATTCCCCAAAGACACTAAAGTGTACGCATTAGTTATTCACGACTCATTTTTAGTTATAATGTATTAAACGGTTCGGTGACCAATAAATCTATATTTTAATGTGTCTATTATATGTAACACAAAATAATGTTAAAATAAGGTACTTGAATCAATAAATTTGTAGTGAGCGAAGTAGTAGTTTTATATTTATTTGAAACCCAACAAAAAAAAAAGCGGACGGAAAAGCCCGCTCTTTAAGAAAGGAGTACGGGAGTTTAGATAATGGTGGTTTATTAAGTGGAAAAAAGAGCTTAGATAACACAAGAAAAAATGTTTAAGGCAAAATATGAAAACAACGATTTAGAAAATTTGTAGGAAAGTAACGGTTAGGAATAGAGAAAAAAATTATAGGAAAAAATTATAGAGGAAATCGAGTACTATTAGCAAGCATTTTTCTCGATAGTAAAAACGTAAAAAAAAAAATTTTTCAAAAAAAAAATTGAAAAATAGTGAATGCGCGCCAAAGTTAAAGATTTAGAGCAAAATAATATTAGAAATTTAGAAAGAGAATTTTTTTCTACATATGGTAGTATTTTTCAAAATTCGGAAAGATGAAATTTGAAGAAAAGGGTTATAGTAAGTTAGTAATTTGGATTTTTTTAAAGCGCTGTAGCTCGGGAACCGTTCAAGATAGAAAAAAATAAAAGCACTTTGATATCCCAAAATTTTGAGGAGAATGCGATGGTGTAAAAAAAATTATTATTTTTTTTTTCGAAAATGCTGAATACACGCTAAAGTTGAAGATTTAGAGAAAAACGGTATAGGGAAATTAAAGAGAGAATTTTTTTCTACATATTGTAGTATTTTTGAAAATTCGAAAAAATGAAATTTGAAAAAAAGGGTTACAGAAAGTTAGTAATTTGAATTCTTTAAAGCGCTGTAGCTTGGGAACCGTTCAAAATAGAGAAAAAATAAAGCTCTTTAATTACCTAGAATTTTGAGGAGAATACAAAAGTGAAAAAAAATTTTGAAAAATTTGAAAATAAAGAAAATATGAACAAAAAAATTCCAAAAATCAATAGGAAGATTGACCGCCGTACGGGGTTAACGGGAAGTTGTAGGGGGCGTTTTTTTTTTCTAAGTGCCCCCACCTCCCCCACCCGCCCGCCGAGGAGGGCGGAAAAATTGATTTTTGATGGTTTCAGAGCGATTGCGCGGCTCCTTCACCATATTTTCGCAATTTTTAAAATATCGATTTTTTAATTTGCGGTGACAGAAGTTTGGAAAAATTTTTTTTGGATTCTAGAGAAAATTCCCCACAATATATGTATTTTTCCAATTTTTTATCATTAACGGTTACGACGCCTGAGCCAACGCAAAATGAGACAAAAAAATTTTTTTTATATTAGCGAATCGGGAAAAATAGTGTGATATACTTCAACTTTTCCTTATTACGATTCCGTCAAAACATTTTCATAATTTTCCTTACCTTGCCTGAAAATAATTAAAATATATGCTTAATTTGCATTTTTTGTAAATATGTAGCAAAATAATGGTTAGAAATATCAAAAAAAATTGTTTGAAAAAAATGTAGAGGAAGTTTAGTACTATATGCTAGAAAAGTGGAGGGGGGTAGTTTGTGTCCATAACAGAGATACGGTGAGTTGTAAAGTCATATTATTCTCAAACTTATATATAATGCATATATGCAGTCCACCTTACCCCCTCCAACTTTTTGAATGTATATAGAGGCCGGTATTAAAATTATTTTATCATTACACATTTGACCGTCAAGATGGAAGATACACCGAAGAAGATTATTGGCATTGTCAGGCCATTCGTGTCCGGCAAACTATGTAAGTGTGAGGAGTGCGGGGGTACCGCACCAGGAGCAGCACCTTCGGCACCACCCGCAACACTGACACCACCAGCGACGGCGACACCGCCAGTACGGCTTTGGCAGCCCGAGCTCGTGGTGCCGCCAATGAGAAGACCAAGGGCTGCATTTAGGTCGGTGTTAATATCGTTGGGTATTACTCCACGGTAGGCACCCGACCCTCCCCCAGGCCCTTTTAGGGCCACAAAAACGGTCCTTTTCAGGACCACATTATATTTTGATCGTAGTTTAGTAATCGTCACTTATGGGTCGAGATATTCGTTTAACGACGATTTGTCTCGTAGCTTAAGTGCCAAGTTATGAAGAGCCTATGAAAATGTTAACAGTCCAAACAAGGTTTCTATTAATTTTTTTTGTAATGTATTCTTCACAAAATGTTAAGAATTAGTCTTATTGTCTAAACAAAAAGAAAACAAATCTAATTCCTTATTTAAAGTTTTTGAAAAAATTAATAATTCTATAAGCTCTCACCAATACACAACATTTAGAATCTGTTGGTAGGGTGGGGGTAGTTCTATATATATGAGACTGGGCCAGTTACACAGTCATATATACATCAACTCTCATACGATGAACATGGAGGAAGAAAGACCCGCCAGCAGAGGCTCATCCATCTTTAGCGATGACACCGTCGCCGGCAACGTTGGAGACCTGCGAGACTTCGACGACGAAGAGGTGGATTTCGAAATTGACGTCCTGCGTTGGGACGACTTGGATGAGCCGATTCCGCTGCTGTATGACCACGATCCGGGTCTCGTGGAATTAAATGATGCAGGCGATTGGGTCTTACAAAGACTCGAAACTCCGTCGCCGCAGCCAGATCCAAACTCGACGGAAGATGCGGTGCTGGAAATTCCAGCATCACCGACACCCGACGATCCGCAGGGCCCCTGCGATTCGTCAAGCTGGTGGTCGACCAGCGAGGATGGGGCACCATAAGGCCCACACTCTCCCTGGCCCTTTTTAAGGGCACACAAAAACGGTCCTTTTCAGGACCACAAAATACTTTGATCGTAGTTTTAGCACATATTAGTACTTTGTTACTAATATTGTATATATAGAATATACAGTATTAGATACAAAGTATTAAAAGTTTAGGTGCTGGTGGAACCCAGCAAAATCGTTCGTTCGTTCGTATTTGAGACCACAAACAACTTTTGGTCTCAATACGTAATACGACATTTGTTTTCACCTCCACCATTAATTTGTCTCTATATATACGACCACCAATACTTATTACAATCATTTCAGTTCAACATGTCTGAGAGTGAACAGCAACCTATCCAATGCCCTGTGGTAGATTCTACCACAGACGATTGTCTTGAGTGGGAGTTGGACGATCCCAGATGGGCGGTTCATAGTCGAATATGCTGAGGACAGCACCTCCACCACCGCCGTTGATGATGACGGGCCGTACGACTCCACAACACAATAAAGAGTCGCATGTTTTTTACAACCAAACGGTCCTTTTCAGGATCACAAAATACTTTGATCGTAGTTTTAGTTAATTATAATACTTTGTAACCAATATTTTATGTTTTCTTTTTTCATAAAAACATACAGTATTGAGATGCAAAGTATTAGAAGTTCTGGCGACAGAAACTTAACTTCTTAAACCGAACCATGTTTTAGCATATTTGTAAATATTATCAAAAAATATTTACAACTATTGCTATTGCGTAGTTTTAGTGGATTATTCACTCTTTTTTATTACCTAATATTATGTGGGAAAGGGCCTATATGAAATAACACACAAAAAATATATTTTCAAGTCATTTTTATTCTCTTTATAAAATATAAAAATCTGATCAAAGACTTTTTTTTTATTAACTACAAAGTATATATATTTACAAACTTAATACTATAAATTAAAAGCTAATACCTACAACTACCTAACACCTACTACATAATTTATTAAAGTCCTCTAATTGTCTTTTATATCGCACACATTCCATCTTTTTTAACTCTAATTGTCTTTCCAGTTCTAAAATGTCACTCTCACACGCACTCACTTTTTTCACAAATTTTTTTTTCATTCGATAAATGTCCGATAGTTTGCTCTTCTGCGAGTTGGTGAAGTCTTCAACCCACTCCGATTACGACGTCTCGGAACATATTAAAGAAGAAGAAGCGGTTTCGTTTGGTGAAGACGACGATGACGACGACGACGAAGCAGCGGAAACTTCATCGCCTTCAAAACACCGCTTAAACCGCTTCTTCTTACGTTTCCGGCACCCCAATATCGGCGACAGTGGCGCTGGGGAAGACTTTACATCCGACACTACTTCCTGCTCTACGCTGGCAGGTGTTGGTGGCGTTGGTGGTGTTGGTCCATCGGGGCCTTCGATCACTTTCACTTCTACGGACAACGGCTCTTGCGGTGTTGTTTTCAGGAAATCGAGTAATGGAACAGGGGTGGAGGGATGCTTAAAGTTAAACTTCTTCTTTTCTTGCCCCACACCTTTAATCGCCGAATAAAAGGTTTTTTTTATCGGCGATTTCCGACTTCCGCATAGTCAACAGCTTCTTTAATTTGGAAGCTTTCCGAGAAGATTCCCTGTTAGGCCGCGATGCTTTTCACACAACTACATCACTAATTATGTTGATCTTCGGCTCCTTCTCCTCCGTCCAACATTCGAGGAATTGCGCAGCCGACTGCACCAACTCTTCGTCGCGACCATCATTCAGGGCTCTGTCTTCGACATCTTCTTGCTCCCTGCCGTTCCAATTCTCGAATACCATCGGACTCAACACTTTCAAGCCACTGATATTTTCCAACATGCCTTGTTGGGAACCACAGCTTACGTCAAGAGCATCCAAAAGAGACCTTACACTCGATGACATCTTCGATACTACAACTCACACTATAACTTTATCTTACTACTGCACTGTTTGGTGTTCTGACGAACTATGAAGAGCTCGAGACAGCAAGTCTGCTTTTATGCCCATTTCCCCCACTACACCACCTTTATTCCTTTTGTTCGATGCATTAAGTATAATATTTAAACTTGTCAGATGCAAGGCCAAGACCAAGGCCGACGTAACCGGCAATACCAGGGTCGTTTTCAAGGTAGCAATTTTCATGGATTTTTTTGTCCCTGTCAAGGTTATTTTAAAGAAACATAAATATAGTACTAAACTTGTCAGATGCAAGGCCAAGGCCAAGGTCAAAGTACCCGTCAATGTCAGGGTCGTTTTCGAGGTTGTAGTTTTCAAGGATTTTTTTTTTGGTCCTGTCAAGGTTATTTTAAAAAGTAATATATAAATAGAGTACAGCGATTGAAAAGTACAACATATTCAAACATCATGTTGCCAACTGAGGAACAACCTAGTGAAGCAGCTAAAACATACAGTCATATACCAAAAGCTTTTTATTTAACTTGTCATCATTGTAAAAGACTAGGTATCTGCTGGCGGAATGATCTTACGTACGACTTCAACTACATTGACCTTTTCAGGGTTAAATTTGTACAATGCGGCTTTTGTGGACTAGTTTACTACCAGTTCAAGGACATTAATGAACGTGCCATCCAGAGAAGAAATTGGGTCATAGAAGAAGCTTACCTGTACAGAAGAAATTAACATGTATTTTATTTCTTAATTTTTTATTTTTTTTTGTTTGTTATATTTTTTTATTTTTTAATCATAAAAAGTAAACTCAATCTTTTGTTATATTTTAATTTTTTTTCCAATAAAACAATAGTAAAATGAATCTGTATGTGTATTTATTAAACATCACCTAAAATACTTTTTGCAATCCATATTTTTCTGCAGAGTCCGTTTATTAATGAAATAGAACCATATATTAGGGTGAAATCTAATGGTTTGAAATCAGTCTCACATAACAATGTCAGAAGTAAACACTATTGATAAGTTCGGTCGCAAAAGAAAATTTAAGGATTTTAACTTTATGCGAGGTCCTTCAGGAATAGGTTTTAAACTTACACCTAATGGAGATTACGACATGGAAAGCAAAAGATTGTGCTATTTAGCAGAACCTCTTGAAGGAGACGATGCGACCACACGAAATTATGTTGATAATAACCTTGCTCAGTGTGTGCAAGATACGCAGAAAGCTTTACATGACTCAACAATTGTTATTAAAGATATATTCAGAAACCAACTTGAAGGTTACGTACGCAAGAAATTAATTGAAACCGATCAAGAACTTAGAGGATACATTGATGATACTGTTATTGCAATATATGAACTTAGGCAAGACGAACTGCGTGATGAACTTAACTCTAGAATGTCGAAAATTGAAAAGACTATAGAGGATCTTGTCTGCAAACCTGTTTCACATTAAACATTTGCTCGTAGACCTATGCGTTTAATTTACTGTTAGACAAATTTTTCAACAATAACTTTTACAGTTTGTTATTTGTCGACACTTCATTATATTTATAATTTTAAAATAAAGGTTCAATAAAAAGCAATCAAGTAATGAATACATGTTTTTTATTTAAAAAAAAAAATACAATACTATCGTTACATATTAATGTTGTATGTTCAATAGAAATAATAAAAACAAGACAAATAATGAAATATGGATTTTCCAGATTACGTGCTGTCCTGACTTACAAATGATTCCATCACGGTGACTAAATTTGCTAAGTTTTCTTCCGGGTCTGTTTTGTAAAAATCTATGTCTGCATGCCCCCAAGGTAGAGTTTTGGTTGAATTGGATATTACATAACGTTTATCATCGCTATGTGATAATGCTACTTTATTTATTATGTTGGTATAAATGTTATATAATTCACTTCTAAATATCTTCATCTTTCATAATATCAAACCACCCCGTTCAACAATTCTTTGGTAATCTTCCTGATGAAGGTCTTTCTCGATAACACATTTTTTGATACCTTTAGCTTTTTTTTAATTCATTATTAATGGACTTTACATAATAAGCCTTCGCGCCGGTACCATAAAAACTTATTATCGGATCACCAGGAAACTCATCTTTCATTCTACCAACTACAGAATTACTTTTAATTATGTTGAAATTATTAATTTCGGGGTAATTTGATGTATCAAATTTTTTCCTGATATAGTTTGATAAAAGTTTTCCGTATACACTTTTAATATAAGCGAGTCAGTATCGATGTAAAGTAACGAAGCATCATCGTCAAACTTGGATTTAATAAAATAATAATAAAAATCGTATATTACAGTCTTTGATATATCTAATATGGAAAATCCGATATAAATTGGTTTATTGTACAATATTTTAACTTTATTCATATGTATAGCAACAAAGTTCTCGGTAAATATCGAGCTACTATTGAAATTGGGGCGGGATATTTGTGCTCTAGCTCCATTTCTGCCTACACTGTTATCCCAATGTGTTACTAATTTTATATCCTTTCGATTTTCCACATTTTCCATAGTTTTACCAAAATTGCTTTATTTTTTAATTTAAAAGTGTCCTTCGCAAATTTTGTGGTGGCCTTGTTACGTAAATTGGTATTAAAATCAATATACGATTTTAGCCATTTTGATTGCTTAAACTGTAATACTCGATGGATTTGCATTACCACTAAGCCGTTGGCGATGGCTTGTTTTAAAGTTCTATAGTGTACAATGTATTTTTTTTATCTCGTAAATTAGGAATTAATTTCGGCAATTTAGCGTTTTCTGTTGGCGGTATGATATTTTCTACTAGAAATGGAAAATCAGAATGTGCATCATGCAACTCAGTCGGATAATACACATTCATTTCCAAAACGTAGCCATGTAAACTATCATCACCAACAGCCATAATATTTAAATCCAGAATTTCGCGCTCGCTTAACCATCGAAAACCACCATATGGTAATGCTTGTGACATACTATGACCATATAGATTTGTAGCATCAAGGTATGTTATAAATGAAGAAGGTTTTGTTGGGTCATAGTCTGGTAAAAAAATATTGTTAGCGATGTGCTTCCTTTCCGTACACTGGCTTATGCCGCCGCGTATACCTTTCTTAAAAAAATGTATCATGTCTATATCAGTTAAGAGCTCTAACTCTACCTTAGTCATACGCAGCATACAATCAAATGATAAACTTGGAAGGGTATAGTAATGTGCTGGATCAAGTTTATCGAATTTTAAACAATTATTCCGAAATTGCTCAAAAACATCACACAATAGCAACACATCTGATTTTAAATACACGTCCGAATAGTTCCCCAAAGTTTTACACTCAAACAAGCGCCATACTTCTTTTGCTCTTCTAAAGCTTTCATCGCTAATATGTTCTTCCCGTAAATTATCATAAAATTGATCTTTACTTGGAAGACATGTATTTTCCATTTTTTCTATAGAGTCAATAAAGCTATAGGGAAAAACACCCTTTTGACGCATCAAATTAAATTGGTTGATATTTGAAAAATGTTTCCGCGTTTCAATAAAATCGTCGTCGTTTAAACCGCTGCCTAAATTTTCCAAAGACGTTGACAGAAATTTAAAACTGTCAATAAATCGCAACTTTAAATATTTCCTCTTGACTTTTCCACATTTACTATCAAAATAATCATGCACATAAATGCTTTTGGTAAATGATATGTACTTTTCCTTACTTTGAGCCAAAACACCAATTTTATCCCCATATTTACATAACTCTTTTATAAATAAATGGCTGTCGTAGCCACTTAAGTTATGAAATATGATAGGGATAAAAGAGGGTAATTTATAATTTAAATTACAAACGGAATGTGCAGCACCAAATCTTTTTGCACCAGTTATGTGACTGTGGTCTCGTACTTTAATCTCACCCTCTTCAAAAGGGCCTTCACATATACCACATATTTTAGCATCATTAAACTCCCTTTTTTCTTCAGGCGTTAACGGCTTCATAGGCTTAATGTCTTTTAAATACGTGTTATATAGAGCCCTTAAATCACACTCGATACGATCCACAAACACTTGAGCTGCATTATTCCCACGAAATAGCTCAAATTTCGAAAGTGAGTCGTCAAAAGAGCATTTAATTAAATAAGCAAAAGAATATGGTTCATGTTTAAAACATTTTACAGTGTAAGAATTTTGTGGGTTTGGTTGTACCGTTTCAACGGGTTTTAAAACAGATTCGAAATCTGCATAAACCACGAATGCAACGCGCATTTGCTTTTCTATACTCTCGAATTTTCCGGCACACTCTTTTCAAATTTATCGATTTTTAAATCCACTGAGGGTGTTTGCGTGAAAATGTGATTAGTATTTATGTAAAGTTAAAGCTGACGGTGTATTAAAATAAATGAGGCAACCATCACAGAAATATATTTTATGTTGTTGACAACTAATTTGACTTGAAACTAAACGTGATAAATCCCGAATCCAACAACAATGACTCTTTGAACAAGTCGTATCACAAAAATGTTCACCGCCATTGTTACTACTACAGCCTTTTATAATTAATAATAAATTTACATGTCTATCCAGCTTTTTTGACGCATACCTTAGTGCACCAATAACTTCATGTATTAGTTCATTATTTTCATATTTAGATTCCAGACCGTATATGTTAACTGATATATTGTTCATTTCCTAAAATTTTAATGTCACGTAATTTCACTGGAAAATCCATACCTGTTAAATTTAGCACTCTAGAAAAATGGGGGTAGGATGTCTTCTGTGAAGGCTCTGCTGTTGGAGGAAACAATGCTGATGTTACAGCCCACGCAAAGCAAAATTCGTCCTGGTTAATCACATTGACGACAGCTCCTTTCTTTTCAATAGAACACGGCAACTTGATATATGATGAGCCACCCATAGGCATATACTTGTTGATACTAACTTCCAAATATAAAATTCGCACAAGAGCTCATCCTATAACAAGAAAAATAATATATAAAAATCAGTTTAATATATCGGGTTTTAATTTTTCCATACCTGAATCTTTCTCTTGGAATTCTGTGGCCTGCGTTTTTATTAATTCGGTGAAAGAATGGTAAACGGCATCCAAATCACTTTCTACACTAATTATTTGATTAGCAATGTTGAAGGATTTTTCACTGAATATTTCTTGTGATGGAAGCATGTACTCGCCAACAGCTGTCATGTTAATTTTTAAAGCATGATGCACACGTAATAAATTATTAACAAGTTCCACCACCTGCAAAGAACGTTACGTAATCGGAATGCTCCATATCACTGCTAACCCGATAGGTTGCAATTCTCCTTTTGAAGGCACATTCAACGAGTTGCACACCATGACATACCGGCAAACATGAATTATTTTTATGTTGTTGTGTTCGTTTATGTGCTGACATATGATTTATTGGAACATCTACATTACATGTGGCGCAATTAATTACCGGAATCGTCGATGTATACTCTTCAATTGGGAGCCATTTTCCTCCAGGCACTTCATTAAATTTCGCCGCACACGATTCTCTTTTATGACGCCTCATATTATAACTATTAGTAAACTTAGAACCGCAATTTTCACAAACATATGCCATGATTTGCCAAATATTAACACATGTACTACCTATACAAGTCAGAGCCAACTGATGAATGAAACTGCCCCATACCCTATATAAAACCATTCAAGGTCACCCCAAACCACGTAACATATCTTCAAGGTCACACACCCAGGATGCCCTCCAACAAAGTCAAGGTCGCCTCGACCAAGGTCAAGGTCAAGGTCACACACGCAATCTTGAACACAAGGTCAAGACCAAGGACAAAGCACACGTGCACTTTCAAGGTCAATGACAAGGACATGTGGGCGGGGCCAAAGAGGGGCGGGGCAAGGTCAAGGTCGAGGTCGAGGAGTGGGGGGATGAAGAGGATCGGGTTATGTTCACTACTGTCTAGCATAAAACGCTTGTAAAAATAAAAATGCGCAAACCGTTTTTGGCTCAAATTTTAGCTGATGAACGACCCTAAAAAGTTGGCGTAGTAGGTTGACAAAATCTAACATGGTGGATCCAATATGGCGGTTAAAAATTCAATATGGTGGGCGAATTTTTGAAAATCAACCGATTTGCACCAAATTTGGGATACGGGAGTTTTGGGGTTGCTGATTACGAATTTGTAGAATTCAAGATGGCGGATCTAATTTGGCGGACGTATTTTTTAAAAATCAACCCATTTACACCAAATTTGCTATACGGTGGTTTTTGGGGTTGCCAAAATCCGCAAGTGCAATATGGCGGATCTAAGATGGTGAACGTATTTTTTAAAGTCCACCGATTTGCACCAGATTTGGTATACGAGGATTTTGGGAGTTGCTGATCACGACTTCGAGGTCAGGTTTGCTAAATTAAAGATGGCGGATCCAAGATGGCTGACGACATTTTTGAAAATCCACCGATTTGTACACAATTTTTTATACGAGAGTTTTTGAGGTTGCTGGTCATGAAATCAAAGTGCAGAATTTCAAAATTCAAGACGGTGAACCCAATAAAGCGGAAACTTAATAACTTAATTCTCTATATTAGGTCTATAATCTTGGATTGTGAAAATTCGACCTAAGATTCGTGATTAGTGGCCCCAAAATCCCCGTATACCAAATTTGGTGCAGATGGGTTGATTTAAAAAAAATACGTCTGCCATATTGGATGCGGATCCATCGTGAATTTTGAAAATCCGACCTTGGATTCGTGATCAATGACTCCAAAACCCTCTTATTCCAAATTTAGTACACATCGGTTAATTTTAAAAAATTCAGCCTCAATATTGAATTTTTGACCATCATATTGGTTCCGCCATGTTGTATTTTGTCAACCTACTATTCCAATTTTTAGGAGCGTTCATCAGCTACAATATAAGCCATATTTGAGCCGCCATGTTGGATTTCTTAAAGGCGCACTCGGCATTTAAAAGTAGATGCTCTAATCTTTAAAATGAACCCTTTTATTTGATAACGTGCAAACCTATTTACCGAATTATTTAGTTTTCAGCTTTACAGTAATTAAACATTATCGAACAGAGATAACAATTTACCCCCTTGCATAACCAAGAGAGCTACAGGAAATTTAGGGTCAATCTAAAGATTATTTTCCACTAAATGAACATAATTATCATAACATATTTTTACTAAATTTTTGCAGTGTTCCCCCTCTTAAGATGAGAATAGCCGGAATTCCTCCAAGCCTAAATAAACAATTGCCCAAGCTCTCTGCTAAACCAAAAAGTTTTTAGAGATTTAAGGGCACCTACATATAAAACTTGGTAAAATAATTCTAGAGCAAAATGTACACTGTTCCTATCTTAAAAGGAGTTCCAGTGAATGAGGGATAAGTAATCATTTAAAGATAACATCGCTGCTTTTCTTAAGTCATGGTATTTGGGGTCAAACTTTACTGATGAATCATTATCACAGGCAAAAATTGCACAAGAGTATGCAGGTCAAAAACATACTATTACTAGTAGGGATGGTTATCACTCAATATAAATTTAAATAAAAGCAAGTGTTACAAACAAAGATCTTCGGCTACTTATTGCGGAACAGTGGTTATCATAAATTTCCTGTCTGGATTTCACCGGCATATACACAGCATAAAAATATAGTGGCAATTCATGAAGTAATCCTACGGCCGAAAAAATTTCTCTAAATCTTACTTATATTTTAATTTTTAAGTTTTTCACTCATCCGCTGTATGAGATATGATTTAATTGTGTATATTTTCTAGACTGGTATCGAAAATATCTACAGATTTAATATCCTACCGACATGTCTCAGAAATTAGATTTTATATAGACAGTTGTTTTCCATGAATGTTCATTGCAGCTCCACTGTCGAGATCATTAGATAGTCAAAACGTATATGGGGATAACTAGAGTTGTGTTTAGGAAATAAACTGTCTATATTTTACTTTTAATGGCCTGAAGGAGAAAAACAGTAACTAAATAAACATATGCTTTCGAAAGTCTTACTTGATTTTAACCATAAATATAATATGAAGATAAGATAGCGGATCCTATAGAAGCAAGTTGTCTCAAGTTAAAAAAGAAAGAGCATTTTCTATGAGTACTACTCACTTTCTAATGACGGAGTTAAGAACGATATTTCAAACGTCATTAGATACCCTTATCATTTGACCACCATTAGAAAGAGAGGAACTACTCATCGAAAACGCTATGTCTCTTTCTAAACGTGAGCCAACCTTCTTCCATAGGATCCGCAATCTATATTAAGTACTATTAATTACTCTTATGTCTATGATTTTAATTAATTGTTCAAAACTAGATTTCAAGTGGGAAACTTATCTAGACTTAAAATTTTTCGGACAGCGATTAGTATACCCCACTTCTCTATTTTTCTGTTGGTGTTACTATCACGACCCCTGTGATATATAACAAAATAGTCAAGATTTATTTTACTAGATAAAATGCCGTCCAAAAGCCAGGACTCCACAATACAAAAATCACAAACTGCAACCGCCAATCCCAATTCGCAAAAATTAGTTTTCACAATTTGGAAGTAGCAGCTCAATGATTGTCTTTTTTTGAATCAGATTGTTATTTAACAATACAAGTCTTCAAAATAAGGAATATGCAGGTCAGTTTCCCTCTGCCATCTATGACGTGCCAATTTTGCATGAAGATGTTTAATTAAATTTCTCTGGGTCACTATCATGCCATCACAATTCAGCAGTTTTGTTCAGAAATTAACCAGTTCTCAATTTATAATCCAGAATGCTTTGGATTTATTATTTTAACATAAAGCATACTTACCTTGCAACAATTCCTATATGTCCGACAACATCGTTCAAATTATTCGAGCCTTGCCATAAGCAAAGTGGCTTTATTACCTGGTTAAATGTTATAGAATCAGAGAACTTTAAAATCGATATATCGGCGTTTGCTCTTCCAATTTTGTAGTCTAAAATTTAAAAAAATTTTAAAGTTGCAAAAGAATAAGTACAAAATCTAAAATAATTTACGGACCGCGCGCACAGCAAATTGGGCTCACAAAACATTTTACATATTCACATATTTTTTTAAAGAGAGTAAAACATAAAAATTATATAGGTTGAATATATAATATACAATTTTTTAACTAAATAGAGAAACTGCTCGTTAATATTTTGTATATTAGTAATTGGAGAGTAAGTGGGTTTTAGCTGTCCCTTGAATGGGATGCATCGAAGGGAACGATTTACGTCACTGCTTGTCTACTAACCTTCACTTAAAGTTGATATTTCAATAACATAGAAAATTTGAGCGAATAAAATGTGTATATTATGTATAATATAGTATATAATTAGTTCTGGGGTGGTAAATTCGGAGCTGATGTTTGTATGAAGTTAAGAATAAATAATTTATAACACTTTTACGATGTTTGTAAATATTTGAAAACAGTAAGGGGTATACTGAACAAGATTTATATTTTATCAACATCAACATTTCACTACTAATGCACATAGTTATTTATTATAATTTTGAAACAAAATATTCCAGTTTAACTGAATGCAAGTTAAGTTTTTGTATTATATACAATGTTAACTATATATATATATATATATATATATATATATATATATATATATATATATATATATATATAGAACCTAAAACCAAGAAAAGACAAAATAAAGAAAATATGATACATATATATGCATGTATATATATATATATATATATATATATATATATATATATATATATATATATATATATGTATATATATACATATATATATATATATATATATATATATATATATATATATATATATATATAACAGTTCAGGACAATTATAAGAAGAATCGTAGTTGATAACTAGTAGGTTTTCTTAAAAAAATCTAACATTTAGATTTCGTTCGACTTATGTTTATTAGCATGTTATTGACGAATTACTGCTTACCAGGATGCACAAAGATACTTTCTGGTTTAAGACTTATTTCCTCTGGAGTAAGTGACCCATCTCTATTGCTAGTTTTACCAAAAACGCACAGTATTTCACTTGGTTTGATCGTTGTTTTCACGCAATGTGCGGCTAAAATAAATAACATTAATTTTTAAATGGAAGTCGCATTCTCTATATAGATTTATGAAATTTGTGTTGATATATCTTCTATTAAGGGAGAATTTATATATGTTTTGTGCATTTGTTAAATATATACGTGATTCTAAAGTGCGCTGTTATTCATGAAAACATTATAAAAACTCACTCTATTTATTGCAATACAAATTTGACCTACTTTCACTTATTCAGTTGTTTTGAAAGTCGACATGTACAGAATTTGTATGACCATAAACTTTGACATTTCAGCTTAAAACCGACATTTGGGCGTTTTTGGTATGAACTGACCAATTCAAGACGACGATGAGTATTATTATTTGATTTGATTCAAAATTGTATTATGGAGTTTGAGAGGTCACTAAGTATTGTCTGAACCATCCCACCCAATATATTGTAGCAGCGTTTCCCGAGCAGTGCTTAGCGAACCCCCAGAGTTTCACGAACTTTATAAATGATACTCACGAAAAAATACAGAATTTTAAATTAAATATAGCAACAGGAACAATCTCTAACGCGACGAGTCGCTACACTGTGGGCGATACGAGTACATTTTCGAACATGCTGGCAACTTCTACCCCGGAACCAAAACTTTTCTAGAACGAAAGAACGGGAATAACGTCTGCTAATAAAAAGCGACACATTCACATATAAGGAAAAGGAGAGTTGAACTGAATCGTACCATAGTGTGTATATAAATATTAGTAGTGTAAACCAGTTTAATGATTTCTTCTTGTGTAAATAAATTACAAGAAATAACCAAGCTTTATAAATCACAAGTGTGCACGTAGAACGTGAAAGTAAATAATTATTTCTCCGTAAACGTATGATAGGTCGTTAATTAAAACCACGCAATTTTATCAAGTCTGACGAAAAGCTGAACTAGCAATCAATTGCTTCTTCTATTTCAGTCGCTGATTTGGAACTAATACAGGGTGGCAGATGTAGTGAGCTACCGTCTCATCAGACTGAAAGCAAAGAAGAAATAGGCGGACAGAGTGACATGAAAATATGACAGTGACTATGGGTTTTTATTTTACCGGAAGAAGTCAGAACCTAAACCGCTTTGTGTAATTAGTAATGAAATCCTGGCGAACAGCAGTTTAAAACTATCTCTTCCTCGTAGACACCTTGAATCAAAACATCCGGATTACAAGAATAAACCTGTTGAGTGTTTTAAAGGAAAATTGGCAGGTAATAAACAGTCTAGTGTCTCTTAGTAAAATGGCTCTCGAGGTTTCATTTCGAGTTACTTACAGAATTGCAAGATCTGGACAAGTACATAGAGAATTTGATTGAACCGTGTACTAAAAACATGACGAAGTGTGTTCTTGGAGAAAAAGCGGAAAAGGAAATTGAATTTGTTTCCTTATCAAACAACAGAATGTGCGGAGAATTAATAATTTGGCAAATGATGAAGAAAGTGAACTTTTTAAAAGAATAAAATTGAATTATTTCACTATTCAGCTTGATCGATGTTGCAAACGCTGCAGTAATGCTTATCTATGTTAGATATGTTTTTAAGAATTTCATTTAAGAATATATTGAAACCTATACAACAGGTGCATCAATTTTTTTTATATGATCAATAATTATTTTGAAAAAAATGAAATAAATTGCCCTTTTTGTTTGGTTGAGAGTGCAAAATCAATGACCTTAAGATTTTCTGGTCTTGTGATGTGGATAAAGAAGATCAACGAGAATATTGGATGGAGTCACTGTTATATTCATAGCAAGCACTGACATGTAAGCGCATGCCTTCAGAGTTATCCAGTACTTTAAGTGACGCTGCAAAAATTGTAAATTTTATCAAATCGTGCACTACAAACTCTCAACTATTCCACGCGCTTTGTGAAGACTTTGGAAGCCTTCACGTTTCTTTACTGCTTCATACAGAACTTAATGGCAAGGTATTGATCTACTTATTTGAATTGAAGTCTGAAGTTCCAAGCATTTTTTCTTGATCATCAATTTCATTTGTCCTCTTGTCTATCTGATTTTGTTTGGCTGCAAAAACTTGTATATTTAATGATTTATATCTGTCTTTACACGGCCCAGGTATCACCATTTTTAATACGCATGATAGAATAGCAAACATGCTGAAGAAATTCAACTTTTGGATTCAGTGTAGGTGAATTAATACGAATATTTTGGCACCATTTTATAAAGGAATGAAATTCAATTTAACCAAAATATTATAAGGGACATTACTGAACATCTCAAATAACTTCAGTTAATATTCAAGGATTATTTTTCTAATAAACCTATTATATCTGGACCGAACAACAGGACATATAGTTCTTTTCAAGGAGATATAGCTTCGGATACTTCTTTAACTTTAATAGAAAAAAAGGTCGTTGACATCCTCTGACAATTCCCTTAAAACTCTTTTAGAGATGATTTTTGGCTCAATGTAAAAAATTCTGTTTCGGCGGAAAAAGTCATAAAAATTTTATTGCCTTTTTGTACAACATATCCATGTGAGAAAGGATTTCCAACATACAATTACCTGATAAGTACAGAAACAGGTTAAATTCAGAACCTGATCTAAAACTCAAACTTTCAGATATAGAATCAAATTTTGAGTTTCTTCGCTCCACCATACAGACACAAATATCCCAATGAGGGTATTTTTCAAGTTCTGTATTATTGTATTCATTTTATATTAATTCTTTGTCGTAGGTTAATCTATCACTTTAGTTCTAATTATGTTTGTCTGTAAATATTTTTCGACTATGTTTTAGTTTTTCGTTATGAACTGTTATCCAATATGGAAAATAACTTTTAATAACCCAATTTTACAGGGGGTTTGCCAATCTATTTCGGTTTTCAGAAGGGGTTCGCAAGAAGAAAAAGGTTGGGAACCATTGTATTGTAGTAAGAATCGTATCGAAATCTGAATGACATAGGGATAATTAAATAAAAATTTCTAATAAAAAAAATTAGTTTGTATTTTAGATGCATAATTTGCGGAATTCACAAAAATGTATTAAATATTAAATTAGCTCTTCGGCTTCTTTGCCTAACTGATGAGAGCCAGAAAGATGCGGAGTTCTACAATGCTTTTGTGAGACCAAAAGGGTCAACGCGCTGCCGAATGGTATTTGCGTTAGCGGAGATTTGCGTAGAGGCGCTGCCAAGTAACACTTGTATTCGCGGAGATTTGCGAAAGGAGTTTCTCACTTTTGCACTTTTCGATAAAAACTTTATTTTCACTGACCCAAAACTCCTTAATATGACGTAAGACTTTTACTGCTCATTATATAAAGAAATTATTATTTTTCAGTAAATTTATAGCTTCTACAGAAAAAAAATGCTAAAAATGTATATTTTAAATATTGGTAAGAGTACTGAAACAATAGCTTTAATTGTAACTATATTAACAATATTCCTAACAAAGAAATCCATTTGACAAAGAAAGTAAAAACTACACTGAAAATATTTTGCATTTAAGAAAATAATAAAATAGATTGTCGTAGCTTTTATGAATTTTTCGTTAAATTACGATTCTAATATTTACATGAAGTCCAGGTCATTAGCCATCAAATTTTAGTAGTTAATAGGCCTAGGACTGACGTGATACCACTGTTGTTATTTTGGAAATGGCAATACATACAGGTTAAATTAGAGGAAACTTACCTTTTTCATACTTTCTGAGATTTTAGAGAAAATTCAAAAATTAAGAAAAACGATTTTTTTTAATATCTTGTTAACTTTTTTCTTATTAAGATAATAATCATAAATATTAAAAATTAAATGCTTGGTGTTTTAAAATATCCTAAAAGTTTTCCAAATACTGCTACAGAATGTTAATGTAATAGAAAACTAATGGCATCAATTGAATGGAGTCGTACGACGAAATGATATTTTCAGTAAAAGTCAACTTATGATAGTTTTCAAAGAAGAACGGGAAAAATATCTGTAAAATATTGCGAGAAACACGAAACAGACTAATTGGAGATATTTTTAGAGACATAAACTGCCAAGAAATTACTAACTTCGTTGTTTAATTAAATTTAATTTGTTTTTGTATAAAAGTACGGGTTTTATTTTGAGATTGGAAATAAAAGTGCTGTTGATTTGTTTAGGCTATTATGATGCATAATCCCAATATTTCCAGCTAATGGTGTTAATTACCCAAGAATAAATATTTGATTTTGTTTTTATAAGTGTTGTATTTTTAATCTTTAGAAAAAATATGTATTGGCAATGCAATGCAATAGTTTTATTTTTATTAACTGTACTGGGTTTCAATAAATTTAGTCTAATAAACCCTAATTAATTAAGAAATAACATAAATTAAACATTTAATTGCCTACTGCCTGGCCGTACATATGAACCTAATAAATAATCATAAAATGTTCGCATTTTAGAGTTTTCCTTGTAAATCTTTAACAAAATATCATGAAAACAATTAAGGTGTAGCTTTATCTTTTTGGATAATTTAAATATTATAATTCTTGACCTTCAATTCGTAGGCCTCGTCGGGCTCTTTATATGCCACCATGGTTGCAAGACATTCGAAGTCGATCGACTTTGAGAATCTAAGCAGCTTTGCTAAATAACTAGCCTGGTGGCGTTAGGTAATAATATTGTATTTTCAAAACATCTCGTCCTTAGTCCGTTGAGTGGTGGGCATTTTCTGACGATATGATTAACACTTTCATCTTCTTCCAGACACAATCTGCACATCAGGTCATCCATGACGCCAATCTTACGAAAATGGCTTCGTAGGTGACATTATCCTGTTAGTAGTCCCACTACGAATCGAAGTTCTTTCCTCTCCAGGGAAAGAAACTCTAGTAAGTCGCACCATAGTTTCAGTAATATGTTCCTTGGCACACTTCATTCCAACGGCTCTTTCCAGGATTCAATAAATTTTCTTTGCAGTTTTAATTCCCTTTTACCAATAAAAACTGGAATAGCTAGAATTGGTTCGAGTCCATATGATTCAACATTTTTGCACTCAAACACCAATGGTGAAGCTATGATACTTGAATTCAGTTCTAATATTGCAGCACTACTGTCTAAACATATGTTTATCGTCTTATTCCTGTGGATATCCTTCTGACAGAAATGGTCATATTGCCGAACAGCATACTGCTGCATAGTGTCCGGGAGAGTAAACCGTACTCCTAAACATTCCAGCTCTAGCTTTTTCATTCTGTCGAAATTCATTTGTACACCATCAGATTCCATTTCTCGGAAGAGTCTGCATCTTCCCCGAATTTTTTTGCTTGGTAAAAGTGTCTCAGAAGAATGATTAGGTTTGAAAACCGGCACTATGTAGTCTTCTTGCTTGGAGAGTGATGGGCATCTCTTTACCATGCTTCCCTAACCATACGAGTAACTGCCTGTTCCAGACTCAAAATGTTCTGGGCAACTGAAACAATAAACAGCCTTCAAGACCTCGTCCTCTATGTATAAGTAGAGAGCACGCACGCAGGTTGATTAGAACCTCCACTGCCCTTGTAGGCGTAGTCTTCATTGCACTTATTACTCCTACACAAAAAATTTTCTGAACTTCGTGAAAATGGTGTTTGCACTTTTTTGTACTAGCGGTGTATGTAATCATAAAGCAGATCACTATAGCGTTGAGTCAGTTAATGTGTCTGGCTCATTTACAACCCTAGAAAGCAAATATGACATTCTTGGATCTAAACACAGGTTTAACGTCGTAAAAATTCAATGTACTTGTTACAATATCAATCACAAATGCGGAACAGAAGGGCAAATCTTTTTCGTAGCAATAATTATGAGAACTTAATATATCTACAAGAATTTAAATATGTATCTTTATTAAATGTGAAATATAAAAAATGAACGATGTTGCATTTATATCAGTTTTTCCGTCGTTTATCGTGACCACGCTTTTGTAATATTTTTTAACCGACTTCCAAAAAAAAGGAGGTTCCCAATTCGTCGAGTATGTATGTTTTTTTTATGTATGTACACCGATTACTCTGGAACGGCTGCACCGATTTGAATGAATTTTTTTGCGTTTTGTTCAGGAAGTTGGTCCCATATTTTTTTTTGGATGAAATTAGTTCAGTAATATCCAAGATGTCGCTGACAATATAGCGGCCAAAAAAACTAATTTTTTCTGATTTTCTTCAAAATTGGTGTGGGGGAATTTTTGGGGTCGTATACAACGAATCCGAAATTATTTTTAAAAAATTCAATATGGCGGATCCAATATGACGGACCAAAAAAATTAATTTTGTCTGATTTTTTCCAAAATTGGTATGGGGGAGTTTTTGGGGTCGCTCATAATGGATCCAAAATATTTTTAAAAATTTCAATATGGCGGATCCATCATGGCGGACAAAAAAAATTAATTTTGTCTGATTTTTTCCAAAATTGGTGTGGGGAAGTTTTCGGGGTCGCACATAATGGATCCAAAATATTTTTTAAAAATTCAAAGTGGCGGATCTAATATAGCGGACAAAATAATCAATTTTGTCCGATTTTCTCCAAAATTGGTACGATGGAGTTTTCAGGGTCGTACATAACTAATTTAAAATTATTTTTTTAAAATTCAATATGGCGGATCCAAGATGGCGGACGAAAAAGCCAATTTTCTCCGATTTTCTTCAAAATTGGTACAGGGGAGTCTTCGAGGTCGCACATAACAAATCTGAAATTATTTTTAAAAAAATCAATATGGCGGATCCAAGATGGCGGATTAAAAATTCTACATCTTCCGATTTTGTCTAAAATCAGAATTGGGGTATTTTTGTTAGTGTTACTTATGAATTTAAAATATTTTTTGAAAAACTCAATCTGGCAGATTCAATATGGTGTCCTAAAAATTTTACATTTTTCGATTTTCTCCCAAAATGATATAGGGGGTTCTTGAGGGAGTAAATTATGAATTTAAAAGTATTTTTTTTCAGAATTCAATATGGCAAATTCAAGATAGTGGGCTAGAAATTTTACATTTTTCGATTTTGTTCAAAGGTGGGACTGAATCGTTTTTGAGGATGTAAATAGCAAATATGTCTAGAAATTTTATATTTCCGGATTTTATCCAAAATTGGTACTAGGGGGCTTTGAAGGGTTTAGATTTAGATTAGATTAAGACTTAAAATATTTTTTTTGAAATTCAATATAGCGGATGCAATATGGTGGGTTGAAAATTTTACCTTATTCGCATTTTTTCAGATTTGGTATTAGAGGGTTTTCGGGGTCGTGTATTACGAATATGAAGGTAATTTTTTACAACTATTTGGTTGATAAGATACAATATGAGGGACAGCAAATTTTATATATTTTGATTTTGTCTAAAATTAAAATTGTGGGATTCTTGAGGCGTATACAAACTCATTGTGGAGTATAAAATATATCGAACAAGAAATTTACATCTCAGGTTCTTTAAATATTGAAAATTGATATTGTGGAGTTCTTGAGGCGTATACAAACTCAATATGCAATAGAAAATATATCGAGCACATCTCAGGTTCTTTAAACATCGATATTGGAAGGTTTTGGGGCGTATTTTACCAATCTAAAATTAATTTAAAATTTAAGATAGCGGATTTAATATGACATACTAAATATTTGTGTGACACAATTTTACTGGTATTTGGAAAACTCTAAGAACCAAAGAATTTTTAGTGGTTCATTTTAGGGTGATTTACAACTCTGGATAAAATGGGTACTTTTTTTGCCAGCTTGGAGCTATTGCGAGGTACACTAATCTCGATTAGTACTTGGTTCAAATAATTTATGGATATCATAATGAATTCTAAAACTAAAAATAGAAAAAAAAAATTATAAAAAAATTGAACCGACTTCTAAAAGTACACTAAAAAGTGAAAAATAACTATAAATTTTTATATGAAATTGAACTTTTTGAAGTCGGCGCCAAATTATTTGTAAATGAAATAAATAACTACTAATATATACCAATTATGGTAAGAAAGCAATTACAAATTCACTATTTTTAATCTGTTCATGCAAATCACATTTTGTCAGGTATTAGTTTGGCGCCGACTTCCAAAAGTTCAATTTCCTATAAAAATTTATAGTTATTTTTCACTTTTTAGCGTACTTTTAGAAGTCGCTTCCTTTTTTTTATAAAAATTTTATTTAAAAATTATCTTTTGAATGGCACTTATATCTAAAATTTGACTCATAAATTTTTTATGGCTTCAGGCCTTGTTTATTTGAAAGCATCACTGATTTTCTTTATTAAAAAAATAGGTCTAAGGAAAAAATTGGAAAATTTTTTTTTTAATTTTCCAGATAAAATTCACACTTTATATTATAAAATTGCCCACCCAATACCACACAAGTACAAGCTTTTACTTCAGTAAGGAGATACTCGGCCATATAAACCGTAAATATGTAAATTAAGATATAAACATAAACTTGAGGTTTTGTTTTATGAGTACATTTTTTTAGATTCTTTTTCCTCATCGCTTTCAGGACGGTGATATATTTATAAGACGTTTCGATCTTACTAAAAATATCGCAAAGATAAAGGAATCCAATATTCTTTTCCCCTTGATTCTTACACAATTCCAATCTTGGATTAAAATTAATGACATTTTCTTGGTAAATAAGTGATGCAACTCACCAAGCGCTGAAAATAATTTCCTACAACAGTAGTGAACATAACCCGATCCTCTTCATCTCCCCACTCCTCGACCTTGACCTTGACCTTGCCCCACCCCTCTTTGACCCCGCCCACATGTCCTTGTCATTGACCTTGAAAGTGAACGTGTGCTTTGTCCTTGGCCTTGACCTTGTGTTCAAAGTTGTGTGTGTGTGTGTGTGTGACCTTGACCTTGGCCTTGGTCGAGGCGACCTTGACTTTGTTGGAGGTCATCTTGGACGTGTGACCTTGAAGATGTGTTACGTGGTTTGGGGTGACCTTGAATGGTTTTATATAAGGTATGGGGCAGTTTCATTCATCAGTTGGCTCTGACTTGTATAGGTAGTACATGTGTTAATATTTGACAAATCATGGCATATGTTTGTGAAAATTGCGGTTCTAAGTTTACTAATAGTTATAATATGAGACGTCATAAAAGAGAATCGTGTGCGGCGAGATTTAATGAAGTGCCTGGAGGAAAACGTCTCCGAATTGAAGAGTGTACATCGATGATTCCGGTAATTAATTGCGCTACATGTAATGTAGATGTTCCAATAAATCATATGTCAGCGCATAAACGAACACAACAACATAAAAATAATTCATTTTTGCCGGTATGTCATGGTGTGCAACTCGTTAAATGTGCCTTCAAAAGGAGAATTGCAACCTATCGGGTTAGCAGTGATATGGAGCATTCCGATTACGTAATGTTCTTTGCAGACATTAAATCCAAGGTGGTGGAACTTGTTAATAATTTATTGCGTGTGCATCATGCTTTAAAAGTTAACATGACAGCTGTTGGCGAGTACATGCTTCCATCACAAGAAATATTCAGTGAAAAATCCTTCAACACTGCTCATCAAATAATTAGTGTAGAAAGTGATTTGGATGCCGTTTACCATTCTTTCACCGAATTAATAAAAACGCAGGCGACAGAGTTCCAGGAGAAAGATTCAGGTATGGAAAAATCAAAACCCGATATATTAAACTGATTTTTATATATTATTTTTCTTGTTATAGGATGGGCTCTTGTGCGAATTTTATACTTGGAAGTTAGTATCAACAAGTATATGCCTATGGGTGGCTCATCATACATCAAGTTGCCGTGTTCTATTGAAAAGAAAGGAGCTGTCGTCAATGTGATTAACCAGGACGAATTTTGCTTTGCGTGGGCTGTAACATCAGCATTGTTTCCTCCAACAGCAGAGCCTTCACAGAAGACATCCTACCCCCATTTTTCTAGAGTGCTAAATTTAACAGGTATGGATTTTCCAGTAAAATTACGTGACATTAAAAAATTTGAGGAAATGAACAACATATCAATTAACGTATACGGTCTGGAATCTAAATATGAAAATAATGAAGTAATACATGAAGTTATTGGTCCACTGAGGTATGCGTCAAAAAAGTTGGATAGACATGTAAATTTATTGTTAATTACAAAAGACTGTAGTAGTAAAGATGGCGGTGAACATTTTTGTGATACGACTTGTTCAAAGAGTCATTATGGTTGGATTCGGGATTTATCACGTTTAGTTTCAAGTCAAATTAGTTGTCAACAACATAAAATATATTTCTGTGATGGTTGCCTCATTTATTTTAGTACACCGTCAGCTTTAACTTTACATCAAAGCTACGATTGTAACCACATTTTCACGCAAACACCCTCAGTGGATTTAAAAATCGATAAATTTGGAAAGAGTGTGCCGGAAAATATTTTAAAATTCGAGGGTATAGAAAAGCAAATTCGCGTTCCATTCGTGGTTTATGCAGATTTCGAATCTGTTTTAAAACCCGTTGAAACGGTACAACCAAACCCACAAAATTCTTACACTGTAAAAAGTTTTAAACATGAACCATATTCTTTTGCTTATTTAATTAAATGCTCTTTTGACGACTCACTTTCGAAATTTGAGCTATTTCGTGGGAGTAATGCAGCTCAAGTCTTTGTGGATCGTATCGAGTGTGATTTAAGGGCTCTATATAACACATATTTAAAAGACATTAAGCCTATGAAACCGTTAACGCCTGAAGAAAAAAGGGAGTTTAATGATGCTAAAATATGTGGTATATGTGAAGGCCCTTTTGAAGAGGGTGAGATTAAAGTACGAGACCACTGTCACATAACTGGTGCAAAAAGATTTGGTGCTGCACATTCCGTTTGTAATTTAAATTATAAATTACCCTCTTTTATCCCTATCATATTTCATAACTTAAGCGGCTACGACAGCCATTCATTTATAAAAGAGTTATGTAAATATGGGGATAAAATTGGTGTTTTGGCTCAAAGTAAGGAAAAGTACATATCATTTACCAAAAGCATTTATGTGCACGATTATTTTGATAGTAAATGTGGAAAAGTCAAGAGGACATATTTAAAGTTGCGATTTATTGACAGTTTTAAATTTCTATCCACGTCTTTGGAAAAATTAGGCAGCGGTTTAAACGACGACAATTTTATTGAAACGCGGAAACATTTTTCAAATATCAACCAATTTAATTTGATGCGTCAAAAGGGTGTTTTTCCCTATAGCTTTATTGACTCTATAGAAAAAATGGAAAATACATGTCTTCCAAGTAAAGATCAATTTTATGATAATTTACGGGAATGACGTATTAGTGATGAAAGCTATAGAAGAGCAAAAGAAGTATGGCGCTTGTTTGGGTGTAAAACTTTGGGGGACTATTCGGACGTGTATTTAAAATCAGATGTGTTGCTATTGTGTGATGTTTTTGAGCAATTTCGGAATAATTGTTTAAAATTCGATAAACTTGATCCAGCACATTACTATACCCTTCCAAGTTTATCGTTTGATTGTATGCTGCGTATGACTAAGGTAGAGTTAGAGCTCTTAACTGATATAGACATTATACATTTTTTTAAGAAAGGTATACGCGGCGGCATAAGCCAGTGTACAGAAAGGAAGTACATCGCTAATAATATTTTTTTACCAGACTATGACCCAACAAAACCTTCTTCATTTATAACATACCTTGATGCTACAAATCTATATGGTCATAGTATGTCACAAGCATTACCATATGGTGGTTTTCGATGGTTAAACGAGCGCGAAATTCTGGATTTAATTATTATGGCTGTTGGTGATAGTTTACATGGCTACGTTTTGGAAGTGGATGTGCATTATACGACTGAGTTGCATGATGCACATTCTGATCTTACATTTCTAGTAGAAAATATCATACCACCAACAGAAAACGCTAAATTGCCGAAATTAATTCCTAATTTACAAGATAAAAAAAATACATTGTACACTATAGAACTTTAAAATAAGCCATCGCCAACGGCTTAGTGGTAATGCAAACCCATCGAGTATTACAGTTTAAGCAATCAAAATGGCTAAAATCGTATATTGATTTTAATACCAATTTACGTAACAAGGCTACCACAAAATTTTCGAAGGACACTTTTAAATTAAAAAATAACGCGATATTTGGTAAAACTATGGAAAATGTGGAAAATCGAAAGGATATAAAATTAGTAACACATTGGGATAACAGTGTGGGCAGAAATGGAGCTAGAGCACTAATATCCCGCCCCAATTTCAATAGTAGCTCGATATTTACCGAGAACTTTGTTGCTATACATATGAATAAAGTTAAAATATTGTACAATAAACCAATTTATATCTGATTTTCCATATTAGATATATCAAAGACTGTAATATACGATTTTTATTATAATTTTATTAAATCCAAGTTTGGCGATGATGCTTCGTTACTTTACACCGATACTGACTCGCTTATATTAAGAGTGTATACGGAAAACTTTTATCAAACTATATCAGAAAACCCCGAAAAATTTGATACATCAAATTACCCCGAAATTAATAATTTCAACATAATTAAAAGTAATTCTGTAGTTGATAGAATGAAAGATGAGTTTCCTGGTGATCCGATAATAAGTTTTTATGGTACCGGCGCGAAGGCTTATTATGTAAAGTCCATTAATAATGAATTTAAAAAAGCCAAAGGTATCAAAAAATGTGTTATCGAGAAAGACCTCCTTCAGGAAGACTACCAAAGAATTGTTGAACGGGGTGGTTTGATATTAAGAAAGATGAAGACATTTAGAAGTGAATTACATAACATTTATACCAACATAATAAATAAAGTAGCATTGTCACATAGCGATGATAAACGTTATGTAATTCCCAGTTCAACCAAAACTTTACCTTGGGGGCATACAGACATAGATTTTTACAAAACAGACCCGGAAGAAAACTTAGCAAATTTAGTCACCGTGTTGGAATCATTTCTAAGTCAGGACAGCACGTAATCTGGAAAATCCATATTTCATTATTTGTATTGTTTTTATTATTTCTATTGAACATACAACATTAATATGTAACGATAGTATTGTAATTTTTTTTTTTAAATAAAAAAACATGTATTCATTACTTGATTGCTTTTTTATTCAACCTTTATTTTAAAATTATAAATATAATGAAGTGTCGACAAATAACAAACTGTAAAAGTTATTGTTGAAAAATTTGTCTAACAGTAAATTAAACGCACAGGTCTACGAGTAAATGTTTAATGTGAAACAGGTTTGCTGACAAGATCCTCCATAGTCTTTTCAATTTTCAACATTCTAGAGTTAAGTTCATCACGCAGTTCGTCTTGCCTAAGTTCATATATTGCAATAACAGTATCATCAATGTATCCTCTAAGTTCTTGACCGGTTTCAATTAATTTCTTGCGTACGTAACCTTCAAGTTGGTTTCTGAATATATCTTTAATAACAATTGTTGAGTCATGTAAAGCTTTCTGCGTATCTTGCACACACTGAGCAAGGTTATTATCAACATAATTTCGTGTGGTCGCATCGTCTCCTTCAAGAGGTTCTGCTAAATAGCACAATCTTTTGCTTCCCATGTCGTAATCTCCATTAGGTGTAAGTTTAAAACCTATTCCTGAAGGACCTCGCATAAAGTTAAAATCCTTAATTTTTTTTTTTGCGACCGAACTTATCAATAGTGTTTACTTCTGACATTGTTATGTGAGACTGATTTCAAACCATTAGATTTCACCCTAATATATGGTTCTATTTCATTAATAAACGGACTCTGCAGAAAAATGTGGATTGCAAAACGTATTTTAGGTGATGTTTAATAAATACACATACAGATTCATTTTACTATTGTTTTATTGAAAAAAAAAATTAAAATATAACAAAAGATTGAGTTTACTTTTTATTATTAAAAAATAAAAAAATATAACAAACAAAAAAATTAAAAAATTAAGAAATAAAATACATGTTAATTTCTTCTGTACAGGTAAGCTTCTTCTATGACCCAATTTCTTCTCTGGATGGCACGTTTATTAATGTCCTTGAACTGGTAGTAAACTAGTCCAAAAAAGCCGCATTGTACAAATTTAACCCTGAAAAGGTCAATGTAGTTGAAGTCGTATGTAAGATTATTTCGCCAGCAGATACCTAGTCTTTTACAATGATGACAAGTTAAATAAAAAGCTTTTGGTATATGACTGTATGTTTTGGCTGCTTCACTAGGTTGTTCATCAGTTGGCAACATGATGTTTGAATATGTTGTACTTTTCAATCGCTGTACTCTATTTATGTATTACTTTTTAAAATAACCTTGACAGGACCAAAAAAAAAAATCCTTGAAAATTACAACCTCGAAAACGACCCTGACATTGACGGGTACTTTGACCTTGGCCTTGGCCTTGCATCTGACAAGTTTAGTACTATATTTATATGTTTCTTTAAAATAACCTTAACAGGGACAAAAAAAAATCCATGAAAATTACAACCTTGAAAACGACCCTGGTATTGTCGGTTACGTCGGCCTTGGTGATTTTTTCAAAAACTTTAAATAAGGAATTAGATTTGTTTTTTTTTTTGTTTTTTTTTTGTTTAGACAATAAGACTTATTCTTAATATTTTGTGAAGAATACATTACAAAAAAAAAATAATAGAAACCTTGTTTGGACTGTTAACATTTTCATAGGTTCTCAAGCATATAACTTGGCACTTAAGCTACGAGACAAATCGTCGTTAAATGAATATCTCGCCCCATAAGTGACGATTACTAAACTACGATCAAAATATAATGTGGTCCTGAAAAGGACCGTTTTTGTGGCCTTAAAAAGGCCTGGGGAGAGGGTCGGGTGCCCACCGTGGAGTAATACCCAACGATATTAACACCGACCTAGGTGCAGCCCTTGGTCTTCTCATTGGCGGCACCGTCGCCGTCGCTGGTGGTGTCGGTGTTGCGGGTGGTGCCGAAGGTGCTGCTCCTGGTGCGGTAACCCCGCTTTCCTCACACTTGCATAGTTTGCCGGGTACGAATGGCCTGACAATGCCAATGATGTTCTTTGGTGTATCTTCCATCTTGATGGTCGAATGTGTAATGATGAAATAATTCTAATACCGGCCTCTATATACATTCAAAAAGTTATAGGGGGTAAGGTGGAGTGCATATATGCATTATATATACGTTTGAGAATAATATGATTTTATAACTCACCGTATCTCTGTTATGGACACAAACTACCCCCCTCCACTTTTCTAGCATATAGTACTAAACTTCCTCTGTGTGTGTGGTGCGTAGCGCGTCAGCGCGAAAGCACCACACTAAAAAAAAAAAAAAACAAACCTAATGACCTCCCCTACAACTTCCACATACTCCCGTTCGGCGCTCTAGCCTCCTAACTCGAGAATTTCAATTTTTTCGTCTAAATTTTTTTCATTTTTAAGATTTTTCAGATTTTTTTTTCACCATTGTATTCTCCTCAAAATTCTAGGTGATTAAAGTGCTTTTATTATTTTTCTATCTTGTACGGTTCCCGAGCTACAGCGCTTTAAAAAATCCAAATTACTAACTTACTATAACCCTTTTCTTGAAATTTCATCTTTCCGAATTTTGAAAAGTACTCCCATATGTAGAAAAAAATTCTCTTTCTAATTTCCTAATATTATTTTGCTCCAAAACTTCAACTTTGGCGCGCATTCACCATTTTTCAATTTTTTTTTGAAAATTTTTTTTTTACGTTTTTACTATCGAGAAAAATGCTTGCTTATAGTACTCGATTTCCTCTATAATTTTTTCTTATAACTTTCTTCCCTATTCCTAACCGTTGGTGGGGGTAGCTTAACGATAGAAATAGTGGGAGGAGTATTCAAGGTCAAATGACGTCACACATTTAAATTGGTATAAGGATAACTTCAAGGACAAAATATAATGAAACAAATAACTACATTTTATGTACTTTATTGATTGATTTTTTTCTGCCATTCTTCTATACGTGTAACATTATCATCTAAACCTAATTTTCTTAATTTGTTCAATAATAATTGTTTGTTTTTATTTCTTAGAAAATTCTTACAAACTATACTCGCTAAAATACACACTTCGCCATGGTCCATATACTTAAAAAATACACTAAAATCCTGAGCCTCCGAATCTTGCATTTCATATGCGTAAAATTCCGAACAGACTGCAGAAATTAGAAATTCTTCGTACATTTCTCGCATTAAACTTTCCATATTAACTACTACTACTACGTTAAACTTAAGTCCTACACTCTAATTTCATCTAACACAACCGGATCTGCAATGAACCTAATCAGTTTTTCCAAGCAGTCACTAAACCCCAACTTTTTTATTTCAAGAACAAAGTCTTGTAAATTTATTGTTTTGCTGCAATATTTACGACATGCATTCGCAGCCTTTTCATATTCATAAGCCAAATCACAATAGCGCGACGCCCATTCTGCTCGACTTTTCATTGCATCATTGAAATAATTACTAGCCGTTTCAGTGAACTCATCGCCCAATTTTTTTACTGTCTCTTGCAAAGCACTATTCATATTATTCACTCATTTTTTACATTCACGACACTTTTTTATTGCTGGTGGTGGCCCATCTTTATAATGACGATATATTTGTTCATAGTGAATGTAACAGGGTAAGCTTAACTGTAGTTCCTTGTCACACCGATATGGCGCTGGCAGCTTATCCCAAATTTGCCGTAAACTCAGCGTATCAACGCAAGTTTTTAAATATTCGATAGGAAAAAATGCTAGATCCTTCTATTCAAAATCACACAAACTTTTTAAATTACTCTGATATAAACAAATTACTCTACCGACTTGCTCTATAATTTTTTCTTTAGATAGTTCCGTATGTGACATTTCACACTGAATGAATGTAAATAGACTCACACAATTTTATAGAACAATTTGCAAGGTCAAAATTATTTCAAGATCATCTCACACTATTACAATGTACAAATAACTACTTCAAGGTCACACACCCAAGATGGCCCCCCAACAAAGCCAAGGTCGTCTCGACCAAGGTCAAGGACAAGGTCACACACAACCTTGAACACAAGGTCAAGGCCAAGGGCAAAGCGCACGTGCACTTTCAAGGTCAATGACAAGGACATGTGGGCGGGGCCAAAGAGGGGTGGGGGTAAGGTCAAGGTCAAGGTCGAGGAGTGGGGGGGGGGTGAAGAGGATCGGGTTATGTTCACTACTTACAACTATTAAAAGAAAAACTCCTATGATGTTTGAGACGAATTTTACACCTTTTTTAAATTTTAACTTTCACTAATTTTCATTAAATTGTAGTTGCCAGGAATGTCATCATTCAGGAAAAGTTACATTTCCTTTTATTGTTATTATTATTTCCAGTATTTGATGGTATAACCTTATACTGCTTTATATAATAGATATACCTGTAACAACGTGTTTATCCGATATCAATGATCCACTGCAAATGTACATAATGCCAGAAGTTCGGAATTGTTTGAATATTGCAACTAGCCATGGAAATGCCCCTCTTGGAACCTCTTCTCCTAAGTAAATCAACGAACTAGTTTTATCAGGTCGTCCACAGATATCATCGAAAGGAGTATGTCGTGATGAAATTCTAAAAAAAAAAAAAATAATGCTCACAATTTTCGTAATACTACCAGTGTGAATAAACAAAACCTCTATTTAATCGGACAAATGGAGTAATTTTCATTATAAAAAGTCTAATGTATCTAACTTTTAATTTACTAGAAAAAAATTTTTCAATGATATTCATTAACATAAGAAATTGAAAATGAGACTCATCTGGAGTTTCATATTCATATGCATATATACAAAGAGTAACATTGGTGATATGTTTGCGTTTCGCCAGTCAGGTAAATTGGGATTTTTGTGAAGTGAAAATAATCAAAAATTGTTGTGTTTGCTAGAAAGTTAGCTTATCATTGAAGTATTTTGGTTTTTTAATTTGTATTGTGTATCTATACTACTTGCTGCTGTACTAGGCACGTGGCAAAGAGGGTTATAAAAAATTTGAACTTGACCAGCTTAAGGCTATTATAGCTAGAGACAATTGATTCAAAAATTAATGACAACTTTAAAAAGTTAATTCTGGAGAGCGTAATCGAATCCCTATGTGTTATTTTACAAACCGCAATCACGCAGATTCGTGAAAAGAAAATATCATTTTTTCGCCTCAATCCCCATACAGCTTGAACTCGTTGTTCTCAAATATAGGCTCAAGGCTGAATTCATAGTATGGCACATTGACTCTACCTGCGACGCTTGACAGCGTTTCTATGTTCGTCTCTTCTGGCGCTTATTTTACAGTTGATTTGATCTACCTAAGATGAACTGCATTCTCCGCATGGAATTTAGTACACTCCCTAGTTTTCTAGAGGGATTCTTTCTTTAGGTGTTGGAAAGAGATCTTTTACTTTACGGTCTGTGGTGAAAATGGTTTCAATGTTGTGTCTCCTGATAATTTTTTCGATCTTGTCTGTGGTGCCTCTTACATAAGGAACAAAGTCTTTGGAGATATTCTCTTGGTTTTCGCGATTTTTTGGGGCCAAGTGTTTGTTTTTTAGAGCCTTGTCTATATATTCTTTTTTATTACCATCTTTTGTTGAGGCGTCTTGCAGTATGTTCATTTCTTTGTGGTAATTTTCTTGGTCTGTAAGGGACTGCGATCGAAACGCAAGTGATTTCACTACTGCAAAGGGCCGTTGCTTATTTTCCTATATGTATTGCTTTTCGGGTGGTGAGCTGTACCTTACCACGCTGCCTTAGTTTAGGTTGGTAAGGGGCAAGTGTTGTCGTTCAATTGCTTTTGCTACTTACTTTTGGCGTGTGTTCACATTTTGAGGGCAGACGCTGTTTGTAATCTCCCAACGCTGCTGGCGTGGACGGCAGAGGTACATGTTTCGTCTCTACTAGACTCATCAAGGTACCGATATGCACGTGTTTGTGCAAAGGACAGATCGGAAGGAAGTATGAAACACTGAATACGGCTTCGCCGATCTCCCGCCGGATAACGTATATATGTTAATGCGGCTTTCACGGATTCCTCCGTGTGGGATGCAATGGCAGTGGATATATCCACATTCTGGCCAATCAGGTTGCGAAACCTGCTGCGCGTCATCGGCCCTGTTGCCCTTGTTTGGGGTTGCGTGAAATTGCAAAGAGGCGCAACAACTTAAATAGCAGAGGTGATAGCCAGCGACCCCAAACACTGCCAACAGGGCCGATGATGCGCAGCAGGTCTCGCAACCTGATTGGCCAGAACCATTCGGAAAATGAACGCGTCCGACGCACGCACGGGACCGACAGCACCTGAGTCGCAAGCGCGTCCGACGCACGCTCGTAGACGCCATACAGTGAGCTTTGAAAATGGTGAATGAGCTTTCACCGAAACGTCAGCTGCCTTACAGTCCTGAGAGGGATATACATATATATATATATATATATATATATATATATATATATATATATATATATAACTCGTATGCTATAACTATAGACTTGAGACAGTATGGGTCTGTGAACTTATATTGGGCTTTTAAGCCAATTAATTTTGGAAAGGAAAATGACCCAGCTTATTGTAGTAGCCAATCTCTGACGTAGCGATAGCATTGCCGTGGTGTCCTGGTGAGGTTATGTGACTGTGTAATGAGCTGGTTTGTGGAATGGGTAGCACGGTCCATGTATTTGGCAATGGTTTCACGAATAAAAGTAGTAAAAGTATCACATTCGAAATCATAATTGTGGTCCTCACAGATCATTCTTAAGACTTTGTTTTGAAAGTTCTCTATTCGCGTGAATCCAGGTCCGACCACCAAAGAACAGAATAGATTATATGAAGAGTTCGTAAATAGTCAACTTGTTCCTCAAGTTGAGTTTGCTATTTCGATACAGAAGCGAATATAGAGCCAACCATAACGTTTTAGCCTTGGATAAAATGTAGTTCGTATTTAATAACCAATTTAGTCTTCGGTCAAAGACTAGCCCTAAGTACTTCGCATTGTCCCGCCAAGGAATGCGAACTTTCGAGATGGTTAGCCGATTGTCCGGGATCGGAAATCGCGACTTTGTAAATACGATGGCTTGAGTCTTATTGGGGTTCAATTTGATTTTCCAATCGGCCATCCATCTTTCTAGTTTGTTTATATGACGTTGAAGTCTCAAGACTACATAATTTAAAGATCCTGAAGAGGTCGCAAATGCAGTATCGTCAGCAAAAAAAAATAATTTGCGGAAGTTATCAGTAGGAATGACTGCTCTATATAAATTAAATAGAGTGGGTGACAAGGGTGACCCCTGCGGCACTCCAGCTCTGACGTGTTTTATTTCCAACATGTTTCCGAATGTTTTCCCTTCAAGAAAACTTGAGACTAGTTTGACTATGTAACTTGGAGTCCCAGTCTTATCATCTCATGTCGAAGAAGATTGCACCCGTATGGAGTCTTTTATTGAAACCTTGGATTATCATTGACGCCAGTCTGATGGTCTGCTGAAGCCAAACTGCTCCGGAGGTAGGATATACCTCTCCTTTATAAAATCGGTTTCAGTTTAAAATCACGCGTTCAATTATTTTCCCCAAATTAGGAAGCAGGCGAATAGGCCTGTAACTGTCTATATTAATAGTCTTTCTTTTTGATGAGAATTACCTTAGCCACCTTCCGATCTGAGGGAAAATGTCCTGATTGTATAATCGCGTTGGCTTTATTAGTGACAGCCGAGAGGGTTCTGTCCGGAGCGCGCATCAAGGCCGCGTTCGGCAGACCATCCAGACCCGGCGCTTTTCAATTAATCCCGATATAATCCCCTTCATCTTCGTCAAGGCCAATGATAGGTATGCCAAAGTCAATAAACTGGACTGATCTAAAAATTTGTTGGATCAATACCCTGCTCTTCGATGCTGGGATTTGGACTAAACTGTTCAAAGAGTTTATCTGCAAACCCATTAGCTTTGTCTTGATGGTCTATCAGTGTAACACCTCTGTTAATGATATGCGGAAGCTGCCTGTTCGAACCCTTCGTGAGGCTACAAGTCATTCTGACAAGAATACCATCTTGAGTTTGCTGAGTTTCTAATTTGGCTTGCCAACATCGATTGTACAAATCGACGAGCTCCATCCTTATCTGCTCAGATGCTTTGTTTGCCAATCTCTTGATTGCAAGATCACCAGTCCTGTAGGCTCTATGTTTTAGCCTCTTCTTCTCCCGTATAAGCTCTCTTAGATCTGGTGGAAGTTCTCCGTATTTTGAGTAACTAAACACCTCCGTAACAGAGCATCTGGCAAGGGCTTCAATGACCAAATAGGTAATATGCCGTACAGAATCCTCCAGGGGCCCAACACCCGGAACAATGTCGGGGTATTTGGCCTCCTCGAGGATCTCCTTGAACTTTATCCAATTTGTAAATATTTTCAAATTGGCGGCGTCCTATGTTATGGGATCACCGTAGTCAATGACTACCGGAGAATGATCCGATATCATTCCATGGTAGACCCAGGGCTTAGATAGTCTGTCAGTATTTCTCGCCACGAAGATGTCCAGTTTTTCGGGTAAAATATACGGACCTAGATGAGTTGGTTCATCTGGCGCTATAACTTCCAACAGAATGTCCAGAGAAGCGTTTTCAAATACTAAACCTTTAGCATTGGTGATTCTGCAACCCCAGATGCGGTGTTTTGCATTAACATCGCCTCCTAACTAAAACGGATTCATCCGTGTTAAAAACATTTCCCAAGTTATGACGTATTGTGGCCGCTGCAAAGCTGGAGTAAATTGAACCTAGAATTGAGGGTCTATTTTTCATCCTTATCCTGATAAATGTCCCTTCCAGAATTTTATCAGGGTTTGGAACTGAGTAAGCAGTAATATGTTTTTAGTAGTGTATATATGAGAGAAGGAAACAGGAGGAGGAGTAAGAAGAGTAAATCATCAACACTTTTCATCCTCCTCCTCTTTTCTTCTCTCATTATACTTTTCAAATTTCTCATTATATTTTTCAAAAAACCTCGCATTATCAACACTTTTCACCTCCTCTTGTTGTCGAATTATCTCATATACGTTCGAGTTACTTCGTATACATTCGAGTTACTTCGTATATATGTTGTGACAGAATTTGATTATAGACTCTTGCCGATGGCATATTGAGGTAGCGTTAATTATCTTATCTATAATCATTTTTGTCCCATATTAATTAGTAACTATTTTAATAACCTACAATTAAAATTTCACAATAATAAAGACACTCTGGAAGTCTGGTCGTTCAACTTCTCTCTTGATGCTTTAGTACCAAACACTACGGTTATTAAAGCTTACCACAACCATGACTCAGATCTTCAGGACTCAGGAAAGGCTGCTAATTAGTTGGTCAGTAGACATCTCTGGTCTTGTAGATCTCGCAGCAGCGCGCCCGCAAGTTAATTCGCGTGAAGGTTTTAATTAAATTGAATAAAACAAGTTTCTCAAAACACTTAGTCTATTAACAAAATAAATAGAATAAAACGAACTATTTACAATGAGAAACTTAAGAGTAAATCTGAATTATAATTAAAAAGCTTAAAACTACAAGCTCTTTAGGCCGTTCTGATATTCCCCTTAATAAAATAAACCCAAATTTATTTGTTTAATTAAAAGTTTAAGGGATGGTGGACTCCCTTCCCCGGTAGAAAATAAAGTAAATTTCCCCTTACTATTTGAAATGCTGTCTGGAAAAATAAAAAAAAAATATAAGACAAAAATAGCAGAAAAGACAGCAGAAAAAACCTTCTTACACTGGTAAAACACTAAAACGCACGCCAAACTGACTTAGACGAATTCAAAATCGTAACTGCCCTTAATTAATTTCTCAAAATCGAACTCAACTTTCATCCCTTAGAACCGCCCTTCTCCCTATTAGATGCGTTGGTCCCGTCATGCGTGCTTTTCCACCGATAGAACGCCCTTATGCGATGCATCCCCGCGCGCGAAAAGTAGTTTTCGTTCACGAGCGTCGGTATGCTTTCGGTCCCCTGGTTCATAGATGGCATAAGTCATCCATGCGTCGAATTTAATTTAATTTAATATTAAAACTGACCAGAGCTCAAAACTAATAATTACTTTATATAAATGTGATCAATAACTATTCTACAACTATTCTAAAAGATGCGTGAAAGAACCCATAAAAAACCCCAAGGTTTTAACCATTTTCTCTCTTTCTTATTCTTATTTTCGTCAATTGGGGAAACATGGGTAACAGTCGCGAACTTTGTACATAATAACAAATACTAATATTGCATTTCAGCGATTTTATTTAAATATTCTTTTGTTTTCTTATGATGGGAAAATTTGCTCAGTTTAAGTAAAAGAAAGCTCTCTCACGGTCGCCACATGTGGTTATCACTTTACAACTTAACCTTAGACCCTTAACGATATGGTTTTTAAGATTATTAAGTTACTTTGATAGATTTATATTAAAAACTTCGAGAGGGTGGAATAGTTTAGTTTTTGTGTCACATAAATTCTCTAAGTTTATGTTGTTTTTTTCAGAAAAATTAACTACCCCAAAAGTAATAAAACTAGGCTTAAGTTTGTTAATGTATTTATATTTCCCTGATATGTGACTATTTTTGGCCAGACATAAGATATACAATTTAACGGTCCAAATCCTTATACAGAGGGGGCTCAAGTAAATTCTTCCATTTAGTAGAATTTAATTTAGAGTTAATAAATGTTAAAATTAGTAAAAATCACAATAAACTTTTGTTCCCTTACATTTTACCCTCCCCCTTAGAATGAGCATTTTCCCACAAAAAAGAAAAGTAAAAGAATATATAACTCAACTAGACTGCAATAAAACCATTTGTGGATTTCTACAATATTCCTTAACCTAATCCGTGTCTTCTTCTTTCTTCAATCAAGAAGTTCCTTTAAAACACATCTGCTAAGTGCAGTCTTTTACGATCGAGTTTCACTTTTCCACGAACACGCACTTTTTCACTAGTCTGAAAAAGTACCGCTTTTCACGATTCACTGTCACGACCTTTTGAGTCTTTAACCAGTCCCTGTATTGTCCCCTTCGTGTTCTGGACTCCTCTTCCTGACCCGAACGTTGGAGTGAATGCTCCTACTTAAATGCCATGTTGTTCCATAGGCTAGATTGCTCGTACGCTCGTTGGATGTACCCATAATTGTGCTACGAAATCCACCATTACTGAGTAGTTCCAAGCTTCCTCTGTTGTGACTTATGAAAGGGCATGAACTCGATCTCCACCTTGGAGAATAGTTTTCTTGTATGAGGATCAGTGTGGTTAAACCCCATAAATCTTGCTGTCAATTGTTATTGCTTCCTTGGCAATGAATTTAATGTTGACTCCACTTCTTCATGTCCATTCCAAGCAAACACATCTTTGGAACCAGTGAAATCGAATGTTTCGTCGTGGAAGGTTCGTCATCTGCTTCTGCCTCTTCCAATGTCCTTTGCGTCATAGGTTGTTGTAATTCCAGCCCACTGGATCGGTCTGCTGTGTCGCTTTCACTGAAGTTCCCGGACTCTGTCATGGCTTCATACGAGGGAGAACTTGTTCGTCAAACATCGCCTACGCAGTTGGATGACCCAATTTCAGCGTTACCATTAACTATCCACGGTAGAAAGTACTGCTTGTTCTAAAACTCCAAGACATTACTAATATTCTCGACAAATATAAACACCTAAAAACTCTAGAAGGACAAAAAAAATAATAATACCATCACCCTTAAAACAAACAAACAAAACAAAAAAGAAATACTCCTGATGTATAATACACAGTGTGACATATCTTCTTTAATTAAGCATAACCTTTAATGGCATCTATCTTCTTCTAGCTACCTGGCTCTACTGTGTCACTCATCTCTGTACTTCAAAAATTTCCATCGTGCCAAACTGCTGTCTGATAACATTTGCAATAAAATTTGTAATAATATTTGCTATAATATTTACTATAATATTTGCTAACTGATCACTCGATCCCTAAAATAATCAAACCCATTTATACACGTATTTACTTTCTTTAAAACCCCCGTACGCGAACTTCTTTTACATCCGTACCATGTATCTCTCTAACATCTGTCACTACACCACTTAATTCGACAATTCGCTATCGCTTATGCTTTTCTCGACTGCTTTTGTATCCTCCTATGTTCCTAGATTGCGTGATACTTAGTGTCCTAACTTGAACTCTTACAGTGTAGTTTTGTTGACTGTAATTTATTGACCCAAAAGTAACCCTTAAACTGTATAATTACCTAAATAAAATCCACACATTTGCGTTTCGAAGGATAATACTTTTACTATGCATATATATAGTGTGAGTTGTCTACTGGAGTCTTTGATAAGAACTCTTGACAATCGTAGACCTGCTGTTAAAAAAAAACGGTAATTGTCAAATTGGTCTCTATCACAGCTAACTAAAACTGTCCATTTGAATCTAAGTATTTTAAAAGCTTTTCCCGGATAAAGCTGTTCTTAGGATGTGCAAATTATCCTTCACAGTCTTTAATCCATCTAAATTTGACATTTTACTCGGCCAAATTCGCTAGAGTTATTGCATATTGTGAAAAAAATAATTCATTTAAGTCCTTTTTAACTCAACGCCACTAATTCTAATAATGACCGAAGATCATATTTCATATAACGGTGACTGGTCTGAAGTACTGTTTAAAAATTTCTACCTGTTTCGAACAGGGACGGACTCCTTCTTTTAATATAAAGATAATTCCAATCATGGACTTTCATTTACATAAAAGTAGATCTTTCCGAATTGAGCTATAGATGAATATGTTGTTTTTTAAAACTTTGTGTGATTTGGCAATGGCTGCTTAATGTGGCTTTATATAAATACTTTTATGCCATCCAAATAAACATCACAATGTAAGTCTAATAGATAGTGAATTACACACATCATTAATCACTGCTAGGTAAATGGAGAACTAGCTAGCCTAAAAGACATATGGTTGCATTTCTAGTGACCCCAGGGACTGAATATACTATTTATTCTTTATTCCTTGGATCAAGTTTAATCCGCCAATAGCCTTTAGTCGTGTCCGGTGTAGAAATACTTAAGCTTCTCCTGTCGTCTTATTCTGTCAAGTATACTAAGATTGGAGAACAAAAGTAAAATATAATTTTACTATCTTGGTAAAATCGATACAACATCTAAATTCCTTGGTCCGGTCCTGTCTTCTTTCTTATTAGGACCACTGCTACACTTCAAAGAGATACAGAGGGTTTATTAATCTATTTTGTCTATTTAATTCTTAATTTTTCCGCGAAACTCACACGAATTTCGATAAGGCGCTCCTTCGTCCATAGTTTCTAATGGCTTTTCTTCCACCTCGAAGATGTGGCCATAACTCTCTGAAACTATAAGATCATACTACTTCCGCTTATCTTCCTCCTTGAAGATATCCCGTAACTCCCTAAAAAAAACGTAACATTTTACACCTTTCGGCATCTTCTTTCCTGAAGATATCCACTAAAATAGTAACATTTTGCACCTCACGGCATCTTGCAAATGGTATATACATTTTCATAATGTACTCTATGCTGGCTACATAGATTCACCTCAAAAAAAAACAGCATTAACGAGAGACGCTGCACACTCCGCCCTAGCTAGACTAACTACATCTACCAAATTTTTAAGTGAAAAGTGGAATTATTAATGGTCTGGAGTATTGGATAGCAACAAGAATGAGGAGAACACTATATTTTGAACTGTTTCTTTGTTATGAAATGATATTTACAATATTTATAGTCGTGCAAATGTCGACAATGATATGTTTTAATGGCTAATAATTATAGTGTTCGCGCGTCCGCGAACGCCATAATCACAGCTGTGAAATGAATGAAATCTCCAAGTATTCCAACAGTCTTGCAAGAGTCGGTTGCCTCGAGTTACTACCTATCTTGATACTCTGATGGCCAGTCAGAAGTATTAGACCGTTGAAAAGGGAAAAAAAATTACTATTGATAAACCAAGGGTTTTCCTCAAACTTTTCCGGGCTATTGAATATCTGTTTAACTCTCTGGACCACTTCAAGGCTTTCACCGACCCTGATTTGCTCCATAGACTTAAATAACGGTTGGTAGACCTGGGAACTAGACTTGCATACCTCCAATTTACGTGGTACCAATAATTTATTTAAAACACCTGCGATCAGGCTTTGTCTCTCCTCAAACCATCTCGCTAGCACCAGCATTTCTGCCCGTCGTGCTAAATCCTGCACTAATGTGCAATTTGCAACTATGTGCAACACCTGAGGTATACAGTCATCGCTGACAGCGAAATCCTTGCTAGTTCACCAGCTTCACCGCCTTGAACGGCAGTATGATAGAGTCGTACTAGATAGCCATTCAACAAGATCAAGCTATATCTCTGTAAGTCCACTTTCTCTGACTGGAAGTAATTACAGGCTTGAATTTTTCCAAAAACTACATTCTAAATTTGGAGAATTTAAGTTTTTACAATAGGCTGTCCTGTACTCTTCCTAAACGGAAATTTTCCCAACGTGAATGAAATTTCTTTTACCAAAATTTACTGTTCTCTGTCTGGTTATGTCCAAAATATTGCAATTCAAGATATCCATAATACGTTTAGGTATTTTTTTTTAGACAATAGACAATTAATAACAATTGTGCGCTGCCACAGATGAAATAAATTAAAATATCACGTTTCTTAATTATTATATGAGTCAACTAATGTCAAAGCTCAGTATCAACTCTTCTACTAAAACCTTGTCTCTATGCGTCACCTGAGCTAAATTAGCATTTCCTTCAGGAAACGCCGTAAACATAAGTTTTGCAGTCGTTGAGCGTAAACGCCTAAATCTTCTTCTGGCTTTTGCTGTAATATGTTAACTCTTCGCTTTTTCCCAATCGAGATATGTGGGTACCAAACACTCGTTCTTCCCCAGTTATTATTATTTCAACCGCTTTGGGCCTATCCTTCCATCTAAGAGCACAGAACTCCTCTTTTCCCCCAATTTATTATTAAACATTTTGAAGTTTCGACTTCCTTCCAACTTTGGACTGACAGTCGAAATCACCGTTTCTATAAAAGCCTCGTAGTTTTTTCTCTTCTAGGAAAAGGATCAATATTATCCCGATCTTTTATTTCGGTTAATACTTATCTTAACGCCTTCAGTTCGTCTAAGCAGAACGATCTCGGCTCTCTTATACTAGTTTCTGACACAGAGTCTTCAACTACTAGTTGTTCTTTATTGTATTCGTTGCCCTTTCTAGCTCTTTTCCAATTTTGGCCTGTAACTCTTCAATCCACCTCTAAAACGTCTCCACGTTTCCACTATCTGGTTGTCCATCTTGGCCGCCAGTAACAAGTACTCCTATTGCAATCGTCATGCTCCGACATATTCAATAAGACATACTTTATATTGTTATACTTCTGGACTTTCCGACAATTTCCATAGATATAGCTTCATTTAACCGCTGTTACTCTTTACTCCGCTATATACCTGGATATAGCCATATCTAAACTCCGTTACGTACTTACACCGCCATATCACCATCAGATATTTTCGATATCTAGATATAGCTCACAAAATACTCCCGTCTTCTTCACTCTAAACTCAAAAGAAGACAAATCGACACAGAGCCGCCTTAAAATTTCCTTAATACGCATTATTTCACCCCTTATTTATTTATTTTATTATCTCGCCACAAAAAAAAAATAAATTACCGCGATATTAACCGCCGCTCTAACCCAAATCTCGTATTATAAACAACCTCCGCAAAAAAAAATAATTAACGCGTTATAAATCGATAAATACTCTAACCGGGTTTTAATGTTATACACGCCCCAGACAATTAAAAAAATGTTTAGCTATTATCTCGATCACAGCTAGCAAAATATTATCTATACTCTTATCCCTTTTAAAACCATCTTTTTGTTCCGCAGGTCAAATTCTCAAAACTCTAGTTTCACAAATCTCGGTCACAGTATCCGGTTGCCGTGAGCCTAACTTCGGACTTCTGACAGCGATTCTAAAATTTCACACAGCACTAATTTCTCTTAAAACAAAAAACTAAAAAAAATTCCTCATGATAAAAACGATGTTAACTCTGTAAGTGAAATGCTAGACAGAATTATGTCGGTAAACTCAAAATTAGAAATACTCTTAACAAATAGAATTTATTACACAAATAATAATCACTCCGGATCCCCTTATTAACTCTATCCTTTAAAAATTTACCGCAACACTCAAAATAAATGCTATAAAATATAACAGTAACTCATTACGGCAATAAAAATCCAAAAATAAAGTGTCCCTTCTGTCTAGCTTACACTACAGGTAAAAAGTAAAAGTTTTTGTGTAGAAAATATATAGGATATTGTTACGAATCTACTAAATTTTATCAAATACAAATGCAAATAAATGTTCGCATGCAACCTACCTTTGTTGCCCAAAAACAACAAAAAAAAATAATTTCAAATAACCTGTAAAAATATCACAAAAATTATTCTGCTATCAACAGCTAAAAATTACCAATACCAGGTACACAATTATATGCGACTAATAAAATATAGATTTATGACGCCCTGTTAAATTCTCAAAGAACACCTGAAAAATACTCAAAACAACTGTATAAATTATATACATTTTCGCACGATATTCTCTTACTCAGCTACACCAACACTGCACCTGTAAAGAAGAAAAATAAACACTCCGACCTGTAACTCTCTTGTCGTTCCTGAAAGAAAAATAAATAAAAACTAATAAAACTAATCGCCAGTCTCTGAATCAGGAAACAAGCTGACAATCCGCGTCAATAAATCTCATTGTCCTCCTAAAATCGTTCTTAAAAACTGCTAACGAAAAAAAAATAAATAAATAAAATTAACAATCAAATTATAACAAAACTTTGCTAAATACAAATGCTGCCACCTTTTATGATAATAGAAGAAAATTTTAACATAATACTTCACATATCAAACGCTGAAAATAAAGTATTATTTATAAATCGTTATTATAATTCAATTTGCATAAATTCATACTTAAACAGGTATAAGTTTAAACCTTTCATCATATGTTTATAAAATAAAACAAAAATCCAACTTCGTAACAATCCCATATATGTAAACTACTAGTCAGAACAATTTTCTTTCATCTCTTTCTAAATTTTAACCCGTTAGGATAATTAACAATTACCCTTTAAGACAAACATTTCTTGAAATACAGGAGTTTATCTAAGACTCCTCGCTAAAATAGACAATATAAAAACAATGATTTCTAAATTCACTTGCACTTCAAAGTACCGATTGTAAATCTTAACTTTACACAAGGTAAAAACAAATTTAGAAGAAATAAATTGTTGTAACTACAATAGTAAATTAACGTGATTTCTACACTAATCACGGAATTACAATCTGAAATATCGTTAGTCTCCAAAACTACTTAAAACTTGACACTTGTTGTAGTTATTAATTCACAGAATTAATAAAACCGGATGAAAACTACTTTTTAACCCTTTTAACTTTAAATTGATATTTTATTTCTAATAATCTAGCTTTAGCCCGAATATTTTTATAAATTCACTAGTCATGAACGTTTCAAAACAAACAAAAATTTTAAAAAATATGTAAATTTTCAAATCAAAATTACTGATTGATAAAAAAAAATAGTTACTACGCGTTGGTTCTTTTTGTTAAAATATTAATCTTGCAACTACGCCAATTTTATTTATCAAAAATTTTAAAGCAAAAATTAATTTTTATTAACATCCCTTAAGCTGGCCACCAAATTTTATGTGACAGAATTTGATTATAGACTCTTGCCGATGGCATATTGAGGTAGCGTTAATTATCTTATCTATAATCATTTTTGTCCCATATTAATTAGTAACTATTTTAATAACCTACAATTAAAATTTCATAATAATAAAGACACTCTGGAAGTCTGGTCGTTCAACTTCTCTCTTGATGCTTTAGTACCAAACACTACGGTTATTAAAGCTTACCACAACCATGACTCAGATCTTCAGGACTCAGGAAAGGCTGCTAATTAGTTGGTCAGTAGACATCTCTGGTCTTGTAGATCTCGCAGCAGCGCGCCCGCAAGTTAATTCGCGTGAAGGTTTTAATTAAATTGAATAAAACAAGTTTCTCAAAACACTTAGTCTATTAACAAAATAAATAGAATAAAACGAACTATTTACAATGAGAAACTTAAGAGTAAATCTGGATTATAATTAAAAAGCTTAAAACTACAAGCTCTTTAGGCCGTTCTGATATTCCCCTTAATGAAATAAACCCAAATTTATTTGTTTAATTAAAAGTTTAAGGGATGGTGGACTCCCTTCCCCGGTAGAAAATAAAGTAAATTTCCCCTTACTATTTGAAATGCTGTCTGGAAGAATAAAAAAAAATATAAGACAAAAATAGCAGAAAAGACAGCAGAAAAAACCTTCTTACACTGGTAAAACACTAAAACGCACGCCAAACTGACTTACACGAATTCAAAATCGTAACTGCCCTTAATTAATTTCTCAAACTCGAACTCAACTTTCATCCCTTAGAACCGCCCTTCTCCCTATTAGATGCGTTGGTCCCGTCATGCGTGCTTTTCCACCGATAGAACGCCCTTATGCGATGCATCCCCGCGCGCGAAAAGTAGTTTTCGTTCCCGAGCGTCGGTATGCTTTCGGTCCCCTGGTTCATAGATGGCATAAGTCATCCATGCGTCGAATTTAATTTAATTTAATATTAAAACTGACCAGAGCTCAAAACTAATAATTACTTTATATAAATGTGATCAATAACTATTCTACAACTATTCTAAAAGATGCGTGAAAGAACCCATAAAAAAACCCCAAGGTTTTAACCATTTTCTCTCTTTCTTATTCTTATTTTCGTCAATTGGGGAAACATGGGTAACAGTCGCGAACTTTGTACATAATAACAAATACTAATATTGCATTTCAGCGATTTTATTTAAATATTCTTTTGTTTTCTTATGATGGGAAAATTTGCTCAGTTTAAGTAAAAGAAAGCTCTCTCACGGTCGCCACATGTGGTTATCACTTTACAACTTAACCTTAGACCCTTAACGATATGGTTTTTAAGATTATTAAGTTACTTTGATAGATTTATATTAAAAACTTCGAGAGGGTGGAATAGTTTAGTTTTTGTGTCACATAAATTCTCTAAGTTTATGTTGTTTTTTTCAGAAAAATTAACTACCCCAAAAGTAATAAAACTAGGCTTAAGTTTGTTAATGTATTTATATTTCCCTGATATGTGACTATTTTTGGCCAGACATAAGATATACAATTTAACGGTCCAAATCCTTATACAGAGGGGGCTCAAGTAAATTCTTCCATTTAGTAGAATTTAATTTAGAGTTAATAAATGTTAAAATTAGTAAAAATCACAATAAACTTTTGTTCCCTTACAATGTTAACATGACCTTATATCCCTTCTTTAAATTTTGATTATAAAACCACACTTTACCAGCTTAAAACATACTAAAATGAAATATGTCTTCTGTTTCTAACGAAAGTGAATTAAATTTATTAATTCAAAAATTTTATAAAAAATGTAAAAGTTCTGCTTTTGAGTTCGATCATTATGCAGTTGATAGTGGTCCAACTTGGTTTCAATATTATTTGGATATATCCAAAAACCATATAGAGGCTGTGAAATTGTGCGAACGTTATTTTCAAAACAAAGATATTGTACAGCTTATACGTGAATTAGTGAAGTTAAGTTGGTTTCATGATGAAGTTCGTCATTTAAACCAATATATTAGAGATCCCGTTGTATTAAAAGAACTAATCAAATCGCATGGTGAAGATGATGCCTAAAATTGAAAATTTTGTGAAGGGCCTTTATAAAGAGTTCATTTTGAACGAAGCATGTTCCAGATATTTATCTTGTTTAGTTGAAGAAGAAAGTGAGGGCCAAGATTTATTGTTATATATAAAATATGTTGATCATGCAAATTGTTGTAAAAAAGCAGCAGAATTGTGTAGTGAATTTTTGAAGACAAAAAATGTATTAAAATTCTTTGATGAACTTAAAAAAATTGGACTCAATAAAGAAATAAATTTATGTATTGATTTATTGGTTAATTAAAGTTAGTGTGAAATAAAATATTTAAATGTTTATAGTTGTTTTATTATTATGTAACGGCTGTTCTGTTTAAATTTTTGATTATGTAAAGATAGGAAAATATAATTTTCTGTTAGTAATGTGGGGATGTGGATAAATAAAAAAAATATTATTACATTCATTGTTAATTTATTCATTCATAAAAAAAATTTTATACATAAAGAATACATTAGAAAGCGCACACATTGAAGGTGATTGAGAATGATAAAAACATTTAGGATATGATTTAATTAAAACAGGTTGTTCGTCCAATTCAATTATTGGCTTAGTACAATATTTTCTAATAAAATTAGCTTTCTCTTCTCCTTTAATATAAATGAATTCTCCTTTTTCTATTAAGTTTCTTACTATAGATGAAAAATTATGAAGAGGAATATATCCTGTATTCCAATTGATGCAGTGATGAAATTTCATTAACCATTCTGCTTGCTTGTATGTTTCTGGTGGAAGCATTTGTAGTGGATACGGTGGTTTAAAAATATAATGACTCATTTTATGTCCATCAAACATTGCAAGTTCTTTAGGAATAAACTTGTTGTGTTCATTCTTAAATCCTTGGACATCCATAACTATTCTCATTTTTATTTAGCAAATTTTTAAAGTACTAAATTTTTTTATTACAAATTGTTTTTTCGAATAGTCTTTTTGTATTTTGTACATTCCATTTGATGTGCAACAAACCAAGGTATAGAAACAACTGATCTTATTCGATATATTTTCATTTTAATAATGATATTTGATGTGGTGAGAGAAGTTAAATTTGTTTAAAAATTTTTGTTAATGGATTATAGCTAAATACTTTATCATGTATTATAACACAATACGCAGCTGTTTTTCCCGATATTTTTTCTTTTGTCTCAAATTCAATTCTCATGGTTACTGGGCCGGATTGTAATAAATCTCTCTGATGAGAGCAATTAATGTAAGCAATAGGTGCATTATCTTTAAATTCTTTGGGATTAAATATTGGTTCTACTGGAAAGTTATAATATACTTGACGAAATTCAGAAAACATTTCATACAGGGTAGCAAACTTATTATTTTTAAAATCAAGCTGAACGTCATGGTAAGGATATCTTTCTGAATTTAAAAACACATTTATACTCCTTAGGTCACAATGATCAAATTTACTCATATCTGATTTTAAATTACCACGTCTATCCTTTTGAAAAGCAATTAGTACCTGTCTTGGTGTTTCAATTTTTGTGGAGGTTTTGACAGACCAATTATGTCTTGTATTTTCTAATAACTCTGAATATTCAATTAATTCCCAACTTCAGAAAGTATAAAGAATATCATTGTTTTTATCAGCAATTTTCGTTAGTGCCAATTCTTGGGGAACGGCCACAGTAAGATGTGGAACTCGCCAACAAAGTTTGGTTATTTTAATTTTCGGTTTTTCATCATCACTTGTGGTTACTAAAGTGTTAGTGTCATCATTGCTTCTTATTAGTATTAGTTCTTGTTGTGAATTTAAAATTATTTTGTTATAATCTTCAAAAAATCCCGAGTACATTTTTAATGGGACGCATAGGGAAACGTTTCCTTTTTCATCAGTCATAATTTTTTCTTTAGGTTTAGTTTTTGGATACCACCCAGCATTTTCCAATTTAGCACTTTCGTTTTGATTAAATGATATGTATCCTTTAAGAGTTGAAGTAATTCCTACATCCCGAACATCAATTGTAACACCATTTAAAATATAACGTAATTCTTTAAACAAGAATGCTGGAGCATTGTTGATTAATACCGTATTAGCCAATGGAGTATCATCTTCTTTGGTAACTTGAAATTCTAAATATAATTCACTTTTGCAAGGTAAAGGATATTTTCCTGTTTGTTGTAGAGCAATTCTAATTTCATCATTTAATCCAAGTTTTGTAGGATTGAAAGGTACAAATGGTAGTACTTCCCAGCTTAATATTGATTCATCTACCAAAATATTTTCTTTTACATTTAAATATTCCATTTTATTTTAGTTTGAAACCTAAACTTATCAGAAATTTTTTATTAGAAGGTGTTAATCTTTGAGAGTTTAATTTATTACTAGTTAAATGTCTTTTAGTATCTTTCTTATTAATGTTTTTAGAGTAAAATTTTTTTGAAAAATTATAATTTGAGGCTTTTTTATTATATAAAATAACCATTATTCATCTATTTTTTTAAGATGTAGTCTTACTGTTACCGTTTCTCCTCTGAAATTGATGAGATCACCATCTTGACCTACTATTTTAATGTTTATATTGTCTATTACCTTTACAGTAACAGGAAAGTAAAGGACATTTTGTGGTGACTCTATTATTTTAAAACCAGGAGCTACACTAGGAAAAAATTGATGTATTATATGAACAGGTTTTCCATTTAAATATGATCCTTCGGCAATATTACAATCGATGTTTATGGCGTTTACTTTAATAATTTCCGCTGGAAAATCTGAAATGTGCTCCTTAAGACCTTCTAATTCCTTATTTTTAAAGCCTAATATTTTTCCTATAGTTCCATCACGAAACGAGATAGGAATATCTGTTTTAATATGTGTTCGTAAAGTATTATTATTGGCATAAATATGAAGAAAAGTACGATTGTCCAAACATTTTTGAATAAAATTATTTACATCATCTATTTCATAACTACCTGGTGGTATTCTTATTTCTTTATTTGAGTCATAAATGAAAAGATTATTAGTCTCATCAATATTTGGAATAGCATTAAAAGTTTCAAAATTTACAAGTCCAATGGAATATTCAAAATTTTCATCTAAATATATTGGAGGATGAATATTAACAGAAAGCGTGGGGGAATTACCACTAATGACAAAACTGTACGACATATCTCTTTAAAAAATTTTAACAAAATGAATTATTATTGTTTTTCAACCATTATTATAAAGAAATTTAAGACAGAGCTCACCACAATTTGTTTTGTTAATTGATTGATAATGGCCGTAGTTATATTTCACAATATTTTTCTTTTTATCGCTGAAAAAATATTTTGTTAATTCGGTAGAAGGTCGCAAATTGCCATAACTATCAAAATATAAAATATTTTTCCCTTTTTTTATGTATGCAGTCCAATGAGTTCCATCACCACTATTCTTATCGAGATTAACAATACCACTTTCATTTTTATTAATTTTTTTTTGGTAATTTATCTCTCATGAATAGTTGGGAATTTTAAGTAGATTAATATATTTACTTAAATCATAATTTGTAAGTGGTTTTCGAGGTATTTGTTTTAACAGTTTTTTGAATAAGGTTTCAGATATAATCCACATCCAGTTTTATATGGTTTTAAATAAAGACCACTTCCTTGTTTTCCTACTGCTATAGATTCCATCATTTTATTATGTCTTTTGGACTCTCCTAATTTTTCTTTAGCAGCTTTTGCATCGTTGATAGCTTTCGCAATACCTGCTGATCCTCCTCCAAGAGCACCTAAAGCGGACAAACCAGCAAATAAAGGAATAAGAGGTAGAAATCCACCAGTTTTTGGAATTGGTATGATTCAATTTTTTGGTGATAATATTCTACTATCTCCTATAGATCTAAGTGCAGTTTGAATAATATCAGTCAAACTTTTAAACTGTTTTCCGTTTAGTGCTTGTCTTGCTTTTGAAATAGCTTGAGATAAAGTCATTCCTCGTCCTAGACGAGTTTTTCGACTTCTGTTTTTTCCTCTTTTTTTTTTAATCCCATATCAAATTTCCTTTTAATTTTCATTGCACCTCTTATTCCAAGTGCAACAGTTTTTTCCCTAAAAGTGGCGTCTTTTGCTCTGAACCTTTCGGTAGCTTTGTCACCTAATAATTTATCAGCAGCGTGTCGGCTTTTTATATTATTTGATTGTGCATAGGCAATATCATGCTCTTTACAAGCTTCTTCCAATAAATTTATACCTTTATCGCCTCTAGCTAGTCTCTTTTCTAGTTTGGTTCCAGGTCCTCAAAAATTATACCCAGGTAGATGTAATTCAAAAGGTAACTTATTTATTAGAGTATTAATTAAACCACTACCTCTTTTTCTGACTCTTCTTTTATAAATGGATTGTTGCTTATATGAGATTGGCATTATATTATTGAAATCTTGGAACAAACTGACTAGTTTTAAATTAGAACTTACCCTTTATACATTCTCTTATATATGAAAATTGTCAAACAACCTTATTCAATTATTATTAAAGACCTTGAGACTTCAAGAAATAATTTTAGAAAACATTGAAAATTGTTTGAAGGCTCTAGTAAAAGGGGGTTAATTATAGGTCTATCAGGGTGTGGTAAAACTAATATCATTATAAGTTTAATTGAAGATCCTAATGGTTTACGGTTTGAAAATTTATATATTTACTCAAAGTCTCTATATCAACCAAAATATGAATATTTGAGATTACTTTTTAAACCATTGAGAGAAATTGGATATTATGAATCCGAAAATGAAGAAAATATTGTTTCTCCACAAGAAATAAAACCAAATTCCATAATAATATTTGATGATATAGTGTGTTGCAATCCGAATGTTGTAAAAGATTATTTTTGTTTCGGAAGACATAAAAATACTGATTGTTTTTATTTGTGTCAAACATATTCTTCGATTCCCAAGCAATTAATTCGTGACAATGCGAATTTGATTGTTATATTTCAACAAGACAAAACGAACTTAAAACATATTTATGATGATCATGTTAATGTTGATATATCATTTAATCAATTCAATGAGTTATGTTTGATGTATTGGGAAGATAAATATGGATTTTTGGTAATAGACAAGGATTCGAATTTAAAATCCGGTAGATATCGAAAAGGATTTGATTCATATATTTTCTTATAAAATTAAAAGTTTTGTGAAAAATTTAACTAATCATGAATGAACGCTTAGCAAGAGAGCTTGTTAAGTCAAGGAAAGCTGTTAAACAAAAATATCAAAGTTTAAAAAATGCTGAATTTGAAGCACAATCCAAATTGGAGGAAACCTATAAACCAATAACTCAACCCATACAACAATTAATTTCAACAATTGGTAAAATTGAATCGGCTGAAGTAAAGGAAGAGCTACAAACACCCATTAAAAAAAATTATGAAACACCAGAAAAAAGATTGTTTCCAACACTAACACCAAGAAAAAACTACAGTATGGAACATCAACATCAGAAAATAGAAAGACAGGGATAACTCCAATTCTTCCTACAGAAATACCAACAAATATTGACTGGAAAACCAGTATAGCTTCACATAGTCAGATGCCATCTTTACAACAAACAAGTGTCATAGCAGAAACCACCCCTTCTTCAAGTTCACAATCTACGGCGGGAAATCTTTCGGATATATTAGAACAAACACGCCAAACAATTCAAACATTTTTCAGTACACCTTTATATCAAGAATATTTATCAGGATTTCATGAATTACCTCGTCAGTATATTGACGGGGGTGTAAAAGATATGGAACATAAGTTTGATCACCTCTATGGAATAGTACATGATTTTGAAACTGAGAAATTCTTTTTGGGTTTAACACAAAGACCTGTAAAAATTATCGGTAAAAACATAAAAGCTGAAGGTATAACTTATACAGGTACACCAGGTTTATATGAATTATTATTTAAAAAGGAACCAGTAGGTTATAAAAAACAAGATTTGGAAAATTATATGGATATTTTAAAGAGAACCAATGCATACCGTAGAAATTATGATCCAGATGAGCAAGTACAGGGAAATGGATCACAAAAATATATTTCTATAATAGGGCCTTATTTACAAAATAAAGGAATTACAAAAAATAACCCCATAAATCCCGAATGGCGTAATATATTTCAAGGATTTTTTGAAAGTCGAAAAGCTCCATACAGAGAAACTCGAATATCTTCGAAAAGAACAGGATCCGGTATAACTTTAAAAGTTAATAAACCTTATACCGATTACGTATATTGGGATAACGTAAATGAACTTGTTGATATACTTCGACTGTTGGTAGCATCTATGATGGCTGGGAATACAGGACATAACAACGAAATTATTTCTATTACAGAAGAATTCAAAGAAGCCAATATAATTGTATAAAAGAATGTAGTAAATATTGTTACATAACATTGTTAAAATGACCATTGATAAATTTGGACGTCATATTTCTAAAAAGAATACAGTAGATATACCTACAATAGAAAATAAAATACTAGCCAATGTTGAAAATGAAATATTAAAAAATTTTAAAAGTGATGATAAATATATTGAAAATAAAATTGTTCAAAGATTTGAACCTGTGTTAAAAAATGATATTGTAAATTTAAAAAAGAGAGTTAGTGAAAATGATGAAAATGTGGAATCTATTTCAAAAAAAATTTATTTGAAGAAAATGTTGTGTCAAACTATGATAACAGGATATTAAATATAAAAAATATTGTCAAAGACAATGATGAACTATTAAAAAGTTTTTCTCAAAAAACATCGAAGTGTGAAGATGATTTTAAAACAATAAAACAGAAATATGATGAAGTAAAGAGTTTTGAAAATAACATAAAAAATGAAATAACATTGGTTAAATCAAAAATAAATGATACTTCTGCAATAGAAAATGTTAAACAAATTATTATAAAAGATATGGTATTAAAGTTCCAAGAATTTACGAACAAACTTAATAATAGGGTTTCTGAAGAAATAGGTAATTTTTAAAACATTCATGATGGTATGAATAAAAACATACAACAAATAGAGAGAGCTATGAATACACACTTTATAATTCATAAAAAAGATAGCGATAATATTAATGAAATAAATCAGAAAATTAATTTAATTGAAAATAATGCTGAAAGATTCTATTAAACTTGAAAAATTTAGAAAAGAAATTAAACACAGATTTACAAAATGTAGATGAAAAAATTGAAAATAAATTTAAAAATTAAATTTTAAAAAATAGTGAACAAATCAAGGAGATAATCTCACAATTAAACAACCTAAAAACAGAATTAAAAACCACTGTTGACGATGAATATTTTCAAAGATGTTGAATAAAAGATTAGAAAAAGAATTAGAATCTTTAGCAGAACTAATACAAGCTATGATTAACACCTCTATCCATGATTTAAAAAGAGGACTTGCACAACACAGTTCAAAAATTGAAGAAATTTCAACAAAGTTAAATAATTATGAAAAATCTTTGAACGATGTAAGAATTGAAATTGAAAAAGCGATTTTAGATATAAAGAAAATAGAAAAAAAATTGGTAGAAATAAAATTAAATTTAACAAATGTAGAATTTCAATTAGGAAAAGATATAAAAAATCTAGAAAATAAATTGGTAAAAGAAATAAAATCATTAAATGAATTAGTTCAAAGAGCAGCCGAAGTTTCTTGAAAAGAGTTTCATGACACAATGACATATGCTAGAGAAGAATTAAACGCAACTGTAAGAGAAATGAGACACCAAAGCATAAAACCACTTGTTCTTTTTCAAACTAAAATTAATCTAAGAATTAGCAACACTGAAGATGAAATCAAAAAAGTCAAAGATTCGAATAATGCATCTTTTAAAAATTTGGAATATAAAATCGAAGATGAAATCAAAAAAGTCGAAGATTCGAATAATGCATCTTTTAAAACTTTAGAATATAAAATCGAAGATTTACTAAAAAAAGATAACAAACAAATAAAATAAGTTATTTAAAGAAGGTATTAAGAAATTTTATTCTAGTACTATGAGTAAAAATATTAAAGAAACAGTTGTAGATGAATTACATAAACCGGCAAGAAGAAGATATAGAAGAAGACGAACTATTGTTAAAAGCCTAAATGACTTATGGCAAGCTGATTTGGTAGAGATGCAACCCTATTCCAAATTTAATAAAGGTTATAGATATATTTTGGTGGTGATAAATGCATTCTCAAAGTATGTTTGGTTAACAACTTAAAAGTAAAAAAGGAAAAGATGTAACTGAAGCTATGAAAAAATTTTTAGAAAAAACAAATAAACCGCAAAATTTGCAGACATATTTGGGAAAAGAATTTTTCAATAAAGATTTTAAAGATCTTATGAATTATTACAAAATTAATCATTATAATACTTACTCTAATCTCAAAGCGAGTATTGTAGAACGCGTAAATCGAACTTTAAAAAATATAATGTGGAAATACTTTAGTAATAGAGGGAATTACCAATGGTACTCTATTTTACCCACTATTATTGAAAAATATAATAATAATATTCATAGAACTACCGAATATAGACCTGTTGAGGTTAATAAAAAAATGAGAAAACTATACTGCAAAATTCTTTTACTTTTAAAAAAACATTTGATTTAAAGCGCACTAAATTTAAAGAAAATGATTTTGTCAGAATTTCCAAACAAAGAGAAGCTTTTGAAAAATGATATACTCCAAAATGGTCAACTGAAATTTTTCAAATTAGAAAGGTTCAGTTAACAAATCCACCCACCTATTTTTTAAAAGATAGTAAAAATGAATATATTGAAGGAGGTTTCTACCAAGAAGAGTTACAAAAAGTTAAACATCCAGATGTATTTTTGGTTGAAAAAATTTTAAGGAAGAAAGGGAAACAAGTTTTTGTTAAATGGTTAGGATTCGATAAATCACATAATTCATGGATTCTTAAAAAAGATGTACTGTAATTAATTTTAAGTAGTATTGTATATCAAATTTTTTAAATAAAAGATCTATTTATATAACATATTTTTTTTTATTAACGATAATCCTTTTTTACAACAAATACTAACAATATAATTTTTAAGATGTTTAAAACTGAGATTAACAATATAAATTTATATTTTTACATTAAATCTTTCAATATATATATATTTTCTATGATCTACATCAAATATACTTTTAAGAATACTTTCACATTGTTCAACTCGTTATTCAAATCTTAGTCTGTCAAGATAAAATTTCTGATATTCACTTTTTCGAGCTTGTCTAAATGCAAAGTCCCATGTCACTAATATATAAACTTTATTATTGTTCTCACTGATTGTCACTGATTTCTTCATATTTCTATTGTAATGCACCGGACTTTCTTAACTTGTTTTCTGATTCCTGTTTATGTAGAGATAACATTTCTAAAACAGTTCCGACATTCTCACTGTTTAAGTTGTGACTTGGATTCCAAACATTATAAATATGAGAGAACACATCTCCCGACTGATAATTATAGTGATGAAACAAATTAAAATATTTGGAAAATTCTTGCTTTTTAATTATATGAATTCTGTAGTCAATAAGTTCGTCGATTTCAACAAATTTATCTATAGATTCTTTTCCCAGAATCACATAATGTTCATTCTTTTGAATCCTGATAACAGGAGAATGATTTGTTTTTTCAAAAAACACCGTGATTTTTTCAATTTTTATTGAGTATGCATATGTTTGAGAAGAATAAAAATAATTCACCAACACTCCTTGATTTTTTTGAAGTTCTTTCCATTTTTCTTCATTCAAGTAAATGTGAAATCCATTTTGACCTTCAATTAGAACTTTTGGTGTAAAATCATTTATACCAATTGCAACACAAACAAATTTTGATAAGGAATTGTTAAGATAGTAAGTAGATTTTTGAATTTAATAATTTTTCACTACACTGACTAATTTTATCATTGGTTTCACTAGAACTGGATTTATATCCATTAAAATTGCATGATGTCTTGATGTTAACTGAAAACTAAAATACTGGATCTGAATATATATTATCCACCACACTTCTCTATAAATTTCAAGGTCAAGCAAATTTATTAAACTTTTATGGCCTATCTTGATAAAACAAAATTGTTAAGAACGACAAAAGTGAAAAACTACCTATTGATAAAATTATATTGAAAATAAATAGAATTAAACAGTTTTTACCTTCCTGATTTTTAACATGACCACAGCTAGAAATCGTAAATGGTTTTTTATTTTTTTCAATCCAGTGTCAAAAATTGTATTATTTGGATAATAAAAGTAAATTTTGAAAAAATTACTATTAGATTAACTATTATTCATATTATATGCGAAAGCAGTTGAATAATTATTAATATTCATAGCTTTCATATAATTACATATTTCAGGTTTAATAGTATAGGTATCGTTTTCAAAACACACCATTCCATGTAAAACCCTTGGAGGATAAAGTACATATAAAGTATTATTTAAAATTGAATGCAAAACAATGTGGTTGATAAGGAATGCCATTAAAACACTTTTCAATTTTATATGTCTATTAACAAAACCATAAGAGATTGAAATAAGACTGAACCGTTTTAATTAATTTTCTACAATATATAAGTAGTGGATCTGGGAAGGTACTATTACACCGAATGGCATGTTCCATCGACTTCTTCACTTCTTCAGCAATGACCTTGAAAGAACTACCCTTAAAATGCAAGAACTACCCTTAAAATCAAAGAATTCTAAGAAATATGAGTGACGTAATTGGTTCTTCGGCATCGAGGTTCATCTGGGGTGGTTTTTCCATCGGCTTCTTTACTTCTTCGGCAATGACCTTGAAAGAACCAGAAGCTTGAAGAAAGAAGCCGAAGGATACCGAGCTAAGCCGAAGCTTGAGCGAGTTAGTAACAATTGTTTTCCAAGAATTTCACTTAGTCACCGCTAAAAATAACTTCTTCGGCACTCGATTGCAAGAAGTAAAAATGTCGTAATTTGAATGATTCATACATAAAGTGTGATTAATAATATAAATTCATGTTTGTTCAGGTTAAACTTGGGCTCGGCTAGATGACTACATGCATGACCTCATCCTGGTTCGCGGAAGCTAATTTTATGCGCAATAATTAAAACATTTTTAATATATAATGAGTATAATTATTTTAAAACAATATTGTTTGTCTTTGACAACAGATTGAATAACATTAGTGATTATTTAAATTAGTTATTTATTTAAAAAATATAGATTTAAAAAAAAATGGATTGTATAAGTATGTGGGATGATATATCAGGTTTTCCTGATTTACCTTACAAATTTATGATTTATTTTCAAAATTATTTGAATTGGGAAATTGTATCAAGAAGACAAAAATTAAATTCGGATTTTATACGAACATTTCTGACAAAATTGAATTGGGAAGAATTATCAAAACATCAACAATTATCTGAGGAGTTAATTGAAGAATTTAAAACATGGGTAAATTGGAATTCTATTAGTAAATATCAAAAACTGTCTGAAGAATTTATTAGGAAACATAAAGATGAAGTTAATTGGATGATGATAATAAAATACCAGAATGTAGATAAGGAATTTTTAGATAAAATGAAATTTTCTATTGAAAAACACAATGATAGCACTGAATATTGATATTATATTTTAATTTTTATAGATATATTATTTTTTAAAATATATTTGTATTATATTTTTGTATAGATAATTTCATTAAAAATTAATATTATATTTATTTTAATTTGATTGAAAAAAAATAAAAATACAGTTTAAAAAAAATATATATTTTGTTTTATTTGATATATACATTATTTTTATTCAAAACTATTTTTATTAATCCAACTATTATGTTTATTATCAAAACCTAACCAGTTTACAAATATTTCATTACCTTTACGCTTAAGTACTTTTTCTACTAAATATACATCAGGATATTTAATTTTTTGTAATTGTAATTCGTAAAAGCCTCCTTTGATTTCTTGATTATTTACATCTTTAAGTAAATAAGTAACAGGATTAGTTAATTGGATTTTTCTAATAGTAAATATTTCGTTTGACCAATTAGGTTTATATTTTTTATCAAATACACCTCGATATTTTGATATACGAACATGATCTCCAATATTATATTTCGGTTTTGATGTCATTTTAATTTTATTATAAACATTATTAAGTAAAAATTTTTCATGTTTTTTAGTTACATCAATAGGTTTAAAACCTGTGGTGCTATGTTTTTTGTTATTATAAATATTAATAATTTTCGGTAATATTTTAAGCCATTTATAGGATCCTTGGAAACTAAATTCTTTCCACATCATATTTTTTATTGTCCGATTTGCTCGTTCAACAATAGAAGCTTTTTTTTCACTATAAGTAACGTAATGTTTAACATTATATTTTTTCAATAAATTTTGTACTTCTTTTCCTGTAAATTCTCCTCCCGAATCTGTACACAAGTGAATTGGTCTTTGATTTTTGAAGACGTTTTCCAGTGCATTTGCTACTTCCTTTGATGTTTTTGATTTTAATGGATATGCCCATACATATTTTGAAAAACAATTAATTACGACTAAAATATATTTATATCCATTATTTTCAGATGAATATTCTTGCATATCAACTAAATCAGCTTGCATTAAATCTAGTAATGATTTTATAATTACTTTTCTACATTTAAAATTTATTCTAGCAGGTTTATGTAGTTCGTCAACAATTTGTCTTTTAACATCAGTTTTATATTTTGACATTTTAATTTTCTTAATTGAATATAAAATTAATACTGATTAATAAATAAAAAACAACCTATTTTTATATAGTTTATTATGAAAAATAATTAATATTCCAAGTTAAATCTTTCTTTATAAATTGTATTTCTATGTTCAATGGTTAAAATTTTATTAAGTGTATCTTCTAACAATTTAATTCTATTTCTAAAACGACATCTATCTAAAGCCATTTCCATATATATATTTCCATTTCGAGCTTTGCGATAAGCAAAATTCCATTTATATAATAAATAAATTTTATTTTTGGATTCATTAAAAGTAACACTCTTTTTTTCTTTATTAATTTTTGTGTTTATAGTTAAAGACATTTTAAAAAAATTATTCAATTATATTGGCTTCATACAATTCTTCAATAATTGAATTAATTTCGTTTCGATTACTAGTATTACCAGCTGCTTCTGATGCAAGTAACAGATGAAGTCGTTCAACAAGTTCATTTGGGTCGTCCCAATAAATATAATCAGCTGATTTATTATTAACATTCATTAACATACCTTTGCCTTGAGGTAAATTTAATGAAATCTCTGATTCATCAATATTAGAATTATGATCATTGTCACTATTACTATAATTTTTAATTATTTGAAATTTTTTATTTGAGCTTCTCTTTATATTTTTCAAAACGTTTGTTCTCTTTAAAATGTTAACAAAATTTTTGGCATCATCTTTTGTATAAACAGTCGGTGGTTTCTGATTAAAAAGTAATCCATATAGACCTTTAGTACCTTTGTATTTTTTTCCTGCAACTATGATATCCGGTCCATCAAAATCAATTTTTTTATTTCCAATAGAAAACTCGCTACTTTCCTTTTCATTATATTTTACACGTAATTGATCATTTAATTTATTAATATTTGGATCATTAATAAGTTTTTTAATATATTTAAGTGGTAAAGGGTGAAACTGGTCGTAATAATCTACTAATGACTTTTCATGTATTGATTTGTTAAGTTCGTTTTCATATTGTTTTTGTCTATTAATATCGCTATTTTTTAAATCGTCATCAATCTTTTCTATTAACATTTTTCTTAAATTATACGGTTTTTTCCAACGGTACTGAAACTTAATTTTCTTTTAATTTTTTTTTGCTTTTTGAGGTGATGAAACTGTACCACGTGTTCCTTTGGGAGTTAAATCCTCTATTGGAGTAGAAGTTATCGGATCAAATAAAATGGATTCTTTATCGTTGTTTGTTGTTTCTTTAATACTATCATTTTCAAATAAATCAGAATATTCATCTTTTCTCTTAATAGGAGAAAATAATGATTCATTTTTATTTATATTTTTTATAGTAGGTTTTAAATTACTTTCAATATTTTGTAAATGCTTGGTTATAGGTTGAAATAAGTCTTCATGAGTTTTTTGACCATGTTTTAGAATTAATAATTTATTTTTTATATTTTTTCTCTTTTCAATTAATTTTTCTTTTATATTTTGTTCTAATCTATTAGATTTTCTTTTCTTTTTTAAATTCACTAAATGATTAATTTTTCTTTTCTTTTTGAGAACCATTGTTCTTTATTCACAGATTTAATAAATCTAACTAAAATTTTATTTTAATATTAAATGTATATATACTTATCAAAACCATAACGATATCGACCATTGTTTAGAGAATTATCTTTAAAAATTGAAATAAATCCAAAAGGTGATTTCCAACAATAAGAACATATTTTTTTAAATTTTTCAAATGACATATCTGTACCAACATGATCTGTATATATGTGCCGTAAATTTAGTTCATCTTGTTTAAAACAGATTAATATATTAGCATTATCTCGAATTAGTTGCTTAGGTATTTTTGAATAAGTTTGACAAAGATAGAAACAATCTATTTTGTTATGACGTCCCATACTAAAATATCCTCTAATAATATTCTGTTTATCACATGCAACATCGTCAAAAATAAATAAAAAATTTGATTTTGCTTTAGATGGTGATATTATATTTTCACTATTGTTAAATTCATAATAACCTAGTCCTTTAATTGGTTTTAATAATTCATGTAAATATTTATATTTTGATTGATATAATGATTTCGAATACAAATAAATATTTTCAAATTTTAATCCATTAGGATGTTCTATAAGACTTAACATAGTGTTTGTTTTTCCACAATTTGATGGGCCTGTTATTATGCATCTTATTGTGTTTGGAAAAAGAGCGCTATGTTTTAAATTTTTTGTATGTGTTGTATCAGTATCGTGATTATCTACAGTTAAAGTAGTTTTTTGTCTTACAACCTTTTTCATATTGTTTCTAAACTTATAATACTTATAAAAGAGTGTTGTTATTTAATATATAATTAGTTAACGTTCGAATTTTATACTGATAACAAAAAAAAAAATGAGATATTATTTAAGTCACGGTGAAATTAAAGGAAAAGGTTTATTAAATTCTTTTATAAATAAATTGCCATTTGAATTGCATTTACCTGGCTATAATTACTGTGGACCTGGAACAAAATTAGAAAAACGTCTCAGTCGTGGTGACGTAGGTATAAATCCATTGGATGAAGCATGTAGATTTCATGATATAGCATATAGAAATAGTTCAGAATTACATAATCGTCATGAGGCTGATCGAATTTTACTTAAAAATGCATTATCTAGAATTACTTCATCGGATGCATTATTCAATGAAAAATTAGCAGCTTTAGGTGTTTCTACTGCAATGCATACTAAACTTAAATTTAGAATGGGTGGAAGTGGAGAAATAAATCAAAATGGAAATAAAAATTTAAAAGGAAAATTAAATAAAAATAATAGTCAGTCTTTAAATGTAATGCGCCAGAAGAACAATACTATAGTTAGTATGCAAACTGCGGATATATTACGAAAAAGTGCTAAAAGTATGCAAACCTATCTTGATCAAATAAAATTGTTGATAAAAAAACTTGAACCTACAACTCATACGGAAGGAAAAATACAAAAATTGCAAGAAAAAAAGAAAAAAAGATATTCGAAAACTAAAAAAAAATCCGATGAAAAACATATTGATAATTATCATGAGAAAGCAATAAAAGATAAAATATCACAAAAAAATTTAAAGAAAAAAATTGAACAAGATATGTTAAAATCCAGTAATGAATTATTAAATGAATCTCAAAGTAGAAAGAGAAAACTTATAGAAGATGATAGTAATAACGCCATAGATATGTTTAATATTAAAAAGATGAAACTGGATACATCAAATCAATTAAGAAAGCGTAAATTTGTAGAAAATGAAGAAAATGATAATGCAGTTGATTATTCAGACAGTAGTGCATTTAAAAAATTTAAACAATAATTTTTTTCCTATAAAAGAAACGTCGATAGTTAATAATATGTTATTTTAGTTAAATCTATTATAATGACTAGAACATTATCTCGAGTAAGAAAACGTAACAGGCAAGTAAAAAATAGAAAACGTAAATTTAAAAAACAGTTAAAAAAAGGAAAACGTAAATTTAAAAAGAAATTAATGAATTTTCAATCTGTAACGAAAAAAATTAAAAATGTTATAATGAAAGAGAAACCTAAAAATCTTCATAGTGCTCTAAAGATAGCAGTTAAAACAATTAAAAATAAAAGTAAACAATTAAAATCACCAAGAGTAATTAAAATTCCAAAAACAGGAGGAATATTACCATTAATACCGATTTTTGCGGGACTTAGTGCTCTTGGAGCACTTAGTGGTGGAGCGGCTGGGATTGCCAGAGCTATAAATGATGCACGAGCAGCCAAACAAAAATTGGAGGAAAGTAAACGTCATAACAATACCATGGAAGCCATTGCAATGGGTAAAGGGTTATATTTAAAACCACATCATGCTGGTTTGGGTCTTTTTTTAAGTCCAACTTATTCGAGTCCAAAAAGACGAAAAAATTTCCAATAACTTTACCTAAACATGCTTTAACCAATGTGGAAATTGATTTTTTTTGCACATAAATTAAATATACCAAATTTTCGAGGAGTTTTCATGAAAGATCAATTACCAACGAAGATTTATCGAAATGAAATGGGTGTAATTAATTTAGATAATTATTCAGGTCCTGGAACTCATTGGACTGCTTATAAAAAATTTAATAAGAAAATTTTTTATTTCGATAGTTTTGGAAATTTAAAACCACCCATTGAGTGTCAAATTTATTTTAATTCAAGTGGATCTTGCAATATTTACTATAATCATAATCCATATCAAACATATAATTCTATTAATTGTGGTCATTTATGTTTGAATTTTTGTATTATCCTATTTTAGGTTAATATAAGTATTATGTTTTAACTATTTTGTTTCATTTACTATTTATAATTCTTTGTGTTTACATAGTAAAAAGAAATGTCTTATACATTTACATTATCAGCAAAAAGTTCAATTTTATCAACAAAAATATATCCTCCTATAGTTCTAAACAGTGAAGATGAATACGTATTAGGACTTATAAACTTTGAAAGTTATAACACAATTCCAAACATTGATAGTTCAAATAATATATTTTATTTTGGTAACAATAATAAAATTGTATTGCCAGAAGGTTCTTATGAAATAAATGATATTTACCAATATATAAAAAATTATGTTTCTACTCATACTACGAACTCTTTAAATATTAATTCATTCATACCAAAAGGAATTGATAAAACAGAAAATTTAATATATAAAATGACCGACGAAGAAGATATAATTGAAATATTAGAAGAGCCATTCCAACTAACTCTTAAACCTAATAGAAATACTTTGAAATGTGAAATTTTGTGTAATTATGATATTCATTTTGAAAAGAAAAATTCAATTGGTAATTTATTAGGTTTTAGTAATAGATTACTTAAAGCTAATCAGTTGCATATATCAGAACATCCAGTGGATATATTTAAAGTTAATGCTATTTGTATAGAATGTAATTTAGTTATAAATTCATTTAATAATGGAAAACCGGTTCATATTATTCATATGTTTTACCCAACGACCGCACCCGGATTTAAAATAATTGAAAAACCAACGAATGTTATTTATTTACCAATTAGTACACATTATATTGATGAGATCATACTTAAAATTACAGATCAAAATGGAGATTTAATTAATTTTAGAAATGAACTTATTACAATACGTTTACATTTAACAAAAAGGCAAAATTAATTTATCGATAATTAGAAATAAAAAAATATATATGTAATTTTTTTTAAACCCCCCGCCACATTACCTTAAAAATTTTTTTAATAAAAACCTAAATAATAGTATATATTTACCATTTAGTATATTTTACATTGATAAGATAACACTAAAAATTAATTTCTTTTCTAAAAAAATATGGTATTTCTTTATAATTATAATTCTTTAACTTTACCTAGTTCTTTTGATAGTCCTAATTTAAAACAATATAAATACGCTCCAGTTAACAAAAATAAGTTTAGTTATAAACGAAAGAGAAAACAATTAACATTAAAAAATAGAAAGTTCCTTAAATCTTTGGGATTTAAATTTAAAAAAACTAAGAAAAAATAAATTTAAAAGAGTGTTGGTGTAATTTAAAGATACATATTAGTGTAAGAGCTGTAAAATTTTTAATATTACTTAAGTGTAAAAAAAGAAAAAAACAAAAAGATTATGAGTTATAATATATTAAATGTTAATGAAAATATAATATATGATGATTCAGTTACAAGTTATCAGTATCATACCCACCAACCATATTCATCTTCAACTTTAAATAATAATGATGAAATTAGAATACCTATACAAACTCAAGATCTCTATACACTACCAAGTCAAAGTTATTTATATATTGAAGGAAAATTACTAAAAGACGATAATACATTTTCTGATAATGTCCAGTTTATAAACAATGGAATTATGTTTCTTTTTGATGAAATTCGATATGAATTAGGAGGACTGGTTATTGATCGAATTAGAAATCCTGGAATAACTACTACAATAAAAGGATATGTCTCATTTACCGAAGCGGAAAGTAAAAATTTAAATAATACAGGTTGGAATGAAAATGAAAATCCTTCACTATTAGATGGTAATGGTAATTTTAATGTTTGTTTGCCATTAAAAATGATTATGGGATTTGCCGAAGATTTTCATAAAATAATAATGAATTTACGTCAAGAATTAGTTTTAATAAGAAGTAATAGTGATTTAAATGCAATAATTCAAATAAACGATAAAAAAGAAACTTATAAAGTAAAACTTGAAAAAATTCTATGGAAAATGCCTCACATTATGGTAAACGATAGTCAAAAACTACGTTTATTTCAACAGTTTGAAAGTAATAGAGATTTAACCATTGCCTTTAGAGGATGGGAATTACATGAATACCCTCAGTTACCCCAATCGAAAAATCATATGTGGACTGTGAAGAGCTCTAATCAACTTGAAAAGCCTCGAATTGTGATTTTCGGATTGCAAACTAACAAAAAAAAATAATATTTCAAAAAATATGAGTCATTTCGATCACTGTAAATTATCTAATTTAAAAGTTCATTTAAATTCAAAAGTATTTCCATATGATAATTTAAATGTTGATTTTGATACTAACAAATATGCAATTCTTTATGAAATGTTTACGCAATTTCAAAAATCTTATTATTATAAAAATGAAAGTTCAGCTTGCATTTATCCTATAAAGTATAAAAATATTGCTCCATTGGTAGTTGTAGATTGTTCACGACAAAGTGAAGACATCCTGAAAGGTGGTGCTATTGATATTCGAATAGAATTTTAAACAAATTCCTTAATACCTGCGAATACCACAGCTTATTGTTTAATATTACATGATAGATTGATTAAATATAATCCATTAACTAATAATATAACAATATTTTAATATGTATGTTATAGATGTTCAAGGATTTCAATATAAAGATACTTCATTTATATGCAGAGAAATTGCTATTTTAAATATAAGAACTGGAAAACTATTTCATAAACATATTTACTTACCTTTGTCTTCCCAATGGTTGAACAATGAATTTAACCAACAAGTTAATTGGAGTACAACAAAATTACATGGACTGGAATGGGATTGCAAACTTAATAATAAAGACTCTATAGTAATTGAAAATATTTTTTCCTTCATTAGGTATGTAATAGAAAAGAATCAAAAAGTTTTTGTTAAAGGATTGGAAAAAAAAATTGGTTACATAAAATTATTTCCAATGAAATTATAGATTTAGCTGATTTAGGATGTCCAAATGTTAAAAATATTATCAGTTCATATAATGTTAAAAATCTACATTGTAATAATCATTTGTATAATAATTTAAGATGTGCCAAACAAAATGCATTTGCATTAAAAGAATGGATTGTATCAAATAATTATCAATAAATAAATATTTTTTTTAAAAAAGGTTTGTTTTTTTTTTAAAAAAAAAACTCATTGAATAGATTCATTTTTTTTTTATTTTTTTTCAAATAATACATATTAGAATATATAGGGAATACATAATATATAAGAATACATAATATATAGAAATATATAATATATAAGAATACATAATATATAGGAATATATATATAATAAATATTAAAAATATTTTTGAGAATTTAAAAATAAATCCTCTTCATCCGGAATTATTATTTCAATTCCTTGATCTTCTTGAACTTTGTCTGAAACATTAGTTGGTTTCTTTCTTTTAACTGGAACTGGAGGGGGTGGAGGAAGTAGAAGAGTATCTGAACTTGACGAAGACGACGGCAACATAGATTCATCTTCAAGATTGAACGAATATTTCTTTACTGCCTTTTGGAATAATAAAAATTGTTCATTATCTTCAAGTTTGGCACGTATATATTGAATAGGTAGGTTTCCAAATTTTTTCAACAAAGTTACAGTTTTTGGAGAATATGTTAACTGTATAAATATTTTATCACCTTTTAATGTTATATTTTTAACACCAAATCTAAAAAAAAAATAAAAAAACAAAGTTTTAGATTTTTAAAAAAAAATTAAATTTTTATATATATATATTTTTAAAAATAAAAAAAAACTAATATATTAATTTTTATATAAATTTTAAAAATATTTTTTATTAAAAAAAATATATCATAAGTTTTTTTGTAAAAAATTAAAAATATCTAATTTTATTTTTTTAAATTAAAAAATGCTTATTGTTAAAAAACGAAAAAAAAATACTCACTGAAAAATTTGTTTCATGACCACCATTGCCATTTTAAGAGGAAAATTCACTTTGTCTGTAAATGCCACAATAATTGTACAAGGTGTTGTAGACATCTTTTTTTTTCTCGCAGATACGTAGGAAAAGAAGGAATTTCAAAATATAAGTGCACTTGTAACAAAATGTTCTGATACAATTTGAAAGAAGAACCTGTATTTATACATATTGTTTGTAAAAATGTAGGAGAACTTGGCGTTAATTTACTCTACAACAAATTTGGTAAGCCGAAAAGACATTTGGAGTTAATCTACTATACAACAAATTTGGTAAGCCGAAAAGAAATTTTTTGAAAAAATTAAGTCACAAAAAAATTTTGATACTGTATCTCCAAAACATAACGAACAATGTGTATGGCCAGAAAAATGGTAATGAATTTTTAGAATTTCAATAGGTTTAAAATTAATAGATATTTTTCTAATTATTTTCATAAAATCGTGAGTTTTATAACAATTTTTACATATTAATGCTCCAATTGGGGTAATATTATGTGGAAAATTTGGGGAACTCCAAATGGCATAAAATTTGTTACAAGTAATTTCATTGGTCGTATGTTCTAATTTTTTAAAATATTTTCGAAGACAAATTTGGAAATTGGATGATAAATATGACGTTGCATCAGGCGAAAGAGTTACATTAATAAAATCAGGTTCTTCAATTAAAAGATTATTTAATATTTTTTGCAACGCCATATGCGACCAATGAGTTTTACTATTCATAAAACATCTCACTTTACCTTGAAATTCCTCCTGTTCGTCTGGTTTTAGTTGGGTCACTTCCACTGCATCTTCCTCTGCCTGTTCCTCTTCTTCATCCCAATCGATATAATTCATCTCTAAGACCTCTTCGACTTCTTTTTTTACTTCACAATCAATTTCTTGTACAACTTCTTCATCAACTAAAACCAGCGTATCTGAAAGACTTTCTGATTTTACGGACATGGTAAAAAAAGTTACTTGTATAAAAGTTAACAACAAGTTACTAGATAGTAAAATGAATAATAAAACTTAATATTCTCCTATTTTTATAGTAGAACAATTAATTCAGTGAATGTACAGGAAAACCTTATACATAATTAAAAAATGATGCAATGTTGCATCATCCAATACTTAACTTTCAAATTATGCAAAAAATAATAAATTGCAATAAGTTTTTCATATTGCGTCATTCTAAGGAAATAACAAATTAGTATTCAATTTAAAATGAAAGCAAAAGAACAAATAAATGCAAGGAATAAATAGGATGTAATTATTTCTATTAAATGCAAGTGCTCATTAGTATTCAATTTAAATGGGAAAAAAACAAGTAAATTCAAGTAATAAATTAACTATAATAAACAGAATACGATTATTTTAATTCGATGCACATGTTAATTGATATTCAATTTGAGCGGAAAATATTTTATAGTGAGATAATTATCTAAGTACTGAATAATAGGTGTAATTAAAATTTCAATTTTTATTTAAAAAATAAATTGTTACTATAATTTAAATTTAATTATACCATTAAGCATTGCATACATTTTAAAAGTATAATAAATAAAATGTAATTATTTTAAATGAAGTAAAACTACTTTCGATAATTAATTTTCCTTGTTTAGTTTTTTTTGTTATTGCATTAGTAAAAGGTATTTTTATATCATAAACCAGGTGAAAAATTAGTCATTTATAGTTGAAATATATAGAGAATGAACGCTCCAACAGCTTCAACTAGTACCTCAGATAATTTTAATACAATAGTTAGTTCAGTGGTTGAGAAGATAATACAAGTAAGTAGATTAATTAAAACAAAAAATGATTATATATTTTGGATAGGATATATTCGAAAAACAATTAAATTAATTGAAAAATGTGAAAAAAATAAATTAAAATGTTTGGGTAATTTGGCTGCAATAGAATCTAATTTGGCAATATTAAAATATTACAAAACAATTTTTAAAAATAAAAAAAGATATAAATTTAGTAATTCTATTAATTTTAAAAATTTAAAAAAGAATTTAGAATGGCAAGATCTTGAATCTTGTTTTCAAGGAAGAATAAGGACAGGTATCATTTTAAATTTAAATATAAAAGATCCTATAATATTTTTAAATAAAGCATATAAAAGTTTTTCCTTAAAAATAAAGAAAGAATTAAAACGCTCTTTATTAAAAGTAAATACTACTTTTTCAGCCATGTTTATAAAACCACAAACTTTTCAAACTGATCTTAAATATTTTTCTACTAAAAACCAAATCATAGATAAAAATACTAATTTAAAAAATTGGTATACTGAAAACGTTAAAAATAAAATTTTATTAAAATTAGAAAATTTTCAAGAAAAGGACAGCGGATACGCTCTTTATGAAATTATAGGATTAAAAGTAAATATAAATAATTATTCTCCAATAAACTGTGATTATTCAACATACGTTAAATTACCAAAATTTATTCAAAACACAAAAAGCGTCATTAATATTAAAAATAATGATGAATATTGTTTTTTATGGTCTATTGTTTGTGCTTTATACCCATGTCACTCAATGAAAAATAAACTACGTACTTCTTCTTATCCTCATTTCAGTGAAGTATTAAAATATAATAATATTAATTTTCCAATTCAACTTCATGATATACCAAAATTTGAGGATTTAAATCAAATATCTATTAATGTTTTTAAAATTAGAGAAAAAAAATCTGATATAGTTCCATTATGTTTAAGTGAAAAAAAATTTTCACCAAGAATTAATTTATTATTACTTTCTAATAAAAATATCTATCATTTTGCGTTTATTAACAATTTATCACGATTGTTAAATAAACAAATGGGTAATATAACTAATAAAAAATGGTTTTGTGAAAGATGTCTTAATCATTTTAAGACGCAAAATAATTTAGCTAAACATTTTGAATTATGTAAAACAATGAATGAAATAAAGATAACTTTACCTACCAAAAATAATAACATCTTAAAATTTACTAATTTTAAATTTAAACAAAAAATTCCTTTTGCTATTTACGCAGATTTAGAAAGTATTTTAATTAAACATAATAATTTTGGAAATGATAAAACAAAAATATTTCAAACGCATGAACCTTTCAGTATTGCCTTCTATTTAAAATGTTCTTATGATAATTCTTTATCAGATTTTAAATTGTATACAGGTAAAGATTGCATAGATTGGTTTGTTAATGAACTACAAAAAATATCAATTAAAATTAAAAATATTTTCGACAATATAATACCAATGGATCCTCTAAACAATGAAGAATGACAGAATTTTAAGTCCGCAAATCATTGTCACATTTGTTTAAAACAATTTAATGAAAACGATAAAAAAGTCAGAGATCATTGTCATTTTACGGGTAAATTTCGTGGTGCCGCACATAACTCATGTAATTTAAATTTTAAAACTAATTTAATAATTCCAGTTTTATTTCATAATTTATCTGGATACGATGGACACTTCTTAATTAAGGCCCTTAGTACCAATATAGAAGGAAAAATGTTTCTTTTACCAATTAATAAAGAAAAATACATTTCTTTTACTAAATATATTAAAAATTCAAATATTCAATTTAGATTTTTAGATTCATTTCGATTTATGGCTTCAAGTCTTGATGACTTATCTTCATATTTACCTAATACTAAAAAAAATATTTTAAGATGTTATTATAAAAATGATGAACAATTTAATTTATTAACTCGTAAAGGAATATTTCCTTACGAATATTTAGACTGTTGGGAAAAATTACGAGATACTCAGTTACCATCCAAAGAATTGTTTTATAGTTCTTTAAAAAACGAACATATTTCCGAAGAAGATTATAGTTTTGCTTGTAAAGTTTGGAATAGTTTTAAAATTAAATCTTTAAAAGAATATACGGAAATATATCTTACAACTGATGTGCTTCTTTTAGCTGATATTTTTGAAAATTTTAGAGAAACATGTATAAATACATATAAGTTGGATCCTTTATGGACTTATACTAGTCCAGGTTTAGCATATCAAATTGTACTTTCATTAGGTATTGAATTAGAATTATTAACTGATATTGATATGATTTTATTTATTGAAAAAGGGATACGAGGTGGTATTTCACAATGCTCTAATCGATATGGAAAAGCTAATAATAAATATATGGAAAAGAAATACGATCCAAATTTACCTTTATCTTATATTATGTATTTTGATGTAAATAATCTATATGGAACAGCAATGAGTTTACCATTACCAGAAAAACATTTTGAGTGGATAAATAATAATTTTACTCCTAATGATATACTAAATATTCCAGATAATAGTCCTGTAGGATATATTTTTGAAGTAGATTTAGAATATTCTAAGGAACTATTTCATTTACATATGGATTTACCATTATGTCCAGAACATTTACGTCCACCCTCTTCAAAATTTAAAAATACAAAATTATTAACTACACTTTTTCCTAAAAAAGAATATGTTATTCATTATATAAATTTAAAACAAGCTTTAAAATTAAATTTAAAACTAATAAAAATACATAGAGTTTTAAAATTTAATCAGTCTAATTGGTTAAAAAATTACATTGAATTAAATACAGAGTTACGAAAGCAAAGTAAAAATGATTTTGAAAAGAATTTTTTTAAGTTATTAAATAATGCATTTTTCGAGAAAACAATAGAAAATGTTCGAAAACATAAAGACGTTAAATTAGTAACACACTGGTCTGGTCGATATGGTGCTAATTATTATATTTCTAAACCAAATTTTCATAGCTGTTCTATAATAGCTGACGATTTAATACTTATTGAAATGTCCCGTTTAGAAATAAAATTAAATAAACCAATTTATGCAGGATTCAGTATATTAGACCTTTCAAAAACATTCTTATATGATTTTCATTACAATTATATAAAAAATAAATTTCAAAATAAAGTAAAATTATTATATACAGATACAGATTCACTAATATATCATTTTCATGTGGATGATATCTATCAATATATTAAAGAGGATATTCATAAATTCGATACATCTGACTATCCTGATAATAATATTTATAATATTCCACGTAAAAATAAAAAAGTTCTTGGTTTAATGAAAGATGAACTTAATGGCACTATTATTAACGAATTTATTGGATTAAGATCAAAAATGTACACTTTAAAAATGTATAAAACACATTTAGAACTAGAAAAAGATGTAGAGAAACTTAAAAGAAAAGGTACAAATAAAAAAGATATTGATAATTTTATTAAAAATTATGGTACTATTAGGAAAGCTAAGGGTATAACTAAACCTGCTCTTAAAACCATTACATTTGATGATTATTATAAATGTCTATTTAATAATAATATTTCTGAAACTAGTCAAAAAATTATTAAATCAAAATTACATCAAGTATATACCATCGAACAACAAAAAATTGCATTAAATCCATATGATGATAAAAGAATAGTAAATTATTCATTAACAGATACTTTACCATGGGGCTTTAAATAATTATTTTTTTTTAATTAATCGAAATGTTTGTAATTATCAAAAAAATCATTGAAAAATAACAATCTCAAAAAAAGTATAAAAAAGTATTTTTTTATATATTATTTAAAAAATTATGGATATCTAAAAAAATATGACCTAATGAAATTTAACTACCCAGGTAATATTTTTATTTTATATAATATTTTTTTTTTTCATTTTTTTTTATTTTTTTCCAGGTTAAAGTTAAAAAAATTCATCCAAAGGCAATTATTCCTACAAAAATAAAAAGCAAATCTGCAGGATACGACCTGTACACTTTATCAAACGTGTCAATTAAGCCCGGATCAAGAGTTTTAGTAGGAACCGGAATTCAACTTCAATTACCCAACGGTCATTACGCTGAAATTAGATCAAGATCTGGTTTAAGTCTTTTCTATGGAATAGAAGTTGGGGCTGGAATTATTGACGAAGACTATCGAGGCGAGATAAAAGTTGTCCTCTATAATCATTCTGATTCTACATTTATAGTTTGTCAAGGCTATAGAATAGCTCAATTAATTATTAAAAAATCAGTCAATTCCATTTTAGTAGAAACCACTGAAAGTGAGGTTTTAGACCTATCACAAAGAGGAACTGAAGGTTTTGGGTCATCTGGACTTTAGAAAAAAATTACTATGGAAAGATTTAATCCATTAAATCAAGATCGTATTAAATTTATTTCAAAAAAATTCCAGCCTTGCATACAAGATAATGTATTAAAAATTATAATATCCATAATATTATTTCTAAACGAAAAAAAATTTAGAATATGTTGTGCTGGAGGATACGCTTCTTACATTTTTAAGCGTACCAATAAATATATAGATATTGACCTCTATATAGAAGAAACAGAATCCTTTACAAATTTTTATAACATAAATTCACTTATTTCCAGTGCCTTAAAACAAAAAACATTATCAATTTTTGAATCAGGAATATACTATTTAACACCATTCAAATCATATGGAATAAGAATAGACATTGAAAACAGAAAATATATTATTAATATAGTATTCATTCAACCAAATGCACAAATTAAAAGTATGGAACATTGGGTCTGGACAATAATTAATAATTTCGATTTGGATATTTGTAAAAGTGCATTTTATATTAATGAATTTAAAGAAATACTTCAAATTGTTGTACCGCAATAAATATTAGTTGAAGATTTTAAAGATACACAAGATATTATACTATATAAAAAAAGAAAATATATTGATCGTTCCTTGGAAAAAAATTGTCAACCAATGTCTTTAAAGACATTATGTTATAAAAAAATCACTAGTCTTCGTTGAAATTTATAATTATTTTTTTTTGCTGAATTGGTTATATGGTCTGGTTTTCTTGGCTGAAGAGCCAAGATTTTGATAATATTTTTTTCAGGTTTTATTTCTTAGTATCATATATTTTTCAGGTATTGTTTCTTAGAATTATAGATATATATATATATATATTTTTTTTCAGCTATTGTTTTTTTGCTGAATTTTTGATTATATGGTCTTGGTTTCTATTTTTTCAGCTATTGTTTTTTTTCGGTGTTTTTTTTTTGCTGAATTGGTTATATGGTCTTCCTTTCTTGGCTGAAGAGCCAAGATTTTGATAATATTTTTTTTCAGGTTTTATTTCTTAGTATTATATATTTTTCAGGTATTGTTTCTTAGAATTATAGATATATATTTTTTTTTCAGCTATTGTTTTTTTTTTTTTTTTTTGCTGAATTTTGATTATATGGTCTTGGTTTCTTGGTTAAAGAGTCAACATTTTAGTAATCGGCTCTTCTTTTTAGGTTTTTCCGAATATATTTATACCATTATTATTAAAGTTTATTTTCAGTATTTATAAAATGGTTTCTTGGTTAAAGAGCCAACATTTTAGTAATCACCTCTTCTTTTTAGGTTTTTCCGAATCTATTTATACCATTATTATTAAAGTTTATTTTCAGTATTTATAAAATGCCAGTCCCAGCAAGACATAAGTGTCCTAAATGTAAAGGCGAATCTGATGTTCCAAATGACAATTGTTTAGGATGTGATTTACAGCAATATTTTAAAAATGAAGATAAATCTAAACATTTACCCTCTGGTTATTTAGAGAGTAGGGAAAGAGAAGGAAATATTAGAAACAATTATCGAAACAATAATCAAAACAATGGTCACCAGTCAAATAGATAAATTTACTTATATATGTATTTTTTTAAAATAATTTTATTTAGTATAGTTTATAATTTACAAGAGAAAAGTTATTTTTATTGTTAGTATAAAAGAAGATATAATGGAGAATAAAAAAATGTGTTTTGTTCGTGGATGTCGTGAATCAGCTATTAATTGGGTAACATATAAAAGAAGTGGTCGAAAAATGGTCTGTGAACTTCACAGTTTTTGTTGTAAATGTGGCACAAATCGAAGAGAGAGATTCGCAAAATTTTTTACATTTAATGAAAATTTATATTGCAGCGATTGTGATCCATTGTATCCAAGAGATCCTGTCAAGCATAATCCATCCGAAATTGAAGAAAATATAACCCATTATGTAACTAAAGATTGTCCTATTTATTGGAATTTAAATTTATTATAATGAAAATGCTCCCATTTTTACATAAAAAAAATTTTAAATGTATATATTACTATGTCAATAAATTTTTTTTTGTATTTATTAAAAGTCTTTTATTTAAGCTAATAAAAAAAAACACACATATATATTTTTTTAAATAATCATTTTTATTTAAAATTAAAAAAAAAAACAATTCAAATTTATACATTCATGTTTTTTTAATTAGATCAAAATTTCATCAATACTCATTTTATCAAATTCAATATCTTTTAGGCTTATTTTATCTGATTGATCTTCTTCTCCATTATCTGCTATATAACCATTAGATATATCTTTTTCTTTTTCGTTGTCTGTTGTATAACCACTAGATAAAGTACATTCTTCATGATAACCACAAGGGAAAGTACATTCTTCATAATGTACATTTACGCTTACCGAATCATAATCTTCTAACAGAAAATTATCAAATGCACAATCAAACATATATGATTTAATTACTTTAGTAGAAATTAATTCATTATTTTTATAAAATCGCAACTTTACAAAACATAGAGAACCCATTTTTACTTAATATACAACTATATTCAAATATAAAATAAAACTAAATAAATAATTATTAAAAAAATACTTTAAATTAACAAAAGCTTCCGCGAACCAGGATGAGGTCATGCATGTAGTCATCTAGCCGAGCCCAAGTTTAACCTGAACAAACATGAATTTATATTATTAATCACACTTTATGTATGAATCATTCAAATTACGACATTTTTACTTCTTGCAATCGAGTGCCGAAGAAGTTATTTTTAGCGGTGACTAAGTGAAATTCTTGGAAAACAATTGTTACTAACTCGCTCAAGCTTCGGCTTAGCTCGGTATCCTTCGGCTTCTTTCTTCAAGCTTCTGGTTCTTTCAAGGTCATTGCCGAAGAAGTAAAGAAGCCGATGGAAAAACCACCCCAGATGAACCTCGATGCCGAAGAACCAATTACGTCACTCATATTTCTTAGAATTCTTTGATTTTAAGGGTAGTTCTTGCATTTTAAGGGTAGTTCTTTCAAGGTCATTGCTGAAGAAGTGAAGAAGTCGATGGAACATGCCATCCGGTGTAATAGTACCTTCCCAGATCCATTACTTATATAGACATTTTTTTTTTCAAAATATTAAATAATTTGTTTACAAATTAGAGATACAAACATGGTTATTAAAACTATTAAAGAAAATGAAAGATGTTGACATATTTTCTTTCACTTTAAGGACAACAGGATCACATTTTTTATTTTTTTCACCTAACCACAAACACTCGATTAAGTCACAGTTCTTCCAGTGACGATAATATTCCTCAATTGGACAATCATCAATTTTCTAGGCAAATATTTCTGCACCGCAGTAGAAACATTTACAAACATCATGAATAGCTAAATAATAAGATCCTGATTGGGCTAACACTTTAGGATTTAATTTTCCATTCCAGAATTTAAATGAGGAAACTTTTTTTCATATGTTCTATATAATTTGTTATCAATTTCTTTTTCAAAAGATTCTAAACACATATTTATTCTAGACGGTGGTATATTTTATACTGATATAATTTTAAAATTTACCATGTTCTTAAATACTTCACTTTTAGCCTTGAAGAGTAAAACTCTTAATCTTAAAAGAATTTTTTATAATTCATTTTCATGGTCTATTAACCACTGAAAAAATGGAATATCTTGGTGACCCCATGCTAATGTATCATAACTATTGGGAATTTTAAATCTTTTATCTTTATTAGAAGTGAGAGCTAATTTGTTAACTAATTCTGTATAAATATTGTGAAGTCGAGATCTAAACAAATACATTGTAGAGAAAGCTTTTGAATTTTGTTCTACAACATCTTTTTAATGTGTTAATTCTAATTGTTTTTTAATGCTACTTTCCTTTATCTCCTTAGCTTTTTTAAGCAACTCATTTTCTGACTTAACACAATAAGCTTTGGCCCCTGTGCCATAAAAGCTTTCTATTGGTTCACCAGCATATTCATCCTTAAACTTTCCAACAACAGATTTAGTTATGGGTATTTCATAAATATTATTAACATCATAATTTGAAGTATCGAATTTATCAATATTAACCCTAATGTCTTCATAAACATTACTTGTCTCAATTTCCAAAATAAAGGGATCTGTTGAAATCGAGAATTTTTGCTCTCTAATGAAATCTCAAAATTTTACCATGAAATGTAATATATTACTACCAACTATGAACGCCTTACCAAATCCTGGCAACACCCTGTAAGTTACCTCAGTTCAGACTTACCTAATGATTGTCCTAATGCTGACTGAAGTTTACCTATACGCTAGCTCATCTCAGGGTAGATTCGTTGTTTTTATATTTTTCCACTATTTTTATTATATTGCCTGTGTAAGTTTTATAAACGTCTAAATCGGGAAAAAGGCGCCACCAAATTTTACTTTAGAATGAGCCCTAATGATTATACTACGAGCAATTGTAGTAAAGAAAACTTGGAAAAGAATAAATATTTAATATGTCATATCCGGGTAAATAAATCGCAGAGTCTAAGTATTTAAAAGTATCCTAATTTAAAATTATAGGAAATAAAACCACTTAAATAGAGGCCAATACATTTATTCCTCACGGTATACCCCTTCCCAGATAATAAGTACAACCCCTGGAAAAAGTTATCACCAGTGTGAATTATTGCAAGCTCCTCTAATGGGGCTATCTAATAGAAGTGCGATTACAAATGTTAAATTGCAATAGAGAAACCTTGTTGACTTAGTCGAGAGTTATTGTCTTTCTATGACGTAGCAAAATGTGAATATTAAAACAAAAGAATAGTAAATTAAACTTGACAGTGTCCTGCACCGTGAACGGCAAACCGATCCAAAAGTAAAGAAATCAACTACACTTGGAAGGTTTACGTCGACATAGCCTAGTTATAGAAGAAAAGAACACACTCTATTTTAAACTAGACTATGAAGGTCCATAAGCCCAACAATGCAGGAGACTATCAACTTTGCAGTAATAAAAAAAATAAGCAATATCAAAAAAACTACAAAAATATCTGCAAAGAGAAAGAATTAGAAAATAGATAAGGAGAGAGATAATGAGTGTTTAAATGACAGTTAACAAAAATATAAGCAATAGAAAGTTACACAAAAAAGTGATAGATAAATCCAAAATTAGGTCATAGAAATCATCTTATAATCTTAACAAAATTTTTCTGAAAAGTATGTTACAATTTGAACAAAATAACTAATTTCCAAAATATTCAATTATTAAGCAATTAAAATTTTCAATAAATGTATCATTATAATATTCATTAATTTAAACAATAATTAAATGGTTAATTGGCCGCTCTGGGACTCTAAAAAAAATGGAACCATAAATAAAACCTCAATTACAGTAAAGTATCGCAAAAATAAAACATTTAAATTTGAGGTTGTAGCGCAACGAAGTCGACTGCGTTTCACCTTACATAGTTTACTGGTTCGCCGCAAATATATGATATGGTAAATTACCAAAAGATAAATTTCATTAAAAAAAAATATTAAAGTCCAGATATTTAAAATCTATTAATTAGAAAGATTCAAAATCAAATACATAAGAATCCCCTACCTGCTAGCCCTCTAGGTAATCGAACAGAAAACTGTGTTTAGATAACTAAACGATTCAAAAAAACAGGTTTAATACCCATTAGGCTTAACAATCAGAAACTCTTGTGTACTTACTTTGGCTAAAATTAGGCACTTAGATGAATCACTTTCTAACAGGTGGTTAAACAAGGCCTGTGACATAGACGGCTTCCCCAGACAGGATGTTCACCTGGCTCAATATGGAGATTGTCCCCTTCAGAGGCTCACAATCCCAGAAATGCAGCACGAAAACCCAAACTGTACATTATAACTATTCCAAAAACATACTATAGTTTTCCCAAAGACGTAATTATTCCAAAGACATAATTATTCCAAAGACAATACTGTAGTTATTCCTAAGACTCTAAAATAAAGAAATAAAAATTCCTACTCAATCAGTCGTACAAAAGGCCTACGCAAAGCCTAGCTAAATGTTGCTTAAACACAAAAACTGATTGTTTCAAAAGAAATATGTACATACCTCGAACTCAAGGAGATGGTGGCATCTGCTAACTGATAAGCCGTTGTTTCTGGCTGGCTGAAGAAAATAATCGCCAAACTGGCTGTAGAGTGAAACGACCAAAATCACCAAAAATTGTTTGCACCCGACTCGGTTTTGTTTCTTTAATCGGCCATTTATGACCAAGTCTCTTAACTTGGGAAAGCAGTAAAACTAAAACCACATCTTCACGCTCTTGCGTCAGATAGCCAAAAGAGAACGATTTCTCTCAAATCACTAGCACATTTCTTCCAACGGAAGTTACCAAAAAAACTTTATAAAAATGTCTATCAAAAATCTATCCAAAAAAAATAACCTTAATCTCGTAGCCAGAATCTCGAACCTTGAAATTTATCATACAATTTGAACTACTTCCGGAAAATATATGCAAATATTCTTTTATCTCAATTTTAAACTGGCCAGTACTAAAATCAGACCGAGACAACCAATATCTTAATAATCTAACCTGCCTCGTCCTACAAAATGAATACCCCATAACAAACTACTTAATGGGTTCGAAATATTCAAAAATTAAATCCAAATAGTTCAACTTAGTTCGAGGGTCTAATTTCAAATATTTTATTTACCAAAAATTCTAATTAGTAAAGCAAAGGGAAATATTCAATTAATAAACTAAAAACAACATAATGAAAAAAGGTCAATACAATCTTATTTCAAATTTAGCATTTCGATAATATTCAACTGGTGTGCCATCTTATAGGCAACCCTAAAAACTTTCATGCAATCTCGTGGAGCTGACTATTTCACAGCTGATATGTGACAATAAATAAATATTTTCTGAAAAAGGAAAATCAAATAATAATCACAAGAACGCAAATAATCCTATTTATATTTATCTAAACATTTAGAAAAGGCTTTTCCCAATCTGTGATACATTGTCTCGAGGCACCTACTAAAATTTATAAATTACAGAAATATGTTAAGTTTAGATGTCAATCAAAATTTCAAAATGTAAACAAAAGGAATGATCTGAATATAGATGAAACCAATATTAATGAATGAAAAACAAAAGGTAATCATTAGTTTTATAGTAGAAAACATCGTTTACTGTAAATTTACGTACAAAACAAAAATATATTTATAACTTTATTAATCTGAACCTGTAATTTAATGTAGAAAAATGTAAACGAAAATATTTATTATTTAAAAACAATTTTTAACCGTAACAGTCACCCCCTTTTCTAAGGAAAAAAAAATTATGAAATAATTTTTTTTTACACAAATAACACCCTAATTATCATTGGGATCATAGTATGGTTTTAAATCCTGAACATGCCAATTTCCCTTGGACTTTCCAATCATATCCTGTAACTCATAAATATTGTAACCAACTTTTTTAACTATCTTAAAAGGTCCTTCAAATTTACCAGCAAGTTTAGCTGAATAATAGTTTCCAGCATCAGACAATGCAAAAAGTCTTTTCCAAACCAAATTTCCTACTTCAAACTGTACATCACGACGTCTAAGATTATATTGATTTCTTGATCTTTGATGAGCTTGCTGAAGACGTTTATTTACAAAATCTCTTAATTTTGCAAGAGCTTCTAGTCTTTTAGAAAAATTATTCTGTTTAAAATTTGGATCACCTACATCTGTTACCTTAGAATATTCACTACCATGAAGTATCATATCTTTACCAAAATTAACAAAATATGGCGTACGTCCTGTAGCTTCATGAACGGCGGTATTAACTGCGCAAGCTAATGCTGCTAAATTCTCATCCCAAATTCTCTAATTATCTGAGATAAAAGCCGAAAGCATTGATTTTAAAACCCTATTAACTCTTTCAGTAACATTTGGCGATGGATGATAATTTGGATTAAAAAGTGTTCTAACCTCATACTTTTTTGTTAACCCCTGAAATTCTTGACTTTTAAATTGAACCCCATTATCACACCTAATGACCTGTGGTATACCATGAACCAAGAATATACGCTCTTCTAAAAGATTAACTATTGTCTTCGAATTTGCTTTTCTAATAGGAAAGAAATAATTAAATTTACTAAAAACGTCAGTTACTACAAAAATATACATGTTACCGTGTTTACTCTTTGGTAATGGACCAAATAAATCCATGCTAATAACCTGCCAACAATGTTCTGGAATTAAATTATCACGTAATAAACCACTAGGCAACTTTTGTTCAGGTTTTACTCTTTGACATACTAAGCAATGTTTAACAAATTTGGTAATGTTAGGTCTCATGCAAGGCCAATAATATAAACGACAAATTTTTAAATAAGTTTTCTGTACTCCAAAATGACCTCCAATTGTAGAACTGTGACAAGATTCCATAATCTCACGCCGCTTTTCCTTTCGGACAACCAATTTCCAATAATCCGTAGTATCACGCAAGTCCGGAAAATCTAGCTGAAAATACTTATAAATCTTACCATCAGTCACTCTCCAACGCGGAAAATTTAAAGGATTTTTCAATATACGTTTCCTGAGGTCAATATACCATTTGTCTTGTACTTCCTGAAGATCAATATTAGAAATCTCCAAGGCATCGCATTCTGGAACAGAACGACTCAAAGCATCCGCAACAATATTTTCTCTGCCTTTACGATGAATAACTTTGTAATCAAATTGTTGTAACCGCAAAGCCCAACGACCTAATCTACCCTGAGGATTTTTAAGATTATCCAGCCACTGAAGACTGTAATGATCACAAACAACAGAAAATTTTGCACCATCCAAATAACATCTTAATTTTTCGATTGCAAAAAGTACAGCTAACAATTCTCTTTCTGTAGCAGAATAAACTTTTTCCTGACGAGTCAAACTGCGAGATATATAACAGATGACGTGTTCTCTTCCATCGTATACCTGATATAAAACTGCGGCTACATTGTATGCACTTGCGTCTGTCTGAAGAATAAATTCATGATTAAAATTTGGACAAGTTAAAATAGGTGTTGAAACTAAGACATTTTTAATTTTTTGAAAAGCATCCTCACAATTTTTATCCCAAGCAAATTTAGCGCCTTTACGAAGTAAACGAGTAAAAGGTGATATTAAGTCTGAAAAATTTGGCACAAAACGACGATACCATGATAACATTCCTATAATTCTGCGAATTTCTGTTACTGTTTTTGGAGTCTGAATATTTGTGATGGCTTCAACTTTCGAAGGATCAACTGAAATACCATGTCTATTAACAACATAACCTAGATATCTTAATTCTACTCGACAAAATTTACTCTTCTCCTTATTTAAGGTTAACCCTGCCTTGTCTAAACGATCAAAAACGAGCTGTAAAATTTCTAAATGTTTATCAAAATCGGAAGTGACTACAATTATATCGTCCAGATAACAAAAAACATTAGGTTGTAAGTCAGCACCTAAAGCTGTATCTATCAATCTCTGAAATGTAGCTGGAGCGTTGTGCAAACCAAACGGTAACCTACGAAACTGAAAAAGTCCTCGTCCAGGAACTGTGAACGCTGTATACTGTTTACTATTTTCCTCTAGTTCTACCTGCCAATACGCACTTTGAAGATCCAACGAGCTAAGATAACGAGCTCCCCCTAATTTATCTAGAATGGAAGAAATATAAGGCAAAGGATAGGCGTCTTTCTGACTGACATTATTAACCTTCCTAAAGTCAACTACAAAGCGCTGTTTTCCTTCTTTTTTTGGCACCAGAAGCACTGGAGATGACCAGGCAGAAGTTGAAGGTTCAATGACCCCGTTTGCTAACATTTTGTCTACCTCCTCGTCTATAAGTTTTTGCTTAAAGGGTGAAACTGGGTAATATCTCTGCTTAATAGGCTCACTATTTATAATAATTTTATGTTTAACCATCGAGATACAACCTAAACGATCCCCAATTTTATCAAAATAAGCTGTAACTAAATTATTCAACCTAACTTTCTGCTCCTCTGTCAAGTCTGATTCACACTGCATCAAAGAAATCTCTGGACTACCTAAAACTTCAGATGAAAAATACCATTCGCCTCTGCGCATGTCCGGAACAATACCTAACTTTATCCAAAAATCAATACCTAAAATAAGTTCATGTCGCAGTTCAGGTACCACATAAATATCTACAAGTTTCACTATATCCCTAACTTTTACTGGAAGAGTTGCTATGCCTATACATTCACAAGAACTATCATTAGCTATTTTACAAAGCGTACTCTTATTTAAATCCAATTTAACTCCCAAAGTTTTCAATTTATTCCAACCTTTATTACCTACAAAAATTTTATTTGCCCCAGAATCCAAAAGTCCATAAAAATTTAAACCCAAAATATCTACTTTTAAATAAGGACATTCCTAATGTGCATGCACATGGATATGTGCTAATACATAGTCCAAAACAACTTTATCTTTAAAATCAAAATCATCAGTGGTCGATTGTATGTCTGAAGTCAAACCTCGACCTAAACTTGACTTCTTGAACCGTTTCCCTGACTCGAAATTTGAGTACTATTACAATTAGAATACGTTCTCTTAGTGCAGTTTAATTTTCCACAATTAAAACATTTCTTATCTTTAGCTGTACAATTCTTGGCAAAATGATTAGGTTGATTGCATTTGAAACATAAATTAACATCTGAATCTTTATTTATATTCTATCTATTACTAGAATTATTTTGAAAATTTCCTGAATTATTATAATTGCTATTACTGTAAAAACGAGAATTATTATTTCTAAAATTATTTTGATTAGAATTACAAGAAGTATTAACATTCCTGACATTACCTTGATTATTTCTAAAATTTTGATAATTATTCTGATTTTGAGAATTCTTTCTTAAGTTATTTTGATTTCTAAAATTTCTTTGGTTATCATTGTTTTGAAAGTTTTGCCTAACATTTTGTGAATTATTTCTATTATTTTGTGAATTAGAAAATCTACTATTCTGAGAAATATTATTTTGTCTATTATTATTGTTTCTAAAATTGAAATTATTAAAATTTGCATTAGAGTTTTGTGAAAAATTATCAACATTTGAAAAATAAACTTCACTAACAGTTCCACTAGCAGCTGGTTTAGTAAAATCGCGTTTTACCGGTTGGCAATCTAAATCTGGTTCAAGAGAGACATTCCCTTTTTTTGGCGACTTAAACTCGTCTACGCGTAATCTAGTTTCTTCTAATTTTCTACATAACTCAATCAATTCAAAAGGAGTATTTATTTCATGTAAGCTTAATCGTTCTTGATAAAAAGGTAACATATTAGCGCGTAAAACTTTTAAACGTAAACAATCAGATACCTTAGCTGGCATTCTATCAAATAACTGTGTCATTGCCGCAACATAAATACCTATAGGTTCATCTGATCCCTGAGTTCTATTTAAAATTTGATTCCATAATTTATCCCCAAAATTTGCAGGTAAAAATTCATCTCTCATTAACTTTATTAAAGAATCCTAATCAGTAGCATATTTAGAAATTAAATGATAATAATTTAATGCATTTGACTCAAATAAATCAGAAGCTGAATAAAATAATTCTATTTTATTAACACACCTTGAAATACAAAGTTCATTTAATCGTTGCAAAGACGCATTAAAACTTAACCCTGAAGTCCCTGAAAATTTAATATCCCATTTATATACTGGTACACTTTTAAAATTTAAATTATTTGTAGATGACTGGTTGCTAACAATATTAACATTAGGTATTGGAGAGTTTTGACCAGAAGCCATTGTAGGATTTGCTAAATTACTAGTACCCGATTGATTTGCAAAAATTTGGATTTAATGGTGGCTCTGATCCTATATCTGTAGAAAGCAGCTTTGTTTTAGTTTCAAAATCAGTTAAAAGAGAAGTTAATTCACCTAATAATTTTGAACGCTTATCTTTAAAAGTAATATCCTCATCTGAAATTCTATTAATTCGACCTACTTAATGGGCAAATTTTGATTCAATTTTCGAAATTTGTTTGCTAGTTCCAGAAAAATTTGAAATAAAATCTTTTAACTCTGTAAGTTTCCGAGTGCATTCTGCAATCTCCTGCTCATTATCAAGAACTACTGAACTTTGAACTATGTTCCCAGATTTCTCTAAACCTAATAAAGATCTTAAACACTTTCTTAAGGAATCTACCGTACCGGAAGGATCTATACCCCTAACTTGAACTTCATACTCTAGTTCATCTTTGGTTAAACGGTCAACATTTAATCTATACATCTTAATATTTTATATTTACAAAAATATTCTAATAAAAATAATTAAATCAAAAATAAAATATGCTCAATCAAAGATCAATTGTCAATAAATCAATCAAATATAAGACCAATATATCAAATATTATCACTATACCATAAAAAAAATGTCAAATCCAGTAAACTTACAACAGCAAAATTTACTAAAATCAGCTTTAAAAAAAAATCAAAAATCACAATCTATTTAAAAAAATAATGGAAAAAGAAACCCGTGGGCCCCACGTTGGGCGCCAGTGAAATTTTGCTCTCTAATGAAATCTCAAAATTTTACCATGAAATGTAATATATTACTACCAACTATGAACGCCTTACCAAATCCTGGCAACACCCTGTAAGGTACCTCAGTTCAGACTTACCTAATGATTGTCCTAATGCTGACTGGAGTTTACCTATACGCTAGCTCATCTCAGGGTAGATTCGTTGTTTTTATATTTTTCCACTATTTTTATTATATTGCCTGTGTAAGTTTTATAAATGTCTAAATCGGGAAAAAGGCGCCACCAAATTTTACTTTAGAATGAGCCCTAATGATTATACTACGAGCAATTGTAGTAAAGAAAACTTGGAAAAGAATAAATATTTAATATGTCATATCCGGGTAAATAAATCGCAGAGTCTAAGTATTTAAAAGTATCCTAATTTAAAATTATAGGAAATAAAACCACTTAAATAGAGGCCAATACATTTATTCCTCACGGTATACCCCTTCCCAGATAATAAGTACAACCCCTGGGAAAAGTTATCACCAGTGTGAATTATTGCAAGCTCCTCTAATGGGGCTATCTAATAGAAGTGCGATTACAAATGTTAAATTGCAATAGAGAAACCTTGTTGACTTAGTCGAGAGTTATTGTCTTTCTATGACGTAGCAAAATGTGAATATTAAAACAAAAGAATAGTAAATTAAACTTGACAGTGTCCTGCACCGTGAACGGCAAACCGATCCAAAAGTAAAGAAATCAACTACACTTGGAAGGTTTACGTCGACATAGCCTAGTTATAGAAGAAACGAACACACTCTATTTTAAACTAGACTATGAAGGTCCATAAGCCCAACAATGCAGGAGACTATCAACTTTGCAGTAATAAAAAAAATAAGCAATATCAAAAAAAAACTACAAAAATATCTACAAAGAGAAAGAATTAGAAAATAGATAAGGAGAGAGATAATGAGTGTATAAATGACAGTTAACAAAAATATAAGCAATAGAAAATTACACAAAAAAGTGATAGATAAATCCAAAATTAGGTCATAGAAATCATCTTATAATCTTAACAAAATTTTTCTGAAAAGTATGTTACAATTTGAACAAAATAACTAATTTCCAAAATATTCAATTATTAAGCAATTAAGATTTTCAATAAATGTATCATTATAATATTCATTAATTTAAACAATAATTAAATGGTTAATTGGCCGCTCTGGGACTCTAAAAAAAATGGAAACATAAATAAAACCTCAATTACAGTAAAGTATCGCAAAAATAAAACATTTAAATTTGAGGTTGTAGCGCACCGAAGTCGACTGCGTTTCACCTTACACAGTTTACTGGTTCGCCGCAAATATATGATATGGTAAATTACCAAAAGATAAATATCATTAAAAAAAAAATATTAAAGTCCAGATATTTAAAATCTATTAATTAGAAAGATTCAAAATCAAATACACAAGAATCCCCTACCTGCTAGCCCTCTAGGTAATCGAACAGAAAACTGTGTTTAGATAACTAAACGATTCAAAAAAACAGGTTTAATACCCATTAGGCTTAACAATCAGAAACTCTTGTGTACTTACTTTGGCTAAAATTAGGCACTTAGCTGAATCACTTTCTAACAGGTGGTTAAACAAGGCCTGTGACATAGACGGCTTCCCCAGACAGGATGTTCACCTGGCTCAATATGGAGATTGTCCCCTTCAGAGGCTCACAATCCCAGAAATGCAGCACGAAAACCCAAACTGTACATTATAACTATTCCAAAAACATACTATAGTTTTCTCAAAGACGTAATTATTCCAAAGACATAATTATTCCAAAGACAATACTGTAGTTATTCCTAAGACCCTAAAATAAAGAAATAAAAATTCCTACTCAATCAGTCGTACAAAAGGCCTACGCAAAGCCTAGCTAAATGTTGCTTAAACACAAAAACTGATTGTTTCAAAAGAAATATGTACATACCTCGAACTCAAGAAGATGGTGGCATCTGCTAACTGATAAGCCGTTGTTTCTGGCTGGCTGAAGAAAATAATCGCCAAACTGGCTGTAGAGTGAAACGACCAAAATCACCAAAAATTGTTTGCACCCGACTCGGTTTTGTTTCTTTAATCGGCCATTTATGACCAAGTCCCTTAACTTGGGAAAGCAGTAAAACTAAAACCACATCTTCACGCTCTTGCGTCAGATAGCCAAAAGAGAACGATTTCTCTCAAATCACTAGCACATTTCTTCCAACGGAAGTTACCAAAAAAACTTCATAAAAATGTCTATCAAAAATCTATCCAAAAAAAATAACCTTAATCTCGTAGCCATAATCTCGAACCCTTGAAATTTATCATACAATTTGAACTACTTCCGGAAAATATATGCAAATATTCTTTTATCTCAATTTTAAACTGGCCAGTACTAAAATCAGACCGAGACAACCAATATCTTAATAATCTAACCTGCCTCGTCCTACAAAATGAATACCCCATATCAAACTACTTAATGGGTTCGAAATATTCAAAAATTAAATCCAAATAGTTCAACTTAGTTCGATGGTCTAATTTCAAATATTTTATTTACCAAAATTCTAATTAGTAAAGCAAAGGGAAATATTCAATTAATAAACTAAAAACAACATAATGAAAAAAGGTCAATACAATCTTATTTCAAATTTAGCATTTCGATAATATTTAACTGGTGTGCCATCTTATAGGCAACCCTAAAAACTTTCACGCAATCTCGTGGAGCTGACTATTTCACAGCTGATATGTGACAATAAATAAATATTTTCTGAAAAAGGAAAATCAAATAATAATCACAAGAACGCAAATAATCCTATTTATATTTATCCAAACATTAAGAAAAGGCTTTTCCCAATCTGTGATACATTGTCTCGAGGCACCTACTGAAATTTATAAATTACAGAAATATGTTAAGTTTCGATGTCAATCAAAATTTCAAAATGTAAACAAAAGGAATGATCTGAATATAGATGAAACTAATATTAATGAATGAAAAACAAAAGGTAATCATTAGTTTTATAGTAGAAAACATCGTTTACTGTAAATTTACGTACAAAACAAAAATCTATTTATAACTTTATTAATCTGAACCTGTAATTTAATGTAGAAAAATGTAAACGAAAATATTTATTATTTAAACCCAATTTTTAACCGTAACACTGTATTTGTGTAAAGAAGTTTAATATTATTCTTATATAAAGGTTTTAAAAACCCATAAAAAAGTCACACATCACCGTTTTTGAAATATCTAAAATACTAAATCCTACATAGACAGGTTTATCATATTGCACTAACACTTTACGCATTTGCACAGCTACTAAATTGTCTGAAAATATTCTTACATCTTTAAAGGATGGTTTAGCAATTAAATTTTCTGTCCCATCTTTTCTATGATTTTTTGTCCATTGTGTAACCAACCCTATATCTGTCCTTTTATCTATATTTTCCATTGTTTTACCGTAGATGCTATTATTTGCCAATTTATAAGAATTTTTCTGAAATTGATTTTTAGATTGATTTCTTAATTTTGTATTTAGATCAATAAATTTTTTTAACCATTGAGATTGAGTCAACTCTACAACCCTATGAATTTTAGTTAGTTTAATTCCATATTGAATACATTGTTTTAATATAGTATAGTGAATTACATATTTTTCTTTATTTTTTAAATTTGGAATTAATTTAAAAGTTTTAGAATTTTGAGGCTTATAATTTTCTGGCTAGAATGGAAATTCATTATGTAAATTGTGTAAATTTTCAGGATATTCTAAATCAACCTCTAGCACATAACCCTTGTCATTAGTCTCAGATATATTCATTATATCTAAATTTTGAATTTGTTGATTTGACAACCAAACAAAATCTTTTTCGGGCAGATATTGAGACATCGCATATCCGTAAAGATTAGTTGCATCAAAATACATAATAGATTTAGATGGTTGTAATGGATCATACTTTGAAAGAAATAAATTGTTTGCTATAGATTTCCTACATATACAGGTACTGATTCCTCCTCCTCCTCTTACACTACCTTTAAAAAAATGTAACATATATGGGTCTATTATTAACTCCAATTCGACTCCAGTATATCTTAAACAAGCGTCAAAACTTAAACCTGGAAAAGTATAATAATGTGCAGGATCAAGTTTGTAAGTTTCCATACACGTTTTTCTAAAATTTTGAAAAACATCTGTCAAAAGTAATACATCAGATTTAAGATATAAATCGGAATATTCACCGATTGTTTTACATTCAAATAAATTCCAAACATTTTTAGCCCTCTCATATTCTTCATCAGTAATGTGTTCATCTGTGAGGTCATTATAAAAATTTTTTTTATCGGGTAACGCCGTTTCATTTAATTTGGCGATATTATCAATATATTTATAAGGGTAAACGCCTTTTTGACGGATATACTTAAATTTTTCTTTTCCACTAAAATATTTGAACACTTCTTTGCATTGTTCATCATTAAGAATGGAAGCTAAATTTGACAAAGAATATGGTAGGAACTGAAATGAATCAATAAACTTAAGATATAGAAATTTTGACTTGGTGAAATCGGTTTTTTTATCTAAATATTGATCTGCTTCAATAGATTTTTGAAATGAAAAGTATTTCTTTTTATTCTGGGCTATGACAGATAATTGTTCATGATTTGGACATAAATTTTTTATAAACAGATGAGAATCATAATTACGCAAATTGTGTAAACCTACTAGAATGGAATTAGATAATTTATAATTTACGTTGCATATAGAGTTAGACGGACCTCTGTAGGAACCTGTTAAATGACAATGATCAGCAACCTTATCCGAAATTATAGGTTTATTACATATATGACAATCATTCGTATATTCAAAATGTAATTGTTCCAACACATTTAATTTTTTCATTGCTATTATCTTTTTCATATATTTTTCTAAGTAAGTTATAAAAATTTGTGCACAACTGGGACCCATATAATTTTGAAATTTGGAAATTGAATCATCAAATGAACACTTTATATAATAAGCAAACGAATATGGAATATGTTGACATTTTTTTTTCAGTATATGGAGAACTTGGATCTACATCATTAATTTCATTATTTACAGGCTTAAGAATGGATTCAAAATCTGCATATATAACAAATGGAACTTCAATTTGTTTTTGTATATTCTGAAATTTTAAAATATTTTCGGGATTAATATTTCCCAATCTATCTATTTTGGTTTCAGTTGAAGGTAGATTTATTCTTACAAAATCACAATCATGTGTGTTATGCCTGACTAATAATTATTCAGTAGTAAAACATTGTAAACAACCTTCGCATAAAAATTTTTTCCCATGATATTTAGATAATTGTTTAGAAATTAATCTAGATAAATCCGAAATATAACAATAATGGAAATTTCCATTATCATATCATAATAATAAATTAAGGTGACGTTCTCGCTTATTTTTTGTATAATGTAAAGGTCCTATAATTTCGAATTGAGTTTTAAAATTATTTTTGATTTTTTCTAATCCATAAACATTAACCGAAATATTGTTTAAATTTTCAAATTTACTTATGCCTTTTAAAGTTAAAGAAAAATTGATACTTTTAAAGTTTAAAATAGTGGTGAAATGTGGATATGACTCCACCTTTTCAATTGATCCGTTAGGTGAATGAAGAGCTGCAACCACAGACCAGACGAAACAACATTCATCATTATTTTGAACGTTGACTACAGCATTTTTCAACTTGATCTCTGACGGTAGTGGTATATATGAAGAAGTTTTGAAGGGGTTGTACTTGTTGATGTTAAGCTCAACGTGTAATATTTTTATTAAAATCCATCCTGAAATTAAAGAAAAATAATTAACAACAAATTTATTTTTAGTTTAAGTTTAGTTATTAAATATTTAATAAAAAATAATTTACCCGAATCTTTTTCTGCCAGTTCATCAGCTTTCCGGTCAATAATTTTAATAATATCTTCTAGTTCTTGCGTTAATTCTGAACTATTACATAAAATCCGAAATGGGGTATTGAAAGACTTAACTTCATGACTTTCATTGGAAGGATTTAAGTAAAGACCAAATAGCTCCATGTTGAGTTTGATGCAGGTGTGTCTTTGGATTTCATAACTGATTACCTCAATTATTTTTTGTTGTATTTCGGAGAAAAAATCATAAATGTTGATTTGATATTGAGTTGATGATATTTTATAAGAAATGATTCTTTCCTTAAATGTCGATTTTATTACAGACACATTTTCATTCCTAACCACCATTGAATTGGTTTTGTGTTTATTTGTTCTCAAATGACAGAACCATAATGAATTTTTTATAAATATTTTGCAGAATTGACAATATCTTCTTTCACTCAAAATTTAATAACTTCTTTATTAAATTTGCCTCTAATTCATCAAATTAATTACTAATTATTAAACTAAACAAAATTTCTATTTAAAATTAAACTTACAGCTCTTCTTCTTCTGTTCTAACTGGGGGCCATTGTTGGAGTGAATTATCTTTTTGTGGCGATTCAAATTGTCTTTTCGAGTAAAAATTTTGAAGCAGTCTTCACATTTAAAATTCATTTTTCTAAAATGAATCTCTTATTGTGAAGCTTAAGTCGATTTTGAGACACTGAAGGTAATATGGTTAGGTATGAATTTAAATGGTGGAAAAGAAGTAGGAGGGGAGTTAAGTAATGGGATGGAAAAAGCTAAGAGTGGCTTTATAAAGTTCTATCGCCCTTTCCCACATCTTCCTTTTCTCCTGAGCTGTTTTATTAGGATCGCAATTTAAAATAGTATCCAAAACAAATCCTAATGATCTTTGATAAGAGAAATGTTTATTTTTAATTTTGAAATTTGATTTAGAATGAAAACTTAGTTTCGGATAATCATTTTCGAAGGGGATTGACATTTCCGTTTGTATTAAAACAGAATTTTGAACTGTCTCATTTGTTTGTGTGGAAACAGAATTTAAAATTTCATCGAAATTTGGTGGCGAGTTTTCAAAAGTGATTGGAGAATTTGGAATATTAAATTGACAGTATGTATTTTGGCCGCACAGAATTGAATTTTGACTAAAATCTTCAATTTTTTTAGATGGTTCACTTATTATTGGAAGAATTTCTTGGGAATCATCACCACTACTAAACGATGCTCCAAAATCTTCACTACAATGTGAAATTTTGTAATTATCTTGTGAACCATTCTCCTTCCCCAAAACATCAACTCTCCTATTTCCACTACTAGTCGATTCTGAAATTTTTTTTTGATTACTTGAAATTTTGAAGAGAGATAGAGGAAAAAATGAAGAATTACCCGGTATTGCTCCAAAATTGGTTTCACTTTCAAAAGTTCCTAATTAGGGTTCTTTTTTTGCTTCCAAATTTCTAGTTTTCAACATTCCAAAAAAATTTTGTGATTAATTTGAACCCGAATCATTGTCACTGTCACTGTCACTGTTACTGTCATAATGAGTTAAATTTTTATTAATTTTGGGAATCCCCATTAGCTTTTTTAATTGTCGATATTGTCTAAATCTTGAGTTAATATGTCTGGAGTATTTGTAAAGGGAGTGTCCGTTGGTACATCTAAGTCTTAAGAGTTAAAAAATTTGGGGTTTCCGCCGTTAAAATGTTATTAAAATCTAAATTTTGTGATTAAATTGAATTTTGAAAGTCAAAATCTGTCTCCGAAATATTTTCTAGTTCAGGCAAATATTCCAAATTTTCTAAAAATTTTATGTTCGTTTCTGAACAACTTTGGAGTAATTTGTTTTCTAAATTTTTTTCTTGCATCATATTAATCATCGTGTTAAAATTTTGAGTTCTCTGACTTAAATTTTGGTTTTCACTTTCATTTTCATTTTTCAAAAAAGCAGGCTGAATTATTATATCTGAAATTATATTAATTTTGTTCACCACTCCTAACTGTTCAGTGGAAGTTGAGGCAAAAGGAAAAGACATATCTTTAAAATTTTAGTACACTTGACAGCAACAAACTAAAACAAACTAAAATTGGAGACTTTAAATTTAAAGCGTGATAAACTCGACTTAAGCTTGCTATAAACTGATCCTCGACCGTTTTATATGAAAGCAGACCACGGTTTGTCCTCGTAAGTAAAGTGACCTCAATAAAGGTTAATGACCTCATTTCTGCGCGTCACACCCCGCGGAGCCCCCCTTCTCCCTTCCTTCTTCCGCCCGCAAAACCCCCCTTCGCACCTTTCCGCCTTCCCCGCAAAGCCCCCTTCCCTCTTCCCCTCAGTGTTCAACTAAATTTTATTTTTTTTATTTTATTTTTTGAAATGTTCAGATATTTACAAATTCAGGTTATGGATGGATATAGAATTATAATAAGAAGAGTGAATGTCCATCCTCCAATTCAAGTAGCATCCATAACCTCATCAACCAACCCTGAAGAAAATGTGGAACCTAAAGTGGAACCTCAAATAAATCCTGAGGAATCAGTGCAATGCGACGAAATAGATTCCACTAAAAAGTAACTAGCTTATATTAAGCTTATATTAAATGTTTTAATTTATTACTAGTCTTCCTAATATCAAAATACTAATTGATTTTTTTTTCAGTTGAAAGAGAGACAAACAATTCACCAAGTTTAGGGACAGTATTAAGTGAAACTATTTTTAGGCTAAGTTAAAGTGTTTAAGTGATAGTGAATAGTAACAGAGACGATTTAAGGTAATGTAAATTTTATTTAATTGATCTAATTATAAAGGAGTATAAAGATAACTGTACCTAAATTTCCTATAATATTTTTTCTTTCATATTTATAAACTTATTAATTTTAGATTTAAAACTCTCTAAACTAAGAAAGGATTAAGAATTTTTGAACAGGGTGGTTAATTTAAAATATTTTTTCATTCTATTATGACTAATAAAAGCTTTTGTATAGAGTTGTTATGTTTGTTCGTTTATTCTTATAAATAAAACATTTTTTTTTCGAAATTGTTCAATTCCAATAAGATAAGAATAAATGGATAAATTAAATACTATAATTTTAAAATAATAAAAATTAAATAATAATACATTTTAAAATAAATATTCTAGGATTATAATTTCTTCATTTTCACATTTATGAAGTGGTTTGCAACACATAAATATTAAATAATACATTCTAATCTAAATATTCTAGGACTACAGTTTCTTCATTTTCACATTTAATTACGCATAGTTCATTGCGACAGATTGGACATGTTTTATTAATTAACATCCACATTCCTAAACAAGGGATGCAAAATCTGTGATTACAAGGTTCTGGTGACATCATTTTATTAGATAATATATCTTCAAGACATATAGGACATTCTTCGGTTTTATTTTCAATTATTTAGTTAACAACTTTTTTTTTACCCTTCGCGACTTCCTACCGCTTTTGTATATTGTTTTTTTTCCAAGCATTATAATTATTTTTTATATTGGACCACTGAAACATTTGTGTCCCAATCTAAATCAATATTTTTAACACTAGTATTGCTAATTAAACAAACTTTAGGGGTAATTATTTAATATAACTGTCTTGAACATATATCGCGATGTAAATCACCACTTAAGCGTTTTAATTTTCTCTTATTATAAGTATTTACGTGTTTATGAGCACCTGCCCTTTGATAATTTTGTATAATTTGATAGCATGCGTGAAAAAGAGTTTTTTCTTGATTTTTCGTCACTAAAAACACTGTGATATAACTCTGAGTAATACAGAACACAACTTCTTTGGGATCAGTGTATTTATGTTTCACTAAACAAAATTTAGCACTAGCACTTTCTTTTTCATTATCTTCTTCAATATCGGAGTCACCAGTTTCAGCTTTAATTTGTTCGAAATTATTTATATCTTAGTTCAAACAATTTCTGAAGTTCTTCGGAAATTTTTTTTCGTTAAGATATGTATTGTAATCCAATACTCTAATTAATTCGTCTAGATCTGGACCTTCTTCAATATTATTATCCATAAATTTTTGAATGAATTTTTTTAAAATTTACTTTGCAATATTTACTATTAAATATAAAATTATTTACTAATTATTTACTTATTATTTGTTGGTATTTAATTTATCATCTTTTGTTGCTCCACGTATCTATTTTATAAATTTACTAAAATATCGACTTCATGGTCAAATATAAGATTAGATCTCCTACTATGATCGGATTCGATAGAAGGTTAGCCAGGTTATTAACTTTAAGATTAAACTCAAGGTGATGTATACGAGGCTTTTTGAAAAGTATAATGAGAAAACAAAAGAGGAGGAGGATGAAAAGTGTTGATGATACGAGGTTTTTTGAAAAGTATAATGAGAGATTTGAAAAGTATAATGAGAGAAGAAAAGAGGAGGAGGATGAAAAGTGTTGATAATTTACTCTTCTTACTCCTCCTCTTTCCTTTTCTCATATATACACTACTGTTTTTCAAAAGTATCATTGTGCCCCCCCTGCAGCTTAATAGAACGGTCATTCCTAAAAACATTTTAATTTTGGCAAGCGAATCGTTGCCCCTTTAACCAGGTTTCCTGTATTAAAAGGGCATCGATTCCGTGTTTCTCGACGAAATTGATAATTTTCAATTTTTTGTCAGATATACCATTCGTATTCAAGGTGGCAATCTTCAGGTATGAGGGATTAATCATCACCAATGAACACCAGCAGACACGTGTGACAAAAATATCTGCATGCACATTTGCATCTGGTTCGAGATGGAAGTGAATGCCCCCATCGAGGTTTACATGGTCTGCATAAAATTTTACATTTGAGCAGAAAGTGATGATTGGCTAGGAACTTCAAGTTTCCTGTTGTTCTGTGAACCCCATGCAAATATTGGCGGAGCTGGAACGTTTGAATTCACCCCTGTATTTGTGGTAATTCGCCGCTTTTAATTATCTAGGGTGCCTTGAGCATAGAACTTGCAGGTTGTTCACCTCCATAGTTAGCACACCTGGATTTTTGACCAGGTACTAACTTGCAGATATAGGTTAAATGGGCCTTGGTGCATTTGAAGCACCTAAGTTTGGCAGTGCATTTAGACTGTGCATGATCAAAAAGTTGGCACCGATGGCACTGTGTGTCGTGGCTTTTAGATTTATGCACCTTCACTGTGAGTGTGATGTTATCAAGTGTTTTAAGATCATATATATTCTTTTGGTCTTTTGACCAAGCCACAAGAACCAGTGGCATTGGTAATTTATCCTTATGATACCACCTTGTGACACTTTGTGGCGTGAAGCCTAACGCCTCAAGATCAGATAATTTTTGCTGTTTCTCAGTGCTCTAGTACGCCCCTGGTCACCACATGTAGCAGTTTATCGGCGAGAAAGCTAAAGGTATGAAAAGGTATCTGGTTTATTTCAAAAAATTTAATTATTTTTTGGTAGCCATTTGATATTGGGGATATAGCTTTATGCCTTCGGATACATTTTGAGTACGTCCGAAGTCCATGTTATTGTTTTTCATGATGTTAGTTACATCGTTATAGATTGATTTCTTCCTCAACACTATCGGAGGTATACTCACCTTGTTAACCTGGACCTCAGAAGTACTTTTTGGTGATACGGTATATTAAGGCACATTATCATTAACATTAGACTATGATAATACAGTGTTAGTAATGTTAGTTTAGTGGAGTTAGAGCTACTATTGCTCGCTGGCAGTGGCGGAAATTTGGAATGTGAATCTTTTTCTACAGGTTTATTCCGTCTACGACGCTTTTTACGTGATACTTACAAAAAGTTGTCATTTTCTGACTCCAAATTACCCTCACTGGCTATCAAACGGTCAGAGATTAGATTAGCTTGAGCATTAACTATTGGTTTACAAGCGGAAGCATTTGAATTTGAGTTAAAAATTGTCTCAAACTCTTTTTATCCTTGCCATAAACTACTACAAAAGAGGGGACACTAAGAGAATTATTAAGAGTGCACTTTCCAGATTGAAATCAATATGAGGGCGAATCTAAAGAACGAAGGTTCCTCTTAGTACATTATGACTATAAGTTAGTTGAAACGATAGTGACACATGAAAGGGTAAAACAGTCAAGTCACCTTGTATGGATAATATATTTCCAGCTTTACTACACAATTTCTCCGATATTATATTAAACCACCTGGTGAAATTATTCCGCCCATGTTTGAACTTGGAATACATGCCGATGCCGTGGAGGGACACAAAAGTAGTCTTTACCTCTAAGGTAAGAAGGAGAGACCACACAAACCCTCAGTCTTACCGCCCAATCAGCGTGATCAATTTCTTATTAACACTGGAAATGTTGGTGGATCGACACATCAAGGAAGAAGTAATGGTGCAGGGTCCCCTATATCCTTTACAGTTTGTCTATAAGACAGGAAGATCCATATTCACGGCACTATATCGACACGTCACGAGAGTCGAAAACGCGCTGTCGAATGGTAGGTCGCCTTAGGTACCTGTATCGCTATCTAGAGAGCATTTGACAACAATTTCTCGATTCGATATGTTATGCTCCATAACGACGAGGCTCTGGTAGTCGCGTGGATCAGGGCAATGTTACTTCAGAGTCTAATATATGCTAAGTTTAACAATGTAACTGTTAAACCACTATCAAGGAGGGGCTGTCCACAAAGAGGAGTTCTATCACCTTTGTTGTCTAGCCTTGTCGTGGATAGTCTGCTGAGTGAATTAAAAGACGCTGATTTGTATACACAGGCCTATGTCGATAACCTGGTCATTTTGTGCCCTGGCCGCGGTATCCGGGACCTAGAGGAATCAGTGATGGGGGCCCTCCGGATTACCGAGTGATGATGCCACAGGGGAGAGCTCGGAAAAAATCCTAACAAGGCCGAGGTGGTACTCTTTACATGAAAGAGGAATGTAGAGAGAATTTCCATAATTATATTGTCGAGAAGAGCTCTTCAATACAAGGCAACTGTTAAATACTTGAGAATAATTTTGGAGTCACGACTAAGCTGGAATGGTCATATTGAGTCTTGAACTAAGAACGCCATATGCGATTTCTGGGCTTGTTAACGAACTTTTAGGTGCACATCGGGGCTAACACTGAGAATGCTATTTTAGATATATACTATGGTGATCCGCCCTATAATAACGTACACCGCTATTGTATGATTGCCTAGTAAAGCAAAGTGCAAATACCGTCTTTAACTTGACAAAGTTCAAAAAGTGGCTTGTGTGGGAATATTGAGTCCAATGAGGACTGCCCCCACCAGGGTTCTGGAACTCCTGATGAACATTCCTTCTTTCCACGTATACATAGAGAACGGAGGCCATAAAGACTGTTAATTGTCTCAGTTGCCTAGGGCATATCGGAACTGAAACGGGCGACTACTCAGGTATCTGGAAAAACATGGTGGAAAGGTGTTCATAACTTCCCATGCAGACAGATTGCATGACACCGCTTTTAAAACCCAACCACTCTGAAGATATTTCAGCCAAGTAGAGAGGATTAGGAAGGAAAGTAAAATCTTCCGAGGAATGGATCTTGATAGCATACAGATGGATCTCGACAAGATGATAGAGCTGGAGAACAATCAGACTCGTGTGAATCCTGGGTTACCCAGGCCTATGCAGGAATGAGGAAACAGACCATCTGGCAAAGATGGGGTCGAACCTATCCTACCTGTCCCAATTGCCGTTGGTAAAAAGGAATTAAAATTGTTGCTGGAAAGCACATTTATTTAATCGTTAAAATGAAGTCCTGGAACGAGGTGTGCAAAAGAACATATAAATAGACTTAACGCACGGCTTACTAGGGAGCGTGTCTCCTTAGGAAGGAAAGAGCTGCGAATTGTGGTAGGATTGTTGACAAGATATTATCACCTGAGGGGCTATCTTTATAAGATCGTTGTCGTAGACGACCCAACGTTCAGATAGTATCTGGAAGAGGGTGAAACTGGTGACCATGTTCGCAGATTGTGCTTAGCTCTTATAGGACTGAGACAGAGACATTTCAATTTTGTTACCAGAAGCAATTAAACAGGTTCCATTAATGAGACTGCTTGGATTCGCAAAGGCGATGGGCCTCAAATGATCTGCAGCTATGGTGGGATGTAAACGACTCAACGAGGCCAATGCATCGATGAAGTATCACCACCTTTTGTTCATTCGTTTATTTATATATACAATCAGCACGTACAGAACATGCAAAATGAGATATTGCCGAAACGTTTGAAATATAAATAAGGCATCATAATATTACCAGCAGATTAACGGTAATGTAACCATCATTATGGATAACAAAGACTGCTTTACAAAAATTAAAGATATCTTAAAATACCCTGTCTACCTGTGTCAAGAGATCCCACCACATATCTTGAAGAAACAACTAAAACCAAGCTCATGGACTCGCTTTTAGGATCCGATAGCAAACAAAAACTGATACCGCCGGAAAAGTCTAGCAGGTGACCGAAACTCTACGGACTTACAAAAACACGTCAGCAAAATACCCCTTAAGACCCCTTGTTAGAGCTTATAATCTGTCCCAGCCAGAAATTGTAAAAATTTCTTGATAGTCTCATGCAATTACGTGTGGACAAGGCCATTTCTTACGTAAAAAACTCGGAACAATTTATAGCTATTCTTAATCGCATAAAACTTGAAAAGGATGATATCATAGCAAGCTTCGATGTAAAATCCATGTTGATAGATGAAGTACTGGAACAGATCGCTTGAAAAGAAGATTTCCCAGCTTCTGTTATGGACCTCCTTAGACACTGGCAATCACTAAACTGGACATAACCAACTCATTTTTATATAATTGTAGTGATTGGAATAATTTATCCGAAATATATTCTTACCTAACACGTCACTTTAAAGCCATATTTTGTGTTAAACATTGAATAAAAAATTCACAATAGAAACTGAAATTTCATGGTATATCTGTCTTTAAGTTAATTGGAAGCTTGTGTCTGCAGAATGTTTTTATAAAAGATGTGCTTTTTGTTGTGATAAAATTTGCTATTATTAAACGTCCCTTTAAAAAGGGCGATCAAACAGATGTTTCAAATTTTAGACCGATTAGTTTATTGTCCACGTTTCAAAGGTATTCGAATCCATTATAAACTATAAATTAAATGCATATTTAAAAAAATACAAGTTTATAAATGATATTCAACATGGTTTTACTAAGGATAGAAGCCTTGATACTGCTTTATTCTCATTTGTAAATGAAATTGTCTCTTGCGTCGATCAATATTTTTTTTGCTGGAGCTCTTTACATTAATTTGAGTAAAGGTTTTAATTGTATAAACCATGAACTTCTACTTTACAAGTTGTCGTGATATGGTATACTAGAATGGTTCCGGTTTTACCTAGAAGGGCGTTTACAACGGCTCGCGTTGAATTTTGGATGCACTTCGTTTGCATCAAAATCATCGGAGGTGGAAGTTGGTGTACCTCAGGATTCGATTCTAAGATCGCTATTGTTTATTATTTATTCCAATGACCTCCATGGAGTTATTTCCGATCTTCCAATTCTCATTGTGGCATATGCGGATAATGCAAATATTCTTCTTAAAATATCAGATGGTTCCGGCTTGGGGGTACTTGCTAACAACGTGTACTCTCGCATATTGGAATGGTTGATTAAAAATAAATTGATAATGATGAGACAACAGCAGCAATGACTTTTGTGCTGCCTGGGGTTATATATGATGTTGAAGTTATCACTGTTAATGAGAGACCACTGCAGTTTTCGCAGTATCAAAAATTGTTGGGACTTTACATTGATTGTCGTTTGGGTTGGTCTATTCAAATTGATAGTTTATGCAAAAGTTGTCTTCAGCTTGTTACTGCGTAAAATCTTTGTCCTAATAGTGTAGCAAATATGTACTAAGATCTTTTTACTTTTTCTCTTTTCATTCCCATTTTTGATATGGAATTATCCATTGAGGCAGTTCAAAGGATTTCAAAAGAATAGTTGATCTGTATTAGTTAAATAGTCATAAGAAAGGAAAAAACGAGGATCTAACATCATAATCCTCGAGAAGACCTTTTGGACCTCGCCATACATATATGCTATCGATCGCCAGACGCATGTTTTTTATCAGGTGTAAAGAATGGCTAGAATTTGAATAGATATAAAGCACATATATTTAATGGGGTGTGGTTACATTATCAGAAATAATAGGTGAGCGCATATAAATTATATCATTGATATCTAAATCATTATTTTGTTGGGATTTCAGCTCTAGGTGATGATACTACCGATTTATATACCCTCTCTAATGACGCCTTTTCGTTGTTTCCATTTCTTCTAATTTAAAGTAATATTTCAAGTATTGAGGGTAGAGTGAACAAAACAGATTAAGTTTACAGTTTAATGGATTCTGTAAAGTCTTTGTATATATACATCTATTTGAATGGTATTAATGTTGAGTGTTTTCCAATGCTTTTATGTGACTTTTCGAACAATCGGGTTTTGTAAGTCAAAGTAGATTAATTTTTAGAACCATTTCGAATGATCTTTCGTCATCTATACGAAATCGGGTTCTTGGATGTATCTTTTTCTAGAAACACATCAATTATTTCTAAAGAAACGAGGATTCGCGCATAGATCTAAAAAAAATTGGAGTATACTTTTATCCTAAAATTTTTAACTTATCAAAAACGTCTGTATAGGGGTATGTATGCTTATATATATATATATATGTATATATATGGATATATATATATATATATATATATATATATATATATATATATATATATATATTCTTTGCACAACCAGGTGCATGTCGGTACCCTGATGAGTCTAGTAGAGACGAAACATGTACCTCTGCCGTATCACTGTGACGGGGGAAAGTTTTGACTTTCTTCTCGGTATGGTGGTACAGGTAGGCCATCATCTCGATGGTGGTGAAATAGGACAAATTGCATTCCATAACAATTTATTCTCACTGTGCAACCTCTAACACAGAAAGGATTTGATGAAGAGAAGTTTGCATTTACTGTTCGCATTTTACTTCATATATATATATATATATATATATATATATATATATATATATATATATATATATATATATATATATATATATATATGAAGTAAAAAGCAAACAGTAAATGCAAACTTCATTCCATCATTTCCTTTTCGTGTTAGAGGTTGCACAGTTTGAATAGATTGCTACAGAACACAATCTATCCAATTCCACCACCATCAAGATGATGGCCTACCTGTACCACCACACCGAGAAGAAAGTCAAAACTTACCCTCCCCGACACAGTGATACGGCAGAGGCACATGTTTCGTCTCTACTAGACTCATCAGGGTACCGACATGCACCTGGCTGTGCAAAGGACAGATCGGAAAGAAGCATGCAAATACTGAACGCGGTTTCGCCGACCTCCCGTCGGATGGCGTATATATGTTTATGCGGATTTCACGGATTCCTCTGTGTGAGATGCAATAGCAGTGGATATATCCACATTATGCCGTTGTAGTGCTGAAATCACATTCAGCAAACGTACAACTATATGCAGCTCCGCGTATGAATGAAGTAAAATGCGAACAGTAAATGCAAACTTCTCTCCATCATATCCTTTCTGTGTTAGAGGTTGCACAGTTAGAACAAATTGTTATAAAACGCAATTTATCCTATCCCACCACCATCGAGATGATGGCCTACCTGTACCACCATACCGAGAATAAAGTCAAAACTTACCCTCCCCGCCACTGTGGCGAAACCGCGTTCAGTATTTGCATGCTTCTTTCCGATCTGTCCTTTGCACAGCCAGGTGCATGTCGGCACCCTGATGAGTCTAGTAGAGACGAAACATGTGCCTCTGCCGTATCACTGTGGCGGGGAGGGTAAGTTTTGACTTTCTTCTCGGTGTGGTGGTACAGGTAGGCCATCATCTTGATGGTGGTGGAATTGGATAGATTGTGTTCTGTAGCAATCTATTCAAACTGTGCAACCTCTAACACGAAAAGGAAATGATGGAATGAAGTTTGCATTTACTGTTTGCTTTTTACTTCACTTATACACAGAGTTGCATATAGTTGTACGTTTGCTGAATGTGATTTCAGCACTACGACGGCATAATGTGGATGTATCCACTGCAATTGCAACTCACACGGAGGAATCCGTGAAAGCCGTATAAACATATATACGCCATCCGACGGGAGGTCGGCGAAACCGCGTTCAGTATTTGCATGCTTCTTTCCGATCTGTCCTTTGCACAGCCAGGTGCATGTCGGTACCCTGATGAGTCTAGTAGAGACGAAACATGTGCCTCTGCCGTATCACTGTGGCGGGGAGGGTAAGTTTTGACTTTCTTCTCGGTGTGGTGGTACAGGTAGGCCATCATCTTGATGGTGGTGGAATTGGATAGATTGTGTTCTGTAGCAATCTATTCAAACTGTGCAACCTCTAACACGAAAAGGAAATGATGGAATGAAGTTTGCATTTACTGTTTGCTTTTTACTTCACTTATACACAGAGTTGCATATAGTTGTACGTTTGCTGAATGTGATTTCAGCACTACGACGGCATAATGTGGATGTATCCACTGCTATTGCAACTCACACGGAGGAATCCGTGAAAGCCGTATAAACATATATATATATATATATATATATATATATATATATATATATATATATATATATATATATATATATATATATATATATATATATGCATGCTGTGAAACAAAAGTTATTTCCGACCGTATCTTTGACTAGACTCGTCACTAACCATATATTATCGCCCCACAGATATAAAGAATTGTTAGAATTTTAAAAACGATAAAACATATCCATTGTGCTGGCTATTAAGTTTGAGTTCTATTACCAGAACTATTATCATTCTACATACTCATTTAATCCACTAACAACATGCTATTAGTGACCTTATATATTCATAGAAACATAGTGATGTAACTTATATTAAGTAAAATTTGTAAGATCTAACTATTTAAAGTTTTTATAAAATATTATAATAATGACTTTAATATCAACACCATAATTCATATTCAATAAAATGACGGAAGACACTTATCAGTCGAGGATACTGAAGGCATTTTTTAAATTATGTAAGTACTCCAAGTCTTCTCACAGTACATATCTAATATCCACGGCTGCATTTAAAATTGGTAATAGCCTAGATCTTCGGAACATTTAAACAAACAAAATGAAACTTAGCCTAAAATGTTTAATTAGTGATAATATCCATACATAGTTTGAATGTTATGAAGATATTTGTAGTCCCTATCGTAATCTTTATATGTTTGAAGAAGTGATCTTTGTTATTACACTATAGCTCTGTAACTAATTTGCGATAACAAACATTTAGCGATTCAAAAATTTCTCAATATCCAAGTAGTTCGAGTACCGAAAGTGCCTTGTTTAATTTTATAAAATAGGCAACTTGTATAAAAATGACTGTTGCAAATGAAGTTTCAACATCAAACCTTGAATCATTTTTAACAAACTGAGCATTCTCAGGTTATATGGATAATGTACATTCGAGCTGTGAACAAGCAGTAGCTAGAAAAAAACTTAATTAATGAACTTTCATCCACCTTGGAAGATATACTTATTGAATTAGCTACAAGAATCAATCCTACCCAACATTTTGCTATACACATATAGATCTGAAATGATAAAAAAATATTTAGAAGTCGTTTAACCAAAACTGGTTACTCATTAGGTTCAGTTACAAGCTTGATAAAGTATTTTCTAATAAAATTAACTATTCTTATCTCATAAACTAATTTGCCTTTCTTCGTTAGGTTGACTACCGCGAGAAAGATTATGAAAAAGTAGAGTGTCCTATATTCCGATGGATGCAGTAACAAGATTTAATTAAACACTCAACCTGCTTGTAAGTTTTTAAATAATGGATAACTTCATTCATTCATCAAAAAAATTACTAGTTCTTTAGAAATAAAGTCACCAGTGTAGATATATCCTAGTCATATTTTTAAACAGATTAACTTTAATCATCAATACCCTCTTATACTTCTGTACATCCCATTGTTCTCAATGCCTTTTTGCAAGGGGGTCAAGAACTGTATTACAACAATTACATTACTAGAATAAACATTTAAAATCCATTTAGACGCAATAGCAATAAAAGTGTAATATAATAAGACTATCTATGCAAGTTCTCAATGTTGGATATATAATATACATACTAGTATGACTTTCTGAACGCATATATTAAGTCTAATATAACAACTTCGTCTTACATGTTCAAACTTAAAATTTCTATAATGGGACGTGCAGGATTATACAGAAATTTGATGATCTACTTTTAAAAATATGATTTACTAACAACATGTTATACATGTGGTTGGTAAATACATATTCATAGGAACATAAACTGAACCAACTCAAACTAACCTAAACTAACCCAAACAAATCCGAACTAAACCACTATTGGTAGGTTTAATGTATTATTGCTAAAATATTTGATAAAAATTGGTACTTACACAAGTTTATATAGGAAAAGAAGATATCTACTGCAATATTTCCATATACATGTATATAACTAAATAAAATAATTTAACTTTCCCTAATCTTTTGAAATCTCTAAACACTTGAGGTTATCATGACTCGGACTTGTAAGAAGAACTGTATGGTAATTAGAACATGTATCTAATCTGTTCACATAGAACAAACATAGGAGGGTAGCTATTCTCGTTCTTGCGAGAACGATCACTTGATGGAAAGTGGGTGTGGTTCTCACGAAAAAGTATGAAACAGTAATCTTGGTTGCTTTTCTCGTTCTCGAGAGAACGATCATCTTGATGGAAAGTGGCCGTGGTTCTCACGAAAAAGTAAGAAACCGTATTCTAAATAGGTTTTCGTACTTTTTCGTGAAAACCACGCCCACTTTCCCTCAAGATGATCGTTCTCTCAAGAACGAGAATAGGTACCCAGACGAGGAACGACGAACCCTTACAGTGTGGTCTGAAGATTTTGTTATAGTTTTGTAATTTTACGAACAAAACTATAAATAATTTTACTAACAATCAAGCCAATACTCACCATAAATTAGACTTTTACTTTCATTAAGTAATCTCTTTAATACATATAAAATAAAAGCTAAAAGTTTTTGTCACTGTCACATCAAACACCGGTTTTGTAAAAAATCAAGTGTGCCTAGAAATGTATCAAACACTCCACTTTTGCCACTTTCATCAAGGGTGTAGTTAGTTAATCTTTTTTTTTCTTGACGCTCTTGAAATTTATAAAAGCATCAGTAGAAAGATTCTGGACCAAGCCTTGGTTGGAAAAACTGGCATAAGCTCAGAAAGCAATATTTTTGCTGATTTTGCTAATTATACAGCACTACGTTTATCCCAGTAAACAGCTGAAACCATATTTAGTGTTTTAGGGCAACATTTGACTGATTTTGGGGGATGAAAGTTAAAACGGTATTCGTTTACCTTGAAGTAAAGTTTAGTGAATGTTATCACCTCCAAGAGGTCAACACCATATTTGTGACTTTTGATACTTGTTATACCCGTAAAGACAAACAGGTATATGCCAACATCAACAACTGGAATTCCATGCCGGAGCCTGGCATAAAACACTCCATTGCTCCCGAAGAAGTTACAGGTTAGTGCTTGCCGAAAGTACTTAGACTCAGTGATAAAATGACACTTCAGGCATTAGAAATATATACAATAAACTATGGTATTACCTAATTTATCGTATTCTTTCATTTTTTCCCCTGTGATTGGGAACTAATAAGACTTTCTGCGTGCGATCACAGAACACTTAATATTTAATTTAAGTTAAACTACCTTGTAAACCGAAAGTATACGTATACACTAGGTAATGTAAAACATTATTTCACCCATTAGAAGTCCAGCACTTTTAATTTAGTTCCTAAATCGGCGTACTAAATAATTTATTAGTGCAAAATACAACTGTACATAAAAAGTAAGATTATTCAACGCAAATCAGCCGACAGTCTAAAGCTGGACCTACATCTAAACCGACTTGGCGTATGGCGCAGATGACATCATACTTGCAGTAGTATTGTTCATTGTTTCTTTGATTTTTTTTGTTCTAATAAATTAGTTTAAGTTGCAATTCACATAGATTGTAAAACAGAATCTTTTTTTTTAAATATAGATTTTAACTGTTTTTGGAACCGGGGTGTTTTATTTTCGGATCTAGTTGTTTCCTATTTTCGATAACGTCATCACTTTTTCTTACCGACGGGCCTAAAACAGGTAGCGCTTTGAATTTATATAACCCCCCCTAATCTCCGGCATGCTAGCATCGGCACTGCCCTAAAAGAAGGGCACTTCGCACTTCGGCGTTCGATGCAGAGAGTGAGTTGTGTCTCTACACAGGCAAACTTTACTCAATAGAGCGTGACGTACAAATCTTTGATTTTGGTAACCGTGACAATGAGTTTAAGAAACTAAATACTCTTTTAGTTCATATTTCTTTTAGAATTAAGCGAATTCGTGTAGCGTCCGAAGCAGGCGCGGATCCAAGGGGGGGGCGGTGGGGGCGATCGCCCCCCCCCAAGAGCTTGGAGTTATACTATAGTTTATGCAAGAACTAGGGAGAGTTTTTCATTTTTTACCTTTTTTTCTTCGCAAACTACCTGTGTTCTTTAGTCCGGTGTCTTTGGCAAAATCTGTTAGACACATATATTTTTCATAGGAATGGGTTAGAAATTTTATAATCAAAAATACCGGTCTATAATAATGGACTATTTGGGTTGGATAGCAATAGATATTTGGATGTGTGAAGTGTTAAAAAGGATTTTAATCCTTGTCATAGGCATAGGAAGGCGTCAAAAGGAGGTCTATCACTAAATATTTATGGCATAGAGTATTATTTCAGTAATAAACTTAAAATAAAAAGTTTTTATAATATTATTTTATTTCTTATGATTTTTTAATAATTGACATATATTAGAAGATATAGATAATTTTGACATATTTAACACAAATCACAACTGTAGTTTTATTATTTTTAATTTTGGCATAGAAATCGTTTTAGGCACATTCAGACTAAAACGTAGCCTTTTTCTCTCAAAAAATTTATTTTTAAAAGTTATAATTTAAATACTTACAAAATACCCATTATCAAAAATACAAGAAGTTAATCATATATAAAAAAAATAAATTCGTCAATATAATATTAAAATTTTTTTGGGGCTATCGGTCATTTTATTATTAATTAAAAACATTTTTGGGATATTTGACGTTCCATTTTATTTATTTCTTAAACCATCTGCAGAATTACAATTAAACACAAAAAAAGGATTCAAATGTCATTAATTTTTATATGTTACAGAAAATTTAAATAATAAATTGTGTTAACGCTGGTAAACATTACGTATCTTATTCGTCATCAAAGTCAGTGAAGCTATCTTCGCTCAAATTAATTATAATTGATTCCTCTCTCACCGATCATGAGATCGAGTTTCCACATCTTCTTTTATTCTTTTATTATATGGATTTTTCGTAATTATCTGCAGTAACTTTATTCAAAAAAAATCTTTTAAAAGTCCAGTTAAATTATTAATTTTGTAATTTGTGTTATTTCCAGCAACGCTACCTTTTATATGTGAGAGATATTTCCTTCACCAACGAAGATTCTCCTGACGATCTATAAGAACAGATTTCCTATCTGGTTTTTCCCAACAAAAATTAAGTTCTCTGAGCAATTTCCAGAGCTCAGTTCTTTTAATTTCAGGCAAATCCCGATCTTCATTGATTTTAGTTAGAATTTTGTCGACGGTTGAGATCTGCTTCTCATAATAAAATGTATGTACAACTCCTATTATTACAGTTTACATCTCTTCTTCCAACGAGGTTTTTCGTCTGCCTGTGATCGAATATAGCTTGGAATTACTAACAATTCCAGTCGTTTTTTTCTCCGTCAGTGTTCGGTACATGATAGATTTTCGAACTCCTGTTATATTGGAACACATCTCAACAGAGCTTTTAACATTATTATCTAGATATTAATATCTTAAGGCATCATAATAAACATTCATCGTAATAAGTTTTTCGTTGAGGAAAAAATGCCCTCCATCTTTTGGGTATCTCCTAATCTCAAATAATATATAAAAACAAGTACAAACAAAATAAATCACTAAGGACACACTGTAAGGTGTACTTTGCTCATTGACAAAAATTAAATTGAATTATCAGAAATTTTATTGTTGCAGTAAATTTATAAAAGCTTATAATATTGAAATATAATTAGGTTTATGGCAGTTCTCATTTACCGGGGGTACTGAAGCAGGTACGTTGGAGGTTTCGGTAACAGTTTTATTACTCTCTCTAGTTCTTGAATAGAGTATAGGAATGTGTATGCTTGCGATCGCCCCTCCCCTTCCCAAGGGCTTTGAGTTCAGGAACATAGAACCGATTCTGCCTTTGATATTAGGAATGTGTATGTGGCTGGCACCCCCCCCCCCCGTTGACAACTTTTTTTTTGCCATAGCACCCCCCAGGAGCTTTGAACTTGAGGAACTCAGGAAAATAGCCCCGATTCTGCCTCTTATACGAGGAATGTGTATGTTGATCGCATCTTCCCGCCCCCCTGTCGGAAACTTGTTTTTTCTTGTTCCCCCCCCCTCTCCAAGAGCTTCAAATTCAAAAAAATAGCTCCGTCCCTGCCTTTTACACTAGAAATGGGAATGTTGCTGGTGTCCCCGTTCCCCCCCCCCCCCGTCGACAACTTTCTTTCGCTTGCCATACTGTACTTTTATGATATCACCGCCCCCCCCAAGGAGAGAGGCTGGATCCGCCCCTGGTCCGAAGCAGATCAGGTCCTGAAAAACGATCTTATTACGCGTTGTGCTAATTTAATCAGAGAACTTACTATAACTTACAAGAAAGGCTCTTTATCAAGAGAGTATTTTCAAACTCCAGTAAATATTTCGAGAGCACAAGATGCACCAGAATCTCAGATTCATCAGACACCGGTTTCTTATGACTTAATAGATTTGAGTGACAATAATAATTTTAATGGTAACCCTGTTAATCAACAAAGTTTACCAAAGACCAACACAACATCATCTACCACTAATCGTGCATTTGTTGACCAAAAGTCCCAGTTTGATTTGATAAAATTTCATAGTGAGGTACCGGCTCCAACTTTATATTTTCATAATTCTCTTAATACACAGCCCACAATATCTCATTTTCCCCGATACAGCGCTAATTTTACGTAGTCGCATTAGACTGTGAAATTGCAACTTCTACTGTATCTTCAGGTCGTGTTGCACTTACGAGTTCAAGTCCTTTAGATCTTAGCACTCATAACAAACTAGTGCATTCCTGATGTCAGGCATTACTTGAAGATCATTTGCCATTTATCGAGCACAATCCTCACCATCCCGTAGTGAATATAATTCAAAGTACCCCTCAGTCACAAGTCAATCCAGTAACTAGACAACCAGCCTTTCTCTCACAACATTTGAATCAGTTACAGTCCGAAAAACTTGACACTGTCCTATCTCGTCATCACTACGTTGAACAGTTTCGGTAACCCGTTACTGAGAGCCTTCCGCGAAACGTGTACCCGTCCTATGACGAATTTCGACATTCCAACAGACCAATAGTTTCTCAATCTTCTATTGTCCCGTCACTGACTAGTTCTCGCTTACAGACTACGCCTGGTAATACTCATAATGTTCAATTTCACAATCAGCCCATGACGACAATTCAGTCTAGGTCAAACATGACTGTTGCTCAGCCTCAAGTGAATCCGTCAGTATATTCTACTGCTGAGCAGTTGCGAAATTTTGAGTCTTCTAGCAAAAATTTGAGAGCACCTGATCGTCCTTTGCCTAATATTGAGTGTGGCTCATCACAAATCAATTTGAATGTTTTCGATTCCTTTGCTCCCAATAAAGCCAATGTAAACTCAACCAGACCTTCAGAGATACCTTCTCAGTCCATGCCCCTGGTTGATCTATGATCTGCCTCCACCTCAGTTTTACGACATCAGTCGTTGGAACTTAACATATGATGGCCATTCTAGCGTTACTAATTTTCTTGAAAGAGTTGAGGAGCTAAGATTATCAAGAGGTGTATCTAAAGATCATTTACTGCGTGCAGCACCCGAATTACTCATCGGCGATACACTCTTGGGGTATCGAACCCGTTCGTTTAATGACTGGGATGATTTAACCTCACAATTACGAGAAACTTTTCAACCTTATGAATACGAGTTCTGTCTTTGGGATGAGATTCTTAAAAGAACTCAGGGATCTCAGGAACGTGTCCCCAATTTTTTAGTTACTCTGCAAAATTTGTTCCGTAAATTACCCGAACCACCTTCTGAAGCAGTAGAGCTTCAAGTGGTCCGCCGAAACCTGCCATATATTCAGAGTCGTCTGGGTACTCACTAAATATCTTCATTATCTGAATTAACCCGAATTAGTCGAGCTATCGAGGAAACAGAGTTTTGTCTTCAACGTTTCGCTCCACCACCTACTAATTACAGCCAACTTTTTGAACCTGAATTGGCATACCATAAGCCTACCCATCATGCTGCCTTAGTAGAGTGCCCGAACCTAACTCCTCTAGACTCGTCAAAGCAATCATCCCCTGATTTTCGTACTGAACGTTCTGCAACCACGACAGCTAATGCAATTGGTGCAACGAGTTAACTTAGTTGCTAGAATTGTGATGAAAAAGGACACCGATTTCGTCATTGTGAAAAATATCGTAAGAAGTTTTGTTTCTGATGTGGCAAAAAGGAAGTTACCAGCAAGAATTGCCCATCTTGTTCAAAAAAACGGCCTCTTGACAAGGTCATAGGCCGTACTCCTTGCCAGAACTCTACGGCCACTGTATCTCGAAATGCTGTATTAAATTATGTGTTAACGCCTGTTAAGGGTGAAAAGCCTCCTTTTTGAATGTGCAAATTTATGGTAAATCGTTTCTAGGTCTTCTTAATAGTGGAACCTCTTGAACTATTCTCGGCTCTACCGGATGGAACTTATTGCAGTCGTTAAGAAAACTTAATCCATCGCCAACTTCCGAGTGTATTGTGGCTAATGGTCAATCCTGTCCAGTTTTAGGTGTAGTACAGCTACCTATCCAGTTGCGTGGCCGTGTTATTTTGCTTGAAACTTAAGTAGTCCCCGCATTACCCCACATACTTATATTGGGAATTGATTTTTGGACACGGATGGAAATTGTTCCTGATCTTTACGCTGGAGAATGGTGCTTTAGAACTGAAGAAAGTCCAATGCCACAACTTTCTACAATACAGTCGGTAAAAATGCTTTCATCTGAACAAAAGCAGACACCAGATGCACGGATAGACGAAACATTTTCCACTATGGGCAATGGTCTTGGTTGCACAAATCTAGTGGAACTAGTTATCAAAACGGACTCACCGCCTCTAAAACAACGGTATTACCCTTTATCGCGAGCACTTCAAAACGAAGTCAACAAAGAGTTAGCGCAGATGTTAGCCGACGATATTATTGAACCATCTGACTCTCCATGGTCATCTCCCATAGTTATGATCAAAAAAAAGAGTATTGGATGGCGCTTTTGTGTGGATTATCGTGCGCTTAATAAAGTAACCGGTCCAGATGCCTATCCTATTCCCTACGTATCTGCCATACTAGATAAATTGAGAGACGCCCGATTCCTTACAACGCTAGATATTAAATCAGCTTATTGGCAGATTCTCATCTCCAAAGAGTCTAGACCACCTAAATTTACTGTACCATCACGAGGTCTTTTTCAATTTAAGCGTATGGCTTTCGGACTTACCAATGCCCCTGCGGTGTGGCAAAGACTTATTGATCGCGTCATTGGTGTCGATCTAGAGCAATATGTTTTTGTCTGTTTAGATGTTGTTGTTATCTGCACGCCAACATTTGACGAACATATTAGAGTGTTACGTGAAATTATTAAGCGCATACTACGTGCTGGTCTAACACTTAATCGCGAAATATAATTTCTGCAAATCCGAGATGAAATATCTAGGTTATGTTGTCAATTCGTCCGGGCTTTCAGTTGACCCAGAGAAAATAGACGCTGTTTTACGCATCCCAACTCCTAAAAATGTTCCCGAGGTGCGAAGAGTCATCGGATCTGCGTCGTGGTACCGAAGATTCGTACCAAATTTTTTCATCTGTTGTATCGCCAGTTACTGCCCTGACCAGGAAAAACGTTAAATTTATTTGGGACGAAAATTGTGCGGCCGTTTTTAAATTAGCTAAAGTACATCTTATTAAGGCTCCAGTACTCTCTTGTCCTGATTTTGAAAAGCCCTTCACGATTCAATGCGATGCCTCAGATTTTGGTTTAGGAGCTATTCTTTCCCAGGTCATCGAAGATCAAGAAAGTGTTATTTGCTATCTAAGCAGGTCACCTACTAAAAACGAACGAAAGTTTAGTATCACCGAAAAGGAATGTTTAGCTATACTATATGCAATCGACAAGCTCCGCCCATATATTTAGGGTACCCATTTTACAGTCATTACGGACCACTATAGTTTAAAATGGTTGAATTCGATAAAAGATCCTGTCGGTCGACTAGCGCGATGGGCCGTAAGGCTGCAATAGTACAATTTTGATATCGTCCATCGAAAAGATAAAGAGAACGTCGTCACAGATGCTCTTTCTCGCTCTGTGCCAATTATTGATGCAACAATAAAACAACCTATCAGTCCTGAGTCAATAAATCTGTAATCTTCATTCTCTGACCGATGGTACCAGGGAATGATCAAAAAAGTTGAAGAACGCCCTTCTCAATATCCTTTGTGGTGGTTTGAAAATGGCACATTGTACAAACGAGCTAGACTTTCCTATCCTTTATTAGCCGAACCCGAAGATACATGGCGTATTGTCGTTCCTCGTGAGCATCAAGGCTCATCATGATCTACCTACCTGCGGCCATCTTGGTGTTTTCAAAACATTCTCCAAGATTAGTCAGAGATATTATTGGCCGAGTATGAGAGCTGATGTAGCAAAATATATTCATCACTGCTATACATGTCTTCGAGCTAAATCTATCCAACAGGCTCCCGCAGGGCACATGATCGGTACGCAACCTACCGCAACTCGACCATGGCAAATCATTAGTATCGACATAGTTGGACCCCTTCCACGTTCAAAGCCTGGCTATTCCTACATATTCTCGGTTCTGGACGTTTTCAGTAAATACACCCTCTTTTTCCCATTACGTGGCGCTATATCACCTAGTATACTTCAGTGGCTGGAAGATCACGTCATTTTAATTTATGGCAGACCTGAAAATTATCGCTGATAACGGAGTACACTTCCAAAGTAAAATTTTCCAAGACACTATGGAATGATATGGTATCAAAATTCAATATACGGCCAATTATCACCCTCAGGCCAATCCCGTTGAACGAGTCCATCGTGTTCTTAAAACTATCTTATCGTGTTACGTGAATGAAGATCACCGGAATTGAGATAATATTCTTCCTAGGGCAGCCTGTGCCCTTAGATCTGCTAAACATGAGGTCACCGGTCTGACTCCCAATTTTGTGGTCTTTGGACGTGAAATTCAGTTTTCTTCAGGATCTCCCTTACTAGCAAGTGACGATGATACAGGCTGTGATCCTTACAATAGATCTCAAGCATTAGAACAAGTATTCTCCGACGTTCACAAGCGACTACGCAAGGCGTACGAGAAAACTTAGCCTCGTCGTGATGATCGTTTTAGTTTAAACCAAAAAGTTTGGAAGAGAAATTACGTAGTCCGTAATCAGGCTAATCAGTTTACTGATAAATTTGCACCTAAATTTACTGGACACTTTACCATCACTAATATTTTATCACCATGGTCCTACGAAATTTCTGATGAGTCAGGAAGAAATTTAGGCGTTTGGCATTCTAAAGACCTAAAAGCACACCCGCCGGATAATGACAATTATTAACCTGATATTCCATATTTTTAATTTAGTTATAAAAATAGTGTAAGATTTTTTTTTATTCCTAAATTTTTTTTTTAATAAAAGTTTCGACGAAACTTTTCTCCAGGGAGGGGAGGTGTGTTACAGTTTTGTTATTTTACGAACAAAACTATAAATAATTTTACCAAAATACCAACAATCAAGTCAATATTCACCATAAATAATCCCTTATTTCCATCAAGTAGTCTCTTTAATACATATAAAATAAATGCTAAAAGTTTTTGTCACTATTACATCAAAAACCGTTTTTTTTTTTTTAAATCAAGTGTGCCTAGAAATGTATCAAACACTCCACTTTTACCACTTTCATCAAGGGTGTAGTTAGTTAATCTTTTGTTTTTTTTTTGGCTCTCTTGAGATTTATAAAAGCGTCAGTAAAAAGATTCTGGGCCAAGCCTTGGTTGGAAAAACTGGCATAAGCTCAGAAAGCAATATTTTTGCTGATTTTCCTAGTTATACAGCACTACGTTTATCCCAGTAAACAGCTGAAACCATATTTAGTGTTTTAGGGCAACATTTGACTGATTTTGGGGGATGAAAGTTAAAACGGTATTCGTTTACCCTGAAGTAAAGTTTAGTGAATGTTATCACCTCCAAGAGGTCAACACCATATTTGTGATTTTTGATACTTGTTATACCCGTAAAGACAAACAGGTACATGCCAACATCAACAACTGGAATTCCATGCCGGAGCCTGGCATAAAACATTCCATTGCTCCCGAAGAAGTTACAGGTTAGTGCTTGCAGAAAGTACTTAGACTCAGTGATAAAATGACACTTCAGGCATTAGAAATATATACAATAAACTATGGTATTACCTAATTTATCGTATGCTTTCATTTTTTCCCCTGTGATTGGGAACTAATAAGACTTTCTGCGTGCGATCACAGAACACTTAATATTTAATTTAAGTTAAACTACCTTGTAAACCGAAGGTATACGTATACACTAGGTAATTTAAAACATTATTTCACCCATTAGTCCAGCACTTTTAATTTAGTTCCTAAATCGGCGTACTAAATAATTTATTAGTGCAAAATACAATTGTATATAAAAAGTAAGATTATTCAATGCAAATCAGCCGACAGTCTAAAGCTGGACGTACATCTAAACCGACTTGGCGTATGGCGCAGATGACATCATACTTACAGTAGTGTTGTTCATTGTTTCTTTGCTTTTCTTTGTTCTAATCCATTTAGCAAATATTCACATATTTCTTTAGTTTAGGTTGCAATTCACATAGATTGTAAAACAGAATCATTTTTTTTTATTGTTAAATATAGATTTTAACTGTTTTTGGAATCGGGGTGATAACGTCATCGCTTCTTCTTACCGACGGGCGTAAAACAGATGGCGCTTTGAATTTATATAACCCCCCCCCCTAATCTCCGTCATGCTAGCCTAGGCACTGCCCTAAAAGAAGAAGCGATCAACACCAAAAAAATAACCACCTGTACAGAAGCATTCATTTTCATTTTAATTCTCTTTCTCTTGCTGCGAAGCAATTTTTTGTGTTGTCTGTTATATTTGCTCTATGCGGATAGATTAGATACATGCCCTAATCACCATACAGATCTTTTTACAAGTCCAAGTCAGGATAACCTCAAGTGTTTAGAGATTTCATAAGATTAGGGTAAGTTATATTATTTTATTTAGTTATATACATGTATATGGAAATATTGTAGTAGATATCTTATTTTCCTAAATAAACTTGTGTAAATACCAATTTTATCAACTATTTTAGCAATAACACATTACACCTTGCAAGAGTGGTTTAGTTCGGATTGATTTGGGTTGGTTTAGGTTAGTTTGGGTTGGTTCAATTTATGTTCCTATGAAGATATAAGACCACTAATAACATGTGGTTACTAAATCACATTTTTAAAAGTAGATCATCAAATTTCTGTATATTCTCGCAAGTCTCATTATAGAAATTTTAAGTTTGAACATGTAAGACGAAGTTGTTATATTAAAATTTATGTAGGGGAGATAAGAATAGTTAATTTTATTAGAAAATACTGTATCAAGCTTGAAACTGAACCTAATGTGTAACCAGTTTTGGTTAAACAACTTCTAAATATTTTTTTATCATTTCAGATCTATATATGTACAGCAAAATGTTGGGTAGGATTGATTCTTGTAGATAATTTCATAAATATATCTTCTAAGGTGAATGGAATTTCATTAATTAAGTTTTTTTTTTCTAGCTACTGCTTGTTCACAGCTCGAATGTACATTATCCATATAACCTGAGAATGCTCAGTTTGTTGAAAATGGTTCAAGGTTTGATGTTGAAACTTCATTTGCAACAGTAATTTTTATACAAGTTGCCTATTTTATAAAATTAAACAAGGCACTTTCGGTACTCGAACTATTTGAATATTGAGATAGTTTCTATATAAATATCATGGGGTTCTCTGCACTGCTTTGATATCTCAGAAATCTTTGAATCACTAAATGTTTGTTATCGCATATTAGTTACAGAGCTATAGTGTAATAACAAAGATCTCTTCTTCAAACATATAAAGATTACGATAGGGACTACACATATCTTCATAACATTCAAACTATGTGTGGATATTATCACTAATTAAACATTTTAGGCGAATTTTGATTTCGTTTGTTTAAATGTTCCAAAGATCTAGGCTATTACCAATTTTAAATACAGCCGTGGATATTAGATATGTACTGTGAGAAGACTTGGAGTACATACATAATTTAAAAAATGCCTTCAGTATCCTCGACTGATAAGTGTCTTCCGTCATTTGATTGGATATGAATTATGGTGTTGATATTAAAGTCATTATTATAATATTTTATAAAAACTTTACAATAGTTAGATCTTACAAATTTTACTTAATATAAGTTACATCACTATGTTTCTATGAATATATAAGGTCACTAATAGCATGTTGTTAGTGGATTAAATGAGTATGTAGAATGATAATAGTTCTAGTAATAGAACTCAAACTTAATAGCCAGCACAATGGATATGTTTTATCGTTTTTAAAATTCTAACTATTCTTTATATCTGTGGGGCGATAATATATGGTTAGTGACGAGTCTAGACAAAGATACGGTCGGAAATAACTTTTGTTTCATAGCAATTTATGGACTTAAGCATTACGAAAGCTCATTTTAAAATGTTAAATGTAACCGTAGGTGTTGGATCTATGCTGTTAGAGGACTAGGAGTTTTCTTCAGGCAAACAATAATCGAGATGTGTAGCATCGAAAATTCATATTTAAATTTTGTGTAACTATAAAATTTGTTAAGCGTTCTAATATATAGATATATTCATTCATATCCTTTCCCAATAAAGAGTATAAATTGCATGTGTTTTTTAAACTTACAGAGATGTGTCTGCTATGTATTCGCACACAATAAGGGATAGTTGATTTCACTTGCAAAAAAATACTAATGATATTTCTTGTAAAGAAAAATATAACGATGTACGATATTTGAATAAATGTAATTTATAGTCCTATGAAGCAAAGAGAAATAGGACTCAACTTGTTACAGCAATTCTTTTACAAGACACAACATTTAATTTTTTAGTCTATGCATTATGGAAAAATCATATATAATGCAAAAATCTTAGGTGGTTCATTGTTAGTTTTTCTGATGTTTATGAAGATACTTAAATTTTGTATAACTATAGCGCCTGTTAAGCTCTCAAATATATATAAATATACCCATTCATATCTTCTTCCAAAAATAGTACAAAAAGACATATATTTTCCAAGTTTACAGAGATGTGTCTACTATGTAGTGACATACCATATGGGGGTGACTTGCTTCATTTGTATTAAAAAACGAATGATATTTCTTGTAGTGAAAAACCTAACAGTCAAGGATATGTGAATGAGTACGATTTATAAGCCTAAAAAGTAAAGAGAAATAGGGTTCAGCTCGTTACAGCAAATCTTTTACAAGACTAAACAATTAATTTCTTAGTCTACGCATGATGAAAAATTAAGTAAAAAGTAGAGATCTTAGGTAGTTTACTGTTAGTTTTTTTCTTCTGAAATTTATGAAGACTTGTAAAAATTGAAAATCTTTTAGAAAATAATAGAAATTTAATTTAATAGTTTGCGGTTGTATATATCTAAAAACTTGAAAGTGAAAAAATAGTAGTTGTGTATCCTGAAAATATGGAGGGAATCTTAAATTCAGTGGAAGCCTTTGCTAAGAAAAAATGTTTAAAAGATATGATTAGAGAAGAACTTATTGGATTATCTAAAGAAATAATTGTCGCCTGTAGTGACAAAATAGTTTTGGTTTATCATGAACTTCCAAAAGCACTACAACAAGACTCTGAATTAAAAAAAAATATTTGTTCTGTACTGAGCATTACAATAATCAAGAAGGTGATGTTATAGATGGTCCTATACCTAGAAAAAGTTCTTGTTATTACTGTAATATTAAAGAAGTAACTATGTGGTTCAACGATGCATATAACGTAGATTAATAAAATAAAATAATAGGAATAAAGTGTAAAAATGTCTAAATATATGTAAGTTTATATATTAGATACTAGGGTATATTTATAATGTAAAAGACTGTATAATTATGCAGGTTGTTTATATATAGTATGACGTAGAATATAATAAAATCGCGACCCTAAGGATAAATAAAATTTATTCGTAACAGTCTGGGGTATATTCAGAATTAGAAAACCTATATAGATAAGTTTACTGTATATATTAAGTTTTTGTGGTGTATTTTTATGTTTTCTAACAGCATAGGATTCATTGGAATCATATTTTTATTTAAATATCTTTACGTAAATTCATAGTTGATAATATAACGATCATATGATTAAAATCGTATAGTAAATGGTCTCGTTGTCGTCACCACCTCTCCTATCCTTGCCATCCTAAAGTTCTTTGCAACACTCTACATCTTTTTATTCTAACCATAATAAGACATTTATATTATATTATACAGGGAGATTAGAAGCTCATTTGTCTAATATTTAAATACTTTTGTTAGTGATTCTTGTTAAATGCACACATCAAAATTTGTTTTCTAACTTTATTTCATTTAATACAGGAAAAACCTTATTGTCTTATCCCAACAGGTATAGTAGTAGAAGAAAACTAGTCTTTTTAGCTACGCTCAAGAGAGAAATATACACACACATAACATAAAAATGCTTTCAACACCCTCAATCGATAAATATCTCCCAATCATTTGAATGATTGTGGTATTAATATTCATTATAATATCGTATAAAACCTTTGTTGTGGTTAAATCTTACAAATTCTACTTAATATATAAATTACATTACTGTCGTGTTTTCTATGAATATATAAGACCACTAATAACATATGATTAGTAAACCAGACTTTAAAGTGTTAAGATAGTATGCCGTAAAAACAAATTGTAGCTTTTGGATCAATCAAAAGATAACATCATCGATCTTTGAAATGAGAATTCTAGGTGATAAGTCCAATTAAATTGAAAAACCACATTCTTATAGTTGGGAATGTATGTTGTACTTAAATTGATGGTTTGATGGATGGTTTGATAGTTATTCCGACAGTTATTTAGGAGAATATAAGGACATTTTACTATTTACTAATGCACATAGAGGAGACTTTAACCGAAAGAAAAGGACTAATTTGAAAAAAAAATGGTAATATACCGATATTATTTCAAAACTTATTTGCACTTAGTGAATTTATTTCAAAAATTCTAATTGCACCTTGTATTCCTTAAAAAATATCGAGTCATCGGATTGCCAACATGTTCAACTTGGTTTTGTACATTGAAAAAAAAATGGTTTTAAAAAAATGCATTCTACAAACAGCGATATCTATTAATAAACATAAATAGATATAATAATAAACAAGACGTAGTTGTATTTGTATACATACTTCATTATGGTTGGGAAGATTTGGTTCATCCTCCATCACACCCTAATTATTGAAGTATATACAATTCAATATAAAATTAAATAGTGCTATGGTATACAAGAAGCATTCTAAGAATGTTTCTCTGATACGAAATGAAAACAATTATAACAAAAATGAGCTATAGCAATCAAAAAAATTGAAGTTCGTTAATATACATACACCCATATACTCACACATACATACATGTATATACGCTAATATACCCACTTATATATGTATATACATACACATGTATATACCCATGCACTCGCACAACATACACATACATATTCATGTACATGTGTACACGCATATACTCAAAAATACGTACAGGGTGAGTCAACGATTGGATGAAGTAGGTTTGTGCCTTTTCGGTGAAATTAACAATGAAACTATATTTTTGTTTGATACAGTTTATTTTTACGCAGATTTTAAAAATATTTAGGACTCTACAGGGTGAGCCAAAAAACTAGGACAGCATAAAGTTGTATTTTTTTTTTAAATAGAACACCCTATATACGAATCGTATTTTCGATTTAGCTTATAATTTTAAATCTTTTTTATTAAGGGTTTACTATAACAAAACTTTATAGTTTCTGAGATAATTAAGTTTAAAGAAAAAAAGTCACATTTTCAAGCATCAATTCAATCCTAAATAACGTTTTCAATTTTGTGACAAATATATTCAAATTTGGAATTTAGCAAGGCCAAGGACAAGTTAACATAATTTTTATCTAATATTTGCAATAAAAGCTACAGGGTGTTGAACACATCGGCTCAAATTTGAACAAGTTTAAATGAATAAATATCTTTTTTTTTTAAATGGTACACCCTGTATATTTTCACGTTATTTAATAGAGTAATAAAAACCCTAAAAGTTTTGTTCAATATATCCTATACCTATTTATAGTAGTTTTTGAGATATTTCAGTTTTTCTTATTTTCCATACTTTTTTACAGAAATAGTCTTCATTATCATAGTAGCCATGGCAAAAACAATGTAAAAGAACATTTTTCTGTGTGTCAAATTTATAACCGCAATCGCTTCTTTTGGTTTTTATTTAGTGTAGCCAGCCTAATACCCATACTTTTCAAAACTTAATGCAAAGATTTGATTCTTCTGGTACTGTTGATTATCCAAAACGTAAAGTGGTCAACAAACCAGTAACTAATGAAGAAAAAGAACTACAAGTATTGTTAAATGTTCAGGAAAATCCTTATATTGGTAGCCGTCAGTTAGCAGCATTATGTGAAACATCACAATCCACCGCTAATCGTACTACCAAGAAATATAGGTATCATCCATATCACATGGAATTACACCAAGAATTGCATGGACAGGATTTTGAAAGTCGTGTAAACTTTTGTCGTACAATAAATGCGGAGATTCAATTTAATCCAAATTTATTATGCAAGGTAATGTTTAGTGATGAAGCTACTTTTAGAAGTAACGATGCCGTAAATAGACGCAACATGCATTATTATGCCACAGAAAACCCATTTTGGATTAGAGAGGTGCAACATCAAAACCACTGGTCATTAAATGTTTGGTGTGGTATTCATCATAATCGAATTATTGGACCCCACTTTTTTAATGAACCACTAAATGGCCATAGTTACCTGAACTTTCTACAAGAAGAACTACCCCAACTACTTCAAGGTCTCGATAGGGATGAGCTCGACAGTTTGTGGTTCCAGCACGATGGTGCGCCTCCGCATTACCATCGTGAAGTTCGTGCGTTTTTGGACCAACGATATCCACAAAAATGGATTGGACGTGGGGGTTTCATTGAGTGGCCACCAAGGTCTTGCGACATCACCCCATTAGATTTCTTCCTATGGGGTTATATTAAAAATAAGGTGTATGTTAATCCACCAACAACAGTGGAAGATATGCGAAACAGGATTAGGGATACTTGTAGAACAATAACGCCACTAATTTTGTCCAGGGTCCGAGAAAATCTGCAAAAAAGACTAAATTTGTGCATTGCACAAGAGGGTCGTTTATTCGAACACTTATTAAAAAGAAATAATTAATCTCAGTATTTAATAGGTAATTTTTTTTGTTTCTATTTAGTATAAAAATAAATATGTATTTGCCTTGTCGTTATTGTTGTGTTAATTTTTTCACATTATGTTTAATTAAACTATTGCCGTTGTAATATAACGAATAATGTATTTCATCATATTTAACAATATTCTGTTTGTTTCTGTAGTTTCTTTTTATTATTTTACATGGCTACTATGATAATGAAGACTATTTCTGTAAAAAAAGTATGGAAAATAAGAAAAACTGAAATATCTCAAAAACTATTATAAATAGGTATAGGATATATTGAACAAAACTTTTAGGGTTTTTATTACTCTATTAAATAACATGAAAATATACAGGGTGTACCATTTAAAAAAAAGATATTTATTTATTTAAACTTGTTCAAATTTGAGCCGATGTGTTCAACACCCTGTAGCTTTTATTGCAAATATTAGGTAAAAATTATGTTAACTTGTCCTTGGCCTTGCTAAATTCCAAATTTGAATATATTTGTCACAAAATTGAAAACGTTATTTAGGATTGAATTGATGCTTGAAAATGTGACTTTTTTTCTTTAAACTTAATTATCTACGAAACTATAAAGTTTTGTTATAGTAAACCCTTAATAAAAAAGATTTAAAATTATAAGCTAAATTGAAAATACGATTCGTATATAGGGTGTTCTATTTAAAAAAATACAACTTTATGCTGTCCTAGTTTTTTGGCTCACCCTGTAGAGTCCTAAATATTTTTAAAATCTGCGTAAAAATAAACTGTATCAAACAATAAATATAGTTTCTTTGTTAATTTCACCGAAAAGGCACAAACCTACTTCATCCCAGGCGCGGATCCAAGGGGGGGGGGGCGGTGGGGGCGATCGCCCCCCCCCAAGAGCTTGGAGTTCTGGAAAATGGACCCGATTTTGCCTCTTATACTATAGTTTATTCAAGAACTAGGGAGAGTTTTTCATTTTTTACCTTTTTTTTTCTTCGCAAATTACCTGTGTTCTTTAGTCCCGTGTCTTTGGCAAAATCTGTTAGACACATATATTTTTCATAGGAATGGGTTAGAAATTTTATAATCAACAATACCGGCCTATAATAATGGACTATTTGGGTTGGATAGCAATAGATATTTGGATGTGTGAAGTGTTAAAAAGGATTTTAATCCTTGTCAAAGGCATCGGAAGGCGTCAAAAGGTCTATTTTATCACTAAATATTTATGGCATAGAGTATTATTTCAGAAATAAACTTAAAATAAAAAGTTTTTATAATATTATTTTATTTCTTATGATTTTTTAATAATTCACATATATTAGAAAATATAGATAATTTGGACATATTTAACACAAATCACAACTGTAGTTTTATTATTTTTAATTTTGGCATAGAAACCGTCTTTTTCTTTCAAAAAATTCTAAGTTATAATTTAAATACTTAGAAAATACCCATTATCAAAAATACAAGAAGTTAAACATATATAAAAAAATAAATTCATCAATATAATATTAAATTTTTTTTGGGGCTATCGGTCATTTTATTATTAATTAAAAACATTTTTGGGATATTTGACATTCCAGTTTATTTATTTCTTAAACCATCTGCAGAATTACAATTTAAACACTAAAAAGGGATTCAAGTGTCATTAATTTTTGTATGTTACAGAAAATTTAAATAATAAATTGTGTTAACGCTGGTAAACATTACGTATCTTATTCGTCATCAAAGTCAGTGAAGCTATCTTCGCTCAAATTAATTATAATTGATTCCTCTCTCACCGATCATGAGATCGAATTTCCACATTTTCTTTTATTCTTTTATTATATGGATTTTTCCCAATTATCTGCAGTAACTTTATTCAAAAAACTCTTTCAAAAGTCCAGTTAAATTATTGATTTTGTAAGTTGTGTTATTTCCAGCAACTCTACCTTTTATTTGAGAGATATTTCCTTCACCAACGGACATTTTCCGGACGATTTATAAGAACAGATTTCCTAGCTGGTTTTTCCCAACAAAAATTAAGTTCTCTGAGCAATTTCCAGAGCTCAGTTCTTTTAATTTCAGGCAAATCCCGATCTTTATTGATTTTAGTTAGAATTTTGTCGACGGTTGAGATCTGCTTCTCATAATAAAATGTATGTACAACTCCTTTTATTACAGTTTACATCTCTTCTTCCAACGAGGTTTTTCGTCTGCCTGTGATCGAATATAGCTTGGAATAACTAACAATTCCAGTCGTTTTTTTCTCCGTCAGTGTTCGGTACATGATAGATTTTCGAACTCCTGTTATATTGGAATACATCTCAACAGAGCTTTTAACATTATTATTTAGATATTAATATCTTAAAGCATCATAATCATTCATCGTAATAAGTTTTTCATTGAGGAAAAAATGCCCTCCATCTTTTGGGTATCTCACTAATCTCAAATAATATATAAAAGCAAGCACAAACGAAATAAATCACTAAGGACACACTGTAAGGTGTACTTTGCTCAATGACAGAAATTAAATTGAATTATCAGAAATTTTATTGTTGCAGTAAATTTATAAAAGCTTATAATATTTAAATATAATTAGATTTACGGCAGTTCTCAGTTACCGGGGGCACTGAAGCAGATACGTTGGAGGTTTCGGTAACAGTTTTATTACTCCCTCTAGTTCTTGAATAGAGTATAGGAATGTGTATGTTTGCGATCGCCCCTCCCCTTCTCAAGGGCTTTGAGTTCAGGAACATAGAACCGATTCTGCCTTTTATATTAGGAATGTGTATGCTGCTGGCAATCCCCCCCCCCGTTGACAACTTGTTTTTTTGCGATAGCACCCCCCCCCCCAGGAGCTTTGAACTCAGGAAAATACACCCGATTCTGCCTCTTATACGAGGAATGTGTATGTTGATCGCATCTTCCCACCCCCTGTCGGAAACTTGTTTTTTCTTGTGATCGCCTCCCCCCTTCCAAGAGTTTAAAATTCAAAAAAATAGCCCCGTCCCTGCCTTTTACACTAGAAACGGGAATGTTGCTGGTGTCCCCCCCCCCGGGACAACTTACTTTCGCTTGCCATACTGTACTTTTGTGATATCACCGCCCCCCCCAAGGAGAGAGGCTGGATCCGCCCCTGCTTCATCCAATCGTTGACTCACCCTGTACATACACCCACACATATACATACCCTTCCACATATATACATATATACATATATATATATATATATATATATATATATATATATATATATATATATATATATATATATATATATATATATATTTATATACCGGGTGTCAACGAATCTGTTAGACAAGTCATAATTTCTAGAGTATTATGTGTATCAAAATGAGAATTGGTACAGGTAAATGTTATGTGAAGAGGAGAATTTTCCCATATTATCACTTTCCGGTCACTTCCGGTTTCACCGGAAATGGCCCCGGTTTTGAATTCTTAAATAGAACACTCTGTATATTTTAACATCTTTGGATTTCTGAGACAATTCTAGATCAGAATGTGACATATAAAAACTTTTTACGTCAACTTCATTTTTTTAGAGCCACTTTTAAAATTGCATCTAGATGGCCATGATCGGACGCAAACTAATCTAACGGCCTTAGGTGATGTCAAAAAAATACAATCGCAAAGTTTTAGTGACTAGTATGAAAGACAGGAATTGAATTAAAAATTTAACAAAACTAACAAAAAACTAACAAAATAAACTAATAACTTAGACGACGCACTTAAAATATTTGAAAGTACAGTAGCTGAATTTGTTAAAAAGTTTAGTGTAGTAAATGTTCAAAGTGCATTCCTTCTTTTTCACGACACATTTCAGCTCGTTCAATTGTTTGTCTCAACACGTTTTGTAGAATTTGGGTCGTTATACTTCTAAATGCCCGTAAAATTCTTTCTTCTAATATTTCAAGAGTAGCTGGGGCTGCTCCATAGTAAACCCTTTTTTAACATATCCCCAGACAAAGAAATCGAGCACAGTAAGATCCGGTGAACGGACTGGCCACAGTACCGGACCATTGGTTGCAATAATTCGATTATTAAAATGCTCTATTAAATAATTAAGAACTTCTCTAGTATTGTGAGGGGGTGCTCCATCTTGTTGAAAGTAAATTCGCCGTAAAACTGCTAAAGGTATATCATTGAGATGATTTTCGATTTCATTTTGAAGAAAACCTAAGTATCTAACCCCTGTTAACTGACCTTGAAACAATATTGGCCCAATTATTCTGTTTCCAACGATACCAGCCCAGACATTGACGCCAAATCTTTCTTGAAAATTGCCCTTTCTCATTTCATGTTGATTTTGTTGGGCCCAGTACCGAGTATTTTGCTTATTGAACATACCATTATTTGTAAATCGGGATTCGTCGGAAAATAGAATAAAATCGATAAAATTTGGGTTAACTCTAGGATTTTGAAGCAGCCAATCACAAAACACTACCCATCTATCGCCATCCTCAGTATACAAATGTTGATGTAACTGATATTTAAATGCTCGATATCCATGCTTTTTCAGTATTTTTCTTGCTGATTCATAACTTATCTGCAGTTCTTGACTAATTTTTCTTAAGGAAACTGTTTTATCAACCTCAACCATAGCAAGTACGTTAATCTCAGTCTCTTCATTTATGATAAACCTCTGTTCCGCCTCTTGATTTCCTATTTGCCTAAAACGAGTCTCGACATACGGAAAATACTGTTGGGCTGGATGTTGCCGATTCGGATATGTATGAGCATACAACTCGGCAGCATTCCTTGAATTTTTATGACACTCTCCAAATATTAATAACATATCCACTTTTTCACTTTGAGTATACATTATTTTAACGAAAATTTAAACTAAACTTAACGAAAATTAAGAAACTTTTACGTCTGTTCTTAGAGCGTATGTCACTGTCATTATCTACTTAAGTGAGTGCTTTGTTTTCCAAAGAAGACTTGATAAAAACAGTTGCAAATTATTATGCATCATGGCTGTCCATGGCGCACTTATCATAAGTAAATAAATTATCCAGTATTTTGCTTAATAATATTTAATTTCTGTTCTTATGTCTAATCCAATCGCAAATAAATTAGTACCGTTAGATTCGTCAAAGAATGCTTTTTTGGAAAAGTAGTTGTCAAAAAGGGGTCGCCATTTGAAAATTAATAGTTAGAAATGAAAACGTAATTTTGTCAACTTGTCTTATTCCTGTCTTTCATACTAGTAACTAAAACTCTGCGATTGTATTTTTTTGACATCACCTAAGGTCCTTAGATTAGTTTGCGTCCAATCATGGCCACCTAGATGCAATTTTAAAAGTGGCTCTAAAAAAATTAAGTAAACGTAAAAAGTTTTTAAAATGTCATATTCTGATCTAGAATTGACTCAGAAATCCAAAAATGTTAAAATATACAGGGTATTCCATTTAAAAATTCAAAACCGGGGGCATTTCCGGTGAAACCGGAAGTGGCCGGAAAGTGGAAAATATGCGAAAACTCTCCCCTTCATATACCATTTACCTGTACCAATTCTCATTTTGATACACATAATACTCTAGAAATTATGACTTGTCTAATAGATTCGTTGACACCCGGTATATATATATATATATATATATATATATATATATATATATACAAACATACACATAAATATCCATATGTATACCTACATACATGCATACATACCCTTATACAGACGTTTTTAATAAGTTAAAAATATTTGGATAAAAGTATACTTATATTTCAAGTATATTCCTCCACGCAGTATAAAAATAGAAACGATTTTTTCTGTTAATACCTAAGCGGGCGAGTTGGTACAAGTGATGAAGCTTAACTCAATTTTTTTTTGATCTATGGGCGAAGCCTCGCCTCTTTAGAAATAATTGATGCTTTTCTAGAAAAAGATACATCCAAGAACCCAATTTGGTATAGATGGCGAAAGATCATTCGAAATGGTTCTAAAAATTAATCCACTTTGAATTTCAAAACGCGTATTGTTCGAAAAGTCACATAAAATGAAATACAAAGCATTGGAAAACACTCAACATTAATACCATTCAAATAGATGTAAAAGACTTTACAGAATCCATTAAACTGTAAACTTAATCTGTTTTGTCCACTCTACCCTCAATACTTGAAATATTACTTTAAATTAGAAGAAATGGAAACAACGAAAAGGCGTCATTAGAGAGGGTATATAAATCGGTAGTATCATCACCTAGAGCTGAAATTCCAACAAAAGTAGTGATTTAGATATCAATCATCAATGATATAATTTATATGCGTTCACCTATTATTTCTGATAATGTAACCACACCCCATTAAATATAAGTGCTTTATATCTGTTCAAATTCTCGCCATTCTTTACACCTGATAAAAAGCATGCATCTGGCGATCGGTAGCATATATGTATGGCGAGGTCCAAAAGGTTTTCTAGAGGATTATGATGTCAGATCCTCGTTTTCTTCCTTTCTTATGATTACTTAACTAATACAGATCAAATAAATGCAAGGCATGGGTTATGTGAGTAAATCTATGTTAACATTTAGTGTAGTTGTTAAACTCTAAACTTAATCTCTTTGAATCCACAATATTCGAAATATTATTTAAAATCAGGTAAAAAAATTGATACAGCAAAAATATATCATTAAAGGTGTATATAAGCCATTAATCCTATTAACATACTTTACCTCTTTTCAAATTCTAACAACGCATTTTTACCTAGCGATAATACACAGGCACGGTCGAGTCCAGGTAAAGATACATTCGGATTCTGATTTGGTAGAAATGATTTCTAAGGATCATTTCAAACGGATGTAAAGTTATATATATATATATATATATATATATATATATATATATATATATATATATATATATATATATATATATATATATATATATATATATATATATATATATTGTTGAAAATGTACATTTTAAAAAAAAAAACGGAACAGCGGAAAAAACAATTGTAAATTGTTTTTCTCATCTGCCTAAATATAATAAAAGCATTTTTTAAAAGAATTTATGCATATTCGGCGACGAAATTAAACGTTAAAATTTGCGCTTGAATATCACGTTACTTTGTCGATATATCACCTGATTTTGGGACGTGACTTCCCGGAAAGTAAATTAACGATCAGATTTTATACACAAATCGGCAGTAGTAGCAGAACTGAGGTAGTATTAAACGAGTAGTAGATCAGACCTAAGGAAAGAAAATATTCAAGGGGAGTAACGGAATTCAGTTGCCTTAAGTAGTAGTTAACTTTCATCGCTTTTAGAACGGCTGAACAGCCAAGAAGAGATTACAACATCGACGATCTTTTAGAGGGCTGCGTTGCTGAAAGTGATAGTGTTTTTTAATCTATTTTAAAATAAAGTACCTCTGAGGCCCCTGGACGAACTAGTAGCTTTTTCCCGGGTAACTGCCAAAGGCTGGGGCGCCTGAGGACTTTAAAAATCATAAACCAATTACAAAAAATCAGTTTAAATACGGTGTATCGAGAGTCCTCTGGATAAAAATTAATAGTGTCTAGGTAAGGTAGGTTTTATTTCCCAGAGCCTGGCACACTACAGGTCGAAAGACGGGCCATCTTCGGAATTGTATACGCGAACTGGTGTTGCAATCTCGGATCACCGTCATAAAGACCGCATAACTATTCTAACTTGATTTTCCAGTACTCAACAAACAAAATAAAAAATTTTTCTCTTTCAGTCAGAAGATTAAGAAGAAAAACTAACAAGTTTTTTTGCGAAAATTTAACCTTAAAGACATTCTAAGTTTTCGGTGAAAATTGTAAAAAAAATTAGATTGAAAAATCTTACCCTCCAGAGACATTACGCTAGTTAAATTTTCCAAATTTACTTGCAGAAACTCCTTTATTAGTTTTTCGTAAAAATCTAATTTTTATCTTGATTTCTTCTTAAAAAACAGATCTGTTACTCTTACTTTTTTCGACTTTGAAAAAATATATTAGTCCAGTTACTCATACTTTTCTTGCGAATTTTTTAAAATTGTACGATAAAGTCCAATTACCTATACTTTTTCTGCGTTAAAATTTTGGTGTTAAAAATCATTGCGGATTTTAACAATAAATAAATTTTCGACTTGCGGTGCGACCTAGTTTAAACAATTTATCGACAAGAAGAATAAATAAATTTACGACAAAGTATACTTGAGCCTTGCCCCCCTATACTAATTATTTCTTCACAAAATAATTAGTATAAACCCTGAACTCTTATAAAAAACTTAAATTATTTTCATTTTATTTTTAAGTCGTCTGGAGCATCCACGCTCGCTTCCCAGACGCACAACCCCACAGTCCTTTTTTAAATTTCGACATAAAAGCTTTTCTTCTTTCCAAATTTAAGAGCATGCCTCATCTTCCTCAGGTGCCCTCGACAAATATCAAGAAAGGTGAGGTGGCTTGGCTTTTCACCGGGTCGGGCGTTATGGTGGGTCCTCTCCGACACCGCCTGCGCGGTGCCCTACCTTTCAATTTCCGGAACAACGTTCGATGTTCCAAAATTTTCAAACTAACCCTGTGCGTACGTCATCCTTTGATGCAATTTCCGGGATTCATTGATGATAGTAGCATAGAGTTTAACCTACTGCCAGCTAACCCAGAAGCATCGGCATTTAGGCTTCACCAAATACAACCTAAAGAGATAACTCCTGGTGGAACAACTCACGAGTGCTACAGGACACAAACATCTCAAATATCAGAAACGGTTACTAGCGCAGATATTATGTCAAATTTAGCGGCGATCGTATCAGATAATAGCACCCGCATACCTTTAGAACAGGTACGCAATTCAGATATCGACCGACCGACGTATATATATATATATATATATATATATATATATATATATATATATATATATATATATATATATATATATGGCAAGTCTTGGTCCATCCGGAAATTCGAATACAAAAGACCATTTTAAATGCTAGGTATGGGTAATGTGAAGAAAGCAATTTTTATATTACGTGTAGTTGTTAAATTCTAAACTTAATATCCACAATAATCAAAATAATACATTTAATGAGATAAAATAAAAATTGGTACAACAAAAAGGATTCAATAAAGGTACCTATATAGAGCCTAAAGCCATATACAAATACTTTATCTCTTTTCAAATTCTTTACACCTATTAAAAAGGCTGGAATCTGCCGGGTGGTCAAAAGCAGGTACAATAAGGTCCGGAAATACATTAGAACCCTTTGCCTCGATAAAAGAAGGCAGGTGGTGACGTATCTGCCGAGCGATAACGTGTATGACGTAACCCAAGAGATCCACCCCAGTTCCACCCAGGAAATGTTTCCAGATCCTCGTTTTTTTAATAGGATTTATTATGATTGTTTAATTAATATAGAGTAATTAATTAGGTAAATTAATTAAAAACAATGGAAATAACACTTAAACCTTGTTTCAAGGGAAAAACGGGGTCAGGTTAGGTCGATTTTCGTTAATTAATTTAAAAAAGAGCATAGGCTACGAACACGGCAACACTGGCTACGCCTTTGTGGTGGTCCCAGAACTGTCCATTATCAACTACGAACATTAGCGACCATTCCCATGAAATGCGATTTAAACATATATTGAATGGTCGACAACACAGAACTGCCTTCTAACAAAGAGGAGCTTTTTTAATGGTTATCGTTTATACAATCTAATTCCGAAAGATATTTTAAATGCTAGGTATATTTGTGGTTTTAGGAAAAAATTGAGGAAATACCTAAATAATTTAAGCCCATTCACGATGGACGAATTTTTGCCTCGCCAAAATAATAATTTATATATTATTTTTTAGGTCGTGATAAGCAAGTTAACGTTCTGACAAGTATGTCGTGTCTTATTTTTATTATTGTTTTTTATTTTTTTTAATGTTATCATTTTATGCATGTCTTTTTTAGTTATTTTAAATATTTTTAAATGTATATTGGCTTTGTAAGTTTTTGAGCTTTTTTTAAATTTTAATACATTTTTTGTAATTTTAACTTAAAGTAATTTCTATGTACATACATATGAAGATGAAATATAGTATTTTAGTAAAAATTTTAACAATTTTAGCATTGATATTATCTCTTTTATTTCTCCAGGATAATAATTTATGGGTTTCTTTTTTTTTAGGTCATAATAAGCAAGCTAATATTGTGACATATATGTTGTTTTAAATTTTTTATTATTGTATTTTATTTTTTGTTTTGATCTTATCACTTTATGACATATTTTAAGGTTGCTTTAAATACTTTAAATGTATTAATATTATTAAGTTCTCCACATTTTTAGTACATTTTTTGTAATGTTAAGTTGCTTATTTTCTATGTACATTCATATGAAAATCAATACACAGTATTTCAGTAATTAGTGCGTAATAAAATCTTATGCAAGTACGGAAAAAAATCCGCTGGAATTCCGCGGTTTCAAGGAATTCCATACCATCTTATCCCCTTATAAGGCAAAACAATTTATATTTGATTTAACCACTTTTTACCCGGCGCATCCACCAAAGGTCGCATCCTAAAAATAAAACTACAATTGTAAGCAACTTTAAAGGTTTATATTTAGTCAACGAGACATAAATAAATAATTTAATTTTTGAAAACGGTAATCCACTTGATCGAAAAAAACAAAAAAATCGATTTATATTTTTAATATTTTTTTTATCCCCTAAATCAGTGAACGTAATTTCCTCGTAATAATTTTCGTTTCGTACATATAGTGAGAGCTATTATATCAATGTTTTTTTAGAATTTTAAATTTTCCATTGAAAAATTAGAGACGGGACATTTAAAAGCTACTTTAAAAGCTCATAATTTTCAAATGAAGTGACTAATAAAAAAATGTGATGTAAAATATTTTGTTGATAGGGTGCACAAAAACGTTTTTTTCCATTCCTACTTTTCACACTGGAGAGGTACCAAAAGTACCTGTTTCTAATATGTCCATACCAAAAGATTAAAAACTGACGAACCTATAAAGCTATGATATACAGATGGACAAACATGGCGAAACCAAAAGGGTTCCTAGCTGGGTACAGAACACTAAAATGTAACGAGGAACCCTATTTATTATTCAAAATTTTTAAGTTACTCAGCTGCTGATAATAATTTAATCTTAAAATATCTAATTATTAAATGAGCCATTTTTTTATCCATACATATTTTATTGTATAATTTCAAATTACAATTATTCTTATCTTAGTTTCTAGATTAAGTTAGTACTTAATAATGTTGAAATATTTATCTAGTCAAAGTCCATTTAACTTATAATATTTTTTCAACTTACGATTTTTTAAAAACTTGTTTACTGTCAATAGGTTCCTCCAAAATAGGTTTGATCTCATCATCTTCTTTATAAATTAACTTACTCTCCTGACTAAATCCTCCAAAATCTAATATATCATTAGAAATTGATTTTTTTGAATTATGTTTTTCTGATTTTGTAGCGGTACTAGGTATTGAATCACTATCTTCCAAAAGTATTTGCAAATTCGATTTATTGTTATCAATCTGATCTGATAATTCTGATTTAAGGTCATCATTAGATTCTTCATAAATTGTTTTACAGTCTTCACTTGGAAAATTTAGATAATGCGTCTGACCACATATTGTAAATTGTGTCGAACCATCATTAGCTAAAATATATTTTCTACTAAAATTTTTTGGTTTAGGGATACAAGTATCATTTAATAGATATTAATTTTAAATTAATTGTTTTTCAAATAATTTCTAAAATATTCAGAAACCGTATAATTGCGAAAATCAATTACGAATTAATTCTAAAACGCAAATTCTGTATAGGTGTTTCCATTCAAATCAAAAGACAACAATTTTTCTGACGTTTCGCTCTACATAGTGAGCCTCTTCAAAGTATACCGTAACTGTATACGTATATATATATATATATATATATATATATATATATATATATATATATATATATATATATATATATATATATATATATATATATATATATATATACATCTTGAATTTATCTTAAATCTACAATATTACAATTTTTTTAAAAAAACCCGTATCACAGTAATTGTCCTACATACCTATTACATTTATATTTTTAAATTAATTAAAATTAATAAAAATAAAACAGATTTTATAACAGTCTCAAAATTAAAACAAAACGATATACAGGTTAGAATGATGAAAACTATAAAATAGTACATATCTTGAAAGTAGCTTTGTGCGTATGTTAAAAATAAATTCAATTATTACAACCTGGTATGCAATTAATATGGATAGATTACTTTTTATAACAGCAAAAAATAGAAAAAAAGATAATGATTTTTTTAATAACGTTCTTTGATATGCAGGAGGTTAAACCAAATCGTGCCAGGCATCATTACATTATTTCTAATATTTATTATAGAGTCGCTTCAAGTACGTCATATTAAAATATCAAATTATAGTATATTAGACTTAGGTTTATGACATTTTGTTTGTCATTTACAGCATTTTTATCTCTTTTTATATGTATCATTTCATTGATAACCAGTTTGTGATAATTGCTGGCAGTATCTAAAATTTGGGTGTTTTTAAAATCGAATTCATGCTTAGTTGTTTGCTCATGTTTATGTAAGGATGTCGATGCAGTTTTAGTATACGTATGTCCATTGATTCCATTTTCAATATATTGTGTTGTCATGCCAATGTATTTCTTAGGACAGTTTAGGCATGAAATTGCATATATTACGTTAGATCTTTTTTTGGTGGAAATTTTGCTTTTTAATTTCGTATAAAGTGATCCCAGTAAATTGTTTGCCCTGTGGCATGCCGTTATGTTTTGTGTTGTGGTATTGTTAATTTTTTTTTTTTTTGTGTTATAATGCAAAAAGGTTCTTTGTTTTATTATTTTTTTTTATAAGGAGTGTGGGAAAATTGTTCATTATTAGGGTTTCTTCTACTTATTTTAGCACTTCTGGGCGAAATTCGGGTGTAGATAATTTTATAGCTCGATCAACTAAACCAATTAGGACACCATTTTTCTGTTTATTTGGATGTTGAGAGTTAAAATTTAAATACCGGCCTGACCAAGTATCTTTTGTGTAGCATTTTGTATGAAGACATCCGTCTTATTTCTGTATATAGTTAAGTCAAAAAAAAAATATTTTCTGTTCCATTTCAATTTCATATATTAACTGTAGTTTTGAGTGGAAATTATTAAAATATTATAATAACCTATCTATTTTGTTTTCGGGTACAGCAGCCAAACGGTCATTCACATAGCGTTTAAAAAATATTATTTAAAATCCAATTTTTTCAATACTTCTACATATTCCATAACTATTTGTGCTATTGTTGAGATTGGTGAACCCACATCACAATCGTCTAATTGTTGGTACAGATTATCTTTGAACTGGAAATAATTATTATTTATTGTAAGTTTTACAGATTCTATAAATTCACTGAGTGTTGTCGGAAATTATGCGACATGGTTGGTTGTGGATTCGAGGTTATTCCTTTAGCAGGGATACTATGTCGGAATAAATGATGGGACATGGTTTGTGATGATTTTGATGTATGATATGGTGTTGTTTGAGATGGTATGGTTGGTCGAGTAGCCTGTTCCAAACTTGGAACGCCATATCGGCATCTGGGGTTGACTGAGTTGTCGATGTATGATTTTTGGGAGGTATATAGTTCATAGAGCTCGTCGTGGTTTCCGATTACTCTTATGCTTCGTATGACGGGGCTTCGTCATACGTAGCATATGTTTGTTGGGGTTGATCAGGGTGAACTTCAGCCAACGCCTCTAAACTTGAATCGATATGGTGCTGTCCAATGCCGTGTGATATATATGTTTGCCTTGTAGAACGCCATGCATACTCTATTTCCGAAGGTCGTGTTATGTATGGAGCGAATCTGTTAGAAGTTTCCTCGCTGACGAACGCATGATTGTCACCCGACGCGCCGCTGATCTCGGCTGCGGATATTGTTCTATAGTCTGCGAGAAAATCTTCCAAGTCCATATCAAGAAGGTTCCGAGCAGGTTGATGCTGGAACGAGGTTTTAATGGGTTGATTATGATTAAATGGTGTTTGAGATTTGCTGTTTGGGTTGGTAAGAAAGGTAATGCACCGAGCAGGCGGTGCCGGAGAGGACCCACCATAACTGCCCGACCCAGAGGAGACCCAGGTCGCCTCACCTACCTTCTTAGAGAATTGAGGTTGAGAAGTTTGAATGTAATTCATGATGATTGAATGAGAACTTGGTCTAATGTAGATGAAATGTAAATGGAATGAGAAGTTGGTCTAATGTAGATGCAATATAAATGGAATGAGAACTTGGTCAAGTGACAATGTTACGAAACTTGGTCAAAAACTAATGGTAGAATAATGTGGTCAATGGTCAATGGTATAAGGAATATTCAATGGTCAATGGTATGAGAAATGTTCAATGGTTAATGGTATGAGAACTGAAATTTTATGACAAGTCTGGCACCGAAAAAAATTTTAAAAATTTTTCTTATTGGAAAAAATATTTTAAATGAAAATTAAAATATTTTATGAAGAATTAATGACTTCTGGGAAGCGCGCTAAAGTGCTCTGGGGTTTTGACGAAATAAAATATTAATATAAAATTAATTTGACAAAACTGGAATGAGAGAAAAACTGGTGTTTTCTCTTATGAAAGTATTTGGAAATAAAATTCTTTTCGATTCAAGACGTGTCTTGGAGATGAGCTAAAGTGCTCCAAGGTTTTGACAAAATAAAATTTAAATAATTATTTGGCAAAACTGGTTTAACAAAAATTGGATTTCTTTCTCTTGGGCATATGTGTGAAGTTCAATGTATGCTTCTTGAAAGTGAGCTGAAATGCTTTAAGGTGTTGACAGGAAATAAACTGGTAGAAATTTATTTGGGCAAAACTGATTTAGGAAAAATAGGAATTATTTTTCTATGAGGAAAATATTTTATAAAATCAAATATTTAATGGCAAATGTTTGTTTCTGGAAAGAGAGCTAAAGTGCTCTATGGGCGAAAATAATTTAAGAAAAATTTAATTTATTTTTCTTCTTGGAAAATATTTTATAAAAATAAAATATATGTCGATATATGTTTCTGGGAAGAGAGTTCAAGTGCTCTATGGGTTTTGATAAAATAAAAGTTAAGAACTTTATTTACCAAACCGGGCTCGAGAAAAAATTAAAATTAATTTTATCTCTGATGAAAATATTTTCTGAATAAAATATTTTGTGAATGAAGGCTTCTTGAAAGACAGCTGAAGTGCTCTCGGGTGCTTCGGAAAAAAATGTAAAAATGGGAAAATTGATGAATAAAAATTTATTGGATGATGTAGAAAAATACAAAGAAAATTTGGGCAAATTGGAAATGATTGATGACAAAATCGTTTTTTTTTCTGGAACTAAAAAAATTCGTAGAAAAAATTGTCTATCAGTCAGTCTTCACGAAACTCGCGAAAATTTAATGCCATATTATCCCAACAAATTGTTTATCGAAAATTTGAAATAAATTTCACTCGCAAATTTGTCCAAGAAATTCTAAGTTTTTTCTTTAATTTTTTCCCGAAGTGTTTAAAGCCTGAATTTATTGTTTTTTCTGAATTTGGAAGAGTACACGTTCGCAGATACCGATTTCCTTTTTTCCTGAGTCCTACGATTTAAATTGGCTAAGAAAAACCAAGAAAATCTCGGAAACTCAAGTGTTTGAGTTGTGGATCCAGAGATGGCGCCACTAACACTGAAATCTTGGAATTAAGTTTTTCAACCAAAAACCAAAACTTTGATGAGGAAATTTATGTGAATATGTTTGTAAAATTTTTATCTAGAGGCTAATAAATAGTCCTTGTCGATAAATGAAGTTGATAAAGCTGAAAGAGAAAAATAATGTTTATGATGATGGGCAGTGAAAAGACCGGTTAATGTTATAAAATTCGCGATCTTTATGTCGGAGATCCGTGATTACAACCTCAGTTCAGGTATGCAATCGCGAATAGCGCCCGACTTTCGAACTGTAGTACAAGGGGCTCTATTGGATGAAACCTAACGTTACCTGAAACACTCTATCCTAAACAGAGAGATTCCCTTGTAAAAATCCAATCGAATGCCGAAAGATTCGTTTCGATCCGACGGATAGAATGACGGCAATCGCACAATGCAATTTTCTTATATAGTTCCAGCGTAACAGAAAAAGTGTCCAATTAAAAGTTCGCTTTGTTCCTATTGGTTACACACAAGAGAGTAGAGAAAGCTCTCGGAAACTATATAAACCCCACCATCGTTAGCCAAAACGTCATTGCCATTCATTTATGCTCTAGGAAGGTAAAGAAATTCACAAAATCAACAGTTTTGAAGAAAGAAGCCATCTGTTTTGAAGAAAAACGTCCGAATTTGTCAAATATTGTATTTTTTCAAAAAAACTCGTATTTTTCAAAAGAAATTCGTATTTTAGAGGGAAATTCGACAAATTATTTGACAAATTCAAAAAGATATTTCCTCAGGAAGGCTGAACAACCCAGAAAATAAACAACATCGACGATCTTATCAGACGGCTCCGTGGCTGAAAGGATAGTGTTAATTTTAAGCTAAAACCTCCGAGGCTCCTGGACGAACTAGTAGCTTTTTCCCGGGAAATTGCCAAAGGCTGGGGCGCCTGAAGATATTAAAAATTATTCAATTTTTTGTTTTCTTGCTCAAACCGAATTAAATACGGTATATCGGGGTTCCTCTGATCTAATTCATAGGGTTAAAGGTAAGATAGGTTTCTAAACCTCAGAGCCCGATATACTATAGTTCGAAAGACGGGCGTTATTCGTAATTGCATACGCGAACTGGTGTTGCAATTACGGATCACCGTCATAAAGTTCGCGAAAACATCAAATAAAGATTGTTCCACATAACTCACCCTCCATAAATATTAAAGGTTTTTTATAAGCCTTGAATCATCCCCCCATATAACAAGATCAACCAGAAAATACTTAGAAAAGCACAATTGGTAAACACTTAGGAAATTTTGGCACAACAAAATTGGAGCGCGAGAAAATTAACACAAAGCCCCCACAAGCTATCGTGCAAATAAATATCGCGAAATTTCGGAGTCGGCAACCGGATTTCGGATAAACAACGTGAAATAAAATTTAAATTTGCGAAATTCTTTTTCGACAAAAGAGACAAACAAGTTACCAAATTTAGATTGACTTTCTCGTTACAAACAAACACCAAAAAAATCACACACAACAAGTGGTAACAAAAAGTTCTAATTTTCCAATAATTAGACTCCCCCAATAGCATTGCACAAGACCTGTAGAGCACTTCGGCTCACTTCCACTACGCGTCTTGTTTTAAATAAAGTCCCCATTTTTGACTTTTGACTCAAACAACAACAACACTTCAAATTCTTCCAAATTTAAGAGCAGAATGGCTCAACAAAACACAATGCCACAAAACAACAGCAAGAAAGGTGAGGAGGCCTGGGTTTTTTCTGGGCCGGGAGGTTACGGTGGGTCCTCTCCGGCACCCCCTGCTGGGTGCTCTGCCTTTCAACAACCACAACCATACCACAATGAAAACACAATTTTTCAGCAGAATCTTATTGACTTGGATGACCCTGTCACACAAAACGATAGACTCGGCAGACGCGTCAATATCGATTTTGAAAGCGAGTCATTATACGACGTTACGCCAATGATTTTATCGGTAAATTCCCTGAACAATATTTCAGATTCAAGCCAATTCCCTGGTTTACGACCTTTGGGTCAAAGAAATCAACCGTTTGCGCATACAGAGAGACATCTAGCACATACCACTTACTCATTCGCGACCTACTTGGATTCAACTTCTATCGATTCAATTCAAGTGCCTACACAATTTTGTTATAAAAATTCTGAAAGGCGAAATCAAGAAAAATCGACAGAACGAAATAGTGAACAAATGCGAGGTACCAACACAAGTAGGCGTTCCCTGATCCGATAATCATTCTGTCTTTGGCCGTCGAACGATGCTTTCCGTCCCGGCAGTCGACAGATCGTGCTGGCGTATGCATCATCGCTCGGATTTCCAATACGACGTGCATATGGCGTCTCGTCGTGTGAACCAGCTACGTTGATGTTTGGTCAAGAAAAAATTTTTTGTTTATTTCATGGCTGGGCATGATATGGATGTTAATTATATGATGTTTAGACAATGTTTATGATGTTATTTTTTTTGTAACAATGATTTTTGCCGCAGGTTTGCATATCTGTTGAAACCATAAACTCAATAATCTTACCTTTCATGTTACCTCGGCCGTGTTTAGAATCTTTCTGACTCTCGTAAACGTGCCGGGTTAGATATATAAACGAATCGATGAACCAATGAGAGAGCTCAAACGCGATCATGCGCAGTAGGAGGCGCTTGCTAAGAAAGTTGGCGTCATATAAATATTATTGTAAATATCCCTCACAAATAACCAAATTTACAATGGAATGAGAAATGAATGAATGAAAAATCCAATCGATAATATGAAGGCGTTGTTGATGTTTCTTAGCTAGAATTTTGATTTGTAATGAATTTGTTTATATGTCTTTTTTGATGTAAATATGCATATTTATAACAGTGTCAATGTTGTGTGCTCTTTTAAATTGTCCCATTTTTTTTCTAAAACTTTGGGGATGATGTCATTAGGTATACAAATATTAAGAAACTACATCTAATGAAACTAATTTATAATTTGCTGGTATTTGTATTGTATCAATGAATTGTTTAAATGTGAAAGAGTCCCTCACGTAGTTATTATTTTTTCCTGAGATGTTTGTTAGGCAATTTGATAAGTATTTGGATAGGTTATAAAAATGGGGAATGTATGCTTAAAACAATTGGTCTGAGAGGTGTATTACGTTTGTGTAATTTTGGTAACCCATAAATTTTTGGTGCTATAGCGTTATGTATTGTTAATTTTTTACTTTTATCCTCAGCTATATATTGATTTTTTAATAGTTATTTAATTAGTGTATTATTTTTAGTTTGGAACAATATTGTAGGGTCACTTTTAAGTTTTTTATAAGTGTTTGTATCATTAAGTAGTTCGTTCATTTTTCTATCATAATCAGATGTATTCATAATTATAGTTTTATTACTTTTATTAGGTTTTAGAATAGTAATTTGAGGGTTATGTTTTACAAATTGTTTTTGTATGTTAATTTGGAAATTATTAGTTTTAGCTTTATTATTGTCCAGTTTTTATTTTGTGATTTGTAATAACATTTACTATTTTAGATTTGAGGCTATCTCTTATTTCTTCTGGTTTGTTATAAATGACAGACTCTTTACTTGAAATGTATTCATTTAGAGTTAGCTCATTTTCATTATTGATAGGTAATGAAAAATTTCCTCTAAATGGTTTAAGATACAAAAATAAATTATATATATATATATATATATATATATATATATATATATATATATATATATATATATACATACCGGAAGTAGATGTCAGCTTGCTTATTTTAAATGGTACACCCGCATAAGTTTTGTTCTTAGTTGGCCGTGACGCCGTGGCGTGGCGAAAATAAAATAATCGAACCCTATTTCTTGCCATTTGACATTTATTAATAATAATTATGCAGGGGCGATTAAATTACATGCACGAAGATTATTTAAACTTATTTATTATTTATGGAGAATGTGATACAGTTATTTCAAAAACATCCGATACATTCGGGATCCGATATCCGCAGAAACAGAAACAGAAACCAACGCTACCAACTGTTAAAAGGATTATAGAAGACTTCAAGAACTTTGGATCCATAAAAGCAAAAAAGAAATAAAAATAAACCAGTTGTTAATAATGAAAGTATTGAAACTACAACTTTAGGATATTTCGCCGCATATCCAACAATATCTACAAGGCAAGTAGCATTAGAGTCTGGATTATCTCAAACATCAGTTTTAAGGATTTCATAGAAACACACGCTATATATTTCATAGTACAACATTTAAAAGCCACTGATTTTCCCCGAAGAGTTGAGTTCTGTCAATTTTTTTTTACTTCAGTCACAAGAAAATGCTGTTTTTTTTTTTGGATAATATTATTTGGTCGGACGAAGCCAAATTCACAAAAAATGGATTGTGTAATCGACGCAATTCCCACTATTGGAGCGACTCAAACGTACATCTATGTAGAGAATTAAATTTTCAAGAGTCTAGGCAGTTTAACGTGTATTGTGCTATAAGAAATGAGGCCGTCGTGCCATTTTTGAAGACTTCTAGATACAAAATACGTTTTTTAACTTATAGGTGAACGCTACTTCGACATCTTGAGAAATTTGGAAGTGAACTTGGCGCTGACTGATCATAGAAACCTATTTTATCAACATGATGAACACCGTATTAACCACTATGGAAGATTGCATGCAGCGCGTCCGAATAGCATTTGACGAATCTAATCCTCAGTCAATGAGAAGAGCCACCCAGGAAGAATTCCTACATAGTTGCGAAAAATGTTCAAGGCGTCCATTTGAACATTTACTCAAATAATTTTTTTAACTTTATATTATTAATAACTGGTTTATTTCTATTTCTTCTAGCTTTTATAGATCCAAAATTCTTGAAGTTTTTTATAATATTTTTAGCAGTTGATAGTGTTGGTTCCTGTTTCTTCGGATATCAGATCTCGAATGTATCGCATGTTCTTGAAATAACTCTATCATATTCTCCATAAATAATAAATAAGTTTAAGTAATTTTCGACGATTATAATTAATGAATGTCAAATGGCAAGAAATAGTGACAATTCTGTAGGGTTCGATTGTTTTATTTTCGCCACGCCTCGCCGTCATGGCCAACTAATAACAAAACCTAAAAGCCGCATAGCATTTTTACAATAGAAAAATGTTGAATTGCCAATAATTTGAAGGTTACCCTTATTTTTAATGCTTAATATGATAAAATTATAAAGATAGGTGCTTTCTATTGGAAAAAACTGACTTTTGACGATTTTTTAAATATAATATTTTTCTTCTTTTTTGACCACTCTGTACTAATAATTTTCAAAATATCATAAAAAGACTACTAAAGTCGATCTTCGTCTACAAGAAAACTAACCCAAATTAAATAATAAAGACTTCCTTATAGGAAAAATTTATAGTTAAGTTTGGGTCCGCAAATGACATTTTTGATATAAAAACTTAAATATGTCCAAAACGGTGAGACTTAAGTATAGAACATTCTACATAGGATATGTCGAAAATTTTACATAGAAATCAAAAAGACAATAATATATAGGGTGTTCCATTTAAAATAAGCAAGTTTACATCTACTGCCGGTATAACTGGAAATGCCATCTTGAAAATATTTTAGCCAGCTGTCCCTCATAAACGTTAGTCAAATTTTCACATTCTTCCTTATTATAGTTTTCCCACAATAGATCGATAAATTTCCCGGAGAGTCATATATATATATATATATATATATTCAAATTTATAAACAACGTCGTTTAGTGCGTCTTCCTTATAATTCAACTTGGTTTCCTAACCAAAACGTAACGTTCAATTAAAATTCTTTTATACGTTGATTCAACTTCGCGTGTTTACTGGGAAATATAACTAGAACAAAACAGAACAGAACAGAATTAACAAAACAATCAAAAGCAATTGAAATAGTAACACCTACAGGGAATGGCGAAAGAAAAAGGTAAATATCAACCATAAAAAGCCCCCTGGTTTTACTTAATTCCTGGAAAAATACTAAAATTTCCAAGAGAATGGATAGAAAAACTAACTCTTTTAATAAATGCAGCCTTTAGGTTAAAATATTTACCAGTGTCATGCAAGACGGTAGAATAATAATGGTACCAAAATCGGACAAACCTGCACTATTTCTCTTTTGCCTATGACAATTAAACTTGAAGAATAAAGATTATACTAGAAGATAAAAATTAGTCTCCAACCATCAATTTAGATTTCGTAACAAACATGCCAAAGTCAATCAAGTACATCGTATTATGGATATATACTCTGAAATTAAAACCAAAAACGCGAGGGTGGGGATGCCTCAAGTATTAAATTTGTTACATACATGTGAGATTCCAGTAGCATAAAGCATCAAACTAGCCTTATTTGCTGGTGATACTGCATAACTAGTGGGAGAAAATACCATAAAAGAAACCACAGCTAATGTACAAAACTCAATAGACAACATAAATACGTAGACCAAGCAAAAGAAACAAAGAGAAATCTGTACATATCAACTTTACTAACAGAAAAATTAGTCATCGCTTGGGCCTAAACTTCGACGTCAAACTGAAATGGATCTCTGAGCTTTGTTAAATTTAACTCTTTTCTCTTTCTACATATGATGCGTTGGTTTCCACTTGCCTGTTTTCTCTTATTCTGTTATTAATTACTTCGATATTAGAGTTTCATGTTTCAAGTAATTATTTTTTGTACCTTAGCTCCTGTAGTTCTATCGCTGTGCTACATTGATTTGCAGGGTGTGCCTCTCCACAATATATATATATATATATATATATATATATATATATATATATATATATATATATATATATATATATATATATATATATATACATATATTTTCTAGAAAATTTCTCATTGTTGTGCAGTCTTTTGTATGATGTTTTCCTGCACATTTTCCGTACCTTGATTCTCTTTTGAAATGATTTTAGACGTGTCCATATTCTTAACAATTTTTACATTGTAATAAAAGACTTAGCTTTTAAACGCCTGTACTTCCATATTATTTATAATATTTCTTTTATTGCGTGAATCCTTTTAACATGTTAATTTTTACTAAAGATTAAAACAAATGGAGACAGTGGCATCTTACTTCATGTTATTAGAAGCTGGTGGATTTCTAATATGTTATATTTTTGAGATTTAAAATGTGGCCTGTAGGTTCGGTGTAGCTTCCTGATTACTACCTTGACTCGTCTCATTTCTTTATCTTCAAAGGATTCTAGATTAATATCCTTGAGTGCACGTGTTAGATTTCTGTATTCTTTTTCATCATTAACATTCAACTTAATAGTTCATCCGGGGAGCATAGTCGCACGTAATCATATTCCTCTATTGGTTAGTTTACTTGCATAGTTTTCTATTTTATTAATAATTACTGGCGGGGAGTTTTAATTCTTGTTTGATTATTCTGTTGTAATTCGGATTTGCTCTTACCATTAATTAGATGGTTGCTGTTTAGTTCTTCTTCATCATCAGTGAAGTATTTCCCTTGTTTTCTTTTGCGCTGTATCTTTTTGATTTTGTTCGGTCCAATTATTTTTCTATATTTTTCTTGTTATATTTTCATTTGATGTTATAATTCCACTACTACTTTTTGTAAGTTTTCTCTTTCTTATTTTTCGTATGTCTAAGCATTATAAAGTGCTTGGTCATTTTGGCTTCTTGCTTGGCTTTTATTTGACCCTTGTGGGTCCAAATTTTTGGTAGATTTATTGCCCTATACCTCTTGGACCGACACGTCTTTATTCTTCGAAAGCCAAACGACAACTGTTTTATTTTAATAGGAAAAAATTTGAATTTAGTATTACATACTTTAAATTTAAATAGTTAATAGCTGAAAACGACGGTGAACACTTCTGTTGACAATGATCCACGTTCTGGTCGACCTTTGAACACAATAACACATGAAAATGTCAAGTTTGCACTACCTCTAATTACAGAAAATCGTCATTTGATAGTTCGTGAATTAAAAAGGGACCTTGGCATTTCAAAAACTTGTGTTTCAAGAGTTTTAATGACTCGTGTGTGCGAAATTCATTCTAAAATTGCTCACGGTAAAGCAGGAAATTCTCCTCTTTGAAGTCGCTCAGAACAACTTGGAAATGGTCACTAATTATGAAAATGTGCTTAAAAAGACACTACCGGTTGCAAATCGTGGGTTTATGGTTATGACGCTGAAGCAAACTAATAATCTCCACAGTGAAAGCCACCGCCGAAAAAAGCACGTCAAAATCGTTATGTTCTTGTTGATTGTTTTCTTCGATTATGATGGTGTTGTACATCAGCATCATCATGCTCCGAGAGGACAGACAGTCATTAGGGATTTTTATCTTGAAGTTTCGAAAAGATTGCGTGAGTAGTAAGAAGAAAACGACCGTTTTTTTTTGGCAGAATGGCTACTGTTTTCTTCACCATGACAATTCATCAGCATGTTCGTCGGACTTTGTACGACTTTTGGCTATTCCAATAATTGATAATTTTCAACGACATACAGATAATTCATACAAATACGACAAGTGCACTAAAGGCTATTTTAAAAATTGACTACGTGAACTGCTTCATCATGCTGAAATATTTTTTGAAAATCATTACCAGTGCTCATTTTTTCATGCTGTTCTACAAATGAAAAGTTTTTCTCGTTCTGTTTTATTTACCTTTATCTTAAATCATTGCACTATCGACAGAGTATAATTTATTTTCAATTATTACTTGTAAAACGTTAGAAAAAAAATGTCCTTAAAAAATTTTTGGTTCAAAATTTTTTTAACTTTCAACTTTGACCAGTAGTGGTGAAAAAAAATATCACGCGTGTTGTATCAATCATCCTAAAAACTTATTTGCTTAATGGAGATTCTAAAATGGTATAAAAGTTATTACTTTTATGCATTTTTAAATTGTTATTGCTATTTGAATAGCAAAACGCACGTTTATGCACATTTCTAGAACTACAGTTTTGATATCAAAAATACTTTTTTTCAAGTTATGTGGATACTGGTTAATGCAAATAAACACCAACAAATATGTTTACGTATCATTTTGTTATAAAAAAATTACAAAAGATATTCAAAATAGGGTTCTCCTGCACCTATGCACGCTCTGCACTTTTTAATAAAATATCTTTTAACTCGGTGTGCATAATTTTAGTATTTTTTGTTCGACAGCTAAATGTATACGTCTTTGCAGCTGCTCAACCATAGAAATAGGCGTTTAATACACTAGGTCTTTGAAACAGCCTCAATAAAAAAGTCTAATGGCTTTCTATCGGGGAATTTGAGTGGCCACAGAGTTGGACCTAAGCGTCCAATCCATCGTAGTGGATATTTTTCTTTCAAATGACTCCGTACTTGAATGGCGTAATGTACCGAACATCCATTATTTTTGAGCCATATGCATCGTTGTTACTGTCACGTCTTCTAAAAGCTCATGTAAATGAATTTCCAAGAAATCCAAATAAATCTTGTCATTTAGTGCGGCTTGCAGCTTGTATGGCCCAATAGTTTGACTATTAATAATACCTGTCCAGAGGTTAATTTTATTAAATTATTTCTGGGAATGGGCTTCTTTAATAAAATGCTAATTTTCTTGCATCTATTGATGTCAGTTGTGCAAATAATACTCCCAGATAAAAATTAAATTAATCTGTGGACAGGTGCAGGGCGTGTACTAGAGAGGAAGAACGCCATTTTGAACATCTTTTGTAATTTTTATATAATAAAATAGTACGTAGACATATTTGTGTTTAACTCAAATGTAGTTGTCGGACTTGCATTGTCTTTATTTTTGTTTATTTTTACGACGTTTCGATTAGGTTGTATCTCTAATCGTTATCAAGTACAAAATGAATATTTTGTCTTAAGGCTACGAACTTATGTAGGGATTGTGTCCATTGAAGCACAAAGTCTGGCTGCACTGTACACACATCAATGATTTGATGTTACAAAGTAGTGATTGCCAAAGATTAGTTATGTCAACATTGGGTTTACTAAAAATTCCTTTATTAGTTTTTTATTACAAGCTGCTTCTATAAATTTTCTTTTTTTCATGTTTGGTTCTATATACGCTGCCGCAGCTTTAGACCATTTTATATGTTGTTGTTTATGCCAGGCGTGTTCAGCAATACCTGATTTCGACGTTTTCCCTTTTTATCTACGAATTTTACGTTCTTTAATTCTAACTTCTAGTGGTCGCTTGGTTTCTCCAATATACATTTCACTACACTCACATGGAACTTTGTAAACACATTCTTTCTTATCGGTAGTTTCTGGTTTTGTTTTTGTTAAACGAGCTCTAAGTGTATTTCTTGATTTAAGAGCTGTTTGAAATATTATAACTGCTGGCAATTCGTCTTATTTTCTCCGAAGTTCCCTTAATGTACGGAATTGTGAAGAAGGAATTTGGTTCTTGCTGTCCAGTAGTCGTTGCTCTAAAGTTATTTATAACATCGTCAATTAATTTTAAAGGATAACCATTCTGTTGTACATCGAACAACAGAATGATTACAGTTATGGTTAAGATATTGTCCAATATGTGTTGGCTTCCTGTATACTGAAGTTTCCAAAGTTTCGTTTGAACGGTTCATCATGACATCTACGAAGGGTAATTGATCATTTACTTCTTTTTCTATGGTAAACTTAATTGTATGTCGAATGGTATTCAGATGTTTCAAGGAATTATTAAGTTTTTGATCATTGCCCTTCCGTACAATGAAGGTTTCATCGACATATCTCGACCAGACCTTCGGTTTCACTGTTGCTGTTTCTATGGCATGAGTTTCGAATCATTCCGTATATATACATACATATATATATATATATATATATATATATATATATATATATATATATATATATATATATATATATATATATATATATAATGTGGATATATCCACTGCTATTGCATCTCACATGGAGGAATCCGTGAAAGCCACATAGACATATATACGCCATTCGGCGGGAGGTCGGAGAAGCCGCGTTCAGGTTAGTTAGGTGCATGTCGATACCTTGATGAGTCTAGTAGAGATGAAACCTGTATCTCTGTCGTATCACTGTAGCGGGGAGGGTAAGTTTTGACTTTCTTCTCGATATTTTGGTACAGGTAGGCCATCATCTCGATAGTGGTGGAAGAGGATAAATTATGTTCTGTTGCAATTTATTCAAACTGTGCAACCTCTAATACTGGAGGTATATGATGGAACGAAGTTTGCATTTACTGTTCGCATTTTACTATATATATATATATATATATATATATATATATATATATATATATATATATATATATATATTGGCGACGACTGCAGAGAGTGAAGAACCAATCGGAAGCCCGTCGTCCTGAGCGTAGAATTTGTCCTTTACTTGAAAATAAGCACTGCGCAGGCAAAAGATCTATCACCCCGTCCAGTGGTAACATGGTTCAATGTGATAATGTTGTATCATTAAAAAATCTAGTTTTGAGTATATCGAGTGATTCCCCTGATGGCTCATTAGTATACAGACTTTCCACATCAATACTTATTAGTCTGTCGTCTGGCTCTAGATTAATGCTACTAATAATGTTTACGAAATATGTTCGTTTTACTTTCTAAACGCTGTATGATTTTTAAAAGAAAATTCGCCAGTGCGCTCGTTGGGAATTTTCGAAAATTCTTTCATTTCTTTTAAAAATCATACAATCTTTAGAAGGTAAGGAGAACACATATATTGAAAATTCCACACATTTGGTAAATATGATTAGTGGAATTAATCCAGAGCCAGTCGATATACTATTAAGTTTTTATGTGGAGAGTCTGTATAGTAAGGTGCCGTTAGGGGAATTACTCGACAAAATCGAAACTAGACTTTCTAACATCAAATCATTGAGGTGTATACAGTGAAGCGAAACTTTGCGCTTCAATGGATAAAGTCACTATATAATCTCGTAGTTTTAAGACAAAACATTCAGTTTATACTTGATAACGACTAAAGATACAACCGAATTGAAACGCCGTAAAAATATATAAAAAAAAAGAAAATGCGAAGTCCGACAACTACATTTTAGTCAATCTTCAACATTGTCTAAAACTTCCAACAAACGTATTTGTTGTTTATTTCCACCGACTAATATCCACACAGCTTTAAAAAAAACTGTAGTTTTAGAAGTGTGCAAGAACGTACTTCATGCTATTCAAATAGCAATAATAATAATAAAAGCAAGTGAATCTTTAAGATAATTGGCACAACATGCGTGGTATTTTTTTTCACCACGGCTGGTCAAAGTTGAAGGTTGAAAAAATTTTGAACCAAAAAGTTTTTAAACATTTTTTTTTGTAATGTTTTAAAAGTAATTAGTGGAAATATATTATACCCTAGAGATAGCGCAATCATTTATTATAAAGATGAATAGAAGAGAACGAAAAAAAGTTTTATTTGTAGAAACAGGGTGAAATAAAACAGAGGACTTCTAGTGATTTTCAAAAAATATTAAAACTTTAAAAAAACTCGAGAACTATAACATTTTTACTTAGGTCATAATTGGAAATTTGATATACCATGATGTAGCCCGTCCGCTATTAACAGGTTATCCATGACTTCTTGGACACCCTGTACATCAAATGACAAGACTTTCAAGTATTTTTGCTCACAGCCGTACAGACATCATCTAGTTTTGAAGAAAGACTCGTTTTTAAAGAAATCGGTTTTGTGATAAAATTGTTATTAGAATAACAACTGACTAGAGGATATTTAAAACAATAATTAAGCGTATTTTAATCATATTTTTGGAAACAATAAAGCAATAAATGTGAAGCTCAGACGACAAAATGTTAAAATGATGATAAAAACAAATAACTGTAGACATATATTTTAGGCTAACACTGATCTTTATTATTTATTTCGCAGAATATATAATAAAAAACCGGTTCATGAAATATAGAAAATCATAAACAACTTGTTTGCGAATATTCTGTCGGAGAATAAAATGTCATTCAAAGAAATAAGAAAAATTATAAAATATAATAAAAAAAAAGTGTCACCTAAGCTAATAAGAAATTTTAAACTATTTTAGTACAAAAATATTCTTAAAACCGAATTATTACTTCTTGAAAGCTCAAAATAAGAACCGAATTTAGCCTCGCATGTATGTCGGAATGTGAGGTGGTGGTGGTGGTTTTGCTTTGATTTGATGATAGTTTTTCAGCACCGAATAAATCCAAACGCAGTGAATTCAGTTCCATTCGGTTTCTTCTTAGATAATTATTAAAAGATCCAAGTGCATTCAACTAAAAACACTATTATAATTTAAATCTTACATAAATAATATCCACAGAAGTAAATAATTCGACAATAGTCTCAAAGAGTATATCAAAAATTTAGAGGGTTACTTGTACTTTAAAAAATTTTTGGAATTTATTTCCACTCGTACCATTCACCTGCATTCTAGTTTATATCGTTTAATATCCCTTGTATCTTACTTATCAATACCAAGGTTGCAATTAATGATAAAATTAGTTATGCAGAACTAGAAATAAAAATTGGTCCAAAATGTTAATAGGAAGTAATTGTCAAATTGTCAACTTAATCTTACCTCTGTCAGATTCTTTTAGAAACAGTAACGCAGTTTTCGAATAATATTAAAAAATAATTTGACGTTAGTACTATAAAAATCAGTGTTGAAATTATTGCGAAAAATTAAGATCCAAAAAATTTTCCACTAAAACCATAACAAAAATAAAAGTTATTTCCTATTAATGTCCATAAATCGATATTGCTGAGCAACACAAATCTGACTCTAGAGTGATTCTTCTTTATTACAAATTGGCTACATTGTATTTTAGTTTCATTTCACTAGGAATTTTTAATTGTGTATGAAGAGAATATGCACCTTCTCCTGAAGTTATTGACAAATAAATGGACATGCATATTTCACTTTTTCAGCAATTAGTATTTTTCAGTAATATATCCCTTCCCTTTTCTTGGACATACGGCCTAAGAGAAACTTAAAATTAATCTTTCAATTACCTTAATAAATATTTCTCCTCACATGTATAATACTAAGCTGTCTAGAAAAATTACCTATATGATTTTTTTAGAAAGTATTTTAACAGCTCGTTATAATGTCACACTAAAAACTTCTCAAATAATAGTAGTAAGATAATAGAAAAAGCATAGCAAATAATTTTTAAGCATGACAATATACCCAAATGTAAATTGTAAATACGTCCAGCAGAAACTTTCTAACATTTGGTATCGACATCCCGTGCCAAAACTGACATAGGACAAAATATATACCGAATATTCAGATATGTAGGTTTGAATAGATCTGAATATAAGAAATTTGTAGCGAGATTCACATTACTTAGTCAGTTCAATTTTCATATATGAAAATTAAGGATAAGAACCGCAAGCTATGGAACTGGTGAGAGGAACAGTTGTTACCCGAAAATAAATGAAATTTTTCATTTTTGTGGGGTTGGTAATAAAAAAATTAGATTTTTTTATTCCTGTATTGTTAAGGTTTAACACTTGTTGACTTACCAATTTAAACTCTTTAAAGTCAACTAGTTTTAAAGTTGCACAAACCATGTGGGTGAATTAACAGGAAGTGTTTTTATCCTGCACATGGAAAAGTTCTGAAGATATTATGCAATTGAAAACGCAAGAAATTTTACTTATTCTATCAAGGAGCAACTTATTTTAGCATTAAAAACAAACAAAACGAAATTTTAATTTGTTATTTTATATGTATTATTTTTTTTAGAAATTTTAATAGTAGCACTGTAGTAATAAAGAATACCAGTTTTTGTTACCCCCCACTCCTTGCCCTTGACCCTGGTCACGCTTACCTGACTTTGTATTTGATCTTGAAAGTGTACACACGCGGTGTTCTTGACAAGGGATGCTATTTGTGCATTGTAGGGTGTGATCTTGACATTAATCAGGGCCACATTAGGCGCGTGACCTTGAAGTGGACATTTGTGTTGTTGTGTGTATCCTTAACTTTGATCAAGGTTAACTTGGAATGTGACCTTGAAGTTGTGTGTCAAAGTTTGGGACAACTTTAAATATTTTTATATATTATAATGTTGAGCGAGTTTCATTCATTAGTTGTCTCTGACTTGTATACTTGGTAGTACTGGATATCATTTTGACAAATTATGGCATATGTGTGTGAAAACTGCGTTACCAAATTTACAAACAGTTATAATATGAGGCGTCATAAAAGAGAATCGTGTGCGGCGTGATTTAATGAAGTACAAGGAGGAGAGCGGCTCCGAATTGAGGATTGTGCAGCATTATCTGCATTCATTAGTTCTCCTACGTGTAATATGGATGTTCCAGAAAATCTTATGTTAGCACATCAACGAACAGAGAAACATAAAAATAATCAAGTTTGCCGATATATCATGGTGTGCAACTCGTTGAATATGCTTTCAAAGAAAAATTGCAACCTATCGAGTTAGTAGTGATAAGGAACGTTCCGATTATTCAATGTTTTTTACAGACATAAAATCGAAGGCGGGAGAACTTATTAATAATTTATTACATGTGCAACCCACTTTAAAAATTAACATGATTGCTATTGGTAATGTACATTCTTCCATCACAAGAAATATTTAGTGAGAAAACCAAACACAGCCAATTAAATAATTACTGTTTCAACTGATTTGGATGCCGTTTATCATTCTTTCACCGAATTAATTAAAACGCAGTCAAGTGAGTTTCAGGAGAAGAATCAGGTATGAAAAAAAAACTGAATCTATTCAACAGATTTTTTTTGTAAAAAATCAAAAACTAACGCGATTAACAGATTTTTAATTATTTATTTTTAATATAGGATAGCCTCAAAAGAGAATTTTATACTTGGAATAATAATAAGTATATGGCTCATCATACATTAAACTTCCATCAGTGTGATTAATCAGGACCAATGTTGCTTCACGTTGGCAATAACATCTGCATTTTTCCCGACTGGTGCAGGACCAACACAAATAACATCTTATCCTCATTTCTACGCTGAATTTAACTAGTATGGATTTTCTAGTAAAATTACGTAGTATAACAAAATTTGAGAATATAAACAACATATAGGTTAATGTATACGATTTAGAATCCAAATCGCAAATTAAAATATGAAATTATTTGTCCACTGAGGTATACGTCAAGAAAGTTGGATAGAAATGTAAATTTATTGTTAATTACAAAAGATTGTAATAGTAAAGATGGTGTTGAAGATATTTGTGATACGAAAAAGTCTGGATTAAAAAAAAGGTGGATTAAGAATTTATCACCCTTACTTTCGAATGAAAAATTTTCAAGAACATAAATTATATTTTTCGTATGGTTGCCTCATTAATTTTAGTTCACCATTAGCTTTGACTTTACAGGAATACAATTGAAACCACATTTACAGACAAACACCCTCAGTGGATTTAAAAATTGATAAATTTACAAAGAGTAGGCCGGAAAACATTTTAAAATTTGAGGGTATAGAAAAGCAAATGCGCGTTCTTTTTATTGTTTACGCTGATTAAAAGCTGTTGAAAAGTACAACCAAACCCCCAAAATTCTTACATGGTAAAAAGATTTAACGTGATTCCGATTCTTTTGCTTATTTAGTAAAATGCTTTTTTGACGACTAAATTTTGAAGATGGTGTTAAGTGTTTACCTGAGGCGGTCAGGCACCACTGTCTCCGCTATTGAGATGCCGCTAACCAATAAAGAAACGGTTTAAGCTGTGTTATGAAGAGAATGAAGAATCCAATACTTTATTTCTTTCAAAAGCATGGCAGTACAAAACTGCTTCCCCCATATGTTCTAGGGCATCTCAACCACAGTGGGTAGGAGACTTGACTAGCTCCCAAAAGAATAAATTGGGGGTCATGTTTCGAATGAAAAAAGACTTGGTAAATAAAGTGAGTGAAAATGACAATGTAATATTAGAACTAGGGAAATAATTATTAGAACTAGAGAAACAATTAGCTATTAGAAAAAAATGCGAGTGAACGGTTTTAAAGGACAGCAGATTTTAATAGGTTTTGCAGTAGGTGTTAAGTAGTGGTAACTATTAATTTTTAATTTATAGCATTAAGTGTGTAAATATATTGTGTAATTCAATTAAAAAAATGTCTTTTATGAAACAGATTTTTATATTTTAACAAATATATTTGTACAAATAGAATAAAAATTACTTGAAAATATATTTTTGGTGTTTTTTTTCGTATAGGACCTTTCCCACATAATATTAGTAATAAAGTGTCAATAATCCACTAAAACTACGTAAATAGTTGTAAATATTTTTTTCTGCTTATATTTACAACTATGCTAAAACATGGTCCGGTTTAAGAAGTTCAGGTCCTGTCGCCAGAACTTCTAATAATTTGCGTCTCAATATTGTATGTTTTTATAAAAACATAAAATATTGGTCACAAAGTATTATAACTAATTAAAACTACGATAAAAGTATTTTGTGGTCCTGAAAAGGACCGTTTTGTTAGGTGTAGTGGAACAAACAGATCATGCTACTCTTTATGACATTGTAGACCCGCGCGGCCGTCAATGGTAGCGTTGTTATCACTCCAGTGGATAGCAAAATCCCAAAGGGCACCCTATCTAGGATCATCCAAATCTCATTCCAAACAACTCTCCCTGGTGAAATCTACCACCGGACATTGGATTGGTTGTTCTTCATTCGGCATTTTGAATTGAAATTATTGCTATAAGTATTGGTGGTGGTATAAATAGATATATATTTGTAGTTAGAGTAACGAGAAATGTCTTATTACATATTGGGACCAAGCTTGTCTGTGGTCTCGAATACCTACGAACGATTTTGCTGCTTTCCACCAGCACCAAAACTTTTAATACTTTGTATACAATATTGCATGTTCTATAAATGCAATATTAGTAACAAAATACCAATATGAACTAAAACTACGATTAAAGTATTCTGTAGTCCATTGTTTTGTGCCCTTGAAAAAGGCGGAGGAGGGTATGGGATTTATGGTGGCACATCCTCATTTGCAGACCAATAACTCGAAAGTCGCACGGATCCTGGGGATCTTCGGGCATCGGCGATGCTGGAATTTCCAACACCGCATCCTCCGTAGAGTCCGGCTCTGGTGGCGGACTGTCACTCATTTCGTTAAGATGCTGAAGCACATAGTCGCCCACGTCGTTCAACTCCACAAGATACGGACCATGGGCATAGCGAACGTCAAAATTTCAATCCAAGTCCTCCAGCTCCGCAACGTTGTCTCCGAGGGTCCCGTCACTAAACACCGGAGAGGCTCTGATTGGAGGTCTCTCTTGCTCCAACTTGATCGTGTAAAATCCAAAGTAGATATGGCTGTATAACTCGCCCGGTCTTAATTATATAGAAATACCCCCACTAGCGCGTTCTAAATGTTGTGTGTTGGTGAGAGCTTATACAATTATTGATTTTTTCAAAAACATAAAACACGAAAATTGATTTCTTCTTGTCTTAGAAAATAACACTAATTCTTAACATTTTGTAAAGAATACATTAAAAAAATTAATACAAATCGTGTTTGGACTTTAAACATTTTAGTAGTGGGAATAGGGGGCTTGTACTTCACCCCCCACCACTTTTTTGATTGGTCAGCCAAGAATGACCTTGTTTCTGATTGGCTGCCCAAGTTCGCCCCCTATTCCGATTGGTTTCATAAACTCCGCCTCTTTTTGCTCCACCTCCTACCTCCTTCCTAACCACCACAGTAGTTGGAGGGGAGCTGGTAGTAACAAATTTTCTGCAATTTAGATATAATTTTTAGAGGAAATTAGAAATCGAGTAATTCTGTGGCAGTTATATGTTTTTGACATTCTGTGACCTACTTATTAAAATAAGGAAAAATATAACATTATAATTATACAGGGGGTCCGGTGACAGGGGATGGGAGATCAAAACAACCCTATTTTGTCATTGAAAAAAAGAAAAAAAAGGTTTTAACTTTTGAACCGACTTACATAATTTAATGAAATTTTAATATTTTATACAGGTCATAAAGACTGATTAAACCAGTAGTGGGAATAGGGGGCTTGTACTTCACCCCCCCACCACTTTTTTGATTGGTCAGCCAAGAATGACCTTGTTTCTGATTGGCTGCCCAAGTTTGCCCCCTATTCCGATTGGTTTTATAAACTCCGCCTCTTTTTTGCTCCATCTCCTACCTCCTTCCTAACCACCACAGTAGTTGGAGGGGAGCTGGTAGCAGTTGGAGGGGAGCTGGTATTTTAAACGATCGAGTCTGAGCGAGCTTCAGTCATTCGTGCGCGATGTCAAATAGTGACCAATAGCAACAACAACAACAGCAACTCATTGAACGTGTAGGCCAAGTAATAATTTCCTACCAAAATAACGGAAAAAATCTTACCGATTTTGAAGATCAAGACTTGGCCTTCTTTCCCATCAGTTATTTGAAGAGATACGTTGATTCACTTAGTTTACAACAAATTTGGAATAGGTTGCCGGAAAATTATAGAAGTGACGAGGAATTGAAGCTAAATTTACCCTGTTTTGAACATTACAACTTATACAAAAATCATATTGACGGTCCACCTTTACCAATAAAAAAGTGTTGTCAAAGTGCAAATTGTTTAAACAAGTGAATCAAATCTCACAAATTCAGTTCATCAGTCTTCGAAATGGATCAACAACAAATCTATTTAGATTCCGCTTGCGATGAATCAATCCAGTCAATGTACAAGGAAGAAGTAACTCATTTTAAATTGGCTGGAAGGGGGAAATTCAACGCAAGACAGGAGTCTCTGATTACTATTGATCGTAATAACTTCGAAGACGATGATGAAAACGAAGAAGATGATGGGATAGAGGATAATGGAGTTCCAAACGGGTGTGGAGAAGAGGGGCTCGTGAAAGTGACAAAAATAAATGCAAGCGATGCATTGGCACCAAATTACCTTACGCGAGAAGTGTGCGTTTTCCAATCTTATGTTGTAATCATTTCATCTTCTGGCGGTGCATATAATTTATGTTGTGAATGTTACTATATACATGCTCTAAATTGCCCAAATGGGAAACATAATTTTGTTAATAGCCACTATAAACGATCCTTTATATGTTGCGAAAAAGATCTACAATGCAACACTTGTGAAAACGATTTATTTGTAACAACTCCTTCACAAGCATGTATAATATGTAACAAACCAGAACTAAAGAATATGCAAAACCATCTAATCGAAAAATCAAATTTTAAATAAATTTATTTCACTTGCACTTATTCATGCACTATGGACTATATTAAGTTTAAGTTTAAGTTTAAGTTTAAAATATTTTATAAGAATTTAGATTTTGTTCTGCTAAGTTAAATAAATGTAAAAAACTATGTAAATAAATATAACGGAATGATGTGAATAGATAAGAATTTGTATTTATTCCCATTGAAAGAATTTATAATTTTGTACTTTCAGTATAGAATAATTCTTTTCAAATAATATGCATAAATTTAAATAAATGAATTTGATACTCCACTTGAATTTATGCCTAGTAGTTTTTTATATTAAGTTTAAAATGCCAACTAATTTAAATAAAATTTTATATAAAATGTAAGTTGTAAGATATAAGTTATAAGATATAAGGTATAAGTTATAAGATATATATTAAGTTTAAGTTAAATAAATATAAGGGTACCATGTAAATAAATAGAAATTTGTCTATATTTAGATTCCAAGAATTAATGATTTTGTTCTTTCAGTGTAGAATAATTTTTTCTACATAATATGCACCATCAATCCTATTGATAAATTGAATTTTAAATAAATAAATTTGATACTTCACTTGAATTTATTCATGCACCCTAGTAGTTTGTAATATTAAGTTTAAAAATGTCAACTAAGATATTTAAATAAGAATTAATATATAAGATAAAGAACAATTAGGTTTGATTAAATAAGATTCTCTGAAAACCGAGCTTATGATTTATTCTTCTATGTAGAATAATTCTGCCAAGTTAAAAAAAAAAACTAGTTTTCGTTACTATGCTTGTAAAAAAATAAAAATATATATAATCATCCTATTCATAATAATTCTTTAAAGTTGAAGAAACTTGGTTATTAGGTGTGAAATAGAAAAAAAATTTTCCTCAACGATTTTGTTTTTTATTATTCCTAAATTAAAATACAAATATACATATATACATAAATAGATAAATACATATATACATATATAAATCATAATACCAAGTACCATTTTGGGATGGATTTCTGTTCCAGCTCTGCCATAGGCTGCTGCTGCTGCTCTGCCATAGGTTGCTGCTGCTGCTCTGCCATAGGTTGCTGCTGCTTTACCATCTGTTGCTGCTGACCACTAGAAGCTGCTGCTGCTCTGCCATAGGTTGCTGCGGCTCTGCCATAGGTTGCTGCTGTCCGCCATAGGTTGCTGCTGCTGCTGCTGCTGCTTTGCCATAGGTTGCTACTGCTTTGCCATCGGTTGCTGCTGATGCACCAGAGATTGTGGCTGCCCACCAGAGATGTTGTTGCCCACCAGAGATGTTGTTGCCTACCAGAGATTGCCGTAAATTATAAATTATAATTTATAATTTATCGGCCTCTTGCATTTTCGATCGTATCTCTGTCTTTGCATTGCCAAAGATTGCTCCGGCTCTGCCATAGCTTGCTGCTGCTCTGGTATCGGCCTCTTGCATTTTCGATCGTATCTCTGTCTTCGCTCCGGTATCGGCCTCTTGCATTTTCGATCGTATCTCTGTTTTGGCGTTGCCAGAGGTTGCTCCGGCTCTGCCATAGCTTGCTGCTGCTCCGGTATCCGCCTCTTGCATTTTCTATCGTATCTCTGTCTTCGCATTGCTAGAGGTTGCTCCGGCTCTGCCATAGCTTGCTGCTGCTCCGGCTCTGCCATAGCTTGCTGCTGCTCCGGCTCTGCCATAGCTTGCTGCTGCTCTGGCTCTGCCATAGCTTGCTGCTGCTCCGGCTCTGCCATAGCTTGCTGTTGCTCCGGCTCTGCCATAGCTTGCTGCTGCTGCTCTGCCATAGGTTGTGGCCGATCTTCTTCCATAGGCTGTTGTTGCTCCATCATCAAAGGTTGAAGATCCATTGCTCGGTCTGGATCCCACTCAAAGGCGATAGGCTCGGGATCCAGGTCTGGCTCAAACATGTTGATAAATTCTTCATCTAAATAGTCAGCCTCTGATGGTGGCGGCCACATCACCGTGTTCTCGGAACTTGGACTCTGACGATCCATCAGATTAATCTGATCTTCCAAGAATCCCAGAAAGTCTTCTAGTGTTATAATTATGAACGTACTCATTTTGAGACTTTAAACTTAATGAATGATAAGTCAAGACGCTGTAAATCCTTATATACAATACTGAAATACCACCTTTCCGTACCTCCAGCGGCGAAACCGGTCCGAAGAATGAGAAGAAGAAGAAGGCAAAGATAATGTGAACTCGAGGGAGATCGTTGAACGGTCGTAAGTTGTTTTGTTCTTAAGAAAAAGACGAGTTAAGAAGAGAAGACGAAAAAAAAAGTTGTTTTTTGGAATAATATAAAAAACGAAAAAAAAAAAAAAAAAAAAATTAAAAAAAAAAAAGTTTTTTATATTATTCCAAAAAACAACTTTTTTTTTTTTTCTTCTTCACTTCTTTACTCGTCTTTTTCTTACGAACAAAACAACTTACGACCGTTCAACGACCTCTCTCGAGTTCACGGTCTCACGGTTCCCGTCGTACCATGCAGTGCCACGCCGTACCAGCCAGTACCAGGCTCTTGGCCGCTTTAAAAGGCGGCTGGGTACGAAGCGTCTCTTCAGTTTACATCTCGCTATTAGCGTACGCTTGTAAAATTATCGAATCGATTTTAATATATCTTGATAGTCGGATTTATTTCGAATTATTGTGTGACGTAGTGACATATTATTAATTTTCATTTGGTTTGTATTGTTGATTTCATATTTTTGATTTAATATTTTTGACTTAATACTTTGGATTTTTAATTCATTTTTATTTCATCTTTTAAAAGCCAATTTTTGATTGATTTTTTCATTTTTGTGGATTTTTTTTATTGATTTTTTTATTGATTTTTTGATTTTTTTATCGATTTATAATTTTTTTGATTTTTTAATTTATAATTTAAAATGTCATTTTTAAATGTAAAAATTGAAAACATCGACTTAACAGCCTTCGATTTAAACGACGCTTGCCTTGTGCATGATTTGATTGATTGTTCATTTTGTGGGCTAAGCGACGAGGAGCTAGATATTAAATTTAGGGAAATTGATATTAATACATTTAACAATTCATCTGAATCTGGCGATTCTTCCGAAATTGGTGAAAGCGATATTTTGACACAGCTCTTAAAAGTTTTGGATGAATCTATTATCCCAGATATTCCTCAAGAACCTCTTGAAACAATTAATTTCGATGATTTAAATAATGATATATTGAGGAAAAATTTAATTAGCAATTCTGAAATAAATGAGGGATATAATTTGGAACAACTTTTAGATATATTAGAAGGGGGTGAAATTTGTGAAAATAGCTCAGGGCAAAATTTAATTAAGGGTGATGTGGAATATCAGGAGACTTTTGAGAACTGTGAGGAACAAAATAATAAGGGGGTTTTAAACAATAATAATATTGGGGTTGGTAACGAGGGAGCTTTAAATAATGATAAGAGGATTGGCATTGGGGGTTTTTCGAAAAATAATATGGAAGAGGTTTATCGCCCCCACTATTCGCCAATTTCAGATGCATCGTCAGATTCATCAGAGGATTCCAACGACAGCGTTGAGACTGTTATAAACGTCTCATCCAAAGCTCAACATAATTTTATTGAAGTGTTGGATCAAAATTTAATTGAAGGGTTGGATCAAAATTTTATTCAGGGGTTTGAACAACCATCCAAATTTGGCTATACCAGAAATTCAGTAAATTCGGTAGATGTTTTTGATTTGAGTTGTGGCGAAATTGTGGGAGACATTGAGGTATATACTTATACTGAAAATTTTGAAGATGAGCAGCCTCAATGTCCCTTAATTTCTTCCTGTAATCGAAATCAATTTTTGAAAAATCCTTCTGGCCTAAATTTAGAATAAAGTTCTGAAAATTTAATTGAAAAAAATTTTTCCAAAAAACGTTTTTTATCAGAAACAAATGATTGTCCAGATTTAAAAAAGTCAAAATTGGACGGTGATATTTCTAGTTCCCAAACTTTAGGGGCACAAATTTCAAAAAATTCTTTACCAGTCGCTGTAACAGCTCCGAAGATCAATCCAACAAATAAAGTCGCTATTGGAGAATTAGATAAGTTTCTACATAAGAAAACTAAGCCGAGCTTAAATAGGAATGAAACAAGGTGTGCCACATCTAGATTTAAGTCAATGGTTTATTCCTATTTAAACTTAGATAATATATGTAATAATTTATCTAATTCGACTTTAAAAGACGTTAAAAATTGTATTCAACGACAAGGCGATCTTCTTTTAAATTTGGGAAATATATTTTTTAAAAAAAATCCATGTTTTTCTTCAAATTAAAAAGTGAATCCAAAAGTTAATTCAAAAGTAAATCCAAAAGTTTTCTAAATTGCGCGAGCTGAAAAAATTGCTAATTATTCTATGTCATTGGGTCTTGATAGATCGAAATTGTATTTATTTAAAAGCGACACGGCCCTAATCGATTCCATTTTAAAATGACTCTCCTTTGCACGCACTGCTTAAGAGAATTTAAAAGAAAACAAAATATTGTACGCCACCTTCGAGAAAATGTTGTTAATAACGAAAACACCTTTAACTTGGAAGATTATATAATTAATCGTAAGTATTTTTTTTATAACATATTTAGCTATAATTTTTCTTTTAATTGTATTTTTTAATATTAATAAAGTTTTACAGAGAAATTAAAAAATAATAATTGTTTCAGTTGATGAACTACTTTCAAGACCTCAAATGCGATATTGCCAAGATTGTGAAGTAAATGTCAAATCTAATTCCTGGAACACACACTTGAGGACAAATATTCATAAAAACAGGAGCTGCATAAAATATGGAAATGGAATTGACATTATCAGGAGTGCATTTAAATGTCGAATAGCTTCCTACAGAATATATTCGCAGAATTATCACATCGACATCAAAAAGTTTCAGCAAGATGTTGGTAATAAAGTGCAAACATTAATACGCCAGCGCCAACAAGAATTTACATGTGCTAAAGTAAATTTGGAGTTATTTGGGATATATTATTCTCCAACTTTAACCTCTACTTCAATTAAGTCATTTAATACACCGTTCTTCATTGTAACCCATACAACTGATCTACAACAGCTTTACGATGATTTATTCAAGATTATTGAAACCAAAGCAGATGAATTGCCGGAAAGAGACTCAGGTAATTATTATTTAATCTCAAGAGCTAAGTTTTCTTAATATCACTTAAACATCTCTAACAAATATTATTCAGAACTAATTTTTTAATTCCTATTACAGGGTGGGCTCTACAAAGAATTCTGCATTTGGAAGTCAACATCAATAAGTACAACCCATTGAATGCCTCCTCCTACATTAAGATGCAAACATTTTCTAAATCAATAGTGAATGTGATGAATGAGGACAATTGCTGTTTCGCCTGGGCAGTCGTTTCAGCAGCATACCAGCCAATTGGTAATCCTCAAAAGACCTCATCATATCCAGACTTCAGAAACGCTTTCGATTTTACAGGTATTGAATTTCCAGTAAAATTATTGGATATAAAAAAGTTTGAGGAAAAAAATAATTTGTCCATAAATGTATATGGAGTTGAAAAATTTTTTAGAGATAATAAAAATGTATATGAGATTGTCGGTCCTTTACATTATAATAATGAAAAGAAAAAATTACATATTAATTTGCTTTTAATAAGTTCTGATGATGTAAATAACCACTACTGTTGGATAAAAGATTTAGGTTGCTTGGTATCCAAACAATTATCAAAAAAGAAAATAAAAAAATACTTATGTGATGGATGCCTTCAATATTTTGGAACATATGAAAAACTTAACGCGCATTTAGAACGTGATTGTAGTTTTGTTCGAATTGAGCTTCCTTCAGATAATTTGATTTTGGATAAATTTGGAAATTATATTCCTGCAAATATATTAAAGTTTCAAAATATTCAGAAACAGTATAAAGCTCCTTTTGTTATATATGCCGATTTTGAATGTTATTTAAAAAACATTGAATGCCAACAATCTACACCTGATTCGACAACCTCATATACTATTAAAACTGCTGAACATATACCCTATTCATTTGCTTATTATATTAAATCATCATTTGATGAGAATGTTGTTTGTTTTAAACTTTATAGAGGTACAGATTGCGCTTTAAAATTTATTGAATACATTGAAAATGATGTAAAAGAAATTTATAAAAAATATTTAAAATATCAAGTACCATTGAAAGATTTGTCATCTGTAGAACAGATTGAGTATGAAAATTCTAGCATTTGTTACATATGTGAATAACCTTTTTCAAAAGGAAATGTCATAAAGTGTAGAGATCATTGTCATATTACAGGTAAATATCGAGGAGCTGCCCACTCAATTTGTAATTTGCATTTTAAACCTCCAAAATATATACCAATAGTATTGCATAATTTAAAAAACTATGATTCTCACCTATTTATTAAATCGCTTTGCTATAATAAAGAAAATATTAGTGTTATAGCTCAAAATAAAGAAAAGTATATTTCTTTTAGTAAGGAAATTTTCGTTGACAGTTATGTGTCAGAAAAGCGGAAACCAGTTTCTTTGCGACTACGCTTTATAGATTCTTTTCAATTTCTCCCAGAGTCTTTAGAGTCGCTATCACAAACTCTACAAGATTCACAATGTTTTGAAATTAAAAAGTTTTTCTCAAATGCTGATGAATTTCGATACATTAGACAAAAAGGGGTATTTCCATACTCTTACATAGATTCCAACGAAAAATTAAATGAGAAATCTCTACCATCGATTGATAAATTTTATAATAACTTAACCGATGAAAATATCTCTCCTCAAGACTACAATCGTGCTGTAGAAGTGTGGAATCTATTTAAGTGTTCTACAATAGGGGCTTATTCCGATATTTACTTAAAATCTGATGTTTTACTTTTGGCTGATGTTTTTGAAAATTATAGATCCACATGTATTAAAACCTATAAGTTAGATCCTGTTAATTATGTTACTAGCCCTTCTATGTGCTGGGATGCAATGATGAAATTAACTAATGTAGAATTAGAATTATTAACGGAACCAGATATGCTTCATTTTTTCAAAAAAGGTGTTCGTGGTGGGGTTAGCACTTGTTCCAAACGCAAATCTGAAGCAAATAATCCATTCTTAGAAAATTTTAATCCTGAAAGACCTACAACATATATCACTTACTTAGACGCCACAAATTTGTATGGTTATGCTATGAAACAATATTTGCCTGAAAAAAATTTTGCTTGGGTACCTAAGCTCGAAATAGAAACTTTAAATCTATCCGAACTTTCAGATACATCATCTATAGGGTACATATTTGAAGTTGATTTAGAATATCCAAATTATTTACATGATAGTCATAATGATTTCCCATTTTGTCCTGAACAATATACACCGCCAATTTCAAACCACTCCAAATTACATAATAAATATAACTATATCATTCATTACCGATATCTGAAACAATGTCTAGAATTTGGACTCAAAATCATAAAAATACACAGAGCAGTTAAGTTTACACAATCACCATGGTTAGCGGAATATATAGATTTAAATACAAATTTACGAAATTTATCTAAAAATAAATTTGATAAAAATTGTTATAAATTGGCAAATAATTCAATTTTCGGTAAAACCATGGAAAATGTTGATAGGCGAGCAGATATTAAATTAGTATCTCAATGGGAAAGACAGGGTAATAAATTTAGTGCCGAAAAACTTATTTCTAAACCTCAATTAAAGGATTTTAAAATTTTCTCTGAAAATTTAGTTGCTCTTCAACTTCAACAGGTTTGCATTGAATACAATAAACCAATTTATGTTGGGATGAGTATTCTGGATATTGCAAAAACTGTGATGTATAATTTTTATTACGGGTATTTAAAAGTTAAATATGGTAATAATTTAAATTTATTATATACGGATACTGATTCCTTAATTCTTGAAGTTCAGACCCAAAACTTTTATGAAGATATGAAGCTAAATCTGGATAAATTTGATACTTCTAATTTTTCTGAACAAAATATTCATTGCATGCCTATTACAACATCAGTTGTTGGTAAATTTAAAGATGAGTACAAAGGGATTCCCATTGAAAGTTTTTATGGAACTGGTGCTAAAGCATATTGCATCAAATCCAAAAATAGTGTAGATAAAAAAGCAAAAGGTGTTAGTAAATCATGTATAAAAAATCAATTAACATTATCAGATTATAAAGATGTTGTTGAGAAAGGTGACAAAATATTCTGCACCATGTATGTATTCAAGTCAGATATGCATAACATATACACTAATTTGTTAAATAAATTGGCATTAACAACTCATGATGATAAAAGATATTGTATACCAAATTCCACAAAAACTCTTGCATGGGGACATAAAGATATTTTGGAAACAGATTTTTTTGATAAAGATATGAAAATGATGTATGATACTCTAACTTCTTTAAGTTCCGAAAACGAAAATGCATCTAAAAATAAAAAACCACGATTAGAATTAACTACTCCTAGTAATTTTTCATCTTTATAAAATCATCATTTTATATGATGATAATATATGTAAGTCGTTTTTGAAGCTTTAAAAGTTGGAGGGGGAACTGAATCCAAAGACATATATATTGTATACAAATACCACTATTTGTTAATAATATTACAACAATGACTGCTGCATCTTTAATAGTTTTAGTTTCCCTTGTTGGAAATGTGCTATATGTAAATTACATTCCTAATGCAGTTAGGGCTGATATATGTATAAATGCCCTCAAAAATGAAACCGATTGCTACAAACAGATGAAAATGACATATCTTGTTGGAAATTCACACTTTTTTACCTATAATGTAACTGATTCTGCTTTATGTGAAAATACATTCATAAAAATTAAATATTCCATGACAAACAAACCATTACAATATTCAGATTGGATTCCTTTCAACAATAAAAAAGAAGAATCCTGTCATTGTGTCTGTTGTTATATATTTGTTATTATATTTGCAGCAGCAATATTTATTTGTACATGTTTAATTTTATTGTATTTCATAAAAAAATATCTATAAAAGTATTTAATAAATGTTTAAAAATAATATAAATTTTGTTTTTTATTGATTCTTGTTAGTATAAAGACATTTAAAGTTTATCCCCTCCTCTTAAATGGAGAAGGAAAATAAGTTTACCCCTCCACTTGAGAGGAGAGGGAAAATGTATAAAATTTAGGAGCAAACGGATAGATAGTTAGTTTTTTGAGAGTAAACAGATAGCTAGTTAGTTTTTGAAATACATCATTCAAGATGTTCAGTAATCAGAGTAAAAATATATTTGAAAATTCACCATTAAAAAAGAAAATAAAAAAAACAATTATAAATTCTACAAAATATAATTTAAATAATTCTAACTCTAAATATGCTGCGATTGGTTTGTGGGTGGAAAGTGATTTTCTACCATGCATTGAACTTGGTGCTAAAAATGGCCAATCTGTGATATTAAATGAAGATGATTGGAAGAACTTATTGCAATATCAAGGAGTTATAACAAATTATATGTTTTCACCTAATGTTTTCAATGAACCGATATATTTGCAAAGTTTATCTATTCATTTTGAAAAGATTGGTGAATTACCAATAGTGAAGATTGTGAAAAGCTGTGATTTTATTTACTATGGAAATGAAACTGTGTGCAGACTATGGGAACAAATTCCACTTATAGAATATAGACTAAATGTTTTACAAAAACAAAACTTTCGACGTTATTTCAACGTTTTTAGAAATAACAACTTTTACGATGGAGATTCCTTTGACAAAATCTAAATAGTGAAAATGTATGCTCCATGCTGGAACTGCTTTTGAATCATCCCGAAGAACTAGAACAAAAATTAAAGTCTAAGCACTATTATGAAGAAGACAGTATCTATTCATGAATCAAGAAACCAAATTCATCTGATGGTTGCTTGGAACTTTGCCTACAGAAAAGCTCGTATGACTTCTGAAGAATTTATAAATCAAAAACATTTTAGAAGAAGGATTAAATTGACTGAAGAAATTTTAAATCCCTTATTAGACTCTGATTATAGGAATATTGTATTTAAAAAAATGTTTATGTAATAAGCTTATTTTTAAATAAAACAAATATATATATATATATATATATATATATATATATATAAAAATTCATTTTTTTATTACAAACATCAATTATTATTACAGCATTAATTACTATTACATCACATCTCCCTTGAAGATCCAAGAGTTATAAGATTTATCTAATCCTAACCAATTTACAAATACTTTGTTTCCTTTCTTTCTTAACACTTTTTCCACCAGATATACATTTGGGTGTCTTACTTTTTGAAGTTCTTCCTCATAGAAACCTCCTTGAATATCTATCCCGTTTCCATCTTGAATCAAATACGTTGTTGGATTAGTCAGCTGGATTTTTTTATTTGAAAAATTTCGTTTGACCAGTTGGGTGTGTAACCTTTAGAAAATTGTTCACGAATCTTGCTTATTCGTACTCTATCACTGACACGAAATTTTGGTGATCTGGGATCCACAGTTTTCCTATGGGTATAAGCTGATTTCAAGATTTCCATTTCATTCTTTTTGTTAACTTCGTTTGGTTTTTTTCCGATTGTTGAATGCTTAGTATTATTGTATTCTGTAATTATTTCTTTAAGAAAGCTGATCCATTTATAATTACCTAGTAAACTAAACTTTTTCCACATTTTGTTTTTTATAGTTCTATTTACTCTCTCTACAATACTAGCTTTCATATTAGAAAATGTGTTGTAATGATTAATTTTGAACTGCTCCATAAGTTTCTGAAAGTCTTGATTAAAGAATTCTTTACCCTGGTCAGTATTCAGATATTTTGGGGGAGTTTTTAAAGTTAATAGAATTTTTTTCATTGCAGCTGTTACATCTTTACCAGTTTTGGATTTTACAGGTTCTGCCCATACAAATTTAGAAAACACATTTATTACCATTAAAATATATCTTAAACCCCTATTAAATTTCGCATATGGCTGCATTTCTATCAGATCAGCTTGAAATAGATCATTAAGCCCTTTTACAATTGTTCGTCTCCTTCTATATCGCCTTCTCGCTGGTTTATGTAATTCATTTACAACGTCTTGCTTAATTTTACTCATTATTAATTTATACCTTACTCTCGAAAATAAATCCCATAAATAACTTTACCTCCTTCTAAACCGTTTATAAAAACCCTTTATCGCTGACTGTGTAAAATATGAAAAAGTCATCTCAGTTTTTTTTAGTAAGTTCTTTAATTTTATTTTCCACTGCTTCAAATGATTTTTTATTTTCATTTCTAATTTCTTTTATTGATGAATTTATTTGGGTGATGTTGTTAGTAAGATCAGAAATTTTTACATTAAATTTATTTTCCATTGTTTCAAATAATTTGTTATTTTCATTTCTAATTTCTTTTATTGACGAATTTATTTGGGTGATGTTGTTATTAAGATCAGACATTTTCACATTAAATTTAGTTTCCAAAACAACATTTGATAACGTATAATTTTTTTTGAAACCACCTAATGTTGAATTCATTTCTTCTCTTGCATAATTCATTGTATCATTAAATTCTTTTCTAGAAACTTCAGCAGCTCTTTGAACTAATTCATTTAATGATTTTATTTCTTTTACTAATTTATCTTCTAGATTTTTTAGATCTTTTCCTAATTGAAATTCTGCATTTGTTATATCTAATGTCATTTTTACAATTTTTTTTTCTATGTTTTTTATATCTGACGCTGTCTTTTCAGCTTTGTGTAATATATCTGTATAAGATATTTCAAGTTCTTTTATCAGTAAAGAAATCTCCTAGATTTTTGAACTATTATTTTTAATTTTAATTAATATATCCTTTTTAGAAACTTCCATTATAGCTTGCACTACTTGTAGTAAGGATTCTAATTCTTTTTGTAATTTTTCATCAGTTACCTTTGTAAAATTTCCCTCGTCAAAAGAAGTTTCAGATTTGGTTTTTAGATGGTTTAATTGCTTTAGTATATCCTCGATTTTTTCATTATTTTTTGTAATTTGATCTTTGAATTTTGTTTCAATTTTTTCATTTTCGTTTTGAAAATCCTCCTTCAATTTGTCTTCTAAATATTGTAAATTTGATTTATATGCATTGATTTTAATTTCAAATTCTTTAATTTGTTCTTTAAATTCATTAACTTTGTCGGTATCTGTTTTGTGAATTAGAAAATGAGTGTTCATTGATTTTTCAAGATTTTGTGTATTTTTATCCATAACGTCATGTATTTTCTTAAAATTCCCTACTTCTTCTGCTACTCTATCATTAAGCATATTAGTAAAATTTTGAAACTTTGATGTAATTTCCTTGGAAATACTATTCTTGGTGTTGTCAATTGCTGAAGTATCCTTAATTATTGATTTAATTGATGTAATTTCATTTTTTATTTCATTTTCAAAATCATCAACTTTATCATATTTTAACTTCACTACGTCAAAGTCATTTGCATATTTAGAAACTTTCTGAGAAAATTTTTCTACTACCTCATCATTTCCATCAACAGTATTTTTCAAATTAATTATCTTGTCATTATATTCAGGAATAACTTTATCCTCAAATAACTTAATCTTTTTTGCAATATTTTGTATGTTGTTATCATATTCATTTATTCTCTTATTTAAATTATTAACGTCACTTTTCAACCCGGGATCTAAATTTTGAATTAATGTGTTTTCAATATATTTTACATCGCTTTCAAAATTTTTTATTATTTTCTCTTCAACATTTGATAATATTTTATTTTCTAATGATAATAATGTGTTTAGAGCAGATTTTTTTGAAATATGACGACCAAATTTATCGATGGTCATTTTAGAAATGTTTAAAAGTATCTATTATGTTCTTTTATATAATAATATTTGCTTCTCTTAGTTCTTCAATAATGGAAATAATTTCATTGTTATGACCAGTGTGTCCCGCAAGCATGGATGCTACCAATAGTTGAAGTCTCTCAACAAGTTCGTTTACATTATCCCAATATATGTAATCTGTATTAGGTTTATTAACTTTTAAAGTTATACCAAATCCGGTTTTTTTTGAAGACATTCTACTTTCTCTATATGGAGCTTTGCGTCTTTCAAAAAATCCCTGGATTGCTTGTTGTGATTCGGGATTTAGAGTTTTAGTTTTTGTAATTCCTTTGCTTTGCAAATAAGGTCCTATTATAGAAATATATTTATGTGATCCATTTCCCTGCACCTGCTCATTTGGATCATTATTTCTTCGGTATGCATTGGTTCTTTTTAAAATATCCATATAATTTTCCAAATCTTGTTTTTTATACCCTATTGGTTCTTTTTTAAATAATAACTCATATAAACCTGGTGTACCTGTATAGGTTATTCCTTCAATTTTGATGTTTCTACCAATAATTTCGACAGGTTTTTGAGTTAAACCCAAAAATAATTTCTCGGTTTCCAAATCATGAACTATTCCATATTGGTGATCAAACTCATGTTCAACATCTTTTACACCGCCATCAATATATTGGCGCGGTAATTCATCAAATCCTGATAAATATTCTTTATATAAATCTGTATCAACAAATGTTCGAACTGTTTGCCGTGTTTGTTCTAGTATATCTGAAAGATTTCCTATTGTGGAATGTGAATCTGAAGAAGGGGTAGTTTCTGCAATAATACTTGTTTGTTGTATAGATGGCATTTGACTTGCTGAAGCTAAACTCGCGTCCCAGTCAATAATCGATGGTATTTCTGTAGGAAGGAGTGGAGTTTTTCCCGTCTTTCTTTTTTCTGGTGTTGATGTTCCATATTGTAATTTTCTCTTTGGTGTTAGTGTTTGAATTGATCTTTTTTGTGATGTTTCATAAATTTTTTAATTGGTGTGTGTAGCTCTTCCTTTATTTCAACAGGTTCAATTTTACCAATCGTTGAAATTAATTCTTGTAAGGGTTGAGTTATCGGTTTATATGTTTCCTCCAATTTAGTTTGCGCCTCAAATTCCGCATTTTTTAAACTCTGATATTTTTGTTTAACAGCTTTTCTTGATTTAACTAGCTCTCTTGCTAAACGTTCATCCATGATTGGTATAATTTACCATCAAACGTTTATTTTTATAAGTAAATATATGAATCAAATCCTTTTCGATATCGGCCAGATTTCACATTAGAGTCTTTGTCTATTACCAAAAATCCGAATTTATCTTTCCAACATATTAAGCACAACTCATTAAATTGGTTGAATGACATATCAATATTAACATGATCATCATAAATATGTTTTAAGTTTGTTCGATCTTGTTGAAATATAACAATTAAATTTGCATTGTCACGAATTAATTGTTTCGGAATAGAAGAATATGTTTGACATAAATAAAAACAATCAGTATTTTTATGTCTTCCGAAACAAAAATAATCTTTTACAACGTTCTGATTACAACACACTATATCATCAAATATTATTATAGAGTTTGGTTTAACTTGTTTTGGTGAAACAATTGTTTCTTCATTTTCAGATTCATAAAATCCAATTTTTTTCAAAGGTTTAAAAAGTGTTCTCAAATATTTATACTTGGTTGATATAAGGATTTTGAATAAACATACAGATTTTCAAATCGCAAACCATTCGGATCTTCAATTAAACTAATAATAACATTGGTTTTGCCACAGCCTGACGGGCCAATAATTAACCCTCTTTTACTATTTCCCTCAAACAGTTTTCCATGTTTTCTAAAACCATTCACTGAACTTTCATGATCCTTAATTGTTATAGAGTATGGTTGTTTCTCAACTCTCATTTTATATATAAAACAAACTATTAATATTCGGTATTGTGATGTAACTGGTTAGTTATCACTAGGATTGTGACTATATATAATGTTTCCATCACATAATAAACAAATAATTTACAAGACAAACAGCAAAAGGAAAGGAAGTGGTTTAGTAAACTTATTAATCAATAAATTACCCTTTGAATTGCATATTCCTGGTTATAATTTTTGTGGACCTGGAACAAAATTGGAAAAACGATTGTCAAGAGGTGATAAAGGCATAAATTTATTGGATGAGGCTTGTAAAGAACACGATATTGCTTACTCACAATCAAATGATATAAAAAGAAGGCATTTAGCTGATAAAATATTAGCTGACAAAGCTTTATCAAGGTTCAAAGCTAAAGATTCGAGTTTTGGGGAAAAACTGCTGCACTAGGAATTACTGGTGCTATGAAAATTAAAAGAAAATTAGGTATGGGACTTCGAACGAGAAGAAAGTTCAAGCGAAAAACGCGAAAAGGACGAGGACTATCATTATCTCAGGTAATTTCAAAAGCTAGAAAAGGAATTAAGGGGAAACGTTTTAAAGACCTAAATGAAAGTATTCAAACTGCTTTAAAAGCTATTAAAAAAACAGGTAAAGTGTTACCTCCGAAGAAAAGGGTAATTCCAATCCCAAAGACTGGCGGATTTCTTCCACTTATACCTTTATTTGCTGGTTTGTCTGCTCTTGGTGCTCTTGGAGGAGGGGCTGCAGGTATTGCTAAAGCAGTAAATGATGCAAAAGCAGCCAAAGCGAAATTAGAAGAATCTAAACGACACAATCAAATGATGGAGTCCATTGCGGTAGGAAAAAAAGGAAGTGGACTTTATTTAAAACCCTATAAAACAGGATGTGGATTATACTTGAAACCTTATTCAAAAAACTGCTAAAACATATACCTCGAAAAGCACTTACAAATTATGATTTACTTAAATACGTTAAATATTTACAAATTCCCAACTTTCGTGGTATTTTTATGAGGGATAAATTACCAAAAAAGATAAAGATAATTGAAAGTGCAATTGTCAATCTAGATAATCATAGTGGTGCTGGTACTCACTGGATAGCATATACTAAAAAAGGAAAAAACATAATATATTTTGATAGTTATGGTAATTTGCGACCCCCTTATGAATTAATTAAATATTTTTATAGCGACCAAAATAATAATATTGTTAATTATAATTATAACAGTTATCAAAACTTTAACAAAACAAATTGTGGTCAATTGTGTCTAAAATTTCTTTATAACCATATGTAACACGTAATTTTAGTTTATTATTAAACACATTTTTAAAGTAAAATGTCATATAGTTTTGTTCTTAGCGGCAATTCCGCTATTTTAACATCAGAGTTACATCCTCCAATATATTTAGATGAAGATGTTGAATATGTTATCGGTCTTGTAAATTTCGAAACATTTAATGCAATTCCCAATATTGATGTTGGGAATAATGTATTAATTCATGATGAAAATTTAGAAATAGCCATACCCCCAGGTAGCTACGAATTAGAAGACATAACAGATTTTTTAAAAAAACACTTGAATGAGGATAAAATTAGTTTTAGTCTTTATGCAAATAATAATACTTTGCGTACACATCTTAAATGTTCAGCCCCCATAACTTTTCGTGAAGGAACTATTAGTAAATTATTAGGGTTTAAAAATGGGCGATTGGAAGCCAACATTGAACATATATCAGATTTTCCCGCGGAAATAATTAAAGTAAATTCAATAAATATAGACTGCAGTATTGCAGAGGGATCATATTTAAACGGGAAACCTGTTCATATAATACACCAATTTTTCCCGAGCGTTGCTCCAGGGTTCAAAATAATTGAGTCACCTCAAAACGTCATATATTTCCCAGTCACCTTTAAAGTAATTGATAAAATAGCCATTAAAATAATAGATCAGGAAGGTGATTTGGTTAATTTTAGAGAAGAAACCATAACCATCAGACTACATCTTAAAAAAGTAGATGAAAGATGGTAATATTATATAACAATAAATCTGCAAACTTTACTAGAAAATTTAATAATAAAAACAATAAGACAAGAAAGAAACCAACTTCCTTTAGTAGCAAATCAAACTTCCAAAGGTTAACACCTTCTAATAGAAAATTTCTTCAAAGTTTGGGTTTTAAACTTAAATAAAAATGGATTATTTAAATGTAAGAGAAAATGTATTGGTTGATGAATCAATAGTAAGCTGGGAAATTCTTTCTTTCGATCCTTTTAATCCTACAAAACTCGGACCAAATGATGAAATCAGAATTGCTTTGCAACAAACAGGAAAATATCCTTTACCTTGCAAAAGTGAAATTTATGTGGAATTGCAAGTAACTAAAGAAGATGATTCCTCTTTAGCTAATACTGTTTTAATTAATAATGCTCCGGCATTTTTATTTAAAGAATTGCGCTATATTTTAAATGGTGTTACTATTGACTCCGTTCGGGATATTGGTATAACTTCAACTCTTAAGGGATATATTTCATTTAATCAAAATGAAAGTGCTAAATTGGAAAATGCCGGTTGGTATCCGAAAACAAAATCTAAAGAAAAAATTATGACTGATGACAAAGGTAATGTTTCATTATGTATACCATTAAAGATGTATTCAGGATTTTTTGAAGATTATAATAAGATTATTCTTAATTCACAACAAGAACTTATTCTAATAAGAAGTAATGATGATACAAATGCATTATTATCCAGTAATGAAGATGAAAAACCCAAAATTAAAATTACAAAGTTGTGTTGGAGAGTTCCTCATCTTACTGTAGCGATTCCGCAAGAATTAGCACTTACTAAAATTATTGACAAAAATAGTGATATACTAATAACCTTCCGAAGCTGGGAATTAGTTGAATATCCAGAGTTATTGGAAACTACGAGGCACAACTGGCCCGTAAAAACATCTACAAAAGTCGAAACGCCACGTCATGTTCTAATTGCTTTTCAGAAAAATAGACGTGGTAATCTAAAAATGGATATGAGTAAATTTGATCATTGTAATTTAAGAAATATGAATGTCTTTTTAAATTCAGAAAGATATCCTTACAATGATCTTCAACTTGATTTTGAAAATAATAAATTTGCTACTCTGTATGAAATGTTTACAGACTTTCGTCAAGGGTATTATAACTCTCCAGTGGAACCAATTTTTAATCCAAAAGAATTTAAAGAAAATGCTCCTATAGTTTACATTAATTGTTCACATCAAAGAGATTTACTACAAACAGGTCCAGTAACCATGAGAATTGAATTTGAAACCAAGGAAAAAATTCCCGCTAAAACAGCGGCATATTGTGTTATAATTCATGATAAAATTTTCAGTTACAATCCATTAACAAAAATTGTGAAACAGCTGTAATACAATTTCCTTAAGATAAAATACTCCTTTTAAACAAACCGCTACTTATGCTTAAGAGCGCATGCGTCAATTTTGATATTTATTAACGTAGCCAAACCAGAATTCTTCATTTATATAATGTCTTACGAGATTTCAGTTCGAGTATTAGATTTTCAACTTAAGTTGCAGAAATTAAAAAAACAAATAAGTGAATATCAATTAAAAGTAGAAATGATCAAGAAATTCAAATATTTGAAAATATGAAACTTATTCTAGATCTTCAAGGATTCAAAATTGAAAATAATAAATTTATTGTAAAGGAATTAGCAGCTTACGATGGGCAAAAGGCAAGTCATTTTATTTTCAAAGCTCCATTTCCGATGGGTCATTTACCATCCTATTTACACAAACAAGCTCTGTGGTTAATAAAAAATTACCATTGCATTGAGTGGTGTGAAGGATTTACGCCATTACACAAATGTGGAGATATCATAAGAGATTTAAGTGCTAAGGTGGACTATGTTTATGTAAAAGGGGAAGAAAAGGCAGATTTCGTAAAGAAATATTCCATGAAACCAGTTATCGAGATTGATGAACAACCCACCCTAAAGAAAATGGATCCTTGCTGCTTTTATCATCAAAAAATACCATGTGTATGTGCATTATCAAATGTTTATTACCTTTACAACAATTTTTTTATGTAATAAAAGACTTGATTACAAATTATGTGTTTTATTTTCTAACATTGTTCTAATACATGAAATATTATTATTTAATCCTAGTTCTTGAAGTTTACATATTAAAATATCTATATTTTTATTTTTTAAATATTCGCTACAACATTTAGCTGCTAGTAAACATAATTCTGCATGTTCCATATAATTTAAAAACAATATAATATTCTGCGCTTCACTTTCTTGACCTTCATATGCATAAAACTCGGAACAGGCTGCGGACATCAAAAACTCTTCATACATTTCTCTTATAAATGATTCCATAATAAATCCTACACTAAAACCTCCCTGTTTCTCAATATCTCTTTATCTCTCTCTTCCTCTTCCACGATTTCTTTTAATATATCAGGATCTTTTATATAATCCTTCAATATCCTTATAAAGTAACTGAATCCTATTTCCTTTATTTCATGAACGAACTTCAGTAAATTTTGTGTTTTTCTATAATTTAAACAGGCTTCTGCAGCTAATTGGTATTGGAAGGCAGTCTCAATATACCTGTGCCCACTCGGGGTGCGTTTTTCTTAGCATTGCATTCTTTAATTCGGAATTTTGAATTTTAGTAAACTGTTTACCTAATTTGATTATTTCATTTTGCAAATCACTGTTCATAACTACCACTTATTTTTAATTTAACACTTTTCGTTATTAGTGGTGAATCTTCTATGTAAGCTTAAGACTAACTGTAAATGAATGTAGCTCGCTCAGATTCAGTCCTTTAAAATACCAGCTCCCCTCCAACTACTGTGGTGGTTAGGAAGGATGTAGGAGGTGGAGCAAAAAGAGGCGGAGTTTATGAAACCAATCGGAATAGGGGGCGAACTTGGGCAGCCAATCAGAAACAAGGTCATTCTTGGCTGACCAATCAAAAAAGTGGTGGGGGGGGGTGAAGTACAAGCCCCCTATTCCCACTACTCATTTTCATAGGCTAAGGATTAAACGGTTACCTCGTTCTCCAGCCTATAACTTGACACTTAAGCGACGAGACAAATCGTTAAACGAATATCTCGCCCCATAGGTGCCGACTACTAAACTACGATTAAAATATATGTGATCCTGAATAGGACCATTTTTTGTAGCCCCAAAATGCCCGAGAGGCATTGTTCGGTGCTTAAGGTAGTGCGGTAACTCTGTACTTCACACACATACACAGTTTTCCTGGCAGGAATGGTCTTTCAATGCCAATGATCTTTCTTGGAGCACCTTCCATCCTGACGGTCGATTGTGTAATAATGAAATTATTCTAATACCACCTCTTTGTACATTCAAGAAATTTGGATGGGGTCAGGCGCGGATCCAAGAGAGGTGTAGTGGGGGCGATCAGAAACAAGGTCATTCTTGGCTGACCAATCAAAAAAGTGGGGGGGGGGGTGAAGTACAAGCCCCCTATTCCCACTACTCATTTTCATAGGCTAAGGATTAAACGGTTACCTCGTTCTCCAGCCTATAACTTGACACTTAAGCGACGAGACAAATCGTCGTTAAACGAATATCTCGCCCCATAGGTGCCGACTACTAAACTACGATTAAAATATATGTGATCCTGAATAGGACCATTTTTTGTGGCCCCAAAATGCCCGAGAGGCATTGTTCGGTGCTTAAGGTAGTGCGGTAACCCTGTACTCCACACACATACACAGTTTTCCTGGCAGGAATGGTCTTTCAATGCCAATGATCTTTCTTGGAGCACCTTCCATCCTGACGGTCGATTGTGTAATAATGAAATTATTCTAATACCACCTCTTTGTACATTCAAGAAATTTGGATGGGGTCAGGCGCGGATCCAAGAGAGGTGTAGTGGGGGCGATCAGAAACAAGGTCATTCTTGGCTGACCAATCAAAAAAGTGGTGGGGGGGGGGTGAAGTACAAGCCCCCTATTCCCACTACTCATTTTCATAGGCTAAGGATTAAACGGTTACCTCGTTCTCCAGCCTATAACTTGACACTTAAGCGACGAGACAAATCGTCGTTAAACGAATATCTCGCCCCATAGGTGCCGACTACTAAACTACGATTAAAATATATGTGATCCTGAATAGGACCATTTTTTGTGGCCCCAAAATGCCCGAGAGGCATTGTTCGGTGCTTAAGGTAGTGCGGTAACCCTGTACTCCACACACATACACAGTTTTCCTGGCAGGAATGGTCTTTCAATGCCAATGATCTTTCTTGGAGCACCTTCCATCCTGACGGTCGATTGTGTAATAATGAAATTATTCTAATACCACCTCTTTGTACATTCAAGAAATTTGGATGGGGTCAGGCGCGGATCCAAGAGAGGTGTAGTGGGGGCGATCGCCCCCCCCCCCAAAGAACTTTGAGTTTAGGAAAATAGACCCGATATTATACTCGGAATGTGTATGCTGCTAGCATCTCCCCCCCTCCCCCCTCGACAACTTACTTTTGCTTGTGATCGCCCTCCCCAAGAGCTTCGAATTCAAATAAAGAGAACCGATTCTGCCTTTTACACTAGGAATATGTATGCTGCTGGCATCCCCCCCCCCCGTCGATAACTTTTTAATTCTTGCAATCGCCTCCCCCACCCAAGAGCTTCAAATTCAAAAGAATAGACTCAATTCTGCCTTTTGGACTTGGAATTTGTATGCTGCTGGCATCTCCTCCCCCGATAACTTGTTTTTTCTTGCAATTGACCCCCCACAAAAGCTTCGAATTCAGAAAAATAGAGCCGACTCCAACTTTTACACTAGAAATGGGAATATTGCTGGCGTCTCCTGGATCCGCCCTTGGATGGGGTAAGGTGGTGTGCATATATGTATATGTATATGTATGTATATATATATATACATATATATATATATATATATATATATATATATATATATATATATATATATATATACATATGTAATCGAAGGTTTTCGGGCATCCCGTGTATGTGCTGAGTCCCTCTCAAGACTCTAAGTGAGCTTTGAAAATGGTGAATGAGATTTTACCGAAACGTCAGCTGCCTTACGTGATTAAACAAACGAATCCTCTGCGACAAAGGCACTCTTGTAGTCTGGTCGATCTTAAAGATTAGTTCTAAAAGACTACCGTTAGTTATAGCTTACCAATACTAGGAACACAACTGCAGGTTTCAGGAAAACTACTCTCAGCTAGTCAAAGCAGAATTCTTCTGATGCTTCTTGGGAGACAAGCGCACGCCTGTGTGTTCACCCACAAGAAGGTTTATATCGATAAAAGAAAGACCAGTTTCTCAAAACACATATCTCTATTTAACAAATAAAAGAAAAATAAAACAATATTTACAAATGAGAAACTTAAGAGTTAATTTTGGAATATAATTAAAAATTTAAAATTACAAGCTCTGTAGGTCGATCTGATATTCCCCTGAGTGAAATAAACCCAAACTTGAACTGATAATATTAATAAATTTTGATAAGTCCAAATAATAAAAAAACTATTAGAAATAAAAGAAAATCCCTACTTAAATTGTTTAATGAAAAATAAAAGGGATGGTGGACTCCCTTCCCCGATAGACAATAAAAATTAATTTTCCCCTACTACTTGAAAAACTGTCTGGAAGATTAAAAAAAAAGAATATAAGACAAAACCAGCAAAAAGGACAGCAAAGAAAAACCTTCCTACACTGATAAAACACTAAAACACACGCCAAACTGACTTAGACGGATTCTAAATCGTAACTAACTTTAATTAATTTCTGAAAATCAAATTCAACTTTCATCTCTTGGAACCTCCCTGTTTTAGACGCGTTGGTTCCAACATGCGTGCTTTTCCACCAATAGAACGTATTTTCGCGATACATCCCCGCCCGTGAAGGGTGGTTTTCGTTTCCTAGCGTCTGTAAGTTTTTGGTCCCCTGGTTCATAGATGGCATAAGTCATCCATGCGTCGAATTTAATTTAATTTAATATTAAAACTGACCAGAGCTCAAAACTAATAATTATTTTACATAAATATTATCGGTAACTATTCTACACTTATACTACACGATCGTATAAGAACCCATGGAAAAAAAACCTAGGTTTTCACAATTTTCACATTTTCTAATTCTTATTTTCGTCCATGGGGGGAAAATGGGTAACAGACGCGAACTTTGTACATAATAACAAATACTAATATTGCATTTTAGTGATTTTATTTAAATATTCTTTGGTTCTCTTTTGATGGAAAAATTTGCTTAGTTTAAGTAAAAGAAAGCTCTCTCATGGTCGGACACATGTGGTTATAACTTTAGCGCTTAACCTTAGACCTCTAACGTAGTAGATGTTAAGACTATTAAGTTACTTTGACAGATTTATATTAAAATCTTCGACAGGGTAGAACCGTTTAGATTTTGTGTCACATAAATTGACTGAGTATATGTTGTTTTTTTAGAAAAAATTAATTACCCCGAAAGTAATAAAACTGAGCTTAAGTTTAAATATGTTAATGGATTTATATTTCCCTGATATGTGGTATATTTTTGGATAGACATAAGATATACATTTACGGTTCAAATCTTTATACAGAGGGACTCAAGTAAATTCTTCCATTTAGTAGAATTTTATATAGAGTTAATAAATGTTAAAATAATTAAAAATTACAACTGTAGTTCCTTGTTACACCGATATCGCTCTGGCAGCTTATCCCAAATTTGTTGACTTCTTAAATATTCGAGAGGCGAAAATGCTAGATCTTTTTCGTCAAAATCACACAAACTTTTTAAATTACTGTGATATAAACAAATTAGTCTGCCTATAATATATAATTCTATCTTTAAATATTTATGCATCTCATGTTTCACACTAAATGAATGTAGACAGACTCAAGCAGTTTTACAGACGAATTTACAAGGTCAAAACAATTTCAAGTTCATTTCACAATGTTTCAATTCCCAAACTTTAACTTCAAGGTCACACGCCGAAGTTAACCTTGACCAAAGTCAAGATCGCACCCAACAATGAATAAATGACCACTTCAACGTCACACAACAGAGGGGACCTTGATCAAAGTCAAGGTCACATCATATAATACACATATAACCTATCTCGAGGCTAGGGCCAAGGGCACCGCACGAATGCACTTTCAAGGGCAAAGACAAGGTCATGTAGGCGTGGCCACGGTCTAGGCCAGAGAATATGGGATAAAAAACTACTATTTACTGTAAATAAAAATGAAACAAAAAAAAACTAAAATAAAAAATATCCAACATCATAAATAAAAATTTCTTTTTATAAAAATGAAAAAAATTTCTGAAAAATTTATAAAATATTTATATTACTATAAAATGAAATATACTACAATAATTTTATATTAGCCTGACATTTTCAATTGGTGACTAAAATAAATCGGTCAAAATTTTCTTTCTAACCGTGGTTATCATGAAAATTATTATGATTAACCCAGATAAATTGTAGAAACATAGAACAAATTTTAATACATTATTTTAATTTTAAATCTCTACCAATATAAATTATTAAAAAGAGCTGAAATTTGTTATCTGTTTGTTTACTCGAGATAATCTTGAAATTACCAAACCGATTATAAAACCCTTTCGCTCTTGTAAAGACAACATTCTCATTCATTTTAATACATCCTTATTTATAAAAAATATTTGGCTAATATAAGTAACACTCCTGTGTAATATTTTTAACCAAAACAGATAAAAAATAACGGCCTTGTTACACCTAACATGCATAACAGCTGAGTTGGGTGTCACCAAGCGTTTACCCGAATTGTATTTGTGAAACAAATACTTGTGTCATCTATAGACTAGTAATCTGTTTGCTTTTAAGGAAAAAGTAATGTAAAAAAACTTTGATCTTAAAAGTACCGTCGGAATTAATTCAACTTTTTAAATTTGCAGTTTGAGCATAGGCGATGTTTTATACGATTTGTTAAAGGGTGTGTCGCAAAAATGGCTGAGGATCTATATTATCTATATTAGCATACAATATAAAGAATCAACATAATAACATTGCTATACAACAGGTAACATGCAAGCATAGAAATCTTCAATAATTATACTTTCTTTTTCTTAGCAATTTTTGAAATACCTACAAATGTTTTATTTGTTTTAATTACATATTATCACAGATTATTAGAGAATTAGCTGGTATTATTTAAAAGACAACACGCCCATTGCTCTGCGGGCTATACGTATATACGTATTCTTTAATTCCTGTTTTCTTATAAATTATTCTTCAAACTAGCATCCTAAAATCTAATAAAATTTTAGAAAGTCCTATCTCCTTTTTCCTCCTTTTTCTACTAAAAGCTAATTAATAAATATGTCTTAATAATATTGTGTTATCTTAATTGTCTTTTTAATAGTTCTACCTAAAAACTGGAATTTCAGTATTTTGTGTTCTCGAAAATAGTAAACTGTATATTATCTATAGATTTCTAAATCTGATGGATCCAGGAGTTTTCGCTATCCTCCTTCACTTTGGATTCTGATTAAATAGAGGTACAATACTGGTAGACACTAAAAGTTGTAACGGTCTCTGTAATGTCTGGAATTGTAGAGCCGCGGGTCATGGATCGACAAGTTGTTATATTGTTTAGGTTAGTGATACAATTAGATAACCCGTAAAGTGGTTCTGTAGGTATGTACAATTTGACATTTAAGTACTGAACTCTATGTTCAAATTTTGTAACGCGGTAAATATCCTAAAAAATGTTTAAAGTTTCTCCTATCAAAAAAGTTTCATTAACTAATTGATTATTTTTGATTCTCTCCAAACTAAGATAATTAGATTTCGCAAGTTTTTTAAGACGATTTTTTTCTGGAATGACATTGCATTTCATAATTGATTGCTGATCCTGCTAATCCTACCTGCTTTCAAAGGCAATATATCAGTAACCAAGTATTTGTGAGTCCTTGTTAAAGAAGCCATTTTTTTAATTTTGAATATGCTCACTTCGCAAAGTTTTTGTAGTTTTTTTACGCTCTCTATATTTATTTTATAGAATAAAAAAAGTCTGATATTCCCCAATCCTTTGACATTGTATTGAAGTTGTAAAAACACCAAGTAAGCTTGTATTCTAGCGTGGTACTAGCAAACAAGAAAATTATATAAAAATAGATTTCAAATTTATTTTAATTATTAATAATTTGTTCGGAAACTGATTTTCCCATTCTCCTGATTCAACAATAATTTTAGATAACATTTATTTGCATGTAAACTGTTTTCTTGTTTAAATAAATAATAAGTTATGTCGTATGTCTTTATATTACCAGCTATTCCTTTGTTGCGTGGTTAACCGACTTATTCCATAGAAAAAGTAATCTTAAACCGATATTTTCAACTTCGTAATCTTAAGTTTCTAATTAAACAAAACATATAAGAGCGCTTCATAAACCCAATGGACAACATTTCAAATTAATTTACAAAACTTTGAAGATTTCTTTGATATTATGTGTGACACACTGTATGTTACAACGAGATTGTATTTTAAGTTCGCTTCGATTCTTTTGTTCTTTAAGACAGCGATTTCATAGAAAATATAATCGCTATATTTTTTGGTTTAATATTTAAACGGAACAACCAATACATTATCCATTTATTATATTTTAACTACCGTTTAGATGAAACATTATAATGCTGAATAAAACGGGTTTCGATTTCTCTTCTTACATTTTTATTTTATACGAAGAAAGGACAATAAATTTGCTCCATGTTAAATTATAACCAAGGAAATAAAAATTCTCCTGTGAGTGGTCTTCAATTTTCGTCCAATTTTGTGCGTTTGTTCTATAATCTCAAAAAAGACTACTCCAGGGAGAACGACTTAATGTATAGCAACGGTTGATAGCTCATTTTAAAGACTTCTTTAGGGTATTTATTTTCACATACGGTACATGTAGTAGTACGAAAAAAAAATATTTAAATTTTTGAAAATCGATATTTTCAAAAAATAGTATAATCGAATCTTAAAAATAATTGATAGATATAACCAAAATTTAATTACGAAATGTTAATGGACTTAGATATAATGGTTTTTCCTCTTCTAAATTATCTATATTTAGATTACTTACTTGTAATTACACTGCTGAATGTTTGTTTTAATGTGGTTAAATTATATAGCTATTTATTTTTATTTGATGAATAAAACAATATTAATAAAACAGCGTGGAGTATAGGAATGTTTATAATAAATTATTCGTTATTAGATTTTTTATTCGGACATTTCTTTGAAACATTTTTGGAGATCAGTAAAAACTCTGGCTATTGTTGCTTCCAGATTAAATACAATGGAGTAAAAGTCATTTCAGTATAGGAAGAAGAGGAAAAAATCTTCACTTTTTGCAAAAAAAGAATAAAAATTTGATACAAAAATCAGCAATTCAAAAAATATAAATAGAATCTTTCTCGGTATCATCATGGATTTATCGTCGGAAGTATCGTCCTCAGTTTAACACAAATGAATAAATTTCAGATTTCGGTATTTTTTACGTGAATTATTAAAGTTTTCGCAGTATTGATATCTGCAAAATTAAACTTTAACACATTTTGATATGATTTACTATCCAAATAAAGCATATCCTTATTTGTGTCCCCTAGCTACTGCTATCAAAATGCAAATTCAATTAGTATGGAACCCCAAATATGTTTTGTGACATAAATCAGTTGAAAATTTTGAACTTAAATAATTGCCGGACCCTGTTGAACTTGTTATTCCCCTGTACAAATTATTTTAAGTGTTAATGTTTTCAGGTTGAACAGGTTTTACCTGAATATGTTTGGTCAATCTTCATATCTGAGTTTATTAACTTAAAGAATAAAAAAAAAACTGCAGAGTTATTTACATATTAAATTAATAAAACTAATTTTTATAAAAAATAATTGAGCATCCAAAATATTAAGTTCTTTTTTGAATGGACCTGACTACCTATTTTCAATATATATATATATATATATATATATATATATATATATATATATATATATATATATATATATATATATATATATATATGTATATATATTTCTAATATTTTCTTGGGTGTAGGTTTTTCATTAGAGAAACAAAGGACAACAATTTTTTTCTCACGTTTCGCTATACATAGTGAGCTTTTTCAAAAGAGCTAGGTATATTTATTTTACATCTTGAAAGTAGTTTTGTGTGTATGTTCAAGATGTAAAATAAATATACCTAGCTCTTTTGAAGAAGCTCACTATGTAGAGCGAAACGTCAGAAAAAAAATTGTTGTCCTTTGTTTCTCTAATGAAAAACCTATACCCAAGAAAATATTAGAAAAAAATATTTAACGAAAGGTTTAAGATACAAAAATAAATTATATATATATATATATATATATATATATATATATATATATATATATGTATATTCAACAGTTGATTTGTAATATATATCTGTATGTAATGTGACCAAAATAGGAATTAAATGAAATGGCAGTTTCTACACTGTGGAGACCAGACAGAGCAAACATCGTTCCAGATAAGGTAATTTCGAATTTATATTAACTATTTGATAGTGATTACGTCAAAATTTGACTAAAATTGATTACTGAAAATTAAATAGGAGAGGGAATAAGAAACTAAGGTAAAAATGCTTATTAACTTATTTACTTATATGTCAAAAAACTACTTCTTTTATATAAAATATTTCCCTTTATTCTCGAATTCAGTTAGACATAAATTTGACTTTTATCGTATTCAGTCGTATTTAGTTGTTTTTTATATCGAGGGATATTCATAATTTAATTACTCGTCTATGAACTGTTATAAGGTCTGTGTGAATCAATACATTTAAAAAGACCCTGCCATTTTTTTTTATTATTAAAGTATTATTTTTAACTAATAGTTAATATCAAAATAAACTGATTATGTTTTCTTCCTGAGATTTTCATTAATAAGTTGAGATTTCGCATTCTAAGTAGCGTAATTATAACTTAAAAATAATAAAAAGAAACTTACCTGGTTCTGGTATACCATTACAAATTATCCCATCGTTAAATGCTATTTTTGATATTCTTGGAACCACGTCCTTGAAGGGAAACTTGACATTATAATTAATGGTGATCGCAGTATCTTTATAAAAATCGTCAAAGGGTGTGATCAGTTCTATTTCTATTGGCTAAAAATATTTTAAATAATGTTAATAAGTAGGCAGCAAGCCTAAAATCTCTATACAAAAATAAATTAATGCTTATCTAAACATTTAAAAAACATTAAATTTTGACAAAAATAAATTTATTTTCTTATAAACCTAAATTCCTTCACAAAATAGCAATTAAAAGAGCTGTATTTTGTGCTTATTGGCCCGATTTCTGCAAAATTAGGCTTTATATAAGATGACTTATGTTGCTCACTCTGGTGAAAAAATTGAGAGTACATTAAAAAATTGATTTTAGGCTAAAAATGTTTTTGTATTTTTCTTATTCGAAAGTCTTTCAATTCGTTTGACATTAAAAATCCCCCAACAAAATAAATGAATGCTTTTTAAATAAGATAACAGCAAAAGTATGGTAAATTATTTTTAAAACAAAATATTTAAATAATGTCAAAAATAATTGAAAGCTTTATACCCAACATCGTTTTTCCAGAAATATGGTTGCATATTTGGAATAAAAAACTTTCGTATTAACATTAAAACTTACTAATTATAGGTCTAAACTTTTATTATTTGTCAAGTTTTAATACAGACTTAGTTAGTTGACATCATATTGGAAGTTCAGCACGAAAAAACTACTTGAAATGTGTCTTTGTTTTAAATTCAACTTTTTGTTGGCTCAAATACTAACCCAAAGAGAACTTAACCCCAATTTTAACATTATTGTTTTTGGTAGTATTTCGATACTTTGTGATGAGGAATCGCTTTTTTCTTTCCGTTTGATGACAACTCTGTTAATTTATGGTCCATTCAATGTTTGAACTGCGGCAATATTCAGTCATAGAGACCGCTACCTGCCTTCAAATTTTGACTTTGACTGTATCCTTTTTAAATGCAATTTTCTCTAAATATGTTCAGTAAAGTGATCTATTATACGCTACCGTGAGACTTTCTTAAGATTTGATCTGGCTAGGATCAAAATTTATTTAGCGAAATAAATTCAAATGTTTCTTGAGAGGGCTACGTAAGACGATAGAAGAGCCAATATCGATCAAAGTACCTCAACTTTTGTGAATTCCTCTCGATAAACGTAAACCCAACTTAGTATTTCAAATTTAGTTCTTACTCTTCCTCATCTTAAGTTAAACCATGGCTAAACCTTTCGCCTTTCCTCAATTTACTTATATTATCAAGATCTCACTATTTAATTCGCTTTACCAACATTCATTTGCATGACGGAACTCTAAAATTTGCACAGAATATGTTAACAAAAATATCAAAAAAAAGTCGTTCTCTGTAGATTCCTTGGCAATGTATTCGGTGACTCCTACATATTTTCACATTCTGAAAATATGCACTGTTTTACCTGAAACTCGAAAAGAACATATGTCAAGGAGAGGTATCCTAAATTTGTGTGTGAAATAACTGTTGTCAGGAATAGTATATCAGTTTTACGGCCTCTCAAATTTCAGGTGAAGCTGCTCCAATTAGAATATTTCATTTAATTACTAATGTTAGTGAAAACACATACAAGACCAAAATGGAATATATGCACTTTTCTAAATAGCAATCACCGAATGTTTTATTGATTATGTCAAAAGAAAGAACAGGCAGATCGCTAAAGGCGAAAGTCTAAGCTTCATTGTTTAAGTTTTCGTCCATGTAATTTTAAAATAAAATACGAAATTCTTGGCTATTCGGACATAGAGATCGTTGATAAATATTACTCTCATGTTAAAAAGTGCGGAGATATCCAAGATAATGGAAAAATTCCAGGTCCGAAAAATGACGAGGGCTCTGTTTCGTCCTAGTATGGAACTCATCAGGTCACTACATTCGGTACAAACCATCATGTCGCCCTATAAACACATTTTACCGTTGAAAAACAGTAAATAAGACACAGTGGCGACATCATCTCGATGGATCACTCAATAATACAAGAGCAACACAAACCAAAAATAATGTATAAAATCGCCACGTGATGGCACGATAGTAAATTAAAAAAAAAAGGATAAATCAAAACTCGAAACACGAAAAGGGTTTTTTGCCGTAGTAATTTTGATGCAAATTTTGCAGCACACGCTTGGGATAAACAGCATCATATAAAATGGTCTGAAGTTGCGGAAATATATATGAAAGCAAACATAAAAAAGAGAAAATTTATAGAAGCAGCTTACATTAAAAATAATAATGGAATCTTCAGTAAACTCAATGCTGAGATAGCTAATCTTTGGCAAACACTATTTTGTAACGCCAAATTTTAAGATGTGTACAGTGAAACAAAACTTCACGCTTCAATAGACACTGTCTTTATATAAGCTTGTAGCCTTAAGACAAAAAATTCAATTTATACTTATTAACGATTAGAGATACAAGTCGAAATTTCACTATGTCTAGTGTCGCGTCGAAATCAGATTTTCAGACTATTACCCGATCTGCTGCCTTTGATTTAAAGATTTTTGATGATATTCATGGTTTAAACTGTAACATGAAGTTAATTTAGTATAAAGATAAAGATGTAGCTAAATGGCTGAATATCTAGAGATACAATAAAATACAACGTAAAACAATTCTAAGTATTTTCTTATGTTTTACTTTATTGCGTGCCAAACACATCAGGACCTCTAAAATTAAGAATATCTTAAAAACCGCTAGCCTTTGTATGTAAAGTTAAAATGATTTGTCTTGATTGTGAAATCACCCTTTCTAATACCTTTATAGCGTTCATTAAAAAATGGCACATAATTTCACTTGGTTTAAAAAAGTATAAAAAGAATTGATGAATGCTAGTAATTCTCAATATCCTTTAAGATATATTGGATCTTTTTCGATTTTGTCATCAAGATTACAATTTAATACAATTATAGATTAATGAATTGTAGTATCTCAATGTTGTAATATCAATTTTGGGCAAATTTAGACTAATATAGGCTTTTAATTGTTTTGCTCTATCTTTGTATTTTAAACGGAAGTAAGAACCAATTAGGCTAATTTTAACCCTGATACAGGATCACCGCCATAAGCATTAAGCCGAAGAAGGAAATTATTCTAGGAATGGTTTTCTTCTTCTATTCAATCCAATTAAAGATAAGGTTTCAGTTAAGGTATTTTTTCCCTTAGATCTTTTTTTTTAATCCGGCTTTATTGATGTATTTTTCTTTTAACAACTTATCTATAAAATGGTTTAGCACAAAAATAACATTGCGCAACTCCTAATCATAATTACACTAAATAAAAATCCAACACCTAGAAGTTACAAATATGTTAGCTTCCATTGTCTTTATTTTTAAAATATCTCAACGTTTCAACCTTATTTATATTAACAATTTGCAGTAATGTTGCTCACCATAAATCGCCGCTAAAAACCGAAAATATCTAAACTGTGTTTTGCTAAACACTGCAGAACTTGTGGATTAAAGCTACTTCTTTAAGTGTACCTTTTCTTCCAGAAAACCACTGCTCAAAAAACTTAAATTCAAACCACTAAATATCATGTTATTTCGACTTTTCGTACATGTTTTTGATGTTCCTTTATTCTTAGCGGGAGAAAAGGTATTGATTCTCCAATTGCTTGGTAAATACAGTTTTTTACTATAATTATTTTAACGTTTAATTTTGGCTTAAGAAATTAAAGCATTTCCAGCATTAAACGCTGTTGTTATTTTTACGTTTCTTGCAATTCCCCAGGTCTTCTCAGAACTTCTTATTTTAACACTTATAATTAGAAGTTGTGTTTAAGTGTTGCAGTATAACCAGTCTGATATAAAATTTTTTAATATTGTCGATTTCGTCATTAATAGACTATTGGTCCATGATTCTACGGCCTTTGCATATAATAATATTGTAATCCCTTGATTAGTAGCTGCTTCGGGCTTTTTCATTGTAAATTTAATAGTTAATTGACGATTATTCAAATGGATAAGAAATATGATATGACGGTATCGTCAATATACAGGGTGTCCGGAAAATATGTGTTGCTACACTCTTCCTCTGTTTGAAAGCACAGGGTTAATAAGAAGGTAATAAACTACAAAGTGGCCCTGCTGGAAAGGCAGTTAGGCTCAGTGAGTAAACCACCTGCTGCTCAGGAGACGAGGTTCGTTTTATTAGGGCGCGAGCGGCTCTTAACCAACTGAGTTGCAAGCTGCTAACGGTTATCGCGGTACCTTTCCTACAGTTTCCACTCCACTAAAAAAGAGGATAAATAAATTTTAAAAAATCAAGTAACATTCAACATTTAATGAACACTAAAAGGCTAAAAGTACAAAATAACACGTGAGAAGGTGAAGAGATGGGGAAAAACAATAAAATGCTAGTTAGAGCTATGCGTTAACAATAAATAATAGTTACACCCGCGAACTTAAGTTCTAAGTTTAATGATGGTATAAGTGGTTATACAGTACAACTATAAGTATTACCGCAGATGTATAGGTGATCACATTTACGAGGTATCAATATACATATCTCATATAAAAAAAATAACTAAATAGATAATAAAGAAAAAAAAATATATTAATGAGTAAAGTCAAATATTCAATTAGCTTATCTGGAGATTGTTTGTAGTGATTCCCTCAGGTTCCCGAGCTGGCGTGGCCTGAAGCAGCAGCTAGTGACAGAGGAACTATGTAATTGATGATAAGTAAGTGAAAAAGGATCCCCGTAAAAGAAAGAACAAGAATATCTAAAAGAAGTAAAAGCTCTAAAAGAATCCTAAAATGAAAAAAAGCATCTAAGAAAAACTAATAGGGTCATGGTCCAATATAAAATTACGAGCTAGGTTGCATTAATATCAAATTAGCGACCACTGAATTAATCAAAATAACAAAATGACAATAAATTTCACAATACTTCGTATAATATTAAGAAATCATAGAGTCGCTGTCTAGCTTGTAACGTAATGAAAGAAAAATATAATTAACACAGAAAAAAACAATTGTGCATCCAATTCAATTTATAAATAAGAACGAGAGAAGTAAGTCGACTCGTTTGCATAAAATTAATCATTAAGCATAGCCTGTGACCGAAATAATAATATATTATAATACATTAAGGTAAATTGGCATAAAAAAATAGATAACCCAAAAATTGTGTCTAATTACAAACACCAGTAAATTTATCTTACAAAGATACAATACAATTTTTATTAATAATTAACAGGTTTACGAAAACTTACAACTTAGGCTTCCAATAAATTTAACAAATTTACTATAAAAATCACAACCTAACAATAAAAAATAGCCTAATTACCTGGTGCTATTCTAATCGCATACTCTTAGTATCACCCCAGTAAGAGAAAAATAGCAAAATACATAAGTTACCCATTCAAATAAAAAAAAATATAAGTAAGAATGAAGGAAATGTAAATATAATAAATATAACTAAAGTAATTAATACAGCAGTTGGCTGCAAAGTAATTACTATATAAAAGAAATGATAAGTCACCTTAAGGTTCACAGATAGCCGGTAAACTTAAGGGTTCTGGTCAAAGAGAGCCTCGATGTGGTTCTTGAGGACACTCAGTCCTCGATCCTTGTCTTAGCAGACCCTAAAAAGGTACAAAGGGGCAAATAAGTTCACGGAACGATCGAAAAGCAAAAAAAAAGCCTGTACCACGTGCGTAGATAAATCCTTCTACAAAGATGTTGTTCATTAACACAACAAAAGACAAAAGATAAGGCAATGAACTGCAACTTTGGCCGAATACCGCAAAAATTAGAGTAAAAATATCGGACTCACGTTGCTTCTACACTTCGGCTGTTTAAAATCAAAATGGATGAGGAAACGACTTTCCTTCCCCAGTAAACGAATTTTTCAGGAAAAAAAAACGGCCATGATGAGGTTAGCCAAAACGACTACAATTGTACAAATAAGGGTACAAATATCCATTGTAACATTATTAACCAGAAAAGATAAATTGATTAGCACAACTTCCGAAAACTAATGTAAACTCTAGATGAAAAGAATACAATAAACATAATTTTAATGTAGAATAAAGTCAGGAAAAGTTTATTCCATGCATTCAATATTTATTTTGCCACCATTAAATAAAATCCTGTAAAATAAAAAAGTACCTTCTCGATAAGTGGCGTAGAAAAATAATATTTATCTAAAAAAAATAACAATAAATTCCACAACTACAAAAAAGGCCAAGCACAGTATAGTAGAATATCGATATATTGGTAAAATTACAAGGGTGGTAACATCGACGAAAAATGCAATAAACGGAATGCTTTTATTTTAAAAAATTAATGAGAGATATTTAAGGAAAATGATATTATGAATATTTGTAAATATAAGACAAAATTAACTGAATTAGCTAAATCTGAATTTTGAACTGTGATAGTGAATAACATTTGATAACAGACCCTTGACGTGAAAATACATCGATTTAAGCCAATGTAGTTATATCCGATGCTGTTTCGTTTAGGCATTAGAAGACGTCAAAGTTTTAATAATATATTGATATTTCCCAAATTTCTTGAAAACGTGATAAATGAATTTAATGATTTTTGGTGTGTGGTCTAACACTATAGTATGACGTTTTTTAGTTGTATAGAGATCGACTATTAGAGTGATATAAAAGTGACCTATGAACATTGCTCCATCAACTTTATAACAACCTACATATTTTTATCGGATAATCGCAAGTATTTGGAAGCTTTTTTATCTCTTGGAGAATTTTCGTTGGATGAGCGGTTTCGCCAGGAAAAAATATTTTCAATTACCAATTGACTATAATAATGAAGAAACACCTGTAACAATAATTTTTTGAGTGAATTTATTGCTATGGCATTTAATAATTTCATTGTCTAAGAAGTTCACTAAAGTAAGATCAACATTCTAAATTTCTAAGCTTATTTTACTATTAAACATGGATAACTACACGCACTCGGAGAAGGTTCATATGCTCCTGGTGAATGGGCTTTGAGAAGGAAAAGAGCGTCGAAATATTAGGATTTACCTGGAGAGATTTCCTAACTGCCAAACACCAAACTATCAGACATTTGTCAATACTGATCGTCATCTCCGAGAAAAGGACAGCTTTGCGAAAAAATTTGAAGGTAGGGGCAGGCGCGGATCCAAGGGGGGGGGGGGCGGTGGGGGCGATCGCCCCCCCCCCCCCAAGAGCCTTGAGTTTAGGAAAATAGACCGAATGTTTCATCTTATACTACAGTTTATTTAAGAACTAGAGAGAGTAATAAATCATTAATTATTCTTTTTCTCTTCGCAAACTACCTGTGTTTTTTAGTCCGGTGTCTTTAGCAAAATCAGTTAGACACATATATTTTGTCATAGGAATGGGTTAGAAATTTTATAATCAAAAATACCGATCTATAATAATGGACTAAAACGTAGCCTTATTCTCTCAAAAAATTCGAAGTTATAATTTAAATACTTACACAATATCCATTGTCAAAAATACAAAAAGGTAAACATATATAAAAAAATAAATTCGTCCATATAATATTAAAATATTTTTGGGGCTATCGGTCATTTTATTATTAATCAAAAACATTTTTAGGGTACTTGACGTTTCAGATTATTTATTTCTTAAACCATCTGCAGTATTACAATTAAACACTAAAAAGGGATTCAAATGTAATTACTTTTTTATGTGGTAATTAAAATTAGACCTACTTATTTTTATTTCTATTGTACTGATATCTTAATTTAATTTACTTTATTATATGGAAATACGATAGCCCCAAAAAAATAAGATAAACATGTTAATTCTACACGCTTAAGAAAAAGACACAAATACAATAATAAAATAATAATAAACTTACGGCTAATTGAAATTAAATATATATAAAATTAAAGAGTTGGACATACTAAAATAAAAATATATAAAAAAAAACATATAAACAACATTAAACAATAAAATACAACAAAAACAAAAATTTAAATAATAAATTGAGTTTACACTAATTAACACTACGTATATAATTCCTAATCAAAGTCAGTGAAACTATCTTCGCTCAAATTAATTATAATTGGTTCCTCTATCTCACCGATCATGAGATCGAGTTCTCACATTTCGTTTTATTCTTTTATTATATGGATTTTTTCCAATTTTCCGCAGTAACTTTATTCAAAAAAATCTTTCAAAAGTTTAGTTAAGCTACTAATTTTGTTAATTGTGTTATTTCTAGCAACTCTATCTTTTAATTGAGAGAGATATTTACTTCTCCAACGGACAGTTTCCGGACTATCTATAGGAACAGATTTTCTATCTGGTTTTTCCCAGCAAAAATTAAGTTCTCTGAGCAATTTCCAGAGATCAGTTCTTTTAATTTCAGGTAAATTGCGATCTTCATTGATTTTAGTTAGAATTTTTTAGACGGTTGGGATCTGCTTCTCATAATAAAATGTATATACAACCCCTTTAATTGCAGTCTTCATTTCTTCTTCCAACGAGGTTTTTCATCTGCTTGTGATCGAATGTGGCTTGGGAGTACTAACAATTTCAGTCATTTTTTCTCCTTCAGTATTCGGTACATTGTAGATTTTCCAACTCCTGTCATATTGGAACACATCTCAAAAGAGCTTTTAACATTATTATCTAGATATATAATATATAAAAACAAACGCAAACAAGATAAATCACTAAGAACAAAGGTGTACTTTGTTCACTGACAGAAATTAAATTAAACTATCAGAATTTTTATGTTGCAGTAATATAATGAAATATAATAAGATTTACGGCAGTTCTCAGTTACCAGCGGCACTGGAGCAGGTACGTCGGAGGTTTCGGTAACAGTTTTATTATTCTCTCTAGTTCTTGAATAGAGTATAGAAATGTGTGTACTTGCGATCGCCTCCCCCCCCCTCCCAAGAGCTTTGAGTTCAAGAAAATAGAACCCATTCTGCCTTTTATATTAGGAATGAGTATGATGTTTGCATCCCCCCCCCCCCCCGGTTGACATCTTGCCTTTCTTGACATACTGAACTTTTGTGATATCATCGCCCCCCCCCCAAAGAGAGGAGCTGGATCCGCCCCTGGGTAGGGGTCGTATTCGAAACACTTGCACAGTCGAAAAAGAAAAAGAAATTTTGAAAAAAGTTGAAGAAGAAACAAGTATTAATATCCACCGCTTAGAATGTGAATTGGATATCCCGAAAACTATTGTAAATGATATTTCAAAAGAACAGTTTTAAAATCTATATAGCGTCCAAAACTTAAGGAACTTTTACCGATTAATGCCTCCATTCTCCTTAAATTTTGTAAATTTATTCGAAACAAAAGACCGCGTGATGTAAATTTTGGTAGAATTTTTTTTTTACTGAGAAGGCATGTTTTACAAGATCTGGAGTCACTAACCTGCACAACGAACATGTTTAAGCGGATAAAATCCACATGTTATTAGAGTTGCAAAACATCAACATAATTTTAAAATAAATGTTTGAGCAGTTATTATTGATAGCTACCTTACTGGTCCTGTTGTGTTTCTAGACAGGATAAAAAGAAATATTTATTTAAATTTTTTGCAAAACACATTACCAGCTCTTCTGGAAAATTTGCCTATTTTACTTCGGCGAGAAATATGGTGTATGCATGATGGTGCCCCACCCCATTTTTTTTATTGCTGTTCGGCAATATTTACAGGACTAATATCCGAACCAATAGATTGGAAGAGACAATGAGACATCAGTAAGATAGCCAACACGTTCTCCAGAGTCAAATATCTGTGACTTCTTTTTGTGGGCACTCTTAAAACAGAAGTATACACGACTCTGGTGATCACCCGCAAGGAATTATTGATACACGTTTTAAACGCTGGCAAACTTTTTAATAATTTTAATTTAATAATATTAGATAGAGTCTAATTTAATTTTTTAAAATGTGTTAATATTTGTTAAATTTTGCTTAATTAATGTTTACTTTTTAGTTAGTTTCTCAATCCTTTTAAAATACATACATGTACATCCAACATTTATTTTAAAAATTGTTTTATCGTTAAAGCAAATTGGTGCATGCATGTAATTGTAAATATATTTTTTCCTAGCAAAACCGCTCATCCAGTGAAAATTTTTCGAGAAATAAAAAGCTTCCAAATAAGTGTGGTTATCCGACAGAAATATCTAGGTTTTCCTACTGTTGATGATATAAAAAATCAAAAGCCGTATTTACAATTGAAGCCTCTTTTATAACACTTTCATTATTTTATAACCGATCCTTATACCACAAGAAAACGTCATATTGTAGTGTTAGACCACACACCAAAAATCATTAAATTCAGTTACTACATTTCAAGAAATTTAGGAAAAATTAATATTTTCTGAAAACTTTTACTTCTTCTACGCTTAAATGAAGCAGTATCCGATATAACTAAGTTGATTTAAATCTACCTATTTAACGTCAAGAGTCTATCAAACGTAGTACACATATTTTCCGGACACCCTGTATATCAGCTAAAGTTATTTTATCAATTTAGTTAGCACAATTTTCAAATTATTCCATATACATATTTGTTACGATCAAGGAAAGTGATGCTAGTCATAGAACATATACGAAAAATATTTCTTACTCTATTTCCTTACCTACTCAAGAAAAAAAAACATTGTCATTTATTAATTATTCAATAAGAATAGTTATGTATACCGTTTTGAGATATAAAACATTTTGTATTTTTTCAAAATAAAATTACCGAATTTTAAAAAATATAATTACACCATTCAAAAGCTGAGTAAAAGTATACTGAAAACCTTTATTTCAAAGTATTCACTCAGGCATCACGCTAGAAGATATAACGTTGAACGCTCCATATATACCTCGATTTGAGTACTCGACGGTTTCTCTTCTTATACTTTAATATTGCATTAGCAAGTCATTATTAATAATTTCAAAATTATATCAGTGATTCATTAATTTAAAAAAAAAAGATATTAGAAGATAGCAGACGTGGCAATTTATGTGCTTACTTGGCAGTACCACGTAGCGTCAGATTTATTTTTTATTATCCTCCAGTATCTAGTTTTCCAAGAGAGTCTTCTCAAGCATTATTTGTAGAGCTTATTTCTACTAAAATTGTATCTTAATAACAATTTTGCTATTTAACTTACAGACCAAAGCATTTAGTAACAATGGTTACGAAATATTTTCAAAAGGATTTAGATCTTTTCAAAACATACCAGACGGGCATGTTAAATAACAAACTAAAAATGTTTGCATGGTTATGCGTTCTGAGATAAAATAATAATATGTATTCTACATATTTTTGGTTGCTGAATTCCAATTTTGCATCAGAATTTGTCCATTATATTGTCTTTCCAGACAAATGAGTGTCAAAATTTTTTAGTCTAAACCTAAAACTCAAAATTTGCGAACTCCTGAACATAAGTAGCTAAATTCACTAACAATCAAACTTTTATATGAGAAAATTAAAGATGAAACATGAAGATAAAGGGTTAGAATCGAAAAAAAGGGTAATCCTAACTTGAATATAAATAAAATTTTTTATTCTTGTAGGTTTGCTAGATCAGCTTTAAAGTTATACCAAGTTAGTGGATTAGGAAGAAAATTCCTTAAATTATAAATCCTTTAATCGGATAAAACTAGTAAATTTATAACTCCTCTAATTTTTTCCGTTAACACTAGTGCAAGACGCATATTTTGGAAACTGGTCCGTATTATGTATACCATACACTATTAAAAATAACCTTACATTTAATGCAAATTTAATGCACATTCTAAGTTAAATTTAATGCTTTGTACTTTAAATCGGGAATATTTTATATTTACTTTGAATTTAAAGCAAATTCATTAAAATATCGGTTCATTGTACATTAAATTTGATTAAATGGTATCTTAAATTTCAATAAACTAACTGAAAAGATATTTTAACTTTCTGTACATTAAAATTAATTACCCTAACATTAAAGGAATTTACATTAATATTCATGGTATATTGCATGAGATTCCGAGCGATGGCGCAAGGTTTATTGAACCTTTCATTTATTATGATATAAGTTGCTTAAAGGACTGAATCTTCTTATGATGAGATGTACATTTTTGCCGGTACTGATGGAAACTAATGAGTTCAAAACCGGTGTTCAAATGAAAATGGAAAAATTTCCACCTTTCCTGGTTGCAGAATTTTTTGACCTCATAATAATGTTGATGCATTAAATATGTGATAATATATCTTAAATTCAATGAACACTGGCTGTATATAGTCACCTTAGAAAGTTACTATTAAACTTTAAATTTAACGCATGATTACAATAAATTTAGTGGAAGAATGTAAAAATTATTAAATTTAATCTATTACATTAATTTAATTTAAGAAACGGTTTATGAAATTTGCTTCCAGCACATTTTCCTTAAATTTAATGCATTTTCTTTTTACAGTGTATATTTTTAAGTTTCTTCGGCCAGATTCACTAAGAAGATGTAAGACTTAGACACAATCTCGTTGTAATGAAAGTTGTAGAGATGTAGATTGCGAGTGGATTGTTAAGGCACTTTTTGTCTCTTTACGGCACTTTGACTTTTAAAATATTTTGCGTATTACCCTGATTTAATATAAGCCCAGAATATTTAGACTTTTCAAGAAGCCTATTATTCTTCTTTGAAGTAGGTGCTTTACTTCTTCAGGTTTCAAGGTGACGCCTTCTAGGAATTTAACTATTTTGCAGAATAGTGCCATACATTAAGATAGCAAGTATTCTGCTGTTTCGGCTGTCCGATCGCAGAAAAGACAAACACCACTTTCAGCTTTGCCCATTTTTTTGAAACGGTGTCTCAGAGGGTAGTATCCTGTGAAGATATTTGTTATTACTTGAATATCTCTTCTTGGAGATCGAGAAGCATTTTTGCCTCCTTTGGCGATGAATATGTGAAGTTTTTCTCTTATCTGAGACCAGGCATCTTATCCTATTTTAATCTTATCTGCTTTTGTTCCCAGCTTCGAAGCTCCTTTATGTGGCTTTTTGGCAGTCCACAAAAAGGCTTCAGGCCAAGAAAAAGAGTTTTTGTCCTTTCTTTGCGAAGATGTCCGCTTCCTCGTTGCTCTTGACTTCCCAGTACCTTAGCACCTATCAAGCTTACCCTGTTATTCCTTGCCATTTACTTTAGGGCCTGCCTACAGCCCCAAATCAACTTAGACTCATATGTGCTTGACCTAAGAGCCTTTAGCGTTGCTTGACTATTTGAAAACATGTATATTTTGAATCGTGGATGTTAGATCTTCAACAAATAAGCGCTAATATAGGAAAATTAAAGGCAAAAGCCTAGAAATAAAAAAGAATGCTATTTTTGACGGCTCAGTTATAAACGATTCTTTATTATTGTTATTTACGATCCACAACCTGTTTGAATGATTGTTGTACTTGTCTGTTTAAATCCTTTACTGTTAACTTATACTGGTTTTAAAGTTAAACCTTGTTAGTAAATGTTTTCAAATCGCTATATGCTGAAAATGAAACACTGTACAAAGGTAAGTAGATTGTAAATTGTAAGTGGGTCATTATAGACTTTCTTAGCCCTCAAAATGGCAACTCGTCCTAAAACAGCTTTTATACATTTAACAATTTAATATGAGCCTGGAATTTTAAGACTTTTGACGAATTCTATCATTTTTCTGCAGGACACAATAAGTTCTACCAAAACGTGTAAGTAAAATATAATTATCTAAAAAGTTAAAGTAAAGAAGCCTTACATTTTTTGGGGACATAATTTTTTGCTCCAAAATGCAATCACCTTAATTTTGTGGCCCAATCGTATAATTCAGAAATAATTTTTTTTATATTCTCTGTGTTTTTACACTTAATTGCTTTAGAGTGCATATACGTTTTTTTTTGCGAAATTGAACCTTCATTAAATCCCATACATTTTTAATAGGATTTGCATCCGCCGAAGAAGCAGGCCATTCTATCATAGTAATGCCTTTTACTCTTTTCCAGTTCTGAAAAGGCGACTAAAGGTGTATCCGTAAGTCACAATCAGGTCCCAACCAGTCTTCTGCAGACTTTGTTATACACTTTTCAAAAATCATTTTCATTCTCGTGGCGTTCAGGTTTTCAGTAAAAAGACAGAAATGCATAGAGAAAGAAGCATCTCCATCGACTTTAATAGGGTGTTTAACTGTTCTCTGAATAATGTTGTGTTGCGCGATAGATTAAGCTTCTTTAACAGAAATCCAGACCTATATGGTTCTATAAAAAAGGTTATAAATAAAGTTAAACAGGCTTTATTCTAGACGTGTCGATAAACGTTTTAAGAATCCTAATTCAATACCATAGATTGGCAACTATAAAAGCTGCACTGTAGTTCTGGGTAGATGCCTGAACTAATATCATACTGCTGGAGTATTTTCTCTTAGTGATCGGGAAGCCTGAAATCATCACCAACACAGGAAAATACCGCCATATACCGACATGTTGCAAGATTTGTATACCACAAAAAAGCTGATGTATTCATTTTTAGTTTGTAAATAACACGAGGACGGTTTTGTTGGGGTTAACATATAATCCTTGCTTTGTGTACCAGCTACTAATCTGGTTTAAGGCAGTTTGCTTAAGGCTTGTAATAGTCCCTTCGGTCTTGCATCTGATAGTGACAACTAGATCATCATCCTAATCTAGGATTGTAAATTTTGGGCCATTTGACTGCCTTAGCAGTCTATTCACAACCCGATATCATAGCAGAGGCGATAGCACTTCCCTTTCGGAAATCCTTTGACTGTGGTTATTATCACCGCTTCCTTGCTATTTAGCATTGATTAAATCCATCTTATTAGACAAGCCTCTATATGCCTTGCTTTGAAGGAACTATAGATTCACGAGATACATCAAAATCTCCCACTATGTCAGTGAAAGCACTCAAAAAGATTTCTTCAACTATCAGCATTTTTTTCCAGTCTAAATACCAGGCAGTGTAGAGCATTCAGTGTTAATTTGTTAGAACTTGACATGCAAACTGTTCTTTGTAAAGTAGTTTTTGTTTGAGCGTTTCACTTCTAAGTATTGATCAATAAATGTCACTGTTATTTCTAGAAGAAAGGAGGAATTTGCATACATAGAGATGAATAAAAATAAATTTGAACATAAATACATGAATTAGACGAAAATCGTAATTTTTGGCACTTTAAATATAATTTATCTGGAAGACCTGGCCTGATGATCAAATTCCCGAAAGCAGAATATGTTTCAATAAATATAAATATGTAAGAATCATAATGTTATAAGTTTTATAGTTATATGACAACAAAATATCACTTCCAAGCAGTGAAACATATAAAATATTTTTGATTAATTGAAGCTATTGGACATGAATTTGTTTTGCACAGGTGCGATCTGGGATTCTCGAATGTATGTGAAAATTGTAAATAGACTAGAGATATATGTTGTCCATGTAAATATAAATTATCTTTATACTTTTTTTTTTAATTTTCGGCTCCTTTTTCACCTCTCGATGTATCAACACTAAACTTTCAATTAAATAAAGCAATTATGCCGATTGAAAAAGAAAAGGAAATAATAATGTTACGTTGTATCGAAAAGTTTATGTAGTCTAGACTACAAGAATCCCTAAAAATTACTAAGAAATATGATTGTATTAAAAAGATAAGCAATTATTCTAAATTGACAATCCACTAACTCTTGTATCGTGCACAACTTTATGTACTATTATTTTGCCTCTACATACAAATAGGTATTGGAAGTGTTTAAAAAAAATAGTTACGTGGGCCAAATTTATCGATTACATAATCAATATACTGGAATCAAAATGAAAACGTACTTGTTTAATTTTTAAATATTCTTCCTAAGTTATTTGTACACCAATAACAAATTTGCTATTAAGTTTTTATGGAAAAATTATAAAAATTATAAAAATTAAAAATTTTCCGTTACTCACAAGTCCGAATATAAAAATATAATTTAACTTTCTGGTTTATTGATATTAAAAATTTTGCCATTTACAAGCAAGTCAATAACAAATAATAAAGTAGAAAATACGTCGAATTATAACAATCGCGTGAGGGCCAAAACTGTGGCATTGTCCGTTAATTTTTTCGGAAAAAACTGAAAAAACAATTTAGAACCCAGACCTAAAAAAAGTTCTAGGTGTTACCTAGTTTTAATTTAATTTTAGGGTTTACCATCTACCAGAAAATCGGCCCATAGTGTGAATCACACCCTTAAATCATACGGAAAATATCCTTGATATAAACCATTTTTTACAAAAGTATTTTCAATGTACTTTATTATGGCTCTAAACCTAAGACAATTAATTAAAAGGCTTAAAAATAACAAATAACTACGGGCTACCGAAAAAGTACACAAGATATTATTTAAGCTGCTAACAAAAGCAAACAAATTTAGAGACACGACCAACAATCGAAGGGAACTGTAATGGAACGAACACTAGTTATTTTATGCTGATCAACGTGAAGTATATTCTACTAAAATAAGTAATTCAATCATCACTCTGTAGATAGATTTTAACAATGAGAACGAGATAGTATGTAATTTATCTTACCACCCAAGAAAGTCTAAAGAAAAAATAAATCAATCATAGTGCTTAAGCGTCAACTCAGTGTTATTACTATTGAGTCGTTTAAATGTTTTCATAAAAATATATAAACCCAGTCAATTTATCACAACATAAACTAAAAAGATTGTACCCTCCTTTAATATTTATAAATAAATCTGTCAAAGAAATCCTACCCTGGTTATGTGATAAAAGCCGAAGAGATAAGTGTCGAGGGAGGTCTTAACATGTGGTATCTGCAAATGCCGTTAAAATATTTAAAATAACTACAAAATAATATGTCACAGCAGGCGTTTGTAGGCCTACCAGCCTTACGCTACCAAAATATACCATTTGCAGGAATCTACGATCAAATGCTGTCTAAGACCAGGACACTAATACATGTGCCCATCCGGTATGTCCAACATGTACTGCATTTTTTTCTATTAAAATATTTTATTTTGTTGTGTTTTATTCTGTTTCTAGATATATTAAAACAATTCTTTAATACAAATATTAACATTTGTTTTTTAAAGTCAACGAGTTTTTCAGTAGAATTAGCAGTGGGAATTTGAAAAATAGTCATGTGATGGTTAACAAACTGTTTCTGATTGTTCTGCGAACAGAGTCATTATTTAAACTAGTATAACATGCTAATCGGTACGTCAACTGAGAATAAAGTAACTGGACAATAAAGTAGTAATTGAGTTTCTGGTTGTTTAAATTAGTATATTATTTTCAATATATAGATAATATCTAACCGATAAAAATATCTTTTAAAAACATTTGTTTGTTGAAATCAATTATATACTTTGCATTTTTTGTAATTCTTAACATTTAGAAATACCCAAGAAAGTCATGACAAGCGAAAAAGTTCAAATTAGAATTAAATAAATATAGTTTTATCCATCAAACATCAAAAAAGCAACTCCCCCACCGACCATAAAAAACTGTGAAACAAATTTGATGTTTAAATCTGCTGGCATGATGGAAGTTTAAAACAACAGAACAAAATATAAATAAGACGTCTTATTATATTTTAATGATGTTATTTCATAACAAAAAATTATACAAAGGTGTGAGAGAATAGTTTAAAAAATTATATTACCATGAAATGCTGAAAATATGCCACATCTCACCACTAATAAGCCCAATTTATTAATAGGCAGTATCTAAGCATATAAGAAATGATGTATTATTATTAAAAGGTTAATTTAATTAGCTCAGAGGAGTTTTATTGATTTAATTCTAGGCATATGTTTACGTATTAAAAATATTAACGACTTTCAGCTATTGTGTGCTTTATAGCCGGATATTCTATACAGTATCAGTTGTTTATCTATTTAGAGTAAAACGTTGTATGAGCTGACGTGGAAATAGCAAAAAAAAAAACAGATATTTTTCTCAAGTTTATAACAGAATGGTAATCGAAAATATCGAGATGTTTTCTTGTTTATTTATATAATTAGTATGATGACTATGCCACCCAATACTTTCATATTCCCCAACAGGCTGAGAATAACATCAAGATTCCTCTTGATGTTTTATTCCGTAGACACTTCATTGCAATCCATAGTTCACTCTAACGGTTGTTACAGGTATCAGTATAAGCAAAAAACTATATTTACTTGTCGTTAACATAATGTTGCCTTGTTGAAAAATTAAAGTGAGAAAACAAGTCAAAAATAGATAAAAAATATCTGCAAAAACATAAAACATTTTGCATTACAACTTTTACTTCTTTTAAAACTAATCTAATTTGAGAATAAACAGGCAAATTTACTAAAAAGTTTTGACTGTTAAACGGATTTGGCATAGAAGTTAGATCTTCAAGTTTTGTTTAGTTTGTTAGAATTTTTATTATACGTGTCAAAAAACAAACCTTTCTGTGAGAAAATTAAGTCTGAAAATCTAGAAATGAAGCCTTGGAATCGATAAACAAAATAATAGTTTCCCAAAAATATACTAAAAGGGCAAACACTAAGACCACGCAGTAATTATGAACTTGATCCCGACCACTCAAGATGTGAAATTGAAAAATATCGGGTTAATGTTGCTATTCTACACGCCAGGTTTCCCACTTTGTAATCTGAATAGGGAAACAACAACACAAAAATAAGTAGTTATAGTCAAAAGTTTTCTTTAGTAGTTTCATAATATGGAATTTAAAATTTTTTTCGCATGAGTAACACTCGCAAAACTTTCATATCTCGGTTTGTGCATAGTTTGAAATTACTTGTTGGTTTCCAGAGCCTAAATGACATAACTGATTTCAATGAGTAACGAAAAATTCTTTGTGGTGGTTAAGCTACGATATGTAAATTAAGCTAGTTTTTATTAAAGAAAGCCGTTCAACACTCTATTAATTGATCCATTACTGAAACGGTAATTTCAGGCTCACAACGTTTCTTTTGATTTTGAAATGTCTTGCTATGGAATTTAATTATTGAAAAGACAAGAAAAACCTTATTTTGATTGTGAAATTTTATTACGAAAAAGTTGTCAGTTGTCAGTAAAATATTTTTAATTATTGAATACTGTGAATACATTTAAAAAGATGGTTATCAGCAAAAGTTGCGTTTAGATTTAATAATTATGAATATAAATTAACGTCAAATAACGCAACATTTAAAAAGTTATAATGAAGGCAAATTTAATCTGCAGAATTCAACGAAAGTAAAAAAAAAATATACACCTTGTTTTGCTTTATATATTATATTTTTCTCGAAGAAGATATTCTCGTTGGAATTTACTTACATATCAATCTTCCCATCAATTTAATATGAAAAAAATCCTCTCACACAAAAAGGTATCCTATATCCACAGTTCTGATATTTTAAATATAGTTAGGATTATTTAAAAACCACAAAATTTATATTTTAAAATTTCTTCCAGTACTAAGTACACTAATGTATTTTTATATACATATTAAATTTTTATCAATATAATCTGAGTCGATAGGTTTTCATATATTGTATTTTTTGTTGTAAATTTAATTTAAAAAATAGGAATAATGCAGTATATATTTAGTTTACCAGGCATACTATCCCTTTTTTTTTGACAAATGCGATCTTCACTTCTTTCATTTAAGAAGTTTCTGCAAATACGAAACGTCTGACAAAAGAAAAGATTATATTTTGCTGTATAACATTTTTAACAGTAATAATATAAATTACAAAATGCGACTGATATTAGTGTATCTTTGACTTATAAAGAAAATTACTTTCAGAAATATTTCTTTACCTCATTTAGGAAAAAGAATTCACATATATCGCTTCTTCCCTTAATAAAAACAGTTTAATTCATACAAATTAAAAATTGCTTTGTAGGAGAAATAGATTAACAGAAATGTTAAGTAGTTTATAAATGACTTCTGAGAGCTAAATCAATACAACTAGCGCTAATAGAAATCGTACAGACATAGCAATATTAAAAAAGTACAGATATTTGAATAAAAATAACCGTTATATCGTTTTTTATAAAGTACGTATAAGTTCCAAGTAAACCTCAAATTTGGTGACAGTTTTGAATCTATAACATTAAACTATATAGAAAATTAATTAATTAATTGGATTATAGTTGAATAACAAGTTGATTTTTATTGATTTGTATTTTCTTTGAACACGAAAACATAGAGGAGGAACTCTGGCAAAAAGCCATTACATGGAAAGTAGAAATTCAAAACACAACATTTAGTAAGTAATTAAGTAAAAAAGTATATACTTACAGTTTTCTCTATGTCTGGGTAATAACCTGGCATCCAAGCAGCCACTGCTACTGAAATGTTAAATTTGGTTCCATAAGCATATGGAATAGTGACGGTTCCATATATATCACCATTCTGGTCTTGAATATATTGAAAAACATCTGGGCAAGGATTCGGAGGAATCTCCACACAATCAATAAATATATTATTATTTACCAATAAATAGAACACTAACGAGAATACTCGAGACAGCATTGTTTAAGAAAGAATTAAATCACTACGTATGTATTATTAAGTTGGATAAACCTTTGTAAAATATAAAATATTTATAATATTTTAGATAGGTATTAGCTCATCATTCTTTTACCTGGCAGCGGCATAGTACATGGGCGTAGTCAAGAGGACGCCAAGATGTCGATTTTCTCTGTTGCATATTACGTGTATCTTGTTTTTAAATTATAACTGTATAATGTTATTTCCATTTTCTAATAGGTTTTCAATATTAATAAACATTCTTTCAAAATGTAAAGCAGCAATTTCATAAATGTGGGTTTTTTTTCAATTAAATATGCTGACCAAACAATTGACAGATGAAAATGGGACGCGAATTAAAATTGAAGTTTTTTTTTGAGATACTTCTTACAAGGTCTTGAACATGAATAATTCAGACCACTTAATCTTTGTCGAAAAATTAACTTTTCTTGAATTATCACAGAAAAAAGCTGTTAAAGCAGCATAATATTCCAAACTGTAAAACAATATGTAACATAGTCAAAATAATTAAAAATACAAGAATGACTACAGCTATATTTTTGTAGACTTCAGGTATAATTTTTAGCAAAAAACAAAATTAATAAAATTGTCTTTTCCATTTCTTTTTCTTAAAATTTTCGAGTATCTTAACAAAAAAAAACTGCTTCATTTCAACTCAAAGAAAAAAGTACGGTAAAAAATTGACATCACATTTTAAAACACAAACAATTGATCTTGGTAATATAAATCTACAATTTTTCATTAAGATGATAGTTTCTTTGTAGAAGATATATTTTTCGTTCTCTCGAATCGCAAAAAGTAGTACTTATTCCTGAATAATATGTCTAACTCGAGTATTTTCTTGTCATGAATATAACTTGATATGAAAATTTAATTTTTTACATTATAAGTAGATTATAAAGCTCATGGCATGAAAATATAGTATAAAACAACTCACAAAGAAAGGATTCAAGGTGTACTTCGCCGATTTTTTTTATTTTGTGTTGTGTTGTGGTATATCAGAAAACACTATACACGTATTTTTTCTTACGTGCTAATTCAACCATTTAAGGGAATAAAACTACCCAAGAAATGTATCTTCTGTAATATATCGAAAGCTAATCATTATTTTTTAATGAATCAAATGTTAAATCACTTGTCATTAAAAGACTCAGTTACCAGTGCAATTTTTCGGCATATGGATTTTTATATCCTTAGGGATAAATGTAATTTTTCAATACATTAGTTGATATAGAATTTTCAGAATCCTTCAGAAATTGTGAAAAATGATATTGATATTCACCATCATCATCATCAGTCCATTTCTGTCCACTGCTGAACATAGGCCTCCTCAAGAGATTTCCATCCTCCTCTATTCTGGGCCACTGCGATCCAGTTTATTGCTATTCTTTTGAGGTCGTCTGTCCATCTGGTCGGTGGTCGTCTCTGACTGCGTTTGTCCACTCTCGGTCGCCATTTGAAAACTCTTTTCGTCCATCTGTTGTCCCCTATTCTAGCCACATGTCCGGCCCATCTCCACTTTAACCTTGCAATGCACACAATGACATAATCTACCCCGGTTTTCCTCCTAACTTCCTCGTTTCGGATCTGATCTCTCAGAGACATCCCCAGCATGGATCTATCCATTCTGCATTGTGTTATTTGCAGTTTCTCAGCAGTTATTTTCGTCAACGTTAGTGTCTCCGCTCCATATGTTAAAACTGGGAGAACACATTGGTTAAAGGCTTTCCGTTTATGGGTATATCGGTCTTGAATATATCCCTGAGTTTTCCATAAGTACCCCATCCCAAAGCTATTCGTCTGGATAGCTCACACGTCTGGTTGTCCCTGCCAATCCGAACTTTGTGACCAAGGATAGTTATATTTCCTGGTAATTTCGATGATTTCATTCTCTATTTTTATAGGCTTACCTGGTACTAAATTTGTCATGATTTCTGTTTTGTTATAATTTATCTTCAGATCTGCTCTTTGTGTTGCCTGTTGTAGTTCTTCTAGCATTTCTGTGACTTCTTGTAGATCGTCTGATATTAGGACTATGTCGTCAGCAAATCTAAGATGACTCAATCTTTCCCCATTTATAATAATGTCTTTCTCTTCCCAATCCAAAGCTTTAAACGCATGTTCTAGCACTGTCGTAACCAGTTTTGGGGATATTGTATCTCCCTGTCGAATTCCTCTACTTATTTTTATTTTCTTCGTCATGGTGTGTTAATTATTGTTGTTGCGTTTTTATAAATATTATAGATGATGTTGGAATATCTTTGATCTACTCTGCATTCTTTGAATGCTCTTAAAATTGTCACCAATTCCACGGTATCGAAAGCCTTATGAAAGTCGACAAAGACAAGATTTAGTGGTCGGTTGTATTCTACAGTTTTTCAAGTGTTTTGATACATTGCAAATGGTCATTTGTCCCGTAGCCTGAGCGGAACCCAGCTTGTTCTCTAGGCTGGTAAAGATCCAGTTTATTCTCTAGTCTATTGGTGATTATACGAATGTAGAGTTTATATAGGTGACTCCGGAGACCGACGGGTCTATAGTTCTCAAGACTTGTTTCGTCGCCCTTTTCGTGAATGAGGATCGTAACAGAGTTATTCTATTGGGCCGAAATAATTTGGTTTTCAAGGCATAAATTAAATAATTTTTTCATTTTCTCAATAAGAACAGGACCCCCACATTTTATGAACTCTTACTATTCCGTCTTCTCCCGGTGCTTTGTTGTTTTTCATTCTCTTCAAGGCGTAGTTAATTTCTTCAATTGAGATTTTGGGCATATCTTCGGAGCCCCGATTTGTGATTCTTAGTGTTTAGAGTTCGTCGGGTTCAAGTATTAATTGGTTTTTGTACAATGTCTTGTAGAGTTCTTCAACGATGTTTAACATTTCTTCTCTGTTAGAATTTATTTGTCCATTTTTGTCCTTTAATTTTATTATGTCTTTTTTGCCTAGTGTTAGCCTTCGTCGAAGCACTTTCATACTTTTGTTCTCCTCTATAGTTTGCGTTATTTTTTCCTGTTTGTATTTTCTGATGTCTTTCCTAATAGCTTTGGATATTTCTTTGTTCACATGGTTTATTTCTTGTTGGCATCTCTTAAAAACGATCTTCTGTTTTCTATTTTACGTTTCGTCATGGGTCTAATTCTTTATTCTCTTTCAATTTGTGTGAAAAACCTCATTTGGGCCCCTCGATTATGTGGGTTATCGAATCATTTAGGAGATCTAGGTCATTTGTTGTTATTTCTTTTAGTGCGTTATTTATGTATTTCTGAAATTCTTGTTCATTTCCAGGTTGAGTCCACTTTCTTGTTTTCCTTTTCTGTACCATTCTATTTCGTTCCTTTCTGATGTTTAGCTCTAATGTGACTCTGATCAATCTATGGTCGCTTCTAGTTGTAAAGCTGTTTAGCACTGTCACGTCTTTGATTATGTGTATCTTGTCGCTTATTATGTAATCAATCTCATTTCGGGTTTTGCCATCCGGGCTCTTCCATGTCCATGTCCTCGGTGGTTTTTTGTAAAAGAAGCTGTTCATTTGGTATAGGTTGTTCTCCAAAAGGTAGTTTAGTAGATCTTTACCTCTTTCATTCCTACCCGGACTGCCAAATTTGCCAAGAACGTACTCAAATCGATCAGATTTTATTTCAATATTAGCGTTGAAATCGCCGCACAGTATTGTGTAGTGTAGGGTTTTGCCTCGATGTCTCTGTAACCTCGTCATAAAATGTATCCACCATCCATCTTCTTCCGTACGATCCGAAGTTGGTGCGTATACCTGCACTACTTTTAAGCTGTATCTCAAATTTAGTCGGAGGATCAAGTATATCACTCTGGTAGATATGGCGTGCATGGTGTTGACATTTTCTGAGAGTTTTTATGTATAAGGAACCCCACTTCACCAACTAATCTTTGCTCATCGCCAAAATAATAGAAGAGGACTTAAGTGTTTGCAGACTTTCCCCTTTCTTTCTGATTTCGCTGATTCCAACAATGTTCCACGCGATTTTGCCTAGCTATATTTCCATTTCAACCAACTTTTCCTCTGATGGCATTATAGGACGCTACTTTCAGTGTTATGTGATGTTTTGCCTTTGCTTTTCGAGTTAAATTTCTGTTTATGTTTGTTTTCTGCGAATTTTTGCCTCCCCAGATTCCATGAGGCAGCCCTCTATAGAGGGGTGGGACTTGGATTCACCCACCTGGGGGTCAGATCCATCGTTTTGAAAACTCGCCATGTGTCTTTTGAGGGTTATTTGCCGTAATCTTCCACGCTTGCTAGGCGGGTTGGAAGATTGAAAGAAGGTGAGGACACTGGATTTTGGTTAGGATATAAGGGTTACGACTTGGATACCTCCCGGGTTTAGTATGGGAGATATCCCAAGGCTCACGTGGGCAGAGTCGCACCCCCTGAAGTGGACCTATCACTGTCAAGACCACAGAGAGTATCCACCCGCTACCCCTGATATAAAGAAAATTAAAAAATAAAGTTAACGAGTCCCTTGCGTTTTGCGAAAAAAAAATATGGTTGAAGTGATAAACAACTCTTAATTGAAAATCATCATTTCACAGTAAATCTCGTCATTAAGCGACATAACATAGTTTAAGACCCATTGGACGTATTTTCAGACATCCTAATGTTTCCATCGACGAGGTAAATGCCGCCTTGAAAATTTACCCCAACAGCGTATATTCTCATATTTTGAAACCTAATATTGAAATAAAATTCAAATTATTCATCGTAGGGAGGCCCCATCAGCAGCGAAATCACCCTCGAGAGATACATCCCTCAGCACATACGTCATTTTAATATAAATTTTTTAATATACTATTCTTTAAATTTGCTGCATTTTGTAAAGTATGGTGATGAAGAAAAAAAGATTGATAAGAATATTTTTGTCTAAATTTGACTATGATAAAATTTATTGTAAGTTACCCTAAATTAAATGGAAAATAATTGCTCATAAGTCTAATATTATTTTTCTAAAAAATGTAGCCTAATTACCTGAACTGGCTTGATGGCTTCAGGTGATGATATAGTACCTCTGACATATCTCTCCGTCATTTCGTTGAGTCATGGCCTCACAATTGACAATGTCCTGTTAGTAATTCCAATACGATTCGTAGTTACTTCGTCTTCCGGCAAAGAAGCTCACTAATAAGTTACACATTAGGACCAATTATAAGTTTCTTGGCATACCTCATTCCAGTGATTGTGATTTGTATGGGTTGGCCGCGGATCCCATCTTTGCCAAACGATCTAGGTCCTCGTTTCCGTGTATATCCCAATGACCCGAAACCAACACGAGTCTGATTATGCAACCATTCTTTGCAAAACTATTAAGTACATTCTTGAACTCAGATATCAATCGTGAAATTACGACGTTAGACATAAATCTCAATATTGCAACCCTACTGTCTGGTCATATATTTATAATCTTTTTCTGTGGAGATCCATTTGTAAATCATCTGGATCCATTTTTCGGAAGAATTTGTTCTTCCTGCTGATACTTTCTGCTTGGCAAAAATATCTCAAGAGAGTGGTTAGATTTCAGAACCATCCCCGTGTAGTTTGCTCGCATGAAAAGTGATGTCTCTAAGCAACTGAGGCATTATTATTTATGAATAAGTGGAGAGAAAGGAGGTTCAGTAAAACTTCCAGTACTATATGGGGGTAGTCCTTATCGACTCATTATTCCTACACAAGCTATTATTTGAACTTTGTCAAGTTTAAAACAAAATTTGTGATATACCATAAAATAGCGGCATAGGTGATCATAGAACTGATCACTGAAGTGTATATTCATTATAGCACTATCGGTATTAGCCCCACCTGTGCCCAAAAGCACAGTTATATTCCCAAGAATCACATATTGCCTTCTTGACTCGAACCTTAATATAATCACTCCATCTCAGTCGTGAGTCCAGAATTAAATAAAATAATTTTACTGTTTCCTTGTACTGAATGGTCCTTCTCAGAGTTATTATGAGTAGTCTATGCATTTTCCCTTTTTAAAATAGTTTGATCAAAACTTTGTATTTATTTCAGAAGACAAATTCTCAGCAACAAAATTTTGACCTAAATACATCTCATAATCCAACGTATTATCCACTTATTAGTTTCTGGTTTGCTATGACATAAATAAAATTTTTTAATAATCGTCCTTATGCATAGTTTTGTAAAAACTACGCTCTTTTGTTGATTCTTTATGTAAACGGTAAACATTAGTATTGTCTAATTTTGGCAAATATTTGTTTTCATCCAAAATGGTCTAAAAAGCATAGTACAAAAATCGTCATGAATATGTTAAGAAAGACAGGTTGCTAAAATTATTTCTGATTCTGAAAAATTATTTCTGACTCTGACCACCAGAAGTACACATATTCTCTGTTAAATTCTATACGGCTAGTCGTGACTGGGGCTGTCATTGCCAGCTGTCGCGTTCTGATCAGACAATTTCTCACTTACCTGGTACATATTCACACGAACAAAATTAAAAATAAATATATAAGTATATTTTTACAGATAATATTAATTAGAATTATTTAGTTTACTTATATGAATTATTGGAGAACATTAAATCTGTTGCAAAATGTTTTATTTTCGTGTTATAGAGGAAAAACATATAAAATATCACTAACCTGGCTGCAAACCTAGGGATTCAAATTGAAGTCGTAAAAAAGTATTACTTGGGAACATTGTTGAACAACAGATGAAATGAAATAAAAATCTTTTCAACATTAAGACAAATTCAGAAAAAGAAGTTGCACAAAAATTGCTTCTGGGATCTGTAGTGAAAAAAAGGAAAGTTTGGAAAAATAATAAGATAATGTATAAAAAAATGGAAAAATTTATTTCGAGAGGACAGTTTATGGTTGCTTTCAAGAGCGCTTGGCAAGTTTACAAAATGCAGGAAAATGCATATTTGCCGCAACAATTCGTAATAAAATCTTTAAACTGTTTTTGCAATAATGAGTGCGAATATTTTCGTTTATGCGTTGTAAAACATTCTAGAACACGATGCTTACGGAGAGTCAGAATCTGAAGTCGATGATGCTGGAAACTCCAGCATCATTAAATTACTGTACATGGCTGACATTAAAAGTTTTACGAGGGATCTAACACAAAATATAGATGATCCTGATGGTTCTTTTGATATACCCAATTTCGATATAGACCCTTCCAGGACAAGAAAAGAGGCCAAAAATGAAAAAAAATGTTAAATGAAAGTATTAGATTAAATAAAGAAAATCGGATATATAAAATATATATCAAAAAAAGTGAAACGGATGATTGTCCCAGTATTATTTGTGGAGCTTGATATAGAGGATACGACTAGAGAAGATTGAATTCGATACATAATATGATGTTAGTTGGCGCAAACAAATTGTATTAAAAATCAATTTTTTTTCATTCACCTGTCTAGAATATTTGCCGGATAGACACTATGAACCGTAAAATTCATAGATTTCAGATAAACTGATTTTTAATATGTTTTTAGTAAACTTTAAGCTTTATTAGAATATTAAATAAGTAATTATGATAGTTACCCAAAGTTCATACTATAGAACAGACTGCTAATTTTTTTTGTTAATATTTATTAACTAAATTAAATTTTATTTTTAAATTTGTAAGTTTAAATATTTAGCTACATTACAATGTGATCTCTCAAAAAATAATGACCACATTCAGAAAATTTTTGATATCTTGTTGATGATCCTCAGAGAGGGAGAATTGACAAATTGTAACAATTAACATATGCCTTGAAAGCTTAAATGTCAGAGTAACATTCTAGGACTTGTCAAATAAGCAATAAAAAATCAATTATTATGAATATTTTGGTGAATTGATCTCACGTCCCTGATTAAATTGTCATTTCCCTGATAGCTATAATGAACTAACATAGTTTCTTTTTTCAAAGTTTTTGGTTGATACATACAATAGATTTTGTTCGTAATATGACGGCTACTTAATAATATTTTAGAAGAACATTCGAATGGTGCAGATGGTCGGTGGAGCTTCTCTGGAAGGCACATCTTGTGCTCTAAACAAATGTAATAATTGTTTCCAACCCCGGATAAACCCAATCTTATGATGTTATGCGATCTGTGCTGAAAAGGTGAGTGGCGCCAGGGCTTAACCAGGTCCCGCAAAAGGAGCCTCAGAGAAACCGTGCGACGTCTTAGAGTAATTAGCCTCGCATCCATGCAACGATCGCCGCGGGTGTGGAGTTAATTTTCTCCATACTAGGGGGATGAAATAGGCCTGCAATCCAAAATCCCAATCCTGAAACCAACCCCAAAGGGTGAACTGAACCAGTACCTCTTTCACCTTCACTACCTTCCTTCCGTTCAGGACAATAAGGAACCTTTAGCCCTCCCCCAACTTTCCCGATCCTAGTAATGTAGGAGAAAATGAAACAGTACCTTCAGTCAAACTTAACGTCTGTGGGGTCCAACGTAAGAGGAGGAGGCCCGATTGAAGTGAGGACAGGAGGCTGCCTCTTTTTAGTCAGGCACTTCGCCTCTGAATAGACTGTTTGGAACGTCAACTGAGTCAAAAGGCTCCAGAAAAGCATTTTCGGAATAATTTAATGGTAACTCAACAAACAAACGCCAGAGAGTTCAGGACTCAACGCTTTAAGATACTGCAAGAGCATAGGCGTCCCAGAACCTGCCACATCCTCGCAAGTGTCTGGTAATGAGTAAGACGGGGCAGTCCGCCGAATTTACTGACATCCAGACTTCAGAATTATCCAACCCGATGATGGAGAGCAGCTATTCTTACAACCATGGACTATTGTCAATTTTTATGATAAATACCGATAAAAAATGCTATAAAAAATTACTGCTGTATTTCAACGTTTGTAGAACTGATTATAAATCAAAACTTAATGTATTGTGAAGTTTTATTAATTAAAATGTGATTATATATTAAGTCATTTCAAAATTACGTATCAATATATATATATATATATATATATATATATATATATATATATATATATATATATATATATATATATATATACATATATATATATATATATATATATATATATATATATATATATATATATATATATATATATATGTTTATGCGGCTTTCACGAATTCCTCCGTGTGAGATGCAATAGCAGTTGTTATATCCACATTATGTCGTTGTAGTACTGAAATCACATTCAGCAAACGTACAACTATATGCATCTCCGTATGTAAATGAAGTAAAATGCGAAACAGTGATTGCAAACTTCGCTCCATCATATCCTTTCCATGTTAGAGGTTGCACAGTTTGGATGAATTGCTAGAAAACACAATTCATCCTATTCCACCACCATCGAGATGGTGGCCTACCTGTACCACCACACCGAGAAGAAATTAAAAACTTGCCCTCTCTGCTACAGTGATACGGCAGAGGTACATGTTTCGTCTCTTACTAGACTCATCAAGATACCGACATGCACCTGTCTGTGCAAAGGACAGATCGGAAAGGAAGTATGCAACACTGAATGTGGCTTCGCCGGCCTCCTGCCGGATGGCATATACATATAAATATATATATATATATATATATATATATATATATATATATATATATATATATATATATATATATATAATGTGGATTTTATTTTGTGATTTATATTTCAATCCTCCTGCCTTCTTTGAACATCTCGAACACTATGGCAATATTTATGAAATCTTGGTGATTCCCCGTTTGACCCCCCTTTTTGATGTTGAATAATTTATTGAGCAGGGCATGTGCTGCAAATTAGAAAAAATTTATTTCGGTTGTTTTTTATATTTTGTAATAAATAAATAAATTACATTATCCAATAATTTTTTGCATACAGTACCTGCAGCTCTATATTTTGCAGGCTTATGGACGTGATAAACAACTTACATCTGACACTATCGTAGATAATAAAAACATGGTAGTTAAGGAAATGTAATTTTAATTCTTTCTTTATTAATGAAAATAACTTAAAAATACTGTGTCTTTTATATAACGACCTATCAGGAAGGACAATAAAATATATATCCATGCACGCCTCTGATGTTTGTTTGTATGGAAATAGAATAACCAGAAATTCAACTAAAATATCATGTTTCTAATAAAATTAAAAAAAAATACTGTTTCAAGCGATTTACAAGGTGAAAAATATTTTTATCTCTTCCTAAGCTTTTCTGCATAATCTTTTAATGTCATATATCTTATAACAATTTTTAACCTCAGGTGTAAATTGTATTTGGTATATAACGATCCTAATTTAGTATGTACTATTGGTAGCTTTGCTAATATGAAAGATGCAAAATAGCTAAAATTAGCAAACCAATGTTTTGTTTTTTGCATTTTACGAGAATTGCTTAGAAAAAAAAATCAGAATCATAAGAAATTTGTAAAAACTTCTTAATATTTTATGTTGAATATTAAAACCTTTCGAAATATTGAAATCTGAAAAGTGGTATTTTTGAAACTCATTTAGAATTTAGCAAATCAATGACACAACTTGAAAGAAAATATTATAAAAATACTAGTGTTTTGTGGTGTTTCGAAAAATGTAAACTCTCGATTTGCCTTCTGTAACGACGGAGAAAAAATAATACGCATGGTAACTTCTCAACAGTCGATTTTATTCTAACTTTCGAATTTTAAAACGCTAATAAGTAATACAAAGAGCTGGTGTGTGGCCCCAAAATAAGGGATCAAGTTACATAAACACTCAAAGACGGTCTAGACTTATTATTCCAAACATAAGGTCAAAATAATAAATTACAAGTGCTTGAAATATATTTTACAGACTCCACATGAGGAAATATTATACAGAGGGGTTATAGTTAGATACTAATGTTACAAACTATAACCTATCCAATGAAATATTCGTAATACTTCTGTTCAATCGAAAGTACAAAATTTTCAATTAGAAATTAGCCACCTACATTACATAATTTTTTCTAAGCTCTACCACACAGAAGACTGTTAAAGTGTGAAAAATACCTTTTTTTTTCATATTTCAAAAATATTTTTCCGATTCGAATATATATAATCGAAAGTAATAAGTTTTGATCCTTTCTGGTTAAATCCACACGACAGTTTTTTTCAGCAGAGAATGAAAAATTAATGTAGTAATTTGCATCATTTAATCGCTATAGTTCATTAAGGTGCAAAAATTGTAATTTTTTAAATATCTAAATCTCGAAAACTAATTTAGGTTAACAGAAATATTGACATATGTCAAAAATCAGGATTAACTTTAAAAAGCTATGTTCGGTTTATTATAAATTTTTGGTTCATCGTGTATGAATAACAATATTTGTTTGAAGGTTGTAGACAATGTTGAAGATTAACTAAAATGTGGTTGTTGGACTTGAATTGTCTTTATTTTTGTGTTTGTATGACGTTTCAATCAGGTTGTGCCTCTAATTGTTATCAAGTATAAACTGCATCTTTGTTTTAAGGCTACAAGCTTATATATAGATTGTGTCTATTGATGTGCAAAGTTTCGCTTCACTGTACACACCTCAATGATTTGATGTTACATAGTAATAGTTGCCAAAGATTGAGTATTTCAACCCTGAGTTTACTGAAGATTCCATTATTATTTTTAATGTAAGCTGCTTCTATAGATTTTATTTTTTTTTTCATGTTTGGTTCTATATATATTTATGTTTCTTAATTCTAACTTCTAGTGAACGTTTGGTTTCTCCACTATACATTTTACCACACTCACATGGAACTTTATAAACACATTTTTGCTTATCGGTAGTTTTTGGTTTTATTTTGTTTTATTAAATGAGCTCTAAGTGTATCTCCTGATTTAAAGGCTGTTTTTATATTGTAACTCCTGACAATTCATCTTATTTTCTCCGAGGTTTCCTTAATATACCGAACTGTAAAGAAGGAATGTGTTTCTTGCTGTCCAGTTGTCTTTGATCTAGGTTTGTTTATAATATCGTCAATCAATTTTAGAGGATAACCATTCTGTTGTAAATCGGCTTTAATGTTTGCTACCTCTTTTTCAAATGAATCGGCATTATTACATATAGATACAGCACGAATATAGAGTTTGTGTATAATGCCTCGTTTGTTACATCAGAATGATTGAAACCATGGTTAAGATATTGTCCAGTATGTGTTGGCTTCCTGTATACTGAAATTTTAATAATTTCGTTTGAAAGGTTCACCATGACATCTAGGAAGAACAATTGGTCATTTATCTCTTTTTCCATTTCCAATCATACGACCTTTGGAAGGAATGACGAATATATCTTTTAAAAATTCCACGCATTTCGTGAATATTATAAGTAGCATTAAGCTAGAGCCAGATGATAAACTAAGATGTTTGTGCCATTAGGGGAATCAATAGACTTAATCAAAATTAGACTTTCTACAGTGCTCACTAATATATATATATATATATATATATATATATATATATATATATATATATATATATATATATATATATATATATATATGGAATGATTCCTCATGCCATGAAACCGAACATCTGATTGAGATATGCCGATGATACTTCTGTAACGAAGTTACTAAATTTTAGGGCATGAGTATGTTCGCCGGGATTTAATTTATTTACTATTCATCCGAAAAATCTGATTCTTGCAGAAAAATATTGCTTAAACCTTAAATATTGCCGTTATATAATTAGATTTGCCGCGCCATGCCGGGAAATATGATTTTCCAATGATTTTCAAAGTGTCGGTCCATAGTAATCGCGCTCCGTAAGTAGTGAACATAACCCGATTCTCTCAATCCCCCCACTCCTCGACCTTGACCTTGACCTTGCTTCACCCCTCTTTGGCCCCGCCCACATGTCCTTGTCATTGACCTTGAAAGTGCACGTGTGCTTTGGCCTTGGCCTTGTGTTCAAGGTTGTGTGTGTGTGACCTTGACCTTGACCTTGGTCGAGACGACCTTGACTTTGTTGAAGGTCATCTTGGGTGTGTGACCTTGAAGATATGTTACGTGGTTGGGGGTGACCTTGAATGGTTTTATATAGAGTATGGGGCAGTTTCATTCATCAGTTGGCTCTGACTTGTATAGGTAGTACATGTGTTAATATTTGACAAATCATGGCATATGTTTGTGAAAATTGCGGTTCTAAGTTTACTAAGAGTTATAATATGAGACGTCATAAAAGAGAATCGTGTGCGGCGAGATTTAATGAAGTGCCTGGAGGAAAACGGCTCCGAATTGAAGAGTATACATCGACGATTCCGGTAATTAATTGCGCTACATGTAATGTAGATGTTCCAATAAATCATATGTCAGCGCATAAACGAACACAACAACATAAAAATAATTCATGTTTGCCGGTATGTCATGGTGTGCAACTCGTTCAATGTGCCTTCAAAAGAAGAATTGCAACCTATCGGGTTAGCAGTGATATGGAGCATTCCGATTACGTAATGTTCTTTGCAGACATTAAATCCAAGGTGGTGGAACTTGTTAATAATTTATTGCGTGTGCATCATGCTTTAAAAGTTAACATGACAGCTGTTGGCGAGTACATGCTTCCGTCACAAGAAATATTCAGTGAAAAATCCTTCAACACTGCTAATCAAATAATTAGTGTAGAAAGTGATTTGGATGCCGTTTACCATTCTTTCACCGAATCAATAAAAACGCAGGCGACAGAGTTCCAGGAGAAAGATTCAGGTATGGAAAAATCAAAACCCGATATATTAAACTGATTTTTATATATTATTTTTCTTGTTATAGGATGGGCTCTTGTGCGAATTTTATACTTGGAAGTTGGTATCAACAAGTATATGCCTATGGGTGGCTCATCATACATCAAGTTGCCGTGTTCTATTGAAAAGAAAGGAGCTGTCGTCAATGTGATTAACCAGGACGAATTTTGCTTTGTGTGGGCTGTAACATCAGCATTGTTTCCTCCAACAGCAGAGCCTTCACAGAAGACATCCTACCCCCATTTTTCTAGAGTGCTAAATGTAACAGGTATGGATTTTCCAGTAAAATTACGTGACATTAAAAAATTTGAGGAAATGAACAACATATCAATTAACGTATACGGTCTGGAATCTAAATATGAAAATAATGAAATAATACATGAAGTTATTGGTCCACTGAGGTATGCGTCAAAAAAGTTGGATAGGCATGTAAATTTATTGTTAATTACAAAAGACTGTAGTAGTAAAGATGGCGGTGAACATTTTTGCGATACGACTTGTTCAAAGAGTCATTATTGTTGGATTCGGGATTTATCACGTTTAGTTTCAAGTCAAATTAGTTGTCAACAACATAAAATATATTTCTGTGATGGTTGCCTCATTTATTTTAGTACACCGTCAGCTTTAACTTTACATCAAAGCTACGATTGTAACCACATTTTCACGCAAACACCCTCAGTGGATTTAAAAATCGATAAATTTGGAAAGAGTGTGCCGGAAAATATTTTAAAATTCGAGGGTATAGAAAAGCAAATGCGCGTTCCATTCGTGGTTTATGCAGATTTCGAATCTGTTTTAAAACCCATTGAAACGGTACAACCAAACCCACAAAATTCTTACACTGTAAAAAGTTTTAAACATGAACCATATTCTTTTGCTTATTTAATTAAATGCTCTTTTGACGACTCACTTTCGAAATTTGAGCTATTTCGGGGGAATAATGCAGCTCAAGTCTTTGTGGATCGTATCGAGTGTGATTTAAGGGCTCTATACAACACATATTTAAAAGACATTAAGCCTATGAAACCGTTAACGCCTGAAGAAAAAAGGGAGTTTAATGATGCTAAAATATGTGGTATATGTGAAGGCCCTTTTGAAGAGGGTGAGATTAAAGTACGAGACCACTGTCACATAACTGGTGCAAAAAGATTTGGTGCTGCACATTCCGTTTGTAATTTAAATTATAAATTACCCTCTTTTATCCCTATCATATTTCATAACTTAAGCGGCTACGACAGCCATTTATTTATAAAAGAGTTATGTAAATATGGGGATAAAATTGGTGTTTTGGCTCAAAGTAAGGAAAAGTACATATCATTTACCAAAAGCATTTATGTGCACGATTATTTTGATAGTAAATGTGGAAAAGTCAAGAGGAAATATTTAAAGTTGCGATTTATTGATAGTTTTAAATTTCTGTCAACGTCTTTGGAAAATTTAGGCAGCGGTTTAAACGACGACGATTTTATTGAAACGCGGAAACATTTTTCAAATATCAACCAATTTAATTTGATGCGTCAAAAGGGTGTTTTTCCCTATAGCTTTATTGACTCTATAGAAAAAATGGAAAATACATGTCTTCCAAGTAAAGATGAATTTTATGATAATTTACGGGAAGAACATATTAGCGATGAAAGCTATAGAAGAGCAAAAGAAGTATGGCGCTTGTTTGGGTGTAAAACTTTGGGGGACTATTCGGACGTGTATTTAAAATCAGATGTGTTGCTATTGTGTGATGTTTTTGAGCAATTTCGGAATAATTGCTTAAAATTCGATAAACTTGATCCAGCACATTACTATACCCTTCCAAGTTTATCATTTGATTGTATGCTACGTATGACTAAGGTAGAGTTAGAGCTCTTAACTGATATAGACATGATACATTTTTTTAAGAAAGGTATACGCGGCGGCATAAGCCAGTGTACAGAAAGGAAGCACATCGCTAATAATATTTTTTTACCAGACTATGACCCAACAAAACCTTCTTCATTTATAACATACCTTGATGCTACAAATCTATATGGTCATAGTATGTCACAAGCATTACCATATGGTGGTTTTCGATGGTTAAGCGAGCGCGAAATTCTGGATTTAAATATTATGGCTGTTGGTGATGATAGTTTACATGGCTACGTTTTGGAAGTGGATGTGCATTATCCGACTGAGTTGCATGATGCACATTCTGATCTTCCATTTCTAGTAGAAAATATCATACCGCCAACAGAAAACGCTAAATTACCGAAATTAATTCCCAATTTACAAGATAAAAAAAAATACATTGTACACTATAGAACTTTAAAACAAGCCATCGCCAACGGCTTAGTGGTAATGCAAACCCATCGAGTATTACAGTTTGAGCAATCAAAATGGCTAAAATCGTATATTGATTTTAATACCAATTTACGTAACAAGGCCACCACAAAATTTGCGAAGGACACTTTTAAATTAAAAAATAACGCGATATTTGGTAAAACTATGGAAAATGTGGAAAATCGAAAGGATATAAAATTAGTAACACATTGGGAGAACAGTGTAGGCAGAAATGGAGCTAGAGCACTAATATCCCGCCCCAATTTCAATAGTAGCTCGATATTTACCGAGAACTTTGTTGCTATACATATGAATAAAGTTAAAATATTGTACAATAAACCAATTTATATCGGTTTTTCCATATTAGATATATCAAAGACTGTAATATACGATTTTTATTATAATTTTATTAAATCCAAGTTTGGCGATGATGCTTCGTTACTTTACACCGATACTGACTCGCTTATATTAAAAGTGTATACGGAAAACTTTTATCAAACTATATCAGAAAACCCCGAAAAATTCGATACATCAAATTACCCCGAAATTAATAATTTCAACATAATTAAAAGTAATTCTGTAGTTGGTAGAATGAAAGATGAGTTTCCTGGTGATCCGATAATAAGTTTTTATGGTACCGGCGCGAAGGCTTATTATGTAAAGTCCATTAATAATGAATTAAAAAAAGCCAAAGGTATCAAAAAATGTGTTATCGAGAAAGACCTTCATCAGGAAGACTACCAAAGAATTGTTGAACGGGGTGGTTTGATATTAAGAAAGATGAAGACATTTAGAAGTGAATTACATAACATTTATACCAACATAATAAATAAAGTAGCATTGTCACATAGCGATGATAAACGTTATGTAATTCCCAGTTCAACCAAAACTCTACCTTGGGGGCATGCAGACATAGATTTTTACAAAACAGACCCGGAAGAAAACTTAGCAAATTTAGTCACCGTGTTGGAATCATTTCTAAGTCAGGACAGCACGTAATCTGGAAAATCCATATTTCATTATTTGTATTGTTTTTATTATTTCTATTAAACATACAACATTAATATGTAACGATAGTATTGTAATTTTTTTTTTTTTTTTTTTTTTTTTTTTTTAAATAAAAAACATGTATTCATTGATTGATTGCTTTTTTATTGAACCTTTATTTTAAAATTATAAATATAATGAAGTGTCGACAAATAACAAACTGTAAAAGTTATTGTTGAAAAATTTGTCTAATAGTAAATTAAACGCACAGGTCTACGAGTAAATGTTTAATGTGAAACAGGTTTGCTGACAAGATCCTCCATAGTCTTTTCAATTTTCAACATTCTAGAGTTAAGTTCATCACGCAGTTCGTCTTGCCTAAGTTCATATATTGCAATAACAGTATCATCAATGTATCCTCTAAGTTCTTGACCGGTTTCAATTAATTTCTTGCGTACGTAACCTTCAAGTTGGTTTCTGAATATATCTTTAATAACAATTGTTGAGTCATGTAAAGCTTTCTGCGTATCTTGCACACACTGAGCAAGGTTATTATCAACATAATTTCGTGTGGTCGCATCGTCTCCTTCAAGAGGTTCTGCTAAATAGCACAATCTTTTGCTTCCCATGTCGTAATCTCCATTAGGTGTAAGTTTAAAACCTATTCCTGAAGGACCTCGCATAAAGTTAAAATCCTTAAATTTTCTTTTGCGACCGAACTTATCAATAGTGTTTACTTCTGACATTGTTATGTGAGACTGATTTGAAACCATTAGATTTCACCCTAATATATGGTTCTATTTCATTAATAAACGGACTCTGCAGAAAAATATGGATTGCAAAACGTATTTTAGGTGATGTTTAATAAATACACATACAGATTCATTTTACTATTGTTTTATTGAAAAAAAATTAAAATATAACAAAAGATTGAGTTTACTTTTTATTATTAAAAAAAAATAAAAAAAAATAACAAACAAAAAATTAAAAATTAAGAAATAAAATACATGTTAATTTCTTCTGTACAGGTAAGCTTCTTCTATGACCCAATTTCTTCTCTGGATGGCACGTTCATTAATGTCCTTGTTTTTAAAATAACCTTGACAGGACCAAAAAAAAAATCCTTGAAAATTACAACCTCGAAAACGACCCTGACATTGACGGGTACTTTGACCTTGGCCTTGGCCTCGCATCTAACAAGTTTAGTACTATATTTATATGCTTCTTTAAAATAACCTTGACAGGGACAAAAAAAAAATCCATGAAAATTACAGCCCTGAAAACGACCCTGGTATTGCCGGTTACGTCGGCCTTGGCCTTGGCCTTGCATCTGACAAGTTTAAATATTATACTTAATGCATCGAACAAAAGGAATAAAGGCGGTGTAGTGGGGGAAATGGGCATAAAAGCAGACTTGCTGGCTCGAGCTCTTCACAGTTCGTCAGAACAGCAAACAGTACAGTGCTAAGAAAAAGTTAATTGTGTGAGTTGGAATATCGAAAATGTCTAGTGTACGGTCTCTTTTAGATGCTCTTGACGTGAGCTGCGGTTCACAGCAAGGCATGCTCGATAACATGAGTGGTTTAGAGGTGCTAAGTCCGGGGGTGTTCGAGAACTGGAATGGCGTGGAGCATGAAGATGCCGAAGACCGAGCCCTCAACGATGGTCGCGACGAGGAGTTGGTTCAGTCGGCAGCGCAATTCCTGGAATGCTGGACGGAGGAGAAAGAGCCAAAAATTAATGTGATTAGTGATGTGGTTGTGCGAAAAGCATCGCGGCCTAGGGAATCTTCTCCGAAAGCGTCGAAACTGCAAAAGCTCTTGACTATGCGGAAGTCGGAAATCGCCGATAAAAAAACATTTTATTCGGCGATTAAAGGTGTGGGACAAGGGAAGAAGAAAAAGTTTAACTTTAAGCGTCCCTCCACCCCTGTTCCATTACCCGACTTCCTAAAAACAGCACCGCAAGAGCCACTGTCAGTAGAAGTGGAAGTCATAGAAGGCCCCGATGGACCAACACCACCAACGCCACCAACACCGGCCAGCGTCGAGAATGTAATAGTGTCGGAGGTGAAGTCTTCCCCAGCGCCAGCACCACTGTCGCCGATATTGGGGTGCCGGAAACCCATGAAGAAGCGGTTTAAGCGGTGTTTTGAAGGCGATGAAGTTTCCGCTGCTTCGTCGTCGTCGTCGTCGTCATCGTCTTCACCAAATAAAACCGCGTCTTCTTCCGAGCCATCACAACCGGAGTGGGTCGAAGACTTCACCAACTCTCAGAAGACCAAATTGACTGACATTTATGCCATGAAAAAACGGTTAGTGAATGAAGTGAACGAGTGTGCCAGTGACATTATAGAACTTGAAAAACAATTAGAGATAAAAAAGGTGAAATCTGCGCGGTTAAAAAGACAATTAGAGGACTTTAATAAATTATGTAGTAGGTGTTAGGTAGTTGTAGATATTAGCTTTTAATTTATAGTATTAAGTTTGTAAATATATATATATATATATTGTAGTTAATAAAAAAGTGTTTGATCAAATTTTTTATATTTTATAATGAGAATAAAAATGACTTGAAAATTTATTTTTGTGTGTTATTTCATATAGGCCCTGTCCCACATAATATTAGGTAATAAAAAAAAAAAAAAAAAAAAAAAATTGAATAATCCACTAAAACTACGCAATAGCAATAGTTGTAAATATTTTCTGATAATATTTACAAGTATGCTAAAACATGGTTCGGTTTATGAAGTTAAGGTTCTGTCGCCAGAACTTCTAATACTTTGTATCTCAATATTGTATGTTTTTATGAAAAAAACATAAAATATTGGTTACAAAGTATTATAACCAACTAAAACTACGATCAAATTATTTTGTGGTCCTGAAAAGGACCGTTTGGTTTTAAAACATGCGACTCTTTTATTGAGTTGTGGAGTCGCACGGCCCGTCATCATCATCAGCGGGGGTGGCGGTGCTGTCCTCTGTGTATTCGATGATGAACCGCCAAAGTTCATCCCATCTAGGATCGTTCGGCTCCCACTCCAAACAATTCTCTGTGGTAGAATCTACCACAGGGCATTGGATGGGTTGTTGTTGTTGTTGTTGTTGTTGTTGTTGTTGTTGTTGAGTCCCTGACATGTTGAACTAAAATGATTGTAATAAGTATTGATGGTCGTATATATAGAGACAAATTAATGGTGGGGGGTGAAAACAAATGTCATATTACGTATTGAGACCAAAAGTTGTTTGTGGTCTCAAATACGAACGAACGATTTAGCTGGGTTCCACCAGCACTTAAAGTTTTAATACTTTGTATCTAATATTGTATATTCTATACATACAATATTAGTAACAAAGTACTAATATGTACTAAAACTACGATCAAAGTATTTTGTGGTCCTGAAAAGGACCGTTGTTGTGTGCCCTTAAAAAGGGCCAGGGAGAGTGTGGGGCTTATGGTGCCCCATCCTCGCTGGTCGACCACCAGCTTGACGAATCGCAGGGGCCTTGTGGGTCGTCGGGTGTTGGTGATGCTGGAATTTCCAGCACCGCATCTTCCGTCGAGTCCGGCTCTGGCTGCGGCGACGGAGTTTCGAGTCTTTGTAAGACCCAATCACCCGCGTCGTCTAATTCCACTAGACCCGGATCATGGTCATATACTAGCGGAATCGGCTCATCCAAGTCGTCCCAACGTAGGACGTCAATTTCAAAATCCACCTCGTCGTCGTCGTCGAAGACTTGCAGGTCTCCAACGTTGTCGGCTACGGTGTCATCACTAAAGATGGATGAGCCTCGGCTGGCGGGTCTTTCTTCCTCCATGTTTATCGTATGAGGGTTGATGAATATATGACTGTGTAACTGACCCAGTCTCATATATATAGAACTACCCCCACCCCACCAACGGATTCTAAATGTTATGTATTGGTGAGAGCTTATAGAATTATTGATTTTTTTCAAAAACTTTAAATAAGGAATTAGATTTGTTTAGACAATAAGACTTATTCTTAATATTTTGTGAAGAATACATTACAAAAAAAAAAATAATAGAAACCTTGTTTGAACTGTTAACATTTTCATAGGTTCTCAAGCATATAACTTGGCACTTAAGCTACGAGACAAATCGTCGTTAAACGAATATCTCGCCCCATAAGTGACGATTACTAAACTACGATCAAAATATAATGTGGTCCTGAAAAGGACCGTTTTTGTGGCCCTAAAAGGGCCTGGGGGGAGGGTGGGGTGCCTACCGTGGAGTAATACCCAACGATATTAACACCGACCTAGGTGCAGCCCTTGGTCTTCTCATTGGCGGCACCGTCGTCGTCGCTGGTGGTGTCGGCGTTGCAGGCGGTGCCGAAGGTGCCGCTCCTGGTGCGGTACCCCCGCACTCCTCACACTTGCATATCTTGCCGGGCACGAATGGCCTGACAATGCCAATGATCCTTTTTGGTATATCTTCCATCTTGCCGATCGAATGTGTAATGATGAAATAATTCTAATACCGGCCTCTATATACATTCAAAAAGTTGGAGGGGGTAAGGTGGAGTGCATATATGCATTATATAAGTTTGAGAATAATATGATTTTATAACTCACCGTATCTCTGGTATGGACACAAACTACCCCCCTCCACTTTTCTAGCATATAGTACTAGACTTTCTCTACATTTTTTTCAAATAAATTTTTTTGATATTTCTAACCATTACTTTGCTACATATTTACAAAAAATGCAAATTATGCATATATTTTAATTATTTTCAGGCAAGGTAAGGACTTAGAAAAAAAAAAAAAAAAAAAAAAAAACCTCCCCCTACAACTTCCACATACTCCCGTTCGGCGGCCCTAGCCTCATAACTCGAGAATTTCAATTTTTTCGTCTAAATTTTTTGTCATTTTTAAGATTTTCCAAATTTTTTTTTCACCATTGTATTCTACTCAAAATTCTAGGTAATTAAAGTGCTTTTATTTTTTCTCTATCTTGAACGGTTCCCGAGCTACAGCGCTTTAAAGAATTCAAATTACTAACTTTCTATAACCCTTTTTTTCAAATTTCATTTTTTCGAATTTTCAAAAATACTACAATATGTAGAAAAAAGTTCTCTCTTTAATTTCCCAATACCGTTTTTCTCTAAATCTTCAACTTTAGCGCGTATTCAGCATTTTCAAAAAAAAAAAAAATTATAATTTTTTTTACACCATCGCATTCTCCTCAAAATTTTGGGCTATCAAAGTGCTTTTATTTTTTTTCTATTTTGAACGGTTCCCGAGCTTTAAAAAATCCAAATTACTAACTTACTATAACCCTTTTCTTAAAATTTCATCTTTCCGAATTTTGAAAAGTACTACCATATGTAGAAAAAAATTCTCTTTCTAATTTCCTAATATCATTTTGCTCCAAAACTTCAACTTTGGCGCGCATTCACCATTTTTCAATTTTTTTTTGAAAAAAATTTTTTTTACGTTTTTACTATCGAGAAAAATGCTTGCTTATAGTACTCGATTTCCTCTATAATTTTTTCTTATAACTTTTTTCCCTATTCCTAACCGTTACTTTCCTACAAATTTTCTAAATCGTTGTTTTCATATTTTGCCTTAAAAATTTTTTCTTGTGTTATTTAAGCTCTTTTTTCCACTTAATAAACCACCATTTTCTAAATTCCCGTACTCTTTTCTTAAAGAGCGGGCTTTTCCGCCAGCTTTTTTTTTTGGTTGGGTTTCAAATAAATATAAAACTACTACTTCACTCATTACAAATTTATTGATTCAAGAACATTATTTTGTGTTACATATAATAGATACATTAAAATATAGATTTATTGGTCACCGAACCGTTTAATACATTATAACTAAAAAATGAGTCGTGAATAACTAATGCGTACACTTTAGTGTCTTTGGGGAATTTATTCTTTCTCGTTTGGAACTCCAATTTTACATCCACTGTCGATGAGTTAATCGCCTCTGGTTGATGACTGCAATTGATAATAAAAACGGGGTTTTTCATATATTCCGCGAACGTTATCATCGGATCGTTTATCTCGCGCCCGTAGTAGCTGCTTTGGAAGTTTTCGTAATTGTAATAGGCTGCTGCGTACAGTTTCTTGGCGAAATCTAAATTCCATCTTTCGTATGGATAAACGGTTGAATTCAGATACAGTCTAATGTCGCATACGTCGGCGTGGGTAAACTGGGTTGCGTTTTTTTCTTTCTTGTCGCAATTATTGCTGTCTTGAAACCCGACGATTATATAGCGCGGTCTTTCCAGACTTGTACTCGTTCTCAAGGCCCACACGTCGGAAGATGTTTGCCTTAAAGCTGGTAATTCGTACAGATCCCATTTACGATATGCCATTTGAATACTGGCATTGTTTCCTCCTTTATTAATGCGAGACAGTATTTTCAATTTTTGCTTGTCGTCTGGAATGATGTGACGAATTTTCCATTCGATTTTGTCGATACTAATTTCTGCCTCTACTTCGCCGACGTAACAATTGGTAAAAGTGCGAGCTATAATCATAATAAGCTCTTGTTTTACGTTGAAAACACCTTTTGCGTAATCTTCGGCGAATCCCATAAGATATTTTAAGGGTAATTTCCCGGAGAATACGTTACTTGCCGTGTCTACGATATCTTGGTTTGCTTCGTCGAGACCCCATCCGCACGTCATGAGAGATCTTTGTTGCAAACTTCCGAATGAAACCATGGTTTTTAATGTCGTCGTAACTCCAGGTTTACGAACCACGGCGACCTGTTCACCTCCCATCTCGTAGCGAATTTCATCGAACAAAAATGCGAGGGCATTATTTGATAAAAAACATCTTTTCGTTGCGTCTATGGGTTTAAATTTTCCTTCGATATATATGTAACTTTCGGTGATATCCAGTATAATATCTTGAAAATTAATGGGGATACGGACTTCATCCGAATTGTTGAATGATGGAGATCCGTATGGTTTATACGTATGCTCTTCTAGACTAATAATGGAATTGTCCAAGATGGGCTCGGAGAAAACCTCTATTTTATCGCTGGTGGTGGAAATCATTTTCGCACTTTAAGACCGATTGATTTTAAAAATTTATAGTCTTCGGCAGATAACTGTTGAGATGTTTGTGATCTAACGTCTGGACGACGACTAACCTTGACGTTAACTCTTCTTTTACTTTTATTATGTTTCGGCGGTTCCCCCATCTTAGTCGACAGCACACACAATTGACGATTGAAGCAAAAACCCATTTTTATGAAAGTTTCTTCAGTTCCAATTTCACGATTATTTTCTCGCCTTGAAAATTGATTAGATCACCGCTATCGTCCAAGATGCGAAGAGTAATGTTGTCGATAAACTGACGTCCTGCCGGCATTAACGGCATATAAATATTATTTTGTGGTTCTTTACTGATTTTGTAACCGGGCTCCACGTCGATATCGAATTCGAACAAGGTATGACCTTCCACCGAATTCATATATGCTCCGGAAATTATATTACAATCTACGCGTATAATGCGTACTTTCATTATTTCCACCATCTCGGTTGATTCGTGCTTTTTGTCTCTTTTTAACACTGTATGATTAAATCCTAACATTTTACCGATACTCGCCTCTCCCCGGAAATCTATAGTATATTGGGATTTCAGTTCACATTTCAACGTATTATTATTAGCAACCAAGTAAAAGATTCCATCGTTCTTTTCTTCAGTTGAAATCCTCAAAGCCTCCAACATAGCTTTACCTATCTCATCTATTTCATAGGCCCCAGGTGGAATCTGCAATTGTATCGGCTCGGTGGTGTAACCCTCCTTCATGTAGGCAAACTTATTGTTGCTTTCGTCCACATTAAAAATTGAATTGTATGTGTAAAATCCCAGCAATGCCAGACCATATTTGTTTTCTCTATTTAATTCGACTGGTGGATAAAAATCGGCGCTTAAGACGCTCGAGTGTCCTGTTAGTGTGAACGTATAAGACATGACTAACCATTAAAACATCACACATCTCGGTTTTATTCTTAGCGGCAACATTTAAAAAGATTCATCGTCACACCTTTTCTCACTGCATTAGATAGTGATGTTTTTATGCTATTTTCTGCTTTTATGCGCACATCGCTGATTTTGCAATAACAACAAAATATTTTTCTAGCCGTAAGATCCTCATCAGTCATAACCTCGTTTAAATTGCTGCTGCTGCTGCTGCTGAAATAATGTTTGCAACCGCACTGATATTTTAATATATCGATATCGCTTTTAAGGTGCTCCGGCAACTTTTCCCAAACGAATGGAATTTCATTTGGGGCTAATGCAATCATTACTTCCTTGGGCATGTTTTCTAACTGTTTCACGGTCATTTTCCTTAATCCACCGGCTAGATGAAATGCTTTCAGTGATTGCAACATTTTAGTATAGTTATTGCGATCCATTTGCGGTGTTAATGGTGACGATGATGATGATGACATCTTTTACGCTGATGATTCGACAAGAAACTTTAAGCACAAATGTCCACACCAGACTGTTCCAAAATCCTGCTGACGATCGTATGTATAGTAAATAATTTTTGATGGTTCCGATCCCGTTTGTAGATATCGTACCAATTCGATCGGTGGGGGTAAATCGCCGAAGCTGTCATAATATGTTACTTTAGAATTATTTTTTCTATAAGCTACCCAATGAGTCCCTGCACCACGCGTACTATCCAAATTCACTATTGCTGCTTCGTAACGTCGAGGACCTTGTCTAGGTAATAAATCCCTCATATAAACGCCTCGAAAGTGTCCTATTCTTTTCTTTTTGGCATATTTTTCTATATCGATGTTAGATAGTGGTCTTCGAGGTAGGGATTCAATTAGTTTTTTGATCTACGATTTAAAAATAATCCCATACCTTTACGATATGGCTTTAGAAACAAACCATTTCCTTTCGATTTTAAATACAGGCCGGCACCGGTTTTATCTTCGCTGCTTTTTTTTACTGCTTTTATGGCGCGCACAATTCCCGCTGCCCCACCGGCTAATGAACCCAAAGCTGATAACCCGGCAAAAATTGGTATTAATGGTAATATTCCACCAGTTTTAGGAATCGGTATTATTCTCGGTGTACGAACCTTCCTTTTGCCACCTGCCGCTTTTACCGATCTACGTGCTGCCGACAGAGCTATTTTAGATGCATTCATGACATTTTTTTCCAACACATTTTTACTTCCGGCTTTTAATAATTCCCTTCGAACTGCTTGTCGAATAGCTGTTCCGAAACTGGCTTTCCGAACATGTCGATTTTTATTAACACCTTTCCTTTTTGTATGACGCGTGCCTTTACTAGATGTTTTTTTTGTTGATAATGATGATGGTACACCCATACCAAAACGTTGTTTTCCTTTCATGATGTTTGTAACTAACCAAGCTGCTGTTTTTTCACCTAAACTGGAATCTTTCGATTTTACTCTATTCCAAGCACTTTGTTCGAGCTCGTAATCCGCTCGATGTCTCGCACTTATGTTGTCTTTATTATGTAAATAGGCTAAATCGTGTTTTTTGCATGCGGCATCCAAAGGATTAATGCCTGGATCACCTCTTGTTACACGTTTTATTACTTTTGTTCCGGGTCCGCAATATTGATAACCAGGAATGTGTACCTCGAATGGTAATTTATTTATTAACGAATTCACAATACCGTATCCAGTTTTGTTGGAAACGTGAGACCGTCCACTTCGTTTGACGCTCGGCATCTGAATGACAGTTTTTGTGAAAAATTGCCTATAAAATATCAAATTTTCCTAAGATGCGCGTTATCGATCTTAAACAAAAACTTCCTATTGACAATCTCGATGAAAAAGTCGGACTTGGATTTGAAAAGAAGATAATGAAGAGACACGGTCCTTTACTTCCTTCCTCTATTCGCGGCCTGTTAATTGGTCCATCCAATTGTGGAAAAACTAATGTCATGATTTCGCTGCTTACACACCCCCTTGGGCTACGTTTCGAAAATGTCTATATTTACTCGAAATCTCTGTATCAACCGAAATATGAGTATTTAAGGAAAATTTTAGCGCCCATCAAAGGTTTAGGCTACTATGCCTTTAGTGATTCCAGTAATATTGTGGAACCGTCCGATGCAAAACCAAACTCTATATTTATCTTTGATGATGTTATATGTGAAAAACAAGATGTTATAAGATCGTACTTTAGCATGGGACGTCATAAAAATATCGACTCCTTTTACCTAGCGCAAACATATTCGCGAGTGCCTAAACAGCTTGTGCGAGACAACGCCAATTTTATTATTATGTTTAAACAAGATGAGTTGAATATGAAACACATATTTTCCGACCACGTTTCACCGGATCTAACTTTTACTCAATTTCAAGAAATGTGCTCAAAATGTTGGGATAATAAGTATGGATTTTTAGTAATTGATAAAGACAGTGATGTGAAATCGGGAAGATACCGCAAAGGATTTGATAGCTATATATTACTGTAATAATAAGAGAAAACGCTCATTTGATTGTTGAAACGTCCTTTGTTAACATCATGAATAACGCGATCGACTTAAAACGTAAACTAGTGGAAGCTACCAATGCCGTCAGAAAAAAATTTAAACAAATTAAAGCGGCTAAAGAATTTAATGTTGTGGAATTGGAAAAGTTTTACGAACCCATTTCTAAGCCGTTGACAACTATATCTGATGTGGTTAAGCAACGTCAGCAGCAGCAGCAGCAGCAACAACAACAGCAACAACATTATCCAGCTACAAAGCCACATAGTCTCAGTACATCAGTGCAGTCGACTCAAATATCAGGTTTTCCCCAACCTACACATTCCTTTCAAACCTCCACACCTATTCAGCAGCAGCAGCAGCAGCATCGCATTTCAAAAGAAGATATTAGCCAATCGGTGTTTGATACACCCTCGACATCAACTAATACATCTCTCGCATCCGCTGACACCACAACTTCCGATACTTTAAACGCACACCTGAAAGGATTACGTTTGAAACCATCTCTATACGATACTGTATATGGTGTACGTTTTGGTTCAAAAACAGATCATAACAAAAATTTTATTGGTAATTTAGAGGTGCGTTTTCGAAATGGAAATATTGTCTTATACAAAAAAGGGAAAAATATTGCAGAATATGGTGGATCACCGGCACTTTATGATTTGTTATTTCTTAAAACACCCCCAAGTGTAGGCAAGGAACAACAACAATTAAGTGATAATGTACTTTCAACGTACAAGGAAATTTTGGAATCAACGAATGCTGTCTACAACAATTTTAAAAAAAGTGATGGTTTACGGGAGACCAGATGGAACAAATATTTACGAATTATTAAACCTCTGATAATGGGCACAAAATTAGGTGGTACTATTACAAGAAAAAATCTCTCGGAAAAACTACAGTTACCCACAAAAAAGAAATTATCTTCGAAAAAATTTCAATATGTCTACTGGAACAAAGCTAAAGAGTTGGTGGATCGTTTACGCTTGTTGTGGAGTTCCAAAATGGCCGGTCACACTGGACACGAAAATGAAATTATGTCAATCATAGAGGAATTACGAGAAGAAGATATAATATATTAAGCTCAATATTTAATGATATTATTCAGTTCTTCCTTCGATCTGAAACCTTTAGTATTATTAATAATATGGAGCCCAGTCTAGAAAAAATCAAGATTGTTAATGAACTACATAGAACGGCTAGAAAAAATTTTGTAAGACGGCGCACGATAATAAAAGGATACAGAGATTTGTGGCAAATTGATTTGGCTGAAATGCAACAGTATGCTGATGAAAACGATGGTTATCGTTATATTTTGGTCTGTATAAATTGTTACTCGAAATTTGTCTATACCAAAGCCATAAAAAACAAGACTGGTATAGAAGTTACTAATGCGATGAAAAGCATCATTGAAGAGGCATCATATACACCAACAAATCTGCAAAGTGATCAAGGAAAGGAGTTCTATAATACAAACTTTCAAGCCCTGATGAAAAAATATAATATAAATCATTATTCCACTTACAGCACAAAGAAAGCTGCAATTGTTGAGCGAGTCATAAGGACTTTAAAAAATAATTTATATAAACAATTCTCGACAAGAGGATCTTACAAATGGATACATATATTATCGGCAGTAACAAAAACCTATAACCATTCGAAACATCGCACCATTGGAATGAAGCCTGCAGACGTGCAAGAAAAAACACATATTAAAGCATATGATTATTTAAAAATTGTACCTAAAAAATTTAAGTTTTCCATGGGTGACATTGTGCGTATTAGCAAGTACAAAAGCTTATTCGAGAAAGGATATACGCCCTCTTGGTCAACCGAATTGTTTAAAGTTGTAAAAGTTAACGTTACAAATCCACCTACTTACTTGTTGGAATCGTTAGAAGGTCAGCCTATAAGAGGGTGTTTTTACGAATCAGAACTACAAAAAACAAGCAGTCCTGACGTTTATCTAGTAGAAAAGGTCCTTAGACAACGCAAGAAAAATCACATCGAACAATTATTTGTCAAATGGCTAGGATTTCCCAACCACTTCAACTCTTGGATAGATAAAGCTAATATTGTTTAAATAACATATTGTATGACTATATTTTTTATTTAAAATGTAAAATAAATAAACAATATATTGTAAAATAAAGTTTTTTATTTCAATCTTCATTATTAAAAACAATGACAATAAAACATCATACACATAAATAACATTTCAATATTCTTGGAGGGAAGGTCCAATTCACCGACGACTACGACGTTATCTTCAAGGCTATGCCACTCGGAGTGCGTTCTCCTATTCTTTAACCTGCTTTTTTTAGATTTTTTTTGAAGTCGAGTCGTACGACAGTGCGCTTAATGAGTCATTTAAAGGCTGATGATAGAGTATTTTCTGCATAACTTCAATTTTTGTTTTAAGCTCACTATTATTTTTGTATATCATGGGGAGGACATCCTTGTTAAATATGTCACATATTACAACTGCAAAATTGTAAAACTTTCTATTAACAAAGTGTTTTGTCACAGCATCGTCATCATCTTTAGGTTCGCCTAAGTTGGTTATGATTTTTCCACCCATATCATACTGCCCATCCGCTGTAAGTTTAAAACCAATCCCTTGTGGCCCAGATAATATATGATATTTTTCATTATATTTCTGACGACCAAATTTATCAATTGTGTTGTTTCCTCGACTCATTTTCAATCTTTACTAAACTATTTTATTTTTATTTGCCCTACTTATATTAAATATTTCAGCTGAGAAAAAGAAACACTGACTATGATCTACTGGGTTGGTATGTTTATAAAAGAAATAAAATAAAACTGTGATTGTAATAGATATTTATTTACAGTTATTTAATTGCACAAATACAAAAATTATAAAAAATTAGTTTTCCATGTCTTCGTTTTCGTTGCTCAAAATTCTATCCCATCCGACACTATTTCGATCGTCAACGTCTTGGGCTGTTGCTGTTGCAGAAACCAATTCATATTTTGCAGCAAGCTCACCTGGTAAATGTGGAATATTGACGAGGTATTCTTTTAATTCTTCTTCAACCATTTCAGCACAAAATGTATCCATGTCTATGGAACCATATAAAAATTTGTCGCACAAGTGTGCCCCAGCCATAAAATTGATTGTATCCCTGATCTCGTTCTTATATTGATCTTTGGTTACATCAATATGCGACCAATCATTTACGCTATCTAACATATCGTGAGCCCTATTTCTTAATTCTCTCCCCAACCAAAATATGTATCTATCTACACATTCGTTGGCGGTCGTCGTCGTCGTCGTCGCATCAGCAGACATCTTTAACAGAAATAATGAACACGCGTAAGTATTCTGACATGTGCAACTATATTTTAAATTTAATTACATCCTTTTTTTCAAACAATTTACATACAATTTACTCCAATGAGCCAAAACGTAATAATGTTCGAGTATTGTTTCCAAAAACTCTAGTGCCCTGTCCCAAATAAGTTAGAGTGTATTTATCTTTAGTTTTACTCATAATATCTACAATATCGTCAGGTAGTGTTTCGGCCACACGTTTTGGTAAAAAAGTCTCAAATGTGCTATTATCACCGTCATCGTGTAAAGCCACTAAAAGAGTTTTACCAAATCGTGTAGTCATTGAAACCATCTTTACAATTTTATACACTTTGCCTACAATCATTTCGGTAACCTTTTTTTTCTCTAAAACCTCGAAATCTTTGCTAAACATTTCATTAATTTCATCTAGAGTTTCTTTTGCAATACTCATTATTGAAAAAATGGTATATAAATCCAAAAATTACCGTGAATATAAAAGCACTTTCAGAACACTACACGAACACAATATTTGATGTTTATGCCACTGATATCTGCGACTGTTTGAAGTCACTTCTTCTCCCACGAACCTTTATAGCGAGGTTTCAAGGTCGAATTGTAACAATGGTGGGGGTAGCTTAACGATAGAAATAGTGGGAGGAGTATTCAAGGTCAAATGACGTCACACATTTAAATTGGTATAAGGATAACTTCAAGGACAAAATATAATGAAACAAATAACTACATTTTATGTACTTTATTCATTGATTTTTTTCTGCAATTCTTCTATGCGTTTAACATTATCACCTAAACCTAATTTCCTTAATTTGTTCAATAATAAGTGTTTGTTTTTATTTCTAAGAAAATTCTTACAAACTATACTAGCTAAAAGACACACTTCGGCATGGTCCATATACTTAAAAAATACACTAAAGTCCTGAGCCTCCGAATCTTGCATTTCATATGCGTAAAATTCCGAACCGGCTGCAGAAATTAGAAATTCCTCGTACATTTCTCGCACTAAACTTTCCATATTAACTACTACTACGTTAAACTTAAGTCCTACACTCTAATTTCATCTAACACAACCGGATCTGCAATGAACCTAATCAGTTTTTCCAAACAGTCACTAAACCCCAACTTTTTTATCTCACGAACAAAGTCTTGTAAATTTATTGTTTTGCTGCAATATTTACGACATGCATTCGCAGCCTTTTCATATTCATAAGCCAAATCACAATAGCGCGACGCCCATTCTGCTCGACTTTTCATTGCATCATTGAAATAATTATTAGCCGTTTCAGTGAACTCATCGCCCAATTTTTTTACTGTCTCTTGCAAAGCACTATTCATATTATTCACTCATTTTTACATTCACGACACTTTTTTATTGCTGGTGGTGGCCCATCTATATGATGACGATATATTTGTTCATAGTGAATGTAACAGGGTAAGCTTAACTGTAGTTCCTTGTTACACCGATATGACGCTGGCAGCTTATCCCAAATTTGCCGTAAACTCAGCGTATCAACGCAAGTTTTTAAATATTCGAGAGGAAAAAATGCTAGATCCTTCTCTTCAAAATCACACAAACTTTTTAAATTACTCTGATATAAACAAATTACTCTGCCGACTTGCTCTATAATTTTTTCTTTAGATAGTTCCGTATCTGACATTTCACACTGAATGAATGCAAGTAGACTCACACAATTTATAGAACAATTTGCAAGGTCAAAATCATTTCAAGATCATCCCACACTATTACAATGCACAAATAACTACTTCAAGGTCACACACCCAAGATGACCTTCAACAAAGTCAAGGTCGTCTCGACCAAGGTCAAGGTCAAGGTCACACACACAACCTTGAACACAAGGCCAAGGCCAAAGCACACGTGCACTTTCAAGGTCAATGACAAGGACATGTGGGCGGGGCCAAAGAGGGGTGAAGCAAGGTCAAGGTCAAGGTCGAGGAGTGGGGGGATTGAGAGAATCGGGTTATGTTCACTACTTCCGTATACAGCAGTATTGTATTCGCAATCACCCCACGCCGTTATTCGTCGGCGTAGTGGGAGCTCGGGCCGACTACTTAAGCTCGATTTGACCATTATTTTGCGGAGAACGACACGTTCTCTATCCGGGCCAACAGTCCCAATGGACTGCCTAGGTGGCCCGCTTTACCGCGCCTTCCTTGTCTAGTAATGTAGCTGAGGCTAGGCTTGTGTGTATATGGTGTTTCACCGTCCACTACCTTCCTTACGTCCTACTCCGCTAATCACCAGCATTGTCGAGGACCCTTGAAAGTACGGGAAATATTGTGTCATCTTACCATCACTGCCGAGGACCCTTATAAGTACGGGCAGTGTCAGTTTCTTTTCCAAATTTCCTACAACTATTGGCTGACATTGTCGAAAACACTTGTAAGTACGGGCAATGGCGTTCCATCCTGCTGACGCTGTCGAGGACCCTTACAAGTACGAGCAGCGTAAGTTCCTTTATTTCCTTCCTATCGTCACCTATACACACACGCAGTTTTGTTTTTGTTTTCGTGTTGACCAGGAATGTGTTTTACCGCCGGGTACCCTCCGATGTCCGTCGATAAGGGCGCTTAACAATTGCCGCCTCGACGTTCAGCGAGCAAGGATATCCCCATTATAAGTAGATACCGTCAAACCGATACCCCTGCGCTGAGCATTTGACCGATGAGTGTATGCACGAGAAATATCCACTGACCGATGTTCCGCTGCCGTAAACAAAGTAGATCCGTAGAGCACGACTTGCTCCATACGAAAAACCGGTCACAAATTTGGCGCCCGAGCAGGGACTATAAAAACGTTTGACATGAAAAACGCATTCCTCTTGAAAAGAGTATAACCGAAAGAGCATATGACCAGAAAAAAGGGCAATACTGAGGTAGTACCGAGATTTAATCGACACTGGAAGACAGTTAGGGGTAAACTGTTGATATCCGTCATGTATGTAGCTGAGGATATACTTGGAAGCCATGGAATTAAGGTGTAAATATGATTGGTATTGTCTAAAGCTGTAATGTTTACTGTAGGGGTATTGCTGTTTTTTTTTTACCGTCACCGTAGAAAGTCTTACATTTTGTTGAGAAAACACCAACGTTGAGGGGACGCTTTTCCGCCGCCGATCAAGTTCGTTTATCAAGATAGTCGTGATAACAAGTAATCCGAGTATTCTATACTGTGTCCGCTGATCGTAACCATGTATATGAACCGATTCAGGTAAATTTTGTTATAGGAGGTATTTAGGTCCTAAAACTGTAAGAAAACCGACTTTCTACGAAAATTTGTTCTGCGCATGTGTGAGGCAAAAATATGAGCCGCATATATTTTTCGACTAATTTTGGGCCGTAGATTCCATTTTTCGACCGTAGAAAGCTTAATTTCTAGTGTAACGCGAGATACGGCGAGTTTTACCGACTGACGTTAAAATATTGAAGTTGAACGCGCTTGCGTCGCGCATGCGAACCGGAGAGTAAACTGGAGGGAGAGTATGCGTGCACCGATAGTATACACCCCTACCGATCACAGAACACCGAGAGCGCTATTAATTTAAGAACCATCCAAAATGTACCAGATCCAAGCCGACCGCTCAACGAGAAGCATCTCCAGCTCCAAGCATCGACAGAAGAAGCAGTACCGAGCAAGATGAATGAAGACCCACCACCGACTATAAGTGCTGCCAGCCGCTCGACGCAAACTGACTCAAATGATACGAAAGTAAGTTGGGTGTGCCAGTTGAAGAAAGAAGACGTCATTCAAAAGCTAACCAAGTTTGGACTCAACATCACCGGAACCACCGAGATCTTGAAGAAACGTCCGTCTATCTAGTTTCATCACAGATAATAGGACCACGCCACTGCCGCAGCCCAGTCTATTTCGTTTTCCGCCTACTATCAGTACCACCGCATCTTCATCAAGCTTAATAGGATGGACTATTAGTATTACTGCACCATTGCCGACCGTTATCACCGCCGCGGTCAATGTCACACCTCCGGGGTCTGCTTCAAATATTCCGCCGCCACCACTGAAAGTCCATAAACGGAATGTCTACTTCAATGGTGACAACGATCTAATAACCTATATCAAACGCTTAGAAGAGATATGTACGTCACAAAACGTCAGAACGAACCGTTTATTGCCACAAATGCCGGAGCTTCTGCAAGGGAAGGCCTCCTTATGATTCCGCTATAATCGTAGCAACTGGACTACTCGGGACGACTTTCTCTCCAATTTCCGTATCTGCTACTTTCCGTTGAATTATACCGATGATCTGGAGGCAGAAATCAGTCAACGCCAGCCGCTATATTATCGACATGCAGACCCTCATTCGCAGACATGGAAATATTGATCCGACGTAAGAGCTTCAGTGGTTGTACCGTAATCTTCTTCCCAAATATCGTCAATATATCCTCAAGTCAGATTTTACCAATGCCGCTGCTTTTCCTAGAGTGGTCCCAGAAACAGAATTATTGCTTTGGCAATTGAACCCACAACGAGCAAGCCCTCAGGAATCCAGGGAGACAGAACCAAACGATGGCATATCACGACCGCCACGTAGACCGTTTCCGTCTCGAGACAAATCATCTATATTATATTGGCCATGTGGAGAAACGGGACATATCCGAGATCAGTGCAAGGGAAGAGCCCAGTTGTTCTGTTCAAAATGCCGAAGGAGAGGTGTGATGTCCCGTAATTGTCCGTGTCCGGAAATCTAGATCGGCGCTGTCTCGCTACGAGGTCAGTACATCCCCGCAGTAGTGAAACCCCGCGACCGTCAAGCCAGAGTCCTGGTGCAGTGATTGACAACCGCCCCCATGCTTGTGTAATTGTCTACGACACCCCGTTTATCGTCCTCATCGATACCGGTGCCGCGAGTTCCTACATGAGAGACTTAGCCTGTGGAATAATGTCGCCAGCAATGCATGCAAAATTTGGTGGCATGGTGGCATCATAGAGGTTACCGAAGCCAACCATATTCCGTTGCAGTTTGGGCGTACGACGCTGATCGAAGAACTAAGCTACCTACCGCACCTCACCTCCAATATCGTACTGGGAATGGATATATTGGCTCGTCGCCGGTTCCGTCTTGACCTTGGTTCTGGCAAATTGTACCTTAATAATGAAGTATTATAATCACCTAACTCTTGTAGCCCAATAGGACAAGTCAGCCCCGGGGGGAATCTAATTGTCACCAGCCAAGAGGAAGTCCGTTTAAAACGATTTCTAGATGAAGAACTACCGAAGTTTGAGAAAATAGATAGTACGATCCCGCTGATTCAACAAATGATAAAACTTTTGGAGCCAGAACCGATAAAACAGCGATACCGACCACAAATTCCGAGGATGCAGGAAATTATTAATACGGAAGTGAGAAGTATGCTGAAGGATGGAATAATCGAACCGTCTGATAGTCCCTGGAGCTCTCCTGTAGTGATAATGCGCAAGAAAGATGGTAAAAACCGATTTGGTATAGACTTTCAAAAAGTAAACAGTGTTGCCCAGAAGAATGCCTATCCGTTGTCATACATCAATGCTATACTGGATAAACTCCGAAGGACCCGATACATCATCTCCAACGTAGATCTTAAACAACGATATTGGCAGATACCGCTCTTAGAGGAAAATAAACCGATTACCACTTTTACTGTACCAAAAACGGGACTATTTCAATTCCGAGTGATGCTGTTTGGATTGCATTCCGCTCCAGCTACTTTTCAACATCTAATAGATCATATTATAGGACCGGAGTTGGACCCATTCTGCTTTGCCTATCTGGATGACATAATTATCCTGGGAAAGACATTTAAAGAGCATCTCCGAATCCTGAGAGAAGTTTTCCGCCGACTACGAGAGGCCAACTTGAAGCTTAATCCGAAACAATGTCAATTTGGAAGATCTCTACGTTACTTAGGTCATTTAGTTACCGCCAAGGGTATTCGAACCGATCCCAAAAATGTTTCTGCTATCCAGCGCCTTCCAGAACCGACCAACGTTCCCGGCCTCCGACGCTTTTTGGAAGCAGCATCTTGGTACCGCCGTTTCGAGCAGAATTTTTCACAGATCGCGGCTCGTCTAAACCGATTATTAAAGAAAGGAGTGCGATGGTCTTGGTCTGCCAAACAACAAGCCGCCTTTGAACACTTGAAGACCTGCCTGACTAATGCTCACGTATTAGCTTGTCCCGACCGTTTGTACTTCAAACCGACGCTTCCGACACTGGTCTAGGAGCGGCTTTGATTCAACATGGTACCGAAGGTGACCATGTGATTGCTTATGCAAGCCACAGTTTGAGTCCCAATGAGAAGAAATTTTCGGTCACCGAAAAAGAATGCCTGGCTATTGTTTGGGGGATTGAGAAAATACCCTACCTGGAAGGCCATCACTTTACCGTCATCACCGACCACCAGTTTCTTCGATGGCTCCATTGAATCAAAAGTCCGTCTGGAAGAGTTAGAAAATATATTTTTGAAATATATATTAAATCTTAAAATCTTCACAAATCAAGGTAAAAGTATATAATATTTATAAATAATTTCGCTACAATCCAGAAGATGCTAAATACGTCGATTTTTTTATTTTTTTAAACAATTATGATATAGTTTAATTTATTCTGCAAGTCGATAAAAACGAAGCGATAATTTATCTTCAACTTCTGCCATTTTTCATGATTTTACCGACTATTTTCACCTGTTACACATTTTTTCACTATTAGTTTTTATATTATTGAGATCATTGGCCCAAACTTGAAAATAATGGACACAAAACCAAAATTCAAGATCTTTCCGAACATCCTTGCCATATAATTTTAATTGGCTAATTTGAGTTTGCTATTTGGTTTTCTGATTCATATGTAAATCTAATACCTACCAATAAAAATTTTTATTTTGTGATTATTTTTACGATTATTACAAGTAGACAATGACAATGCGAAACACTTTTCCTATGTATATATATATATATATATATATATATATATATATATATATATATATATATATATGTATATATATATATACATATACATTTTGCAAATTGTGAGCCAATGGATATCCAGGTAGACCTGCGTTATTTCATAGCATATGATGTCACCCATTTCTCTGCTAAACCAACAAATACCTTTATTTGCCATATTAAACTTTGATATTTTCATAAAAATATTATTTAAGTTTGAAGGAAGTGTCAGAAATGTGGACAAATTATTTTTCTATGGCATTCCTCCAGTTGATAGATAATACAAAAAGAGTCACTAAGAACTTAGTGCTGTAAAAAAATAATGGGACCGGAAGCCAGGAGAATTTTCGATATTTCGAAAGTTTTTCCTCAAATTTAGATAATTTGCTGCTTATACAGTGTTTGTACAAATTTAATGTCTATGCTTACATAGGTTTATTATTCAGCAACACCCTACCCTTAAGTATTACAGTGGAGGTGATTTGAATTATTATAAAACATTAACTACTTTTTAATGAAAAATTTATTTCCCTCTGAAGAAGGCATAGATATACTTTGTTAGTACTGTAAACAATAATAAAAAAACTAAATGACGTAAGAAGTCATTCCGGCGGTATCGATCGAGCTGCTCCCCCATGGGCACCAGGACAATGGCCCCATTTTAGGGCTGCGCTCGACTTTTTTTTATAGGGCCTCATTTTTAGAGCCCCGTCAGCGGGCCCCGTTTCTAGTGCTCTACCTGGGTACCCAATAGGACTTCGCTAAAGTTCCGTCCGGAGACAGACTCATTCATCCGGGGGCCCCATTTTTCTAGGGCTCTAACCATGGATCCCATTTATGCGGAACATAAATAATTTTCATGAAGAACCAAAAAAATACTTTTCCATATTATCAATATTTTATAAAGGTTTCAATGCATTTAATGCTTACCCTCAAAAATGAAAAGAAGTCTTAAAAAATACATGCCCTGTTTGACAGTATGCTTCCGTTTGGCTATGTTTGATATTATTAATGTGATGCTTGTAATTTTTGTTATTTTTTTATATGTGTGTTATTTGGAATTTGTATTTTTATTATTTGACTTCATTGTAATTTACTTTTTGACTTGTATATTTATTCACATATTGTTAATAGGTATACCTATTTGTCAATAAATGTTATCGCTCAAAGAAAGCGGATCATGAGATAAATTCAAAAGAACTTGTGAAGTACTCTATAAAAGTGAGTCTGAATTTTAAATATACCTGTATTTAGCGTTAATTAGAAGTAATCCTTTCTAGTTTCATTTGAGCTTATTGGAAAAAAGCCAAAAAAAAAATAGTATTTCTGAATTTTTCTCTTCAATTAACGTGAAAAGAGAGTCAAAATCAGGTTTAATTGGTTAATATTTATACCAATAATTTCGTCTCTAGCAAATAAAATGTCATTTGCGCTTTTGTCTAAAACTGTCGAAACTGAATCATTGATCGAAACAATGAATTATCTTAAAAACTAACAAGCACACAGCCTATACATAATTTTCCAGGAAGATAATTCAATAGCGATCTTGACTGTATTCAAATAAAAATATCATTTTGACGCGAAACGGTAGTTTCCTTAACAGAAATCCTAAACAACACAATGTTTTTCTTTATTTTTTAAGGATTTGAATTTTTATTTAATAATAAAAATGTAATTAAATCACTTTCAAGTCACATGGCAACCAACGCCAATCAAAGCATATGAGGTAACTGCGTCATAAACTCATCGTTGTCAAAGGCTACGTGCTTAGATTAACATTATTTTATAGTGATTTTCTTATAATTTCTTCGAAATTTGCTTACTGCTCCCATAGAAATGCGATTTTAAATAGTTTTCCCATGATGGATTTATTAAGGCAATTTATTACAAAAATTACAAAAAAAATTTATATCTCCTTGTCAGTAAACTGCGCCCTGTGTGAAGTTAGTGACGTTTTTCAGAAACTATTCTACTAACGGCGAATTTTAGAAGGAAACTTGTTAATTGCATCTGCCATCTGAATAACAAATTAGACAATAAAATTTGAACCATTAAGTGCTTAATTCCGTGATTTTCTAAAATATTTCACCATGAGGTTCTTCCTAGTCGAAAAATTAAAGCACAAGTTATAGACAACTAGTTCTAACTAAAAGCCCGTAAGAGTTAAGATATAAAATGTGCCAGTAACGAAGAGTGAATTAATAAAAAATACACAATTTTCACAAGGAAAGCTCCGAGTTTACAACTTGGAAATATTTTCCTAAAACTACCTCTAAATCAAACAAAATAACCCACCATATAAAAGATTTCAACAACCCGTAGGAGTTAGTTAGATATAGAGTTAAGAGTGCTAACAACCGCGAGGTTTATATTTTTGCAGAGATTATTTGAAAATAACCGTTGAGAATATATTGACATGATGTTTAAGGGTGCATTAAGCTGTAATTTTTTAAATTTTTCTGTCCTATATAATTAGTTCAAATGTTTATACTAGAGGTCGCCTCTATGCAGAACAGAAGTAATAAAATTATCTTGAAAAATAAGCCCTTAGATGTTAAAAATTATCATAAAATCGGCAATGTTAATAATTAATCTAAACCAAAAGATGATTTATTATCGGCAAGTATTATTATAGATTATTTACATATTGAGAATAACATAATAATTTAGATAATCAAAAATTCATACTTTTATGGATCAGGTACTTTATTCGTCAGTTGATGTATCGCTTAGCAGGTTATCCTGATTTAAGTAATGCAATTAGAAAAGAACGGTATTTATTAGTGTATGTACCAAGAAATTAAAGAACTACAATTATTTATCAACACTTTTCCAAATAGAAATAAAAATATTTTCATCACGGGAAAATTCGTAGATTCCAGGATTTTATCACTGATCTTATTAATATGAACCTTATTTTCATTACAACACTCCGAACGGATTTTTTTTTTAAATCGCATGCGATTTTAGTGAAAACTGTTCCGTCGGATTGACTAACCATTATATATTGAAATGAAATTGAAAAGAAACTGTAAATTACTTTAGGTAGGTGCCCAGTTATTTTGAAGGGAATAAGTCTGGAAGGGAAGCCGATTTACCAGAAACCGATGGCATTTGCCAGGATTAATTAACTCAGCAAGTAATTTTGCTAGAAATACTATCGTGCCAGTGATTTATCGGGAATTGATCTCTAATACTCAGATATTGATATTGCAAACGGAATATTCTGAGTAGCGTTGGCCGTTCTACCTACAATCAAACTGCTGAACCAGATTAATGTATAGCTATTTTAAATACTTGTAAATAATTATTACCAAGACAATGGCTGGACGTTCCTCTTCTCTCTTGCAGCTATAGTTCTAAACAACTACAGGTTATTCAAGCTTACCAAAACCATAACTTAGGACTTCAGGACTCAGACAAGGCTGCTAACTAGCTGGTCAGATTTCTTGGACAGATTTATTTAAAAATGTTAAAAGAGGGTCTTTTATGTCATCATAAATTGACTGAGTTTATATATTTTTAAAAACATGTAAACGACTAAAAGATAATAAAGTTACGATTATGCTTAAGTAAAATAATTGATTTATTTTTCCTTTAGACTTTCTTGGATGGTAGTAAAAAATTATATACTATCATATATATATATATATATATATATATATATATATATATATATATATATATATATATATATATAAGAAAATTGTATCTCTATTTTCTCTTTTAACTTTTGGTATGTAGTTGTTTCTTCTTTTCTTTTATGCGTTTGCGATTTAAACTGTTAGGCAAACTTGTTTTATTCTATCTTTTTCTAACATTCAGTTAAATTGAGCAGGTAAAAAAACTGTTGGTTTAATCTTGAATCTACACTTTTATTTGGTTGTCGATTATTCCCCCAATTTACTTCTAATCGCCGAATGGATGCTCGTTTTTCGTTATATTTTATTTAATACAAGGGTTAAAATAGTTTGTCTTATTTTTAAAATGTGTTTAAGAGAGAAGCTATGAATAAAGAAACAGCGTGAGTTCTGGATCAATCTAAAAGGTATAGGTACGATAAGTAGCTATATTTTATACAAAGTTTTCTACGTAAAACTATATTATAATATATTATGTTCTACACATGGTTGCAAATGCAGATGAGTTTATAATTAGGCGAGTTCGATTTGAAGATTAAGCTACTTGTTTGTGTTCTGGACTCAAACTGTCAATATTATTAAGGTACAACATACATATTACTTCCTTATTATACGTTTTTTTGGAATAAAATTCGACCTTATCCCCTGTTTTGAGGTCGTAGAACACGATTCCAAATAAAAAAAGTCTTCCTAGATTTAACCGAAAAATTACCAAATACTTAAAAATTTTGAATAACAATATCGACAATGAAGGAGTACAAATCCGTACAAACTTGAGGCTCTGTTCGACGAAGCCGTCGATACCAAATTATTTATTCTTAAATTATTGTTGGAATAAATAGTTAAAAATTGTTATACTATGAATTAGTACGAGTTATTTAAAATTATATCTGTTTTTTGAGGATTCAGCAACTGAGTGTTTAGCATGTACAGGAAAGAAGCTATGGCAGAAAAACAAAAAATAAATTAGATATTTAATGTATGCTGGCTGGAAAATGAGAAATTTAAAGATTTTTCAGAAAAATCTAATAGAAGAAAAAAGATAGGCATGTTGAATATACATATTGTAAAGAATATAGCGTAGTTGAAAACGACTTTGGTATGTAAAAATCCACAACCAGTTAAGTTCTACAAGAATTTGTACGTGCTGTAAATATAAATTTAGCTACAACACTTACTATCATTTCCAAATGCAACCCATTCCATTAAACAGCCAGATCGATGGCCAGAGATATAGAAGTATTATACACATCCAATTTCTATAAGAAAACCTATAAAGTTACGCCAGAGGTGAGCTGTAGATTCGAAGCTTTCCGTGTGAAAATTGCATATTTCTATATTGACCCAATGTCTGTCGCTGGCAGTTTCTACTCTGTATCTTAACTCCTAGCGGTTGTTGAGAGTTCTTATATTGTAATGGGACAAACACTAGTTATTTTATACCGTTTAATGTAGAGTATATTCTGCAAAATGAGTAATTAAATAGTAACTTTGTGGATAGATTTGATCGATGGGAATGGGATACTATATATTTTTTGGTTACCACCAAAGAAAGTTTAAGTACTTAAGCATAATTTCAATTTTATTATCTTTGAGTCGTTGAAATGTTTTCTTAAAAATATATAAACCTAAAAATTTTATGACGACACTAACTGAAAGATGAAACCCTCCTTTAAGATTTGTATGTAAATCGGTCGAAGAAATCCTACCCTGGTCATGTAATTAATTGAAGAGAAAAATGCCGAGGGAGGTTTATAATGTGGTATATGCAAATACCGTTAAAATATATTAAAATATTGAACGATCTTTCGATTATTAGGAAACAAAAGAATAATCAAATAAAGTCACTATAATTTAACATATCGTTTGACATGTGAAAAGAATTAGTATAGCGACTGTTTTTTTCTGATTGCAAGAAAGAATGATTTAAATACCAGCAAAATGAATAAAAGGGTATTCAGGTGTTTTCACAGATGCTATCTTATTCCTTTAGTTATAGAAAGACATAGAATAGTTTTATTAACGCTTTTGTATACAAGAAAACAAGATTAAGACGCTCAGAGGCCAATTCGTGAATTAAGTATACGGTATAGAATAGCTAACGCCCTCGGGACTAGAGAACCGAAATCTTAGAACTTTAGGGAATGAAATTGGCGGTTACAGGGTGTACCACCGAGATATGTACTAAAGGGGGTACGAGATGTAAAGATCGAGAATGCTTTTGTAGAAATACGAAACTTCAGTTACAATTTGGAATTCGTTAAGGTCGGTACCATTTTAAGAACAGCGTCTTAGAAAATTACGTGACTTGTATATTCGAGTGAAGGTTTTCTTTGTTTTGTTTTTATTTCTTTTGGAGAATTTAAGGGAACATCCTGTTTTTATTTCACTGGGTAAAACATAACTTTAATACCGTTTGTTTAAGTAATATAAATAGCTGATTTTTGCAATGTTATTCTTTTCTTGTTTAATATTCTAGAAAGTTATTTATACGATTTATCTTCTAAATTAGGTTTTAAATTTTAATTAATAGAACGACCTTTAAGAGCAACTATGTTAGTTACTTTGATATTATTATTCATTACTAATTTTAAGTTTCTCGTTGTAAGTAATTCCGTTTCCTATTTATTTTTATCAATAAATTTAAATATTTTGAGAAACTGGTTTTTTCTAACCAATTTAATTAAAAACCTTCATGCAATTAAACTCGCGGACGCACTGCTGTGACAGCTTCAAGCAAGAGTTGTCATCTGATCAGCTAGCTAGCAGCCTCGCCTGAGTCCTGAAATCCTAAGTAATGGTTTTTGTTAAGCTTAAATAACCTTTAATTGTTTGGAACTAAAACTGCAAAAGAGAAGATGAACGACCTGACTTCCAGAGTGCCTTTGTTACTGTAAAATTTAATTATAGGTTTTTGAAATAGCTACTAATATGAGACAGCAGTTTGATTGTAGACGGAACGACCAATGCTACCCAAGATATTCAGTTTGATAAAATGCTGTCACATAAAATTTGGTGGCCAGCTTAAGAAATGTTAATAAACATTAATTTTTGCTTCAAAGAATTTGATATATTCTATTAATCAGTAATTTTGACTTGAAAATTATTTTTTGTTGTTGTTTTGAGACATTCATGATTAGCGGATTTATAGCTCCTAAAAATTTCATTAAGCGAATTTTCTTTGATTTATTTCAGTTTAATTAAAATTTAATATTTCAAGGCAGAATATATATATATATATATATATATATATATATATATATATATATATATATAAAATCTTGATTAGGAAGTTGGTAGGAAATTTAGAGTTTCCAGGTTAGAAAAGGCACACAACCACAACAGATTCAGGACATCAGTTGCACGTACCTGTATATTTATTACTTTTGTCACGTGTTGTGAAATAATCATTCAGGGTATATTGGGGCCGAACGGTTCTAACATATCAAACAGTTGCTCATAACAGGCCGGACATTCTACTAACAGATAAAATTTCTAGGCGAACTATACTGATTAACATTGCTATACCAATAACAACAGCCTAAGACCAAAATACAATGAAAAGATCGCCAACTATAGAGATCTAGAGGTGCAAATCCGCAGACAGTGGGCAATGAATTGCATCCACACGCTGAATATTGTTAGAAATAAAATACATTTATTTTGGAGATTTATTGATGCGGATTTTCATTTTGTTTCCTGATTATTAGTTATATTTATTTTTTTTCAGGTACGACAAGAGAGTTTATAGGTCATGGTGTTTTTTCTTCTTCGTTACAGGAACAGTGTTAATGTAGCAGAAATTAAGGAAAATCGTAGGAAGTTGTATGATCTATATAGTTGTTTTGATTAGCTCTCAAAGTTGAGAGTTTAACATACATATTTTCTTAGTCGCAAATAATTGGATACCTTATAGGTAATTCTATCTGTTTATAGCTGATATTTTTTTTTGGTAACAAAGGTAGGTTGCAAGCGAACATTTATTTGCATTTCTATTGGAAAGGGTTACAAAGTTTATTATATTCGTAACAATAACCTTTATATTTTCAGCACTAAAACTTTTACTTTTTACCTGTAGTGTAAGCTAGACAGAAGGAATATTTTATATTTAGGTTTTTATTGCCGTAATGGGCTACCGCCATATTTTACTGCATTTATTTTCGAACGATGCGGTAAATTTTTGGAAGAAATGGTTAATTAGATAAACCCGTTATTATTTTTTGTGTAATAAATTTTATTCGTTGCGAGTATTTTATTTTGAATTTACATTCACAGCATTTCACTTATACAATTAACATCATTTTTATCATGAGGATATATATTTTTTTTGTTTGAAGAGAAATAGGTGTTGTGTGAAATTTTAGAATCGCCATCAGAAATTCGAAGTTACGCTCTAGGTAATCGGATACTGTGACCGAGATTTGTGAAACTGGGTTGAATTTTGACGTGAAGAGCAAAAGAAGGTTTAAAAGGGGTAGGGGTATAAATAATATTTGGCTACCTGTGACCAAGGTAATACCTAAACATTTTTTTTATTTTTTTGGGCGTGTGTAACATTAGATCAGGGAGAGGTGATTGACGATTTATATCACGTTATTTTATTTTATTTTTTTGAATTATTTGTATTAGAGTGTCGGTTAACATCGCGTTATTTTTTTTTGTTGAGAGTTAGTAAAATAAAGAAATAAGGAGTGAAGAACGTTTATTAAGGAAATTTTAAGGCAGTTGTGAGTAGATTTGTCATCTTTTGAGTTTAGAGTGAAGAAGTAGTTTATGTGCTATATCTAGATATCAAAAATATCTGGTGATGATACTATGGTGTAAGTACGTAACGGTATTTAAACGAAACTGTATCCAGGTGTTAAAAATTATGTTTTGGGGATATAGCAGTGTAAGAACGTAATATTGGTTAGACGAAGCAATATCCGGGAAAACTTCACGAATATAACAACATAGAAAAGGCAACTAGAAGTGTAGAAGCACTGCGAAGGCAGATTGAAGAATTACAGGCGAAAGTGGAGAAAGAGTTAGTAGTAATGAAGCAATATAGAAAAGAACAACCAGTGGTCGGTGATTCTGAGTCGGAGAGTAGGTTACGAGACCCTAGAGCTTTCTACTGATCTGGACAATAAGACAGTTACTAACCGAAATAAATGATTTGGATACTATTGATACTTACACTGAAAGAAAGGATTATAAGGCTTTTATAGAAGCCGTGATTTCGATTTATAGTCAATAAGATTGGATAGAAGCCGTAACCGCAAAATTTTTCATTAGGAAATGAAAGATATGGCAAAAAAGGATATGCTCTTAGACGGACGGGTAGGCCCACGACAGTTGATGAAATGATTATTTGAATAAGACGAGTGTTTGGTACCCACGTATCTTAATTAGAAGGGAATAAAGAGTTAGAAACCTGCATCAAAAAACCAGAAGAAGCTTTGGGTGTTACGCTCAACGATTACAAAAACTTTCATTAATGGCGTTTCCAGTAGAAAATGCTAATACAGCTCAAGTGACGTACAGGAACTAAATTTTAGTAGAACAGTTTATACAGGGTATTGACATTCGTCTGGCTAATAAAATAATTGAGAATGGTGACTTTTGTACTTTAGAAGCACCCTAGAAATAGCAGAGAAATACGAGACAACTATTTCCAGGCAGTCGCTTAGTAATTTATACCAGGATATGTATTCATCATCTGTGCGATATATAGATGGAACTTTAGGTGTTATATCTAAACAGTTATTTCCAAAGAATCAACAATCCACCGAAGATAACGTAAGATTAAAACGAAATAGACAGTCAACAAAGGGAGGTCAGAAAAATGCATCTTCTCATAAACACCGTAGAGAAGGGTTGTTCAAAAATAACAATCAGAATAATGAGAATTTTGCAGATGCCATGGAAAGAAGATATTTTAATTGTGAACAAGTAGGTCATATAGCGAATAATTGTCCGTCGCCGCTTACTTGTTATAACTGCAGAAAGAGAGGGCACTTCTTTAAACAACGCTCTTTAAAAGGTAAAACAACGTCAAGGAAACCTCCAAAATGACTGATTTCTCATCATTTGCAGAATATCGAGAACAGCACTCGCTATAAAGCAGTTCAGGTTAAATTGAGCGAGTCGGTAAGTTTTCTTGCAAATTGCGGCGCAACTAAGTCATTATCTTATTTGTTAAAAAAAATACCTACCGTAGTATTTATATCTTAGATTTTAACATTACGAACGTATCCAGAAAGAATAATAAATTTGTGCAAAACTGAAGTCAGATTTACATCGGGAAAGTTTCCGTCTAGAAAGAAAATAGAGCACTTATTTATTGTTTATAGTTACAACTTAAATTTTCCAAACTCAGAATGGAGTTTTTTTTTTGGAAAAATTCAAGCGTGTAATTACTTTCAGTCTAAGGAAATTAAGCTTACGGAGATATAGCTTGATCTTGCTGAATGGCTATCTAGTACCACCCTATCATACTGTCGGTAATGCTAATGAATTAGACGCTTCTGAGTTTTGCACTTTGTTTCAGTTTTAGCACGACGGGCAGAAATGCTGGTGCCAGCGAGACGGTCTACAGGTGACAAGACCTAACCTTGGAGTTTTTTTAATACTAGTTAAAAGTAGTACCACGTAAGAGTGAGGCATACAAGTCTAGTTCCCAGATCTACCATGCGTGACATATTTCTACAGAAAAATTCAGAATTGGAGAAAACCCTGAAGTTATCTAGAGATTAATCTGATATTCAATAGTTTGGGAAAGTTTGAGGACAACCTTTCGTTTAACAATAGTAAAATAATTCAGCGGTCTAATACTTCTGACTGACCATCAGTGTAGCAAGATAGGTAGTAACTCGAAGCAACCGACTCTTGGAGGACTGTCTGAATACTGATAATTTCACTCATTTCAGCGCTGTGATTATGCTGTTTGAGGCCGCGCGGGCACTATAATTATTGGCCATTAAATCGTATAATTCTCTGCATTTGCACGACTATCAATATTATAAATATCATTTAATCACATACAAACAATTCAAAATATAGTTTTCTCCTCATACTTGTTACCAATACCCCGACAATTAATAATTCCACTTGCATTTAAAATTTAATAGATGTAGCTAGTCTACGTAAGGCGGAGGTTACAGCAGTCTCTCACTAAGGCTAATTTTTTTTTAGTTTTTTACTTGAGTCTGTGTAGCCAGCATAGAGTACATTATGACAATATATATATTACGGTTTGCAAGATGCCGCAATAGTGAAATGTTGCAGTTCTTTGGAGAATTATGAGACATCTTCACAAAGTTAGATGCCGAAAGGTGTAAAATATTGCGTTTTTTTAAAAAGTGATAAGATATCCTCAAAGAGGAAGATAAGCAAAAATAGTGTGATATTATAGTTTCAGAGAATAACGGCAATATCTTCGAGCTAGAAGATAAGACATTAGAAACTACTGAGTCCGTGATCTATAAATTTCTACACAGGTGATTATTCACCGACCGCAAGAGCGCTTTACTAAATTCCGTACGTATTGCGCGATGAAATAAAGAGTAAGATAATCGTAATGTTAGGAAAATTACATTAATAAACCTTCTATCTCTTTGAAGTTGTCCTAGTCAGGAAAAAGTCATTTAGATGCTGCATCGATTTTTACGAACTTAGTAAAATTATACTTACTTTTGTTCTCCAGTCTCAGTATACTTGACAGCAAAGATCCACAGGAGGAGCTAAAGTATGTTCTAAACCGGGCACGACTAAAGGCTATTGGCAGGTTAAACTTCACCCCAGTAATAAAGCATAAATGGTATATTCAGTCCCTGGGGTTACCAAAAATGTAACCATGTGTCTTTTAGGCTAGCTAATACTCCATATACCTAGCAGCGATTAATAATGTCTGTAAGTTACTATCTGATTAATGAGACTTACATTTTGATGCGTATTTGGATGGCACAATAGTATTTATAGAAAGCCGCATTAAGCAGCACATCGCAAAATCAAATGAAGTTATTTTAAATATATTCACAGAGCAATATTAACATTTAATTCAAGCCGGTCTGATTTTATGAAAATGAAAATCCATGATAGGAATTGTTTTTATTTTAAAAGGGGTCCAGCCCTGTTCGAAACAGGTAGAAATTCTTAAAGAGCACTTTAGACCACCTACAGTTATAGAAATTTGATCTTCGCTCATTACTAGAATTAGCGAAAAGGATTTAAACCGGATTTTTCACAATATTCAAGAACACTTGCGAATTTGGCCAAGTAAAATGTCAAATTTAGATGGAACAAAGACTTTAAGAATAATTTACAGATCTTAAGACCAGCTTTATTCGTAAAATGTTTTTAAAATAGCTAAATTCTAATGGACAGGTTTAGTTGGCCGTGAAAGAGACGGATTTGGCAATTGCCGCCATTTTTTTACATCACGTCTACGATGGTCAAGAGTTCTTATTAAAGATTCCAGTAGGCAATTCACCCACACACACACACACATATATATATATATATATATATATATATATATATATATATATATATATATATATATATATATATATATATATATATATATATATATATATATGTTTATGCGGATTTCACGGATTCCTCCGTGTGAGATACAGTAGCAGTGGATATATCCACATTATGCCGTTGTAGTGCTGAAATCACATTCAGCAAACGTACAACTATATGCAGCTCCGCGTATGAATGAAGTAAAATGCGAACAGTAAATGCAAACTTCTCTCCATCATATCCTTTCTATGTTAGAGGTTGCACAGTTAGAACAAATTGTTATAAAACGCAATTTATCCTATTCCACCACCATCGAGATGATGGCCTACCTGTACCACCATACCGAGAAGACAGTCAAAACTTACCCTCCCCGCCACAGTGATACGGCATAGGTACATGTTTCGTCTCTACTAGACTCATCAGGGTACCGACATGCACCTGGCTGTGCAAAGGATAGATCGGAAGTAAGCATGCAAATACTGAACACGGCTTCTCCGACCTCCCGCCGGATGGCGTATATATGTTTATGCGGATTTCACCGATTCCTCTGTGTGAGATGCAATAGCAGTGGATATATCCACATTATGCCGTTGTAGTGCTGAAATCACATTCAGCAAACGTACAACTATATGCAGCTCCGCGTATGAATGAAGTAAAATGCGAACAGTAAATGCAAACTTCTCTCCATCATATCCTTTCTGTGTTAGAGGTTGCACAGTTAGAACAAATTGTTATAAAACGCAATTTATCCTATCCCACCACCATCGAGATGATGGCCTACCTGTACCACCATACCGAGAAGAAAGTCAAAACTTACCCTCCCCGCCACAGTGATACGGCAGAGGTACATGTTTCGTCTCTACTAGACTCATCAGGGTACCGACATGCAAATACTGAACACGGCTTCTCCGACCTCCCGCCGGATGGCGTATATATGTTTATGCGGATTTCACGGATTCCTCCGTGTGAGATGCTATAGCAGTGGATATATCCACATTATGCATGTCGGTACCCTGATGAGTCTAGTAGAGACGAAACATGTACCTCTGCCGTATCACTGTGGCGGGGAGGGTAAGTTTTGACTTTCTTCTCGGTATGGTGGTACAGGTAGGCCATCATCTCGATGGTGGTGGTATAGGATAAATTGCGTTTTATAACAATTTGTTCTAACTGTGCAACCTCTAACACAGAAAGGATATGATGGAGAGAAGTTTGGATTTACTGTTCGCATTTTACTTCATTCATACGCGGAGCTGCATATAGTTGTACGTTTGCTGAATGTGATTTCAGCACTACAACGGCATCATGTGGATATATCCACTGCTATTGCATCTCACACGGACGAATCCGTGAAATCCGCATAAACATATATACGCCATCCGGCGGGAGATCGGAGAAGCCGTATTCAGTATTTGCATGCTTACTTCCGATCTATCCTTTGCACAGCCAGGTGCATGTCGGTACCCTGATGAGTCTAGTAGAGACGAAACATGTACCTCTGCCGTATCACTGTGGCGGGGAGGGTAATTTTGGACATGATCAGGCCCAAAATCTTTCCAATTATGAAGTCTCTTGACGATGCTAGTAATTTCCTCGGTGGTGAAAGGTTCGAATTGCATTTGAAAGTAATTCTAGCAGACTTGATGCTCTTCATTAATCCAGCCAGCGTTGCTGTTAGACGTCAACGATGTCCTCTCGCATGTCTTAGTTTAGTTGTCCTTCAATCTTGAGGTCCCGCTGTGTCTCAAGTTCAGCAATTTGGTCATTAATATGGTCAGAAATTCTGATCTCTCCGTAAATTTTCATTATAATGATGTTGAGTCGGGTTTCTACGATTAGTTTATTTCACAAAATAGCTCTATATTGACCTGCTGTTCTCTGTTGCGACACTTATTTATGTAGGTATTCTCAGCAGAACTCGGTGTGTAATCACTCTCTGTAACCGATCATCGCTTGTCCTAGATGAGTTACCCTGTAAAAAATGCGCTTTTTGAATCGTTCATGGACAGTTTTCGTCATCCCCCTTCAGTGTTTTTTGGCACTCGTGCCGATGCAGTTGCTGTTGTTGGACTGTAACGTCTTGTGCGACAAGGGCCCGCTTCCTCAACTTATTGCTTCTTAAAAATGGAAGATTGTTTCCACCAGAAACCGTGAGACAGCCCTGGGGAGAGGGGTAGGATTCTCCGTCGACAACGGTACCCACCTGGGATAAAAAAATTTTCATTTGCTTCTTCTTCTTCTTCTTCTTTCTTTAGTTTAGGCATAAAATGCATATTTTTCTTCGTCTCCTCCATCTATTGAGGCCTTGAATTGTAGCTACATCTTTTTCGGAGTCACCCTGCACTTCTGCTACCGAAAGGGTGATTTGTTACGTGCTACCCTAACTATTCTCAAGTCGTCCATGCGACTGATGTAGTCGTTCCATGACATTTTTCTCTTCAATATCCAGTCGTTTATATTATCCACTTCACACAGTCACTCACTGTTCATTAGCGTTTTTCCACCTATCTTCCGTAGTACCCTCATTTCCGTTTTTCCATCATCTGCTGAGTTTTTGTTGGGTCAGATCGAGTTTCTGCAATGTGTGTCATTATTGGTTTAATTGTAGTCATAGATTCTGGCCTTTTTTTCCACTCTGATATGTTTATTTTGCCAGATGGTGTTATTTGGGCATGCTGCTATCCTAGCTGCTTTGTTAGTTTGTTCTCGAACCTCTGCTTCGACATTTCCATAGACAGATATTTCTATCCCAGATACTTAAATTTCATCTCCTGTCGAATAATCTTCCCGTCGAACACAAGCTTACATCTTATCGGTGACTCAATTGATCATGCGTTTCGTCTTAGAAGCAGATATGATCAAATTAAGACATTTTGCTATTCTGTTAAATGCTTGTAATAGTCTTTGTAGGTCGTTTCATTTTCTGTTTGTTCTTCTATGTTAAGAAAATTTCAAGGTTTATTATTATTATCATAGATTTCTAAGCCAAACGGCTTCTCACTCCCTCCAGGGAATTTTGCCTCATCCCAGATATACAAAGCTACCACAAGAATTGCGCTCTGTGAGGACCCTTTCCATGTTATCGGGTCCTAGGTGAGCTGGTCTGATGTGCTTCCTACAAACTTTCGGACGGTCTGCGTGGTTATAAGGAGCATTGCTTTTTGAATCTGTTTTAATTATTTTTTTATTATTATTTTTTAATTATTCAGTTGTTATTATTTATTTCAGATTTACAAGCCAAACTGCTTCCCACTCCCTCCAGGGACTATTGTGACTCATACCAGGTATACAAAGACACCAAAAGTATGAAGCTCTGTGGAGACCCTTTCCATGTTATCTGGTCATAAGTAGCGTGGTATTCTATACTTCCTACAAACTTTCAGATAGTCCGCGCGGTTGCAAGAAGAACTGCTTTCTGAATTGGTTTATACAGGTGTTCACCAAGGCCAAGTCCCTTGATGTTCTGCAGGAGGTTCTTTGGTATCACTCCAGATCTCTGTATTTGGCTCATTGCATTTTGATCTTAAGTTGTTGTTATTATGTGTAGCAATGTCAATCAGTGTAGTTCGCCTAGAAATTTTATCTGTTAGTATAATGTCTGGCCTATTATGAGCAACTGTTTTATCTGTTAGAACCATTCGATCCCAATATAACTTAAACTCATTGTTTTCAAGAATAGGCTCCGGATTGCAATAGTTTTAACTGCGAACTCTTGGAGGAGTATCTTAGCGGCCGAGTTGTGTCTTTCCTTATACTCGGTTGCGGCAAGCGATTGGCATCCTCCAGTTATGTGCTGGATTGTCTTTGATGTTCGACAGCCATATCTACATTGGTCATTTTCTATTGAGGGATCTTTGATGATGAACTTCCGATAATTCTTAGTTGGAATAACCTAGTCTAGGATAGCTAACAAGAAGCCTTCCGTTTCAACCAGTAGTTCCACACTGAGTTGTCGACATTGTCCTGGATGACCTCATTTAGATGCCGTCCATGAAGTGGTTTTTGTAGCCAGGCTTGTAACTTCTCTTGGTGTGTTCGGTGGTGAGAAGCAATATCCCGTTCCCTCAGCAGTAGCGGCGTTGAATCGTCTACCTAGCATATTGCTCGATGTAACGTAGAAGGGTCCACTAACCTGTGGAAATAAGAAGGTAAGTTTATTATTTGTTGATTGAGCTGCTTACCAATATCGATCAATCGTCTGCCTCCTTGGTGTCTTGGAAGCATTGTACGTTCAATTTCACCCTAAGGATGGTGTTTGTGTGCATGAGTACGTGTTGAGCACCTTAAACAAATTTCTACTATTTAGACTAGTTCGTAACACATGTCTTATCCTCCTGACAAATTCGGTTGTCAATTAGGTCTTCACAGTGCGATGGTCAATACGTTTAGCTTGTCTCATACCTAAATATTTGTATGTTTGTTCTGCTTCCATTGCAGCTATTGTTCCACGGTTTTGTATCTCAAATGATCCCAGTTATATCTTCCCTTTAACGATTTCAAAATATGGCACTTGTCGAGTCCAAACACCCACAATTTTAGCATTTTCATGTATGAAAGATGATTCAATCTTACTACCTCTTCGTTGTTATTTCTAATACTAAAGCCGTATCTGGTGGAGTTGGCAGTGGGTTCATTATAACGCAGAACCACAATGGGCTTAGTAAACCGCCTTGAAATATTCCCCTTCATATTAGGACTGTATTAGTTTCGATGGTATCGCTCCATGGCACTTGCAATTGGATCCTAGTTTTCCAGGTAGATATGATGCGTTCTAAACAGGAAACAAAATGATTTTCAACTCTATACATTCTCAATATAGTTTTGAGCCAGTCATGTAGCACTGAGTCGAAGACCTTCTTATAATCCACGTAGGCAGCAAAGAGGTTTCTTCAGTTGGTACAGGCTTGGTTTTATATGACAAAGTCAACAACCAATTGTTCCTTGCATCTCATTGCTCCCCTGGTGCAACCTCTCTGTTGAATTGCGATGATATTATTTTGTTCACAATGCGCATAGATGCGTTGGGTCAAGCAGGAAATGATTACCTTATATAGTGTGGGGAGGCAGGTGATTGACATACTTATCTGGGTCGTGTGTGTTATGTTGGTCCTTTGGTCAGAGATACGTAATACCTTCGGTGAGAAACAATGGCATTTTTGTTGGGTTTAGAAAAACATCATTAATAAGATTAGCCAGTTGATGGTGTATACACCAGGACTTTTTGAGCCAGTAGTTCTGGACCTGATCGAGACCTAGAGATTTCCAGTTATGAAATTCCTTGATTATTCCTGAGATTTCCTCGGTGGTAAAAGGCTCAAATTGCATCTGGCTGTAGTCTTGGCAGATTTGGTGTTCTTCATTGATTCAGCCGGCTGCAATGTTACAATTGGCGGGTGTGGAAAGTTGGTTTCCCCAGTATTCTTCTATCTGCTCTCTTTTGGGATATCTATGATCTGCCATGTTAGGTGAAGAGTTTAGTTTACGGCAGAAAGTATTTCCTGATCGTTCGAACAGCCCTTTGTCTCGTTTTCAGTTATTGCTGGTCTTGTATCTCTTTAGCTATCCTGCAATAGCAGAGAGCTTCGGTTTCAGTCTGTCCAGGCATTGTTGAGCTCTACCATTCACTGGATCGTGTTGCGAAGGGTACCGCGCTCGATTCATTATTTCTTCAACCCGTCTTTGAATTTTATTTGTTCTCATGCCCCTAATATACTCCATCAGCTGTCCTGTATCTTTTCGAAGATCTTCGATTCTGTTATTTAGACGTCTCTCCGATGGTGGAATGTTGGATTCCGTTCTTGCTAATCGGAGCTCTGTTGTAATTTTAATTTCTAAAGCTCTAGTTATCGCAGTCGCAGCACTATAGATTGTGGTATGTAAGGACTCCAGAGTATAGACCTCTGAAACATAAGCTGGTAAAATCCGGTTCTTTATGATGTCCAACATGACACCCAGTGTTTTAGATGAATTAATTTTTGGCAGTGCAGGTCTGCATAACGGATTGGTTCCATTATGCTCCAACATCGCGGTACTCATTTCTGTTGATAGTTTCTGATAAAAGAATTCAACGTTGTCCTGTTGGGTATCTTCATTCAGCTGCTCTTGCTGTTATTGGACCTTGAGTTCCGACTCTGGTTCAGGTTCAGTAATCGGATTGTTGATATTGTCAAAGTCCCTGATCTCACGTTCAACTTCCGTTTTGATGGTATTAAGCCGTGTTACAGAAATTAGGCTATTCCGGCGAATAACTCTATATTGGTCAACTATTCTCTGTTGTGACACTTGTATGTGTAGATACTCCCTGCATAATTCGGTCTGAAGTTGTTGCCTGGAGTCGATCAGCTCTCGTCCTAGATTAGTTATCCTGTAAAAAATACGCATTATTGACTTCTGTTCAATTTCCGTTTTGATGTTGTTAAGTTGCGCTTCTAAGATTAGTTTATTTCGGAGAATAGCTCTGTATTTGTCGGCAATTCTCTGTTGTGACACTTGTAGATGTGGATATTTCCTACAAAATTCGGCATGAAACTGTTGTCTATAGTTGATGATTTCTCATCCTAGTTCAGCCACCATATAAAAAAATACGCATTATCGTTTCATTCATGGATGTTGCCCATTTCATGCGCTGTCTTGGAAATCCCGCCTGAGTGAGAGCTGGCTGAGGTTCCTGAGCAGCACCTTTGGACGATAGAGCTCTCGCTGTTGTTTAGATATTATGTCATAGTTGGGCTGTAGCTTCGTGTGCGACAGGAGTCCGCCTTCTCAACATCCTGCCACCTAAAGGTAGAGATGTCGAAATGTTACCCCCCCCCCAAAGAATCTGTTGGGAGACCGCTTCTGCGGTGTGGAATTCTGGACCATTAGCCCTACCCACCTGGGGTAATTTAGGTTTTACAATTGACATATTCATATCTAAAATTTGAAATTTCTTCCCATTTATTCGCCTCCTACGATGGGTTGAGGGAAACTCTGGCTCTATTCGTAGCCGGATCCAGTCGGAAAGCTGAAAGAATGTGGACCTAAGGGATTGTGTAGGAATTATGGGTAGGTGGATCAGGACGCAGGGATGTTTTAAAGGTAGAGAAAAGATACAGTTAAAGGCCAGCGGACAGCTGGCATTGCTGGCTGTACTGCCTTCGCATTACAGTGGCGTAAGTATACTGCTAGCTGGAGTGCACTGCTGGCCAGACAGTAGTATATATTAATTACTTAGTTATTATTATTACGATAAATTCATAATTTCGGATTACGAAAACTTTCGAATAATAATTTTGATCGAAACTCCTAGTCTATGAACTCAAAAGTCGTAAAGCAGCAGTTTTGGCCAAAACAAAATGCAATATTTTTATCTTGCTCTATAAATGGGTTTGCAAATTTGTGTAACTCTATATCAACTTATAAATTTTATCTCAAAATCCTTAAAATTAGGAAATTATGTCATGTAGAGAAAAACATAAAAACATAATATTTCTTAAATTTTCATTTCCAAATTTTACTAATGTTTTATTTTAAATTAAAACAATAACAATCGCGTTGCCTTTCATAATTTTATAACCTTCCAATTATGAAATGTTATGTTTATGCTCATCGATCGTGCAAATTCACCAAGTCAGTAAGGTCGCTTTCCAGGTCATGATGAACCGAGATTGTAAGAAGGCGATTCGTTGACTTGATAAAAAATAACAGAACAGCATAAAAAGGACGGACATACTTGGGATAGCGGTCAATCGGTTCAATCGGTTGAATCGGTTCAATCGGCTGAATCGGTTCAATCAGTTCAATTAGTCGTTAATCATAACGGTCAGTCGATCCGATGTAGATTACTCAGTTGTGAATTAGGTGATTGCCCAGAAAATTAGTGAACCCGTGTGAGGAAAGCAGCGAAAATCCCAAGCGTGTCCCTGTCCAGAGCAGATCGACAAATAACAGAACCCTAGTGACAACACTCGTCAAGAGTGCCAAGATGAATATAATCTTAATGTAAGTTAGAAAATTAATTATAATGATGTACAGTCCAAAATGGTTAATGACGCTTATTTTGAAGAAACTTTTTTTTATATATAATTCAAAGTTAAAGAGTTCATTTAGAGTGTAATCTCTGAAGACCAAATCCCCAAATGCTACGTCCCTAGGCACACCTCAAAATTGGGCGTGACAATATGTTTTATATAGATTTAAAGTTTGTTCAATATTGCATCGAATTTTATTTAATAGTTGGAACTTCTAATTTAATTGATTTTGATGGTTTATCACAATATTAAAATATGAATAACAAAAATCAGGCCAAAAACAAATTTTCTGCAATTTAGATATAATTTTTAGAGGAAATTAGAAATCGAGTAATTCTGTGGCAGTTATATGTTTTTGACATTCTGTTACCTACTTATTAAAATAAGGAAGAATATAACATTATAATTATACAGGGGGTCCGGTGACAGGGGATGGGAGATCAAAACAACCCTATTTTGTCATTGAAAAAAAGAAAAAAAAGGTTTTAACTTTTGAACCGACTTACATAATTTAATGAAATTTTAATATTTTATACAGGTCATAAAGACTGATTAAACCAGTAGTGGGAATAGGGGGCTTGTACTTCACTCCCCCACCACTTTTTTGATTGGTCAGCCAAGAATGACCTTGTTTCTGATTGGCTGCCCAAGTTTGCCCCCTATTCCGATTGGTTTCATAAACTCCGCCTCTTTTTTGCTCCACCTCCTACCTCCTTCCTAACCACCACAGTAGTTGGAGGGGAGCTGGTAGCAGTTGGAGGGGAGCTGGTATTTTAAACGATCGAGTCTGAGCGAGCTTCAGTCATTCGTGCGCGATGTCAAATAGTGACCAACAGCAACAACAACAACAGCAACTCATTGAACGTGTAGGCCAAGTAATAATTTCCCACCAAAATAACGGAAAAAATCTTACCGATTTTGAAGATCAAGACTTGGCCTTCTTTCCCATCAACTACTTGAAAACATTCATCGATTCACTTAGTTTACAACAAATTTGGAATAGGCTGCCGGAGAAGTGACGAAGAATTACAGCTAAATTTGCCCTGTTTTAAACACTATCCACTATATCAACACCACATAGACGGCCCACCATTACCAATAAAAAAGTGTTGTAAAATTAAAAAATAGTTTGAATAAGTGAATCGAGTTTCATCGGACAGTCTTCGAAATGGATCAAACACATGTATATTTAGATTCTGCTTGCGATGAAACGATCCAGTCAATGTACAAAGATGAAACAACTCATTTTAACTTGGCTGGAAGAGAAAAGTTTCACGCAAGACAGGATTCTCTGATGACTATTGATCGAAATAACTTCGAAGACGACGATGAAGATGAAGAAGATGATGGGATAGAGGATAATGGCGTTCCAAACGGGTGTGGAGAAGAGGGGCTCGTGAAAGTGACAAAAATAAATGCAAGTGATGCATTGGCACCAAATTACCTTACGCGAGAAGTGTGCGTTTTCCAATCTTATGTTGTAATCATTTCATCTTCTGGCGGTGCATATAATTTATGTTGTGAATGTTACTATATACATGCTCTAAATTGCCCAAATGGGAAACATAATTTTGTTAATAGCCACTATAAACGATCCTTTATATGTTGCGAAAAAGATCTACAATGCAACACTTGTGAAAACGATTTATTTGTAACAACTCCTTCACAAGCATGTATAATATGTAACAAACCAGAACTAAAGAATATGCAAAACCATCTAATCGAAAAATCAAATTTTAAATAAATTTATTTCACTTGCACTTATTCATGCACTATGGCATTTTTAATATTAAGTTTAAGTTTAAGTTTAAGTTTAAAATATTTTATAAGAATTTAGATTTTGTTCTGCTAAGTTAAATAAATGTAAAAAACTATGTAAATAAATATAAGGGAATGATGTGAATAAATAAGAATTTGTATTTATTCCCATTGAAAGAAATTATAATTTTGTTCTTTCAGTGTAGAATAATTCTTTTCAAATAATATGCATAACAGCCCTATTGATAAATTGAATAAATGAATTTGACACTCCACTTGAATTTATTCATGCACCCTAGTAGTTTTTGAATATTAAGTTTAAAATGACAACTAATTTAAATAAGATTTTATATAAAATATAAGTTGTAAGATATAAGTTATAAGATATATATTAAGTTTAAGTTAAATAAATATAAGGGTGCCATCTAAATAAATAGAAATTTGTTTATATTAAGATTCGAAGAACTAATGATTTTGTTCTTTCAGTGTAGAATAATTTTTTCTACATAATATGCACAATCAATCCTATCGATAAATTGAATTTTAAATAAATGAATTTGATACTTAACTTGAATTTATTCATTCACCCTATTAGTTTTTAATATTAAGTTTAAACTGTCCACTAAGACATTTAAATAAGATTTTATATATAAGACAAAGAACAATTAGGTTTAATTCCCTGACAACAGACTATGATTTATTCTTCCATGTAGAATAATTCTTCCAAGTTAAAAAAAAAAACCTAGTTTTCATTACTATGCTTGTAAAAATAAATTATATTCATCCTATTCATCCTATTCATCCTATTCATAATAATTGTTTCAAGTTAAAGAAACTTAGTTATTAGGTGTGATTCTGTATAAGAAATTGAAAAAATGAAATATTTTCATCAACGACTTTGTTTTTTATTATTCGTATATCAAAAATACAAATATACATATATACATAAATACATATTTACAATTGATACCATTTTGGGATGCCATAGATTGTTGCTGCTGTCTGCCATCGGTTGCTGTTGTCTGCTAGAGGTTGCTGTTGTCTGCTAAAGGTTGCTGTTGCATGCCATCGGTTGCTGCTGTCTGCCAGAGGTTGCTGCTGCATGCCAGAGTTTGCTGCTACATGCCAGAGGTTGCTGCTGCATGCCATCGATTGCTGTTGTCTGCCAGAGGTTGCTGCTGCCTGCCATCAGTTGCTGCTGCCTGCCAGAGGTTGCTGCTGCCTGCCAGAGATTGCTGCTGCATGCCAGAGTTTGCTGCTGCATGCCAGAGGTTGCTGCTGCATGCCATCGATTGCTGCTGCTGCCAGAGGTTGCTGCTGCTGCCAGAGGTTGCTGCTGCTGCCCACCAGAGCCGAAGAATGAGCAGGAGAATAAATTAATTTATATTTTATAATTTATTGGCTTTTTACACTTCCTTGCGTATCTAGTCCTCGGCTCAACTGTGGGCTCTGGCTCAACCATGTTCTCTGGCTCTACTATGGGTATTGACTTTTTACACTTCCTTGCGTATCTAATCCTCGGCTGAACTGTGGGCTCTGGCTCTACTATGGGCTCTGGCTCTGGCTCAACTATGTTCTCTGGCTCTGGCTCAACTATGTTCTCTGGCTCTGGCTCAACCATGGGTTGTGGATCCGCTGCCCGTTCCTGTTCTCCACGCCACTGGAATGTTATTGGCTCAGGATCCAAATGGGGCTCGAACAAATCAATGAATCCTTGGTCAATTATAACCTCAGGATTAATCAAAGATTCATTGTCAAGCTCTTCTTGCTCCATATTTAATTCTTCAACATGTGGCTCCTCTTGGTCCATCAGGAATTCCTCCACCGCTCCAAATTCTTCATTTAAGAAGTCTTCCTCGGACGGTGGTGGCCACATGACAGTATCTTCGCTTCTTGGTGTTAAATTGCTTCTGCTTCTTTGTATTAAATTTATTTGGAACTGACAAAGATTTAAGAAGTCTTCAAGACTAAAAATAACGATACTCATGATGTAAATTGTTAAAAGTAAAGCTGATGTAAATTGTTAAAAGTAGAGCTGACGTAAAATGTTAAAAGTAAAGCGGCTGTAAATCCTTATATACAATACTGAAATACCACTTTCCCTACCTCCAGCGGCGAAACCGGTCCGAAGAATGAGAAGAAGAAGAAGGCAAAGATAGCGTGAACTCGAGAGAGGTCGTTTAACGATCGTAAGTGGTTTTGTTCGTAAGAAAAAGACGAGTAAAGAAGAGAAGAAGAAAAAAAAAAGTTGTTTTTTGGAATAATATAAAAAACGAAAAAAAAAAAAATTTAAAAAAAAAATAAAGTTTTTTATATTATTCCAAAAAACAACTTTTTTTTTTCTTCTTCTCTTCTTTACTCGTCTTTTTCTTACGAACAAAACAACTTACGACCGTTCAACGACCTCTCTCGAGTTCACGGTCTCACGGTTCCCGTCGTACCATGCAGTGCCACGCCGTACCAGCCAGTACCAGGCTCTTGGCCGCTTTAAAAGGCGGCTGGGTACGAAGCGTCTCTTCAGTTTACATCTCGCTATTAGCGTACGCTTGTAAAATTATCGAATCGATTTTAATATATCTTGATAGTCGGATTTATTTCGAATTATTGTGTGACGTAGTGACATATTATTAATTTTCATTTGGTTTGTATTGTTGATTTCATATTTTTGATTTAATATTTTTGATTTAATATTTTTGACTTAATACTTTGGATTTTTAATTCATTTTTATTTCATCTTTTAAAAGCCAATTTTTGATTGATTTTTTCATTTTTGTGGATTTTTTTTGATTTTTTTATTGATTTTTTGATTTTTTTATTGATTTTTTGATTTTTTTATCGATTTATAATTTTTTTGATTTTTTAATTTATAATTTAAAATGTCATTTTTAAATGTAAAAATTGAAAACATCGACTTAACAGCCTTCGATTTAAACGACGCTTGCCTTGTGCATGATTTGATGGATTGTTCATTTTGTGGGCTAAGCGACGAGGAGCTAGATATTAAATTTAGGGAAATTGATATTAATACATTTAACAATTCATCTGAATCTGGCGATTCTTCCGAAATTGGTGAGAGCGATATTTTGACACAGCTCTTAAAAGTTTTGGATGAATCTATTATCCCAGATATTCCTCAAGAACCTCTTGAAACAATTAATTTCGATGATTTAAATAATGATATATTGAGGAAAAATTTAATTAGCAATTCTGAAATAAATGAGGGATATAATTTGGAACAACTTTTAGACATATTAGAAGGGGGTGAAATTTGTGAAAATAGCTCAGGGCAAAATTTAATTAAGGGTGATGTGGAATATCAGGAGACTTTTGAGAGCTGTGAGGAACAAAATAATAAGGGGGTTTTAAACAATAATAATAATGGGGTTGGTAACGAGGGAGCTTTAAATAATGATAAGAGGATTGGCATTGGGGGTTTTTCGAAAAATAATATGGAAGAGGTTTATCGCCCCCACTATTCGCCAATTTCAGATACATCGTCAGATTCATCACAGGATTCCAACGACAGCGTTGAGACTGTTATAAACGTCTCATCCAAAGCTCAACATAATTTTATTGAAGTGTTGGATCAAAATTTAATTGAAGGGTTGGATCAAAATTTTATTCAGGGGTTTGAACAACCATCCAAATTTGGCTATACCAGAAATTCAGTAAATTCGGTAGATGTTTTTGATTTGAGTTGTAGCGAAATTGTGGGGGACATTGAGGTATATACTTATACTGAAAATTTTGAAGATGAGCAGCCTCAATGTCCCTTAATTTCTTCCTCTAATCAAAATCAATTTTTGAAAAATCCTTCTGGCCTAAATTTAGAACAAAGTTCTGAAAATTTAAAAGAACAAAGTTCTGAAAATTTAATTGAAAAACATTTTTCCAAAAAACGTTCTTTATCAGAAACAAATGATTGTCCAGATTTAAAAAAGTCAAAATTGGACGGTGATATTTCTAGTTCCCAAACTTTAGGGGCACAAATTTCAAAAAATTCGTTACCAGTCGCTGTAACAGCTCCGAAGATCAATCCAACAAATAAAGTCGCTATTGGAGAATTAGATAAGTTTCTACATAAGAAAACTAAGCCGAGCTTAAATAGGAATGAAACAAGGTGTGCCACATCTAGATTTAAGTCAATGGTTTATTCCTATTTAAACTTAGATAATATATGTAATAATTTATCTAATTCGACTTTAAAAGACGTTAAAAATTGTATTCAACGACAAGGCGATCTTCTTTTAAATTTGGGAAATATATTTTTTTAAAAAAATCCATGTTTTTCTTCAAATTTAAAAGTGAATCCAAAAGTTAATTCAAAAGTAAATCCAAAAGTTTTCTAAATTGCGCGAGCTGAAAAAATTGCTAATTATTCTATGTCATTGGGTCTTGATTGATCGAAATTGTATTTATTTAAAAGCGACACGGCCCTAATCGATTCCATTTTAAAATGACTCTCCTTTGCACGCACTGCTTAAGAGAATTTAAAAGAAAACAAAATATTGTACGCCACCTTCGAGAAAATGTTGTTAATAACGAAAACACCTTTAACTTGGAAGATTATATAATTAATCGTAAGTATTTTTTTTATAACATATTTAGCTATAATTTTTCTTTTAATTGTATTTTTTAATATTAATAAAGTTTTACAGAGAAATTAAAAAATAATAATTGTTTCAGTTGATGAACTACTTTCAAGACCTCAAATGCGATATTGCCAAGATTGTGAAGTAAATGTCAAATCTAATTCCTGGAGCACACACTTGAGGACAAATATTCATAAAAACAGGAGCTGCATAAAATATGGAAATGGAATTGACATTATCAGGAGTGCATTTAAATGTCGAATAGCTTCCTACAGAATATATTCGCAGAATTATCACATCGACATCAAAAAGTTTCAGCAAGATGTTGGTAATAAAGTGCAAACATTAATACGCCAGCGCCAACAAGAATTTACATGTGCTAAAGTAAATTTGGAGTTATTTGGGATATATTATTCTCCAACTTTAACCTCTACTTCAATTAAGTCATTTAATACACCGTTCTTCATTGTAACCCATACAACTGATCTACAACAGCTTTACGATGATTTATTCAAGATTATTGAAACCAAAGCAGATGAATTGCCGGAAAGAGACTCAGGTAATTATTATTTAATCTCAAGAGCTAAGTTTTCTTAATATCACTTAAACATCTCTAACAAATATTATTCAGAACTAATTTTTTAATTCCTATTACAGGGTGGGCTCTACAAAGAATTCTGCATTTGGAAGTCAACATCAATAAGTACAACCCATTGAATGCCTCCTCCTACATTAAGATGCAAACATTTTCTAAATCAATAGTGAATGTGATGAATGAGGACAATTGCTGTTTCGCCTGGGCAGTCGTTTCAGCAGCATACCAGCCAATTGGTAATCCTCAAAAGACCTCATCATATCCAGACTTCAGAAACGCTTTCGATTTTACAGGTATTGAATTTCCAGTAAAATTATTAGATATAAAAAAGTTTGAGGAAAAAAATAATTTGTCCATAAATGTATATGGAGTTGAAAAATTTTTTAGAGATAATAAAAATGTATATGAGATTATCGGTCCTTTACATTATAATAATGAAAAGAAAAAATTACATATTAATTTGCTTTTAATAAGTTCTGATGATGGAAATAACCACTACTGTTGGATAAAGGATTTAGATTGCTTGGTATCCAAACAATTATCAAAAAAGAAAATAAAAAAATACTTATGTGATGGATGCCTTCAATATTTTGGAACATATGAAAAACTTAACGCGCATTTAGAACGTGATTGTAGTTTTGTTCGAATTGAGCTTCCTTCAGATAATTTGATTTTGGATAAATTTGGAAATTATATTCCTGCAAATATATTAAAGTTTCAAAATATTCAGAAACAGTATAAAGCTCCTTTTGTTATATATGCCGATTTTGAATGTTATTTAAAAAACATTGAGTGCCAACAATCTACACCTGATTCGACAACCTCATATACTATTAAAACTGCTGAACATATACCCTATTCATTTGCTTATTATATTAAATCATCATTTGATGAGAATGTTGTTTGTCTTAAACTTTATAGAGGTACAGATTGCGCTTTAAAATTTATTGAATACATTGAAAATGATGTAAAAGAAATTTATAAAAAATATTTAAAATATCAAGTACCATTGAAAGATTTGTCATCTGTAGAACAGATTGAGTATGAAAATTCTAGCATTTGTTACATATGTGAAAAACCTTTTTCAAAAGGAAATGTCATAAAGTGTAGAGATCATTGTCATATTACAGGTAAATATCGAGGAGCTGCCCACTCAATTTGTAATTTGCATTTTAAACCTCCAAAATATATACCAATAGTATTGCATAATTTAAAAAACTATGATTCTCACCTATTTATTAAATCGCTTTGCTATAATAAAGAAAATATTAGTATTATAGCTCAAAATAAAGAAAAGTATATTTCTTTTAGTAAGGAAATTTTCTTTGCGACTACGCTTTATAGATTCTTTTCAATTTCTCCCAGAGTCTTTAGAGTCGCTATCACAAACTCTACAAGATTCACAATGTTTTGAAATTAAAAAGTTTTTCTCAAATGCTGATGAATTTCGATACATTAGACAAAAAGGGGTATTTCCATACTCTTACATAGATTCCAACGAAAAATTAAATGAGAAATCTCTACCATCGATTGATAAATTTTATAATAACTTAACCGATGAAAATATCTCTCCTCAAGACTACAATCGTGCTGTAGAAGTGTGGAATCTATTTAAGTGTTCTACAATAGGGGCTTATTCCGATATTTACTTAAAATCTGATGTTTTACTTTTGGCTGATGTTTTTGAAAATTATAGATCCACATGTATTAAAACCTATAAGTTAGATCCTGTTAATTATGTTACTAGCCCTTCTATGTGTTGGGATGCAATGATGAAATTAACTAATGTAGAATTAGAATTATTAACGGAACCAGATATGCTTCATTTTTTCAAAAAAGGTGTTCGAGGTGGGGTTAGCACTTGTTCCAAACGCAAATCTGAAGCAAATAATCCATTCTTAGAAAATTTTAATCCTGAAAGACCTACAACATATATCACTTACTTAGACGCCACAAATTTGTATGGTTATGCTATGAAACAATATTTGCCTGAAAAAAATTTTGCTTGGGTACCTAAGCTCGAAATAGAAACTTTAAATCTATCCGAACTTTCAGATACATCATCTATAGGGTACATATTTGAAGTTGATTTAGAATATCCAAATTATTTACATGATAGTCATAATGATTTCCCATTTTGTCCTGAACAATATACACCGCCAATTTCAAACCACTCCAAATTGATTCCAAACTTACATAATAAATATAACTATATCATTCATTACCGATATCTGAAACAATGTCTAGAATTTGGACTCAAAATCATAAAAATATACAGAGCAGTTAAGTTTACACAATCACCATGGTTAGCGGAATATATAGATTTAAATACAAATTTACGAAATTTATCTAAAAATAAATTTGATAAAAATTGTTATAAATTGGCAAATAATTCAATTTTCGGTAAAACCATGGAAAATGTTGATAGGCGAGCAGATATTAAATTAGTATCTCAATGGGAAAGACAGGGTAATAAATTTAGTGCCGAAAAACTTATTTCTAAACCTCAATTAAAGGATTTTAAAATTTTCTCTGAAAATTTAGTTGCTCTTCAACTTCAACAGGTTTGCATTGAATACAATAAACCAATTTATGTTGGGATGAGTATCTTGGATATTGCAAAAACTGTGATGTATAATTTTTATTACGGGTATTTAAAAGTTAAATATGGTAATAATTTAAATTTATTATATACGGATACTGATTCCTTAATTCTTGAAGTTCAGACCCAAAACTTTTATGAAAATATGAAGCTAAATCCGGATAAATTTGATACTTCTAATTTTTCTGAACAAAATATTCATTGCATGCCTATTACAACATCAGTTGTTGGTAAATTTAAAGATGAGTACAAAGGGATTCCCATTGAAAGTTTTTATGGAACTGGTGCTAAAGCATATTGCATCAAATCCAAAAATAGTGTAGATAAAAAAGCAAAAGGTGTTAGTAAATCATGTATAAAAAATCAATTAACATTATCAGATTATAAAGATGTTGTTGAGAAAGGTGACAAAATATTCTGCACCATGTATGTATTCAAGTCAGATATGCATAACATATACACTAATTTGTTAAATAAATTGGCATTAACAACTCATGATGATAAAAGATATTGTATACCAAATTCCACAAAAACTCTTGCATGGGGACATAAAGATATTTTGGAAACAGATTTTTTTGATAAAGATATGAAAATGATGTATGATACTCTAACTTCTTTAAGTTCCGAAAACGAAAATGCATCTAAAAATAAAAAACCACGATTAGAATTAACTACTCCTAGTAATTTTTCATCTTTATAAAATCATCATTTTATATGATGATAATATATGTAAGTCGTTTTTGAAGCTTTAAAAGTTGGAGGGGGAACTGAATCCAAAGACATATATATTGTATACAAATACCACTATTTGTTAGTAATATAACAACAATGACTGCTGCATCTTTAATAGTTTTAGTTTCCCTTGTTGGAAATGTGCTATATGTAAATTACATTCCTAATGCAGTTAGGGCTGATATATGTATAAATGCCCTCAAAAATGAAACCGATTGCTACAAACAGATGAAAATGACATATCTTGTTGGAAATTCACACTTTTTTACCTATAATGTAACTGATTCTGCTTTATGTGAAAATACATTCATAAAAATTAAATATTCCATGACAAACAAACCATTACAATATTCAGATTGGATTCCTTTCAACAATAAAAAAGAAGAATCCTGTCATTGTGTCTGTTGTTATATATTTGTTATTATATTTGCAGCAGCAATATTTATTTGTACATGTTTAATTTTATTGTATTTCATAAAAAAATATCTATAAAATTATTTAATAAATGTTTAAAAATAATATAAATTTTGTTTTTTATTGATTCTTGTTAGTATAAAGACATTTAAAGTTTATCCCCTCCTCTTAAATGGAGAAGGAAAATAAGTTTACCCCTCCACTTGAGAGGAGAGGGAAAATGTATAAAATTTAGGAGCAAACGGATAGATAGTTAGTTTTTTGAGAGTAAGCAGATAGCTAGTTAGTTTTTGAAATACATCATTCAAGATGTTCAGTAATCAGAGTAAAAATATATTTGAAAATTCACCATTAAAAAAGAAAATAAAAAAAACAATTATAAATTCTACAAAATATAATTTAAATAATTCTAACTCTAAATATGCTGCGATTGGTTTGTGGGTGGAAAGTGATTTTCTACCATGTATTGAACTTGGTGCTAAAAATGGTCAATCTGTGATATTAAATGAAGATGATTGGAAGAACTTATTGCAATATCAAGGAGTTATAACAAATTATATGTTTTCACCTAATGTTTTCAATGAACCGATATATTTGCAAAATTTATCTATTCATTTTGAAAAGATTGGTGAATTACCAATAGTGAAGATTGCGAAAAGCTGTGAATTTATTTACTATGGAAATGAAACTGTCTGCAGACTATGGGAACAAATTCCACTTATAGAATATAGACTAAACGTTTTACAAAAACAAAACTTTCGACGTTATTTCAACGTTTTTAGAAATAACAACTTTTACGATGGAGATTCCTTTGACAAAATATATAATGTCCTTTCTCCAAAACAAAATCTAAATAGTGAAAATGTATGCTCCATGCTGGAACTGCTTTTGAATCATCCCGAAGAACTAGAACAAAAATTAAAGTCTAAGCACTATTATGAAGAAGACAGTATCTATTGATGAATCAAGAAACCAAATTCATCTGATGGTTGCTTGGAACTTTGCCTACAGAAAAGCTCGTATGACTTCTGAAGAATTTATAAATCAAAAACATTTTAGAAGAAGGATTAAATTGACTGAAGAAATTTTAAATCCCATATTAGACTCTGATTATAGGAATATTGTATTTAAAAAAATGTTTATGTAATAAGCTTATTTTTAAATAAAACAAATATATATAAAAATTCATTTTTTTATTACAAACATCAATTATTATTACAGCGTTAATTACTATTACATCACATCTCCCTTGAAGATCCAAGAGTTATAAGATTTATCTAATCCTAACCATTTTACAAATACTTTGTTTCCTTTCTTTCTTAACACTTTTTCCACCAGATATACATTTGGGTGTCTTACTTTTTGAAGTTCTTCCTCATAGAAACCTCCTTGAATATCTATCCCGTTTCCATCTTGAATCAAATACGTTGTTGGATTAGTCAGCTGGATTTTTTTTATTTGAAAAATTTCGTTTGACCAGTTAGGTGTGTAACCTTTAGAAAATTGTTCACGAATCTTGCTTATTCATACTCTATCACTGACACGAAATTTTGGTGATCTGGGATCCACAGTTTTCCTATGGGTATAAGCTGATTTCAAGATTTCCATTTCATTCTTTTTGTTAACTTCGTTTGGTTTTTTTCCGATTGTTGAATGCTTAGTATTATTGTATTCTGTAATTATTTCTTTAAGAAAGCTGATCCATTTATAATTACCTAGTAAACTAAACTTTTTCCACATTTTGTTTTTTATAGTTCTATTTACTCTCTCTACAATACTAGCTTTCATATTAGAAAATGTGTTGTAATGATTAATTTTGAACTGCTCCATAAATTTCTGAAAGTCTTGATTAAAGAATTCTTTACCCTGGTCAGTATTCAGATTTTTTGGGGGAGTTTTTAAAGTTAATAGAATTTTTTTCATTGCAGCTGTTACATCTTTACCAGTTTTGGATTTTACAGGTTCTGCCCATACAAATTTAGAAAACACATTTATTACCATTAAAATATATCTTAAACCCCTATTAAATTTCGCATATGGCTGCATTTCTATCAGATCAGCTTGAAATAGATCATTAAGCCCTTTTACAATTGTTCGTCTCCTTCTATATCGCCTTCTCGCTGGTTTATGTAATTCATTTACAACGTCTTGCTTAATTTTACTCATTATTAATTTATACCTTACTCTCGAAAATAAATCCCATAAATAACTTTACCTCCTTCTAAACCGTTTATAAAAACCCTTTATCGCTGACTGTGTAAAATATGAAAAAGTCATCTCAGTTTTTTTTAGTAAGTTCTTTAATTTTATTTTCCACTGCTTCAAATGATTTTTTATTTTCATTTCTAATTTCTTTTATTGATGAATTTATTTGGGTGATGTTGTTAGTAAGATCAGAAATTTTTACATTAAATTTATTTTCCATTGTTTCAAATAATTTGTTATTTTCATTTCTAATTTCTTTTATTGACGAATTTATTTGGGTGATGTTGTTATTAAGATCAGACATTTTCACATTAAATTTAGTTTCCAAAACAACATTTGATAACGTATAATTTTTTTTGAAACCACCTAATGTTGAATTCATTTCTTCTCTTGCATAATTCATTGTATCATTAAATTCTTTTCTAGAAACTTCAGCAGCTCTTTGAACTAATTCATTTAATGATTTTATTTCTTTTACTAATTTATCTTCTAGATTTTTTAGATCTTTTCCTAATTGAAATTCTTCATTTGTTATATCTGTATAAGATATTTCAAGTTCTTTTATCAGTAAAGAAATCTCCTCGATTTTTGAACTATTATTTTTAATTTTAATTAATATATCCTTTTTAGAAACTTCCATTATAGCTTGCACTACTTGTAGTAAGGATTCTAATTCTTTTTGTAATTTTTCATCAATTACCTTTGTAAAATTTCCCTCGTCAAAAGAAGTTTCAGATTTGGTTTTTAGATGGTTTAATTGCTTTAGTATATCCTCGATTTTTTCATTATTTTTTGTAATTTGATCTTTGAATTCTGTTTCAATTTTTTCATTTTCGTTTTGAAAATCCTCCTTCAATTTGTCTTCTAAATATTGTAAATTTGATTTATATGCATTGATTTTAATTTCAAATTCTTTAATTTGTTCTTTAAATTCATTAACTTTGTCGGTATCTTTTTTGTGAATTAGGAAATGAGTGTTCATTGATTTTTCAAGATTTTGTGTATTTTTATCCATAACGTCATGTATTTTCTTAAAATTCCTTACTTCTTCTGCTACTCTATCATTAAGCAAATTAGTAAAATTTTGAAACTTTGATGTAATTTCCTTGGAAATACTGTTCTTGACATTGTCAATTGCTGAAGTATCCTTAATTATTGATTTAATTGATGTAATTTCATTTTTTATTTCATTTTCAAAATCCTCAACTTTATCATATTTTAACTTCACTACGTCAAAGTCATTTGCATATTTAGAAACTTTCTGAGAAAATTTTTCTACTACCTCATCATTTCCATCAACAGTATTTTTCAAATTAATTATCTTGTCATTATATTCAGGAATAACTTTATCCTCAAATAACTTAATCTTTTTTGCAATATTTTGTATATTGTTATCATATTCATTTATTCTCTTATTTAAATTATTAACGTCACTTTTCAACCCGGGATCTAAATTTTGAATTAATTTGTTTTCAATATATTTGACATCGCTTTTAAAAATTTTTATTATTTTCTCTTCAACATTTGATAATATTTTATTTTCTAGTGATAATAATGTGTTTAGAGCAGATTTTTTTGAAATATGACGACCAAATTTATCGATGGTCATTTTAGAAATGTTTAAAAGTATCTATTATGTTCTTTTATATAATAATATTCGCTTCTCTTAGTTCTTCAATAATGGAAATAATTTCATTGTTATGACCAGTGTGTCCCGCAAGCATGGATGCTACCAATAGTTGAAGTCTCTCAACAAGTTCGTTTACATTATCCCAATATATGTAATCTGTATTAGGTTTATTAACTTTTAAAGTTATACCAAATCCGGTTTTTTTGAAGACATTCGACTTTCTCTATATGGAGCTTTGCGTCTTTCAAAAAATCCCTGGATTGCTTGTTGTGATTCGGGATTTAGAGTTTTAGTTTTTGTAATTCCTTTGCTTTGCAAATAAGGTCCTATTATAGAAATATATTTATGTGATCCATTTCCCTGCACCTGCTCATTTGGATCATTATTTCTTCGGTATGCATTGGTTCTTTTTAAAATATCCATATAATTTTCCAAATCTTGTTTTTTATACCCTATTGGTTCTTTTTTAAATAATAACTCATATAAACCTGGTGTACCTGTATAGGTTATTCCTTCAATTTTGATGTTTCTACCAATAATTTCGACAGGTTTTTGAGTTAAACCCAAAAATAATTTCTCGGTTTCCAAATCATGAACTATTCCATATTGGTGATCAAACTCATGTTCAACATCTTTTACACCGCCATCAATATATTGGCGAGGTAATTCATCAAATCCTGATAAATATTCTTTATATAAATCTGTATCAACAAATGTTCGAACTGTTTGCCGTGTTTGTTCTAGTATATCTGAAAGATTTCCTATTGTGGAATGTGAATCTGAAGAAGGGGTAGTTTCTGCAATAATACTTGTTTGTTGTATAGATGGCATTTGACTTGCTGAAGCTAAACTCGCGTCCCAGTCAATAATCGATGGTATTTCTGTAGGAAGGAGTGGAGTTTTTCCCGTCTTTCTTTTTTCTGGTGTTGATGTTCCATATTGTAATTTTCTCTTTGGTGTTAGTGTTTGAATTGATCTTTTTTGTGGTGTTTCATAAATTTTTTTAATTGGTGTGTGTAGCTCTTCCTTTATTTCAACAGGTTCAATTTTACCAATCGTTGAAATTAATTCTTGTAAGGGTTGAGTTATCGGTTTATATGTTTCCTCCAATTTAGTTTGCGCCTCAAATTCCGCATTTTTTAAACTCTGATATTTTTGTTTAACAGCTTTTCTTGATTTAACTAGCTCTCTTGCTAAACGTTCATCCATGATTGGTATAATTTACCATCAAACGTTTATTTTTATAAGTAAATATATGAATCAAATCCTTTTCGATATCGGCCAGATTTCACATTAGAGTCTTTGTCTATTACCAAAAATCCGAATTTATCTTTCCAACATATTAAGCACAACTCATTAAATTGGTTGAATGACATATCAATATTAACATGATCATCATAAATATGTTTTAAGTTTGTTCGATCTTGTTGAAATATAACAATTAAATTTGCATTGTCACGAATTAATTGTTTCGGAATAGAAGAATATGTTTGACATAAATAAAAACAATCAGTATTTTTATGTCTTCCGAAACAAAAATAATCTTTTACAACGTTCTGATTACAACACACTATATCATCAAATATTATTATAGAGTTTGGTTTAATTTGTTTTGGTGAAACAATTGTTTCTTCATTTTCAGATTCATAATATCCAATTTTTTTCAAAGGTTTAAAAAGTGTTCTCAAATATTTGTACTTTGGTTGATATAAGGATTTTGAATAAACATACAGATTTTCAAATAGCAAACCATTCGGATCTTCAATTAAACTAATAATAACATTGGTTTTGCCACAGCCTGACGGGCCAATAATTAACCCTCTTTTACTATTTCCCTCAAACAGTTTTCCATGTTTTCTAAAACCATTCACTGAACTTTCATGATCCTTAATTGTTATAGAGTATGGTTGTTTCTCAACTCTCATTTTATATATAAAACAAACTATTAATATTCGGTATTGTGATGTAACTGGTTAGTTATCACTAGGATTGTGACTATATATAATGTTTCCATCACATAATAAACGAATCATTTACAAGACAAACAGCAAAAGGAAAGGAAGTGGTTTAATAAACTCATTAATCAATAAATTACCCTTTGAATTGCATATTCCTGGTTATAATTTTTGTGGACCTGGAACAAAATTGGAAAAACGATTGTCAAGAGGTGATAAAGGTATAAATTTATTGGATGAGGCTTGTAAAGAACACGATATTGCTTACTCACAATCAAATGATATAAAAAGAAGGCATTTAGCTGATAAAATATTAGCTGACAAAGCTTTATCAAGGTTCAAAGCTAAAGATTCGAGTTTTGGGGAAAAAACTGCTGCACTAGGAATTACTGGTGCTATGAAAATTAAAAGAAAATTAGGTATGGGACTTCGAACGAGAAGAAAGTTCAAGCGAAAAACCCGAAAAGGACGAGGACTATCATTATCTCAGGTAATTTCAAAAGCTAGAAAAGGAATTAAGGGGAAACGTTTTAAAGACCTAAATGAAAGTATTCAAACTGCTTTAAAAGCTATTAAAAAAACAGGTAAAGTGTTACCTCCAAAGAAAAGGGTAATTCCAATCCCAAAGACTGGCGGATTTCTTCCACTTATACCTTTATTTGCTGGTTTGTCTGCTCTTGGTGCTCTTGGAGGAGGGGCTGCAGGTATTGCTAAAGCAGTAAATGATGCAAAAGCAGCCAAAGCGAAATTAGAAGAATCTAAACGACACAATCAAATGATGGAGTCCATTGCGGTAGGAAAAAAAGGAAGTGGACTTTATTTAAAACCCTATAAAACAGGATGTGGATTATACTTGAAACCTTATTCAAAAAACTGCTAAAACATATACCTCGAAAAGCACTTACAAATTATGATTTGCTTAAATACGTTAAATATTTACAAATTCCCAACTTTCGTGGTATTTTTATGAGGGATAAATTACCAAAAAAGATAGAGATAATTGAAAGTGCAATTGTCAATCTAGATAATCATAGTGGTGCTGGTACTCACTGGATAGCATATACAAAAAAAGGAAAAAACATAATATATTTTGATAGTTATGGTAATTTGCGACCCCCTTATGAATTAATTAAATATTTTTATAGCGACCAAAATAATAATATTGTTAATTATAATTATAACAGTTATCAAAACTTTAACAAAACAAATTGTGGTCAATTGTGTCTAAAATTTCTTTATAACCATACGTAACACGTAATTTTAGTTTATTATTAAACACATTTTTAAAGTAAAATGTCATATAGTTTTGTTCTTAGCGGCAATTCCGCTATTTTAACATCAGAGTTACATCCTCCAATATATTTAGATGAAGATGTTGAATATGTTATCGGTCTTGTAAATTTCGAAACATTTAATGCAATTCCCAATATTGATGTTGGGAATAATGTATTAATTCATGATGAAAATTTAGAAATAGCCATACCCCCAGGTAGCTACGAATTAGAAGACATAACAGATTTTTTAAAAAAACACTTGAATGAGGATAAAATTAGTTTTAGTCTTTATGCAAATAATAATACTTTGCGTACACATCTTAAATGTTCAGCCCCCATAACTTTTCGTGAAGGAACTATTGGTAAATTATTAGGGTTTAAAAATGGGCGATTGGGAGCCAACATTGAACATATATCAGATTTTCCCGCAGAAATAATTAAAGTAAATTCAATAAATATAGACTGCAGTATTGCAGAGGGATCATATTTAAACGGGAAACCTGTTCATATAATACATCAATTTTTCCCGAGCGTTGCTCCAGGGTTCAAAATAATTGAGTCACCTCAAAACGTCATATATTTCCCAGTCACCGTTAAAGTAATTGATAAAATAGCCATTAAAATAATAGATCAGGAAGGTGATTTGGTTAATTTTAGAGAAGAAACCATAACCATCAGACTACATCTTAAAAAAGTAGATGAAAGATGGTAATATTATATAACAATAAATCTGCAAACTTTACTAGAAAATTTAATAATAAAAACATTAATAAGACAAGAAAGAAACCAACTTCCTTTAGTAGCAAATCAAACTTCCAAAGGTTAACACCTTCTAATAGAAAATTTCTTCAAAGTTTGGGTTTTAAACTTAAATAAAAATGGATTATTTAAATGTAAGAGAAAATGTATTGGTTGATGAATCAATATTAAGCTGGGAAATTCTTTCTTTCGATCCTTTTAATCCTACAAAACTCGGACCAAATGATGAAATCAGAATTGCTTTGCAACAAACAGGAAAATATCCTTTACCTTGCAAAAGTGAAATTTATGTGGAATTGCAAGTAACTAAAGAAGATGATTCCCCTTTAGCTAATACTGTTTTAATTAATAATGCTCCGGCATTTTTATTTAAAGAATTGTGCTATATTTTAAATGGTATTACTATTGACTCCGTTCGGGATATTGGTATAACTTCAACTCTTAAGGGATATATTTCATTTAATCAAAATGAAAGTGCTAAATTGGAAAATGCCGGTTGGTATCCGAAAACAAAATCTAAAGAAAAAATTATGACTGATGACAAAGGTATTCAGGATTTTTTGAAGATTATAATAAGATTATTCTTAATTCACAACAAGAACTTATTCTAATAAGAAGTAATGATGATACAAATGCATTATTATCCAGTAATGAAGATGAAAAACCCAAAATTAAAATTACAAAGTTGTGTTGGAGAGTTCCTCATCTTACTGTAGCGATTCCGCAAGAATTAGTACTTACTAAAATTATTGACAAAAATAGTGATATACTAATAACCTTCCGAAGCTGAGAATTAGTTGAATATCCAGAGTTATTGGAAACTACGAGGCACAACTGGCCCGTAAAAACATCTACAAAAGTCGAAACGCCACGTCATGTTCTAATTGCTTTTCAGAAAAATAGACGTGGTAATCTAAAAATGGATATGAGTAAATTTGATCATTGTAATTTAAGAAATATGAATGTCTTTTTAAATTCAGAAAGATATCCTTACAATGATCTTCAACTTGATTTTGAAAATAATAAATTTGCTACTCTGTATGAAATGTTTACAGACTTTCGTCAAGGGTATTATAACTCTCCAGTGGAACCAATTTTTAATCCAAAAGAATTTAAAGAAAATGCTCCTATAGTTTACATTAATTGTTCACATCAAAGAGATTTACTACAAACAGGTCCAGTAACCATGAGAATTGAATTTGAAACCAAGGAAAAAATTCCCGCTAAAATAGCGGCATATTGTGTTATAATTCATGATAAAGTTTTCAGTTACAATCCATTAACAAAAATTGTGAAACAGCTGTAATACAATTTCCTTAAGATAAAATACTCCTTTTAAACAAACCGCTACTTATGCTTAAGAGCGCATGCGTCAATTTTGATATTTATTAACGTAGCCAAACCAGAATTCTTCATTTATATAATGTCTTACGAGATTTCAGTTCGAGATTTTCAACTTAAGTTGCAGAAATTAAAAAAACAAATAAGTGAATATCAATTAAAAGTAGAAATGATCAAGCAATTCAAATATTTGAAAATATGAAACTTATTCTAGATCTTCAAGGATTCAAAATTAAAAATAATAAATTTATTGTAAAGGAATTAGCAGCTTACGATGGGCAAAAGGCAAGTCATTTTATTTTCAAAGCTCCATTTCCGATGGGTCATTTACCATCCTATTTACACAAACAAGCTCTGTGGTTAATAAAAAATTACCATTGCATTGAGTGGTGTGAAGGATTTACGCCATTACACAAATGTGGAGATATCATAAGAGATTTAAGTGCTAAGGTGGACTATGTTTATGTAAAAGGGGAAGAAAAGGCAGATTTCGTAAAGAAATATTCCATGAAACCAGTTATCGAGATTGATGAACAACCCACCCTAAAGAAAATGGATCCTTGCTGCTTTTATCATTAAAAAATACCATGTGTATGTGCATTATCAAATGTTTATTACCTTTACAACAATTTTTTTATGTAATAAAAGACTTGATTACAAATTATGTGTTTTATTTTCTAACATTGTTCTAATACATGAAATATTATTATTTAATCCTGGTTCTTGAAGTTTACATATTAAAATATCTATATTTTTATTTTTTAAATATTCGCTACAACATTTAGCTGCTAGTAAACATAATTTTGCATGTTCCATATAATTTAAAAACAATATAATATTCTGCGCTTCACTTTCTTGACCTTCATATGCATAAAACTCGGAACAGGCTGCGGACATCAAAAACTCTTCATACATTTCTCTTATTAATAATTCCATAATAAATCCTACACTAAAACCTCCCTGTTTCTCAATATCTCTTTATCTCTCTCTTCCTCTTTCACGATTTCTTTTAATATATCAGGATCTTTTATATAATCCTTCAATATCCTTAAAAAGTAACTGAATCCTATTTCCTTTATTTCATGAACGAACTTCAGTAAATTTTGTGTTTTTCTATAATTTAAACAGGCTTCTGCAGCTAATTGGTATTGGAAGGCAGTCTCAATATACCTGTGCCCACTCGGGGTGCGTTTTTCTTAGCATTGCATTCTTTAATTCGGAATTTTGAATTTTAGTAAACTGTTTACCTAATTTGATTATTTCATTTTGCAAATCACTGTTCATAACTACCACTTATTTTTAATTTAACACTTTTCGTTATTAGTGGTGAATCTTCTATGTAAGCTTAAGACTAACTGTGAATGAATGTAGCTCGCTCAGATTCAGTCCTTTAAAATACCAGCTCCCCTCCAACTACTGTGGTGGTTAGGAAGGATGTAGGAGGTGGAGCAAAAAGAGGCGGAGTTTATGAAACCAATCGGAATAGGGGGCGAACTTGGGCAGTCAATCAGAAACAAGGTCATTCTTGGCTGACCAATCAAAAAAGTGGTGGGGGGGTGAAGTACAAGCCCCCTATGCCCCACTACTTAAACCATACTACAATAGATGTTTTAGATCATCAGAAAAGTCAGGAACGGACTTGCAGCCACACTCGTTGGGCCTAATTTTAGACAGGTGTCGTTTTACAGAGCTGAAAACTGATTTTTTAATACTTTGGTCATTCCTCTTTAAAAAAGATACTAATTTATTTCAATAAAACTGGCGGTTTTCTAAATAAATCGGTTTTTATGCGAAATACTCAAAAGTTACTAATGCTAATATTTATGAGATTATTTTGACCTCTCCTGTATGCTCCCGAAAAATTAGGGGGTACTTACCGCACACCCTGTATAGTTTATTTGTATACTTAATTTTAAAAATATACATTTAATTGTGTTTAACACGCAAGTCTGTTTGATACTTACTCTGAATATTCAAGTTTTCATTTAGTTGGCAATTTTTTCTCCAAACCTTTCTTTTAACCTATGTGAACTATTTTTTGAAAACATTTTACTAATAAAGCTATACAGTTTTTTTTTTCAGCATGCGTACACAAGCACCAGAAATGTTTTTCACATTTTGATTTGTGTGATAAGGACTCGAGTATGAAATATTTAATATTTAATTTTGAAATATAGTGATTTATCAATTTTATGTTATCGGATATTTTTTTCTAAAGTTAGAAGGGAGATTTCAATTTATTTCTATATAGTCAATGTTTCTTCCTATATCGTTCATGTTCTGCAATTGAAGAAAACTACCTGCATAACTTATGACGAGTTCAGTGTATCGAATTAAAATCAATAAATTGCAATATAGATAATTTCAATTTAATTTATAAAAATGGATTTAACCATCTTATGCAAAAAAAAACGTTAATACTGTAAAAAAATACTAAGATAACCTTTCAAAACGTCTTTGTATACAAACATTATTTTGATGGGTCATCTTTATTATAATATACCACAAGAAATATTATATCGATGACTCATATATCTAGGTAATGAGTTTTATTATAGTTGTATTTAAATAGTGAAAGTATGAAGATATAGTAATCAGATAGTTGGGATTTAGCTGTAGAAATGTATCAAAAATGAGAATTATCACCGAGTTTCCAGAAAATTCTATTGGAAATTAGAATATATAGAGAAAAACGGATTTCACTATTGGATTTTTTTATTAAGCAAGAAGATAAGATTAATTTTCGATAAATTTCTAGAACGTATTGTTTTCAAATTCAAGAAGATAGCGAAAAACTGACTTCACCATCAAATTTGTTATCAATAAAAAAGCTTTTAGTTGAATTTTCGAAAAATTTCAATAAAATTCTATTTGGAAACTAAAAGAGATAGAGAAGAAATAACTTCATTAACGAATTTGTTATTAAGAAAGAGGCTTAGAATCGAATTTTCGACAAAGTTCTAGAACATTCTATTTAGAAATTAGAAGCTACAATGAAAAACTAACTTCACCATCGAATTTGTCAGCAAGAAAATGGCTTAGAACCAAATTTTCGACAATATTCTAGAACATTACATTTAAAAATTAGAAGAGACAGAGACAAACTGACTTTACCAATGGATTTAGCAATAAGAAAGACATTTAGAAATGCCATTTTGACAATATTCTAAAAACTTCTATGGTACATGTAGACAGTGAATAGCCAAATGGAGCAAATAAATAAAATATTAGCTGCAACTTATAGAACAACATCGTTTTAAAAACAAAAACAAGAAAAAGAACGGCGTTCAAAAGAAAAGCAGGAAGAAGAAGAACGCCACCAAAAATAAGAAGAGCGGCATCAAAAAGAAAAGCATGAAGAAGAACGTCGTCTAAAATTAAAGCAGGAAGAAGAGGGCCGTCGCCTCAAAGAAGAATAATCTTGTCTGAAGGAAAAACAAGAAGACGAACGGCGCTAAAAAGAAGAACAATGTCGATTGAAAGAAAAACAAGAAGAACCACATCGCCAAAGAAAGAAATAGCAAGAAAAACGTGGCCTTAAAGATAAACAACAAGAAGAAGAATGTCGCCAAAAAAAGAAGAATGTTACATTAAAGATGAGGATAAACTTTGCAAATAGATACAATAGGTCATTGTACAAGAAAAGCAAAAATTCGATCAAATTGTACAAGGACAAACACTGGACATTAAGAAAAGAGATTGGCGAAGTGCGGCGAAAAGACATAAGAGAAAAGCGACAAGACTTAGGAGAAGTGCGACAACAAATTAAGGAAGTCATAAACGAGATAGAATTAAAAGTACGCCAAGAGCTAAATAGTATTGAACCAAAAATAACTAATATCGAATCAATTGTGCGACAAGAAGTAGAAATTATAGAATCTAAAATGAAGGACCTTCAGACAGAAGCTAAACAAATAAAGAAGCATGGCCCTTATAACAAAATAATAACCACCGGACAGAACATCAAACCCCAAACTTACGACGGTCAAACATCTTGGATAATGTACAAATGCCAATTTGAAGCTGCCGCCAGTGCAAAATCTGGAACTACGAAGAGATCGCAACTACATTAGTAATTGCACTTCTTGGACCAGCAAGAAACACTTAATATATAGAAGTTTTTGCCATCAATGGAATTCTGATTGTCATCAAACTTTCAGAAAAAACTAAAGGCTGCCTTATGTTATGTTTTAGTCCAATTTTTGCTACTCAAATGATCATGGAAAATCCATATTGGATACGGATGCCAGTAATCCAACGGCAGGAGCCGTACTGTCTTAGATACAAGATGGTCAAGAACGAGTTATTGAATATTTCAGCCGAGTGGATTCAAAACCGGAGAGATTATTGGGTCACAAGGAAAATACTACTCGCCATAATCAAAGCTGTCCAATATTTTCATATTTGTATGAACAGAAATTTTTAATAAGAACAGATCACGTAGCTTTTAAATGGCTTCTAAATATGAAGCAGCCGGAAGGACATGTAGCAAGATGGCTTGAAAAGCTACAACAGTATAATTTTAAAATCAAACATAGACCAGGAAGACTGCATAACAAAGCAGATGCCTTGTCGAGCAGACCATGTCAGGAAAAATGCAAGCACTGTCGCAAAGTAGAACAAAGAAAAGGTTTGCCTATTCAGAGAGTTACTTTTGTGGTTGATCCAGACTGAAATATAGTTCAGATGAGAAAGGACCAACTTGAAGAGAATGATTGGGCACCATTTCTTCAATTTAAAGAAAATTATGAAATGCGTACTAGTTGGGAAGAGATATCGGATAAAAGACTCACATTCAAGGCACTTTGGACTCAGTGGAACTTGCTATTAATTGACGACTGTTACTAAAGGCGTCCTGGAAAAGTGTCAATGGCAAGGAAATCGAAACTCAGGTGGTAGCATCTAGAAACAAAATTCTAGTGGTTTTAGAAGAAATTCACGATGGAAAGTCTGGTGCTCATTTAGGAGTTAACAAAACTCTAGACAAACTTCGAGAAAGATTCTACTGGGTAAACATAAAACTATGATGTAAAGAGTGCTATAAATATGACGCTAGCCAAGGTTCAAAGCTAAATCTAAGGGAAAATGAAGAAGTATAATGTTGTTCTAAACGGATGACTATTGATATAGTTGGATCATTCCCAAAAACAGATAAAGGCAACAGATACATTTTGGTTCCTATTGACTACTTCAGTAAAAGGCCTGACGTATTTGTCATCCTTAACCAGAAAACCTCAGCAGTAGTTGAAGTCTTAGTTAACAATGTGCTCAGCCGATTTGAAAATCCCTTAAATGTGAACTTTTTCAAAAGTTCTGAGAACTATCGTACATCCATAAAGACTAGGTAGATGCCTTACAAGAGAAGTTGCGAGAATTTCATGACCTAGTGGGAGAACGCACGCCACAGAATAAAAATAAGATATGACAAGCAAGATGATAGAGTTTAGTTATGGAATCCACAGAGAAAAAATGCAAATCGCTTAAATTGATGCCATCGTGGAAAGGACCATATACGGTTCCGAAAAGAATCAGTGACGGGTCCAAATGAAAGTAGTATATCATCATCATCATCAGATCAGAATTCGGTGGGCGGGGGGGGGGGCAGTGTAGCGAAAGACTAAGATAAGTTTTTAATGCGCCTTTATATACAAATATTATTTTGCGATGAGCTTCTTTATTATTATGTACCAAAAGAAATATTATATTGGTGAGTCATTATATTTCTAGGAAGACCTCAACTTTTATGCTAGCTTATTTCATGTTATTTCTAATAGGTTATATAGGTATATAAATAGGGATAGGATATGAGTTTTATTTTAGTTGTATGTGAATAGTGAATATATTAAGAAGTAGAAATTAGACAGTTGTGATTTAGCTATAAAATTGTTAAGAAGTAGTTAATATAACATTGGAAGTAATTTAGTGAAAAGTATTGTGTTTTATTCTGTGGACCCAGTGAATGATTATAAAGAAATCAAATCATAATAATAGTATTCTGTTTTTAATTAGTTGCTTTCACATTTAACTATTATTTTGTTCTTAAATGAATAATTAAAAAGTATAAAAATTATACAGTCCGCTCTTTCAATCTGGCAGTCATATATCAGGGTGGATTAGAAGAAATTTTGGACATGTTATTTTGGAAAGAAATGCTTTTTATTTGATACCTAGAATTTTTTTGTAGAGATGTTTTCTAGGTAAAAGCAAATCTTAGTCAGTCAATTCTCTGTAGCTGCTTTTTATGGTGTACTAGCGTACTAGGGGTAGTAGATGTGTTAATTATACTAAACTGTTTTTTTCTAGAAAAGGAGTTAAGTAGCAGTCATAAAGTTTAATGAACAAATATAATATAATACTAATAATACAGTACTACCCATTAGAGATACAAAATGTTAAAAAACACCACCTTGCCAAAACACCCTTTTATTAAAACTTAATTTTAGTTATTTTGACATAGTATCCATAATCCAATCTACGTATTTACTAGCATCGGTAAATACTACGTACTGAAAAAGGTCGCACGTACTATGTATCACATTTGATATGGCTGTGGATACAATCCCTTTTAAATAGAATGTGTTATTTTTTATCATTACGAATGCAGCGCCACTGTCACCCATGCATGGTCCTGAGCCGTCTCGGTTACCTAAAATATAAAACATTAAATCTGACATTCAATAATTTGATCCCTACACTAAAACAGACTTCAGCAGAATCTGTTTTGCTGTCTCCATATTGATTGTCTGTAGTATGGTTAGATTGATCGTTTTTAAATTATAATTATCATTCAAACCTATATAATAAGTACATATATATATATATATATATATATATATATATATATATATATATATATATATATATATATATATATATATATACAAATATATATACAATTAATATTTATAAGAAATAAACAATTGCCATGGAACCCGTGTCCGACACGCGCTAGGTCAAATTTTTCAGAAAATAAGGACAGATAGATCAATAATAAAGTAAATAACAAATTATAACATTTGATATGTACCTATGAAGGGTATTTATTTAATATGTAATTCCTCGTTATCTCGAAAGTTGTAACAAAGAAACACTTAATATATAGAACTTCCAATTAGGTGGAAAATATAAAATTATTTTATTTTGAAATGGAAAATGCTATTAGTTTTTTTCGATATATGAATTTTAGTAACAATTCTAGACATATTTTACATAACATACCCAGTCCCTACATAAAATAAATTTCACCTAATAAATATTAGACATATGACACACACTCTAACAGGCTTACAGAAAATCAACTTACATGTTCCTATTAAATTATTTCATACCATATTCTAGTTTAAAGTCGTTAGCTCCGATTAAACAGGGAAATATTTCGGATAGAGAACGTAAAACGGGGCAAGTAACCTACCTATCAAATGTTATAAGATACATCCATTATAGATTGATATTTATATATTTCAACCAAACCAAAATTACAAGTAATAGCAGTACTAAATAAAACCAGTAAAATACATGTAAACGTGAGGTTAACATAAACAAATAGAAGATGTTAATATACATTTATTAATTTAATTTTGGTTCAAATAACTAATTTTTAGCGCCCGAGATATTCATTAACATTTATTCATCACTGTTTTGAATGAGTTTATGTTTAATTATCTTTAAACTACCTAAATAGTAACTCTTAATTGGCAAATACTGCATAAAAATGTCTAGCTTATAACATAAGAAAAGCCAGCAAAGATTAAATCTGTACAATTTTAAGAACAATTAATCCCTTAGAGTGGCATTCGGAAAGTTAAGGTATGTCTTCAAATATGATATCCCCAAGTGTGTGAAACGGTGGATGTTTGACCAAAGTACTAGGGTGTTCTTCCGTTCAGAGCCCCAACCCTGATGCAAAAATTTGTCAATAGACAAATTTTACTGAAAATGGACTATTAAACTAGAGTTTCCTCGGAAAATAAATATTTCCCAGTTTAGATTAAATAACGATTAAAAAACGTACATACCTGCGCAGAATGTATTGTCGGATGTGATTTCCATAAAAGTATGTCCAATCCACGATTCGGTGTCCGTTAAACACGTTAATCGATCAACAATCGGTAAACTGATCTGTCTGGGTTCTGCAGGACTCAACTCTGTTTCAGTTCTTCCCCAACTAAAAAAAAATAAAATCATTTGATACTCTAAATATTAATATCGGAAGTTTGTTTGACCCACACATTATTTTACATAGTGAACTTATTGTATCATATACACCTAAGTGTGTTTCAACTAAGTACGAAATGAAACAACTTAAATTAGTTTTTATTATGATCGTTTCTTTCATAGACGAAAATATTTGTAAAGGAAAGGTTTTAAAGATGGTTTCTGCATTAAGTATTGATAAGATATTTTTAAGATTAAAGTGAAGCAAAAAATATAACCCTCGTTTTCCAACGTAAAATAAATACAAAATAATGTCCAATTGCTGTTTTGCTATGAGGTTAGTTTGATTAGAAATAAGTGCATCTTAAAGTGAGATAGATAAGCAATAAACAATCAATTAAATTTAAATTTTCAAAAAATTCAAAATTTTATTTTTATTTAAATATATTACTAATATCCAAAGGGAAAATATAAAAAAATATGGTAATATTTGTAAACAATTGTAACTGATGTAATAAAGGCAACAAATTCTATTTTTAATAATTACAATTAAAACACATTTAAAAAACAAATTGCATATATTTTTAAATCAAACTTTATTTTAATTTTCTTACAAAACATTAACGTCGAAAAATGATTAAAAAAAAGTGTCTATAGAAAAAGGTAACCTCATAACTTCTTAATATATCTGCCATCAAAATTCCCAAATTGAAATAGGCAGATCTTCAAATTTAAGACAGGAAGTGATATTTGAAGTGTAAATTTTAACATATAATTGTTCTTCATGTGGTTTTGAATTGTGAGCGTACTGTGATTAGATGGTTATTTTAATTTATTTTTTGTTGTTTGAGAATTTTACGGCCCGTCCTTGATAAAGGGCAGGAAAGGTTTGGCGCGAAGACGAAAAAGTTCCTAAATAAGTTACTAACAGGTTTTACACCGAAGAAATCAAGAAAAGGAGAGATTGTGTATTTCAGTATATATTTAATATTATTACTTAGACCATCCTCAGGGCTCAGACATCGTCAAAGTGCACACCTCAACCTTGCCATTTGGAGAACAGTCTCCAACGCCAGCCCAGCCTCTACATAGTACAAATCACTTATACAATTAAAAAGTCTATCCCAAATTAAAATTAAAACGTTCAGAACAATGTCTACATTAATATTATTAAAACAATCAACTTAAACATTAATGTTCTAATGTCTAAGTAAGACCGAAAGCGCTTGGCCGATAATATAAAATATACATTGAAATACACAATCTCTCCTTTTCTTGAAAAAGTTCCTGCCTTAAGCTCATCGTTTCAGACTGGCACAACAGAGAATTATTATTTCTAGCATCCTTCCGGAGTGATTTACACAACAACTAAAAATACATATAAACTGTGCACATTTTTAAGCCTAATTTGACCGGACTATAAAAACATTGGTTTGTTCTATGTACGAATTTCAAAAAATAAAATAGATGACAGATTGAAATTGAGCTGTCAGTTCAAAAATGTCCGTAGTATGCTCGTCGCCATTGTGGGGACAAAGTAGTTTTGGCACATCAAATTAACCATCAGAACTCAAGAAATACTGTCATTGTTATTGTTATGAAGTTGTTGATTGCCATTAAAATATCTTTTCTTTCTCTGAATAAAATTTATTTTATATTACTTAATCATTAAAATAATATAGACCAAGCCATCAGTCAAATATTTAGGTGCAAATATAGGCCACAAAATTATTTTAAATTGGCACTCTAGAACTGTGTAAAAGAGTCAAACACTTTAGAAGTCTAATATATAAAAAAAAAAGATACCAAGAAAAACAGCAACTCATATATAAAGGGTGTTTTTTATAGAACTTTAAGTTGGCAACACTTTTTTAACTGGCGGCCATTTTGTCAGCTGTCAAGTGATTTATGTTTAGTTTGGTTTGGCATTTCAACATGAATAGACTGACGCCTGAACAACGCTTCCAAATTGTGCAAATTTATTTTGAAAATCATGGTTCTTTTCGAAATACGTATCGCGCACTACGTCTATTTTACGGTCAACATAATCGTCCATCAGAGTAATTAATTCGTGGAACGTTTTCGCACCACGTTTACTCTAAAAGATAATACGCATCCACAGAGACGTCGTACAGTGCGTACAGAAGAAGTCATTGCTGCGTAGCGTAGAGGAAGACCCGAATCAGTCTATCCGCCATCGTGCACAGGAATTGGATATGTGTCCATTCACTTTATGGAAGATTTTGCGGAAAGATCTTGGTTTGCGTGCTTACAAAATCCAACCCGTGCAAGAATTAAAGCCACACAATCACCTAGCAAGGCGCAGATTCGGTTAATCCCGATTTTCATAAACGAATTTTGTTTAGCGATAAAGCTCACTTTTGTTTGAATGGATACGTCAATAAACAAAACTGCCGTATTTGGAGTGATGATAATCCTCAAGTGTATGTTGAGACACCGTTACATCCAGAAAAACTGACTGTTTGGTGTGCTTTATGGGCTGGTGGAATCATTGGTCCGTACTTCTTTAAAAACGATGCTCAGAACGTTACAGTCAATGGTGACCGCTATAGAGCCATGATTACTGACTTTTTCGTTCATCAATTGAACAACCATGATGTGCAGGAGCTGTGGTTTCAACAAGACGGTGCAACATGTCACACAGCTCGTGCCACAATTGATTTATTGAAGGAAACGTTTGGTAACCGCATAGTTTCACGTTTCGGACCCGTGAATTGGCCCCCAAGATCGTGCGACTTAACGCCGCTAGACTATTTTCTGTGGGGATATGTGAAATCGCTAGTCTACGCCGATAAGCCCGAAACGATTGATCACTTGGAGAACAACATTCGCCGCGTTATTGCCGATATACGGCCACAAATGTTGGGAAAAGTCATCGAAAATTGGACCTCCAGATTAGACTACGTCCGAGCCAGCCGTGGCGGTCATATGCCAGAAGTCATATTTAAATTATAATGCCAGAAGGTTATCTTTCGAATAAAGTAAATTTCATGTCAATTTAAAAAATTCATCTTTGTTTTATTCCATTTAAAAGTTCTATACCTCTATAAAAAACACTCTTTTCAAAGCAATATGCCGACGTCTATGGAACACATTATCCCCTATATGCAGTAATTGTAGAAAGCCAGTATCGATAAATATTGAAACGGTGTAAACCACAGCTCTAAACAGTATCATACTCCTATCAATCCATTACATAAATCATCTAATCAATTATTCTCCTGTCCTGACAACCAACAAGAAAGGTACCTGAAGTGTCCGGATCAAACTTCAATATGTTATAAAGGGTTCAAAAATAAGAGACATGTATTTTTTTTACCTGCGGAGATTCATTATAACGGGGTGAAAACCGCCCTTAAAGTTCACCCCTAATAACAGTATATTTTGAAATATCTCAGGTGAGATATTTTTTCAAAATAAAATAAAAGTTACTTGTTATTCGAAATGATGTTAAACTATGGCATTTTCACCCCCAAGGATATCATCACTTATTTTTTATCAGGGTAAATCATATCTTTGAGTACGTAATTTAATTATAAAAATTACGAAATTTAATGGAATTGTTTGAAAATAATTTTTTCACGAATACCATAAGTAACTTAAGTTGAAGGGTATCGAGGTTTCTAAAAATAAACTAGTAAAAGAGGGTGATCCACCCCCAAATACGTTTTTTTTTAAATTTCAAGTTCTAATTGAGATATCTTTACAAAACAAAATGGAAATTATTTGTTATTTGAAATGATGTTGAATTATGGTATTTTCACTACCGAAGATATCATTTCTTATTTCTTAAACCATCTATTAGCACATGTAATTTAATTTTAAAGTTTCAAAATTTAATGAAATTGTTTAGTATTTTTTTCAGGAATGCCATAATTAACTCAAGTTGACATGTTTTGGAGTTCTAAAAAATGAGGTAGTTTAAGAGGGTGAGTCACCGCCAAATAATTTTTTTTCAAATCTCAAATCCTAATTGAGATATCTTTACAAAACAAAGTGGAAATTACTTTTTAGTTGAAGTGACGTAACACCATGTTGTTTTAACCCTATAGATATCATCCCTTACTTTTTATAAGAGTTAATGTTGTAATTAATTTACATAATTTAATTCTGGACATTACGAAATTTAAGCAAATTTGTTGATAATTTTTTTTACGAATACAAAGTAACTTAAGTTGACATGGTTCAGCGTTTTCGAAAATAAACTAGTAAAAGAGCGTAAGCCAATCCCAAATACATTTTTTTTAAATATTTCTAGTTCTAATTAAGATATCTCCACAAAACCATTAAAATTATTTGTTGTTCGAACTGATGTTAAACTATGGTATTTTCACTCCCAAGGATATTATTTCTTATTTTTATAAAAGTAAACCTTCATTTCATACATATATTATTATTCTTAAAATTATCAAATTCTAATTTAAATGAACGTTACAGAATTGGATTTGCAGATATGAATGCTTAACCAATGAAATAAGTTTATATTTTCTTATTAATTAAAAGAAAACATTTCAGTAAGCTTTGTAACGTTCATATTAACTGGAATTTGGCAATTTTAGAAATAATTATACATGTATGAAATGACATCCTTCGAATGATGTCCTTGAGGGTTAAATACTATAGTTGATCTTCATTTCAAATAATAAGTAATTTCCAGTTTGTTTCGTAGTTATCTCAACTAGAACTTGAGATGTAAAAAAAGTACTTGGGGATGGCTTACCCTCTTTTACTAGATAATTTTTAGAAACCCCGAAACATAACGACTTAAGTGACTTATGGTATTCGTGAAAAATATATTTTCAAACAATTCCATTAAATTTCGCAATTTTTACAATTAAATTACATGCGCAAATATATGGTTTACCCTAATAAAAAAAAAATAAGGAATGATATCCTTGGAATGAAAATACCATAATTTAATATCTTTTTGCATAACAAATAATTTTCGTTTTGTTTGGGAGTGTTATCTTAATTAGAATTTGAGATATTGAAAAAAAGTATTTGAGGGTGATTCACCCTCTTTTACTAGTTTATTTGTGGAAAGCCCGAAAGATGTCAACTTGAGTTAATTACGGTATTCTTGAAGAAAATATTTTCAAACAATTTTATTAAATGTCGTAATTTTTAGAATTAAATTACGTGCGCGAATAGATGATTTACCCTGATAAAATATAAGAGATCATATTTTGGGGATGAAAATACCTTATTTCAACATCATTTCAAAGAACAAGTGATTTCCATTTTGTTTTGGAAAGATATCTCAATTAGAACTTAAAATTTTAGAAAAAAAAAGTATTTGGGGGTTGCTCACCCTCTTTTACTAGTTATTTTTAGGAACCTCGAAACTCATTAACTTAAATTACTTAAAAAAAAAACTATTTTCAAACAATTATATTAAGTTTGGTAATTTTTATTATTAAATTACATAGGCAAATAGATGGTTAACCCTTATAAAAAATAAGGGATGATATCATTGGGATTGAAAAAACTATAGTGAAGCAACATTTTGAAGAATAAGTAATTTTCATTTTGGTTTGTAAAGATATCTCACTTAAAACCTGAGATATTTTGAAAAATACTGTTTTTAGGGGTGAAATTTAGGAGCTGTTTTCACCCTGAATCTTCGCAGAGAAAAAAATAGGTGTCTCTTATTTTTATACTCTCTATAACATCTTAAAGTTTCATTAAAATCGGAGCCGGACACTTCAGGTACATTCCTTGTAAGTTTGAAAGAAAACCTGACAAATGAGAGAGGAGCTGTGTAAGACCGGGGACAGAAACCAAAGGCCAACCAGAAGACAACCATTAACGATACTGGCATATATCACATTCAACCTTTAATATACTTTTTCTTTGTTTTGTAAATATTTGTAGAGGCTTGAAGATCAAATACACCGTAAATAAGTTTCTTATGCTGTAGGAGTAATTAACAGTACGTGTGCACCCCCGTAGATTTTTGAATGCGCCCTACGGTTCTATACCCTTGATCCTTCGTTTTTACACTTTGGTACTTGATCGCGCCCCTAGACTGGCTGTGCCTCCACGGGATCTGCGGGGTCGTTATTTACGCCACTGCCTGATGGGTTCATATTTATATGTCCCAATAAATTATAATCATAATATTTATTTAATTGTAGTATAGTATAGTGTTTAACACAGCCTAAGTAAGTAAAATTTTGCAATTAACATTATTTAAATCTAAAATTCAATGTTACTTATTTTAATAAAAGTTTCAACTATCTTACAAAATGTTACTTCTCAAATTTTTTGTAGGTTGTCTTGATGACAAAATTTATATTAGATTTAACTGTTTAAAATTGAAATATTCGGAATCCTCTGTATTATTTAGATCAAGTACATTAAAATGTATAGTTTTTTATAATCGATTACTTACAATGAATATGTATGGTTTTGAGTAATTAAGTTGGAGTAGAATGGAAATCGAGTGGATTGTAAGTTATTTTACATACCGAAAATCTGTAATTTTCTTATGCTTAACTTATAACGAAAATATATCTGTATATTCATGAGTATTTTAAACATACTTCATAATATTTTGTAAGTACATACCAGTAGATAATGATAGAAAAATCAAATTTTTAATAAAATTAGAACAATTACAAATTTAACATTGAGATTGGTATATATTGACCTTTCATTTATCATGTTACACAAGGTATCTATAGAATGGGAATTATACCCTTGCTCCATTTTTTTTTCAACAAAAACAAATACGATAAAAATATAAATGTTCAGTACATACGATAATAAATCGGCTTGAAACTGAATTCAACTGTTATTTAATGAATAGTAATGTATAAAATTTCATTTTTTCACAGTAAAATACATATTTGACTTACAGATATGGCGAATCTTATACTATGATATTATGTCAATTTCAATCTTTAGATCTCCACCTTTGAAAAACCACAGTAATTACCAATAGAAAATCCCCATTTAGGACACGCTGTTATGGACATATGGACACAAGTATTTATATAAAATACAAGATCAAAACTAGCCGTAAAAAAACATTTTTAAATAGCACGCACATGCTATTGAGATATGAACAGAACCTGCTGTAATAATTTTGTATTGCTGAAATCTGAAATCTACTTGAAAACCGATTATAATTAACGCGAATAATTTTAATTTTGGTGAAAGCCGAATTCATTGTTGTCATAAGTGAACTGTCTCCTAAATGGCGGATAGCATAGTCCGTACATTTTCAGTTTAAATTATGTTTTAATGAGAACCAAATTAAAATAATATTAATAAGTTTATATTATAGAACCTACCACTGTTGGTAAAAATAATGTAAAATTTTAGTTCATTTTAACTCCCCCCCCCCCCTCCCCCAGAGGATTTAAGTGGCGCTAACATAGAAACAGACAATCCCAAAAATGTGTTTCACTGATACGGCAATTTTAATAATTATACACATTTAATGATATTATCAAATATTATCAAAAACCCAGACGATTTTGTCGGTTCTTAGTAATTAGCAAACGTAAGAAGAAAGAAGCGTTACCGAGCAAGAATGAGTGTGAGTGAGAGCTTCTATCAGCATCTGCACCATGCTGAATTATTACTGGGTCTTTCAAAATCACGTGACCTAAACCCGGTGTACCTACTACTATGATTCATAGAACGGACATACAACTATACGACGAACTCTACTACGGTAATCATATCTCTATTTATATACCTATGGAAATTCCTGTATAAATCTAGAGCATAAAAGTTGAGATCTATCTAGAAATATGAGTCGTTGATACACTATTATTTTCGATACATTATAATAATATAAATTCTATAAACAACGTCATTGGTTCCCTTCAGAATAGTATATGGTCATTCCCATGATGGCATCAACTTAGGCGATTTGTCCCTCTTTCTCTGTGGATTTCACAACCAAACTCTATCATCTTGTTGGAACCTTGCCGAGTTTGCTTTGATGTCATATCTTGTCTTCATTCTATCGGTGAACAGATCTATGCATTCTCTACTTAGGCCATGAACTTCTCGTAACTTCTCTTGTAAAGCATCTACCCAGTCTTCAGTCTCCATACTTTCTTCAGTTGAGGAACCTAACATTATGTCGCAAGGCAATCTAAGTTCCTTTCCGAATAAGACCTTGGCTGATGTAATTCCGGTAATTTCATGAACTGCGGATCGATAGGCCATTAAGAAGATTGGCAAATATTTGTCCCAAGCTTTCTGACGTATGTCCACAACCTTTAAGAGGGGCTCTTTAATGGCTCTATTAAATCGTTCAACCATGCCATCTGACTGAGAATGTAAAGTTGTTGTCCTGGTTTTACGGATGTTAAAAAGTTCGCAGAGCTTTTGATAAAGTTTGGATTCAAAGTAACGTCCTTGGTCAGAATGTAGCTCTAAAGGAATTCCAAGCCGACTGGACACATTGTTGATTAAGACTTCAGCTACTGTTGAGGTCTCCTAGTTTCCGAAAAACTTGATCACCCTCAGAATTCCATTGATAAAGAATCTTTTCTTCAGTGAGCTTATACATGAGTGACGCAATATTGGCAAAATCTTCCACGAATCTTCTGTAGTATGTGCAGAACCCAAGAAAGCTTCTCAACTCATGTGTGTCACGTGGTCGAGGCCAATCTTTTATTGTTTGAATTATCTTTTCATCCGTATGGATTCCCTCTGGGAGACTATATGTTCATGAAATTCGACTTTTTGTTGAAACAGTATACACTTTTTGGGGTTAAGTCGAAGATTAGCATTTTTAATTCTTGCAAACACTTCCTGTAGATTCTGTAAGTGTTCATCAAATGTTTTCCCCATAACCATGATATCATCAAGATAGACTAGACTTGTTTTCCATGTAAGACCTCGCAGTACTGTTTCCATTCGTCGCTGAAAGGTAGCAAGAACGTTACAGAGTCCGAATGGCATAACGCTAGAATGATATAAATCAGCTCCAGTAGAAAAAAGTCTTCTCCTTACCTTTATCTTGGATGTCTACTTATCAATATCCACTTTTTAGATCCAATGTGGAGAACCATTATAATCTAGCCAACGTTGTCAAAGTATCGTCAATTTTAAGAAATGGATAGCTAGCTTTCTTACTGACGTCATTAAGCTTCCTATAGTCAACACAAAATCTAGTTGTTCCATCGAGAAGTCTTCTAGGTGGCTGGCGTATTGGTTGTGCACGGCCAGTATTTATTTCATACAGTATGATGTTCGTTCTACAGGTATTACTATCTTTTGCTTCAAAAACATCACTAGGCTCCCTTATAAAACTCTTAGCTTTTTCAAGTTCTTGTGGTAAAAGATATTTCCAGTCTGTCTGGAGCTTCTCAATTAGTCTGTTACTTGACAATTTTAATGTAGCTTTGCCGGGTTTTTAACATTTTACCACCTATTTTATGGCTGGTTTAATGCTACTTCGTCTCCTTTATTAATTTTGACAAAGTTATGAGCAATATTGATTACTCTGATAGGTATGATATCATCGGAATTGACTAATACCTTCCCTACCAGGTATTTACATGGCTTCCAGAACTCTTGTCCAGTCTTCCGTAAATGATCTTCTCTGTATTGCCCTTTATTCTGGTTGTTTGTTCGGCAATTACTATAATTGGTTCGGTACTATGGTTCTTTGACAGAATAAATTCTTCAGTGCCAAATATTAGGATGTTAGGCTTGTTGTCGAAAGAAAATCCATGTTGATGAATCAGGTCCATTCCAAGAATAAACTCATGTTCTATGTCGGCAACTAACATCAAAAGGTTTAATTTTAGTCCTCCAAGTTGAATCTCCACTTGCATTTTTCCAATTACCTCAGCTGATTCTCCAGTTACCGTTCTTAACATTACTTTTCTGGAAAATGGTAGGATTCTAAATTTATCAACAAGATCTGACTTCATCCGAAATACTGCTGCACCAGTGTCAACAGTTATGGTAATACATATAGCATTGACTTTTCCATCAATTATAAGACTATTCGCGGGTCTTTCTCTTTTCGATGACATTCTTCATCTTCTTGTTTGTCTTAAAGGCGACGTTGTTCTATATGTTCCATAAAATCAGCCAATGTTTACTCCATTTCGGCTGTATGCTGTCTAGTATTAACCATAAAAACTTCTAGAATATTCTTGAAAGCTCGTTCTTAAAGTTCTTTCTAGATGACAAATCCAATGATGAAGTGAGTTGTTCGCTATTTCATTTTAACACCAAATAGAATGTTCTACAATTTTATCGCAAATTGGGTTCTAAGCTTCTTTCTTGATAACAAATCCGATGACGAAGTCCGTTTTTTGCTATCCCTTTTAGTTTTCAAATAGAATTTTCTAGAATTGATAACATATCCAACAGTGAAATTCCTTTTACTCTATTTCTTCTAATTTCCAATATAATTTTCGGGAAACTCGGTGATAATCCTCACTTCTCACACTAAGTCTTACGATTTTGTCTCTTTAAAATCGCTCATAGGATTCGCAGAATAAAACCCACCTTCCACTAATACTTCCAATACTTATATCAACACAACCCTCTTATTACTACTACTTAATCTTCACTATTCAAAAACCACTATACAACTCTTAACTACATAACTATACGACTAACTCTACTACGCTAATCATATCTCTATTTATATACCTATGGAATCTAGAGCATAAAATTTGAGACCTATCTAGAAATATGAGTCATTGATATACTATTCCTTTCGATACATAATAAACAGGACTCATCGCATCGGAATATGTGTACATACGAGAGCGTGTCAATAAGTTACTTCCAGTTATTTGTAACTATATACATATATATATATATATATATATATATATATATATATATATATATATATATATATATATATCCAAAAAAAATTAAAAAAAAATAAAATAAAGAAAACCTTTCTTCTTGCCGTGCTGTCGCTGCACAAATATGCAACACTCCAAGATATACAGTTATCGTTAACAACGATCTCCTTGCTAGTTCGCTAGCTTCACCGCCTTGAACGGTAGCATGATAGGGTCGTACTAGGTAGCCATTCAACAAGATCAAGTTATATCTCCGTCCAACTTCCTCAGACTGAAAGTAATTACAGGCATCGATTTTTACAAAAACTGCATTCTGAATGTGGAAGATTTAAGTTGTTACTATAAGTAATAAGGGTGTCCTGTATTTTTTCTAGACGGGAACTTTCCCAACGTAAATTAAATTTCTTTTATCAAAATTTACTGGTCTCTGTCTGATTATGTCCAAAATGTTGCAATTCAAGATATCCATTATACGTTTAAGTATTTTCTCAGACAATATAGAATTAAGAACATAGGTGCGCTACCACAGATGAAATAAATTAAAATATCGCCTTTCTTAATTATTATATGAATCAACGAATGACAATACCATCAACTCTTCTACTAGAACCTTGTTTATATGCATCACCTGAACTAACCTGGGCTCTATTAGCATTTCCTTCCGGAAACGCTGTTAACATAAGTTTTGAAAATCGTTGCACGTAAACGCCTAAAGCTTCTTATAGTTTTTTTTTCTGACGTAACGTGCTAACTTTCTCCGTCATTTTGAATGAGATACGTGGGTATTAAACACTCGTCTTATCAAAATTATCATTTCATCAACTGGCTTGGGCCCATTCGTCTATCTAAGAGCACAGTACTCTCCTTTTCTCCCAATTTTTTATTAAAAATTTTAAAGTTACGACTTCCTTCCAACTTTATTGACTGACAGTCGAAATCACAGTTTCTATAAAAGCCTCGTAGTTCTTCTTTCTAGGATAAGGATCAATAATATTCCGATCGGTTTCGGTTAATAATTATCTTATCACCTTCAGACCGTCTAAGCAAAACGAGATCGGCTCTCCTCACTAGTCTCTGACCCAGATTCTCCAAAAACTAGTTCTTTTCTGAATTTCTTAATCCTTTCTAGCTTTCTTCCAACTCTCGCCTGTAACTCTTCAATCCACCTTTTAAACGTCACCACACTTCTACTCTTTGGTTGACCATCCTAGCCGCCAGTAATACATATCCTTATTGCAATCGTCAAGCTCCGACATATTCAACTAGATATACTTGGTGTTATTAAATTTCTGGACTTTATAAGTATTTTCTTAAATATAGCTTCGTTTAACCGCTGTTACTCCTTACTCCGCTATATATCTGGATATAGCCTCCTTTAAACGTACTTACACCGCTATATCACCCCCAGATATTTTTTATATCTAGATACCGTACACAAACCACATCATACTTCACTTCAGGTGTCTCGCAAACGACAATCATGTCTCCTTCACTCTAAACTCAAAAGAAGACAAATCGACACAGAGCTGCCTTAAAACTCCCTGAATAAACTTTCCTTCACCCCTTATTTCTTTATTTTAATAACTCCCAAAAAAAAAATAAATTAACGCGATATATAGCAGTAACCCATTATGCAATAAAAACCAAAAATAAAGTGTCCCTTCTGTCTAGCTTCCACTACAGGTAAAAAGTAAAAGTTTGTGTACCATAAATATATAAGATATTGTTACGAATCTATTACATTTTATAACTTCATCAAATACAAATACAAATAGTTGTTCACATGCAACCTATCTTTATTGCCAAAAAAAATAATATAACTGCCCGAAATAAAAGTGTAAAACAACCATAAAAATATTCTGCTATAAGCAGGTAAAAATTACGTTTGACAGGTACACAATTATATCTATATTTTCTTATTAGTCACATACTAATAAGAAAATATAGATTTATGACGCCCTGTTAAAATCTCAAGTAACACCTGAAAGATACCCAAAACAACTGTATAAATTATGCATCTTCGCTTTTACAGTTTTAATTTCAAAATAAGCACCAAAATAAATATATTTTATTTCCAATAATATCTAGCTTTAGCCTGGATATTTTTAAACAAAATAAGCAACAGTTATACTTCAATAAAATTATAAAAATAATAATTATTTCACAAGTAATAAAAGAAATTAGTATGCAAGTACGTGCAACTAATCTCCTGAATCTGTTGTGGTTTTGTGCATTTATTTAACCTGAAAACCCTAAATTTCCTTGTAACTTTCTAACCGAGATTTTATATACTCTTTCTTGAAATATTAACTTTTTAATTAAACTGAAATGAAGAAAAGGAAATTCGATTAAAGACATTTTTAAGAGCTATAAATTCGCTAATCATGAATGTTTCAAAACAAAAAATAAACAAATTTTCGAGCCTAAACTACTGATTAATGAAAAATAGCTACTACGCGTTGGTTGTTTTTGTTAAAATATTAATTTTGCAACAAAAAAAATTTATTTGCCAACTTCTTTAAAGCTAAAATTAATTTTTATTAACATCCCTTAAGCTGATCACCAAATTTTTTGTGACAGCGTAGAATCGTATAGAGGTATACTTTGGGTAGCGTTGGCCGTTCCATCTACAATCATACTGCTGACCTATATTAATAGCTATTCTAAAAACCTATAAATAAATATCACAGTGTAAAGGCAATTTTGGGAGTCTGGTTGTTATTTTTGGCGCTTGCAATTTTAGTACTAAACGACTACGGATTATTTAGGACTTACGAGAACAGTCAGTCACAAATTGAGGATTCGAAAAAGCTATTATCTAACTGGCCTGGTGGTGTATCTTGATTTGAAGATCTCATTACGGCGCGCCGCTAATTTATTTGCGTGAAGGTTTTTAATAAATTAACAAAACAAGTTTCTCAAAATACTTAAATTTATTAACAAAAGCAAATAGATAACAAAATAATATACAATGAGAAACTTAAAATTAACAACGTTTAACAATTTCAAAATACTACACCAATTGTTCCTGTTGACCGTTCTATTATTAAAGAAAATGTAACAACCCAATATAGAAAATAAAACGTATAATTTTGAAATATAAATTGAGAAGAGAATAGAAACTCGAAAAAAAATAGCCATTTACATTGTTTAGACAAATAGTACAAAAATCGCCCTTTTACCCAGTGGAATCAAAACAGGATATTATCTTAAATTCCCCAAAAGAAATAAAAAAAACAAAGAAAACCTTCATTCCCGCCGAATATACACAACACCTAATTTTCTAAGACCTGTCGTAACGCCTTTAAGGAATCCAAGCCGCAACCGAAGTTTATTATTTTTAAAAAGGCCAGACTTATAAAACTCTAGGTGACCCACGGGTTCCCTCAGTCGTGCACCCTGTAGGAGTGAATTTTATTCCCGGAAGTTTCAATCTCCGTCTATAGATGGCATTGACAATTCCATATGTCGGTTATTTAATTCCCGAATTGATCTAGATCGGAGCATCTTAATCTTATTTTTTCTACAAAAAAACACTTAATCTACGTCTTCTTATATATAATAGAAAAATCGATAATCACCGGAGAAAAACTTGAACGTCATTTTATTCATATTACTGGTATTTTAACCATTCCTTCTTGCAATCAGGAAAAACGGTAGCTATACGAATTTCTTTGAACATGTTGTCAAACAATATATTACATTAAAGTGAGTTTATTTGATCATTCTTTTATTTCCTCATAATGGGAAAATCGTTCAATATTTTATTACATTTCATCGCTATTTTGCAGATACCACATGTTAAGACCTCCCTCGGCACTTATCTCTTCGGTTTTAATAACATAGCCATGGTAGGATTTATTTATAAATATTAAAGGAGGGTATGATATTTCTAGTTTATGTCGTCATAAATTATTTGGGTTTATACATTTTTAAGAAAATAATTAAACGTTTAAAAAAATAATTAAATTGCTAAGTTTGTTAATGGATTTAGTGACATTTACTATCTTGTTCCCATGGTAAAAATCTATCTATAGAGTGATACTCATTTTAGCGAAGTATTCACTATATATATATATATATATATATATATATATATATATATATATATATATATATATATATATATATATATATATATATATATATATATGTATATGTGTGTATGTATAAACGTTGCTGTAGCTCTGCTTTAAATAAAATTCAACGCGTTCTAGCTTTTAGAGCTTTTTAAAATAGTTTATCAGCGTTTTCTCATTTATAAGTTGTCCATATCGTTCACAAACAAATTTTTGAAGCACAGCAAACGGTTCATACCATAGCCCGGCCACATCAACAGCTTCAAGGTCTGTAAGTGCCTTTTGGTAATCCACATTTCTTTTTACTATTTCAAATGGTCCTTTCTTACCTTTCTTGAAATGAGATGAATTGCCACATCCCGTAATTGCGTGAAACCCTGATAAACTCAAACACCCTGATGGTCCTAATGCAGAATTCAAATGTATAGAATTAATGATTCTTTTTTTATTTGCAGCTACATACTCCACATAAATTCTTAAACTTTCATTATCCAAATAGTAGAGGCTGAGTTGTTATTAAGTTAATAAACATCCGCTTTTTCATGACCATCACATGGCAAGTCGTCATGCATAGTCCTAACAACAGCATCATCCTGAACTTTATATGAATAACATACATCATAATTTCGGTGAATTATTGTTTCACCGATAAAAGGTTCCATTTTAGAACAATTCTTATGATCAACTATAAATATAACTAAGTTTTAAATTTAATATTTTTCAGTTTTTTACTAAAATTTTTATGCATATCGGCATAGAACCGGCAATAATGAAATCCATACTGTTCTCTTCATTTGGCAAAGCCAGTTCGTAGCCTTTGATTAATGAGGCTTAATACTGATCAGATTTAATGTCAACTCGTGGTTTTGAATGACGCTAAAATTTTTTTTGTTACATCACGGAATCTTGTGGGTAAGGTGTGTGTGCCCATGAACAATAACTACATCAAAGGTCCTAGATATATTTACTTGCTTGTCTAAAACCTTAACAATTGCCAATTTTTCAATTTTTTTCAAATTCAGTTGCATAACCCATCGATAAATCTAGCATTCTTCTAAATAAATATTGCTGCGTCCTGATTTCTTCAGCTTTGTTGCCACTTTTCAAGTACATCGGCGGAAAGAATTAAAATTTTTACTCTTGTAATCGGTTTTTCGAATTTCTGCAAATTCGGAGCAATCAGAAATGAAATTCTCGTATCTGGGGTGTTTATTTTCATGTTTAAAATTGATTTAAAAGTTATATTATTTTAATTTGTTTCCCGTTAAGACATATTTCTTGGTATTTTTGTTTGAGACATTTTCATCTTGTGCAATATATGACAGTATTGGGCAAAAAGAATTGCCATTCTGTATTTATCTATTATTGAGTTACTATCAAAGTTACTACTTCGGTAAAACACTAAGTTACGAGCTCTTGGACTATCATTGAAACACAGTGTGAACTTCGCCGGGATTGCCGCACACCTAGGACACCCTTGCCGTGAAAACGGCAAAAGCGCAGTCGTCGCACAAATGTCTTTGCCAACTTTTTCGCCTTTGACTTAGGACAGAAGATTAGTCTGTTTTTAAGGCCTGTTTTTGAATTGCAAAGTGTAAATTTTTAAATTAGTGTACGCATTTTTTTATTTATAATTTGAGATACTATTCAAAAAATCGCTTTCTTTCACATAAAGAAGAGCAAAGAGCGACTGAAGGTATTATTGCGTATTTATTAGGTTCAAAATGACTCTCTTTTTTATTCATTTGATGGTATCTTTCTTTTAGATAAGCTGAATGACCTGCAATTTCATGTCTAGACTGATTAGTTTCTACATTTTTCACTTGCAAACTAGCAATCTCTAAAAATGTCTCCGCTGAGGGAAATTATTTCTGTTTTTGGGAAACCATTGCACGAAGTCTCAATGACAGCAGCTTCATTCTAGGCGTTGGAAAAACACCGGCAACTGTATGTGACGAAACACTACTCAATTAATTTTCCCTAAGCCCATTTTCTACGGCTGCATTTTATTCTTTGAATAAAGTAGAAGACATATTATGGTTACATAATTTTTTTTGGCAAAATCTATAAGATCGATGTTTCTCGTATGAGAGTAGTAACCATCTAATGAGTAAAACTGAGTCGGAAGCACAGCAAGTATTTAATAAAATGCTGGAATCATCTGATAAAAATGCCTGTTTGTATTCAACATCTCCGATTTTTTCTAGGCATAATTAACAGTGGTGGTACATACACACCGATAGCTTTTATCCCTTTCAGCTGAAACTAGTGACAAAACCTGTTCTTTTTCCTTCCAACGATATTAACCGCTCTGCTTGAAATGGAGCCTGAAGTTTGTTTATTTTTGCTTATATAAGTCAAAAAATTTGGAGACATTTTGATTCGAGAAGCTAATATGCAATCACTTGTTTCTAGCTGATTTGTAACTCCGGTATATGGATGATTTTGTTATTTCTAATGACCACCTGATATGCCAACCGCATTATGTCACATGCTCTTAGCCTAAAAAACTGTTCTTCCATGGAAAATGCTTATTAAACTAACTCATATTCTTGCTCTTGACAAAGAATTGGTTTTCAGCCAATTAGTAAGGCAATAAGTTGTTCTAGATTCTTATTAGATTTTGCATATCTTTAAATAGTTCCTTTAAGAACTCCCAACGCGCCTTTCAAATACCCCATTTGCTTGCTTCTTACAGTGTTTACAGCCCTTATCATAGCACTACGATTCCATTTTTTATCTTTCTGTAACATCTGCAAAAAAAATACCCTAAAATACAGTTTGGTGATTTTGATTCCCAAGTTGAGATACTCTCAAATTAGAAACTCAAAGACTATCTTAAATCAGGAATTTTCCGTTAAAAACTCACTAGCCTACAATTAAGTTACAACTATTACCTTACCTTATTTCTCGATTTTTATTAAACCACCAATAAAACTTCAAACGTCTAGTCGTTTTACACTCTATTGCAATATCGCAACCGTAAATGGATTTTTTGGGAAGTTATCGGTATTCCTGCAAGGTGAAAACAACTGGCTCTGCTGTATGGGTTTTCTGATAATGTACTATAAATTTACACAGTCTTTCTCAAGAAAATTTTCCATAGGCCATTGATATAGTAAATAAATATTCTGTTTTATGCTTATTTTGAAACAGTGTTGCATTTCTATATGACGTGGATTTGGACCTATTTGAGAAGACTTGATGACTAACTAAACATATATCCTTTTTATACTTTCATCTTATATATACTATTCGCCTTACTTGTACACATAAAATAGTGTTTCTAAATATGTCATTGTTTTTAAATCCGTCACTTTTTTAACATGTTAAACCATTTTCAAGATTTTAATATTCTCTCTTATAATTTTCTATTCTTCTCTTTCAATTCCGTCTCTTTAAGGAGTATCCAAAAGTATTCACATTTAATATTCTCAACGCTTTTTCAAATATTATTTTACAGATAAAATTAATTTTAAAGACAATTTTTATAACGAAGTTAGTTTTCTTGTATAATTGCATTCCCCTTTTTTGCAAAATGCCAAAATATTCTTAATTTTTCCATTTACCAGAAAGTTGCCCAGATGGTATAGTACAAAATAATGAGGCAGTTTAGGCAGATAAGATAATTTTTTGGCATTCTAGGCAGAAATATTTTTATTACAGATACATAATAGGTCATGTCCGACTTCGCCCATAGTGATATTAAATAAATATGGTAAACTATATACACTATTCAAGAATTAGAGAGAGTAATAAATCATTTTTGACCCTTTTTTTCTTCGCTAACTACCTGAGTTCTTTAGTCCGGTGTCTTTGGCAAAATCTGTTAGACACATATATTTTTCATAGGAATGGGTTAGAAATTTTATAATAAAAATACCGGTCTATAATAATGGGCTATTTGAGTCAAATAATAATAAATATTTGGAAGGATAGAGTATTAAAAGGGATTTTAATCATTGCCATAGGCGTTGGAAGAAGGTTTATTTTATCACTAAGTATTTATGGCATAGAATATTATTTCGGTAACAAACTCAAAATAGAAAGTTGTTATAATAATATTATTTTGTTTGTTATAATTTCTTAATAATTAATATTACAAAATATAATCGATTATACCATATTTAACACAAATCACAACTGTTACTAATTTTAGTTTTGGCATAGAATCCGTTTTAAAGACGGGTCCACAATAATAATTCTCACCATCTAAAATTTTCTCGTAAGAAAACTGCATTTTCACTTCTGTACATCACCACCGAACTGCTTCAATATATCATTATAAATAATATCGATTGGAAGATTGTTTTCAAAGGCATTTAACAGGTACTCCTAATAGATCAATTCATTTGTTAACTTTGGCCTACCAACGCAAAAGATCGTAAAATCCAAACTGCTCTTACACAATAGTACGCCTACATTCCCTTGATAAATGGGATGCAAAGATTTTCCTAATATGTTACATTATAAATGGGTATTATGAGGTGGTTTCCGAATTTCAGGAAAGGAAGGCAGGCTCAAAGTTCATACATAAGCTTTCAGTAATAAAGTAAGCGTGTCATCAGGACCAAAAAAGTAACTTGATCTATAGTCTATTCAAGAACTAGAATATTACATCATGACCCTCTTTTTCTTCGCAAACTACCTGCGTTCTTTAGTCCGGTGTCAAAATTTGTTAGACACATATATTTTTGAGAGGAATGAGTTTTATTTTATTATCAAAAGTACCGGTCTATAATAATGGGCTATTTGGATTGGATAACAATAGATATTTGGTATTAAAAAGAATTTTAATCTTTGTCATAAGCGTCAGAAGGAGGTTTATTTTATTACTAAGTATTTATGACATATATTATTTCGGTAATAGACTCAAAATAGAAATAAGGTGTTATAATAATAATATAAATTTTATTATTATTTAAATATTTATTATCATAAATACAAGAAGTTAAACCTATATAAAAAAATTAATTCGTCCATATAATATTAACATTTTTTTAGACCGATCAGTCATTTTTTATTAATTAAAAACGTTTTTAGGACATTTGACGTTTCGGTTTATTTATGTCAAACCATCTAAGAATTTCAATTAAACATTAAAACGAGATTCAAATGTATTTAATTTTTATGTGTTATAGTGAAAATTAGACTTACTTGTTTTTATTTTTATTGCACTGACACCTCAATTTAATTTACTTTGGAAATCCGATAGCCCCAAAAAAAAATGTGTTAATTCTACACACTTGAGAAAAAGACACAAATACAATAATAAAATAATTAATAAAATTTTTATAAAAAAATTGAACCGACTTCTAAAAGTGTGTTAAAAAGTGAAAAATAATTAGAAATTTTTATATCAAATTGAAATTTTTGAAGTCGGCGCCAAACTAATACCCGACAAAACGTGATTCGCATAAACAGATTAAAAATACTTTATTTGTAATTGCTTTCTTACCATAATTTGTATATATTAGTAGTTATTTATTTCATTTAGAAATAATTTGGCGCCGACTTCAAAAATTTCAATTTCATATAAAAATTTCTAGTTATTTTTCACTTTTTAGCACACTTTTAGAAGTCGGTTCAATTTTTTTATAAAAATTTTATTTTTCGATTTTTCGTTTTGAATTCATTATGATATTCATAAATTATTTGAACTAAGTGCTAATCGAGATTAGTGCACCTCGCAATGACTCCAAGGTGGCAAAAAAGTACCTATTTTATCCATAATTATAAATCACCCTAAAAAGAACCATTAAAAATTCTTTGATTCTTGAACTTTCCCAAATACAAATGAAATTGTGTCAAACGAATATTAAGTCTGTCATAGTAAATCCACTATCTTAAATTACAAATTAATTTTAGATTGGTAATATAGGCCCCAAAACCGTCCAACTTCGATATTTAAAGAAAATAAATTAATTTTTTATCCACCATATTGGATATGCCAAATTGAATTTTTGAAAATAATGTTAGTATCGTCATGTGTGACCCCGAAAACTCTCCCGTACCAATTTTGGTGAAAATCGGACAAAAACGATTTTTTTGTCGGCTATATTGGATCCGCCATATTGAATTTTTTAAAAATAATTTCAGATTCTTTATGTGAGGCCCCGAAAACTTCCCCATACCAATTTTGGAGAAAATCAAACAAAATTGATTTTTTCGGCCGCCTTATTGGATCCGCCAAATTGAATTTTTTAAAAATTATATTGGATTCGTCATATGCGACCTCGAAAACTCCTCCGTACCGATTTTGGAGAAAATCGGAAAAAATTGATTTTTTTGTCGGCCATATTGGATCCGCCATATTGAATTTTTTAAAAATTATTTTAGATTCGTCATATGCGACTCCGAAAACTCTCTTGTACCAATTTTGGAGAAAATCGGACAAAATTAATTTTTTCGTCCGCCATATTGGATCCGTCATATTGAATTTTTTTAACATTATTTTAGATTCATCATATGCGACCCCGAAAACTCTCCCGTACCAATTTTGGTAAAACTCGGACAAAATTGATTTTTCCGTCCGCCATATTGGATCCGCCATATTGAATTCTTTAAAAATTATTTCAGATTCGTTATATGAGATTCTGAAAACTCCCCCATACCAATTTTGGAGAAAATTGGACTAAATTAAATTTTTTTTGTCCGCCATATTGGATCCGCCATTTTGAATTTTTTTTAAATAATTTCATATTCGTTGGGCACAACCCCGAAAGTTCCTCCATACCAATTTTGGAGAAAATCGGACAAAATTAATTTTTTTGGCCGCCATATTGTAAGCGCCATCTTGGATTTTACTGCATCAATTTCATCTAAAAAAAATATGGGACCACCGCAGCAAGTTCCTTTACATAACGTAAAAAATTTCATTTAAATCGGTGTAGCTGTTCCGGAGTAATCGGTGTACATACATAAAAAAAAATACATAGTCGACGAATTAAGAACCTCCTTCTTTTAGAAGTCGGTTAAAAAATTTGGTCTAATTGAATTAAAATATATACAAAATTAAAGAGTGAGACACACCAAAAAATATATATAAATTGTTAACAACATTAAACAATAGAATACAACAAAAGCAAAAATTTAAATAATTAATTTTGTTTACTCTGGTAAATATTACGTGTTTAAAATCAATGGAGTTATCTTCAAATTAATTATAATTGGTTCCGCTATCACATCGAGCATGTGATCGAGTTTCCACATTTTGTTTTCTTCTTTTATTGTATGGTCCATACATTTTTTCTAATTTTCCGCAGTAACTTTATTCAAAGAATATTTCAAAAGTTCAGTTAAGTCATTAATTTTGTAACTTCTGTTATTTCTAACAACTTTATTGACCATTTGCTTGAGCCCATATCAGCCCAATTGGGTTCAGTTCGCAATGGTACAGTGGAAGACGAAGAACAAATATGCAGCCATTTTATCAATTATATATTTACTGTATTTATCTTTATGTACATTTGTTACATCTAAAAGCTCTTCTTTTGACCATGTCAGTTGCAACCAAATGATCTAAACTCTTGGAAAGCAGCTATTGTTTTATCTCACCTTTTTTCCATGCATTTGTTGGCAGTTTTTCACTTTTACGCAAGTGATATGGGGCGTTATTTCTTGAAAATACTCCGCAAAGACGTCCCCGTTTATATCGTCGTAATAATTTTCGGTTCTCTTGACAGAAAAGTTAATAAACCCCCAATAACAAAACCTTTGGATCTACCGATGTGTGTAATGATGAGTCTGCGGCATTTTACCACAGGCTATTTTAGTTCAGTAGACCAACCTTCCAATGAAGCTTGTCGGTACATCTGAACATTTTTATCCTGCTATACTTTTGGTACAGTATGTTCTTCTTTAACCAGGTTCCGTCTAAACAATAAATGTCTTTTCCATCTTCGCGATATTGCTTAATTGTTCGGTGATATTTCCTCTCCCCACGAACAGTTTTTGGTCGATATATAAAAATTTATTTCCTATCTGGTTTTTCCCAGCAAAAATTAAGTTCCTTGAGCAATTTCTAGAATTAAGTTCTTCTAATTTCAGGTAAATCCCGATCTTTATTGATTTCAGTTAGAACTTTGTCGACGGTTGGGACCTGCTTCTCATAATAAAATGTATACGTACCTCTTCTTATTGCAGTTTCATTTCTTGTTCCGATGAGGCTTTTCGTCTTCCTGTGAGCGAATGTGGCTTGGAAGTACTAACAATACCAGTCGTCTTTTTCTCCTTCAATATTCGATAAAGACTAGATTTTCCAACTCCTGTCATTTTGGAATACATCTCAATAGAGCTTTCAACATTATTATCAAGATATTGATGTCTTAAGGCATCGTAAACATTCATCATAATAAGTTTTTCGTTAAGGGAAAAATGCCCTGGTTTTAACGAGTTTGAAATATAGAGGTGAAAGGCAAGTCACACACACAATCACACGCACGCACGCCCGCACGCACCCATACACACACACACATACACACACACACACACACACACACACACACACACACACAGACACACACCCAGACACACACCCAGACACTCACCCAGACACACGCACACGCGCACACGCGCACTCGCGCACACCCGCGCACACCCGCACACGCGCACACGCAGACACGCAGACACGCATACACACAGACACACAGACACACAGACACACAGACACACAGACAGACACACACACACACACACACACACACACACTATATATATACATATATATATATATATATATATATATATATATATATATATATATATATATATATATATATATATATATATATATATATATATGTAAGCTTTGTGGCATTTACAATGTCATTTGTTGTTGTTTTTTTTTTTTTTGTACCATTTGGAATAGTTTATTCTGTAGTGTACTGTATTTGAATAAATAAATAAATAAATATATATATATATATATATATATATATATATATATATATATATGTATATATATATATATATATATATATATATATATATATGTATGTATATATATATATATATATATATATATATATATATATATACAACGTGGCGTATCACATTTCGATAAACGAAAAAATATTTTTATGAAGGGATATGTAGGTGTATTGGAAACATTTTAAAATTATTGTGAAGTATATAGTGTCCATTCAAAAACAAAGTTTCACACCAAACTTGTGAAAATTTAAATGGAATGCCCTGTACATTAATACATATTTTAATAGCGTGGGCTGAATAAGGGAAAGTTATTGTTATGTTTCATATACCTAGCACAAACCGTTCTTGAGATATTTACCTTATTCTTAAAATTGTACACCAAATTTAAGGGGTCGGCCTGCATTTCCTTTACAAGCTAGATATTTCAAATTATATTGGTTTTTTAGTAAAATCATTATAATTTATTGTGAAATAAAAATGATCTCGAAAAATTATACAGGGTTAATAAAAACTTACATTTGATTTTTATTATCATTACAGTCAAAAAACTTTCTTGTTTTAAATCGAACACGTTGTATTTAATATCGAATTTATATTCTAATTTTAACAGCCTTTAAAACTGTATTAATGTTTTCTATACCTATATTTTATAGTTTTTTACCAATGTAGGGTTTTCAATTTTATATCTAAATTTGTTGCAATTTATTTGTGAAAAGTAGGCGTTGACGGATGTGGTTATTATTTATACAGATGTTATCTAATGACTCATCAGTTAAAAAATAATCATAACTAGGTTAATAGCAAATACATACTTTATTAAAGAGATACAAAACTTATTCAAAAAATTTTGAAGTTGACATGATTTAATTTTAAAACCATCCGACATAGGCTTAAACTGACAAGACCAATAAGGAATAAGTCAAGCAACTTTTAAACTCTAAAAATATGAGCATAAAAAATCTTTTTGTTTTTGTACTTAACCGATAAAAAAGGAAAATTTAATTTATTTTCGAGATACTATTTCTCTTACATATTTCAAGGCTTTATCACAAGGTTCTTATCCTTAGTATCTCCATGTAAGCTTTTATTTGTTGATTTATGTTTTACAAATTATAACAATATCATATGCAAAACTGGCCTACCAGAAGATCTGAATTTCATGTCTAGTTGGGGCTTAAGCCTTACATCCTCTTAGTGAATCTGGTTGTTATTGAATTTTATCAAATGTTCAGATTAGCGTCTAGCTTATTGAATACATAAACGAACTGTTTTCTGAAATGACTACTTAACTTTAATTGACATGCGAAGTAGTAGATATCTGTTGGACTTCCATTGTCTTTTTTTTTGACGTAAGGATCGAAGAGCACCAAAAATGCACATCCCAAGGAGAAACAGAAAAATCTGGTGCCGCCAACCATGCCTAGACTCATTGACACGACATAAAATGGTCTGAAGCTAAAATACTACACCGAGAACAACATTGAAGAAAACGGAAATTGAAAGAAGCCGCGGTTATACATCAGAACTCGAGTTGTTTTAGTAAACCATCTTTAGATATAAGAGAAGTGTGGAAACCACTTCTTAATAATTGTAAACTAAAACTAAATGCAGCACAAAAAATGTGATTTTGCCATAACAGGCATGACTGCACCCATCTCAGTTACACTCCACTGCATTTACTTTTAGTATAAATAGTCATGTGGCTAAGGGATTTATTTAGTTTCACTTGAAAACGGCTAGAGATAACTACTAGCCAAATCGTCGTGATAATCAACAAAAAAAAATAAATAAAGACAATGGAAGTCCAACAGATATCTACTACTTCGCAAGAAACATCGTTGTCTATGACCTTTAATTGACATATTTGGTATTATAGAGCGAAACGCTGTTCTTATTCGTCATATCACATTTTCCAATCAACATAATCTTAAATTATAAAAAATATTTTTAATTATCCCCATAAAAAAAAATCAGCACTTGTTAAATCCGGAGATCTTGCTGCCCAGTATTGTGCTCCTCCCAGCCCTATCCACCTATTAAGATATTGAATACATAACTTATTTCTGACGTTCACCTGGAAGTACGCAGGAGCACTGTCTAGTTGTAGCCACATTCTTCTTCAAATATTCAGTAGAACATTCTCCAAAAGTACAGGTAAATTGTGCCTAAAAAATGTGAGAAACATGGCGCCTTTTAAGTGGCCATCGAAAAAATATGAAACTCGTTCCTTTTATTCCACCCTACACATTGACAGACCACCATCTGTTCTGACGATCGATAGTTCTAAATAAATTGCGATTTTCATCACTGTAATAAAGAAAATTATACCTATTAACTAATCCGTTATTATGCAAAGACGATTCATCCGAAAAAGGACAAAATCAAAGAAATTTTTATCATTTTACAACACTTCTAGAACCCATCAACAAAATCCGAGTACGTCGGTTGCAATCTACATCCAAAAGTTCCTGATGTAGTTGAATGCGATATGGATCAAATTTGTGTCTTTTATTATTCTGTCAATGCTACGACTACTTATTTCTGTAGTTTCGTAATTTTTTTCGATGACTTGTATGTGGATTTTCGACCAGAGATCCTATAATTAAAAATTCATTTTCTTCATATCTGGTAATTGGTGTCTGACGGACTCTTTTTCTTATAAGCAGCTCTTCCTGTTCTTCGAAGAATATGCAGCAAATTTTCTAAGGAACACTTGTCGGGATTACGTCTATTAGGATATTTTGAGCATAAATTCATGATTCAGCAAGCAGTTTTCTTCACACTCCCCAATTACTAAAATCATATCGATCTTTTCTTCTTAGAGATTCTTATTTTAAGTAATTAGAGTTTTCAAATAACCTCGAACAACAATGATGGTTTTTAATTAACAAGACGTGTCACTAAATTATTTGCCAAAAATTTGTTATATATAATAAATTATAACAATACCTACTTTCCAAATTTATGTCTAAAATTAAAAACACTAAATTACTAAAAAAAATATGAAAGATAGGTAAAAAGTTTAAAACAATTTTAAAACCGTTAAAATTAAAATATAAAGTTGATATTAAATACAGGGTGCTCTCTTTAAAATAAGGAAGTTATTTAACTTTCATGATAATTAAAATCAAACGTAAGTTTTCATCTATCCTGTACAGCTACAATAAATTGCAATGATTTTACCTTAAAATCAATAAAGGACCCCGCACCAACCAAATAGCAATTGGATCCCGGTCAAATTAGTTGAAAATTCAGTATGTTGTAGGTCTAGATGTCCTGATCAGAAGTTCCTATGGGCACAAAGTCGAAAAGTTAATAGTTTTCGAGATACAGAGGAATGAGTTGCGCTCGCACCAACCAAATGAAAATTGGATCCCGGTCAAATTCGGTAAAAATTCAGCATGTTGTAGGTCTAGAAGTCCTGATCAAAAGTTCCTATGGGCACAAAGTCTAAAAGTTATAGTTTTCGAGACACAGAGGGATGAGTTGCGCCCGATTCACCATTTACATAGGCAAGGCGTAAGGGTCAATTTTTTCTATCTTTTTTTCTCTCTCTCTTTCATCCTACCTTGCGAACTTGTTTGGCTAATGTAAGCGAATGTAATATATATATATATATATATATATATATATATATATATATATATATATATATATATATATGTGTGTGTGTGTGTGTGAGAGAGAGAGAGAGTGTGTGTATATGCAGTCAATAGGTTTAGGATAACGAAAGAGGTTACCAATTGTAATCTTGACTATGACCTTTAGATCAAGGGTCAATGTCAAACATGGTCAAGATGTCATTTTTATGGAAAAACTTTTTTTAAGAAGTAGATTTAAAAGATAAAAAAGTTTTTTTCTGAGATATTTTTCGATTTTCGTAATATTTGAACCTTATATGACCTTGAGTTCAATGGTCAAGGTGAAGTTTGTAGTTTGAATGATGTTTTGAACACAAAACTCCATTTTTTACCTCTTTTTTTGGAAGTTTTCTTATTCATGTTATTTTTAATCATCAAAAGGTTAAAATTTGGTGACTTTGTGACCAAATATCTTGACCACGGCTTTTGGTCAACAATCAAGGTGCGATATGGTCAAAACTGCTTTATCTTTATTCCTGCCCTGAATACCATCATCTAAATCATCATCATCAAATTCCATATATTGGAGACTTATACAGAATAGCTGGTGCAATTATAAATAAATATCGCCCTCTCATTTTGATGGAAGTAGTCAATGCTGAAATGGCTTAACGACTACTTGATCGTAGTAGAGAACCAAATGCCGTATAGGCTCGTGTAGAAGCTGAGAATCTTCACACAAGGAATGCACAAAGATGGGTTTTTTAACTGCTGAACAAGTACAGGACTTACCTATTTTAATGATTGAGCAAATTAAAGGCATAACAATTGGCATATATCAAGTGAAATTGGCTCCTTCATATATGCAAGATAAATTGCATCGAGAAGCTGTAGAGGAGTTCCAGCTGGAAATGTTAAGGGATGAAAATAGATTGTCAGTGCCAGGTTTCTTGAGAGTTGGTGCTTTTTCACAGTTTTGTAATGCTACCAAATATCAGCTCTGGATAGCTTATGTATCAACTGATGAAGAAAATGAACAAATAGAGTTTGAAGAAGGTGAAGTTGAAAATAATATCCTGGGTTATTATTTTTCATGCAAATCTGGTGCTCGTACTGTTGGTACATGTACACATATTGCGAGCGTTATATGGTTTTTAGGATATGCGCCACATCAAGAACAAGAGAGAGAAAAACAAATAGATAGAGAAAATTGACCCTTACGCCTTGCCTTTGTAAATAGTGGATTGGGCGCAACTCATCCCTGCGTATCTCGAAAACTATTAACTTTGGACTTTGTGTCCATAGGAACTTTTGATCAGAACATCTAGACCTACAATGTGCTGAATTTTCAACGAATTTGACCGGGATCCAATTTCCATTTGGTTGGTGCGGGCGCAACTCATCTCTCTGTATCACAACAACTATTAACTTTTGGACTTTGGGCCCATAGGAACTTTTGATCAGGATATCTAGACCTACAACATACTGCCTTTTCAACGAATTTGACCGGGATCCAATTTCCATTTGGTGGGTGCGGGGTCCTTTAAAACATCTAGCTTGAATAGGCAAAGCAGGCACGTCTCTTAAATTTCAGTCTTCAGTTTCAAGAACAGTAAAATATCTCAAGAACGGCTTGTCTTAGATATATGAATTAAATAGTAACTTACCTTTATTTGTTCCACACTACCAAAATAGGTAATAATATATAGGGCATTTTATTTAAACTTTGACAACTTTAGTGTGAAACTTTTCTTGAGCCACTGTATAAATCACAAAATAATTTTAAAACGTAGTCTCAATTCCTTAATAAAAATATTGTATCGCTCTCTGTATATATATAGATATGTATATATATATATATATATATATATATATATATATATATATATATATATATATATATATATATATATATATATATTTTATGGATTTTTATTTTTTCATTATTTTGACGTTTCGTTCTTTACTTAGAACATTTTTAAAATATAAATTATAAAAATTTGCGAAATAAAGAAATTTTTCTTGACAATTTTCTTCTGTTATAACATATCGATGACGTCTTAGCTTCTTCTTGAGTTATTATTCGGTATCATGGAAAAAAAGTTATATTTCGGTATCATGGAAAAAAAAATTAAACTAAAAATAATATTCGACGGGTCCGAACGTTTTTCCAAATCCATTTACTTAGTAGCAGTAGCGGACAAACTCAATAGAAAGTTTGGAAAAATGCTTCAGTTCGTCGAATTTTATCTTTAATTTAGTGTATCACGAAGTATCACCCCTACAGGATATGTTTGGTTTAGGAGTTGTCGGAAGACAATTTTGATCGTCGAAATCAATTTTGCGAGCAAATATAACAACTATGCAATGGTAACAATAATCGTCCTTTTTTGAAACAGATTGTTATTTAACAATACAAGTCTTCAAAATAAGAAATATGTAGGTCAGTTTCCCTCTGCACTCTGTGATGTGCCAATTTTGCATGAAAATGTTTAATTAAATTTCTCGGGATCACTATCATGCCATCACAATTCACCGGTTTTGTTCGGAAATTAAGCAGTTCTCAAGTTATAATCAAGAATACTTTTGATTTAATATTTTAACATAAAGCATACTTACCCTGCAACAATTCCTGTATGTCCGACCACATCTTTCAAATCATTCGAGCCTTTCCATAAGCAAAGTGGCTTAATCACTTGGTTAAATGTTATAGAATCAGAGAATTTTAAAATCGATATATCGGCGTTTGCTTTCCCAATTTTGTAGTCTAAAATTAAAAAATTCTTGCAAATTGCAAAAGAATAAGCACAAAATCTAAAATAATTTTGCGGACTACGCCCACAGCAAATTTGGGTTCCAAGTGATCTCAAAACATTTGGATTTTCACATATCATTTTAAAGAGAGTAAGATATAAAAATTATTCAGGTTGTACATATAACGTTACAATTTTTTAACTAAATAGAGAAACTTGCTCCTTAATATTTTAGATACTTATTGGAGAGTAAGGTGGTTTTAGCTCTCCCCTGAATGGGGTGCATCGAAGGGAACGCTTTACGTCACTGCTTGTCTACTACCCTTCACTTAAAGTTGATATTTCAATAACATAGAAAATTTGAGCTAAAAAACTGTGTATATTAAGTATAATATACTATATAATCAGTTCTGGGGTGGCAAATTCGGAGCTGATTTTTATGTTTTACGTATGAGGTTAAAAATGAATAATTTGTAACACTTTTACGATGTTTGTAAATGTTTCAATACAGTAAGGGATATACGGAACAAAATTTATATTTTATCAGCATTCAAATTTATAATTTACTACTAATACACATTGTAATTTATTATGATTGTATAGCAAAATGTACCAGTAACACTCAATACAATTTAAGTTTTTGTATTGTATACAATGCTAACTAAATATTTTTCAATTTCATTTTATTATTGTCTATTAGATAAATAAAGGTAATTATATATATATATATATATATATATATATATATATATATATATATATATATATATATATATGCGCTTATTAAATAAAAGTTTAGGACATTTATAAGACGAATCATACTTTATCAAGTAAGTTTTCTTAAAAAAAAAGTCAACATTTAGATTTCGTTGGACTTATATTTATTAGCATCGTATTACTGCTTACCAGGATGCACGAAGATACTTTCGGGTTCAAGTCTTATTTCCTCGGGAGTGGATGCCCATTTTTTAATGTTAGATTTACCAAAAAAACAAAGTATTTGACTTGGTCTGACCGGCCCATATGCTGTTTTCACGCAATGCGCGGCTAAAAAATAACATTAATTTTTAAATGGGAGTTGCATTCTCTACATAAATTTATGAAATTTGTATTGATCTATCTTCTATCAAGGGAGAAACTATATATGTGTGATGCATATACGCGATTCTAGAGTGCGCTGTTACTCATGAAAACATCATAATAACTCTCCTTATTTATTGCAATACAAATTTGACCTACTTTCACTTATTCAGTTGTTTTGAAATTGACATATGTACGTAATTTGTGTGACAATAAATTTTGACATTTCTGTTTATCAAATTCCTGAGGCCAAGAACACGAACGGATCCATTGAGCTCAAAATGGATATTCGTGCGTTTTTGGTATGAATTTACAAATTCAAGATGACGATGAGTATTATCATTGGATTTGATTCAAAATTGATATCGTGGGGTTTTCGAGGTCGCTGAGTATGAATTTTTTTCTGACTTTTGTCTGAACCATCCCAGCAGATACATTCTAGCAATGTTTCCTAAGCAGTGGTTCGCGAACCCCCAGGGGACTAGTAATCAGTAGCTTCTTCTTCTTCATTCCCTGATTTGGAACCAATATAGGGTGGCAGTTGCAATGAGGTACCGTCTTGTCAGACTGAAAGCAAAGAAAAAATAGGCAAACAGAATAAGAAAAAAAGAAAGAAACGAAAATATGACAGTAACTATGGGTTTTTTGTTTTACCAGAAAAAGTCAGAACCTAATCCGCTTTATGTAATCAGTTATGAAATCCTGGCAAACAGCAATTTAAAACTATCTCTTCTTCAGACACCTTGAAACAAAATATCCGGGTCACAAGGATAAACCTGTTGAGTGTTTTAAAAGAAAAATGGGAAGTAATAAAAAGTCTAGTGTTTCTTCTTATCAAACAAATTTAAACGAAGAAGGTAAAATGGCTCTCGAGGTTTCATTTCGAATTAGTTACAGAATTGCAAGATCTAGACAAGCACATATAGTGATAAAAAATTTGTTTAACCCGTGTACTCAAGAAAATTGAACTTGTTCCCTTATCAAACAACACAATGTCGTGGAGAATTAATGATTTGGCAAATGACGTGGAAAGTAAGCTTTTAAAAAGAAAAAAAATTAATTATTTCGCTATTCAGCTTAACGAGTCGACCGATATAGCACGCTACAGTAGTACTTATCTATGTTAGAAATGTTTTTAAGAAGTCCTGTCAAGAAGATCCATACGACAAGTGCACAATTTTTTATATGATCTGTTATAAGAACTATTTTGAAAAATATGAAATAAATTGGTGTTTTTGTTTGGTTGTGTGCACTAATGGTGCAAAATCAATGATTCTAGAGTTTTTCTTGGAAATCTTTCCCAAAATATCATAAAAACCATTAAAGTGTAGCGTTATCTTTTCGGATAATTTAAATATTATTATTCTATCCATGAATGAATGAATGAATAAAAGTGTTGATACTTGACCTTCAATTTCTGGGCCTCGTTGGTTTCTTTATATGCCCCCGTGGTTGCAAGATATTCGAGGTCGATCGACTTTAAGAATCTAAGCAACTTTGCTAAATAACTATCCCGATTGCTTCAGATAATAAATATTATATCTCCAAAATGTATCTGCCTTAGTCCGTTGAGTAGTGGGTACTTTCTGACGACATTATTAACACTTCTTCCAGACACAACCTGCCCATTGAGTCATCCATGTTGCCAATCTTATGAAAATAGCCTCGCAGGTGACCATATCCTATTAGTAATCTCACTACGATTCGCAGTTCTTTCCTCCCTAGGGAGAGAAGCTCTCTAGTAAGTCGCGCCTTAGGTCCAGTTATATGTTCCTTGTCATACTTCATTCCAACGGTCCCATTTCATTATTTAATAAATTTTCTTTGCAGCACCAGTTTTAATTCCCTTTTACCAATGATAATTGAAAGAGCTAAAATTGGTTGGAGCCCGTATGATTCAACATCTTTGCACTCAGATACCAGTGGTGAAGCTATGATATTGGACTTTAGTGCCAATATTGCAACCCTACTGTCTAAGCACATGTTTATCGTCTTATTCCTGTTGATGTTCTTTTCACGGAAATGGTCACATTGCAGCATAGTATACTGCTGCATATTCTCTGTAGTATTGTCTGTAAAATTCTTTTACTCACGTGCTCCTACTAAACATTCCAGCTCCATTCATTTCATTCTGTCGAAATCCATGGTCCATTTCTCAGAAGAGTCTGCTTCTCCATCGAATCTTTTCTGATTGATAAAAGTATCTCAAAAGAATGTTTAGGCTTGAAAACCGGCACTTTTAGGCTTGAGGAGTGATGAGCATCTCTTTATCATGCTTCTCTAACCATACGAGTCGCTGCCTGTTTCAAATTCAAGATATTCTCGGCAACTGAGACAATAGACAGCTTTGAAGGCCTCGTCCTATACGTATAAGTAGAGAGGATGTAGGTTGATTAGAACTTATACTGCCCTAATAGGAGCAGTCTCCATCGAACTCATTATTCCCACACAAGTCATTTTCTGAACTTTGTCTAGATGAAAACAGTGTTTGCACTTTTTTGTACTAGCGATGTATGTAATCATAGAGTAGATCACTATAAGGTAGATTCAGTCCATGTGCATGGCTTGTTGACAAGCCTAGAAAGCACATATGACCTTCTTGTATCGAGCCTCAATATAATTATTTCAGCTCAGGCGTGAATTAAAAATTACTTCCGGGTATTTCACTGTCTCCTTGTGTTGAAGGGTTCTTCTCCTCAGTGCGATTAGGGGCACTTTCCCTATTTTTATCTTTGTTGTGAAAAGTACCACCTCGGCCTTGTTCGAGTTCATTCCGAGCCTTTCCTTATGGCGCTCTTATTCCGAAATTGAGGTTAACAAGGAGATAGTGAAATACCTAGATGTAATTTTGAACTCACGTCTGTCTGTCAAACGCCCCCTCGATGTCAATGAAGGTATCTTAGACGGATCGACCATTTGACACCGAGTTTATAGATTTTCTCACTCCTTGATGTGCCGGTCAACCAATCTTTATTTAATAAGAAACTGGTCGGGATGATAGAATAGAATGATTTAGAGCTTGTGTGGTGTGGTTTTTCTACCTTCCGATTAAAAACTACTCTTGTCTCCCTCTACGCTATTGGCATATGTCTCAAGTTTAGGCACTAAAGGAATAATCTTACCATATGGCTTGTTATAATACCAGAGGAATTTCGTAGGAAGACTGGAAATATGCCATCCTTACCTTGACTTGACTTGAAGGGAACAAAGATTTCCATCGACTATTTGCCGTTTCGTAAGTGACTGTTGTTTTAGATATGTGTAGTCATAATGGGTTAACGGGAATTACTGTTGTACTTTATATTCATCTTTATATTTAATTGAGCCTGGAAAGTGCACTTTTAAGAGCTTTCTTAGTGCCTCCTTTTCAGTCGTGGTTTGACCTTCTTCAGAAAAAACCAGTACTCTAAGCATCTCTAGACAAAATCTTGCGGAGGCGGTATACTAAGAGCATTCTTTCTAACCTCTTGTAATCTTAAAAGAGATCCTCACAGCTTCCAGGTGGTATTGAGGCCTAGTAGAGGAAAATACCTCAGTCCCTGTTGATTCATAATACAAGTTCCAAGGTTATCACTAGAAGTGCAGTATGCGAGTGTTCATCTATACATATTTTTAAAATTTTTAAACAATTATCAAACACAGGTTTAACGTCGCAAAACTTCATTGTACTTTTTACATTATCAAGTATAAACGTGAAACAGAAGGGGCAAATCTTTTTCGTAGCAATAATTATGAGAAGCACTTAATATACCTACAAGAATTTAAATATATATCTTTATTAAATTTGAAATATAAAAATTGAACGATATTACTTTTATATCAGCTACTTCGGTGGTTATTTAAATTATCTTTTGTGTGGCATTTATATTTAAAATTTGACTTTCATAAATTTTGTGTGGCTTCAGGCGTTGTTTATTTAAAAGCATCACTCATTTTCTTTATAAAAAAATAGGTCTGAGGAAAAAATTACAATTTTTTTTTTAATTTTCCATATAAAATGCTAAACTTTATATTTTAAAATTGCCCACTCAATACCACACAAATACAAGATTTTATTTCAGTAAAAAGATATTCTAAAATAAAACAAAGGATTTTGCGGCCCATAAACAGTAAATATGTAAATTAAGATTTAAACATAAACTTGGAGTTCTGTTCTGTAAGCAAACTTTTTGACATTCTTTTTTCTCATCGCTTTCGAGCCGGTGATATATTTATATGACGTTCGATGTTACTAAAAATGTAGCAAAGATAAAGGAATTCAATATCCTTTTTCCCTTAATTTTTTCAGTTTCAATCTTGGATTAAAATTATTGACATTTCCTTGGTAAATGAGTGATGTAACTCACCAAACAATGAAAATAATTTCCAATATGCAATAAAAAAACTCCTATGTTTGAGATGAATTTTACACCTTTTTTAAATTTTAGCTTTCAATATTTTTCATTAAATTGTAGTTGACAATTTTACCCGGAATGCTATTATTCAGAAAAAGTTTCGTTTCCTTTTATTGTTATTATTATTTCATGGTTTAACCTAACACTGCTTTATATAATAGATATACCTGCAACAACGTGTTTATCTGATATCAATGATCCACTGCAAATGTACTTTACGCCAGGAGTCTCTAATTGTTTGAACATTGCAACTAACCATGGAAATGCCCCTCTTGGAACCTCTTCTCCTAAGTAAATCAACGAACTAGTTGCATCAGGTCGTCCACAAACATCATCGAAACGAGTAAGTCGTGATACAATTCTAAAAAAAAAATAAATCATGCGCACAGCTTTCGTAATACCACCAGTGTGAATATATAAGAATTCCTATTTATTCGTACAAATGGTAATTTTCATTGTAAAAAATCTAATACATCTAACTTTTAATTTACTAGAAAAAAATTTCTCAATGATTCATTGACACAAAAAATTGAAAATGAGACTTGGTAGTATGTTTCCGCTTTAAGCAGGTAAATTGTGATTTTAGTGATGTGGAAATGATCAAAAATTATGTTGTGTTTGCCAGAAAGTTAGCTTATCATTGAAGTATTTTTGATATTTTGAATAAAGTTGCGCTTGCGTAGGACACTCGATAAATCAAGAACAATTTTCCCGAAATAAAAATATACGTAAATTCGGGTCTCGATCCCTATACAGCGTGAACTCGTCTTTCGTGCTCCCTCCAGGGGAACATTCACTCATCCTAGTTACACTCAAATATCAAAAAATGGAGCTTTTTTATGTTGTCGAGCCCTAGGTGATGTTATGGTCTTCTGCATTTCCCATAAACTTCCGGACAGTTTGAACGGTCCTAAGTAGCTTTTGCACAGCCTTATACAAGTGTTTGCTATGGCGTAATCCCTGATATTAAGCCGAAGACTCTTCAGTACTACGCAGTTTGCTAACAGAATCATGCGGATCGTATGGACGCTATTCATTCCCCACTGTCTTCGCATTTGGCAATCTTTTCATTATGATTGTCTCTTAGATTGTTGTTGTTGTAGGGGATGGTGCCTTCTATTACTGTTGCTCGCTTGTATGTTTAATCCACTAAAATGAGATATCTCTGTTATGTGGCACTATATGATCCGTAAGCACAATTTAGTCCCGGTACAACTTGAACTCGTTATTATCCAATATAGGTACCTAACTATATTTATAGTAAAGTAAGGCATTTTTGTTACTTATCACGGTTAATTAACCTGACTGGTGTTGAATATATATATATATATATATATATATATATATATATATATATATATATATATATATATATATATATATATATATGTATATGCCGCTAAGATCTCGAAATGACGAGGGTGAAGCTAACAAAATCCACACCAGCAGCGACTGACCCAAAGTGGGCGGCTGCAAACAGCGTCTGCGTTCAAAATGTGCATCTGAACAGACACTCCAAGAGTAACTGGCAAAAACAATGAACGACAATACTTGCCCCTTACCCACCCAACCTGGAGCAGCGTGGTAAGGTACACCTCACATCTCCGGAAGCAATACATATAGGACAATAAGTAACGGCCCCGCATTCTTCATAGGCCCAATTGGCCCCAGGACGGGTAGTTTTCGGGAACCAACCGGAAGGGCAGAGAGTGCTAAGAATCTGCGAACTCGAAACCACTACCCAAATAGAACAACAACCATGTATATAGCTACCTATAACTGTAGGTCTCTATCAAACCAGGAAAACTCATTGAGTTAGAAAATGAAGCAGTTACCACAAATGGGATATAAGCGAAGTAAGTCACAAAGAAGAAGACTCAATAGAACTTGACTCAGGCAATATCCACTATCTAGAGATCCTGGTGCCCGGATTGGAACACTGGCTCTTCCTGAAGGATGTCAAACTACGACAGAAAAGGGGGACTCCAGAAGAGCTACTAAGAGTGCACTTTCCAGGCTCAAATCAATATGAGAGCGAATCTAAAAACGAAGACTCTCCTCAGTACATTATGACTACAAGTTATTTAAAACGATTGTGACATATGAAAGGGTGAAATAGTCGATGACAAACTTTGAGCCCTTCAACTCACCTAGTAAGGATGGTATATTTCCAACTTTACTACAAAATTCCTTCGATGTTATAATAAGCCACCTGATAAAATTATTCCGTTCATGTTTGAGCTTGGAGTACATACCGGTGGCGTGGAGGGAAACAAAAGTAGTCTTTATCTCTAAGGTAGGAGGAACAAACTATACAAACCATCAGTCTCTTCCCCTATCAGCCCGAACAATTTCTTATTAAAGACACTGAAAAGTTGATGGATCGACATATCAAGGAAGGAGTAATGGTGCAGTATCCCTCACATCCTTTACAATTTGCTTATCAGGCAGGAAAATCCACAGACACGGCGCTATATAGACTCGTCACAAGAGTCGAGAACACGCTGTCGAATGGTCGATCCGCCTTAGGTACCTTTATTGATATCAAGGCGGAATTTGACAACAAGCTCCCGATTCGATGTGTAATGCTCTATAACGACTAGGCTCTGGTAGTCGCATGGATCAATGTATCTGTTAAAGCACTGTTCACAGGAAGAAGTTCTATCACTTTTGTTGTCTAGCCTTGTGGTGGAGAGCCTGAATGACGCTGGTTTGTATCCACAGGCGTATATCGATGACATGGTCATTTTGTGCACTGGCTGTGATATCCGGGACCTGGAAGGACCAATGATGCGAACCCTCCAGATCGTGGAGCAATGGTGCCACAGAGAAGGGCTAATAGAATAAACCCGAACAAGGCCGAGGTGGTACTTACTCTTTACACAAAACAGGAAAATGAAGAGACTTCCTACAATTATATTATCGGGAAAAGCTCTTGAATACAAGGGAACAGTTAAATACCTGGAAGTAATTCTGGACTCGTGACAGCTGGAATAGTCATATTAAGGCTCGAACCAAGCAGGCCATATTCGAATTCTGAGCTTCTAAACTAGCCTTTGGGTGCACACCGAGAGTGCTATTTTGGATATATATTATGGTGATCCGCCCTATGATAACGTACGCCGCTATTATATGGTGGCCTAGTACAGCAAAGCGCAAACACCGTCTTCAACTTGACAAAGTGGAAATAACGGCTTGTGTGGGAATATTGAGTTCGATGAGAACTGCCTCAACCAGAGCTCTGAAAGTCTTGGTGAACCTGCCTCCTTCCACTTATACAGAGAGAACGAAGCCATGAAGACTGTTTATCGTCTCAGTTGCCTAAGACATATCGGAACTGGAACGAGCGGTAGGTGTCTAGGAAAATGTGGTGAAGAGATTTCCGATCTTCCAGTTCTCCTTGTGTCATATGTGGACGATACAAATATTCTTCTTAAAATACCGCATGGTTCGGGGGTACTCGCTAACAACGTGTACTCTCGCATATCGGAATGGTTGGTTAAAAATAAATTGATAATTAATGATGAGAAAACAGCAGCAATGACTTTTATGCTACCTGGGGGTGCCCGATCACTATTAATGGGGGACTCCGGCAGTTCTCGCAGTTTGTAAAATTGTTGGGACTTTCCTTTAATTGTCGCTTGGATAAGACTGTTCGTATTAACAGTTTATGCTTAAAGTTATCTTCTCCTTGTTACAGTTTAAAATATTTATCCAAACAGTGTAGCAAGTATGTAAGAAGATATTTATACTTTTCCTGTTTTCATTCACATTTACAATACGGAATTATCCATTAAGACAGTTCAAAGGATTTTAAAAGAATTTTCATATTACAGAAGTATGCAATGCGAATAATGTTTGGACTTACGAGAAGGCAAATTTGTCGGAGTATATTAGGGAGACTGTTTGTTTTGTGAGACGTAATATTCCTATATTTGAGCAAAACATTATCGACCATATTCATGAAACGTGATTTAAACATATATTGAACGGTCGACAACACAGAGGAGCGTTTTTTGGTTGTCGTTTTTACAATATAATTCCGAAAGATATTTTAAACGCCAGGTATATGTGTCGTTTTAAGAAACAATTAAAGAAATACCTAAATAATTTAAGCCCAACACGGTGGACGAATTATTGACTCGACAAAATAATCATTTATAGGTTCTTTTTTAAATCGTGATAAGCATGTTAACGTTCTGACATGTATGTTGTTTTTAATTTTTGATTTTTATTAATGTTATCATATTATGGCACGTTTTTTTTTTGAGTTATTTTAAATATTTTTAAATGTATATTGGCTTTGTAAGTTTTTGACTTTTTTTAAATTCCCATATAATCTTTGTAATTTTAAGTTGAAGTAATTTCTATGTACATGCATATGAAGATGAAATATAGTATTTTAGTAATTTTAACAATTTTAGCGTTGCTATTATCTCCTTTACCTCTCGCGGATAATAATTTATAGGTTTCTTTTTATAGGTTATAATAAGCATGCTAATATTGTGACATGTATATTGTATTAAATTTTTTATTAGTGTATTTTTTTTGACATACTCTCAGGTTGCTTCAGATATTTTAAATATATTTTAGCTTTGTAGTTATTGCCTTCTCTACCGTTTTAGTAGTGTTAAGTTAACGTATTTTCTATGTACATTGATATTAAAATCAATATACAGTAAGAAAACCTCAACGATAGGGAAAAAATTCCGCGGTTTCATATTAAGGAATCCCAGTACTATCTTATACCCTTATAAGGGAAAATAATTTATATTTAATTTAACCACTTTCTTGTCTGACGCATCCACCAAAGGTCACAGCCTTAAAATAAGGCTACAATTGTAAGCAACTTTAAAGCTTTATATTTCGTCAAAGGGCCGATGAAAATAATTTTATTTTTGAAAATGGTATTCCACTTGATCGAGAAACAAGAGAAACAAAATTATATTTTTAATATTTTTTTTATATTCCTTAAATTAGTAAACGCAACTTACTCATAATAATTTATGTTACATACATTTAGTAAAAGTTATTATATCAAAAATTTCCATTGAAAAATTAGAGAGGGAACATTTAAAAGCTACTTTGGAGGCTCATATTTTACAAATGAAGTGACTATTAATATATTAATTATATTTAGTTGATAGGGTGCACAAACAAGTTTTTTTTTGCGTTCTTACTTTTCGCAATGGAGGAGGATTCAAATGTACCTTTTTATAATCTCTTTATACCGAAAGATTAAAAACTGACGAAGTTATAAGGCTATGATATACATACAGATGAATGAATATGACGAAACTATAAGGGTTCCTAACTGGTTACAAAACACTAAAATGTGACGAAAAACCCAACTTTTTATTCATAACTTTTAAGTTACGCAGCTTGATAAGATATGATGATAAAAATTTAATCTTAAAATGTCGATACAAAAGCCCTAAAGTCAGATTACTAAAATGAGCTATTTTTTTATCTATAAATATTTTACTATATGATTTTAAATTACAATTATTCTTATCTTAGTTTCTAGATTAAGTTAGTACTGTAATAATGTTTAAATATTTACCTAGTCAAAGTCTATTTAACTTATAATATTGTTTCAACTTACGATTTTTTAACAACTGGTCTACTATCAATAGGTTCCTCCAAAATAGGTTTGATTTTTTCATTTTCTTTATAAATTGGCGTACTTTCCTGACTAAATTCTTCAGAATCCAGTATATTATTAGAAATAGGTTTTTCAGAATTTTGTTTATTTGAATTTGTAGCGGTACTAGGTAGTGAATCACTTTCTTCCAAAAGTGTTTGCAAATTCAATTTACTGTTATCAATCGGATCTGGTATTTCTGTCTTAAGGTCATCATTAGAATCTTCAGAAATTGTTTTACACACTTCACTTGGAAAATCTAGATAATGTGTCTGACCACATGTTGAAAATTCTGTAGAACCATCTCTAGCTAAAATATATTTGCTAATACATTTTCTTGGTTTAAGGATACAAATATCATTAAATAGGTAGTAATTTTAAATTAATTGTTTTTCAAATTATTTTTAAAATATTTCGAAATTGTGGAATTGCCAAAGAAACAAATGATATTTAAAAAAGACAGATTTACTTAAATTAATTTTTTTATAATAAACAGTTTTGTAATAATCTCTAGATTTGCTAAAGGGACTGAAATTGGCAAAAACGGGGAGTGTACTTTTTACTGTTACCCTCTCTCTGAATAGCGGGGGCATCTGTGAAACATCAAATGGAAAGTTATATATATATATATATATATATATATATATATATATATATATATATATATATATATATATATATATATATATATATATATATATATATTTTCGAAATTTCGATTCTCTATTAGAAACTACCAAAAATTATTTCGTTTGTATCACTAGTTGCTAGGTTATGATTTATATTTTTTTAAATTATTTATCTTGAAGTCATAAAATTAATTAACATTTTGAATTTAGCTTAATTTACCACGTTATTTTGCGTTTAGATATTCCCATTGAAACATTCTAGTTTCTGTCGTATTTTTGCTCACTACATTAATGCGGCTACACTGCACACTGCTCTGCTTTCTTACTGATCACTTTACTATCACACAAACTCAAAAGGTTTGAACCTTTTGAACCGTCGCGTCACAGTTTGGTTATCTAATAATTGGAACGCTTCAACGTTGGGATGTTTATGGAGCTTCTACTCCTGCCTCCTGACGAATTTCTTGATTACTTCTTTTGATAGTTACCACCTGACGTTTTCGGGATAGATATTTATTTCAAATATTCGAAAAAGCATTCACAATATTCTTTATTACTCAGTTTTGGAATTTTTGCAGGAAAGCATAATTACTTTTCTTGGCAGAGATCAATAATTGAAGGCTATATGTCCATACTGGTTTAAGAACTTGCTTGTAGAGCAGTAGTGCTGTTAATAAAAAGATAGAAATTTCTTCCTAAGAGCCAGTAGATGTTTTTCTATTTATATATTTCTTATTCGGTGGAATTTTATTGTTCAATTTTATTAAGTCAAAACAAATTTTTCTGTTAGTGGAGTTAACAAGTACAGATTTTTCTCCGTTTCTTTTGCTTGGTCAACGTATTTGTTATCTATTGAATTTTGCAAATTAACTTTTGTTTCGTCTATGGTGTTTCTTACTGCTCGTACTACAGTATCATCAGCAAATGTGAATAGCTTGATGTTTTTTGCTACTGGAATATTACATTTATAAAACCGATATAACAAAATACTAGTCCGAGTATACGGTTTGATTCTGAACGTGCTTAATAATATGTATGATTTTAAAAGATACACATGTTGAAGAAGTAGGCATCTTTTTTATTTCACTGTTAGTTCTTCATGTCAAACCTTATCAAATGATTGGACCACGTCGAGAAAAATAGGTGGAGAGAACAACACTATCTAGATGGATACATCTTTTTCTCTTAATGCCGTTGAAGAAAGAGCAGATAGTTTGTTCTCTGCAAATTCCACTCTTCGCGGAGAGAAAACCAAAGTGGAATTTACGAAGAACAAATTGTCATCATTTACTTATTTATTTAAATATATTAATAAAATGAAATGTGCAATAAATTATTTTTATTTAAATTAGTTCATATAACTGAAAAAGTAAGAAATATTTTCCTACTCCATTTTATTTTTCTTCTTTTTTGCTAGTGTTGCTTCTGCATATTTCACGGTTCTTTGGTTGCATTTTCAATTGTTAATTCTTTCCTTTTTTAGAAAGTTTGCATTTGTGGTAGCAGCAAAATTTAATAAATATATCCAATATATCTCTATTAGCACAAAGTGCAACCAAGATAGGTGTGAGGAAAAAATATGGAATAGTTTGCAAGGTGCTAGTTATAGCAGTTCATATTTTTAACGATATTAAAGTGAAAAGTTAGCAAAACAATAGAGGTTGGGGTAAAATCAAAAATAGCAAAATTTGATTTAAAAATTTGAATAATTTATAGGACGCCTTATTTCTTTTTTTCAATTCCTATTGGCCAAAATAAGTGACTTTTAAAATATTTTTTTAAGGGGTCTCATATAATTACTTTTTAAAATTAATTTTATATTATACAAGGTGTCCCAAAAGCTCTGAAAGTTTCAAAGTTCCGTTTTTTTAAATGGAACCTCCCTGTATATTATTGGATTTTTGGATTCTCCGATGCCTACTTTTATAAGGTTTATAGTACCTAAACCTTAAGGACTTTTAAATAATTTGAATTTTGACAAAATCTAACCTAATTTTCATTTTTCAAATACTTAAAAAGTATTGCAGCTATGTACTCGAAATTTACAGTAAAGTGTAACAATAAATCATATTTTATATCCCAATTATAATAAACTTGCTATATTATACAGGGTGTCCAAAAATTGAAACTAATCAAATAAGAATATTAAGGGGCTATAACTTGATTAATTTAAATAGAACGCTATACTTTTGAACTTATCAGAAAATGTACCTTTTAGATATCTAAATCTTCGCGTTTTGACAGAATAGTCAAATAATCGTTTTCTGCGCCATTTTGTGTTTTTTGAATAGATGTTTTAATGTATCTTGTTGCCTATGGCATTTGGAAATTAGGTAATTTACAACTATAAGAATAATCAGTAATATCTTTACAAATGTTCAGAAACTCGAAACGCGATTTATAGTCATCTAACAGGCTATAACAGCAGTAATGGTAATAACATATTGACGATAGCACAACAGAAGCAAGATATTTATAGTAGATGTTCGAAATGTCGACCATCCATTTCCAAACACTTACATATTCTTTTTTCGAAACCGCTGCTAACTCTGAACAACATTTGCGGGGTTACAGTTTGAAAAGCATCTCTTATGCGTACTTTCATATCTTGTGGTTTTGTCGGGGGGGGGGGGGGAGGGAGTAGAAAATTCCTTTTATGTATCCTCATAAAAAGAAATCTGGTGGAGTTTAGTCCGGAGATCTCGGGGACCAATTTTGAAATCCGTCTCTCCCAATCCACCTGTTTCGAAAGCGGACATTTAAAAATTGCCGAACTTCACGATGATAATGAGGTGGAGCTCCATCCAGTTGAAGCCACATAGTTGTTCTAATATTCAAAAGAACATCTAATAACACTGGAAGTTGGTGTAAAAGAAAATCGCAAAATATCAAACCATTTAAAGGTCCTTCAAAAAAGTAGTGTCCAATTAAGTATGGACTCAGTATTCCTCCCCACATATTAATCGACCATCTATTCTGGTATTCACGCGAATTTGAATCAGAATAGTAATGAAAGTTGTGTCTATTCACAAAACCATTGTTATGGAAAGTACATTCATCACTAAACAACACACATTATCAAAAAAGTGTTTTTTCTGCCAGTTTATCCAACACACACAAGCAGAAATCAGTTCGATTATTAAAATCATTTCCGTGAAGCTCTTGACAAAACTGGATTTTATAAGGATGAAATCTGTATTTGTTAAGAATCCTTGAAACACTTGCTTGGCTAATGTTAGTATTTTCGGATATGTGATTCTGACTAATATTGGGATTTTCAATCACTGAACCAAGTACAGTAAAAATATCTTCTTCATCTTCAGTAAGGTTTTCTTATAACAGGTTTTTTATAACTGACACTTCCACTTTCCCGAAACTGGTTTAATAGTCTCACAAAAACGGCTGGTTTAGGATGGTTTCTTTCGGGAAACCTTTGAGCATAGACTCGAGAAACCAACAAACAAATTTGAAGACATTCTTTAAGGATAAAAATTATATCTATAGGCTCTTCCTTTGGATAAATCTTCATTTTGACAAAGCAATAACACAACAATATTCAAATAATTTAATTCAATAAATTAAGTTTCACAGTTACAAAAAATAATACCGCTATTATAGCAGCAGGCTTTGTGGGCTAAACCGACAGACTAAATGAATTATCTAACGTTTCTAAATGCCATAGGCAACTAGCTACATTAGAACATCTATTCAAAAAACAAAAAATAGTGCAGAAAACGACTATTCGGCGTATTCTGTGAAAATGCGAAGACATAGCTATAGAACACTCTTACACCATTCGATAGGTATTTAAAAGGTACATTTTCTGGTAAGTTAAAAAGTATAGCGTTCTATTTAAAATAACCAAGTTATGATCACTTAAACTTCTTATTTGATTAGTTTTAATTTTTGGACACCCTGTATAATATAGCAAGTATATTATAATTGGGATATAAAATATGATTTGTTGTTACACTTCACTGTAAATTTTGGGTACATAACTGTAATACTTCTTAAGTATTTGAAACATGAAAATTAGGTTAGATTTTGTCAAAATTCAAATTATTTAAAAGCCCTTAAGGTTTAGGCACTATAAACCTTATTAAAATAGGCACTTATTTTGATCGGAGAATCCAAAAATGCAATAATATACAGAGAGTTTTATTTAATAAAACTTAACTTTAATACTTTCAGAGCTTTTGGGACACCCTATATAATATGAAAATAATTTTAAAAGATAACTATATTAGACCCCCATATATTCCAAAATTAAAACTTTCTGAAAGTCACGTATTTTGGCCACAATATTCCGTGCCGTATAGGGTGAATAACTCATATATATATATATATATATATATATATATATATATATATATATATATATATATATATATATATATTCTGTAATACTTTCTTGGATACCCAAAAAAGTATTACAAAAAAATATTAACATAAGTTTTAAGATACAAAATTTAACCAGCTAGAAATACTGGAAAATCGGTTCTTGAAGAGATAGGTTTATTGATCATTTTGGTTGAATCACACTATAACTTGGGATCTATAAAAACGTTACAAAATGTTTATTGTTAATAGGAAAGAAAAAAGAAATCAACTTAGAAGTTTTGGTACCATACATACAGATACTGTTGAAAAACATGTTCATATTTTCACTTAAATTAACGTTTGCTATAAGAAATGTGTTTTTTTTTCATCTAGTTGATATTAACCTTATATAAAGGGTAATTAGGGTAGTTTTTCAGCACAATTAAATTATTTTGGGAGGGCCGCTGCTCCAATGGCCCTACCTGAATCTTGTTGTATATAATCCTTGTAAATAGGTGCAAATGATCTGACATAATTGTACAATTACACCAAAATTACCAAATCCTTAAAAAATTGATTTTTCAATATTTCATGTTGGTTTAAATCTGTACCATAAGACGCAATACCCACGCACACTAACATTCCAAAATGTGTTAGAATTTTAGAATACGTTGATTTTCGTTTTAAGAATTGCTTTAATATAATGGTGAATTTCAGTTAACTAGTGATTTTCAATTATTGTTAAAAATAAGATGTCTGATATTAAATTTTGGTTTCCCCAGGATGATTTAATTTTAGAGTTAAAAAATATATGTATCTTACAGCAGTTACTGAATTTTTGGGCCTCGCGCACCGTATACCGCAGTACTGTAGGAGCTCGTGCAGGCTCCTTAATCTCCAACTGACCATTAATTTGTAAAGAACTGCACGTTCTCCATCCAGGTTCACAATTCCAACGAACTCCTCGGGTCGTCTGCCGGACCGCGCCTCCCTGGTCTAGCAATGTAGGTGAGACTAGGCTTGTGTGTATATAATATTTCACCATCCACTGCTTTCTTTACGTCCTACCCCGCTAGTGGCCAGCATTGTCGAGGACCTTATAAGTACGGGCAATGCCTTTTCACCCTACCGACGCTGTCGAGAACCCTTATAAGTACGGGCAGCGTCGGTTCCTTTGTTTCCTTCCTACCGTCATCTATACACACAAATGCCGTCAGTCCTTTTTGTTGTTTCATAATGGCCAGGAACGCGTTTTATCATCGGGTGCCCTCCGATGTCCGTTGATAATGGCGCTTAACAACTGCCGCCGCTCGTCACGTCCAGAATTTTGCCGCACCAGCGTTTATTGTCGCCGTCGCGTATAAAAACGCTGCTTACCGCCGATCGATGCCGGGTAAATGTTAGACATATTTCATGTACGTCGCTGGATGGATTTTTAGTATGAAGCGCTTAAACAGCGTTGAGAATTTTAAGCACGAAGCGTCGCGAATTTAAGCACAAGGCGTTATGAATGATACTTCCGCGTTATCATCTAGCGTACCTCTCCTGCTCAATTAGTATGAAGATCCATGAATAGCGTATATACATACTCTTGCCCTCCATTCCGCATATTTGGTTTTGATGGTAATGTTTTAGATTTTTAGTTAGATTTAGGCCATATCTTTGTACAAATTATGGAATACAGGAGATAGAATGTTATAAAAACCGTTTGTTTCATTTCCGAATTACCATTCGTAACATTTCAGTTAGCAATTGACAGCCAGCAGCCAACACTAATACGCGAAATTGACCCCTGGCTTGCCGTTTCTCCATTGTAACATAGCTGTCCGGTGCATAAGAGGGCCCTCGACCACCCTAATCTTGAGGGTAGCGCCCGAAAACCGACTCCTGGGTGGATGTTTTCAGTCAAACCGTTCAACAGTTCAGGGGATAGGGATATCCTGTTTGTAAGTGGGTACCGCCATATGTATTTAGGTTAGTTATGGGATATCCCTACGCTGAGCATTTGACCGATGACTGTCTGCAAGATTGATATCCACCTATCGATGTTTTTCTACCGTAACAAAAAGGCATCCGTATCATAGATTACTACGATAGATCAAAAACGCCATTACATATTCAGCAGGGATGTCAACTATGAAAATATTCGACTTGAAAAGCGCATAACTCACGAAAAGAGTAACCGAAAAAGCATAAGACCACAAAAGGGTAATACCGAGGTAGTACCAAGATTTGACCGACACTGGTAGACGGTTAGGGGTAAACTGTGGTGGTCCGTCAGGGTATATTTGAACACTATGGAATTAAGGTGTAAATATGGTAAGTATAGCCTGAAGTTGTGGTAATCTTTGCCGTAGGGCTATTGCTTTTTTTTACCTCATTGCCGAAAGTGCTATATATTTTGTTGAGGGAATACCGACCTTTGTCAAAATCGTCGTAAAAATAGGTAACCCGAGTTTCCCATTCTATATCTGCCGACCGTAACAATGTGTATAGACAGGTTAAAGAAAATCACGTTATAGAAAATAGCTAGGGCCTAGAACTAAAAAAAAACACTTTTGAGAAAAAAATATGAGCCGTATATCTTTTTCAGCTAATGATGATTTCATTTTTCAACTGCCGAGAGACTAATTTTCAATGTACTGTAAGATACGGCAATTTTAACTGACATGGGTTTAAATATTGATGCGGAATGCATACAAACCGGAGAGTATACTGGAGGGAGAGTATACGCGTACCGGAAATTATACACCCCCACCAAAAGTGTCAAACCGATAGTACTAGAAGTTTAAGAATGGTCCGAAATAGTTCCAATCCCAAGCCGACCGCTCAGCGAGAAGCATCTCCAGTTCCAGGCACGGACAGAAGCAGATGTACCGAGGAAGATAGCCAAGAAATCCATTCGGACTACAAGTGCCGTTAATTGCTCGACTCAAACCGACCCGAGCGATACAAGGATTATGGACCGCCTGCCGGACCAAAGATAGCTTCGAAACCCGCCATTTAATCGTAAGATGCTACCAAACAGTTTTAATTCCTAGCCAAGCTGCCGCCAAACTGCCGCCAAGTTGCTGCTAAATTATTGCCAAGTTGCCGCCAGACCGATGAAGGGGGTGATGATGTCTAGGATGACGAAATAGACCAGCCCACAGCCTTGTCAAGCGTAATCTGACCTCCAAAAATGCCAGATAGTCGTAAGAATTCAGAGATGCTGCCATGCAGTTCAATACCGGTCTTGCTCTTTTGGTCGCCGCTAACCTTAGGATCAACATGAGAATCGGTGAGGTACCATGCATAGTATAAGGAACCACCGCTAATAGACAGTCATGGAGCCAACACTAAAAGAAGACCGTCGAGGAACCACCACCACTAGCCATAGCGAATCCACTCTACCAACTACCGAAGAAAACGAGATTAATTTTTGGACATGAGTAGGTTTGCACAGGTTTATTTTATTTATTATACATCCGAACAAATCTGATTCTTGAGGGAAAATAATATTTAAAGTTTCCATACTGCCGGTATGTAATTAGATTTGCCGCGCCATGCCGGAAAATAGATTTTCTAGAGCGTCTATCTAAAGTGATTGCGCGCCGTAGTACTGTATGCGCGATCACCTCACGCTATCACTTGCCGGCGTAGTGAGAGCTCGAGCTGGACATTAATATGCGGAGAGCATGTTCTTCATCCGAGTTCACAGTCCCAGCAGACTGTTTACTGGTCTAACAATGTGAGACTAGGTTTGTGTGTATATGGTGTTTCACCATCCACTGCTTTCCTTACGTCCTACCCTGCTAGCGGCCAGCATTGGCGAAGACCCTTATAAGTACGGGCAATGTCGTTCCTTCCTACCCACGCTGTCGAGGATCCTTACAAATCGGTTCCTTTCTTTCTGTCCTACCGTCACCTATATACACACGCATTACATGCCGTCTGTCCTTTTTGTTTTTGTTATTCCGTAATGACCAGGAACGCGTTTTACCACCGGGTGCCCTCCGATGTTCGTTGATTAGGGTACTTAATAACTACCGCCGCCCGTCACGGCCAGAGTTTTGCCGTCCCAAACTTTATCGCCGCCGCCGCATATGGAGACCCCACCTACCGCCGATCGATAGCGGGTACTGAAAAATATTGCATGTACCGTCGCAGATTGGATGTTTAGTATAAAGCGCCTTTAACAGCGTCGCGAATTTTAAGCACGAAGCGTCACGAATTTAAGTACGAGGCGTCGTGAATGATACCGCCGCGTTACCGTCTACCGTACCGCTACCGCTCGATTAGTGCGAAGATCCATGAATAGCGCACATACATACTCTTGCCCTTAATTCCGTATATTTGGATTTGTTGGTATTGTTTTAAATTTAAAGTTAGTTTTAGGCCATATCTTTGTAGAAGGTGTGGAATACAGGAGACAGGATGTTATGAAAACTATTTACTCCATTACCTAGTCCCCATTGTTTACTGGGAAATATAACTAGAACAGAACTAACACAACAATCAAAATAAATTGAACTAGTAACACCTACAGGAAATAGCGAAAGAAAAAAAATATGTCAACCATTAAAAGCTGCCTGGTTTAACTTAATTCCTGGAGAAATACTACTCATAAAACAACTACCAAGGAAATAGATAGCAAAACTATTTCTTCTAATAAATGCAGCCTTTAGGTTAAAACATATACCAGTTTCATAGAAGACGGTAGAAGTAATAATGGCACCAAAATCGGACAAAACTGCAAATGATAATAGGCCTATTTCTCTTCTGCATATGATATCTAAACTTATGAAGATTATAATAGAAAAGAAACTATTAGTCCCCAACCATCAATTTAGATTTCGTAACAAACAGGCCACAGTCAATCAAGTCCATCGTATTACGTATATCATTGAAATATGCCCGGGATAAAATGGGTATTTTACTGTTCATGGTCAAGTATTTCACAAAGTTTAGCATGAAGGACTAATACTAAAATTAAAAAGATGCTTATCTGTTCAACATGTGCATCTTTTGGGGTCATACATGTTATATCCAAATTTACCCAATATTATTAAAATATTGTTTATCACTTAACTGCTAACATTGCAGGTCCAGTTAATGAATACTGTAATCTAATATGTTATTTATCCAAACGGATGCAGGTGTTTAATAAAGACGCTGAATTTGCTAAAAAGGCAATAATAGTTTCAAATATCATAAACAAGCCTAGACGCTGAATTTACTAAAAAGGCAATAATAGTTTCAGATATCATAAACAAGCCTAGACGCTGATTTAACTAAATAAACAATAAAGAATAATATCATATTTCATCAACAAGTCTAGACTATGAATAAAGCTTTATTGTTTGTATTGCTCGAAAATAGACAAAGAAACTAGTGCATTGTGGGAAAAGCGCATGATACTATAAATACCTGCACTCGCCCTGTGCTCATTAGTCAGTCAGCGAGTTAACGTAGAATAGACTATAAGTCAGAAGTCAGTAAGTCAGTTAAGCACAAGAGTATATTGTACGTTATTCTCTTAGGGTAAAGTCCAAATTAAATAAAATTATTGTTAGTCATGTGACTGCAAAATAAAGTGTTTTTTAAAAACCCTTACCACTCGACCACGACCTAACATACATATCCCAAAGAATGTTCAAAATCGAACAGGAAAATAACTACTCTTAAATTAGAACCATGAACGTGGAGGTAGGGGTGCCTCAAGGCAGTTCACTAGGACCAGTATTAAATCTGTTACATACATGTAATATTCCAGTAATAGAAAGCATCAAACTAGCTACATTTGCTGGTGATACTGCAGAACTAGCGGAAGAAAACACCATAAAAGAAACGACAGCTAATGTGCAAAACTCAATAGAAAACATAATATGTAAACCAAGAAAAAGAAACAAAGAAAAATCTGTACATATCAACTTCACTTACAGAAAAGTCAGTAATTAATTGGCCTAAACCTCGACGTCAATCTGAAATGGAAAAATTTTATCAAGAAGAAAACATAAGAATTAAAACGAAAATACAAAAATATGTATTGGCTCTTAAAAAGAAATTCTCGCCTTTCCATTAAAAACAAAATATAGGTCTACAAGCAAGTCCATAAACAATGCATCCAGAACATTGATTTAACGTTAAAAATACGTACGTGTTAACAGAGTTTATCCATTTCAATCAGTTTTTCATTACGAAGGAAGATGTTTTCTAAATATGGGGCACATGTTTGCTTTTTGTATATTCTTTCGTACTCAGGTGCTATTTTCCTCGTATAGGTGAGATTTGTTTAATTAGTCTATTTAACCCTTTTGTGACTTCCTAAAGTTAACAATCTCTATTTTAGTCGTCAGTTAGTTAGATAGTTATTAAAGGATTCATTTTTGATCTCTTTTGGATTTCTTTTTTCAGTTTCTATTTGACGTTATTTAATTGGTAATAAATTTTTGAGTTCCAGATTTTTGCCACTCTTTTCTGGCTTTTTTTCTTTTCTTTTATCAGATGTCGTATTTCTATTGGATAATTTAACCCAGTTATTTTCCTTTTTATTTGTGGTATCTTATTTCATACTGTTGAAAATCTGTCATAAATTTTTCTGATTATTTTTCTAGTTATTCCTTCCTTTTAATAGCTACATTCAGTTTAATTCTTTCGCTGAGTTCCAGCATGAAATTTTCTCAGTCAGTTCTTTTCTTCGCTGGTGATGGTTTATGTTCCCTTGTTATTATATTTTCACTAAAAGTCAGTAGGATTGGTGAGTGATCAGATGTTGGTCCCTCTCTCTTGCATTTGCATACAGTTTATGGTCATTTTTCTTGATATAAACTAATCCATGAGATCCAAGATTTTATTATTATCAGTTGGTCAATAAGTGGGTTTTCAGGTTAAAAGTCAGGTTCCATTTAACTTGATTACTGCTTAATAAATTTCTCTTCCCTTAAATGTTGTTAACCGGGAGCCCCAATGTGTATGTTTGACATTGATATCTCCTTCAACAATGAATTTTTCTCCTAATGTGTTGAGGAATTTTATGTAATGATCTTTTCTTATTTTTTATATGTTTTTGTGAAGAATAGATACCTGACACCGTAAATTCACATTTTTTTGCGTTCCTACATTAACTAGTAGCTTGCATTTCTACTATTTCATATTTTATTTTTTCGTAATGGATGATGCTGTTTTTTAATCAAATTGCTGTACCTCCTCTTGCCGAATTTTGTAGTTGTAAAGCATGATAAACTTCATATCCCTTAAATTTGATATACATTCGGCTAGTAAAGTGTTTCTGATATCAAACATCCATCAATCTTTTCGGTTTGTAATGTTACTAATAACTCCTGCTAGTGATTCGGGAGTCCATTTGCATTCCATTCTAAAATTTTAAGGTCTCTAGCCATTACAGACTAACGATGGCTGTAATGTTTTTAAAGTATGTTTAGTCTATTAAAAATCGCCATTTCTATATATGATGCGTTGGCTTCCACTTGCCTGTTTTCTCTTATTCTGTTATTAGTTACTCCGAAGTTAGAGTTTCGTATTTCAGGTAATTTTTATTTGTTCCTTAGCTCCTGCTGTGCTATTATTGCGCTACATTCTCTGTGATTTGCACAATGTATATATTTTTCTAGAAAATTTCTCGCTCTTATGCAGTCTTTTGTATGATGTTTTCCTGTACATTTTACGTACCTTGACTCTGTTTTGAATTGATTTTGGACGTATCCATATTCTTAACACTTTTTATATTATGGTATAAGACTTGGCCTTTTAAAAGTCTGTACTTCCATTTTCATGTATAATATTTCTTTTATTGCATGAATCATTTTAATATCCTCATATTTACTAAAGGTTAAAACAAATAGAGGCAGTGGCATCTTCTTTCATCTAATTGGAAGCTGATAAATTTCTAGTATGTTGTATTTTTGAGATTTAAAATTATTTGGAATATTTTCTGACCTGTAGGTTCGGTGTAACTTCCTGACCACCACTTTGATTCGTCTCATTTCTTTATCTTCAAAGTATTCTAGATTAATATCCTTGACTACACTTGTTATATTCTGTATTCCTTTTCATCATTAACATTCAACTTAATATTTCCGCTGGCGAGCATAGTCGCACGGAATCGTATTCCTCTATTGGTTAGTTTACTTACATAATTTTCTATCTTATTAATAATCACTGGCGGGGAGTTTTAATTCTTATTTGATTATCCTGTTGCGACTCGGATTTGCTTTTACCCTTAGTTAGATGGTTGCTGCTTATTTCTTCTTCATCATCAGTAAAGTATTTCTCTTGCTTTTTTTGCGCTCTATCTTTTTTATTTTGTTCGATCAAAGCATTTTTCTGTACTTTTTCTTGTAAGATTTTCATTTGAAGTTATAATTTCACTACTACTTCTTGTAAGTTTCTCTTACTTGTTTTGCGTATGTCCAAGGATTACAAAGTGCTTGTTCGTTTTAGCTTCTTGCTTGGTTTTTACTAAAGAGTGTTTGATTTTATTGGGCTAATAATGCTTCAGCGGACATTGAGGGACAGAAATTTGTATCCAATTTAGAAATTTTGTTGTATTTTGTTAATATCGGTTGCCGCCACATAATCGTATTATCGTATCGCACTTGGCACAGATATTTCACTTAACCCTTGTGAGTGCAAATTTTTGATAGATTTGTTGCTCTATACCGCTTGGACATGCCTTTACTCATCGAAAGTTAACAGACAACTACTTTCTTTCAATATGAAAAACTTTGAGTCTACCATTACATACTTTAAATTTAAATAGTTGGTCCCGCAGAGAATTACTTAAGTAACCCTTGCGACGATCGTGTCAAATCCGAGTTGCAGTGTCGGCTCATTAATACCCGAAAATAAGGTAATGGCTATATCACCAACCACACCAAAAAATATGAAATAACGAATTCGACCAGCACATACGAGGTGTGTTTCAAAATTATCTGAGCTGCGTTCATAATTTCGCGCCAGGACATTCGAGCGATCTGTGTAGGGTATGAGCGTAATCCCCCATAAATTCTTCCATTATTGCAGCTACCAATGGATTACCTAAGTCTGACCCGCACCTTTTAACCTTTTCAAACAAATCGATAATAGCCATATACAAAAATTAAATATATAGACTGCGGATCTTATAGAAGCAAGTTGGCTTACGCTTAAAAATGACAGAACGTTTTAGATGACCGCTACATCTTTTTCTAATGGCAGTCAGATGATAGTGGTATCCAAGGTAGGTTCTGGTCGAACCTTGAACACAATAACACCGGAAAATGTCGAGTCTGTACTACCTGTGATTACAGAAAATCGCCATTTGACAGTTCGTGAGTTAAAAAGGGACCTTGGCATTTCAAAAATATTTGGGAATGACTCGCGTGTTTGAGAAATTCATTCTAAAATTGCTCACGGAAAAGCAGGAAATGCTCCGCTTTGAAGTCGCTCAGGACAAACTTGGAAGTGTGTGAGTTTATGGTTATAATCCTGAAACAAACCAACAGTCTTCACAGTTTAAGCCACCGCCGAAAAAAGCATGTCAAAATCGGAGCAGCGTTATGTTATATACGTTCAGAAAGGTCAGACAGTCATTAAGGAATTTTATCTTGAAGTTCTGAAAAAATTGCGTGACGCAGTAAGAAGAAAACCACCGCTTTTTTGGGAGAGTGGCTACTGGCTTCTTAACTATGACAATGCGTCAAGACATTCGGCGAACTTTGTGCGACTTTTGGCTATTCCTAAAATTGATAATTCCGCTCAAAGGATACTGGTTCAACCACATACAGATGATTTATACGAATGCAATAAGTGCACTTAAGGCCATTCCAAAAATTGACTACGTGAAATCCTTCGTCATGTGGAAATACCGATGAGAGCTTGTTATTCAGCCAAATGGTGTTTACTTTGAAGGATGCCACCTACCGGATAGCGAAAAATAATGTTAGCGCGAAGTTGCAAACGCAGGTCGGATACTTTTAAGACACACCCCGTACATTGGTAACATCTGAAATCTTAAATCGCGCGCGCAACAGTTGTAAAAAAATCCAAAAATGTTTAGATGTAAATGGAGATCATTTTCAACACCTTTTAAAGCACTACTGTCGTTAAATTTATAGTAGGTAGTGCTCTCATTGAATATTTTGACCGATATTTTCGGATTTTAAAAGTTTCTGATTGCAAATATCTTAGATTTTAGTTGAACAGTAAACAGATAAACATGCCCCTACTCTCCTTCAGCTTAAATGAATATATATCAAATGACAATACTTTCAAGTATTTTCGCTCACAACAGTACAGGCATCGGCTGGTGTTGAAGAAAGACTCGTTTTTGAAGAAATCGGTTTTAGGATAAAATTGTTACTAGAAAAAACCCACTACCTGAATACCGGATATTTGAAACAATGATTAAGTGTATTCTAATTATATTTTTGGAAACAATAAAGCAATAAATCCAAAGCTTAGACGACAAAATGTTAGAATGATGATAAAAATAAATAACTGTAGAAATATATTGAAAGATGACCACTGATCCTTATTATTTATTACGTAGAATTTATAATAAAGATCCGGTTCATGAAATATAAAAAATCATGAACAATTTGTTTGCGAAGATCCTGTCTGAAAAAAAAGTCATTCAAAAAAATGAGAAAAATTATAAAATACATTTTTTTAAAAATGTCACCTAAGCTGATAAGAAATTTTAAATTATTTTAGTACAAAAATATTCTTAAAACCGAATTATCACTTCTTGAAAGCGTAAAACAAGAACCGAATTTAGCCTCGCATATATGTCGGAATGTGAGGCGGTGGTGGTGGTTTTGCTTCAATTTAAAAGTAATTTTTCGGCACCGAATAAATCTAAGCGCAGTTAATTCATTCCCATTCGGTTTCTGCTTAGATAATTACTAAAAGATCCAAGTACATTCAACTAAAAACACTATTATGATTTAAATCTGACATAAATAATATCTACGTAAGTAAATATTTCAACAATAGTTTCCCTTTTAGAGTGAGGCGCTCGCAGTTTAAAAAATTCTTGGAATTTATTTCAACTCATACCATTTACCTGCATTCTACTTTATATCGTTTAATGTCCCTGGTGTCTTACTTATCAGTACCAAGGCAGTAACTAATGATAAAATTAGTAATTCGAAACTAGAAATAAAAATAGGTTTAAAAATATTTACAAAATGTTAATACAAATTGTTGAATTGTCAACTTAATCTTATGTCTGTGAAAAGTTTTTTTAGAAACAGTAACGCAGTATTCGAATAATATTAAACAATAATTTGACGTTAGTACTATAAAAATCAGTATTGAAAATATTGCCAAGAAATAAAATCCAAAAAATGTTACAAACAAAAGTTATTTCCTATTGATGTCCATAAATCGATATTGCTCAACAAAGAAATACGACTTTAGAGTAGTCCTCCTTCGCTTCAAATTGTGTACATTGTATTTTAGTTTTAGTTTACTAAAAATTTTTATAGTATACGAAGACAATATGTACCGTCTTCTGAAGTTGTTGACAAATAAATGGTACGTGCTTGTGACACACACGTTTTTAACCCTTAGGAACCACAGGACTTGGACTGGGTAAGAGGAAAATTGTCGCCCCAAAATAAAACAGATTTTCCATTTTTGCCGATTTAGTAATCAAAAAAAAAGAAGTTTTTTATTCTTGTCTTGTTAAGGTTTAAAACTTGTTGACAGATCAATTGAAACTCTGATGTTAACTTGTTTTAAAGTTGGACAAACCATGTGGGTGAATTAGCAGGAAATGTTTTTAGCCTGCACATGGATAATTCTGAAGATATCGTGCAATTGAAAACAAAATAAATTTTACCTATTCTACCAAGGAGCAACTTATTTCAGCATTAAAAACAAACAGAAATATTAACAAACAAAAATAAATATTAATTTGTTATTTTATACGAATTATTTTTTTTAGAAATAAAAATAAAACAAAAAAAATAAGATAAAAAAATTCTTTGTATGAAAATAAAAAAAAAAATATTAAACTATCCATATAAAAAAAAACAAGTATACTACACGAATTTGATATTAACCCAACATTTTTAATTGGCAACTAAAATAAATCGCTCAAAATTTTCTTTTTAATCTTGGTTATTATAAAAATTATTATGATAAACCACTACATTAGATAAAACCTAGACAAATTAGTTCATCCTTTTTAGTGTTTTTTTTTTTTAATTCGTAGAACAAATTTTGATATATTATTTTAATTTTAAATCTCGACCGATATAATTTATAAAAAAGAGGTAAAGTTTGTTGTCTGTTTGTTTACTCGAGGTAATCTTTAAAACTACCGAACCGAGTTTCAAACTCTTTCTCTGTTGGAAAGACAACATTTTCATTTATTTTAAAACATCTTTATTCATAAAATTATTAGGCCAATATAAGTGATACTCTTGTATAACATTTTTACCCTAAACAAATAGGAAATAACGATTTTTTGCCGGCCTTGTTACGCCTGAGAACCACTAACATCCATATAGGAAGAACAGCTGAGTTGGGTCTCAGCAAACTTTTATCCGAGTGGCATTTTGTGAAACCATTGATGAATTATACTAAGACGGCTCATTCTTATGGGAGGATTGGAAGCGCTAAGTATTAAAACTCGGTCATTGATAAATCCGAAAATTTAAATCTTTTATACTTGTTTCTAACAAAAGCATGTATAACACATTAAAATACTGATATAGATATCAGTTATGGACAATATTGTAAATTGCCTTTTATGAATGAGACGGCGTACCAGTTTGGCGTACCATTTAGGAGCGTCAAAATTATAGCTCAGGATAGGAATTCTTGGTATATTTCTTCTATGGTGAAACAAATACTTGTTTCATATGTAGGCTAGTAATCCATTTGCTTTTAAGGGAAAAGTAAAGGGTGTGTAGCAAAAAGGGCCAAGGATATATATTATCTATACTAGCATAGAATATAAAGAATCGACAGAACGACATTTCTATGGAACAGGTAACATAGAAGCATAGAAATCTTCAATAGTTATACTTCTTTTTTCTTAGCAAATTTTGAAATACGTACAAATGTTTAGTGGCTCTAAGTATATATTATCACAGATTATTAAAGCTAATGCTAAAATAACCTTTGATGTCATTTAAAAGAAAACACGCAAATTGTTCTGCGGGCTATACGTATATAAGTATTTTTTAAATACCTGTTTTCTTATATATTATTCTTCAAACTAGCATCCAAAAATCTAATTAAAATTTTAAAACTTATCTTTTTCTTATAAAAATTAATTAATATGTACGTCTTAATAATATTATGTATTTTAATTACCTTTTTAATAATAGTTCTGTCTATAAACTGGAGTCTAAATATTTTTGTTTATTTTTTTTTTGTTCTCGAAAACAGTAAACTGAATATCATCTGTAGATTTCTCTATATGATAGATCCAGGAGTTTTTGCGATCTTCCTTCAGTTTGGATTATGATCAAACAGAGGTACAATACTGGTAGGCACGGAAAATTGTGACCGTCTCTATAATATCTGGAAGTGTAGAGCTGCGGGTCACGGATCGACGAATTGTTATCTTATTTAGGTTAGCGGTAGAGTTACAAAACTCGTAAAGTGGTTCTTTAGGTATGTACAATATGGCATTTAAGCACTAAACACTATGTTCAAATTCTGTAACGCGGTAAGTATCCTAAAAATAGTTTTAAAGTTTCTCTTATAAAAAAAGTTTCATTAACTTATTGATGATTTTTGATTCTTTACAAACCAAGATAATTAGATTTTGCAAGTTTTAGGCCATGTATCACCTTTTTTTCTGGAATGACATTGCATTTCATAATTGACTGCTGATCCTGCTAATCCCTTTAAAAGGCAATATTTCGGAAACCAAGTATTTGTGGGTTCTTGTACAAAGGGATCATTTTATTTATTTTGAATATGATCACTTCACAAAGTTTTTGTAGTTCTCTTAACATTCTCTATATTTATTTGATCAAATCAAAGGAAGTCTGATATTCCCGAATCCTTCGACATTGTGCTGAAGAAGTAAAAACACCAAATGAAGTTGTGTTCTAACATGGTAATAGCAGATAAGAAAATCATATAAAAATTGTTTTCAAATTTATTTCAATTATCAATAATTTTATATTCAAAAACTGATTTTCCCATTCACCTGATGTAACACTAATTTTAGTTAACATTTACTTGCATGTAAACTTTTTTTTCTTTATAGAAATAATAAGTTATGTCATATGTCTATATATTACCAGTACCTCATTAGCGGACTGATTCCACAAAAAAAGTAATTTTAGACCGATATTTTCAACTACGTACTCTTAAGCTTTTAATTAAACAAAACATGTAAGAGCGCTTGATAAATCCTAAAGGACAAAACTCCAAATTAATTTTTAAAACTTTGAAGATTTCTTCGATATTATGTGTGACACAATGTATGTTACAACGAGATTGTATTGTAAGTTTAGTTTGATTCTTTGTTCTCTAAGACTATGATTTCAAATAGAATATCATCGCTATATTTTTTAGTTTAATATTTAAACGGAAGGACCAATACATTATCCATTTATTAAATTTCAACTACAGTTTAGATGAAACATTATATTGCTGAATAAAACGGTTTTTGATTTCTCATCCTACAGTTTTGTTATATACGAAAAAAGGACAATGAATTTGCTCCATGTTAAATTATAAACAAAGAAATAAAAATTCTCCTGAATGATCTCCGATTTTCGTGCAATTATGTGCGTCTGTTCTATAATCTCAAAAAAATATTTGTTAGACTACTCTAGAGAAGACGACTTATTGTGCAGCAATGGTTGAGAGCTCACTTTAAAGCCTCCCTTAGGGTATTTATTTTCACATACGATACATGTAATAGTACGAAAACAAAAATTTACATTTTTGGAAATAGATATTTTCAAAAAAATGATTAATGTGTTAAGGTGTCAATAATTTTTGAGATTTGATATATATATATATATATATATATATATATATATATATATATATATATATATATATATATATCAAATCTCAAAAATTATTGACACCTTAACTAAGATATAGCCAAAATTTAATTTAGAAATCTTAATGGACTTAGATATAATGGTTTTTCCTCATCTAAATCATCTATATTTAGATTACTTACTTGTTATTACACTGCTGAATATTTATGTTTTAATGAGGTTAAATAATATAGCTATTAATTTTTATTTGATGAATTAAACAACATTAATAAAACACCGAGGAGTATAGGAATGTTTATAATAAATTGTTTGTTATTAGATTTTTTATTCAGACGTGTGTTTAAAATATTTCTGAAAATCAGTAAAAACTCTAGCTATGAGCCATCACCCGTTGTTTCCACATTTAACGTAATGGAGTATTGCTCATTTCAGTACAGAAAGAAATGGAAAAAATCTTCACTTTTTGCAAATAAATTTCAAAATTTGATGCAAAAATGAGTAATTCACAAAATATTAAATGAATCTTTTTCGGTATCATTTTATGGAAATATTGAGGCATGATCCTCGGTTTGACACAAACCAATAAGTTTTCAGAATTCGGTATTTCTTTTGGTGAATTATTAAAATTTTCGCAGTATTAATATCTGAAAAATTAAACATCTTGATATGTTGCAATGTCGAAAAAGGCCATATCCTTATTTGTATTCTCTACTGCTATCTATCAAACTGCAAATATAAACGGGTATGGAATCCCAAACATCTTTTGTGAAGCAAACCAGTTTAAAATTTTAAACTCAAATAATTGCCGGATTCTGTTGAACCTCTCTTGTTATTCCCCTTTACGAATTATTGATGTGTTTATATTTTTAGGTTGAGAAGGTTTTGCCTGTATAAGTTTGGTCCATATTCATATCTGCGCCGATTAACTTAAAGAATAAACAAAACACTGCAGAGTTTTTTACATGTTCATATTAATAAATTTAATTTTTATAAAAAAATAATTAAGCATCCGAAATATCAAATTCTTTTTTTAATGAACTTGACTAATTTGTAAATATATATTCAACAGCTAATTCTAGATATATGTCTGTGTGTAAGATGGCCGAAATAAGAACTATATAGTTTTAAATATATTCACATCCAAAAATGACAATTTCTACACTGTGATAAGCTGTGGAGACCAAATGGTATACATCGTACCAGATATGGCAATTTCCAATTTAATACTAATTATCTGATACTGATTACTTCAAAAAATACCTAAAATTCATTAGCGAAAATAAACTAGGACAGGGAATAAGAAACTAAGATAAAAATGCTTACTGTCTTGTTTACTTATATCTCAAAAACGTTTTCTTTTATATAAAATATTTCATTTTATTCCAGATTTGAGTTAGAAATAAATTTGACTTTTATGGTCTTCAGTCGTATTTAGTTGTTCTCTCTATCAAGAGATATTTATAATTTCATTAAAAATTTTTTGATGGTTCTTCCGTAAGATCTGTGTGAATCAGAACATTGAAAAAGACCCTGTTAATTTTTTAATTTAAAATATTCTTTTTAACTAATAATTAATATTTAAAACGGGACAGTTTATGTTTTCTCCCTGTGATTTTCCTTAACAAGTTGAAATTTCGCGTTATAAGTAGCAAATTACAACTTAAAAATAATAAAACCAAACTTACCTGGTTCTGGTATACCATTACAAATTATCTTATTGTTAAATGCTATTTTTGATATTCTTGGAACCACGTCCTTGAAGGGAAACTGGACATTATAAATAATAGTGATTGCAGTCTCTTTATAAAAATCGCCAAAGGGTGTAATCATTTCTATTTCTATTGGCTAAAAATATTTTAAAGAATGTTAATTAGTAGGCAGTAAGCCTAAAATCTCTATACAAAAATGAATAAATATTTCAAAAAAATTAAATTTTGATAAAAATAAATTTATAACTATAATAAACCTAAAATGCATTCACAAAATGGCAAATTAAAAGAGTTGTATTTATGTTGCTCATTGTGGTGAAAAAATTGAGAATATATTAAAAAATTGATTTTAGGCTAAAAATGTTTTTGGATTGTTCTTATTCGTCTGACATTAAAAATCCCCCAATAAAATAAATAAATGCTTCTTAAATAAGATAACAACAAAATTGTAATAAATTATTCTTATAAAAAAAAATGTCTCCATTTGATTTAAATCAAAGTTTCAAATATATATTCCGCATTTAAACAATGTCAAAAATAATTTAAATCTTTATACCCAACATCGCTTTTCCAGAAAAATGGTTGCATATTTAGGATTGAATAAAAAACTTTCATATTAACATTCAAACTTACTAACTATAAGTCTAAAGGTTTTATTATTTGTCAAGTTTTAATACAGATTTAGTTAATTGACATCATATTGGAAGTTCAGCACGAAAAAGCTACTTGGAACTTGCCTTTGGTTTAGATTCAACTCTTTTGTTGGCTCAAATACTAACTCAAAGAGAACTTTAGATGAATTTTTACATGAATCTTTTTAGTAATATTTCGATACTTTGTGATGAGGAATAGCTTTTTTGTTTCCATTTAACAACGACATTTTTAGTTGTCTGCAAGTTTTCACTGTATCCTTTTTAAATAAAATTTTTCTCTAAATCCGTTCGGTAAAGTGATCTATTGTACTCTATCGTGAGACTTTCTTAAGATTTGATCGGGCTGGGGTCAAAATTTAGTGCGCGAAGTAAATTCAAATGTTTCTTGAGAGTGACGTAAGACGATAGAAGAGCTAATATTGAAAAAAATACGGTCTTAAATTAAACCATGGCCGAACTTTTCGCCTTTCCTCAATTTACTTATATTATCAACATCCCACTATTTAATTCACTCTACCATCATCCATTTGCGAGGCGGAACCCTAAAAAGTTGCATAGGACATAGGACATAGGACAAAAATACCAAAAAAAAGTCGTTCTCCGTAGACTCCTTGGCAATGTAATCGGTGACACCTAAATATTTTCACATTCTGAAAATATGCACTTTTTTACCTCAGACTCGAAAAAGACATATGTCCAAGAGAGGTATCCTAAATTTGTATGTGACAAAACTTTCAGGAGTACATCAGTTTTACTGCTTCTCAAATTTCAGCTGAAACAGCTCCAATTAGAATATTTCATTTAATTACCAATGTTAGTGAAAACACCTACAAGGCTCAAAATGGAAAATGTGAATTTTTATAAACAGCTATTACCGAATTTTTTATTGGTTATGTCAACAGCAGGAACAGGCAGATCGCTAAAGGAGGGAGTTTAAGCTTTAAACCAATTTTCTTTGTTGTGTTATTTACAAACATTTTATTGATTTATATATCAAAGTAACAAAAAGGTAATATTTTTTAAACAGTAATATGCTCAATAAAAACAATGTCATATTTTAAATACGCTTCATATTTTGAAGTGTTAAATAAACATTATATTGTCATGATGGTTTAACATTTTTAATGCAAATAAATTAAAAATACATATTAACTAGTAACACCAGTTTATAAGAACGAAGAATTTATTAACAGAATTAAATTTGATTCGATTGTTTAGTTATTTCGTACGTCACGGAGAATTATTGCAAACTGAGAAAATTTTCATCATCGATTTAGTAATTTCCCGGAAAAAAATCTCGAGTAAAAACTACAAAATAACTAATTTCTTACTAAAATAGTTTCGTAACTGTAATTTTTAGAACTAGTGTTATTAAATTATTCTTGAAAGTAATATAAAAAAATTAGTCTCCAAAAATGCAAAAATAGGTATCCTCTCAATCATTTTCTTTTTCTTTAGAAACTTTTTTAAATTACTTAACTAAGTGCTCATCGAGATTAGTGACTCCAAGGTGGCAAAAAAGTATGCATTTTATCCATAATTGTAAATCACTCTAAAGTGAACCACTAAAAGTTCTTTGATTCTTAGAGTTCTCCAAATACAAATGAAATTGTGTCAAACGAATATTTAGTCTATCATAGTATATCCACTATCTTAAATTTCAAATTAATTTGAGATTGGTCATATAGGCCCCAACACCTTCCCATATCGACATTTAAAGAATTTGAGGCGTAAATTGCTTAGCCCGAGATATTTTATATTGCATGTTGAATTTGTATACGCCCCCAGAACCCCGAAATATCAATTTTAGATGAAACCGGAAAATATTAAATTTTTAGTCCGTCATATAGTATCTTATTAGCCTAATAGTTGTAAAAAATTAACTTCATATTCGTAATACACCACCCCCAACCCCCTAATACCAAATCTGAAAAAATGCGAATAAGGTAAAATTTTCAATCCACCATATTGGATCCGCCATATTGAATTTCAAAAAAAAATTTAAAACAAACTCTTCAAAGCCCCCTAGTACAAATTTTAGATGAAATCCAGAAATTTAAAATTTCTAAATGGTCATATTGCATCTGACATATTAGATTTTCTTAAAATAATTTTATATTCGCTATTTACATCCTCAAAAACGATTCAGTTCCACATTTGAACAAAATCGAAAAATGTAAAATTCTTAGTCAGCTATTTTGCGTTCCCCATATTGAATCCAGAAAAAATACTATTAAATTCATAATTTACACCCTCAAGAACCCTCTATATCAGTTTTGGAGAAAGTCAAAAAATGTAAAATTTTTAGGATATGAATCCGCCAGATTGAGTTTTTCAAAAAATATTTTAATTTCGTAATTAACACTAACAATAATCCCCCAATACTGACTTTAGACAACATCGAGAGATGTAGAATCTTTAATCCTCCATCTTAGATCCGCCATATTTATTTTTTTTTTAAATAATTTCAAAATTCGTAATGTGCTATCATATCAATTTTGAAAAAAATCGGACAAAATTAATTTTTTATCAACAGTATTGGATACGGCATATTGAATTTTTTTAAAATAATTTTAGATTCGACATGTATGACCCCGAAAGATATCCAATATACAAAGACATAGGAGTGGTGCATTGCTTAAACTGCCAAGGTTTCTATCACGAAAATGGTAAATATGACAGAAATAAAATATGTACCAAGTGTTCATGTTCTCATGAAACTCATCAGTGTAATCAGCAATTCTTAAAGCCAATGTGACTTATAAAATGCAATACAAAACTCATCAACAGTATTGGATACGGCATATTGAATTTTTTTAAAATAATTTTAGATTCGACATGTATGACCCCGAAAGATATCCAATATACAAAGACATAGGAGTGGTGCATTGCTTAAACTGCCAAGGTTTCTATCACGAAAATGGTAAATATGACAGAAATAAAATATGTACCAAGTGTTCAGGTTCTCATGAAACTCATCAGTGTAATCAGCAATTCTTAAAGCAAATGTGACTTATAAAATGCAATACAAAACTCATCATTCAGCATTGGATCCAGCATGTCCATCAACTCAGTATCACCTGGGAATCATAAGAAGTAAAATCAACTATAGATTTTAATCTAATGATTCTGGTAATTCAAGATGAGATCTTAGAAGATTCATTAGTGAACATATTTCTAGAAACTGTAAGTTGTTAAATATATTATATTTAAACATAAGAAGCATTAAAAACATATATATGGATGAATTGTTACTACTTCAAGAAAATTTTAAACTTAATTTTATTTACATTATTATTCTAAGTGAGTTTTCAAATTTCAAATATAGATAAATACAATATACCAGGCTTCAATACTTATTATAAGAATGCTGACTTTAACAAAAACGATGGGGTCATAATGTTTGTGAGAACTGATATGAATGTATGTTTTTCTACTGAGCGACTGAAAAATTCTTTGGTAACGGTTGAGAGATTAACTTTTAATGAAAACAACATATCTTTTGGTATTACTTCTATGTATAAGCCCCCACCAATTTTGATAAGGGTATTTATAGATAATGTATATGCATATCTTAGGGATAATACAAAAATAAATACTTATGAATTTTTGTGGGTGATATGAACATAGACCTCTTAGATATGGAGGACAATGATGCTACCTATTATGTCACTTGTATGGCTGAATGGGGATTTGAATTATATATAAATTCTATAACTCGATTTAAAACAAAAACATGTCTTGACCATATATTTGTTGAACCAAAAAATAAATTTGAATATCATGATCTTAATTCATTCATACTGAACACATACATTACTGATCATAATCCCGTAATTTAAAAAATATTAAAAACCCCTTGGACATCGTGCATCAACTACCAAACACAATCAAATGAAAATGTTATTACAAAATCAAGATTGGTCAAATGTAAATATAAATGATTCAGAGGTTGCTACCAATAACTTTTTGACAGCATACCTCCAAATAATTAAAGAGTGTCAAACTGAATGTACAGTTAGAAAGAACAAACTAAAAAAGCTTAAAAAATGGATTACTATGGGCTTGATAACTTCCATTAGGCATAGGGATAA